>CM027838.1:0-2500000 GCA_016097545.1 Eucalyptus victrix | reverse complement strand
ATTTATAATCTTTTTGAATTTTTCTTTTTTCTCATCTTTCTTTTTTTACCCTTCTTCCTCCACCAATCACCAAACCTGGATGATGATAAGTCACTAGCCACACCAACGGTCAACCTCGCAGTTCTCACTAAACTCGAGGAGGGAAACTCTCGCCAACCCTCCCCTATGGTCAGTTGTCAGCTATCACTAAGGACCATGCGATTGGCCAAAAAGAAAAAAGGAAAAGAAAATGAAGAAATTAAAAAAAAAAAAGCATTAAAAGTTTCAAAAAATCTTTTAAAAATTAGAAAGCATTGTCCACACCAATTGTAGCATTATAGCGTCCTACATGGCATGATCATGTCATGTCAACAATTTTCGACTAAACTTTCAACAATTTTTTACTAAACTTAGCCCAAAAGACTATTTGCCAAAGATTTAATAACAAATTGATAAAATGTCAAAATATTTACAATTAAATTGGTATAACTAAAAAAACTTATGATTAAAATTGACCGCCATACAATAGGCCTAGAATTTTTTAGATAATTTTCCCTAAAACACATAATCTGTCTAAAAGATAAAACCTCTTACTAATTTAGAATTATTTTTTAGGGGAACTTTGGATTTCTAGACAAACTTTGGTTTTGGCATAATATATAAAAGATAAGATTGAATAGTTAAAAAGTAGATGCAAGTAACATCAATTTTTAATGGGATACGCATACCAAGATTATTAAACTTGCAAAAAGTCCAATCAAATCATAAAATTTATTAAATTAGTATAATCGAATCATTTCGTTAACTCCGTCCATTTAAACTAACGAAAAATGTTGGTGTGATTTTTAAAATATTTTCTTCCCCAATGTAGCAATGACGTGGATTAAATTCCGATTTTTTTAACCAAAATCTTAATTAAATAAAATAAAATTAAAAAAAATTAAAAAACAAAAAAAACAAAAATGGTAAAAAGAGAAAATCCAAGGCAAGGGTAGTAGGCCCTTACCACCACCGGCCCCATCACTGAAAAGGGCCGATAGGGGTCGATGGGGCCTCAATGAGGGATGGCAATCCTTGCCAACTACAGGTGAGGGCTCAACAATCCTTGCCTAGATTTGAGTGGAGGGACTCGGTGTGGTCTAGCCGAAGGCCATCACAGTTGGGCTAGAGCTAGTGACCCTAACTAAGGTTTGGGAAATGGTCGTGACCCTCCACTTAGATTTGGGTAAGTGTCTCTAGCCTTAACTGAGGCCCCCACAATCCTCGCCGACCCTTTCTAGTGATGGGCACAACGATGGCAAGGGTAGGCCCTTGCCTTGGATTTTCTTTTTCCTTTTTATTTTTTTAAATATTTTTTTATTTTCCTTTAATTATTTTAGTTTTAAAAATTAGAATTTAATCCAAAACGATGTCGTTTTAGCCTTGTGTTCTATGTTTTTGCCACGTAAAGTCGGCATTTTTGGTTAGTCTAAATGGACAAAATCAACAGAATGACTTGATTGCACTAATTTAACATGTTTTAAAACTAAATTTTACTTTTTGTAAATTTTATGACTCAATTATGCTTTTGTGATGAGTTTTAGTTATTCTAGTTGTTCTAGTGCATAAATCCCAAATTTTAATACTAGAACTACTGATGAGATAGAGATGTTTAATAAATGTTTAAGCACTGCATATTCTTACTGTTAATAAAAGTTGCTTAATTACAAAATAACTTATCACCAATCGTGATAGAGACCGATATGTTGTTAAAATTGAACTTATTTATGACGTGTTACAACATCAAATAACTTGCTGAGTGTTTTCCAACCCTGACTCTCATGAACCGTGATGATTCCAAAGCAAGTGGGCCATAATTATATATGAATTGTTTGTCTGATCTTTGATCATGAATTTTATTAGTCATATAATTAGATTTGTTACAACTTGTTATGACCATATAGTGGAAAGGCGTTTTGACATATTTGATTGAGTTATGACAAAGTCAACCCAATTACGACATGTTACTATGATCATGACAATCTCAAAGCAAGTGGGCCGGAAAACTAGAAGAACGGCTAAGTTTCGAGAATTTACCTATGATGGCGATTGAGAGAGAGAGAGAGAGAGAGAGAGAGAGAGAGAGAGAGAGAGAGAGAGAGAGAGATGAGTGATTATGGTTTTAGTTCATTGATTGGTACTCCATCGTCACATGGAGCAAATCCAACAATTGATAAATTGGAGACATGAGATGGGTTCAGCTCATGGAACAGTACCTTATTTCTATCATACGGTGAAACTGTCTCGCTCGAAATGGGTAGGCAATAAAGGTTTATGTCTTCCTCAACCAGCTGAAGGATCAAATTGTAATTTTCTGCATCTCAAAAGTAGATCCGTCAAATGAGTGATTAATCCGTTTAACTCGTTCTAAATACAATAAAAATCTATTGAACCATACACAACTTATATACGATCCGACCCAATCCATATTGTTAAGACACTTCCATATTTAACCAAACCTGAAAAAACTTTGAGAGCAAGGAATGAGTAAGCACAAGATTAAATAAGAGAGGGAGGGAGGGAGGGAGGGAGAGTCATAAAATGAGTTGTGTCTAAATAAATTGTGAACTCATCATTTATTTGAAGTTTGCGTTTGCCTGTTCTCTCTCGCTAAATGAGAGCTCCTCTCTGCCTGACGGCAGCTTCCCCTCTCACTAAAGGTGAGCTCTCCTTCATCCCCTTCTGGTGATTATGCCTACAACTCTCCTCGTGAGAAATGGCTGTGGATATAGCCTCTCCACCCGATTAGCTCATCCTTCTTCCTTTTCTTGAACCCAAAATACGCAAATTAGCTTTGAAACCCTAACTTGTCTTATCCAGCTTTTCTAGTGTAATCCAAAACCTGCAGAGTTCCCTTCATTTCCAAACCATTCTCAGCACCCAACCCTAACCCTACCTTCCTTGCCCAACCAATATTCCCCGCACTGCATCTTTGTAACTTTGGGGTCCAACTCCATCCAGCCATGGAGGGCAACCAGGAAAACCATCTCTGATTGTTAGCTCTTTGTAAACGGATGGGAGATTTATGGGCAGCAGATGATATCACAGAACTGAATAGCTACATCCCTAAGGTACACAAACAGACTGGTAAGTATCTATTATATGGTAAATTGTTATCGAAATCTAATGTTAATTTCCCAGCATTCTGGGATACAATGAAGAGGGCTTGGAAGGTAGAAGAGGTCAGGTGTGAGGTGATTTAATCAGGTTTTTTTGTATTCATCTTCAACTCGGAGGAAGAACAGAAAAGAATTTTGCAGACAGGCCCTTGTCTTTTTTAAGCAATTTGTTAGTTCTACAGGAAGGGGACCCTACCATTCCCGAGCACTGCCATGAGTTCAAACATTGCTCCTTTTGGGTGCTTCTGATGGGGCTTCTAAGAGCTACTATGTCGGAGGACTGTATTTGCATGATTGCTGGAAAAATGGGAAAAGTAGAGGAAGTTAGAATTGATGCTCGAAATAATAGCTCTTGAAGAATTAGCAAAGCAAGAGTAAGGCTGAATCTGTTTCATCCCCTTAAAACTGGAACAATAATTCATGTGGGAGATAGAAATTGGTGGATCGACTTTAAATATGAGAGACTACCACACTATTGTTACTCATGTGGTTACATAGGCCATTATGCAAACTATTGCCCAACATTTCCCTATAAAGAATCTGGACTTCCTCAAGATAAATCGGGACGTTATGGATCTTGGTTGAAAGCAGAGGTGAAAACATTCAGCCCTTTCTAGACTACCTTTTATGGGGAGATAGATCTCACCTTATCTGAAGAGGAAATGATCCCTGAGACACCGGTTATTCCTTCCATTGATGACTCAAACAGCAAATCATCAACATATGGCAGCCAAGCCATTGTTCTTTATCATCCTACAATACAACCAACACCAGAATTATCACGCAGCACAGAAAAAAGGTAAACGCATCCAATAGTACATGGAACGACCAATGGAGAATCTAATGCATGGTGCAGAGATGGGGATTCAAGGTGCAGCCAAATCTGGTACAAAAAAACAAACATCCAAAAAGATAAAACGATTCACGTATGAGAGAAAGGGTAGTATGACAACCCTTGTGGACATGGACAAATTTCTGGAAATACCAATTCAACTATGGGAAGGCGAAGCAGCAGGGGCTTTGGTGGCTAGCCCTAATAAGCTATCAAGAAAGCCATGAAGGTGCTAAGCTGGAACTGTCAAGGTTTAGGCTCTCCCTTGACAGTCCAGCACCTACGAGCCTTAGTGGCTCGCGAGAGACCTGACCTGGTTTTTCTTATGAAAACCAAAAATCAGTACCATATGGTGGAAAACATCAAAAGAAGTCTAAAATTTTCTTCTATGTTTGATTTTAATCCTATTGGAACAGCGGGAGGTTTGGTATTACTATGGGATGACTTGGTATAACTTACTATTGAGCACAGCTGCCAAGAGTTCATTGATCTTTCATGTAGAGTGGCTGAAAATAGTTCTAAAATGCAGATCTCTTTCCTACATGCATCAACTAACTTCCAAGAGAGAGTATCCCTTTGGAACCTACTTTACGCTAGACATGGATCGACAACAACACCCTGGCTTTGTGTTGGTGATTTTAATAAGGTGCTATATCATTGGGAGAAGATGGGCCAAAGATTAATGGAAAGATTTCGAATGATAGCGTTTCGGGACTTTGTTGACTCATGTTCTCTGATAGATATTGAAAGCAAGGGGTGCGCATTCACGTGGACAAACAAAAGAGATGGGGAAAATTTAGTTAAAAAAGACTTGATTGAGCCTTTTGCTACCTAGAATGGAGGCTCTTATTTCCCAATGTCGAAGCCTTTGCATTTCCAGCAATAGACTCTGATCATAGTCCCCTATTGTTATGTTTAAATGCATGTGAACAGAAAAGATAGAGACTATTTAGGTTCGAGGCTTTCTGGTTAGATCATCCAGAATATGCAAATGTAGTAGACAAGGCTTGGAAGTCAGAGAATTAGCAGCAAGGAGATTTGGTCCATAAAACAAAAATGGTAATCGAGGATTTGAGAAAATGGAGCGGGAATCCTTTAAAAATGCTTCTAAACAAATTGACCAACTTAGCAATCAGCTCATTCAAATCACTAACGAGGAAAATCAGATAGACAGGGCAGAGGAATACAATAAGATCACAGAGAAAATCAACTCATTGTGGTGCCAAGAAGAAATGTATTGGGGCATTAGATCCAGAATTAACTAGTTAAAGTGGGGCGATCGGAACTCGAAATTTTTTCATGCTACAACAATTCAGAGGAGACAAAGAAATAAAATCAAGATGCTAAAGATTGAAGAGAATAGGTGGAGTCGAGAGCCTCGCATCATTAAACAACACATAACAGCTTATTATCAAGAGCTGTATAGATCCATGGGTTCTCGGTATTATTAGCCAATTCTAGAGCATTGTCCAACTGTTGTTTCTGAGGAAATTAATGAGCTGTTAACAACACACATTACTATGGAGGAGGTGGAGCAAGATGTTTTCCAAATGGGGGCAGCAAAAGCCCCTGGACCGGACGGCCTAAGTGGTCTGTTCTATCAAAGTCAGTGGGCTACTATTCAAGAAGACATATTAATTTAGTGGATTCTTTTTTCAAAGAAGGCAGATTTGATACAGCCCTTAATGAGACCTTTATCACACTTATCCCCAAGGTTGCAAATCTTGAGAGTATAACAAAATTCAGACCCATAAGTTTGTGTAATTTTAGTTACAAAGTCATTACAAAGTTTATGGCAAATAGACTCAATCCTTGGCTCCCATCCATTATATCCCGGAACAAAGTGCATTTGCAGGGGAGTGGCAAATACAAGACAATATCTTTATTGTTCAAGAAGTCCTACATCAACTACGGGTTAGAAAGAGACGAAGAAAATTCCAAGTCGTGCTAAAGCTAGGCATGCAGAAAGCTTATGATAGAGTTGAGTGGGACTTTCCATATGATTATATGAAGAAAATGGGTTTCAATGAGAAATGGGTGAATATGGTCCAATTTTGTATCTCCTTAGCCCACTTTTGTGTGTTAATTAACGGCCAACCAAGGGAATCTTTCACTCCATCTCGAGGTATTCGACAAGAGAATCCTCTCTCACCTTATCTATTCATTATTTTGGCGAATGTTCTCTCCTATATGGTGACTAATGCTATCATGGATGGAACCTTAAAGGGTATCAAAATTAAATCTACACTGCCCTATTTTATCCCACCTATTCTTTGCATATGATGTTATTTTCTTCTTGGATGGTACTCTTAGGGAAGCTCAGAATCTTGCCAATATTCTAAATTGTTATTGTTTTGCATCTGGTCAGTCAATCAACCTTAACAAATCTTGAGTTTTTCTTGGGGCCAGCTGTCCACAGGACTTAAAACAAAAGATTGCAACTGAACTGAGGGTTCCTATTCTAGAAAAAACTAGGAAATATTTAGGGATACCATATGATTTGGGCCAAACTAAAAAACATATGTTAGATTGGATTATAGCACAGGTGGACAGAAAACTGGAGGTATGGAAAGAGCAATTAATATTGAAGGTAGGGAAAGAGGTGCTAATTAAAATGGTTGTTCAGACATTACCTCAATATATGCCATGAATATCTTCAAAATACCTCTATCTATTTGTCGAGCGATCAAAAGAAAAATCTCAGCCTTCTAATGGAAACAGAATGCACACCAAAAAGGTATTCACGGAAGAGTTTGGAAGTTTTAAAGAAGAGGAAGGAACAATGAGGAATGGGGTTTAAAGATTTAGTGGAGTTAAATCCAGCTATGTTGGGAAAACAAGCCTGGAGATTAAAGAAAGCCTCTAAGGCCTTGTGGAGCAAAATATTTAAAGGCCTCTACTTCCCTAACGGTAATCTATGGACTGCTACAAAAGGTGCTAGACCATCTTGGGGTTGGCAGAGTCTTTTAATAGGCCGCAATGCCCTACAACCTGATCTGAAATGGGAGGTCGGGGATGGTAAATCTATCAACTTGAGAGATGATCAATGGTTAATGTTAGGAAGTATTGGGGGACCGGCGAACCGAGATGATCCTAAGCTAGTGGCAGAGATCATTGACCCCACTACGCGCACATGGAAAAATCAGATTATCACAGAGCTTTTTGACAGCCTCATATCAGAGGAAATTCAAGCAACCACACTCAGCATATTTACCAGACCTGACCGTCTAATTTGGACAGGACATAATTCAAGGGAGTATAAGATCAAAAGCCGGTATCATAAATTACGAGCAGCCAACACAAGCATAACAGAATGCCATGCATCCTCTTCATATCAGGTACCGAAACAACTCTGGACATAAATCTGGCATCTACAGACAACACCCCGAATCAGGCACTTCATGTGGAGTTTATGTAACGAAGGCCTCCCTACTAGAGCCAACCTATACCGGAGAAAAATCATACCTGAGCCGACATGCCCACTATGTAACCAACTTCCATAGTCCTCCGAACATCTCTTTGGGCTTTGCCTGTGGACAAGAAAAATTTGGCAGAATTATTATACTGACATGGATGTCTCCTCAACCTCTATAACAAGAACAGACCGATGGGTGAGTGAATACCTTAGATCTAGCATCATAGCAAGTCAAAAAGCAATTTTTACGATCACCCTTTGGCTAATCTGGAAAGCCCGCAATGCTTTGATCTTCCAAGGTCGGCAAAAAAAAACAAGAACATATCATCAATGAAGCCCTTCTCTCTCAACAACTCTACAAGAAATGGAACCCATGGAGAAAAGCAACGAAACCAGAACAGCGAACTTGGGTGCCTCCAGCTCCGGGTACCTTGAAGATCAATGTTGATTGCTCTTGGCTAGACGAGAAATTGGAGGGATCTATTGCTGGTATATGCAAAGGAGAGGTGGGGGTGTGTATCGGAGGCTTTGCGCGGAAATTTCAAGCTCAATCGGCTCAAGTGGGAGAAACCCTAGCTGTCCAACAGGCGCTACTTTGGCTGAGGAGGAACCGAACTGCTCTGACAGAACCCCCTTTAGGCGCACGAACTGATATGCGCTTGTCTTCCCCCGTGTGTATCTCCAGCAACTGCATCTCAATCGTGGACTCCATCTTGGGCCAAAATGAAGTGTCATGAACCTCTTATCCTACTGTCCTGGACTGCAGAGAACCGCTGGCCCAAATGCCGAAAGTTTCCTTGCGATACGAAGCACGAGAATCCAACTGAGCGGCTGATAGGATTGCCAAGTCTTACAACACCGACTCTTTTCCAAGCAATTGGGTATCCCATCCCCCGCACGAACTTTATCTTATATTATGTTTGGACTTTAAGTCTAGTTGTAATCCGTCATCCCAATATTAATCAATGAAAAGTCTTTCTGGCCAAAAAAAAAAAAAAATTGTGAACTCATTTCACACTCATATTATTTTAGAGTTTATCCTTTTAAGTTATTTATAATCCATTTACTGAATATATTTAATCCATGGCAAAATGTCACAAATAGTCCCTATATTTTTACTCAATGTCCAATTTCATCCACGAACTTTCGATTGGTTCAATTTGGTCCCCGAACTATTGATAAAATATCCGATTTAGTCCCGAACTTTCGAATGACTCAATTTGGTCCCTTAACTATTAATAAAATGTCCGATCTAGTCCCGAACTTTCGATCGGCTCAAGTTGGTCTCTGAACTATGATGAAATGTCAAATCTAATCCTTCGTTACTGTTTTTCTTTTCTTTTTTTCCTTTTTTCCCTTTTTTTTTTTTGCTTTCCCCGGCGGAGGGCTGGCGTCCGACGAGGGCCCCTCACCGGCGTCCCTCGCAAGCGCCGGCGAGGGGCTCTCCCTCACAGACGCCGGCGAGGGGCCATCCTCGCCGGCGTCTGCGCGGGGCTCTCCCTCGCCCGGATCTGCGAGGGAGAGCCCTCGCCCGCTTGCAAGGGACGCCGGCGGGACGGCCCCTCGCCAGATCTATGAGGGAGAGCCCCTCGCCGGCGTCGGGCGAGGGACGCCGGCGAGGACGGCCCCTCGCCAGATCTGCAAGGGAGAGCCCCTCGCTGGCGTCGGGCGAGAGCGAGGGGCTCCCTCGCCAGATCGACAAGGGCCCCTCTCCGACGTCCCTCGCAAGCGGGCGAGGGGCTTTCCCTTGCGATGGGCGAGGGAGAGCCCCGCGCAGACGCCGGCGAGGGGCCCTCGCCGGACGCCGACCCTCTGCCGAGGAAAGCGAAAAAAAAAAGGAAAAAAGGAAAAAAAAAAGGAAAAAAAGAAAAAAGAAAAACAGTAACGAAGGATTAGATTTGACATTTCATCATAGTTCAGGGACTAACTTGAGCCGATCGAAAGTTTAGGGACTGGATCGAATATTTTATTAATAGTTCAGGGACCAAATTGAGTCATTCGAAAGTTCAGGGACTAAATCGGACATTTTATCAATGGTTCATGGACCAAATTGAGCCAATCGAAAGTTCAGGGACGAAATTGGACATTGAGTAAAAATATAGGGACTATTTGTGACATTTTCCCTTAATCCATATAATAACTTGGCCATCAAATATGGGTTAAGAGACTTGACTATAACCTATTTTGACAGATTTATTAAGAAGGGCTGGAGTTCAATTTATTAGTTCATGCCCAATGACAAATTTTAAATTCTTCGATCCTCACTTTAGATAATGGTGACTTGCTCTCTTGCCTGCCCACGAGAGAGCCCACCGTTGGGGACCGTGGCTTCCTCCGCCGGTAACCAAAAGAGAAAAATGGACGAGGAAAAGTCCAGCGAAAGTCCCGAGATAAGCGCTCTGGCGACCAAATTAGGGGTGCATAACAAACTAGAATTTCTATTTCAAAAATAATTTTTTTTTATTTCAGACTTGTTTTTAAAATAGAAATCCATTAGATAAAATTATTTCATTTTTCTATTTTGAAATAGATTTTTGTTCAAGAAATAGATTTGAAACAAAAATCGAAGTAAAAATTATATATACATTTTTTAATTTCTGGAATAAAAATGAGAAATAAAAATTCTTCTTATTGTTCATCCTTACTACAAACCGATTGTCCATCCGTCACCGCCGACCACTGTTCGCCAATGGCTGCTGCCCCTCGTCCATCGATGGCCGTTGCTGCCATTCACCGGCCGCCATTGATCATCGATCATCGATTGCCGGTCGTCGGTTGCCCGCCGGCCGCCATTGATTGTCGATTGTCGGTTGCCGATCGTCACCATCCGCCAGCCGTCGCCATCCGCCGCCGAGCGGCCAGTCACCGCCATTCAAAAGGGAGAAATTTTGTGTCGTTATCAAACGAATTTTTGTTTTTAGAGTAAAAATTTTATGTCATTACCAAACGAATATTTTTGCTTAGAAACTTATCTAGAAATAGAAAAAAAAAAATATATATATATATATATATATATATATATATATATATATATATTTCTTGAAATCAATTTCTTGCCAGAATGATTATCATTCGTGCCCTTAATAACTCAAGAGAGGAAAGAAATGAAGGATTGAGTACTCATGGCTCCCTATCTCTCGAAGACTTACGCTGGCCGCTATTTATTGACGACGGCGAGATCGGTCCTAGTAATTACATCTTCTAATATCCAGCCCCTGGACTTACCCAAGTCGAATCGATTATCATAATGTCGCTTGCGAAGAATTTACACGATGTATTAGTGAGATTGATGATTTTCACCATTGCCACAAATGACGACTAAATTCACTAAGTGAAGTCCGTTTATTCAAGAAGCATATGATCTATGATACACCCAAAAAGGACCAACAAAATAACAATCGTCTCCAATTTACTCTACATCATCCATATTACAGTATACACATTGATTTGGAGAGGCAATATATAATATTCATTCGGTTTTTCAGGCTGATTAGCAAAAAGGTTCGCAACCTTTTGCCGTTGCTGTGAAATTAACACGAATTTTCAACCGTCTCAAAACAACACACAACCTCCTACCATTGTTGCAAATTTAGCAGAAATTTTGAACCATCTAAAAAAATACAAAAGCTTTTACCATTGTTGCAAATTTAGCATCCGGTTAACATTCCATCTATTCTCGTCGTCATCTCTTCCTTGGGTTAAATATGAATTGACGCAAATTTAACATATATAAGTTTCATAGCATAATTAACAGAAGAGTGTTTAATGATCCACTTGGCATAATTTTAAAATCTGAATATGTCACATGAACACGAATTATTGGCCCTAATTTCATCACTGCCCAACATAGGGAGTAACTTTAACTCGCAATAGCCTCAATCCTAATAGCTCCAATTTCTTCTTCAGCTCTAGCTAATTTCAATTTAACTTTGCTGACGAGTTTGCAAGGCTTCGTTTTGAAGGGGAAACATGTGCACATCGGCACAGTAACAACCACGTTATAATAACACATAGGAGGAAATGAGGATGGATAGAATATTAACGGACGCTAAATTGGCAACAATGATGAAAGTTGTGTATTTCTTTGAGACATTTACGAGTTCGGATGAAATTTACAACACAACTAAAAGGTCATGTGTTTCTCAAGATGCTCGAAAATTTGCAATAATAGAAATAGTTAAACGTTGTCAGGTGATTACTCAATGACAGGAGATAATGGAACAACATGGAAAATCAATTAGAGCCTATTGAGATTAAGCAGAGTTTTATAACATAAATGTGTCGAGAGAGGTAGTAAACCACCATGAGTCCGCTAAGTTCTATTAATAACATTAACACACAGAGATTCCCTATTAAACCACCCAGACACAAATCCATCAAACAAACTTCATCCCAGCAAAGAATGATATCAAGCAAGGGAACGAGGTTTACTTTTCACAAGTCAAACACCTTATCTTCCATCTCATTCTGAGAATTTCAAGAACGATAAGCTTGAAGCCATTACTTTTGCTGTGCTTGGTGGTGACTTTCATCCTGGTTGAAAGCTGACGACTTCTCAAACATGCCAGACATGATTTTCATTTGATCTTGCATCTTCTCAAAATCTCATAGGTTGAGAACACAAGGAACTTAACGTAGCATTGAGACCGGTAGTTTCACAATCTTGCCATTCTCAGAAAGATGAAAATGCAAACAATTGCTTCTCCAGCAGCTTCATAACCAGCATCTTGTCCTTTATCAGGGTGACTGCATCGAACAGATGTTGCAGATCCACCCAACTCGACTCTTTTGTGATCTCTTCTTTTCATTGTCAAACCCAATGACTATCGAATGATGGCCAAAAATCAAGACGACTTTGATCTGTTACGGCAGAATAAACAGACATGAGTTCTTTTTCAACAGCAGAATTAAGTTTCTACTGCAGCTAGGAACAGCACTAAGCTGCAGCATGATTAAATCAACAAATCTCTAGTTCAGAAGCAGATGAACTGAATACCTTCTCTGCAGCCATCCTTGCACAGCTCTTTTTCCTGGTGGTGTAGCTTTGTTTTGCTCTGTGAGTGGACCTAGCCGAAACATTCTACATTCCAAAGAGCAACATGCCCATTATGTGACAGTGATTAAGAGCGATCATAATGGGCTGCTTTTAGATCATTTGTAAATTCTCCATTTGGATTTATGGATGATGCGAACCTCTTCTTCATAGCTTGTGTATGGGTAGAATCAAACCAAGATTATAGAGAGAAAACGTATAACATCATTTTTACAATAAGCATTCATTATCAAACATGAATACCTTTATATTCAAAATGATAGATTACCTATATAATTCACCTGATGTCCTTTTTTAAAAAAAATTAATTTAGGCAGCTAATGCCATTTTCTAAAATTCAGTGGTGCTCACTCAGCCTTTCTTGCAAAGGCTACAAAACTACCAAGTAGATCTCCTTCATCTCCATTGGGCTGATCTTCTTATTCAGACCTGACCCCAAACAGGCTTTCCGGAATAAACATCAAACCAGTTTGGTAAGCATACCTTCGGTAATAAAAAGGGCCATATAGATTTTCCTTCCATGAAACCTAATGGAACTTAGGAATGATTAAAGTGGACGACTGTGACAAGCTTTAGGACTAAAATGCATGAAATGAAAGTTTTAAAACTAACATGCATTATCTTGACAAGTTTTCTGAATTCTGCTGTAAACATCCCCCTCAATAATTATACTGAGAAAGCTCAGTTTCTGCAACTATAGAGGCTGGGCTTTTCCACAGTAATCTGCAACAGAAGACTAGGTTTTCCGGTGCAAAATTTGAACTTAGGGAACTTTAGTCCGCACCAGACTCAGTTTTCTGTACCAGAAACCGAGTTTAGTTGCTGCAGCATAGAATTCGGCTATCCAGTGCTGAAAACTGAGTCTACTGCTCAGACTCTTCAGGTCTTTTGCACAGAAAGATAGGTTTCTACTCAGATACTTTGCACCAGAAGACTGAGTAGTCATCACAGATTTCTCGTCACTAAAACTACAGAGAAAAATTGAGTTATTACTGCAGCAGAAAACAAACTATAATTTAATCATTTTGCTTTCAGAGTTAATCTTCACTTACTGCTTAACTGTACTTGTTTGAAGTCATAGTTATTGGCCTCGAACAAGCTGTCCCATTAACTTTTCCATGTAAAGTGTAAAGTGAACCTACAATCCATATTTAGATTGCACAAACATCATATACTATTCAAATATAATGTGTACGAATAACGAATGACCATGATTCTAATATCACCTGACTCATCTGTCCTCGAAAATCAGAATTAATGTTCATTTACATACAGCTTAACTATACTTGTTTAGAGTCAGAATTTTTGGCCTCGAACAAGCTGTCCCAGTAACTTTTCCAAGTTAAGCGTAAAGTGAGTCTACAATCCATATTTGGATTTCACAAATATCATATACTATTCAAACATAATGTGTACTAATATTGAATAACCATGATGTGTGAATCCACATGCCTAGTTTTGCTCGAGTGCTTCTCATGTATATAGAATTGCTGCAGAAGTGATAAAAAAGATTTGTGAAAAAGACTGATTATTTCAAATATACATAAGAAATCATATAGGATGCACAGAGAAGATAAAGCAAAATGCACCTCTCAGTAAATTTACACATCATTTTCAGTAACAGATAAAGTACAAATAGTCTGTTTTCTTACAAATTCTTTTGCCATTTCTCTTTGATGGTTGTAATGTTCGTCCAAATTCTCCCATGATAGTTGTTTTGTTTGTTTAGTAATCCCAGAGGCACAGTGACTATCTGTAAGGTAAAGACAACTGCTTTCTCCTTAATGAGAAAAGTATTTAACAGGAGTCACTCACACAACCTGTTTATTGCTTCAAAGTTGGAAGCATAATCCATTCATCCCTAACTTACCCCCTTTTATTCAATTATATAAGGTTTAGCATGAAAAATTTTGCAAATACAAATCATGATTTATGTGAAAAGATATCCAAGTACACGTACTTTGAACAGGATCTAGTAGTCGGAACTCCTTACCAAGGGAAGTGCTTGCTGCAAATTATACTACTCAAGTACTCATCCACATTGGCAATGCTACAAGCCGTTTCAACTTAAAAGATTCCAGCATTTGAGCCACCCTCCTGTCCATATTTCTCTCTTTCAGACTCTGTCATGGCGTGAATCTCATACGGACTAAAAAACCTGAAGAGAATCTCCAACTCAAAGCCTGGCACATTTCTCATGCCCACCTGGATGCCATACAACTGTAACCGAAGTCTCTGCACTGCATCTTCAGTGAGCATTCCCTACACCACCTGTCTTTCCCAAGGATATAATCTCCTTGATAACGTTGATAAACAATCTGCCAAAGGAAGTCCTCCCAACCTTTTCTTCTTCTCTGCCTCCAATTCTCCAACTATACGAGCGTTCCCTTATGTTGGTTATCAACATGGGTGGATAAAGCAAAACTTAGCGGCAAACTCCAGCTGGAAGATTTCTGTAAAAATATTCATGGCACTAAAGATCGATCCTCACTCGCACAAGCAAAATAACCTACTAAATGAGTGGATCTCTCACCATCGATCACCACAGCTACAAGCTCCATTTTTAAAGAGATGGAAGCGATTCACATCTCTCACTAAAATTTCTCTTTGTACAATATTAGATATATACTTGGAGACAGTATGGCAGTCAGCACAAACCCTAAGATTCTTCATTATCTGTAAGGGGCTTCCAGGTTTTGTATTTAGCAAACCAAATGCTATCGCGATCCTTTCACTGTGCCCACAAAGCATGTCCCTCTTCTCATCATCGTCGACATCATGCAGGACACATTGCAAATCAGGAACATAGCCTTGTTTAGCCATCAGACTGCCTAGAATATTGAGCAACTGATAAACCTCCTCAAATTGTTCGAAGAATCTATCCCCTGTACCAAACATATAAACCCTTTTCTTTATCTCCATCCAGCTACAGCCGGCATTTTTTTTAAGTCCTTTGGATCTTATTGATTTCCGTACTGATCTTACTTGTTCCCACTTTCCCATCGAGGCATATACATTTGAAACTAAAACGTTATACCCGATCATGTCTGTATCCAATTCAATAATCCTCTTCGAGACCCGTTCAGCAATTCTCATGTTACCATTTGCACGACAAGCACTAAGTAGAGCTCCCCATATGCTTGCATCTGGCTTCAATGGCATTGAGAGGATAAAATCCTCTGCCTTATTTAAATGCCCTGATCTAGAAAGAAGATCCACAGTGCAAGCATAGTGTTCCATTCTAGGATCTATGTTGTACTTATTCTTCATGCAATCAAACAGATTTAGTCCCTCCTCCACCAAACCTGAATGGCTACAAGCAAAAATTATAGCAATGAAAGCAACATGATCAGGAAGGATGCCAGCAACTTCCATCTGTGCAAAAGCTTTCAATGCTTTCTGCCCCTCACCATACATCCCATAAGCAGAGATCAGTGCAGTCCAGGTCACCACATCTTTTACTTTCATAAGCTCAAATACTCCAACAGCACTCTTTAGATTGCCACATTTGGAATACATCTCAATTAGTGCATTTCCCACTGGTACATTTGATTCGAACCCCAATCTGAAAATATATCCATGTATCTCTTTCCCCTGCTGTTTAGCAGCAAGTAAGGAACATATTGGCAATATGCCCAACAACGAGGCCTCATCTGGCACCAGTCCTTCATTTCTCATAGCATTGATCATTTGAAATCCCAAATAACAATCCTGATGATGAATGCATGCAGAGATAATTGTGTTCCAAGTGACTATATCACGCACATCCATGAGCCCAAAAATTCTCAGAGAATCCTCCAACTTACTACATTTGGCGTACATATCTATGAGGGCATTACAAACACGCAAATCCATAGCAAATCCTGACTTCACTATGTGACAATGGACTTCTCCCCCAAAGTAAATATCTGCAAACTGAGTAGATAGAGATAGGAGCATCACATGAGTAATAGAATCAGGTTCATCTTCCATCTTCATCATCTTAAAAAGCTGCATTGCTTCCCCATATGACCCATGTAGGATATAACCATTTAACAAGGAATTCCATGATACAGAATCCCTATCTTTCATCTTATTAAATAGTTGACGTGCGGCAAGTAGATTGCCACCTTTAGCATACATATCTAGAAGAATATTGTTAGCCCTAGTATCAAACTCCATTCCTTTCCTTACTGAGTAATCATGAATATTAGTTCCTAATTCTAAGTCACCTAAGTGTCCACAAGCACGGAGAACAGAGGTGAACGTCAATAAATCAGGCGTAAATGTGGTGATCATTTCTCTAAACAATTTGATCGAGTCGTCAAACAATCCCAGTTGACAATACCCACAGACCAGGGTATTCCAACTGACAATATCTCTAAATACCATCTCATCAAAAACTTTCTGAGCATCCGTAACATTGCGAAACTTGAAGTACATGGAGAGTAGCCCATTCCTCACAATGCCATCTCCATCCACCCCAATCTTCTCAACCAAACCGTGAAGCATTCGACCCTCTCTCACCGCTACCAAACCTCCACAAGCAGGTAAAACGCTGGACACGGTATACAAGTCCGGCAGAATCCCATCCATTTTCAACTCACTATAATACCACAAAGCCTCCTCCCAGTACTGATTTGAACTGTACCCCGATATCAGACTATTCCAAGACACGACATCCCTGTGAGGCATTTCCTCGAACACGTGGCAGGCTTCGCCCATGTCATCAAGCCTCGCGTACATATCAATCAGAGCATTACCAATGTACAGGTCCGAGCCAAACCCCGCTTCCGAAACACGTCGGTGAACGACCTTGCCCATCTCGGCATCGCCCAAGCCCGCACAGGCATTGATGACCGAAGGGAACGTGTGCGCATCAGGTCGAACACCGACGTCCCGCATCCTAGAGTAGAACCCAAGGGCTTCGGAGAAAAGGCCGTTCTGGGTAAGCGCTCTGATGATGGAATTCCACGGGTAGACATTGTTGGTGGGCGCAACGCGGTCGAAGACGGAGATACAGGAGGCGGGTTCTCGAAAACGCGCGTACTTGCTTATGAGCTTGCCGGTCAGGAAGGCGGATCGGTCGAGCCCCGCGGTGATGGCTAGCGCGTGCGCTTTGCGCAGTTCTGTGGAGCTTCGGATTGAAGACAAGGCTTTGGAGATGGAATAATACAGAATTTCTCGGGCGTGGAGTCTGCATCCTGCGGCGGACAAGGACATGAGACCCCCGGAGTTCGACCCGTTTCGGGTGGCAGCGGCGTCGCTGCGTTTTTTCCGTTTCCTTCCTGCCGCGCGTGGTTGATAGCGAGGGAGAATATATACATTTTGGCCCCCGAACTTTTGGGATTGTGGAAACCCACCCCCCCCCCCCAACCCCGGGACGTTCCAATCCTTGCAATTTCGCCCCTCTCCCCCTCCCGACCTTTTCAAATTGGTGGCAAAGTACCGCGCGCATGATAACCATTTAATTTCTAACTAGAATTATTTTTAGGGGCTGCATGTTTTCATTTCTTTTTTCTGTTTAAGAACAGAAATTTTGTTTTTTTGTTTCCGGGAACAAAAAAAGAATAGAAATGCGTTTATTTGCGCTTTTGTTCAAAATCTGATTTTTTGTTCTTGGAACACAAAAAGAACAGAAATGAGAAACAAAAAAAAAATTATTTCTTGTTCCAGAAACACTTTTGAAGAAACACTTCTTCTCTCTCTTCTCTTTTCTTCTTCTTTTTTCTTTGGCCGGTTGCCGACCTCGGCCATGGCCGGCGACCGGCCGTCAAGGGCCGGCGACGCCATCGAGGGTCGGCGACGCTCGGCCTTGCCGGATCTGGGCGAGGCCAAGCTCACCCAGCCAAGGCGAGGCCGAGCCTCGCCCGCGCCGGTGAGACTCGGCCTCGCCGGATCTGGGCAAGGCCAAGCTCGCCCAACCACCGGCGAGGCTCAGCCTCGTCGGATCTGGGTGAGCCCGAGCTCGCCCAACCAAGGCAAGGCTGCCGGCCTCGTCGGCCGGTCGCCGGAGGCCGGCGATAGGCCGAAAGAAGAAAGAAGAAATGAAAAAATAAAAAATAAAATAAAATAGTTAAAAAATTAAAAGAGACAAAAATAGAATATAAATTTACTAAACGTGTTTCTATTCATTTTTTATTCCTGGAACAAATTTATCAAACGCATCTTTCGGTCAAAAATTGTTTCTTAGAACGTAAACACTTTTTTTTATTTCTGTTATCTGGAACAATTTTTGAACAGAAACATTACCAAACACGCCCTTAGTTTCCGAAAATAAGTTTGGAAAAGAAATCTATTTGATGATGCAATTTTATTTTTGGAACAAATTTTTACTCTAAGTTTGGATTAAAAATAAAAATAAATAAAAGTAAATATTTTTACTTCTCTAAGTCTAGAATAGAAATAGAAAAATAAATGCTCTTTCTATCACTCATTTCTCACTACTAGTCGGCCGCACACCCACCATTTGCTACCATCTATCGTCCGCCACTTGTCGCCAGTCACCGAAAGCCATCATCCACTGTTTGCCACACACTATTGGTCGTTGCCATCACCTATTGTCTATTGCTCGCCATTCGCCACCTGCCGTCAGTCGCCATTGCTTACCACACACCATTGGCTATTGCCACCGCCTGTTGTCCACCACCCATCATCTGCGACCACCGTTTGCCAATCGTCATCCACTATTGCCATCCGCCATTGCAACTCAATGAGGAGAAAATTTATCTTATTATCGAATGAATTTCTATTCCGGGAACAAATATTTTGTGTCGTTATCAAACGCGTATTTTTGCTCAAAAACTTGTATGAAATAATATGAAACAGAATCATTATTATTTATACCCTTATATTGACTCTAGCCAAATTCTTTTCACATATATGACCACGTGGCTGTTATGATTAGTTATGAAAGCCAAATTGATTTTATGTCATCTATATATGCAAGAAAATATACAAGGGCTATTCGGAAATACATTTCAAAACTTTATATGGATGTGCGTTGAGGCAAATTGCGAAAGTTGAAACGTTGGGGGCATCGGTTTACTTTAAATTCATTTCAAAGCCTAATTTCACTATGAACAGCACATTACCCGCCCCATGCTTCGGGATAAAAAATCGATCAATTTAACAATGAAGGTGTTTATATTAGTTCTTTAAAAAACAGAAATTCATTTCCTAGCTCTACTAAATCAAATTGCTAATACGAGTATCCCACGCTTTGCCACGGTATAAGTAGACTTTTTGCCATAATATTAGTTGATTTAAGATCATAAATTTTAGTTATACCCACCATCATGCCCGTGCTACGCACAAGTTTGTATATTCTGTATGGTTCCTGTTCTATAGTCAAGATTAAGAGGAAGGTATAAACCAGTGTTTCCACAAATTCGCTCGTGCTTTATAACTATAGTTTCCATACCCGTTACGTTTATTTGGGATTATCTCCCGTTAGAAAAAGAGCAAGACAAAAACAAAATAAAATGGAAAAAGAGAAGAGTGTAATCTTGTATCGCGATCATCTTGGGAATAGAAATCATTAAATGAGTGAGAATTAGGTTCATCTTTCGTGGGACTAATGATATGCAATGCTGAAATCATGCTATTACATTGTATAACACCGACAAATATTGGGACCCAACATTGAAAATCTAATCATAGATCTTCTCTTGAGTCTTGACAAAACGAATGCAAAAATTGCATTGCATGACTCTACCAATTGATAAAAGTAGGCTTATATGGAACTTACTCTAATTATGGTGGCAATTTTATCAAGAAGCATATTATGTTATCCGCAACCATCCTTTTGACAAACCTTTGAGAGACAACAGCCATTGCACAATGAAATTCTTTTTTTTTTTTTTTGGTAAAAGTAAGTAAAATCAAATGAAATTCTTCGTATCTCTTAATTTTCTGACCACCAAAAAAAAAAAAAAAAACAGCCATTCAACAATAGCGTGCCACAGACATTATTAGAAACTTGAATTAGTAATCTGCAGGCTGTAATGTATGAGTAGATGGCGTCCTTGATTGCTATGGATGAGTAAAACAAGTGTAAACTGAGGAACATGCCCAATTATATAGTGTTCAACCTCATTTCTCTATTTTTTATTTAAAAAAAAGAATTACCCACTCGGTCCTAAACTTTCCAATTTTGCTAATTTAATCTTAAATCTTTGTACTAACTTCTAATATAGTCTTTCCGATAAATTTTCATCGAAAATCACTAATGTGACAATTCAGTCATTATTGACCGTCTTACATGACGTATCATCACGTTAATGAATCTTTAGTTAAAATTAACCCGAAGGACTATAGTGAAATTTCAAAAAAAGTTTAGGACAAATTGTCAAAATTGAAACATTATGATTAAAGGCATTTGTGTACAATAGATTTATGATTTAGTGATAATGTCTCTCCATTTTTTCCAACTTTTTTGGTTGCAGAACGAACTTCAGTGGATATATTTTACTAAGTGTATGTGAAACTGACCGAAAACAAGAATACATACATACATACATACATATATGTATATATATGAAGAAGATGGAGTATAAGACACAAGCTAGATTTCCTTGTTACCGTGACATATGCATCGGTATCACTAAAAGCAAAAACTCGAATCCACATATTTAGAAAAATATATAGAAGACACATCAAATAAAATCTGCATAAATGGACAAATTAGAAAAGTCAATTGCAAATGCAATGAAAGGAGGATTTACCGTCTTTCTAAATGTAAATTTACTTTACACTAACCAAACATCTCCATATTTAATATTAAATCACACATTTATCTAATAGTTAAAAATTTTAAAACAATTAGCAGTATTCCCACAAAATCTCATATAATATTCATTTAGGGGTATTTACCTTCACATGAAATATTTTATGCATAGTACTAAGTGAAAAAAGACCCAGCTTGAGTTTCTAAAATAAGTGTTTCCAGAAAATCTCACACCTCCTATGTCATATTCTAGAAAAATTGGGTTTATTGGGAATCATTTCTGTTGAATTCAACTAGATCGTTTGGTCATTTCTTTTTGAGTAAACGTTAGAATATATGAGATTTTAACTCTAATGTTTATTTCACTGCATGTTGTATTATATAGAATGATAAACTTATTCCTTATGGTGTATTGAATTATATTGCAAGCCTTGTAAGTCCATTTTTCTCTCCATATTATTCTATAGATATATCAGCAATATCACATCACATATCATGCATAATAGAGTCAATTTTAAGTTTTACTATAGATATCATTACGGTCTTATTCTTGTAGAGATAATTTTACTACTTATAACTTTAAATATTACTAAATAGATGAAATATCTGTAACTATGTTAATATTTCCACTCTTAATATTTTAAAAAACATTATTTTCTCATTGCCATAGGTCAATTTTACTACTTATTATCATGAGATTTTCCTCTAAACCTTCACTTTTCCCCCAAGAAAACTCTTACATTTTCATTTGGAAAAGAAAGAACTCCCTTCACTTCACTCAAACTAATGCATTTGACATGCAAAAGTCACTTTTAGAATATTATCAGTAGTTTAGTCATTTCGTCATATCATTGTTATGACTAAGGGCGTATAAAAAATGGTAACGATCTATTTAGAGTTACTTTTACTATTTCACTGCCATATTTTTTTCCTTCGATCTTCTGGCTTTCCTGGTTTAACTTTTGTAAACAAAAACGTAAAATTTCCAACAACAAAAAATACGAATATTGACATATAGTGATACTTGTCTTTTGACAATTTTTGAAAACTTAAAACATTAGTTTCACATTCTTAAATTTTTGGAGGAAAATAAAAAGTAGATTTTTTTTTAAGTGTAAACAGTGCGCGTTAGTTGCTTTATGTAGTTAATTTTTTTTAAGTTTATTTTCACGTACATATCACATGCATATATACATACATATGTCACAGTGCCAAGGTTTCCCATGCACAAAGAATCATATTTGATCCAAGAATTTCAAGTCTGTCTCCTAGGGCTTTTGGAACATTTCCAAGGACAAGACAAATTTATCGAGTTCTACAGTATTCTTGGTATAAAAATGCCTGCAATTAATAAATGGGGAGATACGATCTCTATCATTAAATTAAAAGGCAATCATTGGCGGTAATGAAAGGGATTCTTGTATAAATGGGGGCGTCATTCTTTTCATTTGTATCCACCCAACATTTGAGTAATAAAAAGTATTCTATCACAAAACTTTTCTCACTAGAAACTCTCTCTCTACGATCTAGATGAGCGAACAATCAATCTTTGAGAAAAAAAAGCTTAGCTTAGGTGCTCCACCAATCCAAGGAAACGTATCCTCCAAGGAAACATATCAAGGAAGGTTAAGTCATTCCGATTCCAAGCAATTGGCCCATGACACATAAATATGGGAAAATTACCACCGAAAAAAAAAAGAAAAAAAAGAAAAAAGAGGCCTAAATCTACTGTACTTTTACCAGTTTTATCATAAACTATTTTATATTTTATCAATTGAGTATATCTATTTCCGCCGATTTCCTCTCCACTCCTTGGCGACTCGTGCAACTCTGTCCTCGACCTCAATGCGCTCTCTCCGCTGCTCGGCGAAGGGGCAAGCTCGCCCTCGCATTAAGCCTCGGCGAATTCGTGCTCCCGCTGCGTGTCGTCGTTCTCTGGCGTGATGACGCCATGCAAGGCATCTTTGGAGCCCCACGCGAATTGAACCCTGAAAAACCCGAGGGTGCTCTTTTTGACACAATCGATGACGCAATGAATCCACTGCCGATAAAAGGACACGAGTCTCGCGAGAGGAGTGTTGAATTGCTTAGGGGATAACCTTTTCAATTGCTTAGAGAGAAACTCTAGGGTGACGTGTTTGTCTTCCATCAAGGCCTTTCTCAAATCTAATGGGCGAGGCTACCTTCATTCGCGGCTGCACTTTCGCCAGCCACGGACGAGGGCCACGATGACCATCACCGGTTATATTAAAAAAAAAAAAAAGGAAGAAAAGTAAAATAATAAAATAATAACAATTTTGAAAAAAAAATATCATTAAATTTTGTCCACGTTAATGCTAACTATGCCGCATGGGACATATGGTGTCCATTCATCATAAATTTTCGATTGAAATTAGCCAAATGAAATCAGTTGACAAAATATGAACATGTTTATAATTCAATAGGCATGATTAAAAAGTTTAGAATTGAATTGAAAAAAACGTAATAAGTTTGGGATTTTTTTGATAATTTCCCAGTGTACATATTTATGTAAATATGTATATAAGTAGACTTACATTGAGTAAATAGTCTCTAATTTTTTTTCCAGATTAACTCCATTATTCTTTGCGTAATAGAGAGACCTTTTCAGCTCTTTTGCAAATTTTAATATAAGAATGAAATAAAAATTTAAACTTTTCAAATTAGAAAATGTTACAGATATTTTTTACTATTAATGTTCGTTAGCTTATGATATTTAATTAATAGCTCAAAAGAAAACTATTAATTAATTATAGCAAAATATATTTGTTCCTACCTAGAGAATATAGGGAATATAATCAAAGTGCGTGTTGTTTTGCTGTTATTAATGTAAATATAAACGCTTTGGCGCGTTACCATCAGTGTCATCCATAAGTTAAAAAAAAAAAAAAAAAAAAAAGAAGTTGGTTTTTGCAATGGATAAAGGTTTTTTTATTAGAAAATTAGTTCGATATCCAGTAATAACTTATAGCACGACACTAGAAACATATGTTACTTTCATAAAATATATAGCGTAAAACTAAAGTATTCTTCAATCAATTGAAAATTTGGCCTATTAAAGGGGTATTTGCGTTGACTTGAAAATGATTCAATCTAAATTGACTTATTTAATCCATTTTGACTCAATTTTATGCAATAAAGTAACCGGTATCTGACCCAATATGACATTACCCATATTGTCAAAACACTTATACATTACCCAAACTAAAGTGAACGTATGAAGTGAGTGACTGAGAGATCAAGAGAGAGTAAAGACAGTTATAGAGGTGAGTTAATTCGAAGTAAATTATAAACCCATTAATACCCATATAAAACCTATTTTTGACATATGGAGTTGAATCTAAAACCATTTATGACCCATTTACTAAGTATAGCGAGATCATATAATAACTTAACCCACCAAATATGGATTAAGAACTTGATTTATAACCCATTTTGACGATATTCAATTAAGAAGACGTATTCAACGACACATGCAATTCTTCTAGTGACATCATGCGGAATCTTCCAATTAATAATGAAAGGAGGATATATCTTTCCCGCCATACTTGTCCACAGACACCGTTGCAACGGATTCTCATTTCACTTTGTGTGGTCTCTCTCAATTGCAACGTCTTCTCTTAGGGTGCTTTTGACAAATTTTTACAAAGTAGCATTGATTTTGAGTCGAATTTATGTATCTTTTACAAAGTACTTTAAGCCAAAAGCTACCCTGGTAAAGACAAATATAGAATAACTTTGGCTTAATGCTTAGTGGTCATATTAATTAAGCTTTCAACTTCCTATCTTGTTCCCCACGAACCTTTTATCATTCTAAATATACCCTAAAACACAATCATATGTATGAGAGTAAGCTAAGTTTAGATTAGGAATCTGGAATCTACCTTGTCAAAGTCAGCTCCTAGTTTTTGAAATCGGAAATTGAACCTGTTGACTCTAGAAGTGGCCTATAATCGGAATGGCCAATTCTAGGATCAACTCAAGAACCGGTTGAACAACATTTTTTCTTGTTTTATTTTATTTCATATACGATACGCATTTTGTTAAACATGGATGTATTTCTTTCTATTCGAGGATACTATGTCGAATGTACTTAGTTTCAACATACTTTAAAATTCTGAATAGAACCGAAAAACTCTTGAAATCTCGTGATCGAGGTCGATGCCTCATATTCAGACTTATATGGGGAGGAAGGGCAAGGGGGAACGAGAAAGTTCTTGATTAGTTAGTTGTGATTTTCTGAACTCACCTCCCTATAAAAGTAATGACGTGAAGTTCTTTTAATGACTAAAAGTGAGAGTACCAATTTTTTTTTTTTTTTTTCTGGAAAGCAATACTTTATTAAAAGCGTGTTTGTTTGAGTGGAAAAATATTTTACGAATTAGTTTTCCAGACTTTTGTGTATTGGTTTTGCTAAAAATAGTCTGTCAAAAAAAAACTAATTTATGATCAAATATGTATGTTTAAAATCAGTAAAATATTTTGACAAAAAGAAATTGGAGAATGAATTCCCTAATCTGAAAGAGGAAGACATTTTCTTAAAATTTATTTATTTTTAATACATCCTCATACACGTGAAAATGCTATTTATTTCACACTCAAGTACCTTTCTTTTGAAATGCAATAATTTGGAGTTTTGCCTAGACCATAAATCATTAGCTAGCAACCTAGATAAGGGCGAAAGTCAAAATGATTTCCTCGGGCTAGGAACTTTGACAAATTTGCCGAGTACATAGCCACGCTCGATAAACAAAAACTGAACTTTGTAGGGATAATATTCCGGAAAAACTCAAACTGGTACACATGTAATTTATTTTAAACTAATTTTTTAATTACGAAAAATTTCAAACCTGGTACACTTATGATAAATTCATTCGAATGATCGCAAAAAACTCTAAAATGATACATTTATGACAAATTTACTTTAAATTAATTTGTTTGATTGTCAAAAATCCCAAATTAGTATATTTGTAATAAATGTACCATTTATTAAATTAGATTAATACCACAAAAAGGCACAATTGGGATGAATAGAGAGTGAAATCTCAAACTGCTATATCAGTAAACTATTATGTCTAATCTAATTTATCACATGTGTATCGATTTGGAGTAAATTTATCAAATGTGCATCAGTTTGAGATTTTTTATGATAAAAAAATAATTTTTGATATATTTGTCATTGATGTATCAATTTAGAGTTTTTTAGAGTATTAACCCAACTTTCTATCCTACATCTGCTCCCACGATGAGCTCGAATAGCTTAGGTAATTAAGAGATTTGGTTAATATGAATTTAGATTTACATCAAATTAGGACCGGTTTCAGAATCCTCTCGGTTCTCGGCTCTGCACGGAATGAGCCGTATTTGGATAGAATCGATCGATTCAGAGTATAGGACGGAAAGCGAATCAATCGAGGCTGGTTTCCAATTGTGAGGCGAACAACATAAACATCCAATTAGACAAGGATACTGGTTTTTCCCTTACAAAAAAGGGAGGTAAGTCAATTGTGAGATCTGCTTAATATGGATATAGATATACCTCGACTTAGGAACCAGTTTCAACACCGAGTCGGTTTTCGATCCTACACAGAACCGGCCTTGTTCGGGCATAACCGATTGACATAGGGTATAGCATGGGAAACCGACGAACCGATCAAGGCCGGTTTATAATTTTTGGGAACCGAATCGGTCATCATGTGAACTGATTGGTTAAATTCGGTTAATGCTGGTTCCTAGGTGGAAGCGGTTTGATTTTTTTTTTTTTTGGTGACCCGATAAATCCGGGCGACCCACAGGGACCCACCTCCCACGGGTTGCAGATGAGTCACTCCACGGAAGCCGGCGGCGTAAACCTAGAGCGACCCGTAGGGACCCACCTCCCACGAGCTGCAGATGAGTCACGCAATGGGGGCAAGAAGTTTCGAACCCTTTTCCTACCGGTTGAGGGGCGAAGAGTGAACCATCTCGTCCACCGGGTAAGCGGTCTGATTGTTCACTCCTACCTAGTTCCATTTTATTGCGGTGGGTAACTTTCCCTAGGGTTGCACCTCCAACTTGGCTGCTGCAAGTTTGGCCTTCTTTTTCCATCTTATATTCTGGTTTTCACATTTCAAAACTTCTTGCTTCAGCAAAAAGGAGAGTTTTACTACGCGGGAGAGAGAAGAGAGTCAGCTGCGCAGGCCCCCCGCTCCCTCCGATTCCGGCGCCGGCGAGATCGACGGGCTCGACGCTGAAGCTCCGCGCGCTCTTCTCTTGATTCCCCGGCCGACCGGTGGACCGATCGCCGGCGATCTCCTCGCTCCTCCTGTCCGATCGCAATCCGGATGCTTCTTCACCCGTCAGCTCGCGCCTCTCGGTCGTCGCGTCTCGTCGTCCGCGGATAGTTCGTTTTTTTAGCCTTCTTCCCCTCTTCCTCCTCCTCCTCCTCCTGAGAAATGGTCATGCAATCGTTGAGCCCCGACATGGCGCTCGGCGACATCGCGAAGGGATCTAGCGTCCCGATGTCGGCGGAGAGATCGCTGATCGTGGCCGTTGACGGCACCGCTGCCATGGGGCCTTACTGGAAAACCATCGTTTCCGATTACCTCGAGAAGATCGTCAGGTCCGTTTGCGCTCTCTTTTTGTACTGACGACGATGATTTCTCTATCCTACTTGTTATGTGATGAATCGAGTCCGCATTACTTGAAAAGGAATGCGCTTTATGCTTTGTAGCAGAGAGAAATGTTATACCGATTGCAGTGTTGTGGGTGCTTAATTTGACAAGATGGGTTTTTGCGCAGGGCTTTCGTGGGGAACGAGGTTCCTGCACAGGTATGCGTTTGTTTTGAAACAATGATACTGTATTTAGTGATGAATTGGCGCCGTGACTTCTGCTGAAGTCCTGTTTTCTTGCCGATCACAGCCGCATATTTTTCAGAATTTCTGAAACTGTTTTCTTGGCTTTGTTTCCCTGCAGAGATCTAATTGTGATCTCTCTCTGGTCATGTTCAATTCTCATGGAAGTTTGTCTGGTATGTCTTTCGCGCACTGTGTTGAACAAATAGCATTGCTTTACCCTGAAAAGATATGCTTGGTGGACCTGCTGTAACTATTAAGTTTAACGTCAAAACTGCTGCAGATTGTAAAATTGAAGAAAATAAGCAGGAGTTAAAGCAATAATTTCAAATGGCTTGTTTTATCATTGCGTTGCATTCTTGTGACAATCATTCGGCTGTCAACAAAACATCTGTTTATCTTTAGAGAGTGTAGAATATGGCTGTGAAGTCAAGGTAAAATGTATTTTTGGAGTTCTTATAATGCTGGAAAATTTTTTGGAGTAACTTCAGTGATTGCTATTGTGATTTATGATGGTTGTTTTTTTTCCTCTGTACAGTTAAATGAAAGAGCTTTTTCTGTCTGTGATCCTTTTCCAGCTTGCATGGTTCAGCGAAGTGCTTGGACAAAAGATGTCACCTGTTTCCTAGAATGGCTCTCAGCAATGTCTTTTAGTGGTGGTGGTTTTAATGACGCTGCTATTGCAGAAGGCCTTTCTGAAGCTTTGATGGTATATCTCCCTACTTTGTACACATTATTTGAATGGTTTAGTAAACTACGTCATTGGATATGTGAGCCCAAGCTGGTTATGTAACTTATCAGTTTGGTTTAAGCATGAGCATCTGAATATTAGCCTGATGTAGAGTGTTAAGAGAGCTTGGCAATGGTCTAGTTTTGCACTGACTGGAATGAAACAACTTTTTAGGCCTCATTGTACTAGCCATTAATCCTTTATAAAGCCAAAGGCAACTTTTTTCAGGATCTATATTTGGCTGCTAAATGGCACTACTCTTGCAAGTTGAATACAGTTCTTTCTCAGTAAGATCTGTCCATAGAGTTGGTTCCTTTTCTCCTGTTTATCACCCGTGCCTTTAGTAGTTGGTGCTCTTCTTATTATTCTACCCACATTGTGTTCTGGAAAAAGAAGGTTTTTGAGCATTATGGCAGCAATATAGTTTGGATAAAATGCCTCCTCTCAACTTTATGCCTGTAGATGTACATATGATCGAAGCTATTATGTGTTTTATCTTTTAGTCATTCTTCCTGTGTGCTCTCATCATTATCTTCTTCTTATTATCCCTTTTTAGGGTGGCCATGCACATGGGGGCAAAAATAATTAGTGAACTTTTGTTCCATTGTTGTCCATGTGACCTTGAAATGAATTAGTTCATCTTTAATTAGCGTGCCTCAAATGTTTTAGTTGTGTATTTAGTAACTGTGGTTTACTACAAGTGACAATTCATAAAATCTGCTGCACTTGGAGCAATGAGTAAATTATGTTGGTTGCAGAGGACTCATTTTGACTCTGATCTTCTTCTTCTTCAGATGTTCCCCCTTCCTCCGAATGGAAACCTACCTCCGCAAAGTCTAGATGGCAAAAGGCACTGTGTTCTTGTTGCTGCAACCAATCCTTACCCCTTGTCAACTCCAGTTTATCGACCGACTTTTCCACTGGAAGATGAGCATGTTGATACTTACTCTGGAAAACCTTTGTGTGATGCTGAGGGTGTTGCAAAGTTTTTCCCTCAGGTACTTTTCTAGTTTCAGTAGTCGATGCTTGGGTTTGTGTTGTCTTCTGAGCAATATACGATCCCATATGACTGGCCTTTTACTGTGATGCAGTGCTGTGTTTCTCTCTCAGTTATTTGTCCAAAGCAGCTTCCAAAACTTCGGGCAATCTACAATGCTGTAAGGAAGTTACTTTGCTTCTATTATTTGATTTGCTATAGTTGTTTGTTCTGAGCTCTTTCTTGTTCAACCAGTGCTCTCTTGAGCTCTAGGAAGGACACACTTTGCTGTTATGAGGACCCTGGATTTTAGTGTAGTCTATAGATTTAAAATTAGGTCACCTTTAAGCATGAAATGAATAGTGACTAAGTTAGATACTCCAAATACATACAACTGTGAAAATTGTGATGTCTCATAGGTTACAACATGTATGTTCACTACAATGCATGCATGCATTCTCTAAGGAAGTTGAGAAAAGTTACTGACTTTATAGGGTTGTACCACCCTTTGACTTTGTTCTTGGTGCTCACGAGTTTTTAAAAATTGTAGGGAAAACGCAATCCACGTGCAGCAGATCCACCTGTTGATAATGGAAAGAATACCCATTTCCTTGTATTAATTGCGGAGAATTTCCTTGAGGCACGGACAGCTTTGAGTCGTCCTGGAACAGCTAGTTTGCCTTCAAATCAGAGTCCTGTCAAGATGGACACAGCTCCACCTCCAGTTAATTCAGTCACGGCACAACCTCCTACATCTGTTCCACCAGGTGTTTTATGGACTAGCATTACTTACTTAATTTTTTCCCTTTGTTTTTGATAATCTTGTGTACCTTAGTTGCCACCCCAGTATCCTTTTACGAACTGTTTATCTTTCTTTGGACAATATTTAACTAAATTTGTAGCACAAATGAAAGTTATGGTAATACAATTCACTGCAGTCTATTCAGTAGATGGTAAATCGTGTATAAATATGCTATCTTGCATCTAGGAGGCCTTATTTCTGGGTTAGCCATAGATTTAGTTATTTTATGCGTTTTCTTTCTGTAGCTTGTTACTACCATCTGACCCAATTGAGGTGTCATCTAGCCACTTATAGAGCTTGCATGTTTTGGGACCAAACTATTGAATCATGGCAACTGTAGTGGATGTACTATTGGTCTATAAGGGAGCTTGAATCTCTTGAAAATTTGCCTATGCGTCTGGAGGTCGGAAGTTGCTAAACATATATACCTCCCTCCCTCTCTCTCTCTCTCTCTCTCTCTCTCTCTCACAGATTATGGGATTGTTCAGTCATCTTATTCAGTAGTTAGACTGTAATTCTTGTGATACTTGTCCCTGCACCAAATGTAGTTACAAGGAAGGAGCCGCTGTCAGTGAGTCAGTCTGAAACTCTCTTGATTTTCAGTTGATGAAAGAAGCTCAATGTCACCATGGGCAATGTCTGTAGTATGTCTTCATGTTAGGAATGCAGTCTATCTCTGCATGAGCTTGTGTTTTGAGTTATCAGTGAAGGACAATTAGGTCACAATGGTAATTTGATTCTTCCTCACAATTTGTTTGCAGTAAGCTTACTGAGCAGACAGGCAGTTTCTGCGGGAAATGGCCCTCCTGCCATTGTCAAAGTTGTGAGTCTTCCATCTCTTTCCAGTTAAATGTTAGGGGCTAATGCCTCTACAAAATAAAATTTGCTTTTTGTCTTTTGCTGCATGGACTTAGATATTGCTTTTCAGGAACCAACTACAGTGACTTCTATGGGAGCTGGCCCCGCCTTTTCTCACATTCCATCTGTTCAGCGTCCTACTACTCAAGGAGTCTCTGCCTTGCAGACTTCCTCACCTTCTTCTGTATCTCAAGACATGGTAACAAACAATGAAAGTGTACAGGATTTGAAGCCGGTGGTGAGTGCTGGCATTCCACAAACATTGCGACCTGTAGTTCCTGCTAATTCAAACATACTAAACAACCTCTCTCAAGTACGACAAGTGGTCAATTCTGCAACATTGAGTGGAGGGACTTCAATAGGGCTTCAATCTATGGGTCAAAATCCAATGGCCATGCATATGTCAAATATGATTTCTAGTGGGATGCAGTCTACTGTGCCTGCAGCTCAAACGGGGTATTCTTCAGGCCAATCGGGCATTGCCTCTGTGACGGGTCCTGGCACTCTCTCGGGGACCATACCATCTGCACAAAATCCAGGCCTCGGTTCATTTGCTTCAGCAGCTAGCAACATTACTGGAAATTCAAACATTGGAATGTCCCAACCAACTGGCAATCTTCAAGTTGGTCCTGGTATGGGTCAAACAGCTCCAGGCATGAGCCAAGGAAGCCTATCAGGATCACAAATGGTGCAGAATGGAGTTGGCATGAATCCTAATATGATGAGTTCCCTGGGTCCAACAGCTCCCTCTTCTGGAAGTGGCACAATGATGCCCACTCCAGGAATGCCTTCACAAGGACAATCTGGCATGACATCAATTAATGGTAACAACAATCCAGGTCCAGGTGCAAGTATGCCATTGTCACAGCAATCGTCAAGTGCTTTGCAGAGTGCACAGTCCAAATATGTGAAAGTTTGGGAGGTATGAACTCAAGCATATATTCTTTCTAGGAAAATATATATGGACAATGGGATTACAAACCTTCTGCATTTTGCATTCTTCATTGATTGTTGCTGGATGATCTCAGGTTCTTGATTAATTTTGTTTGGTTCACAATAAGTTTATGGATTTCATGTGGTCAACTTCCATTGCATATTGCTGAGAATTTCTTTTATCATCATTTCATTTCTCTATCAGTATTTTTCTTTTTATCTTTGTCAGTACATTTGATATGTGTGATGGCTGTCCCTGATATGGAGTATGTCATGTTAGCAATTTTCCTAAGATCATTAATCTGCAATTTTATGTGATTCCTTCTTTATAATTCTTAATTTTTTTTCTTCTATCTATTTACAACACCATAAGGCATTGGGTCTTGGTTTTGCACTGGTCCTCTTTCTTGGCTTTTCTATTTTCGTTCCCTGTTTCACTTTAGTGTTCTGCTGTTCGATGTGGTTGGAGCTTGTACCATGGTTCACATGTAAATTTGCAATACATGTGGTTGGAGCTTATACCATAGCCAAGGCCTTTTTCCCAAAAATAGTCCTCTAGAAAAGAAAATGACTGTGATTCGGTTAAGATCCTAACCTTTCCTTTTGTTTGCTGTGATTCTGAACTGCAAATCAACGGTGGCTCTTCTTTGGTAGTTTCAAATGATGATCTTTTTTCACATAGCGTGCACTTGAATATATGAGTGGGAAGAACCATTCAAAGTCTGCCTCTGTATTTGTTGTCTAAATATATAGGTATGATGATTTGTTCCTCTATGTGGGGGTATCATCCGTTGATGGTTTCTTTTAAGATTGAGTTAAAAGAAGTTCTATGGGGGCTTCATTCATAAGTGTGATAGATATTACTCTCTCCAGAGGATGAGCTCTGAGCTTAATACTTGCTACTGACTAGCTCTTAAAAGGTGGCTGACTCTAGCCAAACAGATCTTTGGCCTCTCTAGTATAGATTAGTGATCTTGCAGAGGCTCTTAGCCAAATTATTTTCCAAGTCTTGTCTCCTAAAATGGTTGGGTTGCTGGCATTTGGGTGCATGAAAAGGTTGTGGAGTAAGATTTGCAGAACTTTTCAAGCATTCTCTTTTATAAATGCGGCACATTATCAAAAGACAACTAAATAGCCTGACTGATAATGTGCCAAAAATATTAACTTTGCCATGAAACTAATACTCTGTCGCACAGTATGAATAGAGAATGTCGTCGTCCGTTGTTCTTGTTTTTTTTTAATGATTATTTACCGGGTTGCCAGAATAATTTCTCTAGCCCTGCAAATTGCTGACTCTTATAAAGTTGTAGATCACTGACTGAGATTTATCTTCATTGAAAATATGCGAGCAGGGAAATTTATCTGGGCAAAGACAAGGACAGCCTGTCTTAATCACCAGATTGGAGGTATTCAATCAATCTCTAATGAGTTTGTGTAAAATGAGCACCCGCGTTATGATTTTTCCTGCCCGTTACTTGTTACTTAGTTTATTTATTTATTTATCACAATCCTTAATGCTGTACTTCTTTGTGCCAGGGGTATAGGAGTGCATCAGCTTCTGAGACGTAAGTTGAACTATTTTTCCTTTATAGTGGAATGGACAGTATTCGTTTTGATATGGCATTTCATTTTTGAACAACTAAATAATACTGCTCCATTTGGTGATTTTGGCATTGCTGTTCCTTTTTCCATAAACATATCTGCTATAACTGAGCTCCATTGAGTTTAGGAGTTTACTTATGACAATAATAGAAAATGGATAGATGATTTTTTTAATTGTATTAATTAAAGCACTGTCTTCCTGCAAAAAGCAGATGTCTAATATTAACTTTCTTAGCTGGTCCAAATCAATTACGTAAACGGTCTTATTGAGAATTAGACATGGATGGCATTCTTCTGAGGTCAAGAAGATAAGCCCCTTGAAAAGATAATCTTTTGCTCTTTTTTCGTTAAAAAAAAGTGGACATATTTTTTTCATTATTTTGAAGGGAAGAAGTATCTTAATTATGCACAGAACTTATCTAAAGGCTGTGCTAGTTAAAGATTGAAGAAAATGTGTTGAAAACTGAAATTCCCTGAAGGTCACTTCTCTGCCTTAAGCTGATGTTATGAACTCCATCGAGATGGAGGTTGAATACTTAAAAGAAATCTTTTACCAAATTAACCTCATGATAAATCAAGACAAGATCACAGAGTGAAGGTCAGAAAAGTAGATTATGTACCTCCAGAAGCCTTACTCCTGCCATCTGTGCCCTTTGCATTGCGAGTAAATGACCACTCCAAATCCAACACTGATAAGAATGGTTACCACCTCTGGAAATGCTTATTGGTCTGAGTAGGGTAAGTCAGGGAGAGAGAAGGACAATTCCATGTTCCTTGTGCAATATAATTTTTTGTAGATTATGTACATTTCTTCTGCCCTCTGTAGTTCTCCACTGAAAAAGTGTGGATATGTTTTGGCATTTTTTTTCTTTTTATGTGTTGTCATGTGCATTAAGGGCAGTTGTGGAGGATGACATGTGTAATAGGGGTGGTGCAATTATGGCTAAAAATTGTGTGTGCACTAGCAATAGGGGCTTGTTGTTCGGTGAAGATCACTAAGGCTATGTTTGTGGAAGTGGGGAAAGTGGGGAGGACAAAATTTGAATGGAAAGTTTTAAAAATATAAATTTTTGTGAGTAGGACAATGAGGGATAATTTATAGTTATGGGTGTTTTTCTTCGCATTCTCCTTTCCCTTGGGTCTCCCAATTATAGCATAATTTTTGTGGAAATCTTTTTTTTGCATTGTCATTATCTCTCTGACGCCCTTTCTTAAGTTTTCCAGCCTCGTTATCTTCTCGTTTAATAATTCATGTCTTAATTACTGATAGGAGCTATGCCAATAAAAGATTTGCTGTTTTATTGTTTTTCCAGATAACTGTTTATTTGACAGTACTTATAAAATTCTCTTATTTAGTGTTGAATCGGTTGTTGAAATTCTGATCATGATCTTATTGTCATTTTCATAAAGATTGTATCCATTTTCTTGTTTCTTGAAATTTGTACTTCATCTGCCTTTCCAGTTTTTAATCATTTAGATGGAATCTGGATATGTAGTCAATCTGGTCAGCTGCATCTTGTTTTGCACTAATTTTGTCTCAATATTAATCTTTCACTGTGTGAGCATTCTGTTGCTTCTTTCAGGCTTGCAGCAAACTGGCCACCAACCATGCAGATAGTTCGTCTAATATCTCAGGACCACATGAATAACAAGTAATTGCGTTCATGGAGATCCAACCTTGTCCTCTGGAATTTTTATTGCCATTGTTTATACTTGATCCAGCAGGTTACTGCTGCACTTTGCTGAATTAGAACTTTATGCAGGCAATACGTTGGGAAAGCAGATTTCCTGGTTTTTCGGGCAATGAATCAACATGGTTTTCTTGGGCAGCTCCAAGAGAAAAAACTTGTAAGTCGACCAATTCCCTATGTCCTTTCTATTTTTAATCTATCCACTATGTCATTATTAGAGTGCCAATGTTATTATTTCTACCATGCACACATTGATCTTGGATGGGAAGCATAGCCTGTTTATTCTACAGGTTATGAGTCCTGTATGATGCTCTTCTGCTGCAACTTTAATATGGTTATATCCATGGAGCATTATTGTGCTAGGGAGCAATGCATGAGATAGTTTTGCTTGTCCTGCTCCATTATTGGGGTATACGGTGATAATTGGAGTATATAATGCTCCAATTTGTTGCATGCTTACTTCTATGCTCAACCCCATTCCCACTTCACCTAGTGTTAATAAAGAAAATGATAAAGAAGGGTCAAGCTAGATAAGGAGAGTAAAAGAGCGGAAAACTGCAGAGGATTTGGGCACAAATTAGCTGCAGACATGGCTGCTGCCCATGGTGGAATGAACTATCCTAAACCTGCATGCATGTGATTTAAATGACAAAGACCAAGAAAACCTTCTCTTCCTTCTTTCTCCCCTACCTCTCCCTTTCACCCATGCAGGAGCAGAGCTGCCAGTCTCTCATTTTCTCTGTGGACAGCTTGACACGGCCACCAGGGAATGTGTCACAGCCACCTCAACCACCAAGATGATTGCTCTCAGCCCCCTCCGCCCTTCTCTCTCTCTCTCTCTCTCTCTCCATGCCCACGGTTGCCTCTTTGGGTCCTATAATCGAGTGATTTGAGGTCTATAACCTCAGAGATGGCAAAGAATATGAGAGGCTGAAAGAATGGCTGGGGACATAAAGAAGAAACGAAGAATGTTGAAGTGAAAAGATGGTTATGAAAAGGCCAGAAAGATGCTGGTGAGGATTCAAGCCAATCCAAGTGGGGAAATTTCGGCCACGAGGAGCTGCGGACTGGCGCACTACCAGGACTAGCAAAGGAAAACAAGTGGTTGGACCTCCAGAGACCATAGAGATGTGAGACGTTGATGGTGGGTGAGTGAGTTGTGGCAATTTGAGGCCACAGTGATGGCCACATGCTGGGGGCATTGTGTTAGCGATGAATCTGTGCTGGTCATGTTTGTTAGTGACACAACTGTTAGATAGAGGAGAGGATGTTGAAGATGGTGGCAAGTGGGAGTGGCTGTGAGTAATGTTGGCTGCGAGCAGTGTTGGCTGGGACTGAGGTGTTGGTGAGGAGGTGCCAGGCCTTGCTCCAGATTGAGTGATTCACTGTGAGAGGAGAGATGGGAGAGAGTTGACTACATTGAGGCTATTTTCATATGGAAAATAATATTATGTGGCTGTATGCCCAAATACACAATGGGACAAACCAACAAGTGGCCAGTGGCCCAGACCGCAGCTAATTTGAGCCGAAAATTAAATAGTAATCTAGAAGATCTCATTTTATTCTTTTGATGTAATAGTTTCGAGAGATCTTAGTTGCATAAAGTGGATAGATACAAATACAAAGTGGTATAATTACATGAACACGGACAGTGTCAGAGCCCTCATGATGCCCTTCTGTGTAATTAGGTTATTTTGGGCCATTACTTTAGATATGTAAATGCAAAGCTACATCTTAAAGAGGCGGTTCTTCTAAGAAACAAGTAAAAGCGGGTCAGGCTTCCCAGTTCCAATGCACATGCACGCATGCCCGAAAGATATTGTTTGACTACTGCTTGATTGTGTAATGCAGCATTAGTAACAGGCTCTCCAATGTTAATATGATCCAATCTTCTGACTTTGAGCTTCTCTCTCTCTCTCTGTCTCTGTAGTGTGCAGTCATTCAATTACCGTCTCAGACGCTGCTGCTCTCTGTGTCAGACAAGGCATGCCGCTTGATTGGAATGCTTTTCCCTGGGGTGAGTCATGTCTGAACTTGAATCTGTCTTCTGTCAAGAGGTTCAAATCAATAATGGGAGCATATGGGTTGGTTTGGGGACCAGACAAAAAATTTTTGGTTCTTCACTTGTTTTATAGCCTTCGCAGTGCAAGTACAATTAAGGAATGACTTTTAAATGAAATTTATCTGTGTAAAATTTATAGGAAGAAAAAAGGTAATAGTTCATTATATAGTTTACATTTTTTGCCATCCTATATTTTCATATTTCTGTACTTGTTCTACTTGTCCTACTATACGGTTAATAAAAGACAAAATTATAGGTAACACTCTTTTTCTAATGCCAAATGTTCATTCTCAAGAGTTATGTCACCATACTATAACAAGAAAACATTACAATACGTAAGAATATGCATATCATTAGACTTCTACTTATTGATAAGAGTATTATTTGCAACAGGAGAGAATGAAAGTTACATATCTTTCACAAAATAACAATTCACTTCAAGTTATTGTAGAATGCCAGTTGGCTTTACTTTGTAAAGAGCAAAAGCAAAGAGTTAAAGAAAACAGTTGGCTTAGGATAGTGCTATCAGTAGAGTCACTTTGGTAGATTATATATGCATACTTTAAGAAGAATTATACTATTTTCTATGACAGTAGGATAAAACTGTTGTATAAACATAGAGTCATATAGTTCGAGTGTCAATTTTAGTTTCTTTAGACAAATTTGTCAAACTGATTTACATTGGATGTGTTATTACCATAAATACAGAGTCTCTGCCCTGCCCATGTATTTGAAAGAAGAAGAAGAAAATAAGGAAAATAGTTCAATGCGCTGAAGTGCTTAAAAGAATTAACTCGTGATTTTTCTTCAAAGCAAAGCCTTATGACAACTTACCGCAAAATAAAGGGGTCAGATGTGGGACAAATTTACAGATTTTATTTAGTTGTTGAATCATACAGTGGCTGGAGAAGGGGGATGCTGCTTTTAAGCAACTACGGCTCCTTTTTCCCCCCTAAAATATTCTGAAGTGTCAAATCATAGATTCTGGATGTGTTCAGGATATGGTTGTATTCAAGCCGCAAATTCCGAGCCAGCAACAACAACAGATGCAGCAACAACAGCAACAGATGCAGCAGCAATTGCAGGCCCCACCGCATCCGCAGATGCAGCAGCAACAGCTTCCCCAGATGCAGCAGCAGCAGATGCCTCAACAGCTGCAGCCCCAGCACCAACAGATGCAGATGATGCCCCAACAACAGCAGCAGATGCAGCAGCTCCAGTCGCAGATGCCACAACTGCAGCAGCAGCAGCAGCCACCACAGCAGCATCTCCAACAGCTGCAGCCGCAACACCCACAACAGCAGCAACTTCAGCAGCTGCAACAACATGCACCGCAGCAGTTGATGGGGTCCGGAATGGGACAAGGCTACGTCCAAGGTCCAGGGCGCTCACAGTTGATGGCACAGGGACCAGTTTCATCACAAGGGCTACCCAACATTCCTGGCGGGGGATTCATGAGCTAAGCTGAGATTTTGAAGTTCCCCACTTAAACCACATTATGCTCTTCAGTGCATCTCCTGCTTGAGACGAGTCCTACATTTTTCATTTTCGCTGGATATTAGAATCGGGAACTTGCCTTGGAATTTCTACCCAGACCACCTGTTAGGATGGATACCACCTTGTATGGTGATTACATTATACAGTATCTTGTACAGATCTTAGTTTCCAAAATGATCATTCTCAATATTCTGCCGTTCCTTTATTTATGTTTCCAAATGAACTTATACGGGTTCTCTATTCACGCTCATCTGTTTCGACTACCTTTGGTGGGCTTGAGATCCATTTTGCATGCGCAGGAGTTTCTACTTAACTGCGACTTCCCAAGGTCCACAAAATAGTGCTCTCAATTCAATTGCTCCTATGTGAAGGATGAAGATATGTGGCAAATAGTCCTCTCAATGACTACCCCTATGAGTTGAGAATGAGTTGGGAAAATATGGCCTAAGAGGCAAAGTGATCGCACGAGTTTAGTTTACTGCTTTAATAATGCATTTTGCCCTGTACATTGGAAGCAAATCACAACCGACGCTGGTTTGGTCCCTCTACTTCTATCCGACCGATTTACCACCGCCTCATCTTATTGCTGCCAGTTTTCCCTTGCCGGAACTTATTTACCTCGAAGCCAAAGGTAGTTCCTAGTTTAGTTATTCTATGGCTTATGTAGCATTTTGATCAGATTTCCTTGTACAAATTTCTTGGAAACGATGATTTGCGTTCTGTTGTTATGTAGTTCTGAATTTCAAAGTGGAATGAAAATTATGTTTATTTTCCTTACATGCCCATCCTAAGCAAGATGATGGAATTATGCGTCAGATCATCCTAGAACAAACTTAGACGGCTTCATTTAGAAATCACTCGGATTACTCTTGCTCACTGCCCATTTTCTAGATTCACTATTGTTAACACACCAATTTCAATCTCCTTTCATTGTTGGGCTTCTTATGAATTAGGTTCCACCAAAAATGAAAAGGGTAATTGTTAGTGTGCTAGCACAACTTTTACATGATTTGACATGCCCACTCAAAATAGTTTACTCGAATTCTTCACATGTAAATCATCCAACATTAAACATAAAAATCAATTCTTACACTGACGATGAGGCTAGTAAAAATTTAAAAGTTAAAAAAAAAAAAAAAATAAAAAAACAATAACTTGAATATGAGAAGGCGAGTTTAGTATGTGCAACAAAGGTTCCTGCAGAGCAACAGCCTGTCCCTCGTACTCACTTACAAATTGTGCACGATAAGCAGGGCTGTCGAAGCCGAATCAAACCCAACAGCATCCGACCCGACCCGACCCGGCCCGGCAACTTTGGTTTGAACCAGAGACATAATGGCGAAACGGAAAAAACACCAACAACGGCGGTCGCACAAGACACTTGCATATCAGCAAGATGAACTACAATCTGGCGGAACAATGGCTTCTCTTGAGAACATCGCCAGGCTGCTTCCCAGATTTCATCGCGGCGGCACGCGAACAATCGACCGTGGTGGATGCGAAAACCCTTTTGCTAAAATTTCTAATGTGGGTCGCCGAGGCCCTCTTCGCTGCAACCCATGGACTAACCTCCACACTCGACCAGTTTCGCCCCCAAGAAACGACCCATCCATCAAAGCGTTCGAAGATCGCCCCATCGATCTCAGGATCCGGAACGGAGGCAAAAAAGCTCCGACATTCTGCCCAAAACGAGAATCCCCGATCTACTACCGCCACCACAGGTGCCGTCTCTTCGCGTCTTCTTTTGTGCTGTATGCTCAGATGCTCGCGGAAGGAGGAAGTAGATCCGGGATTCTCCGTTTTGAGCAAAATGACGAGAGCTTGAGATCGACGGGGGTGGTCTCGACCGCTTCGATGGAGGGGTTGTTTGTTGAGGGCAAAGCCGCTCGGGCGTTAGAGGTTAGGCCATGAATTTGCAGTGACGAGCTTCGACGTCCTGACGAGACTATATATAGAATAGAGGCAGTGGCTTCTAGGGCTCTTTGCGCACAGGAAGGAAGCCCAGCTCCCCTTTTCCCCCAAAACTAGTGATGCCCTAAGCTTAACCTGTCCATTTAAAATCCGATTTCCTAGGCAATAATTATAATATAAATCCCATTTCAAAATTGCTAGGTACTTTCCCTTTCCATAAAAAATATAGGCTATTGTTATTACTAGGAAGAATTGCTCGTACTATTTCAATTAGTTGAGTTTTGTATGTTTCGCGAAAAATAAATGATTTGAAAACTATTTTCTTAAAAATGATTGTTTGAAATAATTAATTAGTAGAAAATATTCACATCATCGACAATAATTTATATCTAAATAATTCTCTGGAAGATGACAATATTTCTGGTTTATTATTATTTTGATTGACAAGTATTCGAAGGATCTCTTACTCAAAAAATTTGAATCCAAAATTTTTATCAAATATTCTATAAATATTTTATCTTTACTTTTACAACAAGTAAAATTATATTAAAAAAAGCAGATTATAATCTCTATATACTCTCATTCTATTTGTAACTTATCTTCTTCACCATTTCTCTTTACACCCCATAAAATTTCCATATATTGTTTTTGAGATGTATTGAATGAGATGGTATCACAAAACTGACAAAAATCATCCTTCAAAATAGTCAATATGATTTTCAAGTAGCGCTACAAATAATATACTTTCCAACATTATAAAACTCTCATTGTAATTATTTAAATTATTTAAATTTCTTTGTTGAATAAAATTGGTCATTTTAAATATAACGTCTTAATGAGTTAAGTAAAGAAGGGGTTTACTTAGTTGATCATGTCATAAAAAATTCAGTAGAAATTCAAATTTTATCAATTTTATTGTGAAAACCTTCGAATCATGCTCACTTTTCGGGATTGGGGTAATAACTAATAAAATTTATCATTTAATTTTCATTTATACTGAAACGAATTTTTATTTTTGTTTTGGGCATGTAAAGATCTCAGCACTTAACATTCAATACTTAAACGTTCAACACTTATTTTTCAGTATGGTTGGATGATCTCTAAGGCAATGACAAATAGAATAAAGATTTCATTTTGGTCTCATTCCTTCTCATCAATATATTGTTAATTTCTTGAACGTGCAATTGACACAATAGTAATGACCCTTTTAGACAAAGTCTAAACTCATAGAATTAATACATTATACTTATGTTGTCGAAAGAGGCTCAGATAAAGGCACGCTGTCCTCACAACACTATATATAGGCACACTTCTATGGCTTTTTCCATATAGAAGGAACTGGAAAAAGTACCAAAAAAGTCATACATTTATTACATTTGTATCAATTCAATCATAAATCTTTTAATATTGATACCAATTCAGCCAATTTCGGCCGGTCGACGCTAACGTGGATGTGGCCGGACGCTGATAGGGCAATTTTTATGATTTTTTAAATTATTTTTAAAATTTTTTATTAATTTTTTCTTTTTCCTTTTCTTTTCTCCCTTCTTCCTCCTTGGACTATTCCAGCGATAGTCGGCGAGGGCCGCGGCCCTTGCCTAGCCTCTCCTAGGGTCGCCTCGCTGCGGCCCTAGCAGAGGCTAAGCGAGGGTCGCGACCCTCATTGGCGGTAGGTGAGGGCTTCGCGGCCCTTGCCCATAGGCCGGATCAATCCAAGGAGGAAGAAGGGAGAAAAGAAAAAGAAAAAGAAAAAGAAAATAAAAAAATAAAAAAATTTGAAAAAATCATAAAAAATAATAATAATTGCCACATCAGCATCCGGTCACTAGTCAATGTCCACGTCAACACCTGGCCGGCCAAAATTGGTCGGATGGACTGAATTTGTATCAATATTTAAAAAGGTTTAAGACTGAATTGGTTCAATTGAAAAGTTTAGGATTGAATTTGTACCAATGCAATAGGTTTAAGACTTTTTTGGTACTTTTCCCGGAGGAACTTGACTTTCTTTTTCCCTAAAACTGATGCCTAAGCCTAATTTGTATTTTTTAAAATTTTAAATATTATGTAATTGCTAAGATGATTCTGCTAAGTGAATCGTTGTATTTTAAAGTTTAGACAATTATTAAATCAATCGGAAGTGAAAATGGGCGATTGTTAACATTAAAAAAGTTGCTCATACATTTTTAAAACGAGAGTTGGCAAATTTTTCTCTCTTATTCAAGGAGAGCATTAATTAATAAGTTAATTTCCTAGATTCTATGCCATACAACCACCCTAACAAATAATCAAAATCTTTACAACCACCCTCAAGCTCTTGAGGGTGGTTGTTTGTATTACTTATCAAAGGGATAGATTCATTGATTACTATCTCATTTGATAATAATCAAGATAATTGATAAGTAGTCTATAAATTTCTTATCTACTAAATTTGAATTTAAAACAAGTGTCAAGATTCCATGAATCTCTTGTCTTTACTTTTGCAACAAGTAAAATTATATATTAAAAAAATCGAAATACCTACATATTATTTTAGGGCTAATATCACAAAAAAAAAAAAATCCACATTGGTACATATGTGCAATTACTCCAAACTAATATTTATATCATAAAAAATTCTTAAATTGGTACGCCGTGTCACATTGGCCCTAAAGTGATATGTCCGTACCACATTTATATCAACTATGGTAAATTGGGAAAAAAATGGGATAAATATGGTGCAATTGTACAAGTTTGGGATTTCTTGTAACATAAAAATTAGTTTAGAATAAATGCAACACAATTGTAATAGTTTGAGATTTTTTTGATAAAAATAAATTTGAAGCAAATGTGGTATGGGGGGTTCGAGAATTTTTTATGATATTAACCACACTTCATAAATGTCCGTGTCTATTTTTGATGTATTTCCAGGAGATGGTATAACAAAACTGGCATAAATGATATTTTAAAATGGTCAATATAATTTGCCGCTAATTCTTTTAAAGCTCCTTCTCAAAATATAAGATTCTCTCATTTTATGAAGATTTGAATTTCTTTCCTAACGACACTATAGATAGGCACACTTCTAGAGCTTTTTCCATACAGAAGGAACCTAAGTTTCTTTTTACCTAAAATCAGCGATCCCTAAGCCTAATTTGTATTTTTAAAATTTTAAATCTTATGTAATTGCTAAAATGATTCTGCCAAGTGAATCGTTGTATTTCAAAGTTCGACAATTAGGGTGCATTTAGCAACTAGTCAAATAGTAACTGTTTTTATTTTTTTATTCCTGAAAATAGATTTGGAACATAAATCCGTTTGGTAAATTTTTTGTTTCTAGGAACATAAATCATTTTTTTATTATTTCTGAGAATAGATTTGGAACATAATCAAAAAGTATAAGAAAAGTTACCCTTTTGTTGCCGAAAACATTTCCAGAGTCCAAATCCATTTTTCCTTTTTCTCTTTTCTTTTCTTCTTTTCTCCTTCTCTCTCCTTCTCTCTTCTTCTTTCCCCCAATCGCTCATTGGCCACTTTCGGTCGTTAGTCGTGAGCTGCCGCCACTGTTGGCGGAGGCTAGCAATCGGCCACAAAGAAGGAGGAAGAAGAAGAGAAAATGAAAAAGAAAAAAGGAAAAAATAAGAAAAAATAATTCAAGTATTAAAAATTAGAAGAAAAAAATTAAAAGTCCTACTAAATACATTTCTATGCACCCTTATTAGATTAATAGGAAGTGAAAATGGATGATTGTTAACATTAAAAAAGTTGCTCATACTTTTTTAATTAACAAGAGTCGGTAAATTTTTCTCTCTTAATTTAAGGACAGGAGCATTAATTAATAAGTTAATTTCCTAGATTCTATGCCATACAACCACCCTAACAAATAATCAAAATCTTCACAACCACCCTCAAGCTTTAAGGGTGGTTGTATTACTTATTAATGGGATAGAGTCATTGATTACTATCTTATTTGACAATAATCAAGATAATTGATAAGTAGTCTATGAATTTCTTATCTACTAAATTTGAATTTAAGAAAAGTGTCAAGATTCAAAGAATCTCTTATCTTTACCTTTGCAACAAGTAAAATTATATTTAAAAAAGCGGATCAAAATACATGCATATTATTTTAGGGCTAATATCACCTAAAATCCACATTGGTACACGTGTACAATTACTCCAAACTAATTTATATACCATAAAAATTCTCAAATTGGTACACCATATCACATTTACTCCAAATTGATATGCTGAACAACATTTACCCCAACTTTGGTAAATCAAAAAAAAAAAAATTGGGATAAATATAGTACGATTATACTAGTTTGGGATTTCTTATAACACGAAAATTAGTTAGAGTAAATGCAACACAATTGTAACAATTTGAGAGTTTTTGTGATAAAAATAAGTTTGAAGCAGATGTGGTATAGGTGGTTTGAGATTTTTTGACAATATTAACCATTGTCTTTGCACTTCATGAATGTCCATGTCTGTTTTTGATGTATTTTTAGGAGACAGAATAACAAAACTGGCATAAACGATGATCTAAAATGGTCAATATAACTTGCCACTAATTTTGTAAAAACTACTTTCCAAAATATATGATTCTCTCATTTTATGACAATTTTAATTTCTATCCTAGACAATTTAAAAAAAAAAATTTAACAACAATTGCTTGAGATAAGGAAAGAAGAACTTACTGAAGTGGTTATTTGATAATATATTCAATGAAAATTAAAATTCTACCAATTATATTGTCAAAATTTTTTTAATAATACTTACTAATCGAGCTTCGGTAGTAGCTAATAAAGTCTATCATTTAATTTTCTTTTAAGACAAGGTAAATTTTGTTGACTAAATTTTATTATTAATATTTAAATTTACTTTAAGATTAGGTAAATTTTATGGAACGTTTCAAAGGGTTGTACTTCAACAAGACTAAAACATTGTGCGGTCCATAATTGGTGATTGAAATGCCTTACTACAAAAACTTGGGGTGAGCAAAGGATTGCCCCAATTAGGAACCACCTAAATCTAGATGGTTCTCGTGAGAATGAGTGGTTCTCGGACCCACCCTCTAGCCCAATCACTCTCATCCACAATATATTGACCATATTACTCATTGCCTTTTCACAGTATACTGATTATGTGGGCCCATTTGGGGTGTTTATTTTTTATTTTTTATTTATTTCTTCGTTTTCTTCCACTCTCCTTATTGCTCTCGTTTGTGTTGAAGCATATCAGCTACACTTCTTCATCTTCCTCCTTCGAGACATCCATTTGCACCAACACCTGGTGGTCACTGGTCTCTAGAACATCATGAGCTTCCTCTCTACCAAGCCATTGCTCCTCACAAATCCTTAACACGTCTGGTAGAACCACCCCTATGCTAGCACAAGCTTTCTTGAGGTGGACGGCTTGATCTCATCCCTCAACTTCTCGTCTAGCACAATCCTTGAACTCTACGTTCAGAAACAGCCTCACCACCTTCGGTGATCCTCCCATGACCAATTCTTGGATCCACCTGGGTATCGAATCAGACTGATCGATTTAGTTTCTGAGTGAGTCCAAGACTAGAATGCTGCTTCATGTTCTACAAGTTGGGAACTAGGCCTTCTAATTTAGTTTTTGATTGCAGGTTGGGAATCGGCCCATATTGGAATTGATCACCTCTATTTGTGCAGTCCATAATTGGTGCTTGAAATGCGTAGTAAGATCAAGAGCTTCAACACCAGCAAAACAATCACCACAACAATAAAGAACTACAAGTAAGAGAGATTTTCAATTTAAGAGAGACAAAAATTACAAGAGAGAAATTGAGAAGTGATAATAGCATTAAAAAATAGCATTAAAGTTCAATAGAGTCATTTCTCAATTGAGAAGTCATAATATTGGCATTTCACTTGCCTTCTCCGCATTGAGTTATGTTGAAGCAAATACATGTGTGAATGATCGATTATTTAGCACTTACCAAAAAAAAAAAAAATTACAAGAGAGAAAATTCATATTAAACTTGCCATGCTCCAAATTAGAAAATGATGTCATTAATAAGCAAATCTCATACTGGGCTGGTGCCCTAACAAGCCAACCGTACGCAAGAACTACCATGTAATGGCGAGCTAACGCCATTATTTTTGTTGGAAAGTTTTACAAAATAAATAAATTTTGCCTAAAGATGACTTCTACGTAGGACATTGGATGAACCTGATTGTCACACCCATGGGCCACGTGGAACGAGGAACCTGTTGAAGATACCGTTGCTGTAATTGATTTTAATTGATGCTGATTGGTTCATTTAGAAGAGATTAGAATATTGTGTATTTTGGAAAAATTATTTCCCTTCCTTTTGTATATTTCTTTCTTTGATTAGAAAGTGCTTCTACATTATAAATAGGGCTGTAATCGTATAATTTATACATGAGAAAAAGTAAATACTGTAAGAGTTTTTCTAATGTGGACTAAATTAATTGATATTGTAATTTATTGTTTTTACGGTTACCGTAAAATAGGGTTGGTCTAAGGTGAGATAGAAGGTTTCTTAATTAGTTTAATATGGATTGGCTAGTGTGGGCCGAATTGAGCATGGCCTGTAATGAGGGGGACTGGCTGGAAACTCTATAAATAGTGTTTAAGTTTCTTCTCTAACCATAATTCTCACATGTATCCTCATCTAAGGGGCGTTTACCTAACGCTAAACATGAGGGGGGCCGCCTCATTGAGCCATAAAAATAAAATTAAATCATAAATTCGGATTGGACTCGACGAGACGAGCAAGACGGTTGGCGGCGCGTCGCCGAGGAGGCCACATGCGCCCCCACGCGCGGCCACGCATCGAACGCGCTCCGCGCATGAGATCCATGCGCCTCGCACTCATGTGGCGCGTGCAGGTGCGTGGAGCGTCGGATCGGCGCTTGGCCGGCGGCGTTGGATCCGTATGGCTATTCTCTATCTTGTGGTGAATTTATTTTACATGTTTGATATTTTATGGATGTGAAAATACATACGGAACCCTAAATACGTGTATTTTTGCGTATTTTTCTTGTATTTTCTGTGATTTTGGAAATATAGGTGTTGAGTTATAGGTACATTATCACATAAACATTATAATGGTGTGATTCATTAATAAAAAAAAATTAAACTTTATTGTGAACTAAAATTAGCTTATTGAGATACAATCATTATGTGATAGTAATTGAATTATGTATTGAGGTGATGAAAAACAGTAAATGTTATGAAATTTTTTGTTGCTCAAGCATACTCCTTGACTCGCTGGTAATTTTTGAATGATGGACGTTTTAAGAACTCATGACCAAACTGATTATATTGATTAACACATCTGCTGAATGTGGGTAATGCATGTCAGTTAAGTTATTGCATATTGTATCTAAACTCATCTGGTTGCTGGTTAATGTCTATCAAGTTGAATATTTTTTATGGTTAATAAGTATGGCAGCATTTACACAGAGCAATTATATATACTGTTATGGTTTAGATATTTGGTTATGTGTTTTGACTCAATTTATAGGCCATTAGTTGATATAATGATAATTTGTTACTTAAAATTGGCTAACAAATCATCTATTGGCCTTGGAGTCATGTTTTGCCGTATGAAACTCATGAGCAATAGTTGATTAGTTATCAAGCTTGTCAATTTGGAGTACCATGTATTGCTATGGATGTTAATTTGTGAGGGATCATTTGGATCGGCATTCTTTTAATGTTGTTTTAGTAATAGTAATCGGGATGCACAAGATGCTTGCTTCTATGAGAATTTTCTTGTGTTGCTGTAATCAGTGATCTCATTCGAATCTTTCTTTTAGGTTCGCTATATATATATAAAGATTTTATTAATGAATAAAGCAATATAATTAGTATAATATGTGATTTTAGTGATATGTTGCCCCTATCACTAAAATTAAAATCACATGTATATGATATATGTGAGGAGTAAAGTTTATATCCCTGGTATGAGAGAATTTCAATGATTCAATTGAGTAGTGACCGCCAAAGTAGCACGCTTGATTGGGTTTAAGAAATTTCGGTATTATATGATGAGTGGGATGTCTCTTGATCTAATGTGTAATCATACTCCTAAAGGAGGTGATTGTGTATTAGTTCATGGAGGGATACATGATAGTGTGGTGGAGGAGTGATTGATTCTAGTGATTCATATGCCCAAAGGTGATGAATTCATGAAGAATTGGAATATATTCTCATAACCGCTATCATGTGGGGAGTGTACAACTGCATATCATGTATTCTGACCAAAGGTGATTATATGATTATGCGTGTAACTCTCTGGATGTGTACTTGTATGTCAAGTTATACAATGCTCATATGATGCTAATTATATATATTGCCTGGTTTTCAGTCACATTTTCTGTAATTAATAACTTCATTATTATTGAGGTTTTTATTGCTTCAAATTTCAAATTGTGGGCATATGATTTGTTGTTTGAGAAAAGAGTAATTGAATTTGCTTATTATCCATGAAGCGTTCCATTCTGGAACACTTGAAAAGAGGTTTGCCTACGGACTACACTGCTATAAGATGATTAAAAGGTTGTTTCTAAAAGTTTTCTATTTAAGGAAAATGACCGAGATAAAGAATATCTCTATTACAATTAGTCTTAAAAGGTTGTCAGGCTTAATAATGGCCGTGAGTATTTTGGCAAGTATGACAATGCGAAATAACTTAAAGGGTCATTTGTCAAATATTTGGTAGATTCTGGGGTGGTAATTTAATTACTATACCTGAAAATTCTGACAAAAAGATTTGGTCGAAAGGCATAAATGCACCATATTGAACATGGTGATGAGTATGATTAGTAAGACTAATTTATCTGGTTTTTTGTGGGCTGATATCATGAAAGCAACTTTTTCACATACAAAATGTGTCTCTTATCAAAGTTGTTTCATAAACTTCTTTTGAGTTATAGATTGGACATAAATTACTTGAATCATATGAAATTTAGAGGTGTCATGCAAAAGTGAGGTTTTTTAATCCAATATTAAGTACGTTGGAATTTAGATCTACTTGGAATTATTTTGTATATTATCTAGATTGTTAAAGGGGTATTGATTTTATGACCCTAAATAAAGTACAAGAATTATGGAATCACATACTCTAAAGTTTCTAAAGATTGATGTAATTGTAGAGGATAGCTGCTCTCAAACTATTAAAGATAAAGTATGATGGAGGTTACTATGTTTTTGTCTTTACCTATACAGATAATTATGGAATCTCCTGTACTATAGATTAAACTTATTGAGGTTCAAGGTGCTATTCTTGAAATAGTTTATAATGAAATTTCTTAAATCTCTTAAGTGCAGAATGAAGTGGTTGTAACTTTATTAAGGAGATTTGTTAGGGAAAGACGATCAGTTATATCATCATACTATATAGTCTATTTATGATAGCATGATTACAATATCCACTACATGGTTGTTTTAGTAACTTATATAAATGTCGTTTCTTGTTCTCAATTAAGTATGTGATTATACGCCATAAAATGCAGTATATAATCTATGAAACATCATAGTATTTGAAAACTAACTTAATTGCCTAAAGATCATAAGTTCATTAGTTGCAAATTGACGTATAAAACTAAAAGAATTTCAAAGAAAGATTGTGGAATTTAAAGCCAAGTTGGTAACTAAAGTTTCACTTTGAAAGATGGGTGGATTGTTTATAGTGAAGAAATAATTATTTCTTTAAATATTCTTTCGAGTGAACGTGACATTAATAATTTATTTTGATATAAAGTTACGCCAAATAGATATAAAATCTATATTGTGCAATTAGAGAATTTTGCAACAAATGTTTCAAGTAAAGTTGTGTGTAGACTGAAAATTCTTATTTATAGTCTTAAGCAAGTTTCTAGACAATATTATTAAAATTTCATAGTGTTGTTATTTTATTCAATCGGGAATAAAGTAATTCAATATACTGCAAGGTTAGTGGAATAAAATTTATTTTTTCTCATATTTTATGTACATAATATTTTACTTACAAGTTGTGACCTTGAGACATCTTATATCATTTGTACTGAGATTTGTAAGAATTGTTTTTGCCATATTATATTAGATTTTCTCAGAGGACATTTGCTGATTGTATATTGGAAATATTCAATATACATTATTGCAATCCATGAATTGCTCTTGTTGTTAAGGGTGATGTACTAAATCTATCACATTGTCTTTATTTAGATATTGAGAAAATCTAATTAAAGGGTATACCTTGTGTTAGCGCACTTAAAAGTATAATGTATACTCGAATTTGCACTAGACTAAATGTTGTCTTTGTGACGAGACTTCTAGGTAGATATCGGTCAAATCCAGGACATGATGACTGGGTTGCTGTCAAGAATGTTTTAAGGTACTTAAAGAAGACAAGAAAATATATGCTAATTTACAGACATGTTTAATTCTTGCAGTTAGTAGAGTATTTAGATGTAAACTTTGCTGGCTGTTTTGATGACATGCAATCAATAATAGAATACATATTTATGTTAGCAGTAAGTGCAGTAAATAAAGTTCTATGTCATCTTCTACTATGTAAGCAGTGTTAGTAACATTCTTTTAGGCTCCAGAACCTCATGAAGAAGTTAATCGTTTTAACTTTATAGATAGACCCATACGGTTATATTGAGATAACAAATTTGTAGTATTATTTATTTAGTACAGATGTTTCAAGAGATCTAAATATATGGTGGTCAAAATTTTTGACCAAAAGCAAATGGTACAGAAATGTGACATTTTAATATAATATATTTTCACAGATGATATAATTGCAGATCCACTAACTAAAGGCCTATGCCTGTGTGTATTTGAGTGACATATCGTTAGAATGGGCCTAGGAGCATCATGAAATGCCGTTGTTTAGTGTGAGTTATTTTGGCTTTACTCTGATAAATGTTTCATCTGTGATCGTTACACTTTATAATTGTTTGATATGTATCAACTTTTGCATTGTTATTATATTGAATACATATTGATAAAGTCACAAGATTATATAAACCTTGAGTGAAAACTAGGAGCATCCGGTTATTAGCCTTGTGCATATGTCTTGTGATATATAAAGAAAGATTAACAATAAGGACAAGACACATGTGGGTTTAATGGAACTATAAAACATTTTCTAGTAGCATAAGTTTTTGTGACGCCTAAGGTAAGGGAATGGTGACTGACAAATGGGATTTTTCTATGAGAGATGTTATCCATTTGCCACACTACCATATTGAATCCATATCAATAAAGTTGAAAACATTCGTGACCATGGAAGGCTCTTTGTGTATACATGTAGTTACCGCCATGATTCGGTGTTTAAGACTTTATGGGATATGATTGACTATTAAGAATTATCTCTGGACCAAATGTGCGCACATACAGTACGATTTCAATTAATATAGACCAAGTGAGAGAATGTAAGAGTTTTCCTAATGTGGACTAAATTAATTGATATTGTAATTTACTGTTTTTACGGTTACCGTAAAACATGGTTGGTCTAAGGTGAGATAGAAGGTTTCTTAATTAGTCTAATATGGGCTGGCTAGTGTGGACCGAGTTGAGCCTGGCCCGTAATGAGGGGGACTGGCTGGAAATTCTATAAATAGTGCTCAAGTCTCTCCTCTAATCCTAATTCTCACATGTATCCTTATCTAAGGGGCATTTACTTAACGCTAAACATGAGGGGGGGCCGCCTCATTGAGCCAGTGATACAGAGGGCAATAGAGGAGAAGGACTTGCGCGTGGAACATTGTGTTTTCGCTTTCGCTTCAAGAACAATAGATCCCAAAACAGATACGTTAATCTTTCTACTCAATTATGCATATTCTTGTTCTAGTTATGGAGATCTTGGGATTACGCAATTTGCGTCCAACAAATACATTTTTCCTAATTCTCGTCTACTTTCCCATCACCCACTTTTTTAGCTTCCGCCTAATTTTTTTTTTCGTCTGTGTCCTGATCAAGATCTTGTTTCAGCAATTTTTTTTAGCTTCCACCTATTTTTTTTTTCTTCATCTCGTCCCGATCGAGGTCCTCATTTCTTCGATCCACACCAAACCTGAGAATTTTTTTTTTTTTTTGGCTAGATCAACAAAAGAAACAATATGCCAAAAAACCAAGCCTCAAAATCTGGAGTACCCCATAATCCAAAAACCTCTCTCGATGAGCAAGAATTGAATGATTCTCCCTCAAGACAAGAGATTGAGGATCAGATGCAAGACCTGAACAAGACGATATTTGATGAAGAGCAACAGAGCCATGTTCAGCCTAATTTAGGGCAATTTTTTATGGGACCGATGCAAGTTCAACCACCTATTCCGCATCAGACGAGTCAAATGAATCCGACTCAGAATGTTTTTGGCTCTACCGAGAGAAACCATGGTGGAACCGATGGGTCAGGAGGAGGTCCACTACCTAATAAGTAATAATGAGTCCTACCCAGGATCTGCAACAGGTTGGACTTTTCTGAACCAAAGTGGTTTGGGTCCATCGGGTTTTGGGGTGAACCCATTCTCGACTTATGGACCTGGTTTTTTTTTCCTTTCGTAGGTGCCGTCGGTGGTCGACCCAAGTCGGGAGACCCCCTGTACACGTCCGCTGCCGACAGCCCCAAGCTCCGCTTTATCACACAGAAGCTCTCTGGGCCGGGAAATTATTCCCTCTGGTCGCGAGAGTTCCGACGGGCCCTTATCACAAAAGACAAAGAGGGGTTCATCAACAGCACTGTTCCGGTTCCGGTCGATGAACGACTTGCACGTCATTGGAGAAAATGCAATCAGCTCGTCCGAGCTTGGATCGGTAACTGTCTCACCTCGAAGGTCGCCGCCGGACTCCCTCCAACCGAAGACGTGAAAGAAATTTCGGAAAACATATGGGAAATGTATGGAAAACTCAATTGCGCAAAATTTTTCAGCTTAACTCAAGCTCTATCAGAACTCAAACGGGGGAATCTCTCCATTTCTAGCATATTCAACAAACTGTCCGTGCTGTGGAACGAGTTGGAAATTGCTGAAGAAAAGTTGGATGGACCTAACACAACCCTGGCACAATATCGTGCGATAAGAGAGCGAGAGAAGGTAATACGGTTCTTACTTATTTTAAATGAGAGTTACTTACCGTTTCGCAGCCAAATCCTCGCCATGGAGCCCATACTCTCACTCGGTCGGATCTACCGGCTCGTCGTCCAGGAAGAATCGCAACGCCTGCCCTCCTCAGAGTACGTGAAGGTAGGAGACTGAGTTATCCTTGCAACCAAAGTGACGCCAAAGCAGCGATTGGCTGCTACAAGGTTTGGCCATGGCAGCCATGGCGGACACAAAACGCCAGTCGCAGCGCTAGGGATTTTGGATGAAGAAGACATATCTCTTTTGTCCTATGGAGTGAACGGCCCAGATGTGTTTGGGCAATCGGACGGCTCAAGGCTCACACGGGGTTCTTTTCCAATGTACAAACTAGGGGTGAGCAACGGTCAGGGTCGACCCTAGACCGACCCTAGACCGGCCCAACCCTGCCAGTCCTGGTCTAGTTCCCAAGGGGATTGGGTCAGTCCTTGGTCCTGAAATTCCAAGACCAACATTGTACGGGTTAGTTCTTGGTCCTAAGAGTTTTGGATTAGTTCAACCTTAGACCAACCTTTATATTATATTATATTATATTATATTATATTATATTATTTATAATTCTTTTATATATTCAAATCTAAGTAAAATGTTTGTTATATTATATTATATTGAGATATTCTACCAATAGCACTAATAGTAATTTCAATTTAAAACTTTTGTTGAGTATTAATTATGTGTCGTTTGTTTTGTTTTCAAGTGTTTAGAAGTTCAAGTGAATTAACAAGATGTGAAGTTATATATTCATGGTTTATATTAAGTATTTTGAACTTTTTATGGTTTAATTGTATTTTATTAATAAATTTTAACTGCACTTTGCTTTTCAATTTGTGTCAAATGGTAGAAGTTTTTGAAGAGTAGAGTAGTATTGCAGTTGCTACGGTGATTTGTTAGTTAAGTGGTGTGAAGCTCATTTTTTGGTTGAGTGGACTCTACATGATCAAATGCAGGAAAATGTTTTTACGTATGGTGTTATGAATATTAAAGATAGATGATTACAAGAACTTTCATCTTGTCCCATATCTCGATGAGTGGTTAGCAGGTACGAAATTTCTATTATTGTGTCATCTTAAATTTGCTAAATATGTATTGGTATTTATAGTTTAGTTGCACAATGTCACATTGTCGATGTATGTGTAATTTGAATTTGTAGGTTTGCTTTTTTAGGGAGTATAAAAAATAAGATGAAAAAAATTATCAATCGGTCCCGGGTTAACCCTCGAATCGGACCGAACTCATTGGGTTGGTCCGGTACTTGGTCCCAGGTTATCGATCCTAAAAATTGAGGACCGACACTTTATGGATTGGTCTTAGGGTTAGGGGGTGGCCCGAACCAACCCGGACCATGCTCACCCCTAGTACAGACATGATTTAATCATGGGATCTAATGGCTCTAGCTCGTTTGCGCGATCAGATGGCTCAAGATTAATCTTTTCCACGCCCATATTAGACGGTGGACATCATGCCGCGGCTACTCGGGCATCCAACGGCCAAAATTCTGTTGTGGCTTCAAATAAATCACATGGCCAAAATTCCAATAAAGGAAAAGCCAAATTTTGTGATTATTACAAGCGACCCTATCATACACAAGAAAATTGCTGGAAATTACATAGGAGGCCAACAAATAAAAAGGAAAAAGATGTCTCAGTTGCAGCACATGCCAAAGTTCACCAACCTATCAATAACGGTCAATTTCAACAAATCATGACAGCTTTAAGTCAATTGAGAATGCATGACAAAACAACAAGTTATACAGGTATTTCTCAATGCTTAAGGTCCATTTCAACTGAAGTATGGATTATTGATTCAGGTGCAAGTAATCTCATTGTCTGCGATGAGCATCTCCTTACTAATGTTCGTAAATCGACCCCATTCACCTCACTATGTCTCCCAAATGGGAATGATACCTCCATTACCAAAACAAGAAATGTCCAACTTAGCCTATTCATCACATTGAAAAATGTCCTGTTTATTCCGGAATTCCAATTTAACCTCATTCCTGTCTCAAAAATTTGTGAAGACAATTCTTGTCGGATCATTTTTTATTTTGACATTTATTTTTTTCAGGCCCTTTCGATTGGGAAACTTATGGGCTTGGGTAAAATTCAAGAGGGGCTCTATTTTTGGGTTGCACTTCCCAAAAATCTTGATATTTCATCTCTATCCTTAAATGAGGGCATTTTGTGTAATGCCAATGTTAATAATAATATTCTGTCTCATCAACATTTAGGCCATAGTGCCTCTTTTCCTCATCCAAAGTGTCCCATTTGTCTAGTAGCTAAACAATCTCGATTGCCTTTTTCACAAAGTACCTCACGTGCTCATACATCTTTGGGTCACATTTCTTCCTTACTATTGTGGATGACCATACAAGGGCTACATGGATTTTTTTTTTTTTTTTTTATGCAATCTAAGGCACATGTTCTTTCCCATGTTAGGAACTTCCTTACATTAGTAAAAAATCAATTTCCCAAATCTGTGCAACGGATTCGTATTGATAATGCTCGTGAATTCTTTAATCATGAGTGTTTTCTCTGTTTATTTCAAATGGCATCATTCATGAAAGTTCGTGTATCTATACACCTCAACAAAATGGGGTCGTTGAACTGAAACATTGACATCTTTTGAAAGTTGCTCGTGCCCTTAAGTATCAAGCCTCAATTCCAGAAATCTTTTGGGGAGATTGTGTGGTCACAACAACCTGTTTGATCAACCGAATGCCGTCTTGGATTTTGAATGGCAAGACTCCATTTGGGTTACTCTTCGGAAAACAACCAGACATTCGCCATCTTCGTGTTTTTGGATGCTTATGCTATGTGTCAACTGTGGGCCCTCGAGACAAATTGGGTCCTCGTGCTATTAAAGGTGTATTTATGGGATATCCTGCTCATAAAAAAGGATATTGATTTATAATCCATCCACTTGAGACTTTCTTGTCAGCAGAGACGTTATTTTTCATGAAGACATCTTTCCTTTCCAAGAAGATTTATCTTCACATCAAAATTTAGATCCGGCTACAAATCCTCATATATTCTTGACTGAAGAAGATCTCTTGTCTCCACAGCCTGTCATGATTGCTAATATCACATCACCTATAATGCATCATGCAGCTGAAAGTGATCCTCATTCTTGCTCAAATAATGCGGCCTCTAAGGAATCACAAGAAGCGATACCAGAGGATCAGACCATCTCATTGAAGAATTCAATTAATATCCCTCCTCCGACTATTGGAAGTGAAACAGATCATCCTCGACGATCAAGCCGAACAACGCGACCACCCACATGGACAATGGACTACATTTGTCCCACCTTAGCAAAATCTGGTACGCATTAACCTGTCTCTTCTTATGTTAGCTTCACTCGCCTTTCACCCGAACATAGGTGCTTCATAAGTAAAATTTCCGAGGGATGGGAAACGTCTTCATATGATGAGGCTATCAAAGATCCTCATTGGCAACAAGTGATGATGGATGAGTTACGAGCTCTAGTGGAGAACAACACTTGGGATATTGTTCCTATACCCCCTCATCGAAAATCTATCGAGTGTAAATGGGTATATAAGATCAAGTACAAGGTCGATGGTTCAATTGAACGTTATAAAGCCAGACTAGTAGCCAAGGGCTTTACACAATGAGAGGGTTTTGATTATACATAAACTTTTTCTCATGTGGCAAAAGAAGTCACTATTCGTTCCTTTCTCTCCATTGCTGCTCTCCGTGATTGGCCTCTTCATCAAATGGATGTTCATGATGCTTTCCTACTAGTCTAGTCTAGTAGTTGTTTTTTTCTATTAGTTGCGATGCGAACAGGCATTTACTTATGAGATTAGTTGAGTAGGCTTGCGTTAGTTGTCTGCTAGTTGATAGCTAGTTTTGGGGCTTTCGACATAAAAAAGCCTATCCAACCTTCCACCGGGTTTACGTAAATAGGGGGAGAATTGAGTATATTGTTTACATAAATCCCTATATGGACTCGAGCAGGTTTCTCGTTAGTGGTACGCCAAGTTCACCTTTGCACTTATAGCTGCAAAATTTCGACAATCCAAGCATGACTATGCCTTATTCACATGGGGTCAAGGTACATCATTAATTTATTTGCTCATATATTTTAATGACATACTTATTATGGAGAATGGTGAATATGCCATTGAGCAATTTGAAGGGTATCTACACTCCACATTCCACATTAAGGATTTGGGACCTCTCAAATATTTTCTCGGAATAGAGATTGCACGATCGGATAAGGGAATATGCCTTAGTCAACGCAAGTTTGTTACGGAAATCATCTCAGAAGTAGGATTATCAAGATCCAAGCCAGTTGTAATTCCAGTTGAACAGAATATCAAATTAACAACGGCTGAGTATGATAAGGGACTATCACCCTTGAATGAGGATTCTCTGCTTAAAGATCATTCATCTATCAAAGGCTCGTCAGGAAGCTTATCTATCTCACAATGACTAGACCCGACATATGTTATGCATTATAAATTCTCAGTTAGTTTATGCATAATCCAAAACAATCTCACACGAATGCTGCACTGAAGGTTGTGAAATGTTTGAAAGGATGTCCAGGTTTAGGAATCCTATTGTCTCGAAACAACAACATGGAAATGACAACATTTTCTGATACAGACTATGCTACCTGCCCTATGAGTAGAAAATTAGTTACAGGATTCTACATAAATTTGGGAGATTCATTACTCTAATAGAAAACAAAGAAATAATCAACTGTATCGTTATCATCCACTAAAGCATAATACCGAGCAATGGCGAAGACCAGCTATGAGATAGTCTGGATAAGAGGCCTGCTTTGAGATCTTAGTGTATGGGTGAAAGAGCCAACTGTCCTATTTTGTGACAATGATGCTGCGCTTAAGCTTGCAGTATCCAGTTTTTCATGAAAGAACGAAATATATAGAGGTTGATTGTTACTTCATCAGAGACAAGATTCAAACTGGAGTGATTAAGACAAGAGGGATAAGAACGACAGAACAGCCCGCAGACAATTTTACTAAGCTCTTATGTCAAAGGCAACATACGTATCTATTGAGCAAGCTTGGTGTCTTTGATGTGTATAGACCACCGGCTTGAGGGGTAGTGTTGAAGATACTGTTGCTATAATTGATTTTAATTGATGTTGATTGGTTCATTTAGAGGAGATTAGAATATTGTGTATTTTGGAAAAATTATTTCCCTTCATTTTGTATATTTCTTTCTTTGATTAGATAGGGCTTATACATTATAAATAGGGTTGTAATCGTATAATTTATACATAAGAAAGTAAATACATTTTTCCTAATTCTCGACTACTTTCCCATCACCCTTTGTTCGACAGAACCATTTATACATATTTAATTCTAAATATTTTTATAATTTTTCAATATAGTCATTTTAATTAAATTTGATTGAAAATCACTAAATAGGGCATGACACAGCCAACATCAATGTGAACAATTTTAATAAATTTTTATAAAATTTTAAATTTTTTTCTTTTTATGTCTTTCTTTTTTTTTCTTTTTGTCCTATTTCCCTTTGCAGGTCACCGGGGCCTCGTCAATTATAGGCTCAAGTCTGAAAAGCTGACCGACATGGGCTTGGCAATTTTAAAGCCATGAAAAAAACATTATTTTTCAAAATTAAGAGATATGGAGAATCTCTATTTTTAGCTTGAAGAGACGTGGAGAATCTCACTTAATTTTGAGATTTGATTTTGGGCATCATGACCTTATTGTAGTCTTAGAAAAGTTTGACCGATGTGATTATTTCCTCATATACATTTGATTGGCTCGATTTTTCTTGCATTGGAATGCTTGTGATTGCTAGTTTTTGAGAAAAGTGTTCACAATAGGAGAATCCCAAATTTTCTGACTCCGCGAAAAACACGTGAGCTTATTGAAGATTAAAAAATTGAGCATTGGATGGATAGTAATACGGGCCAAAAAAAATCAGTGGGTTTCATCTAAAAAAAGAGGACAACCTCTGGTGAACTCCGAAATTGGTTGTGCTATTCACCTGCTATTCAAGTAAGGAAGTGAAAGGTTTCCGATGCATTTTCTCATTATTTCACTATCGTTGAGGGGGACAAGTGGCAAAGCCGACAAGCCTCGCCGATTTGAGTCTGAGCCTCGAACCTCCGCCCAGCCTTGGGTCAGGTTCGTTTGAGAGGGATCTATATCTATCTCTCTAGGAGAGTGAACCAAATCATCCTTATTCTGAAATCACGGGATAATTAATTCAAGTCTAGAAATTAAATTATACATAAGTTGCAACATAGTAGGGAAAAAAAAAAAAAAAGGACAGAGCGAAGTGAATCCCATGCTCAAGCAGTAAAATTGAAATAATCATGGGGCGGCTATCGGCCGGTAAAATTTCCCACGCCTGCGTCTCTGCGGTATCTTGGCCCACCTGAAGGTCCATTTCTTCGAAATACGTATCTACCTCTCGCTCTCTCTCTCTCTCTCTCGAGCTCTCTGTGCGCCCCACCAACCCCCGGTCCTTTATAGGCATTGGCTGCCGATTCTTGCCTCTACCATTTTTCGCAAATCCTATCCCACATTAAAGACCAACTCTCTTGACCAAGAAGATCGGCCCGCATTTAAGCTCAACGAAACCAAGAAGCCATATTGATATCTTGAGTCCATCTCAGAAGTTTGAAAGATACCTTGGAGCCATGAAGACGCTTTTACTAGTTTCTAGTTTCTACTATTTTCCTAGTTTCAACGCTTTGTTTTTAATTTCTTTGACGGTATAAGCCATCCAATTTATGATAGAAGACGAACGACTTTTGATGAATGAAAACTTTGCTTTGAAGTAAGTATTGTAAATCTTGTAGAGTTCATATCCTCGAAAATTTAGAAGAGTTTTCACTCCGTTTTTGAAGAGTCAGAGCTTTCGAAATCTGCAAGAGTTGTAGTCATCGATCCGGAAGAATTGGTGCCTCTCAACTTCCTTAGAGGCCTAGAAGAGCAACCAACGAAGTTATTTTTTACCCACTTCCAATCCAATTTCGACCATTCTACAGTGCTTATTTCAGAAAACCCAAAACAGAGAAATTGTAGATCCAGAAATCTTTGTTCATTTGGCTTTGAAATCAGGTTAATCTGATCTGTATCGACAAAGATACAACTGTTCTCCTGAGCTTAAGCAATGCTGAAATTTCTGTTCATCATTTTTTTCCGTGTGCGAGTCACTCTGCCGATCCTACTATTTGAGAAAGCCTAACCTTGGCTTGCATCATTTTATAATGGAGAGAGAGAGCCCAGAAGAAGATGGGTTGCCTACAAGATCTCCGCTTCTGGGTAACTCTGGCGACTCCAAGCCTCGAGTGATCCCTCGATCACGCCTCTGGTCGTCTTCACTCTTCAGCACTCTCGTCGCCGTTTGCGGGTCTTTCGCCACTGGGTTTGCTTTGAGTGTCATTGCATCAACTTTTTCGTTGACTGCTTGCGTGTGATTTGATCACCAAGAATCCGGTTCTGTTTTTTTTTTTGTCGAGCAGTCTTGCTTTCCTTCTATTTCTTTCTTTCTTGCATTTCCGTCGCAGTTTCTTTCGAATTCGAGTGAATGTTTTGTCAGAGAAAGAGCGAGAAACGAATTGCTCGGTCCATGTTTGTCTTTCTACGACTTTCTTGTTTTTTTCCAAATGGTGGTTCTGGCATTCCGGTGATGCTTTTTTTTTGCCCATTTTGCGGGGGTTGGTGGGGGCGTGAGTGAGGACTGAGGAGCGAAAGTGAATCCTGTTGTTGCAGAGGCACGTGTCGCGGATCACATGGCTTAGTAGACCCAAGATATCATATTGGCCTGGATTTTGAGAATGTCATAATTTGGACAACATTCAAAGACCCGAGTTGCTTCTCCAGGATGAGTTCAGGTTTTTTTTTTTTTTTTCTTTTTTTTTTAAAAAATGGATACTCAATTTGGCAAAGAGACATGAAATTATCACCTTCCACTATTGGATTGCATTTTTGAGAAAAGATCCTTCTTAAAATTGATGATTTTTTTTTTCATTTACTTGAGTCTCAAAAATTTGAAAATTGATCTTTACTAATTTTTTTTTTAACTTTACCAAAAAAAATTTAAAAATTGATCATTTAAGTGTCATCGGCGATTTATCTTACTAAAAAATCCTACGTGCTACAGATGATGCCCATGTCGACAGTTTTTGTAATTTTTAAGCTCATTTAAGTGTTACAAATTTGAAAAATCGATTACTTAAATGCTAGTGACAATTTACCTTGTTGGAAAATTTACTATGGGATTTGCTTAGATTTGGCTAGGGCCTTTGTGCCCTCGCCCATAGTTGGTGAAGCTACCATGGCTCTGGGTGAGGTTATTACGTCCTCATTGTGAAGGCCATTGTCTAGGGCCTTTGTGGCCTCATCAGCCAAGGGTGAGGCCTTTGTGGCAAGTGCACCAAAAAAGAAAAAGAAAATAGAAAAAAAAATAAAATAAAAAATAAAAAATAAAAAAATCATTTTTAAATGCAAAAAATCCATGTAGGACAATTTACTAGAAGAAGCACTTAAATGATCGATTTTACTTTGGTGTGACATTTAAGTTAGTGAAAATAAAAAAAGTTATGACACTTAGGCGAGCACCGTGCGAAAATTATGATATTCTGCCTGTGCTTGTCCTCTTATTTTGTCTTGCCTTCAAAATGTGATGTCCTAGGCCACTACTTTGTTTGGGCTGTAGTTTTTCATGAGGTTGCTCTCCACCAAGTAGAAGTCACCATAACCAGTGGCCTATTTCTCTAATGCAGTCCGGTTATTCATCACCCGCCGAGTCTGGAATAATGGAGGATCTACGGCTCTCTACTGCAGCAGTGAGTCCCATCATGCTTACAGGCTACATCCTCAATGTATTGTTAGAATGTATCTGCCATTTCTTTGTTCAACGAGATTACGTCCGGAACCTCTATAATTATTATTGCAAATTTTACTCGAACAATGACTACTTTATTTGTGATACCATCGGAATAAGGGAATTCATGAGTCATGATTCGGGGTCTCTAATGTTGACATTCCCAATTTTTTATGTTACAGTATTCGCTTTTTGGTTCTATATTAAGGGTAGGAGGGTTAATAGGAGCTTTGGTTAATGGGTGGATGACAGATATGGTGGGTGACGTGGGTCGCAGACGTGTAAGTCATTCTCTAGCCTTTCCCGCTATTTTTGAATTTGAAAGTCATACATCTTCAGTGATTAACCTGAAAAGATCTTACAGAATTCTTGACTGATGTGTTTGTGACGCAGACAATGGGGATTTCACAAACAATTTCAGCTGCAGGATGGCTTTTTATAGCATTTGCCAAGGTTTGTGCTCTGTCTATTTTCCCCTTCAGAATTATGTTTCGTAGATCGTCAATGCCTTGATCCACAAAACTTGAGTTCCATTTCCTGCTCTCACCTTTATCAGATAATGTATAAGCGCGCCGAAGAATATCTTGACAGGAAAGGGGTTTGAATAGTGAACTCCTGGGAGTATTTCTGTGATTTTCACTTCATTTCTAATATCTGATGGATCACCTGCTCCCCGGGACAAATTGGGTTTCAAACTCTCCCTCCATCTGGTCAAGGGTTCGCCCTTGAAAAGGAAAAAAACTAAAATTTCCTGCTGAAGTTTGAAGATTATTTGATCATAATTTATTTTTCTCAGTTCTGTATTCGATGTATTTCATCTTACCTCGCAGAATGCATGGTGGCTCAATATCGGAAGACTGTTGAATGGAGTTGGCTTCGGGATTACATGTTACGTGGTAAATGCAGAAAAAATACAGATTCCTTACCCCAATTAATTTCTAGAAGCGTCGGTGATAATTTTGCAGCCAAACAGGTACCTGTGTACATTGCCGAAATAACACCCAAAAGTATCCGGAGAGCATTCACAGCATTAAATCAGGTGAAATATTTTGGGCCACTGTAGAATGTTAATCGTGTCAACTTGATGCATTGCCCGTTGACCTTTGCTTGGTCTTGTTGCAGTTTTTGTTAAGCTGTGGCATTTCGTTGATTTTCTTTGTGGGAACTATTGTTTCCTGGCGTATCTTGGCTTTAATAGGTACACTATTTTCGTTCTCTTCTGCTCTATCTTGTTAGATTTTTGTTGAGAAACATCAAAAGATCACTGTCCACGATTTCATTTTCAGCTTGCAGCCCCTGCGTACTTCAAATCTTCGGTTTGTTTTTTATCCCGGAGTCTCCTAGATGGCTGGTAAGTTGTTTATGGAGGTATCACATGCTCATGAGGAGCCACATAGATCATTATCATTCTTATTTGAAAAATAAAATTTGAATTGTGGAGATCATTTTTACTCTATCCATCTTCATCCAATGGTAACGATTTCATGTGTGTGATGTCCAAATTTGTTATTCGATGGAGACAATTTGAGGGTTGAGTAACCATGACATAGTAACCATGACATAAAGAAACTTGGATGAGTAGTTGATGGGGGAATCTAAATTGCACAAGTAGCAAGCTGCATGCCATTGAAGAATATTTTGTAGCACACCGCGACGTATCAAAGGCATGGGAATCATTTTGAATTGCTCTTGCACGAAGCACATTACCCTGATAAAATTTTAGACTGAAAATGGGAAGAGTATTAAAGAATTCAACATCTAACCAAGAATAGCTTTCCACTTGACTGAAATTGAAGTCTAGTGGAAAAAGGAGAATGGCCGGAGGTATAGGCGTTACGACTTCCTAGTCAAATACAATTCACGTGAATCATTTTTGTGAGAATGTACTAATTATTTAAAATCTAAAATCATAATAGGAAGGTGATGTTGTAGGAATTACGGAGTGAGGATTCTGCACTTTCCATTAGAAGAAAGATGATTAGTGTAGTTATTGACAGGTAAAAGTCGGTCAAGGAAGGGAGTTTGAAGTCACATTGCAAAGACTCCGAGGCAAAAGTGTCGACGTTTCCGAGGAAGCAGCAGATATCAGAGTAATTTTTTTATTTCATATATCAACAAGAGAAAATTTGTCCCTTTTCCTTTTCCTTTTGAATATTTCAATTTTTATTGTCTTACAGGACTATACAGAAACCTTTGAGCAGCAAACGCAGTCTAGAATTCTCGATTTGTTTCAACAAAGATACGCTCATTCCCTCATAGTAAACCTTCCCTTCAGAATATTCGAATTGCTTCCCATATTCTGCTCTCGTTTTTTCCCCATGTCCTAATATTTTCAAAGCTTAGATAGGAGTGGGATTGGTGATGCTTCAACAATTTGGAGGCTCGGATGCATTTCTCTATTATGCGAGCTCTATATTTGATCAGCTGGTAAAAATCTTACTATAAATTCGTTAGTTAATCACAAAGAATGAAGACTTGGTAACCTTAACTTATTATCCTGACAGACTTTCCAGCAGCATTGGTACCAGAAGCATGGCGATTGCCCAGGTAATAGACTATCTTGAATTGCGCTGAGGAAGATGAATTTTATTTATCACATATTCAATATTCGTTGCCTATTTCGCAGATCCCAGCAACTGCTCTCAGTGTAATCTTGACAGATAAAGCCGGAAGAAGACCGCTTTTACTGGTGATGAAACCAATACATATCAACGTAATCTCCTAAAGTAAGCCACTCATAAGCAAAACCAAGTCTGACCTTCATTTGCAGGTTTCTTCTGCTGGAATGGCCTTGAGTTGCTTTCTTCTAGGATTCTCATTCTTCATGCAGGTACTTGAACACTAACTATGCCTACTCATTCTTCTTGATCTCAAAAAGTGGCCTGATTTTTTGTTTTAATACCATCCTATGAAACCAGGACCTGCAGTATTGGAAGGAAGTCACTCCCATTTTGGTGTATGTATGCATTATGGTAAGTTTGTGTAACTTGTTTTTCAAACTTATATGGCTAGCTCTTATGGTTGAGCGCATAATGAGTTGCAGCTTAATCCATTACCAGGCAATAATACACTGGAGAGCATACTTCGACAAAAAAATAAAGGATTTTGCATCTAATAGATATTATTCAATTTTAGAACATATATGGCAAATGAATTTTTTTGTCCGCTCATTGCTCAATCTGTCTAGAACAGGATGGGGAAGAAAAAGAAAAAAAGTTGGACCGTAATTTATTTCTAGCAGGACAGCAACAGTCTAATAATTTCTTTTACAGTAGTGCTGATTCCAAGTCCTCAACCGTCTTTCCAGGAGTAATTGTATTGACATTACTGACAGATGATTATTGCTGTTAGGGGTATTCTATAGCTTTCTCGCTGGGCATGGCAGGGTTACCGTGGGTTATAATGTCTGAGGTAAATAGATACTTTGAGCCTAACATTGCACCCTATAATCTCCATTTCAAGATCACATATAGGACTCTCACTTATTTTGATGCTCATATTCGCAATAGGTGAATCCATTGAATGTCAAAGGGTCGGCTGGAAGCCTGGTGACATTCGTCAAGTGGTCCTGTGCTTGGATCGTTACCTACACTTTCAACTTCATGTTCAAATGGAGTGCAGCCGGTAATTAATTATCCATTTTCTCCATCTTGTTCTATAGTTTTCACCAGCTATGCTTCTCTGGAGCCTATACACATGAACTAACAAATCTCTGTCTTGACTATGCTGCTTTCAGGAACCTTTTTAATTTTCGCATGCATTTGTGGTTTAACTATCTTATTCACTGCGAAGCTAGTGCCAGAGACCAAGGGACGAGCATTGGAAGAATTGCAAGCATCACTTGCCCATTTTCTGCAATGAATTCTACTCTGTGTTGAAATCTGCATTGGTAGGATGAAGCAACTAAGATCAGTGTCTGCAACTCTGGCTGAACAAGTGTCTGCTTCTATTTTTGGTGCCTAAAAGTCAGCAAATTTTTTAGAGGCACCTGTATGTCATGTTGTTGATCGCTTGCTTATACCAAGACTTTAGGTTGACCCGGATTATCTAAGAATGTAATAATTTTTCGCAACTACTACTTCGAAATATATTCCACTCGCCCAGGGCAAAGGAGAGGATGTGTTAGACAGTCTGATACTTGTTACCATGTTTTCATACGATAACATCCACTTGAACTTCGAGAAAGCAAGTATCTGATTTAGATCACTCAAGTACACTGCACGAAACTCATATTTGCAAAATAAGATGTCATGATCATTATTACATCAATCACATTTGTAAAAGATGCCATTTGAATACTAACTTTGCCGCCTCTTTGTTTTGCGTCTGCTGCGGAGTTTTCTTGGCAGTTGTGCTACTTGTTGCATTTCTTGACAAGATTGGTACGCATCAAGTAGAAGTTACCATTAACTGGTGGCATGTTTTTACACTGCAGACTGTTTATTCTTAACCAGCCGAATCAGGCATAACCGACAGCAGCAGCAAGGCCTATCATGCATTCGTGCTATATATATCTATAACTGTTCATCTGTCAATATATTGCAAAATAAGCTTTGTTGGAGTGAAGTGAAACGCATGAGACTTAGCAGACTAGCTAAAAGTGACATCTCTATTGGTGACACCAAACGGATAAGTGGAAGGTGGATCACAACTGGTATTGGCATTCTCCCCAATCTTTTCGTGTTACAGTATTCGCTTTTTGGTTCATTACAACAGTTGCAGCTCCAGCAAATGGGAGGGTGACGGACTTGAATGGTCGTAAATGAGTAAGAGATCCTCTATCTTTCCCTTTCATTATTGGAATCTCAATGAAGAACTCAACAGATCTAATGCGGATTCTCCAAAGATGTATTTTTTGATGCAGGCAATGTGGCTTTCTCAAATATGTTGCGTTGTTCCTGCGTCTTCAGAATTCATCTTCATTGTCAATGACTCGATTAACAGGCTTAATAATCCAAATCGCATTTCCCACCTTTCAGGCTTATCATATGGATGAGTTCATTCAGATTTAGTGCTGTTGGATGTTTTTGTGTCAATGCAGTACTGAAATTTGCATTTACAAACAATCTGTCTAGCTGGTTAAGGGATCACCGTCAGGAAAAGAAAAGATTCACTTGACTTTCTTCCTGCTAAGATGCAGGGAAAATATTCACCACCTATTCTTGTGAATGATCAAACCATGGCTAATTATACTGCATTTAATCTACAGAATACTTGGTGGCTGGATTTTGGAGGAAGACTGCTGAACGAGCTTGGCATTGGGAATACATGTTACATGGTATATGCAGGAAGATTCGGACTCAAGTGATCAGCAGCTCGGACTGTGTCTAATTTGAGCCGAAAATGAAATAGTAATCTAGAAGACTTTATTTTATTCTTTTGATGTAATAGTTTCGAAAGATCTTAGTTGCATAAAGTGGATTAGATACAATTACAAAGTGGTATAATTACATGAACATGGACAGTGTCAGAGCGCTTACCGTTTGCAAATACGTATGGTCTTATGATGCTCTTCTGTGTAATTAGGTTATTTTGGGCCATTACTTTAGATATTTAAATGCAAAGCTACATCTTAAAGAGGCGGTTCTTCTAAGAAACAAGTAAAAACGGGTCAGGCTTCCCAGTTCCAACACACATGCGCGCACGCCCGAAAGATATTGCTTGACTACTGCTTGATGGTGTAATGCAGCATTACTAACAGGCTCTCCAATGTTAATCTGATCCAATCTTCTAACCTTGAGCTCGTGGCTCTCTCTCTCTCTCCCCCCCCCTCTCTCTCTCTCTCTCTCTCTCTCTCTCTGTAGTGTGTAGTCATTCAATTACTGTCTCAGATGCTGCTGCCCTGTGTCAGACAAGGCATGCGCTTGATTGGAATGCTTTTCCCTGGGGTGTGTCATGTCTGAACTTGAATCCATCTTCTGTCAACAGGTTCAAATCAATGGGACCAGACAAAACTTTTTTTGTTCTTCACTTGTTTTATAGCCTCCGCAGTGCAAGGACAATTAAGGAATGACTTTTAAATGAAATTCATCTGTGTAAAATTTATAGGAGAAAAAAGATAATAGTTCATTAAATGGTTTACATTTTTTTGCTATCCTATATTCTCATATTTCTGTACCTGTCCTACTATATGGTTAATAAAAGACAAAATTATAGGTAACACTCTTTTTCTAATGCCAAATATTCATTCTCAAGAGTTATGTCACGATACTATAACAAGAAAACATTACAATGAGTAAGAATATGCTTATAGTTAGACTTTTACTTATCGATAAGAGCATTATTTGCAACAGGAGAGAATGAAAGTTACATATCTGTCACAAAATAACAATTCACTTCCTGTTATTGTAGAATGCCATTTGACTTTACTTTGTAAAGAGCAAAAGGACAGAGTTAAAGAAAACAGTTGGCTTAGGATAGTGCTATCAGTATGTGTGTGTGTGTGTGTGTGAATACTTTAAGAATCATACTATTGACTTCTAGGACAGTAGGATAAAACTGTTGTATAAACATAGAGTTATATAGTTCAAGAGTCATTTTTAATTTCTTTAGACAAATTTGTCAAACTGATATATATTGGACGTGTTGTTACTATAAATACACAAAGTCTCTGCCCTACCCATGTATTTGAAAGAAGAGGAAGAAAAACAAAGAAAATAGGTCAATGCACTGAAGTGCTTAAAAGAATTAACTCGTGATTTTTCTTCAAAGCAAAGCCTTATGACAACTTACTGCAAAATACAGGGGTCAGATGTGGGATAAATTTACAGATTCGATTTAGTTGTTGAATCATACAGTGGCTGGAGAAGGGGGATTTTTCTTTTAAGCAACAACTGTTCCTCTCCCCCCCCCCCCCCCCCCCCCCCCCCCCCCAAAAAAAAATTCTAACTTATCTTCTTCACTATTTCTCTTTACGCTTCATAATATTTCCATATTTGTTTTTGAGATGTATTGAATGAGATGGTATCACAAAACTGACAAAAATCATGCTTGAAAATGGTCAATATGATTTTTGAATAGTGCTACAAATAATTGACTTTCCAAAATTGTAAAACTCTTATTTTGTAATTATTTAAATTGTTTCTTGAATAAAAGTGGTCATTTTAAATATAATGTCATTTAATGAGTTAAGTAAAGAAGGGGTTTACTTAATAGAAATTGAAATTTTATCGATTTTATTGTCAAAACCTTCGAATCATACTCACTTTTCAGGATTGGGGTAATAACTAATAAAATTTTCAATTCAATTTTCATATATACGCAAACGAATTTTTATTTTTGTTTTGGGCACTTAAAGATCTCATCACCTAACATTCAATACTTAAACATTCAACACTTATTTTTCAGTATGATTGGATGAACCCTAACGCAATGATAAATAGAATAAAGATTTCATTTTGGTCTCATTCCTTCTCACCAACATATTGTTAATTTGTTGAATGTGCAATTGACTCTTTTTTTAGAAGAAAGTTATATATATAATGGGGAAAACTTGACACAATAGTAATGACCCTTTTAAACAAAGTCTAAACTCATAGAATTAATACATTATTCTTATGTTGTCGAAAGAGGCTCGGATATAGGCACGCCGTCCTCACGACGCTATATATAGGCACAATTCTACGGCTTTTTCCGTACAGGAGGAACCTAAGTTTCTTTTTTCCCTAAAACCAGCGATGCCTATGCCTAATCTGTATTTTTAAAATTTTAAATCTTAGGTAATTGCTAAAATGATTCTGCCACGTGAATCGTTGTATTTCAAAGTTGGACAATTATTAGATCAATCAGAAGTGAAAATGGAGGATTGGTAACTTTAAAAAAGTTGCTCATACTTTTCTAATTAACGAGAGCTGGTAAATTTTTCTCTCTTATTTAAGGAAATAGCATTAATTAATAAGTTAATTTCTTAGATTCTATGCTACACAACCACCCTGACAAATAATCAAAATCTTTACAACACCCTCAGCTCTTAAGGGTGGTTGTATTACTTATCAATGGGATACATTTATTGATTACTATCTTATTTGACAATAATCAAGATAATTGATAAGTAGTATATGAATTTCTTATCTATTAAATTTGAATTTAAAACAAGTGTCAAGATTCCATGAATCTCTTATCTTTACTTTTGCAACAAGTAAAATTATATTAAAAAAATAAAAATACTTGTATATTATTTTAGGGTTAATATCACAAAAAATTCACATAAGTACTTATGTACAATTACTCCAAACTAATCTTTATATCATAAAAATTCTTAGATTGGTACACCGTGTACCAATCACATTTACCCCAAATTGATCTTTACCACATTTACCTCAACTATGATAAATCAAGAAAAACTTGGGATAAATATGGTACAATTATACCAATTTGGGATTTCTTGTAACATAAAAATTAGTTTAGAGTAAATGCAACACAATTCTAATAGTGAGAGTTTTGTGATAAAAATAAGCTTGAAGTAAATGTGGTGCGGGCGCTCTGAGAATTTTTGACGATATTAACCACTGTCTTTACACTTCATAAATGTATGTGTCCATTTTTGATGTATTTCTATGAGACAGTATAACAAAACTAGCACAAATGGTGATCTAAAATGGTCAATATAATTTGCCACTAATTATGTAAAAACTCCTTTTCAAAATATAAGATTCTCTCATTTTATGATTATTTGAATTTCTTTCCTAAATTTTTTTTTTTTTTTAAGTTTAACCACAATTACTGAGATAAGGAAAGAAAAACTTACAAAGTGGTTATTTGATAATATATTCGATGAAAATTAAAATTCCACCAATTATATTGTCCAAACCTTCTAATAATACTCACTAATCAAGCTTTGGTAGTAGCTAGTAAAGTTTATCATTTAATTTTCTTTTAAGACGGGGTAAATTCTACTGACTAAAGTTTATTATTCATATTTAATTTTACTTGAAGATTGAGTAAATTTTATGGAACATTTCAAAGAGTTGTACTCCAACAAGACTAATCTAAACATTGTGCAGTCCATAAGTGGTGATTGAAATGCCTTACTATAAAACCTAGGGGTGAGCAAAGGAATCGCCCCAACTAGGAACCACCAAAATCTAGATGGTTCTTGGAGAATTAGTTTGGTTCTCGATTCCAAGTGCGAATCCATCCACTAGATCACCCAGACTAGATCAATATTACCTATCGCTTTTTCATAGTATATTGACCATGTGGCTCGATCACTCTCATCCATAATATATTGACCACATTACTTATTGCTTTTTCTTCCTTTCAATGTTTATCCCACGGAGTCAAATGTGGGCCCACTCGAGGCTTTTGTTTTTTTATTTGTTTCTTCGTTTTCTTCCGCTTTCCCTCTTCTTGTTCTCGTTTGTGTTGAAGCATATCAGCAACACTTCTTCATCTTCCTCCTTCGAGACCTCCATGTACACCAAGACTTGGCGGTCTCCAAAACATCATGAGCTTCCTTCCTCTCTACCAAGTTGTCGCTCCTCACAAATCCTTAGCACGTCTGGCATAACCACCCCTATGCCAACACGAGCTTTCTTGAAGTGGACAACTTGATATTTTCCCTCAACTTCTCATCCAGCAAGGTCCATGACATATGGAAGGTCCTTGAACTCTACATTAAGAGACACCCTCACCGCCTTTGGAGATCATTCCTGACTGATTCCTAGATCCATCAGGGTATTGAACTAGATTGGTCGATCCAGTTTTCGAATGAGTCCAAGACCAAGAAGGCTGCTTCATGGTTCTACAAGTTGGGAACCAGGCCTTCTGATTTAGTTTTCGGTTGCAAGTTGAGAATTAGCTCATCTTGGAACTGATCACCCCTACTTGTGCAGTCCATAATTGGTGCTTGAAATGCGTAGTATGATCAAGAGAGCTTCAACACCAGCAAAACAATCACCACAACCGGAAGTAACTACAAGAGAGATTTTCTATTTGAGAGAGACAAAAATTACAGGAGAGAAAATTCAGATTAAACTTACCATTCTTCAAATTAGAAAATGATGTCATTTATAAGCAATCTTACCTGAAAAGAGAAATGGTGCCATAGAATAAGGGAAATGACATGAAATTGACCCAAATCGGGTCCCTAAATGCCCAATCCCCAGCGATTTGGGCCTAGAGATGGCCTAAACAAAAGGCGAAAAGCATAGGCCTGTTGATTGCCTCGCGAGTGATGCACGGGCCACGCGAAGCCTTACTATGCTCCCAAGGCCCAGTACAGGACTGGGCTAATTGAGGATCATGCGCGGGCCCTAGACGATCCATACTAGGCCGGTGCCCTAACAAGCCAACCCTACGCAAGAAATACCATGTCGTGGTGAGCTAACGCCATTATCTTTGTTGGAAGGTTTTATAAAATAAATAAATTTTGACTAATGGTAACTTTTAAGTATGACATCGGATCAACCCGATTGTTACACCCACAGGTCACGTGGCATGAGGAGCCATTTATGCCTATTTAATCCTAGACATTTTTACGAATTTCCAATGTAGTCATTTTAGTTAAATTTAATTGAAAATCGCTGATATAGGACATGACAAAGTCAACATTAAAGTGAATAATTTTTATAAATTTTTTAAAAAAATTATATATTTTTTTCCTTTTCGTATCCTTTTTTTTTCTTTTTTCTTTTTGCCCTATTTCCCTTTGCTTTCACCGGGGCCTTGTCGATTATAAGCTCAAGTCTGAAAAGCAGACATCGGCTTGGCAATTTTAAAGCCATGAAAAACCATTATTTTTCAAAATTAAGAGACATTGAGAATCTCATTTGATTATGAGATCTGACTTCGGACATCGTGACCTTATTGTAGTTTTAGAAAAGTTTGACTGATGTGATTATTTTCTCATATAATATCTGATAGGCTCGATTTTTCTTGTGTTTGAATGCTCATAATAGCTAGTTTTCAAGACACGTGTTCATAATCAGAAAATCCCAAAATTTCAAGAAAATATTTAATGGTTTGCTCTCACCATGTCATTAGCTGACGTGGCGAGTATTTTTTACTTTCATCCAATTATAACTTGACACTAATTTGTTGATATGGAATTAAATAAAAAAATAGAAATTCTCTCATTCCACCACTTTCTCTCTCTTCCTCCTCTGTTCCTCCTCCGTCCACACCACCTCTTGAGCTTGAACTCCTCACCTCCCGCCGTCGTCGGCGTCAACACTGTGTCCAGGCCAACTGCACATCCAAATCGAGTCACCCTTTCCGTTGTCTTCCTCAATTAGTCCTTGGCTTCGTCTTCTTCCCAACGTTTGCTCGTCTTCATCTTTCACAGTCATCGGCCGAATCTGGTCACTTCGTCTTCTTGTTTTCACCATGGCTTTAGATCTGGTCGCTTCGACTTCCTGCTGTCACTATGGCTCAAAATCTGGTCTTCAGCTTCGTCTTCATCTATTTGTCTTTGGCTTTGCCTTCCTTTGTTTGTCTGTTTGTCTTCAACTTTGTCTTCCATTGTTCGTCTTCCTCGATGCCCGAAGGCGTTCGGCCATGAATGGCTAGATTTGGAGAACGAGGCTAGCGAAAGTGATGACAGCCATGGACGAAGGACGTGGTCCTAGATTTGGAGGTTGGAGAAAAATAGAAAAAAAACGGAGTCGGAGGGGCTGCTCGAGCCAACTGCAAGCGAGGCCGGAAGGGGTCCTCCATCATCCACGGCCGCAAGCTTTGCTTGTCCATGGCTCTGAGGCGCCTCATTCATAGATATGGTGACCGCGAATCGTCCATGGCCGCGAACCTTGACGGTGAGGGTGCGACAGCCACGACGATGCGAAGGGCTCGAGGATGGAGGTTGCAGTGGCTTGGGCGGTGGCGACGATCACGCTGGGGCGGTGGCCGCCATGGCAAAGGAAGAGAGAAATGAAGTTTTCAGTTCTTGTGATTAATTCCACATCATCGTACACGTGTAGAGCTGCTATTGGATGGAAGCAAAAAATGCTCACCACATCAGTTGATGACATGGTGAGAGCAAATCACTTATTTTCTCCAAATTTTCTAGGTACGTGACCTTATTGAAGGTAAAAAAAATAAAAAATTGAGCATTGGACGGGTAGTGATACGGGCAAAAAAAAAAAAAAAAAAAATCAGCAGGTCGCACCTTTAAAAAGAGAAGGATAATCTCTGATGAACTCCGAAATTGGTTGTGCTATTCACCCGCCAGTCAAAGTAAGGAAGTGAAAGGTTTCCCGCGCATTTTCTCATCATATCACTATCGTTGACCAGGGCCGGTGGCGAAGTCAACAAGTCTAGCTGATTTCGAGCTTGAGCGAGAAAATAGTGGGTGGTCCGGGACCGCCACATCAGCGTGGTCCCGGACCACTCATATGGCGCCACATATGGGGGAGGGGACAAAAGAGAGAAAGAGGAGAGAGAACGTCAGAGAAGTGAGCCCCGGATTTTCGTCCTTTGTCTGCTTCCTCATACACGTGGCGCCGTGTGAGTGGTCCGGGACCACGCTGACGTGGTGGTCCCGGACCACCCAATATTTTTTCGAGCTTGAGCCTCGAATCTCTGCTCTGCCTTGGGTCAGGTTCGTTTGAGGTAGATACATCCATCTCTCGAGGAGAGCAAACCTACCCATCCTTATTCCGAAGTTGCAATAATCATGGCCAGTAAAATATCCCACGCCTACCACTCTGCGGTACCTTCGCCCACGTGAAAGTCCATTTCTTCGAAATACGTATCTACCCGTCTGTTTCTCTCTCTCTCTCTCTCTCTGCGCCCCATCAACCCTCGGTCCTTTATAGGCATTGGCTGCTGATTCTTGCCTCCACCATTTGTAGCGAATCCTGTTCTTCACGAGGGCGTTATGATGGAGAGAGAGAGCCCAGAAGAAGATGGGTTGCTAACAAGCTCTCCGCTTCTGGGCAACTCCGGCAACCCCAAGCCTTGGAGTGATCCCCCGGTCACGCCTCTCGTCGTTTTCGGCACTCTCGTCGCCGTTTGCGGGTCTTTCGCCACTGGGTGTGCTGTGAGTATCATTCCATCAACATTTTCGAAAATTGCTTGCACGTAGTTTGATCACCAAGAACCCACCTCTGTTTTCTGTGGAGCATTCTTGCTTTCCTTCGTTTTCTTCTTTCTTTCTTTCTTGCATTTCTGTCGCAGGTTCTTTCGAATTCAAGTGAATGTCTCGTCAGAGAAAGGAAGAGCGAGAAACGAATTTCTCGGTCAATGTTTGCCCTTTTACAACTTTCTTTTCTTTTCAAAATGGTGGTTCTGGCATTCCTATGATGTTGCAACAATATCTGTGTCCGCAATTCTCGTTAAACGTCTGCTTGCTTTCTTTCTCTCTTTCTTTCTTTTTTGTTCTTTTTGCAGGGGGTGGTGGGGGCGTGTGTGGAGTGAAAGTGAATACTGTTGTTGCAGAGGCACGTGTCGTGGATCACATGGTTTAATAGACCCTAGACATTATGTTCACCTGGATTTTTGTTTTTTTTGGGGGTCAGAAAACGACCTGGAATTTGAGAATGTCATAATTTGGACAACATTCAAAGGCTCGAGCTGCTTCTCTAGGATGAATTCAGTTTTTTTTTTTAATGGATACTCAATACGGCAAAAAGACATGAAACTATCACATTCCACTACTCGGATTGCATTTTTGAGAAAAGATCCTTCTAAAAACCAGTTTTCAGGTTATTTAATATCTTATTTTGGGATAAATACAACTTGCCATAATTTTTTATATTTTTCGGTGCACTTAAGTTTCACAAATTTGAAAATTGATCATTTAAGTGTCATGGACGATCTACTTTGCCAGTATCGTAGACACCAATGTACACAAATTTTGCAGGTTTTTTGCTCATTTAAATATCACAAATTTGAAAAATCGATTACTTAAGTAGCATTGACGATTTACCTCACTGGAAAAGATTTGGTGAGCGACTTCGCACCCTCACCCATGGTTGGTGAAACTACCATGGCTTTGGGTGAGGCCATCACGTCCTTGCCGTGAAGGCCCTCGCCTACACAATGATGGCCTTGCCTATGGCCATGGCTTTGGGTGAGGTCATCACATTCTCGCCGTGAAGGCCCTCGCCTACACAATGATGGCCTTGCCTATGGCCATGGCTTTGGGTGAGGTCATCACATTCTCGCCGCGAAGGCCCTCGCCTACATAGCATTGGCCTTGCCTATGGCCTTTACAGCCCCGCTGGCCAAGGGTGATGTCTTTTGTGGCTGGCGCATAGATAAAAAAAGAATAATAATAATAAATAATAATAAAATTAAGAATTATTTATTTAATACAAAAAATCTACGTAGGACAATTTACCAAAAATGACATTTAAATAATCAATTTTATTTTGGTATGGCTTTTTAAGTGAGCGAAAATAAAATAAATTATGACACTAAGATGACTATTGTATGAAAATTATGACATTCTGCTGTACTTGTCCCTTATTTTGTCTTGCCTTACTCTGTTGGGCTGTAGTTTTTCATGAGGTTGCTCTCCACCAAGTAGAAGTCACCATAAACGGCGGCATATTTTTCTAATGCAGTCTGGTTATTCATCACCTGCTGAGTCTGGAATAATGGAGGATCTCGGGCTCTCTACCACAGAGGTGAGTCCCGTCATGCATACATGCTACACGTCCTCCGTGCATTGCTAGAATGTATCGGTCATTTCTTTTGTTCAGTAATCGCAAATTTCATCCGAACTTTTACCTAAAAGCATGGTTGATACCCAAAAGCTAACTGTGACTTCTTTATTCGTAATACCATTGAAAGCAGGGAATTCGTGCGTCATGATTTTGGGTTCTCCAATATTGAAATTCCCTATTTTTCATGTTACAGTATTCGCTTTTTGGTTCTATATTATCGGTAGGAGCGTTAATAGGAGCTCTGGTTAATGGGCGGATGACAGATATGGTGGGTCGCAGATGTGTAAGTCATTCTCTAGCCTTTCCCGCTATTCTTGAATTTGAAAGTCATACATCTTCAGTGAAGAATTCGAAAAGATCTTACAGAATTCTTGACTGATGTGTTTGTGACGCAGACAATGGGGATTTCACAAACAGTTTCAGCTGCAGGATGGCTTTCTATAGCATTTGCCAAGGTTTGCGCTCTGTCTATTTGCCCTTCAAAATTCTGCTTCGTAGATTGTCAAAGCCTTGATTCACAAAACTTCAGTTCCATTTCCTGCTCTCACATTTACTAGATAATGTATAAGCGCGCCGAGGAATATCTTGACGGGCAAGGAGTTTGAACAGTGAACTCCTGGGAGTATTTCTGTGACTTTCACTTCATTTCAAATATCTGATGTGTCACATGCTCCCCGGGACAAATTGGGTTTCAAACTATTCCTCCATTTGGTCAAGGGGTCGCCCTTGAAAAGAAAATAAAACTAAATTTTCTTGCTAAAATTTGAAGATTATTCGATCATAATTTATTTTTCTGAGTTCTGTATTCTTTGAAAAGGCCGTGAAGTAGTTAATGTTGTATTGCATCTTACCTTGCAGAATGCATGGTGGCTCAATATCGGAAGACTGTTGAATGGAGTTGGCTATGGGATTGCATGTTACGTGGTAAATGCAGAAAAATACAGATCCCTTATCCTGATTAATTTGTAGGAGATGTCAGGGATAATTTTGCAGCCAAACAGGTACCTGTGTACATTGCCGAAATAACACCCAAAAGTATCCGGGGAGCATTCACAGCATTAAATCAGGTGAAATAGTTTGGGCCACTGTAGAATGTTAATCGTGTCAACTTGACCCATTGCCCGTTGACCTTTGCTTGGTCTTGTTGCAGTTTTTGTTAAGCTGTGGCATTTCGTTGATTTTCTTTGTGGGAACTATTGTTTCCTGGCGTATCTTGGCTTTAATAGGTACTGTCTTCGTTCTCTTCTGCTTTATTTCGTTAGATTTATCTCGAGAAACATCAAAAGATCACTGTCCATGATTTCATTTTCAGCTTGCAGCCCCTGCGTACTTCAAATTTTCGGTTTGCTTTTTACCCCAGAATCTCCTAGATGGCTGGTAAGTTGTTTATGGAGTGTATCACGTACTCATGAGGAGCCACATAGATCATTATCGTTCTTATTTGAAACTTTAATTTGAATTGTGGACATCACCTTTCACTCTATCCATCTTCATCGATGCTAACGATTTCATGTGTCTGATGTCCAAATTCGTTATTCGATGGAGACAGTTTAAGGGTTGAATAACCATGACATAATGAAACTTGGATGAGTAGTTGATGGGGCATTTTAAATCGCACAAGTAGCACGCTACATCCCATTGAAGAGTATTTTGTAGCACACCGCAACATATCAAAGGCATGGGAATCATTGAATTGCTCTTACGCGAAGCACATTACTCTGATAAAATTTTAGACTGAAAATGGGAAGAATATTAATGAATTCAGCATCTAACCAAGAATAGCTTTCCTCATGACTGAAATTGCAGTTTAGTGGAAAAATGAGAATGACCAAAGGTATAGGAGTTATAATTTCCCTCTCAAATACAATCGTGGGAATCATTTTTGTGAGAATACACTAATTATTTAAAAATCTAAAATCATAACATGAAGGTGATGTTGTAGGAATTTTGGAGTGAGGACTATGCATTTTCCATCACAAGGAAGATGATTAGTGTAGTTATTGACAGGTAAAAGTTGGTCAAGAAAAGGAGTTTGAAGTCACATTGCAAAGACTCCGAGGCAAAAATGTTGACATTTCTCGGGAAGTGGCAGATATCAGAGTAATTTTTCCATTTCATATGTCAACAGGAGAAAGTTGTCCCTCTTCCTTTTCTGTTTGAATATTTTGATTCGTATTGTCTTACAGGACTATACAGAAACCTTTGAGAGGCAATCGCAGTCTGGAATTCTCGATTTGTTTCAACAAAGATACGCTCATTCCCTCATTGTAACCTTTCCTCCAGAATATTCGAATTGCTTCCCATATTTTGCTCAGTTTTTTTTTCCATGTCCTAATATTTTCAAAGCTTAGATAGGAGTGGGATTGGTGATACTTCAACAGTTTGGAGGCCTGGATGTAATTCTCTGTTATGCGAGCTCTGTATTTGAATCAGCTGGTAAAAATCATGCTATAAATTCGTTAGTTAATCATAAAGAATGAAGACTTGGTAACTTTAACTTATAATGCTGACAGACTTTTCCAGCAGCATTGGTACCAGAAGCATGGCGATTGTCCAGGTAATAGACTATATTGAATTGCGCTGAGGAAGATGAATTTTATTTATCACATATTCAAGATTCCTCGCCTATTTTGCAGATCCCGGCAAATGCTCTTAGTGTAATCTTGACAGATAAAGCCGGAAGAAGACCGCTTTTACTGGTGACGAAACCAATACATATCGATGTAATCTCCTAAAGTAAGCCACTCATAAGCATAACCAAATCCGATCTTCATTTGCAGGTTTCTTCTGCTGGAATGGGCTTGAGTTGCTTTCTTCTAGGATTCTCATTCTTCATGCAGGTATGCGAACTCGAACTATGCCGGCTCATTCTTCTTGAGCTGATGAAGTGGCCTGGTTTTTTGTTTTAACACCATCCTATGAAACCAGGACCTGCAGTATTGGAAGGAAGTCACTCCCATTTTGGTGTATGCAGGCCTTATGGTAAGTTTGTGTGACTTGCTTTCCAAACTTATATGGCTAGCTCTCATGATTGAGGGCATAATGAGTTGCGGCTTAATCCATTACCAGGCAATAATACACTGGAGAGCATATACTTCGACAAAAGAACAAAGGATTTCGCATCTAATAGTTATTATTCAATTTTAGAACATATATGGCAAATGAATTTCTTTGTCCGCTCATTGCTCAATCTGTCTAGGACAAGATGGGGAAGAAAAAGAAAAAAAGTTGGACCACATTTTATTTCTAGCAGGGAAGCAACAGTCTAATAATTTTTCTCTAATGTAGTACTGATTCCAAGTCCTCGACCGTCTTTCTAGGAGTAGTCGTACTGACGTTACTGACAGATGATTTATGCTGTTAGGGGTATTCTATAGCTTGCTCACTTGGCATGGCAGGGTTACCGTGGGTTATAATGTCTGAGGTAAATAGATAATTTGAGTCTAACATTGCAATCTATTATCTCCATTTCGAGATCACATATAGGACTCCCACTTATTCCGATGCTCATATTCGCAATAGGTATTCCCATTGAATGTCAAAGGGCCGGCTGGAAGCCTAGTGACCTTCGCCAGGTGGTCCTGTGCTTGGATCGTTACCTACACCTTCAACTTCATGTTTGATTGGAGCGCAGCTGGTAATTAATTCTCCATTCTCTCCTTCATGTTCTATACTTTTCACCAGCTGTGCTTCTCTGGAGCCTATAAACACATGAACTGACAAATCTCTGTCTTGACTATGCTGCTTTCAGGAACCTTTTTAATTTTCGCATGCATTTGTGGTTTAGCTATCTTATTCACTGCGAAGCTAGTGCCGGAGACCAAGGGGCGAGCATTGGAAGAATTGCAAGCATCACTTGCCCATTTTCTGCAATGATTTCTACTTTGTGTTGAAATCTGAACTGGTAGGATGAAGCGACCAAGATCGGTATCTGCAGCTCTGGCTGACTGAGTGTCCACTTGTATTTTTGGTGCCTAAAAGTTAGTAAAATTATTTTCGAGAGGCACCTGTATGTAATGTTCTTGATCGCTTGGAATAGGTTGACCTGGATTATTTAAGAAGATAATAATTTTTCGCAACAACTACTTCGTATCATATTCCACTCACCCAAGACAAATGAGAGGATGTCTCAGACAGTCTGATAGTTGTTACAATGTTTTCATATGATAAGATCCACTCGAATCACGAGAAAGCGAGTATCTAACTTAGAGAGAAAAGTATCAAAAAATTCCTAAACCTTTTTTATTAGTATCAATTCAATCCTAAACTTTTCAATTGGATCAATATAATCCTAAATCTTTTCACATTGATACTAATTTAGTCTATCCGGTTAATTTTAGCCAGAAATTACGACGTGGCTGCCAGCAATCTTATGTGATGCCATTTGGACAAATTTTATAACTTTTTATATATTTTTTTTCAGATTTTTAAATTATTTTTTTTCTCTTTTTTTCTCTCTCTCTCTCTCTCTCTTCCCTTTCTCCTCACCCCTTGGCCGGCGAGGTCACCGACTGATCATCACCGGCCACAAAGCTGGTTGGGGCGAGAGCCGCCGCGCCCTCGTCGATCACAGGCGAGGGCGTCGGCCCCTACCTAGATCTAGGCAAGGGTTGAAACCCTCGCCCGTTGGCCGGCGAGGGCACGACGGCCCTCACTCATGGCAAACAAGGGTGCAGTGGCCCTTGCCTAGATCCAAGCGAGGGCATGACGCCCTCACCTATCACGAGAGAGGGCATCAAGCCCTCGCCCAGATCTAGGTGAGGGCCATGACGACCTCGCCTAAGGCGTTGTGGCTCTCGCCCTCCATAAGCGTGGGCCTTCGCGCCCCATTTTTTATGGCTGACGAGGGTGCGGAGGCCCTCACCCTTGGCCAATGAGGGCGCAAAGGCCCTCGCCGGCTAATGAGTGAGGGTTTTGGCCCTCGCTTGGATTTGGGTAAGGGTCGACGCCCTCGCCTATGGCCGGCGAGGGTGCAGCAGCCTTGCTAGTGGCCGACGAGGGCGCGGGGGCCTTCGCCCTGACCAGCCCGTGGCTGACAATGGTTGGCTCGCAATCTCGTCGGCCAAGGGTAAGGAGAAAGGAAAAAGGGAAAAAAAAAAAGATAAAAAAAGGAAAAAAAAAAAATAAAAAATAATTTAAAATTTCTATCTATATATATATATATATATATATATTGTCCACGTGGCACCACATAAGACCGCCGACGGCCACGTTAGCAATTTTTGGCTTAAATTAGTCGAATGGACTGAATTTGTACCAATATGAAAAGGTTTATGACTGAATTAGTCCAATTGAAAAGTTTATAATTGAATCAGTATCGATACAAAAGGTTTATGACTATTTTGGTATTTTTTTTCTTGATTTAGATCACTCAAGTACATTGCGTGAAACTCATTTCTGCAGAAAAAAACTTCAAATGATCATTATTAATTCAATCAAATTTGTGAAAGATGCCATTTAAATACTAACTTTGCCTTGCCTCTTTGTTTTGCATATGCTGTGGAGTTTTCTTGGCAGTTGTGCTACTTGCTGCATTTCTTGACAAGATTGGTACATGTCAAGTAGAAGGTACCATAACTAGTGGCACGTTTTTACACTATAGACTGGACATTCTTAACCAGCCAAATTAGGCATAATGGACAGTAGCGGCAAGGCCCATCATGCATTCGTGTTATATTTCTATAACTGTTCATCTATCAATATGGATAATGCTAGTAAAAACACCAAGAGAGAGGTGAATAAGTGTCTAAAAGAAATCTTGACAAATAAATATGGAATAAAATTAGTTGCAAGTAAAGTTTGGATGAAGATTATAATTAGTTTCGCTAAACACCAGACTTTTGCAATGATTTGTAAGTGTGCAACATACTTAAATAAGAAGAGTTAAGGGAAGAGAAAATTACATACGAAAATTATAATGGTTCGATTTAGATTAAGCCTACGTCCACTTTCCCACGCTGACAACTTACTGGCTGGATGTCATTATATGATTAACAAGAGATTACAACTTTAAGTGCAAATACCAAGTGGTAAATCATATTATCTCACTAACTCATTCTTTTGCTATTTCTCTTATGATGACAAACGTTTAAGCTTATAAAAAACAAATATATGATCGACCATACAAATAGAATCTTGGTTTCCATAAATAGAATTTTTTCATTTAGAAAGTTATTGTCTTAAGGATTTGATTGACTAAATCTATTTGATTAACAATTAGAATCCAAACAAGATTACTAGCTGTTATACATTTTGGGCTTGTATCACTTTCTATCAACTTGTTTCATTTTGAATTTGCTTTGTTATGAATTTGTCACATTTTGGATTTCACTCTATCGTTTTGAACCTATCACGTTATGGACATGTTCTGTTAGTATGTAAAGTCTCTTGCTCTATCTATATATAAATTTAAGTGTTTTCTGTCTAAACTAAATTTTACAATTTAGACGTAAGTCTGAACATATTCATCCTTAGAGTTTGCTTTTGAATATATTTAGTCTAAAGATCTAGACACAATCTAAATAAGTTCAACTTCAACGTAGAGTCTATCTTTCCTTGATAATATAATTTACACATTCTATCATATACATAGTTTTTTTATTTAATCATTAAACATGTTAGTAGCATTTGATATATTTTGTTATCTTCAAAACAACATAATGGATTTCCCTAATAATCTCCCCCTTTTTGAATATGACAAAACAATCTCTAAATACGTAGATATGTAAAAACACTTTTAAAGATATTAATAAATCAAGGCAATCTTAAAGAATGTAATTCAAATCAAATGATAGTAGAAGATAGCAATTAGATTGAGCATAATTATATGTAGAAAGAGAATCGCAACTTGGTAAATAATATCAACACAAATGCATATTTATATTATTTCCCCATTTTTGTCATAATCAAAAAGTAATAACAATGGAAAGAGTATCACGCAGAGAATATAAAGTGATAACAAATATATTTTGCATGAAATACAATTTCCAGAAATATCAACTTCTAAAAAGTAAGTCGAATATCAAAGATACGAAATGTGTTCATGTTCATCATATATATATTAGCAAAAATTTAATGAGAATTATGGATGCATTATAAAATTCACTAACCATTTTGTCATAATAAAACAATAATGTAAATAGTAGATTTGTTAATGACAAAAAATAAGGGAAATAAAAGATGCACTACCATATTTTGTAGAACTTGACAAGTTTTAAAATATTTACATTTTCCTTTCTTCCATAATAATCAAGATCATAATCAATTCAAAAAAAAAAATCGCATACTTGATCAATGCTCGCCCTCATTTTGATGCCTTTTTTAGGTAATCACAATTATTCCCTTTCTTTGGATTCATTTTCTCAATTTGTCATTATGACAATATTTGCGAATAGACTTATTGTGGCTTGAGCATATTAAACAGAATGTTGTTCCTTTATTTCCTCTTTCATACGACACATTAGAGGCTTGCCCAATAATTTGCAAAAATTTTGCGCAAGAAGGGAAATTTTCAAACCTCTAGAAAATAGTACAAAATTTTCACAATTTTTGAATCAAGCTTTCCAAATTTATACTTTTGCCAACTACAAATTCTTGTATAGTAGATAACAATCTTTGCAAAAATATCACATAATACCTTCCTCTGATTGTTAGATCAAACTTGCTAGATATAATATATCTTCTAAGAATATAGCAAGAGTATCTATGGATATGCAATAATATCTTTCACGATCAAAGGGTTTTCTTTAAGCATAAAACTCAAAAGCATAATATTGATGCATTTCGCAAAAGGAAAGTAAATATTTTTATCAAATGTCAAATCAAGTAATAAAAAAAATGCAATGCCTTATGTTTATGACAAGAAATATTTGCAATATAAATCTTATATAATTCATAAGCAAGCATCTAGAATTGGCATAAATTCAAGTAGAAATTTGAAAGACAGGATGATAAATTCGAAATTTTATATTCTCTTACCGAAGGTATATGTTTGAAGTATATCATTGATTTTTAAGATAATCATTGCAATCTTCGCTTGATATACTTTTTTTTTCCTGATTGTACCATGATTTGTGTAAATTTGTAATTATTCTTCATTTGTAGAATTTCCTGCAATGAACTTGTTTCTTTTTTGGTATCCATGAATTTGGATCATTCCTTTACATTAGAGCAAAATATGCAATTTTCATAAAATAATCAAATATTCTTTCTAAACTCATCATAATAGAGTATTTAAGGGAGACTATCTTGCATAATGAATTAATATCTCATAAAACAGATTTCCTCTTTGCAAAATATGACAAAATTAGAAAGCATAAAAATCAGGCCAAATAATATGAATTATCTCCAAGCAAGATATCAAATCAATTACATGTATTAAATCAAATCCCAACCCATTAGAAAATTATGCACAAGAAATTCTCACTTAGGTAAACCATGGTAAATTCAGAGAGAATAAAATCCTTGAATATTTATCGAAACAATCAAATTAATTAAATCAAATTTCATCTTACAAATTACCAAAAATATATCACACAATTTTTCTTCAATATAACAAATCATAGAATATGGTCATTATAAAGTCTGAATCAATCGAGGCATAAAGATGATATATCAAATATCAAGTATATTGAGAATTTATAAAAAATTAAATTATGTACCCAACCCAAAATCAAGAATATACCTTCCTTACTAAATTCTCTTTCTTATTTCCTTTATTCTCTACAAGAAAAACAGCTCATTTTTTCTTTGATATCCAGATTTTCTTGGGTTCATGAGAGTTAATAGAGTATGTTGTCTTCATCCAGTCTCTCTTAATTGGTCTCCAGATTTTAGGAAATTCATTTTCAAAGTATTCTAGATCTCCACATTTGGAGCACTTGAGAGTACTTCAGCCAACAGGTTTTATAATTTTTTTTTGAAAATGTTGTTTTTAAAACAGTCTAGGAGATCTTTATCTGAGACTCTTCTGGATTTTAGGAAAATCTACAAGAGAATCACTTTCTTTATTGAAACCAATTCCTGATTTATTATAGTAAGGTACCTATATGGAAATGATATGCTTCAATGTTTTTGAACCCTTTGAAAATTTTGTCGAAATATTTGAAAATTCTTTCTTTAAAGAATTATTTTCTTTAACAGGTAAATCTCAACTTTTTTTGTTTGTAGAAAGTCCTTTTACAAAATTTCAAACTTTTCTTTTTGAGAAAGATCACGTTGCCTAAGTCATAAATTCTCATTTTTTAGTTTGAAGATCCTTTTAAGAGCATACTTGAGATTTAAGCACAATTCATCAATATATTTAGATACCTAGGAGGGATTTTAAGGTAATTTACCTCAAGTTCTGTGTCTTATTCTGATTTTGAATTTGAGTATGAGTCTGAGTCTGAATATATCATCAAGCTATATTTTCTTACTCATCATCTTCTTCCATTATTCTTCTGCCCATTTTGCTTCTATTGTTTCTTCTGATATAGCTAGTATAATCACCTAGAGGGGGGTGAATAGGTGTAAAAACAATTTCTCGAGATACGGAAGTAATACTAGGCAATAGATAGAAAGGAAGTACTCCAAAATGAATTACGATCAAAGCAAAGTAAGGAGTAGAGAGAGAAGATTAAACACAAGGTTTATAGTGGTTCGGCTTATCCCAAGCCTACGTCCACTCTTCCGCACTAACAGCCTATCGGCTGGATTCTACTATGAACAAAAGAGATGTTACAACATAGTTTTTCCTTGATTCCACAGTGTAGATGTTTTATCACACTTCCTCAAGGTTTCTCACAAATATAAACTCTCTTTTGAGTACAAGTTTTCGCTTAAATGAATTGACTAAATAACAAGGAGCTTTAGACTTTGGAATTCTTCTATTGCGCACCTCTCGAACAACTTAGAACGTCTTCCTTATATACTAATTTACGCCATTATACCCATTGGCATTTACCAAATGAATTCCTTCAATCTACCCGTTGGACGAAATCAATTAGGAAGATCATTGGAGCCATTAAAGGAACATGACGATAGCCCATCAATCCTGTTCGCCCATACAATCAGGATCTCGGTTTCCATAAGTAGAACTTTCCACGAATATTTCGCCAATCAATGGATCCTTAATCTTCGAATCAATCTCGATCAATTAAAAAGGATTCCGATAAGTCATATCTAGCCAAGAGATCTTCTCCAGTCGATAAGGTTATATCCTTAATAAAACATCCAGTTCTGGATAGCCTTTCTTCAACGGATTAGAACTGTCAATGAGGATAGACTTTGAATCTTGAGTCTGGCAGCTGGCAGTCCAGAGGTCTTCAGACTTTAAACAGTAGAGTCTGCAAGCCTTCATACTAGACTGATGGAAACGTTTTGTCAGCTTCAAAACATTTCAAGAAAATTTCTCCAACAATCTCCTCATTTTTGATGGTGACAAAACTTTCCTGCGGATTTGGATAACTTTGACTTGCAACACATTTCTCAAACAAATATACATATCTTATAAAGATTAATTGCTAAATGAATAACACCACCCATAAAATAGATTAGTCTTTAATATGATAAAACCACCCATAAGATATCAAAAGCAGTTAATAGCAGTCAAATCCAAATTCACATCCAGACACAAAATTAAAGTCAAACATCAATCCAAATCAAATCCAAACGATTAAAAATTTAAAGTTATCTTTCTCCCCCTTTTTGTCAGCATTAAAAAGGTTTAGAAGAAAATGTAATAAAGTCAAGATTGCTTGGGAACGCGGACAAGCTGGAAACTCCCATGGATTGAACGATCCCTTCCATCCTTTTCAAGTCTTCTTTCAGTTGTGCAACCTCCTCACCCTTAGTATTAGCCTGAATCTGAACAGAGAGGGCTTGGATCTTATTTTTCAAAGAAATTGAAGAAACTTGACCTGCATTTTGCAAGCTTTGAACCTCACATCCCAGAGCATAAATTTGACCATGCATCTCCAAGAGCATATCCATAATTCTGCGAAAATCTGCTGAGCTGTCGGTCTGCGTATTGGCTTCAGCACGATCTGTAGATGATGGCATATCAGAATAATCACGTAGATTTGGCGATGAAGCATCATGTTCTTCTTTAGGAAAATGAGAGGCATGAATGTCTTCTGGGTCGGCTAGAGAGTGGTTGACTCCCTCACTAGTAGCAGCTAACATCCCTCTTTTCTCATTATCTCCTCATGTTTCTATGCCTTCAGGTGGAGAAGAGTGTTTTTAGGCTCTCCTTCCTTTTGATTCAATCTCTCTTCTTCTTCTTCTTCTGCTTCTTTTTGCCAAGTGCTCTTTCTTCTTCTTCTTCTTTTTCATACCTTGCCTCCTCAGCATCCTTTTCTTCTGCTTCTCTCTCCTCTGTTTCTTTCTCTTCTCTTTCTCGAGTCCTCTGTTCTGAGTCTTTCACTGGAGTAGAACGGCTCAAATGTTTCAACCCCATTGTAGAGATGGTGATGTCTTCCTCATCATCTTCATCTTCAACGATGAGAGCTCTCCTTTTCTTGGATGGAGCAACCATTGGCTCCTTTCCTTTTCTTTTTGATGCAGAAGAGATTTGATGAGACTTTACAGGAGTCTTCTCCTTAAATTTCTCCAACGCCTTGCTTAGCTCCTTCAGACGCATCTTGGTCACCATTTTCAGTCCTACCACCATATGATCACACGATCGAGCACAAAGAATTTGTGGAGGCTAAATATTCAGATGTCTGAATAACTTCGTCACAAGACTTGTATAAGGAAGTTGACCTCTGTCTTTCACCACTGCTCTATACATGTGGAACATAACAGTGTGAGGAAGAGAAAACTTTTTCCCAGTGAGAATGGTATACATTAGCTTTGCCTTTGAACTTGAAACATCAGTCTTGGAAGTTGATTTCAGTTTGAGGCAATTGATCACAATCTTGTGAAACAAAATGTTGAACGCACTCATCCTTAGGTAGGAAATCTTTTCCTTTGTTCTCCTGTCCTTAACAAGTTCCAATATAACACGAGCAATAGAAACTTTGATCGGTTGATATCTTCCTCTCTCAACCCCTAACACATCTGCTAGCATATCCATATCCACTACAAAGTCTTGATCTTTAACACTGAAAGAGAATCTATTCGCATCCAGGAAACTAAGATTCGAATAGAAATAAGCAGTTAATTTAGCGTAAGCTTCTGTGGTGTCAGAACAAAACTGCTCAAGTTGAAGAAAACTAAACTTTTCCCTCAAATTCACATTTACAGCATCCAGAAAATCAAAATCCACACTCCTAGGGTTTATCACCCCACGCTTCAGCAATTTTGAATATAGATCCTTCTATTCCTTCGATCTAAACAACTCTCCCATTTTTCCTCGATTTTCCGCCGCAATACTCATCCTTGGTTGAAATTGGTTGTACAGTTTGTCATCATCCTTCCCATCTATTAGATTAAATCCCCAATCACGAGGATCACTTGGGATATTTGCAAGGGATTCTTCTACCACCCCTTTACGAGCAATTCCCAAACTTTCCATTTGTCGCAAAAAGGTATATTCATTCCCATATCCTTTGCATTTTAGAAAATCATCGACATAGTTCAATGGAGTACGAGTCCCTTTTAAAACATGATAAAACTTGTAAATAAAATAGGGCCTTTGAACTCTTACACGATCTGCGTCTTTAATGATTTCTTTTTCTTGTTGATGACCAACATTTTGAGGACTAGATGGTGGAGAATGATGCTATTGAGAATGTTGTGGGCTCTGTTACTGATTTGGAGACTCTTCTTCCTTGATGAGATTGAAGTGAGTAGGCCCCTCACTCATTCGCGTGGTCCCCTCGCCGATCCGCTCGCGTCTCCTCTCCGCCTCATCCTCGCCGGAAGACTTTCTTGAATACGACATCTTTCTCACTCGTTTTGAAAAGATTCACTAAACCTCGCTTAGAGGGTTAATTATGCTTTAGGTGTCTTAGTTTATGTTAAGTGTGATTAGGTGGCTAGTTTAATTTATTTAAGTGTGGATTATATTAATGTGTTTAATTAGCTTAAAGGTTTATATTAATATAAGCCTTGATGTGACATAAAGGGATTTACTTTTGATTTATTTAAATATTTCGAAATTATTTAATAATTTAATAATATACCATTATTCGACTAAATTCTCGAGAATTTCGTGCCGGTTGCTGCTGCGTATTTGGATTTTGAAATCGATGGTCGGATATTATAAATTGAATGTGGATTGCGAAAAAAAAATGAATATTATTATTTAATTGATTTTCGGAATAAATTTAATTATTTATTAAATTCCGAAAATTTTGTCTTAACCCTAAATTTTAAATTTTTCGGCTGTTTGTGTATTCGGATTTTGAAATTGATGGTTGGATATTATAAATTGGGCGTGGATGACGAAGATATGGATATTATTATGTAATTAATTTTCGGAATAAATTTAATTATTTATTAAATTCCGAAAATCTTGTCGGGACCTTGTTTCTCTCGGAAATTTCGTCCGATTCATGCTGTGTAGAATTTGAAATTGATGATTGGTTGTGGCCGAATTGAGTGTGATTCTTTGCTAAGTGTGGGAATTTTGACTTTCCCAAGAAAAACGACAACTTTTTCGAAGATTAGGCAAGAGAAGAAAACAAGAATGGAAGATTGGTTCTTTTTAGGGTTTTTGGAGAGTAAAGTGAGGAGGAAGCATTAGTGCATAATCTGTTTAAAAAAGGAGCATACGGACCGTCACAAAGGAAAATAAAAAGATGCCTTTTCAAAATAACTGCACTTTCCGCAAAAATAGTGATTTAAAAAAAAATAACTTCCTTTTCGAAAACAAAAACGTTGCAATGGTCGTGTCAATTAAATATAGCAATAATCAAACACAGTTGACGATCGTACCTTTTCAAGATGAGATTCAAGAGAGAGAATAACTTATAGTCAATGTCTTGTTTATCTGAGTCTGAGAGTGTCTAGACTTTAATTTCCTCATACCTCAAAATATTGAGTCTGGAGCGAATAATTTCAAATTGATTTTTCTCCAAAGGCTTTGTGAATATATCCGCCAGTTGGTTCTTTGAATCAACATACTGAATCGAAACTTCTCCATTTTGAACATGATCTTTAATGAAGTGATGTCGAATCTCTATATGCTTTGCTCTTGAGTGAAGAATTGGATTTTTGGTAAGATTGATTGCACTGGTGTTGTCATAGTTAATCTTCGTGCATGAATCTTCAATTCCAAAGTCTCTTAGTTGTTGTTTTATCCACAGAATTTGTGAACAACAACTACCGAGAACTACATACTCTACTTTTGCTGTAGAGAGAGCTACTGTACTCTGCTTCCTTGAAAACCAAGACACTGTCCTACCTCTAAGTAGTTGATAGGTACCCGAGGTGCTCTTTTTATCAACTTTGCAACCGGCTAAATCTGCGTCTGAGTATCTAAGAAGAGTAAAGTCTCCTCTTTTAGGATACCATAGGCCGATGCTTGAAGTTGAAGCAATGTATTTAATAATACGCTTTGCAGTATTTAAATGAGATTCTTTAGGGTCTGCTTGAAATCTAGCACAAATGCAAACACTAAACAAAATGTCAGGTCTAGAAGCAATAAGATAAAAAAGTGAGCCAATGATACTCTTGTATAGCTTCCGGTCGACTTTATTTCCTTCTTCATCTTTGTCTATCTTTAAGGAACTTGACATTGGTATTTCAACCTTCTTGCAATTGTTCAGATCAAACTTTTTGACGAGATCATTAGCATATTTTTCTTGACGAATAAAAGTTCCTTCTTTCAGTTGTTTCACTTGAAGCCCGAGAAAGAAAGTTAACTCACCCATCATGCTTATTTCAAATTCATCCCACATAATCTTAGAGAATTTCTTGCATAGACTTTCATTAGGAGATCCAAATATAATATCATCGACATATATTTAATCTAGCACAAAACTTTTGCTTTCTCTTTTGATAAATAGAGTAGTGTCTACTTTACCTTTCACAAAACCGTTTTGTATTAAAAACTTACTCAGCCTATCGTACCAAACTTGAGGTGCTTGTTTTAAGCCATATAGGGCTTTTTGAGTCTGAATACTGAGTCTAGTTTCATTGGGTCTTCAAACTCAGGTGGTTGTTTCACATAGACTTCCTCATGGATAAATCCATTTAGTAATGCACTTTTGGCATCCATTTAGAATAACCTGAAATTTTTATGACAAGCAAATGCAAGTAATAAACGAATTGCTTCTAACCTTGCTACTGGTGCGTAAGTCTCGTCATAGTCTATCCCTTCTTCTTACGTGTATCTCTTGCCACGAGTCTTGCTTTGTTTCTTACGACCTTTCCTTTCTCGTCCATCTTGTTTTTAAAAACCCATTTAGCTCCAATACCTGTTTTACCTTTCGGTTTAGGAGTCAATTCCTAAACATCATTGATACTGAATTGCCTGAGCTCTTCTTGCATGGCTTCAATCCAACTTTCATCAGATAAAGCTTCATCTATGCTTTTGGGTTCTATTTTAGAAATAAGAGCCACAGCACTAGACTCTTCGCGCCTTTTGGATCTTGTGCGAATTTCTTCATTAATGTTGCCAATGATAAGATCTTTAGGATGACTGGACTTATGCTTCCAGTTGCTGGTTAATTCGTCAGAATGATGATCACTTCCTTCACTTGAATCTTCAACAGTCACTTGCTGCTGGTTCTTCAAAGTCTGAGCTGCTTCTTGAGATTTAGACTTTGTAGAGTCTAGAGCAGGTTCAGGTTCTTCAAGATGAGTCTAAATAGATTCATTTTGTATAGAATCCTGGAATTTGACATTCATTGATTCTTCCATAGTTTGAGTCTTTTTGTTGTAGACTCTGTACGCTTTGCTTGTGGTTGAATATCCAAGGAATATGCCTTCATCTGATTTTTCTTCAAACTTACCAACTCGATCATTTGTATTTTTCAGTATAAAATATTTGCATCCAAACACATGAAAATATGAAACAATAGGCTTCTTTTCTTTGAATAATTCATAGGGGGTTTTTTCTAGAATAGACATTAGAAAAACTCTATTGATAATATAACATGCTGTAAAAACTACTTCAGCCCAAAAACGTGAGGAGATGTTGCTTTCAATTAGAAGAGTTCTAGCCATTTCTTGAAGCGATCTATTTTTTCTTTCCACCACTCCATTTTGTTCTAGAGTATATGGAGAGGAGAACAAATGCTGAAAACCAGATTCATCACAGAACTTTGTAAAATCTTGATTTTCAAATTCACTTTCATGATCTGTTCTTATATTTGAAATAACATATCATTTTTCATTTTGGACCTTTTTAGCAAATTTTTCAAAGTAAAAGAAAGTTTCAGACTTACTTGCCAGGAAATATACCCAAGTAAATTGTGAGTAGTCATCCACAATTACTATGCAATATTTCTTACCTCCAATACTTTGTGTTCTGGTTGGTCCAAAGAGATCCATATGTAGAAGCTGCAGTACACGGTTAGTGGAAACTTGATTTATTGGTTTAAAAGAATTTCTTACCTGTTTTCCCAATATGCATGGTGTACATAGGTCAGACTTTTGATATGACAAATTGGGTAGACCACGAACAAGCTTCTTTGTTGAAATTTTGGCTATCTGCTTCATATTGATGTGTCTAAGCTTTTTGTGCCATAAGCTTGCTTCGTCTTCGATTGAAATTAAACATTGCGATTCATCTGGTTTTACATTCAAGAGGTAGATATTTCCATGTCTTCGTCCCATAAATGATTGAGTGGAGTCTTTATTGGTTCCTGAACATATACCCTCTTGAAAGTAAATTTTAAAATCAGTATCACATAGCTGACTAACACTGAGCAGATTGTAGTTGAGTCCTTCAACTAAAGAAACATTGCTTATTGTGAGGTTTCCAATTTTGACAATTCCAAATCCCACAATTTTTCTTTTGCTGTTTCCTCAAAATGAAACTTTTCCACCATTTACTTGAACAAGTTTTATGAAACAATTTGAGTCTCCTGTCATGTGTCTTGAACATCCACTATCCAGATACCATTTTACATTTATCTTGATAGTGACTTGCATTTAAAAAAGAAACTCAAACTTTCTTTGGTACCCATATTTTCTTGGGTCCATTCGTATTAGTATGATATGCGGTTTTTGCTCATACTTTATTGACAGGTTTCCAAACCATAGGACATTCTTTTTCAAAATGATATGCACTATTGCACTTTGAACATCTGAGAGCATTGCGACCTACTGATTTTATAAAAATCCTTTTAAAATGATTTTTGTAAGCATCTCTTGAGGGTCTTTGTTTGATTCTTTCCTTCACTTTAGGAAAATCAATTAAAGGAATGGTTTCAGCAGTCATTCCTAAACCAAATTTATTGAAATACGGTCTTTGAACAGAAAGTATTTTTTCTAGTTTCTCAAATCCTATTGAAAATCTTTTAGAAATATTTGAGATGTCATTTTTCAAGAATGTATTTTCTTTTGAAAGATTATTTTCACTTTTTCTAAGGGAAGAAACATTCATATCTAAACATTTCACATTTTCTTTCAAAACATTTTCTTGTTGTTTTAAGGCAGAATTTTCCTTTTTGAGTTCGGAAATCCTTTTAAGAAAAGTCTTAAGACTAAAGCACAACTCATCAATATATTTAGAAACTTTAATAGGGATTTTGAAGTTATTTACCTCAAATTCACTGTTTGAATCTGAGTCTGTTTTGGAGTTTAAATCTGAATCCGATTGTGCCATCAGACATATGTTGGCATAATCATCATCACTTTCTTCACATTCTGTATCACTCCAGGTTTCTGCTTTAAGAGCCTTTCGATACTTTTCAGCTTTTCCTTTCTTCTTCCTCAGAAGAGGATAGTTGGGTCTTATGTGTCTCTTTTTCTTACATTCAAAGCAGACTACATCTTTATTTGATTCATCATCTTCAACAGACTTAGTCTGTTGCTTTTGAAAAATTTGTTTCCTTGGATTGAATCTTCTTCCTTTTCTGTTCAGCTTTCTGAATCTTCTTATCATGAGAGCAAGCTCCTCATCGTCCATATCGTCTTCAGAATTTGCAACATCAGAATCATCATTGGATTTTAATGCAATGGATTTCTTACCTTTAGGGTCTTCATCTTCATTGATTCGTTCCACTTCATAAGACTGAAGAGTTCCAACTAACTCATCAACAGATAGTGGCATGATTCTTTGGGTCTCTCTGATTGAGGTCTTTATGTGATTCCAATCCTTGGAGAGTCCACGTAGTAGCTTGTTTACCTTCATGGGATCAGAAATTGGTTGACATTGATTTTCAAGACAATTCGCAATATCTGTAAAACGACTAAACATGTCAGTTATAGATTCTCCCGATTTCATTCTGAAAGCTTCGTATTGACCGAGGAGAATGTTGATTCTGGTCTCTTTCACTCGATCAATTCCTTCATAGGTAATATGTAATCTATCCCGGGCTTCTTTAGCTGTAACACAAGAAGATATTCTGTTATGTTCAGTAGGTGATAGAGCACAATATAAAGAATAAATTGCTTTTGCATCAAGAGCTTGTCTATTGGTTATCTCTTCCTGAGTCATTTGATTAGACTCCACAGTATCTTTTCCTCTTTCTGAGACAGGTGCAGCTTTAGGAATGATTCCTTTTTCTACAACCTCCCATTCCAGAGGATCCTTTGATCTTAGGAATGCTTTCATCTTGTTTTTCCAGATGTTGTAATCATTTCCATCAAAGTAAGGTGGTCTGGTATTACTTTGCCCTTCTACCAGCCCTGGAGCCAACATACTAGCCATGGATCTTTAACTCTGAAGTAAAAACACTTCAAACAAAGTGAGTACATTAGCTCTGATACCAATTGATGTAGATAGTATAATTACCTAGAGGGGGTGAATAGGTGTAAAAACAATTTCTCGAGATACGGAAGTAATACTAGACAATAGATAGAAAGGAAGTACTCCAAAATGAATTACGATCAAAGCAAAGTAAGGAGTAGGGAAGAGAAGATTAAACACAAGGTTTATAGTGGTTCGGTTTATCCTAAGCCTACGTCCACTCTTCCGCACTGACAGCCTATTGGCTGGATTCCACTATGAACAAAAGAGATGTTACAGCACAGCTTTTCCTTGATTCCACAGTGTAGATGTTCTATCACACTTCCTCAAGGTTTCTCACAAATATAAACTCTCTTTTGAGTACAAGTTTTCGCTCAAATGAATTGACTAAATAACAAGGAACTTCAGACTTTAGAATTCTTCTATTGCACACCTCTCGAACAACTTAGAACGTCTTCCTTATATACTCCTTTACGCCATCATACCCATTGGCACTTACCAAAGGAATTCCTTCAATCTACCCGTTGAACGGAATCAATTAGGAAGATCATTCGAGCTATTAAAGGAACATGATGATAGCCCATCAATCCTATTTGCTCATACAATCAGGATCTCGGTTTCCATAAGTAGAACCTTTCATGAATATTTCGCCAATCAATGGATCCTTAATCTTCGAATCAATCTCGATCAATTAAAAAGGATTCCAATAAGTCATATCTAGCTAAGAGATCTTCTCCAGTCGATAATGTCATATCTTTAATAAAACATCCAATTCTGGATAACCTTTCTTCAACGGATTAGAACTGTCAATGAGGATAGACTTTGAATCTTGAGTTGGCAGTCTGGAAGTCTTCAGACTTTAAACAGCAGAGTCTGCAAGCCTTCAAACTAGACTGATGGAAACGTTTTGTCAATTTCAAAACATTTCAAGAAGATTTCTCTAACATCTTTTGATTGAACCTCCTTCCTCTTCTATATAACTTTCTAAATGTCTTGATCATAAGAACAAGTTCTTTGTCATCCATATCATTTTATGAGTTTGTATCATCAGAGTCAACGTTAAATCTAAATGCAATGGACATTTTACCTTGTGGATCTTCATCATTGATTTGTTCCACTTCATAATATTGAAAAGTGCCAATAAGTTCATCAACGGATAATAGCATAATTTTTTGTGTTTCTCATATTGAGGTCTTGACATTATTCTAGTCATTTGATAGTCCTCGCAAAAGTTTGTTGACTTTTATTGGAATAGATATTGGTTGTCCTTGATAAGCGAGACCATTTACAATATTTATAAAACAACTGAATATATCTCCAATTGACTCTGCTAGCCTTATCTTGAAGGATTCATACTGGCTAAGTAGAATATTCACTTTTGTCTCTTTTACACGATTAGTCCCTTCATAAGTAACATGAAATCTATTCCAGACTTCTTTGGTTGTTTCACATGAAGAAAATCTATTATACACAACAGAAGACAAAGAACAATAAAAAAAAAAAAAAAAAACTTTTGCATCAAAAGCTTCTCTTTTGGACATATCCATCCAAGGCATAAGAGCAGGAGGTTAGGTTTCTTTGTCTTTGCTATTCTCGTTTGATGTAGACATAGTAGTGAGATTGATTCCATTTTCCACAACATCCCATTATAAGGGATCTCTGGATCTTAGGAAAGCCTTCATTTTGTTCTTCTAAACATTATATTATTTTCTATCGAAATAAGGTGATCTGGTGTTACTTTGACCCTTGACAAGTTATGACGCTAAAACACTAGCCATAGAAGATCTTTAGCTCAAATTAAAAACACTTCAATAAAACGAGCACTTGGCTCTAATACCAATTGAAAATGGTAGTAAGAACAGTTAAAGGGGTGAATAGGTGTACAAATAAACACGAAATAAAATAAATTGCAAGCAAAGTCTAGATGAGGATCAGAATTAGTTTCGCTAAACACTAGACTTCTGCAATGACTAAGTGTGCAATAGATTTAAATAATGAGAGTTAAGGGAAGAGAAGATTGCACATGAAATTTATAGTGACTTAGTTTAGATCAAGTATATATCCACTCTCCCATGCTAACAGCCTACTAACTAGATTTCATTATATGATCAACAAAAGATTGCAATTTTGAGTATAAACATTCATTGGTAGATTACATTAGTTCACTAAGTCACTCTTTTGGTCTTTCTCTCACAATCACAAATGTTTAAATTTACGAAAGATAAGTGTATGATCGAAATTTGCTCAAACTTTGGAATTCTAGTTTTTACGCTTCGTATTTTACTTGCTCCTCACTCCTTGGTCTCTTTAAATACTCATCTACTTCTAAACTAGCTGTTGAACAATATCTAGAGGATCATCTTCCAATCTATTTATTTGACAAATCTGTATCAAGAAAATTATGTAACCGTTGAGTGATAGAAGCATAATCTCAGTGATATGGGCCTAAAGATGGCCCAAATAAACACCAAAATGCATAGGCCCGACGATCGCCTTATGAGTCACCTACGGGCCTTGTGGGGCCTCACTAGGCTTCTAGTAGCCCAATATGAGCAAGGCCTAGTGCATGACTAACCTAATCACGGATCATGCTTGGGCCTCTTAGATCAACACTAGGCTACGCTAGAACTACCATGTGATAGCGCACTAATTTCACTATTTTTTTAAATTAAAAAAATAAATAAATTTTGGCTAATGATTACTTTTACGTATGATGTTGGATCAACCTTACGCCCATGGGCCACCTCACATGAGGAACCATTCGTACCCAGTTAATAATTCGTCAAGTTTCGCCAAGAATCTCACTCTTAGGAGGGCCCTAACATATTTGATGCATATGTTATTGTTAATAAAAAAAAAAATGTCTCTAGTATTGAGTGCAGATAAATATAGTAAGGAACGCGAATGAAAAATTATGTGATGTTGAATCTTAATTTTCATGAAATGCATTAGAAGTTTTGGATGAAAATTTAGGTGTCAACACCCAAAAGACTCATTTATAAGGCGATGCATGTCCCATCGTTGTACATGATCAAATTAATGGTTAATAAGAAAATAAGAAAGCACACTTTTTTTATTTTCAAAAAACGATAAGGATAATTGGTTCCTGATGTGATCCGATTTCATATAGGAATTAGGAATCGGACTAGTTCCCTTTTTTAATATTGGAGATTAGATTAAACAATCCTAGGATTAGGAACCGAACTCGTCACTAAGCAAAAAAGATTTTTTTAAAAAAATACTAGTAGTTACTATTATTTTAGGGTTTATTGCTATTTTTAAGAAATTAAAGACTATATATATTTTTAAAAATAATTGGTTCGGTTCGGTCCAATTCTCCTCTAACAATTGAGAACCTGACCAAAAATCATTGGTTCCATATTTATGGAATTGGGAATCGGACCAACACCCTCATGAACCAGACCAAACCGGCCAATCTAGTCCAATCCGGTTAGTCCGATATGCTCACCCCTATAAAATGAGAGAGTTGATTTTTATTTTTTTTTTTTTTTTTTTTTGCTTATATCGTAATTTGAACCCTAGACTTGAGCACCGCCACTCTTATGCTCTCAACAATGCAAGATGCAATACATAAAGAAGACAATGGGATTAGAAATATGAATTCACAAAACATAAGGGATAATTATCCAAAAAGTCATAAACTTATTATATAACAATTAATTCAATTTTAAACTTTCCAATTTGATCAATTTAATCATAAACCTTTTAACGATTTTCCAAGTACATTCATTCAAGTTAATTTTAACTGAAAATCACCAACATAGGACACAATTGATGTAAACAATTTTTGTACCTTTTTAAAAATTTATATATTTTTTAATCTTATCTTGTCTTTCTTTTTTATATTTGTCCTATACTCTACTTGTCACTATGGCCTCAACGATTAAGGGTGTGCATGAAAAAATTTATGGAACAGAAATTGATTTCTCAATTTCTATTTTAGAAATTAAGAAGTTAAAAAATTTAGATTCTAATTTCTTCTTTAAATTTATTTCTAGAATAGAAATCTATTCCATAAATAAAAAAATCAAATTGTGTTACTAAATGAATTTAAATTCCAAACCCGTTCTAGAGAACATAGAAATAAAGAAATAGAAAAATATAAACTTTATCATGCACACCCTAAAAAGCTCAAGTTTGAAAATTAGATATCGCTTGACAAATTTAAAGCCATGAAAAAATGTCATTTTTCAAAATTAAGAGATACGGAGAATTTCATTTGATTCTGAGAAATGACTTCAAGCAACAGGACCTTGTTGTAGTCTTTGAAAAGTTTAGGGTCATATTAAATGCATTTTTTAATTTAGAAATTATTCTAGAAAACATAAATAAAATATTTTTTCTCAACAGAAATTATTTTAGAAAACAAAATTATTGAAATGCACCCCCAAATTCCGCATCCTGCGTCTCTGTCATACCACCTGAAAGTCTATTTCTTTGAAGTACGGATCCACCTCACTCCCCCCCCTTCTCCCGTCCCATCTGAAAGTCTAGTTCATCTCTCTCTCTCCCCTCCCGTCCCACCGGAAAGTCTATTTCTTTGAAGTATGGATCCACCTCTCTCTCACTCTCTCCCCGTCCCACCAATACACGGCCCTTCATAGGCATTGGCAGCTGATTCTTGCCACCGCCATCTTTGCAAATCCCTGTTCTTCACGATAACTTTATGGTAAAAAAGGGACACATGGAGAAAGAAGGCCCAGAAGAAGACGGGTTGCCAACAAGCTCTCTACTTCCGCGCAACTCCGGCAACCCCAAGGCTTCGAGTGATCCCTCGGTCACGCCTCTCGTCGTCTTCAGCACTCTCGTCGCCGTTTGCGGGTCTTTCGCCACTGGGTGTGCTGTGAGTATCATCGCATAAACTTTTTCGTTGATTGCTTGCGTGTAGTTCGATCACCGGAAAACCCGGCTCTGTTTTCTGTCGACCATCTGTCGGGCTGTCTTGCTTTCCTTCTATTTCTTTCTTTCTTGCATTTCTGTCGCAGGTTCTTTCGAATTCGACTGAATGTTCCGTCAGAGAAAGAAAGAGCGAGAAACAAATTGCGCGGGCAATGTTTGTCCTTTTACAACCTTCTTTTCTTTTCAAAATGGTGATTTTGGCATTCTTGTGATGGTTGCTTTATGTTTTTTTTACTTTTCCTTTTTGAGGGGGTTGGTGGGGGCATGTGAGGAGCGAAAGTGAATGCTGTTGTTGCAGAAGCACGCGTCGCGGATCACATGGTTTAATAAACCCAAGATATAATGTCGACCTGGATTTTGAGAATGTCATAATTTGGGCAACAATCTTGTGTTGCTTCTCTAGGATCTATTCAGTTTCTTTATGGATACTCAGTTTGGCAAAGAGACGAGAAATGATCATATTTCACTACTTGGATTGCATTTTTGAGAAATGATACTTCTTAAAAATCAAGAACTGAGAGTCGTAGAGATTGAGAAAATGAGGAAATATTTAGTTATCCCCCTAACTGGGGAAATTAAAAAAAGAAAAATAAATATTTGCATGGATATTGACCAAAGTAAATATGAAGCTCAAAGGATGGAAGTAAAATTTGATATCTAAAGTTGGGAAGGAAATTCTCTTGAAAGCAGTAGTCCAAGCTTTCTCATAATATGCGATTTTGACTTTTAAAATTCCGATATCTATTTTGTACAGCTACCAAACAAAAAATTGCTTCTTTTTTGTGGAAGAACAATGATTTAAAAATTGAAATACATTAGAAAAGTTAGAATGTAATGAAAATGAGGAAGGATGGTGGAGGAATGGGCTTCAAAGGCCTTATTACTTTTAATAGGGCTATGTTGGGTAAACAAGAATGATAGAAAATCCTTCAACACAATGGATGCAGCTGTTTAAAAGGCTTTACTTTCCCCGCACTGATTTCTGGCATCCAAGGAAGGGATACCGACCTTCATGGGGATGACAAAGTTTACGAGTTGGTAGGGATGTGATACAATGGTTAGTGGATGATGGAGAATCGATTAGAATATGCAAAGATAAATGGTTAAAGCTGGGCACGATTATAAGATCAGCTAGTCGAGAGGATCCTCAGCTTGTCGCCGAGTTAATTGACAAGCAGAGCGCCCATGAAAGGTAGAAAAACTTCAAAACATATTTGAAGACAGAATCGCCAATGAAATATTGGCGATCCTCATTCCGCCACAGGAGAAAAAGACAGAATCGTTTGGACGGCAGCAACATCAGGCACTTATTCAATTAAAAGCGGGTATAATCTTTTACGAAAAGCAGACATCAACTTATCTCATAAAGAAGCATCGCCCTCATACCAAAAGTATAGAGCTTTGTGGCGCAAGGTGTGGAATATGCAGTCCCTACCAAAAATGAAAGTCTTCATGTGAAATCTATGCCAAAACGTACTCCCCACAAAGAAAACTTATTCAAATGAAAGAATTATACCTGACCCGATGTGGCTTTTGTGCAAAACGAGGTCAGAAACAACATAACACTTGCTCCTCCTATGTCCCTAGACAACTGAAGTATGGTCAGACCCAAAGATTTGTAAATAAATACAGAGTGAAGGACTTACCAGAATAGATAGATGGCTTCTTGACTGCAAGAGCGACTTACTTGAAAAACCTACCCTCGACTCAGTAGCCGAAGTGCCCTGATTTGTCTGGAAAGAGAGGAACGGGGCCATTTTCCGAGCTAAGAAACCGGCTTCACCAGGAGTTGTGGCTGAACCATTTGCAAAGCATGAAAATTTTAAAATCTGGTTTTCAAATTAGAAGGGTAACTCAGCAAGAGATCGAACCTCATCTTTGAAATGGGTTCTGCCTGTCTTGGAGTCCCTTAAAATCAACGTTTATGGAGCCTTCAAAGCCGAAACATCTACTGGAGCGATTGTTGGAGTATGTAGAGATGCTGATGGAGTATTAATCGGTGGATTCGCCCGCGAGATGAAGGTGCAATTTGCTCTACATGCTGAAACACTGGCACTACGAGGGGAATAGAACTTGCGAAGGAAAGGGGCAAAAGCGTGATAACCTTTTAGTCTGACTGCCTCACTTTAATTTAGACCCTTCTCGGAGCAGGTCAAGTGCCGTGGGAAGTTGTTGTACTTATCAAGAAAGGCCGGGCCACACTTACGGCCTATTTGGTTCGGTTTTGGACAAATGCCATTGAAAAAATATAAATACTTTTGAGTTAAAGGAGTGCGTGAAAATGCAAATAATATTTGATAAATTGTACTTTTGAAGTGCATTGTGAAACGACTTTGAGCAAAATATTATTTGAAAATTACATTTGGAATGGACTTTTGTTAAATTAAAAAAAAAAAAAAAAATTGCAATTTTTTTTTTGAAGTCTAATTGTCAAATCGCTGAATCTGGCGGCCAAACCACCGGATCTAGCCATTGACGGCTAAATCACCCCCAGTTGTCGTCGCCTGAGGTTGCCCACCTCAGGCGTGCGACCCCAGGTGTTGGCGACAACAGGCGTCGGCCGCCTGAGGTCACGCGACCTCAGGCAACAAGTCATGCAACCTCAGGTGCCCGACACATGGGTCGCGTGACCCTAGGCGCCGCTTGGGGTCGCATGACCTCAGGCGGCCATCATTTGGGGTTGCCCAACCCAGGCGATGCGTGACCTCATGCAATGGCACAATTTAGGCCATCAGTTGCCTAGGTTGCACGATTCGAGCGTCGCCTGAGGTTTGGCGACAGTCGTTGGGGTTAGGCAACTCTCAAGTGGCGATCGCCGGCACGCACCACCCCTTAGTCGGCAGTCATCCACCTCCGATCAGTAGCGGCCAATTAAAGAAGTTGAAGAAGATGAATAGTGACCAAGCTATTTGCATTCCCAAAATACAACTTCCCAAAGCACCTCAAGCCTTGTATTGAGCTAAAGGCCCTTAGAACCATTTGGAGATGCAATTGCATCTTGCCAAAGTCGCCCAAAAAACCGAATTAAACGCGTTTGCATTTGGCCAAGGGACTTTAGAATCCCAAAAACCCTTCATAAATCATTTACTTTCTTGCCTCATTTAAGTTTGACCCATTCTTATAGAAACCAAAATAAAACTGCGCATTGGCTCGTTAAAACCCAACTCCGTCAATTCCTTCTTTGAACTAGATCTCAAGCTTGCCCTCAACCTCGCAACCATTGCTGGATGTTCTTTGCTCTTAAGCCCATTTGAGTTGTTCTTCTACTTTACTTACATGAAGTGAAATAAAATGAGGTTTTTCAATCAAAAAAAAAAAAATTCAAGTTATTTAATATCTTATTTTAGGATAAGTACAATATGATTGCCGTAACTTTCAAACGGTGTGTCATAATTTTTTTTCACTTAATTAAATCCCACAAATTTGAAAATTGATCATTTAAGTGTCTTGGATGATTTGCCTCATCAGACTAACGGCACCGACGCAGACAATTTTTATAATTTTTTGTTACTCACTTAAGTGCTATAAATTTGGAGTATTTAAGCGTCACAAATTTAAAAAAAAAAAAAATCAATCATTTAAGTGCTATTAATAATTTACCTAGTTAGAAAATTTGCCATCATTTCAAATAGATTTAGCAAGGGCCTTCGCGCCCTTACCCACAGCCGGCGAGGCCACCATGGCTCTAGGTGAGGCCTTCTTGGCCTTGCCACGAAGGCTCTTGCTTGCAACCGGTGATGGCCTCACCTAGGGCCTTTGTGGCCTCGCCAGCCTAGGTGAGGCCTTTGTGGCCAGTGCACAAAAAATAAAATAAAATAAAAAATAAAAAATAATGAAAATAAAAAAAAAAAAAACAAAGTTTTTAAAATGCAAAAAATCCATGTAAGATGATTTGTCCGATAGCAGTTAAATGGTGGATTCTATTCGATGTGGTATTTAAGGGAGCAAAAAAAAGGGGGGGGGGGGGGGGGGTTATAGTTCTTAAATGAGCTTGGTGCAAAATTCATGAGACTATGCTATACTTGTAACCTTATTTTTTTGCCTTCATAATGTGATCTTCTAGGCCACTACTTTGTTTGGGCCGTAGTTTCTCATGAGTTTACTCTCCACCAAGTAGAAGTCACCATAACCAGTGGTATATTTCTTTAATGCAGTCTGGTTATTCATCACCTGCTGAGTATGGAATAATGGAGGATCTGGGGCTCTCTACCGCAATGGTGAGTCCCATCATGCATACATGCTGCACGTTCTCAATGTATTGCTACAATGTTTCAGCCATTTCTTTGTTCAGTGAGATTCTGTCCAGAACCTCTATCGTTATCATTGCAAATTCATCCAAACAATGACTTCTTTATCTGTGATACCATCGGAATAGGGTAATTCATGAGTCATGATTCGGGTTCTCTAATATTGACATTCCTGATTTTTCATGTTACAGTATTCGCTTTTTGGTTCTATATTAACAATAGGAGGGTTGATAGGAGCTTTCGTTAACGGGTGGATGACAGATATGGTGGGTCGCAGGCTTGTAAGTCATTCTCTAGCCTTTCCATCTATTCTTGAATTTGAAAATCATATATCTTCAGTGAAGAACTCGAAAAGATCTTACCAGAATTCTTGACTGATGTGTTTGTGACGCAGACAATGGGGATTTCACAAATGATTTCAGCTGCAGGATGGCTTTCTATAGCATTTGCCAAGGTTTGTGCTCTGTTTATTTGCCATTTCAGAATTCTGCTTCGTAGATTGTCGATGACTTGATCCACAAAACTTCAATTCCATATCCTGCTCTCACGCTTATCAGATAATATGAAAGCATGCTCAAGAACATCTTGACAAGAAAGTGGTTCAAATGTGAACTTCAGGGAGTTTTTCTGTGATTTTCACTTCATTTCTAGGGGTCACATGATCCCGGCGACAAATTGGGTTTCAAATTATCCCTCCATCTGGTCAAGGGTTCACCCCTGAAAAGGAAAAAAAAGCTAAATTTTCCTGCTAAATTTTGAAGATTATTCGATCATATTTTATTTTTCTGAGGTTATGTATTCTTTGAAATGGCCGTGAAGTAGTTAATGATGTGTTTTATCTTACCTTGCAGAATGCATGGTGGCTCAATATCGGAAGATTGTTGAATGGAGTTGGCTATGGGATTATCTGTTACGTGGTAAATGCAGAAACACACAGATTCCCTTTTCTGATTAATTTCTAGAAGACCGTTGGTGATAATATGCGGCCAAACAGGTACCTGTGTACATTGCCGAAATAACACCCAAAAGTATCCGGGGAGCATTCACAGCATTAAATCAGGTGAAATATTTTGGGCTACTGTAGAATGTTAATCTTGTCGACTTGATGCATTGCCCGTTAACCTTTGCTTGGTCTTGTTGCAGTTTTTGTTATGCTGTGGCATTTCGTTGATTTTCTTTGTGGGAACTATTGTTTCCTGGCGTATCTTGGCTTTGATAGGTATTGTCTTCATTCTCTTCTGCTTTATTTTGTTTGAATGATCTTGAGAAACATCAAAAGGTCACTGTCCATGATTTCATTTTCAGGTTGCAGCCCCTGCCTACTTCAAATTTTCGGTTTATTTTTTATCCCGGAGTCTCCTAGATGGCTGGTAAGTTTTTTATGGAGTGTATCACGTACTCGTGAGGAGCCACATAGATCATTATCATTCTTATGAAACTTTAATGTCGATTGTGGCCATCACTTTTTACTCTATGTGGCATCATTCAATGGTAACAATTTCATGTGTTTATTCGTTATCCAATGAAGACAATTTGGAGACAATTTGAGGGTTGAGGAACCATGACATAGCAGAACATCGATGATTAGTTGATGGGGCAATCTATATTGCACAAGTAGCATGCTGCACGCCATTGAAGAGTATTTTGTAGCACACTGCGATGTATCACAAGGCATGGAAATCAATTTGAGTTGCTTTCGTGTGAAACATATTACCCTATCGAAATTTTAGACCGAAAATGGGAAGAGTGTTAACAAATTTGTTGGAAATTGTGATCCATTTTCTAGAATTTCCTAGGGTTGCTAAACTTTTAGGATTCCCTAGATGAAGTTCTTGGAAGAAAGAGAAAAATGTAGAAGCATATATGTAGAACTCTTTAGAAGAAGAGAGGATAAATTACAATCTAGAACTCTTTAGATTAAGCCTAAGTGGACAACATTCTACACAAATCTAAAATGTTGGTAAAGCAGCCTATAAATAGGAAAGAGAGGAGAGCATAGTAAAACAAAAAATGTAAAAGACTGAGAGGAGCATGATATAATACTCCATATCATGAAGCTCTTCCACCAACACTTCCTTTCAACTATTATAAAATTATTTTGTTCAACTAATGAAACTATTTTTTTCCTATATTCTTCAATTATCCTATCTTATCCCTTGTCCATCCTCTATAAATTACACCATACACTTGCACATATCACTAACCAAAAACCATAATTAATACAAAAACCATGCTTCCGCACACATTTAAATTCTAACATGGTATCAAAGCTAGACATATCGGATGATTATGGGCATTTGTCCTCACCATCCTCAACTAAAAAGACTAGAGCCCGAGCTCGGATGATTATGGGCATTTGTCCTCACCATCCTCAACTAAAAAGACTAGAGCCCGAGCGAGAGCCAATAGAGCCAAAGTTGGAGCCAAAGCCAGAATCAAAGGCTAGAGCCCGAGTGAGAGCCAAGAAAGCCAAAGCCGGAGCCAGAGCCAGAACCAAAGCTGGAGCCAGAGCCAGAGCCTACGAGACCCGAGCCCGAGCTCGAGCTAACAACTACAACTAAGAACAATTTGATGCCCCGAGACATATGAGACATCGTTGAAGAAAAGTCATGCATGTTCAAGACAAGTGCAAGTGGTTCGACAAGAGAATGCAAGGGATCGTGGAATGAAGACGGAATAAAATGACATGGGACAAACTACAATATCTGAAGTATCCCAAAAATGGATCAAGGGGGAGTGTTGGAAATGGTGATCCATTTTCTAGAATTTGCTAGGGTTGCTAAACTTTTAGAATTCCCTAGATGAAGTTTCTGGAAGAAAGAGGAAAATGTCCAACACGTAAGAGAAGTCTCTAGAAGAACTACAATCTAGAATTTCCTAGATGAAGCCTACATGGACAACATTCTAGAGAAATCTAAAATATTGTACTAAGGCGGTGACTCACGCCTATGAATAGGCTTGTAGTTCATTCATTTGTGTGTGTGAGGGGAAAACCCTCCACCTTGTGTGTGGTGGGAAAACCCTCCACCGTGAGAGGTCTTAGACCTCCACCAATCTCCATCAAACTATTTCCTTCAACTAATGAAACTATTTTCCCCCATATCATGTTCTTTGTCCTTTAATTATCCTAGTTGATCCCTTGTCCATCCTCTATAAACTACACCAAACACTTGCATACAACATCACTAACCAAAAACTATAACTACTACCAAAACCACGAACACACACATCCAAATTTTTTTAGCAGAATTCAATATTTTACCAAAGAATAGCTTCACTCATGACTGAAATTGAAGTCTAGTGGAGAATGAGAATGGCCAAAGGTACATACATTATAATTTTTGCGAGAATTTAGAAATCTAAAATCATAAAATGAATGTAATGTTGTGGGACCGTTAAAAGTCGGTCAAGAAAAGGAGTTTGAAGTCACTTTGCAAAGACTCCGGGGCAGAAGTGAGGACTTTGTATTTTTCATTACGAGGAAGATGATTAGTGTAATTATTGACAGGTAAAAGTCGGTCAAGAAAAGGAGTTTGAAGTCACTTTGCAAAGACTCCGGGGCAGAAATGTTGACATTTCTCGAGAAGCGGCAGTTATCAGAGTAATTTTTCATTTCATATGTCAACAGGAGAAAGTTTTCCCTTTTCCTTTTCCTTATTAATATTTCGGTTTGTATTGTCTTACAGGACTATACAGAAACCTTTGAGCTGCAATCGCAGTCTAGAATTCTTGATTTGTTTCAACGAAGATATGCTCACTCCCTCATAGTAAACCTCCCCTTCAAGATATTCGAATTGCTTACCATAGTTTGCTCTTTTTTTTTCCATGTCCTAATGGTTTCAAAGCTTAGATAGGAGTGGGATTGGTGATGCTTCAACAATTTGGAGGGTCGGATGTATTTCCCTATTATGCAAGCTCTATATTTGAATCAGCAGGTAGAAATAATGCTATAAATTCTTTAATTAATCATAAAGCACAAAGACTAGGTAAACTTAACTTATTATCCTGACAGACTTTTCCAGCAGCATTGGTACCCGAAGCATGGCAATTGTCCAGGTAATAGACTATCAAGAATTGTGCTGGAAGATGAATCTTGTTTGTCACATTTTCAAGATTCCTCACCTGTTTTGCAGATCCCGGCAACCGCTCTTAGTGTAATCTTGACAGATAAGGCTGGAAGAAGACCGCTTTTAATGGTGACGAAACTGATACATATTGACATAATCTCCTAAAGTAAGCCACTCATAAGCATAACCAAATCTGACCTTCATTTGCAGGTTTCTTCTGTTGGAATGGGCTTGAGTTGCTTTCTTCTAGGATTCTCATTCTTCATGCAGGTACTCAAACACTAATAATGCCTACTCATTCTTCTTAATCTCATGAAGTGGCTTGTATTTTTGTTTTAATACCTTCCTATGAAACCAGGACCTGCAGTATTGGAAGGAAGTCACTCCCATTTTGGTGTATGTAGGCATTATGGTAAGTCTGTGTAACTTGTTTTTCAAACTTATATGGCAAGTCTTATGATTAAGGGCATAATGAGTTGCAGCTTAATCCTACTTTACCAGGCAATAATACACTGGAGAGCATACTTCGACAAAAGAATAACGGATTTTGCATCTAATAGTTATTATTCAATTTTAGAACACGTATGGCAAATGAATTTCTTTGTCCACTTTGCTCAATCTGTCTAGGACAAGATGGGGAAGAAAAAGAAAAAAAAGTTGGACCACATTTTATTTCTAGCAGGGAAGCAACATTCTAATAATTTTTCTTAACAGTAGTGCTGATTCAAGTCCTCAACCATATTTCCAGGAGTAGTTGTATTGATGTTACTGACAGATGATTATTGTTGTTAGGGGTATTCTATAGCTTACTCACTTGGCATGGCAGGGTTACCATGGGTTATAATGTCTGAGGTAAATAGATACTTTGAGTCTAACATTGCACTCTATAATCTCCATTTCAAGATCACATAAAGGATTCCCACTTGTTCTGATGCTCATCTTCACAATAGGTATTCCCATTGAATGTTAAAGGGTCGGCTGGAAGCCTGGTGACCTTCGCAAAGTGGTCCTGTGCTTGGATTGTTAGCTACACTTTCAACTTCATGTTCGAATGGAGCGCAGCCGGTAATTAATTCTCCACTTTCTCCTTCTTGTTCTATACTTTTCACCAGTTATGCTTCTCTGGAGCCTATACACATGAACTGACAAATCTCTGTCTTGACTATGCTGCTTTCAGGAACCTTTTTAATTTTCACATGCATTTGTGGTTTAACTATTTTATTCACCGCAAAGCTAGTGCCAGAGACCAAGGGGCGAGCATTGGAAGAATTGCAAGCATCACTTGCTCAATTTCAGCAATGATTTGTACTTTATGTTGAAATCTGAATTGGTAGGATGAAGCAACCAAGACCAATGTCTGCAACTCTGGCTGGATGTGTGTCTACTTCAATTTTTGGTGCCTAAAGTCAGTAAATTATTTTGCAGAGGCACCTGTATTATCCTTGATTGCTAAGCTGATACCAAGACATAAGGTTGACATGGATCATCTAAGAATGTAATAATTTATTCCAACAGCTACTTTGTAACATATTCCACTCACCCAGGACAGAGGAGGAGAGAATGTGTCAGACAGTCTGATACTTGTTACCACGTTTTCATATGATAACATCAACTCGAACCGCGATAAAGTGAGTAGCTGATTCAGGATCACTCAAGTGCACCGCATGAAACTCATTTTTACAAAAAAGATGTCAAATGATCTTCATTAATTACTTCAATCACATTTGTGAGAAAGATGCCATTTGAGTACTGACTTTGGCCTGCCTCTTTGTTTCTCATATGCTCTAGGCAATTGTGCTACTTGCTACATTTCTTGATAAGATTAGTACACGTCAAGTAGAAGCTACCAGTGACTGTGGCATGTTTTTACAATGCAGAATGCAGACTGGTTATTCTTCAACAGCCGAGTCTGGCATAATGGATAGCAGCGGCAAGGCCTATCTGCATTCGTGCTATGTCTCTAGACATGTTCATCTGTCAATATATTGCAAAATAAGATTTGCTCAAGTGAAATGAAACGAACGAGACTTAGCAGACTGGCTAAAAGTGATGTCTCTATTGGTGACACCAAATGGATAAATGGAAAGTGGATCTCAACTCGTATTGACATTCTCCCCAATCTTTTCATGTTAAGAGTACTTGCTTTTGGTTCGATACAACAGTTGGAGGGCTAATAGCGGCTCTGGTAAACAGGAGGGCAACAGACTTGATTGGTCGTAAATGAATAAGAGATCCTCTTTCCCTCTTGCTCTTGGAATTTCAATGAAGAACCCGACAGATTTCATGGGGATTCTCAAAAGATGTATTTTTTGATGCAGGCAATGTGGCTTTCTCAAATATGTTGTGCTGTTCTCGCGTCTTCAGAATTCATCTTCATTGTCAATGACTCAACTAATGGGCTTAATAATCCAAATCGCATTTCCCACCTCTCAGGCTTATCATTTGGATGAGTTCATTCAGATTTAGTGCTGTTGGATGTTTTTGAGTTACTGCATTTGTGAAATTTGCACTTACAAGCAATCTTGTCTGGCTGGTCAAGGGATCACCATCAGGAAAAGAAAATATTCACTTTGACCTTCTTCCAGCTAAGATGCGAGGAAAATATTCACCACCTATTCTTGTGAATGATCAAACCATGGATTAGGCTATACTGCATTTATTAATCTACGGAATACTTGTTGGCTGGATAGGAGGAAGACTGCTGAACGGGCTGGGCATTGGGAATACATGTTACACAGTATATGCAGGAAGATTCGGACTTAATTGTCCTAATAAATGTCTAGAAATTACTTTGTTGCTGAATTAATCAACAGTTGTAATTCCACTTGGATGAACAAATTCTCCAGAATGTATTTTTAAAAAATTGGGAACGAAATCACAGGGACTCCCCTACTGTCTGCTAACGAAGATGACAAACTGGTCTGGACAGGAAAAATATTACGAGCCTACTCAATAAAAAGTGGGTATCGACTTAGAGAAGACGAAGATAGACCAAAAAGGGAACATGCATCTTCTTCCTGTCATAGGGCGACTGAATATCTCTCCCAAACTGAAAAATATTTTCAAGGAATCTATGTCAAAGTGCATTGCCTCAAAGAGAAAAGTTACTCAAGAGGAGGATTTTAATTGACCTGCTCTGTCCTTTTGTAAGCAGAGCATTGAACCCAGAACATCTTTCCTCCTTTGTCTATTTACAAATGATATATGGTCAGATCCACAACTGAAGATCCGATATCAAGCCAAGGCCTCATCAGCATCGACCAGTGTCTAGTGAACTACAAAAGATCCGATATCAAGCCAAGACTTACCATCTGTCACTACCCCGCCGAGGGATTTTTAAGCATCCCCAAGGGGGTTTGACGAATTTTTAAGCGGGCATGACTGGTTCCTCTTGCAAGGTGGGGCTAATTCTTGACACGTGCTCTCCCAAATCCTAATAAATGTAACTTGGTTTTCTCATTTTAAATTGTGACATATGGTTTTTCGTTAGAAGCTGTCACCAACCTCTTATGAGCCGACCAGAGGCCAAGTAAAATAAGGGAGTTTGTTTTACTTCTGCAAACCAAAGACTTGGAATATAGAGACTTGATTATGCTAAAGTGTTATTCAATGGCCAATTTAGTACCTTTTGCTTTTTACGTGAAAACAGCCATGTAATATTTTCACACTTTTTATATTTCCTAAAACAAGAAAATCTTATGTAAACAAAATTAAGCAGAGCAGTAATTAAACACGCTATGACGATATAAACACAAATAAAGTGCGATAAGGAAAACCCTGGCCATATCGAGCAAATTTAACATCGCCTTGTTACGGGTTTCCGTAAGCTATTGAACGTGCAATAATCCTGAACCATGGAATGCAACTTTTCTAAACTAGATGCTGACAGTGAGATATTAAACCGATTAAAATGAAACTAAGCTTGAATTAAGCTAAATACTAGGGTGCAGTTTCTATCTAAATGTAATTTCGATTTTTTTAAACTTATCTTTCTTTGACAAATATGATTTAAAGTCCAAATAGTACAAAATGCATGCCAGGAAAGTAATAATCCAAGTACCGTGCTAGAACTAAAGCTCCCTTTATTTTACAGAATTTTCCTTTTGGGAGAACATTTTCCTCATTTTTCAGTATTTGGATTGCTTAGAAAAATGAGTCAAAGAAAAAATATTTTGAATCAACAATCAAAAATCATTTTCAAAAACATGATTGGATATTAGCACTTAGAATAGAGACTCTACACTTAGGCACGACAAACCAATGCCCTTCTTGAGTCTGTGGTAACAAGCTCGAGGCCAAGTTCATCATGGTCAAGCTCATCAAGGCTAGGCCTAGGTCCAAAGAAGCTAGGTTGAGGACCTTAGTACTAATGCCAAGTTTGCCCATGCTCAAGCCTAGATCCATAGAGGTTGAGTTTGGGACTTTGATGCTCGGGCCCCTATCCACAAAGGTTAGGCTTGGGACATTCGTGACCATGCCCAGATCCTAGGTGCCTAGGCTAGGCTCCACTAAAGAATGGGTCGGGGTCTATAGAGGTTGGACCCAAGATCCAAGACCTATGCTCAATTCCCTAATGCTAGGCCTAGTTCCATAGAAGCTAGGCTCAAGACCTTAGTACTTGAGCCTAAGTCCATTAAGGTTGGGCTCAGTTCATAAAAGTCGGGTTGAAACCTTAGTCCACAAGCCTTGTCCCCTCAGCACTCGGGTTTGAGTTTGTTGAGGTCTAGCCCAAGTCCATTAGGTTGGGCTTGGGTTTAGGTTAGGCCGAGCTTGGGATTTTGATGTTTGTGCTTGCATCCCTAACACTTGGGCTTGAGTCCACAAAGGTTAGCCTAGGTCCATAAAGGCCAAGGTTAGGACCCTAGTGCTTGTGCTTGGGTCCTTAGCTCCCAAACTTAGGTTATCAAGGCCAAGCTAGGTTCCATAGAGGCCGAGTTAGATCCATGACCTCGCTCCCAATGCTTAAGCTTGGTTTTGTGCCTAATCTTGGGCCTAGGACCCATGTGCTTGTGCTCGAGCCCCAATGCCAGAGCTCAAGTCCATATAGGTCAGACCTAGGTCCATAGAGCTCAAGTTTGGAACCTTGATGCTTGTATCTCGTTCCTAGCTCCCAAGCTTAGGTCCTCAGCATTCAAGTCCAAGTCTATCAAGGTTGGCCTATGACCTTAGTACCGTTGCTAGTGTCCTCGACACTTGGGCCCAAGTCCATTGAGGCAAGGCTTGGGTCCACGAAGGCCAAGCCTTGGGATCCCAAGCCCAACCTCCATGGACTTAGGCCTATGCGATGGGGATCCGGGCACGACACTAGGGTGTCGTGCTTGGCCCCATGGACTGGGCTTGACCTTGATGGACTTGAGCCTAAGCATTGGGGATTTATGCATCGGCACTAAAGTCCTAGGCTTGGCCTCCATGGATCTAGTCTCGGCCTTGATGTATCCAAACATGAGTGTCGAGGATCCGGGCATGAGCATCGAGGTCCCAGGCCCAACTTCTAAGGAGGCTAAATAGTGCATGTCTATTTAGAAATGTAAATGTAGGTTTTTCTTTCCAAACAATGGAAATAATTTCCAATTCTTTTTTAGAATTCAGTCAAACACTGACAAATTACTATATCTTTCTGAAAATGACTTCTCGAAAATATTTTCTAAAGTTTATAATTTTCCATGAAATAAATGAAGTCTAAATATGATGCAAACACGTAACATGACATGTAAATTATGTAAACATGTAGGGGACGCCCCGGACCACTTGGGGATTTCGCCAAGGAGTGAAATTAAATCGAGGACTCGCTCTCTGGCAGGTCACACGTCGAGATGCCTAGTCCGGGCCCATACTAAATTCCATCACATTCTTCCCACAAGACACCAAATCCTTTAATCCAACTTTTATTAAGAGATACCAACCTCATGAATAACTCGTACGTATATGATGGCATAAAATAAACAACGCAGCATAACCCAGTTATAATATATAGACATTTTCCACACCATCAAAATCATAAGTGAACATCACTTGAATAGAACGAGACAAGTTATGAGCCTCTTCTCATAACTTTTGTACAAAAGAAATTCGGGTTCAAAGTTTTTCCAAGGATCTATCCAAGGAAAGGTTGTATTTTATGTCTTTTTCTTCCATGAGTAAAGGTTTTTTTTTTCCCTAATTCTGTCGAAATTCCATGAGCATAGGGAGACCTTTGTTCTTCAAAGTTTAGTTAAATTTGATTTGAAACCTTTTTTTCTAATCGTCTTAAGCCATTTAGCGCAAAGATGAACAACATAATTTAGATTCAAGAAATCACTAAATTTTTTCAAGCTAAACCCAAAACCTTGGCTTGATCTTGGCTTAGATTCAAGATACTCAAGTTCTATTAGACTGATCACTCATCCATGAGAACCCATTTAAATCAAACTTAGAGATGGAATCCACAATTCAATTGTATAGATGGATGTGATACATATCTCATATATATATATATGCTCCTTTTACTCTCATTTATCTAATGCAAATTTGGAATACTTGAATAGTCGATTCTTTTTTTTTTTTTTCTGAATGATAACAAAGAATGTCTCATTCATTATGGTTTGGAGTGCATTAATTTATATTGCATCTTTCGTCTTTCTTCTCTTTTATGGATAACAAAAGGGGCAAAGCCCGATTTAAACACTTGCATAACAAAGCTTAAATCAGACTGATCTCCTATCAATAAGAGATTAAGCCCATTGGTGGCCTATCTAATGCCAGAATGACATTTACATTGCAGGATTGAATGATCCAATTTGCCAATCAATCTGCACATAAACTTCATTTACTAGTTCTAGGAATTTTGACTCGTTGGAAGTGCCTCAACAATATCCATATTTGAAAGATGATGATGTCGTTGAAATGGTGAGAGAGTTGGTTTCTAAAGTAGTGCAATCGCTACTTATAAGTCCACCTCCACAATATTTTTGGGAATGCTAAGAGCAATTGCCAGCTTGAGGCCCAAAAGAATGCCCAAAGTTCAACTTTTAATAAAAAGCAACCTTTGTATCTTATTATTTCCTTAAGAGTAGAGTGAACAATCTATAAGATAACTAAAAGAAATATATTGATTACATTTTATTGTGTATTTAATACACATTAATCATTCGTATAGCTATAAAAATCATTTCTATAAGTAATAATTTCATTAATTTATAAATAGAACATAATTCTAATTATTTATAATTCCATAAATTATATCCTTACCTTAAAATTATTCATTTTTTGCAAAATGCCTACTAATAATGTTATAAGGCAGGGTTCAAAATATGCAAAATTTAAAAGGGAATGAGAAGCGTTTTGGTAAATGGATTAATTTGTTTTACTAAATTCCTCATTTTTTGACTACTAGTCATTTATTAGTTTTTCAAAATTTCCTTCATTTCAATCACAAAGCCTAAGAATATCGGATCTTCTGCCTTGTGAATTTTTAAATCAAACTACCATGAGATATGTAAAAATCCTTAAATTCCTTTTTTGCAATCATCCTAGCTTGTCAAATAATATCCCATCGATAAACCACCAAAGCTCATCTAATTGCTTCAATTGTTGTACTAACATGGAAATCTAGTTCCTCAATTTCCATATCAACTATCTCCCAAGACATTTAACAAAAATTCTCCCTAAGATCACCAAAAAACCATTTATCTAAATTCCAGAATTCCAAAAGAGTGTCATCATTCGAAGGATCTTCACTTAAGATTCAACACTTACAACTTCTTAGATCAATAACTTAACCACTAACCTTAAATCATACTTAAGAAAAGCACATATTGAGCAAGCTAATAACACCAACTACATAATTAGTATGACCATACTATAACTTACTCTTTGAGCTATAATTCCCAATTTCAAAGTTTCAAGCCTAGTATTTCAAACTTAGTTTTCTAAGATCCATTCTCATCTCACTAGAACTCCCTACTTAAAGATTCAAATACCTCACTAGGAGACCTATTTCATACATATTGCCAAAGAATCATAATCCATTCCTCAAAATCCCAATTCCTTGTTTATATGATCATAACTTTTTATTCAAAATTGACAGCTTATTTGAAAGAACCTATCTTAGAGCTATGCAATCCAAATTAGCCTTAATACACAAACAATTCAATCTCATTGAAACTCATCATAGTAGACAATGGTATTAGATGTGTAGAGAGCCATCATGTATTTTCTTAAATTAATGCATCAATCTTTAATACTATTATTACTCTTATGACTCTAGGAATTATAACCTAAATTCCTAAATATCGCATCTCCTCAACTATTGTTGGAGGAATCAAACCATACTTGTTTCGCATTCTCTTGTGGTTGTACTCCTTAAGTGACCTTGTTGGGCCCCACGAAATCATAACCACTTGTCTGGTATTACAATTTTTGCCACAAATAGACGCAAAAAAGTTAAAGTCCTACAAGAAGGCTCCAAGCGGCTTGACTCACAATGCGTTTTATGGTTGCCAACACATTAATACTACAAATTCAGATTTCAACAAAGTACAAATCAATGCAAGATATGGGCAAGTGATGCTTGTAATTCTTCCAATGCTCGCCCCTTGGTCTCCGGCACTAGCTTCACAGTGAATATAATAGTCAAACCACAAACACATGCAAAAATCAGAAAGGTTCCTGAAAGCAACATAATCAATGCATAGATTTGTTAGTACATACAACCGACATAGAACACATGTGGTTTAGGTATATAGGCTCCAAAGTAGCATAGCCCTGGTGAAAACTACAAAACAAGAAGGAAACAAAAGGAGAAGTACTTACCAGGTGCGCTCCATTCGAGCATGAAGTTGAAGGTGTAGGTAACAATCCAAGAACAGGACCACCTAGAGAAGCTCACCACACTTCCAGCTAACCCTTTAACATTTATTGGGAATACCTATTGGGAACACATCCATCAGAATAGATAGTTTTCTAATCCTATACGTGGTCTTGAAATAGAGATTATAGAGTGCAATGTTAGACTGAAGGTATCTATTTACCTCAGACATTATAACCCACGGTAACCCCGCCATGCCTAGTGAGTAAGTTATGGAATACACCTAATTGCAATAATCATCTGTCAGCAACTTCAACACAACTAGTCCTGGAAAGACAGCTAACGACTTAGAAGTAGTAATATTGAATGAAGAATTCAGCTAATTGTTGCTTCCATGTTGAAAGAGAACATGGTCAAACATTTTTCATTTTCTTTCCCCATCTTGTCCTAGACAGATTGAGAAATGAGCTGAAAAAGAAATTCATTCAATAGATTTTTCTAAAACTGAACAAAAACTATCAAGTGCAAAACAATCTTGTTTCTCTTTTGTTGAAGTGTGCTCTGGCAATGTATTATTGCCTGGAGAAGTAGAACTAAGCCGCAACTTAGTTATGCTCTCAATTATAGGAGCTAGTTGTATATGCTCTCAATTATAGGAGCTAGTTGTATAAGAGTTGAAAAACAAGAAAGTAGAAAGTATTTGTTATGGATGCTTACCAAAATGCATACATAGGCCAAAATGGGAGTGACTTTCTTCCAATACTGCAGGTCCTAGTTTAACAGCAAGGTATTAAAACAAAGGATCTGGCCACTTGATGACATCAAGAAGAATGAGTAGGCTTAGCTAGTGTTTGAATACCTGCATGAAGAATGAGAATCCTAGAAGGAAGCAACTAAAGCCCATTCCAACGGATGAAACCTGCAAATGAAGGTCAAATTTGGTTATGCTTATGAGCAACTTTAGAGGCTACATCAATATGTATTAATTTAGTCACCAATAGAAGTGGTCTTCTTCCAACTTTATCTGTCAAAATTACACTAAGAGCGCTTGCTGGGATCTGCAAAACAAATGAGGAATCTTGAAAATGGGACAAACGAAATTATCTTCTAACACCGATTCTTGTTAGTCAATTACCTGGACAATAGCTATGCTTCTGGTACCAATGTTGCTTGAAAAGTCTGTCAGGATAATAAGTTGAGATTACCAAGTCTTCATTCTTTATGATTAAGTAACAAATTAATAATGCGATCTTTACCAGCTGATTTAAATATAGCGCTCACATAATAATCAAATGCATTCGCCCCTTCAAATTGTTGTAGCATCATCAATCCAACTCCTATCTAAGCTTTGCAAACATTAGGAAATAGAAAATTAAGAGCAAAAAATGGCAAGCCATTGAATATTTTTTTTAGGAAGGCTTACTATCAAGGAGTGAGCATATCTTTGTTGAAACAAATCAAGAATCCTAGATTGGGATTGACATTCAAAGGTTTCTGTATAGTCCTATAAGACAATATGAATGGAAATATTAGAAAGTGATAGGAAAATGGAAAATTCTGACATGTTAAATGGAGATATTACTCTGATTTCTGCTGCTTCTTGGGAAATGTCGACGCTTTTGCCTCGGAGTCTCTGCAATGTGACTTCAAACTCCTTTTCTTGACCAACTTTTACCTATCAATCATTAACTACACTAATCATCTTCCTCACAATCGATAATGTTGAGCCCCAACTACAATATTGCTACAAAACTCTTACAAAAATGATCCATTCACCACCAGACTTCAATTTTAGTCATGAGTAAAATTTATTTGTTGGCATAATACTCAGTTCGTCACCACTCTTCCCATCTTCAGTCTTTGGTAAAGTAATGTGTTTGCGCATGAGAAACATCTAAGTGATTTCCATGCCTTGTGGTATGTTGTGGTGGGCTAAAAGATTCTCCTCATGGCATGCATCATTCTACTTGTGCTATTTAAATTGCCCCCTCATCTAATCATCAGAGTTCCATTATGTAATGTGTAGAGAGAATCCCTTGTATTATTTTAAAGATTGACCAAATAATCAAAGGTAACTACTGCATCTCCTAGTTGTATAGAACCAACTTATAGATGCACAAACCAATGTACAATTGGTGTCTGGACCAAGAAGATCTAAAGGCCAGTGATGCTTTGATTCAACAAAATTGCTTCTACAAAATTTGAATAAAATATCGAATGTAAAGGGTTTCTAAAGTTAGATGGACCTGTGTATGAGGTGAACAATTGCGTAGAATTAGAAATCATTAATATGTTCGGAAGGACCAAAGTGTAGAAAGTAAATAGTTAACTCAATGTGAAGTATGAAAAGGCTGGAGGGAGAGGTTGTGGAAGCGGTTCCTGCTATAGACAAAGTATAAGATGTGTTTAAGTGCTTCTACATTCCTAGATAAAAAGACCCAATCTTCTTCCAAACTAGTTTGAATTCAAATTATCTAGCAACTACTTTTAAGGTTTGGAATCCACAAAAAGCAAATTGGAGAAGATCATTATAGTTTTTCCTTTTTGTCCAAGTAGTTAGAGAGTCAAACAACCTATAGAAGCAAAAGCCTCTATTTGTGAAAAAAGTTTTGCTTTGCCTAGGAACAAGAGACTAGACATACCATTTTTAGGTCTCAAACACATACATTGGTCCCAAGGTTCCTTTGACCTCGAGATGGGTTTCAAAGGTTAGTTTGAAGATTGGAAGGCTAATCAAAGTAAAAAAGGATGGCTTAGGACTAGGGCGGAAATGAAGAACTTCTATTTTCTCTCCGTCATTCATACTCTCATGCTTATATACTTATTATCTAAGATGGTTGTATTTCTTGTAATTTGGGAATAGAGAGTGGTTTATAGTGGAAGTGGTGCTTATATATATCGAGCTACTCATTTAGCTTGGTGTAGAAGCAACATCATCTACAGGTTGTAACATCTATGAAATAGTGGGTTCTAGTCTTGGTTTGTGATTGTTAGTTTAGGAGAGTGGATGGAGGCTAAGTGGAACGTTGAACCATTACAAATCTGCTTGGAATGTCCTTTTCAATAGTTGCTCGGTTTTTGAAGTGTTATATTTTAGAGCATAACGATCTTAATGGCTAACATCATTAGTGCGTCATTTAATGAATGCCAATCAATTTCCAAGCTACCAGTGTTAGACAATATTTATTAAATATACTAGAAATGTAGGATAAGTCTTTGTACAATCCATGGACGTGGAATGTCGTCAAGAGAGGAGGACCATAAGCACCACCATAAAGAATCCTAGTGATTATGGCTCCCGTAGCATTAGCTGATGTTGCAAAGACAACTAAAATCCCACCTCCTATAGCCATTTCCCGAAGAGCAGACAAGACAACTTGCCTTTATTGCTAAAGTCATTAACATGTTGTATTGTGCTCTTTCTCCTTCTAAATTTAACAGAGTTTCATCGTGTACAACAACAACAAAGGCGATATTGGACATAGTGGAATATGAGGGCACATATCAAGTTAGAGAGACAAAAATAAACATTATACCAAGCAACTACGGAATGTTCATAATAAGTGAGATAAAAACTTTATTTATATGTACATAACAATAGAGCAAACAAGAGAAGTATAAGATTTTCCCTTTGAGTTTCCTAAATGAGTTCTCTATGAGATATTGTAAGATAATACTTGTGGGTTTGCTTTGGCTTAATCTAAGTGTGGGAAACACTAAAGCATATAAGTGATTATAACTCTTTGATTCTCCCATTATTTATGGATTATTTGCTATTAGCTCTCCCCATGGAGAATGTATCGACACTCAGATCAAACCATGTCATTATGGTATTCTTTATTGTTCATCGTTTATTTCTCTAGTGATTTCGCGTTGATTTAATTACAAGATCCATTAGCTCTTTCGTATTATATTACAACAATTGGTGTTAGGCTAACTAGAGTTGATTTGGGGCTTTTGTTTTTCTAATCACTATATGGAAATTCTATTGTTGAAATTTTTTTGGAGCAAAATTTGAGATTGAGAAGTTCAATGGGAGGAACACCTTTGTGTTGTAGAGTATTAAGATGCATGCCTTGTTAACAACCCAAGGTTTGGCGAAGGCATAAGATGGTAAGAAAAGATTGCCACAAATGATGAAAAAGACTGATAAGGTGGAATTGAACAAGAAAGCAAAAGGCATAACCACATAGAATATGTCGAATGAGGTATTGATTGAAGTGGCCAAAAAGAATGATGTCATAGCATTGTGAGCAAAACTTGAGTCACTTTATCTGATGACAGATTTGAACAAACACTTATATATGTTGAAAATGAAGTTTCAGTTCTAGATTGCTGAAGGCACATCCATCAAAGCCCATTTAGATGAGTTTAACAAACTCATGATGACTTGAAGAACATCAAAGAGGCCTTGCTTGATGAGAATCAAGGTATGATATCATTAGCATCCCTACATCCCTACCAGATTCTTTTGAGCATTTTATGGATTCACTATTATAGGGGCGCACTACAATTACTTTCAAAGAGGTAAAGCCTACCTTGTTTAATTATGTTTGGCAAAAGAAGTTACAAAAGGGTAACTTAGCGCAAAATACGACCCAAAATTTGGTTATTCGGTGTAAAGACGAATAAGGAGAGTATGAAGGTAGCATATAAAAGAGTCATTCTAAATTAAGGTCCAATGTTCGAAATTATCGATGTTGTCATTGTGATGAGGTAGGACACTACTAGAGAGAGTGTCCAAAGTACAAGAGTAAATGAGTTACGGTAAAGTCTAAAAGCAATGGTAATTTTTGTCACCATAACATGTAATAACTCTAGTGATATTGATGTTGTGCTAACAGTCACCACGAGTTCTTCAGGTGATAATTTGATGCTTGACTCTAGATGTTCTTATTATGTGATTTTTCATAGATATTGATTTACTATCTATTAATGCATTGGGGGGGGGGTAATGTATTAATGGGAAGTGATGCTACTTGTAAAGTGGTACAAGTTAAATTAAGATGCACAATGGAGTGGGGAGAACATTGACTAACGTAAGGCATGTACTGAAACTGAGGGAAAAAAAAAACCATATCTTGCTGAGTGCTCTTAACAAAGGTAGTGTTATAAAAGTCTCTTGAGGTACACATACTCTGATTTTTTTGGGGGGGGGGGAGATAGACTACGAGTTATACCTCCTCCAAGGAAGGGAGATCATGTAGTTGAGAGCCAATAAATGGTTAGAGTTTTGTTTTGAGGAGTTTAATTAGTTTTGTGTAGAAGAAGACATAGTGAAACATTGCACTATTGCCAACACACCGAGTTGAACGAAGTTATAGAAATAATGAATATAATTATATTAGAGAGAGTTCGCACTTTACTCTTCAATGTTGGATTAGATGAAGATTTCTTGGCTTAAGCAATAAATATCGCTTGTGAGTAGTGAACAAATCACCATCATTAATAATGGATTGGAAAACTCATGAGGAAATGTGGTTAGGTGAGTCTATTGATTACATCAGATTGAGAGTATTCAATTGCTATACTTATGCTCGTGTGAGTGATGGCGTGCTAAAGCCAGAGGTAACAGAGTACACATTCCTACACTATGCACATAGGGTGAGGGATATAGGTTGTGATGCATTGAGGAATATTTACCCAATTTTATGTTTAATAAGAATTTTACCTTTGACAAGTATGCCTTGTTTCAAAAAAAGGGGTGAAGATCAATTATGGAGAAAGATATGGACAATGTTTAGAAATAGGTTGAGCTTTAGGGAGAGCCCAAAGATGTTCAAAGTACAATAAATGTGACAGTGTTTGTAGAGTCGCTATTCCATAACAACTAATAGTTGTTTCGAGGTCACAATTGATGAAGCTTCAGGTAGTTAGTAGAGGTGGATGAGATAGAGTGACATCTATATAGAACTATTGAAATAGATAATTTGAGTGCAATAGAGGCAACTTTGGGTATGCACATACAAAGAGAGACGGCTAGCATGTTGCAAGTGACTTAGAGGAGTTACATCAAAAAACGTCAAGGCCCTTCAACATTCATTTAAAAAAATTTGTAGGTACCCTACTTGTTACCTATTATAAATTATCTAGTTTGTCACTATGTACTTGGATGGAGGTAAAGCACTTGTCCCATGCTTCACATGCCAGTACTGTTGGTTATCTAAGTGATGTTATGGATAGAACTAGGCTTGATTTATTACATGCAATTAGGAGAATGCATATGATTAATCTAAGTGTACATTGTGATGCTATGAAGTGGATCCCCCTAATTTTATTGGGGACAATGAATGTTGAGGTATGTTTTATAGGATGTAGTTCAAGTAGTATGGTAGTAATTAGATTTGTGAACCCAAGTCATGCAAGAACCTAAAAGATGGTCGATTTTTAAGTAGCTACACCTTTGTTTTTGTTATGGTGTTGTATTTGAAAGATGTCATGTTGAGAGACACGCTGATTACAAAAGGAGCCGCAAAAGGCAGTGTGGTCTAATGACTTGATTAGTGATGTTAGTGTGGGATATTTGCTTGTTGTGGTGTTTGGTAGAAGTCAGAGATATCACTGAAGAATCGAGTTTTTTAGTAATTGAAAATCAAATATAGCATTTCAAGAGAGGATGTGACTATGAAGAAGTGTCTTGAAATGGTGAATCCTGCAAACATGTGGACCAAGTTCATTCCTCTTAACAAATTTGAGCTCAACTTGGGCTTGATAGACATCTGTGATGATTGAGCATCTATATGGGTATTAGGAGAGGTTGATGGATAATGACCACTATGACTTGGCTCAAACATTGAGCCAAGATGGCAATTGATGAAAATATGTCTGTAGGTTGAGCAACTCTCCTAGTTTGCATAGGTTTTCTAATATATGTATCCTACTCTACTATTAGATATAATAGAGCAAATAACAGGAGCATCTGATTTTCTTTTTGTGAGTTTTTTGAGTGAGTGCTTTGTGATAGATTGTAAGATAATACTTGTGGATTTACTTTGGGCTTAATCTTGGTGTGAAAAACACTCATGTAAATGATTGTTGTTGGAGAAATCTTTCTGGAGTATTTTGAAGCTGACAAAACGTTTCCATCAGTCTAGTCTGAAGATTTGCAAACTCTACTATTTAAAGTCTGAAGACCTCTGGATTGCCAGACTCAAGACTCAAAGTCTATTCTCATTGACAGTTTCTAATCCGTTGAAGAAGAGCTATCCAGAATTGGGTGTTTCATTAAGGATTTAACCTTATCGACTGGAGAAGATCTCTTGGTTAGATATGACATAACGGATTCCTTTTATTCGAATCAAGATTGATTAAGGATCCGATGATTGGCGAAGTATACTTGGAAGGTTCTACTTATGGAAATCGAGATCCTGATTGTATGGGCGAGCAGAATTGATGGGCTATCCACATGTTCCTTTAATAGCTCGAATGATCTTCCTAATTGATTTCGTCCAACGGGTAGATTGGAGAAATTCCTTTGGTAAGTACCAACGGGTATGATGGCATAAAGAAGTATATAAGGAAGACATTCCAGTTGTTCGAGTGTGTGCGCAATAGAAGAATTCCAAAGTCTGAAGCTACTTGTTTTTAGTCAATTCATTTGCTGAGCGAAATCTTGTACGCAAAAGAGAGTCTATATTCGTGAGAAACCTTGAGAAAGTGTGGTAAAATTTCTACACTGTGGAATCAAGGGAGAGCTTTGCTGTAAAATCTCTTTTGTTCATAGTGAAATCCAGCCGGTGGGCTGTCAGTGCGGAAAAGTGGACGTAAGCTTAGAATAAGCCGAACCACTATAAACCTTGCGTTCAATTTTCTCTTCCCTACTCTTTGCTTTACTTTGATCATAATTCGTTTTATTAACCAAAGGAGAACTTCCTTCCTATTATCTATTTCGTATTGCTCACTTATCACGAGAAATTATTATACACCTATTCACCCCCCTCTAAGTGCTTATACTAGCTATCTCAATTGGTATCAGAGCATGTGTACTTACTTTGTTTGAAGTGCTTTACTTCAGAGTTAAAGATCCATGGCTAGTATGTTAGCTCCAGGGCTGGTAGAAGAGCAAAGCAATACCAGACCGCCTTACGTTGATGGAAAGGAATACAACATATGGAAAAACAAAATGAAGGCATTCCTAAAATCAAAGGATCCTCTGGAATGGGACGTTGTAGAAAAATGAATCATTCCTAAAGCTGCACCTGTCTCGGAGAGAGGAAAAGAAACTGTTGAGTCTAGTGAAATGACTTAAGAAGAGATAATCAAGAGACAAGCTCTTGATGCAAAAGAAATTTATTCTTTATATTGTGATTTGTCACCTATTGAATATAACAGAATATCTTCTTGTGTTACAGCGAAAGAAGTCTGGGATAGATTACATATTATCTATGAAGGAACTGATTGAGTGAAAGAGACTAGAATCAACATTCTCCTCAGTCAATACGAAGCCTTCAAAATGAAATCAGGAAAATCTATAACTGACATGTTTAGTCATTTTACAGAAATCGTGAATGGTCTTGAAAATCAAGGTCAACCAATTTCTAATCCCATGAAGGTAAACAAGCTTCTGCGTGGACTCTCCAAGGATTTGAATCACATAAAGACCTCAATAAGAGAGACACAAAAAATCATGCCACTATCTGTTGATGAGTTGGTTGGGACTCTTCAGTCTTATGAAGTGGAACGAATCAATGAAGACGAAGATCCTAAAGGTAAGAAATCCATTGCATTAAAATCCAATGATGATTCGATGTTACGGATTCGAAGACGATATGGATGATGAGGAGCTTGCTCTCATGATAAGAAGATTCAGAAAGCTGAACAGAAAAGGAAGAAGATTCAATCCAAAGAAATAGAGTTTTTAAAAGCAACATACTAAGTCTGTTGAGGATGATGAATCAAACAAAGATGTACTCTACTTTGAATGTAAGAAAAAGGGACACATCAGACCCAACTGTCTTCTTCTAAGGAAGAAGAAAGGAAAAGCTGAAAAATATCGAAAGGCTCTTAAAGCAAAAACCTAGAGTAATACAGAGTGCGAAGAAAGTGATGATGATTATGTCAATATATGTTTAATGGCACAATCGGATTCAAATTCAAACTACGAGACGAGACTCAAATTCAGATGTGAATTTGAGGTAAGTAACTTTTAAAATCCCTATTAAAGTTTCTAAATACATTGATGAGTTGGATTTTAATCTTAAGACTTCTCTTAAAAGGATTTCCGAACTCAAAAGAGAAAATTATGCACTAAAACAACAAGAAAATGTTTTAAAAGAAAATGTCAAAATTTTAGACAAAAATGTTTCTACCTTGAAAAGAAAAAATGAAAGCAATCTTTCAAAAGAAAATGCATTCTTGAAAAATGATATCTCAAATATTTCTAAAAGATTTTCTATAGGATCTCGAGAAACTGAAAAAAAAAATTCTTTCGTTCAAAGACCTTATTTCAATAAATCTGGTTTGGGAATGACTACGAAACCATTCATTTAATTAATTTCTCTAAAGTGAAGGAAAGAATTAAGCAAAGACCCACAAGAGATGCTTACAAAAATCATTTTAAAAAGATATTTGTAAAACCTGTAGGTCGCAATGCTCTCAAATGTTTAAAGTGCAATAGTGCATATCATTTTAAAAAAGAATGTCCTATGATTTGGAAACCTATTAAGAAAGTGTGGGCAAAAACTGCATATCATACTAACACCAATGGTCCAAAGAAAATATGGGTACCAAAGAAAGTTTGAGTCTCTTTTTTAAATGCATGTCACTATCAAGAAAAAGGTAAAATGGTATATGGATAGTGGATGCTCAAGGCACATGACAGGAGATTTAAATTGCTTCATAAAGCTCGTTCAAGTAAATGGTGGAAAAGTTTCATTTGGAGGAAACAGCAAAGGAAAAATTGTGGGATTTGGAATTGTAAAGATTGGAAACCTCACAATAAGTAATGTTTCTTTAGTGGAAGTACTCAACTACAATCTACTTAGTATCAGTCAACTGTGTGATACCGATTTCAAAATCAACTTTCAAGATGGAATATGTTCAGGAACTAGTAAAAATTCCACTCAATCATTCATGGGTCGAAGACATGGTAATATCTACCTCTTGGATGTGAAACTAGATGAATCGCAATGTCTAATCTCAATTCAAGACGAAGTGAACTTATGGCACAGAAAGCTTGGGCACATCAATATGAAGCAGATAGCCAAAATTTCAACAAAGAAGCTTGTTCGTGATTTACCCAATCTATCATACCAAAAGTCTGATCTATGTACACCATGCATATTGAGAAAGCATGTAAGAAATTCCTTTAAACCAATAAATCAAGTTTCCATTAATCGTGTACTGCAGATTCTGCATATGGATCTCTTTGGACCAACCAGAACTCAAAGCATTGGAGGTAAGAAATATTACCTAGTAATTGTGGATGATTACTCACGTTTACCTGGGTATATTTCCTGGCAAGTAAGTACGAAACCTTTTTTTACTTTGAAAAGTTTGCTAAAAATGTTCAAAATGAAAAAGGGTATGTTATTTCAAGTATAAGAACAAACCATGGATGTGAATTTGAAAATCAAGATTTTACAAAATTTTGTGATGAATCTAGTTTTCAGCACTTGTTCTTCTCTCCATATACTCCGAGCAAAACGGAGTTGTGGAAAGAAAGAATAGGTCGCTTCAAGAAATGGCTAGAACTCTTTTAATTGAAAGTAAGATCTCTTCAAGTTTTTGATTGAAGCGGTTTCTACATCATGTTATATTATTAATAGAGTTTTTCTAAGGCCTATTCTAGAAAAAAAAAAAAAAACCTATGAGTTATTCAAAGAAAAGAAGCCTATTGTTTCATATTTTCATGTATTTGGATACAAATGCTTTATATTGAAAAATGCAAATGATCGAGTTGGCAAGTTTGAAGAAAAGTTAGATGAAGGCATCTTCCTTAGATATTTAACCTCAAGCAAAGCCTACAGAGTCTACAACAAGAAGATTCAATCTATGGATGAATCAATGAATGTTAAATTCCAAGATTCTATGCAAAATGAATCTATTCAGACTCATCTTGAAGAATCTGAACCTGCTCTAGACTCTACAAAGTCTAAAGAAGCAGCTCAGACTTTGAAAGACCAGCAATAAGTGATTATTGAAGATTCAAATGAAGGAAGTGATCATCAATCTAACAAATCAACTAATAACTGGAAGCATAAGTCCAGTCATCCCAAAGATCTCATTATTGGCGACATTAATGAAGGAATTCGCACAAGATCCAAAAGGCGCGAAGAGTCTAGTGCTGTGGCTCTTATTTCTAAAATAGAACCCAAAAGCATAAAAGAAGCTTTATCTGATAAAAGCTGAATTGAAGCTATGCAAGAAGAACTCAGGCAATTCAGCATTAATGATGTCTAGAGTTGACTCATAAACCAAAATGTAAATCTATTATTGGAGCTAAATGGGTTTTCAGGAACAAGATGGATGAGAAAGGAAAGGTCGTAAGAAACAAAGCAAAACTCGTGGCCAAGGGATATACGCAAGAAGAAGGGATAGACTATGACGAGACTTACGCATCAGTAGTAAGGTTAGAAGCAATTCGATTATTACTTGCTTTTACTTGTTATAAGAATTTCAAGTTATTCCAAATGGACGTCAAAAGTGTTTTCCTGAATGGATTTATCTATGAGGAAGTCTATGTGGAACAACCACCTGAGTTTGAAGACCCAAGGAAACCAGACTCAGTATTCAGACTGAAAAAAAGCCTTATATGGTTTAAAGCAAGCGCCTCGAGCTTGGTACGACAGGCTGAGTAAGTTTTTAATTCAAAATGGCTTTGTTAAAGGTAAAGTAGACACTACTCTATTTATTAAAAGAGAAAACAAAAGTTTTCTGCTTGTTCAAATATATGTAGATGATATTATTTTTGGATCCTCTAATGAAAGTTTGTGCAAGAAATTCTCTAAGTCTATGCAGGATGAATTTGAAATGAACATGATGGATGAACTAACCTTCTTTCTTGGATTTCAAGTGAAACAATTGAAGGAATGGACTTTTATTCATCAAGAAAAATATGCTAATGATCTTATTAAAAAGTTTGGATTGGAAAATTGCAAAAAAACTAACATACCAATGTCAAGTTCTTTGAAGATAGACAAAGATGAAGGAGGAAAGAAAGTTGACCAGAAGTTATACAAGAGTATCATTGGCTCACTTATTTATCTTACTGCTTCTAGACCTGACATTTTGTTTAGTGTTTGCATTTGTGCTAAATTTCAAGTAGACCCTAAAGAATCTCATCTAAGTGCTGCAAAGCGTATTATCAAATACATTGCTTCAACTTCAATTCTTGGTCTTTTGTATCCTAAAAATGGAGACTTTACTCTTCTTGGATACTCAGATGCAGATATAACTGGTTGCAAAGTTGATAGAAAGAGCACCTCGAGTACCTGTCAACTACTTGGAAGTAGGACAGTGTCTTGGTCTTCAAGGAAGCAAAATACAATAGCTCTTTCTATAGCAAAAGCAGAGTATATAGCTCTTGGAAGTTGTTGTTCATAAATTCTGTGGATAAAACAACAGCTAAGAGACTTTGGAATTGAAGATTCATGCACGGAGATTAACTGTGACAACACTAGCGCAATCAATCTCACCAAAAATCCAATTCTTCATTCAAGAGCAAAGCATATAGAGATTCAACATCACTTCATTAGAGATCATGTTCAAAATGGAGAAGTTTCGATTCAGTTTGTTGACTCAAAAAATCAACTAGCGGATATATTCACAAAGCCTTTGGAAAAAAATCAATTTGAAATCATTCGTTCCATACTCAACATTTTGAAGTTTGAAGAAGTTAAAGTCTAGAGACTCTCAGACTCATACAAATAAGATTTTGACTGTAAGTTATTCTCTCTCATATTAAATCTCGGAAAGGTACGATCATCTATCTATAATTGATTTTTGCTACTTTCAAATTTCTGTGATAAGTGCAATCTTTCTTTTTCAAAAAGGAGTTAATTTTTAAAATGGTAGTTATCTATTCCTTTTTAAAAATGCAGTTATTTTTTAAATGGCATCTTTTTACTTTCCATTATGACGCTTCGTATGCCTCTCTTCGACTATCTTATATACTGTTGTTTCTTCTTCGTTTTACTCCAAAAACCCTAAAAAGCATCGATCTTCCGCTCATGTTTTCTTCTCTTGTTTAATCTTCGAAAAAGTTGTCATCTTTCTTGGGAAAATCAAGCTTAGAATCTTTCAAAAACTGTGAAAGATGTCGTCTTAAAGGAAGTCTTCGAGGATTGCAAGTAAGGGACCGCAAATGCGTGAGGGGCCTACGCACTTTGATCTCACCGAGCAAGAAGAGTCTCCTAGTCAGCAGCAGAGCCCACAACATTCTCAGCAGCGTCATTCTCCTCCATCTAGTCCATAAGATGTTACTCATCGAGAAAATGAAGAAATCATCGAAGGCGCAGATCCTATAAGAATTCAAAAGCCCTCTTTTATTTATAAGCTTTATCGTGCTTTAAAGAGGACCGGTACTCCATTGAACTACATCGATGAGTTTCTTAAGAACAAAGGGTATGGAAATGAGTACATCGTTTTATGAAATATGGAGCGTTTGGGAATTGCCCATGCGGGGTTGGCAGAAGAAACCCTTACTAATATTCCAAGTGATCCGCGTGTTGGAGGGCTAAATCAGCCAGATGGGAATGATGATGATAAGATGTACAGTCATTTTCAACCGAGAATGGGTGTTGCGGCAAAAATTCGGGGAAAAAGGATAGACTTGTTTTGATCGAAGGAACAAAAGCTTTTATACTCTAAGTTGTTGAAGCGTGGGGTGACAAACCCTAGAAGTGTAGATTTTGATTTCCTTGATGCTGCGAATGTCAATTTGAGGGAAAAATTCAATCTTCTTCAACTTGAGCAGTTTTGTTCTGATTCTACAAAAGCCTATGCTGAACTCACTGCATATTTCTATTCGAATCTCAGTTTCTTGGATGCGAATAAATTCTCTTTTAGTGTCCGAGATTAGGACTATGTGGTGGATGTAGATATGTTGGCTGATGTCATTGGGGTTGAGAGAGGGAGATATCAACCTATCAATGTCTCTATTGCTCGTGCTACGTTGAAACTTATTAAGGATAGAAAGACAGAGGAAAATATTTCCTACTCGAGAATGAGTGCATTTTAACATTCTGCTTCACAAGATTGTCATTAATTCCCTCAGACCAAAATCTACTTCAAAGACTGATGTTTCAAACTCAGAGGCAAAGCTAATGTATGCCATCATTGTTGGCAAAAAGTTTTATCTTCCTCACACTATTATGTTCGACATGTATAGAGTAGTGATGAAGGACAAATGTCAACTTCCTTATCAAGGTCTTGTGACAAATTTATTCAGATATTTGAATGTTCAGCCTCCATGAATTCTCTGTACTCGATCTTGTGATCAAATGGTGGTGGGACTGAAAATGGTGTCTAAAATGCGTCTGAAGGAACTTAACAAGGCGTTGGAGAAATTAAAGGAGAAAACCTCTGTCAAAACTCATCAAACCTCTTCAGCTGCAAAGAGAAAATGGAAGGAGCCCATGGTTGCTCCATCCAAGAAAAGAAGAGCTCTCATCGTTGAGGATGAAGATGATGAGGAAGACATCATCATTTCTGCAATGGCATTGAAGAACCTGAGTCGTTTTGTTCCAGAATCAACGGAATGGCAAGAGAAAGACTCAGAACAGAGGACTGGAGAAAGAGAAGATGAAGAAAAAGAAGCAGAGGAGAAAGAAATAGAGGAAAGAGAAGCTGAAGAAAGAGATGCAGAGGAGGAAAGAGGAAATCAAGAGGAAGGAGAGCATGAGGAACACTCTTCTCCACTTGGAGGCATGGAAACAGGGGGAGACCGTGAGAAAAGAGGAATGTCCTCATATCATGCTACTAGTGAGGGAGTCAGTCACTCTCCAGCAAATCCAGAGGACATCTATGCCTCTCAATTTCCTAAGGAGGGACATGATGTTTCATCGCCCAATCTGCGTGACTATGTTGATTTGTCATCGACTGCCTTTACTCCATCTGATCGTGCAGAAGCCAGTACGCAGACTGATAATTCAGTAGATTTTCGCAGAATTCTTGATGTTCTCTTGAAAATGCGAGGTCAGATATATGCTTTGGGATGCGAAGTTCAGAATTTACACAATGCAGGTCAAGCTTCTTCAGTTTCTTTGAATGATCATATCCAAGCCCTTTCTCTTCAGATTCAAGCAAATGCTAAAGGTGAAAATGTGGCTCAACTGAAAAAAGAGTTGAAAAAGTTGGAAGGCATTGTCCAGTCAATGGGAGATTTCCAGTTTGTCATGTTCCCAAGCATTCCCGAATCCATTCTCTTTTCATCTCAACATTTTTTATGCTGACAAAAAGGGGGAGAGATGCAAGATTTGAAACTTTGAACTTGAACTTTTGATTTATTTTAATATTTGTTTTGTTTGACTTGACTTTTGTATTTGGATGTGGACTGAATTTGGGATTTGGATTTGACTGCTTATATTAAGTACTATTGATATCTTATGAATGGCTTTACTCACATGAAAGACTAACCTATTTTTTGTGGTTGCAGATTCTAGTGTCATTATTAAGCCATTTATCTTTATGAGATATCCATATTTACTTAAGTAATGTTTTGCAGGTCAAAGTTATCCAAATCTGCAGGAAAGTTTTGTCACCATCAAAAAGGGGGAGATTGTTGGAGAAATCTTCCTGGAGTATTTTGAAGCTGACAAAACGTTTCCATCAGTCTAGTCTGAAGATTTGCAAACCCTACTATTTAAAGTCTGAAGACCTCCGGACTGCCAAACTCAAGACTCAAAGTCTATTCTCATCAACAGTTTCTAATTCGTTGAAGAAGAGCTATCCAAAACTTGGTGTTTCATTAAGGATTTGACCTTATCGACTGAAGAAGATCTCTTGGCTGGATATAACATAACGGATTCATTTTATTTGAATCAAGATTGATTAAGGATCCGATGATTGGCGAAGTATACTTAGAAGGTTCTACTTATAGAAATTGAGATCCTGATTGTATGGGCGAGCGAAATTGATGGGCTATTCACATGTTCCTTTAATAGCTCGAATGATTTTCCTAATTGATTTCGTCCAACGGGTAGATTGGAGAAATTCCTTTGGTAAGTACCAACGGGTATGATGGCATAAAGAAGTATATAAGGAAGACATTCCAGTTGTTCGAGTGTGTGCGCGATAAAAAAATTCCAAAGTTTGAAACTCCTTGTTCTTAGTCAATTCATTTGTTGAGCGAAATCTTATACGCAAAAGAGAGTCTATATTCGTGAGAAACCTTGAGGAAGTGTGATAGAATATCTACACTGTGGAATCAACGGAGAGCTTTGCTATAACATCTCTTTTGTTCATAGTGAAATCCAGCCGGTGGGCTGTCAGTACGGAAGAGTGGACGTAGGCTTGGAATAAGCCGAACCACTATAAACCTTGTGTTCAATTTTCTCTTCCCTACTCTCTGCTTTACTTTGATCATAATTCGTTTTGTTAATCAAAGGAGAACTTCCTTTCTATTGTCTATTTCGTATTGCTCACTTATCACGAGAAAGTTATTATACACCTATTTACCCCTCTCTAGGTGCTTATACTAGCTATCTCAATTGTAACTCTTGTTTTCCAATTAGATATTAGCATTTAGACCAAATCATGTAAATGTTTGGTGTTCTTTATTATTTTTCATTATTAATTTTATTTTTGGTGATTTCGTGTTGATTTAATTATCAGATCCGTTACCGTTTCCGCATTATATTACAACAAACTTCATAGGTAAAGAAATTATGTTTTGTTTGCAAGAAACCAGGACACATCAAGCCTAAATGTTTGCTGTGGGAGGAAAAGAAGAGAAAATATAAGAAAAAGAAGAAAATCTTAAAGATCAGACTTGGAGCGACACAGAGTGTGTACCCAGTAGCAATAAAGAAGAAGAGGGGGAATCTCTATATGATGGCAGACCTCAATTATGAGGAAGACAAAAGTAGAATCTCTGAAATTTCCTGTGATGAGAGGCACGAAATGCTAAAAGATATGTTTAATGAAATAGGAATGCGTCGAAGAGTGCTGAGCTAAAGAAAGAAATATCTCTATTAAAGGAACATTAAGCTTTACATAAGGAAGGACTCGAGGTTCTGCAGAAGGAAGTTGCTAAGTAAAAGCAAAACAAAGAAGGACAATGCTTTTGTTACAAAGGAACTTACTGAAATTCGCAAAAAAGTTTTCTTGAGTTCAAAAACTCTTGAGTAGATTTTATCTAGTCAAATGCCATATTATGAGAAATCTGGATTAGGTATGAACCTCATGAAAATCAAAATCCTTTCCAAGAAAAAAAAAACACTAAAGAAATCTGCCATTGATATCGATCTCATTTTAGAATTCACTTTGTAGAACCAAGAGGAGCCCAATATTTCTCATGCACAAAATGTAATGAACAAGGCCATTTTAAGAAAAACTGTCCTAAGAAAGGCAAGAAAATAATTTGCAAATCAGTGCAACTTCATCTTTTGCTTCTAACAAGAAAGGCCCCGAATATATTTGTGTGTCAAAAAAGAAATGAATTGATTCTTTCTTGTAGAAATACAAGCAATCCGGGAAGAAAAGGTGAAAATGGTACTTATATGGTGGATGCTTGTGACATTTGACTGGAGACCCTTAACATTATTTAGGCATAATAGCAAACTCATTTTATTTTACACACACTCATAATTCTAAATATTTTACCACGTGAACACATCTACATTGGTGAATTCAGTGTGTTTTATCAACATAAGAAAAGGGGAGATTGTTGAATTTTTGAAGATGACAAGATAATTCAAAAGTTACTAGTAAATGCATTGTATAGAACTAGCTTGCAAATGCATAGTCCAATATGCAGAAGGTGTGTAAAACGGGAACTTTTGAAGGTTGGTGTTGCTCTGCTTCTACAGAATGTGAACAAGATGTTGTACGTAAAGGGTTTCTAAAGCTAGGACCTATGAAAAGGTAAACAAGCTGTAAAACGACGGATTCGTTAAAGCCTGGATGGACTAACAGATGGTGAATAACCGTATAGAATTGGAAGACATCAATCTGCTTAAAAATACCAGTAAGTGTCGAACGATGGTTATTCTTCGAGAAGGTTGTATTTCTTGTAATCTAGGCAAATAAAATGCTCGATAGTGTTAGGGGTGTTTTTATCTGTAGTGTTATCTATTGAATTTCGTACAGAAGCAACACCATCTATGGACTTTAATTTCTAGAGATTATTAGTGAATCCCAACCTTGTTTGTGGCCGTAAATATGGAAAAGTGGACGTAGGTCAAGTGAAAGGTTGAACCACTACAAATCTTATTGAAATATTTTCTTTCTCTTCAAACCTTTTTTATTTACTATTTCATAGAAGCATTCGTGTTCGGATAACTGTTTCTCATTCTACATAAGCCTATATGCAAGATTTTTCCACAGAAAGAGTTTTAATCTTCATAAAATAGCCGATTCACTCCCTTTTGATTATTGTGTTAGCCTTATCATCATGATTACTCAACCATCCCACGGTCCCGTCGGATGACAAATTTGGACCTAATTCCTCACCATTGGATGAAGCTACAGAGTGAAGTGATGGGCTACAATCTAAACTAGGGTTTTGACTAAGAATGATAAATGATCACGCCATTGTGTGGCTCCTCATGAGCACCTGATACAATCCAATTTAACAACTCACCAGCCATCTAGGAGACTCCGGGATGAAGAATAAACCGAAAACTTGAAGTACGCAGGGGATTCCACCTGAAAATGAAATCATGGACGGTGAGCTTTTAACGTTTCCAAGGTAAATATAACAAAACAAAGCACAAGAGAACTGAGACAGTAACCTATCAAAGCCAAGATACGCCAGGACACAATAGTTCCCAGAAAGTAAATCAACGAAATGCCACAGCACAACAAAAGCTGCAACAAGACCAAGCGATGGTTGACAAGCAATGCATCGAGTTGACACCATTAACATTTCACAGTGGCCCAGAAAATGTTTACGTGATTTAATGTCGTGAATGCTCCCCGGATGTGTTTGGGTGTTATCTCGGCAATGTACACAGGTACCTGTTCGGCCACAAAATCATGACCGACGTCTTCAAGAAACCAATTAGGATAAGAAAACTGAACGTTTTTGCATTACCACATAAGTTAGAATCCCAAAGCCAACTCCATTTAATATCCTTCCGGTATCGAGCCACCAAACATTCTGCGAGCTAAGACGAAATACACCGTTATCTGCTTCACAGCCTTTTCAAGATATTCTTCGGTGCACTTACACATTATCTAATAAACGTGACAGGAGGTAATGGAACTAAACTTTCGTGGGTCAAGCCATCGACAATCTAACAAAGAAAGTTCTGAAGAGGGAAACAGACAGCACGAACCTTGGCCAATGCTATAGAAAGCCATCCTGCAGTGCAAAATATTTGCGAAATCCCCATCGTCTGCGTCAGAACGCCACAATTGAGAGCTCAATGAGATTTTTTCAGGTTCTTCATTGAACATATGTGATCTTCAAATTCAAGAATAGCTGGAAAGGCTAGAGAATGCCTTACCCATCTGCGACCCACCATATCTGTCATCCGCCCATTAACCAAAGATCCTATCATCCCTCCTATTGTTATCATAGAACCAAAAAGCGAGTACTGTAACATGAGAAATCGGGAATATTAATGTTAGAGAACCTGAATCGTGACTCTCGAACTCCCTTCATCAATGGTGTCCCAGATAAAGAAGTTAATATTAATGTTAGAGAACCTGAATCGTGACTCACAAATTCCCTTCATCAATGGTGTCCCAGATAAAGAAGTTATTGTTAGCTAGCCCTTTAAGTAATGAGTTTTCGGCCATCAACCATGCTTTCTAGGAAAAAGTTGTGTCGTAAATAAAGGAAGCAATAGAATAAAATGCACAGAATAAAGAAATAAGTCGGATACTAGATTTATGTGGTTTGATTAGTGTGACTTTCATTTATAGGAAAAGCAATATAAAATTTCACAATAAACCAAGTGATACAACGACTATTCCAATTACTCTCGAGCACTCAAACATTATTTTTCAAACCCCACCTACACTTAATAATTCACTCAGTATTTAGCTCTCATAATTACTAATGATAATTTTATAATCTCATAAAGAATTACATAAATTCTTCACACTAGCCAAATTACTCCAGTGAACAAAAAGACCGACGTGAAGAGCACTTACATTAACTACCCTCTTTTCTTCAGTGCTCAATGGCACACTTCAACCATGATAGCTCTTCTCTATTAAAAACCAAGAGAAGTCTCCCATTCTTGCTCACTATTGTGACTCAAGGTGCATTTGGTTCAGCATTGCAAATGAGTTTTTGATGTAAAACAAATGCTGAAAATCAAAACTATTTGGGGAAATGCAAATTGTATTTGGTTAAAATCTCTTTGCAAATGGACTTTGAGTTGAATGTGTGTTTGGCAAAAAAAAAAAAAATAACTCTTGCAATGGCTTTGGATATTTTATATATATATATATATATATTTATTTATTTATTTATTTATTTATTTTAAAAAAATTACCAAACCCTTCACTGGTTTGGCGAAGGGCTATGACTACCGGCAAGCCAAATCTAACACCGGTGGATGTTGGTCAAGGTTGCTCAACATCAAGCGACCTCTAGCAAGGATTGAGCAACCCAGCTGAGGGCCGCCAAAGGTCATATGACCTCGGGTGACCCTCAACGAGGGTCGCGCAACACAAGCGACTGTTGCCTAGGTCTTATGGCCTCAAGCGGCCCTCGCCTAGGTCATGTGATCCTCGTTAAGGGTCGCCCAAGGTTGTGTGACCTCCGACGGCCCTCGGTTGGGTCACGCGACCCTCGCTTGAGGTTGCTTGACGACCGTCGACGCTAGATTTGGCTCGTTGGCGGTCATAACCCATCGCCAATCCCTCAAAGGGTTTGGTTCTTTTTAAATAATAATAATAATAATAATAATAATGAAGGTGAAATTGAAATTTTGAAAATTTAGTGAGGGTAATTTAAGAAGAAAAAATGAGTTTCAGCATTTGGTTAAATGCTGAAAACCCAATGCTAGTCATTACTAGTATTAAGCTTTCAGTCTTCCCAGACTTTGAAATAAAAATTCATTCACGGTTCAGCTTTTTCCGAGGAACTCTCGAGGCGAAAAGCTCTTGAAAATAGTGAACGAAATGCATCCTTGCTGGGGAAAGAAGCTGATCACCAACTTTCTTTCTTTCTTTCGTTTATTTTATTTGGGCAAATTGTCTAGTGGAAGCCGGAAGAAAGAGTTGATCTCCTCTCTTTTGTGCGCAAAAGAGAGCTCCCCCAGGACATGACTAAAAAACAATTATTTTTCAAGTCCAACTTGTGGCAAGAAAGAAAAGAGAAAAGCAAAACTGCCGTTTGGGATAAAGTGGCAGACATATTCTGAGGACATTCCAAGACTTCACATGTTGTGAAGTACTACTATGAGACAAAAAGAATCCCTCAACAATAAAACATCATTCAAAGGATGGACATGGATCGCGAGCGGCCTTCAAAAGGGAATCTTCCTTTTCTTTCTTCAGAGTTTGTCAACCCAAGAAATTATGACCCACTTGGATGACTTCTAATAAATACCACAGTGCTGAAATTCCTCATATACTACAACCGCTCTCAATCCTCCAATTCGAGTTAGGTTTTGTCCAAATTCAAACTCAAAAAATATTCTAATTGTTTAAGTGAAATTGGAGACGATGTTAACAGAGGTTCAACATAGAATCTCAATGAACTAAAAATTGACTGAAATTGGCAGCAATTCATTGTACTTTCTAGCAATGCACTAAGGACATGTAGTGTGTACGCTTGAAAGGACTGGACATGTAGCATGTACGCTTGACAGGACTCACCTCTGCTGTAGAAAGCCCTAAATCCTCCATTATGCCCGACTCGGCAGGTGATGAATAACCAGACTGCATTATAGAAATATGCCACTAGTCATGCTAACTTCTACTTGATGGAGAGTAACATTATGAGAAACTACGACCTAAATAAAGGAGTTGCCTAGGATATCACATTGTAGAGGCAAGACTGGAAAAAATAAATTAACCTGAAAATAGGTTTTGCATAAGCGTCCGTTCTTAGAAATGCAATCCAAATAGTGAAATCTAATAACTCCATGTCTCTTTGCCAAACTGAGTTTCCAAAACAAACTTAATTGATCCTAAAGAAGCAACTTGAGTCTTTTAATGTTGTCCGAAATAAGACATTCTTATTTTCGGAAACATCTAGGGCAGCATAATGTCTTTGGGTTTATTAAACCATGCGATCCCCAACAGGTGCTTCTGCAACATTATTCCCGTTCGCTCCCCACACGCTCCCACTCCCAACCAAAAAAAAAAAAAAAATCAACCAGATATTCAACAAGAATTGCAGACATAGATCTTGCTGGTTGCAAAATTATACGCATGCCAAAACAAAAACAACTACTTTTGAATCAGAACGAAAGTTGCTAAAGACAGACATTAGCCGAGCAATTCCCCTTTCTTTTTAAATTCGCTCGACTTTGAAGAACCTGTGATGGGATTGCCAAAAAGACAAGAAAAGAAGAAGAAGAAGAAGAAGAAGAAGAAGAGAAGCAAGACAGCTCGACAGAAAACAGATCTGGGTTCTTAGTGATCAATCTACTTGCACGCAATTAACGAAAGAGTTGATGCAATAATTCTCACAGTGCACCCAGAGACAAAAGACCCGCAAAGGGCAACCAACGTGCTGAAAACGAGGAGAGGCGTGACCGAGGGATCACTTGAAGACATGGATCCGCCATAGTTGCCGAGAAGCAGAGAGCTTGTTGACAACCCATCTTCTTCTTGGCTCTCTCTCTCCATCTGCCTGTTGTATTTCTCCCGTAGAGCAAAACTTGCCAATGATCAAGGTGGCAAGAGTCAGCTGCCCAGTGCATTTAAAGGAGAGAGTGGGTTGGTGTGAGAGAGACAGAGCAGGAGTGAATATTAGGTAGTTTAGATTGCAACATAACATACGAGAAAGAAGTACGCTCATTTTCTCCAAAAAAAAAATACACTCATTTTCTCATAAAAGGCTCTAGAAGATTTTGTCTCAAATTAAAGATCCGAAATGATCACTTAATCTTAAGTAATGGTCCGAACTTGCTGACCCCTAAATCTTTGCTGACCAATGACCAGACCAATCCCGACCAAAAAAAAAAGACTAGACCAAGGGTGATTTCGTCCATTGCAATTTTTCTTTTGTATCGTTTTTTCTAATTTTCTTTTTATTTTATTGTCTTCCTTTCTTTTCTTCCTTTCTTCATCTTCTCCAACCCACCATCTTCTGCATATCTCCTCCTCCGAAGTCCCCTCTCTCGCCATCTATGCTTTTGACCTCATCCGCCACCACCCTCCACAGCATCTCCATCATCTTCATCGTCAAATGGAGGATAATTCGAGCACACTAACTAATGCCTTACCTAGGTCGGCTAGGCCCGGCAACGTTGTGATTGGCACAAACACCATCTTACGCCTGCTGTTGAAGAAGTGGAGCACATGGGTGCTGCTGCCGAGGGCGTACTAACACTCACCATCGGTCCCTAGTGACATTGATGAAGGGACTGAGGAGCTTGATGGTATGACTGCTGGCAATGGCGACGGCGGGGCTATTAGTGGTTGAGTCGGGCTACTCCCGGCCGATGATGAACTCTGTGAACACGTTCGGTGGGCATACGTGAACTGCTAGCACAACATGCGGGTGCAGTTTTTGGCCAGTTGGTTGTTCAAACTTTTTGTTCCCAAACCGGAAAGCCAACAAAATAAAGGCTTACAAAGGACAAAAAAGCAAAGGGGTTCGCCATTTTCATTCATTATTGCTCCATGATTTCGTCGCTTCGTTGGAGAATAATCGAATTTGAAGGGACAAATCCTAACTGCCATCAATATTCGTGGGCTTTGGTGTTTTTAGTCCAGAGCAGGAGATGAGAATTGAGCAAAATGAACCAAATTGGGGGATTATGCTTGACGATTCGTTCGATGGCAAAATCAACTGCAGCACCTTCGTCCGCCACCGATATCTGGAGTGGTGGAACCGTGCCAGCGCATGACTCTGAGAATATAACGATGAAGAAGTTCGATCACAAGACGAGCTCCAATTCCAGAGAAGGTAAAAAAAAAAAAAAAACCTCGGTGAAAGGCACGAGATTCAAAATCGTTCGCTTCAATCTGTCGGGAAAGATGAAGGCGAGCATGAGATGAGAAGGACGACCGTCGGTGGATGATCGGACGGCCAGAATTCGGCGAAATGGCAGGAGTCCCCTAGGAGAACGAGAGGCCGGGCTCTCTGATGGGGCGATGGATAGTGGGCTTGATCTTCCTATAAAGGTTCTCTAAACTCGAATGATGGGCCATGCTTATAATTTGATAGGCTTGTTCGAATTGAATTTGATGATTTGGGTTTTCACGGTCCGGTGCATGGGCTGGGTTATACCGGAACTAAAGTAGTCGAGCTTCATAGATGGAAACGTGTATTCAATTTATCCAAAAGTCCACCGGACCGTCTTAGGTGGCACAATTGGCGTCTACATTAGTGATTTTCTATTAAAATTGATCAAATTGATTCAATTGGTAAAATATGAGAGGGTTTAAGAATTAATCTGCAAAATTAAAAGGTTTAAAATTAAATTAACAAAAATGTAATAGGTTTGGGGTCTTTTGGATAATCTTCCCAATTTCAAGTATCAAAGTATATATAAATTATTCCAAAATGCAAGGCGCGGTTCGTGAAGATACATTATTCTAAATCTGCATATGTGCACTTAATTGCATCTCGGCCATTTGCTTTGGCATTACACGGTTGAATGGCCCGAATTGCATTGGGTGCACATGCATTATAGTTTATTTCTGGAATGACCGTGCATGTATTGTGCTCACATTGTGTGGGTGATGCTACAAGTTTTGTGCAATGGTATGCAATTCTTCCAATAGATTTCTCTGGATAATACAAATCGAAATTCTTCAAGGTTTATAAGGTTTTTTTCAGAAACATTATGCTTAGAAAATGAATCTTTTGTACATATAGACTGCATTTAGTGGTTAGAATAAAATTTAGGATATGATAAAATTTATATTATTCTAATTTTGGTACATGCTCAAAATAGGATAAAATCAGATATAAATGAGATATAAGCCGGATAAAATTATCCCATAAGAATGTGGGATAAATGTGGATAGGATTTTTAATATTTATAATAGGAAATTTTTTATCAAGTAAAAAACTTCTTAAATTAACATATTTAAAATTATAGTTCAATATAAATAATATTTGAATTCTGATATAAGAAATTCAAAATAACAATTTTTTAAAAAAATTAATCTTATTTTTATTTATATACTTGAATTTAATTCTATCTTATAATATAAAATTCAATATATAGATATATATTTATATTTATTATGTATCTTAGGTATTTTAGTATTTTAGGTATATTAATACAATTTTCTATTAATAAAATTTTATTAGAGAATGATGGAAAAGAAGAAAGAAATAAAAAAATTAATTAAAAAGGAGAGGAAAATAAAATTAAAATAAAGTTTGACAAAAGTAATATCAGAGATTTTTACCATATGTATCTGTAGAATTTGTGATTAATTTATATTGATATGACATTTTAACCAAATAATAGATATTATACAATGTGAATATATCTAGTTTTATTATTGTATTTATCAAACAACGTGAATATGATATAACAAAATCTCATATATATCATAGCACATCCTATTCAGTCTTACCTTAGTTAAAAATCCCGACGATCAAACGTAACCATAGTGCGTCTATTATACAGCAAAGTTGCATTGACATGAAAAACATATGCATAGACTTGGTTATCAATATTCTTTCTAAAATGCTAGTCAACAGAAAATGTCATGCATAAACATTTTTGTTGATGATGAGTATACAATACATACAACAATCTTTGAGAAATTGTTCTTTAAATTATTAATTTTTAACGAAAAAATACATCTTTTGATTTTGATTGGGTTGTATTAGGTTTTCTTCACAATCATTTAAATAAGTCATATGTTGTATGTCATATTAGATTAATAGCATGTATTGCATATAACTTAGTTTTCATTAAATAAGAGAAAACCCTTGAAAAGATTTGAGTAGAACTTCATGCTAATTAGAAAACATATTAAGGTTGAATATGTGTTTTTCCTAAGTAACATTGTAGGTGCTTACGTTGCTTCAAGGTAAATAATTCCTTCCTTTCCTTGCAATTTATTTATTACTTTTGATTATTAGGTATTACATAAATGGTTACATACCCACATAATCACATCATATGTTAGTAACTAGGTTAAAATCAATTCAAGCTAGGTGCTAAATATTTTTTTGGATAAAAGAGAAGGTACCGAAAAGGGTGCTAAAGCAATCTAGCACGATCAAGTCCCCAAATTTATACTCTCTAGTTCATAAAAGTAAAGTAATTCTCTAAAAACTTTACTTGGATTTCTAATTGACTCTCACAAAAATAGATTAGTAGCAACTCCTAATTGAAATCATTTGTATGCTAAGAACTTGAACATAAGTTGTGAATTAGTATGGGCTTGGGAGAGTCCAAACTAAATTTATGCTTAGTAATCTATTGGTAAACTCTTAGGTGGTGCACATCGAGGGAGGGTTGCAACAAGTGACACTTAAGTGATCCAATGAGAACTTTCAATACTAAAGTGAGTGTGGTGCACAACTTTTAACACTTCTAATATCATTCTCCCCTTAATTTTGACACAATTGGCCCCACCCTAAACTTGACCAAATGGTGAAACTTTAGAGGGACTTACAAGAATCATATGGGATAGCTTAATTAGTCTACTCACTGTTCTTTTTTATTTATTTATAGATACAGTCAATAGAAAAACTATTTTCTCCGTAAAATGTGTCTTATGTCTCTATCGGAAATGAACCAATTCTCCTCAAAGAATCATCTCTATAGCAGCATATATATATTTTGGATTCACGAGTGCATTTCAAGTCCATAGCACCGGAATCTCAATGCCAGTGAAGAGAGCGTAATGACTGAGGAAGATTGACCATTTTATGGTTTGGGAAAGAGGAGATGATGGACACAAAGCAGAAAGTAGGAAGAAGTGTTTTTCTCTTCAGCCCTTTGATCCTTCCCCATAATTTTAGGGGAGGGAGTTGGCGGATATTAATTGAAATCACTGTTCTCCCTCATAAAGTGAAACTATATTTGAAGGTCATGATGGTAATATGAAATACATCAGATTTCTCCTGATTAATTACCATTACCACCATCTTCATTCCGTTACTCTCCCTCCTTTCGACACAACCAAAATAACCTCATTTGTTCTCCACCTCCGCTTCCTCACTTCTATTTTGTTTCCCCCATTTATTTTCCCAATCAACTTTTTCCCATGTTCCTCTACCAAAGATCAATTTGATCAATATAAAATAAATTATTTCTCTTTGCTGACATATTTATTTCATCAACAAAAGAAAACCAGAGGAAAAATACCATAGCACTTTCAAGACAAAACATTTGAGAAACTCCTAAAAGTATTATCTCAAAGATGCACATGATAACTATTCTCTTTCTTCTTCTTTTTTTTTTGATATATTTTGTTTCCGGAAATAAATTTGGAATATAAATTTGCTTAGTACAAGATTTCATTTTTTTATTTACAGACAAATTTTGCATCTAGAAATGAGTTTGGAACATAAATTAAAAGTAGAAATTTTCTACTTTTCTATTTCTAGAATAAAAATAGCAATAAAAATTCTTCTCATCACTCACTTGCTTTCTCCCGTGCGATTTCCCATGAGAAGACTAACTTCATCCTCCTCCCCGTGACTCTCTTGTCCTAAACCCCTAGATTTTTTGCCCTCACCCCTTCCAACCCCTTTGCCTCCACCTCTTCCAACGGCAGCTACTACACCTCCACTTCCTTCCCTAAGATCTCTTCTGACATTGGTGGCACCTTTTCCTTCTATTGAGAGGGCACAATAGAAATTTGATACCTTTTACTTGGGAAAATCACCAAGAGGGAGCCCAAATCTAAGTCCGTTAACATATCTAGTTAGACCTATTTTCACTTAAAAGTTTAAGCCAATGAGTCATAGAAAAACTATGATTTATTAATTGCTCCACACCACATCAATTCGCCGGTTTGGGCTTCTCTAACACAACTTCCATATGTATCATATCTATCTCCTTCTCACATGTTAGCTCCAATCTTAGATTTTCTCCTCATTAATTTGGATATCTTGTTGCATTAACTTATCTCAACTTGAATCTCCAACGCCCAACTTCATTATCGGTCTCTTTTTCGAGACCAAACCATGAAGTCTATCATTGAGCCTACGTTGCTACATCGCCTCCACTAGCTTGGAACAACATTGGTTACAAGATTCCTCCTTGAGATATTCACCACCGATATATATATTGAGAGTGGGTTACCAATCAACCATCAACTTTGACTCATTTGTTGGAAGCGTACAACAGAAAGCCAATACCTTTACTTAGAGAGATCGCCAAGAGAGAACCCAAATCCAACTGCATCAACATGTTCAATCGGACCTACCTTCACTCAAAAGCTTAAATCAATGAGTTATAGGTTAACTATGGTATATTAACTATTCCACATGACATCAATTCTCCTATGTATATTAGGAGTGGGTCACCAATCAATCATCAACTCTAATTTCATTTGTTGGGAACATAAAATAGAAGCTTGATACCTTCATCCGGGGAGATTACCAAGAGAGAGTTCAAATCCAAGCCTATCAACATATCTAATTAGAACTATTTTCATTCAAAAGCTTAAGCCAATGAGTTATGGGCTAACTAGGATATATTAACTGCTCATACGACATTAATTCTCCGATATGAGACTTCTCTAACATAACTCACATGTGTATCATAATATCCTCTCTAACAACACCTTCTTCTCCAACTTTCACCCCTCCTTCTCGAACAATTCCATCATCTGCGATTTTCCCAAACTTTGCTCTACCACCAACAACTTCATTGCCAAGCCCTGCTGCTCCTCCTCCTCCTGGCGTTGCTCCTTCCATGGCGAGGACGTCATCATCTTCCCAAATAAGTTCAGGCGCAAGATCAACGTGGGCCTCTTTAAGGACATCCTTAGGATGATATATTGAAGCCACCTAGTTAGCCTCGCGAAGCTTTTCGCCACCTACATCTTTGGAGATAGCATCTTCATGACCTACAAGTTCGTCGACGGCACTAGCCTCTCCAATTGCCTGCAGAACCCTAAAATGCCCAATTTCATTATCCATGGGACCTAAATGTCGAGGATGCAGTTCGCCACCATCGTCGTGCATGGTCTTGATTACATTCACAATAACATTGGCCTCAACAAGATCCTCATTAACAACCGCATCAAGAGTAGCAGCATCGTCGTGATGCACCTATCATTCAAAGCCATGATTTTCCATCGGGCTGCCTCGGCTATGTGGCAAGGCGGGCAAGAACGACATGTTTTGGGAGTGGGTGGGTCCAGCAAAAGGCGGTGGTGAGATCAAGGAGGATGGGGTCGGCAATTTTATGTTGTTATCAAATGAATTTCCAATTTGAGAACAAAAATTTTGTGTCATTATTAAACATAATCAAATTCTCAGAAAAACTCGTCCAGGGAATGGAAATAGAATTTTTCTAACTAGAAAATATTCACTGGAATATAATGATTATCATTCACATCCTAAGCAAATTCTCAGAAAAACTCGTCCAGGGAATGAAATGGAATCTTTCTAACTAGAAATTATTCACTGGAATATAATGATTATCATTCGCATCCTAAGCATACTTTCTGTCAATTTCACTTTTTCTAATTATAATGTGAAAAAAAAAAAAAAAAAAAGAGTGACATCATCTACATAACCCTGGCTGCAACGTAATTCAAACAAGCTAACTGGTTTCACTTTTTTTAATTATAATGAAAAGAAGGAGAAGAAGAAGAAGAAGAAAGCGACAGCATCTGCACAACCCCGGCTGTAACGTAATTCAAACAAGTTTAACTGAATCGCACGGCTATGAAGTGGTTAGTGACGGAGATAACATGAGGGTGAAGTAAGGATACCAAGATCAGTAAATTCATTCATTTGTCGCTTGAGACTCATGTTTCACAAAAATGTAATTGTCCGAGGATGATTGGCCTGGTCAACTCCGGTGGTTTATCAATGGTATTAGAACTTCGACGGCAACTTAGGGGATGTGTCTTTAATTCTACATTACCCATGGATAAGCGGTCGTATTAGTAGACAAGCACCACCACAAACTAGCACAATACGTTTTAAACCTAACGAGGGTCGCTGCCTTTAATAACAAAAACCTCATTGACCATCCCTCCAGAAGTTCTTTTCCAGTTTCTTCCATGAAAAAAGCAAGGAAAGAACGATCAAAGGCAAATTCACTTAACCATAAAATGAAAGCTCCCACTAGCATAGCTTCACACTGCGTTCTTCCATCACAGCACACACACTCTTTTCAAGCCGCAAGCTCGGGAGTATATGGAATGGCAATCACATTCAAGTCGTTCTTTCTCTTGACCACAATCCCGAAAGTCTCCGTCATGTCGAGCTCCTCTGGGGCCTTCCCAATGGGCAGCTTCCAGTCAAAATGGTACAAAAGCGATGCCAACAGGAGCTCTATGATCGCATAGGCGAATGCAGTGCCAGCGCACGACCTCCTACCGGACCCAAAAGGTAGAAATTGAAAGTCCGTCCCTTTGAAGTCCACCGAGGACTCGAGGAACCTCTCCGGCTCGTACTTCTCTGAGTCGGTCCAGTAATCGGGGTCTCTTCCTAGCGTCAGCGCATTGACGATGATCCGGGAATTCACAGGTACTCTGTACCCATCGATTTCGGCTTCTTCAATCGCTTCCCTAGGAATCAAAGGGGCCGGAGGGTGGAGCCTCAGGGTTTCTTTGATGATCGATTTCAAGTACTTGAGCTCATTGAGGTCCGATTCTTCTACGTGATGCTTTCCTTTTAGGGCTTGTCTCACCTCGGCCTGTGCCTTGGCCATCACTTTGGGGTTTCGAATTAGTTCCGACATCGTCCACTCCACGGTTACCGATGAACTGTAGCTCCCAGCCGCAAATAATTCCTAGAATTATAAAATTTTGTAAGTGAAATTTACTTACATTGGAGAGTCTACGATTTTTGCCTGTGTTAATTAGTGAAAGTGTGTGATACCATTAAAAATCTCGAAAATAATATCTATACTCTATATAAAATATAGGACAGTCTCCAGTGGTCCCCACAATTTTTACTTGAAACTCAAAATTGTACCTTTATTTTTCCAAGTTCAAAATTGTTTTTGAACATCTTAAAAAGCGTGACAATTTGTCCATCAGTTATATTTGACCGCTAGTAACGAGGTGGCAGCAAGAAAGTCAAGGTGACAATCTGAGTACACATAATGTGTTTTTATTGTTACATACGTGGTCATAAAAAAATAAAATAAAAAATTATGTGTGTCGAAAAGATTAAAAATTCAAAATGGAAAGTCAAAGAAAAATGTTCAGCGGGAAAGGCCCACCGCTGAACAAAACAGGAGAGGGGGAAAAGCACAGGGGTCAACTCAAATCTGGCACCAAAACCTCGATGGTGGTCGCATCAGTTTTCCGACCGCCACGACGGGCTGCTTGAGGCGTGTGGCCACCATGAGGTGGTCGCAAGCGGCACCAATAGTGGCGCCTCTATAGGCATATCGCAGGCATATAGGTCCAAGCACAATTGCATTTTTTTTCATGTGCAATCCATATGTAAGAAAACCTCTGAACAATTTAAGTTTTCTGTTTGATTTAATTCAAGAATAATACCCAAAAAAATCTTAAATTGGTATACTTATGATAAATTGACTCAAAACGAATTTTTTAACCACTAAAAACTTTAAACTAATTCATTTATGACAAATTTATTTTAAACTAATTTTTTAACCATAAAAAAATCCAAAACTAATACATTTGTAATAATTTTACCATCTACTAAATTAAATTACTACTACAAAAAATTACAAACCAATACACTTGTAATCTCAAACCGGTATATCTATCAACTACCATATGTAATCTAACTTAGCAATTTGATAGTAAAATTTAATGGAATCTAATGGAGGGTAAATTTGTTATGTGTGTATTAGTTTGTATTTTCCGTGGTATTAACCTATGAATTCATTCATAGAAAAAGGGAAACCCAATTCCGATGTATTTTGAATCAAACTTTCTTTTTGTTTTTCAGAAAAAGAAATTTCATGAGAGTCGTACATATTGTTGAGATAATTAACTATGTTACTTAAGCAGTAAAATTTGTTACTTAGGAAAGGTCAACGCAACTATCAGGCCATCTAATTTATCTTTCATTTTGTCTTTAGTTAGTTAAATATCTCTCGTGATATTACGTCAACTTACATTCGTTTCCTCAAGCAGAGCAAATCTTTGAGATCTCTATATCTTCATGAATGTTCCTCCTCTTTTTTTACCACACGTATGTGCATATGAGTCTCTTTGAAGTGTTTCTTTACGGGAGTTTATCATATGGTATTCACAAAAGCAATAACACCCAATATAATAACAAAACCTGTCACTACCATAAGTTCGATTATCAAGTGGAGCGAAAAAATCAATTCCGGTGTTCAAACACACCAACCAACTCATTATGCATGGTCATATTTGATGAAACACATTTTCAAGGTTGGACATATCACTTAACAAGATAATGTTAGTGTACCCTAAATTTCTCAGTTGCTGATAGCACCGTGTATAATTTTGACCAAATAAAAGATATAAAAGCCATTACCGTATAAACTCACCAGAATGAGACCTTTAATATCATCGATAGTCAGATGAAACCCGACCTCCTTGGACTGCTCAAGTCTCAAGAGCACGTCAAGAATATCTTCTCCTCCACCCAGCGCATCATCCTCCGTAATTCTCGAGGATCGATCTATTTCCATCTTACGTTCTTCGAAGATGCTATCGAAGATCTTGTCCATCTTCCCCACCAACATATCTAGCTTCGATTTCATCCTGCTCAGGCGGGTTAGAATTTTGAGCGACGGGAAAAGCTCTGCCACGCCAAAGCCACCAGTCAACGCGACCGACTCTTTAAGCAACGCGATGAATGCCTCCTGTTGCTTGCACCTTCTGCCGACAGCCGCCCTGGAAATTATGCTATTCGAGAAAGCGAAGATTTTCTCGCTTAGATTGAAAGGCGAGCAGGACAATGACCGCATGTAGTCAACCAAATCACGCGTCTCCTCTTCTCTAATGGATTTGAAAGACCGGACGCGGGGTGCGCTCAGGAGCTCTGTGACGCAAATCTTGCGCATTTGCCTCCAATATTCGCCGTAAGGCGAGAAGGTCATGTTCGGGTAAATGGCCATCTCCATGAACACGAACGTCGGGCGTTGTGCGAAGGTGAGCTCATGGGTCTTGAGGACTTGTTCCGCCAGTTAAGGATTAGAAACCGTCACGACCGAGAGCTCACCGAGCTGGAGATGGAAGATGGGTCCGTATGTTTTGGCCAGGTCACTCAAGCGAAGGTGAGGTAGTGAGCCAATGAAATGGTGTAAATTCCCAATGAATGGCAGCTTTTTGGGACCCGGTGGAAGATGCTTCGTGGCTGTGCTTTTGGTTGCATTTTTACTGGAAAATATTTTGAGAAAGAACAGGAGGAGGAGAGAAGAGAGGATAAAAAGAAGCATTGTGGGGGATATTATGAGAGAAACTCTTGGCAAGGCTTTTGTGTGGCAATAGGGGGTGATTGCCCTTAATATATATAGTGTTTCTTGCAATGATAGATGATTATATATGTATATCTTTTTCAAATGCAATATGATGGGTCATGACAACGACCTAATTAAATAACTCATTTGATAGTTATCATTACACGATATTCAATTTGAGCTATAACTATTCTATCCATATATATCAAATACATATGCCAAAAGGTTAGTCGAACTTTAAAGTGTTATATTACTTTCTTTAAGGATTTATTTGCCTCGTAATATTGCTAATGGTTACCGGTAAATATCCTCCAAATATAACAAATTCTCAAATGAGAACACTAGATTACAATTTTAGTATTTCTTCAAAGTTTATCTAGCAAACAATTGAAAAAATGGCTATACTTTTGGAATGAAAACTTGAAAATGATTTCATAGTCATTCATGTTAAAAACCGACCTATATATTAATCTTTAAGAATATGGCAATATCAATCTTAAAGAACATAGGCAATTCTTTGTGAAATGTTGCAACGTAAACTAAGATATCTTTTCAGAAGAAGTTATAAAATGAACAAAGGTATTCATTCAGAAGAAGTTGCAAAATAAACAAATGCAACTCTTCAAGAAAGGTAGCAAACTGAACGAGTATAATTTCTAAAAGTTATCTTGAAAATTCACATATAAAAATTCGGAATAACAAATATAATAAAAAATAAATAAAATTAATAAATAAAATTCCGAATTTTCATAATTTCCAAAAATACTTAATAAACAAAAACCAACCTTTCAACTAATAAATGTTAATAAGATAATCATGCAAATAAAAATAAAAGTAAAGGAGTTAGTGCTAATTAAACCGCAGGCAAGCAAGCGTGCAAATTGCTAAGTGCACCTAATAATCACGCTAAAATCACACAATTATTCACGTATCCACATGCAGATATTGTGGGGTCTAGCTCACACCCCTACATTTTATTTAAACACACTAGAAAAGGCTCACACTTATAAATTAGTCAATCTTCTCTCAACTTTCTTATGTGGGACAACGAAAAACACATTTTGTTTGTTTTACAAACAAACATCCAACACGAGCTAGCTAAAGATTTGCTCACGATGGATATGGCTTGACTTGTAATCCCTAAAATCAATCAATTATTACACTTTGTGTGGTAATGATTTGAATATGCTTGAACAAAACTTTATAAACTCATTACTATGATCTTATTAGTTGAAGGTTGATGTTTATCTAACAATACGCAGTGTGCGGTGCCATGAAGTTTTATTCCAATGACTAGAGGAGTTAGTCGCTTCATGATAGGCGGCGATAGTCTTTTGACAAATTTCAAATAGAAAACTCCATATGAGGCTACATCCTAAAGATGCATATCGACACATATTAACTGTTTTTTTTTCTCAGTAGTCACCTATCTAACCTGTTACATAAAGTTAGAATTGAAAACACCGAGTTTTAAATTCAGCGTGCCATGAGAATCACTTGACTTTTTTATTTTATAGGCCAGTTTTTCTTTTGGTCGTAATTTTTATAGGCCAGTTCGAGACTCAAGTTACTCATCAGTTCATGTAGGTATTGTGAAAAAACTATCACTGTCATGCTTAAATGTAAGTAATTACATAATACCTTATTAATTCAGGCAAAATCATGAGGTAACTTGAGAAGGAAGCTGCCAGTGCAGTTGAGGTGTTGTAAGTAATAGATCTACATAAGGTCGCTCAAAAAATCATTTCATCTGCGTATCTGTCTACGCATCCTGTTACGTATCTCATCCATCTCACCTTGCAGCTCGTCGGCGCTGAAGCCAACATGGGCGGCCGTCGCCGCGCGACGCATTGAACTTTTCCAATCCTCTAGGTTTTGGTCTTCTTTGATGTCTGTTCCTGGTGCGCCTTACTTTTTTGGCTGTTGTGTTGTCACCTTCCTTTTGGCTTTCGCTCATGTATCTTTGCAATTTATGTACTTATTAAATTATCAATATTTTCTCCACCAAAAAAATATTATGCATATTTGATTAGCCGTAATTTCATCACACCATGCGATATTTCCTCTTAAGTAGATGAATTATTGTATATAATAATTTGGGATGGGTAGGTTCTAGAACTGAGATCTGGAAATTGCCTTGTTATGATCGATTCTCAGTTTTTGGTGGAACCCACCCTGGTTTTGCAGTCTAGTTCAAAGCCTATCCGAGAACCTATTTTCTTTCTTCTTCTTCTTTCCCCTTTTTTTGTTTTATTTTTTACAATTAAATCATATAAGGCTATGAGTAACAAAACGATTAAAATACAATAAATCAATATCCACCAAACACAACAATCCATAAGATCAATATGTAGTCACGTATAATTATAAATAGTAAAAAGTTCAAACACATAACATAAAACATAAATTATAAAACTCTATTTTTCATTCATACATAAAAATTTAGGGGAAGAGGAAAGACTGGCAAATAGTTTCGAGGAAGGACAAATGATGAAGGAATGCTGAGGTTAGAATTTAGGAGAAAAAAGAAATTAAGGTTTTAGCTTTTTATCTTATAAATCCAATTCTTTAAGAAATTTTAAAATAGAGCGGTCTGGTCTAGTTCCCGAGTGGGTATTCCCTCGGAACTTATTCTTAGACCGGTTCCAAATTTTTGAAACTACTCCCAAATAAGTTCCAATCGGTTCCAAAATTTTGGATCCCGTTCCAATGGGAACCAGTTCCTAGACCTATTTTTTGAGCAATCCGGCTTGGGAAGAATTAGTTTGGTTGCTCATCTGTACCTATGACAATGTGGTTTTTTTTTCAAAATAATAGTTTAACTATTGTCCATTAAAATTTTCAAAAAATTTATCTTTAGTAGAATGATTTTCAAACATATCTTTTACAATAATTAATCGGGAGATATCATTTACATAGGTAAAAATCAGTCCGTAATTTTTTTTATATTTTCTTAATTTTGAAAGCAAAAAAGATAGAAAAACCATCAACCATAAGAATTTTCACAATATCAAAATTATTATATAAATATCTAGTGAATTACATTTTACAAAATTAGTTTATACATTTTTAGATTCGAACTCCCATGGATTTCTTTATTAATTTTATCATTGGATACAACCGGCCAATCAATTAACAGTAAACCGACGAATCATTATAGAAATAAATATGAAGGTGCATGTAAGAATTGGGGGAATTTGTAAAAAAAATGAATGGAAAAAGTCATGGACAAATAAAGAGAAAAGAAAAAGGGCTTTGCTAGTATAATAGTCATTGGACAACTGTGAGAATAACTTATTATAAATCATAAGTTCTTGAAGAAGTGGACTCTATAATAATTTATAATTATTTGTCATATGATTTTTTTTATCTAGAATAAACTGTTATTCTCACAAGTATATTAATAAATATTACCAAATTATTTTTCAAAGAAAAACAATTTGGTGAAAGATGCTTGTACTTGTTATATATAGAAAGTTAAGACAAACTCATCCATCGATTTAAACATTCAGTTGTAGTTGTTTAATTAAATGTTCACATTCTCTTCTCTTTCCTTCCTTTTCTTCTTTTTTTTTTTTTTTTTAAATCCGAGCGCATATAATGCACATATTTTATCATTTTTTTTCTCAATAGATAGATTACGTACCACGTGCTACCAGCTATGAACATTTTCTTTTATGATTTTAGTAAGGGTGCTAGTCCGACGGAAGCAATGGGGAGACAAGTTTTCAATATTAGAAGTCTGGACGTCACTCCAAAATTTGTCAGAAGTGGGCTTGAAATAGCTGGCGACCATTCTAGTTCTTAACCCATTCCTTTCCTTTTAAAGTTTTGACCTGCACAGGGCCGAACGTATCCCTGACTTGAGAGGGAATCGCGCATGGCACGTGTTGTTCAGCTTCAGTCCCGGCGCTCTTGATGAGGACCCAAGTCAACCATCAGAAGGTTCTCTGTGAAGTTATGCATAGGAGAAACCAAATCAAAGTCCTTACTCGGAGGTTGTGACTCGACTTGAAAGGCTTTTCAAATTTGGATTTTACTAGTATATTAATATTTAAATTATTATGAGAAGAGCAGTTTATTGTGAAATAATAGGTCAAATAATTTAAATAATAAAAAAATAGTTTATAATTATTTATTATTTAATTTTTTATATTTCAAAATAAACAGTTATTATCACAGTTGATTAAAAATGTCACCTTATCATTTTTCTTTCAATTCCTTGCATATTATTACCGCTTATGCAGACAACCATGAGCTTGTGTGTCCTCGGTAAATGCAGCAAACATAGTGCTGATAAAGTGGGGAGAAGTGGAAAGAAGCTTTACTTGAGTTATCCTGCACGGCGAGTATTTCTCAAGTTTTTGTTTCGGGAGGAGCGCTGGAAAGCGCCAGGTCATGGGCTTGGTGTCGCTTCTGCGCAACTACAAGCGAAGTACAACGAGTTGCGTTGCCTCAAAGAAAAGATGGAGAAAATTAGAGAGATCAGTCAAGCCGCGAAATCCCGCCTATAAATTGCCAACCTTTAATTGCTGGGACATTTAAAATGTCAACATGACGTGCTAGATGCTGACAATACAACTACTCTTGTTTTTGTTTAACATGACATGCTAAGCTCAAGGCAGTTGTTTACTTTTGTGTAATTGATATTCAATCCTCATGCTTCAGAGTGAAAAAGATAGATGTACTAGAGAAGCAAATTAGAATGATGGAAGCAACAATTTAAAATTTTCATTTGAAAAATCACCATTACTATGGGGGCGAATGAAGTTCATGCCTTAATCACCAAAGCCCCAGATACACCATTTGCCACAATGCTTCAGCCTGTTCACGCTGATCCGAATCTTTTTTTTTTTTTTTGGTAAGGTAAGATTTGTATTGATAAGACTTTGCACAAAGTACAAGAAAAGCCTGGCACCACCAAAACGAACATTCAAAAGGACCTAATTCGCGGGAGAGCGTAAGGGTGCCAAGTTCCAAAAAACAAACCGAACTAAGAAACAAAAGACCAAGCCAAAACTAAAAACCTCTATCAACGAAAGATAGACGGACTCAAGTCCCAGCTTCGTTGCAGCCTTCTCGTTCTTAGGATTATCCACAACATTCTTCAGGGTCGACGATTTATCCTTAACTGCTTTCTGGAGATGTATCCTCATTGCCGGGATGGATAGAGTCTGATTATGGAAGATGATATTGTTACGCTCCTTCCAAATAATATAGCAAAGAGCTCCATAACTAAACCGGGCCAACACATCATAGAAGTTTTTGTCCGAGAAGCGTCTAGCCGCCCAGTCCAAGTTCTCAAGCCACAATTTGTTGCGCCAAGAAATATTAAATTTAGCTGCCCAATAGGCAGCTAGATTACCAGGGACATGACAAGCAAAAAATAAGTGATCTATCGAATCCGCCTGCATGAACGAAGGGACAAAATCAAGAGAGCCTACCAACCGAAGCAAGTAGAACTGGTCGGCAACCTCTTGCGGGTGATAAGCCACAAATGAGTCCGGTATCTAGGCGGCATAGTAGAACTCCAAACGAAAGAAGACCAAGGAACAACGTTGCCTCTAGGTCTCAAAAGATCCCAAGCAGAGGCTGAAGAGAAGCGGCCCGAGGGATGATGAATCCACTGGATTCGGTCTTCACTCTGGTTGAAAGTAGGAAGAGGATCCCACCATCCAGCCAAGATGTTAATAACATACCAGCCCATCGGAGATGAGAAGGCGTCAGCTACAGAAGTACCCCGAGATATGCCCGAACGATAAATATCTTGGTCGGAAAATACCTTATAAAGAGGACCATTGATGTGCCACGGATCAAACCAGAAGGAAGCAGTTCGACCATTGCCAATTTTCCATCTAAACTGTTGTTGATATAAGTCCCGAAGACGGAGGAGCTTTTTCCAAGCCCAAGAACAATGAGTCGGAATAGGGACCACCCAAAAGTTCTTGCGGTTTAGGAAAATGGAGTGAATCCACTTGCACCAAAGTGATTCTTTATCTGAGAAGAGAATCCAAATGTGTTTAAGCATCGAGGCTATGTTGTTCTCCTTTAATGACCGAATTCCAAGTTCACCTTCCTTCCTTGGCAAACATACATCACTCCAGGAGACTTTGCCCCCCCCCCGGACCCATAGCTGGTCCTTTCCAAAGAAATTGGCGAAAGATTCTTTCAATACGATCTAGCACAAAGACACGGCAAAAAGAAAACACTCGCCCAATATACTTGAATAGAGTGGAGAACCGATTTTATAAGCTGGATTCTACCGGTAAGCGACAAAAATCTGTGCGTCCAAGATTGGAGTCGAGCTATAATTGCATTTACCAAAGCCACACAATCCGCCTTTGCTAATCTCGAGGAAATAACAGGGACTCCAAGATACCGAAAGGGAAGGGTACCAACCTGAAAACCTAGCTTGTTCAAGATGTCATTGCGCAAAGTAGGCGATCCACCGGATAGATATACCTCACTCTTGCTCACGTTCGGCGCCAAACCGCTCCAATTAGAAAAGGAGTCAATCCCAGCCTTCAACAGTTCCACAGAGGCAGTGCTTGCTTCCGAGAATAAGAGCACATCATCGGCAAAAAATAGATGGGAAAGCCTGGAAGATTTACACCGCCAAAAAAACCGAAACGAGGGGTGGCTGGTTTGGATATCCAACAAACCAGTAAAAACTTCCATTACTAAGGTAAATATATATGGCGACATTGGATCTCCTTGACGAATACCTCTCCCACTTGCAAAAAAGCCATGGAGGTCACCATTCAAGGATATGGAAAATTTAGGGGTTTTTATGCAAGCCATAATTCGATCAATAAAACTCTGAGGGAAACCGAAAGCCTGCATGCATACTTCAATGAAATCCCATCTCACCGTGTCATACGCTTTCCGAAAGTCCACTTTAATAGCACATTTGGCCCGATAGGGGTCATGGTGGAAGCCACTGAAAAGCTCTTGAGCTAGCAAAATATTATCACTAATGTGTCTCCCCTTGACGAAAGCATTTTGGGTCAAACTAATGATGCTAGGCAACACATGAGTCATCCGGCTTGCAATGAGCTTAGTGATGCATTTATATATAGTGTTGCAACAAGCAATTGGCCGAAAGTCATGGACAGTTGAAGCATTAGGGATTTTGGGCACTAAAACAAGAATGGTAGCATTAATTTGTTTCAGTAGCTCGCCCATTTCAAAGAAATCCCTAACTGCTGATATTACCGAAGTACCAACAATATCCCAAGAATGCTTGAAAAATTCAACATTAAATCCATCAGGACCAGGGGCTTTTCCTACCGCAAGAGAGAAAAGAGTTTCCTTGATTTCCATATCCGTAATAGGCCTAGATAGAAAACAAACCTGTTCCGCATCCAGGGAGTGATTAAGAACAGCTTGAATCTCCTCCTTCATTGGACAAGACAAAGAAGGGGGAGCAGCCAAAAGATCATGAAAGTGATCGACGAACATCTTTTGAACTTCCGCCGGGTCGGAGGTGGTGACATCCCCATTGGTTAAGGAGATGATTCTATTTTGGAGGTACCTCCTGTTCACGACTTGGTGAAAAAATTTAGTATTTAGGTCCTCGTCTTTCAACCACCGAACTCTAGACTTTTGCCTATAAAACGATTCCTCTTGGAGCCTTAAAGCTGAAAATGCTTGAATCGTTGCTTTTCAGTTTCAACAAGGAAATGATTCATAGGATCATCTTGAATAGCATCTTGAGTAAGTTGAAGAGTTCATCTAGCCTCCTTAGTTCTCAAAGATATCTCCGAAAACGATTCCCTATTAAGCTGCTTGAGTTTGTTTTTAAGGAGGCGGAGCTTAGTGCAGAGAATAAACATTGGCGATCCATAGAAAAAAGAGGCCCACGCTTCCGAAACCACTGGTAAAATCCGGATGAGTCATCCAAAGAGTTAAAGAACTTAAACGGCTTAGAAGACTTGGGGATAGGCATAATTTTAACCACCATCGGAGTGTGGTCTGAGATGCCCGGAGCTAAAAAAGAGGCTTCCGAGAAGGAGAATTCAGCATTCCATTGGCCATTAACCAATACCCTATCAATTTTCCTTTGCTTTCGGTTGGACCATGAAGAAGTAGCCCAAGTATACCTATACCCAGTGTACCGAAGATCATCCAAACCAGACTGAACAAGGCAATCTCTAAACTCATCAAAAGCGGGGATCCAAGCACTAGAACCACCAATCCTATCCGAGGGATCCCGAATAGCATTAAAGTCACCAAGAATGATCCACGGCGAAGAAGAAAGAAGGCCACCGGTATGGATAAGATCTTCCCATAATAGCCGTCTCAACACAAAGCCGTGCTCCGCATAGATAACCAAAAGAAATAAGGATTTTCTAGAGGCAAGCCATGTAAGGCTACCATGAATAGCTTGAACCGAGGAGGCATTGACCAAAAACGAAACCTCTCGGGGTTCCAACCCACCCGATTCTCCCCTTATAAGAGTGGTTATAGTTGTTAGACCAACTCCAACCGGAAGAAGAATCGAAGTAAAGAGTTAAAAGCAGCATGGGAGATCTTCGTCTCAACAATTCCCACACAGCAGAGATTGTTAGTCCTAACAAAATTCCTGATTTCTGCTTGCTTAATGGGGTTCCCTAGACCCCTAATATTCCATATACCGATAAACATAGAAACAAAAACAAAAACAGTAGCCAGACAGGAGTGTTACCAACGTCTAGGTGGCTTCCTCCTATTCGTCCCTTTGCGAGAGGCGTTAGAAGGTGTGCCCTTTGCGTTTCCTTTTTGGCCAACATTTGAGGGAGTAACCACCGCAGATTTAGGGACATTTTGCTAGCTAGAGGGAGCATTCAAGTCAGATTCTTGACTCGGCTCAGCAGGATTCAGGTCTTCTTCCTCATCACTGTTACTACTAACCACATTCACTTCCTCTTCCGAATCTTCCTCAGAAGATGGAATTATTGCCATGGCATCTCCAGACTTTGGCACCACTAGGGCCATTGACGGAGCTGCATTGTCGCATCCAACCTACTTTGCTCATTCTGATCATCATTTGCCGAGGAGGATGGGGGAAGATCAGTATATAAATTAGTTTTAAGAGTCGAGATTGGAGGAATGGAGTCCACCTTTTGTTCCCTTGATGTTTCATCTTCTGTTCGTTACTTGTTTCCAACCATTAAGTTGATCATCCGAATTCTCATTCACATGAGGTATAATAGGCCCTACGGCAAAGTAAAGGGTTCCGATTGGTTACGTGGGTTTGCTTGGGGCTCACCTTGTCCAAGCGTTATGGCCAAATGCACAACACTTCATACACGAATTTGGTCTCCATTCATAAAGGACCTGAACAGAGAAAACCTTCTCATCCACCCATACTTCAACTTCCTCGCACCTTTCCAAGCCTTTGCCGATATCTCTACACAAACTCGGCAAATGATAGGCGTTTCATTTTTTTCGGTCAAAGGATCCACATAAAGAGGCCTCCCCACCGCACTAGCAATCTCACTAACGCCTAGGGCCGACCAATATGCAAATGGGATATTTTTCAAGCGTATCCAGGCCGGACCGACGATTGGAGATCTTTCTTCAATTCCATATCCTTGTGCCACTACTTCGTAACTGAGGGATTCGGCCACCGTTATGTGGCCTTCATCCAGATTTTCCTCCTAAATTCGTTGTCCGGGATGATAAAGAAGTAAAATCCATCATCATTTGCTAAGACTTCCGAAAGATGAGAGCCCCAAGTTTGTTTCAAGGTCAGTTTTCGGTGATTTTAAACGGCACATTTTTTCCCACAAAGTAGCCGACCAAGCAATTGTTCCATTTGGGATCCCCGCATACCTTGCATTATCTCGATAACCGCACAATGACTTCTTTCCCATAGATAGGGGTGCGAAGCCTAATTCATAGCCCTTGGCAGATAGACTAGCAACATTAACCCATGAACGGGTCTGAGGGGCTTTGGACCGAGCCCTGTTCAAGTCATTCCCACGTCTTTCCTCCCAGTCTCGAGAGGCATACCTAGCATGGCTACAACTACGCCCAGTGGTAGTCTGCATCTTGTCTTTCCCCCGCCCCATTGGATTACTAGATGATGCCATTACTTCACTACTGATCGAAACAGAGCACTCGCCCAAGCCGGAGCAGCTCAACGATAGCTCGATATATATGCCATAGCAGGAGCAAAGTTTCGAGGGGTTTCAAGGAGGGAAGAGGCGAAGGCTTACCTCCAAGGATCTCTATTAATGGTGGGCTAAGGATCTCGAACCAGCTCAAACACCAGAAGCAGACCGGAGTCGCACCAGAACCCTAACCACGACCACTGAGATTCGTTGATTGGGGCCAAACCGGATGAATCACTTCGAATAGGCTTTGAGGAGGGTAGAGACAAGTCTTCCCACCGAAAATCGCGTCCCAAGGATGGCCGGATGGATCGCAGTAGCTCAAGAACCAGAAGCTGAGCTACAGTGAAGTTCTTGCCCAATTGGGAGAGAATGAACAGTAACCCACGAATTCACCTTTTTTTTCGTCAATTAATTACGCTGATCCGAATCTTCAATGCAAATGCTGCGGAAAACTCCAATGATAGGTTGAAGTCGCCTCCGGGGTCGTAGAAATTGCGGCTTGTATGCACCAGTTAAAAGGCCCCGGGCTGCCACACAATAAACTAAACAACTTGGCAAAAATCTATGGACCCAATTACTGCCTTAAAATTGGCGAGCTCACGGTCATGGTTCTTACGACTCCTTAAGTAGTTGGAGAGGTCGTAAAGACGCAAGAGCTTATATTCACTCAAAAGCCACTTTCCATCTCGGGAGGTAATGGCCTACGAGGATTAGAGCTTCATTCTTCGCTCCTTACGGAGACTACTGGTGGCCACTCTTGTGGCACCATTTTGACTTGGCAACTACCTAATGGGCAAAGTCCTGAAGAACCTTGACATGACTAAGGCTTTTGCAGCAACGATTGAGAAAGAATGATTTGTATGTGATTTCTACCCCTCATTTTGCAGCCTCAATTGAGAAAGATCATCTGCCTTATGATTTTTGTAAATCAAATTCTCAGGAGATCTATAAAAATCTTTAAATTCCTTTTTGCGATCACCCTACTCCTTAATAATATCCCATCATAAATCGCCAATGCTAATCTAATTGCTTCAATTTTTGAACTAACATAGAAGAAATCTAGTTCCTCAATTTCCATATCAACTATCTTCCAAGACATTTAACAAAAATTCTCCCTAAGATCACCAAGATAACTATCTATCTAAATTCTAGAATTCCAAAAGAGTGTCGTCATTCAAAGGATCTTCACTTAAGATTCAACACTTACAAACTTCTTAGATCAATAACTTAACTACTCACCTTAAATCTTACTTAAGAAAAGCACATCTCAAGCAAGCTAATAACACCAATTACATAATTAGTAAGACCATACCTATAACTTACTCTTTGTACTATAACTCCCAATTTGAAGTTTCAAGCTTAGTATTTCAAACTTAGTTTTCTAAGATCCATTCTCATCTCACTAGAACTCCCCCCTAAAGATTCAAATACCTCACTGGGAGACCTTCTATTTCGTACATATTACCAAAAAATCGTAACCCATTCCTCAAAATCCAAATTTCTTGTTTGTATGATCATAACTTTTTATTAAAATTTGATAGCTTATTCGAAAGAACCTCTCTTACAACTACACAATCCAAATTAGCCTTAATATACAAACAACTTAATATGATTTAAACTCATCATAGTAGACAATGGTATTAAATGTGTAGAGAGCCATCACGTATTTTCTTAAATAAATGCATCAATCTTTAATACTATTATCACTCTTATGATTCTAGGAATGAGAAAATTGTTCAAAAAGTCTTAAACCTATTGTATCTTTGCTAATTTAATCCTAAACCCTTTAATTTTGCTAATTCAATCATAAATATTTTCACTTTTTGTCAATTAAGTCAATTTGACTAATTTTGGTTAGAAAATGTTGACGTGATGTCGATGGGGACCGTCGGCACTGACATAGACAAATCTAAACAATATTTTAATATTTTTTAATAATATTTTGCCAACAGCATAAGGAAAAGCAAAAAGCCAAAAAGAAAAGAAAGAAAAAAAAATCAGAAAATTTTCAAAAAAATATTAAAATATTGTTCAAATATGTCCACGTCAACACCATTGTTCCTACATGGCACTGTCGACATCCAAGTTAGTATTTTCTGGCCAAAATTAGCCGGATAGACTTAATTGGTAAGAAGTGAAAATGTTAGGACTAAATTGATAAAATTAAAAAGTGTATACTAAATTAGTAAAAGTGCAATATATTTCAAACTTTTTGGACAATTTTCCCATCTAGGAGTTATAACTTAAATTCCTAAATATCGCATCATCTCAACTATTGTTGGAGGAATCGTACCATACTCGTTCCGCATTCTCAATGTCTCATGTGGTCATACTCTTTAAGTGACCTTGTTGGGCCCCACGAAAACATAACCGCCTATCTGGTATTACAATTTATGCCACAAACAGGCACAAAAAAGTTAAAAAGTCCTACAAGAAGGCTCCGGGTAGCTTGACTCACAATGCATTTTGTGGTTGCCAACACTTTGACTCACCCGATTCAGATTTCAACAAAGTACAAATCAATGCGGGATATGGGCAAGTGATGCTTGTAATTCTTCCAATGCTTGTCCCTTGGTCTCCGGCACTAGCTCCATAGTGAATACAATAGTCAAACTACAAACGCATGCTAAAATCAGAAAGGTTCCTACAAGTGGCATAGTCAATGCATAGATTTGTTAGTACGTACTGCCGACATCTGAACACATGTAGTTCACGTATTTAGGCTCCAAAGAAGCATAGCCCGTTGAAAACTACAAAACAAGAAGGAAACAAAAGGAGAATCACTTACCAGGTGCACTCCATTCGAGCATGAAGTTGAAGGTGTAGGTAACAATCCAAAAACAAGACCACCTAGAGAAGGTCATCACGCTTCTAGCTGACCCTTTAACATTTATTGGGAGTACCTATTGAGAACATGCCCATCAAAATAGATAGTTCTCTAATTTAATATATGGTCTTGAAATAGAGATTATAGAGTGCAATGTTACAATGAAGATATCTATTTACCTTGGACATTATAACCCATGGTAACCCCGCCATGCCAAGTGAGTAAGTTATGGAATAAACTTAATTACAATAATCATCTGTCAACAACTTCAACACAACTAGTCCTAGAAAGACGGCTGAGGACTTAGAAGCAATAATATTGAATGAAGAATTCAGCTAACTGTTGCTTCCATGTTTGTAAGAAAATGTGGTCAAACATTTTTCATTTTCTTTCCCACCTTGTCCAGGACAAGATTGAGCAGCGAGCTAAAAAAGAAATTCATTCCCAATAGATTGTTCAAAAATTGAATAAAAACTATCAGACACAAAATAATCTTGTCTCTCTTTGTTGAAGTGTGCTCTAACAACATATTATTACTTGGAAAAGTAGGGTTGAGCCACAACTTGTTATGCTCTCAATCTTAAGAGCTAGCCATAAAAGAGTTGAAAAACAAGAAAGTAGAGAGTATTTGTTATACATGCTTACCATAATGCATACATAGGCAAAAATGGGAGTGACTTTCTTCCAATATTGTAGGTCCTAGTTAACAGCAAGGTGTTAAAACAAAGGATTTGGCCTCTTGATGACATCAAGAAGAATGAGTAGACTTAGTGTTTGAATACCTACATGAAAAATGAGAATCCCAAAAGAAAGCAACTCAAGCCCATTCCAACTAAAGAAACCTACAAATGAAGGTTAGATTTGGTTATGCTTATGAGCGACATTAGAGGAGATAATACATTTGTTACGCTCCGAATCTCAGGCACATGTACATCCCTTACCTTTAGTCGATTTTGAAAGCGATATCCCATGACGTATCGCTGACCCTTTTCATTTTAATATGCACATACGGAAGCAATTATAAATCATCAGGCAATAAAGCAATGGAATAGAAAAGTAAGGCCATATTTTTCATACTGAAATTCACAACTACTCTTTTATACAAGCACCTCATAGTATATAATGCAATACTATTCTCAAGGATTTAATCTAACACTTATCCACATATAATCAAGGTCTGACAAAACAGGATGGGATCTCAATCCTCATTCGGGTCATACTCACGATCCTCCTCATGGTCATCTTCTTCTCCAAAATCTTCCTTCCCATCTGGTTCCACATTAGGGCTCTCCTCTTCAGATTCCTCCTCCTCAGGCTCCTCATCAAGGTCCTAAAATGGTTATTCAATAACTATTGAGACCACGTCTCAGTAAGTTCTACCCCCTAAGACCCAATTAGTAAACTAACACACCTTAGGGCTGCCTATGCACAACATGAGTCAAAGGACTTATCTTGACCTCAGATTCCACCTGCATATTAGCACATATCCAATAGGCATCCAAGCAATCACATCACAGATCGAAGTATCGATCAAATCAACCTAGTTGATTACATGCCAACAAAACTACTCACGGTCATTTCCATTTGATCAATCAATTCATAACATCATATCAAAGCAATAATCAATCGGCCTAGTCAATTACATGTCAACGATGACCATTTCTCGACCAATTTAGTTCAATCAATCAATTCGTGACAATCGGATTAAATCATATTGGTGATTTCATCTATACTCTCTAATTAATCTCAACATTGCAATTCAACATTTCCACTCAAATATAGGCTCAAGGTGCTAAAGGTGACCCCAACACGAAATCTTGCCATCGTGCGATACTTAGTCCTTGCCCACAATTCATAATAGTATAAGGCACTAACGATAACTCACATGAAATCTCGCTATCGTTTATTACTTAGTCTTTTATCACAAAATGCAATAGCATAAGATGCTAAAGATAACTCATACGAAGTCTCGCTATCGTGTAGTACTTAGTCCTTCACTACAAAACGCAATAGCATAAGGCGCTAGAGGTAACTCACACGAGACGTAACACTTAGCCCTTTACTATGCATATCAATACTACAAGGCGCTAGAGGTAATTCCCATGCGACTCAGGTTACCATATAACATTTAGCCCTTGACTACATTAAGCAATGGTATAAGGCGCTAGAGGTAACCCACACGAAATCTCGTCATCATGTAGTACTTAGTCCTTTACCTGCTCATGACCCATTGGCTTCTCTCAACACAACACACATCATATCAACTTCCATAATCATCTTACTTCAACTATAAACCAACACACGATTAATTCCTCACGGCCCAATGACATTTTGTCTCGCATTTAAATTCCTCAATTCAAGTAATATCTTGGCCTAATTTTTTCATATTAAAAATACCGATAAAATATCATGCATGGGCACTCGAAAATTAATATTTAATTTCTAAAAATTCCATTTAGGCTCGAATTGCCTAATTAACACTCGATAAGGGTCGAGAAAAATCCCAAGAAGCATCCAATAAATACTATATGCAATTTTCTACCTAAGTACACTAACCAAACAATTAATATGCAATGCAATTAACTAATAATCGCTAATCCATTCTAATCTAACCACCTAATTGCACTTAATAAAATCTAATCAATATTTAAGTATAATTAGCAAACTAAGAAGGCATTAGTGAGTAAAATTCACTCAAAACGACCGCATCGACGTGATGATCAACTTTCCTCAAGGCGGGCCAAGCATCCAGGCTCGGGAAGTAGCCAAAACAGGCTAAATAGTTGTTGCCATACCCATTTTCTTCCTCTCGGTTCACTGTTGGTTGGGGCCAAATTTGGGGCCAAGATGGCGAGGCAAGGGCGGCTAGGGCCAGGCGGAGCTCCGGTGAGTCGAGATGGCGGCGTACGATAGTCGGAGATGGCCGAACCGTAGCCTGAAGTGGTCGAATCGAGCTGAGCAGAGGCGGTTGGGAGCTGGAGTCACATGGCGAGGCGGTGAGAAGCGCGACAAGCATGGTTGCACGTGTGCTCACGTGGGGATGGGCGATCAGTGACAACGGCAGCTTTAGTCCAACAACGTCGGCTGTTGCTCCAACTCCGGTGTCCTCTTAGATCTGGGACCCCAAGCAACAAATGGAGATGAAGATAGAGGTGTCGACGGTGGCTGAGATGGGTGAGGGAGAGGTGGAGACAAACGACGGAGTGGCGGAGTAGGTGATGCGTGGGCGAGGACGGCTTGCGGCGTGAGGCACTGGGGCGAAGCAACGACGATAAGTTGCTGTCTCTGTTTTTTGCTTTTGCTCGTTCAAACAAATCGAGGAGGAGGAGGAGAGATTGTCGAGAGGATGAGAGAGAATGCATTGAGAGAGAGAGAGAGAGAGAGAGAGAGAGAGAGAGAGAGAGAGAGATAAGAGAGAAAGAGAAGTTTGAAAAGTCAAAGAAGAAAAGGCAAAGTGGAAGCCAACCAAGCATTCGGTGGAAGGGGGCTGCGCACGAGGGAAAAGAAAAAGAGAGGGAGAGAGAGAGAGAAAAAGAAAAAGAAAGATAGAGAGAGAGGGGAGAGAGAAAGAGAAAATTGATTGTTTGGCTAAAAATGAAAAAGAAATGGGAATATCACAAAAATAAAATGATTTTTTTCTCAAATAGAAAATCATAATCCCAATTTCTTTTAAATAAGCTCATGATTCTCAAAAGGATTTTCCAACTTAGAGTTCTTGATCCCCACTTGTAATTGAATCCAAAATCTCTCTTAAATTTCTCTCAAATAACTCTCCCAAAAATCAATTAATGTTTCACTTATCAAATTGATTATTTTTTTTCATCCAAAATCCCTCGTGCTTCTCAATTTCACAATCCCCGGCTTCAACTGAACGAAACGGCCATAAACTGACTTTTTCCTAAAAAGTCTCGATTGTCAGAAAAATCTTCTAAGACTGAGTCGACGTTCTTAAATTTTATTATGATATGACAGAATCTTCAATTTCTAGAATCGGACTCAAATTGACTATTAATTTCACTTTGACGCGCTTTTAGCGTGACTTAAACTACCGGGTAGTTTTTCATAACTTTTTAAGACAAATGATCCATGGTTGATTTTCTTTGAGCCACGATGAACCCATTTGACACATTGTCGATCTCGGTTGTCGTGAAAATTTCGAGGGTTCAAATACGGATACAGGGCACCAAAATAACAATAAAATCAAATTAGTGTCGGTTGATGAGAGTTTTCCAATTTAGTGGAGTCACTCACGATCGGTCACACATCTCAATCAAACCAACCTATCTTTGATCTTAATTGATTTTTGACTATACCATAATGACCTCTAAAGATGAGCATGGTCGAGAAATCGATTCCTGGTCAAATTCTCAATCTATCTGACTTAAACTCCCTAATAGCTTACCCAGCTAGTCTAGTTATCTTGTGAGTAGTCAACTCAGAGAAAAACACTATAGTCATGTTGATGAAATACCCAATTTATCCAATCGAAATCAGAGCCTGAAAATCTAGATGTCACAACATTCTTCCAATATGTATCGATTTACTTACCATTAGAAGTGCTATTCTTCCAACTTTATCTATCAATAATACATTAAGAGCGCTTCCTAGGATCTGCAAAACAGGTGAGGAATCTTGAAAATGGGACAAACGACGTTATCTTCTAATGCGATTCTCGATAGTCGATTGCTTAGACAATAGGTATGCTTCGGGTACCAATGTTGCTTGAAAGTCTATCGGGATAATAAGTTGATATTACCAAGCCTTCATTCTTGAGGATTAACGAATTAATGGCACAATATTTACCAGCTAATCTAAATATAGTGCTTGTGTAATAGCCAAATGCATTCGCCCCTTCAAATTGTTGTAGCATCATCAATCTAACTCCTATCTAAGCTTTGCAAACATTTGGAAATAAAAAAGAAAAGTAAGAATGAAAAATGACAGGCCATTCAAATATTTTTTAAGGAAGGCTTACTATGAGGGAATGATTCTAGACTGGGATTGCCGTTCAAAGGTTACTGTATAATCCTGTAAGACAATACGAATGGAAATATTAGAAAGTGATAGGAAATGGGAAAATTATAATATGTTAAATGAAGATATTACTTTGATTTTTGCCTCTTCCTAAGAAATGGCAACACTTTTGCCTTGGAGTCTTTGCAATGTGACTTCAAACTCCTTTTGTTGACCGACTTTTACCTGTCAGTATTAACTACGTTAATCACCTTTTTTGTAATGGAAAATGTTGAGCCCTAACTGCAATATTGCTACAAAATTCACTTTATTTTATGATTTTAGTTTTTTTTTAAACAATTAGAAACATCTAAAGTGATTTCCATGCCTTGTGGTACGTTGAGGTGGGCTAAAAGATTCTCCACATGGCATGCAACATTCTACTTGGCTAATGAAATTCCTGCACACTATTGTTGTGAAGTCCCCAAAAATCATCATCACCGTTACAACACAAGTTGTTGTGATCGCCTCATGAGGCCCACAATAAGGCAGTTATCTGTGGTGGCCGACTACCATCTCCTACTCTTCTCTTAGCAAAAAGAAGAATCAAATCTTAAAAATGTTGAAGAAGCCTCAAAGACATGATCCACCATTGGTTGTCATGGCCTTCCCTATCTCTCTCAATTGCTTTTTTCTTTACATTTTATTTTGGTTGATGTGGCACTTAATAAGAAATTTGAGCAAATTAAAATGTGATACATGTAATCCAACGTTTGAACTCACCTCTCAAGCACCTAACAACAACTCTGAGGAGTCATTTGAATGGAAAGATAATCCGGCTTGACACTTACGAAAAGTATTTGAGCCATTTTGAAAGCTAATTTTGAATTTTGAACAAAAGTATGAACCCTATGTTATCTCATTGCATTCTTGAAACTTTTAGTTGGTATAAAGGGCTCGACAATATTTAAAACGATATCGATTTTCATCCATTGTTGGTTTTATCTGATTACTTATGCACGTCCTTATGCTCTTTACGTCAATCGTGAAGTTGCTAACATTAAGATTCTTTAAAGTGTGTCAAAAGAATGCTAATTCTGCATGAAAATTATTAAAAGTTGAAAGTCGTTAACCACATAAACTTTGGCATTGCTTCTACTTTAAAAGTTACCAAGCATTAACATTATAGAAGATGAGAAGTGATTAGTTGTATTTGGGAGAGTTTAGGAGAAATGTCGTGTAAATACAAAACATTTTAGGCCAAAGGTATAGATGAAATGCAAATAGTGTTCACGAACACTATTTGCATCCATTCTAAAATGTTATTATTAAATTATAAAAAGAAGAAAAAAAAGAAGAAGAAGAAGAAAATCCTACTCAACAACGCTTGAAGGTCGTGACTTAGGCCACCCACCCTAGGCGCTGGGCCATCGGAGGTCAACAACCTCAAACAAGGCTCCCTAGATTTCACTAATGCCAGATTTGCTAATTGGTGACGTTGCACGAGCTTACATGGTGAAAATGATGAGGGCAAAATTGAAATTTAGATAGTTCAGCAAGAGTAACTTTAGAAGGGAAAGAAACTTTTAGCATTTTGAAAATGCTTAAAGGTCCCGTTTGGTTCAGCTTTCCCAATCAAGGGTGTTTGGTTTAGCATTTGAAAGCTCATTGGCAAAATGCTTGCATTTAAAATGCCGGTCAAGAGATTAATGAATTTTTGCTTATTGTTTATTTTATATTCAAAATTTTATTAAAAGTCCAATTTTACCCAATACAAAATAAAATCCTAACTTTTTCAAGGCTTTTTTCTTCTGTTCTCACGTAACGTTCTCTTCCTTGTCTCTCTCTCCCTGCAACTCGACAACTCTCTTCTTCTTCTCTCTCTCCCTACACCTCGAATCTAAGATCTGGATCTTCTACCCTCTTGACGAGTGAGCGAATCCAAGATCCGAGGTTGGTTTTGTTTCTCTTTGATTGTTTGATTTTATTTCAAATTGGTTAGTGTTGATTCATTGTTTGTTTGAATGGTCATTAGTCCGTTGTTATGTTCTGCATGCCTTTGTTGTAGATTTGATGTGAGACTTGTTATGTTCCCGGTGGTAGCTCGTTGGAAGGCGGTTCTACCTTAATGCGTGTGGGGTTTTGGTTAGAGCTCTTGGCTTTTGGCTAAAGCTGGTGGCTTTGAGATGGGTTTTTCTTTTTTCGGCTTTTTCTATTCTAGGTCTGCATTATGGTAGGTTGGGTTGTGATGTTGTGGCTTTATTGAATTTGGGTCATGTGGGTGCGGCGAAGGGAATGTGCGGTCATTGCGATCGGCTGCGGTTGTGGAGTTTGTTCTGTAGGGATGCGAATCGTTGGCAACAAGGTTGATATTGTCTTGATGGCAATGCATGCTGTGGAATTTGGGTGGAGGATGCGAAATGGGGGTTTGGTTGAGTAGCGTTTTAACTTGAGGAAGCTAGTTGGTGATAAGATGAAACTTGAGTGGATTAATTGTTCGCCTTTGTGCTCGATGATTTAGTTCGGCTGAAGTTTTTTCTAATGTGCATGCTAAATGGTTTAATGATAGTTAGAAGGTGGATGTTGTAAGACAGATGAGGTTATTGGGAGGGATGATATGGCAATGATCTGTCTTTTGTTTATACTTTGCTTAAATAGGTTTATTTTTTGTTTTTAAGTAAGAGTCCCTTCCATGTGCACATTACCTTTAGTTCACCTGCTCTAAGTTGTCATTGAATTGAGATAGTTGCCCTATAACATTTAATGTTCAATAGGTAAAACTATTAAATGTTCATGAGCTTGGTTTTACTTCACTATCCAATACACATTAATGACGAACAATGCACTCCCTTGCCCTATAGTTTCTTAATTATTTGGACAATTTAGTGTTATTGTTAAAAGTCAATTGTAATCAAGGATTTTTTTATGCAAGTATAATGTTTTTGCGTGTCCTTATTTTTTTTATCAATGTTAGTTTTTTTTTCTTTAAGTTAATATCTTCTAGTTTTTTTAGTAAGAGAGGGCTTGAGTGATTAATCTTGTTTGTTTGTGTCTTTAAATTTGTTCATGTTACTTTACTAGTAGATGAGTTCATCAAAGCAAAATGTATTTTGGAGCTTGAAAGATGTAGAAATCTTTTGTAAGTTGTGCATTGAGCAAATTATAAAAAATCAATCGTCCTACAAATAACAAAAGAGATGGATGGACAATCATAATTAGTAAGTTTGAGGAGCTAATGGACAAAAAGTATGATAAACAAAAAATAAAGAGTAAGTGGGATAATTTCAAGGAAGAATAGAAAAGATGGAGGTCATTGCTTTACAATAAGATTGGATTAGGATGGGATTCAAGGAAGAAAACCATTTATGCGAGTGAAGAATGGTGGGAGAATAAAATTTAGGTTTTCCTCACTTTTTTTTTTTTACTTTCATATTAAGCTCACCTTTAATGATACAATTTATGCAAATGTTTCATTATAACAGGTTAATCCAAAGTTTAAGGCTTTTATGATGAAATGCATATATCATGATCTTGAAGTAAAGTTAGATATGATGTTCAAGGATACAGTTACTACTGGAGGAATCATATGGAATCATGTACAATGTTTATGTGTTGATAATGATATGGAGACCACACAACCTGGTATCAATGATGTTGTAGGGTTTACTGATAAAAACTTGGAGGATCATGTGGATGAAACCGTTGTTGAACCAATTGGAACTTAAACTCGTAAGAGAGCCGCACAAACTTCAAAGATGCAAGCTTGAGGAAAGAAAGATAAGAAATTAAGCATAATGAGTTCAGAATATAAATTAACAAGTTACTTACAATTGTTGAGAGTAGGAGTACTACCAATATTGCATCCAAAGCAACTAGTTTAGTAAGTCCTTATGAGGACCTCATAGAGATATTAGATTCCATACCTAAGATTGTGGAAGATGAAGCCTTATATTTTTTTGCAATTTCTCATTTAAAGGAAAAGATAGACAGTATGCAAGTTTTTTTATGAGCTTGAAGGATGATGTAAAGAAAGTAAAGTATTTTAAATATGAGTTGAGAAAAGAATCAAATCTTCCTAGATAGGATATTAGCATTTTATTGTTTTCATGTTTGAAGTTTAGTTATTCCACTTTGTTTCTATTTATGGATCTCTATTTGCAGTTATTGTGAACCTAATTTCAATTAACGTTTGATGTTAGAATGATTTTCATTTGGTGTTCTCTTAATGTGATAATTTGCATATATGTGATGGTTAATACATTATTTCTCTTTATATTTTGTTACTTAAAACAGTTATGGATGATTCATATATAAGAAAAAATCATGAGCAAGAGGAAAATGAATTATGGAATCTTATCTCGATCATTCAAACTGCAACTCTTTATTAAGCGATCAACTTTTGCAAACAACCTTGCATGAATTGGAGCTATTGATAGTACACAATATTCCAGCGGTTGTACCTACGTTTGATCAAATTTGTTCTATTAGTCAAAAAGGAACAATAACTCAAAATGTGTTAACCATATGTAATTTTAATATAGAATTTGTCTGTATTTAGGCCAGTTGGGAGGGACAAGCTCATAATATTCATATCTTTTATGAAATTATTGGAAGATGTGACGCACATTTTTTCCATCCTCCTTTAAATATGTTATTCAATGTTTTAGATACATCCATAAATCTAATTGACATGTGTTGATTAAATTTACAATATATTTATATAGATAAATATTATTTAGTAGATGCTGGATATCCAAATCCGACTGATTATTTAGGGTCATATAAAGAAGTTAGATATCATTTGCAAGAGTTTCGAGGAGGTCCTTCACCTACAAAATATCGAGAAGTGTTCAACCATACTCATTTCTCACTACGCTCGACAATTAAACGAGTCTTTGGTGTATTAAAATAGAAGTGGAGGATTTTAAATCATATGCCAAGTTATCCATATGAAAAACAAGTGCAAATTGTTGTAGTGGCAATGATTTTGCATAATTATATACGGAAAAATAACGTGACCGATATGGATTTTGAACAAACAGAATTGGATTCAAATTATGAATATTCAGTTGACCATGATGATGCAAATGCATGGGTGGGTGCTTTAAATTTGTATGCATCTCCGGATATTGCAGGTTTATGTGATGAAATATCCATAAGTTTATAAAGTCGTTGAGATTTATAATACTAAGTATAACGTATTTCTTTTTTCCGGACATATATAACCATGTTTACTATCATGAAATGACCATTTTTAGTCAAATTTGTATGAGAGAAACTTGGTTTTATTTTTCTTAATGAGAACCTCCCTTTTTATATGCGGTGTTTACTTCAAAAAAATTAGCATCTGCAATCGGTCACTTCCTCATCAACTAAATAAGTTCACTTTTTTTTTTCTATATCATTTTCATCTTCTAATAATCAATAGCCCAACTTTTTATAAATACACTAAAATGATTATTAATTAACAAAGATGATTAATACTACAATAATTAAAAAAATTATTCAAAGTTGAAAACAAACCTAAAAGAATCCTAGACCAAAAGTTAAGCTTTGCATCTAATCTATAATCAAATTCTTTTAATATAATTTTAAAATAAATTTATTAATATGTATATTTTACATTACTCTCAACATGAAAATGTAAAATGTTATATATTTATTGTTTCTTTTTTCCAATTTTAAAATATTAAAACTAAAAAACTTAATTAAAAAACTTAATTTGATCGAATGGCTTTTCAAATATATGTTTATCAAATAGTCTTGCATTTCTTTAAATCACTTCTTAATTATAGTTTTTTTTTTTTTTTAAAGACTTCGCGGGAAGAGTTATAATTTATCGACCCCCAAGCGCAGGTAAGAAGCGCGTTATTGAAGATCGCATTTTCGTTTGGGGTACCAAGCCCCTAAAACGCTTCATGGGCGGTGGTTTTTAATTATAGTTTACCAAAAAGATATTTTTCAAAGTTCTCTTTGGCTAAAAAAGATTTGGGAAAAGCCTTTTCTCAAGTGTTGAACCAAACAGGGCCAAAATCAAAATTGGGTACGACTTGTACTGGGCTGAGCCTTAAGAAATGTTGACTCGGGCTCAAAAACCTTGGCCCGAACACCTTCGTGTCGGCATAGAGGCCTTTGGATGTCCTCAAGCCCATTTCAAATGCCCAACTAAAAATTGCAGCCGAAGAATTGATAGGTAGCCACGTCCATTTGGCGATTTAAAGGGGAACAGAAGGAGCTCAATCACCAGTATAACCATCGAGTTCCAGTGAAGAAGAAGAAGAAGAAGAAGAAGACAGTCCGAATTCCCCCCCATCCTCGTCCTCGTTTGAAGACCTGAATCCTCAAATCTCAGGCTGGTCGCAGATACGACCGAGCCAGAGGGAGGAGGAGTGGAGGGATGGAGGTGGAGTTGGAGCCGCGGGTGAAGCCGCTGGGGTACAAAGTGAAGGCGACCTCGAGGGAATCGCCGTCGCAGAAGGCGGCCCACATCCTCGACCCCGACCTCCGCACTCACTGGTCCACCGGCACCAACACCAAGGAGTGGATCTTGCTCGAACTTGATGTAACTCTCTCTCTCTCTCTCTCTCGCACCCGCCCGCACACAACCGTTGGACTAGATATGCGTTTTCCGCGCCTTGGTGCTTTTCTGCTGAGATTGCGCGCCGTGCCCGCGTTGTCGCCGGTCGCGGACCCGGAAATTTGAGCTCGGGGGAGGGGAAAGCTAAGCCCTTTGGGCGGAAAAATCTGGACTTTGGGGGCGAGACATACGAATTTTACATGAAATATTTTACTGATTATGGTGAATGGTAGTAAAATAGTGCCCGAGCAGCTGGCAGCTATCACTAGCGGACGGTCTTTGCGAGCTAGTCATATGCGTAATGTGATTTCGTTTTGTGATGTTTGTTTGACAGAGGGTTTGGCATGTGTAATGTGTACTGGCAGATTGCTGTTTACTGAGTGGTCTTAAGTATCTGCCAAATACCTCTACTGTTCTTTTTGTTGAGGATGCAATTAATTTTTGGGGAAGAGACATTGCGCATGTGTCGAACCTAGGATGCATTGTTCTTTGTTTTAGGTTATTTTGGATCCTAAAGTTAATCTTGCTAAAAGGGCACATCCCTTTAGGAGAAGGCTGGGCATTTAAACCGTTGCTGATCTTTCGGGCTGTTATTTTGGGTCCTTCTCTATTTAGTTTCCTGGTTATTCTCTGGTTTCTGGAATGAGGTATAGGAACATATAGCGGAGCTGTAGAGTTCTTAAAGCTAACTCTTTAGATACACTGGTAATTGTCAAAGGCTGATAGAATGGCACTCATTAGGAGTACTTTTTCTAATCTTATCTTGATTGTACGTTACCACCTGTTATTCCTTGCTTTGGATCAAGAAGATTGGAAAGCAATCTGTCAAGATTTCAAGTGGTCATACAGATAGAGAGTTCAAATATAACCTGGCGAAGTGCCTAACAGATGTACAATAGGGGAAGACTATTACAATTTTCAGAAAGCTCTCTTTGCAGATGGCAGTGGCACCTCATGTTAAAGAGGGGCGGTTTCTTATGGACTATAACAGCTGCCAAATATGGTACTCCCTGTAATGATTTCATCTACTAAGTGGTGGCACTGGAACTAGCCTTTGGAAGTGGATAGACAGGAACTTGGACTATTTTGTGTCTGCCCACATTAAGAATCAATTTACTTTTGGAAGGATAAATAATATGTATAGTTCTTACAATCTGCAAAAGATTGAGCATTGGAACATTTATTTGACTTGTTTGATTAAGTGCATAGTTCTCAGGTGTGCTCTGAGCTTAGTGATAGGGCAGTGGGCTATACAATGCAAATGGTGTGATTTCAGTGAAATCTGGTTATAGGAGGTCTTGTGCTATTAGCACTGACACATCCTGTAATTGATTCTCTTGGAAAATCTACTGAAATCTAAGTTGCTTGCTAGAGTGGGTTTTTTTAATGTGGGAGTGTGCTTGGAAGGAGATTCTAACTACTTTAATTTAACAAAAGGGGGGTCGATGCCTGCTAGAAGTCTTGTCTCTGCAAATGGGATGCTGAGACTATGAATCATCTTCTTTTTGGGCTTCTGCACACTATGGAACACTCATCTCTAGCTCTCATATGATTCGATTGGGTGTTGGCCAGTTCTGTGTTAGGAAAATACTTAAAGCTTCTTCTGTGTAAGTGGTTTGCAAGAAGGACAAAATACTTTTGTTTCAATTCCTTCGTCCATATTTGGATCATTTGGGGTAGAAGGGATTTGAGAATGAAAAAGCCCCCAAAGTGTTGTGAAGGATAGATGGTTCTCCACACTTTATGTTGGTCTTGTAGTGGCAAGTCATTTGATACACTTTTTCTAGAGTAATTGGATCTTTTTCCTTGTTATTTGCATGTAACAGGTTGGCCACTCCCCCCTGCCCTTAGCAAATTTTAAATTATTTATTAGAAGAAGAAAAACAAGAATATGACTTTCTATTTTAGTTCCTTAACCTTGCAAATAAAAGACAGGCTTCCAATGCCTCCTTCAAGAGATCAGTTAGTCTCTTCCCTTCAACTAGTTCCTGCAGTGCAACTGACTTCATTTTGTTTTTTACATTTTGGTATCATGTGAGTCCCATAAGAAATGAAAACAGAAAAAGGTTCCCATAAGTTGAAGAAATCATGGAACCGTAGATATTGCATCGATATAAAAGCTTGATTTTCTGTTTTGAATGAGGAAATGTACATGTCAATTATCAGAATCTGGCAAGGAGTGGTCTCTCTCTCTCTCCAGTTATACTTATTTTGATCTTTTATGTTCATTTTCAGGAACCTTGTCTTTTGTCACATGTAAGGATCTACAATAAGTCTGTTCTTGAGTGGGAGATTGCAGCTGGCTTAAGATACAAGGTTACATGCTTTGGCTTACATTAGTGTTGAACTTCTTTTAAGTCATTGATGCTGTTCCTGAAAAACTATGGGCAAATACTACAAAAACCCCAAACTATGTCCACTGTGACACAAATACCCTTAACTTTTTTTTGCGTCACCAAAAACCCTAAGCTTATCCCACTGTGATACAAATACCCTCAACTTTTTTTTTTAGTGTCACAAAAAAACCTAAACTTATACATGTCACACTGGTATAAGTTCCGGGCTTTTTATGACACGAAAAAAAAGTTTGTGGTATTGTGTCACAATGGCAAGTTTAGGGTTTTTAGTGACACCAAGAAAAGTGGAGGTATTTGTCATGATGGGCACAGTTTGGGGTTTTCTGTGTATTAACCCAAAACTTATTAACTGACTTTTGATTTATCTTTGCATTATTGTGGTTTTTATGTGGTTTCTCTATTATTCCTTTGTTTAATTTTTTCAATAAGGTTCTTTGTTCTACTTATGTATAATGAGTTATCTGATCTGCAGAATGCACATGATAATAATCTAATATAATCTGGTTATGATAGTATGCCCTCTAAGTTGGATGGTTCTATATTCAATTTCTATGGAACACTTAGTCACATCTAATTTCTACCCTTTTCTGATTAAAATTTGAAAAACTAATTTTTTTGAAGCATAAGGGAATTTAGGTGATATTCCTAAATCTGTGCATCGTTCAATCCTTAGTGTCCTCTAATCTAGTAGTTGTGTTTGTTAAAGTGGATTTATTGGTCCTAGTATATCTATAGCTTTCAAGACATTACTCATTTATCATTTATGGTTATTTTAGATAACTTGGCATTTGATTATGCTGTTTATATATGACTTTTTGGTGGTTTCTAGCTATTTAATATCTTGTTTGGAATGGGAATTCTTGTCAGGCGTTTGTGGAAGATAAATTTTGAATGGTAATCTGACCTGTTATGATTTTGTACCAGCCGGAGACATTTGCAAAAGTGCGTCCTCGTTGTGAAGCACCACGTAGGGAAATGACATACCTTACGAATTATACACCATCCCGCTATGTTCGGATATCGTGTTTGAGAGGAAATCCAATTGCTATATTTTTTATTCAGGTAAGTGACATGATATAGTTAGTGTTATTTGGTGGTAAAATTTCAGCCAACTGAGTAAGTAGTTTTTTTGTTTTCTATTTGACTGAAAGATTGTTCATCGTGGTTTCTATTGGAGAGTATAGTGTATAATTTCTTTATGTTTAGGGTAAATAGTTACGGATTTTGAGTTTCTGGGTTAGTGAAAGACCACTTTTCAATTTGAATAGTTTGTTGTACTTTATGAATTCCCTTCATCTGTAATTTTGCGTGGGGTAGATTCCCCTTAAGACCTTAAGAAATTATAAGGTTTAGCATTCAACAAATCATTTAGCCATGTTCATATCATGGAATTGCATAAGTATGGAAGAAATTTTAAATGCTTGTAGCTGTAACACCCTTAATTTTAAGTGCTTGGTGGGTTACTCTATGCTATCATTATTTGTTATTAATTTATTATCAAACGAAGAGCTAAGGTCCTGTGAAATTGGGCTAATGCAGTGAGATCTTGGAGTTCTCAGTACTCTGAATTCCTAATTTGCAAGGGTCTTTTGATTGAGCTTGGCATGTAACATACCAGTTATTAGCAACACCAGACCATAAGGAAGGCAAGTTCATTTAACACTATTTCCTTTGACGCTTAGTGCCATGGGTTTCTAGGATGGATTTCTCAAAGAGCTTTCATCCCACTGACCACTATAACACTATGTTTGGGGTAAAAAGTTAGAGGGCAAAGAAAATAAAAGGAGATAGTGGAGGAGATGAAAGCTGGAAGGAGAGAGAATCAAAGGGTATAATTGTTGTTTGGAAGAAGGGAAAGAAATTGAAAAGAAAGTTGTTTGCGAATTAGTTAACAATAATTTAATACCTTTTTCCCTTTCTAATGGGTCATTTTCGTTTGTCACAAAGATAATTGTGGAGTTTCAATTACATTCGCCCCACTTCCTCTCCAAAATGGGAAGGAAGAGATTGATGGACCCAGGGGAATTTTTTTATTTTTTATTTATTTTAATATCACTGTTTCATTTTCTTTTTTCGTTCCAAACAAGGATTGTACTTTTCTTCTCCCTTTATCTTCCTCTCTTTATCCTTTCCACCCATAATCCCCCTTCCAAAACAGAAGCACAATAGTCAAGACCAAAAACAACATAATCATGAATCAGTTAGTACATAGTGAAGTTCAATAGAGCTACTTAAAGTCCATTATATCCACGAAGTCTGATGGTGGAAAGTTACTAGAAAAACAGAGGATTCCACAGTTCCCCTCATGTATTGGGTAGTATGTCCTTCGTACACAATGGTATATGGTCATGTCTGCCTAGATCCAGAAAAGCCCTAGTGGAGTGCTTACTGATGAAATGCAAAGGAAAATCGTCCCTGTACCATATTGACATGGCCAGAAAAGTCAGCATCATTTCTCACTCTAAAGGAAATGTTAAAACAGTTCAGGATGAAAAGCCTAGTAAGTGAATCTTCAAGGTTTAGTTGTGAAGATCCACCTGGCACTTGCCCTTTTGAAATTCACTTGATTTAACTACGATTGGATATTCAAGATTCTGAATCTGACAATTATCTATTTAGGAGAATTTTTTTCTCCAGATTTTGAACTGCTTGTTCTTATATGGTGTCTTTTTATTATTGTGGTCTCTCCTCATTGTTTGTTATCCTTAAATGCGCTTGAAAGTCTTATGAATGAGTTAGCATCTATTTCATGACTGATCACTGATTATATAATTAACCATATTTTGCAGTTAATTGGAGTTCCTGTGCCGGGTCTCGAACCAGAGTTCCAACCAGTTGTCAGTCACTTGTTGCCACACATCGTAGCCCACAAGCAAGACGCTCACGATCTGCACCTTCAGGTGGATGGCATATTCTGCCACCTAATATTTTACTCGGTGTCTTGTTTTAAATTGTTTAATTTTGTATCTGATGCTTGTTGATCTGTAGCTACTTCAATACATGACATGCAGATTGCTTCCTTTCCTTCCCCAACTTGAGGTGATTTATTGATCTCATATTTTATTATAAATCATCTCCTTTTTATCCTGATGTTGGGTAACATGGAGTTTTAATTCCAGGGAGACCTGAGCAGCTTTTCCGATGCTCCTGAGCCTAGCCTGCGTTTTCTTGCTATGGTAGCGGGTCCATTTTACCCTATACTTCACATTGTCAATGAACGGTTAGTTCTCTTGAAGTTACCTGTCTTTTCAGATTGATATATAAGGATCACCGACCGATCAAATTATTAATAAAGAATTTTCTGTTGGATAATTAAAAGATATCAAGTGGAGGCCTCTGAAGATGTGGACAAGTACATTAGGAAGTGGTGCAAAAGTGTTGATTTTGGTGACACTGCTTAACTTGAAATGGCATTCTTGTTAAGCTGCAGCTGCTTATTGTTGGTTCATAAGGAAGTCTCAATAATTGGCACGAGCTGTGCTTACCATTAAGAACTAATTTGCAAGAAAGATGCATGAATTAAGTGGAAGACTTTCTATTTAGAAAACTGACCATGACCATTCATGAAAGCACCATTTGTTTTCCAATTTTTGGGTGTTTGTTTGTACACTAAGAAAGGCTTGATGTGCAAATGAGACATCTAAAGAGTCTATGGTGACATGTCTTGTCGTATTTTGCTCCATGTCTCGGAGAAAATGGGATCTGGCTTGTTATGGCGTTATCGATTTGGATTCAAGATTGCATTTCCTCTGCTTCTTTTATGTGTTGATGAGTGGAAGCTAATTTTTTATTTTTATTTTTGAAGTCTTATGTTCTTAGGCAAGGGGATCCACTTCCCCATTTATTTTATTTATTGGAATGGAGGTCTTGAACAAAATGCTTGCTAGAGGAGCAAGCAGTCGGTCAGGTTTGTTAAGATGTTTGGACTAAAGATGGTCATATTAATATCTCACACCTCTTTTTTGCTGGTGATACTATGGTTTTCTCTGGCTTATGTGAGGAGGATCTTGTGAATATTAGAACTTTGCTCTGCTTTGTAGCTGTATCAGGTTTGAAGTTTAACTTATCAAAAGTGGCCTAATAATGGTATGCCTGGCACGGTGGCAAATGTCGAAGAAGGGCAGATGCTGGCACAACTACTTGGTTGCAGAGTAAAGTACTTTGCAGATTACGTATTTAGGGCTTCCTTTTGGGGGCTAAATTGTATTACTCAGCTATATAGAATCCAGTAATTCAGAAGATGAGAGGATGTTACCTGGTTGGAAGGGGAAATATCTAAGGGAAAGAGAATTACTTTAGTGAAGAGTACCCTTTCAAACCTACCCCACCTTTTTGTTTATTTCCTTCCTTCTTCAGTGGTAAAAAGAACCAAAAAAATTGAGATTTGCAAAAAGATTCTTGTGGGAAAGTTCGGAAAGACAAGAAATTTTCACTTAGTAATTTGGGCCAAGGTCAAACGTCCTTCTGTTCAATGAAGGCTGCAGGAAATGTCTCTTCAAAGGATCTCCTTGGAAAGTGGCTGTGGAGAAACTTAATGTTAACAGGCCAACTAGGGTGAGAATTACCGACTATTATATATGTCATCAACTTCGTATTGGTGACTCACCTGAATAATGAAACTTATGGCATTGGAGTTTGGAGATGGTCAAGGCCTAGTTTTGTGCATTTTATTGAGTTCAAAGTGGGAAATGGCTCCTTGACGACCTCCTGGTATGAGAGGTTGGTGCACGAACCTTCCTTGAAGACGGCTTTTTCAGATTTGTTCAGAATAGCTTCCTGCTGGAAAAAGCTAGTAGCTTATTCTGTTCCTTTCTGATGGGGTGTTATCTGCAATGCTTCTTAGAAGATGGGCTAATGATGCAGATATCAAAAGACTTCAGGGCTTTTCTTGAGATTTTCCAGTTTCATAAACTGGGACAGGGAGATGATGTGGTTTGTTGGAGATTATTAGAGGGTGGAGAACTGCTAAATCTTTCTACCATGCGTTTCCTCAACATCTCCAAGTGGAGCTTTCCCAGGTGATTTAGTATGGAAAGAAGATGTCCTCTCTAGAGTTGCTTTTCTATTTGGGAGGCTACGTGGTGGAATATCTTGATCATTGACAATGTGCGATGGAGAGACTTCAACTTGGTGAATAGGTGTTTTTATGTAAATACCCTAGTGAATCTGTTTGTCACCTTCTACACTGTAATTGGATGAGGTGATTTTGGCATTCCACGTTGGCAATGGGGTGTATATCTCGGGTTGAATATGCTGGTAGCAAAGAGGAAATGCGGGTGTGGAATCTTCTGCTTTTTCACCAAGTTAAGGGGAAGGGTGTAATGCTTTTCACCATCCCTCCAGCTATTTTTTTGGACAATTTTGAGGGAATGAAATCACAGGACTTCAAAAACAAAGGGTCTAGTGTTGATTGTGTAAAATAGATGGGTAAAAAGTTATTTAGTTTCTGGTCCACACAAAAATCACTAAAGTGACACCTTTTCTTCGCTGGAATTGATAAAATGTCTCTTCTATCTTGTATCTAGCTTTGTACAAGGGTGTTACCCACTTGGTATGCATTCAGTGAAAATAGTCTTCAACATTAAAAAAAATACTTATAGTTTGTTGATGTGGCGAACTAAACATACCCGCCAAATGGATCTACGATAAAATAGATCCTACAAGTTGAATCAGTGAAGAATGTTGCATAATGCTATGGTTTTCTTAAACCAGAAAGATAATGCTGTATGGGTGACATAATCATCCACCAGAATTTTGTTATATGAAAACTGGTCTATAAAGCTACATGGACATAACAGAAGGCATGTTAAGAAGATGGAGGTGAATTTAGAGATGGGCAACTTAGATACATGTTGATCAGGTTTTAAACCAACCCGATCGAAGAGATTGAAGATATGCAATCATAGAGATTCTGCTTTGGAAACTGCTCTGGTCCTGCAATTACCTTAGTTAAAAATAGAAAAATCCTGTCCTGAGAAGCTGAACATATTGTATTTTGCTGCTTTAAAATTATCTGTATCGTATGGATCTGTGATTTAACTAGGTTATGCTAAAGTTGCATGTGTAATTTTATCTGCTATAGATGAAGTATGAACTGAGCTGTGGAGTGTGATATTGTGATGCAGTGAAATGACGAAGTCTTCGTCAAATGTCACGGATGCTGAAGTTCCTAAAAATAACCAACCATCGTCGGTGATAACTGTCTCCTCAAATTTTGAGGTACTTTTTTTTCCTTTCCTAGACTATTTTTGATTTGCAGCTTCATAACCTCACTAATTGCTTTCCTTAAAGATTGTCTCTTAGCACCCTCTTTCCCCTGCCCAGGCCCAATCCCTGTCCTCTCCTATATTTATTAGTGAAACATGCATGGCATTCATCTCTTTTCTGGTTTTGCTTTCTTAGGTGGCTTCATGATTGTCATATTTTTTGTCATTGGCAAGGTTTTGGGATCCTTTAGCAAGGAGAATTATCCACTTAGTGATACATATGGATAGATTGTCTACCATAATCATTACATTACATAACTCTTGAACTGAAAGTGAGGATATGGTGACATATTAGTGATATGTAGGGGTGTCATTTTGTTTGTGTCATAATTGCGTGAACCTGTTTGACAAAAATAAATAACCTGGGTCATTTGTGGGTTGAACTTGCATAACCCGAAGTGTAGTCTGACCTCTTCAGTGAAATATATTGTGCCAATTTGATAAACGGTTTAATGACCTACCATAACCTATTTAGTTTCAATAAGGTTAATCTTTGGTATCCTGTTACTACTAATGGATACGTTAAAAGTGAATATTGGTGCTAATGATTGCTAAATTTCAACAAGTTATTATAGTTGGAAACTTTTTCTTGGTAAATAAGGATTACTGCTGAATTCTTTTTGAAAATTAAACCAAATAAGAAATTATTCCATAGTTTTGTTGGTTTTTTCTGAATTTATATGGTTTTGATAAATAATCATATTAAGCTCGTCAATTTCATAAATAAAGGCAATAAAAACTAAATTGTATCAAGAAGCTGTAAGGGTTGTTTGGGTCTCGGTGGGGGACTGACCCAATTTGACCTATTTAAATAAACAGGTTTTGTGAGTCATATTTGATTTACCTACTTAATATGTGGATCTTGTTCAGGAGGAGTTTTCAACAAGTTTAACTGCATATAAGTTGTGTTTGGGTTGACCTATTTAATAATATGCCCTTAAGTTGATAAAACAGACAATCTGTGGGTGCAAATAGACACCTTTATTATTTGTAACATCTACCTATCACAACAATACATAATTGTTGTATGTGAAATTATTTACATGCTGAAAATTTCATTTCTCTCCTGCTTTGTGAGCTAAGATCCCTATATTTTTGGTCATCTTCCAAATTCAAAGGTAGGATACACTTTTCCTTTTGAATTCTTTATTCAGAAAACGCTGTTATCATCTTATGGTACTGATTGCGGGCAACATAATTTCTCTTTTTTTCTTCACATGTGGAGCCTCGGCGATTTCGGAGTGCATCACCATTATTTACATCCAGCTGTACTGTTTTCCGGTCGGATGCAGTTTTTGTGCTTCTTAGGAAGGCCGATAAAGATTCGGACTTAGGAACTGTCTGCAAAGCAGTAATAACATCATCCTCTGCTCCTACTTATTTTCAATATTTGGTCCCAACCCTAAACCTGTTGTAATTTGTATGATTTTCTTGTTCAAATTTTGCAGGCTTCTGTGATTCTGCAGAAGTTCATTGAGCCTGCTGTAGGGCAAGAGACACTTAACCCTTCGTGTGATGAAGCACCGGGTTTGGAGGATAATGCAATGCCTGCATTTGGCAATGCTTTTTCCTTAACTGATTTCTGTAGCTTATTTGGAGAGGAATTCCAGATGCCTGATGATCAGTCAGATTCTAGCTACCTCAGCATTTTGGATATATGGGCAGTGGAAGAAGGAATTATGCATGTGCTTTATGCCTGTGCGTCACAGGTCAATTGTGTTTTAGGCATACAATGCTTCTCTTTTCATGACATCCATTATTTATTGTGCTTTTGGTCTGTGGATCTAGTCGTCATTTTTGCTGTACTTTATATACTTTGCAGCCCCAGCTTTGCAGAAAACTAGCAGAGAACTCTGTGGAGATTTGGTCAGCTTTACCACTTATGCAAGCACTGTTGCCAGGTTGAGCACCATGAATCAGAATTCCTTAAGGATTGCTTCTAAATTTATTTTTAGAGAAATGATGTTGTAGTCTTGAAGACATTTGGAACCGTAGATTTGCAGTTATCATGGGATGCTGTGTGTGAATAGACTTAGTTCAATCTTGGTTGTTCTTATTGAACTTCTCCAATTTTCTAAAACTTATGTTTCTTCTATCCTTTTGACTCTTTACATATTTTTTCATTCTTTTTTTTTGGCAAATTTGCCCTTAATGCTAGTTTTTCTTTCAAAGTTAATCATTCTGTTGCCTGGGTTCAATATTACTAACTAATGTTTAAATTTTTTGTGTTAGCAATTTTTTTGAAATATTTTAGAAGCACAGAAAGAAAACATGGGCTTCTACTTGAACAAGTAGCAGGGCCTTTTAACATTTGCTTGCATAATCGGAATCTACTTTATTGAGATTGTTATACTGACTTTCGAGCCAAAAAGAAAAATAAATAAAGAACTTGTATGTCAATGAAATCAAGCTTTCTAAATTTACATTCACTGTCTCAGAGTATGCCCCAGTGAAATACTGCAAGGGGTAATAATGGAAGGAATTTGGTTAATTGACATGACGATAGGAGTAGATTTTAGATCCAGCTTGCAGCAGCATAAGCGAGGGTTTACAGACACTTCTGTACCTTTAAAGCATGGTTTATAGCCTTTTTCAATATGTCAACCCTTTCATATGGTCAGAATGCCCTTTTATGACTCAAATATCTTCTCTTTTATGCATTCCCATGAACCTTTGTACATTACTTGTCAACTTCTTTTGACATTATCTCTGGATAGGCTTGATTAATTGGCTTTATATGTAATACAGCCCTTCGTCCTTCCGTGAGCAGTTCTGATCATTATAGTGAGAGTTTTTCCCAGTGGAGACAACCACATGTCCAGCGAGCCTTGTCTCAGGTTGCATCTGGCAAAGGTTTCTTCATTTTTTGAAAAAAAATTTGCTGTTACATCTGCTGACGCCACTAATTGCATATGCAGATTGTCATGATGACATCTTCATCATTGTACCGTCCATTACTCCATGCCACTGCCGGATATCTTTCATCATTTTCGCAGTCACATGTTTGTGCTTGTCGTTCATATCTAATACTGTTGTATATGAAACTCGTACTTTTTAGTGATTAGGGTTGCTCAACTCACTTTTATTTCAACCATTTTTACTGACTCTTGGATAGGTTAAGGCTGCTTGTGTTTTGATTGATCTCTGTTCAAGTGTTTTAGCTCCATGGATGCCTCAAGTAATTGCAAAGGTCAGTTGCAAGTAGATTTCCTTTGGTGCTAATTGTTTTGCCCACTCTCACTACCATTTGAACTCTCAATGATGCAGGTTGATCTTTGTGTGGAACTTCTAGAGGACCTCTTAGGCATAATACAGGTTTGACATCTTGTTGCTCTCTCTTCAGTGCCATAACTATTCATTCTATTTCTCCTTTCTTGTGGGTTAACTTTTATTTTCGTACCCTTGTCTTAATGCTGGGACTTCTTTTGCTCACTCGTTTTTGTTTCTGGAGCGAGAGTTGATTTATAAGGCCCAAAGGCCATATAAATTTACAAATCCTCAGAGAGCAAACTCAAAAGCCCAATTATGACAAAGGCTCTTATGATCACTGCACTAGTCAAAATTCTTTTCAATCTTGATTAAAATGATTGATTGGTTAAGAATAACTGATAAACTCTTTTTCTCTGTTTTAGGAAAAGGTCATATATGCCTTATAGTGACATTTAGAGAAATTCCTTATTTAAACATACACCCCTTGCAGATTCTTATTTGGCTTTTCAATCGAAAATGGTGTATGCCAATCAGATTGGTGTATCACCTAGATTAAGATGACTATTTAAACTCAGATGGTGACCACATGCATAGCATTTTCAAAATGGCCAGAGTCTTCTTTCTTCTTTGTTCTGGAAATTCAATGACTTGATTCTGATTCAGTTCTTTTCTTCTTTCTTCATTATTATCAAAAAATTAGTTCTCAAGATGGAGAGAGTAAGATAGGAAATAATATAGGGAGGATTCATTTGAAAACTGAGGTTTTAACCCTAATGTGTGTTCCTTCAGTATTTATATTTCAAGACGAATCTGTACAATTACCATTATTTGCTTCTACATATGTGTTGACATTGTCTTAAGTGCCTAATGGTTAACCTACAGCATACTAGCCTTAACTTACCGCATCCCCTTGTTAACTTCTGACACATGAGCATACTTACATTTTATCTGACTTCACTATTCATATTCTCATTAGCTGCATATCCAAATATTCTCATTCAGGCTTCTTTATTGTCATTGTCATTTGTTAAAGAAAATTTACGAAAAACCATCCTCTTGTTTCTCTTTGATTAGACTTTGTATCCACTTGTTTTAAATCCTGTACTTTGCACTTCTTTCTATAATTTTTCTAGTGGTGTTAAAGTCCTGGGCGTGAATTGTAGGTTTTTTTAAACCATAGGGTGCAATGGACAGGGTTTTAAAAGAAGGTGTGAAGTGTGTAAAAAGAAAAACTTGAGAATGGTTTTTGGTAATTGTCCCACTAACTGAATGATGGGAATCGCTTTCATGATTTCATCATTTATTGCATAATCCAAGGTGCACTAGAAGTGCAGCTACAACTTCTCGGTAGTGTTAAGTGTGGATTTCTCCATTTATCCAAGGCAACTTGATATTTTTACAATTTTGAGATATGCACATAATTGTAAGTCTCTCACTAGTTATTTAGTATATCTGCGTGCATTTCTATTCAAGTTTCAATTCATCAACAATCTCACATGAATGGATAAGTTGAACCACTTGGATGGAATGTTCACTAGGAGCTTCGATGGTGTAAAGGAAGGGGAAAAAAATGGACTTGAGATTATATGTGAGAGGGATGTCTAGAGTGGATTTGTCATCCATAATTACCTAGGCTTAGAGAATGATCACAATATTATCAGCATGGCTAGGATCAAGTAGGAGATCTATGCTGGAAATGCTGTTCATATTGTGCACATGAAAGGCACTTGCTCTTGCACAACTCCCCACCCAGTTTAGCAGCTTAGAGGCATCCTTTTGGACCAAATGAAGAGTTTTTATAAACAGATAATAAAGGAGTAGTGGATCAACATTTAAATTATCTCTTTCTATGAACTATGGAAAAGATGTAGAATGACATGTGAAGCGTCTTATTGTTTTCAAATGATAATGGTGCTCTATGAATGATCAAGTGCTTCTCTCTTTGCTTTGTAGATTTTAGGGCCCTTAACTACTTTTCCATCCCTTTATCTACCTGCTTAAACTCTTAGATAAGCTGATGGTAGACTCACAGCTTCTACCTTGTATTGGAGTAGGAGTTCCATGTTCAAATCCTTCAAAGGTCCCTTATCTTTGTCCTCCTAGTCTATGTCCATGCTTTAAGTCTTGGCCAATTCCCAGGTCACGTTTGAGGGGGAGTGTTAATGAAATAAACCTTCATTTATCACTTTAAGTTTCTGGATAAGTAGGCAATGGTCTCTTAACTTTTGCTGAAATGATTGCTTTGAAATTTATGGACAGCTTTAATGCCTCAGCAAAGTTTCATACTTGCTCGCTATTTGTTAGACATTACAAATTTCTTTTTATTCTAGTTTTGTGTGTGTTCCGTTAACTGACAGAAACTGCAGATATATCCATGAATTATGGCCTTCTTGAGGGTTGGTAAATTTGGTTGTTCTGTCTGTCAAGCTTTGAATGTTTATAGCCTGCATCTTCTTGTTTTATTAGCGGCTTTCTTTGAGAGTTGTATCTTAAGGCTTTTTCATTATTGCTTGATCAGACTTCTCATCATTCTCTTGGCCCTGCACGAACTGCCCTCAAATACTTTCTTCTTGGTTTGTCTGGCCACCTGGATGATATATTGGGGAAATACAAGGTACATTACCATTTATATGACCATTCATATATTGGATTTGCTGCCTTATGTCCCAGATGATGAGAATCAAGATTGACAATAACCTTCTCGCAAACTCTATCATGCTTGCCTTCTTTTTTGGGATCAGACATTAGTTGCCCTAGCTTTCTTTGCATGTTACTTCTCAAAGTTCTCCAGTTTTACTTGGATATTGTGTAGAAGTGAGATTTTCTTCTGGCTTCTTTCAGGAAGTCAAGCATAGAATTCTCTTCCTTATAGAGATGCTAGAGCCTTTCCTTGATCCTGCCATAAGCACATTCAAGAGCACAATATCTTTTGGAGATGTGTTTCCGAATTTTGTTGAAAAGCAGGAAAGCAATTGTGAGACTGCCCTCAACATCATCCGCACAGCTGTATGGAAGCCAGCCATACTTCCTTCTTTGGAATCTGAATGGAGATCTGGATCAGTTGCTCCTAGGTAATTTTTCCTCCCACCATCACATCAGTTGAAATTAAGTTATCTGCAGGATGATTAGCTAGGATAATCTTGAGACCTCCACTTGTGTTCTGCATTTGTTTTATAATATCATGGTTCAAAGCATGATGAAATGGTCTTGCTGTAATCATGAACATATAGTCAATATATTCTTATATTGATACACAGGGAGAAGCAGGAAAAAAAAAGATTCCTTTTTCCTTCATAATGGAGATTTATAAATGGTAATTGGAGTTCTTTTCTTTGTTGTATGGTAAAGCAGAATGTTTTTGTGAACATTCTTTAGAGAGTGGACCTGAGTGAAGCAAAAAATGTTCATGCATGAGATCAGGACCTTATGTACTAAAGTCCTGGGGATAGTCTACTTCCTGTGTTGTAAAGGCTACATTCTGACCTTTGCTGTACAAGAAATGATGGATCTCTTGTGCACCGTGATACCTTTTTCCTGGGCTTGTTGAATTAAATAGTGAACCTAGAGCATGGAATAACAGTTCGTATGTATGTGCAGTGTGCTTCTTTCAATATTGGAACCTCACATGCAGTTACCACCCGACATTGACCTTTGCAAGTCTCCTGCTTCTGTTAATGAGGTGGAAGCAACTTCCTCTTCTTTAGCCTCTGCTGTCCGACGTGGTGGAGCTTCCTCAAAGTCAAGTAGCCTGGAGGACCATGATGGGAAGGTAGAGGTATCTGATGCGATTGCTAAGGTGGATGCCACTGAAGATGCAACGTTGCTTTTTGTCCCCGATGAACTGCGGAACATTGCACTGCTAAGTGTGTCCATCACTCATGATCAGAATACCTCAGATACTAAGCTAGAAGATAACAGCTCAGAACAAAAGCATATACTTGACAAAAGCTTAACTGACCAGTCCAAGAATGGGTTTGTTTTAGATGCAGATTTTAATTTGGAGTATTTCAACTTGCAAGCAGATTATTTTCAACTTGCCAATTATAGGGATTGCGAGCTCAGAGCTTCTGAATTTCAACGTTTGGCTATGGATTTGCACTCACAGCATGAGGTTACTGCAGAGGGTCATGATGCTGCTATAGATGCTTTGCTTTTGGCTGCTGAGTGTTATATCAATCCTTTTTTCATGTCTTCCAGACACAGCTTGAAGGCTGTCTGTGAAATAACCGGCAGCAACATCAAGCTTCCTGCATGTTCTACCGTTCCAGACATGAGGAAACACTCTGGTGATATCAATACTTTCGAAAGTATAGCTCACCTTGAAAAGAAAAGAGACAAGATAGTGCTGCAGTTACTACTAAAAGCTGCTGAATTGGACAGGAATTATCAGCGGCAAGCTTCGGATGATGGACAGGCATATCATACAGGATTATCTGATGAACCAGTTGTTGAGTTATCTCCTGAAGATGTAGAATCTGCTGATGCTGTCACCTTGGCTAGACAAAACCAGGTTTTGCTGTGTAATTTTCTGATCCAGCGACTGCAAAGAGAGCAACATTCAATGCAAGAGATTTTAATGGAAGGTCTTCTGTTCTTATTGCACTCATCCACCAAGCTCTGTTGTGACCCAGGTCTTGTGATCAATATCATCTTAGGTTCTGCTGAGTATTTAAATAATATGTTGACCTCCTTCTATTTTCAGTTAAAGGAAGGTAACCTACATTTGGATGCTGAAAGAGTGTACGAACTTCAACGGCGCTGGATATTGCTTAAGAAATTGGTAGTTGCCACCAGTGCTGGTACTGAAGGTTCAGAGTTCAAAATTAGCGTCAATAATACCAACAGTGGAAGTTTGCTTCCACCTTCAGTGTGGATTCGAAAGATATCAACATTTTCAATTTCTGCTTCTCCTCTTGTCCGATTTCTTGGTTGGATGGCAGTATCACGCAATGCAAAGCAATATGTGAAGGACCATCTTTTCCTTGTCTCAGATTTAACTGAGCTGAGATATTTATTATCCATTTTCTTCGATGATCTGTCCATGGGAGATAAAGTTTTTAAGAGAGAAGATGATGAGACAGGTATTGAGCAATTAGGAGCCAAACCAGAGAGCACATCAGGTAAAGGGTCTGAACAATATGTTCAACAAAATGGAAATCGATCTTTTTATGTCATTTACCCTGATCTCTGTAGACTTCTTCCTAATATGAAAAGGCAATTTGAATCATTTGGAGAAATCATTTTGGAGGCTGTTGGCTTGCAACTCAGATCTCTTCCTTCCAGTGTATTCCCTGATGTTTTGTGCTGGTTCTCTGATCTTTGTTCAAAGCCATATTTTCTGGTGTCAAACGCTTCTCAACTTAGTCCAAATGAAATAAAAGGTTTTGCTGCAACAAATGCAAAAGCAATTATCCTTTACATACTTGAAGCCCTCGTACGTGAGCATATGGAAGCTATGGTAGCTGAGACACCTAGACTGGTACATATGTTGGTTTCTCTTTGCGGAGCCTCATATTGTGATGTGCTTTTGTTAGATTCGGTGATGTCCCTTTTGAAGCCAATTATTTCATATTCTCTAAAGAAAGTGTCTGATGAGTTTGCATTAGTTGATGATTCGTGCCTCAGTTTTGAATCACTGTGTTTTGATGAGCTTTTCAAGACCATTGGGGAGAGAAGCAATGGGGAAGTTGATTCTTCTGTTAACTCGCATGGAAGAGCTTTGACAATTTTCATACTGGCATCTGTCTTTCCTGATCTCTCTTTCCAGCATAGGAGAGACATATTGCAGTCTTTACTCTTGTGGGTTAATTTTACTTATTTTGAGCCCACATCTTCCTACCGTGACTACATCTGTGCTTTCCAATGTGTTATGGACAACTGCAAGCTACTGTTGCGTCAAGCATTGCAAGTCTATGGCGCTATGCCGCTTAAGTTATCTTCAGATTATGGTGTTAAAGCTTTCTACAATGCTGACAGAAAATCAATTGACTGGTTTCTCCATGACATTTTGCATGATTCACTTACATCTGAGGTTCCAGATACTGGTAGCATTAGTGGTAAACTTAAGTCCTTGTCTTTGGAGGAAATAAAAGAGTTCGTGGAGGACGTGGAGCGTCTGATTAGCAAACTTAGTCCAACACTGGAGCAATGTTGGATGCTTCATCATCGACTTACCAAGAAGTTGGTTGTTTCATCAGCAGAAAGCTTTATATACTTGAGGTGCTTATCTGCAATTCTGCAAAACATTCATTTATGTGATGATGGCAAAAGGGATGACTCTCCTATCTCAGTTGCATTGTCGAACGAGCTTCCAATGCATTGGAGGGTTGGTCTAGAGGGCCTTAGTGAATTTATTTTGGTTCTCCTAGAAAGACATTGCTGGACTGTTGCATCTGTGATGGTTGACTGCCTACTTGCAGTACCACTTCTTTTGCCCATTCATGATATTGTGGAAACCCTATGTATAGCAATCACAAGGTTTTCTTGCTGTGCTCCTAAACTTTCATGGCGTTTACAATCTGATAAATGGTTGACGACGTTGCTTGGTAGAGGATTCCATAACTTTAGTGGAAAGGAGGTTCCAGTGGTGGAGCTATTTTGTAGGTTGCTTGGCCATAATGAACCTGAGCAAAGGCTGATAGCACTTAAGCACTTAGGAAAGATTGTTGGTCAAGACATTGATGGAATCTCAGTCATGGATTTTTCAAGATATCAGGATAAGTTAGTTTCTCCTGTTTCAATTACTGATGCTTCTGAGTCAGTTCTCCCTCTTCTGGTTTCAAGTACATGGGATCATGTTGCTCTTATGGGATCATCAGATACATCTTTGCTTCTGAGGACGCGTGCAATGGCACTACTAGTAGATTATATTCCCTTTGCTGGTCGGCAGCAGTTGCAATGTTTTCTTGCATCTGCTGATGCTGTTCTAAATGGCCTAGGGAAACTTGCACATCCAATGCTTGAGAGCCCTTTCTTACAACTCTCTTTAGCACTTGTTGCAGGTGCTTGCCTGTACTCTTCGGAGGAAGATATTTCTTTGATTCCTGATAACCTATGGGTTGAGATTGAGAATTTGGGCTCTTCAAAGACTGGTATGAAGAAGTTTTCTATATTGCTGTTGATTTTAGCCTCTTGAAGCGTCATTCCAGCTCCTGGCACCTTTCCCCTAGAAAGAAACGAAAAGGCAGATGATTGATTATGAAAAGAAGCAACAAAAAAAAAAACACAGAGAGAGAGAGAGAGAGAGAGAGAGAGGGAGAGAGAATGAACCCTGTCTGTGTGTGTGTGTGTGTGTTTTCTTTTGTTTTCAAATGATCTGGGAACTCTATATATGTTGCAGAAGGAAAGATTGGATATCTTGAGAAGCAAATTTGCCTAGCCTTATGTAGGTTGAGAGATAAAGGGGTTGAGGAGAAAGAGGTAAGTGGAAGATGATTTTTTTAATCTTTTTTTTTCTTGTATTTTGAGTTTAAATGATGTTCATGTTCAGCATTGTCGCTCCTATAAATCAGATCATGGTACAGTCAGTTAGGGAAGAACTATTAGCTTGGTCAGCACTGATGTTTTTTGAAAATAGGTGAAAGAATTCTGGGTTTAGTCCCAGCTTTCATTTTCTGCATTATAGGAGGTCTCTGGAGTGAAGTCAAATAGGTGCAATCAAGGACCACTCTATTCTTTTGGTTGATGACATGGTTCTTTTTCTACTTGCTTTGTCTTGCGGTTCGTAGATATCTCTTCTGACACATATATTGTATAGAGGAGGTGCATCCTTGGTGCGATTTAATGAACTATCTACGAGCGATTGAATTGAGTCGTAATTATCATTTTCTATGGAGGTACACCTACTATAAGAGGCTTTATTAGATGCAGGATGGATCAAAAGAATTTTGTCTGAATGCTTTACATGGGCTGAATTTTACATAGTTAATAGCTTATATTAATTGTTTACTGAACCATGCTTCACTGTAAAAGGTCCTGAGAGAAGCTCTTTCTGCCCATGGTTTCAAGCAACTTGATCCTGATTTTAGCAGCACACGAGAGGAAATTCTTCAGGTAGTAAGTGTTTCTGTGGCTGTTTCATATTAATGTCATATTGCATAAACATAACTGAGCAACTTTATAGTTGTACGTCTTCCTCTTTTGGTTATGGGTGCATTTGGTTGGACTTTTGGGAAAAGCCATTGGGAAAATGCAAAGGACTTTAGGTTGAAGGAACTTTTCAAAATGCAAATTGTGTTTGGTAAATTATAATTTAAAAGTCCATTGTGAAGTATCTTTAAGCAAAATGGTGTTTGGGGGAATTATACTTACAAAGGACTTTTGTGATAAAAAAATTATCAAAAAAAAAAACCGGCAAGGGCAAAGGTCGGGAGACCCCCGGCGAGGGCTGCCGGACGTTAGGTGACCCCACCGTGACCTAGATTTGGGGCGGCGAGGTCCTGCAACCTCGGTGGGAGGCTGCTGGACGTTGGGCGGCCACGCTGCGACCCAGATCTGGGGTGGTGAGGTCCCGCGACCTCGGTGGGAGGCTGCCGGACGTCGGGCGACCCCGCCGCGGCCCATATTTGGGGCGGTGAGGTCGCGTGACCTCTGGCGACCGCCGTGACCTAGATCTGGGGCGGCAAGGTCGCGCGACCCAGCTGCGACCCATGGCGATCGCCACACCCCAAACACGCACCACTCCTTGGCGACGGTCACACCACTCCCCGGCGAGGGTTTCCTGGGCCACCGCGACCATGCCGAGCCGTCGGCAGCTGCTCACAGCTTCAAGCAACACGTCCTTCAACAGAGAAGAAGATGAACAGTACAATAGGATGGTTTTGGAAGAAAATAAAATAATGAATAGTGTCACTTGTATGCCGAGAAAGTTGAAAGCCCAAGGCACCCTTACACCAGCCTTGGGCTTTCAGCCTTTAGAAGGCCAACTTTGGCCTAATGGGAATTGCAAAGTGGTTCCCAAACACCCCAACTTTGGCCTAAGTATCTTTAGAAGCTCAAAGCCCTTTGCAAAGCCAATTCCAAACGCACCCTATGTCTAAGGCTTGACAGTGGCCAATCTGAAGTCTACAGCAGGTAGTGAACTGAATTTACAGGTAAATCAATTCATATATGGCACCAATGGGGTGCAAACTCGAACACAAGAAGCTCAAGAAACCAAAAAAGAGCCTAATGGCAAGACAAAGCATTTACAGTCATTTTGTCACTGTTGAGCCAAAAAGTGTATCCAATTCCCATTGCTACTTTAATGCAGCTTGAAGAGAAAACTCACTTCAGTCCTCTCTAATGCACCTCCAAACGCCAGTGTTGTTTTTTCTTTTTGGAGATCCAACATGCTTTAAAGGCCAAATTTTGCAACCAGACATCTGTCCCTAAGTTCAGATAAATAGCTGTGGACATTGTATTAGATCATCAACGAGTTTTGAACTCGAGTTGGGACCTTTAGTTTTTCTAAGATTGCAGTGTCAGCTAACATTAATCTCATGTATACTAGTTGTTTCTAGAACCCATGTTTTCTCAACCTTTGTTGAAATTCGAGTTATTAACTTGTACGCATTTTGTGAGTCAAGGATATCTGGAAAAAAGCGATGTTGTGGATGGATAGAGGAGATAGGACCGGTCTTGAAAGCATGTGATGCTGTAAGCTGATGATGCTTCTTTGTATGTTGCCATTAACAATCGTGTAGAACACTATTGCTACTTTGGTCAATCAGTGAGACATGACATCTATGTCCAGTTTTTTGTTTTGCTTTTAAATTGTCAGTTTGGGTAATTTGTTATGACAACAGGATTTATCTATATCTGGGCATTTACTTTTATCTTTTGAATCATTGGTAGTTGTTTGAGTAACTTTACAGATTAGCTTAGTGCCAGTAGGTTTTAGGTTTTATTTGTATCTCAACCAAGAAAATCTTATGCATTCCAGAAAGATACCAAGTATGTCTATGCACTTTAGCCCATAAAATTTGGTGATTTTTTTTTGACTTTGCTGATTGTGAACAATTATCTTGATACTGTTGACACGTAATTGATAAGAATTTGAAATTCATAAAGAGGTGAAAGACTTATATTCTTACCATCTTGACAGACAGGATTGTGAGTCACAAGGATTTACCAGTTGAATCTTGCACTTTCTGCATATGATGTTTGAGTTAGTTTTCCACTAAATATGACCATCAATTACAAAGTAGCTCTAGTTCTTTCGCTGAAAGAAAGTTCTTGATTGATCATGAAAAAGGTAAGCGGAAGTTTTAATTCCGTTTGTTTCACAGAAAATAAATGATGAAAATATCTTTTGTTCATTCATTTTGCAAGGGATATAAACTATTCATTTTAGGAATTTTTTTTTCCAAAACATTCATTTTCTACAAAGCAAACGGAGCTTTGATGTCTCATCTTTCCCGTTTCTTCTGTTTGTCACCCTGATGCATTTGTATTTTTTGTTTGGCCTTCATTTCGCCATTTTTTAAAGTTTGCTAAAACATAGGAAAGAAGCGGTAGATGTGGAATCTTAACATTTAATATTATTGCTTCATCACGCTTCTCCCTTGAGAAACACTTTATGCACTGACTTATTTCAGGTACTCACAAAGCTGACTTCTGCTCAGTCATACATAGAAGCATTCTCTGGAAAACTACTTGAAGAAGTTGTGGTGAGTCTCAGATTCAATGTGATCCATGGTTCACATTTAGGATTTTGTTGTTCTCTCTCTCTTTTTTCCTTTTTGAAATATGATGTATTGCAGGAGCAAGAAGAAGCTGAAATGGAGTTGGAGGTTCTTCAAAATGAGAATCATGCAGAAGATCAATTCAGAGATTCCAAAGAGAGCACTCAATTTAATTCTTCAGCTGGTGATCGTATGTCCTTGTCCTCTTTATCTTGTAGAATTTGTTTTTCCAGTATTTATGCTTCCTTTTTCAGATCTGATGAAGGATGAGAATCGTCTTCAGCAAATCAAGAACTCTATTCAGTCAATGTAAGTTTCATTTCCTTGCTTACCAATCAATTCAACTCCTACGTCAGATTGAGGAAGCACAAGGACTTGGTTTGATCTTTTTTCTTCTTGTGATCAAAGTATGCACAAGGACAGGAAGTATTAGTACTCTTGGGTAATACAGTTGAATTATGGTGACTCTAACATCCATTTCAAATGCATATCCGAATGAGCACAACATGTATTTTTGGCCTTTTTTTTTTTCTGAAATGATGCACTTTGTGTGTGCTGGTGGCACTTAAAGTGTTCAAGTTTAGTTTGCCAAGATCCTCATGATACAGCAGAGAGCTCCATAGTGATGATGGACCATGAGTGCACCTTATTTATGTTGAAATTGGTAAAAAAATTTCTTTGAATGCTAATTCTTGACGAGTAAATATATTTTTAATGCTCTTGAACATTGTACCTAGGGTTTCTTCAGGATCATTCTTGAAAATTGCATAAGTCAATTCTCAAGAGGACAATTGTTTAAATTCAAATGTCATTCATTGACTCCTCAAAAGTAAGGTCTTGTTAGAGGCTCTTTGAAAATGCTTCTCCTATTAAAGATTAAAAACCCTGGAATACTGCTTTAACTAGAAATATACACTTGATAGTAATCCTTAGGAGAAGAATTCTAATCCTATTATGTCTTCCATGGATCTATGAAAAAGCTCATTTTAACCAAAATGAGTGATGATGTCAATGTTTTGATAACTATAGAATCATTTAACTGGTGGACCGCATCAAGTAGTATGGCAGATGCTCTTTGGTGCAAGGGCGGTGTGTAGTTTCTCTGTCTCCTCCACAATGAGAGACCTAGTTGAATTAGTTTACTTTTGATATCATAGGGAGAGGAAGAACTCATTGAAGAGTTCAATGAAAAGGAAGAACACGTGGTCGGTCATGATTTTAGAATAGATGTAGTACCAGAGGAAAATTATGTGAAGTCAACAGAGAATTATCTCTTAGTAGCTGGTTATTAATCAAACAATTCAGAAAAATGTAACAAGGTTACAGGCTGCTCTTCATCAACTATATAACCGATTCTTATATATTCATAGTTTAATTGTGTTGATACAATGCCCCAGAAGCAAAAGCACTTGCCATTTGTTAGTCTTTGGGAGCATCCTGAAGTCATCTGATTCAAACTTTGGCTTTCAAGTTAAGTTCCAAACTAGTGGATATGTCGAAGGGAGGGGCAATGCCATACGCAAAAAGGAAAAGACTCCTAGAATGGCACAAGCAATTGGCGATTTTGCCCATTTTCATTAATCCATGAACAGAGGATTTATATGCCACATATATCAATTGGGAAAAAATCATTTGAACAAGAAAGAACTAAAATTGATTTTATATGTGACAGCCATTTTTTATACTGGGAATATTGATGAACCCAATTATTGCAATTGCTCACCAGCTAAGCATTTACTGATAAATTGGAAGGAAGGCTCCTTAAGCATGTAATACAACATGCTCTTTTGAGGCTAGCTTGATAGCAATTCTTGAATAACCACCAGCTTTAATTTCATTCGGCAGTGAGAAGTCAAGGCTGCGAGAAGAAATAATAGCTCGCCGGCAAAAGAAACTCCTTATGAGACACACTCGCAAGAAGTTCCTGGAAGAGGCTGCTGTACGAGAAGCAGAATTACTGCAGGAGCTTGATAGGTTCTTTTCCCCCCTTATATTGATGCCTTTAGTGATTTTGACTTTGCTCAATTCTAAAATGTGAACGATCTCATGTTTATATAAATTACTGATGGCCTTTCTCAGGGAAAAGACAGCTGAGGTAGAAAAAGAGATTGAGAGACAACGGCTGCTTGAAATTGAGCGTGCAAGAACCAGGGAGTTGCGTTACAGTCTTGATCTGGAAAAGGAGAAGCAGGCACAGGCAAGAAAATCTTTCACTACAGCTCAAGCATGCCATAGGTCTTTCTATAGTTATAGGCAATTAATCAGTAACGGTGATCAATTAATTTAGAGAGCCCTTGCAAATTTGTTATGATATGGTAAAAGGCAAGTATGTGCATATACTGATGTTTAGAGAAGGAGTTCCTGTTCCCCAACAAGGGATTTACAGGTAAGTTTGTTCATTGTATTGAAAACATCCAATGCATGCTCGTCACATCCTTCAATAAACAATCCTTCTGCTAATCTGTACAACTAGTATTTCTCTTGCTGTTAATTATTTTTCCTGGCATTAAAAGTTTTGGGCTGCCTTTAAAAACTGTTGGAGTCTCAGGTCTTAAGAGTGACCTGTATTGAGGGAGCCTGGTGAATGACCCCCTATATATGTTAATTTTCCCTCGTCTTGGTTTGCTGAGAGAATTTTAAGCTGAGAAAAACTTTGAATTGCACATTAACTTTACGTGTTCATTGTTCAAAGTTTTTTGTTGATCTTCATCGACATCTTATTATTTGGATGACCAAATAATTATGAAATAGACAACGAAACATACCCATGAATGGAGAGGCGTGTGTGGGTTGAAATTATCTCAAGTCGAATAAATTCAAGCTCCTTACACATGCCTTTTCATTTTCTATTTTTTATTTTTTGGCCTATTGTAAAGTACTTTTGAAACTACAAACTCAACCTAAATAGCATGCAAACTTACCGGTGTATTCACTTAGCTAATGTGAATCATCCACTTCATATCATAGACTTTCTATTAATGGAAGATGATCCATTTGAATAGCAAAGCTATGATTGTTAATATACTCCATTGACAGATTTGTTCAAGCATTGTAGTCAAATGGTATGCTCCGTGAAATACCCCACTAACATAATGGACCTGGTAAGATGCAGTTTAAAAGCTTGGGCGGATGGCCCAAATGTGGAATAATTTGCATTTGGTGGCAATAATTCTTTTCTGCATAATTTTAACATAATTTTGGTCCTTAACCACTCACTCAACAAAATTCTAGTAGTTTTAGTATAGTACTGGCTGGTTTTTCTGCTGCTGGTTCACAATAAGCCAATCAAACTCCAGTGGCTTTATTAAGGTTCTGACTAATTCTTCTACTTTTTTTCATTGTTGATCCTCAATTCACAAATGAAGGGCATTGTATGAGAAATTCTGGAAAATTAAAATGTTTTGTGCTGACAATAACACATAAATATGCTATATATGGAGAGAAATTAACATGTAGTTGTATCTTTCATTGAGAAGCCTGTCAGCTTTTGTTAGTGCCTAGCGCCCTTAATCATTCATTATGAGATTACTTCGTTGCATAAAAAATAGTTTTGGCTACTTTCAATTCTCACTTGTTTGTCTACCTAAAAAAGTTTAGGTACTTCATAGATCTTATGGCAGCTGTGGTTCTGCGAAGTCACAAATTATTTTCCATTCTCTCCTCATTTGATGACTAAGCTATTCTGAATGATTGAATAAAGGCAATCCTTGGGTGGATAGTTTCTTTATTGATTCCTATTGGGGCTGTGCAGTTGGACACGCTATAGTCATAAATGACTAGAATATTATCATTCAATTTTTCAATTCTGAAGCTTTTTGTCTTCCCTTTTCTTTTATACACAGAGAAATATATCTATGGAAGAGTGTTCATCTAACAAAAACATTGTTTAAAGAGAATCATTAGGAGTGGGAACATGACAAGCTCTTGATGATGTGCTGAAAAACTAATGAAAAAACTGTCCAGAGACCCCTCACAGTTTGGGTCATTTGTAATGTAAATTGACTTCTTCCATCAATAATTTGGTTCCAATTGATCAACTGAATCCTTGTGATTTAGTTATCATGTGAGACTGTATTTCATATTTTTGAGATGCTCATTAATTGACTCCTCATACTTGGAAACCTTTCTAATCCATATTTAAAAAGTATATGGAGATTTCTTTACCTTGGGGAAAAAAAAAGAATAAAAAGAAGAAACTGAAATTAAAGGTGTGCGGGCTTTGATAGGTGACAACAGCTACTGAAATTAAAAGCTAGACAAATAATCTATGGAAAAGCAGGTTATTAGTATAGATGTAGGTAAATATTCTTCTTATATATGGTAAATGGTAAATTTTCTGTTCTTTCCCAAGCTTAGAGTGGCGTCCTGGCAAAGTTTGTAGTCTTCTGGCATCCATCTTGTTTGGAGGTGCTAGATGTTTTGCCTCTTTGATATTAAGTTTGCCAGTTTTCTTTTTAGTGCCACTAGGGTATCTACCTTCTACTTAATCCTATTTTGTGGGGGCAGAGGAAGTTAGTGCTGCTTGTGAAACACTAAACTAGGAAGTTTTTTTTCTTCCTAGTGAGATGGTATCATCAAATTATACTAACCTAGTGATGAAACTCACACCAAAAGATCATGCCATTTTCTTAATTATGGTAGCTCAATGTATTTCTAAACTGATATGATTTGCCCTTCAAATAAAAACAACAGAATCATTTTTTTTCTTGGTTGGTTGAGTCTTCTTTGGCAATAATTATGGCACTGCTTGTAGAGAGAACTTCAGCAAGAATTGGAGCAGATTGAATCAGGAGTACGATCTTCAAGGCGTGAATTTCCATCCTCCGCTCAGTCCAGGTATCACTTTGGTTCTTCACATGTGAACCTTAAAGAGGATTCTCATTTTCTTTCCAGCTGTTGAAGATTCTAAATACCAGTCCTTGATCAAATTTAAAGGTAGTATAATGTTGCAAGCTTTTCGCTTGTTGCTTGTACACAAATTCATTCAATCAGATGGGACTACAGATATTTGTCTATATTATTTATTACAACTAACAACCACCAGTCCTTGTCTCTCACTAAATGGAGTCAATTTAATGGACCCTCTTGGGCCACCGGGCACTATCCTTTTTGCGAGCTTTGCAGTACGTTTGGCAAAGTGGGCTCGTAGTTAGAGTTGTCAATTTGTGTTTATCATGGCCCTTCTTTCAGGCCAGGTGTTTATTTGAGCGTTTACTGGTCATGTTGGGTAACTCTGTTCCTTCTTTCTTGATCCCTTTCCTATGATGCCTTTCAATTCTTTCATCCCCTAAATTGCTGGGCTAGAAATGATATCTGGCTTTTTATAGTTGTTTTTATTATAGTATTCCCCTTGATGAAATGTGCAGTCGCTCACGGGATAGATATCGTGAGAGGGATAATGGAAGGCCGGTTAATGAAGGAAGCACAAGAGCAGGTGGTGGGAATTCGCAGCCTGAAAATGCTGGCAGCAGCTCATCCATGGGAACAATGCCAACGGTTGTGTTGTCTGGATCTCGTCCATTTGCTGGGCAGCCACCCACAATTTTGCAGTCTCGTGACCGAGCCGATGACACGGGCAGTAATTATGAAGAAAATTTCGATGGAAGCAAGGACTCAGGTGACACGGGTAGTATTGGGGATGGGGAGTTGGTGTCGGCATTTGACGGGCAACCTGGTTTATATGGATCTGCCCAAAGGCATGGCTCTAGAGGAAGCAAATCGAGGCAGGTGGTGGAAAGAAGGGAACGTGATGGCAGACGTGAAGGAAAATGGGAAAGAAAACATTGATTATTTCTATTTTGTTTTTCTTTATTAGGGTGGCAAAGTGAAAGCTTAGGGTAATGTATCAAGGATAAATGTAATATGTTCACTGTCAGGGGGAACAAACTGGGGGCGGCGGAATGTACAGATGTTTACAGGAAGAAACATGTTCATCAAAGGCTATTCGCTTGGTGGTTAAGTCTAAGTCAGTTCCTGTTTGTTACCTCTCTGGACCGGTTGACGTTTAGGCGTCTTGTGAGGTAAATTTGGGGTCTTGACTTGGTTCATTCTCTTATTTATGATGGATCCATCTGAAAACTCTCTTTGGTAATTTTCAAAAGCAAACGGGCTTTACATTTATGTTAAGCTAGGGAGTCGAGAATGCATCGCCTTTGTAGTTCAGACTCGCTTAAGGTTCCCATTGCGTACTGCTGCATTCTACTATTTATTTTTATTTTTATTTTGTGTCGAATTGCATTCTACTATATTGCGTTCGACTTTAGCAAGTAAATTATCGTCGCCTGACTGGTGGGGGAAGTTGCTCCCTTTACTAATTGCCCTCGATATGAAAAGTAATGTAATTTCTTCCTTGGAATAAGGAGAAAGGTCCCATGGACATTTATTGTGTAAACTTACAAATTGTAACGTTCGAGATAATCTATGAACGTATATTAAGTGGTCATTTGCCAAAACATCTAAGAACAGTAGAAAATCTTATTTGAGATTTCAATGTAGAATGATAGTGGAAGAAGTTATTTAACTATAGTCAAAATTATGTTGGATCTATCTGAAATGTGCACTCGATCTTTCTACTTATTTAATATCGGATCATTGCCTACCGTAATTTGATGTGACCAAGGACCTTGCTCTGTGTATCATGAAATAGACATAGATCTTCCGAACGAAGCCAATCATAAAAGAGCGGTACATGCGGTAGCACTATTGGATGGTGGCACTCTTGGATGGGAGTGGAGAAGGTCCCGAAGTGTTGTTCCAGTACATTGCGATGCTGAAACTTCACTTATGATGTTTGGCCTAAAACACCATGCTAATGAAGTTCAACTTCCCAGTTTTTGCATATCCTAGGAGTCCTCTTTGACTTCGAATAGTCATCCGCTATCGTTCACGTGCCCTGACTCTTTGTGCCACAGTCCATGAGCATGACACGACTCACAGGGTTTCTATACAAAGGATCATGAATCTATCTCCCAAAATTCTAGGGCTTTCTTGAGTATTCTAAAATACTCCTAGGGATGGGCGATATTGTAATTGTATACGATTGTAATAAATGCAAAAAAATTGTAGTTAGGAAGATGCAATTTTCACCGTTGGATCAAGAGCAAATCTACTAATATGGTTAACATTGTATTTGTATATATGGGAGCCTCCTCCCCCTTCATTGATGTATCATTTACAAATGAAATCTTCTCTCTTAAGATTTTCTCTTTCTAAAATCCTTGTGAGTCGAGAGGGCAAGGCTGACTTGGTAAAAAATTCCTAAAACTACACAGGTTGAGAATGCTAGATCGATTGACTCGTGATAAGTGGTACCCGAGCAAATCGTTCCAAGGCGCAATGGTTGATCCATGTTATGATGTCTTGATCATTCATGGTGAGGATCGTGGAAGGGTCGTTGAGAAGGTTGGTACCAAGGCAAAAAAGGGCCATGGTTACTCAAGTTCGAGGGATCTGATGGGTGACTTGAAGCACTGGGTGGTGAACATGGACCTTGTTGTCTCAAAAGTCCAAGGATCGGTTGAGGATTTGACCCAGACCATTGAAGGAGTTGAGGCCAGAAGGGAAAAGCTCATAGCCGAGGTGCAAGAGGCTCAAGACATGCATTATAGAATTTGTGGAGAGGTGTTGGGGGCCTTGGCCTAAGAAGTCCAACAACAAGATGATGCCTCGGATGCCAGGATGGCGGTCATGCGCACAAAGATAGCCAAGCTTAAGGGGAACCTCACGGAAGTTGAAGCGGCACGCATGACTGGAGTGAGCACCATGTAATCAAATCCATGATTGGACACGCCCAAGCCAAAGGAGTTCAAGGGCCCGCAAGTAGCCAAGGGTGTGAACAACTTCCTATGGTGCATGGAATGGTACTTCCGAGCCATGGGAATAATCAACGTCACATCTCGAGTAAATACTACAACTATATACATGGTTGATAATGCATTGTTGTGGTGGCATCATCGGCACGATAATGGGAGTGGTGACCCTATAATGACTTGGGTAATGTTTATGAGGAATTTCGACGGAACTACTCTCCCGAACAAGATTTGGCTCAAGATTGCCCGTCTTTAATTCTAGGGCTTTTGACCACTCTAGGAGGAGCTATTCATGGTCATAATAGAGATTATGCAGAGGAAGAAGCTCACAATGAGCTTTGTCACCTAGAGCAAAAGGAAAGAGTTCACTAATATATCAAGCCATACTTGGAGTTGCTACTCTAAATCCCATTGATGAGCGATATGGAGGAGTATTATCAATTCATGGGTGGCCTCAAACTATAGGTCAAGCAAGAGCTCAAGCAACGCAACATAAGGGATCTCACAACTACCATGATTGTGGCTAAGACCCTCGTGGAGTACAAGCCACCTTCTACGAGTAAGCCAAACTCCCGTTTGAAGGACAAGGCCAATGGGTGGAGAAACAAATTCCACCGTCTGAGTGAAGGCAAAACATCAACACTCCCTCCTAAGGCTTTGTTGGAGTGGAGCAGTCGAGGACAAAGGAATGTATGCACCTATAAGTGCTTCTTTTGTGATGGCCCGCATATGACTCGAGATTGTCCAAATATGGTCAAGCTTGTGGTCCTCTTCAAGGAGGACAAGAGTCAAAGGAAGATACTTCACTAGGTTTGTTGCGGATCCCAAGCATCATCAAGTCCAAGAAGGCAAAGGAGCCTAAGGGACTTATGTTCAGGGATGTGAAGATCAGAGGAACCACGATGAGTGCACTTATGGACATTAGGGTATCTGATCTCTTCATATTAGAAGAGGCCACAAAGAAGTTGAATCTTCGAGTTGAAAAAAGAGTTGGGTGGCTCAAGACTGTGAACTCCAAGGAGGTCCTGACTAGCATTGTGGCTCGGGATGTGGAGCTTCACATTGGACCATGGACTAGCTAGGAGACTATCGTGGTAATCCCTTCCAACAATTATACTTTATCACGGGTCTTGGAATCCTAGATAGGATAAATGCTGGTGTTATGAAATTCATCGACTGTATATGCATATTGGATGGTCATTGCCAATGTGTGATCCTGAGCTAGCGTGAGTCGAGTTGTGATTGAAAGATACCATTGGCTATGCAAGTTTCTTTGGGAGCAAGGAAATGGGAGGTAATCTTCTTGGCAACTTTGAAAGCTAAATGCCAAAAAGGTGAAGGGAGTTATGTCCTGACGGAGGTAGCTAGGTCCTCAACTCATTCAAGGATATGATGCCTCTTAAACTATCAAAGAAGCCTTCACCTCGAAGGGAGGTGGATCATCGGATTGAGCTTATGCCTATGGTGCCTTATTGCATGGTGCCCCCGAATTATAAGAACTACCAAAAAAAAAAAAAAAACCTCAATGAGTTGCTTAATGCAAGTTATATTTTGTCGTCAAAGGCTTCATTTAGCACCTTGGTTTTGTTCCAAAAGAAGCATGATAGATCACTCCGGATGTGCATAGATTTATGGATGTTGAACAAGCTCACGATTAAGAATATGTATCCAATCCCACTCATTGCAGATTTATTTGATCAACTTGCAGGAGTATAGTGGTTCACCAAGCTTGACCTTGGATTGGGCTACTACCAAGTTTGATTCATCGAAGGGGATGAGCCGAAAATTGCTTGCTCAACGCGTTATGGATCCTACGAGTTTCTCGTTATGTTATTTGGCCTAACCAATGCTCTAGCCACGTTTTGCACAGTGATGAACAAGGTACTGTACCCATTCCTTGATCGGTTTATCGTGGTTTATCTTGATAATATCATAGTATATAGCTAGACACTTGAGGAACACATCAAGCACTTGAAACAAATTTTCCAAGTCTTGAGTGAGAATGACTGATATGTCAAGCACGGGAAATGAGCCTTCGCTCAAAGGGAATAGCCATTCTTAAGGCATATCGTTAGAGGTGGATGAGTGCGGATGGACGCGGCCAAGATTCGAGCCATCGTGGATTAGGAACTATCGACTAGTTTTGATGGAGTAGAGGTCATTCATTGGCCTCACAAACTACTATCAACGTTTCATCTAAAATTATTCAAGCATCACTATGTCACTTATGGATATGTTAAAAAATGAGAAGCTATAAGATGGAAGACTCGATGCCAAAAGATGTTTAATTGGTTGAAGTAAGCAATGACCGAGGAGCCGGTACTCATGTTGCCTGATTATTCCAAACCTCATAAGGTAGAGATTGACACCTCATATTATGCTATTGGTGGTGTTCCTATGCAAGATGGGCATTTGGTGGCATTTGAGTCTCGAAAACTTAACGATACCAAATAGTGGCATATTATCTAGGAGAAGGAATTGACCACGGTGGTGCATTGTCTTCATACGTTAAGGCATTATCTCTTGGGATTCAAGTCCATCGTGAGGACATACAACATGGCCACAAGCTACTTTCAAATCCAAAAGAAGCTGAGTCTGAAAGGGCGTTGTGGTCGCTCTAAGTTGACCCGAGTGCTCATGGATTGATCGCAACAAGAAGAGGCTGAAACATGACCCAATGGTCAAGGTGCTCCTTGAATATGCATGGGAGAATAAGACTTGACAGTTTTGGTGTGAGGATGATCTTTTTTACACCAAGGGGTGGTGATTGTACATGCCACTCCATGGGAAGTTGAGGAATGAAGTATTGCTCAAATGCCACCGATTGAAGTGGGCAGGGACCCCCCGCACCATGATGCTTGTGGAGGATTAATGCTATTGGTCTCACCTACATGACGACATTGAGACGTATGTGAAGACCAATCTTGCATGCCAACAAGACAGGCTAGAGCAGCTCATCACCGGGGGTCCTTGAGTCACTTCCTATCTCAGAGCGTCCATGGGAGAGCATCTCCATGCACTTTATAGTGAACTTACCAAAGTCCGAAGGGTTGTCATGGTGGACTAAATCTCCATGTATGCGACGTTCATGCACAGGACGAAGGATTGTCCAGCCGAGGAGGCAGCCAAGCTATTCATCAAGTACATCATCAAGTATTGGGGAGTATCATGGGTGATCTGTGAGCAATCATGATCCTCAATTCACAAGGAGTTTCTAGACCAAGCTCTTCAAGTTGTTGGGGTTAGACCTCAACTAATCTAAGAGTTTGCATTCCCAAACCAACGGTCAAATGGAGAGGGTAAATGCACACTTGGAGATATATCTCTGATATTATGTGAGCATGAGACAAGTGAATTGGGAAAAGTTGATCAACGCAGCCTAATTCTCATACAACCTACAACGAAGCAAGTCCATAAATTGGAGTCTATTTGAGATCACGATAGAGCAACAATTGTTCACTCCAAGCGCGGTTGCCATGGGCTACCGAGGGAGTAGCTAATCCACATACAAGTTCGCCAAGGATTGGCACCAGTAGGTGAACTTAGTGTGGACCTATCGACATAAGGCCTCAAAGCACATAAAGAAGTGGGTTGATAAGAAACAATGTGAAATTTCAAGTCGGGGACTTAATGTGAGCCAAACTACACTTGACCCTCCGATACAAGGATGTGTGTAAGGGGTTGATCCATCACTATGATAGGTCATCCCGAGTGTTGGAATGAGTCGAGAAGATCACGTACAAGCTGAAGCTACCATCGAAACTCAAAGTACATCTAATATTCTATGTTAGTATGCTTAAGCCTTTCCATATAGATGAGAAAGATCCAAATCGAGAGGATTTACAATAGGCATCACTTGGGGACAAAAACCTTGTTTAATTGAGAGGTTGAGTGCATCATGGCATATCGAGTCACACAAAGCGGTATTGTGCACTAAAGTAAGAGTATTTGGTCCAATGGAAAGGTCTTCTGGAGAGAGAAGCCAGTTGGAAACCCAGTGAAGCACTTTGGCAATTTAGGAAGCACATTGATGCTTTCTATGCCAAAGATATGATGAAGAGGTGCTTGACTAGGTGGGGGAAAATGTCACAATCCAAGGAGATGGCATGACCCAAAATATTTATGTACAAAAGATTGTGACTGATTTGTGAATGAGCGGCCCTCAACCTATCCCTTAAAATCCTAGGGATTTCGCGAGTATTCTAATATACTATTTTGAGGGGTGATATAATAATTATATACAATTGTAATAAATGCGAGAAGATAATAGTTAGGGAGATGCAATCTCCACCATTAGATCAACATGAGATCTATGGTTATGGTAAGCCTTGTACTTGTATGTATAGGGCCTCTCCATTTGTATCTTATTTACAAGTGAAATACATTCTAAAACTTCTCTCTATAATTTTTCTCTCTAAAATCCTTGTTAGTTGAGTAGGTAAGGCTGACTTGGGAAGAAATTCCTAAGGTTGCATGGGTTAGGGAATGCTAGATCGATGTGCCATAGTTGCATCGCATCATTCTCTAAAGCTCCTAAAGATGTCTCAGGTGATTAGTCAATGATTCTTAGAGGAAGTACAAACCATTGTCTTTATTCCATCCTATCACCATGTGAGCATCTATTCTTTCATAACTTACACCTTATATAGAGAATTGCTATCCAATTTCATAATGACTACTCATACCTATAAAGTCTATTATCAATTTTTGTACATTTCTCACCTCAATCAATCTCACTATGGCATCATGCATCTTGATTTGAATTGTTCCTATATCCATTAATTTACGAGTAGCATTTGTAGACACCTAACTCTTTACTAAGGCTTTTCTAAATTTTGATTAAAAATGAACTTTGTTGACATTAGGATCGAATGGTATAATTGGCCACCCTCTATAAGAGCGTTCTAGCAACACCCAACTTACCAAAATTGGATGGCCGGATCACGGGATCATGCAATTTTTTATATTGATTGTCCAATCTTGGGGGTGTTAGGAAGAATGTGACAATCTTATATCAAATGATGAATTCACATAGATCTACTCATAAGTTTTGCGCTACCTTCACAACCATGTTACGAATCCTAAACCAAGAAAAAAGAATTAATCATTGTGCTTGTTGAGACAAATTCCAAGAAATTATTGCAACATTACTAAAAAGTTCATCGCTTCCGTGATGATCTCCTCCTTTGATCTTTCATTCCAACAATTGGACCCAAGTAACGATCACTATTATTTGTTTGTTTGTAAAACAAACAAATGGTGTTTTTCTTTATCTCACATATGATAATAGTTGGGAGGAAGTGGGCTATTTTATAAGTATCGGTCTTGTAGTTTGTTCAAAAGAAGAATAATTGGTGGTGACCACTAATCCTCTGTTTACTATTTTATATTTTATTTCATACAGTAATCTTGATAATCTTTATTAGTTGAAAGGTTGTATTTATCCAATCAAACTTTTAAGAAGTTATGAAATTTGAATTTTAAAAAAAAAATTACTATTGTTATTATTATTATTAGGGTTAATACCACGAAAAACCCTAAATTGGTATACCTATGACAAATTTACTTAAAATCAATACATCTGACAAATTTATCCAAAACTAATACACTAGTGACAAATTTACTCTCTGTTAATTTCTGTTAAATTTTACTGTCAAATTGTTGAGTTGAATGACAAGTGACAGTTGACTAGTATATCAGTTTGAGATTTTACTTTTCGTTTATCACAATTATACTAGTTTTGTGGTTTTTTGTGATGTTAATCCCTTTTAATGGAGGATATATTCATTACAAATGTACTAGTTTGGGGATTCTTGGAGGTCAAAAAAATTAGTTTTTGGTATATTTGTCACAAGCATACGGTTTGAGGTTTTCCGTGATATTAACAATTATTATTATTATTATTATTATTATTATTATTATTATTATTATTATTATTATTATTATATTCAGAATTTTATATATCTTTTCAAAGTAACCTTTGAAAACATACTTGTTCACTTTGCAACTTTTCCCAAAGGATTGTCTTTATATATTAGGGAAAAAGCCACCAAAAACCCCAAACTTTACTTGAAATGACAAATTTACCCCAAACTTTTTTTTTGTAACATGAAAAACCCTAAATTTTGCTCATCGTGATACATTTACCCCAAAAAATTTTGAGACACAAAAAACCCTGAACTTGTATTAGTATGACACATTTACCCAAAACTATAGGGCATTTCATCTTTTACTTTTAATTTTTTTTTCTTTTTCTTTTTTTTTCTTCTTCTCTTTTCCCCTCATTGGCCATGGCTGAGGGAAGCTGAACTCAAGCGAGGGCTGCCCTCACTGGCATCGGGCGAGGGTCGCCCTCGCTTGGGCTAGCTAAGGCCGCCCTCTCTAGCGTCGGGCAAGGACGGCCCTCGATTGGGTCAGCCGGGGGCCTCCCTCGCCAAATCTGGTAAGGGCACCCCTCGCTTTATGCCAGCGAGGGCCGCCGTTGCTTGAGTCTAGCTTCCCTCCGCCATGGCCGATAGAGGGAAGAGAGAAGAAGAAAAAAAAAAGGAAAAGAACAAGAAAAAAGAGAAAAAAATAAAAAGATGAAAATGCCCTTGGTGGGGGTAAACGTGTCACAGTTAGCAAAATTTGGGGTTTTCATGTCACAACAAATAGTTTAGGTTAAATTTGTCATTTTGGGTAAAGTTTGGGGTTTTTGGTATCTTTTTCCCTATTTATTAAGATTGAGATAAGTGCGTTAGTTTTGGAATTAATGTGTTTAAGTCTTTTTGAGTTTTCTTTCCAAAATTACAACTATCATTTCATTGTTTTTCTTTAAGAGACTCTAAAGAAGTACTAGAACTACTATTTACTATTCTCAATCGAGATTTTATTATATCCTGGAAGAAATTTGCCGGTGATGATTAGCAAAGTTGTGAGGCAAATATTTCTTTAAAGAAAGTGATGTCACGTTTGAAAGTCTAACTTCATTGTTTTTTCAAAGTCAAAGCAAGTTTCCAATAGCCACTCTCTTAAACTCATACCAGTGCTATTTGAGAAGATTTATGAAGAGAAAGAGAGGAAGAGTGATGAGAGTAGATGAAGAATTTGAACTTTCATGATTTCTTCTCTCTGTATTCTAAAGAAAATGTTCATTTGAGAGCTTGCACACTTGCTTGTTATGTTCTCTATTTATATTACATGCTCAGTTCTAAAGAACGGCCAAAGGTAGTTTTACAGTTCATCTAATAGAGAAACAAAATGAAAGTAGAAGGATCATGGATCCTAGTCTGTTGCTCGACTTCTCGTTCTATTAAGAGCACAAAACAGAGAAACGGTTATGTAGGGCACCACTCATAGTTTGACATATGGAGTTGGAGGATTCACCACCGACTTCATCTATTTTCTTCCTAGTTGAAGCAGCAACACTAGGCATACGCATAGCTAACATAGTTGATGATTTGCTCACTTCATTTCTTCTCGTCTTTGTTACAACGGTAGCATCTTTATTTCTTTTCTTCCTTGTTGAAGCAGTAACAGACTGTGCTCGATGAGTCTCAACATCCCCCTACAAATTGGGGAGGGGTATGAAGCCCATACCCAATTTGGTTATGATAGTAGAGTGATCTAATCATGATAACGATTTGGTAAAAATATCAGCAAGCTAACGAGTGCTCGGGACATAACAAACACTTAGTGGGCCTGATAAAAAGTTTTCCCGAACAAAGTAGAAGTCGACCTCGATTTGTTTGGTTCAAGCATGTAAGATAGGATTTGCAGTAAGAGAAATGGAAAATTGATTATCACAAAACAAAATTGTTAGTGAGGAGAGACATAGGCCAATGTCTCATAGAACAAAGTTGATCCATGTAAGATCAGTATTAGTAGATGCAGGAGCCCAATATTCAGCTTCTGTGGAGGAATGAGACACAAGAGGTTGCCTCTTGGTTGACCATGAAATGAGATTAGAACCAATATAGGTGCAGAAGCCAGTAGTTGAGTGTTTGGTGTCAATGCAACCAGCCCAATCAACATTTGAAAACCCGTATAAGGTCATTGAACTGTTAGAATGGATTAAAAAAAAAAAAAAAAAAAACCAAGATGAACAGTTCCTTTAACATATCGAATAACCCTTTTTAACTTATGGAAATCTCCAATTGTTGGTTGCTGCATTTTCTGACATAGAAGGTTTGTTAGATCAGGGTGAGTTATTGTTAGATATTGAAGACCGCCAACTAGACTTCTATATTCAAGTGGGTTGACGAGCAGGATATCATCATTTGTCATGGTGACTAGTCTCAGTGATAGAGGAGTTGAGATGGGTTTGCATTTTGTCATGTTAGCCCTTGTAAGAAGATCAATAGCATATTTGGTTTTACATTGAAAAAGATCTTGAGAGGTACGTTTGACTTCAATATCTAATAAATATTGGAGACACCCTAGGTCTTTCATGAGGAAGTGGAGACTTAATGACATGATCAGTTTAGCTAGTAGCTCATCTGGGCTACCAGTCAATACAATGTCATCTGCATAAAGCAACAAAAGAATTGTATCTAGTCCATCACGAAGCACAAAGAGTGAGGGATTAATTGTGCTATAGAAGAAGCTAGCTTTAAGAAAAAAATTGCTAAACTTTTCAAATCAAGCACGTGGAGCTTGACGAAGACCATACAAAGACTTCCTGAGAAGACATACATGTTGAGACATTTAGGGATGTGTAAAACTAGGAGGTTGCTCCATATATATTGTCTCATTTAATGTTCCATGTAAGAAAGCATTTTTAACGTCAAGTTGATGTATTGGCCAGTGCTTCATCATTGCTACAGAGAGTATTATATTGATTGTGGCATGTTTGACAATAAGACTAAATGTTTATGTAAAATCAACTCCCTCTTCTTGGTGAAATCCCTTAGCCACTAACCAGGCCTTCAATCTGTCAATACTTTCATTAGGTGCTAACTTAGTTTTAAACACCCATTTACATCATATGACATTCATTTGGTTAGTTCGAGGAACTAATATCCATGTCTGATTTTCATGCAGAGCATCCATTTCATCCTGCATTGCTTTACACCAGCTTTCATCTACCAAGGCTGATTTAACTGATCATGGTTCAAGAGGAACTTTGTATTCAACCAAGCATACATATTTGGGATTTGGCTTCACAATGCCGGATTTTAGTCAAATTTGCATTGGGTGTATAGAGATTGTACTTTGTGGGTTAAGTGAAGGATTTTGTTGTGCTTGGTCAATAATGATCTCAGTTGGTGCTTCAATGGTGTGAGTAAGAACTACTGGTTTTTTAGGAGCTGAGTCAAACTGCAATTGTAAGGTAGATGAATTTTGTGGCATTGCAACAGGATATGGTATATTGAATTGACCAATTTCCAAGACTCCACTATCTTGTAAATGTCATATATGTTCATTTGAGGGATATCTCACTTGTTCTGCACTTGTAGAGTCTAGAAAATTAACTTATTTTGCCCATTTTCGATATAGAGCAGTATAGTATACTGAGTGTACTCTGTTGTTAGGTTCTTAGCAAATGGAAAGAAACTTTCGTCAAACATCACGTGTCGACTAATATATATGCGACCATTAATAGGCACAAGACAATGGTATCCTTTGTGTCGTTCACTATATCTCATAAATACACACGTGAGTGATCATGGATCAAATTTATGTTGTGCACATGGTTTGAGATAGGGGTAACAGGCACGCCTAAAGACTTTTAGATGCTTATAGTTTGGCCTTTGTAGATAAAGTTTGCTGTAAGGCGAATGCATTTGTAACTTTGGTGGGGGAAGTATATTGACAATGTAATTAGGCATCATGAAAGCATCCACCCAGTATTTTAATGGAACTCTAGTGTGATAGAGCATAGCTAGCCCCAATTCAACCATGTGACGATGTTTTCTTTCGGAGATCCCATTCTGTTTTGGTGTGTAAGGACAATAGACATATTGTTTGATGCAACAAGTGTGTAAATGGTTCCGAAACTTGTTGTTAGTGAATTCTCCTCCACCATCACATTCAAATATTTTGATTTTGCGATCAAATTGGTTCTCTACTTGTTTTTGAAAATTGACAAAGATATCACAGAAGTCTAACTTCAACTTCATTGGATAAATCCAACTATAACAGGAAAAGTTGTCCACAAATATGACATAGAATTTGAAGTTTTGAAAGGAGTTAACTAGTGAAGGACCCCAAATATCACAATGAATCTTTTCAAAAGGAACATTAGATGCAAATTCTGATAAAAAAAAATGGTAATGTATGCTCTTAGCAACTTGATAGCTTCTACCCATAGTTTGAGTTCTTGTATTGTAGTGTATAGTTGCCGATTCTGCAAATACTTCAATGTTTGGAAGTTGGTGTGAGATAACCGCTAGTGCCACACATCTTCCCCTATAGCTTTATGTCTATGGGTGAAGAGGGCCTCTGTTGTTTGTGGATCCACTCAATAGAGTCCTTTAACTTTCCTTCCAAGCATCACTGTTGTGTTGGTGCGATTGTCCTTTATATAGACCCCATTTTTATCAAAAACAAATGAGTAGGGATAATCATCAATCCGTTTTGAAACTGCAAGAAGATTTTTCTTGATTTCAGGAACAACCAACACATCATTTAGAGGCAATAAATCGATTTTAGTATGTAATAAAGCATTACCAGTGTAAGCAATAAATAGGGATGAACCATTTCCTATCATAATTGTATCAGTCCTATTGTACTTGGAGAAGTTATAAACAATACCCGAATTTGTAGTGAGGTGGGTTGTCACACCAGTGTATGGATACTATTCATTGCCTTTAGAGTCCTCAAGATGCATTGTTGCCAAAGCTATTGGCAACAATGCATAAATAAGTTTGTTAGAACTAATTGGGATATTGAAGGAATCAATTTATCTTTTATAAAATGTATTAAGAGCGTGAGTCATTATATTATGTCAACTGAGATTATTGGTAGCACACTATGTAAAATAAGTTTGTTACACCAATTCATTTTCTTGTATACTACACATATATAATATTGGTCAAGGTTGGCAAAACTAATCCTTAACTGGTTAAGAAAAGGGGGAGCATTAGATCAAGACTGGTCAAGATCACAAATTATAGGTACATATTTAAGAAAAAAAAAACGTCTTTACTAGTTTCCTTTTATCAAGAAAACCGATTACATTTTACTCAAATATATCTTGATGCCCTCAGAGCTTTTGCTGCATGTGCTGTGCCCCATAAGCAGCGAAACCCCCAGCTACCATTGTTACCATACCAGGACCATTTTCTATAAAAGAAAAAGGACAAAAAAATGAAAGAACAGCTACAAGTTGCAACTAAGATGTTCATAATACAATTACTGGTCTGATAATCGCAGTTAGAATCAATACCTCATTGACATGAAGGACTGGGATAAGCAACTAGTGGATAGAACCCAGGTGGTGGAGGCGGAGGAGGATTACCGGCAGGTGGGGATCCACCTGGCGGAGGATATCCATGAGAAGGATATTGCCCCGCAGTGTGCCCAGCATAGCTCGAGGAACCACAATACCCATCTGGTGGATACCCTTGCTGAAGATATCCCAGTGGAGGATATGACCCTTGATGCATGTATTGCCCCGCAGCGCTCGAGGATCCAGCCGGTGGGGGATACCCCTGCGGAGCATATCCATGTAGAGGATATGACCCTTGACGCATGTATTGCCCCGCAGCGTACCCAGCATGGCTCGAGAATCCAGCCGGCGAAGGATACCCCTGCGGAGCATACCCATGTGGAGGATATGACCCTTGGTGCATGTATTGCCCCGCAGTGTACCTAGCATGGCTCGAGAATCCAGCCGGTGGGGGATACCCCTGCAGAGCATATCCATGTGGAGGATATGACCCTTGGTGCGTGTATTGCCCCGCAGCGTACCCAGCATGGCTCGAGAATCTAGCCGGCAGAGGATACACAGTCGGTGGATAACCGTGCAGAGGACATCCATGCGAGGTATATCCTTGCGAAGTATATGACCCGTGGTGCACGTATCGCCCCGCAGTGTACCCAGCAGTGCTCGAGCAAAGCCCTTTGTCACCAGAGAGCTCGGCAATTTGATTCATGTTTATTCAATGACAAATGATGCCTTAGGATGCCGAGAAAATTACAAGTAGGCAAGCCCACCACAAGCAATATTGAGACGAGCGACACGGCAGTCTGTCAAATGAGTTTGATTTTATACCTGTTTGCTTGACAAAGATCATCTGGTAACTAAGCAAAGGCTAGACCCCTTAATTCAACATAAGGACTACAGACAGAAAATTATTTCTTGGGCAACAAAAAGCAGACTAAACAGCTGAACTCGTTCCTGGTCTAAGATACCATGAGATGAATATGATAGACAAACGAATAAAGATTCTGCGACTTTCGTAGGAAAATGTCAAAAGCACTCCAAAACGGCAATCGCGCAAACGACTCGCGTGATACTGATCGGTTGGCACGTGTTGCAAGCGAAGCGAAATCAACCGCGTCCCCATTACTCCCCATCGTTTCACCAACGTGAAAATACAATTCCCATTTGTCAGAAGCAACATTCAACGGTCGAACCATTCAAACTCAGGAAGAAAAAAAAAAAAAAAAAAAGAGACGACAGAGGAGAGGGATATGTGGAGTGTAAAACCTAGGGGTGAGCATGGTCCGGGTTGGTCCGGGCCACCCCCTAACCCTAGGACCAACCCGTACAGTGTCGGTCCTCAATTTTTAGGACCGAGGACCGACCCTATTAAGCACGGGACCAAGGACCGGACCCACCCAATAGGTTCGGTCCGGTTCCGTGGTTAACCCGGACCGATTGATAATTTTTTTCATCTTATTTTTTATACTCCCTAAAAAAGCAAACCTACAAATTTAAATTACACATCCATCGACAATGCGACATTATGCAACTAAACTATAAATACCAATACATATTTAGCAAATTTAAGATGACATAATAATAGAAATTTCGTGCTGCTAACCGCTTATCGAGATATAGGACAAGATGGAAAGTTCTTGTACTTATTTATCTTTAATATTCATAACACCATATGCAAAAGCGTTTTCCTACATTTGATTATGTAGAGTCCACTCAACCAAAAAATGAGCTTCACACCACTTGACTAACAAATCACCGTAGCAATTGCAGTACTACTCTACTCTTCAAAAACTTCTACCATTTGACACAAATTGAAAAGCAAAGTGCAGTTGAAATTCATTAGTAAAATACAATTAAACCATAAAAAGTTCAAAATATTTAATATAAACCATGAATATATAATTTCACATCTTGTTAATTCACTTGAACTTCTAAACACTGAAAACAAAACAAACGACACATAATTAATACTCAACAAAAGTTTTAAATTGAAATTACTATTAGTGCTATTGATAGAATATCTCAATATAATATAATATAACGAGACATTTTACTTAAGTTTGAATATATAAAAGAATTATAAATAATATAATATAATATAATATATAGGGTTGGTCGGGGTTGGACCGATCCAAAACTCTTGAGGGCCAGACTAACCAACCCCATGCGGTGTTGGTCACGGAATTTCGGGGCCAAGGACCGACCGTCCCTTGGGAACCGGACCAGACAGCGAGGAGGTTGGGCGGTCCAGGGTCGGTCCAAGGTCGACCCTAGACCGCTGCTCACCCCTAGTAAAACCTAGTCAATATTTTCTCACGAGAGGAGAGGGATACCCAAGTACAAAATCAGAACAGACGAGCCATGTCAATCTCATGAGAGAGAAAGAGAGAGATCGTACGTAGTGGTAGGGGAGATGAGAATGGCGTCGCGTGTTGCTGCTCTGATTGGATGAACAGAGCGCGGGAGAGGAGATAACGAAAATAAAATAATCGAAGATTCGATGCGATAGAGGACTGGGACGTCCGTACATGCGGCAAGCGTTACTTGGACGCGTCTCCTCTCTCTCTCTCTCCGCGTCAAGTGCGAGCACGCGTGTTTTTACCCTCCTGCCTTTACTGGAATCAAATATAGGGTTAACGAGAAAATATTCCAAAGATTTAGGATACTTCCTGCAATATCTCTCCTTTTCTATTGATAGGTGACAAGATATAAACGTCACCGATAAATATGAAAACTTAATTCAATATATTTCAAATTATCACATATTTACAACTCATTAATAATAATAAAAAAAGGATTAAAAAAAGGCACAATTCTAAATTACATGTGCTTTCGAAGATTGTTGCCCACGAGATTCATCGTGAGGGCTGACTAAGGTATGAAAAGGTTCATTTCAAAGCAATTTACAAAGATTGAAGGACATGGGCGTGGTACGAGATCCCTCTTTGCCATTTAGAGATTCTTTTAGACAACATTTTCGTAGCAGCTTCAATTATGTAGAGGGTTGCTGCGGCTTTATGAAGTATTTAGCAAATACCTCCTAGGATTGCAGTACCTCTAGAACTGCAGTGGCTTCTAAGAAATCGCTTCACACAGTTTCAAGGAGTAGCAACTTTAGAATAGTATGTGGGTCACATTGATAAACATCTAAATACAGGAAATATTTGTTTTGATGGCATTGGTACATAATACGGGAACAGTCGGTGGATTGAAAATTATAGTACTTGCTTATATGTCCTCGTGAAATTTTAACAAAATCGACCATATGTTATGAAATACATGATTTACCACATTTTACAGTACAATACATCGACAATTTAGCCACAACTAGATGAAACAAGCTATCTTATCTTCATATCTATCACCTTCCATAAGTTTCCAAAATAATATCGACATGATGCTGCAAAAATCCCATTTTTTAGGGGAAATGCTAAGGTTACATCTGTTATCTATTTCAAATATATACCTTGAATAGTGAATTATTCTCACTTTTAGGTCCCTTCCCATTTTACTCGTAAAAAGTATTTCTCTTACCCACGAAATCAATGACAAAAAAGTAAAATTTCACATAGATTCCCCTTATATTCCCCTTATAAATCCTCAAATCAACTCCACTTCTTATCATCATTCCATTATTAATTTTGGAACAATATACAAAATAATAGTTGAGAACACACATGTTATTATGAAGTTCACATAAAAATACACAGTGATGATTGAGTACATGCAAGGCACGCGCTTGAAAACTAGTATAATCTATATATATAGACACGCACACACACACATCTACTGACATATTAAGATAGTATTATGATAGAATATATATATATATATATATATATATATATATATTTATATTTATATAATTTAGGGTTAAGTGTATTGAAAGTTTTAAACTTGTTATGAAAGTATAACTAAATTCTAAATCTTTCAAAAAGTGCAAACAAATACCAAAATTCATCAAATTAGTCTAATTAACTCTTTTCGTTGATTGCAATTTTTAAAGATTTTAGGATTTGATCACACTTTCTGAAAATTTTAGGACTTTATTGTACTTTTGTGACAAGTTTTAGGATTTCCAGTATACTTATCTCTAGAATTTAGGTTACAAAATTATTGTATCACCTCTATATTATTAAGGACATTGTTTATTTTTATTTGATTTAATTTAATGCAGTTTGTGTATTTATGGATGCAAACAAGACAATTTACGTGTGTGAAATTAGTTGAATTAAATGTTATACAAAAATAATAAATCTTAACCTATGAACTTCAACCGATCAAAGCAAGCAAACCTTACGCTCTTGCATCGTTAAAATACACATTTTCTTATCCAAGTCTATGTTTAAGGAATGATTGGCCATCATTTAGAGTGCATTTGTTTCGCAAAATTTTTTTGTCCATAAATAAGGATGCATTTTTTTTATTTACATTATATATAATCCATGATTTTATGTCAAATTTTTCGACTAGAGCCTTTTCATTGTATTAAGAGAATGTTCATTTGTTGCCCCAATTTTTTAGGGTTCCAATTGGCAGACTAAAATGTTTTCAATTTTATTACACCGGCTAATCAATTTGGAGAGGAAAAAATATCAAGAAACATATCTTTTCTTTTCTTAATCTACAATAATACATTATTTTTGCTATTACAAAAGTTTAGTGGTGGGAAGTATATCGCTAATAAAAAGAACCTATAGTCATGATACAAACGTTAGCAATTATGTTATCGGAAAATATGTGCTCTAGTCTATTTGCTGATTTAATTATAAAAAAGAAAAAAGAAAAAATAATGTAATACAAACAACAAAATCCCTTCATTTTCCATCGCTAATATAGACAACCTATAATAACTATAGTAGGTAATATACTACTTAAACCAAATAGCGTTATAGATATCACGGCTCTATTGCATTACCTTGTAATTTATTTACAACGTAGTAGTTACATCACAACCCTGTTCAATTATTGTAATTAAACTACCTTTAGCGTGGGCAATGGTGTTGAACTGTTGGGATTTGGCAAGAAGAAGAAGAAAAAATACATGCTAGTCATTAAATAGGCAATATATTGATGCATCATTTCAGAAGAAGTTAGATTTAGTTTAATTTATTTATCTAAATATAGAAGATTCCCACACGTGAATAATGTGAAAACCTTGTGATGCCAAAATGAGATTAAAGGACATTGATATGGTTTTTCATTCAGCATTAATCAATAAGTATCATTTAATAGTTTATTGTATTTCACCTCAAAACAAAAACCACACAAAAACATGAAAAATGGGCATTCAACCAAACACTAGTATCTCTAAGGATTGCCTCCTCTCGCTCATGTTAGAGTTTCCTCTCGCGTTAAGGTCGAGATTTTTGCCATGTCTTCATCTTCCTCAGCTCTTCGTCTAATTTGGGCGACTCATTTGCACTTTCGGTGCTCCCTGCTACTTCTACCCTAACTGTATTCGTTGCTCCAACTCTTTCGCATGTCCATTTTCTTTCAATCCTTCCAGTCATCCCCTTCTACCCGTTCCGGAGTTTTTCTTCCGTCTCTCTCAAACATCAGTTTCTTTCTGCTTTGCATGTTGCCGATCTGTAACATGCAACCCTTGCAATCCTTAGTTTCGGCCATCGTTTCTACAAATGATCCTTTCTAGTGTTCTTTGGTTATTCTACCAATGGATGAAAGGGACGATACCTCCAGAATTGCTTCCCTATGCAGTCGCCTTGGTCAACTATGCTCAGAACAGGAGCTGGAGGTTTGGGATGATCTCCCTGCATCGGCCAAATTGCAAGATTGTCATCTAATATTGGTGGGTAACGTTTTTACTAATCCCTCTGTGAATATATCAGCATTCCACGTTGCAATGAAGAAAGCCTGGAGAGTTGATCATGTAGAGATTACTTCAGCAGATACAGGGCTCTATATAATTAAATTTCGAACTGAATTGGAGAAAAGGCGAGTTCTAGATGGGAGCCCTTGGTTATTTTCAGGTCACTTGGTTAACCTTCGCCCATGGCAACCAATTACTCCCTTACAACACTATGATTTTAGTAAATGTAGGTTTTGGGTGCATGTTGTTGGCTTACCTTTGGAGTGGACTTCTCCTCCTATTTTGCGTAGAGCTGTCTCCCAGTTAGGTAAAGTTCAGGATGTGAAAACTGATATCTCTGCAAGAATAAGGATTGAATTAGATTTGAAAGAACCTTTGAAAAATGGAAAACTCATCAGTATTGAAGGCAAAACTCTATGGCTGGATTTTCGGTATGAGCGATTGTCACACTACTGCTACTCCTGTGGAAGGCTCGGGCATTATGCTGCTTCATGCCCGGAGGTTCCTTATGATGAAGCCCAATTTGATGGTCGTGACATGATGATTTATGGACCTTGGCTTAGAGCAAAGCTCAAACAATTTAGTCCTTACTGGGATGCTTTTTACCACCCTAAAGTTCCTAGTGAGACAATGGAAGAAACAATACCTGAAACTCCTCCTCTAAACCAGCTTGCATTCCTAGCTCTTCCATCTATCCCTGCCACGGTGGATGCAACTTTCAATCCTGGTACACATCACGAGCCTTCCAGGCTTTTGAATATTGCCAACCCTACTGTGATCACTACAGATTTAGTACCTGCAGCAGAAAAGATGAAAACTACTCAGACCTTTCCAGTGGATAAACAACAACAGAAGCGATCTAAATTTACTCGACCCATGCCAATTAGGGGTTCCAGTAAAAAATCGAAACGGTATACACCTTATGATGTGACAGTTCCCTTATCTACAGTTATTAACGAGTCCCACCTTTTGGATGCCCCAGTTTTGGAGGCACCTCTTCCTGATCTTCGGGCTTTGGCGGCTGGCCCTAAACAGCCACCGAGTTCCCAATGAATCTCCTGAGTTGGAATTGTCAGGGACTGAGCAATCGCCTGACAATTCAAGCTTTAAAGGCGATGATAGCCTCTGATAAGCCCGATATACTGTTCTTAATGGAAACGAAGCATGATCAACTTTTTGTGAATAGATTACAGCGTAAGTTTAATTTTACTCACTCTTTTGTGAAGGATCCTGTTGGCTTCAAGGGCGGTCTTGCTCTGTTTTGGAATGACACTTTTGAAGTTACTCTTGTACATAAGGATGCTCAGTTTGTTGATTTCATTGCCTGCGATCCTAGAACATCTGCTTCTATGCATATCACTTGCCTGCATGCCCCTCCATCATATCAGCTCCGTCAAGATTTCTGGGATACCATAAGAATTATTCACGCTGCAAATCATTTACCTTGGCTGTGTCTTGGTGATTTCAACGATTTCCTTTCTCCATGGGAGAAGATGGGCAAGAGACCTGCATCCACTTCACGAATGACCTATTTTCGGAATTTAATTAATGATTGTGCCCTTCTAGAACTACAAAGTAAAGGTTGCGAATTTACCTGGTCCAATAACCGTGAGGGGGATGATCTCGTCAAGGAGAAGATTGATCGGGTGTTTTGTTCTTTCGAATGGCTGATGTCTTATCCTTATGCAGAAGTATATGCTCTACCTCCTGTTGGTTCGGATCACTGTCCTTTGTTGCTGCAAGCTCGTCCCCCATCTGTCAGACGTACAAAGATGTTTCACTATGAAGCTTTCTGGAATCAAGATAATGAGTGCCACAACATAGTTAAAAAGGCATGGGAAAACAGTAGTACCTCATTGCTATCCAAGTTACAGGCAGTTGCTATCCGATTAACCAACTAGAGCAGAACCAGGTTCAGCAATTGTCATCAACGCATCTCTCATTTGCAATGTCAACTGCAGACAATTATCAATCGACCATCCTATCAGAGAGGGGACAAAGAGCACGCGAATGTCATCAGATGTGAAATTCATAAACTAGGGACTCAAGAGGAACAATTCTGGGCTATGCGTTCTCGTATTCAGTGGTTGAAATGGGGAGATCATAATTCAAGGTTTTTTCATGCCTATAGTATGCAACGACGACAACGTAATCGAATTACTATGCTTGTAGACACTAACCACCAGTGGATTAGAGAACCAGAAAAGCTAAAAGAACTTACTCAGGGATTCTTTTCTCAGCTATATAGATCTGTGGGCTATCGAGACTTTCGACCTTTCTTAGAGCAATGTCTGCCTGTGGTAACACCTGAAATGAATAACAACTTGATGTGTCCGATAACAGAAGAGGAGATTTACCAAGCAACTTGTCAATTGGGAGCTTCGAAGTCTCCGGGTCCTGATGGCCTTCCTGGACTCTTCTATCGGCATCACTGGAATGTTATAAAATCATCTGTTATTCAAACAGTTCAAGACTTTTTTGATATAGGTAGTATGCCTACAAGACTAAACAGAACCATTATTGCCCTAATCCCTAAAGTTCAACATCCAGAAAGTATTGAACAGTATCGTCCCATAAGTCTTTGTAACTTCGCTTACAAGATCATTTCAAAGATTATGGCCAATAGACTTAAACCATGGTTATCTACTCTGATCTCCAAAGAGCAAGCAGCTTTTATTAGCAACAGACAGATTCAGGACAACATTATGGTGGTGCAAGAAGTCATGCATCAATTTAAAGTGCGAGCATGCAAGAAACGTTATAATCTTATGCTGAAAACAGATATGCAGAAAGCCTATGATAGGGTGGAATGGGACTTTTTAGAAGCCTATTTGAAACACTTGGGCCTTCACAACAATTGAGTTACTCAGGTAATGGCTTGTGTTACTACAGTCTCCTTTAGCATTCGATTTAATGGTGAACAACTCCCTTACTTTAAGCCAACTAGAGGGCTGCGCCAAGGTGATCCCCTCTCTCCATACCTCTTCATTCTACTAGCCAATGCCCTATCCACTTCTATCACTCAAGTTGTGGCTATAGGTCATATTAAGGGGGTTCAATTCAATAGAGACTGTCCTATCTTATCTCACCTATTTTTTGCTGATGATTCAGTATTTTTCCTCCGAGCCACACTTTCTAAATGTCATAATCTTGCCAACCTCCTAAACCAATATTGTTTCGCCACAAGCCAGCTTATAAATCAGAACAAATCTGGTGTGTTTTTTAGTAAATACTGCCCTATTTCTCTACAACAAAATATAGCACAAGAACTCAGGGTACCTATTCTCAGTAAGTACAGAAAATACCTGGGTATCCCTTCGGATTGGGGCCGATCCAAGAAGGAAATGTTCTCCTGGATCCTGGCACGAGTAAATGCTAAGTTAGTAGGTTGGCGAGAAAAATTTTTATCGAAAAGTGGCAAGGAAATCTTACTGAAATCAGTAATTCAGGCCTTACCGTAGTATGCCATGTCCATCTTCAAGCTTCCGTTGTCTCTCTGTAGATTGATAGAAAAGAAGATTTCAGCATTTTGGTGGAGCAAGCACAACAGTCAATCAGGCATTCATTGGAAAAACTAGTCAGAATTAAAGCTCTCAAAAGCTTCAGGGGGAATGGGATTTCGAGATTTAATTACCTTTAACAAATCTATGCTTGGAAAGCAAGCTTGGAGGCTTTTTCAGCATCCTCAAGCTATCTGGAGTCGGCTCTTTAAAGGTTTATACTTCAGATATTCCTCCTTCCAAACTGCTACTTCAGGACATCGTCCCTCTTAGGGGTGGCAGAGTTTATTGAAAGGTCGAGATGCGATTACTCCTAAATTACGTTGGTTAGTCGGGGATGGGTTGCAGATTCATATTAGAACAGATAATTGGTTACCACAAGGTCAGATAGGAGGATTACCTGCGGAAGGAGAACCAGAACTGGTTGCCAATCTCATTGATTCCCAACATTCTGAATGGAAGTCTTCCTGTGTTACTTCTTTCTTCGATGTCCAGGTTAGTACAGCCATTCTCAACACTCCCATCAATCCGTCCCTCCATCACGATCAACTTGTTTGGACAGAGACTCCTTCTGGTACCTACTCAGTGAAGAGTTGTCATCATTATCTATCTTCACAAACTCAGAAAATAATTCATACCCCATCATCCTCTTATACTAACCCGCCCCTGTTATGGAGGAAAATTTGGAATATGCATACAGTTCCCAAGCTTAAGGTTTTTTTATGGTTAGCTTGCAAAGATGCATTAGCAACCAAACATAATCTTTACCAGCGACATATCATCCCGCATCCCTACTGTACTCTCTGCCATAATTCTATCCCAAAAACAATAGAGCATATGTTTTTCTTTTGCCCATGGACTCAGGACATTTGGGATCATGAAGAAATCAGAGTCAGCATATCTCCTACCTCTGTTCGCAGATTTGATGCCTGGCTTGTAGACCGTGTTTCTAACCCTCAAGCGACTCCGGATTTCGAAGCAATTGCTCATATTCTGTGGGAGATATGGAGACATCGTAATAATGTTGTTTTTCGCTAGATTCCGCTGGATCCTCTCCTAGTCGTTAATGAAGCCCTTTCCCAATGTACCGTCTTCAAGGTCATCCACCCCTCGCCACAGAAGATTCAAAACACACAGATCAGTCTAGGGCACGGATGGAATCCACCAGCGGAGGGTTATATCAAGTGCAATATTGATGGGGCTTTTCGCTCAGCATCGGAGCAAGGAACCATTGCTTGTATTTACAGAGACAGCAGAGGAGTTTTGACGGACGTGCTTACCCGATCTGTGCCTGCTCAGTCGGCATTTCAAGCCGAGATCTATGCCCTTATATTTGCTCTCCAACGGATTATCCAGAAGGGACTCCATCTTCAGCACGTTGTGATTGAATCTGATTGCTTGCAGTTGGTGAAGATCGTTCGGACGAAACAGAAGCCGCCATGGAAGGAGAGTCATCTCTTCGCGATTTTGGGCAATCTACTTCCGAAATGCCCTCTCCTCTCGATTCAACACATTCGGCGAACAACAAACCTAGCAACTGATTGGGCTGCAAAAGCCCACCGGGATCAAGGCCCACCAACAAACTGGCTCCTCTTTCCTCCGCCTAGTTTTCTTAATATTCTCTCTTTGGACGCTTTAGCTTGTATTAATCACTAATATAATATAAGTTCGTTTTCGACCAAAAAAAAAACCAAACACTATTATGGGTGCATATAGAAAATTTTGATACATCAAGACCTTACATTCTTACTCGGAATCCAAGGTTATCCTTGCACTTTTCTAATGAGTGGTCTGTGTAATTTTTTTTTTTATTAAAAACAATCCACTACTATTCTCATTACATTATTTAACCGAAATACTAGTATGGATGCCAAAATGCCTTTTTTTTTTTTCTAGACAAAAAGTACTCGTGTCAGTATCTTTTCTTTATTAATTTTATACTAATGTGAAGTTGCACACTTGTGTGCAAAAAAAGTAATCAAGATTTATGGTGAATGACAATGAAGAAAGTGGTGAAAGGCAAGGGTAGACGCAAATATTTACAATGTCCTCTAATTTCTCCAAAGTATAATGCATCGATTTTGCTATTACATAAGTTTAGTGGTGGTAAAAAAAAAAAAATCGCTAATGTAAAGAACTTTCATTTTTACAAATGTCTAATTATTTTATTATGGAAATATTTGCTCCTCTCAATTTGCTGATTTAAAAACAAAAACCTTGTAACGCAGGGGTAATATTTATAGTTATTATATTAATCATAATAATAGTAATAATATGTACAGGTCACTGTGGACTTTTTTTAACAGGAATAATTATGTTTGTTGTGAAAACAGCAAAATCTTCCCTCATTTAATGTTTGAGTCAATAAAATTCATTAGCCATATAAACAAAATGAAAAAAGAAAAAAAATAATAAGTGGGCTTTTCCTCTAAGATATGTGACGACAACAAAAAGCATCAGAGAGGATAAGAGAGTACAAAAACGAAGTCCACTTTCAAACTTTCCCAGACAATTCTTCCCCACTCCTCGAAATAAAAGCGATAATTCCATAAAAGTCAATTTCACACAAGACCTTATAGACAGAGAGAACCAATCAATAAATCAGAAAATGGAGACTGGGAGAAATTGTGTGCAATTTAGACCATAGTCAAATGTTACAAACTTGTTTCTCAGCTCCTAAACGGTTGTTTATAAAGTTTTCTTCTTTCAACTGTTGGGTTCGATAAGACAAAGTATAGGCTCGTGTGGTAATTCGCCGCGACGAGAGTAATATATAATGGTACGTGGCCGTCAAACCGTTCACACGACCAATGGGTTTACCCACCTCGACTCAGGCAACCGAATCGCTATCTTTTTCGATCATCCCATCAAGTCGGATTACGAAAGCACGTGTCCAATGCCCAGTAGGTTGCAGAACCCGTCATCATCAACGGGAATCTTAACATTCAGCTTGTTGCGATTGAGATGCATGTCGCGGGGGTAGATTACCTAGGCAAAGAAAGGAAGGAGTCATGGGGATTTTGCAGTCAAAATCTGGCTCCCGCCGCTTCCTAATATGCAGGCCATTTCGGATGCCGATCTAAGAAACTAATCGGTCAATCAAGGGTTGAAGACCATGGTTAGCTATTGCTTTTATTACATCTCCCTTCTTACCCGAAAAAAGTGAAAAAAAAAAAAAAAAGTACCTACCTCACTTTCCAAAGCATGTCAAGCCACCTGCACACGTGCATGCGCTTACGTGTTTTCGGCTACTTTTGGCAAGCCGTATACATATCTCCAAGGATTTTTTTTGTTAAGGGGTATCCTAAAACATTTATTACATATCTAAATAACAAAAGATTGACATTACTAATCCAATGCCTATTTGTATTAGGATCTATTTGTGTTAGATATATATGTGAATTGTGTTAGAGAAATCCTACATCTAAAAAATAATGTAGTGTAATTTATTGATTTAAACTTTTGAATGAATGTCGGTTTAATTGGATATATTAATAAACTAGGACTTGGGCTTTCTCTTAGCAATCTCCCCAAAGGAAAGTATTGGGCTTTTGTTGTGCATTCTTAACAAATAGTATCAAAGCCCATGGTTGTAGTTTCATGCAGGTGGATCTTATAGTGTAGCAACACAGGCTCAAGGAAGTTGATGCAAAAGGATACCTGAATTAAGGAAAAACAGACCTAACACTAAGCTCACACGTGAGGAAGAGATTATTAAGATACATGTACGTGTGAGTAGTGGTAAAGAAATTTCATATTGGAGAATTGATGTGGTGTATAGCAATTAATATATCATAGTTGGCTCATAACTTATTGGCTTAAGTTTTGAGTGAATGTGGATTCAATTAGATATATTGATGGGCTTGAACTTAGGGCTTTAAGTGAAGGTGAGCCCAACTAGATATATTAATGGGTTTAAACTTGAGATTCATCTTGGCATTCTCCTAAGTGAAGGTATTGGGTTTCTGCTGCATACGCCTAACAATTTGTGTTATGTGTAACCAGCGTATTGAACTCCTTTTTAACTTAGTTGCATGAGTATGAGAAAATACATAGCCATTCCTTCTTCTATTTTTCCAGTTTGAATATACTTTATCAAGCTATAGGATCTAACAAGTGTAACATCCTCTACAGTCAGAATTTTTACCACCTTCGTTGTTCATTTTCTCTGCAGAACGCCAGAATATGAAGGTGATGAGCGCCAACCCAAGATTAAAATGTCAAAACAGAATCACTGGAATGTTAAACTCGTGAACATTGGCCTCCCAAGAGTTTCTGCCACAATCATATTCCTCATCAGCAGATATAAATGGACTTCCCAAGACCTGGGAAAAGTCAGATAGTAGAAAAAGAGTTCATCCAACGGGCAGGTCTTAAGCAAACTAGACAATTCAAGCAGTGACATGATCATTCAATTGCCTGCGAAATTCTGTTTCCCGACAGTCATTGAACAATGAAGAGAATGAGAATACTGTCATAATCATGTGTTTGCTATATTTTCATTTTGATCAATGAAATCACGTTATTATAGTTAATCACCACCGAGCAATTTCTCAGCCTCCCTCTGACCTGTTGACCCTTCATCCTCCTCTCAAGACTTAGAAATTCCTTGGCTTTTTGAACAAACCAAATGCCAGCTACATTTAACCAGAACTCAGTTGATATGAAGTATGTTTGCAGGAAAAGCTACCCCAAAATTTTTAATCAAAGTCAACCAAAGCATCTTCAATTGTTTTCATTATGAAGAGCAAAGCTCTTAAACTTCATCATACAATAAGCTGATCAAACAGCGATTTAACAGATATCTCAAATCGGTAAGCAAATTGACATTGTTAAAATGCTCGACCCAATTTCTTAAAGAGAGCAACCAGTCATAGATACACACAACACAGGAAGCATATTCAGTACTTAAACGTAGTACACTTATATCCCACGAATGGATCATAACAGAACCACTCGGTCATATGAGTAACAGGCGAAAGCCAACAACAGTCCCCAGCAGGACAGACGTGATGATTCACTTCCACTTTTTGAAGTGCTTGCCCTTGTACTTCCCAAACATGCCATGGTTCCAGCCCTTTCCATACTTTCCGCGCTTAAACTTTCCATGACCATGGCCGTAAGAAGCCCCGTGTCCAAGATGATGAGCACCATGAGACATGTGGTGTGCCCCATAAGCAGTGGCTGCAGCAGCGAGGCCCCCAGCTACCATTGCTCCCTTACCAGGACCGTGCCCTATAAAGACGCAGGTAACCAGATCAAGAAAAATAGATAGCCGTGATAGGGGAAAGTATAGAAAAAGTCTTAAACCTATAACAATTGTGTCAATTTAGTCCTTAGCCTCTTAATATAATGTTAATTCAGCCTTTTCGGTTAATTTGACCGAATATTGTTGACGTAGATGCCGGCTAGCTTATGTGTCACGCTAGCACTAACGTAAACATTTTTAAATAATATTTTAATGATTTTCGAATTTTTTTATTTTTTATTGTTTTTTTCTTGTATTCCTTTCCTTTTTTTGTCTCTGTTTTGTTTTTCCTCTCCTCTTTCCAGTGGCTGGCACAACCATGGCCGGTGAGGGCTGGCCGCACGGTGGAAAAATGAAAGAACAGCTACAAGGTACACTAAGATGCTCATAATACAATTATTAGTCTGATAATAGCAGTTACGATCAATACCTGAATGATATGGAGCTGAAGGACAGGGATAAGCAGCTAGTGGATATCCCCCAGGCGGTGGATAAGCTGCAGGCGGAGGAGCATAACCGGCATGAGGATATCCACCCGGCGGAGGATATCCATGAGAAGGATATGACTCGCACTGCATGTATTGCCCCTCATTGTACCCAGTAGCATAGCTCGAGAATCCACCTTGTGGATACCCTGGTGGATACCCCGGTGGATACCCCTGCGGAGGATATCCATGTGGAGGATACGACCCGTGGTGCATGTGTTACCCCGCGGCGTACCCAACAGCGCTTAAGAAAAGCTGTTTGTCAGCAGAGTGCAAGTCAATTCAATCCATGTTTATTCAATGACAAATGGTGCTGTAGGATGCCAAGAAAGTAACAAGAAGGCCAGCCGAACACAAGCAAATATTGAGTCAAGAGCGATACCGCAGCAAGTCAAATAAGTTTTGACATTAGACCTATTTGCTTGACAAAGATCATCTACTGACTCAGCAAAGGCTAGACTCTTTAAATCAACAGAAGGACCGCAGATAGAAATTTATTTATTGGGCAACATAAGGCAGAGACTGAACAGCCGGACTCGTTCCTGGTCTAAGATATCATGAGATGATGAATATGATAGACAAACGAACAAAGAATCTACAACTTTCGTAGGAAAATGTCGAAAACTCTCATGGCCGGCAGGTACTCCGAAACGGCAATCTGGCAAACCACTTGCATCCTATTGATAGGTTGAGCTCTTTAGTGAAAAACAATCCAGAGTGTTGCAAGCGAAGCGAAACCAACCGCGTGAAAATGCTTTTGAGAAGCGACATTCAATGATTGAACCATTCAAACTCAGGAAAGAAAAAAGAAAACACGACGCAGGAATACCACAAGTACTCCCAAGTACAAAATCAGGTGAGAAGAACCATGTCAATCCCAATGGCGCAGAGAGAGAGAGAGAGATCGTACGTAGTGGTCGGGGAGACGAGAATGGCGTCGCGTTGCTGCTGCTCTGATTGGATGAACAGAGCGCGGGAGAGGAGGAGATGACTAAATAATCGAAGATTCGATGCGATAGGTGATGGGACGTCCATATTGATGCGATAGGTGACTGGGACGTCCATATGTGCGGCAAGCGTTACTTGGACGCGTCGTCTCTCCCTCTCGGTATATTCCGAAAAGTGGCCACCTTGGGAGTTGGGGAATTCGATTCCTTCCCCACCTCCTCGAAGAGAGAGACTAGGCCGACAACGTTTAGCAAATTTAATTTAGAATAAGACAGATAAAAAAACATGTTTCGAAAATTTTAAAATTTTCTTTTGATATCTAACTTTTTTTTTAATAAAGGTCGCTAGTAAATATGGAGAAAAGTGTCAAAAAAGTTTTAAATATTTTACACTAACATAATTTAGTCATAAATCTTTTTATTGATGTTAATTTAACTTTAAACATTTGGATTTTGTATTAATTTAGTCTTAAACATTTTAACTTGACGTCAATTAAGTCCTTTCAACTAATTTCAATTAGATTTTGCTAACGTGGATGCTAGTTGGCTAACTTGGCACATCCAACGATAATGTTGACAACTTTTTGTAATATTTTAATATTTTTCAATATTTTTATTTTATTTTTCCTTCCTTTTTCTTTTTTGGAGGGAACACTTACAATTATCATATTTATTTTTGCTATTAAACCAATAAAGATATCACTTTTTTTTTGAAAGTGTATTATGGTCATTTTCTTAAATGTTCACTTCATAGTATAGATAGCATTGGTCATCGCTTCATACAATTATTTCTTTGAAATTATTTACTCAATATATAGTATATCTCATATGAATTGAGTTGACTAGTTCCATAATTAGCACAACTAATTGATGTATAGGAAGAGTCTTTTTTAAAATATGTTAAAAGCGGATGTCGTACGTATACTAGGTATATTGAGAATGGAAAAGATCATTGGTTGCACATTAATATAAAATAAGTAACATCAAAATACATATTAGCCCAGGATCAAGTCCAAAACTTATGCCAGTGACAACTATATAAGAAAAGGGTGCGTACATAAGTTATTTAGCTTTCAAAATATAATAACACGAAGAGATTGTATAAAAGGAAATACTCAGTATTGCTTAAGGTTAGGATAATAAAATCTTTCCTTACTTAATGTTTGAGTCAATAGGATCCAACACCAAATATAAATAAATATAAATATATATATATATATATATTTATTTATAGGATGAGTTGCTCTACCTCTCAAATATGAAGTATCCAAGATTTCCAAACAAATGAGATAAGAGAGCAGAAGAATTATCTCCACGTCCAAACTTTCCGGGAAAATCTACGACTACCATTATGTGTACACGTATAATGATCCAATTTTCCAAATAGCCAAAGTTATTTTCACGAGAAAATTCATCCTTGGTGGTTTGGTTCTTGCCCAACGCACACTAACAGTGATAACTTCGTGAAAATCTGGAACGATAGTTTCCACCAAATACTGTGTACACCGAGAGAATTAATGAAGGAATTAGTCTACAAAACTCTAGACCAAGAATAGCCCAAAGAAGATACTAATTTGAGAAAATTACTAAAAAAGTCCTCCATCTATTGTATGGATATTAATTCAATCTAAAATTTTTTAATTTTACCAAATGAGTTCTAAATTTTTTGACATTTGTCAATATAATCTTTTCTAATCAATTTTGATTGAAAATTGCTGATATGGACATCATGTATCTTATGTAACATAGTTGAAGCTATGGATAATTAATTTATAATTTTTAATTTTTGCCTTTTTTTTCTTTCTTTTTTCTTTTTTACCAAATTTTGCAAGGGTCACTAGCCACTAGGCAAGAGCTTGGTTGCCTTGGCTCACAATTGGCAAGAGCTTGGCTACCCTCATCTAGGATTGGTGAGGGTATGTAGGTAACCCTTGTCATATTTGTCAAAAAAAAAATCCAGAAAAAATTTAAAAAAATTAAAGCATCAATTGAACCACATAAGACAATTAACGTTCGTGTTAACAACATTTCGGTCAAAAATTTGCCAAAATGACTATACTGGCAAATCATTAAAAAAAATTAAAATTTAATTGGTAAAATTGGAAAGTTTATAACTAAATTGACAATTTGTATAATAAGTTTAGGACCTTTTTTTTGGTAATTATCCTTCAAATAATATGAAAAGCCCCCACCGAATCAAACCCTAGTCAGCCAAATCAAAAAGGAGGATAAGTTTTCAGCTTCCCTTCGACTGGCAATTTTCACATGAATTGGCCTTCCGATGCTTAATTCAAGTCAAACGTTCCGAACCTGTTTCTCAGCTCCTAAACGCTATATATGGAGTTTTCTAAGTTCGAATATTGGGTTAGACTTGACGGATGGTCATCTCATTATGACAAATGTCAGCTTGTTATGACAAATAGCAATATGTCATGGGATGTGACTATCAACCCATTCACATATTGGGTAGGCCCACCTCAATTTAGGCAATTGAATATTTATTATAATTGTACCAATTTAATCATAAACTTTTTTTTTCCAATTAAGTTTTAAACATTTTACATTTTTGCCAATTCAATCAATTTAGTCAAATTTGGTTGGCCAACACTAACATGGCACAATTGATGCTAACATGGCACAACTAATATGGACTAAGAAAATTTTCAATTATATTTTTTGTACTTTTTTTAATTATTTTTTTTTTCTTGTATCTTTCTCTTTATATATATATTTCTCTTCATTTCTCCTATGGCCATTAAAAAAATATTAAAATATTATTAAAAGTTATTCATGTCAACGCTAACATATATAAAACTAATATGGATATGCGACACGCGACACGACACGCCGACACGTATTCAACACGTTATATATTAAATAAATATTTATATATATGATTAATTATTATATTTATTCAAATTCATAAATAAATAAATAAATAAAAAAGAGCCTATAATAAATCTATACTAATAACATTAATAAATTTATTCATAAAAAATTGGAAAGACATTTTTTGACTTTAACGAAAGTTATCGATGAAATAAATAACTAACGAGATATTAAAGTCAAAATAAATTTATATTTTTCTACGATGATTAAAATTTATCATTATTTAACATCTAGTGCTTTTATTTTCAAAATAATTTTTAACCCACCTATTTTTTTTTTTTATTTTTTAGCCTTACCATGTATTAATAAAGTTATTTATTTATTATTTTTTAGGGTTAAATAGGTCCCACCCATTTCTTCACCCACCCCTCCCCTCCCCCATCGCCTGCACCTATCACTTCCCAAGATTGAAGTCACGCTACACGAGACTTTTGTTTCTTCCCAGAAGCCGTTGTCTCTCTCCTTTTGGGCAAAACCCTAGCAATCGCCTTCTTTCTCCTCTCCCTTGCTCGGTCTCCACCTCTCTTGTTCTTGCCTTCTCCGTTGCCCCCTTTGCCATCGTAGCCTTGCGTCCAACCCTCCATCGCGGCATTGCGGTTTTCCATCTTGGCGTTGCAGTTGGTGGTCCCAACTGACCAAGACGATCGAGAAGGCTTCTCAGCGTTGCAGTTGGTGGTCGTAGCCCTCCCTCATTGTCGCCTCAGCTCTCTCACCCTTGCCTCCACTCGCTATCACCTTTTTCCTTCGCACCTGCAGATCCTCCCACAAACCTTCGAACATGTGCGTGAAGCGTGTGGAAAGAGTTGACCACGTGTCGAAACTCCGACACGTGTCGATCGCATGTCCGACACATGTAAGGGTGTCCGACACAACACGGAAGTCCTTTGAATGTGTCCATGCTTCCTTGATGCTAACTGTGCTATATAGGGCAATCGGTATCCATATCATTAATTCAACCAAAATTTGTTAGATGAACTGAGTTAACACATGCAAAAGGTTATTATTAATCATAGACATTGGTTTAATTACACATAACATGAGACAGACAATGCATTGAAAATGACAAATTCTCTTTAATTGTGTGTTTAACGAATACCTTAGGGACAATTATTAACATAAACTTTATCTTTTCAGTTTTTTTCACTTAAATTCCTGAAAAAAGCAATACCATGCTCTTTTTCGTCTCATTAAACAACACAAACATTTACTTAATTTCAACTTTAGCCAAACTCTTTTCTATATAATAAAAAAGAACAAACTTTAGCTCTAGTCTCAATTGCGACTCAAAATTTTTCATCTAATTGTAAAACACCAATTTTCAGTCGAAGCCTAAATTGCCTTGTCAAGTTTGAGTATAATGATACTGTTAAAGTCACTAGTGTACATGGAAGACATGTTGAATCTTTAACGGTAACATTAAAGAGAAAACTTATGGAGGCTAGACTTGGAAACTGATTAAAAGTTGATACTTTTTCATGAGATAAAAAAAGAGTTTGGGCCAACATCGAAATCTAAGCTAAAGTTGGTGCTCTATTACGGAGGAAAAAAAAGTTTGGGCTAGAACCAAAACCCACATTAAAGCTGATGTTTTTTTATGGAGACAGAAAATTTGAGCCAAAATTAGGATCCAAATTCAAGTAGCTAATTTTTAGAGGAATTGGAGCCCTTAATTATTTAGCTAATTTTACTTTTTTCACTTTAAAGTTGAATTGCATCCATAATATTAAAATTTTATGTAGATGAGGGCAAAATGAATATGTGAAAAGGGGGACAAAACTAACAAATTCATATATAAAGTTAGGACATATCTAAAAGGCAATTTTTTTTTATAAAATCCTAAAAAGCTCTCGTTTTTTCAAATAAAAGCTTGAAATGCTTTCATTTTCTTAAATAATGGCATGAAGTGAACTTTATTTTAAATAAAGACTTAAATGCCATGTCAATCTCAAAAAACAATTTGACCTCACCAATTGATCGAGGGTTATTTTCGTCATTTATTCTCTCTTTTATTTACTTTCCTTTTTATTTTATTTTTATTTTTCTATTTTTTGTTTTCATAAAAAATTTAAAAAAAAGTTAAAATTTACAAAAAAAAAAAAAAAAAAAAAAAAAAAAACAAAAGCACACAAATAGTAGTAGTAGTAGTAATAATAATAATAATAAATAGATGGGAAGGCTAGCCCTAGCCCCACACCTGTGGTTGATGGGGTAGTGGCCATGCTTGATGGTGTTATCGGCCCTCACTTTAGTTTGGCTAAGGGTTGTTGGCCCTTACCTAGGGCTAGGAAGGTTGTGGCCCTCGCATGGTTTAGCAAAGGTTGGTGACTCATCTAGATTTATGAGCAGTCCTCTATTAACTCTAATGAGGGCCAAGCCCTCGCCCCATGGTCTACGCCCCATCATGACAGGCCGACAACTACAAACGAGCCCTCTCCCTGTATTTTTTCTTTAAATTTTAGCTTCTTTTTTTTTTTTTCCCTTTTTTGATTTGTCTTTAAAATAAATTAAGTAACAGAAATGTCCTCAATTAACTATAATGTCAGGCCATTCCTTGGAAATGGATATGACACTTTAGGTTCATTAATTAAATTAAGTCCACTTTAGACCTTTATTTGAGAAAGTAATAACATTTCATGTCTTTGTTTGAAAGAAGATTAACTTGAAATTTTATTTGAAAAAATATATACTCTTATTCGAAATTTTCCCATTTCTAATTAACTTAATTATTCAAATTTCATTCTCTAAAAATTTCTATGAACAATAAAATGCCCCATTCTCAAATAGGCAGGGCCGACTTATGCCCGGTTGGGGATACCGAGGATTCCAAGCGGAGGGACCGACCGGGTTCTCGAGCAGGTTCCCATTTTCCTTTGCCGCAGGAGCTTCCATGAATGCCTGAAAATCGAAGCTTGAGTCGGCATCAATGGCCATCGTCATCCCTTTCTCTGCTTCCTTGCGTGCTCCTCTCGCTTCTTCACCTCCACTCCTTCGCATCGCCAACCTCGCCGCGGCAACCTGCGCTCGCCGTCTTCGGTGTTGCGGTAGCAGCACCGCAGTCCAGCTGGAACAGCAGCAAGAAGGGAAGAATCGGCTGCGGAGCCCCGACCTCGTCGCCTTAGAGTACGCGGGCCTCAATCTCCCTCACAAGCTCTCCGAGGTAACGCCAAGCGAAGTGGGTCGTCGATTGCCCGATTCGAGAGTACCGTAAAAGCGAGTTCTTTTGTTGGTTCTCGTTTTGCAGGAATTGGGTCATGTCAGGACCAGGCAACATGTCAATCCTCTCAGTTCTTCCTTCTCGGTACGCGTTAAAAATTCTTCCTTTTTTCCATTTGGGTCCTGCGTTAGCGCTTTGTCTGATTCTGGGTCGGTGATGACAGATGCCTGCGCAAGCGCCGAACTGGGACGAGGTCTTGGAGGACCCGACCGTGCCTTTGATGGTGGACATTGGGTGTGGTGAGGCCACCTTGGTATTATGATAGTTTTTGCCATCCTGTAAACTTCTGTTTGCATTCATTGTAATTGGAGGTTGGATAATCCTCTGTATTTCTGGATATTGACTGTATTTGAATCCTCGGCTGAATGACAAGTCCAGACATTTGCGAATTTCTGTTGCGGTAGGAACCCGAGTTAATCCGCTTCTGTTGTTGCAGCATGTAGAAGCATTTTGCTTTGAGGTCACACACGACACGTCTTGATAATTTGCTCGACTGAGGCCATTGTATTAGATGAATCTAATTAAGATAGAGATCATTCTCTTGCGCGTGTTTGTCCATTGTGTCTGCATGAATTAACAAAGAGGCTGCAATTAAAGGAGCTAGCCATGTAATAGTAGAGAGTTGTAAAGAATAAAAATGGTTAAAGAAATAGGCAAATAGACCATAGGCCTTCATGTTTTTCTGGTTGACTTTGCATTAGCATAATGCTCCAGTCCACTGCTGTTGAATCATACTGACATGTGCACCTGCACGGTTATAAAGCATTGGCAGATTACCAGACATTCATTTCTTTAAAATGTTATATTTTGGAAGCCATAGCTTTCAGGACTATTATTGGTGCTATGTCATCTTCTCTCTTTTATGTTTGTGGTGTGCTGCTTACTCAATTCAATTTCCTTTCTCTCTGTCAATGGAACTGCTCTAGTTGGGTCATGCTTTTGAGGATCCAACATTTATATCTATTTCTCATGTGACTGCATAATTTCTTTGCAATGAGAAAATCTTGGTTCCTAATGGTAGAAACAGAACCTTTCATAAATGAAGAGAATCAACTGTAAGGGAGAATCAATTGCTCTATTTGGATATTAAAATTCTCCAAATTTTTGATCAAATCATTCAATATGTTTTAAAAAGTTCTTGTTGAACACTTGAATAAAGCACCATTGTCCTTGAAGTGCTTGATCTGAGGGTCAACCAGTAATCCAGAGACTTGATATATCAATTTCCTTCGTTAGTTCAAATGAATTGGTTTAGGACATTATGAGTGAGTTTTTGAACCCATAAAGCTGTTGAAATACCAAAATTTTTAGCTTGTTTATGTTATAGACTGTGGGGGATTTACGTTCTCATCAAGTGATGGAGTTACATTGCTTCTCTTCTTTTTATAACAGGTTAACCACTTGTTATCTTTTCATTGGCAGATGCCGAGCACAGTTCATATCTAATTCCCTTGTATGTGTCTTTCCATGTTCACTGGATGATAAGCATGATATATATCTTATTCCTTTGTGTATGCCTATGTTTATTGGAATAATGAGATTTGATGGTGTGACTGAGGTGAAACTACCTGGAGGAAGAATAACGATTTCAGCCCTTAGAGTTTGGGAAGTGACATTTGACATACTAAATTTTATTTTGCTTCTTTATTTTTGTTTAATTTGTCTTGCTGAATTAGTCATTATGATTTTCACTTGAACCTCATTTCCATAAACATGCATCATGTTGCTAGCCTGCATTAGAAATCTTTCTTCCACTGATAGTACTTGATATTTCCAGGCAGTGGCAGATTTCTCATGTGGCTCGCAAAAGCAAATCCCACAAGAAACTATCTGGGACTGGAAATCCGGCAGAAAGTATGGCATGAACACCTTGGGTTACTTCTAGCACACTCAGCAATGACTCTGATTGTGTTAGTGTACTACAATCTTGGTTTACTTTCATCCTGATATAAGAGCATGGAGATTTTGTTCATATTCTTGAAATTTACTATTTGCAGCTTGCTAAGCGTGCAGAATGCTGGGCAAAGGAGCTGGCTCTAAAGAACATGTAGGCTTTGATTTACCAGCTATTGATAAATCTGCACATCATTGTTTTTCTTACAGCTTTCTTGACTACATTGCAGACATTTTCTGTTTGCAAATGCCACAGTCTCTTTCAAACATATAATATCCACTTACCCAGGTCCTTTGGTATTAGTTTCAATCCTTGTAAGTATCTTGTTTTTGAAACGTTTTAGGAATTCACATCTCTTTACCTCCCAAGTTGTTTTAACTAGTTTTTATGATGGAGGAATGAACTTAGCACTCGCCCTCCATATTTTGTTGCAGTGTCCAGATCCTCATTTCAAGAAAAAGCATCGGAAGAGAAGGGTTGTGCAAAAGCCTTTGGTAGATTCTATTTTGGATAGTCTAGCGCCTGGCGGAAAGGTATGTGCTGCATTTCAGTTCTGTATTGTCAGTAGAATGATTACTTCTGGGTTCTTTCCATCAAGTGTTGTTCTTTTTTGCTTGCTAGCTACATTTATACTTTCTCATGTTTTCTTGTGAAAATATGAGTTAGAGGATGAACTTCAAATGCACATGTGTGAGGACCTGTATTGGATTGGTTTAATCCACTATGCAATTCTGTTAATAGAGCTAGAATAATCACTGCTTAGCCTACGGAAATCTTGCTTATTATATTCAGTCCATATTGAGCTGATCATCTTTTCATACTAAGATAGAATACCACCGTGATAATCTATTTTTTTTTCCTTTATTAGCAGTTACCTCTCAAACACCCAAAAAAAAAAATAATAAATAAATAAATAAAAATAGTGATCATATATAGAAAATTCAGCTTCTGATTATAGCAAATGGAAAGAGTATTTAATCCTGAGGATGTACTTATGGGGGCTTGCTACAAGAGCAAAAATTTTTTAGTTTGACACGATAGCTGTTTATGTACATCAGTTCTTAATCCCTTGTTACGATCAAATGATGGGGTGTACTATCGGGGGCTTGCTGTAAGAACAAAAAATTTGTTAATTTGACAGGATAGCTGTTTGTGTACATCAATTTTTAATCCCTTGTTACGATCTAATATTTCTCATTGACATTGAGCAAATGTATAAAAAATAGTGTGAAGTGATATGATAATGAATTAAAATAAAGTGGCTTATTAATACCCCAGGGGAAACTGGTGAAACCTGCAATGAAAGCTGGGTAGTAGGTATAGCTCCTGAGTTCTATTCATAGTAAGCATTCCTACACTTTCAAATGAGGGATGAATTCTCATTCCTCTTATGTTACTCCCAACAATTAAACTAGGCCTTATTACAATGTAGGTAATTCAAGCATGTTTCCTCTTGAATCAATTGTGCAGTCTAGGATAAGCAATAGTTTTCTTGTGAGATCTGTTCCAAGCTGATTACAGGTAGTATCCAGAAGTTAAAGCTTTTCTGACACTCAGTAAGGAAAGATGAATTGATGACTCAAAGTTGCACTTGCATCTTATGTTACTGAAGTAGGGAATATGAAAGTGAGTCTATTCCATTGAGGAGACTCTTTGGCTTGCTGACCTTTTCATTAGTTAGAAGGTAGCAACATCTAGTATCTTAAAATTTTTTGTATTGGCATTTGATAGTCACAAAATCTGACCCTAGATCGATCTGCATGCCATTATATATTTTTTCTTTTTTCTTTTTTTTAGTCCGCGCGTGCGTGTAGCTATTGGAATTTGACAGATAAAATCTTACCCTAAACCATCAACAAGTGTGTCAATTCTGTTATGGCTTGTTAAATAAATTGCACATATTGTTTGTTCATTTATATCCCCTTGCTATATAGCCCGAACTTCATGTTGTCAAATTATGGGCATAAAGATTCATGCTCCTATTACATTTTTGCACTTTAAGATTCTAGTGTCAAATAATCTGTTTTAACTTTGAACTGAAAATAACATGTGGATTAAGGAGAAGGCAATTTAGTGAAAGAAGCTAGAAATCACCGCTTCATATCTCTGGTGCTTTGTTGAAATCACTCTCCCAGTCGTGGCTAAGCTTATGACTGTGGGTAGGATAGTCACTCCCATCTATGGCACCAAACTTAATATGCTTTAAATTCTTTTGTTATTCTCCGCAAATTGTAGCTTGCACTGCCACATTGCAAATGCAAGAGGAGGGGGGAGGGGGAACTCACACTTTTAATAAATACTTAGCCAAAAGTTTATCTTTCAGATTCATGGAAGTCATGCTCAGGTGTCCTGGGGCTTATGATTTGCGATTCATTCAGTATATAGATCATATATCTATTGCACATGGTCCAGAGGCTACATGATCCAAATTTCGTTCAAATGGCTAAAGAACTGAATAAGCTTGCAATCTTGGCATGATTTAAATTGCAGACCATTCTGTTATCTACCGTGCCCCAGATGCAGAGTATTCTTAAACCAGTTTGTCCTTTCTTGGTGCAGCCTCTGATTTCTCCGCCAAAATTGCTTCTGCCTTCATACCACAGTGATTGATTCCGCAACCAATAGCAATATCTCTGCGTATTCTTTACATTTTTCTTATGTCATTCGTAGCAATCTCATGGTTAAAGCATGCAGTGTGATTTTAGTATTTGGTACAATTCCATCGATGACTGGGCAGCAATTGATAATGATCCCTACATTCTTGGTTCTAGACAAAGTCGGGTCATTTTCACCAAGTTAGTTTGCACGTTCTTTTTGGATTTTTTATTTGATTGATGTAATGCTAGTTTCATATCCATCATTTTATCTTGTTCTAAAATACATACCAAATGTTTAACGTCCCATGTTATTAACCGGAAGTGATGATTGCAGGTATTTATACAGTCTGACGTGCTCGATGTGGCTGTTGACATGAGAAATCTCTTCGACGAGAGATACGATTTGCTTCAACACGTCGATTCCATCGATCCGACAATTTCGTGTGACGTGGATGGATGGTTACTGAAAAACCCAATGGGGATACGAACAGAGAGAGAAATCCATGCAGAATTCGAAGGCGCTAATATATACAGAAGATTGTACCAGAAGAAGCTGGCGTAATTTTAGGGTGGCGTTTCCCTGGTTTGCTGTGATGAGGAGGAAAAGTCTAGGTCATTTTGTATTTGCTCATGCAGGAAAGATTCTTGTTCTTTATAGTTCTTTGGGTTTGGATAAGAACAAGATTGCCACCTCCTCTTGAAATTCATGGCTTTTTTATTAGTTCTTTTGTTTTTATCTTGAATTAAGAAAACTCAACGTTCCACCCATTTCTCAGAATTTTCCATGATATTTTGTCTATCAAAACTCATGAAGACTCTAGGAAAAATGCGAAAAGCTCCTTGCATTTTTCCCGATCGTCACTTAATATCCCAGGGAAATTACTAAAAAAATTATGAACTTATTACTAAATCTTTAAATTTGACCAATTTAATCCAATGCTATTTGACAATTTTGGTTGAAAATTATCAACGTGGATGCCTATTATTTTATGTAGCATGCATAATTTTTATAATTTTAAAAAGAAAATTTTAATTTTTTTTTTTTTTTTTGTTCTCTTTGTTTTATTTCTCATTGTACTCGGCCACAATGTAAAAAAGAAGCAAAGAAAAATCAATTAAGAAAGAAAAATCAATAATAAATAATAGAATATAAAAATTACCCACATTGACGTTAATCGATGTTATGTAGAATGGTTAGTGTCCACGTTTGTATTTTTTGTTAAAATTGGCCAAAATGACTTAGTTGATAAATTGCTAAAAGGTTGATAATTAAATTAATCAAATTGGACAATTTATTATAAAATTAGCGCAAGTGTAATAGAGATTTTTTTGGTAATTTCTCCCAATATCCTTTTGAAGTTTTGCAAGTGGCCTCTTTAGATTGCGTGGCGTAGACAATGTGGCTAAGTCACCGTTCCTTCGCAGGAAGATCCCTTATTCCCCAAATCATCCACAAACTCAGGGCCAAAAACACCACCCGCCTACAAATTTCGACTTCCATAATTCGAAACCTGTCGACAATTGCCCCCATCGACCCCTGTACTTGACTCATACACACTCTCTCTAGCCATGTAAGTGCCCGCATGGCATTTGACGGCTATTTAACAGACGCGTCGTCAATTATGTCTGGAATTTTTGACGAAAGGATCACACTGAACAAGTACACATATAGCTTAAGAATTTTAAGCGCAAAAAAAAAAAAAAGTCCAAAGACGATATTTTACAAATAAAAAAGGTTCATGTTCATCTCATGACATTAGCCCCTTGCAGAATGTAGGTAAAATTTTTTCTATTTTATATTATAAAATAGAAAAAATTTCACATATATAAATAAAATAAGAATAAAAAAAAGAAATTGATGTTTTCTTTTTTAATTTTGTATATTAGAATTCAAATATTTAGGGTTAATACCAAAAAAAAAAAAGAAAAAAAGACCCTAAATTATGCACATTGGGACACAAATACCCGATTTTTTTTTTTTGCATCACAAATAAATCCTAAAATTTCCCATTGTGAAACAAATCCCCAAAATTCCTTTTTTTGTGCTATTAAAAATTCCTGAACTTATTTCAGTGTGACAAATATACCTAAAATGGAACTAAAATAAATGACATTATGTTACACATGTGTAAGTTTGAGTTTTTTCGTGACACAAAAAAAAAAAAATTGGGGGCATCCATATCACAATGGGCAAGTTCAAGATTTTTGGTGATACAAAAAAAGCTTGAGATATTTATATCACAATAGACATAGTTTAGGGGCTTTTTTTGTGGTATTTGCCCTTATTTATATTTAAATATTATTTTAATTTTATTAATTTAAGAAGTTTGTTATTCGAGAAAATTAACTTTTGTATTACGAATATTAAAAATTCTATTTGCATTTATCCCACCTTCTCATAAGATAGTTTTATCTAGGTTAGAACCATTTTATATCTAACTTTATCTTGTGTTGTATAAGAACCAAACATAGGATAAGATAAATCTTATCTTACCCAAAATTTATCCTACTACCAAATATGTAGAGCGGGTTGGATAGGGAGAAAGTGCTTTACGAAAGTGAAATTTTATTTTTTTGTCATTTACTCCGTGAGTTACAGAAATTCTATCTAAGAATAAAATGGTAAGAGACCTAAAAGTGAGAATAACTCACTATTCGAGGTATATAATAAAAATAGATAACAATGTATCCTAGCATTTCCCAAAAATGGGATCTTTGCAGCATCATTTTGATTTTTTTTACAGAGAAAAGATGATGGATAGGGAGATAAGATAGCCCATTTCATCTAGTCGTGGCTGAATTATAGACGTGTTGTGCTGCAAAATGCGGTAATCCGTGTACTTCATAACATATGGTGGGTTTGTTGAAATTTCACGAGGACACTTATAAGGCAACCAAATAAGCAAGTATTTAGGTGCTCATTAATGAGACCCACGTACTATTTTAAAGTTGTGACTTCTTGAAACTTTTTATTTTTTTTTGTTAGTCCAACTTTTAACTTTCAATTTACACCACCACTTGCGGTGGTCTAGTTGGATAAGGCTTCCATGATCCTTTGCGAGGAGGAGAGGAGTTCGAATCCTGCTGACAACATAGGATCTTAAGTGTGAGGTCGGGGTGGTGGGACCTCCGCTAGCGTCATCCCGGGTTTACCTTGCGGGCTGTCGGCTGTACGGGGTTCCTGGGTCATCGAAAAAGAAAAAACATTCAATTTACTTTCAGACTTTTATCCTATCTCTTTATAAGGCACGAGTGTCAAAATTCATACTTAAAACTAAATATTCCCACTCCAACTCCTTGAGAAGATAGTGATTCGAACTCTCCACTTCTACCCTTCTATGTAGGAAGGGTGGCCATTGGGACATGCATCATTGATTTGGCTTTTTGAAATTGTATGAAATGATTTCCTCAAGGACACTACGGTCTTTGAGATATTGCAACCCCGTGGGATATTTGCTAAATAACTTATAAACACCCCCGCTACCAATTGAAGTTGCTACAAAAATGCTATATTAAAGAATCTCTAGATAGCAAAGAGGGAGGGAGCTCGCGCTACGCCCATGCCCTCAAACTTTGTAAATTGTTTTGAAATGAATTTTTAATATCTTACTCTGCCCTCAAAATGGATATGATTGATAGTAATTTTTTTATTTTAGGGCCGTGCCCTTTTTCGATCATTTTTTTTAGTTATTGAGTATGGGATAACATGAAATATATCGAATCAAGTTTTCATATTTATACATTAGTGATGTATGTATCTTGTCACCCATCAATAGAAAAACATAGACATCGTAGGAAGTTTCCTAAAATCTTCGGAATATGTTAATCCTATGTTTAAATTCGAGGAAAGGAGGACGGGAGTAAAGGTCAACGGACGTGCGTTTCGCACGTGAGGCGGAGAAGACGCGTCCAAGTAAAGCTTTTGCTGCAGATAAGTACGAGAAAATATTGAGTACAGGACGCGTTTGGTAACGATTCTGTTCCCAGGAGTAGATTCTGATCAGAACTGATTCTTTTTTATTCTATTCCCAAGAACTGATTCTAAGCATTTTAAGCCGTTTGGTAACTATCCAAAATTTCTAATTCTGGAATAGAATTGCATTTGGTATCATGCTTATTAATTCTATTCCAAATCAATTTTTTTTTTAATTTTCAAATAAATTTTTCACTTTTTTTACTTTTTTTCTTTTCTTTTTTTCATTTTTTTTTCATTTTTCCTTTTTTTTTTTCCTTTATTCTTTTCTTTTTTTTTTTCTTTTTCTCATCTTCTTCTTCTTCTTGTGGTTGGTCGTCGGACCGGTGACCGGCTAGACGAGGTTGGCGACCTCATTGGAGCGTCGGCTCTCGGAGGTCGAGCCCGCCGGTGGCTAGGCCGGCCTCACCTGAGGCCGGGCGAGGCTTGCCGGGCCACCGGCGGGGCTGGGCGAGCCTCGCTGAGGCTAGACGAGCCTCGACTAGCCACCGGTGGGGCTGGGCGTCGCGAGGCTTGCCTAGCCCCTGCCCAGCCTTGGCGAGGCTTGGCATCGCCGGTGGCTAGGCAAGCCTCCGGCAAGCTCGCCGGGTGGCCGGGCTTGCCTCCGGCGAGCTCACCGGATCGGCGGTCGGCGGCGGCGGCGGACGGTGGCGGACGGCGGCGGCGGATGGCGGCGGCAGATGGCGGCGGACGGCGGACGGTGGCGGGCAAGGGTGGACGGCGGTCGTGAGATGGTCGAAGGGAAATGGGAGAGTTCTTGATTTTGATTCTTAAATTCGTTCTCGGAACAAGAATCAACTTTTTTTTGTTCTTGATTCTATTCTTAACTGCTCCTGGGAACAAAAATTTTATCAAACGCGATTCTAGGCCCAAACCGATTCTCGGGGAACAAATAATCGAATTTGGCCATGTTTGGATGATTACCAAATAAGGCCTTAGTTTTTCAACGTAGCAAATAAGAAGACACCTTAAATTGCGCCACGTGTCCAACGTGAGCTCACGTTGTTAGGAAATTTCCTCCCATTTTTCTCTCTTCTCTCTCTCCTCTGCACACTCTCTCACTCGACTCTCTATCTTCGATTGCCCTTTTCTTTTTTTTTTTTGTGGATTTCTATGAGCGCGTTTGGTAACGTTTCTGTTAAAAAATTGTTTCAGGGAACGAAATAAAAAATATATTTCTGTTGGGAACAATTTTTTAACAAAAGAATGCGTTTGGCAGAATCGTATAAAATTTTTATTTATGGAATAAAAAAAAAAAAGAAACATGTTTGGTAACTTCACATAATTTTTGTTCCTGGAATAAAAAAAGAATGTAAACACGTTTGCAGAATCGTAAAAAATTTATGTTCCAAATTTTTCTCAAATGCTTTTTTTTTTTAAAATAAACTGTAAACTTGATATTGAATTCTCATTCTTATAAAATACTCATCAATTTAATTTTGTTCATGATGAGTGAACACAAACATGCATAAAATATTATGCAAGATTACAGATCATGTGTTTCTTTCTTTATTGGCTTGGCTTCGGCCTCTGCTAGCCACGCGGTCCTCCTCACGGACGTTCTGCCAATACCACGATGTTCTAGAGACAAACACCTCTTCAGAGTTAAGAGTTGAGATACAAAAGAACCAGTCAAAAGTCAAACGTAGGAACATTTGTCCTTCTCCTCCTCAGGTCAGAGTCAAATCCCAACTCCAGAAGCTATAACCTTGACCGACCGCACCCTCAAGACCCCGGCACAGCAATTCCCTGAGCTGTCGAAGTATTGTTATGGAAGTCACGTACCACCACCAATCCAAGATCAATGCAATTTGACCATAAAACATTGCAACGATGCATAGCCAATTAAAAATAATCGAGGAGCATAGAACCTAAATGGCTTTGTTCCTTAACATGAAAGATCACATGCGGTCAAGGTCAAATGTTGGCAAAACAATATGATATTGCCATATTAAAAAAAAAAAAAGCAACTGTGCTTTCCAGTCTCCTATGTTTTTATACAATTAGAACTTACTGCATCAATGTTGGATGATCCAGAAAGATAGAAGACAGTCATCATCTGGGACTTCAGATTCCACTGTCACAACTATACCCAGACCAAAACTGGATTGAGAAGCCTGATGAGAAGCAAAACAGATGGTGCATGTTCCAATCGAGTTCAATCCAGTGTTTGCAGTGCAATGTACTGACAAAAGAGCAAAAAGAAAGAGCATAAAGAAAGAGCATAGAACAAGAATGGCCTAATTATGCAAATGCTCAAACACCAAAATTTACCCAAAACACAGGTAAGACATGCCATCTACCTTCCTCCAAGAGATTATTAGATCATGAACAAAACAGTAAAAGAAGCACAAAACCCAGTAAGGTTCTTTCCCTATGCTACATTCATATATATTTCTTTACAAAAGTCCGACCGTCGAGACTGCTCCCTCTACTCAGAACGGTTTGCCCTCCCGATGTAATTGAGCCCCTCGGTGCAGCTTCGCATGATCCGATGGAAGACCTCTCGCACTTGTTTCTCCAATGGATCCAAGCCATCCGTCACAGCCTCAAACACCTCCGCCATGTCCTCTACTCTCTGCCTCACCTCCTCTTCCTTCTCGGCTGGCAGCGGGAATTGGGCCGAATCCACCAATTCGCTCATTATCCTCGCGCCCCTCTCGATTTGATGGATCTCCTGCAACAATCTGCGCGCGTTCCTCCTCTCCCTCTTCTTCGATTCCTCCACGATCCTCTCGTGGAGCGACAGGATCGGCGTGGCCCAGGTGAACTGCCTTGGATGGAGAAATGCACCTGCAGCCCACGGTCCTGGCACGGGATTGCCGCCATGAGGGCCCACGTCATGAAGAGGAGCACCGAGTTCATCGTGAACACTGGTACAGCGAGGCCATTGGTGGCCACGATCTCATTCCCCCTCAAGGCATACAAGTTGTTCCTGATCGCTTGAATCTGCCTGGCGGCGGGCCATGACCTCGAGACGCTCCAGGAGAGCGACCTGAAATGGCCCAGCGAGCGGTGGTCCCGGGACATACTGCTGCGGCCGAAGGAACGGTTCCGCTGTCACTATCTTATATTCTTAAAATACACGGAGGGCGCCTTGATATCGTACCAGTCCTTCTTCACGAACGGATCGACCCTACACTAGCCAGACTAGACAAGAAAAAAGATCAAACCACAGCAGAACCAGCACCCCAAAACAGGAATCGATTTCCACAAAGTTGAGGCGGAATTGAGCACTCACCCTTTCTTCTTCTCACCCTTCTTCCCCTTCGAGATCCTCTTGTTCTTCCTACATCCAAGAAAGAGAGAGATGGGACAACGTCAGCCCATTTTCGGTGAGGAAACGAACAGGGTAAGGCCATGACATGGGCAAGAGGGAGCAGAGCAGAGCAGAGCAGAGCAGAGCAGTAGCTGCTCTCCTTGCAATGCTCGCTCGAGTGAGCGTCACGAGCAGAACAGCAAATCTGGGCGAGCAACGCTCGCTCGGGGCTCGAGCGCGAACGCTCACTCGAGCGAGTGTCTCGCAGATCTGGGCAAGCGCTGGCTCAAGTGAGCTGTCGCGCTCGAGGCTCGAGCAACCGTCGCCCAGATCTACGAGGGGTGGCTCTCGCCGAAGCCCTCCTCAAACGGTAAAGGAGGAGCAGCAGGTAGTGAGCGCAGAAACTTACCTCGAATTAGAAGCTTCAGCTGGTGAAGGAGTAGTAGCTGTTGGCGGTGGAGAGTCAGCCGAGTGGGAGGTGCCGGATCGCTCGGTGGTGGTGAACCTGTGAGAGACGCCGGAAAAGGGAGAGCGTCGCTGCGTAGGGGACGAACGGAAAAAGGGGGAGCGTCCCTGCGCAGGGGATGAACGGAAGTGTTTCGTTTTTGTTCTTTTCGGCTCTTCAAGAAGTGTTTCTAGAACAGAAAAGTAACTTTTTTTTGTTTCCTTTTTTTGTTCCAATTTTGTTCCGAGAAAAAAAAATAATTTTTTGAACAAACGCAAACAAACGTTTTTTTTTTTTCTCGTGAACAAAAAAAACAAAATTTCTATTCATAAAAAAAAAAAGAACATTACCATGCAGCCCTTATGGGCGCGTTTTGTAACGTTTTTCAAAAAATTGTTTAGAGAACAAAAATAGAAAAAAATGTTTACGTTAGGAGAATAATTTTTGGACCAAAAAAGACGCGTTTGGTAAAAACTTGTTAGAGAATAAAATATGAATAGAAACACGTTTGATAAATTTAGGCTGCGTTTATTTTTATTTTTTTTTTCTATTTCTAAACACTTTTTTTTTTTGTTCGCGAGAAAGCGAAAAAGACAAACAGCGTTTGTTTGCGATTTTTGTTCCAAAATTATTTTTTTGTTCCCATAAACACATCCAAACGTAAACGAAATTAAAAAAAGAAGTTATTTTGTTTGTTTAACAAAATTTAAACACTTTTCATTTTCTTCTCTTTTTTTCTTCTTATTTTTTCTTTCTTTTTTCTTTGGTAGGTTGTCGGCCTCGGCCGAGGGCAGTGACCTTCCGGAGCGTCGCCGACCCCTAGTGAAGCTCGGCCTCTTGCCGGGCTAGGCGAGCTCGATCTCGCCCAGATCTGGCGAGGTCGAGCTCGCCCAACGGCCAACGACACTCGGCCTCGCACCTACGGCCGGCCGGGCGAGCTTGCCTCTCTTGGAGGCCGCGAGCCTCGCCGTGGCTAGGCGAGGCCGCCGGCCCTCATTGGCCAGTTGCCGACCATGGCCGAGGCCGACGACCAACTAAAAGAAGAAAAAAGAAAAAATGAAAAAGAAAAAAGGAAAAAGGAAAAATAAATAAGAAATAAAATAGAAAAAATAAAATAAAAATATTAAAAAATAAAAGAAGTAAAAAATTTATATAAATTTACCAAATGTCTTCGTTCGTTTTTTTTTATTTTATTTCCGAAACAAGTTTCATACGTATTTTTTTGTCCAAAAAATTGTTAAAAAATGTGAAAACACTTTTTTTTTGTTTATTTTTTGGAACAATTTTTAAATAAACGTTACCAAACACATAATTATATTCTTTTTTTTGTTTTTTTAATTTTTTAAATATTTTTATTTTATTTTTATTTTCTTCTTTCGGTACGGTCGCCAGCCTCTAGCGACCGACTGACGGGGCTGGTAGGTAGCGCTCGCCAGATCTGGCGAGGCCGAGCCTCATCGGTGGCTAGGGGAGCTTGGCCTCGCCAGGGCTGGTGATGCTCGACTCGGCGGGGGTCGGCAACGCTTTCCCGAGGTCGAACCTCGGCTCGACTCGACATGGGCCAAAATGGCCGAGGCCAACGACTACTAAATAAAAAAAAGAAAAAAAAAGAAGAAAGAGAAAGAGAGAAGTGTTTTCAAAAATGTTTAGAATAAAAATTTTTTTTTTTGTTTTCATTTCCGTTTTAGTTCTTTTTTTGTTAGGAAACAAAAAAAATGGATTTTGAACAAAAACAAACAAACGTGTTTTACGTTCTTTTTTTGTTCCTAAAAACAAAAAAAAAAAAAAAAAATTCTATTTATAAACAAAAAAAGAACATTACCATGCAAGCCCTATGTGTTTCCAATCCGACCCATCTTAGGCCGCTTTTGTCTTCACTGGCACTAGGAATCAAGGCTTCTTCGAGGGATTTGGGTTCTCCACCTCGTTGTCCAAGACTGCGAACTGAAGGGAGAACTCCGAGAGTGCCGAGGTGCTCAAATTGAACTTGCGGTGCGCCTGACTTTGCGTGTGAGTTGACCCCACGCTCTCCGGGACGCTCACCCTGTTGGCAGTCAAGGGGACGGCGACGCAACGGCGGCTAAGGAGACAGGAGTGGGGGCCTCATAGTGGTACCTCGTGCCCACAGAGAGCTTGGCCGGTAGGGGAGCTCTTGTGGCAGATCGAGCACTCGTGGACCTTCCCGGACATACCGGAGGAGGTGGTCGTTGCGGAGGTTGAGGTGGCCGGCTATTCGTCCGCATCGGCGAAGAGAAAGTGCGTTGGTATAAAGGAGAGAGGAGAGAGGAGTGAGAAGAGCCGAACGAGAGAGCGTGCAGAGGAGGGAGAGAGAAGAGAGAGGAGAGAGAAAGGTGGGAAGAAATTCATTGAGAGAGCGTGCAGAGGGGCGAGAGAGGAGAAGGGGTGGGGGGGAGGAATTTCTTGATAACGCGGGCCCACGTTGGACATGTGGCGCAATTCGATTTGTCTTCTTATTTGTCACGTTGGAACACGACACGTACTCACTATTTTCTCAATAAGTACGTAACAGGCACGGGTCATCTGTCGCATCAAGTCTTCAATTTATTTTATTTTATTTTTACTTTATTTTGGCAATCTCACTATTTCAGTTTTTGCCCTCGTCTCTCGCGCTCTTGTTCATCCGATCAGAGCTGCAACAACAGCAACGCGCGATTCTCATCGCCCCGATCGCTACGTACGATCTCTCTCTCTCTCTCTCTCTCTCTCTCTCTCTCCGTGCAATTGATTTTGTGGTTGCGTTTTCCTTTGTCATTTCTTTTTTGTCCCGAGTCTGAATGTTTCAACCATCGAATGTCGCTTATGACAAATGGGTATTTGCGATTCGTGGCGGTGAAACGGTGGGAAGTAATGGGGACGCTGTTGGGTTCGCTTCGCTTGGGACATTCCTGATTATTTGTCAGTCAGGAATTTGTTCTGCAATCAATCCGTGTGATGCGAGTCGTTTGCGAGATTGCCCTTTTTCGGAGCCCTGCCCTGAGGGTTTTAGACATTTTCCTTCGAACGTTGTAGAATCTTGGTTCGTTTGTCTATCATAATATTCATCTCATGGCATCTTTGACCAGGAACGGGTCCGCAGATAGCATCTTTCTGTCGTTTTTTGGGCATGTCTGGGAAGTTGGCTGTTCGGTCTCTGCATTTTTTTGCCCAAGAAATAATTTTTTGTTTGTAGTTCTTCTGTTGAATTAAGCGGTCTGGCCTTTGCTAAGTTACTAGATGATCTTTGTCAAGCAAACGGGTTTAATGTCAAACTTATTTGACAGACTGCGGCGTGGCTCTTGACTCAATATTGCTTGTGTTGGGCTGGCCTGCTTGTTACTTTCTCGGCATCCTACAGATCATTTGTAAATGAATAAACATAGATCGAAAAGACGGGCGGATAATCTTTGTCAAGCAAACAGGTCTAATGCCTAAAACTTGTTTGACAGACTGCTCTCGACTCAATATTGGTTGTGTTGGGCTGGCCTTCTTGATTGCTGCACGAATATTTCATTCTGGAATAAGAACAACAGAGCTTGTTTTCCACACCAAAAACATAAAAATAATAGTTTCAACAAACCCAATTCAATAATGTAGCCAAAGAAATTAAAAGAAAAATCAACCGATATGGATTACAACCGAGCAGCCCCACCCCGATTTTCACCAAGTTTTGCCAATTACCAATCTTTGCCTAATAAAATGAAGCTCGCTGCGGGTTCTCCTGCTTTTTGGGTCGTTTCCTGAACGACTTCGTCACGGCTTGGACCTACAATGGGAAAAGCAAGAAAGAATGACCCGCCTGTGAGGAAGACGTCTCCTCGAAACCATGGAACATTTAACACGACGGCACAGCGAAACCCAGTTTGTTCGAAAAGGGGTGCTTGATCGCTACCTTGCAAGCCACGGAGCAGTACTTGAACATGGTGTTTGGCGACCGTCGCCGGCGATTGAACCGGTGCTCACAAGATTTGCACTTCCTAGGGTCACTCTGACCGTGGAAGCGAGCAATCCTGTCTCCTCTTTTGTGCACGAAGGCCGCGAAACGATGGTTGTAAAAGTATCGACATATATCGGAAATATCCCACAACGACTTCAGGTCATCTAGTTGGAATAACGCGTATTTGCCAAATTTATATGCCTGAAAAGATTAAGACCCAACAACAAAAAACTGAAGAAAGGGCAAAGAATTCGAAATGAGAGAAAGAAACCCAAGAATCCCTTTTTTCTTGATCATGCAAAGATAAAAGAAAGATAAAAGAGCGTTACCAAAAAAAAAAAAGAAAGATAAAAGAGTAGTGTACCCTTATCATCTCATGCTTAGAACAGTGCTGTATCTGGCACTGTTTGCAGAGAGCGACCTTACAAACTCCACAGTAGAAATTGCACTCTTCGGAGGGATGAGTCTTGCACGCGCTATAGAACGCGGTCCCTGCGATCAGCCTCAACGATGGCGGAACGACCTCCTCATGATCATCTCCAGGCGAGATCACCATTGCATCATCGCCCGTCATTTCCATGGCTGTTCTTTCTCCCTCTCCCTCGCTTTAATCTAGGAAAAGAACGGAACCCAAGAGGATTAAAGAGCGAAGGTTGCGAAGACGTTTATGAAATTGATTCAATTGATTGACCCGACATAAATAAGGATCCGGGCAAAGAAAGAACCCAGCATCTTTCAGAGATAGAGCAGCATCAGAACGGGCATGCGTGGATGCCATCAAGATCGATAAGGCACACGAGTCGTTCCATATAACGAAGAAGAGGAGGAGGAGGAGGAGGAGGAGGAGGAGAGAGTACCCGGCGAGGAAGTGAGCGTGCGTGAGGAGAGCACAGACGACCTATTGCACGATTCGTTCCATATAACGAAGAAGAAGAGGACGAGGAGGAGGAGGAGGAGGAGGAGGAGAGAGTACCCGGCGAGGAAGTGAGCGTGCGTGAGGAGAGCACAGACGACCTACTGCATGTGAACTGAGGAACTCTCGTTGAAGCCATGAGAAAATGGAAAAAAGTGGAATCTTTTGTTCAGGAATGGAGTCGCGACACGTGGCGTGTTTGCCGTATAATGAAGTCGAGGTCTTCTCCGTCTATGAGTAGGCCGTCGACCACGGACGTGCGCTCGCACGTGGGGCGGAGAAGACATGTCCAAGTAAGGCTTTTGCCGCATATAAGTACGTAACAGGCACGGGTCATCTGTCGCATCAAGTCTTCAATTTATTTTATTTTATTTTTACTTTATTTTGGCTATCTCACATTTTCAGATTTTGCCCTCGTCTCTCGCGCTCTTGTTCATCCTATCAGAGCTGCAACAACGGCAACGCGCGATTCTCATCGCCCCGATCGCTACGTACGATCTCTCTCTCTCTTCGTGCAATTGAGATCTGCATGGTTCGTCTCTTCTGATTTTGTGGTTGCGTTTTCCTTTGTCTGCGTTTTTTCTTTCTTTTTTGTCCCGAGTTTGAATGTTTCAACCATCGAATGTCGCCTCTGACAAATGGGTATTTGCGATTCGTGGCGGTGAAACGATGGGAAGTAATGGGGACGCTGTTGGGTTTGCTTCGCTTGGGACGTTCCTGATTATTTGTCAGTCAAGAATTTGTTCGGCAATCAATCCGTGTGATGCGAGTCGTTTGCGAGATTGCCCTTTTTCGGAGCACCTGCCCCGAGGGTTTTAGACATTTTCCTTCGAATGTTGTAGAATCTTGGTTCGTTTGTCTATCATGATGTTCATCTCATGGCATCTTTGACCAGGAACGGGTCCGCAGATTGCATCTTTCTGTCGTTTTTTGGGCATGTCTGGGAAGTTGGCTATTCAGTCTCTGCATTTTGTTGCCCAAGAAATAATATTTTGTTTGCAGTTCTTCTGTTGAATTAAGCGGTCTGGCCTTTGCTAAGTTACTGGATGATCTTTGTCAAGCAAACGGGTCTAATGTTAAACTTATTTAACAGACTGCGGCGTGGCTCAACTCAATATTACTTGTGTTGGGCTGGCCTGCTTGTTACTTTCTCGGCATCCTACAGATCATTTGTTATTGAATAAACATGGATCGAAAAGACCGGTGGATAATCTTTGTCAAGCAAACAGGTCTAATGCCTAAAACTTGTTTGACAGACTGCTCTCGACTCAATATTCCTTGTGTTGGGCTGGTCTTCTTGATACTTTCCTGGCATCCTACAGCATCACTTTTCGTTGACTAATCATGGATGGAAATGACGGGCGCAATAATGACTCCGCTGACAAAGGGCTTTTCTCGGGCCTAGCTGGGTATGCCGCTGGGCAACACATGCACCACGGGTCATATCCTTCGCATGGATATCCTCCCCAGGGGTATCCTTCACATGGGTATCCTCCACAGGGTTATCCTCCTCAGGGGTATCCTCCTCAGGGGTATCCACCAGCTGGTTATCCTCCGCCAGGTGGATATCCTCCTGCCGGTTATCCTCCTCCACCTGCAGGTTATCCACCAGCTTATCCACCACCTGGGGGATATCCACCAGCTGCTTATCCGGGTCCATCAGCTCCTCCAGCTCCATATCATTCAGGTATTGATCGTAACTGCAATTATCAGACTAGTAAATGTATTATGAAAATTTAATCTGTCACTTGTAGCTTTTTTTGCTCTTTTTTCTAGGAGTTAGGAGACATCGGTTTTCTGAACTTAAAAGTGTATCGTGCCTGTTGTCTGTATCTCTCTGTGTAAAGCTGATTTACTCTTATAGTTGGTTTTTTAATTGCAAAGTTGAAGGGATTTCACTGAGGCACTGATGGTTTCTGGTTTTTTCTTTTTGGTGTTTTTGTTGGGTAGGACCTGTTCTCACTGAACTTCTTGCTAGTGTTTTGATGATGGCTATTTATGTTTCCTGATCCGGTTCCCTGTGTGTTTATAGGGCATGGTCCTGGTCCTGGTATGGGAGCAATGGTAGCTGGGGGCCTCGCTGCTGCAGCTGCTGCTTACGGGGCACACCAAATTTCTCATGGCACTCATCATCTCGGACACGGGGCTTTCTTCGGCCATCATCATGGAAAGTTTAAACATGGAAAGTTCAAGCACGGGAAGTTTGGCAAGCGATGGAAACATGGCATTTTTGGAAAGCACAAGGGCAAGTTCTTTAAAAGATGGAAGTGATTTTGATTCATCACATCTGTCTTGCTAGGGGACTGTTGTTGACTTTCGACTGTTACTCATATGACCAAGTGGTTCTACTAAGATCGATTGTGTTAATAGGTGGACCATGTTTGAGTACTGAAAATGCTTCCTATTGGTTGCTCTCTTTAAGAAATTGGGTCGAGTCTTTTAACAATGTCAATTTGCTTAGTGATTTGAGATTCTTTTGAATCACTATTTGATCAGCTTTTTGCATGATGAAGTTTAAGAGCTTTGCTCTTCGTATTGAAAACAATGGAAAATGCTTTGGCCGACTTTGATTAGGAATTTCTGGATAACTTTTGCTGCAAGCATCTTTAGATGAATGGAGTTCTGGTTGAATATGGCTGGCATTCGGTTTGTTCAAAAAGCCAAGGAATTTCGAAGTCTTGAGAGGAGGATGAAGGGTCAATAGGTCACAGATGGAGGCTGAGAAATTGCTCATGGTGATTAATTATGATGTTGTCATTTCATTGATCAAAATGAAGAGATAGCAAACACATGGTTGTGACAGTATTGTCGTTCTTTCAATTGCTTCAATTGTCTAGTTGCTTAAGGCCTGGTGTTGGATGAACTTCTTTTATAGTTCTCACCCTTTTCTTTCTCTATATGATCTGACTTGTCCCTGGTCTTGGCAAGTCTATTTATATCTATTGATGAGTAACATAATGAACTTCTTTTATAGTTCTCACCCTTTTCTTCCTCTATATGCTCTGACTTGTCCCTGGTCTTGGCAAGTCTATTTATATCTATTGATGAGTAACATAATGAACTTCTTTTATAGTTCTCACCCTTTTCTTTCTCTATATGCTCTGACTTGTCCCTGGTCTTGGCAAGTCTATTTATATCTATTGATGAGTAACATAATTCTGGCAGAAACTCTTGGAGTGAATATTGACAAGTTTGAAAGTGAATGATTTGAAAAATATTCTCTTTAAAATGATAGTCAGAATCCCTTTAAATGATTAATTAAAAATATGTGATAGGAATTTATATATAAATACTTTTGGGAAAAGACCACCAAAAATTTCAAACTTTGTCCAAAGTGACAAATTTATCCGTAAAATATCCCGAATTTTGCCAACCGTGACATATTTACCCAAAATTTTTTTATGTCTCGTGATACAAAAAACCCTGAACTTCTACCTGTGTAACAGATTTATCCTAAACTATAGGGCATTTTGGTCTTTTTGCTTTTTAATTTTTTTTTCTTCTTCTTTTCTCTTCCCTTTGCTGGCCATGGCGAAGGGAAGCCGGCGTTTGGTATGGGTCACCCTCGCTGGTGTCGAGCGAGGGTGGCCCTTGGCTAAGTTGAGTGAGGGCCCTTGTTGACATTGAGCAAGGGCCTCCCTCTCCAGATCTGGTGAGGGCAGCCCTTGTCAGCGTCGGGCGAGGATGGCCCTCGCCAGATCAGGCAAGGGCACCCCTCGCTCGACGCTAGCGAGGGAGGCCCTCACCCAACCTAGCCGAGGGCTGCCCTCCCCCAATGCCGGCGAGGGCGGCTCTAGCCAACCCAGGCGAGGGCGACCCTTGCCCGACGCCAGCAAGGGCGACCCTAGCCAACCAGGCGAGGGCGACCCTTGCCCGACGCGCCGAGGGCAACTCTCACCTTACGCCAACTTCCCTTCACTAGCTTTGAAATGGCCGGCGGAGGGAAGAGAGAAGAAGAAAAAAAAAGAAAAAGGGAAAAAGGAAAAACATAAAGAATAAGATGAAAATGTCCTTGGTGGGGTAAATGTGTCACGGTTTGAAAGTTTGTGGTTTTTCATATCACCAAAAAAAAGTTTAGAATAAATTTGTCATTTTGAGCAAAGTTTGGGCTTTTTGTGGTCTTTTCCCATATTTTTGCAAACGATGAACATATTTTTTGTTAATTCATTTTTGGTAAACAGTATAAGCAAACATTTTAAGCTAATATTTTTCAATAATTTATTCTCTATAAAACAAGCGCGCCTTAATATTTGAGTGATTGTTTTTTGACCTTTTAATTTTGGGTTGGCAGCTCACCGCCTTCATATTATGGCATTCTGCAGAGAAAATTAACGATGAAGGGTGGTAAAAATTCTGATTTTAGAGGATGTTACACTAACTAGTACCTATAGCTAGATAAAATTATTCAGACTTGAAAAACGAAAGGGGGAATTACGGCTATATATTCTCAGACTGATGCAATTGAGCTAAAAGCAAAGTCTTTGGACTATAACCTAGCGGGTGGTGCTAGGATCATACTTAATAGAGAGCGGTAGTCATTTATCATTTCGCCATGTAATGCACTAGTTATGCATAACAAGGAGATATTGTATAAAAAAATGTCAATCTTTCATTATTTTAGATGTCTAATGGATGTCTTAATATGGATTTGAGCAGATCCTTAAAAGGCTTAAGGGGAAGAAAGAAGTAGGAGATCCGCCTAAGGGTGAGAGACCCTGTAATGTCGCCCCTAAATTTCCTCTCAATCGAGAAGAAAAAATTGATGGGAATTAAGGAGCCATTTGGTGGTGAAGACAGATATTATGCCACAATTTTGGCTTTGGTTACTGCCGGATAGACATATACAGTAACCTCCTGCACTTAGGACAAGAAAAAATAGGTGAAAAGTCTACCGCGAAATAGGCATATGCCCTTATTGGCAGTGCTAGGGTGGTGCTAGGATCATACTTAGTAGAGAGCGGTGGTCATTTATCATTTCTTTGTGTAATGCACCACTTATGTGTAATAAGGAGACATTGTATTAGAAATGTCAATCTTTAATTATTTAGATATCTAACCTATGTCCTAAGACACCACCTAACAAAAACTTTTGAAATATGTATATATCTGCCAAAAGAAACTGAAAACACGGACGCGCATGCAAGGACCTAGTGGTTTGATATGTTGGAAAGTGAGATAGATGAAATTATATCTATATAGGTAGCTACTTTTTAATAAAGCTAACAGCTAATCATAGTCTTCAACCCTTGATTGACCTACTGAAAGTAGCACTTCTCATATCAGCGTCTGAAATGGCCTGCATAACCAAGTCTACTTTGTAATCAACCTATTTGTTTCTTGAAGACCAATCCATCCCCATTGTGGACATTCAGACTCCTCCAGCAACTTTTTTTTTTTTTTTTTTTTTTTTTTTGGTAAAGCTCCTTCAGCAACTTTGATAAGGGAAGACAAAATAATGGGGAAAATTATCAAAATAGTCATATGCCTATTAATTTGTGTTAATTTAATTTTAAATATTTTAATTTGATCAGTCTAGTTCTAAATCTTTTGACAATTTGCCAATTGAGTCATTTCGGTCAATTTTAATCAGAATTTGCTAACTTGGACACCAATCATCCTATGTGACACAACTGATGTTGACGTGGACATTTTTTTTTTTGACTTTTAAAAAAAAATGAGTTTTGTTATATTTTTTGAATTCATCATCATCATCATCATCATCATCATCATCATCATTGTGGTGGGAGAGATCCTAGTCATTGGATGAGAGCCATCTTCAACTATGAAGATCTTGTTAGCAAGGATGCGAAGGCCCTCGTCAAATTTGAGCAAGGACCTTGTTGACTGTGAATGCCTCACTTAGATATAGGCTAGGGCCTTTGCACCCATAACTAGCCAGGCCATGATGGCTTCTTCGAGCCTCGCCTAGGGCCTTCATCACTTGTCGACCGCGGTCAAGGTGGCCCTCACATCTTCGCCATTGACTAGCTAGGGCCCGGGTGAGGGCCACGGCCATTGCCAAAATGAAAGGAAAAAATAATAAAATGTTTAATTTTTTTTTTTACAAAAATTTGTAAAAATAGTCTAATTGTAGAGGGGGGATGCCTGGTGGTATGTCGGTACGTAATCTCGGAAGCCCTGGAGGTGTGTGCCCGGGGGGATTCCTTGTGATTCTAGTTGGGATGTGAGATGCCTGGAATGTGGGGGGCTGGATGCCCGGTTGTATTTTGAATACATGCCCAGAGGTTTCTCGCGATGTCTGGTTGGATGCGAGCGATAAATTGTGGGATGCAAACATTGGTCATTGGAAAGAAAAACTGATGAGATCCTTATGAAAGATAAGAATTGAAAATGAATCATGTGCATGGGTGTATGCATATGACATGATGCATGATCTGCTTATGAAAGTAAATTAATGCTATTTGATATTGAAAATGCGATCATGAAGGCATGAATGGATTTCATGGTGATGTATGCTTGATAGCATGTATGATATGAATCATGGCAGTATATGCATGATGGCATGGTGAGATATACATGACTACATAGTGGTATATGCACATTGGCATGGATGTGCATGAATGCATCAATGGTAGTTGGAATTCATATCATCGATTTTTAGCCAAAATTTAGCTGGAAGGACTCAACTAGCCAATTATTTAAAGGTTTATTATTAAATTAGTCAAATTGAAAGGTTTAAGACTGAATTTGTATAAATACAATAGGTTTATGACTATTTTTTAGAATAATTTTCCCTACAAAAAAATGCAAATGTGAGCATGAGGTCTTTGTAGACCAAATTGGGCACAACCCCAGCGCCTCAGTTGCCCTTTCTTTCTCTTAGAGAGGGCCAGATCCGATCGATCTGAGCACCTTGAAAGCGGATCTTCTCGATCCAAGAATGGATGCACTGGCTGCATTTGTGCCAAACAGGCCTTTCATGGAAGTTGGCCCGTACCATCTGGTGACCAATTACGCGCTTGACCCGGCGGGGTCGCCTCTTTTCTAAAGGATGTACACAAAGATTGGACCCAGCATCCATCCAATTAGTCATGATGACCACATCATACACCATCAATAACATCGGGATGACCTTAAAAGATCGAAAGCAGCGTGTCGCCATGTCTCTAGATTCTGGAGCGTGCCATATTGATCCTAACGAAGCCATGGACCCCGGACTTAAATGTGACTTGAACTTGCAAGCTTATATCGATTTCCTTTGTAGCTTGGGATATACCAAGAAGCAGATGAGTGCAGTCATCCGGAGAGAATAGTGGAATTGCAGCCGAGGTGACGTTGACGTGAAACGCCCTTCTTTCATTGTCGTATTTTTGAACAATACTGACTCGACCGAAGTTAAGAGCTTTTAGAGGGTGGTGAAAAATGTGGGGGATGTTTGATTAATCTGTTTACCAAGTGACTATGGCAAGCCCGAAGGAAATGAAAGTCACGGTACAGCCTAGCAATCTCACTTTCCCTCACAAGTATGAGAAGCAGAGTTTTGATCTGACTATAGAAGTCGATGAGAGTGCTCTGAGATAGACTTAAGGTTACCTCCAATGGATCCATCAGCACAGTCATTGTTATTGAGTTCAATTGTGGCTAGTTCATACTAGCATATTCAGATTATTGAACAGGCAATCGTGCCCATTCTCGCCTTGAGTCTGGTTGTGAAAAATTCTCTTACTTTTAACAGGACTTTGCACATTCTAATGACAACACGAGTGCTTGAACGCTTGTACATTTTATATTCGAGTGTCCAATCTTTTTTTTTTTGGGTTCAATCAAGTAAATTAAATTCTAAAATTGAGTAATTGCATAATATTTGCTAAAATTAATTGTCAGCATTGGCACATGATATAGCCTTTAAATAATCCCGTGAAGAGAGACATATCAGGCGTTCAAAATTGCAAGCGAGCCACATTAATAATTGGGCTTAGCTTTTCTACATAAGTGAGCCACATCAGTAAAATCATATAACACAGCAAATTATTTGATGGAGGCCTTACATTAAGCCAAATTTAAAATGTTGAAGTGTTTGATTAAACAAAAAATAAATTTAGGTACTTGATTGTAAAACGGACAAATGTTCAAGTACTTTTAACATTATTACTGCTTTTTTTTTTTTTTGGGTTCTCACCTCTCTTTTATGTACATATGTGTGAGGGCTCATTGAGATCGAACCTTAGACCAAATTTTCTTTGGCACCACCCCCCCCAAGGCATTACCGCTGCTTTTAACTACACTACTTTGTAACCCGTACCATGTCCGATTGAAGATCATCAATTTTCTGATTATGATTCTCGTGTACCATTCTATAGAATTAGAACTAGGAAAAATTACATTTGCAGTGCCCTTTCAATTGCACATGTTTAATTTTGGTCCCTTTATTATGTTTCACACCAAATTGATCCCACGTACTATTTTCTAACTATGAATTAAGGACATCTTTCGACAATTCTATCTAAATCTTACCGGATTTTTGGACTGTTTCAATTTTGGTTCTTGTATTATCTCCCATTGACGATTTAAGAAATTCTTTAACATTTTTTTCTAAGCACCTTCGGAAATGATATGATCTTAGGCGCAAGTCAAAGCTATTCATGAAACATTGCTCATTATTCTAGTTCATTCTATCGTCAGATTTTTGTCATTACATTGACTGGCTCAGCTCCTGTCGTTACTTGGTTAGATGGTTCTTATTTGAAACCAGGGAACACATTAGGTGGAGAACTCGAATGAGAATAATACAGGAAATAAATCTTAAAGGAAAGAAAAGGTAGAAATCATGGTAAAATACAAATATGAGATGACCATAATGCATAAATAAATGAAATCTAAGAAATTATGCATTTTAATTTTTGTCTATTAAAGTACTTTCTAAGAGTACCCACAAATTGCGTATTTCAGCTTAATAAAATTTCTCAACAAACTGAAAGTTAATGTTGACATTCCGTTGCTGCAAAATATCAATCCAGCTTTATGTATGCAATGGACCCGATAGTTGTATTAGGACAAGTCCCTCATCAAAGAATTGGTGTGATTTGGAACATTTAATATATCCTATTTGATACTTAACTCATTAGCTTAAGTTTTTGAGTAAAAGCAAATGCAATTGTATATATTAGTGGGCTTGGATATGGCTCCCTCTTGACCACTCCCCAAGTAAAGGTATTTGGGCATTTCTACTATGCACTCCCAACAAATGCTATCAGTGCCGATGGTAAATTGGTGGACCTCCAATCTATTATGATGTTTGGTGAATATCCCAAGGAGATGGTTTGATATGGAAAAAGAGAGTAGAGATGAATGTAGGTGTGGGAGACTCAAGTTGATGTAGAAAGGTACTTGAATTAAAAAATTCCTACATCAAATGACTTGAATTCCAAGGGATGGCCTTTGACTCTTAGGGTTTTTCGATAGGCCATTGCAAATGTGACAATTTGAATTGATAGGTGAAATGAAACAAGATATAAAATTTACGTGAAAACCTAAAATAGGGAAAATCACGGGGAGAGATAGTTGTTTTACTATCTTCAATAATAAGTACGAGAGTAGAATCTAAAAGCTCTAAAATCACTTGGTGAGCTATAAGATCTAAAAATTAGCAATAAGATAGTAAAAAAACAAAAGAACATATATTATATGGAGGCTAGGGTTTTAGATGTGTTATAAAACACATTCTTTTTATAGTCTCCCTTCAAAAAACACAAGACAAAAGTGCAATGGTCTAAAATACCATTATCTCTAATTTGAAAGTCAAAATTCAACAAATCTCCACCTTAACTTCAAATCTTTAAAAGAGTCTTATACCAAATGTCACAAGACCTCTCTCACTCATCACCAAAAGTGATGACACAAGGTCACCCCCAAAATGGCGGAATCGACAATGCACATCCGTAAGCCTATGTGAGCGTACTCGGTGTAGAAAATAGGAAATGAAATGCCACCAACTTTGCCTAATCAAATGGTTAAAACACCAATCAAGTCCTAGCAGTGCTTGAACTTGGTCAAAGGAACTGGTTTGGTCAACATATCTGTTGGATCATCCACTATAGGTACTTTCTTCATTATAACTCTACCCTTAGCAACCTCATCACGCACAAAGTGATAATGGATATTGATATGTTTTGTCCTCTCGTGATACATTGCGTTTTTTGTCAACTGGATTGCATTTTGGTTTTTGCAAAAGATAATATAGGCTCCCTCCTACTTCACACCAAGTTCTGTAACCAAACGCTTCAACCAAAGAGTTTCCTTTACTACTTCCGCTATTGCCATGTATTCTGCTTCAGTGGTAGACAAAGCAATCATGTCCTACAAAATTGCTCTTTAACTAATCGAGGAACCACCAAGTGTAAAAATATAACTAGTCAAAGATCTCATTTTGTTGAGATCGCTTGTATTGTCACAATCAACGAAGCCCACCACCAAATGTCCTATATCATAACTTCTATCAAAGACCAAACCCATATCTTTGGTACCTCGGAGGTATCAAATAATCCATTTTATGGTTTGACAGTGAGCTTTATTTGGATGTGCCATATACTTACTCACAACATTAAGAGCTTGTGAAATATTCGGACGAGTGCAAATCATAGCATACATAAGATTACCTACGGCACTAAAATATGAAACTCGAGACATCTCATTTTTCTCTTCATTAGTTTTACGCGACAAAGAAGTTGAAAGCTTAAAATGGGATGCCAAAGGAGTACTTACCGATTTGGCATTCTTCATGCCAAAACGCTCAAGCACTTTGTCAATGTACTTTCGTGAGAGGTATAACTTTCCAACTTGTCCATCTTTGCGAATTTTTATACCTAGAATTTTCTTGGTAACTCGAAGATTTTTCATCTCAAATTCCCTGCTGAGGTGCCTTTTCAAATTTTGTATCTCTAATATGTTCTTTGCTATAATAAGTATATCATCCCCATATAATAACAAACAAATAAAATAACCATCATGCAATCTATTAGAGTACACATAACTGTTATGTGCACTTCATGAGTATCCAAGACTTAACATAAAGCTATCAAACCTCTTGTACCATTGTTTTGGAGATTGTTTAAGATCATACAAAGAACGTTTCAACATGCAAATGTGATATTTTTTACCCTATCCCAACCTATCCTCTGGGGGAGGGAATAGGTTTAGGGGTATTACCTAAAGGACAGGCCTATGGCCCATGATTAGGTGCGAGCTCTCCCAAGTCTATACCTTGTGTGTAGCCACTAGCCTATTGGGGTCGGCTGGAAACCAAGTGAGGCATGAGAGTGTATTTCACTTCGTACGCAACCGGAGAATCTGGGGTTAGGGACTTGATTATACTAATTGATTAATTAATGTCCTTTCGGTACCTAATCTTGTTCATTTAAAAAAATGATTTTTGTCAAGCAATTTAGATTAATTTTATACCCTGTCCACTAACATGTGAGATGATCATGCGAGTGTGCAATCATTAAAGTAATAATCATAGCTACCAAGATCCTAATTGTAGTAAAATTGAGCAAGCGCAATTAAACATAATTAAATATGTAAGTTAAACACACGATATAATCAATGTGCAAGCAAATAAATACCCAATTACACTAAGAATGCAAGACATAAGAGTTCCTAACCAAACCCTACATTTTTTGGATTTTCGAAAATTATTTTTTTTAAATTTAATATTTTTTTTCAATTTTGTTTTAATTTTTTTAATTTTTTTCTACATTTTTTGGATTTTGAAATTTTTTTAATTTTTAAAATTTTTTTTTAATTTTTTTGAGAATTTTTTTTTTTATTATTATTTTTAATTAAAATATATTATTATGATAAAAATGACCTAGGTCGGATTCCTAAGTTGGGACCGACGCAGGTCGCAGAAGTTAGGGGCCCGGAATGGGCTCGAGGTGCGAGCTCGGCCTAGAAGGAAGATCCAACCCAACGTTTTAATTTTTGGCCAAACCTAGCAGAAATTGATTTATAAAAAAGAGGCCCAACTAAAGCCTAGCAATCAAAGGGCCCACTGTGATAGGCCCAAGCGGACAAAAACCCTACCCGTGAATTGCACCCGACTCGGCTCATGCGACCTGGTTCATGCCTCCTCTCTCCCTTGCTTTTTCGCGGCGTCGAATGAGGATGGTTGGGACGGCTTGGCGACACGGCGGGTGGTGGTGGCGACGGCGACGGGAATGTCGAGATCTGCAAGGACGGGTAGCAACAGTAACGTTGTGGCTTCTAGGCTGGTGACGCAATGGAGCTTCCAGTGGTTAGAGGTGTCGAGTTGTCATGGCCACAGCAGGGGCGACAACGTAGCAAGGCAAGCATGCGAAGGTGGTGATTAGTGAAGTGCGGAGTAGGTTGTTGGCATGGGATGCAGTGGCGTTGCTCGGAGGGGGAGTGACTCAAATTGGCGTGTAGGGAGGTTGATGCTCGGTCGACAGGCGGAGATGGTGGGCGCGATGAGGGAGACGGAGTCACGAGCAGGCAGGTCGCGGACTAGCGTGGGCTCCAGGCGAGGAGGGGTGCAATAGTGGCTAGTGATCGAACGTGGGCGATGGAAATGGACGGGATGAAAGACAGTAGGAATAGTGTCATGGCTAGGTCATGAGTAGAAAGAGGGCAGAGTGGCTTGAGGGATGGCGTTTGGCCAGGAGGTTGGGTGATGGATGGCAATGACATGGCGATAGTCGTCGGGGAATGGCGGAATGGTAGTGACAGGTGACAGCGAAGCAGCATTGTCTCCTAAATTTGATTAGAAACGATTAGATCTGGGCTCACTCGGTGTCTCTCCTTCTTTGGCTTGCTCACTGTCGGAGAGATCTCGGTGGAGGTCATATGAACCCCCCTCTTTCTCCTCCATCTCTGTTCTCTCTCGGCGGTGCTCCCCCTCTCTTGGTTTTCCCCTTTGCTTTTCTGCTTTCTCCTTTCTTTCATGACTTCCCCCATTTTGACCTCTGCTCCTCTGCTCCTATTCTCTTTGCTGCCTTTTGCTTTTTACTCATTTTTGTCTTTGTTTTTTCTTTGCAGGTGCGCGCGAGTTGGAGGAGGGATGAAGGCTGGTGTGGGCCGGGCCAAAGGGGAAACGGGCCTAGGCTGCATAAGGGAAAGAGAGGCGGGTGGCGGGCGGGCAAATGCTGGATCCGGCTTGACTCATCCTCTAGGCATTTTTTTCTGTTTTTTTCTTTCTTTCTTTTTTGTTGTTGTTGTTTTTTCTTTTTTCTCTTTTTCTCCTTTTTTAGCGACTAATTCCTAATTTTGTACACAATTAAATTTTAAGTAAAATAACGAAATTTATGTGTTAATAGCTGTCCCTCTTTGAATGAGAGCTTAAAGAGGTTCCCTTCAAAGACAAGAGACGCCTAAGTTTTGTCCTTAGACGATGACAATTGGGGTTGGGGATAGGAAAAGGATATGAAGGGATGACCTTACTTTGTAAAAGATGTCCCTCAACCGAGATAGAAAATCTATTGTATGATAACTAGTTCCGACTAGCAGGGAGGTCTCATCGTGTAAGAATGAGTTTCGACTGGAAAAAGGGTCTCATCATGTGAAAATGAGTTTCAACTAGATATGATAGTCTCATGTGTAAAACGGGTTTCGACCGGATATGATAGTCTCACCATGTAAAAACGGGTTTTGACTCGGAGAAAGGTCTCACCATGTACAAATGGGTTTTGACCAAATGATAGTTTATCATGTACAAATAGGTTTTGATTGGGAGAAAGGTCTTATCGTGCATAAATGGGTTACGAGTGGATGATAGTCTCACCATGTACACAAGGGTTTCGACTAGGAGAAAGGTCTCACCGTGTACAAATGGGTTTGATTGGATGATAGTCTCATCATATACCAACGGGTTTCAACTAGGAGAAATGTCTCATTTTGTACAAATGGGTTTCGACCAAATGTTGACAAGCATGGTTTACAGATGAACCCATGAGCCATGTGGTTTAAGAAAAGTCATCAACCCCGTGTTTTTAAGGATATACCCACCAACTTTGTGGTTTAAGGATGACCCATGAACTGTGTGGTTTAGGAAAATCCACCAACCCTATGGTTTTAAGGATAGACCCACCAACCTTGTGGTTTAAGGATGACCCACAAACCGTGTGGTTTATGAAAAGCCACATACCTCATGGTTTAAGGATAAACCCATTAACTGTGTAGTTTAAGGATAGACACAAGAACCATGTGGTTTAGGAAAAGCCACTAACTTCATGGTTTAAGGATAAACCCACAAATCTCGTGATTTAAGGATGATTCACGAACCGTGTGGTTTAGGAAAAGCCACCAACCCTATGGTTTAAGGACAAACCCATTAGCCTTGGGAATGATATGGTTTAATGTTGATTATGAATCTTTAGAAATATCATGATTTAAGGCTAACCATGAACCTTTGGAGATGACATGGTTTAAGGCTGACCATGAACCTTTTGAGATGGCATGGTTTAAGGCTGACCATAAACTTTGTAGATGACATGGTTTGAGGTTGACCATGAACCTTATAGATGACATAATTTGAGGCTAACCATGAACCTTTGGAGATGGCATGGTTTGAGGTTGACCATAAACCTTTTGTTTTTAGGGAAGCACCTACTAACCCCTTGAAAATTGCATGACTTCACTGAGGGATCCTGTCAAACTCAATTTAAGCAAATGTCATTAAAGATGTCATCAAGAGACATATTGGCAATGTTGTAGCATTAATTGAACAAGCTAATCAAGCTAAGTTTGACTATTTTAGAAAAATATTCGATGTCAATCAATATCATGTGGCACAAAAATGTCATCTTGCTTGGGGATATATCATTAATCATCAAATTCTTCAAGAGTCAAGTTCTTATCAGAATGACTACGACTTGTGAAAAGGCTCATTAAGCATGCCAAACTAGAGCTTATTAGTCAGAAAGGGTTTCTCACACACTCTTGATAAAATGGCTACTTGATCCCATCTATTTGCGTGGGAAGTGATTGATTGCTAAGGGTATCACACATAACCCATGTCAAAGGCCTTCAAAAACATTTGCGATGAGCATAATCTGATCGATCAAAAGGGTCTTTGAAGGATCGCAATATAGCCTCGGTTAGGGCTTACACAAAGGAATTATTGTTTTGAGGCTAATAAAGGAACATTTATCGCTAACTTCATCGGGTTTACAAGTCAAGAACTTGGGAGATAAGACAAGATATAATTGCTTCCACTCCTTCAAGCAATGGCTTTTTTGTGGCATTTTCATTTTCACTTGAACCATCCAATTAGAAGAGAATTCGGAAGAGGGTTGTAATGTTGGTTCGGGAAAGGCTCAAAATGTTTAAAATTTTCAAGAGAGTTTTTAAGAGTTAGTGATCATCATGGTATCGTGACCAGGTCACTCAATCTTTTGAAATCATTTGGCTTTTGGAACACAGCATATCTCAAAAGTTCCTTCACTTATCGTTTCTATATGGAAGCTTTGCTCCTTTTTCTAATTTCCTTTACACTTGTGATGATTTTTTTTTTTTTTTATGCAAGCACTTGGACTTTGATAATTTTTCTTTCGCATAAGATGCAGCCTTTCAACTCTTTTTCTTGATGAGCATTGGCTTTGCTTTTACCAAGCACATTGTTTTTTCATGCCCCATAATTTTGTCAAACTTTTCGCTTTTTGAACTTTTGGAGCTTTTATGACTTTTGAGATGCTTTTCATGTTTTCTTGTAAATGCCAATTGTATATGGTCAATCTTTATACCTTGCCCTAATGAAGAGAGATAATCACCGCTCGGGGTTAAGAAATGAATAATCAGGCCCAAGTTGGTTAAAGCAATGGGTATCAGTGTTTGGGCAGAGAATGAAATGTTCTTCTTCACCTTGGGATGAGTTAAGCTTTAATGAGAATTCCTCTGAAACTATCACCGGAAGATTGATGCAAGTGAAAGTAATAGGAGCTTTAATGAGAATTCCTCTGAAGCTATCACCGGAAGATTGATGCAAGTGAAAGTAATAGGATCTTTCTCAATCCTTCGCTCTACAACACGACTGTAACCTCCCATGCTACAATGTGGGGTCATTCTTGACAAGGGTACTTTGAAGGATCATCTTTATTTGGCCCAAAGGGCTAGCAAGATGTCAGCTCGATGCTTGGGATTGATGAAGGAAATGCTTTTATCATTTTGATCTTTATGCTCAACACGAATGAATCCTTCGTCCTAAGAGAAGGTTGTTTTTCACTCAACTCTCAAAAGTGTTTGAAGGATATGTTTGGAGATGACTTGCCTTTCTTCATCCTAAGCACTTATTGTTTGGCATGATTAACATTTCCATCTCACTCTGTTGAGATCATCTGAGTAGATCAATAATAACCCACAAAGTGAGAAAACAATTTTGAGATAAAAAGGATATTCAAAAAGTTTGTAACAAGTTTTTTTTTTTTTTTTTCAATTATTCATTTTGTGCTTGTCTCTAGGAAAGCGCAAAAGGTTCTTTTTTTTTTTTTTAATGAAATTCTTTTTTTTTTTTTTTTTTTTTAGGATGAGGGTACTTACCTATGGCATGATGACCCAATAACATTGTAAAGAATGTGAAAGAATATGTTAGTGCAAAAATCTTTAGGGATTGAAATTTTGGAAACGATACATTATTACCCTTTACTTGCTTTTATCCTTTGGGTGCTAACATTTCTTGGATTCACCCTCATGGATATCTGGTAACTCGACATTACCTTTCACTTGCATTTGCCTTTAAGTGTCTATTGTCTTCCTATCAAAGGAAAGAAAGAATCATGTTAGAGACACTATCAAAATGAGCGATTGGAATTGACACCATTTACCCTTCACATGTTTCCATTCTTCAGGTATGAACTTTGCCTGAAGTGGCTAGAATTGATTGAAAAATGGCTATGTGGCCTTGATTTTATCCATGAAAAGCACTTCCTTATTGAATACAACAATTTACAAAGTTCAATTCCTACTTTTTTTCAAATGCTCTTTTGGAAGAAATGTTTAATTGACAAAAAGCTCGAAAAATTTAAATGCGAATCATTAGATGTGTTTTTTTCAAGATCTTGCTTTGAAATTAGAGGGATTGCTCCTTATATCCACATTTGGGGACATTGTTCTTTAGATGCTTTGCCCCATTTATTGCCTTTTGTGATGAACTATTTTGTCCCAGCACACTTCATTGGTGGGGAAGGAGAGATTTTTTCTAAGTCAAGTGCTGCTCCATTGTGCTTTGTCTAAAAGTCTTTGTTTTGTTCGAGTCTATTCTTTTCCTTTTAGAGATTGTGTAGTTCCGGTCCAAGTTGCCCTCACATAGTCTTGTTATTTGCTAGGTATTTGCCTCATGAAATTCTGCACAAATGGAGAGACAAGTCATTCCTAAAATAAATCAAATTTAACTTGGAATGATTACCACCTTTTACTCGAGGGCAACATTTGATGACCGATTCTCTTTTGTATACATCTAAATCTTGAAGTATTGTCTTAGTCTTACAGACCACCAATAATCACCTCCATGCAAAGATTGGATGCCTAGAAGAGATGAAGATGGTGAGTAGATAACTTGATGGTGACATTTCCAACACGGCTTCGACAAAATAGATGAGTGCAAAAATCAATCCCCATCTTAGCTTCAAATGAGAAAATGTCAAAGAGTGGCCGTTATTTGCATCCTGCGAGAAGAAGACAATGTCAATATATGAATGAGAGAATGATCTCTTAATGAGGTCACCTCTTACAATGAAATCAAGTCGACGGTACATGCCCCATAGTCCTTATTACGGGGTTTTAGTATTTCGCCAAGATTTTATCATAAGAGAAGGGGCATCATGAAAAGATCGATCGATAACTATCAATCGAATGTCCACTCTATTCCAAAAGTTTCATATGCAAAAGTAGCATTGATTTTTGAAAGATTGATTTATGATTTTACTTCTAGAAAAAATGAAATGACTTTTGTTTTGAGAAATCAATACACAAAATGGAGAGAATTTGATTAAAAATGCAATTTCAATTTTTGTACCCCAATGTATAATCACAACTCAAAAGCCTTTTTTTTTTCTTTTTCTTTTTTCAAAATGTGATTTTGAGCACATAACTAGAAATTTAAACAAAATCATGTTTTCAACAAGGTCAAATCAAAGTGTTTAGAACTTGCATTCAATGTTCACTTATTAAGAGTGATTGCCAATTTTTTTCAATTACAAGCCTACACACAAAGGGCATTCAATTAATTTCCACGAATTTCAAGATGAAAATTTAATTAAAAGAAAGCTAATAAAAAAGAAAAAGAATGATACTTACAATGGGGGACAACTTTTCTCTCTATTTTTTTTTTTTTTAATTGTATAGACATACACATGGGATGTGGTTCAATTTCTAATCTATATGGCTCAAAATCAAGCCATGAGATTAGCGGACTGAACCGACATGATCACGATTAGGTCGGGGTTTCCATGACTTCGGCTTCATCAAAGAGTCGACTCGTGTCACGTGATTGTTGACTAGAGTGGTAACTCTCGACTTTAAGAAAGAAATTTCGAAGTTGAGATGGGTGACTCGTACTATATGATCGCAATTAGAGTAGTGTCCACCTCAACACCATCCTAAGAAATCCTATGTGGCCCAGGTCGACGACAGGTTGTGTGTGCTAAAGTGTAGTGCGATGCAAAGAATACATCCATAACAGTTTATAAACAAACACCACTTTAAAAGTTCAACACATAAACATTTATTCCCAACTCCACACCTACAAGACAAGGGGTTAACAATCACTCTTCCCCTTATAACCCCAAACTGCAAAAACATTTAACACTCACGTGCGGGACGTAATTGATATTCTTGCTGCCAAACAAAACTTATTTTTGAGCAAGATAAATTTAGGCTTAAGTCCTCTAAGGTTTAAAACCAAGTTTCTAGTGGAGTCGCCAAGCTATTGCGACCTATCCTTGGGGGGGGAATAGGTTTAGGGGTATTGCTTAAAAGATGGGCCTATGGCCCATGATTAGGCGTGAGCTCTCCCAAGCCCATATCTCATGTGATGTTGGGGTATTTTTAAGAATTTTGTAAAAATGAGTCGCCACTAGCCTATTGGGGTTAACTAGAAACCAAGTGAGGCATGGGAGTATGCCTTGCTTCCTACGCAACCAGAGAATTTAGAGTCGGGGACTTAATTACACTAATTGATCAATTAGTGCCATTTCAGTACTTAATTTTGTTCATTTAAAATAAATGATTTTTTTCAGGTAGCTTAGATTGATTTTATACCCTGTCATTAACATGTGAGGTGATCATGCGGGAGTGCATAATCATTAAAATAATAATCATAGCTACCAGGATCCTAATTGTAGTAAAATTGAGCAATTGCAATTAAACATAATTAAATATGCAAATTAAACACGCGATATAATCAATGTGCAAGAAAATAAATAACCAATTACACTAAAAATGCAAGACATAGCAATTCCTAACCAAACCCTACATTTTTTGGATTTTCAAAAATTATTTTTTTTAAATTTAATATATATTTTTAAAATATTTTTTTTTAAATATTTTTTCTACATTTTTTTGGATTTTTGAAATTTTTTAATTTTTAAAATTTAAAATTTTTAATTACTTTTTCAATTTTTTGGGAAAGTTTTTTTTGTATTATTATTTTTAATTAAAATATCATTATAATGATATAATAATATAAAAATGACCTGGGTCGGATTCCCGGGTTGGGACCGACCCGGGTTGCAGAAATCATGGGCCGGAACGAGCCCGAGGCGCGAGCTCGGCTTGGAAGGAAGATCTAACCCAATGTTTTAATTTTTGGCCCAACCAAGTAGAAATTGCTTTGTAAAAAAGAGGCTCAACTAAAGCCAAGCAATCATAGATCCACCATGACAAGCCCAAGCAGACAAAAACCCTACCCGAGAATTGCACTGGCCCGCCTCGCGTGACTCGGTTCATGCCTCCTCTCTCCCCTGCTTTTTCGTGGCGCCGAAGGAGGATGGTTAGGACGGCTTGGCGACGCGACGGGTGGTGGTGGCGACGCGAGATTCATTAGAATATCAAATTATGGGATGCTTCAGGAGTGCCCTAATAAAGAGGCCATTGGAATCGATAGCAAGAGACCACAGAGCAGGCAAAGTACGCATCCACAGGTGAGATAGCTTTGAACATTCTCCTTTATCGGGATCCTAGCCCAACCAAGGGTTCTAGAGAAAATTCAGAAGAATAGCTTTTCTTTTCTCTAGATCAAATGCGACCTAGAAAGATTCAACTTCTCCCATAGGACAATCAAGCCTTAGTAGTGAAGCTAGCCCATTAAATAAATCACCTATGCGTACGTTATCTAGAATAATGAAATACCTGGCTCTAGGTAGCGAAGGTTCAAGTTCAGTTGCTCTTCCAAGAAAAGAAGCTCCATTTTGATTAGTCATCCTATCGTAACTAAATAAGTGGTAGATCTCGAGTGCCACAGAAATGACTCTTGGAGGGGATCTAGGAATACACAGATTCTGTAATTAGTAAATATTGGTAAGCATAAGAGAGGAAGGTCTCGAGTTATCGCTGCAAGGACGGGCCGCAACGGCGCGATGTTGGTGTGATTGGTGGTGGTGGCTACGGCAACTTGCGGCTTTTAGGCTAGTCATGGTGATGGAGCTTCCGGCGATCAAAGGTGTTGAGTCATTTACGGCCACAATAGGGGTGACAATGCAGCAGGGCAAGTGTGCGAAGGCGGTGATCAACTGAGGTGTAGAGCAAGTTGCTGGTGTCGGGCTATAGCGACGTTGCTCGGAAGGGGAGTGACTCAGACCGACATGCAGGGGGGTTGATGCTCGGTCAATGGGTGGAGATGGTGGGTCGTGATGAGGGAGACGGAGTCACGAGTAGGTGGGTCATGGGCTAGCGCAAACTCCAAGCGAGGTGCGGTGATGGCTAGCAACCGGACGAGGGCGGCGTAGGTGGACGGGATGAAGGACAACAAGAATGGCGTTGTGGCTAGGTAGTGGGCAAAAGGAGGGCGGAATGGCTTGAGGGACGGCGTCTAGCCAAGGGGGTTGGGTCATGGATGGCAATGACACGGCGGGGACCCAGACACGGCGATAGTCATTGGGGGATGGTGGAATGGCAGGGGCAGGCAACGGTGAAGCAGCGTTGTCTCCTAGATCTGATAAAAAATGATCAGAACTAGGCTTGCTTGGCGTCTCTCTTTCTCTTGCTCGCTCACCGTCGGAGATCTCTCCGGCGGAGGTTGTGTGAACTCCCTTCTTTCTCCTTTATCTCCGTTCTCTCCGGCGGTGCTCCCCCTCTCTCGGTTTTCCCTCTACTTTTCTGCCTTCTCATTTCTTTCATGCCTTCCCCCGTTTTGACCTCTGCTCCTCCGCTTTTGTGCTCCCTATTACCTTTTGCTTTTTACTCATTTTTGTCTCTTTTTTTCTCTACAAGTGCACGCGCGAGTTGGAGGAGGGAGAAGGCTGGCATGGGCCGAGCCAAAAGGGAAACGGACCTAGGCTGCATGGGGGAAAGAGAGGCGGGCGATGAGCTGAGCCAATGCCGGATCTGGCCCAACCCGAACTCTAGGCATTTTTTTTTTTTTTTTTTTCTTTCTTTTTTTTTTGTTGTTGTTGTTGTTTCTTTTTTTTTTCTCTTTTTCTCCTTTTTTTAGCGACTAATTCCTAATTTTGTACACGATTAACTTTTAAGTAAAATGGCGAAATTTAGGTGTCAACATACCCTCAACAACGAATCCCTCAAGTTGAGATGTATAGATTATCCCCTCAAGCTCGCCATGCAAAAAAGTGGTATTGACATCAAGTTACTCAAATTCTAGATCATAAAAGCTTGCTAACGCAAGCAACACATGAATGAAACTATGTTTCACAACTAGAGAGAACACTTCATTGAAGTCAGTCCCCTCTTCTGACTAAAACCCTTTGCTACCAAACAAGCTTTGAATCTTTCATCTTCAACCCTTAGAATTCCCTCTCTCTCTCTCTCTCTCTCTCTCTCTTTCTTTAAAAGATCTACTTGCACCTAACAGCTCTTTTGCACTCAGGTAATTTCTCAAAATCCCAAGTTTGGTTCTTATGAAGAGACTCCATCTCTTGCAACAAGTCACTTCTCAGATTTAGAACAAATAGTAGCTTCATGAAATATAGAAGGTTCTTCAATACCAACTCTTTAACATTTATAAAAGCATATGCTACTAAAGCAACAAAACTATACCTTTGGGGAGGCTTAATTTGTCATTTGGCCCTCCCTACAGCCAAACTCCGAGATTACTTAATTTAATCTATTTTGTCTTTGATAGAATTTGAGTCTTGTTGCTCATTGTCACTTTATGGCCGAATATGAACATTTTCAAATGTTATTCATGGATGCTTTACATGAAACTCCACCTCTTTTTATCAAAAGTAACATTTAAGAATACCGTTTTTCCTACCACCAACAAAAATACACTTCTTGGCCCTATGTTCAAGCTTATCCTCTTTTACATGATAATAGGTTAGACATCCAAATATTTTTAAACCAGAATAATCAAACACCTCATTAGGAGTCTTACACTCAATTCCGGTTAAAGGAGAATGACTCATCAAATAACATGTTGTGCTCATAGCTTCAGTAAAGAAACCCTTCCAAGTCCAGCATTAGAGAGCATATACCTAGCTCTCTCTAGAAATGTTTGCTTTATGCACTCTACCACCCCCTTATGTTGAGGTGTGTGCTTGATGATTCGATGTCGAACTATCCATAAATGTTCATAATATTTGTTGAAATCACCTCCACAAAACTCAAGACCATTATCCATTCTGAGACGCTTTATCTTCTTCCCAGTTTGATTTTCTATTAACATCTTCCACTTCTTGGACATATCAAAAATGTCATTTTTACACCTCAAGAAATAAACCCAGACTTTCCTAGAAAAATCTTCAATAAATGTCAGAAGATAAGTTGCATTACCCTTAGATATTACCTACGTCGATCCCTACAAATCGAAGTGTATATAGTCAACTATGTCCTTGTCAAGCGTACTCCAATACTGAAACAAAATCTGCACTGCTTCTCAAAAACACAATGTTCACAAAAGTCAAGTGAGATCATATGATCCCCCTAAAGAAAATCACATTCACTCAAAATAGTTGTTTCTCTTTCATTCATGCGACCTAACCGCATATGTCACAATATTGATTTTTTAGAATTTGAAGATGATGATATATTTAAATAACCTAGAATGGTACTTCCCTACAAAATGTAAAGGTTGTTTTTCTAGTTACCTCTCAACACAATCAATGAGTTTTTTTGAAATTTTCCAAACTTCACCTCCACCTGTGTATATACATCCAATGGAATCTAAATTGTTCAATGAAATAAGGTTCTTCTCCAACTATGAGATTTGCCTAACATTTGTCAAAGTTTTACTATATTGTCATGACATTTAATCTACACTTTACCAATACTCACAATCTTGCAAATTGCATTGTTGCCCATCAAAATTGAACCACTACTAACTTTTTCATATGTGTGGAACCAATTTTTAAGTGAATACATGTGGTATGAACATGCTAAATCCAAAATCTATTTGTCATCGACATGACAATCTAAGTACAAAAGCAATAAGAACTTAGTTTGCATTAGGTAACTCATTATTTTTCACCAAACTAGCTGAATTGGAACTCTCCATTGGCTTCTTCCCCTTATCTTTGAGCGCTCACTTTTGTTGTGTCCAAATTTGTGACCATAGTAACATTCCACCTTACTCTTATCACTACATGATCTAGACTTTGAACATTCTTCATTATTACTTCGTCTATCACGATGATTCGACCATCCCTTAATGACAAAGCCATCAACTCTATCACCACTACTACTCGCATTCAACTTTGTATGCATCTTTGCGGAATTCAATGGTGCTTTCACATCCTCAAGAGTTATAGATTCTCTTTATAAATCATAGAATTCACAAAATTTTCATATGAGCTCGATAGTAAACATAACACAATTAGAGTTTATCACCTAATTTCAAATCTAGTTTTTTCATATCCATAACAATCTTATTAATTCATCTAAAAGTTTTTAGATATGAGCACCTTCTTGCATTTTTAGCGTGTGAAGATATTGCTTCAAAAATACTTTTGTTGTAAGAGATTTCTTCATGTAGAGACTTTCAAGCTTATTCCACAATTCCAAATCTATTTCTTTATCAGTGACTTCGCAATGCATGGTATTGGACTACGATAATTGGATAGTGCTATGTGCTTTATCTTCATTCTCCTCAATCTTAGCCATGGTCATGTCGTTGGGAAATTTTCCATCCAAGGCTCTAATCAAACCTTCCCAATGCAACAACACTTTTATATTGATCCTCCATAGCCCAAAATTATTTTGTCCATCGAAAGGTGCCACTTTGAATTTTATAGTTGTCATCTTGAACAAAAGATTGAAATTCCTTTGCTTTGATACCAATTTGTTGCAGAAAAGTGCCAAAAGATGCATTGATGGAAGCACAAGTAGCAAAGAATGAGGAAAATTGAAATCACATGAGACACGAAATTCTATGCAAACCCAAAATGGGAAAAACCATGGGGGTGGGAAAGGAGTTTCACTATCTTAAAAAAAAATAAGTATGAAAGTACGACCCAAAAGCTTTAAAACCACTTGGTGAGCCACAAGGTCTAACAAGAAGATAGTAAAGAACAAAATTAGGGATATTATATGGAGGCTAGGGTTTAGATGTGTTATTAAACACATTCCTATTATAGTCTCCCTTAAAAAAAAAAAAAAAACCCAAAACAAAATTGCAATGGTCTAAAATACCCTAATTTCTAATTTGAAAGTCCAAACTCAACAATGAGCCTTTGAGAAATGGATACCAATCAAAGGAGATGAATTGATTGTTGTAGGTTTTTACAAATTCTTCAAACAATATAATGTGTAGGGGATAAACTAGTGTTTATAAACAATGTTGAGAATAATAATACAATCTATAGGAAAAGTGATTAGGTAGAGTGAAAACTATGCATAAAATTTTGCAGAATATGACAAGTTAAACTTCACCAATAGCAAAAACAATTTAATGTAATTAGGAGTACTACTTATGATTAAATAACATAATTGGGTGCGGTACTAATAGATGAATACTAAAGATGATGTATAGGTAATGCTAATAATGAAAAGATAGGAGATGACACACTAAGATTTATAGTGATTCGACTTTATTCCCAAGTCTACATCTAGTCCTAAGACTAACAACCACAATGAGGCTAAAATCCACTAGTAATTAGCCTTTCAAGTCACATCTAACTAGTGTTGTTCCATTTGCACGATAGGTCACACTATTAAGACATATTCACTGCTATTGCACATACACTTGATTATTTGTTATGATTACAACTCAATAGCACCTCATAGAGACATAATTGACATCACAATTACTAACAATAAAAACAAAGCAAAAAAGAAGACTCAAGAGCTATAGACTAACTATGTTTGTTCATTTCCACCTAACCTCACTAATTGTCTTATATTGAGTATATATAGGCATCCAATCCTTATATGACCGTCCGTAACTCAACTCCATGAAGCAGCCGTTAGTTCCATCATCATTAGTCTTCAAATGGCTCTATATTGCTTACTAGCATCAAAATAACTACTGATTGTGGCAATTTTTCCCAACCAGTCAGACTGCTACTATTAATGTTTATTTTATGTTAAAATTGCCATAACTATTATGATTCATCTTTGGTGCTCCTAATGTGAACTACAAGACTTTGTAATATGGCAAGTTTCATTTGGATCAACATTCTCATCAAATGAGTAGATGACTAGCTTTCAAGTTTTGATATTAGCACTATCCTTTAATCATAAATAGGAGTGTAGATTATCAGTAATCTATTTACGCTATCCATTGACGAACTCATGCGGAATGACTTTTGATCAATCTTCCAAGGATCCTCTTGGCTCCATCAACTTCTAAGGACTTTCATGAACATTAGCATTCCCACTGATTACTCATCTTTGTTGATTAACTAAGTTGGCATTCAAAGACCTTCAAGTACATCAGCATCCCCGTTGATTACTATGTTGGAGAAACATCTCCAAGTGGTTTTGATAATTTCCAAACTATCTTTCGTATAATATTTACTATGATAATTATAGATGTTCATAACAAGCATTAAAGATTATGTGATGACAATGGTGTGAACCAAGTGATAAAGATCACAATATGTTTTGATACAATTTTTCCACAAACAACACCAACAAACCTAAAGATCAATTGTTGTTAATGTTTATATTAACGTTGTATACATTAGGTCATTGGTAATGTGGCAATAACATTCATTTGATAATGTTCATTGGATCAACAAACCAGCCATTGTTGAAGTAGATATGTGTAGCAATAGGATCCGGATGATAATAGAAAACAAGATGCTAGGCTGTTTGACAGGTCTATTAGAAGTTCAAGTGAAGGGACAACAACAAAAGCTATTTCTCGATAGTATGCAAATATTCATGAAAAGAACTTTTTGGGCAGTTGCATCTTTGGACAATAGCCTCAACGATAACTCTAATGGTCACTTGCATCTTTACTTCTCTAATCCACCTTCAATGGATAGAATGAAGATAGGCATGAAAGAGAAGATCTCATAAGCCAACGTAAGACACTTGCAAATATGAAGACTAAAAATCCACTATACGATGTGTTCCGAGCAAAACACTATCTTTTGACTCTTTTTTTAGTGTTGTATTCTTGCAATGTGAGTAATTGTGTAAAAGATTAAGTGCACAAGAATAAAAGTAGCAGCTAAGTCTTAATAATATGATCTATAATGTAAAAGCATTAGTACTTGTCCATTGTAACTTTTTGAGTAGATTACTAGTGCAATCTGACCAACCTGTGACTATTAGTTTGAGAAGTGAACGTAAGCTTGAGGATTAAAGCTGAACCACTATAAATCTTTGTCTACTACTGTCTTTCTCTCATTACTTCTACAAGCACACAATCCTCTCATGAGCTTCAAACATCATCTTAACTATATCTTTATTTAGTATCAACTAATTTCCGTGAACGATTGTCAGAGTTCTAAAACAACCTATTCACCCCCTCTAGGTTGTATTGTTAGTCTACAAAATATTTGTCTTCACTGAACTCACTAGATTGTTGGTATTGTCACTGTCTCTCCACCTCATCTTAAAAATGTTGCTCCAGCCAACCATTTGTTGTCTTGATGATGATCAATTGCTCTTCTATCTTCTATTCCTTCCAAGAATATTGGCGATTATGACTCTACCAAGCTATTTATCTATATTGTCTTTCTAAGCTCTACTAAACATCCTTGTTCTATGCTTGTTCAATAGTGTCATCCTTTCAAGCTTCAATGAACATTTCCATTCTAGACTTGTTCACCATCACTAAGGTCCATTCAACTATTCACTTTTATCTTGGTCCTTCCAAGACATCACAAACATCTTAGTTCTTCTTGGTTTGTTCTCTCTCAATCAAGGTCCTTCTAGCATGTTCATTTTTGTAGAGATCCTTCCAAATCATAGACATCTTCACACCTAATATCTTGTTCATCTTAGATATCGACATTGATTTTTCATATCAACAAAGCATTCTCGATCGTGATAAAGCATGCAGTGTATCATTGTCACACTTGATACTAATCATGACACAATCTGCATTGTGGTTTATGTATATATATCAACTGGTATTGACTCAACCAATACACACATAGTAGCCTTTGATTATCTTTGTCATTGTCAAAACAACATTGGGGATTTGCCTAACAATCAAAACATGTAATGTAAAGCAAACATTGTTTATTAGCAAAAGCGGAAAGAAAGTAATGAATTGAAGAGACAATTTATAGTGGTTCGGCTTACTCTAATCTCCCAACTTTAACAATGTAATAACAAGGTTGAAACCCATTAGGGCAATTGACAACATTTATAGATGAAGTTACCTTCACAATCCCACACCCCCTACTTGTTCACTAAAATCCATAAGTCCTTCTGATTCCAACACTTTTCACTCAAAATCTTGTTCTCCATTTGCAAAGAAAGGAAGCTTTTCACTAGTGCAGACGCCTCATTGTTAACATCATCTGCATGTGAACTTGTTAATGCATATTTCATCTACACCCTCAAAGGCATATATTATCACACATAATTTTTTGTCATCTTTGAATTACATAGCCAAATTTTCCAACAAAGTCTACCTTTTTTATGATGTCAAAACCTCCTATACCTTTCAATAAGTAAATGTGTTCACACACGCAAGATTTTGGGAATATTCTTGTGCTTATAAACTAAAAGTGTCTGTCTTTATGTTGAACTGATTTTGTACAGTTTAGATCATAGCACTTTCATGGATGACATATTTTCTATGTGAGATATGGAATGAATGGATGTAGGAAATAAAGTCATAAGCATAAACTCTTCAAAGAAAGCAAGTTTACAATAAAATAAGTTCTAGAGAATTAGACGAAATAGGTAATACATCATTTGTAGAGTCAATTTCTTCTATTCAAGCATCAAAACATGATAGATAATGTATGTTCTCTCAAGAATTATAGCAAATATCAGAGCAATAATTGTCAGAGTATAAAAGATGAGTCGCTATAAATATTCTTTTTTTAACAAAAATGGAAATAAGCTTATAGATGACTTATCTTGTACAATCATAAGAGCAAAAAGATATGTAATGCAAGCATATGCTTTTGAATTGTAACTTGCAAATACACTTTCGACTGAATGTATCATAGCAATAATAGATATGGATTACTAGCTCATGCTCCTCTGTCGCAAAGTTAATTTCCTCTTCAAATATCAGAGCAACAAAATATAACACTCTTATTAGGTTATGCTCCCAATTTCTTTCACGAGTGACAAAGCAAAAATAAAAAAGATAGTTATTAGCATATGTTCTTTTCAAACACAATTTCCTCTCCAAATTTCAGAGTAGAAAAAGATAATATCAGAGTAAAAAATTATCAAAGTGATAATTGACATCAATTCTACATGCATGAATTTGCCTACACTGATATCGGAATCAAAGTATTAGAGCATTACTGCATTACCGCATTAAATATCTTGTAGACACATTGTCATTACATATGAAATTTGAGCTACAATACGTACGTATAAGAGTTTATATGTATTATAGTTCATGATTCCATATTGAGGACATATTTATATTTCTCCCTTCGTCTCTCTTATGAACACATATTCATGTCATATGTCAAAATCATTACCTGTTCGCCATTTACTTTATGTCTCGCAAGGTCGAACATTGAAACATGAATGACTTCCCATAAATGGTCAGCAATCTGAATTTATCGTAAAATCCTTTTTTTCCTTAGTATTTTACCTTTATAATCTTTCGTAATTTGGAAACTTAAAAACCCTATCAATCAGTAATTTTCATTGTATATCATAATTATCCTTGACCATTAGTAATATTGGTATTCTTATAGTCAATAATTTTCCTTATGTGGTTATAATTTTTTTAAATAAAAATACTCATTTAATGGTAGTAATTTTTTTTTTCTTTTGAACCATTAATCTCCATTACATATGGGACCGGTTCCAGAAATTGCTAGACTAAACTACAGAATATTCTGTATCACATTAGTAAGGTCGTGTGAGAATTTAATAATGAACAAAGTGGTTATAGGCGATAAAAGCAAAAAAAAAAAAAGTTGGAGACTCAATAACGAAAATGGCAGAATGTTAGTGTACAACACTTAACCTACAATAACTTAGCTTTCATTGTCAACACAAAATTTCAGTTTAATCCAGAACGGATTCATTAGAAATTGCACTGGTAAAAAAATGCTTCTTTAAAGTAGGTATTCACTCCGGTAATAGTTCAAACTAATTGAAAATGCCAATCCGTCCTCATTAAATAACAAAATCTGTCATTAAAATCTGGATGTGATGAGCAAAATAAATGGTCAAATTCTGAACAAAATCAAAAACTGCATATAATTGTCAGATCTTAACAAAGGCATACGAAACCACATCAAAGTGAAGGGCTTTCCGAGAGCATTGAAACTTCCGATTCTTTACCTCCCTCTAAGTAGAAGCAACAAAAAGAGACCGACGAGTCTTTCTATAAGCGGCTCATGCTCATTCATCTAAATTGTGCAAGCAGCTCGCTTCTCAACATTTTGAGCTTTCCGTAAGGAAAGAGAGGAGAGAGAGAAAATATTTGTGCGTACACGAACCGGACAACCCAACAAGCCGAATCAACTCCGTTTCGCAATCCTGGTAATTATTCAAGCCTACTATTTGTCTAATTGGAGTAATTTTTGAAGTTAGATAGTAAGTTCGGAGTGTATGCCAATTTTGAGCTATGAAGTTCAAAGCTATAGAATTATATAGAAATGATAGTTTAAGGCATTGTAGAGCTATAGGGCTTAGAAAGTTGATTCCAAATTATGGTTTGATTGGAATGAATTTCTGAAGTTTTGTGTGCAGAGTACACATAACAAACAAAGATGAACATTTGCTATAAAATGAGTTTCTTCATTATCATGTAGGAGTTTATTAGTCAATGCATAAGTGTAGTTCAGTCGAGGCGTTTGTTAGAGTTAGTGTATGACTCAAATTTTGATGTTGTTTTTCGATTATATAGCGACCGATCTTTCAAAATGGTCAATTCAATCATAAATCTTTCAAAAATGCTAATTTAGTCGTGAACATTTTGATTTTCCAATTTAGTATGAACTTTTTCACAACTTGCCAACTTAGTTCTTCTAGGATTGAATTAGTCGCCGTACAATAAGATTGAGACTTTTTGGACAATTTTCTTGTTATTAAAGTCATTGAGCAATAGGAAAACCTAAGTCGTTGGTCCACTTTTGATTAATGCGAAGTGAAATTACTCATCTTATTATAAGTTATCAAATATAAGCTTGTTTTATATGTTTATTGTGTACATAGGTTAGTGTAAATTTGTAAATATGTTAACTTGTTGTATCATGTCAACATCTAACATGATGATACGTTTGAGAGTTATGCTAGTCGTCTCGTGTAATCCACTTTATTATGTGTATTGTGCTTGTATGGAGGCAATTGAACATCTATGTTACATGTGTCATGGCCCAATTCAACTTCTTCATGTTATACCCCGGTTTCAACATGACATGTCACAAATTTCTAGCCCTATCAACATTCAATAAATTTTGTCTAGGCAAACTTGGCGATAGATAGGATGCTTTGAATGTTCTAACAAAAAAATCTTATTTTTTATCCCTGTATATTTACGGTGTTAGCATACGATGTGCATAACTTTAGTTAATGAGGATACTTATGTACACACCACCACGGTAAAACCTAGCCAATGTTGAACAATATGATGTGGATAAAATTTAGCCAATTTGGACATTGATGCAGGGCGTGACACTGTTCACACTACACTATTAGTTAGTGGTCAAATTTGATGTTGAAGGATTTGATTGAAATTTGTGAAAACGGGATGACTTGATTAGACAAACGAAAAGCATAAGAATTTATTAAGAAAATGCCGTGAAAATATAAATGAAAAGTAATTTTTATTCATGTTGCAATGATAGTACCCGTTGCCCACTGGAGAACTTTTTAGCATGTAGATGGAATACTTTATAATGACATGAATTATCAAATCTCATAATCCAAATATGAACATAAAATACTAGCCCTACTTAAATTTATGTTCTCTAAGGTTACGTTTGGTCGTCTGGAGTTTTAACTAGGATAGAATTGAATAAGATAAAATATGAAATCTAGAGATTTAGCTATATATCCTATCTACTATTTGGTGATTGTAATAATAAAGTCAAATATATATACAATATTATTTGATATAAGTGGCATATAAATGAATAAAAAAAATTTCAAACAAAGATGGTAAGATCTTTTGCGACATTCTTGCATACTTTATTTTTATTTTATAAATTTTAAATTAATTTCTCTTTGATTTCTTTCTTCCCTTTCTATCATTCTCTAAGGAAATTTTATTAAATAGGTTAACAACACTAATATACCTAAAATACTAAAATGCCTAAAATGTGTAATAGATATACTTGAAATACATAATAAATATGAATATATACTTATATATATATTGAAATTATATTATAAAATAGAATTCATATATATATATATATATATAAAATGATAAATTAAAATTAAATATTATTATATTATTATTTTTAATTTTTAATTTCTTATATTATAATTTAAATGTTATTTATATTGAAATATAATTTTAATGTTGTTAATTTAAGAAGTTTGTTATTCGAGGAAAATAATTTTCCTATTATGGATATTAGAAATCCTATCCATTTTTATCCCACATTTTCTATGGGATACTTTTCTATGTTCTATATCCCATTATATCATATTTTATTTTGCCTTGAGTAGGTACCAAATATTATCATATCCTGAATTTTATCTTGACTAACAAACATAGTCTAAGTGATCAAATCTAAATGCTTTTTACTCGAATTCCTTTATTCGATTTCAATCGAACATGTCGATTGCTTTATTTTTTGTCAATATATAAAGGAGGAGCTTGGTGAGGACATTTTGTAGGTGGTGAAATTCAATAAATGTCAATTGACATTAGACATGTAGTACTAGGATGAACAGTTTAGGAATCAAAATAGACTTTTCTTGAATTGAGCTATATTTACTATGCTCTTGGTTTCACTGGATGGGCAATGCGATAGAACAAGAACTAGGATGGGAATGGAGTAATTGTTGTCTAATAAGATAATTACATAAATGATACCTAGATTTTGACCCAACGTGTAACATTGTCTCATGAATTTTTAATTTATTTTTAAATAAAAATAGAATATAAGATGTAAAGCTTATTGCGGGTACGAGATCAAGCCATTTTATGGGTGACCAATTGTTTCGACTCGACTCTATTGATCGCATATTTCAATTAATTTAATTTATAGGTAAGTATTATAAAAGTCCTAAAACTTTTAAAGAAAGTATAATTGAGTATTAAAATTTTTAAAAAGTGGAACTAAATTCTAAAACTTGTCTTAAAGTGGATTTGAGTTATAAAAACTTTCAAAAAACACAATTAAGTTCCAAAACTTGTTAAATTAATCTAATGAATCTTTTTTAAAGTTTTATGACTCATCACTTTTTGAAAATTTCATAGCTCAATTGTACTATCATGAAAAATTTTAGGATTTGATTGCATTTTTTGAGAGTTTTAAAACACAATTATAATTTTATGATAATTTGTAGGGTTTTCAATATATTTATTCCTTAAATTTATAAACAGTTTCATTATTACCCTTTTTCTTATTTGAGCCAACCAAGCGCTACTCTCTTTATGTTTTATTTTTTATTTTTTCCAAAAAGCACTTTTATAATAAAGCGTCCATTTTTTCATTTTTTCAGTGTATAGAAATGATGACTTCCTGGAAGGGAAAGGGAGGAAAGAGAAGAGCGAAGGACGCGTTTGATGGTTCAGGGTTAAGCAAAGCATGTGCGGCAAGGCAAATCGAACCATCTTCTACGTTCCATTGACAAATCCCTCTCTCTCTCTCTCTCTCTCTATTACTATCGACGCCTGCAGTTTACTTTAATCCTCTTCAGTCGTGTTGATCGAAAAGTGGGATCCACGTCTTGGGTGGCTTCGATCCTCGGGATTCTCGCAAATTCGAAGCCGAGATACGGAAAAGCAGAGGAAGAAGAAGAGAGATTCGAGGGTTGGGAGACCGCCCCCCGCCGACCCCTTCATCGGGTAAAGAAAAACGTTGAAGATCTCTAAAGAAGAAGGGGGCAGAACCAGCAGATCGGATCGTAGTCGCTGCGAATCTTGAGTGGTCAGGATGTGTGATTCGTCCTCGTTTTCTTTTTAATTTAACGTTCTGTCATCTGGGTATGATCCCATTTTGTTGGGTTATTGTTCGGGTGAGTTCTTGAATGAGTTCTCGATGATGGGTTGTTAGGGGATGAAAGAAAAAGAGAGAGAGGCAGAGATGGAGAACAAGGGCGATGGCAACAGTGACGATGAGAAGAAGCAGAAGAATAAGAAGAAGAAGGGGAAGGGGCTGGTGTCCCGGATTTTCGGCTTCTTCCGGAAGAGCCGGAGCGACGATTTCGAGAAGCGGCTGCAGAACATATCCAAGGAGGAAGCCGCTGTGCTCTCCCGTATCAAGAGGCGGTCGCAGTCGTGGCGCCGGATGGCCCGCCATCTCATTCTCTTCTCCCTCCTTTTCGAGGTATATATGTATGCAGATATGTGCTGTGGGCATTCGCTATTCTTGCACACACGATGATATAGATCACACATTCACACTGACTGAGTGACGATGGCTCTTCCAGATTGTTGCAGTGGGTTATGCCGTCATGACAACTAGGTCGGTTGATCTTGACTGGAAAATGAGGGCTTTTCGGGTCTTACCCATGTTCCTCTTGCCTGCTCTATCATTTGCATCTTATACTGGTCTTGTTAGCTTCACAAGAATGTGTAAGTGTGTTGAACCAAATGATAGTCTTGTAAATAGCTTCTCATTCTTGTAGACTACTCTTCGTTGTTTTCATATGTTTTCAGATTTTGCACTGTCCTTGTTGCATTGGTTTCGAGAAAATGTACATGATTGATTTGCAAAGTTCACTAGGAAGCAGTTGTTTTAGCAGTTGGTAAATGGATATCTCCTGATGGTGTTTATTTTCTGCATGAATGACGAATGTAACATTGGGCCATAATCCTGATTTAAAATGAAGCTAAGGAAATGGCACTACACTGAATTATGTGACGAAGTTCAGTAATTAAACTCGGTAGGCCTCCCTCCCCATCCAAAAGCAGAAATTAGGGACTAAGTAGGAGAAAGATTGTGGTAGTGGGAGGTGACAATTGTTTTGTTTTTCTGGTGCTGGATGCATTATGCATCTGTTGGTAGTGTTTTGCATATTATTTGGTCTACAGATGGAGTCTTCTCCCTGGATTGAGAAGAGGGAGAATGCTTTGTCAATTGTTATGTTGTTGTGATTTATTCCCCACTGCAATAGTCATCGAAGTTCATAATTTATCTGTCATTGATTGATTCTGTCTATGTGGATATGCCTAATGCTATTTTTATTATTCCTTTGATCATGAATGTAAAGAGTTGTGGAACATATATTTTTTCTAAATAGAGGTTATTGGTGTCGGAAAATGCGGGCAATTTATAGAATTGCAGAAGAGCCTGGGACTTAGTAAATGAGATAAATTCCTCTTGGTCAATCTTTTCATGGACTTTCTTGTGCATTGTAAGATAAGGTATGGATAAATATTCTAAGTGTTTCAAGAATCAATAATGCCAACACAGATAAAGATTTTATTTTCGAATTTCTAACATGATTTTAAGGTCCTTGTTTTCTAGTATAACTTTGCTTTAAATTGTATAGCTTTTCCTCTTGCATGTTTTTTCTCAAACTTTTGAGAATGAACAGCTAGAACAAATTAAGCCATGAATGTGATATAGGCAAGTAAGGCTGCAAACAAAATCCAGTATTTTCTGTTTTGTTGTTGGAAACACAAAATTGATTTAGGATTATTCTAGAGGCAGACAATATCAATTTAGAATGATTCAACACTATATAAAGCCCTCATGTTGCCATTGCCATGTGCACAATGTGAGCAGGGGTTGTGTCCTCTTGTTATTATAGTTTATTAAGCAGCTTTCACCAAAGGAATTGTGGAAATAAAACTCTACTCTCCTTCCAAAATGAAAAAAATGAGGACAGATAATGGTAGGGACAGCATGACCTCCATTTTCTCTCTTAAAGTTAATCTTATTGCCCCAAGCCTGAGTTACTATTTAGGAACATGTCCAAGCAGGTGCTAATTTTGTCTTCTCTAGCATGCATGTAGTACCTAGAGATGTTGCCTTTTCTTCTTTTAGTCTTTAATGGCCTGTTTGACAAGAACTTATTACCCTAGCCGGACACTGTTTCCCATAATCAAATTCTACCTTATGTTCATGAAACTCTTGATGGTAGGGCAGTTCTTTTTCTGCTGAGACCTTGAGGCTCTGGAGTCTAGAGTTATTTACTTGGGAGAGCTTGTTTATAGAAAAGAGGCACCTTTTAGTGTTGATCATTCATAGGGAGGACAGGCAGAGTGTGTGGTGATGTCATAACTGGTGCTTCTTTAAAATTGCTGAGTAGTTTTTCACACCTGAGTTCTCTAAGGTACTCTCATTTGGTCTCTTTGATTCAAAGTAGACTTAAGAGTTAATATGGGGGTCACCAGCTGCAACATTAGAAGATTATAATGATTTGCAATGTATTTCCAGAAATTGGAAGCTTGGTGTCATTGGTCACAGCTAGTTGTGCAGAAGATCTAGATGATGTTTTGATGTTGAAACTGTATTGCAGCTTAGCTAAAGAGCACCTTTTAATCATGCATTGCCATGGGATAAGTAAAATCAGTTGAGCCTTCTTAGGCTATGCATCTAATCTACTAGGTCAAATTGTTAGCTCTACAGGGATGGAACTTTCATTTTCCAGTTCTACAAATTTTTGAAATCTGCATTTATAACAAAAAGCTCTATAAATCAATTGATTTACAATTCAAACTATTTTGATGATTGCATGGCACCTTTTTATTGTCAATCATTCAGGGACCATTTTTGTTAAACATCTTGTCTGAAAATAACTGGTTGAGTTGATTATTAAATCCACTACTAAAGTGCAGATGATTGTTGGTGGTGTCATTTACTATTTAGCAAACTTAGGCATCTTGAATTCAGAGAATGGGATGAAATTCACATCTGCACATTTCTGTTTCTGGTCAGAATGAGTTAGTATGTGTGGCTATGCCTTGTGTGATCTATTTGTATAAGTTATTAGTTATTTTGATTGGCCCAAATTCCCAACTTCTTGTTCATGATGTTGAATTGAGATTTTTGATGTCTATTGATTGCATGACTGTTTGATCATGTTGACTTTAAAGGTGATCGCAAGGACCAAAAAACTCTTGAGCGGCTTCGGGCAGAGAGGCAAGCGAAAATTGATGAACTTAAAGAGAGGACTAACTATTATACTACTCAGCAGCTAATTCAGGTGATGTCTTGTGGGGTTGTGGGGCATTTTCACGCTGGTATATTCTACTGCTATATGTTTGCTTTCTTAAGGCATTTGAAAGAGTAGCTGTCTGAAGTAAAAGACTTAGTATGAGTGATGTTGCTTGAGGTGTTTATTACTCTGCCCCTTTTTAATTTTAAATTGCTATATCATTGTTAAGAAGAGAATTTGCAGAATTGTGATGCAATATGGTTGGCCAATAAGTCAGGGTGAGGTTCTTTGCAATGAGATTTGACTGCCAACCAATAAGTCAACTTGCAGGATCATGATTCTTCGTACATTTTAACTCCCATTGTTTCCATGACCCCCTTATTTGAGACAGGAGTCTGTTGTTTGAAGTAAGAATTAATTTGATCCCACTACGCTACATATCGGTAGGATGAATTTTTTTTTTCTTTCCCTCAAGTTTCTTTTCCTCCTCTCCAACTCTTTTATTGCCTTTGGTTTTTATTTTTGTTCTTTGGGTTTTTATTTTTATTTTTTTTTTTTTTTTTGGGGGGGGGGGCGGGTTTGTTGTAGAACTCTGGGTATTTACATGTTTATCTGATATTAAAGACTAGTAAAGCAAGGTAGACTAACTATAAAAAGAATGGAATCCCTGTTGCTAAACACTTTACGAACACCTAATTTCTGGGACCTGTGTGGATATTCAACTATCAAGTAGCTCTTGAGGTTGTGTTTATTTAACATTGAGCCATATTCATTGTGAATCTTGGCTGAGTTTTTTTTTTTTTTTTTTTGGGCCAAAAATTCTAGCTGAGAGTTAGCTTTGTTAGTTTGGTGCTATTGGTTGGGCGGTTGATGCTCAAGTGCAAACTGCGGTATTGAGCTGCAAAAAGGATCACTGAAGTACTTGGGTCTTATATCGGTGCAAGGCTTGGGGACTTTAATGTATAGATAAAAGGAGCTTGTTGCTAAAAACATCATTTTGCTGTGCTCATGTGGTGTACACTCTGTATAAGCACTCTCACTTGTGTTTTATGTTCATTATTCTTTAATTTTTGTTTATATTCACCATTCCTAGCTTAGGAGTAGGTAGTGCAGTAGTCTTGTAAGAGGTACACCACATGAGCACAGTTGGAACTACATCTATTTTCTTAGCTATTCCTTGAGCTTTGTGCTTCATTTCATGTACTTTTACTTCCTCCTGAAGTTTGTGCATCTTTTCTTGGGCATGGTCTTGTATCTTTTGCAAAGTCAAGGCATCATACTTAAACATTGATTTTTCTACAGCGATATGATCCGGATCCAGCAGCCAAGGCAGCTGCTGCAACTGTCCTGGCATCGAAATTGGGTGCAGATTCTGGCTTGAAGGTGTTTGTAGGAGATGAATCTCAGTCCGTTGCTTCTACAGGGAAGAGCAATGATGTTGAGCTTGTGCAGTCCAGTGGGCTACGGAATAGAAAAGATTTGCCCACTAGGGCTAGCAGCGAAGGGAGTACCATGACGCATCAATCAGATGGAGGAACACCCACTTCAGCAGCGGAGCATGAACAATTGGTTGTTGACCACTACTATCCAGATGGATCGTCGATGCAGAACAATGGATGGATCGCTCGACTTGCAGCATTGCTTGTGGGTGAGGATCCAACGCAGTCTTATGCGCTCATATGTGGTAACTGCCGTATGCACAATGGTGAGTGAGCTCTCTTGTTTATATAGTTTGCTACACTTGTTTCACTTACAAATGCAGGCGGTGATCGTTCTTTTTTAGACTGCAATGTCATTTGGTTGGGAGTAACAGCACGGCATTCTTGCTTCTGTGCAGGGCTTGTGAAGAAGGAAGATTTCCCATACATCACTTACTACTGCCCACACTGCCGCGCCCTTAATCAACCAAAACAGTCGGCAGAGCTTGTCACTGGGTCTACATCCCCAGACGTGGGTTCCTCGAGGATGGGTAGTGGAGGAGACACAATCGACAATGCCGCTGGTTCAGTGAGCAACAGTGTGGCCACAACGAATGCCACCATAGGGGCCACCAAGGTAGGGGAAGCACCAGAAAAGGTTGCCTCTGACGATCCGGCTGCTAAGGGATAGTAAGATATGCGCACTTCTGTTTTTTCCTTTTCAATCCCTTTATGACCTGTGTTCGTGTTGACCTGGGACTAGATGGATTTTGTGTGGGTTTGTCTCACTTGGTCGAGAGTTCGGAATGTATACCCCTTTTTGGACAGGAGACATAGGTCACCTGGAGTGGTTATGAGATTTGTGTATCCCAACTTTTGGAATTGATGTTACCCCGACTGCCATCAGATGGAAATGTTTAGAAGCAAGGCCTTATCTGGAACACAAGGACATTAGCATGAGGCAAACCATGAACCTAGTATTGACTAAGACTGTTCTCCAAAAGATGGTTCAATTTAGTTTGAGTTGCTTCTTTGATGTTACTATGTTACCATATGACAAGCCTCATCATCGACCAAACTATGATCTAACTTGCCATCCCTCTTGATCCCGACCCATGAATTTGTATTAAATTGTTGGCAATCATAGACTTTTGCCTAGACTTGCATAGACATTAGGCACATCCCTTAGAAGAGTTTCTACTCCTGTACGTACTTCTTAAAGAAATGTATAATCGGAAGAATTGACGCTTTGCATTGCGTTCGTAGGGCTTAGCTTTGCCTTGGCTTAGAAGCGGGGAGCTCCGAAGTAAAATTGAACTCTTGTTCAAAGATTTGAGATGTGGAGTTTTGGTCGAATTAGGGTTTTGCCGCAACCCATGGCTCACGTAAAGCTCGTTCTGAAGATAGGCCGACCCGATTGAGTTTTGAGCTGTATTGACTTTGAGAAATTAACCATAGAGATTACGTCGAAACCAATGTCGTCTTTACACCTAAGTCCAAGTGGACCGTTCATTAAACAATATATTGCCAGACACATAGAATACATCACTTCACAATAAAGTTATATCAAATAGACACGAAGTTCTCCAACCTTATATAGAGAGATCATTGCGACGTAATCTTATTAAATATTCACATCCTGATCTGGTAGATGCAATACATAGGCAAGCACAGGAGAAACGCTGAGCATGCACAATTTTATAGGCCTAGTTTAGGCTAAGGAAATGAATGCATTTCCAATATATCTCAAAATAACTTAGCTCATTTTGGAAGCTACTCCTTATATTTAAATTAAGAAAATTCATTCAATTTACAAATTATAGAAAAATTTAAAGTTAACAAACTTATGACACATACATTTATAATCTATTTCCTTATGTTACCATAACATTGTTGACCCTACTAACCATTCGAAAGTACATATGCACATGTATTGACATGAAATATGAGGGAAGTAGTTAGCATTATAAAATTTTTTTGAGATGGGACATATATATTTTGTATGCGTAGGAAAATAATGCACACCTAGCTCTTGAACTTGTACTAAACTTGTCAACATCGTCATGAACTATGCATAAAAATTTTCTAATAAGTCCTATCGCCACGCCAACTCCAACAAATTGAAGCTCGCGTGTCCAACTTGACTGGTGCCGACCAAATATTTGATATTGAAATAATTATCACCGGTCTATGTCATCGAGCACGATGCTTGGTTCATGCGGCGATGCAATCTTTGACACAATTACCCTTCCGACCACCAACCGGGTTGTTCACTTTCACTCGTGTTCCTCACCCTCTTTCCTGTCGTGTTTCACTCTTACCCGAGTTAATCGAGTCTGGGCCGCTTTGTTAGTCTAAGCATTGAAGTAATGTAATTATACCTATTCAAGTTTAAATTTTCAATTATATTAATTTATAATTGAATATTTTACATATTATCAATTGAGTACAGTCAATTTTGGCCAGAAAACACCAATATAAATGCTGATCATCCTTCCAAAGATTTCTGATTTTTCCGATTTTTCTAAATTTTTTTATGAATTTTTTAATTTTTTTGATTTTATGTTTTTTTATCAAATTTTGTATGATTTTACTAATTAAATATTTTTAAGAAAATGGACTTTGCTTTTTTAATAATTTTTAATTTTTATTTATTCATTTCATTTCTTTACATTTTTTTTTTTTTTAATTGAGAGCCAATACTTGTTGGACACTAAATGAGGGCTCATAGGCCCTCGATTTCACTAATGAGGGACATGACGGCCTCGCCATCCAAATCAAGAGCACGCAACCCTTGAGGGTGTTGCCGCCCCGCCTATGGGCAACAACCCTTGTCGGGTTTTGATCCCCAAAATAATAATAATAATAATTAAGTAAAAAAATTAAAATTTTAAAAATTCAAAAAATTATTATGATACTATTAAAAAGATTTTACATTGGCATCAATTGTCTCACATAAGATAGTTGACAACAATAATTTCCAATCGAAATTGATCCGATAAATCTATTAGACAAAATATGAAAAAATATTCGAATTAAATTTGTATAATTAAAAAATTTAGGATTGAATTTATATAATTATAATATGTTGAGGATTTTAAGGTAATTTTTCCAAGGACGCAAGCCTCCCACTCACTCACCCAAGAGAGTAGCACTCCAAGATCACACAAGTTTGGGAGAAGGAAATACTAAAATGAAAAACTCAAGATTCAAAGGATAAATCCTAGTCCATTCAATAGGTCTGTTCCCCTCCCTTGAACACACTATGGCTAAAATCCTAGTCCACCAACCAGCCACAAACTTCAAGGCAATACTTAGAAGACTAATCTGTTCTTGCACACGCCACATGCATCTCACATCTTGCTTGCGTGCACTCCTCACACAATAACTCTCGCTCAGCCCACGTGGACCTCATTTCACCTAATCGAATCGGGCCGTGACATATACGGAACAAGATATATTGAGAAATCAATTGATCGGATATTGTTGACTAAAATTGGGTGACGGGTTAGGTTTATGTCAAGAATAGAGAGCGAGAGATCCAATTGAAAAGAAATGGAGTAATTGAATGACTCGAACGTACAAGCCACAATAAAATTCAAGAACGGACGTTGGTAAATGAGGGAGCACAAGGCGTGTGAAGTTGAGGACCGCAATTTTTGCTTTATTAAGAAAAGAATAATTTGCGGCAAGGGCGATCATATGCATCTCACATCTTGCTCGTGCGTGCTCCTCACACAATAACTCTCGCTCAACCCATATAGACCTCATTTCACCTAGTGGAATCAGGTTGTGACATACAAAATAAGATATATCGAGAATTCAATTGATCGGATATTGTCGGCTAAAATTGGGTGGTGGGTTGGGTTTATGTCAAGAATAGAGAGTGAGGGACCCTATTGGAAAGAAATGGACTAATCGAATGACTCGAATGTACAAGCCACAATAAAATTCAAAAATAGCCTCCGTAAATGAGGGAGCACAAGGCGTGTGAAGTTTAGGACCTCAATTTTTGCTTTATTAGGAAAAGAATAATTCACGGCGGGGCGATCACATGCATCTCACATCTTGCTCATGTGTGCTCCTCACACAATAACTCTTGCTCAACCCATGCAGACCTCATTTTATCTAGTCGAATCAGGTCTTGAAGTACAGAACAAGATATATCGAAAATTCAATTGATCAGATATTATCGGCTAAAATTGGGTCACGGGTCAGGTTTATGTCAAGAATTAGAGAGTGACGGACCCGATTGAAAAAAAAAAAAAAAAAGGACTAATCGAATGACTCGAACGCACAAGCCAAAATAAAAATTCAAGAACGTACGTTCGTAAACGAGGGAGCGCGAGGCGTGTGAAGTCGAGGACCGCAATTTTTGCTCTATTAAGAAAAGAATAATTCACGGCGAGGGCCGATCCGTACGCCTCATCGAACCGTACTTTTAACCGTCGCTTAAGGCGCGCTAAGCCAGCGAAGTGGCCAGCAGCGACGACGACCACTCGAAGAAGAAGAAGAAGAAGAAGAAGAAGGAGAAGGAGATTTCTATGGCGGTCATGCATTTGGTCCTATCCCCTCCTTCCAAATCCCTCCTCTCCTCCTCCGCCGCCTCCGCCTCCGCCGCCGCCGCCGCCGCGACTTGCCGCCCCGCCGTCATTCTTCCGGTCTCTGCGCGCGCGCGTGTGTAATTCGCGAGGGAATGCATGCTCCCAACTTGGTCGTCGCTGTCGCTGATCAGCTGAAGTTTTCCAGGGGTTGGGGAACAACACTGGGGACTACGAGAAGCTGCGGCTCACTCTCGAAGGCCACGGCGTCCCCACCGCGGTCGCGAAGGTGTCGCGCCTCGACTGGTTCAGGAACGCCGCCGGCCTGGTCGACCCTAACTACTGGCGCGGCACGCTCCGCCCTCGCCCCGTCCTCGACTGGTAACTCCCTATCCTTGATGTTTGGTCTGGTTCGGCTTAGGCAATTTCGATGGGCGTAATCAGACGAGGTTGTGTTGTTTTTTCTGGAACGGTGAATTGTGGAAAACAGGTACTTGAAGAGGATCGATGAGGCCGTGCGAGAGGCGAAGGAGATGGCTCAAGGTACGATGCACTGCATCTCCGGGGCAATCTATCGAGCTTCTTTCTTGCATTTTTGTATACTGTATCCTAGATGTCGTGGGATCTGGAGGAGCAAATGTTCCCGCAACAATCCCTTTAGGTGTAATCTTTCTTTTGTGTTTTTGCTTCCGTCGTGACTGCCATCAGCGTGCAAGATCTTGTCAGGCATTTGAAGGTAATTAGAGGTTGACTGTGCATAATGCTTGTACGCCTTTATCTGCACAATCCGGTCTGTGAGAGGTGGTGTTCGATGCTGGCTTAAACGAAGTTGAACCACTGCAATTCTTTTTTTCTTTGAAAACATAGAAAGTTGAAAAATTAAGAGCAGATGAGCATGGGCAGTAATTTTTCGCAACGACAAATTTGACTACTTCAAGATATTTGAATTTATAAGTGGTCTTTCCTATGAGCTGCGCAAATCGCTTCTTTAGAGCAGTGTGTAGCCTTCAAAGCTTAACTCCTTAGCTGAGACGTAAAATATGGGGTTTCCTCGTGGCTTAACTCTTCATCTTACATTCCCTGCGTCCTTCCACTAAATATTTTCCACTTATGGATTACATTCTCCTTCTCAATTACATGATGGGAGCTCTTTCTCATTCTCATTTTAGGTGGCTCCTTATCTTTGATCGGACATTCAGCAGGAGGATGGTTAGCACGGGTCTATATGGAAGAATTTGGAGTGTGCGATATATCTCTGTTATTGACTCTGGGCACTCCTCACTTGTAGGTTTCAAAGTTTCTCACTTGATCTCTCTATGTCCCTTTATACCTTGTTCTGGCTCTTTGCCTATGGCTTTGACGTGCTGTATATCTATTATCTGTACACTGATTAACTTGTTAGATCTCAGTCTGGAACTCAAGGAAACAGTACAATTGCTTCACCTTTTTAATCAGGCCACCTCCTAAAGGACTTTCTGGGGTTATAGATCAAACCAGGGGTCTCTTGGATTATGTTGAGAAGAATTGCAGAAACGCTGTGTATACTCCAGAACTGAAGTATGTATGCATTGCAGGAAGGTACATCCAATCACCTTGCTCTTTTTTTTTTTTTTTATCCTAAAATAGTTAGAATCTCTGGTTAGCTGCTTCCTTTTTGTATGTTCATGTAAAAGCAAAGTGATTAGCTAAATGTCACTATAAGATACTACAATACAGAGATTGATGCGATTGGACTAATCTTGCTGTGAAAATTTTAGGGGTCCATCCCATGGATGGTGCTGACATTCTGTTCTCCAAGCATTCCTTTCATAGTATATCTTTTACTCTTGTTGTTATTTGCTTACTTGGAAAGTTTTGTTGTATAAGGCACCGGGAAGAATGGGTAGAACTTACTATCCTACAGAATAATTACCTTTCTCAAAGACTTTGTGACCAAAGATGTCTCTTGTTCTCCATCTTTCTTGATGAGCCTGAATTTGAGAAAACCTTTCCCATATCCTTCTAGCATTTTCTAAGAGAAAGTTCTAGTCTATCCAGCTAGAGAATTTATCTTATTGTATTAACAGAGTTCTTGGGTTGAAAAAAGAAAAGAGAAAGAACTCATTATCTAATTTCAGCTGTGGAGTAGAATTAAGTTTTTAGTGCATGCACCTATGTTAGGATGTATGAGAATAGTGGTTTGTTTGTGTATGTTTGTCATGCCTCATTTTCGGTTTGGAAATTGGAAGTAGCAAATATCTAGCATGCTCTGCCAATAGCCAGTATGTGCATTATGCACTTCTGGAGGAAATTACTTGCTGCTCAATATTGTGATCTGTTTCACAACTATGAGCAAAATAATGTGGCCCCTAAAGTCATCTAAACATTGTGTGATTTAGATCAGATATATAGACATTTCTCTAGTGAGAGCAGATGCTTTACTGCTAAGCCTCTTGATTTTCCTTTCTGAATACTTCATTTGGAAACAGAAGCAAGGAGTCCTCTTGTCATGGTGCAAAAATAAAGAGCTAAACATATTGAACAGATTCCCTGGAAATGTTACTCTTATTTGCTTATCTAATGGCCAACCAACAGGGGCAAGAAATCCGTTGAGTCATGCAATTTAAATTTTTTTAAAGAGAAAAAGAATCTGAAGAGTGCTAGCACCCAGAAAAGCACCATGTGGATTGCAGGATTGAGTATTGTGTGAGTTGGAACATTATCTCTCCACTTAATGAGTATGATACTCATGTAGCAATTTATTAGCATCTGAGATTTGGACTCTAAACTGACAGTACAAAGTCCAGGTATATACAAGGTGCTCGTATATTCAGTGGCTCAGAAATTAATGTTGTGTCCGCAATGCCAGTTGATGGAGATCAATTGATTTCTGAGGTTGCTATTGCCAATGATGTAGAAAGTTCAACATTAAACGCCTCCACTTGGCGTGCCCGTTTTGTTGGGCAGGGGTACAAGCAGGTAAAACTAATTTTGGTGCCTTGAACCATTCATCTCTGGAATAACTTGTGGAGGAATCCATCAGAATTTTTATTCAAGTTCTTCTTCAGGCCTATTTCTGAAACTTGGCACTATGGATAGACGTAGTGGAGCTATATGTTGCTAAGGAGTGGTTGAAATTATTGCATTTGAGCAGGTATGCGGGCAAGCAGATGTATGGGGAGATGGAGTTGTGCCAGAAGTATCAGCTCATTTGGAGGGCGCGCTTAACATCAGCTTAGATGGGGTTTATCATTCACCTGTCGGTTCTGATGATGTATCCAGACCATGGTATGGTTCTCCAGCCATTGTTGAAAAATGGATAGAGCACCTCCTCAGTTGAATTTAATCCCATCAATTGAGGAAAATAGGCAAAGAAAGCCTCCACATAAATTTAGGACAGCAGTAGATATGATTTATTATTGATGTTAACTGACTGCTTGGGTCACTTAATTTTCTGTGATAGCTGCGGGTGTGTCATCTCATTTGTCCATTATTTGTATATCACAGTGTAGCATGGGATGTTTTTCTTTGTTGGGGCAACTACCATATGGTCAGTTGTCGTCTCAATGCTTCTGTTGTTGACCTTTTTGTTGTTGGTTAGAATTCTAGTCAAGCTGAAACTGGCATTACGAGGAAGCAAATTCCTATTCCAGGAAATCGCTATCAAAGATTCATGAAATGCTGCCTTCACAAATTTTGGTTTCGGGGCTTGTCTTACCAGGTCTTTTGGAATTGATATGATAGGTTATGTATTGTTGCCTGTCGTGTGATTATGTTTACTTTATAAATAACCAAAAAGAAAGAAGAAAAACAAAAAGGGAGCAAAAACTAAAAGGCTCGTCCTAAAGAACTTTGGGTGTCTACTTTGAGTCGGGAGTCAATTGCATTGCAGTAATTGTAATTCCGGTTTCTAGCAGAATGCAGAAGAAATACACATTTGTGATCTCACTATGACAATAAAGGCCATCATTCTTTAGGATTCAAGACGCATACGCAGCTTCATTTCCAAATCCAGTGGAGTTAGGGTGACAATCTTGAGATTAAGGGGTGATACGGGAAGATTTCTCATGTGCTTATAGAATGTGCTCACAAGGATGTCTTTGGTTCGTCCTCTTTTTTTATTGACATAGTCACCTCTCTTTATAGGCATAAGCAATTAAGCATTGTTAGTCAATGTCAGCGCACCTCTTTGGAAATTTTTTTGGAGACTTACAGCAGCACCTTACACAACTCTGATGATGATTCGCATCATTCTGTTTTACTTGTTTTAAGTTAAACAAGTGGATCAAAATAACAGGAAGCAATCAGTGCAGAAAACAGAGAAAAGAGAACATGAACTGAGAGAAAAGCAGTTCGTAATGTTCACTGTATTCACAATTTTATTTCTCTAAGAACACGAAGATCGACGATGTGAATTTGGGCATGTACAGTCATCACTGAACCAAATTCTTGGTCGAGGATATCACAAGAAATCAAAGTTATCATCACTATCGATAAGAGTAAACAACTCAACCAGAATACTATGATATCTAACAAAGTCAACCTATGTTGGCTAAGTAGTTACAAAACTCATCGGAAGCAAAACTATGCAATGAAGCTCATTTATCCTACGTGTCCAACTGATTGCGACACAGTGGGCAAGAGTTACGACCCTCCAACCACTTAATGATGCACCGGCGGTGGAATACATGGGAACAAGGGAGTTCCGTGACCTTTTCCGCCCTGTGAAAATCTTCCAGACAAATCGAACAACAATCCCCACCTTCAGCAGCGTAGACCTTCTCCTTCAGCCCAAGAATGGCCGACTTTGACGCGCCCCTCCTCATGACGCGACCCGGTTCTGAGTCGGGTTGCCCCATTACCGAGTCCCCCACTTCTGAGATTTCTAAGATCGTCAGGTCTAGAATCGCTGTCACACGGACACCACGTGGATGAAGCCTCGACAAATTACGGGCGGCGTCCCAAATCCGCATCGCGAAGGAGGACTGGTCCCGATGGTCAACGCCGAACTGGTCGAGAATATATCCGATGTGGACGCTGGTCTCCACCGGCAATCGAAGAAAACCCGGCCGAAGGACCATCCTTTTCCTTGCTACGACAGCGGGGTCCCCGTACGTCGTTGTGCCGCTACCGAGGTCGTGGAGGACCAGTTGCTGTCTGACAAACAGATTCACAACAGCCGAAGGGTCGTCGCTGGTCCGGGTTGTCCCCGTCAAGCTTAGATCCCAACCACCAAGCACGGAAGGCATGATTTCCAAGAAGGAAAGCAAGGAATTCTCTTATCAGAAGATCTCAGCGCGATCAGCAGACGAAACAAGCCAGAGATTGCGAGGAAGAAGTTGGTGGGTGTATGCAAAAGATCCAGTTTCCGTCGGGACCGCCAGAGCACGCTTAAATATATAGCCGTTGTTCTTCGTTGATCTTTGTTTCCTGTTTTGATGCGGCCAAATTTACAATTATAATAAGAATAATTAAACAGGAAAGAAAGCAGGGAGAAACTAAAACTTGAATTGTTAAAATCCAGGCATCAACGTTACGAACAGAAAAAAAGAGCGAAAATCTCTACTATGATCTATTTTTATTTTTAAGTTAAATTTTTTTACTTTCTTTTTTTTTTTTTTTCTTTTCCCATCTTCTTCCACCTTCGAAATGATTCAGCCTACCGCGATCTCTCGTCCGTCACCTTTCATGTCGAGTTCTCCCTTTGCCATTGTTTGCCTTGTGGGGGAGCTCTGTTATTTCTCCGTTCCATATGCTGGCATCTTCTTCCAGCGTGAGCGCAAATTTGTCCTTGTTTAGGACTCTGTGCCTCGAGCGAGGTCAAACTCGCTCACAAGCCTCGCCGTGGTGAGCTCAAGCCTCTCAACCTACATCAACAGTGCCAAGTCTTGGCAACTAATAGAGGAGGAAGAAAAAAAATAAAAAATAAAAAATAAATTATTTGAAAAACCAATTTTTAACCTGAGATAAAGCAATAAAGTTGAAATTATTTTTTCAAATGAGATCCAAAAATTTAAAAAAAAAAATGTGTTCGGTCATAATTATGAAATAAAGAAAACTAATCATTTTTCTGAAAAATGTTTTATCGAAAAGTAACTTTTACACCTAGTAAGTAGTAACAGGAACTTCCGTAGTGTAAGCCAATAACATCTCAATTATTTAGGCTCAGCCTTAAAAACTAGCAATTCCATAAAATGAATACCACAACTGTTGAAAGTCCTTCGCACGAAACTTATCGTAATCAAACTCTGCTGCCTTCTTAATTTTCTCAATTAGAAGGAATCGGCTAACTCCACTTCTAGGGCCACAATTTTATACAAGCGTTAGAAAAAAAAAAAAAACACTTGATTGAAAGTGCGCACGAAGGCGTTCAGATACTTACCAACTTAACATTTCATTAGACCCGGCAAAAACGAATTTGGACCCGATAATCCACCCTAACCATCTCTGGAAAACAGGGTATGGATGGACCTTTTTCTCAACATGCACAACCACCCAAGTTAACCTGCCTTGACCCTTAAATTTTCGGGTTCAGTCGAGTCGACCTGTCCTAACCTTGTTTGACCCAGCGTGAGAATAAGCTTCTTTTTATCTTTCAGTTGCTTGAAAATTTGAAATGGTAGAAGTTACACATTATGCAGTCTTGTTTAAAGAAGAAGAAAAAAAATAAAGGTAGACAACAAGATCTTCCATCAGGAGACTGAAGCCCCTCCTCTATGCGCCATTCTCCACGGCCATTTGGGAAAGAGCCTGATTCTGCAACAGTTTCTCTATGATACTCTTCAAGGCTGGTGCACTAGCCGTGCATCGCTGATCCACAAAACACGATCTACCTTCTTCAGCCGCCCTGCAAAGCTGAGGGTCCAGCGGTACCTTACCAAGAAAAGGTACCTCCATCTCCCTGCACATTTTCGCCGCACCGCCGCCACTACTGTCAAACACTTCACACAAAGCAATTAAATTCAGAACTCAGGTGCCTTGTCTCTCATATATTGCAATGCCCACTCAGTGACGTCATTCTGTTCACCCGTTTCTGTGATCTTTGTGAAGCGGAATATTTCACATCAAGTCAGGTCAAACATAGTTGACCCAACACAACTAGCGAATTATTTGAGCAATGTCAAAGAATCTGATATTCGTTTACTAAATTGATTTATTAAGTGATGCAACGCCGTGTAAGTTTTTATTTAGATCAGTGGCCTTTTAAGCACCTAATCAAAATTTTGTCATGGACACATCTAGGAGAGGGATATTAGTATGTCTGTGATATTCAAATTCTTTCCATTCATTGCATTTATAATACTGAATCATAGAAATTTTATACTTCTTCCATGACTAATAAGATGTGATATTATGTAACTTTGAACGTTTCAAATTTTCAATAATGATTCAAACAGAAAAAAGATTCAAAAGAAGAAGAAGAAGTTTATTTTCATGTAGAGTCAAACAGGGTTAAAACAGATTGACTCGACCCAACTCAACTTGGAAATTTATAGGGCATGGCATGTTGACTTCGTTGATGTATGGGTTGGAAAAAGACCACCCCTACCCTATTTTCAAAGCGGGTTTGGGTGGATTATTGGGTTCAAGTTCCTTTTTTCAGAGATCTACTTAAACCTAGTTCCCAGAATCTTTGAATTGTTTTCAAGCTAGTGTACTTCTAGTTTCCAGTATGAAAATATGGAACCCTATCATGGGTTAAAAAATGACCGGCTATTATTTAAATACCTTAATTATCCTTTAACTCGTATTATCAAATGTGATATTGAATCTTCTTATTATGTGATCAAATTTTTTAGTATTTTTCTTTTGAAGTCGCAAAGAGATTGTTGAGGAAGGGTATTGGCTTTGAGTGCATGATTTACTTACAACACATAAGGGAACTCTCAAGATTATGCAAATTGCATACTTTTTAAGGATAACAAGGCCATCTATACAAAGTAGTCAACATTATTCCAAAGGGGACAAAGAAGTAATATCACCATACTAGACAAAAGCAAAATCTTAGTTGTAAAACATGATTATGAGATAACAGCATCAGCCAAGTAGTAATCCATTGGACTCGTCATTAGAAAGGCTTCAATGAATTGGCGATGTCAATGACTAATCGATACTTAACATCTGCTTTTGATAAACGCTCCATGGCAGTGTTCACATAATCCATAGGAATAAGCTCAATATCTGCAACTATGTTGTGCTTCGCTGCAAAATCAATCATCTCTTGCGTCTCTTTTATCCCTCCTATTGTGAAAATAAACGAGCAATCGAACAATAATATAAATAGAAGAAGAGAATAAATCAGACACAAGATTTATGTGGTTTAGTCGTAAAGACTTACGTTCACTATAGATCAAGCGATACAAAGAGATTACATACTCAAGTTACTCAAACACTATCTTGGTGTTTCATAAGCTCTAATTACACCTAATAACGCACGCAGTGTTTAGCCTTGAAATTCCTCATAAAATAATCTTTCAATCTCATGAAGGAATTACGTGCAAATCTTACCACAAGATTTAATTGACTTGAATACTAAATCTTCTCGGATGTAATTTACGGACAAGCATGACAAAGAAAATCCCTCCTAAGCACTCGACGACGCTTCAAGACCAATTCTTCATGATCAACCTCCACCCACGAACAAGCCTTGAGAATTGATATATGATCCACCGCCAAAGAAGTCCATGCATGAGGGAAACCGAATCAAGATCCGGTCAACCCAAGCAAAAGTTGGACTTTCATTTGTAGTTATCTTACCGATTTTAACCAAAATATATCTCTATATATTTTAAACAAAATCCAAGTCTAAGTCAAAGTTGGACTTTCCTATTTTAGTGGCTAAACTCTCCAATGTAGGTTCGAATTTTGGGAGTTGATCTTTAGATCTTCTTTGCTTGGTTTCGTACGTCCGCAATATATCCAATTAGAAATATTCAAAATTTCGCATTGAGCTCGAACTTGAGATATATTTTAACACCTCGAATGCAACTTCTTCCCACCATCTTTCTACCTATCATTGGTCTTATTTTGTTACTATTTTTTGCATTCCTGAAACTCAACATGAATCTTCTATTAAAACTAAAATCATTTCATTTATAAACACCAATTATGAAGCTAGTTTTCTTTTCCAAGAAGCACTATAAAACACAAAAGATTTGCTTAGGCTTACCCATGAGGAGTGGAAAAGCAAGTAGCTCAAGTGGCTTCTCTGGTGCCCCGACCATGATGAGCTTTCCATTAATTTTCAAGAGATTGATCAAAGGTAAAAGAGCATGTACAGCTGAGACGATGTCAATTATGCGATCCATTGTACCCATTGCAAGCTACAGTTAATAAAAAGGTAATAACATAAATCTACATCTAGTTAACCTTATCCCTATACATCATCAAAGAAAATAATATGTTGTGACTATAACTTACTTCCATCTCTTCTGTGTTACGGCTAACCAAGAATGCATCAGCTCCCAAATGGTCCATGGCTTCCTTCTTTTTATTAGGTGAGGTACTGATGATGGTCACTTTGAGGTCCATGGCCTTAGTAAATTTTACAGCCATATGTCTGAGCCCACCAAGCCCAACTACCCCTAAATGCATTCCGGCCTTATCAAGCCCATAGTACTTCAATGGACTATAGACAGTGATCCCGGCACAAAGGAGAGGAGCACCACCATAAAGAGGCAAGTTGTCGGGGATTTTGATTACAAAGTGCCCGTCTGATACCATGATGTCCGAGTAGCCACCATAGGTGGTGGTTCCATCATTGTACTTTGTACCATAGGACAAGATCATCTTGGGGCAATGATTCTCGAGGTCATCTTTGCAATTTGCACAAGAGTGACATGATTCAACCATACACCCAATACCTACTTTGTCCCTAACTTCAAATTTTGTCACTTTGGTGCCTATTTCGATGACCATATCTACAATCTCATGCCTGCATACAATTGCCAATCCGTATTATCATTAGCTAAAAAATGTCTGATTTTTCTAAGAGAAACGAAAAGGACGATGTTTTTAAAAATTCATACCCGGGCACGATGGGATAAGAAGTTATTCCCCATTCATTCTTGATACTATGGAGATCAGAATGGCATATACCACAATATAGCACTTAAAAGTTACATCATTTTCGCCGGTGGCCCTGAGAAATAGAAAATCAATGTATATTGAGAAAAAGATGTTCCCCTCTGTTGAACTTTTGGATGCATCACCGAAAATAAGAATCAACGAAACTGAAAAAACGAAGGGACGTTACCTTCTTGAGAACTTGAAGGGGGAGAGATGTCCCGTAGTGTCTCTGGCTGACCATCCAAAAGCCTTCACTGGATGTTCATTCTCTGTGGACATTGCCATTTCACTGAGCTTGACGAGCACGGCTTAAATCTCAAAGTGGAAGAGAACCGGGTTATCTGTGTGTTTTGAGATGCGAAGAGAACGCTGATGAGAGGGGAGGCGAGAAGCGTTGGTACTTATATAGGCTTGTGACGGTACTGGAAGCGGTGGTGATGACGCACTTGGCGAGCGAACTGAGCCGGACAGCGAGTGTCAGTGTACACTTGGGGCTCGAGAAGACACGGGAAGAAGCGGAGATGACGTACTTACTGAGCGAACTGAACCGGACGTTGTGCGTCACCATCTATTCCCGTTTGTTTGACCAGTCAACCGCTGCGCGAAGGTTCTCTCTTTCTGCTCGGGTCTGCTCTGCCTGCTTGCAGCCCAAGAAGATAATATATAAAATCTCGTAGGCGTCCTTTTTTCACAGTTATTTAAAGCACTCCCATACCAATCAATTAATGGATGAAAGTTTCGCGTAGTTTGTGACATGCCAAATTCGGCCACGTTATACCTAGAGCCTTTTTTTTTTTACTTATTTTAAATATAAAATTCTATACCTTAAAATATTCCAACAAAAGGTAGGAAATTCCACAAAATCCAAAAAGATGAATTTTGAAGAAATCGATATTTACCTAGTTGTCCTTAGTATTTATCTACCCGTGCAAAATGCTGACTGTAGTCAGAGGTCACTGACTGAGGTTTATGTGAGCAGGGAAACTTTATTCAAGATATGCGAGCAGGGAAATTTTATCTAGGTCAAAGATAAGGAAAACCTGTCTTAATCACCATTTTGGAGGTAGGTACACAATCTTTGATGAGCTTATGTGAAATGAGCACCCACATTATGGTTTTTCCTACTTGTTACTTGTTACTTGTTAATAAGTTTATTTATTTATTTACTACCTTACATGGATTGAGTAAGATGGTCAGCTGAAAGACAAGTTCTTGCTCTTCATTTGCCTACTACTAGACTAGTGTGAGGAATAAAATGCTTATGCGTATAATCTCATTACATGTGTATAAAAGTTGGAGAGAAACTTTCCATAACCTTTGCTTATTTATGCAAGCTTCCTAAAAAAAAGGCATTGCATCATTAAATAGAAAATTCTCAATGTATATAGCATGAAAGTGAAACAAAACAGAATATCTCTGAGGACACAGTATAATTAAGCCGGTAAATTCATATTGCTTCAATAAATTTTCTTCTTTTTTCCTTTGAATTTGATGCAAGTACCACTTATTAACAATTGCAATCAAGCATGTAGAAGTGACGACACAAGCATAAGCTTCGAGCCCTTTTCCAGCAAAGCCTTGATGGGCCGGCCATTTGATACTTGTTTGGTCAAGTCCGTCTGTCTAGCAAATGCTTTGCCCTTTTTTGCGAGGCATATCACCAATAGGAATTGTGCAGTATCATCTATTTAAGAAGCCATTACTTTATCTCTCTCAACCCTTTGATCACAGTGCTGGATCAATTTCAACAATCAACTGCAATGCTGAAACAGTCTGTGGCCATCATTCTCGTTGCTCTCCTTTGTGCTCCAACCAGAATGCAGTCCAAATATGCACTTCACTTTTGATGTTTAGTTGACTCCAAACATACATCTTCCTTTGATGAAGCAATGAGTGATTGCAACGCCAACTAGCTCGATGGTGTGGATAGAACTTGCGAGAAACTACAAGCCTACACCATCATCTCCTCTGTGTATTGATATCATCTTTAATGGAGTGGCTATGTTTTCATAGAGGCAAAGAGTTTGACAAATGAGGAAACGCCATAAGGCATTTGAACTATCCAGGAATGGTCTCATTAACCAAAGGTCCACAACATTGATCGATAGAGTTTAAAGTATTATAATGCTTTAAGTAGTATGACTTCTCTTGGTCCCAATAAGGATTATTAGGAGAAATGTAGCTGAAAGAAGTGCACATATATACGGGTATCGTCAGTCTTCTGCAACACATAAGCCTATCATTCGATGTAGCAACTACAAGCAGCCATTTCTGTCTCAGCCTCACATAAAGGAAAATATTCCCCGGTGGTTTTCTAGTTTGAAGCATCAAATGCAATGACTTCCTTAACCTGAAGCAAAAAGTGATCTACTTGAACTGATGAATGAAGTTAAGCAAAGCATATGTAGCTGTTGCAGAACATAGAATAAAGATTCAATTATCATTTCCAAAACCACTTTTTTATTGCACATTTGTATATGTGAAAACAAGAGTGAAATGATGAACAAAGAAAGAGGTTCAGGTTCATGTTTTTACAGCTGTAGTCTACATCTTGCCATACTTTGTCCTAAATGAAATCCTTACAAAGCTATGGCAAACTTAGAAATTGCGCTCAGCAATTTTTTGCATAATACTCCAACAAACATAGAGACTCTTGCCATTGGTTCAGTGAACAAGAGACCAAGTCAGTTGCACTCGATCCATTAAACAGAAAACTTTGGTGCATCGGGAGCCTTCAACTGATTTTGATCAACTCCAGGACAACATAGATTCGCTAGCAGGCAATCTCAACCCATGCTATGGACCGTACCCACACGAAAAGGGGCTGCTGTTATACTCCAGGAAACAAGGTCTCAGAGCATCATTCTACATGAACCTCTACTAATAGTCACTGTCCCTCTAACCCAGCCATTGCTACTTCAACAACAGTTGTTTACCTTATTTCTCAGGATTCATTTAAGCAGCATGATTCCTCCTTTAAAGTTTTTGATTTAGGTCATACACAATGAACTGAAACAACAGCTTATATGGTGTCTCTTTTTTACATGCAGCCTCGGACGCTTGCCTATATTCAGCCTGTTAGAAGACCGTCTAGCTGCATGAGGCGTGGAAGCACAAATGGATAAAGGATAAGACAGAAACAGTAGAAATCATGTTGCTTCAGAGCATTTTACTCTTTTTTCCCACCACTGTGGGCTGATGATCGTAAGAATAGTCTAGAAATGGGACTTCACTACTCACTATACCTACATTTTCCAAATAAACATCAAGTTCGTGAGTGTTAGTGAACTATATTTACTGTGATGACATGAGAAGATTTTTCACGTATTATAGAATATGCTCAAGGATGTCTTTGTTTTTTTCTGAAGCATCGTGACTTCTTAACTAAGTTGGCACTTGTCACATTGTTTCTGCGTTGTTTGTTTTCCTCGACCCAGTTCCCCCATCCTTTTCATTAACTTAGCCCTTTCTCCTTTTGAACAATAGTGCCCGATCTTTTGATTTTCTTTTGCTTTCTGTACAGCCCATCTGAGCCACTTCGGCCCCACCACCGATTCCCCTTCTGTTCTTCTCTTTTCATTGAAATAGTCGGCTCTGTTTCTAGGCATAAGCAAATAAGCAATCGTCAGTTAATGTCAGCGTGCCTCTTTGGAATTTCCTTTGGAGACTAACTACAGCAGGACCTTAGACAACTCAGATGATGATTCACGTTGTTCTGTTTTATTTAGTGTTGTCTTAAGTTCAGACAAGTGGATCAAATTAACAGGAAGTAATTAGTGCAGAAAACAAAGAAAAGAGAACATGAGCTAAGTGCACAATGTTCAATGTATTCACAATTTTATTTTTCTAAGAACACGAAGATCGACAATGTGAATTTGGGCATGTACAAACATCACAGAACCAAATTATTGGTTGAGAATATGACAAGAAATCGGATTACTCATTACTATTGACAGGAGTAAACAACCCAACCAGAATACTATGAATCTAACAAAATCAACCTATGTTGGCTAAGTAGTTACAAAACTCATCGGAAGCAAAATTATGCCATGAAGCTCATTTATCCTAAGTATCCAACTGACTACGACACAGTGGGCAGGAGTTACTACCCTCCAACCACTTAATGATGCACCGGCGGTGGAATACATGGGAACAAGGGAGTTCCGTGACCTTTTCCGCCCTGTGAAAATCTTCCAGACAAATCGAACAACAATCCCCGCCTTCAGCAGCATAGACCTTCTCCTTCAGCCCAAGAATGGCCGACTTTGACGCGCCCCTCCTCACGACACGATCCGGTTCTGAGTCGGGTTGCTCCATTACCCCATGCATAACCGAGTCCCCCACTTCTGAGATTTCTAAGATCAGGTCTAGAATCGCCGTCACACGGACACCATGTGGATGAAGCCGAGACAAATTACGGGCCGCTTCCACAATCCGCATCGCGAAGGAGGACTGGTCCCGACGGTCGACGTCGAACTGGTCGAGCATATATCCGATTTGGACGCTGGTCTCCACCGGCAATCGAAGAAAACCCGATGGAAGGACCATCCTGGTCGCTGCTACGACAGCGGGGTCCCCGTACGTCGTCGTGCCGCTACCGAGGTCGTGGAGGACCAGTTGCTGTCTGACAAACAGATTTACAGCAGCCGAGGGGTCGTCGCTGGTCCGGGTTGTCCCCGTCAAGCGTAGATCCCAAATACCATGCACGGAAGGCATGATTCCCAAGGAGGAGAGCAAGGAATTCTCTTATCAGAAGATCTCAGCGCGATCAGAAGACGAAACAAGCCAGAGATTGCGAGGAAGAAGTTGGTGGGTGTATGCAAAAGATCCAGTTTCCGTCGTGACCGCCAGAGCACGCTTAAATATATAGCCGTTGTTCTTCGTTGATCTTTGTTTCCTGTTTTGATGCGGCCAAATTTGCAATTATAATAAGAATAATTAAACAGGAAAGAAAGCAGGGAGAAACTAAAATTTGAATTGTTAAAATCCAGGCATCAACGTTACGAACAGAAAAAAAGAGCGAAAATCTCTACTATGATCTATTTTTATTTTTATTTTTTTTATTATGTTTTTATTTTTTTACTTTCTTTTTTATTTTTTTCCTTTTCCATCTTCTTCCACCTTCGAAATGATTCAGCCTACTGCGAGCTCTTGTCCATCACCTTTTGTGTCGAGTTCTCCCTTCGCCATTGTTTGCCTCGTGGGGGAGCTTTGCTACTTCTTTGTTCCATATGCCTACGTCTTTTTCCAGCGCACGAAGCGCAAATTTGCCCTTGTTTAGGACACTTGCGCCTCGGGCGAGGTCAAACTCACTCGCAGCCTTGCCACAGTGAGCTCGAGCCTCTCGACCTGCATCAACATGGACAGTCGCCAGGCCTCGGCAACCAATAAGGAAGGAAAAAAGAAAATTAAAAAAAAATTATTTGAAAAAACGATTTTTAACCTACGATAAAGTAATAAAATTGAAATAATTTTTTCAAATGAGATCAAAATATTAAAAAACGTGTTTGGTCATAATTATCAAATAAAGCAAAACTAATAATTTTTCTGAAAAATGTTTTATCGAAAACTAATTTTTACACTTCATCAATATCAACAGGAACTTCCGTAGTGTAAGTCAATAACATCTCAATTATTTAAGTTCAGCCTTAAAAACTGGCAATTCAATAAAATGACATCTAAGCCTCGAATACCACGACTGTTGAAAGTCCTTCGCACGAAACTTATCGTAATCAAGCTCTGCTGCCTTCTTAATTTTCTCAATTAGAAGGAATCGGCTGACTCCACTTCTAGTGCCACGATTTCATACAAGCATTAAAAAACCACTTGATTTAAAGTGCGCACGAAGGCGTTCAGATACTTAACCAACTTACCATTTCATTAGACCCGGAAAAAACGAATTTGGACCCGATAATCCACCCTAACCATCTCTGAAAAACAGGGTATGGATGGACCTTTTTCTCAACATGCAAAACAACCAGAGTTAATCTGCCTTGACCCTTAAATTTTCGGGTTCAGTCGAGTCGACCTGTCCTAACCTTGTTTGACCCAGCGTAAGAATAAGCTTCTTTTTATCTTTCAGTTGCTTGAAAATTTGAAATGGTAAAAGTTACACATTATGCAGTCTTGTTTAAAGAAGAAAAAAATAAAGGTAAGACAACAAGATGTTCCATCAGGAGACTGAAGCCCCTCCTCTATGCGCCATTCTCCACGGCCATTTGGGAAAGAGCCTGATTCTGCAACAGTTTCTCTATGATACTCTTCAAGGCTGGTGCACTAGCTGTGCATCGCTGATCCACAAAACACGATCTACCTTCTTCAGCCGCCCTGCAAAGCTGAGGGTCCAGCGGTACCTTACCAAGAAAAGGTACCTCCATCTCCCTGCACATTTTCGCCGCACCGCCGCCACTACTGTCAAAAACTTCACTCAAAGCAATTAAATTCAGCAACTCAGGTGCCTTGTCTCTCATATATTGCAATGCCCACTCAGTGACGTCATTCTGTTCACCCGTTTCTGTGATCTTTGAGAAGCGGAAATCACTCAAGGGCTGAGCCAAGCCACTCATGTTTTCCACAACCCCAAGAACTGGAACTCCCACTTTCTTGCAGAAACTGACCTCCTTCCTCACATCAATCAACGAAACCTGTTGCGGGGTTGTGACTATAATTGCACCATCCAAGCCAGTTGCCTGAAGACATTGAACAATTGAGATGTGCTCATCAGAGGTGCCGGGTGGTGCATCGACCACTAACACATCGAGTTCTCCCCAGTACACATCCTTCAGGAATTGCTTGATCAGCCCATTCTTACGTGGCCCCCTCCAAATGACAGCTTCATCAGGATTTGGGAGCATGAAGCCGATGGACATGACACCAAGGTTGGACTCGACATACACAGGAGACCACCCGAGATTGCTCTGGTGGATCTCTTGACCTTCAAGACCAAGCATCTTTGGGATGCTTGGACCGCAGATATCTATATCAAGCAGACCAACCTGGAAATCTAAGGCAGCTAAAGCGAATGAAAGCTGTGCTGAAAATGTACTTTTACCAACTCCACCCTTGCCTGATAAGACCAGGATCTTATGCTTGACAGTAGCCATTCTTTCAGCTATTGCAACCAAGTCTGGCAAATAAGAAAAATGCAGGGTATTTACACTATGTTTCTGGAGACCAAAGCCTCAGTCCAGTCAACCATAAAAGGGTGGATATGAATGCAAATAAATAATTCTTTAATTTGAAACACAGCAATTAGTGATGGTTTGTGGGGCCAAAAAAGAATTTTAAACAATTATAGCATAGAAAAACACACTGCAACTTGAATGTAACCAGTAATCGCATCACAGAGAAAACAAAGCTCAGAGACAGCATCCCTCATTTTAATTAGTCACATCACACGGCAGTCATCTTTTTGCATCAGATCTTTGTCTGGATTCAATGTTCTTTTCAGCTTCACCATGACGGTAATATAATGTCAAAAGGAAAATTATTCCCAAGAAAAGATTCCTTATATAATCTCAAATTCCATTCAAACAAGTGTACGAGTCTTAGATTCTGTTTCATGCTGCAATCCTGCCAAGTGCATATTGAACTTTTATATAGAAAAGCAGTCACACTAGAGCTCTATCATGGATTTGTTTGACACCGGCAGAGCATAAACCAATGCCCAGTGGGCCAATGACAAGAGCTTTCCCAGCTGCAATTCCCATGTACAGGCGAACATATATTTGGGATTTGCCCAAGGTCCTGGGATGACTTCAAAAGAGAAGAAGTTGACTGTTACCTTAACAAAGACATGGCTCCAATGTCAACAGGCACATGGTGACAGCAACAGAAATGTGTAATAGCAGTATCGTGGGAGTCATCATACATTTATTGAATGCCAATTGGAAGTAAAAGAGACTATCGATTTGTCCAACTAAAATGTTTCACGGGGCCATTGAAACAGGTGCTTTGCCGCTAGGTTCTATGCATGAAGGACGTTCTTGCATTCAAGATGCCTACTTTTCGTCCTAAGGAAAGATTGTTCTAATCGAGAGCAATCGATATTCACGCAAATACAAACTTCCCACTACTTAAAACATATCTCAAAAAGCACCCTCCTCCCTGTCCTCTCTCCCTTATCTCTTTATGAAGAAGTAGCTTCTATCCCTCTGCTCTTCTTTCCCATGAAGACAAGGGATTAATGAAATTTCAACAGCTTGACTATGCAGCTATAAATACATCAATTTTTTTTTCTTTTTCCAAGACAATCAGATCAAACTCTGCAATAGAAACAGCTAATAAGGGGTTAAGCGCTGCACATAACCGCCACTGGATCACCATGGTCGACACCGTACACTATTTCCACACCGGACGAACAACAACCGATCCGTTTCCAAAACACGCCTCCCCACCTCAAGTACCCCAACACCCAACTTATAACCCCGATAAGAAACGAAAAAGAAAACCCAGAAATGCAAAACCCAAGAACGCAAAACAGTCACAAACAGAAGAGGCCGTCAAGCTAGGAACCTCGCTCGACACAATCGTTCAAGTTCACAACCAAACGGAGCTACAAGATAAGAAAACCTCGCGGCGATTAATCGAAGCGGGGAGAGAGCGGGACCTGGGTCGGGACCCTTAGGGGCAGTGGCGCAAGCTTCTTGGTTAGGGCAACCTTGGCAAGCATCGGCCTTTCCAGCCGATTCCGCCAGGGTGCCTGGGCATTCTGCACAGAACAAAAACCTCGAAAATCAACCATCGATCAATCGCATACTTCTTCTCAAGAATCCGCAGAGAGAGAGAGAGAGAGAGAGAGGGTTACGTTCGTTCGCGTTCTCGGGGACGTCGCCTTTCTCCATGGCTGCGAAGAGGCTGCGACCGGAAGAAAGAGAGAAAGGAAGGCTTGAGCGCTCGGTCGACGGCGGCGCGTCGCTCGGAGTTCCGGATTTATACGTTTTCCCCCACGCGCGATTCGAGCCGAGTCGGCGTGGCTCTCTCTCTGCCCGAAACGACGCCGTTTCCTCCAGAGTCCGAAACAATGGGTGCGGTAACCCGGACCCCGTAGAAAATCGTGACGTATACGATGACGTCGCCTGCTTGCTCATCATTTTCTTTTTCGTTTTTTGCCTTTCTCCTCTTTTTTTTTTCTTTCCTAAATAAAATTTGCAATCCGTCCGAAAAGGCCGGTGGGTCCCGATGCGAGGAAAATGTCTATTAGCAATGTACGGAACGGAAATTAAACGGTACCCCATCCTCGTGATAAAAGTTTATAATGAAATTTAAAAAATATTGTTATCGTGAGTTTACCTTAATTATAATATGAAGGAGCAAAATCGCATATAATTTGTTACGCATTTTGATGGTAATTACTCAACTAGAAAGTTTTGATTTAACAGTTGAATGCCGTTATTATTTTGTACCATCTAATGACAATTCAAAAGGATATTATATTTATTTAGTTGAATATGGCGTAATATAATTGTATCTTCAATATATATGGGATATTTTGGCTTATTATATCATTAATTGATGACAATTTCGATAATAAATAAAAAATTTATTTTTTATAATACATTGGGTGTTTTATACATGTAAGTTTGGCAACATTTAGAAGATTGAAGCATTATTGAAAATAACGTACATTAGTGCAATTTTATCAAAAATACAATTATTTTTTTAATAGAGATAGATATAAAAGGTGTGAATGTTATCTATTTTGCTCCACAAATCAATTTTGGCGAGATATTAATTTTTCTATTTCTATTCCCGAATAAATTTCCGAGACAAAATAGGCATTTGATAATAATACAAAATTTTTATTTCAAGAGGTTCATTAGAGATTCATTTGATAATGAGAATAAAATTTATTTAGTTCGTGTCTTGAATCACTCACCCCATCACGCATGATCCCCTGAATAAATGATCGAGACAAAATAGACATTTGATAACAAAACAAAATTTTTGTTCCTAGATTAGAGAATGATGACGATAGAAAATTTTTTTATTTCTCAAGTGGTGAAAGGCAATAATGAGAGCGAACGATGAAAAAAGCTTTTATTTCTCACAGAAGTTTCACAAAAAGCAAAAAAAAACTTTACTTCTAATTTGTGTTCCAAACTTATTTCTAGAGTAAAAATTTGTTCCAGAAATTGAAAAATAAAATTGCATTACCCAATAAATTTATATTCTAAATTTGTTTATGAGAACATAAAAGAAAAATAGAATAATTATCATGTGTGCCAGGGTGGCACAAACCAAATTTATTCAGGTACGTTGAGCTTGCCTAGATTTTGGATTTTCGTGTTCTTTCTAGTAAAAAAAAAAAAAAAAAATCCCATTTGACGATGGTTGAAAAGTCGGCATTTGTGTCCTAAGATTTAGCCAAGAAAAGATATGAACCATGATTTTGACGTGCAATAATCATTTCATTCTCTTATTTTTAGGTTCCATGATTAATTGTAGACCTAGCAATCGGACGGATTGAGGCGAGTTTGGATCATCACTTGTGTCCAGATTTAAGTCGTTAAATGGGTCATTCTAAATTTGATCAACCCGAACACAATCCTATTCAAACTAAGTTAACGCTTCTTTTACCCTATTTCGTTCACGTTTTTTAGGTGCGGATATTTCTAAGAAACATATCTTTAACGAGCGAACAAATAAAATATTTGTGTAATAATCACGAACTTATGATAGTTTTTTCAATAACGGCAGAATTAATATGAGCGATACATCATACTAACAAATTAAACAGAAATTGAAAAGCTAGCTCTTAATAAATTTCTTCATATTTCAGGTCAAGTCAGGTCAAACATAATTGACCTGACTCAACTAGTGAATTTTTGAGCGATGTCAAAGATACTGAGATCATTTACTAAATTAATTTATTAAGTGATGCAATGCTATGTTAGTTTTTATTTAGATCAGTGGCCTTTTAAGCACCTAATCAAAAATTTTTCATGAACAAATCTAGGAGACGAATATTAGTATTTCTGTGATGTTCAAATTCTTTCCATTCATTGCATTTATAATACTGAATCATAGGAATTTTAAACTTCTTCCATGACTAATAAGATGGGATATTATGTAACCTTGAATGTTTCAAATTTTCAATAATGATTCAAACAGAAAAAGATTCCCCGAAAAAGAAAAAAAAAAAAATCTCATTTTCATGTAGAGTCAAACAAGGTTAAAACAAATTGACTCGACCCAACCTGACTTGGAAATTTAGAGGTCATAGCATGTTGAATTCGTCGTTCTGTGGGTTGGAAAAAGACCACCCTTACCTTATTTTCAAAGCGGGTTTCGGTGGATTATCGGGTTCAAGTTCCTTTTTTTAGGGACCCACTTAAACCTAGCTCCCAGAATCTGAGTTGTTTTCAAGCCAATGCGCTTCTAGTTTCCAGTATGAAAAATATGGAACCCTATCATGGGTTAAAAAAATAACTGGCTATTATATAAATACCCTAATTATCATTTAACTCATATTATCAAATGTGATATTGGATCTTGAAACTCCTTGTTATGTAATCAAATTGTTTAGTGTTCTTCTTTTGAAGTCACAAAAAGATTGATGAGGAAGGGTATTGGCTTTGAGTGCATGATTTACTTACAACACATAAAGGAACTCTCGTGATTATGTAAATTGCATACTTTCTAAGGACAACAACCTAAAACAAGGCTACTATCTATGCAAAGTAGTCGCCATTATTCCAAAGGGGACAAAGAAGTAATATCACCATACTAGGAAGAAGCAAAATCTCAGTTTTAAAACATGATTTGAGATAACACCATCGGCCAAGTAGTAATCCATTGGACCCATCATTAGAAAGGCTTCAATGAATTGGCGATGTCAATGACAAATCGATACTTAACATTTGCTTTTGATAAATGCTCCATGGCAGTGTTCACATAATCCATAGAAATAAGCTCAATATCTACAATTATGTTGTGCTTCGTTGCAAAATCAATAATCTCTTGCGCCTCTTTTATCCCTCCAATGCAACTTCCTCCCACCATCTTTCTACTTGTCATTGGTCTTATCTGTTACTATTTTTCGCATTCATGAAACTCAAAATGAATATTCTATTAATACTAAAATCATTTCATTTACAAACACCAATTATGAAGGTAGTTTTCTTTTCCAAGAAGCACTATAAAACACAAAAGACTTGCTTAGGCTTACCCATGAGGAGTGGAAAAGCAAGTAGAGCCAGCAGCGTCTCTGGTGCCCCAACCATGATGAGCTTTCCATTAATTTTCAAGAGATTGATCAAAGGTAATAAAGCATTTACAGCTGAGACAGTGTCAATGATGCCATCCATTGTACCAATTGCAAGTTGCAGTTAATAAAAGGTAAAACATAAATCTACATCCAGTTAGCCTTATCCCTATACATCATCAAAGAAAATAATATGTTGTGACTATAACTTATTTCCATCTCATCTGTGTTATGGGTAACCAAGAATGTATCGGCTCCCCAATGGTCCATGGCTTCCTTATTTTTGTTAGGTGAGGTATTGATAACGGTCACTTTGAGGCCCATGGCCTTAGCAAACTTTACAGCTATATGTCCGAGCCCACCAAGCCCAACGACCCCTAAATGCATTCTAGCCTTATTAAGCCCATAGTACTTCAATGGACTATAGATAGTGATCCCAGCACAAAGGAGAGAAGCACCACCATCAAGAGGCAAGTTGTCAGGGATTTTGATCACGAAGTGCTTGTCTGATACCGTGATGTCCGAGTAACCACCATAGGTGGTGGTTCCATCATTGTTCTTTGCACCATAGGACAGGATCATCTTGGGGCAGTAATTCTCAAGGTCATCTTTGCAATTTGCACAAGAGTGACATGATCCAACCATACGCCCAACTCCTACTTTGTCCCTAACTTTAAATTTTGTCACTTTGGTGCCTATTTTGGTGACCATACCTACAATCTCATGCCTGCATTACTTTTTCTTCGCTGATCACTTTACCCATTTCCTTTACAACCAGCTCGATCGTGTTGTGGAGGTTATATAATTATTGATGGCCGTTCCATAATTTGGTTTTTAGATAGTAACAACTCCTTTAAATCTTTAGTGCCTATCATTTTGGCATTCTTGTTTAACATTTCAAGTATTTGTATCAAAAGTTTACCACCAAGACTTATTTGGGTGACCACGATCCATCGTCGTATTTCGATAACTGGACACGTGGCAATCCCCTACCTAGTCGTCTATCACTAGGCATTTATACCCATGCTAGTTGATAGCCAAGTGACACGGCCAAGGACGAAGCATGATCCAAAACTGTCCATGATTCGGTCATGTCACGCCCCAGGGCTTTGTTACGGACAGCCCTGATCAATCACTGATCCATCCCTGACCGATCCGTGAAACATGCCCAATCCGTCCATGCGCGATACAAGAGATGATCAGTGCATGACCGGTGACCAACTCCTGATCAATGCTCGACCAGCCTCTATACAACCTCGGAGTTGTTCACCTACTCCATGTCAAGCGCCCATGCTCGCCCATGCTGATCCTGATCTTGCTTTTGACATGCACCTATGATTATGGCACTGACACGAAAGTGTTCTTTTTATTATTATCCTAAAATTGAATCCCCGCATGGTCCCACGTCTAGCGATCTTTAAGCATTGTGAGATCAATGGTGTGATTACACAGCAAAATACACTCCCCTGCACTAAGCACAATCATAGTCCATATACAAGTGTCTTTGTAATGCATCAATTGTTTGCCACAAGCATCTTGGTCTCATGACGTGCGCAAAGTCTATATTCGTGTCATCTTTCAAAACGACTCATTCGAGGAATATTTTACTGCGTTTTAAATAATTAAAAGAGGGTTGGACTTGAAAGGAAGTGACCATGAATTTTAGATGGTTGTGACTCAAAGTAATGCAATCACTCAAGAGTCGTGACATTTACTTATAATTTTCTAGATATTGATGAACACCTCCCCCACGTTCGATTTGAGTTGGTGACGATAGTCTGCTTGCTTTTGTTTTCTTTTTTCGCCTTTTCTTTCATTTTTCTAATAAAATTTGCAATCTAGTCCGGTCAGGAAAGGTGGGTAAGCTTGAAGGCGACAAAACTGTGCATTAGTATTAGACAGGGCACAAATTAAGTGTTATGCTATACAAGCAAAGATATATATATATATATATATATATATATATATATATATATATATATATATATATACGTGATGGAAGTTCTACTTTATTATAAAAAAAAATCCAAAATTATTGTTATTATGATTCCACATTAATTGTACTATCAAGGAGCGAAATTGCATTATAAAAAGTTTCCTACATTGATCGCAATTATTTAAGGAAAATATGGATTTGACATTTGAATTTGTTATCATTTTCATACTATCTAATGATGAAGCAAAAGGGTATTGTGCTAATCTATGTGAATATTTGAGAAAATATTGAGCACTGCTTAGATTCCACGTTGTTAAAATCTTTATTCATTCATTGGGTGACACTTGTCGCCCAAGCCCCAATGCGCTAGAACCCTCTTACACTCCCTCCCCGTCTTGCCTCTCTCTTCCCTCTTGTTTTTTCCTTTGTTTTTTCTTCTTCTTCCCTTTCATGGTCTTCTTCTTCTTCTTCTTCTTCTTCTCTCCCTCCTTGGTGTGGCCATTTTCCCTTCTTCAGCCTCAACCTCAAGCCTGACCTTAGACTCCTCACCGCCACTGATGCTCCATCTCTGCCTCCTTCTTCGCTCGCTCCTTCTCCGCCCTTTAGCATTGCCACCTCCTATCCAACTCCTCCGGCGCCCTCTGCATTTGTGCTCCCGTCGGCTAGGAGGTCAAGGTCCCACACTGCGTCGACGAACCACGCCTTCACCTCATTCGTTGCCAAAGCCGACCCTAGTCGGCCTAGAATCAACTCAGATTTGAGGTCGAGCTAAGCTCTAGATCACAAATCTAGGGCTTGCTTGACCTTAGCTCCGAAATTTGACGCCCAACTTTGCCAGCCGAATTCGAGCTCGATGATGGAAGGACTAAAAATGTGGCAAAGTGTTGGACTGAGACGGTGGTGAGGTGGGGCTGGTGGGAGGGGACAAATGTCTATTGTCGTCCTGACGTTGGAGTGAAAGGGAAGCAAAAGAAGAAAAAAAAAAACAAAGGAAAAAAGAAGAGAGGAAAGAGAGAGGTGAGGCGGTGAAAGAGTGTTGGAGAGGTTTTGGCGCAATGGGGCCCGAGCGACACATGTCGCCCGTTGAGTAGACTAGAATTTTGATAGTGTGAAGTTCAAGCGGTACTCAATATTTTATTGTGAATATAGCATGATATAATCATATTTGAGAGAGAGGGAAGGAGGGAGGGAGGGAGAGGGTAGTTTACTTATTATATGATTAACAAATAAGTGAAATTGAAGATAATAAGGGTATTTTACTTATTATATGATTAATCGATAAGTGAAATTGAAGGTAAAAGATTAAAGTATTTCTACGCAAGTATAATATGTCATGTGTTTTATTCATGAATGTTATGTTTTTACACCAAAATAATGAATATTCTTCCGTAAGTTCAACAATGTTTGGAAGACTGAAGCTTTAAGAAAGTATAATTTATCAAAAATAAAATTATTATTCTAATAGAATAGAATAAAATGGCCCAAATCGAATTTATTTAGGTAGGTTTCTTATGCCTTGGATTTAGGATTAAGAATTTTCGTGTTCTTTGTAGGTGAAAAGAAATCCTATATGGTGATTTATCAAGTTGTAAAATCACCAATTAGGATCCTGATGTTTAGCAAAAACAAAAAAAGATGCGAACCATTATGGAAAACATTAGTGAATATAAAATCCACATTTGTGAATCAAAGTCTGCACACTTTAATTATAATGTGCATTAATTATTCATTCCCCATATTTGAGTTGTACGGTACAATGTAAACCTACTAGTCCAATGGATTTAGGTGTGTTCGGTCCTGATAGGTGTATGGGTTTAAATTGTGACATCTTAAAATTCGATCTTGTTTCGATAAAATGAAATGTGCATATCGTTGGTGTGCCTATGGTCATTTTTCTCTCGAGCTGATCACTCACGAGTTAACTAACCTATTAGGTGAAGCCGTTAAGGGATATATCCACGGTAAAATCCCTAAAAGCTATCTAATTTGTTGGATTGGACTAAAATCACGTCCGGTTGATTTTAACCATGAAATTTGATTCGGTTTTGGAAATTGAATATTCGAGAGTGTCACGGTTCATTTTTAGGACCGTTTCATCGTCGGTCAAATTATTGACGAGTCCGAAATTTCAAGAAAGAAATTATCGAAGAAAAAATTTGACGATCAAAAGAAAATAGAAAGGGAAAGGGAAAGAGAAAAGGAAAATAGGAATAATGGTGTTATTAATTTCCCTTTTCTCTCTCTCCCTTTTCTCTCTTTTTCTCTCTCTCTCTTCTCTCTCCTCTCCCCTCCCCCTCGGGCGCAGCCCCTCCTCACCGACTGTCCCCTGTGTCTTCCTCTTTCTTTCTTTTTTTTTTTTTATTCTCTGACTAGTCAAAATCCCTTATCTCCTCTCTCCTCTCTCCTTCTCTCTCACTCGGCACTCTTCTCTTTCTCCCCTCCTGTTCGAATGAAAAGGAGAAGCAGAAGCAGAAGCCGCACGAAGACAGCAGCTTGCCGAAGCCGTCGCCGCCGCCCGCACCGCCGCTCGCACGCCCATCGCTTGCCGCCGTTCCGCCGTCCGCGCCCCCCCGCCCCTGCTGCTCGCTACCATCCCTTCCCCGCGCGATCCAGCCTTGTTCGCCTCTGTCCAGCTCGGCTTGACCGCCTCCGGCCACCGCCTAGCTTCGTCCAGCGACCGCCCGGCCTCCCCGGCGTCCCCTTCACCCTCCGCCGGCCTCCCCTCGCAGCCTTAGCTGCTGGACTAGCTCTAGCCAGCCCACTCTAGCAAACCCGCGAGTGAGTTTCCAGCGGCTTTATGCCCGTTTTTGGGCCGTTTCCGGGCCCCGAATCCGAGCTGTGCTTTAGGAAGTTTTGTTCCTTGCGTCGCCCCTGTCGAATTGATCCGATTTGCGCGCGATTCCGGTGAGTAATCTCACTAATCCTCGCTTAGTAGACTAATGATGCTTAAGGGTCGATTACTTTTAAATAATTAGGTTTAGGTGGTTAGATTATTATGGATTAGTGTTTATTAGTCAATTGTGATGCGAATTAGACAAATTGAGTGTTCATTTAGCAAGTAAACGTGGTCTACTATTTATTGAGGGTAGCCTGGGATTTTTCCCGACCCTAATTGGGCTTCAATTTGACAATTCGGGCCTAAGTGGAATTTTTGGTATTTACATTTTATTTTTCGAAATTAATTAATTAATTATTTATTTTATGAAAATTCAAGTGGGATGGCCGGTGACTAGAATATTATGTTGATGACCGTGGTAAAGTCCGTTTATTTAAACGGGCTTTATTTTGAGCTAATTTGAGTTTTTAATATTAATTATTTAATTTTCGAAATTATTTATTTATTTATTTATTTTTCGGAAATTAAGGTTCAAATGGCGGTGATCGAAATTTTATGTTGATGATCATGGTGCAGCCCGTTTATTTAATTGGGCTTTATTTTGAGCTAAATTGAAATTTTAATATTTATTAATTAGTTTTCGAAATTATTTATTTATTTATTTATTTATTTTTTGGAAATTAAGGCTGAGATAGCCAAATGACCGAAATTTCGTGCTGATTGTCGTAGTACAGTCCGTTTATTTAATTGAGCTTGATTTGTGCTAAATCAATTTATGAGTGATTTTAGGATTTATTCATAAATTATTGGATTTTGGTTATTAATTGGAAAATAACCTGGTGTCGGTTGATAGCACCAAAAGTGTTTTGGTGGGCTATAGAGAATGGTGGGAATTATGAATAAGGAAATTATAATATGTTGGCTAAGGCCAATCGTGTATCCACACACGACTATTTTATCGGTATGACAAAAATAATGAGAATATTGGACGATGGAGATGGTATACTATATCGGCCTTCAGGCGATATGTCAGCTTTGGGTGAGTAGTATACCGATATACTATATCGACCTTCGGGCGATATGCCAGCTTTGGGTAAGCAGTATACCTTATTATCAGCTTTGGGTGAGCATATGGTATACTATATCGACCTTCGGGCGATATGCCAGCTTTGGGTGAGCAGTATACCTTATTATCAGCTTTGGGCGAGCTATGCTATTTATTTATTAACTTTGGGTGAGCAGTCCTAATTTGATAGGACTTTATAGATAGTATTGAATATGCCGACCAATCATGGGTCATGATGTCATGTAATCGATTAGGTCGATTGATCATTGTTTTGATATGATGCTGTGAATTGATTGATTGGATGGAAATGACCGTGAGTGGTCTTGTTGACATGTAATCGACTAGGTCGATTTGATCGATGCTTCGATCTGTAATGTAATTGCTTGGGTGTCTATTTGATTTGTGCTAACATACAGGTAGGATCTAAGGCCAAGGTAAGTCCTCTGACTCGTGCTGTGCTTAGGCAACCATATGGTGTATTGGTTCCCTAATTGAGTCTTAGTGGGGTAGAACTCGCTGAGACGTTGTCTCATTGGTTATTGAATAACCATTTCAGGGCCTCGCTGAGGAGCTGAGGAGAAGGAATTTGAGAAAGAGAACTCTAAGGTGAAACTTGAGAAGAAGGATTTTTGGAAGAAGAGGATAATACCGAGAGAGATCTTAAGTATGACCTGGATGTACTAGGATTACATCTTCTTTTAAGAATTTCATTTTGATGTGAATAGTTATGAAATACTAAGTTTGGTTATAAGTTTCAATATTAAAAATATGACCTTACTTTTCTATCCCATCGATTTACTGTCTGAGGATTTATAACTGCTTCCGCATATGCTTAACAAATGAAAGGGTCGGCGATACATAGTCTTGGAATATCGCATTTTAAAATCGACCAAAATAGAAGGATGTGTGCGTGCCCAAGGATTGGGGCGTGACAGGTCTAAATCATAAAATGAGTCATTCTAAAAAGGTGACACGATTCATATTTAAACCAAGTTAATGCTTTTTTTCATCCTATTTTTGCTCCTCAGAAAATAAGTCACGTTTTTCAAGCGCAAATATTACTAGGAAAAATATCTTTGACAAGTGAATAAATTAAACATTTGTGTAATGAACGCGACCTTATGATAGTTTTTAAATAATCACAAAATTAATATATTAAACATAACTTGAAAAACTCTTAGAATGACTATGATTATATAAATTATCAATTGAAGAAAACAATGTTTAAAAATCATAATGAGGCGAACCACGTAAAAAGTATCTTAGAAGGAAAACACTATACTTTTTTTTCCTAATAAAGAAAAAATTATAGTAATAAAGCTCAGACATTTAGCATGGTGGTATCCAATTTTAGCTTCTGTCCAAAAAAGTTGCACTCCTTTGATATTATATAAATTATTATTTTGGGGGATATTACGTGTATCTTAACTAACAATATCGAACATTGTATAATTTTAACTAATCCCAAATTTCAAATATGATTATGATGATTCAAGAAAAGTCAAAAAATAAATTTCTTCATTTTTCGGGTTAACTCAGGTCAAACAAGTTGACCCCACCCAATTCGTGAATCATTTGAGCAATATCAAAGATACAGAGTGAACTAATTTATTAAATGATGCAATGCTCTGGATGTTTTTGTTTAAGTCAATGGCCTTTTAAGCACCGAACCAATTTAATATAACCGCAGAATTAATATGTGCGATACATCATACTAACAAATTAAACAGAAACTAAAAAGCTAACTCTTAATAAATTTCTTCATATTTCAGGTCAATTCAGGTCAAACATAGTTGACCCAACACAACTAGTGAATTATTTGAGCAATGTCAAAGATACTGAGATTCGTTTACTAACTTAATTTATTAAGTGATGCAATGCTGCATAAGTTTTTATTTAGATCGGTGACCTTTTAAGCACCCAATCAAAATCTTGTTATGAACAAATCTAGGAGACAAATATTAGTATGTCTGTGATGTTCAAATTCTTTCCATTCATTTATTGATAATACTGAATCATAGAAATTTTATACTTCTTCCATGACTCATAAGATGGGATATTGTGTAACTTTGAATGTTTCAAATTTTCAATAATGATTCAAACAGAAAAAGATTCCCTCACCCCCAAAAGAAGAAGCTTATTTTCATAAAGAGTCAAAGAGAGTTAAAACATATTGACTCGACCCAACCCGCTTGAAAATTTAAAGGTCATCGCACGTTGACTCCGTTGTTTTGTGGGTTGGAAAAGGACCAACCCTACCCTATTTTCAAAGCGGGTTTGGGTGGATTACGGTTCCATTTTTCAGGGATCTACTTAAACCTAGTTCCCAGAATCTTTGAATTGGTTTCAAGCCAACGCGCTTTTAGTTTCCAGTATGAATAATATGGAACCCTATCATGGGCTAAAAAATGACCGACTATTATTTAAATACCCTGATTCTCCTTTAAATCGTATTGTCGAATGTGATACTGGATCTTGAAACTTCTTGTTATGTGATCCAATTGTTTTGTTTTTATCTTTTGAATTCACAAAAGGATTGTTAAGGAAGGGTATTGGCTTTGAGTGCATGATTTACTTACAACACATAAAGGAACTCTCATGATTACGTAAATTGCATACTTTCTAAGGATAACAACCTAAAACAAGGCTGCTATCTATACAAAGTAGTCGACATTATTCCAAAGGGGACAAAGAAGTAATATCACCATACTAGGTAGAAGCAAAATCTTAGTTGTAAAACATAATTTCGAGATAACACCATCAGCCAAGTAGTAATCCATCGGGCTCGTCATCAAAAAGGCTTCAATGAATTGGCGATGTCAATGACAAATCGATACTTAATATCTGCTTTCGATAAACACTCCATGGCTGTGTTCACATAATCCATAGGAATAAGCTCAATATCTGCAACTATGTTGTGCTTCGTTGTAAAATCAATCATCTCTTGTGTCTCTTTTATCCCTCCAATGCAACTTCCTCCCACCATCTTTCTACCTGTCATTGGTCTTATTTGTTACTATTTTTTGCATTCATGAAACTCAAAATGAATCTTCTATTAAAACTAAAATCACTTCATTTACAAACACCAATTATGAAGGTAGTTTTCTTTTCTAAGAAACACTATAAAACACAAAAGACTTGCTTAGGCTTACCCATGAGGAGTGGAAAAGCAAGTAGCTCAAGCGGCTTCTCTAGTGCCTCAACCATGACAAGTCTCCCATTAATTTTCAAGAGATTGAACAAAGGTAAAAGAGCATGTACAGCTTAGACGGTGTCAATAATGCCATCCATTGTACCCATTGCAAGCTGCAGTTAATAAAATGTAATAACATAAATCTACATCCAATTAACCTTATCCCTATACATCATCAGGGAAAATAATATGTTGTGACTATAACTTACTTCCATATCTTCTGTGTTACGGCTAACCAAATGGTCCATAGCTTCCTTCTTTTTGTTAGAAGAGGTACTGATAACAGTCACTTTGAGGCCCATGGCTTTAGCAAACTTTATAGCCATATGTCCGAGCCCACCAAGCCCAACAATCCCTAAATGCAATTCCGGCCTTATCAAGCCCACGGTATTTCAATGGACTGTAGTTAGTGATCCCCGCACAAAGGAGAGGAGCACCACCATCAAGAGGCAAGTTGTCGGGGATTTTGATTATGAAGTGTTCATCCGATACCATGATGTCCGAGTAGCCACCATAGGTGGTGGTTCCATCATTGTACTTTGCACCATAGGACAAGATCATCTTGCGGCAGTAATTCTCGAGGCCATCTTTGCAATTTGCACAAGAGCAACATAATCCAACCATACACCCAACACCTACTTTGTCCCCGACTTTAAATTTTGTCACTTTGGTGCCTATTTCGGTGACCACACCTACAATCTCATGCCTGCACACAATGTCCACTCTGTGTTATTATTGGCTCAAAAATGTCTTATTTATCTAAGAGAAACGCAAAGGATGATGTTTTTGAAAACTCATACCCGGGCACAATGGGATAAGAAGTTATTCCCCATTCATTCTTGATACTATGAAGATCAGAATGGCATATACCGCAATATAGCACCTTAAAAGTTACATCATTTTCTCCGGTGGCCCCGTGAAAAGGAAAATCAATGTATATTGAGGAAAAGATGTTCCCCTCTGTTGAACTTTTGAATGCATCACCGAAAATAAGAATCAACGAAACTGAAAAAACGAAGGGACGTTACCTTCTTGAGAACTTGAAGGGAGAGAGATGTCCCGTAGTATCTCTGGCGGCCCATCCAAAAGCCCTCACTGGATGTTCATTCTCTGGGGACATTGCCATTTCACTGAGCTTGAAGAGCACAGCTTCGAACTAAACTGGAAGAGAATGGTGTAACCTATGTGTTTTGAGATGGTGATGAGAGAGGAGCGAGAAGCGTTGGTACAGCTATAGGGCTTGAGGAGGTACAGGAAGCGGTGGTAATGGCGCACTCGGTGAGCGAACTGAACCAGTGTGCGTCGGTATACGCGTACGGCTCGAGAAGATACAGGAAGAGGCGGTGATGACGTGCTTACTGAGCGAACTGAACCCGACAGCTTGTGTCAGTACATGTGTCGGGTGATGACGTACTTAGTGAGCGAACTGAACCGGACGTTGTGCGTCATCATCTATTCCCGTTTGTTTAACCAGTCAACCGTCGCACGAAAGTTCTCTCTCTACTTGTGTCTCCTCTGCCTTCTAGCAGCCCAAGAAGAGACAACATAAAATCCTGCGGGCACCGTTTTCTCACAATTATTTAAAGCATTCCCATACCAATTAATTAATGGATGAAAGTTCAGCCCAGCCTATAATGCGTCAATCGTTTGTATAGAAGTTTTGCCAAAAGCATCGGGGTCTCATGACATGCGCAAAGTCTATAATTGTATCATATCGCTTACTTTCTAAACAACTCATTTGATGAGTATTTTACCGTGTTTTTAATAATTAAAAGAGGAGCGGACTTGAAAGGAAGTGACCATGAATTTTAGATGACTGTGACTCAAAGTAATGTAATCACTCAAGAGTCATGACTTTTACTTATAATTTTCTAGATATTGATGAACATCTCCCCCACGTTTGATTTGAGTCGGTGACACCGCTTGCTTGCTTTTATTTTCCTTTTTCATTTTTCTTTCATTTTTCAGATAAAATTTGTAATCAATCTCACCAGGAAAGGTGGATCAGCTTGATGCGATTAAAATGTATGTTATTAATACAAGGGGCGAAAATTAAATGATATGCTATATGAACAAATATATATTTATGCAATAAAAGTTTGACATTGTTATGATAAAATCTAAAATTATTGTTATTATGAGTTTATAGTAATTGTACTATCAAGGATTTAAATTGCATTATAAAAGTTTACCTACGTAAGTATTTACCGAAAATATGGATTTGGCATCTGAATTTTGTGACTATGTTCATACTATCTAATGATGAAACAAAAGAATATCATGCTTGCCTATATGAATATCGAAGAGAATATTGAGTATTACTTAGATTCCATGTTGTTAAAATCTCTATCCATTCAACTGGCGACATAACCACTGGGGGTTCGCCCCAGTGGCCACCCTTCCAATATGGAAGGGGGAGGTGAGGGGTTCAAATCCCCACCTCCTCAGGGGGAAATGGGATCGGGACCATAACCAAGAGGCAGGGCACAAGTTTGCGAGTGAGTGTAGAGTCTTAGCGACATATGTCACCTGGGCCCCACCACACCATAACCCCTCTTACGCTCCCTCATCATCTCACCTCTCTCTTCCCTCTCTTCTTTTTTCCTTTGTTTTTTTCTTCTTCTTCCCGTCCATGATCTTCTTCTTTCTCTCTCTCCTCCACCTGGCCCATTTTCCCTTCTCCAACCTCAACCTTGAGTCAGACCTCCGACCCCTTGCCGCCGTTGACACATCACCTCCATCTCTGCCTCCATCTTTGCCCACTCCTTCTTCGACCTTCAGTGTTGCCGCCTCCAATCCAACTCCTCCGGTGCCCTTTGCGTTCGTGCCCGTGTCGACTAAGAGGTCGAGCCCTCACGTCGCACCAACAAACCACTCCTCCGCCTTGTTCATTGCCAAAGCCGACCTTGGTCAAGCTAAGCTCTAGATCACAAATCTAGGACTCGCTCGACCTTAGATCCAAAATCTAAGGCCCAAGTTTACCGACTGAACTCGAGCTTGATGACGAAAGGACTGAAACGGCAGCAACGTGATGGATTGAGACGGCGGTGAGGTGGTGGTGGTGGAAGGGGATGAATGTCCGTTATCATTCCCATCGAAGTGAAAGAGAAGGAAAAGAAAAAAACAAAGTAAAAAAAAAAAAAAGGAAAGGGAAAATCGAGGCACTAAGGGAATGGTTCTGGCACGGTGGGGCCCAAGTGAGACGTGTTGCCCGATGAGTGGACTAGGATTTTGATAGCATGAAATCCAAGTGGTACCCAATATATTCTCATGAATAGCATGATATAATCATTATATATATATATATATATATATATATATATATATATATATATAGAGATAGAGAGGAGATTAACGAAAAGTGAAATTGAAGATAATAAGTAAAAAATAAAGCTTTTCTACATAAGTCTAATAAGTTGTGTGTTTTATTCATGTAGAAAATGTTGCATTTTGGAAAATGTTTTCCATAAGCCATTTTCCAAGAGAATGTAATTTTTTTTATTCAATCGAAACCGAAAAGAAGCGGAAAATATTTTACGCTGCTTGATAATTTTTTTTTTCTTTCATGCATTCTTTTTCTATAATATTTTATTATTTTATAATTTAAAAAATCAATTTTAAATTATTTATTTTTATTATTTATTTTTCTTTTCTTTGTTTTGTCTTCTTCTTCTTTGATTGGTCGCTAGCTATCATCGCTAGATTGGCGAGCCAGAGGCTCGCACTTGTCGATCTGGTGAGGCTCGAGCTATTTGCTCGCAAATCAGTAAGCCTGGCGAGCAGCAAGCCCGGAGGCCTAGCTCGCCATTGATCGGGCGAGCAGCGAGCGGCAAGCTGGGGCTCAAGCTTGTTGCTAATCAAGCAAGAGGTTAATGTGGGCGTGAGATAAGAGAAAGTGAATGAAGAAAATATTTTTCTCTTTATCAAAAATGGAAAACATTTTTCCTTATCTTAGAAGATTTTTTTCCTTCACGGAAAATGTTTTTTCTAATTAATTCATTTTCGATGAAACTAATATCGAAAAATTCGGAAAATGTTTTCGTGGAAGTTATTTTCCATGAAACAAATGCAGCCCAAAAGAATGAATATTCTTCCATAAGTTCAACAATGTTTGGAAGACCAAAGCTTTATTGAAAATAACGTACATCCGTGTAATTTATTAAAAACACAAGTGTTTTTCTAATAGAGATAGATATAAAGTGGCCCAGATCGAATTTTTTACGCAGGTTTCTGATGCCTTGGATTTTGGATTTTCGTGTTCTTTTTAGTGAAAAAAAAAATTCCTATATGGTGATTTATCAAGTTGTAAAGTCAGCAATTAGGATCCTGATGTTTAGCAAAAACATAAAAAGATGTGAATCATTATGGAAAACATCAGTGAATATAAAATCTATATGTGTGAACCAAAGTCTCCACGTCTTATTTTAACGTGCATTAATTATTCATTCCCTTATATTTGGGTTGTACGCTACGATGTAGACCTACTAGTCAATGGATTTTGGCGGGCTCGGATCCTGATTGGTGTTTGGGTCTAAGCCATAAAATGAGTCGTTCTAAATAGGTGACACAATCCCTAGTTAAATCAAGTTAATGCATTTTTTACCCTATTTTGGGCTTTAGAAAATGAGTCACGTTTTTCAAGTGCAAATATTTTTAGGAAAAATATCTTCGACAAGTGAATAAATTAAACATTTGTGTAATGACCGCGACCTTATGAAGTTTTTAAATGACCACAAAATTAAATTGCTTGACGCATCATAATAATAGATTAAACAGAAATTGGAAAACTCTTAGAATGGCTATGGTTATATAAATTATCAATTGAAGAAAAGAATGTTTAAAAATCATAATAAGGCGAATCACGTAAAGAGTATCTTACAATGAAAACGTTATACTTTTTTCGTAATAAAGAAAAAATTATACTTATAAAGCTCCGACATTTAGCACGATGGTACCCAATTTCAGCTTTCAACCAAAAAAGTGACAATCCTTTGATATTATATAAATTATATTTTTTCGTGATATTACGTATATCTTAACTAGCAATATCAAACATTGTATAATTTTAACTACTCCCAATTTTCAACTATGATTGTGATGATTCTAGCAAAATCACCAAAAAAAAAAATCTTCATTTTTCAGGTAAACTCAGGTCAATCATAGTTGATTCGACCCAACAAGTGAATTATTTGATCAATGTCAAAGATACTAAGATTCATCTACTAAATTAATTTATTGAGTGAAGCAATGCTCTTTAAGTTTTTGTTTAAGTCAATGGCCTTTTAAGCACTAAACCAAATTTTGTCATGAACAAATTTAGGAGATGAATCGTAATATGTCTTAAATGTTGAAATTATTTCCATTCATCGCATTTATAATGCGGCATCTAAGATGGGATATTGTGTAATTTTGAATGTTTCGAATTTTCAATAATGATTCAAATAGAAAAAGATAACGAAACTTACTTTCATGTCGGGTAAAATTGGGTTAAACACAGGTTGACTCGACCCAACCCAACATAGAAATTTATAGGTCATGGCACGTTAAAGTTGTTTTGTGCATTGGAAGATGACCACCCCTATCCTATTTTCAAAGTGGGTTTGGGTGGACTATCGGGTTCAAGTTGGTTTTTGTGGGGTCTGCTTAAATCTAGTTCCCAAAATCTTTGAATTATTTTCAAGCCAATGTGTTTCTAGTTTCCTGTATGGAAAATACGGGACCCTATCATTGGCTCAAAATAAGGGGCTATCATTTAAGTGGCCTAATTATCCTTCAAATCATATCATCAAATGTGATATTGGATCTTGAAACTTCTTGTTATGCGATGAAATTGTTTAGTTTTTTCTTTTACAGTCACAAAAAGATTGTTGAGGAAGGGTACTGACCTTGAGTGCTTAATTTACTTGCAACACATAAAGAAACTCCTGTGATTATGTAAATTGCATACTTTTTGAGGATAACAACCCGAAACAAGGCTGCTATCAATATAGAGAGTTGACCTTATTCCGAAAGGGACAATGAAGTACTATCACCATACTAAGTAGAAGCAAAATCTTAGTTGTAAAACGTGATTTTGAGATAACAATGTAGGCAAAAGCTAATCTTCATCCACGCTCAGCCAAGTAGTAATCCATCAAAATCATCATCAAAAAGGCTTCAATGAATTGACGATGTCAATGACAAATCGGTACTTAACATCTACTTTTGATAGACGCTCCATGGCAGTGTTCACATAGTCCATGGGAATAAGCTCAATATCTGCGACTATGTTGTGCTTTGCTGCAAAATCAATCATCTCTTGCGTCTCTTTTATCCCTCCAATGCCACTTCCTCCCACCATCTTTCTACCTGTCATTGGTCTTATTTGTTACTATTTTTCACATTCATGAAACTCAGAATTCGTCTTCTACTAAAACTAAAATCGTTTCAATTATAAACACCAATTATGAAGGTAGATTTCTTTTCCAAAGCACTATAGAACACAAAAGACTTGCTTAGGCTTACCCATGAGGAGTGGAAAAGCAAGTAGCTCTAGTGGCTTCTCTGGTGCACCAACCATGACGAGCTTTCCATTAGTTTTCAAGAGACCGATCAAAGGCAAAAGAGCATGTACAGCTGAGACTGTGTCAATGATACCATCCATTGTACCCATTGCAAGCTGCAATTAATAAAAGATAATAACATAAATCTACATTCAGTTAACCTCATCCCTATACATCATCAAAGAAAATAATATGTTGTGACTATGACTTACTTCCATCTCTTCTGTGTTACGGCTAACCAAGAATGCATCAGCTCCCAAATGGTCCATGGCTTCCTTCTTTTTATTAGGTGAGGTACTGATGACGGTCACTTTGAGACCCATGGCCTTAGCAAACTTTACAGCCATATGCCCAAGCCCACCAAGCCCAACAACCCCTAAATGCATTCCGGCCTTATCAAGCCCGTAGTACTTCAATGGACTATAGACAGTGATCCCGGCACAGAGGAGAGGAGCACTACCGTCAAGAGGCAAATTGTCGGGGATTTTGATCACGAAGTGCTCGTCTGATACCATGATGTCTGAATAGCCACCATGGGTGGTGGTTCCATCATAGTACTTTGCACCATAGGTCAAGATCATTTTGGGGCAGTAATTCTCAAGATCCTCTTTGCAATTTGCACAAGAGCGACATGATCCGACCATACACCCAACACCCACTTTGTCCCCAACTTTAAATTTTGTCACTTTGGTGCCTACTTCGGTGACCATTCCTACAATCTCATGCCTGCATACAATGGTCAATATTTGTCATTATTGGCTTCAAATTTTATTATTTATCTAAGAGAATCGAAAGGGATGATGTTTTTGAAAACTCATACCCGGGCACTACAGGATAAGAAGTTATTCCCCATTCGTTCTTGATATTATGGAGATCGGAATGGCATATACCACAATACAATACCTTAAAAGTTACATCATTTTCTCCGGTAGCCCTATAAAACATAAAATCAGTGAATTTGAAAAAGAAAGATGTTCCCCTCTGTTGAATTTTTAGGTGCACCACCCAAAATAAGAATCAACGAAAAGAAAAAGAAAACCAAACGATGTTACCTTCTTGAGAACCTAAAGGGAGAGAGATGCCCTGTAGTGTCTCTGGCTGCCCATCCAAAAGCCTTCACTGGATGTTCATTCTCTGTGGACATTGCAATTTCACTGAGCTTGACGAGCACGGCTTAAATCTCAAACTGGAAGAGAACTGCGTTATCTGTGTGTGTTGAGATGCGAAGAGAACGCTGATGAGAGGGGGGCCGAGAAGCGTTGGTACATATATAAGGCTTGAGAAGGTACTGGAAGCGGTGGCGATGACGCACTTGGTGAGCGAACTGAACCAGCTGGTGTGGGTCAGGAAGAGGCGGCGATGGTGATGACGTGCTTAGTGAGCGAATTGTGCGTCATCATCTGTTCCCGTTTGTTTGACCAGTCAACCGTTGCGCGAAAGTTCTCTCTTTCTGCTCCGGTCTGCTCTGCCTGCTTGCAGCCCAAGAAGATAATATATATAAAATCTTGTAGGCGTCACCTTTTTCGCAGTTATTTAAAGCATTTCCGTACCAATTAATTAATGGATGAAAGTTTAGCGTAGTATGTGACGTGCCAAATTCGGCCACGTTATACCCAGAGCCTCTTTTTTTAACTTATTTTATCTATAAAATTCTACACCTTAAATTATTCCAACAAAAAGTAGGAAATTCCACAAAATGCAAAAAGATGAATTTTGAAAAATCGATATTTTTTGTAAGAAAATTGCCTAAAATGTGAATACGATAATTTTTTTTTCCAATATTAATGACAATACACCGCTCATCAAATGATGGCGTATATTAATAATAGCTGAACTCTAGTATTTTATAATAAGACCCTGGCTTCTGCACACGCCCCTCTTGATAGAGATTATGGTCTCCGTGTCACCGCAAATGTCCCAACCCGCTTCCCGGATCATAAAAGACAGTCTTCCGACATTGTTTAGATGTTACACTGTAAATAGCACTGACGTCAACATGTGACGCAACACGCTAATACGTCGTTTCTCAAAAAATAAAGAATTCTAACACGTTGAGATATATTATATATTAAACATATTTTTTTATATTTACATGATAAATTATATTTTTATGATTATTTTAATCAAAATAATTTAATTCAAAATAAAAAATAAATAAATAAAAGAGCCTAAAATGAATTCGCATTAAAAACATTAATAATCATCGGTTAATATCTTTTATTGTTTAAGTTTGAAAAATTCAACTTCACTTAAATAATCCATAAAACTTGGAGAAAAAAAAGTAATCCACATTCTAGACTTGCATGTCAAAGCGTGTAGGAAGAAAAGAGAAAAAAAACAAAATTTGGAGTATTGTTTGAATGTCATGCGGGGAGAGTAAACCCCTGGGGAAAGACCCACCACCCACGTGCCCCGTGTAGGAAACTTAACTCAAAAGACGCCGAAAACTCGCGCCCTCCCAAAATTTGGAGTGAATTGTTTGTTATCGGAAGTGAGAGTCAGAAGAAAAGAGAATACCGAGTTTTTCCTTTTTCCATATTTATTATTTTTATTATTTTCTGTTTTCTTACATATTAAATTTTGACCATCTATTTATTGAAAGTTTTAAAAATCAACTCTATGCGTATTGGAATTTTGAATTCTCATGTTGAAATTCTCGACTTGCGTGTCGAAAAATGTCGGAAGAGTTGATTAAGTGGCGGGAGAGATAATCAAGTGTCAATTTTTTGACACATGTTAACCGATTGTCGGAGAGCATCGAAGAGTATCGGGAGTATCGAACATGTATTGAAATATCCGACACGATAAGAAGACTCCTGAAGAACGAAATCCGACACGCGAGCTTGGGATAAAAAAAAAAGCAATATAGCGCCCGGTCAAATGGCCCTAACCTTTGAACCGGGAGGAGAATATCATTTCGGAAAACTCTTTTGCGAGCACTAGCTCCCTCCATCCCTCATCACGTGCGATTCTCTAATTCGTGGTCACGCTAGAATTGGGGAGCTGGATGATGCTCATAGGCTGCTTAAAATTATGGAAGAAAGTGGTTTAGCTCCTGACGTGGGGAGCTTTTGATTTGTTGGATTCGTTGCACGAGAAAGGTATCGAACATATCAAGTGATCGGTACATCGTTATTTGATGGCTATTGCGAATCTGGACCAACTTGAGGGTGCCCGTAGATTGCATGATAAATTGCTCTTGCAGGATTGCAAGCCTAGTTCCTTCACTTACAACGCCTTGATAGGTCGTGTTTTGTTGGAATTTCTCTAACAACGAAATATCTTTCATTGAAGGTTGTTTTTCGATTTTTTTTAGAGGGGACCAAGGTTCCGCACCAACTCCAGACAAAAGATATCAAATGTAATGTTAAATTTACTTCTTAGGTCCAAACAAAATTATATAATACTGAGTTAAGTTAGAATTTAATCAACGACAATGCCCAAAGATTACATGTCCAGACTTGAACTACGTCAGAATTCAATCAACAAAACACATTGAGGATAATTATATACAATGCCAAAATCTAATCGATGGCACTACTCCAATGTTGTGAGATACAATACTGGAATTTAATCTACGACAATGCATGTATATAGGAGAACACAATGTTAGAATTTAATGAACAACGATGCACTGGGCTATAGATACACATAGGAATCTAATCAACGATAAGCTACGGTTAAGAATATTAAAGTGCAGTACGTGAAATGTAAAGAGATAGCATTTTGATTGATTTTTCGAGGGCCACTTGTTGGATGACCAATGGTACTTATAGAGAAATTTTGTAACCGCTTGGTAGTTGTGTATCATCCTTTAACCGCTTCTGACCTCGCCCACATTACTTTTTCTTCGCGGATCACTTTACCCGTTTCCTTTACAACCAGCTCGATCGTGTTGTGGAGGTTATATAATTATTGATGGCCGTTCCATAATTTGGTCTTTAGATAGTAACAGCTCCTTTAAATCTTTAGTGCCTATCATTTTGGCATTCTTGTGTATCATTTCAAGTATTTGTATCAAAAGTTTACCACCAAGACTTATTCGGGTGACCACGATCCATCATCGTATTTCGATAACTGGACACGCAACAATCCCCTACCCATTCATCTATCACTAGGCATTTATACCCATGTTAGTCGATAGCCAAGTGACACGGCCCACGAACTAAGCATGATCCAAGACCGTCCGTGATACGACCGTGTCACACACCAAGGCTTTGCTTCGGACAGCTCTGATCGATCACTGATCTGTCCCTGACCGATCCGTGAAACGTGATCGATCCGTCCATGCGCGATACGGGAGATGATCCGTGCACGACCAATGACCGACTCGGCTGGCTCCTGCACAACCTGGACTTGTTCACCTACTTCGTGTCAGGTGCCCATGCTCGCCCATGCTGACCCTGATCTTGCTTCTGACATGTGCCTATGATTATGGCACTGACAGTAAAGGGTTCTTTTTATTATTATCCTAAAATTGAATCCCCTCATGGTCGCATGCCTAGTGATCTTTAAGCATTGTGGGATCAATGGTATGATTACATGATCAATCCGTCCATGCGCAATACGGGAGATAATCCTTGAACGACCAGTGACCGACTCATGATCAATGCTCAGCCAGCCCCTGCACAACCTGGAGTTTGTTCGTAAAATTCTAAACGCAAGTGAACGTGTCAAACAAGTAATACAATGATAAGAAAAAGTATCGTCCCACGGAGATCGATGATTGATAAACTAATTAAATACTAAAATAGATTAATTCTAAAATTTACCTAACAAATCAAAATATAATTTAGAATAAATTAAAAACAAAAAAACAAAATCTGTAGACTAAGCGCAGTAAATCGATCAAATAAATATGTTAGAGCATCCGATTTCACCATAACCACTAGATATGAATTTTAGATTGTTGTGCATACAAGAACAATATCAAACATGTGATAGCGAAATTTCCTAATCTATTTACTATCCTATCTCTAGGTATAGCAAACCTACTTAGTTTATTAATCCACTATATCTCTATGTGAATTAAAATAAACATAAGTGTATTAAAAATTATGAATATTTCCGGCTTACAATGAGTCTTTTGGATAACCTTATCACCAAAAGTTAGACAAATAACGCGGTATATCTCTATCCATGTTTAATTCATGGTTATTTATTATAATGAGCAATTGCATATTATCACTTCTCAATCTCAAACATGCACATCATATCGTTCAAGTAGTGGCCAGTCACTCAAAAGCATTATTCACAATAATATATAACTTACATGAATGAAATCAATTATAAAACATAAAAATCATGAAATTCACATTGTCATGGTTAGGCTACATCGTAGCCCTAATAAAAGAAAATTAGAACATAGTAGATGAAAAAATAAAAATGTAAATCAAATCCAGCATCTTGAATCAAAGAACAAGAATTTTGTCAACATTTTAGTCTTATCTTCAAAATACTTGAAAAACTCTCAGAAGAATGAAAAACGATTTAACAAAAACCTAACTGCTCTCTCTCTCTCTCTTTGTGGCTCTCAATGTTCTCCCATTTAGAGGATATATCCAAGCTCTAAGCAATTGCGCATAAAATCAGGGAGTAAATTAGATGATTCTAATTTGATATCTATCTTCCACTGCTTCTTGATTTGAATTCCTGATTTTTTGTCATTCTTTTTCTTATATTCTCCATATATCATTATTCTGCATAAACAAGGAAAATTCAAATAATCAGAAGGAAATCCAAATATTTTCTCATAGATATTGCATTAATTGTTGCCTAAAATAGGTAAAATAACTCTATTTTTATAGAGTTATCATAGTTGTTCACCTACTCCATGTCAAGCACCCATGCTAACCCTGATCTTGCTTCTGACATGCGCCTATGATTATGGCACTGACACTAAAGTGTTTTTTTTATTATTATCCTAAAATTGAATCCCCGCATGGTCACATGTCTAGCGATCTTTAAGTATTGTGAGATCAATGGTATGATTATACAGCAAAATACACTCTCCCCCACTAATCACAATCATAGTTCATATACAAGTGTCTTTGTAATGCATCAATCGTTTGCCACATGCATCTTGGTATCATGATGTGCGCAAAGTCTATATTTGTATCATCTTTCAAAACGACTCATTCAAGGAATATTTTACCGCATTTTAAATAATTAAAAGAGGATTAGACTTCAAAAGAAGTGACCATGAATGCAAAGTAATGCAATCACCCAAGAGTCGTGACATTTACTTATAATTTTCTAGCTATTGATGAACACCTCCCCCACGTTCAATTTGAGTTGGTGACGATTGTCTGCTTGCTTTTGTTTTCTTTTTTCGCTTTTTCTTTCATTTTTTTCTAATAAAATTTGCAATCTAGTCCGGTTGGGAAAGGTCGGTAAGCTTGATGGCGACAAAAATGTGCATTAGTAATAGACAAGGCACAAATTAAGTGTTATGCTATACAAGCAGAGATATATATATTTACGTGATAGAAGTTCGACTTTATTATAAAAAAATCTAAAATTTTAGTTATTATGATTCCACATTAATTGTACTATCAAAGAGCGAAATTGCATTATAAAAAGTTACCTACATTGACCGTAATTATTTAATGAAAATATGGATTTGACATTTGAATTTGTTATCATTTTCATACTATCTAATGATGAAGCAAAAGGATATTGCACTAATCTATGTGAATATTGGAGAAAATATTGGTTACTGCTTAGATTCCACGTTGTTAAAATCCTTATTCATTCATTGGGTGACACTTGTCGCCCGAGCCCCAATGCGCTAGAACCCTCTTACACTCCCTCACCGTCTTGCCTCTCTGTTCCCTCTTATTTTTTCCTTTGTTTTTTCTTCTTCTTCCCTTTCATGGTCTTCTTCTTCTTCTTCTTCTTCTTCTTCTTCCTTGGCGTGGCCATTTTCCCTTCTCCGACCTCAACCTCGAGCTTGACCTTAGACTCCTCACCGCCATCGATGCATCACCTCCATCTCTGCCTCCTTCGCTCGCTCGCTCCTTCTCCACCCTTCAGCACTGCCACCTCCTATCCAACTCCTCCGACGCCCTCTGCATTTGCGCTCCCATCGGCCAGGAGGTCAAGGCCCCACACTGCTTCGACGAACCACGCCTTCACCTCATTCGTTGCCAAAGCCGACCCTAGTCGGTCTAGAATCAACTCAAATTCAAGGTCGAGCTAAGCTCTAGATCACAAATCTAGGGCTTGCTTGACCTTAGCTCCGAAATCTGACGCCCAAGTTTGCCAGCCGGATTCGAGCTCGATGATGAAAGGACTAAAAATGTGGCGAAGTGTTGGACTGAGACGGTGATGAGGTGGGGGTGGTGGGCGGGGACGAATGTCTATTGTTGTCCTCACGTTGGAGTGATAGGGAAACAAAAGAAAAAAAAAAAGGAAAAAAGAAGAGAGGAAAGAGAGAGGTGAGGCGGTGAGAGAGTGTTGGAGGGGTTTTAGTGCGGTGGGGCATGAGTGACACATGTCGCCCGGTGAGTAGACTAGAATTTTGATAGTGCGAAGTTCAAGCGGTACCCAATATTTTCTTGTGAATATAGCATGATATAATCATTTTTGAGAGAGAGAGAGAGAGAGAGAGAGAGAGAGAAATTGAAGATAATAAGGGTATTTTACTTATTATATGATTAATCAATAAGTGAAATTGAAGATAATAAGTAAAAGATTAACGTATTTCTACGCAAGTATAATAAGTCATGTGTTTTATTCATGAATGTTATGTTTTTACACCAAAAGAATGAATATTCTTCTGTAAGTTCAACAATGTTTGGAAGACTGAAGCTTTATTGAAAGTAACGTACATCCGCATAATTTATCAAAAATAAAATTATTATTCTAATAGAGATAGAATAAAGTTAGACCTAAGTAGGTCTTTAAACTGCTCCCTCCTGAAATGACCATCCCAGGAGGACTTCTCCCCATAAGCCATTTACAGGCAAGTGGGGGGAGATAGTAAGGGATAAAGGTCCCATTGGATAACCCGGCCAAGCCCTTTACAGGGTTAGGGTCCCACCTTTGATCCCCGTGAAGCCCTTCTCCTAGCATACTAGGCTGGGTTCAGGGAAATGATAAGGCCCGGATCCTGATGTTTAGCAAAAACAAAAAAAGACGCGAACCATTATGGTAAACATTAGCGAATATAAAATCTACATTTGTGAATCAAAGTCTGCACACTTTAATTATAAAGTGCATTAATTATTCATTCCCCATATTTGAGTTGTACGGTACAATGTAAACCTACTAGTCCAATGGATTTAGGCATGTTCGGTCCTGATAGGTGTATGGGTCTAAATCATAAAATGAGTCATTCTAAAAAGGTGACACCATTCATATTTAAACCAAGTTAATGCTTTTTTTTTCATCGTATTTTTGCTCTTCAGAAATAAGTCACGTTTTTCAACTGCAAATATTACTAGGAAAAATATCTTTGACAAGTGAATAAATTGAACATTTGTGTAATGAACGCGACCTTATGATAGTTTTTAAATAATCGCAAAATTAATATATTAAACATAAATTGAAAAACTCTTAGAATGACTATGGTTATATAAATTATCAATTGAAGAAAAGAATGTTTAAAAATCATAATGAGGCGAAACACGTAAAAAGTATCTTAGAAGGAAAACACTATACTTTTTTTCCTAATAAAGAAAAAAATATTCTAATAAAGCTCCGACATTTAGCATGATGGTATCCAATTTTAGCTTCTGTCCAAAAAAGTTGCACTCCTTTGATATTATATAAATTATTATTTTGGGGGATATTACGTATATCTTAACTAACAATATCGAACATTGTATAATTTTAACTACTCCCAATTTTCAAATATGATTATGATGATTCAAGCAAAGTCAAAAAATAAATTTCTTCATTTTTCGGGTTAACTCAGGTCAAACAAGTTGACCCCACCCAATTCGTGAATCATTTGAGTAATGTCAAAGATACAAAGAGTGAACTAATTTATTAAATGATGCAATGCTCTGTATGTTTTTGTTTGAGTCAATTGCCTTTTAAGCACCGAACCAAATTAATATAACCGCAGAATTAATATGTGCGATACATCATACTAACAAATTAAACAGAAACTAAAAAGCGAACTCTTAATAAATTTCTTCATATTTCAGGTTAAGTCAGGTCAAACATAGTTGACCCAACACAACTAGTGAATTATTTGAGCAATGTCAAAGATACTAAGATTCGTTTTACTAACTTAATTTATTAAGTGATGCAATGCTGCATAAGTTTTTATTTAGATCGGTGGCCTTTTAAGCACCCAATCAAAATTTTGTCATGAACAAATCTAGGAGACAAGTATTAGTATGTCTGTGATGTTCAAATTCTTTCCATTCATTCATTTATAATACTGAATCATAGAAATTTTATACTTCTTCCATGACTAATAAGATGGGATATTGTGTAACTTTGAATGTTTCAAAATTTTCAATAATGATTCAAACAGAAAAAGATTCCCCCCCCCCCCCAAAAAAAAAAAAAAAAGAAGCTTATTTTCATAAAGAGTCAAAGAGAGTTAAAACAAATTGACTCGACCCAACCCGACTTGAAAATTTAGAGGTCATGGCACGTTGACTCTGTTGTTTTGTGGGTTGGAAAAGGACTACCCCTACCCTATTTTCGAAGCGGGTTCGGGTGGATTATTGGGTTCGGGTTCCTTTTTTCAAGGATCTACTTAAACCTAGTTCCCAGAATCTTTGAATTGTTTTCAAGCCAATGCACTTCTAGTTTCCAGTATGAAAATATGGAACCCTATCATAGCCTAAAAAATGACCGACTATTATTTAAATACCCTAATTCTCCTTTAAATCATATTATCAAATGTGATACGAGATCTTGAAACTTCTTGTTATGTGATCCAATTGTCTAGTTTTTTTCTTTTGAAGTCACAAAAAGATTGTTAAGGAAGGGTATTGGCTTTGAGTGCATGATTTACTTACAACACATAATAGAACTCTCGTGATTATGTAAATTGCATACTTTCTAAGGATAACAACCTAAAACAAGGCTGCTATCTATACAAAGTAGTTGACATTATTCCAAAGGGGACAAAGAAGTAATATCACCATACTAGGTAGAAGCAAAATCTTAGTTGTAAAACATGATTTTGAGATAACACCATCAGCCAAGTAGTAATTCATCGGGCTGGTCATCAGAAAGGCTTCAATGAATTGGCGATGTCAATGACAAATCGGTACTTAATATCTGCTTTCGATAAACGCTCCATGGCAGTGTTCACATAATCCATAGGAATAAGCTCAATATCTGCAACTATGTTGTGCTTCGCTGCAAAATCAATCATCTCTTGCGTCTCTTTTATCCCTCCAATGCAACTTCCTCCCACCATCTTTCTACCTGTCATTGGTCTTATTTGTTACTATTTTTTGCATTCATGAAACTCAAAATGAATCTTCGATTTAAACTAAAATTACTTCATTTATAAACACCAATTATGAAGGTAGTTTTCTTTTCTAAGAAATACTATAAAACACAAAAGACTTGCTTAGACTTACCCATGAGGAGTGGAAAAGCAAGTAGCTCAAGCGGCTTCTTTGGTGCCCCAACCATGACGAGCTTTCCATTAATTTTCAAGAGATTGAACAAAGGTAAAAGAGCATGTACAGCTGAGACGGTGTCAATAATGCCATCCATTGTACCCATTGCAAGCTGCAATTAATAAAAGGTAATAACATAAATCTACATCCAGTTAACCTTATCCTTATACATCATCAGGGAAAATAATATGTTGCGACTATAACTTACTTCCATATCTTTTGTGTTACGGCTAACCAAGAATGCATCAGCTCCCAAATGGTCCATGGCTTCCTTCTTTTTGTTAGGAGAGGTACTGATAACTGTCACTTTGAGGCCCATGGCTTTAGCAAACTTTACAGCCATATGTCCGAGCCCACCAAGCCCAGCAATCCCTAAATGCATTCCAGCCTTATTAAGCCCATAGTACTTCAATGGACTGTAGACAGTGATCCCCGCACAAAGGAGAGGAGCACCACCATCAAGAGGCAAGTTGTCGGGGATTTTGATTATGAAGTGTTCATCCGATACCATGATGTCCGAGTAGCCACCATAGGTGGTGGTTCCATCATTGTACTTTGCACCATAGGACAAGATCATCTTGGGGCAGTAATTCTCGAGGTCATCTTTGCAATTTGCACAAGAGCGACATGATCCAACCATACACCCAACACCTACTTTGTCCCCGACTTTGAATTTTGTCACTTTGGTGCCTATTTCGATGACCACACCTACAATCTCATGCCTACACACAATGTCCAATCTGTGTTATTATTGGCTCAAAAATGTCTTATTTATCTAAGAGAAACGAAAAGGATGATGTTTTTGAAAGCTCATACCCAGGCACAATGGGATAAGAAGTTATTCCCCATTCGTTCTTGATACTATGGAGATCAGAATGGCATATACCGCAATATAGCACCTTAAAAGTTACATCATTTTCTCCGGTGGCCCTGTGAAAAGGAAAATCAATGTATATTGAGGAAAAGATGTTCCCTTCTATTGAACTTTTGGATGCATCACCGAAAATAAGAATCAACGAAACTGAAAATCGAAGGGACGTTACCTTCTTGAGAACTTGAATGGAGAGAGATGTCCTGAAGTGTCCCTGGCTGCCCATCCAAAAGCCTTCACTGGATGTTCATTCTCTGGTGACATTGCCATTTCACTAAGCTTGACAAGCACAGCTTCAAACCAAACTGGAAGAGAATGGCGTAACCTGTGTGTTTTGAGATGTGAAGGTGATGAGAGGGGAGTGAGAGGCGTGGTATATATAGGGCTTGAGAAGATGCAGGAAGAGGCCTTGATGACCCGAAATGGAAATAAAATCCAAAAAAATGAAAAAGAAAGCTAAGCTTCTGGACCTGATAAAAATGTGCCTTCGACAGGTGCTTTCCGGTCAGATTCTGCACTTATTGAGTAAGACCCGAAATGGAAGTAAATCCAAAATTAAGTTTGGATACCCAAAATAAAGAGAAGCTTCTTGACCATAACAAAGTGCCCTTTTAGCTTTTTTATTGGTCGAAATGACAAATATGCCCTCGATCGTCCGTGTATGGGCTTGTTAATCAAGACACAAAGAAAAATAAAGAGAGAGGTTCTTGACCAAGATACATGTGCCTTTATAGTTGTCCGGTTCAATCGCAAAAGGGATCGAAACGGCATTTCTTTCTTTCTCTCTCTTCAGCGACACTTTCTTAAATCTGGTCTCTCTCTCTAGTCTTTCCAGCATCGCCGCTCAATCTTTCGCTCTCTTGAATCTCGCCATGCCATCTCGTCTCATCTAATCTTTGTCTTGTGGGTCGCGGCCTATGTTGATTTCTTCCACAGTTGTGTATTACGTTGCTATACCAATTAATCAATTGATCATATGTTGCTTCCTAGTTGTATAATTTTGAAATTCCTAATTATAGTTCTGATGCCAAAGTGTGAGGTTCAATTACTTGAAGATCCATTAAACATCCTGGCTAGCCGACCCACTTGCCAAATTTGGGCACTCTAGGTCGGGGCCAATTTTTTGGTTTTGTAACTTACTTTGATATTAAAGTTCCAAAAATGAAAAATATTACTAGAAAAAGTGACTAATTTCACAAAATACAAAAGAATGAATTCAGAAGAACTGATATTTCTCGAAAAATATTGCACAAAATCGAAGTACGATCATTTTTTTTAAATATCAAGACAAGGCATCATATATCGAGCACCGATGTATATTAATTATAGTTAAAATATGACATTCCATTGTTATGCTTGGCCGGCCGGTCAAGCCTCTCTTGATAGGGATTCTGCTCTTTGCGTCACCACAAATGTCCATCACACTTCTTGGATGATAAGCGAAAAAAAATTCACATTGTGTGCACAGTACACGCTGGCTCACGTATGGGATTTCTATAGTCTCCAACAAATTTCCATACGTCGGTGACTCTTCTTCTCAGTAGATTCTGACATGGACGCGATTGCTGAAGACTTTTCAGGTCGTTTGAACATGCATACGTCCAATAAGCAGGCTTGAGATATGAAGTCACCTAGCGTGAGATCAAACAACCATCACTTTTGATCCCAAAGAAATTATGGTACACATAATATCAATTCAGAAAACAAGTTCTCTCTCTCTGAGTCCCTCGTCACGTGCAATTCATTAATTCACGGTTATTGTAGGCCTGGGGAGCTGGATAATATTCATAGCCTACTTAAAATTATGGAACAAAGTGGTTTAGCTCCTGATGTGGGGATTTATAGCTCTATTATAGATACTCTTTGGAAGAGGTTGAGGATTAAAGCAGCTTTTGATTTATTGGATTCATCATTCTTCGTATGAGAAAGTTATCAAAGCAAATCATTCTTTGCTGATAAGACTTGGTGGACACATTCTTAAGATGCATATGGACGGCTGGGATTCCTTCATCGTTCTTTTGATGATGTTCTGAAAATGCATGTGCCTTTTTATATACACATCATAAATTTCTCTGCAAATTTTCTAACTTCGTCGACGTGGCAATTCAATTGACTGAAACGGCTGACTCGAAAAGTAGAATCCAAACCGGGATCTTTGATTGGTCCGAGTTTATAATTGGTAGCCCCTTGTATACAAACCCATTAGTGGAATATAGACTGATTGGGATAAATATTATTGTTGTAATTATATGGAAATGTTCTTTTTTAATTATCCTAAAATTGGTTTGTCACATAATACGTTCAGTCAAAAAATGAAAAATTTATTTTATATTTGGATTCGAATTGCAAGATAATATTAAAGGTCCATCAACAAAGTAAAACAGAAAAATATAAAATCATAAAAAATTCATGGAATGGATTGCTTTGGAAATATATAATAAAAACATTACAATCCCATTCTCAATAGATAAGTTGGCGAAAAAAGGGTCAATTTATCTTTGATTGGATTAAAAAGACTAGAGGAAAACAGAAATAAGGAAAAAAATATAGGAAATATTATTTTTGGTTGAGGAAAAGAGAAAAGAAACAATTTGTACAGAAGAAAGAGAGAACAAAATAAAAAGAAAAGAGCTCCTCCAGCAAAATCTATTTAATTATTACGAATTAACCTAGAGGCACAGGATTCCAACTTACCACCCCAAGGAGAAACTTTACTATTTTTTGGCAAGCTATTTATATATAATTAAGCTGAGAGGTTTTGCCTCTTTCATTGGATACGTTCATCATCTCAAATACAACTTTGGAAACTGCGGTTGGGACTCAACTTCTCCAAACAATACGGGTTTCATAAACTTATCATTGATATGGACAAAGTATTACTGAACTTATTAATCAAAAGACTATAATTGACAACACTGGCCCTATTATATTCAAAGATCTTAGAAAATTGTTGAGTTCTTACTTTGAATTTAATGTGCAACATAATTTTTAGGAAGAAAATTCTCTTACCAATTGATTTGACAATCTTGTGATAGAGAATCGATAGGATACTATGTTCTACTCACAATCTCCCACAAAATCATTTCATAATTTGTTAGGTTGTAAAATAGGGGTATTTGGAGATAATTTGTATTTTATTTTCTTTTGTATACCAAAAAAAAAAAAAAATTCCAAGTGAGAGTCTAAAGTGGCCTTAATATCTCAAATAAGGGCATAAAGTAAACCTTGTCCCAAATATAGGTTTGAAGTGCCATCATTTTCACAAATTAAAGTGAAAATGGACTTTGTTTCAAATAAGAGCCTAAAGTGGCTATGTCAATTTAAAGAAGGACCTACCTCACTAGTTGATCAATGGCATTTATGTTCTTTTACATTTTCTTAGTTTCTTTCCCATTTTCTCTTTTCTTTTTATAAAAAGACAAACTAAAAAAGACTAGAACTTATAAAGAAAAAAAGAAAACACAAATTAAAAATAAAAAACAAAGGCACAACGAGCCCTCTCATCTGTATTTTTCTTTTTCTTTTTCAATTTTAGTCTTTTTTTTCTTCAGTTTTTTTAAAAGAAAAAATAGAAAAATGAAAAATGAAAGAAAATAAGAAAATGGAAAAGGAAGGAAATTCCCTTGGCCAGTCAATGAGGTCATGTCCTTTGTTTAGACTAGCATGATCACTTTAGGCCCTTATTTGAAAATGTGTCCACACTTTGAGTCTTTATTTAAGAAAATGAAGGTACTTCAAATTATTATTTGAGATAAGATTCACTTCTAACCCTTATTTTAGAAATTAAGGGCACTTCGAGCTCTTATTTAAAATTTTCCCAAAACTAAATGGCCAACCACAGAGGAACTCGTGGTTCATGGAGATGAGCTTGGAAGTTTCTTTCTTGGTACACCTCTTTAGCTTTTTTAAAGATTTGGGCTGGCCTAAAAGAAGAGACATAGCCCAATTTGGCTTTTAAGGCTAGTTTGAACAACAAGTAACTACAAGTGTAGAAGGAATTTAATCCTAGGAGTTGCCCATAGCTAGGGGTGTAAACAAGTTGGTCAAGTTGGATTTTCATAATATTCAACCCAAAACCCTATAGGGAAGCAATTGGCCTGACTTGACCCACTCAAGACTCGAATATCATATAACCCAAGAGAATTGGGCCAACGCCAATCCACCGAACTCAGATCTAGGATTTCATCCTCATCATGCTTGGGCAAAGAGGGAGAAGGGGAGAGAGGGAGATCGGGCTATGCTCTTGGGGTCAAAAAGCCCGCAGCGGCTAACCCAACCGCAACCCTAAAAATAAAAACATCTAAAAATCCCTAAATTTTAGAAGGAAGACTGGGGACCAGCCTCAAAATAGCCACTTAAATTTTAGGATCGTCCATTCAATCTTATCAACGTAAAGCATTGTGAGATAAATGATAATTTTATAACAAAAATACTCTGGGCTTATTAAGCATAGTCATAATTCAAATACGAGTGGACTTGTAATGCATCAATCATCTACGTAGAATTTTTAACTCAAGTATCATGGTCTCATCACATGTGTAGAGTTTATATTTGTATCATGTAGCTGAATTTCAAAACAATTTGTTTGGCGAGCATATTACTGTGTTTTTAACTTTTGCAAGAGGAGTAGGCTTGAAAGGAAATCAAGATGAATTTTAATGGTTGAGACTCAAATCAACGTAATCACTCATATGTTGAGTTATGATTTTTAGAAATTGATGAACAAGGAAAGGAGAGGAGGGGAGAATGAAGAGGATGTAAAAAAAATTGGGTCAATTTTGAAAATTTTCATGGGAGGAAATGAAATGAAATTTCAAAATTTTGCCAATGTTCTTTACCCCTTTTAAGTTCCTTCTTGTCTCACAACAAAGCAAAGAAAATTGTCCAAAAATTCTAAATTTCTTCTTCTTTTTTTTTTCCAATTCAAACCTTGATATTTTAATTGTGCTGGTCAAATCATAAATCTTCTCATTTTGCCAATTAAGTCCACCTAACTAATTTTGGTCAAAAATTTCTAATATGGATATTGGTCATTCTCTGTGACACAATCAACGCTAATATGGACAATTTTTTATAACATTTTTGAATTTTTTTGCTTTTTCCTTTTTTTCTTTTTTATTTATTTTTTTTTTCCTTCCCTTCTTGCACCTCTAGCTGATTGTGGGGTCTCGATGATGGCCAATGACCAAGCTTAGCAAGGCTCAACCTCACCTAGCTATGGCTAGGTTGAGCCTCGCCAAGGCTAGGCAAAGTTCTCCCTAGCTAGTGACCGGCGGATGGGAGATTTACCAAAGGCTGGTGAGGAGGGAGAATGGAAGGAAAAAAAGAAAGAAATAAATTGCAAAAAATTAAAATATTGTGAAATATTGTCTACGTTAATAATGATCATACCATATAGGACGGCCAACATTTACGTCAGTGATTTCCAACCAAACTTAATTTAATGGATTTAATTGTCAAAAAAATAAAAATGTTAGAACTCAATTGGCATAATTAAAAGATTTAGTAGTGAATTAACAAAATTAAAATAAATTTATGATTATTTTGATAATTTTCCCAACAAAGCATAACTCTTAAGTTTGAAGAGTAATCCTAACCATTATGGGCTAAAGGTTATATAATGGGTTACATGATATGTAATGACTTTTGTAAAAGAGATGGTGAAGAATTGTCCGTCTTGAGAATCTCTGTATACGTCATGTCATAAATAAAGTACTGACCATTTTATGCGTTGAAAATGAAATAAATTCTTGTTTGGTAACAGCAAAATAGCAAGTGTTGAATAACATTGATTTCTTGCAAAACTTGGTATGGTGAATATGATTAGTAAGTTTTAGGCTTTTAGCAGTGTAACTAGCAAGGTTTTGCTTCCAATTTGGATGCCTTGTCCATCGTATAAATTAAGTAAACACATCCTTACTTAGCAAATTAAGTAATCGTTTGACTTTATAAATTATTTTAACTCAATAATTATGAAAAGCGTTTAATTTTATTAAGTGATGAATATGTTAATTGTCAAGTCTTATTGAAACTATCAAACAGGAGTATAAGTGTTCATATCTCGCACATGATTTGCACGTACGCTATACACGCCATTCTTAGCCTCTAGCAACAACAATGATGAATCAACGTGGAAAAAACATTTCACCAACAATGAATATATTCTAATTTATTGATAATTCAATTCTTAATATCTGAGATTCCACATATCTTATATTTAAGCATGTGAAATATGCACAATTTTCTTGAAATTCTAGAAGTTAGGGAAGCGGCCGGAAGAAAATTTTCTAATATGTTATTTGAAATTGTAATTCTTAATACATTGTATGCCAACACTACAAATCAGGTTTAGATATAATAATCAAACTGTACTATTCTCACTTTCAATGTGCACTTGCTTTGCTCTATGTTGCTACAAGGAGGGACACCAGCTTTCATTGCATGTATTTTTATATCTTTGAACAGAGGACAAGAAACCTCTTGATATGTATACATACACATGCATGTCCTTAGACTTCACATCACAACATTGCCATTTTAGCTCGTCATTCTCAAAATGGAACCAGAACACAGGAAGAGGTTGAAGGAGAGATACAACTTGAAAAATCTTGAGGAATTCCTTGGATTTGAGTTGGAAGAGAGATAAATTGGCTTTGCGGATGAGGCATGCCTCAATATTGGAAGCATTTTGAGGGAGCAAGTTCATGAATTTGGACAAAAATAGTTCAAAAGATTGACATTGCATGTGTGCTTTTTTAGTAAGCTTATGTTTGGGGTGCTTTTTGTTTTGTCTAATGTTTATCTATGCCCTAAGTAGCACCGACACTGATATGCGACACGCGACACGACACGACACGTCAACACGTCGTTTCTCAAAAAACAGAGAATATCGACACGTTGTATATTAAATATACATTTATATATACATAATAAATTATCATTTTTATGATTATTTCAATCAACTTAATTTGAATCAAATTCATAAATATATAAATAAATAAATAAAGCCTAGAATGAATATACACTAAAAACATTAATCCATCATTTATTAATATCATTCATTATTTCAATTTGACAAATTTAACTCTATTTCAATGATTCATAAAGAAAATAAGCAATTCATATTTTGGACTCGCATATTTAATATGTTGGAAGAGGAGTAAAAAACTTAAGGGGTGAATTGTGTATCACGGGAAGTGGGAGTCAGAAGAAAAAAGAATATTAGGTTTTTCTTCTTTTTCCATTTATTATTTTTATTATTGTGTTTCATTTTTTTTCACATATAGATATTTTCACCTCTCATTTATTGAATTTTTAAAATTGATCTCGATATCAAAATCACATGTCGGAAACTCGTATGTCAGAATTCCAACTCGAATGTCAGAGAGTGTCGAAAAAGTTGACCAAGCATCAGATTTTCTGACACGTGTTGACCGAGTGTCAAAGAGTATTCGAGAGTGTCCTAGACTGTCAGACACGTGTTAAAGTGTCCGACACAACACAAAGACTCTTGGAGAGTGTCAATGCGTCTATGCCACAGGCTAATTGTTTTTTTAGTTTTGTGGGTTTGGTCGCATAGTAAATGTAAAAGGAAGGATCCATTGAGGGCTTAATATTTTATAGATGCGATGGACAAAGTTAATTATGTATTATTGACGTGGTCTTGTCAGCCAGTGATTTTTTTTTAAGTCTTTGAAATTAGATCCAGCGATCCATGTGTGTCCAGCGGATGTTCTTGCGAAAGTTTAAACTTCGTGTAAACAGATTGCGATGAATGTCAGGCGTATGTCTCGACGCACACCTCCCGTGTTGGAGGTTCTTCAAAAACGAAACTTAAAATATGTGGATGTCACCACATCAAATATTCATATCAAGAGAAACACAATGATAATATAAGAAATTAGACATTTTAACAAGGAGAGAGAGAGATTAGGATTCGACCTCTTGATTTATGCTCTAAAACTGCACGCTGGAAAATTATTTTCCGGCATAAGTTTGACTATAAGGACATGAGCTCATTATACATGGCCAAACGCAAATTTTAACCGTATAACATAAGTTTTTCTTTATATCTCTAGCAAGATAAAGTCCAAGCAGCTTATTTCATATTAAGGAAATTAAAAAATAAATTAGATCAAGAATTGAGGAAATATTTGCTGATTCTACTTCTCAGTGTCGCCATTTTATGTACCGGCATTTAAGCTCCCTGCATAACCGTTTCGATGCCGAAGGCTTCTTTGCCTCGGGAAAATAGGTCTGGTTTTACTAGGGTTCCGTCATTTAGAAAGAATTCGCATACCCGTCGGACCCTGGATTGCTTTGAATTGCAAAGGTTAATCAATTGAGTCCTGATTCTACCCTGTCAGAATGGGTTCTAGGTTATTCCATTACTTTTATTCATAGTTGTTCATTACTTTGTTTGGATGAAATTTGGTGATGAAATAATTAAGTCATAATTCATTGAACGATTGTCTGATTAACCATCTATTTTTGTAAGGAACTTATGAGAAATTCATTGACTTGTACTGCTTCCACTATTACTGTTGGGCTTGCTTCTATTGGACTTGAGTTGGCTAAGGTAATGCTACGAACAGCTCAAGGCGGAGTGGAAAATATGAGGCACCTTATTGCTTAGTCTAGCTTTTATGAAAGCTTTAACAATTTAACAATTGATTGTAGCCTTAGCCCTTTAATTTGCAAACCCTTTATATATATACATATTTTTTTCTTAGTTCTCTTATGGCCAAGGGTTGCTTCTTGCTACTTCCGATTCTATCAATATTTCTCTCCCACAATTATTTATTTGTTGGGACACCAAACCCTTGAGAAGGACGGATTTGAGGATAGGGAGCTAGCATACTGATTTGCTTCCTCCTTCCCGTTCTTAGTGAAGGAGACTATTTGTTTTTCCTTTTTTTCCTTTTTCTTTTTTATAGAAAGTGTTACAACAAACAAAGCATTCCTCAATTGAAATAAAACTTGGTCCCTAGTTCTAATCAATACTATTCTTATTAGTTTTAGGAATTCCCCATTGAAAAAAATCCACTTCTAAATCAATAAGCTTGCTTGCTTTCTTGTGTGTATTCTCAACCAAGAATTTATCTTTATGATGAATGTAAATGCCAAAATCCACATTGTCAATCTCCATGTTCTTAGAGAAATATGCGTTGTGAATTTAGTAGACATTGTGCAATGCTTTTCTCTGTCAAGGTTAGTTCATGTTCTCTTTGGGAAAATTGTTTAAAAAATCCTAAACCTATTATACTTTTGTCAATTCAATCTTAAACTTTTCAATTTTGTCAATTAAATCATAAATATTTTTACTTCTTACCAATTGAGTCCATCCGGCTAATTTTGATTGGAAATCATTGACATGAACATCGGCAATGCCATGTATGCATGTGCTGACATGAACAATTTAATATTTTAATTTTTTTGAATTTTTTATTCTTTTTCTCTTTTTTTCTTTCTTTTCTTTTTTTGCTTCTTTTTCTTCCTTTTGCCGATGACTAGCCATCGGCCATGCCGGGCTGACCGGCCTCGCCCGATCTGGCCTAGGTGAGGCCGACCGTCATTCCACCTGGGGGAGGGCCGGCCTTGCCTAGCCTAGGCAAGGTCAACCTCGGGGCTTGCTCGGCCACGCCTCACCTGTTGCAAGCGAGAGCAATCAACTTGGCATGGCTGGTGGCCGCAAAAGGAAGAAGAAGAAGAAGAAGAAGCAAAAAATAAAAGAAAGAAAAAAAGAGAAAGAATCAGAAAAAATAATGAAATATATAAAATATTTTTAAAATTTGTCCACGTCAATATCAATAGTCCTACGTGGCACCGTCAGCTTTCACATCAGTAATTTCTAGCTAAAATTGGTTAGATGGACTCAATTAGTAGGAAGTGAAAAGATTTAGGATTCGATTAGCAAAATTGAAAAGTTTATGACTAAATTAGCAAAAGTACAAATAGGTTTAGAACTTTTTGGACAGTTTTCCTAGTTCTCCTTTCTATTTGCAAAATGCTTAGCAAACTAAGTACCAATGACGCTACTATTAGCACAAGTTGAACTCAGTTCTTTATATATAATGTTATGACCAATGTGGAAACTACATTGAAAATAAAATTGAGAAGAATAAAAGGATAAACAAATTTGCATGGAAAACCCTTATAGGGAAAACCATGGGTTATGAAAATTTAAGAATTACAAAATGTGGCTAGAAAAAAAACTTAAAACTCTTCCTATCTCAATTTTTTCTTAAACCTATTAACTTGTGAAAAACAATATTTATATCACTACAATCCAAGCCCTCTGCTACTACAACTAAACCTCCTTTTTGTTTCTCAATTCGGTAAGTCTCAATTCAGATATCAAAACTCAATACGAATGCCCAAACCAAAAATTGAAGACATATCCAACATTTATGAAATGGGGTACACCGGAATAAAATGGTGTGGAAGGGTTGTCTAGATCAACTCTATCATGACTTCATATGCCTCCTAAAGAGTAGAGTTTTCATATTGCTGTCGGCCTGTAATGTATAAATATCTTGACTAAGCTCTCGTCTTTCCTTTTTCCTACTTGAAAATGATTTAGGATTCTTTTTGGCTTCTTGAATCATGCAAAATAGTTGAACTTTCTTATTGATGTAACGGATCAAAGCCTCGATTACTGTGCTTCAGTACGGGTCACTTTGAGCCAGTTATCATAAGACAAGTTTTTCTTGTTGGGGCCTAAAACAGGCTTGAGGTTGTCTTTAAGCTCCACAGTCCCCGTGTTGTTCCGAACCTAAGGATCTGGAAAGGTATCTCTAATGCAATTTTGTGTCTGCTGTTTCTCTAATATTTTGTAATTTCTTTAAGCGATAACCGGGTTTTCTCCTGATTGATTTTTGCGAATGCTTCTATTGCACATTGAGAATGCGCTCTGTTTTGTCGAAAAGCAAAGTTAATTGTTGTCATTTCTCTCTCTTGCTTATTGCAGTGAATAAACTGCTCTGAAATGGGTTCGCTGGAAGCTCATTTGAATACCCTCTGCGCCTTCAATCAGGTGGTGTTCGTTTGCCTGCATAGGATTGTGACTCTAGAAGTCAAGCCGCCTAGTATTTCCTTTCAGTTAAGATAATTGAGAAGGCAGAGTTCGATCATAATAGGTACTAGCAAAGGACTTCTAACAGTCACAATGTTCGGGGCTTTACATGTGATTTTACATAGTTGCTGGTTTTTGGGGCCAATCCTGACGAACCGAGACGCTATCAGCCCGCACGGCAGATGTTCTGGTTAATATTTGCATTCTTCAATTTACCCTGTTACAAGAACAGGGGATGCTCAAAATTTTGCCAACAGTGAAAAACTACATTTGCCCAGGTAGAACACATTCATTTGATGCATTCTTAAAAATGTCATTTAGGTTTTTAGAACACTGGATTCTATTCTATAACTAGTTAGGCAATCCACGATTTGTGTTCATCATCTGGTCAAGGACAGACCGCAACTCACAGAGTCAGGGCAAGTCTCTACTCTATACCTTCATCTTTTTCACGATGATTATTCCACTAAAAGACATTGAACAAGATCAGATTAACATTCCATGGGTTGAACTTACAAAAAAATCATCTTCAACGGTGACGAGGATAGCTTATATTAAAAATGCACTGCAAATCCTGTGTGGTGTGCGATAAATGTTGAGTTGGAGATTTGCACTTTCAGTTTTCGAATTTCTGCAGAAACGAGCCATGATGAAACTCATGGCGACAAAGCAGCCCTAACATGGAGCGAACTCCAAAATAATCGACCACATGAGGGGTTAAAAAGTGATTGCACAAAAGTACCTAACAATTCATTTCCTAAGACATCTTACAAAGCCCATCAAAGTTCGAAATTGGGTCCAAAGATCACAACCAGAGGTAGCCACAACAGTCAGAGACAACACCTGAAAAGTCATCCACACAGTCGAAATAGGCTGCTGTACCATGGACAGTATTAATCCAAAGACGAGATACGTGAAGATGCGGTACTCCAGAGCAGCTTCAGCTGGTCTTCACAAAATGACGGGACAGCAGCTTACCAATCTCCAGGAATCCGACTTTCTCTCTCCCCTCAAATAAGGTCTTCAGCCTCTCATCACAATTAATCTCTCGCTTATTAATGCTATCCTGCACGAAAGCCATACATTTCTCTTAGAAGAACATGTAAGAAAAGAAAAATACCATAGTGTTCTAGATATGTAAAGCAGTGCGTTCGATGCTTGTCCAGGTCCACTTCAATAAGAAGGTAAAGCAATTGACATGGCAACACAGCTACAGGCGAAGCTTCATAGATTCGCCCTTTTCTAAAAGAACAATCGAGCAAGGGACACAAAGGAAAAGTGCAATCCTACATCAGTCGAAATAAGCATCATAAAGTAGAAAATTATGATCACGACAAAGCCAAATTCTCCAACATCTGTCCTCAATAAGACCTTTCCCTCTCATGTTTGTTTCACCCAAAAGAAATGCAAGAAAAATTTGCACCTCTCCTAAATACGAGCCCTACTTGTTATATATAATCATATTCAACAGATTGAGTTGCAAGAGGAAGATGGATAGAGTATTAGGACTGACGTTCTGGAAGCAATCTATTGTCAGAGAGATGAATTGCTGAAGCCACAAGGTTTCAGGCTTTGGCCTGCGCAGAATCAAATGCTGGCTGACAGAACAATGATACATATGTGAACAGCACTGTATACGTCTAATTTCTCTTACCAGTGACCTCTAAAAGCATAGAGCTCATCTCTGCGAGTACTTCCTGTGGATAGAAGCCATAACATTTGCAAAAGTAACAGATCCGGCTAAATTGACTGTGTATCAATCTGTATCTTTGGCTATCAATTACCCCCACTATCTTGTTAAGATGATCCCATAAGCACCATATCATAGTGCTCCCCAACTAGTTCAACGGTGTCCTCAATCTAGATTTTGTTTCTTCCTGAGGTAAATCAAGGATCACGTCATCTATGATCTATCAAGTCAATTCCTCAATTAGAGAGAAATTTATGGCACGTGGAAGCCATACAAATTTTCCTTTCAACCATTAAGACAACGAAGCCATCTTGTAATCACTATTGGGAGCTAAGAACAAATTTACATTTTACATCTCAATATCAGAGAAAAACAAAGAATATGCTTTTGCATGCCATATTTCTCGTGCACAACATAATTTGCAAGTAATATTGAATACTAACATACAGATCTGCAATGGGCTGCCATTACAGGAATAAATCCAAGACATTGGAGTCTACTGAGCCAAGTAAACCCCTCCAGTTTTCGCAAAGACAACAGACCACAATCAACAAACAAAGAATTTATAACACTATAAGTGCTTAAAATCAGCTATGAAACCCAAACCTCTGCTAACAAAAGACCTGGATTACTCCATTACGCAGAGCCAAAACTTCAGCATTCACTACATGAAACGCACTCTGCGAAAACTCGACAGCTCTCCGACAAATGCTTCAACAACTTACTTTGAGTTGCCTCATCCCCACAATCTAAAAATCACACGTCGATTCTCGCTGCCGCGACCAAAGAGAGCGCATATTCCCTAGTCTCGATGCTCAGCCGGCTCAGTAGTTAGAAACGACGTAAAACGAACATCCTTATGGTTCAACGCGTTCTTGCATCAAAGTATCTCCACTCCACTTTCATCGCACCACATTGCTTGCACCTTACTTCTCAAAACAGAGCACCAAATACATTCAACTCAACATTCCCCATCCACACACCACTGAAGAACCCTAACAAAACAGAGACGAAAAACAGCAGCAAAAAAAAAGGGGGGGACCAACCACGCCCCCATTTCTCCAGGGAGGGAAGCGTCATTCGAGCTCGTACCTGGAGGCCCTCCTTCTTGATGTAGGCCCAAATCTGCTTGACGGCCTCGACGCGGGAGGCCTCGCCGGCGTTGAGGAACCGAGCGAGCGCCGGCGAGACGGGGGTCACCTTCTGTATCCCCGACGGCCGGCTGGGCGCCTTCGGCACGGCCGCGGCGGCCGCCTTCGGCTTCGCCTTCGCCGCGGCCTTGGAGGCCTTCGCGGGAGCGGCGGGAGGGACGGCGGCGGCCGCGGACTTCGCGGGGGCCAGCAGCGCCCGGCAGCCCCGGAAAACCCTAGAAGCGGTGGACGACGACGAGGAGAACGACATCGCTAGGGGCTTAAGGGTTCCTCCTCGGCTTCTCTCTCTGCGGGTTTTGAGGATGAGGAAGATGGTCGCTTCGTCGCCGTAGTGACTCCAAAGGACTGTAGAGAGAGTACGAAAGAAGAGAGCGAAAGTGAGAGAGAGAGACGGAGGGAAGCAGAGGAGAAGGAGGAGGGCTTTTGGGCAGCGGAGGGAGGCGATCGCACGTGAGATTCCCACGCTTCTCTCTCCAATTTGCAGTTTGGGGAACGCTGGCTAGTTTTTCAAATTTTTTCAAGGGACAAACACCCAAAAAAAAAAACTACTCATGGTTACCCACCCCGCTGTGGATAAGATGGTTCGCGCCTCGCCTCTCAACCGGCACAAAAGGCTGCTTGGTGTATGGCGGTTTCCGGGTCACTAAAAAAAAAAAAACCACTCATGGTTACTAAACTTTAATTTACTATACGATATCATTTTAGACTTTTAAAAACCATTTAATATAATACTTAAATTTTTAATTTATTCAATTTAGTCCCTCAACTGTTTCTAAATGTTGGATGTCGTCCTTCAATATTATTTACAAGTTTTAATAATCGAATTTTAAATTATATTTTCCATTTCAATCGAACAGATAAATTAACAAAAATTAAGTTTGACATATTTTTATCATCATTTTTTTTGGTTTTACCTTTATGGTCTTTATATATGTTACAATAGTTACATGTGAGTCTATTGTAGCTTCAACTAGTAACAAGTTCTATATCGTCGAAACCTTATTGTAACCTCTAAACAATTATTCGTGCTCTTTTTAATTTAATGGCAATTACTTCTCATGGAGATGTATAGGGCCACCTATATTTCACTATTGTGACGTGAATTTCTATGTAAGATATCTATAACAATACAAGTAAACAAATTATTAACTCATAATCATTATACAACAAAATTCAAATTTACAAACTTGGGGAAAAGTTATTTGGAGGAACAATGAAAACGGAATACTAACAACCAACTATTGGTCACGAAATTTTCAAAAAATAAGGAAGAGATATGTGAATATTCTCATTTTGATGATATGTCAAGGGCATTCTATGTATGCATTTTTGTGAAAGAAAATATTGCAAAATTAGTAAAAATACAAATCAATATAGCATACTTTTGCAACAAATTCAACAATTCTCTTTGTTATACATTGTCATGGTTGACGGACCAGCAATCAACTCTTGCCAAAACAAAAGAGAGACATCAAATTGTTAATAAAAGGAAAAAGAAAATTTCTATAAAAAGAAAAATTGAAATATATAAAATTGGAAGATGATCCTAGAGAAATCACCTCTAATTCTCTATAACCAAAGATAAGCAAATGGAGAAAAGAGAAGAAACAATTTTAGTTCGAGAAAATTATCAAAAAGTTTCCAAATCTTTTTTTTTTTTGTCGGTCATACTCTACTTCTACTTTAAGTCTCACTCTAAAATTTTTACCTTACATCATTGCAAGGCATAGGAGTCAATCACACTTAAAACTAAATCATCCATACCTCAATCCTTTGAGAAAGTGAAGATTCGAATCCCCCATCTCCCCTTCCCATGTAAAAAAGTTGGCCACTGAAGTAAACCCTAATGATTTAAATCTATTGCACATGTGCTAATTCGGTCATTAATCTTTTAATTTGATAAATTTAAATCTAAACTTTTTGACAATTTGTCAATTTAACAATTTGTTAATTTAGCTTTTTTATTTGAAGGCACCAATACAATTTTTTAAAACCTTTATTTTATTTTATTTGAATTTTTCTTTTTTTTTTTTTTTTTTATTTTTAAAGGCTGGCAAGAGCGCCAACCACCAATTGAGGCTCTGCAACCCCCACCACTTACTGGACAAGGGCTGGCAAGCGCTCGTTGTGCCCTTAGAGGCTAGTGGCAAGCCCCTAGGGTTAGCAAAGGTCGCAAGCCCTCGCCTAGAGGCTAGTGGCATTCGTTGGGCCTTGCCGATGGTTGGTAGAAATTGCCAATCGTTAACATCTAAAAAAGAAAGGAAAGGAAAAATTAATAAAAATTTCAAAAATAAAAATTTCAAAAAATTTTGATTAAGTCCTAGCCGTGTCACATAGAATAACCAACATCCATGTCATCTAGAGGTGTTCAAAAGAACTGGAATCGCACGGAATTGGATCGGACTAGACTGGAACTAGCGGTTCCAATGGAGTCAGTCCATTTCTCGGTTCCAATTTAGTGGAAGCGGCTGAGTGCTAGTCCATTTCCCGGTTTTAGGCATAGAACCGTCCATCCACCCATCAAAATTGGACCAATATACATATATTTAAAAAAAAATCCATTACAATTACTTAATTATTTTGAAGTATTTCAACCAAATATATGTATATTTATAGTTATTAGATATTATTAGCTAATTTTGTCTATTCGTGTGTAATAGGATTAACTCCCCACTTTTTTTTATTGTAATAATCCATTTATTTGTTTTCTCAACCAAAACAAAATAAATGAACAAAGAGGAAGGAGAGGATTGATTGGAGATGTCCATAAATATCATGGTGCTTTGTCGTCATGATACGAAATTAAGAGCTAATGGCTCATTTTAAGAGCACAATTAGTCTCTCCTTAATCATTCCCATGATTAAATTAGGTTGACATTGAAAAGAAATGGATCAAGCAATTAATATTGAAACTTATGTGGAGGTTAGGACTTTTAATGTAGAGTTTAACTCCACATGTTCCTGGGATTGGAAAACCTTAGGAGGACTATACCATGACCTTTGAAGAAATTAAATTTCTAGCTAATGAGCATTGTCTATTCATTCCACCCTATGGTTTTCCATTAGTAATCAAAATCAACGGCTCGCAATTCAATCCAAATATAAGGTTAAACAAGTTTTCGTGCTCTAAAATAGGTTCAACATAATATTAATTGATAAATAGAATTTTGTAGGAATTGGAAACCGGTTCCATATACCCATCCGAGAATTGGACTGGACTAGCAGTCCAGTTTCCGGATAGATCCATGAAACCAATTGTCAGTCCTCAATTCTAATTTTTTAGAATTAGCTCTTAGTGGGCAGTTTCCAATTCCTAGGTGGGAACCACCCACCTGAACCATGCTTACTCTTAGAGTCATCAATTTTCAGCAAAAATTGATCAAATAAACTGAATTGACAAATTGTTAAAAGGTTTATAATTAAATTGATCAAGTTGAAAGGTTTAAGATCGCATTGGCTCAAATACATCTGGTTTAATATTATTATTTTTTGGCAATTTTTCTTCCTAAGAACATGCTATGGACAAATAGCCTGTTCACCTTTTCAATGCCGCTAATGAAGGAAAGCTATCGGGAGATGGGAATTTACACTTTTACTTTATGCCTTTTTGTTTTTGATTGATTCAAATTAATTTACGTGCTTGAAATATCGTATGTGCTATATAATAAATGTTACAATTTTATGTCTCATGTTTTCTTTTAATAATAAACCTATATAAGTGGTTCACCTACGCTTTACAAAGAAAAATTTTACATAAATTATAGCAGAGAATTTTATTGATGTGAACATAATGTTGTTCTAATTCTCTCTATATTTTTTTTACGAAAGTCACATCAACACCAAAATTTAGAGTAATATAAAATATATAATCTAAGACTACATTCTCTAGCAGGGATTTGATAAATGACCGTGCGTCACATGGGTGTAAAATTATAATTGTAACATTATTCTAAATTTTGGTATAGACGTGAATTTTTCACAAGAGAAATAATATAATAAATTATAACAAAACAAATATTCACATCACTCATATCATAGATTAAGATTTATTTAGTGGATCCGAACCCTCTTATGGAGGTTTTGTCCGCCGATAATATATATATATATATATATATATATATATATATATATATATATATATATATATATATAAATGAGACATAAAATTACAGCATTTATTGAATTACTACAAGTACAAGCAATATTTGAATTACAAGTACACGCAATATTTTAAGCACTACGAAGTAAGAAGCATGAAAGGATAAATAAAGAATATAATTTCCCTCTCTTGATGGCTTTTATCCATTTGTCAGAATCTTTACCTTTAAGGCCTGTTTGGTTCAGCTTTCCAAAGCCCCTTAGGGAAAATATTTGATGTTTGACAACCATTTTCGAAAACTATTTGACCAAATGTCAGCATTCCCAATGCTAAAAGCCCAATGCTGGGGAGGACCAACTTTGAGTATTTGGCATTTTGGAGATGCCCATTCACTATTCATCTTCTTCTCCCTTCTTCTCCATTTGTCTTCTTTATCTTCCTCGCTGCCTGAGAGTTCAGCTTCTTTGGCAGCCACCACCACCGCATGGGGGTCCCATGTCCCCGAGTGGCGCGACCCGCGACCCAGGCGATGCCTGGGTCCGCGCGACCTTAGGTGACGCCGCCTGAGGTCCACACGACCTCAAGCAACGTCGCCTGGCACACACAAGCCAGGCAGCCATCGCCCGGGGTGGCGGGACCCGTGACCTAAGCGGCGTCGCCTGGCACACGCGAGCCAGGCAACCATCGCCCGGGGTGGCGGGACCCGTGACCTAAGCGGCGTCACCTGGCGGGTGCTAGCAAGGCGACGCCGCCTGAGGTCCGCGTGACCAGGCGACGCCGCCTAGCTCGCACGCGCCAAGCAACGCCGCTTGAGGTCGAGACCTAAGGCCGCCAGATCTAGCCACCGAACGGCCATATCTAGCCTCCGCGACCTCAAGCCACCAGATCTAGTAGTCCAGCTGCCAGATCCGATTGGCCGGCGATTGGCCAGCCGCCGAAATTTGATTTTGACTTAAATAAAAAATAAAAAATAGCTAAAGTCAATTACAAAGGTGAATTTTACCAAACGGTGTTTATATGCTAAGTTGCTTTTCAATGCTATAATTTACCAAACGGTGTAACATTTCCGCAAACCCCTTTACCTCAAAGGTATTTGCATTCTCCCAATGGCATTTATCCAAAGCCGAACCAAACGAGCCATGTGTCATCGACGGGCCTGGAAAAGGCAAGCAAAATCCATTTACCTTTCTCTATTTGTGGAGAGTTAGGGGTGACTATCCATATTTTTCAATTTCCTTTTTCGTGGAATCTCCCTTTTCTTGATGGTATCCATAGAATATTATGTATCGTTTTGCTTTGGCAAGAGTTGATAAATATCGCAAATCCATGACAATGTATCATAAAGAGAATCGTCGTATATCTCGCATAGATAATTAATACTCAATTTGATTTTTAAAGAAATTCAGAATGCTTCTTTACCCGAGAATGAATAGCTGGAGTTTCCTTGATTTATTTTTAAAATACGAAGATATAATTTCTTTCTTTCTTGTGAAAATTTGTTTGCCCATAATATATAACGTTAATATCATGAAAAATTCCAAACCGGTACACATATAACAATTTTATCCTACATTAATTTTTGCACTATCAAAAACTCCAAACCGGCATACATGTTACGGTCAAATTGCTAAATTGGATGGTATGTGATAGTTGAAGAGTGCATGAGTTTAGGGTTTTACTCTCAATTTGTCATAAGTGTGCCAATTAATGATTTTTTTGCGGTATTAATATAATTCAATGGAAAGCAATTGATGATGTACTAGTTTCGGGCTTTTAATGGTCAAAAAATTAGTTTTGAGGTAAATTTATCATGAGTGTATCAATTTGGGATTTTTGGTAATAAAAAAATTAATTTAAGGTAAATTTGTCACAGGTATACTAGTTTTGAGTTTTTTTGTTGTGGTATTAACCCTAATATATATTGCATTGATTCATGCTTTAAGTTATTTTTTCTCCATATTTGTAAAATTTAATGTCGTATCATGATTATTGCTTAAGATGTTTTGAACTTAATTTGCTAGCTTAATACATTATGTAGACAAGTTTGTCACAATAGTGAAATATTAGGATCTCTTCACTTTAACATATCTATGAGAAAAGCTGGTATTAAACTGAAAAAGTGTTAGCTATATGCGTTAAAGCTACCGTGTAATAGTTACATATTAGAGATTATTTAATGGCAAATAAGTTTTCATTCATCATCTTATTTATATATGAATGAGTTCAGCTCCGACTGAACATATTCTTAAGGTGTTAAGAATATGCGTGACAAGTTTATAATTATGCCGAATCTTTAACCATTTCCCAGTCAATGGATCATTGAGAGAATACTGATGATCCTGTTGAGACAGGTGTATTCTCAAGCTTCATCATCCAATATTAGATACTTAAGGGGATGATAAATCACAAGTCATTAACTATTATGATATTCAAGCTAGAACACGGGCACTTGTCTCAGGCAAGTTCACTGAATGTGACATGCATAGAATGGTTAGCAACATAGAAGCTTTTAGCAAGGTCAATGTCTGATCGTTCACGCTTTGGTCCGATATAAAATCCTTAAACCTAAGGCACAATGATGCCTTATATGTTGAATGGCTATGGTTCACAAATGTGCATATTGACGCCTCGTTGAACCATCTTTGTACTTGATGATCATAGTTTGTTCATAAACGAAGGCACATGTGTATGCAATATGGGATCTGTCTTCTTGTTATATATAGATATACAAGACTGATGTCCTATATGATCTAATCTTAACATTATATTGAAATTATTGACCGGGGTTATAATCCAAAATGAATGGTTCATGTCTCGTAGTATACATGTCAATTAGATTTTGGCATATGATCAAATTAGTGACTTGACCAATCATTCCATGGCCTTTGTTGGATCAGGACATGGTGAGATAGGATCGAATTACATGTTCACCGAAGTTGATGGGTTCATTATGTTCTTAAAATATTTCACACTGTTTAGATAGTCACGATATATTACTAGATACCACTCATGATTTGTAGAAATAGAAGATTGACCCGATAATCAATTCTCTTGGTTGTGCAAGTCCTACTATCAACTCAGTAATGAACTTAGGGATATCACACAACATAACCAATTTGATGTTTAAACGAAAGAGAACATTGCAAATGTGTTTACGTTGAGCTAATCGATTGACTCGAGTTAAAAATAAAAGATATCAAAAAAAAAGGCATCAAAAAGTCTCGAAGCGGGTTTGAAACTTTATGGCCAAATCAAAGATCTGAAGCATGTTCAGAATCAATGATCGAATTAATAATCTGAAGTGAGTTCAAAATTAATAGCTATATTAAATATTAATGATTTGAAGTGAGTTCGAATTAAGGGAAAATTCCAAATGAGGACCCGAAGTTGACCAATTTTCTCAAATAAGGACCCGAAATGAACTTTGTATTAGATTAAGACCTAAAGTGAACCCATTATCTTAAATAAGAACCTGAAATGGTTGAATCAATTTCAAATAAGAACCTGAGCTTGCTGGTCAGCCAAATATTCGCCGGCTATCAAGCATATGACATTTCCAATCACCGAAGTTTGGGTAATTTTGTCCAAAAAAATATAGGGAAAATTAACAAATCCTAAAAAAGAAAGAAAGAAAAAAAACCTAGGTTTTTTACGGTCTCCCCGTTCCTTGTACCCATTCTCTACAAAGTCAAAGACCGAAGTTCTCCCCATTCCTTGTACCCATCCTCCGCAAAGTTGAAGACCCAAATTCTCCGCCAATTGAGGCATGAATTCAAAAACAAGAAGAAAACCAAATGCTTCTTTCTTTGTTTGTGGAGACCTAAATTCTCCGCCAGTCGAGCAAGGTGAGAAGCAACGAGAATCGAGTCGTGACAATCATTGGGCAGTGATTTGGTTGAGGAGCAGTGGGGGAGAAGAAAGAAGAAAACGTAAACATCTAAACTAATAACCTAAACGTAATTAATCTAGAATTTTCCCTTTTTTTTTCCAATCACAAATTTCTGACAAAATTGCCCCTATTTTAATTGATGGAAAATGTCTATTGGTGAACTAAGGTCATCAATAGATATTAACTTGATCACTCCGGGTCCTTATTTGACACAAAATTCACTTTAGGTTCTTATTTGAAACAATTGATCCACTTCGGGTCCTTATATGACACAAAGTTCACTTTGGGTCCTTCTTTGAGAAAATAGATTCATTTCAGATCCTTATTTGAAATTTTCCCCATAATTAATGATATCATTAATGATCTGAAGTGAGTTTAGAATCAATAACCAAATTAATTATCTGAAATGGTTTCGAACTTAATGGCTAAATTAAATATTTGAAACGGTTTCAGATTTAGCAGTCACATTAAAGTTCTGACACAGTTTCAAAACTTAACGGCCACATCAATGATCTGAGATGTTTTTAGATGTAACAGTCACATTAATGATCTGAAACGTTTTCAAAACCAATGGGTAGTTTAATGAGCTGAAACGATTTCAAATTCAAATGACCAATTAATGCTCTGAAACAGTTTCAGATATAATGGCTAAATTAAATATTTGTAACAGTTACAAAGTTAATACCTAGAATAAAGATTTGTCAATACTTTGTGTAAACAATTATAGAGTTTATGCCCAAATTAGTGTCCGAAACGGTAGCGTAACTTATGTCCATCGAATTTACGGCCGAATTAATTCTAAACGAGTAGATTTAAATATGATATGCATTAGCTCTAAAAGGCAATAGAGAGAGCAGATCATAGGATGATTGATGAGTGACAATTGATAATTGAGAGTATGGATAGTGATTAACTAAATCATTCACACACGAGAGCAATTGCTAGTATAATTGTAGTTGTGAGATCTCTTAATTTCTCTCTTCTGTTCAATGTGAGAATTGACAATGTGTCTAAACTAGAGGCCCGACACTTGTGGGGCTAGATCTGAAGAACGTCAAACCTACAATACAAAGAGATCAGATGTTCCGCAACTGAAGAATGTCAAAACCAATATTACTAGAAGACATCAAACGTTCGTGTGATCAAAATTCCAAGAACGTCATAACCGGTATTACGAGAAGGCATTAGATTTTTGTGGTTAGAATCTAAAGAACGTCAGAACCACTGTTGTGAGGAAATCATACATTCGTGCTCAAAATCCGAAGAATGTCATAATCAAATTTAGAACACGATACAAGGTTAATATGATTAGCCCATTTATCTCTTCTATGTGTTTTTATTAAAATGCACGAAAATACTTTGGAAACACATATATAAATGTTTTTACTTCCATTGTGATCAGACTTTGATCTTAATTTACTTATACATGTATGTTTGTTTATTGAACAAACACCAACAAAAGGAGCATCAGATATTATTTAAAAGTCACAATAAGATTTCCATAAAAATTTTAAAACAAAAAAATCTTAAAATGTGGTGCAGACTATGTGGTTACTGTAAAATAATGTTGTGTATAATCTTATCAATTGAAAAAGAAAAAGGGAAAAAGAACGCAATTGAAGGTATAAAACAGATCACCGCCAATATATGATTAAAAATACTTGTAGGGTGTTAATGAACTCTATAAGATATATTCTATGATGATCGGCATGGTTCTTGATTGCTTTACAAATTTCATCAGAGAAGAAACTCCCATGATTATTAATAAAATCTTGGTTACCATTAGCTAATGTAGCCATAGTTGATTAGATCTCAATCTAATATTTATTTATCTCCACTTTCTTGGTGAAGCTACATCTATGCACATATTTTTCTTCTATACTTTTGAAAACATAGGTAACTTGTTTTAACTTGTTTTTGTTGACTTTCTATTTGTTTTTATCACTACATTATAACGATCCATATTTAACATCTGTGCTAGTTAAAGTAATTTTATTGTGAGAATTTCTTCAGCACTCATCGAAATCCATAAAATGTTGAAACCCTTTCAAAAATTTACTGTAACCAATTAATTCAAAGCTTATTTGCCAATTATATTGTGATATATTTGTTAATATCTCGATTATTTTAAAATTTTAAAGTGACGAGCCCTTATTACATTTAATTTTCAGATATTAATATTTCAAAGAAAATACCATTAGGTTGCATTATAACTATGGATTTAATTATAGGATAAAATTATGGATTTAATAAGATATGATTTATCCTTAAATACTCATTTATGAATTATTTTTTTTATAACTTATTTGGCATTCTTTAATTTCTTCCAATCAATCCGTTGGACATAATCGATTAAATGGAAATCTTGTAGCCATTTGAAAATTGAGATAAAAATCCAATGATTTTTTGCCAAACAATCTAAAGTGAATTTAGGTTTCCATAAATAGATGCTTCCCAAAAAGAACTTGTCTTCGAGATTGATTTCATCAATCCGTGATTGATTCCATCATTATATTTATCCAAAAAAGGTAAGTGAGATTCTTCGATTAAAAAAAGCCAGATATTAAGGATAAATCTCTATATCCTTGTCGTAAGATCAATAAAAGGAGTCTAATTATATATTCATTAAAAGATGACTTGATTTCATAGCCAGTGAGTTCAAGCCATTTGGGAAAGACCAACATGGAATAAATAGACTTTGACAAAATTCCACAATATAGCTCAAAAGTCTAGTATTCTTCAGAAGTAGAACAAAACAAGAAAGTTTTGTCAACTTAAAAACCCGATAGGAGTTTTCTTAACAATAACTAGTTTCACGGCGGCATAAGTTTGACTCTTCATGCCACCAGGTGCACACAACTTGGGCCATTTGCATAAGCTTTCTAGCTTGCATCGTACCCCCACCGACGAAATTAGTGAGGTATTTCATTGACCCAAGATTTTTTTTTTTTTTTGTCCGTATTTTATGCAAGCAAATGGTATATGGCTTAAACAGATTAGGTGCAATGAAACAGAAAAATCTATCATGTAAATGGCTAGCGTTTCAGTGTCTCTTCTTTGCCATGCAGGAATGCAGGAAGCCACTTCGCAGACAGTTTAGGTACGCGCTTGAGATGATCACTATAATCGACATAGTAGAGCCCGAATCTCGTCGTGTAGCCATCCCCAAACTCGAAGCTGTCGAAAAGAGACCAGTAAAAGTATCCCCTCACGTCGACTCCTTTCCTGCACAAAACAAATATTCGAGCCATTTAGTACGGTCGAGTAAGACTTGTGTGTCCATGCGTTTAAAGCAAGGTTTTAGGCACTCCTCGAGCACAATTAGAGTGGCTAAGACTAACATATAACTATACATAGGCTAATCGAATTTCCAAAAACGTTATATTGTGAAGATTCATTTCTAAGTAGCTTTGCTGTTGCTTTTCGGTGCAAGAAATTCTTTTTCTTTGTCAAACTAGTGGAACAGCACGTTGAAAGTCGAGTCTAATCGATATAGCATGATGCTACTGAGAAAAGTGTTGTTTTCTGGACCACTGAGAAAAGCAGAGAGTTCAACAGGAGTTAAAACTTTCCCAGGAAAAGCGTGTATTTTCTTCTCTCTTCTTGCTTCTGCCTTTTGACTCACCTTGGCCTATAGGAGCTCCATCTCTATCAACTGCAGACAGCCAAAACGGAGTGAGTATGGGAAGAAAAGAAAGCATCCTCGATAAAACTGAACTCCTTTCATCGATCTATCAAGTTTACCTCGAAGGTCTGCATGCAAGTCTAGACTGAAGCTTATCAGCGGTGCGTGTGGATCCACATTTCGGCTCTTTGCATACCTGGTCGTGTAGTAATTCAAGCCGAGGAAGTCAAATGACCCCTTAACCAAGTCCTCTTCTTCATCGGTGAAATTTGGTAGCCTTTCCTTCAATATATGCCGCATTGTGCATGGATAGGATCCATACACCAGTGGATTTATAAACCTGTCATTTATCCAGGAAACAGAATCGGTGGCAATGATTACACTGTCCCACGTTCATTGACCAATCGAAGTATCTTTATTTCTATGTTGTGTTTAAATATTCCGCCTAATAGAAGTTGACAATACAAACAATCCCAAGTAAAGTCTTGAGCTCTTTGGGCTGCTTTTTTATCTTCTGAAGATTCTGAATAAGGTTCAAAATATTGACCTACGAGGCATATGCCAATTTCTCCTCCTTGTTTAGCCTAGGAACAGAATTTCACAATCGAACAGACAACCATTGCAAACAACACAGAAGATAAAAGAGTTGAAGGCAGAACGTGACAATGATATCTAGAACGTGAGTGACTCGTTTTTACTCACTTGAAACTTTTCCCTGTAAAGCTTTACAGCGGCGGCGTGAGCAAGTATCAGGTTATGGCTCACAATGTAAGGCTCAGTGGACGAATTGCCTCCAGGACATACACCAGGAGGATCTGAGCACCTCCTGGTGGCCTGAACCCCGTGTCATCACCAAACATTGACACCATCAAAGGCTCGTTTATTGTGGTCCATTTCTTGACCCTATATCCACACGTTCTGAAACAAATTTCAGCATAGTCCCTGAAATCATCCCTGGATTATAAATGAAGTATCAATGACTATATATGATATAAAAAGGCGACTGTTTACTGGAAGGGGTTAAGCTGCTCACACAAATTTCCAGCTCAAGAGACCTCCGTACTTGTCTTTGAGCATTTGCGGCGGGTCAAAGTGGAGCAACATCACAAAAGGCGTTATTCTTGTACTAGAATACGAGTGAATGTCAGCTCTTAAACTCAGGAGAATTCTGGTCTAAGCTGTCCTAGGACACTGGGCATATGGGGAAAGTCATAGATGTTTATCCAAATAAGAAAGATCTTTCAAGTAAATGCACAGGTCAAGAGAAACAGAAGGCAAGAAAATCCTCACCATTGTCGATCAATTCGTCAATAAGGTTGTTGTAGTGAGCAATGCCTTTCTGGTTCACTCCATCACTTAAGGATCCACCTGCACATTCCGTTACTTTCATCATGTGCAGAACTTGCTGATCAGTACTAGTGCATCAGATAAAGCTCCGTGTTTCAAGGAAAATGTTTCTCTTCTAGAGTCTTGCTAGGAAAAAGGGGATGTAAAATCTTCATGCAGAGAATTTTTCACAATATCAGCATTGAGAACATCTCTAGATTTTAAATGACTTACTTGGGACAATCCTCGTCCAGGAAATGGAAAATCGGTATGCATCCACTTTGAGTTCTTTTAGCAGCTTGACATCATTCTATACAGTAGCAAATGGATTGTATGTACATCTATAAACCACAACAGCTTGAATAGGTTGGAAAATGTTAGGAATTCTCACATCTAACTACTGAAGAAGAAGGACAAAAAAATTCCTCCAAAGAAACGTGACATGGGGGTCTCCATCTTACTTTATAACGTCTATATGCATCAACCGCTGTCTCTATGGTACTTCTGTTTGCGATCCTTTCTGAGCAGAGAAAGCAACATCAATTGTGGACAATTAGACCAGGATTGACTCATTGTCGACTCTAGCGAATAATTTCATCGCAAACAATCAGCTATGCCAAAGAGCATAATATTGATAGAGGAACCTGAATATTTCTTAGCATCAACGTCCCAGACGCTCAGTCCTTTCCCATATTCTTTGGCCGACCCTTCTGTCTGCACCGGTCACATCAACATTCAGACGACGTTTAATACAGTAGCTAAATCCAACTCAACAGAATGCTAATAGGCTGTACCAGAAGCCGGCAGGCATTCACAATACTTCGCCATCAACAAGTTCTAGATGTAACAAGGTCAAGAAGTCCTAGAATCTCAAAACGTACTTCAAATGTTAAGTACCTGCAGGGCAGAAGTGCCAGCTCCGAATAAGAAGTCGCTGGGGAAGTCGGATCTCCTGATATTTAAGTCGCCACATGATGCACTGGAAACTTTCGCCTCCGCTACAGATGCAGACAGACCCTCACTCGCTCGAGCCACTGCTGCTAACAAAATATGCTCAGTCATGAGATTATTTGCGACCAACAAAAGATATGTAAGCTGGTCAACATATACAGCGTGAATTAACCACGAGAAAGATGCTCATCCATATGAAGGTGAAAGTTTTATTGGTGACCATCTCTAATGACATCATCATTCAGCCAAAAAGAAAATTATTTCGGATGACTCTTTCTTGTCAGCAGCTTTCTGTTTAGCTGCAAAGGTCCTAGAGAAGAGAAGAAAATGAAACAAAAAAAAAAAAAAACGAACGGGCATGACCAATACCGAAAAGCAAAACAGCGTATAGAATCGGCATGAGACTCCGAGCAAAGATAGTCCGCTGTCCGATTTCAGCGATGATCTCTACTCTTTCCTTCCCACTTTTTCTGATGTAATCTTTACCAGTTTAAACCGACTGAAAGGGTTACTAAACCGTATAAGTTGCAAAAATTGGCTTCGTGGAAAACTGTAGATTGAAAACCTGAACGTTTTTTTTCCTCCAAGTAAATGCAAGTAACTTATCAAGTAATGGCAACCGTTGCCGATTGACACTATATTGCTAATTTCTAGGAACAACTAGGTCTAGGGTAGCTTTTAATTTCCTAAGCAAGTCAGAGATTTCTATGTTTAGTCCATTTGTTACGTGGGGAATGCCTGCATCTAGTTAAAACTTCAGGAGAAGGAAGCACGTCACCATTATCATTCTATCAAATGTCATGTGTTTTGTTATGACCGAGGAATCCCTGAAGCCAAGCCTATTCCGGGAGTCTATCATGTTCAGCAAACTACCGCGGAAAGTCACGTATCCATTGGCCTTACATGGGGACAAATGCCCTAGGACCGAATGCCCCGCCTCTATATTGCGATGATCCTTGCCACATTGACAACATAAGTTGGTTAGTCTGGCCAATCAATATGCAATTGTGGTTATTCATGGAATATCATAACGACTTAATTTGCCGTTAAATAATAATACAAGCCTGTTCTACTATGAACGAGATCAATCACATAACAAGTCGATACTAATGAATCTTTTGAAAATCTCACATAATCTATTTATTGAATATGGTTGTGTCTAGCCCACTGAGACTTTCCATGTGGGAGTACTCGCATTCTCTCCCTCAGCTGATGGGCAGGGCAAGTCAAGGTTTGATAACTTAGATTTAACAACTCTGATATTTAGGGTTCCTCTTTCATGACCAGGAAGGACCTCTAGTTTCTTTCTTCTTTATGAATTCACATGGTTCTTAATTTGTTCGTTATATAATTTTGGTCCCGTAATTTCTCTCGATCAAGAGATGTGAGATTCTTACTCTATAGTCAACCTCACGCATCTATCATTTTCATTAAAAAGAAGCACTAAAAAAAAAGAGAACAACGTTTTTTGAGTTAATTAGTCCAAATCTCCAAATAGCAGTCCTAAATCGAGCCCAATTTTGAAATTCAAGGTACTTAATTGAACTGGTATCCGGTTGTTCACCAAGTACAAATTTCAGGCTCTTGTTATGATTACCTCCTTTTTTTTTTTTTGTTATGGAAAACCTTATGCCGTAATTTTTGCTCTTGTTATTTTCACCTCTCAAAAAGTTTTGGGCATACCATAAAATTTAAGTAGTCCAAAATAGCCATCACTGAGAATGATAAAATTGATGAAAGAGGCAGAACACAGCTATAGTATAGATTTATCAAATAATGATTTTTATCGATGGATCTTTCCTAAATTGTTGTTTCTTCTTCTTTGGCGTTTAAATTAGTGAAGTCTACATATTCATTGAATTCTATGAGGGTGATCTAAGATTCGATTATTTTAATAAATATAATAATCAGGACTCAAAAGATTGTTAACAAAGTACATTTAATTACAATATCTATCTAAAGTTCAATCGATTCCTTATAATACACAATACTTTATGAGTTTTTTTTTTTTTTTTTTTTTTTGAGTTATGAACTATTTATGATTACAACCCACCCCGTTGTGGACAAGTTGGTTCTGGCATACATTCTCCTCCCGCCTTCCCAATTCATTCTGTTGCGCGACTTAAGTGGGATGCTATGGGAAGTGGGTCCCCACGCAAGTGCCCCTCATGATTTACACTGAGCACTATCAGCTGTGAGGCAATTATATGGTCACAAAAAAAAAAAAACTATTTATGATTACAAGTTATTCTTAATTTTTTTTTAACAAATATTATCAACAAGGTCCAAGGTTATTACAAAGAAATTTTTTATAGAATTCAGCTTGAGCACATTAGTTAGTGGAAGAGAGGAAATGAAATCTATAATAAAAGCCAGTGGAAAGTAGCATAACGCAAACATCATTAAATGAAAGTCTTGTATTTTCATGACATGACATTGTGTGGCTTTTGCATTTTCATTAAATCACTACTTTTGCCCTTTTCACTTATGATTTTGATGAACTAGTTCTTTTGATGTTATTTTCATTAACCCAATCAGGTATGATGTTAAGGATAATTAGAGGGTGAAAATAGAGCGCATTTTATTTTTGTGATAAGAGATGTGTAATTTTTATTTATATGACTAATTTCTTTTTTAATCGTTTTTCCATCTCGAAAGGGATTTCCCATTTCAACCATAACAGTAACTTATTGGGCTTTTTCATCAAATTTAATCAGAAAAGGTTGCGGAGAGAATAAAACATATGATATATACTTCAAGAAACGTATTTTGTCATTCTTTGTCGACCATTCAAGCAAAATATTGCTCTCAGCACATGCTTATAGAAAGATCGGAACTTGAAAAATACCCAGCTAAAGAAACGCACTCTTCAAATTGTTTTTAAATTTCGTCATTAAACACCAAGTTGCATAGAACTCTCTCTCTCTCTCTCTCTCTCTCTCTCTCTCTCTCTCTCTCTCTCACATAAACTTTTCACCATGACCCAGAACAAAACACACTGCCAATGCAAGGAAGCAATGGTAAAAACCCAAAACTAAACCAAATGGACGAGCAAACCCCAATCCCGGACACAGCAAAAACGTAAGATTATGCATCTCCTCTCCAAACAAAACTAGGAAATGCCCTCATTTTCATCACCTTCCACCTAATTTTCACGTGTTGTTTAAGCAAAGCGAAAGCCGGAACGATGAAAAACCCATCGATGATACTGCGTGAATGAGAGTGCACGCCAACCCGTGCTAAAAAGAAGCAAATAAATGGCACCACGCCGATAAAGACAGGAGAAAAATAATTCCGTTGCGATTTCAATCAACTTTCTTCCAAAACCATGGAATCCTATCTCAAAAATGCGTAAATAACAACACAAATGGGCGACCAGAAGACAAAACAGATGATAAAAGAGGTTTAAGGTAAGATAAAATGACATTAGTCAAGTTCACTGGGAGACTCCAAGCCACTTCGAGAAGTTCTCGAATTCAGTGTAATCACTGTCTGAGATCATTGTCTGATACCATGCCTTTCCGGCTGACCTAATCGCTGCTGCATCCTCCTGCAAGCACAAGCGAACAACAAAAATAGGAGATGAGTCATGTGTATGAAGCAATTCTTCAACAGAATTCCTCTGGCCCAAATAATTAAAGACAGAGCAGGCCAAACTACAGAGAATCGCCACAAAAATAGCTCGAGTTTGTTAAGTTTAAGTCCAAGAGAAGATGTGAACTGAGGGACACAAGAAAGATGAACATTGGCCACAAAGTTGGTCATCATATAGCAGTCGCAGGTGAATGGATGACACCTGCATATACTTTACAAAACACACAGCAACTCACAAGAAGCTAAATAATGGCAATGCATCAAATTAACTTCACGGACAAACATACATCACAAGCCTATAAAGATTCCCAACTTCAAATTTGCTCAACCGTAAAATATGCAAATGGCACAGACTAGCCCAACATGAGTTCTCGCCATTATGCCAGAAGAATACTTCTTTCTAAAAGAGATTAGTGCCAAAAATATGTGATGGTAGCAGAACTATTCCACTATGGTGATAAGCTCATCGCAGATAGCTCAAGAGCACTTCTCATCTTTCTAGTCTAGTCTAATGCGATATTCATTCTCATGGATGTTCAACGCCAATACTTATGGATGAAGTTCATCTCACAGAACAAAAGCAAACCAATTTCAGTATCAAATAACTTTGGAGGAGTTCCACCTGATCAAAATTCGAGAAGTTATAAGTAAGCACTCGCCGCAGATACTTCAAGTCCAATCACAAGACCACAATCACTACGAGTTCCATCGAACAGAGTACCAATGCACACGCTCGACACATTAACGTCATGCTAAAATATCATAAATTGCACCATGTCCTTTGATTATAGCAACACGACCTCGAAAAACGTATCTATGAATATGTAAACAATCATACTCATTAGATGTCCGATAGAAGAACAAGCTATAGTGGAATACAAAGAGAGTACCTTGGTAAGGGGCTTCCTCTTCTTGTCGAGCTTCTCCTTCTTGGCCTTCACGCGCTGCGCCTCGGCCAAAAGAGACATCCTCCTGGCGGTCTTGGCATAAGGGTTGAGCCTCAACATGGTGTTCAGGTTCTTCAATGGGTTCTTCTTCAACGGCGCCCTCTTCACATCCTTATTGATCGGCCGCACCACCGACTGGACCTCGTCGGAGTTGATGATCCTCGACAAATCGGCATTCAACATCTTCGACCGCGGCAGCACGTAGCCCTTCTTCTTCTCGGAGGTCTTCTCGAACGACCCGTAGATCGAGTCGAGCTTCTCGAACGCGGACTTCGTCCAGATGACGAACCGCCCGAGGTGGCCTCCCGGGGCGAGCTTGAGCAGGTTGAGGCGCTCGACGTTGGCGACCTCGACGCCGGGGATGTTGCGGAAGGCCTTCTCGATCTTGGCGCCCTCGGAGCCGTACACGACGAGGGGGCCCTTGCGGTTGATGTAGCGGCGGTTGCGCATCTTGCCCTTCCCGGCGCGGATGCCCATGCTGTCCTTGGCCTTCTCGGCGTCGGGGAAGGCCCCGATCTGCCTGAGGACCTTCTCGGCCGCGGCGGTCTTCTCGACGGCCTCGGCGGCGTCGGAGACGACGAGGGGCAGCTCGGGGACGGACTCGACGCGGTGGCCACGGGCCAGGACGAGGGCAGGGATGGCGGTGGCGGCGATGGCGGAGGCGACGGCGTAGCGCTTCTGGTTCACGTTGACGCGGCGGTGCCAGCGGCGCCAGGTCTTGGTGGGGGCGAACATGCGGCCGCCGCGGCACATGTTGCCGAAGGCGCCCTGGCCGGCGCGGTGGGTGCCACCGCCGGGGACGCGGGGGATACGGGAGACGGCGCGGCCGGTGCCCCAGGACTCGGCGGAGGTCTGGTGGCCGGCGCGCTTGGACACGGCGTAGGGCTGGCGGCTGTTCTTGGAGATGTTGGAGTGGACGAAGCCGACGATGTCGGGGCGGATCGAGGACCTCATGACGTCCGGCAAGGGGAGGGTGGCGGCGGAGTCGGTGGCCATGTCGCCCTCCAGCGACTGGATGGTCACGAGGGGCGGGCGGCGGCGGCCATTGGCGGTGGCGGTGGCGGCGGCGGCGGTCGGGCGGGAAGGGAGTGAGGGAGGCGGAAGTGAGGGTTTATCGGATATGCGGACTCAGAGGGAAATTAGGGTTTCGAGATGGTTCGGTATTTATATGCAGAGACAGGACGAAGAAGATGGACGAATTTACGGGCCTGCCATCGTTGTTTTGGGCTGGGCTTTCTAATGAGCATTTTTTAGACTGTATCGAAGGAGGCCCAGGCCCAGTATCAAAGAGTGGGCCCCGCTTATGGGAATTTGATCGTTCGGGACTCCATCGATAGAGTTAGATCGTCGAAGATCTAGAGGTGGCGATCCCGAATTTGGTGGCTAACAGACAATCCCTCTTCTGAAACCAAAAGGAAAGGTCGTGCATGTACCAACTTTCAATAGAAAGTGCTTTGGTGTTGAGTCATGCAATGAAAGTGAGTTGAGTTTGGACATCGATCAATTTGTGTATGCATTGAGATATCGAGGTATGACATGGTCCATGAAAATTGTATTATGATATGATTTAGTTGATCCAACTTTCATGTGTATAAATCCATTTGATATAAGTCAACAACGCAATATTTTTAACGGGGTTTGGGAACGAGTGAGCACCCATGTTCACTCATAGTACTAAATACTCTTTCTAAAATTTAGCTAAAACAAAGCATGCAAATTCAAAATAAATTTAGAAACAAAATGATAAGTAAAGTATTATTGATTATTAATTATTCTTCCCTATGAATGTCCTCTCCCTTATCATGGCCGCCCATGAAAACATTTTCTTTTACAAATGCTTCACCAAAACTCATTGCTTATTATATTTCATGCCCATCCCAAAAAATATTCAGTGGTATCAACTCACCACATCATCGACACGCATGACATGAGTGATCCATTAAAAAAATGATACATGTCCAAGCGATATAAAAATTAAGACTCCGTTCGTTTCATGGAAAATAATTTCCGGGAAAATGTTTTCCGGATTTTTCGGCATTCGTTTTACGGAAAATGAATTCCCTAGGGAAAATATTTTCCATTAAAGGAAAAAAGTATTCTAAAGTAGAGGAAATTTTTTTCTACTTTTAAAAAGTTGAAAACATTTTCCTATTTGATCTCTCTTATCTCATACCTCTACAAATTCTCACTTCCTCCTCCCATTTCTTCTTCTTCTTTTCTTTTTTTATTTGAATTATTTTTTAATTTGAATTATTTTTAATTTTATTTTTTCTTTTTTTTTTTTTTTTTTTTTTTTCTCATCTTCTTCTTTTTTTGGCTAGTGGTCAGACTAGGTGAACCTTAAGCTTGTCAATCTCAAACTCATGCTCATCGATCTTGCGAGCCTCGAGCTTAATGCTCGCGCTCGCCAATCTAGTGAGCATAAAATATTTTCCTTATTGAATACCGGAAAATATTTTCCAAAATATTTTTCAAATTTTAACCAAACACCAAAAAATATTATCATTTTCCTAAAAAATGACTTCTTGAAAAATATTTTCCAGAAATGATCAATTTTTCGCAAAATAAACGGACCCTAAAAGATGAAAAATTTAAAGTTCTATAGGCTTGTTAAATATGATGTTCTCTCTATCTCATCTTTCCCCGTCTTCTCTCCAGCTCTCTATCTTCTTTTATTTCAAATTCACTCTAAACACCTCACTCCTCTACCTCTCCTCTCTATCTCGCAAAATCCAATGACCACCTCCACACAACCTCCAAACAACTGCCGCTGAACACTCTCTCTCTCTCTAAGAGGTTGTCAAAGAGAAATTGACAATGAGAGAGGACAAACTCAAACTCCCTGTCATTATTGTCGTGGCCACCTCTGCATTTACTAGCACTATCTTCTTTTTCATTGTCCGCTCGCCCTGCTTTCTAATGGAGCATTAAAGCAACATACAACACAACTACCAAAACCTGTCATGGTGAGACAGTGCCGTTGAGTAGAACTGCATGTCCAGGTGAATACCTAGAGCACATGAGAGTTGTAGATGAAGTACTCAATACTTATTCCATGCTCATCCATAAGGGCTTCACTTCAATTCAAGTTGCACTCCCTGATGAATTGTAGAATCTAAACAAAATAGGGTAAATTAAAGTTGCACTCACTAATGAATTGTAGAATCTAAACAACATAGGTAAGTGGACTAAAAGTCCTAAACTTATGGTCAAAGCATAATTAAGTTTTAAAATTTTAAAAAACATGTAATCGAGTAATCGTGGTTGATGCCTCGCCGACATTGTTTGTCTTAAGAAAGAAATGGAAAAAACCACATCAACATTTTTCCTTTAACTAAATTAGAGGGATTTAACTGCATCAATCATGACGTGCAAGAATGACATGTGACGAGATTAATCACATGTAATAAGATATGACAAATCAGATGCAAAATGGGATGTTGAATTGACATTACATGCTGTATGACATGCCAAATTAAATCGAAGACATGACAATGATAATGTTGGAAAAATTATCCAAAAAACCCATAAATTTATTATATAGCTGTTAATTTAGTTCTAAAAATTATAATTTGGCCATTATAATTTTAAACCTTTTGAAAATACTAAGTTGGTATCTAGTCAACACTTCTACGTAATATGGCTTGTGTCTAATGAGGACAATTTACTCAAAATGATGATGTTGTGATAAATTTTATTGATTTTTCTATGATTTTTGGGCTTGAATTAAAAAGTTTTCCACATGCCTAGGATGTGTTTGAAATATTACTAATATGTTTTGTTGCATCTTCGATAGGAAAAACATGAAAATGGCAAAACTAGGCATAAGGCATCTTTGTAATTTTTGACAAAGTTACGGGCTTTGAAAATTTATAGAATTGAGAGGAAGGTTTTTTTTTCTTTTAATCAAGAAGAGGGTAATGTTAACGGGTTTATTTTATAGGTTTTAGTGTTCATCAGTAGGTTATTAAGTAAGATTAATTAACGAAATTCAAGCCGATTCATAATTACTAGTTTTGAACACTTTATGGGTGAGACCTCCACCACTTATTCCTTTTTTTTTTTTTTTGGAGAAAAAATCTGAGATATCTACAGTAATTATTATTTAGTTTTTCCATGCTAGTCATTTCAAGATGGTATCTCATGTTTCATGCATATAAGGCAAAAAGATCATGAGCATGCCATTTTACACAAGTCTCACAAGCTCGAACTAACGGTTGTTTTTACATGACCAATCAAACCATCACGATCACCCGTGGTGGTGGTATAGTAGTTGAGTTTGGGAAGCGGAGTTCAAATTTTGGGAGAAAGGTGCCCACGACTTGTCTCGAAATGGTGGTGGTAACGTCGTGTCTAGGACAGAAAGGGTGGTGGTAACTCTCCGCTTTGTTTATTTTTTGGGTACGATGCGGAAGTTTCCTAGATACCAAAAAAAAAAAAAAAATTTCAAACCATCACAAATTCAAAGGACACAGGAGAGAGAAAAAAAGAGAAATCACAATTCTGTGCATGAGACGAGAGAGAGAGAGAGAGGAGACGAGGCTTAGGTGAGAATCATCAGCACCTTTCGTCCGAATGAGAGGGCCATTGATCCTCATCAAGGACAAAGGCTGCGACTAGCCTTGCTCGAGCTTGGCATGGGTGCAGTGGTTAGTAATGATCCAATCCCTGACTTGCCCCTACCTCTTAAGAAAAATTATGGCGGTAATCTCGGTATATGTGAATTCAAAGCTTACACGCACCGGAATCATGCAATAATGGCTCATCTCTCTATCTTTCCCAGGCGGTTTGTGTTTTTTTTAAATTCTATAAGGTCCAATGACGCCGTCATGACAACAATCTTATTAAATAGTCTTACACATTAGATGTCAACATCTTTTCATTTCATGTGGACCATCTAGTTGGGTGGGCCTAGGATATCTTTGACTTGCTCAGGCCCAAACCTCTTGAAGACCCACCTAGGCCCGCCTATTAGTCCACCTCTCTCTCTCCTTTTTTTCATTTTTTAGCTAAAACAAAATAAAATGGAAATAAGAAAAAAAATAATGATAGGATTTTGTGTTATTCAATTTTATTCCTTTACCTATAAGCTTTTTACTGCATGTCTCTCCTAGGTTAGGAATTTAGGTTTATTTTATGGCTCGTGTTATTTCCACCCCCTTTGAATTGATTGTATTATCCATTGCATGTGTCACTCTTGATTTAAAATTATTTCTTACCTTTTTGTCTTCTTCTTTTTTCAATTTCACTAAAAGAGAAAACTTATCCACATCCATTCCAAACAATTCTTTTCACCTTTGCCGCTTCTTCTATACTCATTACATTTCAACGTTTCCTTCATGTTTGTCTTCATTTAAATTATTTCCATTATTATAATTTAAGCAAATACTAATCATATATCAAAGTAAAGAAATGTTAGTTTTATTTGCAAATTGTTTACTTTATGTCCCTAAGAATATTTTCATGATTAGGAGTTTTTCGACTTTGATTTTTTTATGCAAATTTACAAGAATTTACTCAAAAATTGAATATTGTTGTTATTGTATGCATTATACACAATTTACTCAAAGGTTATCCTCTCACATGTGCTTAAGTTAATATTTTAATAATATTTTTCTAGTACAAAAAAAACAAATATCAATATAATTAAAAAATTAATTAGTTTTTTTAATTAGAAGCACAATAATTAGTTAACTATCTACAAAATAAACTATTTTCTGAAGAAGAATTAAACAAATTTTGTTTCAAATGAGAAAGAAAAAGAAAAAACTAAAAGAAGAAAAAGAGAAGGCATGCATTAGTCTAACATCAAGAGAGAGCCTCATATTTAATCTTAATAATTATTGTTTGTTAGGAGCATGATAATTTTTCATAATAAAATTTTAAAAAAAAAGAAAAAAGGTAAGAAATATCATTACATCAAAAGTAAGATAAGATTTGCAAGGGGTAATGTAGTTATTTCAATATAAATTAAGGTGTCGGGAGCTAATAAAGAGGGAAAATAGTACGAGCCTATTTTATCCTATGAGTGTTTATAAATTCTAAATATCAAATGAAATCATTAATAAAACATGATTTGAAATCACTCGACACAATCGAGAGGAACTCAAATCGCAGACTTCAGACCCTCAAGATTCGGCCCAAAATTGGATCGACGGGAATCATGTAAGCATGTTAAAAAAAAAAAAAAAAAAAAACATGTAATAAGAAACGCGAAAAAGACAAACGAGGAATATCGCTGCGACCCTTGTTTTGGGAGACCGCTTTCGCGCAGCACTCCCCCCCTTATCTTCTTCCTCCCTCCTTATCTGTTTTATCCATCACATACACCCCGTTTCGCTCTCCTTCCCCCTCTCCCTTTCCAGAGCTTCTCCTCCCGAGTACCCATTTGGACATTGCCTCTCTCCCTTCTCTTATCGTGCATCAAAATGAGGAGCGAATGAGACTCACCCATCTGCGATTGAATGAGGATTTGCGGAATCTCGGGGGAAGTGCAGAGGATGTCTTCATGCCTGCTCCCGCAGTTCAAGTGCCAGCCGGACAGCTTCTCCATTCAGTTCAGGACGCACACCCGTAAGCTCTCTCCCGGCTCGGTTCGCCGCTTCCTCATTGCTATATGCCCTTTTGATCGGTTTGTCGAAATGGGCTTGTTTTTCGTTCTTTTTTCCTGTGCGCTGTGGGTGAGTTTCGGTTTCTTGATTTTCGCATTGGTGCTTGGTTTTCTGGTTTTTGAATGGAAATGGACCCATGACTAGTTTTGGGCATTATAATTCAGCTGTGTAGTCGTCGGTTGTTTGCTGCAAGGGCCGTCTGTCGTGACGTGGAGAATCTGCTCCTCATTTCTCTGTCTTCCTTGGGCTTTGTTATTGATTGCTGGACTCTAATAATGTCAATGTCTCTGAGTTATAACTTTATGGGTCTAATTCGGTTTCTCTTAGTTAAATTTTCACGACTTCTTAGAATCTGGAAGAAGCTAAAGTTGTCACTTGAGATAATGTTAATGGGAAACGGCTTGCATACTGCACTTATAGCGGATTATGTACTGTTGTGCTTATTGCCAATAGTAAGATGGTAGTTGATTCCTTGTAGTCTATGTAATGCTCTCATGCTAGATTTGAAGTCCCTTAAGACACCTGAAGGTGAATAGGTAGTACCTATGGAGGCTGAATCTGTGTTTTTATCATGGTAAGTCAACCCAAATTACCTGGACGGAAAGGGACTTGCCGGTGTTGGAGTTATCTTGAGGGTTTTTATCTTGTCCACGCTCTAATGGCCAATGTCTCCAATGGATATCATTGGGGAAACAAGTTAGTGCTGAGTTTGCAAAAGGCCGTGTGGCAATAAGCCATTTGACAGGGACACGAGTTGGAGTTGTGTGAAGAACAAGTTACTATGGCCATTACACTTGTACCATTCTTGCTTCACCTCTCTGTTTGTATCATAACGACTATCTTAATAATTACTCCCTCTTTCTTATTGGTTCACTGAAATATTCTTGCTGGACTTGCTGTTCAAAGTTGGTTGATTTCAGGAAGGATATCTTACTTTTTAGAATTTTTACTCTTCAGGCAATTGGTTAACAATAGTTAAATGTGCTCTGTTCCTTATTGTGCCAAGTATGAAAGGGCAGAAGCTTTGCTGTTATTTTTTATCATAAGTAAATGATTATGAGGCATAGCCATGGACTTTTTAAAATTTATTATGCTCTTTTATGTGACTGTAATGAACCTCGTTACCATTGTTTAGAAATTGTTTTGCAGAGAAAAATAGAGAGACTACTTATTTCCGTGCACAATGTCTATTGTCCACCACTTCTCCATCGACATTGTCATCAGCTGCAACAGCTGTCGTCCTTGACATGGAAAAACTGAGATTGCCTTCTTTAGAAGTTCTTACAGATTCACCAACTTCAAACAGGCCTTGGACATATACAGGGGCAGTTGGTCCACCTGCAGAGGTGAAAGGCTTGTTTCTATACAAATGGTGGAATTTCTTTTGGGGCATTTCTATTTTTGTGTGGAGGATAACTAATATATTGCATTATTCGACCCAAATTCCCAATGTTTAATTGATCTTCTAAGTTGGCTTTGTGATTATGATCGAGCTCAGGCTTTTTTCAACATTGTTCACCGAGCATTCTGCTCTTTTTATGTAATTAATTGCGGTTGATTTTATGTTCTTTTCCTTCATAAAAAAGACATTGTCTATGCTTTGTCTAAGGCTTGCAATTCAAGATTCCGTTCTTCCTGTCACTTATAAAGCAGTTTTGTCCTCTACCTGTATCAAATTACTATTCTTTTAGCCCTTCTTTAATTTGAGCTTTCTCATCAGGTAAATCTTGGTGCAACTTTAGCTACAGAAACACTTTTAACAAGTGATGAGGCAATAATAGCTGCAGCTGCTTCTGAAGCGGTTACTCTTGCAAAGGCAGCTTTGAAATCTGCAAAACATGCGGCACTTATGATCAGGAATGAAAGTTCTTCAAATATTGATAATAAGCTTGAACTTTCATCCAGAACAAGTACTTCTCTTTCAAAGCATGCTGAACTGTTGGAGCTGGAACATTCCAATAATTTGACAGAATTGATGGAACCTGAGGGTGGGCTGAGGGAAGAAAATGTCATGCAGTACTCAACGGACAAATCTGAAGATCTGGAGCCAACCCATGAAGAGCTACAACTTCTGCAAGAACAGCTCTTCGAAAGCATAGCCGTAAGATCACGGCGGCAAACGGAAAGGAAAGAAAGAAGAGGAAGAGCAGCAGAAAAAGCAGCTGCGAATGTAGTTTCTGTGAAGTCGGGTTCTCTTAGTAAGAAGAAGCGTGCAGCTTTACAAGACGTAGATTACTCTGATCCATTGCGCTACTTGAGAGGAACCACTAGCAGTTCCAGGCTTCTTACTGCCACGGAAGAAACGGAATTGTCAGAAGGAATACAGGTAGAACAAGTGCATATTCCCTAGTTTGCGAATTTCTTACCTCTACTGGTAGAGTATATTTTTCTGTTATGTTTTTTATGAACAAAAACTCTCTGAGGTACTCTATTGTTAATCCCTACTCTGTACATTTGGGGGGCCCTTGGACAGGACTCATTTGACCTAGTCTGGATGAATTTCCATGGTTAGTGGTTCATATGCGGCCTTACCATCTGGGCTATCAATGCAATCGTATTCTTTTTTTTATGCTGGAATATCACTTGATTTACTAGGAGACAAATAATTGAACTGCTAAATTAGTTAGAAAAGATCTTGAAATGAACTTTATTAAAATTGGAATGAGAAGAATCTCTGTCTTAGTTTAAATCACTGAGAGACCTCTGACTTTGGTAATGGATCAATATTACAACCAGGGCTCTTTTTAGAAAAGAAAGTTTCCCTGTCTTGTCAAAACTGTGAAGGTTTTTCCTAGTAGGCCTGCTGCTTGTGGTAACTGAATAGAAGAGCTTTAGTATTTTTTAGTTTTAAATACGAATATAAAAATGGAAGCCATGTGCCTAGTAATTGTGCATTGAAAATGGAATGAGAAAAGGTACTTTTTATTGGTCAAGCATACCTCTTTTACATCTCCAATACTTGAAGTAAAGAATTCTTTAATTTTTGCAGGGGAAGTGCCTGTGCTGCAGGCCACCCTGTTGAGTGGATTTTATTTATATCCAATGATGCATGTTCCCCTGGTTCCTTTCTTTTTTTTTTTTTTTTTTTTTGCTGATTCTTTTCTCTTGACTCACTTTCCGATGTCATTCAGGATTTATTGAAGCTGGAAGCACTCCAGGTGGAGCTAACCGAGCGATGCGGAGGTGAGCCAGCCTTTGCACAATGGGCAGCTGCTGCAGGAGTTGATCAGAAGACTCTAAGGAAGCGTTTGAACTATGGAAGACTTTGTAAAGACAAAATGATCAAAAGCAACATAAGGCTTGTTATATCCATTGCAAAAAATTATCAGGGAGCTGGAATGAATCTTCAAGATCTTGTGCAGGTATCTTATTTTGGCCTTGTACTTTTTGCAATATGATGATTCGATGGTTTTATTGAGTTTCAAACTTCATCACACATATGAAAGAATATCAAATCCTTGGTTCTGGTTCATGATCAACAGGAAGGATGTCGTGGTTTGGTAAGAGGTTGTGAGAAGTTTGATGCTTCAAAGGGGTTCAAGTTTTCTACATATGCTCATTGGTGGATAAAGCAGGCAGTTCGAAAGTCTCTTTCCGATCAGTCCAGGACAATTCGTTTACCAGTATGTTTCACAACTTGTCATTTGCAAGTCTTTCTACTTTGTATGTAGGAGGAAAAAGAATTGGTGGGGCTTTTACCAAACCCAGATTCTCATCATCTGTAATGTTGATTATCTCCATTAAACAGTTCCACATGGTTGAGGCAACATATAGAGTGAAGGAGGCGAGGAAGCAATTGTACAGCGAAAATGGAAGACAACCGGACAATGAGGAAGTAGCAGAGGCGACAGGGCTATCAATGAAGAGGCTTAACGCTGTTCTCATGACACCTAAAGCTCCAAGATCTCTTGACCAAAAGATTGGAATCAATCAAAATCTCAAACCTTCGGTAAGCCCCCCTTCACTGTCAAATGGATGATGAGGCGTAGTTAACTTTCTTCAGATTGTCACCACCCTTGGTGATCTTCTATTGCTGGCACTTGCATTTTCAGTTTGGTGTTTGTCAGTGCTTTCTGAGTAAAACTTGCAGACTAAATATTTAGTATGAACAGTAATCGGATCAAACCTAAACCCAGTTGAAAAGGTAAAACTTTAGCCAAATATACAGTTAAGATGATTTTTCTCAAAGTTGTGATAGTCAAATGTGCAAATGTGAAAAGTCCTTAGATTAATGATAAATTTTAGCATGCATGGGCAATACTTTCAGCCCGAAGAACATTCATCACATCATGTAAAACATTTGTACTTCGAAATCGGGTGAACAGCTGTGCCATGGGCATCCCCTTCCGATTTCTTGACAATTTTATTATTTTCTGAACATGTACTTTTTTATGCTTTTTACAAATTACCTTTGATCTTTTTCCTTTTTTCATTTTTTGAAACTTGGAAACGTGCCCTAACTATGTGCATGGGTTTTGTAAAATTTCCTGGGTGTGTAGGTTACCCTGTCTCTGCATTCTAAATGAGATCAGGCAGGCACATGCTGGAGATGTTGAACTTCTCAGCTCTCAACCCATGGTTGAGAGCCTTCTTGTCACTTTGTCACTAGTTTATTGTGCTGTGGGGTTGTGTGCAACCTACATTTCATCGAATTTCCAGTTCACATTGTCAATTCAATTCTGTTTTTCACTCAACAACTTCATTCTCTCTATCGCCTTGTTTTCTTGTCAATTTTGGTATATGTTGGCAATAAGCAGGTGTGCTTTTATGCTAATTGTATCTTGTGAAATGCAAGTATCCATTTTGTTCTATGTTCATTCTTTTCCTTATTCACTGCCAATGTGTTTTCTCTTCATGGAAGTTAAACTCACCTGTGTAACACGTTGTATCATGTTGTGTCACCTTGGGACAAGTTTGTAAATCTTTATGCATTCTCATATCATATAGACTGAGAAAGTCCATTTTTTCACCTCCTTAGCAACTTCAAGCATATGTTGCCAATACCATCTTATGGCTAATGAGATTAGATTATGCAAATAAAGTCCTTCATTCTGTGAAATGTGTAGTGCTAGTTTGTAAATTACATCTTTGGACCGGTTAACTTGGTGGTTAATTTTCGAAAAAGCCCCAGATTTTTTGTCATGTGAATGCCCTTCTAATCATTTCCTCTCTTTCAACAGGAAGTGATAGCCGATCCCAATGCAGAAACATCTGAAGATGTGCTGTTAAAGCAGTTTATGAGGCAGGACCTGGAGAAGGTACTGGACACCCTCAACCCGCGAGAGAAGCAAGTGGTGAGGTGGAGGTTCGGCCTCGAAGACGGGAGGATGAAGACGCTGCAAGAAATCGGGGAGCTCATGAGTGTGAGCAGGGAAAGGATAAGGCAAATCGAGTCGTGCGCGTTTCGCAAGCTCAAGAACAAGAAGAGAACTAAACATTTGCAACAGTACGTGCTCGCATAGGCCGAGCATCGGGCTTCTCGAAGTCTGTGCTCTCTCGTTTTACTTTCTTTCCTGTCCATATCTTTCTCATTTTGATTTTCGGCTATATATCACATATTTTCTTCTTCTTGGCTGCTATCCCAACGGTGAATCTGTCGGAATGCACCATACTTAAAATTGTTGTAGGAACACAAATTCTTAGGTGAGGAATTTTTTGGTACATTTTGATGATCGTGTCATGTTTACATCTTCCAAAAGGAGGAGAAACGAAGTCACAAGTCATCCCCCTGTCCTGATGATGAAGGATTTTTTGCCTTTTCTGAAAGCTGTCTTGGAAGCGTTGGAACTTTTTCAATGGCCTGAAAGCCCGAGCTGATCAAAACCATAATTTCTTTCCGCTCGGGATGTTTCCGGCTACAGGGCAGCCGACGTCAAAATCCCGGGCTAGGTTGGACCGGCCGAAATTAGTTAATTAGCCGTATAAAGGATCAAGAAAGTACAGAGAAACCATAATCATGGCCTTGTAAGGCCGAACTTGATTTTCCTTGGACCCTAGAATGGGCCCTGCATACATTTCAGAGAAAAGAAGACTAATTATGTAATTTCCGAACCGGGTTTAGATTCAACTGGACAGACCAAACCGGGAGTGATCCGTCCCCTAGCTAGCTAGTGACCCTTGATGGAGTCAATTTATCAAGCACAGGGAAAGTTTTCACAGCCCATTAGGTTCATGCCGAGCCTAATTTCTTTCACACACACAAATGTCGTACATCCCTTGTCTTTTATCACTCTGGAAATACGTGAAAATAACTATTATCTTTTAGAGATAAATTATAATTCGTGTCCTTCGCGTGGCCATTGACTTTCGAACGATCGAGTATTAGCTGCCGCGATTTTGGTACATATGATTATGCATTTGATGAGACCTCTCAAATTAATATAGTCATATCAATATGAGAATAATCGGAGTCTTGTTGACAATGATTAACCTAGTGTTACCTTTATTTCTCAAAACCTTTTGACACGGTCTCGGCTTGCTGTCAAATCTTGGTTTTAGGAAAAAGCTTCTTTGGCAGTCTAGGATCGAGGATTTTCGCAACTTATCACTAATGGCGAGTATGGTTTTCGAATAAAACTTGGAACCGAAAAACTAGACCAATGGGAACTTGTTTGGCTTTAGGTCCAAGGTATATAGATAGGTTCTAGATTTTGAAAATTGAGAAAATAGGTGGAACTTATGAAAAGTTTGTGCTTTTATTTTTGCCTATACCTTCATTAGATCCTAAGATATTTGATGGAGTTTGATAATGAGTACATAATTTGAAACCACTAGTCTAGATTTGCATTTTAATGGAGTTTTATATTTTTCATACGTTTAAATATAAGTTTTGGTTAATGGGTTGCAATAACAAGTGATGGTTATGAGGGGTAATAATTCATTATAATCGTTTAATTAATAATATGAATAGACCTATGATAAGGTAGATTTCAGATTTAAAAAAATAAGAAACCTATTATAGTGGTTGAGTTTTAAGTTTCAGGTAGAACTTACACAGAACCTAAAACCAGCAGGATCTCTAGGAGAATCTCATATTGGTATTTCTAGTAAAAAGGATCCCGAGCTCGATGCATCCTTTTAGTGGGGCCCACGCATGATATGAGACCGGGCTTTAACTGGGAAGACGGGCCTCGTCGTCGTCGTCGTCGTCGTCTTCTTCTTCTTCTCGCGAAATTCGTCGAATGTGATCGCGCATGTCCATGTCGCAGTCGCGCTGGCAGTGGGAGAACGCCACCGCCGGAGCCGTCGCCGGGTTCGCCACCGTCGCCGCCGCGCACCCCCTCGACGTCGTCCGCACCCGATTCCAAGGTCTTTCTCTCTCTCTCTCTCTCTCTCTCTCTCCCTCTCGCTCGGGTGCTTCCGGCTTGTGTCGAGTTTTGGAGTTTGCTTTTGGCTGATACGGATTCGTCCGCGCGCTCACGCAGCGAACGACGGTAGAGTCGTGTGCCTCCCGGCGTACAGGAACACTGCCCAGGCGCTCTTCACCATTGCTCGCTCCGAGGTTCTCTCTCTCTCTCTCTCTATCTATGGGCTGAAAGTGCTTGCGTTGAGATGGTTCGGTAGTGTGCTCTTCACATGGACGGCCCTTCTTGCTTAATATGGTGTGATTTCGTAAGGGCCTACTTTCTTGAGGTGGGAAATTCTTGTAGAGCTCCTTAGAATTTTAAATTTCGTGTCATAGTTGGGCTGTGAAGACCATGTTTTTTTGCTTGATGGCTGCTAGCTACGCTCTGCAACTTTGCGAATATCTTCTCGTGGTCAAAGACTCTTTCGATGATGTCCGCCCCATCGATAAGTTCTTCCTAATTAACCACTCAATTTGTTACTGCTGACTTTGCCCATCGAGATTCAGAGGGTAATTCATGAATGCGTGAAGGATGACAAAGGGATCTCTTTTTTCTTGATGTATTGTGATGGTCGCATCATGCAAGGAGTTAGGCTCCTCACTGTCTTCTATGTCTGTCTGTCTGTCTGTCTGATGTTACAACTTTGCCCGTTTTATTTGAGTTCTAGTCAAGTTTCTGCTGCATCATTATGCGTGCAACTCTAGTTTTATTGGTTTGACCTTTCCAACATTGGTCTTGGATGCCTGTCTGCAGTTTTAGATGCAGAAACAACTTTTGCAGACGTAAAAGAGTTTTTCATGCAGGGTTTGAGAGGTCTTTATGCTGGCTTCTTACCTGCCGTACTTGGGTCAAGCCTTTCATGGGGTCTATATTTCTTCTTGTAAGTGTCGTGCTTTTTATCTGTGATGTATTTGACCATTCAGTATTTGTTCTTTGTCCTCTTCCTTCATCTATTCTGAACATTCTGTTGCTTTCCTTTACTGTTTTCGGAAGTTTTATTTACTCATTTGACATTCTATGAGCAAGAAAAGTTGCATCCTTCAATTTGTTTTTGTAAATTCTGGAATTAGTTAGAGGAAGTCTTTGGCAAATACAAAGCTTGGAAATGGGGGTAGTTTCATCCAAAAAATTATTGCCAAAGAAGAGAATTGGATGGGTATTGCTACTTGAGTAGCAGTTTACTCTTGTCATTGTTGGGCCTGCTGTCAATATTAATGGCAAAGGCATTTCCTCAATGTATATTGATCTAAAAATAGCTGACTGTTCTTAAACAACTTTGTTTGCACATGCTAAAGGCATGTTTTTGGAGCATCCTACAGAGTAAGTCTTTCAAGCAACAGTGGAAAACTACATTGGAAGTATAGGTAGTGATATTTCAGTCAAAATCACCATCATGGCTTTGCATAGTAAAATCCTCTTCCCTTCTCTTGAGCAACTATTGGGCTAGTAGGAAAGAGCAATCACGTTTAAGCATTTTCTTTCTCCAAATTAAGTATAGGGCCGTAGGGAGACAATTCCCCATAAACCAGCACATGACATTATGGTCAGCTTTAAGATGCCAACCTAGACTATTTGATTCAGCAAATGCTGCATGTTTGGAGTCATTGTATTGACAATTGGAGTCGACTGTGTGATTTGAGAACCTCTTCAAAGTCCAGTCCTATTTAGACTGCTAAAATGATACAGCATTTAAATATCCAACCACACCTTATCTTGTAACTTAAGGGCATTGATTGCACAAAGTTATATAGGTTGCGTTGATCCAATTGAACCAATTAAATGGACAGTTTGACCAGGGAAAAAAGCTAGTTTGACTCAGCTTTGATGGTGAAGAAAGAAAAGATAACAATAGTAGCAGTAGTTATCATTCAAATCAACACCATGCTTGGACCATCTAACTATACAGTTGACCATGTGCTGATGAGAGTCAAACCATGTGATTGATACACAATGAACTGTAATGTTAGAAAGTTCATTAGGCTAAGAGTTAAATGTCAAACTCAGAGCTTCAAAGGCATGTGATGTGTTTTGTTTTCCTCCAGGTCTTACATTTCTTAGATTACCCTACGCTTCCAGTTGATGACCTAGCTTAAGCACAATTTCTATAGGAGTCATTTCATAGAGAGTCAGGTAGAAAAAGGCATGCTAGCTGATGACTACCTGACTCACCACTCTTCTCTTCTATTCAGGTGTGGAGTCAGCTATGACATGTATCACATGTAGACAAAGCTATGTTACTATACTTATCATGTTGGAAGTAGAAAGTGTAATAAGAGGTTTCTGAATGGTTTCACCAGTGGTTTCATCTAGTTGAACCGGATAAAGCAAGAACTTGACTGGTTCCCCTACGAATCTGGTTGTGAAATTGCAGTTTGTTCCAACTTATTCATCTGATTTTTGTCTTTAAACATCCAATTCATGGAATCATTTGATAGTATATCTTATCTTGATGGATAATGTGTTCGTGTGTACAACTGAGTTTTTTCCCTTGTAGCTATGGCCGAGCCAAGGAAAAATATTCTGCAAAGAGAGAGGAAAGCCTATCCCCTGGTCTTCATCTTGCTTCTGCTGCAGAAGCTGGAGCTCTGGTTAGTATGGTGAAGCTTCAATTACTATTTTCACCGCTGCTTTGAATCTGAACAATCTCTTGTTGCCCATAAAATGAACCAGTTTGCTGTATTGACCTTGTGTGAATATCTTATTCTTTCTATATGGATACTTAGTAACCTTTCTTTCATTTCGGTAAAGTTTGTGCTTTAAATATTAAGGTTCATGTTTCTGAGCAATGTACCTTTAACTGAAGCAATGGCATGATTTAGCCGCACACTAACCATTAACTTTGTGGAGAAGAGCTCATATTTGCAGGCAATTTTCAAAGAGGACAGAGTTTAACTTATATCAAAAAGAAAAGCTTTTAAAGATTGATTCTTTTTTGTTTCCACTGCTAGAGTGATAATAAACTGAACTATATGATGGGAAATTGAAACTTGATAAAGAACATTCACCATGTAAATCTCATCTTGGTGACTGATCTATTCCATAGTGTTGTGACAATTACTAAAGAAATCAACTCAAAGAATCTTAAAAAATTTGTAAGAACTTTATGTGCATACAGTCTGATAATCCAACAAGTAATTTGAGGCCCACTGGAGAGCCGAATAGGAGATTTGATAGGGAGAGGGTTTACTTTGAAAAAATTCACTGTAACTTGTCAACGCCTGAACTGTGTGATTTATTCTTCCAAAGAGAAGCAAAATTTAAGCAAGGAGAATCAGCTTCCAGCTAAAAATTTATGCTAATTGGATTCCTATGGGTATTACCATAGTGGAAACATAAGAGATTAAAGATTACATCATTATGATAAAGAAGATGTTAAACAGAGAATGGAAGCAGAATTTAAGATGTGGATTGCTGCACTAAAACAACATCCCAGGATCCTAATTCTGCAACCATCAGCCACCTCAAACTTGATCCTTGGAATGGATTGCATCCCTTTCTTACGAATTTCTAGATGCCAACTCCATATGAGGTCACCTGTTAGCAATTAAAATAGAGTTCGAGGATTTGCCTATGCAAGTCAAAAGATCTTTTAGAAGCTGAGATTGATTTTGAAATTGCAGATTAGAGCCGGTTAGTGAGTACTTTTGCACCGAGTTTCTGCTGCCCAATGTCTGAAGTCTCTAATATTATCAATGCTGCCCTTTCTGCAAATGACAAGACAAAAAAAGGCGTCGAGACTTTTTTTTTTCAAAAAGTTCCCAACTCACTAACTTCATTGAAAACAGACATGACACAATTATTAGTTACACTGCAGCTAAGATTGAAAGAAAGCTAATGACCATAAGGCCAGGGGCTTTATCACCATGATGTTTCTTACTGCCACTTTTGTTTAGAGCTCATATTTCCACACAAACAAGTTATCTTAAAATGAGAATTTACGGTATAAATATAAATAACCAAGAAAAACCTTGCTATATAAAAAGCTCAAAAAATTGGCCTTCAGCCACCTTATAAGTTGAAAAATTTGGAGGATGGCTTGCTACCAGGGTCAGTATGGATATGGTCATATTAATTCAAAGTACTCAGCTTTAAACTTTTGTTTGCTTCCGTTTGAGTTGGTCATTGATTCTTTGTTAAATCAAGAAAACATTATGTCTTTTATGATAGGAAAGTCCATAACCAGGTTACTTATATTCTTATTAACTTCTGTCATACTTTTGTATTGGCTTCTGATTTCCTTTTTCTATTTCAGTTGTGCTATCTAATCCAAATTATATGTGGATTTATGGTACTCAAAGTTTTGGTTATACTTGAACACACCTTCGGATGGTGAAGTCTTTTAATAAAGAACATGAGGATGTCTTTTCTTTTTACGTACTATGTTGGTTATCTACTAATATCTCTACGATAATCTTTTCAACTAAAATACATATTCTTCATTTGGATTGAATTGTTATGTTTTACCTGTGCATAGATGGACTAATGTTTTAGCAATCATATTAACCAATTATAAGATCATTCTTTGAAAAAGCAAAACATGTTTTTATACACAGAAATTGGCGACCTCCTTTTTTTTTTCCCTATCTCTTTTGCAATTTGCTGAACTTTATCATGTTGAGTTATATTACACTTTGGTCCCTTAGCATATCAGGGATTCACTTTGGTCTATTGTGATTTATGCCAATTGGCAAGGCACTTTACTGCATGTTTTTCATCATCTGGTACTTCCATCAGAAGTCATTGTCAACTTGCTTGTAGACTAGGCATAGCAGATTATTCTAGTGCTTGCAATAGAAAGATTGGGTGCCGTAACTGAAACAGCTAGAAATTCAGTGAGCATGGTGCTGGTAAATGATAAAAGTAGAGTGTAGACAAGTAATCCGATCTTCACATAGATTGTTAATATCTGAAGATGATATAACGTTTTCATCTGCAAATATTCCATAAGAACATCATGCCTTAAGCCGTGTCGTATGATTCTGCAACAACTGAGTAAAAGTTCTTTGTTGCTTTAAGCTGTTTAAAGGGCAGTGATTTAATCAATTGAGAGAGAGACATCATGCCTTAAGCCGTGTGGTATGATTCTGCAACAACTGAGTAAAAGTTCTTTGTTGCTTTAAGCTGTGTAAAGGGCAGTGATTTAATCAATTGAGAGAGAGAGGGAAGGAGGGAGGGAGGGAGGGAGGATACTACTTTGAATGAAGTATCATGTATGCCAATCTTTGGGATGATGGATGTTTCTCTACTTCTTAATGCATTTGGGAAGTGACAATAGTATTCCACTTCAAGGTGTCTGTAGAAAGAGTCTTGTGGCCACTACCTTCGAATGAAGTATCATGTATGCCAATCTTTGGGATGATGGATGGTTCTCTACTTAATGCATTTGGGAAGTGACAATAGTATTCCACTTCAAGGGGTCTTTAGTTTTTTATTTCTATATTAGTGTGGCTAAAAGTAGTATTCTTGGAAATAATCTCCCTATTATTTTGAATTTTTTGAATTGAGTTCTTGTTTTCCTTTGTACAGGTTTCTCTGTGCACAAATCCTGTTTGGCTCATAAAAACAAGATTGCAACTTCAGAATCCACTTCATCAAACCCAACCTTATTCTGGATTTTACGGTCTGCCTTGCACCTTGCATTGGCTTGCTTATTATGTCATCTCTGAGATACCAATATTTAAGTGAGTTGCATGACTTTGGCTCTGAAATTCTGTCAGCGGAGATGCTTCTCTGTGGATCTTGTTCACCAATTTTCATTCTTTAGAATTTGGAACATCATTCTATTAATTTAGCATATGTTACATTTATTCAATATATATTCTTTCATTGCAGGATTATTTATTTATTTATTTATTTATTTTAAATGTGCTTTGGTGCAGGTGGAAGATATGTATCCATTAGAATCCACCTGCAACATATATGTATATCCATTGCAGGAGAAATCCAGTATACTATGCACTTTCGAAACCTCAAATTAACTAATCTTTACTCTTCCACACATGTTTCTAGTTTTACTCTTGGATCAACCCCTTTCATTTACTCTACAAGATAACATAATACAACTTCCCTGATAGGTTTGACAGATGATCTCATTTTACAAATGATTCTGTTTGGGATTGGTAGTTTTGTTGATGACTAAAATAAAAGACAACTTCTACTTATTGTGGGAAAGAGAAATGCTATTCAATTTTGGATAAACTTGGATAGAACATGGCCTGTGAATCCTTTTTCTCTTATGCCGCTCTTTGTGGAGGCATCATTGATGCGTACTAACTGTTGGTTATTGCTTCATATGTGATGATCAGATGCTTTTAGAACCATACTGAGAGAGGAAGGTTGGCGTGCTTTATACAAAGGGATCGTTCCCAGTCTCTTTCTGGTAACTAATTGTATTTTATTGAACTTAGAGAGATTGGTCTGTAATATAGGAAATGATGATCCATTAGGGTAACTGGGAAGGGAGGAAGCCCCATTCCGGTTTTTTGCACAACAAGGATGGGTGAGAAACTTTGTAATTGTTTAGGGGAGAGTTTCCCTGACGTTCTGCTGCTATAGATTACTGTTGAGCATCTTTAGATAAATATTTCTATGTACTTTTATACGTTTGTGATGAGTAGCTTTCTGTTTTACCCTCTTTCCATTATTTTTCTTCTATGATCAATTGTCCTGCATTATTATCTCATTATGAAGTAATCTTTTAGCAGGTTTCTCATGGTGCTATTCAGTTCACTTCCTATGAGGAACTTCGGAAAGTTATTATTGAACTTAAGGCGAAAGGAAGGACGGAGAGGCCTGAAAGTGCTGATGAGATGCTGGTGAGCATATAATTACATTTTTTTCTGAGTATTGACTAGGCTTTATTTGTTTCACGGAAAATGAATGATTTGGAAAATAATTTTCTAAAAATGATTGTTTGTATTGCTTGAAATAATTAGTCAATGAAAGACATTTTCATTATTCACAATAACTTATGTCTAAACATTTTCGTAGATGATGAAAATATTTTTTGTTCATTCTTATTTGTAAGGGACAAAAGTTAATCATTTTTAGGAAAATGTTTTCCAAATTACTCATTTTCCGCAAAACAAATGCACCCAAGATGCTCGAGTATCTTCCATTAATAGCTAGTCTTGCAATTCTTTGAAATCGATCAGTTTTAAGGCTACAGTTCTACTGGTTATTGAAAATCCTTGTTCCATTTCATATATTGGGTGTATAGTTTTTCTGAGGCTTATCTATGTATTGTAGATAGGGGAAGAAATATCTATGAGTGCAATGTTTGCACTGGAGGTATTATCTGGCATTTTGAGATTGAAGTTGAGTATGTATTCAATGTTATAGATGGTAATGTTTCATCCATTAGCACTGCTGCCTGATATATGGAGCAGGGTTATTTGTAGGTAGAGTTGAAATTTTAGGAGATATACATTTGCAATAGATCTCATTTGCCAACAATCCATGCTTTGCAAGCTTTCAGAAATTTAATTCATGAAGCGGTCCCTAAATCTCTGCTTTTTGATGAACTGGTCAGGCAACACAAAATCCCAGATCCTAGAACACTAAAATGATGTTGCTGGTTGTTATGACTTCATATGGTACAAAAGTTGGAGAATCATGTTTAGGAACATCTTTTGATGATTGTATTCTAGTTCTTCTAAACTATTGATATAGTTAATAATTTTTTCTAATGCAAATGGTACTCTTGATTTAATTATGGAAAAATTGTTTCTGTAATGAACGTCCTCCTCCCCAACCACCACCACAATCAAAAAAGAAGAAATTGAATTACTTGTGTCTTTTCAAATCAGTTTTCATGGTAAAAAAACTCTTTCAATATTTTGTTTGCGATATGTCCAACTTAAGATTTCATCTGCAGAACTCTGTTGATTATGCAATACTGGGGGCATCCTCCAAACTTGCAGCCATTCTTATGAGTTATCCATTTCAGGTGAGCTTATTTACTGTGTTCAATCATTTTTCTTTCAATCTGTCATTTTCTGTTCATAATTGAATCGATTCTTGTTCCAGGTGATTCGAACTCGATTGCAGGTAATCCCATAGTCCAAATACATTCTCTCTTCTAAATTTGCTACTGCTTTGGAACTTTTTGACGACTCTGATTGACTAATTTTGATAAACTCAATGCTCTGTCAAATCTTCATTCTTTTGCAGCAACGGCCTTACACTGATGGTACTCCTAGATATATGGATACCTGGCATGTTGTGAAAGAAACTGCAAGGTAATGCAACTATATGTGATTGGGACTCCATCTCGCTCATTGAATGTTGAGGAGTACAGAATTTTCATGCCCTTTTGGCTTTGTAGGTTTGAAGGATTACGGGGTTTCTACAAAGGAATCACACCCAACATACTAAAAAATGTGCCTGCTTCTTCAATAACATTCATCGTGTATGAGAATGTGATGAAGTTGTTGAGGCTTGGAAGGATGAAAGAATAAATCTTTATTTTCTTGGGAGCAACGAGCATTTCATTTGGAAACTGCAATTTTGGCAATTTTGCATCTTCATTTTGTTAAGAGTAAGGGATAGATACCTTTTTAGGTCATTCAATTTTGGGCAATTTTGACTGTGTCATTCTGATTCAACCATCAAGAAGTAGTGAATGAATGAGTGACATGAACATTCCGTGTCGCTTTGATTTCAACCAACTTTGGACAAGTTGAGTGGTACTCAAGATTGAAGAAATTATGTTTTCCATATTCAAAATCACGAAGATGAAATAGAGTTGATGATTGGAGGGTTGCTGATTTGAACCGCCTGGAATTGAAACAAAATTTCAAGGGAAGAGAGAGCTTCATCAACTTGACAGTGCTAAGTATAGCGTGTTGCTTTTCCCTGGCAATGTCCTTATGGGGCTGGTGCTATTCCTCGTGTTCTGAGGATGTTTTGAATACAAAATTCAAATTCTTAGTCCAACGATCTTTGGCTGACAGACTGTAGCTTCAAGACATGGTTAGCACTAGCACCGACATTGCATCGACTATACAATTTGTCCTTCAATTGCAATCCCATATACGCATGTACAAGCTGATTCAAAGGCTAATCGACACGATTCTATCTGATTCCAGTTCTAGTAGATTAGACAAAAGGATTATCCCCTCTTTCAGCTCTGATTTAGAACGCAATAAGTGTACATGTGATTATTGTCATATTAATTAATCGTCATGCTTTGTTTTTAATTTGTTATGTCATGTTTTATATGATTATCGTCATGTGATGCCATCTCATCATTATGTCTTGCGTCCGACTTGTCATGTCATTTCGTCATCTTATTTTGTATTTGATTTGTAATGTCTTGCATGTGATTATTGATATTATATCATTGTCACACGTCATACATACTTTCACACACAGAGTCATGTCACTATACACGAGAAGACGGCATTCTCAGCCAATAATAACATTGAGCAAGTGTTCTGGTGACGTTTCAAGATTTTAAAACAATAATACCTTGCATGCTTAGGAAATAAATAGGTAAATATTCTAAGACTTAACAAAAATAGAGCTGTGGTGCCTAGTAGACTTGGGGATGCTAATCCATTCAATGTCTAACTGAACTCCTCAACCTTAGGTTTTTGTTTAATCGGTCCCTTCACACGTGCACCTATTTAGCTGGCTTTCCCATCATTATCTAAGCCTTTTGGGTGTGGTGGTAACTCTAGTCTGGATTTTACATTCGTTGTCATATCTTAATATTGTAAATTGCCCGAATCTAGGATTTGAAAAAGAATCACAGGGCCGAGATGCTATTGGCATGGCGACCCTTGGCTGGTGGGACGTCTTGATATATCACAATTGAAAAGCGGTATAAAAATGGCACCACCAGCTGAACAAACGCAAGTAAAAATCTTGAATTATAACAATGTCTTGATATATCACAATCTGCGTTTCAAATAGAAAAGGGGTATTGTTTTGAGAAATTTTTCTACATGACAAAAGGAGAAAAAAGAAAAGGAAAGGAGACAAAAATTAAACGAAAACGGTATTATTTGGAGAAATTTTTCTACATCAAATCATCCCTTTCTAATTAAAATGACCAGCAATGATTAAATAAATTATCAACTTAATTAATAAAAGTTAAAGAGTCACTCTAGAAGGGGGAATTTTCTTTTTGTTCGCTCAAGTCTCATGGAATACCATATATATCTTGCTCTTTTCTAATATTATCTTGGTTCTCGATCTAATTTTAGTGGGAACTAGACCTTAGAAACCGGATCGATTGTCATCAGGAATTGGAACCCGACCCATTCTCATGACTGGTTTAGTTTGATTTTCGATTCTTTTTAAGAATCATGTTCACTCCTTTGCTCATCCTAGTCAATTAGATCTTGTGTGCAAGCTCGTTGCATCATTAACCTTTTGATTTTGGTAGGTCCGACACAGGATCTAAGACCAGGCTCAAGACTAGGAAGACGGGCGCTGGTCTGCTTTGGTCATACGTTGTACCTCGAACAGGAAGACAGGAATCTAACGGAACAGAGAGACCAGTCTCCGGAATATTACGATGGCGCTGTTGGCGCAATCCCAACGCATTTCTCCTCCTCCTCCTCCTTCCTCTTCTTGCAGTAAGCGCGAGCGAATGAGTTGAGGCATCGCGCATTCGACATCGTCCCTTCCTGCCGCACGTCATGTCGCAGCCGCGCTGGCAGTGGGAGAACGCCGCCGCCGGGGCCCTCGCCGGGCTCTCCACCGTCGCCGCCACGCATCCCCTCGACGTCGTCCGCACCCGATTCCAAGGTCCCTCTCTCTCTCTCTCTCTCTCTCTCTCTCTCTCTGAGTTTTGAGTTTGCTTTTGACTGATATGGATTTTGTTCACGGGTTCCACGCAGCGAACGACGGTAGGGTCGCGTATCTCCCGACTTATAGGAACACCGCCCAAGCGCTCTTCACCATTGCTCGCTCCGAGGTTCTCTCAATTCCTGCTTCTTATTCTCTCTCTCTCTCTCTCTCTCTGTGTTTCCTTTCTCTTGTTTTGGTGTTGTCCTTTTGAGCTTTATTTATCAGTCAAATGAAAATTTTTGATAGTGGAGGGGATGGTGGTGATGGAGAAGGTAGAACGTGGTGCGACAATTTTGGTGTAGAGGCTCTTGAGCCTTTAGCAATCGCCGCTGGATGAACTGAAAGTGTTTGCGAATATGGAAATGGGGGGCTCGAATCGGGTAATGTACTTTCACATGGACGAACCTTCTTACTAATTACGGTGTAATTTTGAAAGGGCCCCGATTTTTGAGGTGGGAAATTCTTACGGAGCTCCTGAAGATTTTTTGTTTCATGCCATAGTTGGACTAAAAAGACCTCTGTCTTTTAGCTTGATGGCCGCTCACTGCACCCTGCAACTTTGTGAAAATATTCCTGCAGTCAGGGACTCTTTCAATGATGTGCACCCAATCAATAAGTGCTTCCTACCTCACCTTTCGATTTGTTCCTACCAACTTTGAGCATCGAGATCAGAGGGTAATTAATGAGTGCATCAAGGTTGACCAAGGGGTCTCTTTTCTCCATGCATTCGGATGATCATCGCATAAGGAGTCAGGATCTTCATTGTCTTCTATGCTTGTTGATGATGATGCTACGCCCCCAAAACTCGAATTCACTCTGGTTATCGAATATGATAAGGTTCCCCTATAAAGGATTACTAGGACCCTAACTTCAAGTATGTAGTTAGAGTCTAGGTGACTAGTTGGATGGAATTTCATGCTCAACTCTGCCATTGTCCTTTGAAAGCTAAAACTATTCTAATAATCTGTAAAGCCTTTAGGTAATTTTAAGTCTCTTGGAGGAAGTTACGACCAAAAAATTTAGGATGTTCATCTGAATTACCTGAGATCAAGCATCCCAAGTATTGCTATGTTTTTCTTGGTGGATTATATACTACAGAGAGATATATGGCTTGGATCCTAAATTGGTTTCCTTCACTTGCGAATATCAATTTTCTGTTGCATATTTTGTTGCTTTCTCCATAACCATCCCTTCGGATACTCTCCCTTTCTAATTTTATAGCTGTTTTCATATAGGGAACAGAGAAGCTTAAAGCATGTTCGATGCTGCCTGCTTTCTATATATGCTGATATGAGCACTTGCCAAACACATTGCATGAGATTATGAGAAGAAATTCATTGATTGCAGATATGATGTGTCTGTCTGTCTGTCTGTCTGTCTGTCTGTTTTCTTTCTCTCTTATCTTACCACTTTCCTTTATCATCCTGTTATATTGAGTTCTAGTTAAGTTTCTATGTCTTGTTATGTGTGCAACTCCAGCATTTCTTTGACCTTTCCATCATTGATCTTGAATGCCTGTATGTAGTTTTAGATGTAGAAACAACTTTTGCAGATGTAACAGAGTTTTTTTCAGGGTTTGAGAGGTCTTTATGCTGGCTTCTTACCTGCCGTACTTGGGTCGAGCCTATCATGGGGTCTATATTTCTTCTTGTAAGTGCTATTCTTGCTATTTGTGATGTATTTGACCATTCAGTACTTGTTCTTTGTCCTTCCCCTTGATCTCTTGTGAACTTTCTGTTGCTTCCTTTACTGGCCGGAATTTCTATATACTCATTTCACATTTATGAGCAAGGAAAGCTGCATCTTTCGATTTGTTTTAGTGAATCCTGCGATAAGTGCAAGAAAGGCTTTAGCAAATACAATGCTTGGAAATGGGGGTAATTTCATCCGAAAATTATAGCCCAAGAAGAGAATTCTATGGGTATTGCTACTTGAGTAGCAGTTTACTCTTGCCATTGTTGGGCCTGTTGTCAATGTTAATGTCAAAGGCATTTCCTCAATGTATATCAATCTAGGAATAGTTGACTGTTCCTAAAAAACCATGTTTACACATGCTAAAGGCATGTTTTTGGAACATTCTCCAGAGTTAGTCTTTCCAAAAAACAGTGGAAAACTACCTCAAAAGTATAAAGATATTTTAGTCATATTCACCATTATGCTTTTGCATAGCAAAATCTGTTTCCCTTCTCTTGAGCAACTTTTGGGCCTGTAGGAAAGAGCAATAATGTTGAAGCATTTTCTTTCTCCAAATTAAGTATAGGGCTGTAGGCAGACAGTCCTCCGTACAAACAGTACATCACAAAATGGGCAGCTTTAAGATGCCAACCTGGACTTTTTGATTCAAGATGCTGCATGCTTTCAGTCATTGTGTTGACAATCGGAGTGGACTGTGTGATTTGAGAACATCTTTAAAGTCCAATCCTATATAGACCACTGTATTATACGATGTTAAAATAGCAAATCACTCCTTATCTTGTCACTTAATGGTATTGGTGGCCCAAAATTCTATAGGCTGCATTGATCATATTGAACCAGTCAAATGGACAGTTTGACATTGACTTGGATTCGATGGTGAAGAAAAGAAAAAAGAACAACAGTTGTAGTAGTTGTCATTCCCATCATCAACACCATGCCAGGGCCATCCAACCATACACTCGACCATGTTCTCTTAGAGTCAAACCATGTAGTCAATACACAACGAACTGTAATGTGAGAAACTGCATTATGCTAAGAGTTGAATGTCAAACTCAGACCTTCAAAGGCATGGGCTGTGTTTGGTTTACGTCAAGGTCACATATTTCTGTAAGTACCATACACTTCCAGTTGTTGACCTAGCTTAAGCACAGTTTCTATAGGATTCATTTCATAGAGTCTCAAAGGTAGAAAAAGGCATGCTAGCTGACGACTACCTGACTCACCACTCTTCTCTTTTATTCAGGTGTGGAGTCGGCTATGACATATATCCTACATAGACAAAACTATGTTTCTGTACTTATCATGCGGGAAATAGTAAATCTAATAAGAGGTTTCTCAATGGTTTCGGTGGTTCATCTAGTTGAACTGGATAAAGCAAGAAACTTGACCGTTTCCTCCTCCAGTCTGGTTGTGAAATTGCCTTTTTTTTTTCCAACCTGTTCATCCAATCTGTCTTTCAACATCTAATTGTGGAATCGTTTGATAGTCTATCTTATCTTGATGGATAATGTATTCGTGTGTGTACAACTGAATTTTTTCCTTGTAGCTATGGCCGAGCCAAGAAAAGATATTCTGCAAAGAGAGAGGAAAGCCTATCCCCTGGTCTTCATCTTGCTTCTGCTGCAGAAGCTGGAGCTCTGGTTAGTATGGTGAAGCTTCAGTTACTAGCTTTTGCCACTGCTTTATATCTGAAACAATTTCCCGTTGCCCATAAAGTGAACAAGTTTGCTGTATTGACTTTGTATGAATGGCTTGTTCTTTCTGTATGGATATTTAGTCACTTATTTATTTATTTATTTATTTATTTATTTTGGTGAATTTTGTGCTTTGAATATTAAGGTTCATGTTTCTGAGCAATGTACCTCTAACTGAAGCAGCAGCATGATTTAGTCCTCTGCTAACCATTAACTTCATGGAGAAGAGCTTATATATTTGCAGGCAATTTTCAAGATGACAGAGTTTTAACTTATATAAAAGGTCCAGCTTTTAAAGATTAATTCTTTTTTGTTTCTACTGCTAGAGGGATAATAATTGAACTATATGAAGGGAAGTTGAAACTTGATGAAGAACATTCACCATGTAAATCTTATTTTGGTGACTGATCTATTCCATAGTGTTGTCACAATTATTAAGGAAATCGACAGAAAGAACCTTAAAAAATTTATAAGGACTTTATGTGCGGACACAGTCTGATAATCCAACAACTAATTTGGAGGTCCACTGGAGAGCCAAATAGCTTTAGCAGGAAATTGACCGGAGGTGCTGGCAAAGAAATTTTAATTAGGAGATTTGATAGGGAGAGGGCTTACTTAAATAGAATTCACTGTAAATTGTCATCACCTGAACTATGAGATTTTACTCTAAACAGAAGCAAAAATCTATCAAAGAGTATCAGCTTCAAGTTTAAAATTCATGCTAATTATTGGATTCCTATTGGTATTTCCGTATTGGAAACATGAGAAGTTAAAGATCAAAGGATTATGATTTACAGAAGATTTTAAACAGGGAATGGAAGTGGGATTTAAGATGTGGGTTGCTGCAGTAGAACAATGTGCCAGAATTTTAACTCTGTAACCATCACCCACCTCAAACTTGATCCTTTGAATGAAAGAATCCATCCCTTTCTTGTGAATTTCCAGATGGCAACTCCATATGAGGACTCTCGTGAGCAATTAATATAGAGTTTAGGATTTGCCTACCTAAGTCGAAAGAACTTTTAGAAGCTGAGATTGATTTTGAAATTACATATTGGAGCTGGTTATTGAGTAATTTTGCACTTTCTGCCACCAATTGATAAGGTCTGAAGTCTCTAATAAATCAATGCCACCTTTTCTGCAAATGACTAAACTAAAAAATGGCATCGAGACTTTTTTTTTTAAATGTTCCTGACTTGTTGAAGTCACTGAAAAGGGACATGACACAATTATCAGTTACACTGCAGCTAGATTGAAAGAAAGCTACTGACCATTGGGCCAAGGGCTTTATCACCATGATGTTTCTTACTGCCACTTTCATTTAGAGTTCATACTTCCTTGTGAGCAGTTTATCTTTAAATGAGAGTTTACAGTGAAAATATTAAAAAAAACCAAGAAAAACCTAGCTAAAATATAATGCTAAAAGAACTGGCCTTTAGCCACCCTATAAGTCTCAAAATTTGGAGGATGACTTGCTATTAGGGTGAGTGAGCATGGATATGGTCAGATTATTAGTCAGCTTTGAACTTTTTTGGTTCTATTTGAGTCGGTCATTGATTCTTTGTTGGATCAGTAAAACATTATATTTTGTATGATAGGAAAGTCCATGACCATGGAACTTATATTCTTAACTTCTGTCATACTTTTATATTGGCCTGTGATTTCTTTTTCCTATTTCAGTTGTGCCATCTGTTTATTAATCCAAATTATATTTGTGGACTTATGGTACTTGAAGTTTTGGTCATATTTGAGCACCCCTTTGGATAGTGAAGTCTTTTAACGAAGACCACAAGGATGTCATTTCTTTTTATGTGCTCTGTTCTTTATCAGCTAATATACCTAGGATGATCTTTTTAACTGGAGGACATATTTTTCATTTGGATCGAACTGTTATATTACCTTTTCGTAAAGGGACTTCAGCATATTAACCAATTATAAGATTATTCTTCATCAAAGCAAAACATGTTAATGTACATAGAGGAATTGGAGAACTCTTTTTTTGCTTGTCATTTGCAAATTGTTGAACCTTTTCATGTTGAGATGAATTGCACTTTTGGTCCCTTAGCTTATCAAGAATTCACTTTTGTCTATTGGGATTTATGCCAATTGTCCATTAGGCACTTTTACTGCATGTTTTACATCATCTGGTCACTACCGCCGGCAGTCATTGTCAGGCGGATGTCAGAGAGAGATTTGTTATCGACCCAGCTACATGGGGGCTTACATTCTCTCTCTCAAAAATCTTGTGGCCACTACTTTCGAATGAAATATCATGTAGAGAGATTTTGTTGTCGACTCACCTACATGGGGGCTTAGATTCTCTCTGTCAAGAATCCTGTGGCCACTACTTGCGAATGAAATATCATGTATGCCAATTTTTGTGATGTTGGACGGTGCTCTACTTAATGCTTTTGGGAAGTGACGATAGTAACCTACTTCAAAAGGTTTGTAGCTTTTCTCTTTATTAGTGTGGCTGCTAAAAGTCTATTTCCTAAATATAATCTCCGTACTGTTTTGAATTTTTGAATTGATTATATGATATCCCACCCTGTGGAGATAGATGCATATACTTACATAGAGTTCTTGTTTCCCTTTGTCCAGGTTTCTCTCTGCACACATCCCGTTTGGCTCATAAAAACAAGATTGCAACTTCAGAATCCACTTCGTCGAACCGGAGCTTATTCTGGATTTTATGGTCTGCCTCACACCTTGCATTGGCTTCCTAATTATGTCATCTCTGAGATACCAATATTTGAGTGAGTTGCATGACTTTGGCTCTGAAATTCTGTCAGTGGATATGCTTATCTGTGGATCTTGTTCACCAATTTTCATAATAGTACTATCAAACTTCTAGAATTTGGAACATCATTCTATTAATTTAGTGTTCACTACTGTCGGTCAATATGTTCTTCTGTTGATAGGATTAATTTTTTTTTTTTTTTTTTTTTAAACGTGCTTTGGTGCAGGTGGAAGATATGTATCCATTAGAATCCACCTGCAACATATATGCATGTCCACTGCTGGAGAAATTCAGTAAATTTGCACTTTGGAAACCTCAAATTAATTAATTAATATTCTTTCACACGTGTTTCTAGTTTTACTCTTGAATCAACCCCTTTTATTTACTCTACAAGATAAACATAATACATCTCTGTTTGAGATTGGGAGTTTGGTTGATGAAACTCTTTTATCTGTAGAGGAAGAGAAAATCAAAAGACAACTTCTACTCTGTGGGAAAGAGAAAACTCCATCCAAGTTTATCCAAACTTGGATAGAACATGACCCATCCTTTTCTTCCAAGCAGCTCTTCGTGTAGGCATCATTGATGCATACTAACTGTTGGTTATTGCTTCATATGTGATGATCAGATGCTTTTACAACCATAATGAGAGAGGAAGGTTGGCGTGCTTTATACAAAGGGATTGTTCCCAGTCTCTTTCTGGTAACTAACTGTAATTTATTGGACTTATCTCTTGAATTATTCCAGCATAATCCTTAATATGGTTTTTGAGATGACAGGAGGTCCAAAAAGATGTAATTAAAACCAATTAGCTTTCACAGAGAGAGATTCTTCTGAGTCTGTTAAATCACCCTTAATCAAGCATAGGCACTTAAACTCGGACGAAGGGAGGAAGGCCCCATTCCAGTTAGGTTAGAGGAGAATCTGTTGGAGAGGGGTCAGTTGTTTGCACAGCAAGGATAATCCATTAGTGTAACTGGGAAGGGAAGAAGGCCACATTCCGGTTATTTGCCCAAAAAGGATGGTTGAGAAACTGGGAGAGTTGCCCTGATGTTCCACTGCTTTATATTACTGTCAAGCATCTGCAGATAAATATCTTCACCTACTTGTATATGTTTGTGATGAGTAGCTTTCTGTTTTGCCCTCTTTCTCTTTATTTTCAGTTGTCCTGCATTGTTTATCTCAATAACGATGTAATCTTTAAACAGGTTTCTCATGGTGTTATTCAGTTCACTTCATATGAGGAACTTCGGAAAGTTGTTATCAAACTTAAGGCAAAAGGAAGGGAAGAGAGGCCTGAAAGGGCTGATAAGATGCTGGTGAGCATATTTTAACACTTTTTTCTGAGTATATACTAAAAACGCGAGAGTATCTTCCATTTGTAATCTTTTTTAAAGCTACAGTTCTCTTTCCAGTTATTAAAATCCTTGTTCCATTTGATATAGTTAATGTATAGTTTTTCTGAGGCTTATCTGTGTCTTTTAGTTAAGGGAGAATATATCTATGCATCCAATGTTTGCACTGGAGGTGTTATCTGGCATTTTGAGCTTGAAGTTGAGAATGTTTTCAATATAATAGATGGCAATGTTTCATCCAGAAGCATTGCAGCCTGATATTTGGGGCAGGGTTATTTCAGGTAAATTTGAAATTTTGGGAGATATACGTTTGACAATAGACCTCATTCGCCAGCAATCCATGCTTTGCCAGCTTTCCGAAATTTAATTTGTGAGGCGGCCTCTAAATCTCTGCTTTTTGATGAACTGGTCAGGCAACAAAAAATCCGAGCTTCCGGGACACTAAAATGATGTTGCCAGTTGTTTTGACATAATGTACAGAAGTTGGAAAGTCATGTTTATGTCTTTTGGTGATTGTATTCCAATTCTTCCAAACTATCAGTAGAGTTAATAACCTTTTCTAGTGTGAACGGTACTCGTAATTAAATTACAGGAGAATTGTTTCTGTAATGAACCCCTTCCTCCCCAACCACGATACAAGAAAATAATAATAAATTAATTGCTTGCATCTTTTCAGAAACAGTTTTAATGGGAAAAAAACTCTTTGAATATTTCTTGCTATTTGTCCAACTTAATATTTCATCTGCAGAACTCTGTTGATTATGCAATGATGGGGGCATCATCTAAACTTGCAGCCATTCTTCTGTGTTATCCATTTCAAGTGAGTTTATTCACTATGCTCAATCATTTTTCTTTTTATTTGTCATTTTCTGGTCATGATTGAATTGCTTTCTTGTTCCAGGTGATTCGAACTCGATTGCAGGTAATCCCTTATTCCAGATAAATTTTCTCTTCTAAATCTACTACTGCTCAGAAGCTTTTCGACAACTCTGATCGAACACTTTTTGATAAACTCAATGCTCTGTCAATTCTTCATGCCTTTTGCAGCAACGGCCTTACACTGATGGTACTCCTAGATATATAGATACCTGGCACGTTGCAAAAGAGACTGCGAGGTAATGCAACTTTATATGTGGTTGGTGCTCCATCTCATTCATTGAATGTTGATGAGTTCAGTACTTTCATGCCCCCTTGGCTTTGTAGGTTTGAAGGTTTACGGGGTTTTTACAAAGGAATCACACCCAACTTACTAAAAAATGTGCCTGCTTCTTCAATAACGTTCACCGTGTATGAGAATGTGATGAAATTGTTGAGGCTTGGAAGGACGCAAGAGTAAATTTTCGTTTCTGGAACAACGAGCATTTCATTGGGGGAGTGCAATTTCGGCAATTTTGCATCTTCTTTTTTGTTAAATGGATACCTTTATAGGTCATTCAATCGTGGGCACTTATTGTCTCTGTCATTCTGATTCAACCTTTAACAAGTAGTGAATGAACGAGTGATATGGACATTCCGCGTTTATTTCAACTAACTTGGACAAATGAAGCTTGGATGAATAGAGCTCATCAAATTTCCTGTATTAAGTATAACCTTTTGCTTTTCTTTCGCTCATGTATGTATGCGATTGCTGCTATTCCCCGTGTTCTGAGGATGTTTCGAATACGAAAGACAAATTCATGGTCCTACAATCATTGGCTGACCAACCATTTCTAAAATTCATTTTTGTTTAGCCAAATACGCAGACAAAAGGACCATCCCCCTTTCAGCTCTGGTTTTAGAACACAACACGTGTATGTGTGATAATTGTCATGGTATGTCATTTCATGGTCATGTTTTGTTTGTGATTTATCATATTCTATATATGATTATTGCCATATTATGTCATCTTATCATTATGTTCTGCATTTGATTTGCCGTATCATGTCATTTTATCATACCGTTTTGCATTTGATTTGTCATGTCTTGTTGCATGTTGTTATTGTCATGTTATATTATTCTCCTATGTCATGATTGAAGTTTGTGTTTCAATTGACATTTGCACATACACTTTCACACACAAATGAAGTCATGCTACTGTACACAAGAAAACAACATTGTTATTGACATCTTCAATCTAAAAAAATTAAATCAATATTGACATCGAACTAGTGTTTTGGCATCATTTGACGATTTCAAAAACAAAAATACCATGCATGCCTAGGAAATAAGTTGGTGAATGTTTTAAGACTTTACTAAAAATAGAGCTACGGGTGCTGTGGGATGCTAATTTGTGTAATGCGTAATTGAGTTCTAAACCTAAAAGTGGCTATCGTTTGCCTTGTTCCTTCACATGTGCACCTAGTTAATTGACTTTCCCATCACTTTCAAGCATTTTGGGTGTCCAATCGGCCTATGTTTACCTAAATTGATTGGTGGCAACTTTGTTTAAATTTTTACATTCATTATCATAAATTGTTGTAAATTGCCCGAACCTAGGAATTGAAAAGATCCTTGGGGCTGAGATGCTACTAGCGTGGCGACCCTCGGCTTCCGAGATTCAAGGCGCTGCAAATAGGGCCAACAACAGTTGATATGCTGACATTCAATGTGCAAATCTTGAATTATAGCAACATTCCGCTATCTTAAAACAGGCGATTAAGAGTAGCCCCAGCAAAATTTGCATTTGCAGAGACAGAGAGACCAGCACTACTACTCCTCTCCACCGAATAGGCTAAAATCGTGGGAGTGATTTTGAGCTTCTGCGACAAGTGCATTGAAGAATAAGAAGAGGAAGCGATTCATCACATCTAGGGCTTTTCTGATCCTTTGAGGAAGAGGAATATATACTCGTGTTTGCCGGTTACATGACGCACTTTTCTAGCATCCTTGTCTTGCTCCTCAAGACGCACGCCATCAAGTCCTCCGATGGCTGTTTACCCCTTCCCCCTTCTCCACACAGACACACATAGAGTGAGAACGGATGGTAGACTTCTAAAACAAAATTGTCTGCTACAGCATACGTTATGGAGCATATGTTCATGTTCTTCCCGACCTCCTCAGACATAAACCCACTCATATTACGATAACACATTCATATCTAACATATCAAATGTTGTAGTCACCCATATAGCCTACTTTAGACTCTTTATGTGAATATGTTACTTAAACATAATCATACATAAAATTTAAAAGGTAAATTAACAAAATAGAAAAGATGTTAATAAATAAAATAAAAAAGGTAAGAAAGCCTAAAACTTGAAAATATTATAAAGAACGAGAAAAGTATTTTCTTAGTGGGCTTGTCGCCGCCGGGCGAGGCTTGCCTTCGCCGGTGGCCGGCGGGGCGAGCCTCGCTAGTGGTCGGCAAGGCTGACCTCGTCGGCCCTCGCTTCTGGCCGGCGTCGGCCAGAGGAAGAAGAAGATAAGGAAAAAAAAGAGAAAAAAAAATTTAAAAAAAAAAAAAATTTGAAAAAAATTAAAAAAATTATTAAAAAATCGTTTGCCCGCCGGCCGGCGTCCACGTTAGCACCGGCCGGCTAATTTTGGCTAGATGGACTGAATTGACACAATTGTAAAAGATTTATGACTAAATTTGCCTAAAAAAAAGTTTAGGATTGAATTGGCATAATGACAATAGATTTAAGACTTTTTTGGTAATTCTCCCTCGAACTAGTGTTTTGGCATCATTTGAAGATTTCAAAAACAAAAATACCATGCATGCCTAGGAAATAAGTTGGTGAATGTTTTAAGACTTAACCAAAAATAGATCAAAGGGTGTTGTGGGATGCTAATTCATGTAATGCGTAATTGAACCCCTCGATCTAAAAGCAGCTATCGTTTGACTTGTTTCTTCACATGTGCACCTAGTTAGTCGACTTTCTCATCACTTTTAAGCATTTTGGGTGTCCAATCAACCTATGTTTACCTAAATTGATAGGTGGCAACTTTGGTTAAATTTTTACATTCATTATCATAAATTGTTCTTGTAAATTGCCCGAACCTAGGAATTGAAAAGATCCTTGGGGCTGAGATGCTACTAGCGTGGCGACCCTCGGCTTCCGAGATTCAAGGCGCTACAGATGGGGCCAACAACAGTTGATATGCTGACATTCAATGTGCAAATCTTGAATTACAGCAACATTCCGGTATCTTAAAACAGGCGATTAAGGGTAGCCCCAGCAGAATTTGCATTTGCAGAGACAGAAAGACCAGCACTACAACTCCTCTCCACCGAGTAGGCTAAAATCGTGGGAGTGATTTTCAGCTTCTGCGACAAGTGCATTGAAGAATAAGAAGAGGAAGCGATTCATCACATCTAGGGCTTTTCTGATCCTTTGAGGAAGAGGAATATATACTCGTGTTTGCCGTTTACATGACGCACCTTTCTAGCATCCCTGTCTTGCTCCTCAAGATTCACGCCGCCAAGTCCTCCGATGGCTGGTTACCCCTTCCCCCTTCTCCACACAGACACACAGAGTGAGAACGGATGGTAGACTTCTAAAACAAAATTGTCTGCTACAGCATACGTTATGGAGCATATGTTCATGTTCTTCCTGACCTCCTCAGACATAAACCCACTCATATTACGATAACACATTCATATCTAACATATCAAATGTTGTAGTCACCCATATAGCCTACTTTAGACTCTTTATGTGAATATGTTACTTAAACATAATCATACATAAAATTTAAAAGGTAAATTAACAAAATAGAAAAGATGTTAATAAATAAAATAAAAAAGGTAAGAAAGCCTAAAACTTGAAAATATTATAAAGAACGAGAAAAGTATTTTCTTAGTGCCCCCCCCCCCCCCCCCCCACAAATTGAGTGTCAAGACACCTGTAAATTTAGCATTTTCTTCATGTGGAAAGTAGGGAGTGCATCGATACAATGTTTTTCAAGTGTGCTTTGTCACACCCCTTCCCCTCCCCCCATGTTGTTAAAAAAAAGGCTAATTCTAAAGGATTGGACTGACTGATTTTGAATGGCTTCTGCTAGGTCTAGTTCTTAGTTCCAAAGGAGGAATCGTACTAACAGGACCAAACTTGTAGAACCGGCCAAACTTTATATCATATATTTCTATTTTTTTTATAGCATGAACCATAAAAAAAAATTGTAGGCAGAGTATTGACTGAGCAATATGTTTTCGGTTTTTCGTTGGTTTGTTTCGTTTTTCTATTTTTTTTTTATTATAGCGGAAATCACCATAAGAAAAAAACAACGGGGTGCTTTTTCCGTGTCATGTTCCCAGGAAAAGGAGAGCTCCCCTTTGTCTGATATAAGTCTCTTCTGATGGGTGGGATGGCTTGGGCTCTCGAGAAAAGGGACGACGTCCTGGATCCTCCTGTGGACGCCTCAAATATACCATCCTTTTCTTTATTACTTCCAACTTCTGCTTCCAGGTTGTGACCGAATATAATTCTTGGTTTCCTTCCAGTCTTGTGATTTTCTCTGGAACGAAATATTGGTAATATATAACGCATGGGAACTATATTAGCATGCTGAAGATTTTTTATTGCGCGTGGCCTTGATTTCCTCGATTCTTGTCGCTTAACATGCATGAGATATTTTGGCCATAGACTTGACCGGATATGGTTAAACTCAGAATCCCCTTCTATCAGTCCTTTTAACTCGAGTTCAAATAAAATTTATGTGGACTTAATGCTATTAATGTAAATACTTCTTATATCTAGATGCAAGTTAACTAATATTATTGTTAAGGGGTCGGAATCGATCCCAAAATTTTCTATGAAATGAATACCTAAATGGGTCGCCAAGATTTAATGTCAACAAGTTAGTAATGTAGATTTATCAAGAAATAAAGGTTCACCGTTGTTTTCATTTATAAATGTTTTGTACTATTGTCATTGTTGATGAACACTCTCTTTTGTGATAAATTTTCACCATCAATTTTTCTTTCGAATGAAAATAAAGTCATGCTTAAAATTATACAAGGTTTCTTTTATTAAAAAGATATATCATTAGTTATTTAGTTCTTGTATTCTACTTAACTTGCCTGAACACTAATTTATATATTAACTCCCAATATATATGGTTTCTTTCCCTTTGTAATTAAACATCATATCTTTTTGTTGTCATCCATTTATAAATTTAAACATAATAAAAAATGAATTCACACTTTTAATTATGAAATTTACTTTATTAATGGAATATGTTGGAAGATCTTAGTGTGGATGCTGATTATAATTGATTCTAGTATATCTTTGATTAATTCAGTAAATAGGAAATCCTGATTATTGTATATTGTCTTTCCTAGTTTATTTTTCCTCCTTACATTATAAGTGTACATTGTACTGACATACAGAAATCAATACAGAGGAAACACTTTCCCAAAGCTTTGTTCTTTTTTCTATCATGGTATTAGAGCCCTCGCTCCCTGCCCTAGCTTCCGCAACCTTTTGAATTGCCATCGTTCCTTTCTTTGATTTGTTGCCGTGCATTCCTTTTTGCGGAACAAATTGAAAGAACGATTAGGAATTCATTCTCAATACCATGGCAAAGGACAAGAACGTTATGAATCCCTTAGTAGAAGATTTATCAACCCAGGATTAGCAAATTTCATCTTCTGATCGAGACGGATCGACTAGAGAAGAGCAGGTAACCAATGTCTCCATCCCTGCCCCCGCTCCAGTACAGATTCTGGGGCCAACTTACTGGCCTTCAACCTCGTGGTATCCCGCACAGTGGGGCCAGTATCCATATGGAACCGACCCGACTAGTGAGTCGGATCAGTCGACTGTGGGTCACAGATCAGGATTCATGCCGAGACTCGGGTTCATGCCGGGTAAAGGAATGGAACCTTTACCCGGTTTCACACGGACCGCCATATTTGTTTCCATTCAACGGCGGCCAGCCGGAGCTCGAAGATCGCTCTACATGTTGCCAGCAGACGGGTTGGAGTTACGCCTAATCACCCAATAGCTTACTGGACCGGCGAACTACCACTCTTGGGCTCGTGATTTTCGGCGAGCACTCGTTACTAAAACTAAAGAAGAATTCATCGACGGAACCATACCGTACCCGCTGGATGAACGATTGTAGGGGCATTGGTGGCGTTGCAATCAATTGGTGTGCACTTGGATCGAAAATTGCTTGGCACCGGATGTCGCCGCCGGTCTTCCTCCGACAGAAGATTCCGAAGAAATACTAGGATAACATACAAGAGATATATGGGAAATTAGATAGGGCTAGGCTTTTCTCATTGACACAAACCCTAACCGAACTAAAACAGGGGAACCCCTCGGTTACCGCTTGTTTCAATCGGTTGTCGTCTCTGTGGAACGAAATTGAAGCAGCCGAAGACAAGTTGAAGGGGCCGGAAGCCACTCTTCAACAATTTTATGCGATGAGGGAGAAGGAGAAAGCCACCAGATTTCTTCTTACCTTAAATGACTCGTACACCGCCTTTCGATCGCAAATTCTTGCGATGGACCCTCAACCTCCTCTCGGCCGGATCTTCTAGTTGGTCGTGCAAGAGGAAAATCAGAGAGCCGCCAAGACTGAACATGGTCGGATTGCTGAAGGAATGGGCTTGCGATGTTTCCCTCGAGGCTTCGTCTCGATCGAAAACGTCATGGCATCGGAGGAAACCTCGGAGCCACAAGATAGCCGAGAGGAAAGGGGTTTGCGGCTGCGGCAACGAGAAGTGATGAAGATTACCCTAGGTCTTCACAGATGGACGGCTGGGATCCTCACGCTCAATCGGACGGTTTGGATAAGCTCGTTAGATTTGACGGTCGAGGGAGACGTGTTGGATCGGACAGCCCGGATTAATTTTTCCTAACAAACGGCTGGGATTGTTTCGCTGGATCAGACGGTCGGGGGAGACATGCTGGATTGATTGATGAATTATCCGGTTGAATCAGACGGTTGATATTTCGCCACGTCAGCGCCGATATACAAGGCATTGAACGGCACACGAAATGCCACGTCAGCAGGCAAGGTCAGTGGGCAAACTTCAAAGTTTAAAAATAAATATTGTGAATATTTCAAACGTCCACACCACACTGTCGATACATGCTGGAAATTGCATGGGAAACCCAGTAATAAAAAGGAAAAGGAGTCTTCAGTCTATTAGGTCTCTACGCAGAGGAGTGGTGGAACATCTCAGCAGACTATCGCTCAAGAACAATATGAAAATATTGTGCAAGCTTTGAGTCAGCTTAAGACTGGTGATAATGGTGCAAGATTTTCGGGTATTTTTTCCCATGAAACGAATTCATTATGTATTGATGCATGGATTATCGATTTAGGCGCAAGTGACCACATAGTCTATAATGAGTACCTAATTTCTCATGCCCAACAAAACACACAGTCTCCTAGTACGGTGCGTCTTCCAAATGGAAACATTATGAATGTTACCAAAATCAGCACCGTACATCTTGGTCAAAACATTGTCCTTAAAAATGTCCTATACATTCCAGACTTTGAGTTTAATCTTATTTTTGTCACAAAAGTATGTATGGACAATTCTTGCAAAGCCATATTCAATTCCAAAAATTGTGTCTTTCAAGACCTTTCGTTTGGCAGAGTGATGGGCTTGGGTAAAGAGGCACAAGGGCTTTATTTTTGGGTCAATTCTCCAGGAGATTTAGAATTATTGAATAAAGGCATTTATTGTAATGCAATTAGTTATAATAAAAATCTCCTTTTGCATCAACAATTGGGTCACAGTGCTTGATTTCCCCATCCAAAATGCCCCATATGCCCTTTGGCTAAACAAACTCGAGCATCTTTTCCTATTAGTACATCTTGAGCTAAAAACCCTTTTTCATTGCTTCACATGGATATCTAGGGTCCCTACCATGCTTCTCATTGCGATGGATCTCGCTACTTTCTTACAATCGTTGATGACTATAGTCGAGCCACTTGGCTATATCTTATGCAATCCAAGAGTCAGACATTTACTCATTTATCAAATTTCCTTTCCTTTATTAGGAATCAATTTAATAAATCTGTACATTGAATTCGTACAGATAAGGGGCGAGAATTTTTTACTTCTGATTGTGCAACTTTGTTGTCTACTCATGGGATACTTCATGAGAGTTCTTGTACTTATACTCCACAGCAAAATGGAGTTGTAGAAAGAAAACATAAACATCTCTTAGAAGTAGCCGATGTCCTTAAATATCAAGCCTTAGTTCCTGAAGAATTTTGGGGAGATTGTGTGGTCACAGCTGCCTATTTGATTAATCGCATGCCAAGTCGAATTCTTCATGGTAAAACTCCTTTTGAGATGCTTTACAAGAGATAGCTAGATAATAGCCATCTTAGAGTATTTGGTTGTTTGTGTTATGCAACGACTGTGGGTCCTCGCGATAAAATGAGCCCTCGTGCAACATGATGTGTTTTTATGGGATACCCTTCTCTTTAAAAGGGTTATCGTGTTATGGAGTTTTCTATAGGGAATTTCTTTACTAGTAGAGATGTTATTTTTCATGAAGACACATTCCCTTTCAAAGAGAAGCACCCTTCATCACAAGACAATTCATCAGACAACAATTGATTTCTCTTGACTAATGAAGATTTCTCATTAGCATCTGGGTTTCTTATGACACCTCCAACCCCTATGGCAACGGCACCACTAGAATTCTCAAATCCGAAGATGGAATTACCAGCTTCATCAGAGGGAGTTTTTTCATCTACTTCAGTAGAAGACACAACATCAATGGCTGTTGAGTCATCCATGACCTTTGAAAATATGGTTGATCTACCTCGTCATTCTGGAAGACAGACTCGCCCACCTACGTGGACGAAAGACTATATCTGTTCTGCTGCAAACTTTTCAGGTACACAGTATCCTATTTCATCCTATGTTTCCTTCAATTAGTTATTAGGAGAACATATGATTTGTATTAGTCGAATCTCTGAAGAACACGAGCCATCTTCATTCATCGAGGTAGCAAAAGATCCTAAGTGGCGGCGTGCAATGGAGTCAGAACTTACTGCACTGATGGAGAATCATACTTGGGATGTTGTTTCTTTACCATCGCATTGAAAACCGATAGGATGTAAATGGGTTTACAAGATCAAGTTCAAATCTGATGGTTCCATAGAATGCTACAAGGCTAGGTTGGTAGCCAAAGGCTTCACTCAAAGAGAAGGTTTCGATTATCACAAAACATTCTCTCCAGTTGCAAAGGAAGTTACCATCCGGTCCTTTTTATCTATTGCAGCAATCCGCAATTGGTCCCTACATCAAATGGACGTCAACAATGCTTTTCTCCATGGTGATTTAGATGAAGAAATCTACATGGATCTTCCTTAACGATTACGCAGACAGGGAGAGAATTGGGTATGTCGTCTTCGCAAATCCTTGTATGGATAAAAACAGGCAGCTAGGCAATGGTATGCCAAGTTTACTGCTGCACTAACCAATGTAGGTTTTTAGCATTTCAAACATGATTATACTTTATTTACACGAAATGTGGGAAAATCATCGATCTATTTGCTGATATATGAGGATGACATATTGGTTATGGGAAACAATGAATCTCATGTTGCAAAATTCAAGGAATATTTACACTCCACTTTTCACATAAAAGATTTGGGACCTCCAAAATACTTTCTTGGCATTGAAATTGCCAAATTTGACAAAGGAATTTCTCTTAGTCAAAGGAAATTTGTCTTGGAAATCGTTTCTGAAGTAGGGTTATCATGCTGCAAGCCAGCAATAATACCCATTGAACAGAATGTCAAATTGACGACACAAGAGTATGATCTTGATTCTCCTTCATCAAACAGGGACCCATTGTTTAAGGATCCGTTAGGGTATCGACGACTTGTTGGAAAGTTGATATATCTTACCATGACAAGACTTGATATATGTTATGCGGTACATATACTCAGTCAATTCATGCATATGCCAAAAGAATCACACATGAATGCAACTTTGAAAGTTGTAAGATACTTGAAGGGATGCCCGGGACTCGGTATATTTCTAACTCGTGAATGTGATATGGGGATGACAGCATTTTGCGACACTAATTACGCCACTTGTCCGATGACTAGGCGATCTATCACCGGTTTTTGTATCAAATTGGGAAAGTCACTAATTTCGTGGAAGACCAAGAAGCAATCTACTGTATCATTATCATCTGCTGAGTCTGAATATCGAGCCATGGCAAAAACTACTTGTGAGATAATTTGGATACAAGGACTTCTTTCAGATTTGGGAGTACAAGTTAGTGGACCAAGCAAATTGTTCTGTGATAATGATGCTGCACTTAAGTTAGCAGCGAATCCAGTTTTTCATGAGAGAACGAAGCACATAGAAGTCGACTGTCATTTCACTTGACAAAATCAAAGAAGGAGTTCTCGTGACAAAAGGCATTGGAACAATGGATCAACCTGCATACATTTTCACTAAGCCGCTATGCCAAAGACAACACAAATTTCTAATGAGCAAGCTAGGTGTCATCGACATATATAGGCCACCAGCTTGAGGGGGAGTGTTGAAAGATCTTAGTGTGGATGTTGATTATAATTGATTCTAGTATATCTTTGATTAATTCATTAAATAGGAAATTCTAATTATTGTATATTGTCTTTCCTAGTTTATTTTTCCTCCTTACATTATAAGTGTACATTGTACTAACATACATAAATCAATACAGAGGAAACACTTTCCCAAAGCTTCGTTCTTTTTTTTGTCAGAATATGTTAATTCGAGTCAATTTAAATTAAACTGATTTGTGTCATCATACTTCTGAAAAAAATTCAGAATAGGTTATTATTTTTTATTATTTTAATTCAAACTCAGAGAGAGATCAAATTTGTGGAGTAACCAATCAATAAATTAAAAATTAATTATTGATGGGGTGCAACATGCTCCTCACGTTTCGATTATTTATGATAAATTAATTATAAAATGGAAGACTTTGCAAAATGTTAGTAAGTTCAATAATTTTACGAGAGAGGTACAAGTGATGAGCATGAAAATGGTGAAGACTAGTTTATTTAAGGATCATTTGATAATAAAAAGTCTAATTCGGGAAATAGACTTAGGAGAGATCTGTTTTGGAAATTACTTTTCTGAACAGCAGAGAAAAAGTCATGAAAATTAGTGTGATGGACAAGAACGAATTAATTGAATCTAAAAATCATGACAACTCCATAAATAAACCAATAACCAACGCTTCCTCCGTGTATGTTTTCATATAATAGAAAATTCAATATGGTAATTTTATTTTCGATATGTTTATACATCGACTTAGAATTATAGTAACTAGCAATCATATCCCGGATCTTACATTCTATTTTGAGGCATTACCAAATATGATGAATTGGAGATTAATAAGACTACTAATTTCTTGTCTTTTATTCAGATTATTTTCTGTTTTATTTCCAAATTTCCTGTTCCTCTCAACCAAACAAGGCATGACATAAGAAGGCAAGATGTCTTTCCAAAAGGAAGGAAAGAAAATCCAAAGAAAACGTCCATCTTTAGTATGTCTTTTATGAGACATCCCCAGTTTCTCTCTGTTCGGTAGATTCATCCCATCCTTCTTTCCATTCTTTCTCTGGATATCTTCAATCTATTGTTTTTGGTCCGTGTGTGCGTTCGCTTTCATTTCCATTTTTCAGGGTGTCGGTTAAACATGATATCTATTTTTGAGAAATGCTAAAATGACGACTCCATCACTTTTAATGAAGCGACGGAGCAAGAAGAACCACTAATTTTTTAATGTCCTCTACACTTAAAAAAATAATAATAATAAGTGGAGCTCAGCTTGTGCTAGTGTGAAAATTAAGGGTTCTCCTTGCACCGTTATTGCATGAAAATGATGGTGCTATTACGACAAAAACTGTGCCGTAGGCAACAAAACAAATGAAAAAAAAAAATGATGGATGCAAACACAACAAGATCTTCGAGATTTAACAAAAGCACGCCAAGACCCCTTATTCTGTAATCGTCTTGGCCCGTTTCTTTAAAGCCGCTCAACCTCTCCTGCTCGCACCGCCGCTAAAATTCCTAGCATCGGAGACCTCCCTCTTTCGTACTGGTTTAATGTTTCTTGTTGGACATCACTTGCCTTTCTTCATCTCCCTCTCTTTTCATTCCTGACATACAGTCGTGTCTCTCTAGTCGTAAAAGCATTCCATCCTCAAATCGCAGAACCATTCCGTCATGGATAGACATGGAAACCGATGGAGAGAACGTGATAGGTATCACAAGAGGGAAGAGAGAAAGCAGAATAGGGATCGGCACCACCATGACTATGAATTAGACCATCGACATCTAAGGGGTGATTATGGAGAGGAGAGAAGCACTTTCAGAAAATCTAATAGTAGAGATAGGAGTCGATCACCTACTGATACTGACACTCGTCATCCTGGATGATGCCTCACTCTATTCAGATCCTGAGCCTATAGCTAGTACATATAATTTCATTTTGGCGACATTGCCCTCATGGCACCAAACCTGATTGAATATCGATTGATTTGATTTGGGAAGAGGAGCAGCCCAAATGGTCCAAACTCAAGTTTTTATTGCGTTTTTAGAGTGACATTAGAAACGTTTTCTTTTTACAAGTTTCTCTCGGTACATTTATACTAGAAGGATCTTTGCATATGAATCATGTCATTTTCCATTCAATTCACAAATTACTTATCATGCTTAACACATACGATTTTGATTTAGCTTTTTCTCCCGATCAGGTGCATGACCGCTGCATTTAAATCTTGGCTGGTGTTTTAATACTTAAATGTTCAGAAGTCGTAGCCATTAAAAAATGAGTCACGGGGTTCATTGTCTTTTCCTGGATGCTAATCTACACAATGATGCCTAGCTGTTGATGTTATATTTGCATTTTTTTTATTCTACAACCCTAAGTACTAAAAAAATAGTATAAACAAATAGTAAGTGTAACCACATGGGTGTTTCTGAAAAAGTGACTGAAGCTAATGTGCGGCATCAATTGATGTAATTTATATGTTATTAACAGTTTTTTTCACCACCCGCAGTGGACTGCCGCACTCCCTCTCAGAAAGAGATGTTTAAACAAGCGCCGATGAGTTTAACCAGGATTTCGCTGTACAGCCAGAGTTTAAACAAGCGGGAGTTTAAGATTTACCCCATTAAACGCCCTGACAAAGGTGACTCACTGGCTGCTCGGCACGTCAGGCTTCTTGTCAACAACTTTCCATCACATTCAATTCTGAAACCATTGTAAGGCACTAAATATTGAATATTGACATCAAGCCCGAGATGCCGGTGAGGCACCGCTATCCCGCGAAGCTATCAAAAGCCACTTTATCTCAAATCAAGGAGAAGTTATTCTCTGACAATCGTATGCAGTTCCCTTTATCCATGACTGCTTATGATGGTAAGAAGAACATCTTTAGTGCAATCCCACTGCCTTGCGGGACGTACGGCGTGAAAATATTTTCCTGGGAAGACAACGAGGACTCCTGGTTCCGATGCACCATCGCCCCCGTGAACGAGCGCTGGTAAAAATCTACAAAACACGACTTATTACGTTCAGTTAAAGGACTAACACAACAACAACTGCATAACATAATTTGAAAATAAACTAAAACAATATAAAACAGAACAGAAAACTTGCACTGAGTCCAACCCGCGTGACATATTGCAAGGCATGGACGTGGTGATGAAGGAGAACCCCGTCAGGCACATGATCTCGGTTGACCGGCACTTCTATCAAGTATCATGGGGAAGATGACCTCAAGTGTGGCGTCGCGGCGTTCAGGGGATTCCAATACAGCTTGAAGTTGGTCTCCCAGGGCCTCGCGTTGTCTCTCGATTACTCGGTCATGGCCTTCCGAAAGAGGATGCCAGTTATTGATTTCCTCAAGGAGAACATACGTGGGTTCAGCATCAACCAGTTTGCACGGTGTAGGAGGGAAGTCGAGCAGGTGTCGGAGGGGGTGAAGGTCACTGTGACCCACCGCAGGACCAAACAGAAGTATATGGTGGCTGGTTTGACCAATGACACCATACGCTCGATATCTTCAGCTGCGAGAGCTCCGAGGGCAAGATGAAGAAGATCAACCGGGTGAACTACTTCTGGGAGAAGTATAAAATTGAGACTATAAGTACAAGGACATTCCTTGCCTGGATTTCAGCAAGAACAACAAGAAAAATTTCACGCCGATGGAGTTCTGCTTGTTGGTCGAGGGGCAGAGGTACCCAAAGGAGAATTTGGACAGAGACGCTGCCTTCATGCTGAAGAAACTCTCCTCGCCTCCACCGCATATCAGAAAGAAGTACATTTGTGACACGATATGGTTGAACACGGACCTTGCTGGTATGTAACACTCGTCGTGTGCTCTGATTACTTGACCTGCAGATCAAAAAAATAATGTGGTTATGCATATGAGGCTTCTCCATCCTTTTGTCCAGTAGTTAATTTTTACATTTATGTATGCTCTTGTTCCACAACCCCCCCCTTCCGCAATACTGGTGCTATGTACAGGTGATATGCATTTTCAATTATACTGTCTTAAGGAATATGTTCAAATAGACAACATATTATTGGGATTCTATTTTCTTTGTTGGTGAAATAGTCTCATAAAAAGGCATAGACTACATGATTTAAATAGCATTTGATCGACAAACATGGTATAACAGTATATAGCAGTAAGCACCAGACTAAAATGACTTTCTTTTTTGTCTTTGATTTTTTTTTTTACTTTAAATGTTCCTTACCTTGCTGCAGAGACGTCAGCCAAAACTTTGGAATCAAAGTCGACATGACCATGGCGAAAGTGGCTGGACGTGTCATCGGACCTCCCGAGCTAAAGCTTCTGACTTTAAATGGCAAGGTGATCAAGGTAGAAGTTGATAGAGAGATGCCATTGGAATCTAATGGGGAAATCGGTCATAGATGGGAAGCCAATCAAAAGATGGGTCATCGTTGATTTCAGCACGTTGGACCGGAATTGGCTTAACTATAAGCTGTTCATCCAAAAGCTTATAAGCCGTTGCAGAAACTTGGGGATTCACATGGAAGAACCGCTCTTTTATCAAGATGCCACAATGAGCATGTTCTCCAATGTGGCTAGATTGACCGAGCTGCTAGAGGATGTCAATGACCGTGCTTGCAGAGTTGGGAGACGGCGTCCTCAATTCCTTCTTTGCATCATGTCTAGAAGGGACATCGGCTACAAGAACCTCAAATGGATCTGCGAGACACGAGTCGGGTTAGTTACTCAGTGTTGCCTATCCATGCAAGCCAATAAAGCGAACGATCAGTATCTCGCTGATTTGGCCCTCAAGATCAATGCTAAGCTTGGGGGCATCAATGTGGAGTTATTCAATCAATTCCCACGTATCGATGGCGAGGGGCATGTGATGTTCCTCGGCGCTGATGTCAACCATCCCGCATCCCGCAACACAAGAAGGCCGTCATTTGCTGCCATTGTTGGTACCGTCAACTGGCCTGCTGCCAATCGCTATGCTGCGAGGGTGCGACCTCAGCTCCACCGACAAGAGAGAATTATCAACATGGGGGAGATGTGTCTTGAGCTCGTTGAGACATACGCTCGTTTGAATCGAGTTAGGCCCAGGAAACTCGTATTGTTCTGCGATGGTGTGAGTGAAAGCCAATTCGATATGGTGCTGAACGAAGAGTTGCAGGATTTGAAGAATAGAAAGATTACAGGCCAACCATCACGATCGTTGTGGCTTAGAAGCGCCACCAAACTCGTCTTTTCCCAGAGAGGGACATCGATGGGGGTCCCACAAGGAACGTACCACCAGGGACAGTCGTGGACACGAGTTGTGCATCCTTTTGAATTTGACTTCTATCTGTGCAGCCACTACGGCGGCCTCGGGACAAGCAAGCCAACCCATTACCATGTCCTTTGGGACGAGCACACGTTTAGCTCTGATGACTTGGAGAAGTTGATTTACAGTTTATGCTTTACCTTTGCTCGATGCACCAAATCAGTGTCTCTAGTCACGCCTGTGTACTATGCTGATCTTGTCGCCTACAGAGGAAGGTTGTATCACGAAGCAGTGATGGAGCATTCTCCAAGTTCGATGGCGTATTCATCCTCGATGGCATCATCGTTGTTCCCATCTGTTGGTTCGAATGAAGACTGATTTTGCAAACTGCATGCTGATGTAGAGAACATGATGTTCTTCATTTGAAGGCCATGGCTTCGGTGTCTGGAAGAAGTCCCGAGGACATTCCATCCTCTCCATTTAAAACAACGTGTAGGAGACTTCTTGGATATTGCCATTGCCTCTCCGCCAGAAAAGAAGTTCAACGAGGGGGAAAGCTTAGTGGAGCAATGTCAGCACGACCGAGCCTCTAATGGCTCCGTCAGGCTGACGGTGCTCGATTACTCCATCGGGCCTTCACCCGTTGACAGAAGGCCAATCCTCAATGAACTTCTCTGCTGGAGGAGAAGCAGTGGCAACGTCCAGAAAGTCTCCTATACATTCTTTTGGATGGAGAAGATAGAATGTCCTTAGGACTTCTAGACACAAGCCTATGATCTTCAAGTGAAGACAAAATGTCCTCAAGAATTCTAGCCATTTATTTAGGATTCTTAGCGCTTTATTGGGAAGTTATTTTTTTAATCCTGTCAGGATAGCTGATCATGTGCATCGGAGGAATAGTGGATCTAGCCATTATCTTTTTGACCTGTTTTGGTAACAAATCTGTGTTCCTAGGTGATTTCGTCTCCAACTTACTTTATGGTGATTAACTATTACAAGGCGAGGCATTTTTGGAAGGTCGAAATGTTGCAAGTGGTATCTATTTGTGAAAAAGTAAATGGGCAATTTTATCAATGTTTTGCTGCTACTGTGGGGTTGCCTTTTCAATTCTCGATCATTTTCAAGCTCTTCATTTAATTGCCTATTATGTTGGTTCTCGTAATCTAGAGATTATGGTGTTACCTATTCAGTTTACTATTTCTAGGTTAGTCTCTTCCTAATGAATCAAACTTGAAAAGTTATGTTTATCCATGGAACATATATGCATTTTAAGAAAATGCTCTGAATGCAGGGTCGTTCGTTCCTTTTACTGTCGATGCCTTTAGGTACTCTAGCATTTTCTGGCCCATTCGTCTAAGTCCCAATCCAAGACTGTTTTCAATCGAGTCCCTAGGATATTTTGTAAATATCACATAGTTAAAAGGGCTTGTTTGCAAAAGTTCAAAACATGGAAGTTGTTAATAATAGACCGAACTAACACTCTATAAAATTAGGTGGGATTCTGAATTTTCTAGATATTTTTCCAAATTTTTGAACTTGCAGGTCAAAACCCATGTCTGGACAGCCAGGTCTTTTCATTCAATTTCGGGTCTGTCGGTTTAGAACTGGGTCAAGTGGTCTAAATGAACTTTAAAAGGGACATATTCAGCTTTCTGTTGATGCTTGAAACATTTTAATTGGACTTCGTACGGTAGGTTAGACAGGCCAAAGCATAATCAGTCAGATTTTAAGATAAAATTGGATAAGAGCCTGTTTGTTAAAATTTATTTTTGTTTCCCAAAACAACTTTTTTTGTTCTTTTGTTTTGGGGAACGAAAAAAGAATAGAAACCTGTTCGGTAAAATTTTTGTTCCTAGGAATAGATTTGGAACATAAACAAGAAGTAGAAAAAAGTAATTTCTTATTCTTAGGAACAATTTTTAGAATTTATTTTTCTCTCCTCTCTTCTTCTCTTTCTCCTTCTCCTTCTTCTTCTCTTCTCGTTTTTCTTCTCCTTCTTCTTCTCCTTCTTCTTTTGCTTCTTGTTGTTCTTCTCTTTCTTCTTCTGCTTCTCCTCCTTCTCCTCCTCCTTCTCTTGCTCCTGCTCCTTCTCCTTCTCCTTCTTCTATTTCTTCTTCTGCTTCTCCTCCTCCTCTTTCTCCTTCTCCTTCTCCTTCTTCTGCTTCTGCTTCTCCTTCTCCTTCTCCTCCTCCTCCTCCTTTTTCTTCTGACAGGCCAGACGAGAGTTAGCGACCTTGCCTTCTCCTTCTTCTCTTTCTTCTTCTGCTTCTCCTCCTTCTCCTTCTCCTTCTTTTGCTTCTTCTTCTCTTTCTTCTTCTGCTTCTGCTTCTCCTTTTTCTTTTGACATGCTAGACGAGGGCTAGCGACCTTGCTGGAGCATTGCCGGCCCCCAGACACACCGAGCCACGGCAAGGCTCATCAGCCCGAGCCTTGCGTGGCCACGACGAGGCTCGACCTCCCTAGCCGGCCAACGTTGTGGTGCTTAGGCGAGTCCGAGGCTCGCCGTGGCTAGGCTGGCCTTCAACGAGCTCGTTGAACCTCACCCAGCCAGTCGCCGACCACGGCGGTAGCCAATGACCGACCAAAGAAAAAAAGAAAAAGGAAAAGGAAAAAAAGGAAAAAAAGGAAAATATATTAAAAGAATAACAAATTAAAAGAGATAAAAAAAAAAAAAAAGAATCCTACCAAACATATTTCTATCCCGAGAGTAGAAATTTTGGGAAGTTACTAAACATGTTCTTTTTGCTAAAAAATTGTTCCCGAGAACAAAATCAAAAAAAATTATTTCTCATTAAAAATTATTTCCCGAAACAAAATCGTTACCAATCGCGCCCTAAGTGGCCCTTCTTTGGATTGCTTCACCTAAGGTCATATGACTTGAATTCATGCTTAATTTGATGCTTATGTTTTTCTTTGTTAGATGAATGAATAGGTGCAACACATGCTCATGGATAGCTTATTGGGGTTTTGATTAGAACCGAACTAGGGGTTAATTGATATTGGCCATTGTTAGATGAATGCAAATGGTGGTCAATTTTTTAATCATTAATCAATGAATCTTAGTCAATGGGAGGTCGCGATGGTTGAAATGTATAGGAATCAAAGACCGGTCTTATTGATTAACTAGAATGAGCTTCATTGCTTGTTTGATTTGAGTGACTGCATATGATGTGAATGAATGGAATAATTGGGAACCGACACCACTAATGGGGGCCATGCGAGGTGGTCCATGAAAGAGGTAGCTGAAGTTCTTGATGATGACAAAGACCAATGTCCAATCTAGTCCTATTTTGTAATACCCAACTATGTCTTGGGTTTTCGAGATGGTAAATAATACCTGACAAGTTGCGGGTTTTCTTTTATCGCCCTTAGAATAGCTTGCCTTTTATTTTCATTGAGTGTTTACTTATTGCACTACATTTTAATAAATTGTTTATTAAATTGCTTTCTTAGAATAGAATTAGAATTGGATTAGACTTTAAATAAACTCCCTACAAAACATGTGCATGATCACTTAGCAGATCTAGTCAACGGATGTCCAACTTCGTCACCGTGCAAACCAAAAACATGTCGCTTGCTCCGATTGTCTCAAACTTTTATATTGAGTCAAATTCCAAATTGGCTTGGGTCTAAACATCGAGCCATATGCAATAGAAGGTGATGGAGATTAGGGAAGTGTACTCCCAAAAGTGCAATACGGTGGTTATCCTAAAGTCCAGAATTGTAAAAATTCTCTCTCGTAGGAGAGTTCCTCTCTCTCTCTCGTAGGAGAGCTCCCTCTACTTTTGGGTAGTCACTGAAATCCAAAACCTTAACCATTCCCCACAGTCTTCACTATTTCTTTGTGAGATTACGGCTAACCCACTCAATAGCTACCCCAAAATCATGTTTCCCCCTTAAAATCGACACCTCTTTTCAACCATAAAACCCTAATCCATTCCCATTTTCATCCCCTTTGACTTGCTTCATTGTTCAGCTAGCGTATGTTTTCAGAGATGCTTTAAGCCCTCTTCATGGAAGACTTGGAAGAATCTGAAGTTGGCCTTACTGCCCTTTGCAAGTGACTGGGAAAACTATGGCCTAAGAACAAGATTACAATAGTGGATGATGAAATAACCCTAGAGAAGATCGAAGAATGTAGATTATCTTTAATCGGCCAATTGTATCAAAATCCAAAGGTAAATATTCAAGCATTTCAGAATACAATGCATTGAGTATGGAAAATGGAAAATGTGGAGATATCCCCAATAGCCCAAGGCATCTTTGAATTCAGATTTTAGCCCTTATTAGGATCTATTTTACGGGAAGTCGATTGAGGAATTGATGGCAGCAGAAGTCATACCTGAAACACCATTGGATGCAACACCTATTGTGGTGTATAAGGGCAATCCAATGGATTTGAAGAATACAAGCACCAGCAGGGCATATGATTGCGGAAAGGCCAAGATGAAGGAACCCATGGTTTGGGAAGAGAATATGGATGTGCTGAATCCTTCACAAGAATTGATAGAGAGTGGAGGAGCATCTTTAGTAAGCACTAAGTAAGAATCTCTTGAAGCTCGAAACCTGAAAATATGCAAAAACATGAAAACGCATGTTAATAAAAAACAAAAGAGATACTCTCCATATGAGCACAACAATCCAACAATGAAATTTTAGATCTGACTCAATTGATGGAGACTCCTATTCAGACATGGGAAGAAGCACAAAAATGGGCTTTGGTGGCTAGCCCTAATAAGCCATTGGGTTACAAATGAAAGTTATATGCTGGAATTGTCAAGGTTTAGGCTCCCCCCTGATAATTCAGTCTTTACGAGCCTTAGTAGCTTAAGAAAAGCCTATGGTCCTATGTTGATTGGAAACAAAGAATGTCACGCCCTGATCCTCAAGCACGCATACATCTTTCTACTTGGTCGATTTTATAATGTAATATCTCAGGACCAAGTATCGCCGACCCTTTCGTTTATTAAACACATGCGGACAAAACAATGTTATAAAAAGCAATGGCAATAACAAAATGGGATAGAAAAGCAATGACATATATATATATTTTTTTTTCACATTGAAATCCACAACCAAACCTTTATACATGGCATAACTCAAAGTCTATTCACAAGACTATTCATAACTTTCTAGTCTCACACTATTCATGTTTAGACAGGATTCACAAAAGATGATGGGATCTTAATCTTCATCCGGGTCGTACTCAGGATCATCTTGATCCCCTTCTAACTCTTCTTCACTAAGCTCATTTCCTTCAAGCTCTTCATCTTTTTCTGGCTCATCGCCTCTTCTGGTTCCTTTTTCATAGGCTCATCTACGAGCCTGAAATGTTGTCCCACAATTGGGATGAGACTACGTCTCAGCAAGTTCTATCCCACTAAGACTCAATTAGGAAACCAATATGCTAACCGGGCTGCCTATGCACACATGAGTCAGAGGACTTACCTTGGCCTCAGATTCCACCTGCATATTAGCACAGTTCAATAGGCACCAAAGCAATCACATCACAGATCGATATCTCGATTAATTGACCTAGTCGATTACATGCCAACTGGACCATTCATCGGTCATTTCAATTCAATCAATTGATTCACGACATCAAATCAAAGCAATGATCAATCGACCTAGTCGATTACATATCATCTCAACCTTTCATTGGTCGGCTCAACTCATACTATCTATAAGTTCGTTCATATTAGGATTACTCACTGCTAAGCTGATAAATATATAGTATAGCTCGCTTATGAGATTATTGAGTATATTGCTCTCTACTAAGCTGCCATATCAGAGCCCGTAGGATGATATAGTATACCGACATATTCAATATAAACTGATAAGGTATACTGCTCTATGCTAAGCTACCATATCATAGCCCGTAAGATGATATAGTATGCCGACATTCTCGATCAAAACTCATAAGGTATACTACTCTCTGCTAAGCTGACATATTGCCCATAGGCTGATATAGTATATCGGTATGCTGTTTTCTGCTAAGCTGACATATCGCCCGTAAGTCGATATAGTATACCATCCCAATCATACAATCAATTCCATCTTTTTATCATTCTCGATAAAGTAGCTGTGTGTGGGCACACGGTCGGTCTTAGCCAAAATATAATATTTTCCTTTACATAACTCCCACATTTTCTGTAGTCCACTCAAATATTTTTGGCATTATCAACCGATGCCTAGTTATTTTTCAATTAATAACCAAAGATTATTCAATTAAAGAATAATTACCAATTTCATAAATAACTCAATTTAGCACAAAATAAAGCTCAATTAAATAAACAAGCTGCACCACGACAATCAGCATAGAATTTCGGTCATCGGCTATCCTTGCCTAATATTCGGAAAATAAATAAATAATTAAATGAATTTCGAAAATTAATAAATAAATACGATAAATCCAATTTAGGCCCGTAATGCCGAATTGAAGCTCAATAAGGTCGGGACAAATCCCGAGATGCATTCAATAGATAGTATAGGCAATTCTCTAGCTAAGTACACTAACCACTTAACTAATATGCAATGCAATTAACTAATAATCACTAATCCATGCTAATCTAACCACCTAATTGCACGTAATTAAATTTAATCAACCCTTAAGCATCATTAGTCTACTAAGCAAGGATTAGTGAGATTACTCACTTAATTAAAAGCGAGGACCGGGATACCACGACGATGACGCGAAGGCGGCCGAAATCGGACTTTCGACAACACCGGCGGGCTTGGACTGGGCCTTGAACTTGGCTCAACAAATCTCAGCCCAACTAAGATTTGTTCTTGCGCTAGACTGGGCTCGCTCTTGGGCTTTTCTATTTTGAAGATGGGCTAACTTTGCTGGGCTTGAAGACTTCAACTGGGCCAAAAACGGGCTGGGCCCAAAGTTGGGTTGGGCCTGCTAAAGATGGGCTTGAAATAAAGTTGAACCGGGCCTGTCTTTGCTGGAGCTGGGCCGAAGAATCAATTCTCTGAACTCAACTGGGCTGCTGGTGGGCCGAAGACGCTGGAATCCACGGCTTGCTTCGTGCGATTCACACGGCCAGATGGAGACAGCAAGCTAGGCAGGAGGATTGAAGATGGTGGAAGCAGCTGCTGGCATCCATTGGTGGGTGTTGCGGTCAAAGATGGGGAGAAGTAGCTGGTTTGTTGACCGATCTATGGGTTGAACTTCCGTGATGCTGGGCCAGAAGAGGGGAGATCGTGGGTGCTGGTAGCTGGCGTTGAGCTGGGGCAATGGACGTTGCTGGAATTGCTCGCCAAAGACACGAGCTGGAGGAAGCAGTAGCTTCAACGCCGCGTAGAGAGGCGCACGAAGAGGAGTTAACAGAGTGGCGCCGCTTGAAGACTTCGGCTGAAGATCTTGCTGGTTGACCGAATGGGATTCGGTGGATTGAAGCCGCATGGGCTTCAGTCTTCGTGGACAGAGAAGCGAAGTGGTGGAGGACGTGTGGCTGCAGCTTCGTGGGATGAGGGTTGAGTGGAGAGAGAGATGCAGAGGCTTCGGTGGGATGTTGGGTTCTTTCGGTGGCCAAAAGGAAAGAATGAGCTGTAGGTTTTTGTTGAAGGAGAGAAATTGAGGGAGTTAGCGTGTGGAGAAGAAGAGGCAGTCCGTCGGTGGCTTGGCTTGCGAGAGAAGCTGAAGATGAGGGGGAAGAGAAGTCAAAAACAAATATCTAAAACCATCATTAGAATGCCCAATTAGTCTTCAAGCTTATCCACTTGTCCCCTAGTTCTTTCTTGCTCATTTAATCACAAATAATCCAATTTAATGACAAATGTTGCACCCCTCCATGCCTAGCTCCGAATTTCCCTTAATTTTGGATTTCAAATTCATCCTCAATTTCTCAAATTCGAAGTCCAATTTCGCCGAAGAAAAATCCCACACATCTCCACAAATTCCCATCATCCAATAGTTCGGCTTAGAAATCAAAATTCCCTTCAAATGGACTAAACCGAATTTCTGCTAATTTTTTGCAACATCCGAACTGGTTTTCCGTAAAATCTCAAATTCAACGAAATTACTCCAAAAGACAAGACGACATCCTATAACTGAACCATAACATGCCCGAACGTCCAATTCCCGAAACCGAATTCAATTTCGTGGTTAAAAAATCGATCAAATGCGATTTTAGTCCGATCCGACTTACCGGGTAGCTTTTAGAAATTTTACGGGATTTTACCGCGGTTATATATCTTAACGGTTTCACCCAATAGATTGGTTAACTCGTGAGTGATCAGCTCAGAGAAAAAGGACCATAGGCGCGCTGGCGAAATGCCCATTACATATATTCGGAACATGGTTGAAATTCGGGATGTCACAAAGAATAAAGAAGATGTCGTGAAAAGAATGTAGAAAAGACTAAAGTTTCAGAATGGCTTCATAGTAAATCCAAGAGGCATGGCAGGGGGATTAGCAGTTTTCTGGAATGAACAGGTTTCCATCTCCATTATGTCTAGTACTATGTCTTTTATTGACTTAACATGCAATTTGGAAGAGATGAAACAAAGAATGCGTATCACCTTTGTTTATGCATCGGATGATTTTTAGCAAAGATTATAGCTATGGGAGGAAATTTATTAGATGATCGGGCTAAATCGTGACCCTTGGCTGTGTGTTAGGGATTTTAATGAAATCTTATATTAGTGGGAAAAAGTAGGGGGGAAGAATGGCTGAAATCTATAGATGTAAAGCTTTCCAAGACTTTACAAATGCTTGTGCTCTTATGGATCTAGAAAGTAAGGGTTGTGTCTATACTTGGGCAAATAATAGAGAAGGGGATGAGCTGATTATGAAGAGGTTGGATTGAGCCATGTGTAGTATGGATTGGAGGGTTTCTTTCCCTTTTGCGGAAGTTATTGCTTTGCTAGCTATAGGGTCGAATCATAGTCCCATTTTATTAAACCTTTTTCCCCAATGGATCAAACATAAAAAAGAATTTAAATTTGAAGCTTTTTGGATAGATGAGGAGGAGTATGAACAGATTGTATTGGACACTTGGAATTCTTTTGGAGGGGAGCAAGTAAATTTATCGACTAGATTAAAAAAGGTGGCTGAAGAGCTAGTGGGTTGGAGTAAAAGAAGGTTAAAAAATGCAGAAACACAAATTTCAGTGCTGAAAAGAGAGATGCAAGTCATCACAAACAACTCAAATTCACATTATGATATACACATAATGAATTGGCTGAAAATGGAGATAGAGAGGCTATGGAGATAGAAGAAGTATATTGGGGTATGAGATCTAGGATCAATTGGCTTGATGGGGGGTTAAAAACTCCAAATACTTTCATGTAACCACAGTGCAAAGGCATCAAAGAAATATGATAATAATATTGAAAAATGAGCAAAATGAATGGTGTCGAGAGACCCTATACAATTAAGGGAGATGACAGCCAAGTATTTCAAAGAGCTCTATACTTCTACAGGGCAAAGAAACGTCCAACTAGTCATTGACTAAATCCCATACCTTGTAATATAGGAGATGAACCAAGTGCTGCTTGAAGAAGTGACCCTACAAGAGGTTATTGCAGCAACTTTTTAGCTGGGTGCTTTCAAAGCTCCTGGACTAGATAGTTTGTGTGGAAAATTCTATCAACATCACTGGAAGGACATTAAAAAAGAAGTATTTAGTAAGTCTTTCTTTAATTTAGGAACACTTAATCTTGAGTTGAATCACACATATATCACCCTTATACCGAAAATGCACAATCCAGAGAGGTTGGATCAATTTCGCCCTATCAGCCTTTGTAACTTTGTTTATAAAATCATCTCAAAGATCATGTCAAATAGACTAAAACAGTGGCTGCTTGACTTGATAGCAATGGAGCAAAGTGCATTTATAAATTGGAGACAAATACAAGGTAACATACTTATAGTGCAAGAAGTGCTTCATCAGCTACGTATTCGAAAATGGAAAAAGAAATTTCATGCAGTGCTGAAGGTAGATATGAAGAAGGCATATAATCGCGTGGAATGAGATTTTCTTAAAGCAAGCATGCTTAAAATGGGTTTCTACAATACTTGGGTCTCCTGGGTCATGGAATGTTTTTCTACGGTATCATTTAGTCTCAAAGTAAACGGGGAACCTATATCTTCTTTTAAGCCTACTCGCAGGATAAGATAAGGTGACCCTCTATCTCGGTACCTATTCATTATTGTGGCAAACGTCCTATCTATGATGCTGAAAAGAGAAATGTAAAATGCCAGCATTAAGGGTATTAAGCTGAATAGATTTTGTCCATCACTCTCCCATCTACTATTTGCGGATGACTTAATCTTGTTCTTGGAAGGAAACTTGGTCGAGTGTCAAAATGTAGCAATGATCCTAAACCAATATTGCTTTGTGTTTGGACAAGCTATAAATCTGAACAAGTCTGGCATGCTGTTTAGTAAATATTGTCCAAGAGAAATGAGGAGTAACTTGACGAAAATGAGAGTACCAGAGTTGGAAAAGACCGGGAAGTATCTCGGGATACCTTTTGATTGGGGTGGATCTAAAAAGCAAATGTTTGACTGGATTCTTGCACAAGTTAATATGAAGCTGGAGGGCCGGAAAGAGAAATTTTTATCAAAGGCAGGGAAAGAAATTTTGCTTAAAACTATGGTGCAAGCTCTACCACAATATGCTATGTCCATTTTTAAAATTCCCCTATCTATTTGCCGAGCCATTGAAAGGAAAATAGTAGCTTTTTGGTGGAAAAACAATGAGAATAGAGCAGGTTTGCATTGGAAAAACTGGGACATTCTTAGAGCAAGAAAGGATAAAGGTGGGTTAGGCTTTCAAGATCTAATTTAATTTAACGAGGCATTATTGGGGCGGCAAGCATGGAGGCTAATTCAAAATCCGACTTCTCTTTGGAGTCGAATTTTCAAAGGACTATACTTTCCGCATATAGATGCACTACATGCAGAGAAAGGCTCAAGACCATCGTGGGGTTGGCAAAGTCTACTCTTGGGAAGAAATGCTAAAAGTCATTCATTATAGTGGGTGGTTGGAAATTGAGAAAAAATCAGTATTAGGAATGATCGATGGTTATCGAGAGGTTTAATTGGAGGACTTGGAAATAGAGATGACCCATCACGGGTTTTGGATCTTATAACCAGAGAGTCCACTACTTGGAAGGAAGACAAAATACTAGAACTTTTTGACTATGACGTGTATAAAGAAATTCTAGCTATCCACCTTAACCCCAATTTTTAGAGGACAAATTGGTCTGGAAGCCAACCAAAACAGGTTAATTCACAGTCAAGAGTGCATATAACAAGCTCAAGGCACAAGGAGAAATTCAGAAGCAAAACCATGCTTCATCGTCCTATCAAGTACCACCTTCATTATGGAATGGAATATGGAAGGCCCAAATTCAGCCCAAAGTCAGATTTTTCCTTTGGAAAACTTGTCAAAATGCATTAGCAACAAATGAGAATTTATATCAGAGACATATTATGCCTGAGGCCACGTGCACAATATGCAACAAATATCCAGAGTCAGTAGAGCATATTTTCCTCCTTTGTCCATGGACAAACCAAGTTTGGGATGACGTTGCAGTGAAAATACAAAGAAATGGTCATGGGATAACTTGGATAGAGGAATAGCTGGCCAATTTTTAACACACCTCAGTTTCTTTCAAGTGGTTAGCCCTCTAACTGTGGCGGATCTGGAAATCCCGCAACTATTGGTGTTTCAGAGCAAAACCGTTAAATCCTCAGCACATAATCACCTGGAGCCCATTCTAGATGGCAGTGCCCATATCAAGAGCTGGTACCGCCTTCCCGTCTTCAGATTTGGACATCTCTGACGTAGGCTTCGCCTCAAACCTCGACCCCTCTGACGCACGGCTCGAGGCAAACTTGGAATCCTTCGTTGCAGTGCTCGCATCAGGACCAGATGCCGACCCCCCCAATTCAGATTTGGATGTCTTTGATGCGAGCTTCATCTCAGATTTTGACCCTCCGACGCACGGCTTGGCGCAAACCTAGAACCGCTTGTTGCAGCACTCGCACCAGACCGGGAACCCTCCCATGCACATCTCGCCTCGACCCGGGACCTCTCTAAAGCACGTTTTGCCTCAAATTTGGACTCCCTCGACGCATGGTGTGATAAAAATCAACGTCGATGGCTCCTTTCTTCAAGAAACAAGGGAAGCGGCTGTAGCTTGTGTTTGCCGAGATAGCAGAGTAGTTCTCGTCGATGGATTAGTAGCATGGTCAGAGCTTCTTTAGCGATCTAGGCAGAAGCACAGGCTGTGTTACAAACCCTAAAGTACTTTGAAGGGAGAGAAGAAAAGCAGATGGAGTTGGAATCAGATAACCTTGAACTGGTGAAAGCTTTAGTGGAAAGTACAATGCAAGTCAACTAGGAAGTAGAGGCATTAATTTGTGAAGTGCAGGCACGTGTTAATACTTTCCCAAACCTGAAACTAACCCATTGCCGACGAGAATGCAACAAAGTGACAGATTGGGTCGTCAAGGCCCACTGAAGAAAGGTCCTTCTAGCTAATTGGGTTTTTTATGTCCCTTCTTGTCTTTCGGACTTGTTATATTCTGAAGCCAGTGCTTCTACTATCCGAAGGTTTATTTGAATGAGAATACTATAAATCTCTTTTTGACCAAAAAAAAAAAAAAAAGAAAGTCCAGAATTGTAAACCTAGTGATACGTAGGATTAATTGTTGATATTTTTAGGGCGAATGCCGAAATGGACATTTTTCATGAAGTTAAGACAGAAACGAATTCAGTAATTACCCTCGAAATACGACTCGAGCAAAAATTCTGTTTACTGCAGAGGGATTGAGAGTTAGGGTGTGGCTTTAGAAAATGAATGAGAGGAAAACGATCAACATTAAACAAGGATGGGAGTTCTTGCAGAAGAGTGTCACAAAGCTGACGATTGTCCTTGAAGGGCTTGGTGAGACCCCATTCAGCCCTGTTGACACCTGGGTTTTCCTGCCGGTCTAAGTTAGAAAATTCGAGAGTCAAGATTCTCCATCACACCAAGTCTCGTTTCTAGACAACATTAGGTTAGTGTGCATAATACCTCAATTGCATGTAGATGTCAATTTAGCACAGGTGTGTAAAGTTAGGTCTTTAAATTTCATATTTTCCATAAAATTGGCCAAAGATTAATTTTTCGATCAAATTGAAAAGTTTAACTTTGACAAAAAGAAATTAATTTATTTTGTTAGTTTCAAATCTTTGGCTAAACATTTAATTGGGTATAATGAAATTTAAATACTTCAAATTCGAGTAAAGAAATTTGTGAAGCCTATAAACAAGTCAATCATTACGATTGCGCTCAGTGGCACGACGATGCGAATCGTAGACAAAACCTAGGTTTTCTCTTCTTTTGAAGGTTTGGTTCGGCCTCTCTCTCTCCCTCGTGATCGTTGTAGAAACAGAGAGAGAGAAGCAAAATTGGTCGTGAGGAAAGCCGTGATGTCGCAGCAAAAATTTCTGTCTCTGACTCCCTTCCATCTCTGCTCTAACGAACTCCAGGACATATCCATTCGCGGATGACAGTGGCCACGTGGCAACGAGAATTTTTCTATCTGACCCTGTAATATATGAGTTTTGAGGAAAAAAAAAAAAAGAAAGAAAAGAAGAGGGTTAGAAAAGTCAACAAAAGAAGCTGGAGGAGGACAGTAAAAGCTCCGGCTGTTTTTAAAGGGGAGAGAGGGAGGGCTTGGGTAGAAACGGAACAGGGCAAAGGAAGAAAAAAAAAGGGAGGAGAGAAAAGAAGAGAAAGGAAAAAAAAGAAAAAAGAAAAGGAAAATCTTTGGTGAGTTCACGACCCGGATGCCTCACTAAGCCGACTTGACTTCGTTTTGCAATGCCAGTAAATGATCGAACCCTTTAATCATCTACTTGAAGCAATCGTCGCAATTATGTCTCGAAATTAGGATTTCTTGGATATTTGTGCGGCGAAGCCCGATTTTTGAGTCGTTGAGCTGCATATTTTTGTAGAAATGGTACTTTAGGATGTTGTGAAGCTATAACATCTTATGAATCATGATTTGAGCTTGCGGATTGTCCTGGAACGGAATTTTAAAGTTGGGGACGCGTTTGGAACTGTAGCGAATAATAACTTTGAGCCTGATTTTGAGTTGTTTTTGGTGTTGTTTTGGGGTGGCTGAGCTGGGGTTGTTGTAATATGGCACGATGAAGTTAGCACGTGGGCCGTGCCTAGCAGATAATAATGGGTTTCCGCTAAATGTGAGCTTTTGTTGGCGCATATGTGTCATTTTATCGACAAATAGACGTAGTATAGTCCAGTCGTTATTAGAATATCATTTTACTTGTTTTTTCAATATTATTTTTCGGTTATTTGTTAAGAATTCGAGTGCGTACTTGAGTTATCATTGTAATTGATTTTTGGCTTTTCCCAAGTGAGTGACACTATTTCTTCTTTGTATATTAACCTCATGTTTTGAGAAACATAATGGATTATATATTCTATGAGTTGATAAAAATGCATCTTTTGTTGCATAAAATAGGATCGAGCTTTCACTGTCATTTTGTTGTTGAAAGAGATAATTATCCTTTGAAATGAGTTTGAATGATTGTCTAAAAAAAGAGTTTGTGAAATTCTTTATGAAAGAATCTTGAAATATTTTGGAGAATGCTTTGATATTTATATATCAAATGCTTGAGTTGTGATAAGTAGGGGTGAGTGGTTCCCAGTTTTGATTTGGTTCCGTATCTGGAACCTGGAATCTACCCTCAGATACAAGTTCCTCATTTTTTGGAACCCGGAACTTACCTATCAGAGCCAAGAACCTGGAACCTACCCTGTCACAAGTTCCGAGGTCGGTTCCAGGTTCTAACAGTTTTTTTTTTTTTTTTTTTTCAAATTTGAACTATAACGAAGAAGGAAAGAGACAAACCAAAGAGAAGGGAAAACTCATTGGTGAGCATTTACAAGAGAGCCACTTTCTTATCATCCTATATAACCAATCTTTAATAATTAGAAAAGAGAAGGGAACGTTCAATGGTGTCAAATGTCTCACTTCATACAAGAGAGCCATCACCAAACTATTTTGAGTGTCTTATATCACCAATAACCAAATTTCAATCGTATCATATGCAACAAGATCTTTCATGGCGAGCATAAGACTCACCTAATGTTTATGGTTTCATAGCCAACTTGTTCAAAGTAGCATTTACTCTCTCTTCTGTGATCGATGTACGGTTCTCATAGAAATCCAATATCTCCACTGCTATATTCTTCACCTGTTCATGAACACATCAGCTTGGTTTGTTAAAAAGTTAAAGAAACATTATACAAGAAATGACAAGATGGCAAAAATGAGCCTTGTAATGTCAGAGTTATTCTCTGGGAAACAAAATATTCAAAGTATACCCATGGCATGGCGAAGTTGCAGGACAATCATAAATAGTAGATACAACAGACCCTGTGAAATCATTACCAAGAATAGCATCATGTGCGATCTTTGCTGCTGCATCCCCATTAGTCCCATAAAATTTTGTATGACACCTGCTATTGCAAATTGGTTTTAATAGACAAGTGGGAATACTTTACTTGCATAACTTAAAAGTGTAGGAATACTCTCACCTGTATCACACATTTCGCCAAATCTCACCTCTGGGCAATCCCATGCCAATGAAAATGTAACTGTACGAACAGATCCTGGAGGAACTACCAAAGAGGCAGCTATGGCAGCACTGATAGACGAAACTGCTTCTGATGGAACGAGATTATCATTCTGGATGGTATGATCAAATGACCCATTCTGCACATGAAGAGTAGTAAAACATAAGAATCTCAGTACGCTTCATTGAGAAGGCATTGACACACTACACGTATATAGAAGATCTTTTAGTTCATCCTGTAAATAATATAATAAAAGCAATATCAAGGAGAATTTACTTTTCAAAAACGAGTTTAACATAAATTTAAAGAGTAAATCAGCTTTCTTTTCCGTTTTACATGCAGCAGTACAAAGAGTGTTGCTTCTGCAAAATAATGCTTGCCAGAACAGAACTTTCAATACACGAAGTAATGAGTTCGCAGAGTGGCCCCTTCAAGTTGAAGGCTTCAACATGCCATCATTCTTTTGCCTTATGGGCAAACAGCAAGCTACATGCACTACTAAGTACCAACCCAGGCTGCATTTAATTAGATTAGGTTGACAAGATACGATCTTGAGAAATTATGTCTAATTCCTAAATACCAAAAGAAAGCCCTATATCTCAAAATATTTCGCTTTTGTTTTTCTTTTGTATTTTTAAAAACATATGTTCCATGTTATCATCCCATGCATTCTTCTATTTCATAGTGTTTCATACAGCATATTGGTTGCACTGAAATGCTAGTTATCCAAAAAAGGTTTGTTAAAATGCCCCTGGAAAGAGAGGACTGGAGCATGTCATCAGTTACTTGGATTGATACTCATACAGTAATTCAAGGCCATTGTTAGGGATCGGTGAAGAGAGAAATTATGAAGATTCAATTGCCCACCAAATATAAGATTGAAAATCACAATTCATATGCATTTATGTTTAAGAGAGTCACATTTATTATTTAGCGATCTAGCAGGGAAAAGGAAACTGTAAGAAGGGTCAGCTGAGCTGACAAAGTTACAGTTCCAATTCTTTTACGCTGCATGCTTTCTTTAGTTAAAACCCTCATAAATCAACATGCACTACTCTAGTGACAGTCGAGCATCCAACAAAACAAAGAAATAGAATTCTTTATTGCAATGAATCGTATCTACATTCCAACATCTTATATGTTTCAAGATCATCGGTTAAGTTGATGATATAACAAGATAATGAGGCTTCAATAAGCTCAATGATTCAGAGGGATTATATGACTAACCTTTTTAATTTCATACCACATATCCTTTGCCGTGACCCCATGAGATGTACTAGAAATTAGGAAATAAGGACACTTAGAAATATGTACATCAGAAGATTCCTCAGCTGCAATAGCGAAAGTCACTGGTGGATGTCCATTTGCAGTTCTGGATAGTGAATAAGTACGACCAAGAAATAAGACGGGCAACATGGGCATTGAAGTGGCAACTAAATTAAGATTTGAATGTAGAAATTCACCTGTGATGTAAGAGAATTCCATGAATACTATCAGTGGTCCTGGAAGGAGACAGAAAATTATGATTTAAGTAAGCCAACTACTTTTATTTCCTGTATATGTGAAAATGATTTAAGCAACAAAAAATTAAAGACATTGAACATTTCTTATTCCATATTAGAGTTGAAATGCTCGCCGGAAAAACCTGATACTCCTCCCATAGAGTTCTGCAGTGTAAAACGACCAAACATGTTAGTTATTGGTAATTCTTCAACAACTCAGAGACTCCTGTATCTGAAAGACCAATAGTAAGCATTATGCCAAAAAATGGCGTATAATTCATAAAAAAATTTCTTCAATTGTGTCTCTATGGCACCCCTCGACACTGCCCCCGATCCGCTAGGGTTGCCACAAGTTCACTTACCTTTCACATGTCCTAATAACATGTCACTCTGATACCATTTGAATTGTAGTAGGTCCATAAATCCTAGGGGTTTGTATCATCTCAATCGGTCCCAGTGCAGTTCATATAACGGAAGCATACTCGACATCTCCCTAACTTGTACTTAAACTAAATAATACAATGTAATGCACACCAACTACACATTTCATAGATGAGTTAAAGCTGAACCACTTTTATTTACATAACTATGATGGACATCACGAGTCAGTATAACAAAAGGCCAAGGCTTTAACTAAGCTTAGCTATAACCCAAAAGAACCCGACTTTATATCAGACATGTACATCAATCCATCATCTAGTGTCGGCCATCCAAAAAGTGTCATCCTCTATCAGTCACACACTCTAATCACACCTAGCCCGATCCATCGGCTGGTGGCGGTGGTAGCATCCCCATCATCCTCCGTCGCGTCAAACATGCACGGACAGGAACTCCTAGTCTATGGGGCCATCAGGTAGACCCACATCATACATAACCAAAACACGAACGTGAATAAACATCAGACCATGAACACCAATGCAGGGGTGCTCCGAGCACTCGACCTCAATGTCAGATGGTAAGCCATAAAATGTACCACGCGTGACAGGTGACAAAGGCATCTCTCAATCTGAAATGTTAGTTCCCAAAAAGGGTGAGTACAACGACTCAGCAGTAAAGATCCATCAAACTACATAATGTAATAGGCAAGACAACCACAATTTCGTGTGAAATGCACATATCATCCATGTAATCATACTTGTATTTCCATGATATTCATTCATTGAGGCAATTTATGTTTCATGCCATATGCACATACATGCGCATGATTCATATCATTCATACAATCATGTATATATCCCCATGAGATCCATTCAATACATTCATGATCGCATTCTCAATGCCAAATAGTACCAACTCAATTTCATAGGCAATTCATGCATCATGCCATATGCACACATACGTGCGCATGATTCAATTCCCATTTTAATTTTCAAAAGGATCTAATTTTTCTTCTAGGACCAGTGTTTGCATCCCTCATATCGCTCACGCCCAACTTGGCATCGCGAGGAACCTCTGGTACACACCTCTGGGCATCTCGAAACTCCCGAGGACATCCAATACACACCTCCAGGCATCCCGACACTCCCGGGGCATTGTTGACTCAAGGGTCCGACGGTATCATCAACATCATAATGCATTTTCACATATATGTCTTATTTTCAAAATAGCATTCGATGCAATAATATCAAAGGTTTCAATTACTTTTGATGTCATGTAATATGCTAAATGTCACCATATGTGCTGCATAATTAACCACCCAAGATATCATGTCTCATAGAGCAATTCATTTTTTTGAAAATAGAACAGTTTTTGGATAAAACAGAATACACTTCTTTAATAAAAATTCCGAAAAATTAGTAAAAAATATCAATAAATTCTAAAAATTTAACATGTTATAAAAGAGATCTAGAGGAAAATATTTCATGAAGAATATAATGTCAAAAGAGATTCGTACGAGTCGCTACGGTCCATGCATCACAGCCTCAAAATTTCAAACATCACCATTGCACAATTTTATTCATAAATTCGGTATAAACCCTAAATCAACTCAGAAAATTCTGAAATTTTGATATATTATAATAAATACCCTGAGGAAAAATTTTCGTGAAGAACTCAAAGTCATATTCGTTATATATCATGAGATACATTCACCAAAACTCCCCCTAACCCTCGGTAACGATTTCCAGATTTAACACTTCAAAGAAAAATCATTTCACCAACCAATACTTGTCCTTTTATTCTAAAATTTTAGTATGTTACTCATCAAGATGTCATCTACAACTTTCTTCAAGAACACAAGATCAAATTCTAACTAGATAATTTTATAAAATTTAAGGAATCGCAAGGGGTCGGACTGTCCTTACATGCAACAGCTTACTTGTTCTAGGAAAACTACCACCATTCACTCGAATTTCAGCATCCATCATCACAACCCAAGCATCTCCAACACCCATTACACTTCACACACAATCACAGCAAGCAAAATCTAGGCTAACGAACTCTACTTGCCTCGAGTTCAACGAAAACAAGCAAGCAAATGGCGACTTGGGGGCTTCGGCGGGCTCAATCGACGGCGGTACTAGGTGGCGTTGACGGTGGCTGTTGGTGCATGTGCGGCAGGGCCAGTCCTCTTCTCCCTTTGCTGAAGCACCCTCACGAACCCTCTCTCTCTCTCTCTCTCTCTCTCTTCTCTCTCTCTCTCTCTCTCTCTTGGCTTTCTCTCTTTCTCTCGGCTTTCTCCCCCTCTTTCTCACGCGAACACTCTCTCCCTCTCTCTCGGTTGCTGCCCCGTTCATTCCGCCCCCTCTCTCTCTTTTTCTTCTTTCACCCTCATGATTAGTAATCATGAGGTTTGCATGGCATTGGACACTTGGTGAACCCTTCAAGCCACTTGTCCATCTCCATGCAAAGAAGATGGGCCTCACTCGGCTGGGCTTGGGCCAGCCTTGGTCTACCAAATGGGGGAAACAGTGGGCTGGTTTTTGGGCTGGTTTGGCCTGAAGAAAATCAGCCCACACCTTCTCCTATTTTTCCATTTAATCCCCACTTATTAAATACCTAATTACAAATTTATATGGCCATAAAGCTTTGTAACATAAATCAATAAAAATTCAACTTATAAAGTGTACGGCCAAGAATAAAAATTTTCCTATCAATTTGTCCCTTGGTACAATCATTGATCACTCATGGACATAAGATATATTTCCAACATAATAATTATCTATTAAATGCTTGGCATTGATTTATTGTAATTTATTGGTCTAATGGCTATAATATAATTTGATGGTGCTTCCATCACCTATTCATGGTTCATGGTATATTCAGGGGTTGTCATGAAATTTTAGGATGCCACAGTCTCCAATTCAAGTTAACTAAAGACTTGCCATGGAGATGATTGAATATTTAAAAATGCATCAATCGAAATAGGGAATCTTAAAAAGTGCATTGCCTACCACTGAAAACACAATAAAGCTTTACACCCTACCACCCATGTAAAGAGCAAGGAGACATATGCACTCTACAGAAGTTCTTCCTTGATTAGAAACTTGAAGAGACATAAGCAGCCAATAAAGCATATGTAATAAAATGTTGTGAAAACTAAATAAATTCTTCTAGAAGTTTTATCGTAAAGGTAAATATAGAGACAGGAAAATTGCTCTCTTTTTAATTGTGGGGGATTATTGACGATAACTTAAGAGTTACAATTCTGAGATCTGGGTTAGGTTCACCTGGTTTACAAAGAAACTAAGATTATTTGCAATCATAAAAAACTTTATCTGCATTAGCAATTGAGGACTCATCGATTAGTACCATCATATATTGTCCATGCCCTTGGAAACAATATTAGTAGGTAGGAAAGCTATCAAATCTTCAGTCTAGTATTCTTCATAGAAGGAATCACCTTATTTTCAAGCTGGTGACAAAAATAAATTCAACTGGCTATCCTTCTACTGACAAATGCTGTAGTCTTTTATCTTTGAGAAGATGGATCGGTTTGTGATCATAATGGACAAAGATCAAGATTGAAGCATCTTGCTCACCCCATCTTCCATCTCTAAGTACTTGCATCATACATGTGAATCACCGCAACCATTCCACAACATCAAAATGTCAAAGAACATCCAAAGATCACTTGATTGTAACTAACAGAACATATTGCCACAGTCCCATACCTTAGCTTTGGGAGTGAGATGAGCGATAAGCGCAGCCGCAGCATTACTGGCATTGTTCTCCTCGATAAAGCTAATAATGGAGTTTATAAATAGAAGAGTGACGATGCCTATGAAATCTTGCCAATCTAGAGGCTTGCCCTACAAAGGAAGAATCATAAACAAATGGATACCATCTTTCACAAAAACTCAAATTTTACCCTAAAATAGAAAGAGAGACAGAACAGTAGAGCAAAAATTTTACCCTAAAATAGTGAGTGATCTTAGTGCCTTCTTCTCTTCAAGCTTGTTGTGACCAAAAAGTTCCAGCCTTTGCTCAGCAGTCGCCGAGGTGAGGCCTCCTTTGGTATGTACCAGGGATTGAAACACCAACTCTATTTATCAACGATAATCTCCGCATTAAGACCATTCATATCTAAAAAAGAAGAAAAGAAGAAGAAGAAGAAGAAGAAGAAGAAGAAGAAGAAGAAGAAGATATTAAATATAATATTCACTTATTAGATATACAAAAAGAATTGCAATATATAGATATAAACATTACTTACCTAACTCAAATTTTTCTGCGTTCTCAATGTACTCTTCATCATTAATCGGTACACAAAAGGCTCTCAACCAATCTCGAGTGCAAATCAAAGCTTCCACGACTTTGGGAGTTAAAGAACTTCGAAAGCCATAAAGCACACGACTCGATGTACTAAAAGTTGACTCTGAAGCAACGGTAGTTACAGGATTGGACAAAATATCTCGAGCCATCAAAGAAAGGATATTATATTTTGAGCCAATAGTCTTTCACCACATTAAAAGGTCAAGATCAAGAATCTTTTCATTTTTTTCTTGAAGATACTCATTAAGCTCGGACTTATTGTCATCGCACCCTTGTTCATTTGAGTATAAAAACATTTTCTTCCAAGCTTGTGTGTCATACTTCTTTATTCCTTCATTATCACCCGTATCGGCATTGGAACCACTACTACTTGCACCAAAACTATGGCCACTGAAATTTCGATCACTTGAAATAAGAGAAGATTTCTTATAAAATTCATACAAACGCTCCAATGCATCCTTCACCTTGTAATGCATCTCTTTAATTTTCGATTCATCATCATAAATTTGTCCATACAAGAAACTCACATAATTCAACTTGGCTCTAGGATCTAACACAACCGCAATCAATACCATCATATTCACTTTATCCAAGCTTCCATAATATTTGTTAAATTTTTCTTTCATTTTCACACCCATAGCTTGAAACTTAGGATTCAAAGCATTGATCGCATTTTTCAAATATCTATACAAAAAAGCTATCCCTTTAAAATAATCATTTGAAGTAACATATGAACTCCTCGACATCTGATTGGTGGCATCATAAAATACTTTTAGAAATTCTGAAAGAATAATAGCATTTTTCCAATTATTATCACTAGGAGTTTAATGATTAAGCTCACTTGCAAAAGATAGATCATCTTCTTCCATCCTTTCGAAAGCTTTTTATAACTTTATGGCGGTGTCTAACATGAGGTAAGTGAAGTTCCATCTAATGGTAACATCAAGAACTACCGAACCCTTATAAGTGATCCGTTCTCTCTCAATGCAAGATTGAAATGCTTTGGCTCTCGTGGAAGAACTCCTTACATACCTAATCACATTTCGGATACGTGCAATAGAGTCATGTACCATAGTCAAGTTATCTCTCTCAATCAAATTTAATATATGAGCTGTACACCTCATGTGCAAAACACTACTATATAATATCAACAACCTTTCTTTCGAAAGTTTTTCCCTCAAATAGGCAATTGCAACATCATTTGAGCTAGCATTATTCATGGTAATTGTGGACACATTTTTTTCTATTCCTCACTCCTAAATGCATTTCTCCACCATTTTTCCAATCTCCCTACCCTTGTGACTATGCATCACCACAAAATTGATGATTTTTTTATGCAACTTCCAATTTTCATCAATAAAATGTACAATGAGACACAAATAATTTAGATTTTGATTGGAACTCCATGTATCAGTCGTGAGTGCAATCCTAGAATTAATCTTTCCGTTCTTTCACATAAATACAACTTCGTGCAATCTTTTGCCACTGTGAAATGTGATAAATGTTTGAAGAGATGTTGTAATTCAGTAATAAATTCACAAAATCCAACATGCTCAACCAAGAAAAAATGGTTGCTCATTAAGGATGATGAACTGAGCAAGCATTTGCCTCCAACATTCTTGATTAAACAACCATATCGATAAGACGCTACTAGTACTAGAATCTCCTCATGCCTCGCCAGCCATGTCGACATTACGTGGTGCAAAGAATTTCTGCCTCTTATCTACATTACGAGGAAACCTCTTGCATGTTGTCAAGTGCTTTTTCATTGTAGAAGTACCGTTAGCAACACGGTACCTAAGCACGGATCCACAATGATTGCACTTCACTTGATATGTTTTTCCATCTTTATAATTGATTCTTGAATAATGATTCTAGTATTTGGATGTATATTTCTTATCATGAGGAATATGAGAACCAGATACCTTATTTGTGGCACTCATGGTAGGGGGTGCCTCTTCTTCAATTTCATCGCCAAAAAACTCCAATTCCATGATCGGAGTCATCTTCTCATATGTTACTTCAAATGATTACTTTGCATCAAACAACAATAATAGAATATAATTAGAAATTTCAAAATAAAGAGAAAATCAAGGAAGTTTTGTTTTTGACAAGAACCAACAACTTTAACTTGGAAACTGAAACTGGTTGGTTTAGCTAGTTAATCTAGCAAAAACAACTGAGCACACGGTCCTCTTCTAGCAGAATATTCCAAAAGCACGGAAGACTAGGCCCATTAAGTTCTCTGCCCTATCAAATCAAAATCCCATTCAAATTATACTGCACTTTGCCATAGAAAAGGCATGCTCTCCCTACCAACATAACCTCCCATGTACCATTTCCATACAACAAAAGCAAAAATAGAAAAAAATTGCATAGCTACAACATTGCAAGATGAAAGAATTAAACTTCACCGAGCAAAGTGACATAAATACAACGAATCAGAGTGAGGATAATCTCATCAACATGAAAAACCTTCTAAAGAACATCAGATAATATAAATTTCGGCAAAAGCGAGAGTACCCTCTTATTCACGCTTAAGCAAATGTAGCAACAAAACATGGCAAATGCATTCCTAAATAGGATTCAGAAATGCACTACAACAGTTCCTTTATAAAGGGAATAAGCACTTGCTGAGTTGTGATTGCAACTTTCTAATTTTACATGATACATAAGGCAAAGAAGAAGTATACTGGTAATATTGCATAGATAAAACTCATAAAGGGGTATATTCTCCTCAAATCTCAATCGAGGGCACAATCCACGCCCAAAATTAACTACATATAAATGTGGGTGATGTCCATAATTGTAACCCACCAATCAGAAAGGTAATTAGAAAATTACCTTCGACTATGATAAAAAAAAAGCATGTCCCCTATTTAAATCCATACACAAAGCAATTGAACCTTAATTATATGTCGCTATCATTAAGCTCTCTACATTTTCCTTCTTTGATACTTTGTATGTAATCATTGAGGATGTCTTAGCGGAATTAACTCAAAGATTGGCGATACTATAAAACTAGAGGAGAGGAAAACTTATATTTTGGATAAGTTTCCAGATAACCGCAAATGCGCATGCCATTCCGACCACGAATCGATTTTGCTCGACAGATTCGAACACCTAAGAACGGGGAGCGACATGTGATGGAGAGAGAGAGAGAGAGAGAGAGAGAGAGAGAGAGAGAGAGGTCTTTACTTGCAATTCGCAAAGCCAAATGGACGATCAACGACGAAGTACCGGCCGGAGACTCGCAGTTGAGGAAGTGGAACTTGGGAAGGGTGAGCAGCGTCAATGACGGGCAGTGGCAGAGAATGGGAGAGACTCATAGGTACATCAGTAGCGACTGGTGTCGAGCGGCGAGGGTTAGGGCGAGTGGTGTCGGCGAATGGCATGCAGCGGCGTCTAGCAAGGGCGAGCGGCATCCGGTGGTGGCATCAAGGGCGAGCGGCGTTGGCGATGGGCAGAGGGAGAGAACAGGAGAGACTCAGAGGTACATCAATAACAACTAGCATTGAGTGGCGAGGGTTAGGGCGAGTGGCATCCAGCGGCATTCGGCGAGGGTGAGCGGTGTCGACGACGGGCAGAGGCAGAGAACGGGAGAGACTCAGCGGTATTGAATGAAGTCTCATTTTTAAAAAAAATTATAAAATTTATCAATTAAATTTGTGATTGTATGGAAGTTTTAGAATAGTATGATTTTTTATAAAAAATAAATAAGAAACAAGTTTTTCTAGATTTGACTAAATATGGAAATGTTTTGTAATATGGGATGAGTCGAGTATCATTGAGTATGGATTGGGTCGGTATGGGTCAATAAATCCACATTGCTAATAAATGGGTTGTAAACTGGTTATTAGGTCAATTTGAGTCGAAATATTTATGACCTGACTGAAACTTGACCCGAACAATCTGTTTGGTAGGTTTAGTAGAGACCACGCAGATTTCTAGCTGTGAAGAAAATTTTTCTTTAGCTGTCTTTGTATTGTCCCTTTGTATGCTAGGTATTAGGATGCTTTTCCGTGTCATGTTCCCAGGAAAGAGAGAGCTCCCTTTGTCTGATATAAGTCTCTTCTGATAGGTGGGATGGCTTAGGCTCCCGAGAAAAACATCTTGTATCCTCCCGTGGAAGCCTCAAATATACCATCCTTTTCTTTATTACTTTTTCTGCTTCCAGGTTGTGACCGAATATAATTTCTGGTTTCCTTCCAGTCTTGTGACTTTCTTTGGAACGAAATATTGGTGAATATATTACGTGTGGGAGCTATATTAGCAATGCTGAAGAATTTTTAGTAAGCGTGGTCTCAAGTTCCACCATTCTTGTTGCTTAACATGCATGTGATATTTTTGGCCGTAGGCTTGACTGGATACGATTAAACTCAGAACCCCCTTGTATCAGTACATATAACTCGAGTTCAAATACAATTTATGCGGACTTAATGCTATTAATGTAAGTACTTCTTATATCTAGATGCAAGTTAATAAATATGTTTGTTTTGGAGGTCGGAGTCAATCCCAAAATTTCTATGCAAAGAATACCTAAATGGGTTGCCAAAATTTAAGTGTCAACAAGTTGGTAATGTAGATTTATCAAGAAATAGAGGTTTACCATTGTTTTCATTTATAAATGTTCTATACTATTATCATTGTTGATGAACACTCTCTTTCATGACAAATTTTCATCATCAACTTTTCTTTTGAATGAATAAAGTCATACTTAAAATTATACAAGGTTTCTTTTATTGATAAGATATATAATTAGTTATTTAGTTTTTATATTCTACTTAACTTGCCTGAACACTAATTTATATATTAACTCCCGATATATATGGTTTCTTTCCCTCTGTAAATTTAATCGTCATATTTTTTTTTTCCGTTTTCATCCATTTATAAATTTAAAAATAATAAGAAATGAATTCCACACTTTTAATTATGAAATTTAATTTACTAATATAATATGTTAATTTGAGTCAATTTGAATTAAACTGATTTGTGTCATTATACTTCTGAAAAAATTTTCAGAATAGGTTATATAACTTTATAATGCAATTGATAATTTTTTTACTAATATTTTAGTTCAAACTCAGATAGAGATCAAATTTGTGGAGCAACCAATCAATAAATAAAAATTTAATTATTGATTGGGTGCAACATACTCCTCGGGTTTTGATAATGGAAGACTTTGCAAAATATTAGAAAGTTTAATAATTTTGCGAGAGAGGTAAAAGTGATGAGCATGAAAATGGTGAATACTAGTTTATTTAAGGATTATTTGATAATAAGAAGTCTAGTTCGGGAAGTAGATTTGGGAGAGATCTATTTTGGGAATTCCTTTTCTAAACGACAGAAAAAAAAAAGTCATGAAAATTAGTGCAATGGATAAGAATGGATGAATCGAATCTAACAATCATGACAACTCCATAAATAAACCAATAACCAATGCTTCCCCATGTATGTTTTCATATAATAGAAAATTCGATATGGTAATTTTATTTTCGATATGTTTATACATCGACTTAGAATTATAGCAACTGGCAATCATATCCCAAATCTTACATTCTATTTTGAGGAGTTACCAAATACGGTGAATTGGAGATTAATTAGACTACTAATTTCTCGTCTTTTAGGGAAAATTTCAATTAAGGATTTGAAGTGGAATCATTTTCTCAAAAAGGGGCCTAAAGTGGACATTGTATAAAAAAAGGGTATGAAGTGACCGATTTAGTCTTGAATAAGGGTTTCAACTTGAAAGCTAGTCAAATCTTATTTGTAGCTAGGGGTATATTTGTCTAAAGACTTTTTTTCCTTTTCCTTTTTTTTTTTCTTTTCTTTCTTTTTTCATTTTGCTCTCCTCCTTGACAAATGCATCAGACTCCTCACGCACGAGCTTGCACAGGTGCAAAACAATTTGAACAATTTAGGAAAAGAAGAAAATGAAAAGATATTCGAGAAGTTATGCAGTTTTGCAAAACTGCAAATTGTGTGTTTCAGTTCTGCAGCCTCCCCATCAGCAAACTTCAAAGCGCATTTTCTACATTATGCAATTTTGCATCCTCACCCAAGAACTCGTCAATTTCGGCATAAGCTGGTTTTTAAGTTATTCGTCACCACTCACCTTCTTCGATGACAATAATGAACTTGAGAATTAAGAAATATCCATCAGTGAGTTTTGTTTTTATTCAATTTTCTTGTAAAAACTTATTATGGCAATTAAAGTAACAGTTTCATGCTCTCCCCACCAATGAAATTGCCTATGCCACGATAACTTTCACTCATAGGTTCTTGGGAATGTTTTATTGGATTCGGGTTGGATTATTCATAACATTCATAGACGCAACTTGCATTCAAAGTTTGCTTAATCATTTTGACCCATGATTGAAGATACTCGCCTTTGGTGGCGATTCAAATCAAACAACACAATCTAAAAAATGAATGACTTTGGTCTACACATGTTCAAACAAATTTGCCTCTCTAACTTTAAAATATTATCTACATAGATTTGAGAGAGAATAACAAGATGAAAAAAGCGCAAAATCGCTCAGAAATTCCCAAAACAGCGTATTTCATTGAACAAATCAATGCGTATGAGTATCACTAAGATTCCTCAAAAACCTCTAATAAATTTGGCTTAGGCACTTCAATCTAGCTTCTCCTTGCTAAGATTGATCATAGCCTACATGAGCACCGATTTGAATTCAAGCATCAACAACAACGAGGGTAGCAAGCTAATGGCTTACACCTCATCATGCTTTGTGCTTGACCACGACCACAAGATGTGGGGATCAAATTGAGTGGAGCGTCACATATTAGTTCACTCGTGCTTGATCTAGGGCTTGGATTGACCTCCATCTTTCAACAAAGGTATTGGAATTGTTGTTGAGGGCAATGACGGATGAGGTTGAGGGTGTTGATGGCTAATTTGGAAGGGAAGATAGAGATGGACTTTGGAAAATGTGATCTAAAGAGTGAAAAAGGCAAAGGCATGACGATGATGAAGAAAAGAAAGAGAAGGACAAAATAAATTAAAAAAAGAAGGAAAAAAAGTCTTTAGACAAAAATACTCTTAGATGCAAATAAGATTTGGTTGGCTTTTAAGTTGAGGCCCTTATTTGAAACCAAGTTGGTCACTTCAAATTCTTATTTGAGACGATGTCTATTTTAGGTCCTTTTTTGAGAAAACGGTTCCACTTTAGGTCGTTAATTGAAATTTTTCCCGTCTTTTATTTAGATTATTTTCTGTTTTATTTCAAATTTCCTGTTCCTCTCAACCAAACAAGGCATGACATAAGAAGGCAAGATATCTTAGAAGGAAAGAAAATCCAAAGAAAACGTCCATCCTTGGTATGTCTTTTATGAGACATCCCCAGTTTCTCTCTGCTTGGTAGATTCATCCCATCTCTCTCTCTCTCTCCTCTATTGCTTTTGGTCCTGGATCCTTCTTTCCAATCTTTAGGGCCTCAAGTTGGTATCTCCAATAAATGTACTTGCCCTGTTTTGGATAATGTATTAATGGACAACGTAATAACAACATTTCTGAGTTTGACATTTGCTTTCATTTCCATTTTTAGGGTGTCAATCCAACAGGATATCCTTTTTGAGAAATGCTAAACTTAGGGGTGAGCAGCGGTTTAGGGTCGACCCTGGACCGACTCTGGACCGGCCCAACCTTGCTGGTCCTGGTCTGGTTACCAAGTGGACTGGGTCGGTCCTTGGTCCTGAAATTTCAGGACCAACACTGTGCGGGTTGGTTCTCGGTCCTAAGAGTTTGGGTCGGTCCAACCCGGACCAACCTATATATTATTATATTATATTATTTATTTTTATTTATTTTTTTTTTGGTAAGAAATAATTCTTTTATATATTCAAACGGTCAAACCTAAGTAAAATTATGTTAAAGTTGACTCCTTAGCTCACTGTCACGGACAAACGACATCCAAAAGGCATGAAGTTTACACCGTCAAGGTCTTCACGACATCCTCCTCCACAGTCCAAACTCCAAAGTATGTTCTCTAGAGTCCATAATCCAGAGTGTTCTTCACCGTGAAGACCATGGAGTCTTCATAGTCACGGACTCGCAACGTCCAAAACGGTGCAAAGTCTACGCCGTAAATCTCCTCGTGGCTTCCTTCCCCAAAGTATGTTGTCTTCCATTTTGTCTTCTTTGTTTTTCAAATTTGCCAAAATCAAAAGTAGCAACATCCTTGCTCGCCTCTGGTTGCCCGTGCCACTAGCGCCACTCACCGCTCGCGCCGCTCACCGCTTGCTACTCGCCCTTTGCTGTCGTTGCTGGCCTCGCTCAACCCTCGCCACTCGCCACTCACCGCTAGCCTTGCTTAGCGCTCGTCGCTCGCCGCTAGCCTCGCTCAACTCTTGCCGCTCGCCAGTTGACGCTCGCCCCACTCGATGCTCGCACTTGCCACTCGCCACTCACGCCGGTTGCCTCGCTTATCGCCGAGTAAATCAGAAGGAAAAAGAAGAAGCCCTAATTAGAAACCCTAATGCTTGGCTCGCCCTTGCTTTCCAAACACAACTTGGCTAGTGAGTTCTACTTTGTGCTTCATTTGAGATCTTCAACCTCATGTATGCTCTTGATTTGTGTTGATTTTTTTTTTCCATGTTTGCTTCGTGTACGTGACCGGTTTGGCTGGGTATTAGTCCTTATGACCTCCCAGATGGCGTCACTTATAACACAATCATCCAAAGACTACTAAGAGATAACAAAAATACTAGAGCCACGCAACTTGTTGGTGAAATGGTTGAAAGGGGTTTTTTGCAGATGTAGCAACGATGGAATTGTGGGTCAAATATCTCGTGACAAATGGAACTTCTTCCTTTTCTAGAAGAACTCTCCATTGTCTCTGAGATCTGTCCACTTTTTCATCTGAAATGTGATGCAGAATAAATTAGATTACCGCCAAGTTTCCTTCCAATTGTCATCTCACTGAGTCTCATGTCCCATTAATGAAGTTGTTTTAAATCTGGGAGACAGTTCACTATATCGAACCTGCCAAGACAGCAAATATTTGGATAGGTGGAAGGTGGATTTTGATCCTTGTATATCTAGGTTCGGTACGAAGTGTGTGTATTTAACTGGTATGTATACTCGTCTATTAGTGCTTTTGGTGCCTAATGTTATTCAAATAGGTGAAATTCATACAAATGATTAAGCAGTCTAAGGATGATATTGAATTAAATAGATGTTAATAGCAATAACTTTACTTTGTAATGAAGTATATTATGTCATAAATCTTGATTAGCCTATTGTGTATGTGCTTTGAGAGAGAGATCCTAGTTTTCTGTTATACACTTTCTTTTTTCACAATCTGATCCTTACAATGTCCTATTCACCATAGATATTTCAAAGAAGAGGCATACCTTGAAGTGGATGGTATTTGAATCAGTAGTGGAGAATATTTGGGTCGAGCTGTGTACTCAGATTATCACCACAGGTTGATTACATATTTGGTTTATTTGCTTTGCTTCTTACATGCAAATAACAGAGGGACGGCTTGTTGACTGAGGAACATGGCTGCAAGTGTATGAAAGCTACCTGAAGTATCTTCCCCTTTGCTTTGCAAAGGATTTTCTAAAAAGCATTTGATGATGGGTGAACATGAACACCATTGTCAAACATTCCCAATGCGAGACGTCTTGAGAAGAACAATCAACTTCATCGTAGTCAGGCCCATATGATGTAATTTTCGTTGTCTTTTCTAGTGCAGCAATTGAATTACTTTGCTGATCAATAGGTTGGCTCTTAATGGAGGTACATTCCTTGGCATTTTTATCTATTTTAATTACTCACTCGGGAACACATTTTTCTGTTTGTTTTTTAAGTTTCTCACTTACAACAGGGGGACTTGCCTGGACTATCTGCCTCTCGTCAGTTGTCATGCCCTCTATACTCTGTTTGCTGACCCAATCATAATAGCGCGCAAACATTTTGGAGACCAGTCTTTGAGCTAAGTTCACAATTGTATACCGTGGGAGATACTTTTGTAAGTTTACTTTTTTAGGGAGTATGAAAAAAAAAGATGAAAAACATTATCGATCGGTCCCAGGTTGACCCTGGAACCGGACCGAACCCATTGGGTGGGTCCGGTCCTTGGTCCCAGGCTCAATATGGTTGGTCCTCGGTCCTAAAAATTGAGGACCGACATTGTATGGGTTGGTCCTAGGGTTAGGGGGTGGCCGGACCAACCCGGACCATGCTCATCCCTAGCTAAACTAACGACTCCATCACTTTTAATGTCCGTTATATTCGAAAAAATAATAATAATAAGTGGAGCGCAGCCTGTGCTAGCATGAAAATCAATGGTTCTCCTTGCATCGTTATTGGATGAAAATGACGGCGCTGTTACGACACAAATAGTGCCGTGGGCAACCGAAAAAAAAAAAAAAAATGACGGACGCGAACACGGCAAGATCTTCAAGATTTAACAAAAAGCACACCAACATACTCATCCATTATTCCATAATTGTCTTGGCCTGTTTCTCTAAAGCCGCATAACCTCTCCTGCTCGCACCGCGGCTAAAATTCCTAGCATTGGAAACCTCTCTTTTGTACCGGTTTAACGTTTCTTGTTGCACATCACTTAACTTTCTTCATCTCCCTCTCTTTTCATTCCCGACATATATTCGCATCTCTCTAATCGTAAAAGCATTCCATCCTCAAATCGTATAACCGTTCCTAACCCTGTCATGGATAGACATGGAAACCGATGGAGAGAACGTGATAGGTATCATAGGAGGGAAGAGAGAAACCAGAATAGAGATCGGCGTCATCACCACCACGACTATGAACTAGACCACCGACGTCCAAGGGGTGGTCATGGAGAGGAGCGAAGCACTTTCCGAGAATCTCATCGTAGAGATAGGGGTCGATCACCTACAGATACTAACACTCATCATGATGGATATGATGCATCACTCCATCCAACTCCCGAGCCTATAGCTGGTACGTATATTTTCGTCTCGTTGACATTGCCTTCACGGTGCCATACCTGATTGAATATTGATTGATTTGACTTGGGAAGAGGAGTAGTCCAAATGGCTCGAAACTTGAGTTTTTTTTATTGCATTTTTAGAGTAATGTTAGAAACGCTTTCTTTTTGCAAGTTTCTTTCAATTTGTTTATAGAAGAAGGATCTTTGCATATGAATCATGTCATTTTCCATTCAATTCACAAATTACTTATATCGTTTAACACCTACAATTTTGAATTAGCTTTTTATCCCGATTAGGTGCATGATGCATTTTAATCTTGGCCGGTGTTTTAATAGTTAAATGTTCAGAAGTCGTAGCCATTAGAAAAGGAGTCCCGAGTTTTATATTCGCGTTCTTTTTTGTTTTACAACCTGAAAGTACTAAAAAATAGTATAAAAAAATAATAAGTATAACCACATGGGGTGTTTCTAACAAAGTGACTGAAGCTAATGGGTAGTATCAATTGATGTATTTATATTTTCTTAACAGATTTTGAGACTGTCGCTGTACAGCCAGAGTTTCACCAAGCGTCGGAGTTTAACCTGGTTTCCCCAAGAAATGGGGATAAGATTTATCCCATTAGACGCCCTGACAAAGGTGGCTCGTTGGCTGCTCGGCACGTCAGGCTTCTTGTCAACAACTTTCCCATCACGTTCAATTCTGAAACCATTATAGGGCACTACAATATTGATGCCGGTGAGGCACAGCTATCCCGCGAGGCTATCAAAAGCCACTTTATCTCAAATCAAGGAGAAGTTATTCTCTGACAATCGTATGCAGTTTCCTTTGTCCATGACTGCTTATGACGGTGAGAAGAACATCTTTAGTGCAATCCCACTGCCTTGCGGGACGTACGACGTGAAAATATTATCCGGGGAAGACAACGAGGACTCCTCATTCCGATGCACCATCACCCTCATGAAGGAGTTCAATGTCTATAAGTTAAAGGACTACTTGGCTGGGAACTTGCTGTCCATCCCGCGTGACATATTGCAAGGCATGGATGTAGTGATGAAGGAGAACCCCGTCAGGTACATGCTCTCGATCGGCCGGCACTTCTATCCTCTCGAGTATCATGAGGAAGACGACCTCAAGTGTGGCGTCGCGGCGTTCAGGGGATTCCAACACAGCTTGAAGTTGACCTCCCAGGGCCTTGCGTTGTCTCTCGATTACTCGGTCATGGCCTTCCGAAAGAGGATGCCAGTTATTGATTTCCTCAAGGAGAACATACGTGGGTTCAGCATCAACCAGTTTGCACGGTATAGAAGGGAAGTCGAGCAGGTGTTGGAGGGGGTGAAGGTCACTGTGACCCACCGCAGGACCAAACAGAAGTATACGGTGGTTGGGTTAACCAATGACACCACACGCTCGATATCTTTCAGCTTCGAGAGCTCCGAGGGCAAGATGAAGAAGATCAACCTGGTGAACTACTTGTGGGAGAAGTATAAGATTGAGATTAAGTATAAGGACATTCCTTGCCTGGATTTCAGCAAGAACAACAAGAAAAATTACATGCCGATGGAGTTCTGCGTGTTGGTCGAGGGGCAGAGGTACCCAAAGGATAATTTGGACAGAGACGCTGCCTTCATGCTGAAGAAACTTTCCTTGCCTCCACCGCATATCAGAAAGAAGTACATTTACGACACGATAAGGTTGAACAACGGACCTTGCGGGTATGTAACACTCGTCGTGTGCTCTGATTGTGTCGTTGCTTCTATAACAACTTGACCTGCAGATCAAAAAAATAATGCGGTTATGCACATGAGGCTTCTTCATTCTTTTGTACAGTAGTCAATTTACATTTGATTTATGTATGCTATTGTTTCCTTTTCCCCCCGGCAATACTGGTGCAATGCGCAGGTGATATGCATTTTCAATTATACTGTCTTAAGGAATATGTTCGAATAGACAACATATTATTGGGGATTCTATTTTCTTTGTTGGTGAAATGGTCTCATAAAAAGGCATAGACTATATAATTTAAATAGCATTTGATCGACAAACATGGTATAAGAGTAGATAGCAGTAAGCACCAGACTAATATCACTTCCTTTTTCGTCTTTCATTTTGTCGTGTTTTTTGTTTTATTTTATTGTTCCTTACCTTGCTGCAGAGATGTCGGCCAAAACTTTGGAAACAAAGTCGACGTGAACATGGCAAAAATGGTTGGACGTGTAGTCGGACCTCCCGAGCTAAAGCTTGCGACTTCGAATGGCAAGGTGATCAAGATAGAAGTTGATAAAGAGAAATGCCATTGGAATCTAATGGGGAAATCGGTCATAGATGGGAAGCCAATCGAAAGATGGGTCATCGTTGATTTCAGCACGTCGGACTGGAATCGGCTAACAACATGCTGTTCATCCAAAAGCTTATAAGCCGATGCAGAAACTTGGGGATTCGCATGGAAGAACCGCTCTTTTATCAAGATGCCACAATGAGCATGTTCTCCAATGTGGCTCGATTGACTGAGCTGCTAGAGGATGTCAATGACCATGCTTGCAGAGTTGGGAGACGGCGTCCTCAATTCCTTCTTTGCGTCATGTCTAGAAGGGACATCGGCTACAAGAACCTCAAATGGATCTGCGAGACACGAGTCGGGTTAGTTACTCAGTGTTGCCTATCCATGCAAGCCAATAAAGCGAACGATCAGTATCTGGCTAATTTGGCCCTCAAGATCAATGCCAAGCTTGGGGGCAGCAATGTGGAGTTATTCAATTGATTCCCGCGTATTGACAGCAAGGGACATGTGATGTTCCTTGGTGCCGATGTCAACCATCTCACATCTCGCAACACAAGAAGTCCGTCATTTGCTACCATTGTTGGTACCGTCAACTGGCCTGCTGCCAATCCCTATGCTGCGAGGGTGCGACCTCAGCTCCACCGACAAGAGAGAATTATCAACATCGGAAAGATGTGTCTTGAGCTCGTCGAGACATACGCTCGTTTGAATCGAGTTAGGCCCAGGAAACTCGTATTGTTCCGTGATGGTGTGAGTGAAAGCCAATTCGATATGGTTCTGAACGAAGAGTTGCAGGATTTGAAGAATAGAAAGATTACAGGCCGACCATCACGATCGTTGTGGCTCAGAAGCGCCACCAAACTCGTCTTTTCCCAGAGAGGGACATCGATGGGGGTCCCACAGGGAACGTGCCACCAGGGACAGGCGTGGACACAAGAGTTGTGCATCCTTTTGAATTTGACTTCTATTGTGCAGCCACTACGGCGGCCTCGGGACAAGCAAGCCAACCCATTACCATGTCCTCTGGGACGAGCACAAATTTAGCTCTGACGACTTGGAGAAGTTGATTTACAGTTTATGCTTTACCTTTGCTCGATGCACCAAACCAGTGTCTCTAGTCACGCCTGTGTACTATGCTGATCTCGTCGCCTACAGTGGAAGGTTGTATCACGAAGCGGTGATGGAGCATTCTCCAAGTTCGATGGCGTATTCATCCTCCTCAATGGCATCATCGTCGTTACCATCTGTTGGTTCGAATGAAGACCGATTTTGCAAACTGCATGCTGATGTAGAGAACATGATGTTCTTCATTTGAAGGCCATGGGCTCCGGTGTCTAGAAGAAGTCCCGAGGACATTCCATCCTCTCCATTTAAAACAACGTGTAGGAGACTTCTTGGATATTGCCATTGCCTCTCCGCCAGAAAAGAAGTTCAACGAGGGGAAAGCTTAGTGGAGCAATGTCAGCACGACCGAGCCTATAATGGCTTCGTCAGGCTGATGGTGCTCGATTGCTCCGTCGGGCCTTCACCCGTTGACAGAAGGCCAATCCTCAATGAACTTCTTTGCTGGAGGAGAAGCAGTGGCAACGTCCAGAAAGTCTCCTATACATTCTTTTGGATGGAGAAGATAGAATGTCCTTAGGACTTCTAGACACAAGCCTATGACCTTCAAGTGAAGACAAAATGTCCTCAAGAATTCTAGCCATTTATTAAGGATTCTTAGCGCTTTATTGGGAAGTTATTTTTTTAATCCTGTCAGGATAGCTCATCATGTGCATAGGAGGAATAGTGGATCTAGTCATTATCTTTTTGACCTGTTTTGGTAACAAATCTGTGTTCCTAGTTGATTTCGTCTCCAACTTACTTTGTGGTGATTAACTATTACAAGGCGAGGCATTTTTGGAAGGTCAAAATGTTGCAAGTGATATCTATTTGTGAAAAAGTAAATGGACAATTTTATCAATGTTTTACTGCTAATGTGGGGTTGCCTTTTCAATTCTCGATCATTTTCTAGCCTCTTCATTTAATTGCCTATTACGTTGGTTCTCGTAATATAGAGATTATGGTGTTACCTATTCAGTTTATTATATCTAGGTTAGTCTCCTCCTAGTGAATCAAACTTGAAAAGTGATGTTTATCCATAGAACATATATGCATTTTAAGAAAATGCTCTGAATGCAGGGTCGTTCGTTCCTTTTACTGTCAATGCCTTTAGGTACTCTAGCATTTTCTGGCCTATTCGTCTAACTCCCAATTATGTTAAGTTTCACGATCTAAGACTGTTTTCAATCGAGTCCCTAGGATATTTTGTAAATATCACATAGTTAAAGGGCTTGTTTGCAAAAGTTCAAAACATGGAAGCTGTTAATAATAGACTGAACTAACACTATAAAATTAGGTGGGATTCTGAATTTTCTAGATATTTTTTCGAATTTTTGAACATGCGGGTCAAAACCGATGTCTGGACAGCTAGGTCTTTTCATTCAATTTCGGGTCTGTCGGTTTGAACTGGGTCAAGTGGTCTTAATGAACTTTAAAAGGGATATATTCAGCTTTCTGTTGATGCTGGAAACATTTTAATTGGACTTCGTATGGTAGGTTAGACGGGCCAAAACATAATCAGTCAGATTTTAAGATAAAGTTGAATAAGTGGCCCTTCTTTGGATCGCTTCACCTAAGGTCAGATGACCTGAATTCTTGCTAAATTTGATGCTTATGTTTTTCTTTGTTAGATGAATGAATAGATAGCTTATTGGGGTTTTGATTAGAACCGAATTAGGGGTTAATTGATATTGGCCATTCTTATATGAATGCAAACGATGGCCAATTTTTTTAATCATTAATCAAGGAATCTTAGTCCATAGTAGGTTGCGATGGTCGAAATGCATAGGAATCAAAGACTGGCCTTATTGATTAACTAGAATGAGCTTCATTGATTGTTTGATTTGAGTGATTGATGTGAATGAATGGAACAATTTGAAACCGACACCACTAACGGTGGCCATGCGAGGTGGTCCATGAAAGAGGCAGCTGAAGTTCTTGACTATGACAAAGACTGATGTCCAATCTAGTCTTATTTTGCAATACCCAACTATGGCTTGGGTTTTCGAGATGATAAATAATACCTGACAAGTTGCGGATTTTCTTTTATTACCTTTAGAATAGCTTGCCTTTTATTTTCATTGAGTGTTTACTTATTGCACTGCACTTTAATAAATTGTTTATTAAATTGCTTTCTAAGAATAGAATTAGAAGTACTTGGGTTCTCCCAATAACGAAAAAGTATATCATACCTGAATCTAACTGGGGTTCGTGATGGTGGAGGAACTGGATCGGAAAAAAGATTACTGATAACGAGCAAAACACTTATGCTAATAGCAAAAATACTAATAATCTTGATCAAGCCAATGAAGTGACTTTCATACGTTATTCACAATAATCAGATTTTCGTCGAGACATAATCAAAGGCTCTATGCGTGCTCAAAGATGTAAACATAAAACGGTTAGTTGTGAATTGTTTCAAGCAAATGTGCATTCTCCTCTTTTTTTGGACAGAATAGGCAAACCCCTTTTTTCTTTTGATATCTCTGGGATGATAAAATTCATTTTGAAAAAATGGATGTATGAAAAAACAATAGAATTATCTCCCTTAATGGTGAGCTCCACGGCTTCTTTCCAAGCGGACGAGGGATTCGACAGGGTGACCCTATGTCCCCCTATTTATTCACTCTTGTTATGGAAGTTTTTACTGGGATTCTCAACACCCAAACTGGCAAGCTGGGTTTTGATTTCTTCTGGAGGTGTAAAGCAACCAGGCTCTCTCACCTCTTCTTTGCAAATGATGTTCTATTATTCTCGGAAGCTAATATGACATCTCTGCAACTTCTTTTGGATGGAATTCATTCCTTTGCTAGCTGGTTTGGGCTCAATCCTAACCTCAACAAAAGTGAAATCTTTCTTTCGGGTGGCCCTGATTCTCTAAGGAATGCTCTGGTACGTACCTCTGGATTTAAGCTGGGCTCTCTTCCTTTTAGGTACCTCGGTGTATCTATTATTTCTTCCAGATTGGGCAAGGAGGCTTGTGTTTCCCTAGTGAATACTATTACTTCTCGTCTTCAATCTTGGACAAACCGGTTTCTTTCTTTAGCGGGCAGATTGCAGCTAATCAAATCTGTCCTTCATTCTATCCAGGTTTATTGGTCTAGTGTATCTATCCTTCCCGCCTCAGTCACTAACTGAATTGAACAGATTTTCCGGCAATTTCTTTGGAGAGGCCCAAGCTTAGGGTCTAGGGGCACAAAGGTGGCATGGGTGGAGGAGGAAGGCCGTTTGGATATTAGATCCCTTCGAGTGAGCAATATTGCTGTCATGCTCAAGCACCTATGGCTCCTTTTCACTGATAAGGAGTCGCTTTGGTCTAAATGGATTCATTCCATCTTCTTAAATCGTAAAAATTTCTGGATTGTCCCAAGACCTACCTATTGCTCTTGGGCTTGGAAGAAGTTGCTTGGCCTCCGTGATTTGATCCAACATCATTTTAAATGGCGCGTTGGTAATGGGCTATCTGTTTCTTTCTGGTTTGATCACTGTCACCCTTATGGTCCACTCTACAAGCTGTTCTCTGACCGTGAAATCTACTGCTCTGGTATATCAAGGCTCGCTATGGTAGCTACTGCTTTAACTGCCTTTCCCCTATCTTCTGCTGTTGCGACCTCTATAATGAATTGGGATGATCCCCTTCCAAACCTCGATGAGGCCAGTGATCGTCTTCTATGGCTTGGTCATTCCTCAGGAGTGTTTTCTACTGCCTTAGCTTGGAGCCTTCTAAGGCCGAGGGGTGTTGTGGTCCGTTGGTTGAGATTTATATGGAACCCCTCCTTACCTCCTCAGCATCAGACCCATTTATGGTTAATCTCTTGCAATTGACTACCAACCCAGCTATTGTTATTTGCTCACAAGAGAATCCCTAATGTTTCTTGTGCCTTCTGCTCTTTTATACCGGACTCGGTTGATCACCTTTTCTTTGGATGTTCTATCACTAATCACCTTGCATCCTTTTGGGCGGCTAAGTGTAACTTACCTTGGAGGAATCATGCTTGGAATGACAATCTTTTATGGGTTATTGAACACCTTTCTGACGCAACCTTCCACCAATCCTTGTCTCGCTTTGCCTTTGGTGCCTTATGTTATCTCATTTGGAAAGTAAGAAATAACATTATCTTTCGCAATGAAAGATTATACCTCCCGGCTTTAAAGGACCTCCTTCGTAAAACTGTCAATGATGGGGCTTTATCATTCCCCAAGGACAACCCCCGTAATAGAAGAATACAACTTAGTTGGGGTATCCCCCCTCCATCTTTGATTGATTATGCTTACTATTGGCGCCCCCCCCACCCTCTTTTCTTCCTCGGCTCGATGGTTGGTGAAGCTATCCTTTGCTACATTGCTGCCCATCTTGCTATTGCTGGTTGATACTTTTGATGGATCTCTCCTGAATCTCTCCTGATGTTGCGGCTTGGGGTCCCATCTTGGTGTCTCTCCTATTCTTCTCCTTTTTGTGTCTTTTCCTTGTGCGGGCCACAATGTTGTGTGCTCTTTGCCCTTGTCTTCCTTGTTGGCCGTTGTTTTGGCATTCTTTTGCTGCTACTTTTATCTGCAATGCATCTCTCTCGCAGCTCTTCCCTCCCCTTTTTTCCTCTTGGCCCCGGCCCCCTTCCACTTGTTGGGATTTTCTGTCCTTCTGAGTGTGAGCTGGTGCCACCCCCCATTTGCTGTACAACTGTATAGTTTTTTGTGCTAAAGTCTATATACCTCTTACTTTTTACCAAAAAAAAAAAAACAACAGAATTAAGAATTTCGGATGTCCAACTCCCTACAAAACATGTGCATGATCACTTAGCAGACCTAGTCAACGGATGTCCAACTCCGTCACCGTGCGAACCAAAAACATGTCGTTGCTCTGAATGTCTCAAACTTTTATATCGAGTCAAATTCCAAATTGGGTTGGGTTTAAACATCGAGCCATATTCAGTAGAAGGTGATGGAGACCAGGGAAGTGTACTCCTGAAAGTACGACGGTTATCCTAAAGTCCAGAATTGTAAACCTAGTGATACGTAGGATTAATTGTTGATATTTTTAGGGCGAATGCCGAAATGGACATTTTTCATGAAGTTAAGACAAAAACGAATTCACGTAATTACCCTCAAAATACGACTCGAGCAAAAATTCTGAATTACCACAGAGGGATTGAGAGTTAGGGTGTGGCTTTAGAAAATGAAGGAGAGGAAAACGATCAACCTTTAACAAGGATGGGAGTTCATGCAGAAGGGTGTCACAAAGCTGACAAATGTCCTTGAAGGGCTTCCTGAGACCCCATTCAGCCCTGTTGACACCTGAGTTTTTAGGACAGTCTAAGTTAGAAAATTCGAGAGTCAAGATTCTCCATCGGGACAAGTCTCGTTTCCAGACAACAAATCGAAAAGTTTAACTTTGACAAAAAGAAATTAATTGATTTTGTTAGTTTCAAATCTTTGGTTGAACATTTAATTTGGGTATAATGAAATTTAAAAACTTCAAATTTGAGTAAAGAAATTTCGATCTGTGAAGCCACTAAACAGGTCAATCATTACGATGGTGCTCAGTTGGCACGACGATACAAATAATAGACAAAACCTTGGTTTTCTCTTCTTTTGAAGGTTTGGCTCGGTCTCTCTCCCTCCCTCTCGTGATCGTTGTAGAAATAGAGAGAACGAAGCAAAATTGGTCGTGTTGGGAATAACGGATCCCCGAAAACCAGATTCGACACTAAATCGAACCCCTAAAAGCAATGCGGAAGACAAGCCCGAGAAATTCACATATCATCGATCCTAAAGCACACCATGGATTCGAGCGTACCTTGTTAGCCACAGATTAGACACTGACGCCGACAAGAGGAAGAAAATCTGGCCCTGTTCGATCTGATGGCGCCTTGAAGGGAAGAAAAACGCTTACTGTTTTTCTTTTCTTGTTGGAGAGAGAGAGCGCGTGGGAGAAGGGAAGACGTACGTACGTTCTGATTCCAATAGGTGCGTTCTCTCTCTCTCTCTCTCCTCCCTTTTATATGTCCCTCCATCCACGGGCCCTAATCCTGCGGGCCGGGCTTTTAGGCCCAACATGGGCGGACGGGCCTTAAGCCCATCACTTAAAACCATCATCTCCCACTCGCACATGGTGGGCCGAACAGGATTCTCTTTACCTCTCTTCAACGTTCATACCGGTGAATAATCCGTGCAACCAACATACTTTGAGAGCTCGTTGCTATACATCTGTTAGGAATATATAGCAGCTCATAATGGGCATCACTTCCTGAGTAGATTTAATATGCAGTTCCCTAGATCGATCTATCGCATTTATATCTCTCATGATCTCTTTTAAACAATGATATATATATATATATATATATATATATATATATATATATATCTATTGTATTCACAATTATGATTATCCCAAAGACATTCATAATTGGTTAACCGGTGAATACAAAACTATAATGTGATTCTCCAAAATCGATCTTCCTCTTTCCTTCAAACTCTCAATTTCAGTTCAGCTTACTTTTCTAGAAATGCTCCATTAGATTGAATCATCTCATGACCATTGGCAACATCCTAAGATAACAAATACTAAATAGAAATCTTGAGAATAAGTAAGAGTCTTGAGGGGACTAAAAATTGAGGGACTCTTTTCCTCAAGAGTCTCACACGACATAAAAGTTAAGATCAAACTTTTGCCACTCTTATTGGTCGTTTCATGCATACGTAGTATGAAATACGTATTACGGTATTAACTCCTTTCCCATGGAGCGTATGTCTACACCTTCAATACCGTACAGATGATAGTTCAGACATACCCAATGTCTAACTTGAGTTCATGTATCTACTCATTCACAAAATTTATTAGAACTCACATTTGGCATCTTAGATAGATAAAGTAAAATATGTGGGGTATTTTACTTTCGGACATAGTAAGTATTATGTCATCATCTTAACACTTAGTTAAGGCGACATACGTATTTTAAGCTTGAGTTCTCGATTATCACCTAGATAATAAGCTTAAAAACAGTCTTATCTCTGTTTATCACACAGTAAATAGAGGCGATTACCCGTGTGAGTGGGATAATCTTATATTTGTCCGACATACTTTCTCAACTTAAAGTAATGCACTGAGCATTAAGATGCATAAAGATCAAACAAAGATTCATAGGTATTAATGATGAAAACACAAATTCATCAAATGTGAACACTTAGGGAAAATACAATATTCAGTACATCAGCCTCTACGCAATCCTAGAGCTTTCATATGGCCACAAAACACATCTCTAGGTATTGGCTTTGTCATAAGATCTGCTATCATTCTATGCGTAGTATGTACTCTAAGTTCACATCTTTTCGTGCAACCATATCCTTAACAAAGTTATACTTGGTATTTATATGTTTGGTCTTGTCATGATATTTTGGATCTTTGGTGTACGCTTTTGCTGCTTGGCTATCATAGTTAACAAACAATGAATCTACAGCACTTCCAATAACACCTAAATGATCCAAAAATCTCTTAAGCCAAACACCTTCTTATACTGCTGCTGATAATACCACGAACTCAATTTACATCGTGGACAAGGCTATACACTTTTGTTTCTTACTGCTCCAACATATGGTGCCATTATTCGGTAAGAAAACAAACCCAGAGGTAGATTTTCTTTTATCTAAATCTACTCCCTAATCAGCATTAGAATAGCGTTAGAGTCGCAGATCCTTTTCTTAATAACTCAGCGTATAATCAACAATTCCCTTTAGATACCTCAGTATTCTCTTAACGGCTTTCCATTGTGCTGGACCTAGATTGGATTAGTATCTACTCACCATTCCAACTGCAAAACATATGCCAGGTCTTGTACACATCATATAGTACATTAAGCTCCCAACAGCACTAGCATAAGGAACATGTTTCATTTGTTCCTTCTCCTGTGGAGTCATTGGACACAGTCTATAGCTCAATCCTTCACCTTTTGCAATAGGAGTGTCTATGGGTTTACAATCTTGAAATCTTAACTCCAAGAATGTATGCAACATCACCCATGTCTCTCATCTCAAAGTTGGAAGATAACCAATTCTTCACAATATTAACAAACTCCATATTACTTCCGGCAATTAGTATATCATCAATATATAATGATATGATCACAAATTGATCTTTGGATCTTTTGATATATACATAATGATCCTCATCTATCATTGTAAAACCATATGCCATTATGGCATTATAAAAACGTATATATCATTGTCTTGACGACTGTTTAAGGCCATATATCGACCTCAAAAATTGACATACCTTCTCTTCTTGGCCTTTCACTATGAAACCAGCAGGTTGTTCCATATATTTCTTCCTCTAATTCTCCATTGAGGAAAATAGTCTTTACATCCATTTACATACTAGCCACTATTGCCAGAATAATGCAAATCGAGATAAATCTCATTATAGGAGAAAATGTTTCTTCATAATCAATTCCTTCATGTTGATTATACCCCTTCGCCATAAGACGAGCCTTATGCCTTTCTATCGAGTCATCAGTTTTTCGCTTTATTTTGAGAACCCACTTGTTCCCAGTAGTTCTGCGTCCTTTTGGAAGATCAACCAGTTCCCAAACTTGGTTTGACTTCATTGACTCAATTTTCTCTTCCATTGCATGAATCCATTTTTCCTTGCTAGGGCAATTCAGAGCCTTATTAATATTTCTTGGCTCATCCTCATCTTGTGGAGCAACCATAAAAGTTTCCCCTTCAATGTCAAAACGTCGATGGGGAATACTTTGACAACTTTTTCGCCGTATGGGAGATTGTACACTTAGCACATCATTCCCCATTATGCTCCTACTAGGATTAGATAATGATGATGTCATCTTATCATGTGGTTGTAATTGGGAATGAATTCAATTCAATTCATCACTTCTCATATTACTCCCACTTGGATGAACTCCACTAATATCATTATCTTAATCCAAGGTTTCAAATAGGGAATAATCTTCCCCTATTTCGCCCTCCTTAGGAAATTCATCCTCTAGGAATGTGACATCTCGTGATTCGAATTCAGTTATACTCCCACTTTCCTGCTCACCTATGAACACATACCCTTTCGAGTGTTCGGAGTATCTCATTAAAATACTTTCTTTCCTTTGGGATCCAATTTCCCAAACTTGTGAGATGACTCATGAGCATAGGCAGCACAACCCCATGGCTTAAGAAAACTTAAGTCCGGTTTTCTACCTGTCCATAACTCATATAGAGTGGAGGTAACTGACTTGGAAGGCACCCGATTAAGTACATAGACATCAGTTAACAACGCGTCACTACAAAAAGTGATAGGTAAGTTAGCATGCGCCATCATGGACCTAACCATCTCCAGTAGGGTTCTGTTTCTTCTTTCCGCAACACCATTTTGTTGAGGAGTATATGGAATAGACAACTGTCTTTCTATTCCCTTTTCATCACATAATTTTCGACCTCGATTGGATCTCAATACTTTTATTTTCTTGTCTAATTGATTTTCTACCAAGTTCATAAACCTTTTGAAATAACTTATTGCTTCAGATTTATGAGAAATCAAATAGACATATCCGAATCGAGTATAATCATCTATAAAAGTGATGAAATAAACAGCCACAAGCCTTCTTCTCATAGTCTTTAAATCATAGACGTCAGAATGAATTAAATGCAGAGGAAATTCAGCTCTTTTATCTTTTTCCAAATGGTTTCCTTGTTGTCTTCCCTACTTGGCAATGCTCACATATGAGCAAATCGACTTTTTCAATGTTGCCCAACAAGCCCTTTTTAGCTAATCTATTCATATGTTGTTGGCCAATATGACCAAGTCTAGCATGCCACATAATCACATCATTATCATATGAAGTAGAAGACGTGAAATAAGGGAATAACAAATATGTACATCACCACAGTTAACATATAGTACAATGAAACCATCCAGAAAGTGACCACAACCATAGTAGTTTGTATCCAAATACAAATCTACACCTCTATTATGGAAGTTCATATAAAAAACAAGTTTAACCAACACCAAAACAGATATTAAATTTTGACGAATCTTTGGAGTATATGGAACATCATGTAGGAACAAGGTGCGTCCACCACGCATGTTCAATTGGCAAGTGCCAATCCCTTTAACTTCATCGCTGGAGTTATATCCTACATAGATCTACTTAGTTCCAGTTGGTATCGTTGGAATTTCACGAAGGATTCTTTATCCTTCTTTACATGGTCTGTTGCTCATGAATCTACAGTCCACAAAGGATTGAATCCAGCCAATAATTCAGAACTTAACACATAAGCAAAGTTCTCAAATGTACAAGAGGTGTTTACTTTTTTTTTTTTTTGCTCACAATAGTTGCGAGCATAGTGACATTTCTTGTCACAATTGTAACACCTTACCCTTGACATTTTCTTTACTTGAGGACGTTTTCCTCTCTTGTGTTGGTTAACTTTTGATTTCTTGCAACAAGGACTTGATCCTTTACATTCCCACATATTGAACGAATCAATACATTTGCGCTTAGAGCTCAAAGCCCTTTTTGAGCTAGGACCAACATAGCCAATGTCTATTTTCGGCTCAAATGCCGATAAGCAGTCCTCTACTAGCTCAAGGTGGCGCACATCATCCTCTAGATCTTCCATAATATGGTCAAGAGCTTCTAGTGCTTATTGCTTTTCCGGCACATATTGAATCTTCATATTCAAAATTTCACAATTGTTGCCGTTCATATCAGCAATTACGTTCTTAATTGCTAAAACCATCGATCTGAACACATCAGACTTATATGCACAAATAATTAATGCCTATCATTTATGCATTCACTTTGCACAAACCCATTATATCAATTGAATAATTTCAAGTAAGGTTTCAGAATCAAAAGGTCACTACGTTTCCAATCATCCTCCAAAAATCCTAACTCAAAATTATTATTAATATAATTGTCTTATGCAAAAGAAATTCTATGAAGTTACAAAAACTTCTATGGGTTACCCATAGTAGTCATCAATAACAGAAAGCAAATAATATTCGACATCCAAAAGAATAACAATGCTTTCACATAATACAACTATCCATTACATTAAGCAATATATACAAAGAAAAATATCAACATCAAAAGAGATATTCACACCCAAAAACATCTCAAACTAATCTAAGAAATAAGTAGGGAATGCCCCTTATAATCTATCAGTCAAAATATTAAAGAAATTTGAAGGCACATTTGCCAACCATGAATAAACTTTTGGAGAGCTTTCATGTCGCCTCCAAGGTGCATTCACTCTGCGCCGTGTGGCGCTCAATCTAAGGGTCGAAGTCTTGGTCAACTCAATCCTATAGTACTCTCTAACAAAAGCTACCACTAGCTTCCTATAACCCGGGACCACGTTGATCTCCCATAACTGATCTAACACTGCTTGCCATTCAGGTGGAAGAGTGTTCATCAAAGCCGGCACCTTCTCAAAATTCGGCATAAGATAACCATTTCAGATGATTTCCTGTATCATCTGATTGACCCTGATCACTTGTGATACTAAATCACCATCATGCCACCGATAATCAGCTAACTCTGTCATCAGCCTTTTAAGTCTTACAATTCCCTCGTCCGTTCTCGGGATTGCAGGTATCCTTGCATAACGCATCATGGAAAATTTGGCCCTATTCAATCCAATGGCGCCTTGAAGGGAAGAAAAACGCTTACTATTTTTCTTTTCTTGTTGGAGAGAGAGAGAGCGCGCGGGAGAAGGGAAGACGTACGTACATTCTGATTCCAATAGGTGTGTTCTCTCTCTCTCTCGTCCCTTTTATATGTCCCTCCATCCACGGGCCCTAATCCTGCGGGCTGGGCTTTTAGGCCCAACATGGGCGAACGGGCCTTAAGCCCATCACTTAAAACCATCAGGTCGTGAGGGAAGCCGCAATGTCGCAGCAAAAATTTCTGTCTCTGACTCCCTTCTATCTCTGCTCTAACGAACTCCGGGATACATCCATTCGCTGAGGACAGTGGCCACGTGGCAACGAGAATTTCTCCATCTGACCCCTTCTTTCTGTCCTCTAACGAACTCCGGATGAGATAGATACATTCGCTCGAGGAAGGCAAAAGGGGGAGGCTCAATCTTGAGAGGAGTCTCCGGAGGTGATTCCTCGTCATTTGATTGGCAATTTCCAGCTCTATGTAGAAATTGCTGCCGCCGACAGCTGCTTCATCGTTGCGCCGCCCCCACACTTCTACGCGTATGCATTTTGGCCAAAGAGTTTGAAGTGTCTTAATCTCGAGTCTTCAAGCTACGCCGGAGTGGACCATTGTTGTTGCAACTTTTCATTCGTCGATTTACCTCGCCTTCGAAGCCCGAAGCCATATAAGTGATACTGTGTACTTACCTGAGGAGTTTCATCTTGAACTTGATTACATAAATATTCATAACATGTTCAAAGCATGATCGGCAGATTCAATTTAAGCCCTCTAGATCGCCTCCATCATTGTTTTGTTCAGAGCCAATGAGTCCTCGCTGCAGGTAATCACATTTTGCTAGACCGAATTGCATATTTTCTGTCTTAGATGTATGAGAATGTCAACAGAGGCTTAATTGGTGGATTGTGCCTTCCCTGTGTAAGTATCATTTGAGAAAATGCATTTTCAGTATATGTAAATACATGCTTTCTCCGTCTACATGTGTTCTGGGTGTATATGTCTCTTCATTGTATGCACATATCACTCACTTCCAAGTGCATAGGTTCTATGATGTAAATTTATGAGTTCTCGCGGTCAGCTATGAGTGATGGTTGAAAAATTATGAGTGAGTTGAGGAAGAATGAAAGAAATTATAATGAAGGTTTGAAGAGATGGGAGCTTTCGGAACTTGCGGTTGAAAAGTGTTGTGGGTGAAAAGGAAAAGCAGGAGAGGATTCATGTGTTCAGGGATTCAAGGACTGAAGAAAAGCACGAAGAAAGGACATGAGTTCGCGCACTGGAAAGAAGAAAGAAAAATAATGATAAAAATAAAATTTTGATGAGGAAGTAGAGTTTCCAATTGGATAGTAAGTTGTAAATAATGATCTCCTGTAATAGGCTGAATTGAAATTCATATCGTTTAGGATGTTATCTTTTTCTTGGTTCTTGAGGTAATTTTATCTCCTACATAGTTTTTCTTGAGGTTTTTTTTTTTAAAAAAAAAAACATATAGATAAAATAATAATAAAAAATATTAGAGAAATAATGAAGATATAAAAAATAATTAACGTATATGTTACATCTGCTTTTACGGAATAGTTAATCTTTAGCATCTCATATCATTAGTGGAGATCTTCGGTTGGAGATTCCTGTTAACCAAAGTTAAACTTCAATTTCAATTTCAGGGACTTAGCTCACGATATTTATGTCCCCAGGCTTAATAGAGAAACGATGTATAACTTTTGCAAAACTTGTATTGGGTCATCATGAGGATTATGTCTCAAGTTTCATATTAATATATTATATCTGACATCACATCGACTTATTTTCCACACTTTATTTTACTTACTTTTTCCTACTGCCATTGATTTGTCGGTCTCGATTCCTTTATGTTGTTTCCCTTGATTATAATTCCATTATGCGATCCGCCTAATTGGCTAGTTAAGTCACACACTAAGATCATAAAATACATTAAAATATTGAATGGACAATTAGTGGATAAGAATTTTCAAAACTTATAATTAGATAAAACGACCGCGAATGACACTTATATCTGTACGAATTAATGTTTCATACATTGAATCAATCTTTTGTAACTTAATTCTGTTACAAAGAAAATAATAAATGAGGTTATATTTTAGTCATTGCATTTTTTTTTTTTTGGGTCTAGCTTTGTTACTGATAAATATCAAAAATTTATCATCAATGGTCATTTATTTATTGTATAGGATATAAATAGAAAGGGAAAAGCATGGACTCTTCTCTTCTCTCTCTCTCTCTCTCTCTCTCTCTCTCTCTCTCAAGCAAGTTAATTTAGGATAAAGTCCATTGCATTTATTATTTCTCATCTTTTTTTTTAATCTTATAACCATATAAATTAGGAAACTAAATTGAAGAAAGAGGGAGGATAATAGGCACGGAATTTTTTTTTTTAGGTTTTTTTTTTTTTTCAATTTTGTTGTATATGTTTATGATTTATGTAGAAGCATTATAATGTTAAATAAGTTTTCTGTTTTTTTTTTTTTTTGGGAGGGGAGGGAGGGGGGATTTGGGTAGATATAACAGTGATGAGCGGAGCAGTGGTATGCATAAAGAAGGACCCGATGACGATTGATGTGCAGGCTAAGTCCTAATGGGAATCCTCAACGTGTTCTTGCTCCTCCGGTCGGCGATGGTGGTGCAGACCTTTGATTGGATCGGTCGTCTCTACACAAATTGTGTTGGTGGGATTCTTGTTATTCATCGAACTCCTCTTCATGGACCCCTAGTTTGAGCTGGCATCCCATGGTAATGTGACGTGTATTATGTGAAAATATGGATTTAGCATCTGGTTCAAATTTTTCGGAAATCAGAGCCATTGATTGCCTAATTTTATTTTATTTTTGGTCGAACATTGATTGCCTAATTGGTTGCTAGTAAATATCATTATCCCACCTTTAGTTTTTTCAAATAACATGTAAAAGCATAATACTACTTGTCAATGTACTCGAGATTCTTATAATTGTAAGAGATTTTTGGACACGTTGTGTTTGGAAAATTTATTGAGTACATAAAATATATGTGTTAAAAACTATTGACAATCATATTTTTCTGGTTTGCTTTTTTTTTTTCCCTACAAACTATTTGGAAGCTTCGAGCTTAAGTATATTTCTTTTTCTTGCATTAAGGGTAATCTTTTATCGTACCTAAATGGAACATTTTAAATAATAGAGCATATTTAGGTATGTTCATGAAGTTTAGATATTCATCCAATTTAAATTAGGATTTGAATTGATTTACTTTCTAGTTTGGATTTGATAATATTTTTTTTAGGTAGTTTATTTCCTGTAAATTTTAATTACGAATTTTAATAAAAAGATCCAAAAAAAAATATCATATGCATGTCATATCATAGATATTAATTGCACCACATTTGTGTCATATGCTATGTCATCATGTGCCATATCATCCCTCATGCCATTTCATTGCTTATATATATCATTTAGTGATTGCATGTTTAGGTTCATCTAATTAGAGTGCATGTCAAGCAGAGTAATTTATTTAAATCACATGCCATATTAGAGTAGTTGCATGTCAAATTTCCCGTCATTAGAAATTCCATGTTCAGATCAATTAATTTGATTTCATGTCATATTAGAAATTCTCTAGATTCATGTGCTTTGGAAATATACTTAATTGTCATTAGAATAGGACATTCATACGTCGCATATTATGTTAGATTAATAGCGTATATTGCATATAACTTAATTTAATTTGAATAAAAGAAAACCCCAAAAACCTTGTTTGCAATTGTTAATTGTTAATTAGAAACATATATTTAGTTGAATATGTGGTTTTTCTTATTGACATTGCAGATGATTACGTTGTTTCAAGATAAGTACTTCTTCTATATCCTTGCATTTTATTTAGTGTTTTGATTATTGGTTGTTATTTTGATGTATGCCCACTCGCACGAACACTTTTTGCATGTTAGAAATTCAAGTTAAAATGAATCAAGCTGCTAAGGTACCGAAGGGCATTAGAATAATCTAGTGTAATCAAGTACCAAAATTCATAATCTCTAGTTTATAGGAATAAAGTATAACTTTTGAACTTTACCTGCATTTTTAATCAACCCATCGAAGAACTAATTAGTGGCAACTCCATGATGAAAATTTTTTGCATATCAAGAAATTGAATCCTAAGTCACAAATTGGTATGGACTTAAGATAGCCAAGGTATGGACTCATATATTGCATGTTTAGGTTCCTCTAATTAAAGTGCATGTTACGCAGAGTATTTTAATTAAATCACATGTTATACTAGCGTAGTTGCATGTCAAATTTCCCGTCATTATAAATTGCATGTCCAGATCATTTAATTTAGATTCCATGTCATATTAGAAATTACATGTCTAGTTTCATGTACTTTGGAAATATATTTAATTGTCATTAGAATTAAGACATTCATATGTCGCATGTCATGTTAGATTAATAGTGTATTATGCATGTAACTTAGTTTCATTTAAAAGAAAACCCCAAAAAATTGTTTGCAATTGTGTGTTAATTAGAAACATATATTTAAGTTGAATATGTGGTTTTTCTTATTAACATTGCAGATACTTGCGTTGCTTCAAGGTAAGTACCTCTTCTTTATCTTTGCATTTTATTTACTATATTGATTATTGGTTGTTATTCTAATGCATGCGCACTTGCATGAACACTTTGCATGCTTGTAATTCAAGTTAAAATGAATTAAGCTGCCAAGGTACCAAAAGGGCATTAGAGTAATCACGTATAATCAAGTCCCTAAATCCATAATTTTTAGTTAGTGTAAAGTACAGCTTTTGATACATTACCTAGATTTGTAATTGGCCCATCAAATAACTAATTAGTGGCAACTCCATGATTAAAATTATTTGCATATCAAGAACAAGAATTTAATTTGCAAATTGGTGTGGACTTGGGACAGTTGAGTCTAAATTTAGTAATCCATTAGCCGAATCCCTAGATGGTTCTCTTGATGTAAGGTCATGATAGTAGATTGTTGCATTCTTGCTATATGAGAGTTTCCAATGGACACCAAAGTTACACAATTTGATCCTCCCTAAGAAGAGGTATGAGTGCTTGAAGAAGGCAACCTAGGAACTAAAATTATGGAAAACTGACGTGGTCAACAGCTCATCTGATCCGTCTCCTCGTTGGATTGCAATGCCATTTTTCACCGTTGAAATCAAAAGGTAGAGCACTGTGTTTCGTAAATATTCTTAATTTGAAAATATATTTGAATTTTCTGCTAATTTCCAGAAATTATGGAAAGTCTTGGAAAATCCAAGAAATCATATTGTGGATATGTACAAATGTCATAAATTATGCCAATGATGAATATCGGAATTTGAGTTGTAAAAAAAAATTAATTGTGACCTTTAAACGTTTTGGTACTATATTTTAAAGTATTTGCGAATTAAGAAAAAAATTAACATATTTATTCAGTGAAAAAACAACATATTTACAGCTTTACATATATTTTGGGCCATTAGGGCTTTCGGGCCGATGGACCCAAATTGGAGGGCATCTTCAAAATATGAAAAAAGAAAATAACATATTTATTTAGGGGAAAAACAACATACTTACAGCTTTACATATATTTTGGGCCATTAGGGATTTCAGGCCGATGGACCCAAATCAGAGGACATCAAAATATTTCAGTGGACAGATTTTAGGCCCAAGTGAATTGATGCGATAAATAGTTTGGAATATAGTTTTTAATCGAATGTATTTTTATGAAAAAATTGCATTACATGGTTTGTTAGACGGTTTTTCTTTAGTTACGGCATGGAAGGTATATTAAGGATTGATTGAGACTCATATAATCTTATAAAGTTGGATCAAGCATTAGATGGATTTTTCAAGTTGGTTGTTATTGTCACAATTTTAGGTAGAGAATAAAAAAGAAGACAGATTTGGGGAGAGAAACGTAAACTATGGGGGTGCATGATAAAAATTATTTCTGTTCCAAAAATGAATTTTCTGTTCCAAACCAATTTCTGGAACAGAAACTTGTTTGATAACGCTTATCAAATTTTCTATTTCTGGAATAGATTTCTATTCCAGAAATAGAAATGGAGGAGAAATCAGATGTAGAAGTTTTCTACTTCTAATTTCTTCAGAAATCAATTTCTGATTTCTCCCAACCCTAATTTCACTCTTTTCTCCCTCGTACGCCTCTTCTCTGCCTCCTCCTCCGTCTCTTCTCTGCCTCCTCCTCCACCGCCTCTGCTCCGCCTCTCCTCCGCCTCTCCTTCGCCTCTTCTCTGCACCCTCGCAGCTTGCTCCCCTGTGAAGCCAGAAGCCCTCTGCAACAGATCCGAGCACCAACGCCCCAAGCCGCTCTTGCTCTGCTCCATCTCACCAAAAGCCGCCACCGCCCCGCGACCTCAGCAACGCTGCGTGCCCTCTCCTCATCAAGCGATGAGTTGCTCGCGAATCCGCTCCTTCGCCTCATCCAGAAGCCCTCTGCAGCAGACACCGGAGCCGCTCGTGTTCATCCGACGAGGCCCACGACCGTGAAGTGCACAAAGAAGCAGAACTACCCTTCTCCTCCCTTCTTTGGTTCGTGCCTATTCCTCTTCTTTTTTTCTCTCTCTGTTGAGTGCTTTGCTGCATTGCGCTTTGGTTGCGTCGAGTTTGAGGCGGGAGCGATGGGCCGAGACGCCGGATTCGATGTCGCGATTCTTCTTTTTCTCTCTCTGTTGAGTGCTCTACTGCATTGCGCTTTGGTCGCGTCGAGTTTGAGGCGGGAGCGATGGGCCGAGACGCCGGATTCAGTGCTGCGATTCTGGATGATTGGGGTTGTTATCGGGAGATTCTATTGAGTGCTTTGCTGCATGATTCTTTATGGGGCTTTGTAAGTTTGTGATAATCGCTTGAAAGATAGTTCGTCATGGATATGATTGAACCAAACATCCAATCTTGGCTACACTTTGGCTGGAAATTTTGTTGTTGTTTATGCTTGAGTTTGGTCCACAAGTCCTCTTCAAGAGTTGTCGAACAGTGTCATGTCAAGAAAATTGCGAAACCCAACAGAAGCCATGTTCTTCTGATTTCTCATTTTATGCTTTTGTTCATTGTCAAGGTTTATGAAATGGAATAAATAAAACCTAACAGATGATATTCAGGTATTTTCTTTGGCATTTTTTTTCTAGTACTAGCTAGTGCTAAATTTTGGTGAATGGTCATTTAACTAGGTAATAGATGGCTTTCCCTGGTTTTTAGCCTGCTTAAGGTTATATAATAAGATCTTTAGGCTCTTATTATAAATTTCAAAAATTGAAGACAATTTGAAACTGGAAATTTTTGCTCCTATGCAACTGCAGATCTACTCTTTCGCTCGATGACAATTTATATTTTGTGGTTTCATACTTGATTCATCAAGATATCCATTGCTTGAGGTAGATTGAGTAATCACATTTGTGCCATTACCTGCATGAATGCGAATTGTTTGAGTTATAGTGAGGTTGCCTTTATTAAGAAGCCTGTGAAAATTTGTGATACACAATATAAAAAGAAAATGGTGCTTTGGCATTAGGGTCGAAAGGAAGGAGAATGACTTGTGGCCAATGAGCATGCATTCTAGGCATTTTTTGGTTAGATATCTTTGATGAAGATTACCTTAGGGCAAGTTTCATACTTTTGCAGCTATACTTTGATTTATCCCATGTCACTCAACTTTTTGGTATTGTCTCGTATTTTGACTCTAATTTGCACTAAAGCCACAAACAGAGATCTAATGTGCAAATTCACTTGAAAAAGATACATGTGGGCATCTTTGTGGAGATTCATGCATAGAAAATATATGTCACATCTATGTAATTAGCTAGTTACCATATTATTAAAAGAATTGCTCATACAATAGATCAGATTTTCATCTGTGATTTTGATGTCAGGTCAAGAGAGTAGGAATGGTTTTTTTGCTTATAATATATGATTGCTTGTAAAATTTTATATGAGGATTATTCTCTTTTTGCTTGATGTGATATCGACATCAAAGTTTATGTGCTTGAACTGGTACACCAATTAATATGGCTTATTTGATGCTCAAGTAGTTAAGGTTAAATGGCTTCCCACAAAGAGGTTTGTATGGCCAAGTGGACTGAGCCTTTGACCAATGAGCTTGTAAGCTTGTTGGTAACAGAGGTAACAAAGGGAAATCGCACCACTTCTACCTTCAACAAAACAGGATGGAATAACATACATGTGGAATTCAATAGCCGGATGTGACTCAACTTTAGTGTAATTCAGTTGAAGAACATGGTCAACAAACTGAAGAAACATTATAATAGTTTCAAGAAACTTTTGTCACAATTTGGATTTGGATGGGATAATATAAACAATAAGGTTGTTGTGGATGATCAAAGTGTGTGGGAATCTCACATTAAGGTATCAATTTACCAATGTCATTTTGTTCATATTGTATTGCAAGCTTTGATTATATTACTGACATCTGTCATTATTGTATAAATTACAGAATAATAGCGAATGGGCTAAATTTAGAAATGATGGGTTTCCTCAGTATCCTGATTTATGTATCGTGTTTGGTGATACATATGCTACTGGGAACTATGCATCAGGAAATGCAGAAGAAGTGGTAGGATATGCTGAAGAAGTGGTAGTGTCCTCTGAGAGAGATGACAATGGTGGTGACAATGGTGATGGTGGTAGTGGTTATGCAGTAGGTGATCCAGAGGAATTTGATGAACATCATATTGATGATGAGGCCTTCATACCTGATACGACTACTACCTCAAATCTTAAGAAACACAAGCATGATAGGACTCCAAATTCTAAGAGGAGGAGGAAAAGTACTAGATATGATGTTAGTGACACCTGCAAAGCCATTCAAGAAATGATTAAAATCAGCACGGCTCAATCAACAAGTGGCTCTGTGACCTTAGATGCCCCATCAACTGTAGACCCCTACTCTATGCACCGTGGTTGCCGTCTTAAATAGTATGCCTGATTTAGAGCAGAATATTTACAACAAAGCTATGAACCAATCATGTCTTCATGCCAGTTGGAGAGAGGCTTTTATCACAATGCTACCTGAAAGGAGACGTGGATTTCTTGAATCTCTTTAAACAGATGTTGAGTAGTATGCTATGGATTTATATATTTTGTTTAATTTCACCCTATGACTTATGTATTTGAGATACTTTCGTCTTTTTATGATGCAATTATGAAAACTTTGTGGCTATTGTTGATTATTATTAGATTCCTTACTTACATATTGTGTTTATCCTTTCTTTTTTTTTTTTTTACATGTGAAGGCATAGGTAATATGGAGGGGGTGAAAGTAGCATGTGTAGTGATCAAGTAGCAACAGGTGAATCAGTTGAAGTAATCTTTAATGATTTTGATATCGATATTATGACAGCATGGTTGAGCATGGTTGCGGTGGATATGTCTTTGCATTCGAGAGAACCTATTAGGGATAGCATATTGTCAGGACCCGAATGGATGATGGAGGTTCTTAAAGGACATTCAGATAGAATATATGAATCTTTTAGAATGGAGAGACACGTTTTTCTCAATCTTTGTGATTTGATGAAGGCAAGAGGTTGGCTGAAAGATAGTCGATATATAAAGGTAGATGAACAAATTGGGATATTCTTATTTATGATTTGTCACAGGAACTCGAATAGAACTTTATGCGAGAGATTCCAACGTTCAGGACAAACTATTAGCAAATACTTCACTATAGTGTTGCTAACAGTTCCCAAACTTGCAAAAGAGATTATCATACCACCTTCCTTTGATGTGGTCCCAAATGAGATTCTTATGGATCCCAACCATAAACTTTATTTCAAGGTAAGATTTTCATACATAAATTTACAATATCGGTTTCATTTTGTTGCTAATCTTAAATAACACTAGTCTTTGATAAAACGACAGGATTGTGTGGGCGCTATTGATGGTACTCATGTTCATGCTTCTATACCTTTGTCGAAGCAAATCCCATTTAGAGGCAGAAAATGAGGTACCACTCAAAATGTGATGTGTGTATGTTCGTTTGATATGAAATTCACTTTTGTGTATGCTGGTTAGGAAGGATCTGCCAACGATTGTCGGGTGTTATTAGCAGCACTCGAGACTCCTCGCTTCGAATTTCCTCGACCTCCACTAGGTATTTTTACTTGTTCTAGAATTATCAATTTTCTTTAAGATTGTATAGTATTTACAAATCACTACTAATATATGAATATTTTGTTATAGGCAAATACTATGTTGTAGATTCTGGTTATGCATCAATTCCGGGATTCTTAACTCCTTTTAGACGCGAACGGTATCATCTAAATGAGTATAGGGGTAGAGCAAGATGACCAAGAACAGCAAGAGAGTTGTTCAACTATAGGCATTCTTCACTAAGGAATGTCATTGAGAGATCATTTGCGGCATTAAAGAATCGTTTCTTTATTTTGAAACACATGCCTGCATTTGGAATTCGAAAGCAAGCACATGTTGTAATTGCATGTTGTGCTATCCATAAGTACATCCGTGATCAAGACAGGAGGGATAGAAACTTTTCCTTATATGGAGATCCAGAGTACTCATGTGAACCTGTACAAGATGAGGTTGTAGGTGATACATCGACCAAGGAGGAAATTGAGATGAATATGCTTAGAAAGAATATTGCCAATAAGATGGCAAGGGATCATAATATGCCAGAGATTCCATGAAATCGTGTATTTAATTTTTGTAATATAGTTCTATTATTTTGTATTTGGGGATTTACAATCTTTGCTTTTGTATTGTGATAATGTATTTGATGATTCCTATCTCAATTCTTGTAATGTGATATTCTACTTGATGATTTCCCTTATTTGTAATGGTCCTTGTTACACTTCGTAAAATTCGCCGATTTTGTAAAATTTGCCGCAAATTACCTAATACACTTCTTAGTGTTTCTTTCTAAAAAAAAAAAAGAGTCATACTTTGTATTTGGGTCAATGATTTCATAAGCATATGAAATTTGTAAGAATGTACATTTCATTTGCTCCAAAAAAAGAAAATTTTGTTTTAAGAAATAGAAATTTTATTCAGTTATCAAACGAATTTCTATTTCTGAAACAGAAATTTTGTATGTAAACTATGCACTTCTCTTTCATTATCTTATGTTTGTACAAGAAAAGTCAATATGTAATACATAGAATGGTCAATAAAAAAGAAAGAGTATATTCTCCAATCTATGTGTATCAAATCTTATCCTAGATTGATCATGATCCTGATTAAATGTATCAACTACAATCCGGACAAATTTTCAGAATCTCGAGAATATCTTCTAACACTTTCCCTCAAGTTGGGGGCTTGTATAGGTCCAAAACGCCAAACTTGCTTAATAAATATGCATGTTGCATTTACAAAGAGGTTTAGTAAACATATCCGCGTGCTGCTCCATGGTTCTAATTCTTCTTGCCTTGATGACCCCTTCTTGGATTTTTTTTTCTTGAGTAAAATGGCAATCAATTTCTATGTGTTTCGTTATTTCATGTTCTATAGAATTTGCTGCAAGTTTGAGCGCCAAATCGTTGTCACAAAATAGTAAGGTCGGTCCTTTAACTTGTACTCCAAGATTTAGATGTAGACCTCACAACCATACAATTTCACAAATAGTTTTGGCCATAGATTGATACTCGGCCTCAGCTGATGATAAGTATAGAGTAGATTGTTTCTTTGTCTTCCATGAAAGTAATGATTCCCAAAATTTGATGCAAAAACTAGTGATGGAACTTCTACTACTGGGACAAGTCGCATAATTTAAATCACAGTAAGCCGTCATTTTTGTGTTGCACTTCCGAGGAAGGAATATCCCTAGACCTAGGCATTTCTTCAAGTATTTCACAACCTTTAAAGCAACATTCATATGAGACTGTTTTGGATTGTGCATAAATTTAATGAGAGTCTATCCTACATAACAAATATCTAGTTTGGTCATGGTGAGATAAATCATTTTTCTAACAAGTCTCTAATAGCTTGACAGATCCTTGAGTAATGGATCCTCATTTGGAGATGATATACTAGCATCATGATCAATTGTAGTCAATTTTGCATTCTGCTCGATGGGAATAACAACTAGTTTGCACCGTAATAAACTTGCTTTTGATATAATCTTCAGCATAATTTTCCATTGGCTAAGAGAGATTCATTGATATGAACAAGTTATCTCAATTCCAAGAAAATATTTGGGTTGTGACATCCCAAATTTTCAATCCCATTTTCTATTGAATAAATCGGGCATTTCATCGACACGCCTATAGGGTTGTTCTCAGAGCTGATTACTCTCGAGATAATTAGACTATTTAGGGAAGCCATTAAGGAATTTTAAGGCAATAAACTTGAGAATTCGATTAGGAATCGACTTTTCGACCGTGCTCATCTTTAGAGGCCATTATGGCATAGTATAAAATCGATTTGAGACTAGAGATAGGTCGACTCGACTGAGATGTGTGGCTAATCGTGAATGACACCATTAAATTGGAAAATTCTCCTCGGTCAGCACTAGATCGATTTTCTTATTGTTTTGATACCCTGTGTAATTCTCGAGATTTTCATGACAACCGAGAGTTGCCAATGTGTCGAGTGGGTTCATTGTGGCTTACCACATTTCATTTGCACTAAAAATCTCTGAAAGCTACCTAGTAGCTTAGGTCATGCTAAAAATGCATCTAAGTGAAATTAACCACGAATTTGAGTTCGATTTCAGAAATTGAAGATCTTGTCATATCACAATAAATTCTAGGAGCATTGATTCAGTCTCAGAAGATTTTTCTGCAATTCGAGACTTTTTGGGAAAAAAGTCAGTATAGGACCGTTTTTGTTCAAAAAACAATGCTGGGATCGTTTTTTATCACAAAATTGGGAAGCAAGTGGATTATATGGGTGAGGAAAAATGCCAAATGGATCGATGAGGGGTTGGTTAATTTTATTGAGCCTGGTTGGTGTTGAATCAAGGTCCAATTGAGGAAAAACCGAACCAAATTCGTGTGCCCCCACCATCTATGACTTTTGGACCATTTCGGACTTCTAGAAGTGGGCCTTGTTGGTTGAATGAGAGCCAAGGAAAACATGGGTGGTGGTGGTTGAGTCAAGGGGACAAAACCTTAGAAGAATTAGCCATGGTGGCCCAACCCCCTTATCCTTTCCCTTCCTCTCTCCCTAGTTGTCATCCACCCCACTCTCTCTCTCTCTCTCTCTCTCTCTCTCTCTCTCTCTCTCTCTCTCTCTCTCTCCTTCCTTGCCTTGTTTGAACCCTCAAGCCAACAGCAGCCAAGGAAGCATCGAAGCAAGCTGCATGTCGCCCATGCGGTCCGCGTGAGCTGCCCTGCGTGCCACAGCACTTGGCCGTGCCTCACTGCATTTCCAACCTCTGTTTGTGTATCCTAGTGACTGTCCAACCACCGTGAGTGGCTGAGGAAGCTTGCTATGGCCTTTGTTCAACCCGTTGAACACCCTAGTCGCCTCCACCAGGCACCAAACTAGCTTCATTTCTTCTATTTTGTAGACAAGAACAACAAGCAGAAAAGTGGGTTTTCAACAAGCTTCCAAGCCCGTTTCGAGGTGGTCTTGAGCCTCGGTTACTTGGCCCACCTTGAGGAAAGTCGACCCCATCAACTTTCCCGTTGGTTTGATCCAACCCACTCATTAGACAAGTGAGTTTTGCTCATTAAACCTTGCTTAGTATACTAATGATACTTAGGGGTTGATTAGATTTAATTAAGTGCAATTATGTGAATATATTAAATTAGAGTAATTAAATTAGAGACTTATCAATACATGTTAGGTAAATGGTTAGTGTAGTTAGCAAGAACATATGTCCTATATTTATTGAATGAATCTCGAAAATTTTATGGGTTTGTTTCGGCTTCCAATTATGCATTATAGGCCTAAATTGAATTTATTGTATTTATTTAATAATTTTCTTATTTATTTATTTATTTATTTATTTTCCGGAAATTAGGTTGTGATAGACGACAACTGGAATTTTATGTCGATTATCGTGGTGCAATCTGTTTATTTATTTGAGTGCTAAATTGTGTTGAATAATTTCTGATTTTAGGATTTTATTCCTAAATTAATCAATTTTGGTAATTTATTGGAAAATAACCGGTGTCAGTTTATAGCACCAAAAATATGTAACGGGCTGTTAAAAATGATGGGAATTGTGGAAGGTGAAATTATTATATTTTGGCTAAGGCCGATCGTGTACCACACATGTTATTTTTATCGGGTATGATAAAAATGAGAAGTTGAATTATATGATTGGAGTGCTATACTATATTGACTTACGGGCAATATGTTAGCTTTGAGTGAGCAGTATACCAGTATACTATATCAGCCTACATGTGATATGTTAGCTTTGGGTGAGCAGTATACCTTATTATCAACTTTAGGTGAGTATATATTATCAGCTTTGAGCGAGCATATATAGTATACTATAATGGCCTGAGGCCCCTAATCATTCAGCTTTGGACAAGCATATATATAGTATACTATATTATCAGTTTTGGGCGAGCTATACTATCTATTTTTAGCTTTGGGTGAGTAGTCCTAGACTAAGGTTGAACTTTATAGATAGTATTGAATGTACCGACCAAGGGAAGGTCATGATGACATGTAATCGACTAAGTTAATTGATCAATGATTTGATCTGATGTTGTGAATTGATGTGTTTCCTGTACATCTAATATATGCTGACTTACAGGAAGGAACTAAGGCCGAGGTAAGTCATCTGACTCGTATTGTGCTTAGGCAGCCTGAAAGTGTATTGGCTTCCTAATCGAGTCTTAGAGGGTAGAACACGTTGAGACGTTATCTCACTGATTATTGTATAACCATTTTTAAGTCCTTAGATGGCATTGGTGAAGGACTAAAGGCTTGAAGAGTAGAAGGTGAAGTCTGAAGAATTGACAATCTTGTTTGACTAGTTAGTCATAGGACAATTTCTTTTGATGGAAGTTGATTCCTTTCTGCCAACTTGTTTTATGAACTTGTGGTTTAAAACTTGACTTAACAATTTGCCTTGTATATATTTGCACACGATCTGCAATGTATATAAGTGTGGTTTTTAGTTATGAAATTTGAAATCCTACTTTCCTATCCCATTATTTTATTGTCTAGGGATTGTTTATATGCTTCTGCATACGTATTAAAAAGAAAGGGTCAGCGATGCGTCCTAGTGACATTGTTATTAAATCGACCAAGGTGAGGGATGAGTGCGTGCCCAAGGATTGGGGCATGAAATGGGTGATCTCAAATCTTAGATTTGAAAAGTGGAATGTAGATACTCTTTAAGATTCTTCATAGCAAATTCACCACTTCCCATGATAAGTATGTCATCAACATAGATCATTAAGTAAAAGATGACATACCTTTTGTCAATGTGAATAGAATATAATTATGTTTGAACTGTTTAAATTTGACAGCTATAAGTGTGTTGGTAAATTTTGCATACCATTGTTGGGAAGCTTGCTTAAGGCCATACATGGACTTTCATAGATGACATACTCTAGACTCTGTCTCCTAATCCTTATGGAAGATCCATATAAATTTCTTTATCCAGATCACTATAAAGAAAAGCATTGTGAACATCCATTTGATGTAATGACCAATCATGAAAAGCAGCGATCGATAAGAAATATTGAACTATAACGTCCTTTGCCACGGAAGAGAAAGTCAGGAGAGGGAGCTATATGAAATCTTTGGCCACAAACTAAGGCTTATAGCACTCAACAGAATAATCTGCTCTGTTTTAATCTTGTATACCCACTTACAACCGATCGGCTTGTGATGGGATGGTAAGGGCACAATATTCTATGTATGGTACTCCATCAAGGCAGGTAACTCTACGTCCATAGCCTTTTGCCAATGTGGATCATTCATTACCTCATTATAACTAGAAGGTTCTTGTTCCACAAATATACGACTAATGTGACATGTATGCTCTGATGATAGAAGATAAAAAAAAAAAAGAAAAGAAAAAAAAAGGAATCATATGAGGAGATAGGATAATGAATACTAGGCAAATTTGATATCGCGCATATATAATCCTTCTCCACGTCGGTGGGTGAGTGATACGACCAAATCACCTAGTGGGTTGGATTGTGGCATCGAAGATGGTTCTTCAATAGTAGTTGGTGTTCAGGGAGCTATCATTTGAAGATGTTGAGGCTCCTCCTCAATTGACATGGGAGGATACTCAATTGGATAATCCACTAATGTAAAGGTATTATCAGACGTTGCAAGTGCTGTGTCAGACATTCTATGGGAGGAATAATATATGATTCCCTAGAAGATAGATCCTCCTCTAATAGAAAATGATGATTAGTCATTCCCTTCTCTAGGCCTTTAGAAGAAGTCTCATCTTGGAATGGAAATGTATCCTCATGAAAAATGACATCCGTACTTACAAAGAATTCTCCCGTAGGTGGTTTAAATATCTGATATCCCTTTTTCAAGCTTGGATATCCATAAATATACATCGACAAGCATGAGGACCCATTTCATCCTAAGGCCCCACCATGTCACATAGCATAAGCAACCAAAAACTTTGAGATGATGGAGTTATGGTTTCCTCCCATAGAGTAATTCGAATGGAGTTCAACCGTCAAGAACACATGATGGCATGCGATTAATTAGGTAACTTGCCATGATCACACAATCTCTCCAAAAATTTTCAGGAATGGATGCTTGGAATTTAATAGCATGTGCCACTTTTAAAAGATAATGGTGTTCACACTCAATGACTCCATTTTGCTATGGAGTGCAAGTGCATGAGCTCTCATGTAAAACACCATTGGAAGAGAGAAAAAAAGCACATTCACTATTGAAGAATTATTTTCCATTATCGGTGCAAATGCGTTTAATTGATTTCCCAAACTGATTTCTTGATAGTGAAAAAAAAAGTTTTAAATGAGAAAGGACTTGACTTTTTTATTGCATGAGAAATACCTTATGAAGCACTAACACTCTCCAAGAACCATCATGTCGTGTTAGAAATTTCAACACTCTCCGACACTTTCAAACACTCTTCGACACTTGGTCAACACGTGTCGGAAAATCCGACACCTAGTCAACTTTTCCAACACGACTTTTCCAACACTCTTCGACACTCAAGTTGGAATTCCAACATACTTGTTTCCGACAAGTGATACCGATATTAAGATCCATTTTAAAAATTTTCAATAAATAGAGAGATTTATATATATATATATATATATATATATATATATGTGTGTGTGAAAAATAAAACACAATAATAAAAATAATAAATAAATAAAGAAGAAAAACCTAGTCTTCTCTTTTCTTTTGACTCTCACTTCTTGTGATACACAATTCATCTAGTAAGTTCTTTTTTTCCTCTTTTGACATACTTAACATGCGAGTCTAGAATGTGTATTACTTGTTTTTTCTTCAAGTTTTATAAATTATTAGAATAGAGTTGAATTTGCCAAATTGAAACAATGAATGATATTAATAAATGGTGGATTAATGTTTTTAGTGTAAATTCATTCGAGGCTTATTTATTTATGAATTTCAATCAAATTAATTTGATTGAAATAAATATAAAAATTATAATTTATTATGTATATATAAAAATATATATTTAATGCATGTCCCAATGTGTCGAAATTTTTTGTTTTTTGGTAAACAATGTGTCGGCGTGTCGTGTAGTGTAGTGTCGCGTGTCAGTGTTAGTGTTACTTAAGAAATACCCATGTACCATGTGAGAAATCATCTATTATTGTTAGGAAAAATTGAGAGCCATCATGATTTGGAGTGTGATAAAGCCCCCAAACAATCAATATGGATTAAGGAAAAAATAATGTATGTACAAGTGTTGCTATTTTGGAAGGGTGCACGTGCTTGCTTTGCTAGTGGGCAAATGAGGCATTGAGGATAAGGAAAGAAAGCAGCATGACCTAATCTTTGATGATTAGGAAATTCTTATCATTGGTAGCAATGTTATATAATGATTGTTTATTCAATCCAATACAAGATAATTCAAAATTGTTTGGAAAATTGATCCAAAAGTATAGCCCTTGAGAGATTCTACCTAAGCCTATCAGTTTGCCAGTCAAATCGGACTGAAGAGAATATTATCATAATTGAATAGGACACAACATGAATTTTCCTCACAAGCTCAAGAAACTGAAATAAGACTAAAATGGAAATCGAGAACATAAAGCACATTTCGGAGTGTGACAAGGGAACTAAGGTTCATCATGCTAGTCATCACAATGTGTGTGACATTTCCATTTGGAAGTTGTACTATGACAAGGAAAGGATAATTTTTTGACACTAGAAAAGATACTTTAATCGCAAACAATGTGATCACTAACACTTGAATCAATTATCCATGCATCCTTAGAAATCAAGTTCATCAAGTAATAAGATATACTCGTGAAACTCCCAGCCTTATTAGAAGCATCCAATTTCTTCAAAGCTTTCATCAGCTCTTGGTATTGATCATGACTAATTGGTTTGTTAGCTCGTTGACTAGTGAGCTGAAAAGTAGTCAAAAATTCCATTTTCCCTTTTTCTCCGGGGATGCCATGCAGTTTCCAGCAATTATCAATCGTATGATGTGGACGTTTACAATAGGGTGCATTTGGGACTAACATTTCTAAAGAGGCCTTTGGGTGTTCAAAGCCCCTTGAGCCAAATATGTGGTGTTTGGCTAATTTTTTTCAAGCTCCATTATGCAAGGCTAACCTTTTGAAGGTTGAAGCCCAAGGTAGAGCTGCCTTGGGCTTTCTAGCATTCTTGGCATGTTGCAAGAGGGATTAAAGAAAAAAATTATTTTTCCTCTGTTGCCCTTAGAATTTTACTAAAATTCAAATTTGACCCTTTTAAAATAGAAATCCTAATCCCTGACACCAAGGAGCCGCTTGTGTTTGTCTCTTCTCTACTCTTTTGGATGCTTATTCAGATCTCGCTCTTCAAGCTCACCTCTTTGGTCATTGAAACTCGTTTCTCTAGTCACCTACCCAAGCTTGCCTCTCTGGTTGCCGAATTTCACCTCTTTAATCACCTATCAAAGCACGCCAGTTTGATTGCTTGCCAAAGCTCACCTCTTTGGTCGCCGAAGGTCACCCACCGAAGCTTGCCTCTTTGGTTGCCCACCAAATCTCGTCTCTCCGTTCTCCTCTCTCTGGTAGCATCTCTTTTCGTTAAGAAGTTGCTAGTTCTTTTTTTTTTTTTTTAAATATCAATGGTTCCATCTGGCAAAGAAGTTCTGTAATGCTGGAAATTGACGATACTTGTGCTTACTGTTTGGTAATTGGAGTGCGTGTGAGCACTTTTGCTTTGGAAAGGCTCGCTTAAAGGTCCTGCCCTTTCGTATTGCCAGATGGTAGAAAGCAAGAATTAGAGCAAAAATGCTAGTTAGACACTTTGAAATTTAATAAACCAATACTCTTAACATCTGTATTTATTTGTGTAAAGGATAACCATTATCATCTTTAACTATTTGGACTTCCCATCATTGGACTGTATATTTGGAATGAGAAATCCTGCCAAAAATTGTAATAATTGAATGCAATAAAGAGACACGCCAGTAATGAAGGCAAATTTCAGGGCAGTGGAGCAAACCAACATCTTTGTTACAAATTGTACAATAAATTTACCATCATTGGAATTCCCGACTTTACTAGTTTGGGAAAAGCTTGGCACTTGCAAATGTTTTTGTTGTTTATGTTAGTCAACTTGTTTTATGTTTTTCATGGATCAAGGGACCGGCAGTAGCTTTCGTGACCCTAGGAGTTGGAATGTTGGATTTTGTTCATATAAGTCACCACTCAGCCTTTTTATGCTGGTTGATTTGCACGAGATTGACCATTTTCTTTGTATTTTTGAAATGGAGAGATATAGCAAATACGAATACCCAGTGTGGTCTAATTCATTGAAGTGCTTAATGTTAGTCTGGACTTGATTTCCCGTGCTGAACTAGACTAAAGTGTTGGAAACTTTACTTTGATATGTTCTTTTTAAAACTGTTGTTGCAGCAATCATTCTGTCAAGTGTTAATGCTTGGCTGTGTTCATATCTTGTTAGATGATGATATCTCATTCAGTCGAGCCTAGGTAAAATAGCCTATGCCACCAATTAATAAAAAAGAATACTCGATTCCTAGGATTTGCTAATATTTCTTTCCTTCTCAATTTCAAAACGCTTCTTTATATGCTCGTGTGTGTTTGAGGGTATAGTTTCTTGCTTCATGTGTCACTTGTAGTTTCTTGAGGCATTAGGATTTAGAACCATGTCAATTTTATTGATGTTTCCATGAGGAAGCTGGTTTTATGTTACTTTGCTATATCTTTACCAGGCTCAAAGACATAGGGAATATAGGCAGAAGATAATCTCAAATTATTAGGTACCTCACCAGCAATTTATAAATGGTTTCTCACTTTTTGAGTTGATGGGTAATGTCAGCGTCACATTTCACCTCTCTTAGATATTGCAAAATCTTGTTTTCCTCTTTTGGTGAACTTCAAGTTGCTAATTGGAGCTTCTATTAATAAAACTTTATATGTACATTTACGTTCTTTTCTTTTTTTGGCCATCTTTACTTTTGTGGTGGTGCTGAGGTTTTGGTGTTTAGAGGTAATGACATGATAGAACTTAATGATTGGGATCATTGTCTTAGCTGAAGAAGATAATGAGATAATATTTTTGTGGCATCCTAAAATTTCATGACAATCCCTAGATACTTTGTGACCCCTAAAAAGTTATCGGAAACACCATCGGACTATATTATAGCCATTAGGCCAATGGATTACAATTAATCAAGGCCGATCATTGAATAGACTGTTGTTTTGATTGGGAATATAGCATATACTCATGAATGATCTATGTTGTGCTAAAGGATAAATTGATGAGGAAATTTTATTCTTGGCCGTGCACTCTATAAGTTGGATTACCATTGATTAATATTGCAAAATTTTATGGCCAGGTGAATAATTGTAATTAAGTAAATATAAGTGGGGATTAAGGTGGATTATTAGAAGGTGTGGGCTAATTTCTTATGGCCCAAAATCAGCCCACAACCCCACCGTTTGGCCAAACAAGGCCCGGCCCAAGAAGCCTAAAGGGCTGTCAACTGAAGGAATGAGGAGCCGGGTGGAGAAGCTCACACCACCCTCTCCATTTGTCCCATGGAAGAAGCCACATGTCCTTCCTCTGAAGCCAAGTGTCCAATGCCATGCAAAACCTCATGATTACTAGCTAGTCATGAGGGTGAAAGGAAGAAAGAGAGAGAGAGAGAGAGAGAGAGAGAGGGAGACCGAGCGGGTGAGCGAGAGAGAATCCGAGAGAAAGAGAGAAAGCCGAGAGAGAGAGAGAGAGAGAGAGAGAGAGAGAGAGAGAGAGAGTTGTTCATCAGGGTGCTTCGGCAAGGGAAGAAGAAGACCAGCCCTGCCGTGCGTGCGCCTAGCTCCGCCATTGGTTGAGCCATGCCCAAAGCCTCAAGTCGCCGTTTGCTTGCTGTGTTTGCGTGAACTTAAGGCAAGTGAGAGTCCATTGATCTACACTTTGCTTGCTGCAGTTGTGTGTGAAGTGTAATAGATTTTGGAGATGCTTGAGTTATGTTGCTGAATGTTGGAATATTGAAAGTGTAGGAGTAGTTCTTCAAGCTAGTAAACTGTTTCAAGGAAAAACAGCTTGACCTTTGGTGATTCCGTGAATTTTCTGTAATTATATAGCCAAAATTTGGCTTCGTGTTCCTAATGAAAGTTGTAGGTGACATCTTAAGGAGTAACATACTAAAATTTGAGAAGAAACGGACAAGTATTAGTTGGTGAAACGATTTTTCTCTAAAATGGTTAGATCTGGAAATCGTTATCGAGGGTTAGGAAGAATTATGGTGATTTTAGTTTTTGATCTATCATGAATTTGACTTCAAGTTCTTCACGAAAATTTTACCTCTAGGTTTTTTCTACAACATATCAAAACTTCATAATTTTCTGAGTTGATTTAGGGTTTATACCGAATTTGTGAATAAAACTGTGCAATGGTGATATCTTGAAATTTTAAGGCTGTGATGCATGGGCCGTAGCGACTCATACGAAGCTCTTTTGACATTGTGTTCTTCAGGAAACCTTTTTCTCTAGATATCATTTATAACATATTAAATTTTCAGAATTTATTAAAATCTTTTACTAATTTTTCCAGAATTTTAAATAAAGAAGTGCATTCTGTTTTATCCAAGAAACTGTTTTATTTTAAGAACAAATGAAATTGCTTGGTAAGCTGAAATCTCTTGAGTTGTTATTTATATAGCATATGTGGTGACATTTAGCACATCATATGATATCAAAATTTGATTGAAACCTTTGACATTATTATTGCATAAAATGCTATGTTGATGCTATGTTGAAAGTGAAACATATATGTGAATATACATTGTGATGTTGATGATACCGTCGGACCCTTGAGTCGACGATGCCTTGGGAGTGTCGGGATGCCCGGAGATGTGTGCCTGATGTCCTTAGGAGTTTCGAGATGCCTGGAGGTGCGTGTCGGATACCCGAAGGTGTGTGTCGGATGTCCTCGGGAGTTTTGAGATGCCCGGAGATGTGTGCCGGATGGCCTCGTGATGCCAGTTGGGGTGCGGGATGCCCAGAGGTGTGTACCGGAGGTTCCTCACGATGCTAGGTTGGGTGCGGGCAATATATGAGGGATGCAAACACCGGTCCCTAGAAAAAAATGAGATCTTTTTGAGTATCAAAATTGGAAAATGAATCATGCGTATGTGTGTGCATATGGCATGGTGTATGAATTGCCTATGAAATTGAGTTGGTACTATTTGGCATTAAGAATGCGATTATGAAGGCATTGAATGGATCTCATGGAGACATATGTATGATTAAATGGATGATACGTGCATTTCACATGAAAGTTTAGTTGTCTTGCTTGTTGCATTGTGTAGTTTGATAGATCTTTTACCGCTGAGCGGTTGTACTCACTCCTTTGGGGACTAACATTTCAGATTGAGAGATTCCTCTGTCACTTGTTACACATGGTACTTTCTATGGGTTGCCATCCGATGTTGAGGTTGAGTGCTCGAAGCACCCCTGTGTTGGTGTTTGTGGACTGGTGTTTATCCGTGTTCGTGTTTTGGTTATGTATGATGTGGGTCTACCTGATGGCCCTGTAGTCTAGGAGTTCTTGTCCATCCATGTTCATTGCGACGGGATGATGATGGGCATGATGCTGCCGCCACCGGCCGATGCACTGAGTTGGGTGTGATTGTGCGTGTGACTGGTAGAGGATGACAGTTTTTGGATAGCTGACACTAGATGATGGACTGATGTACATGTCTGATGTGGGGTCAGGTACTTTTGGGTTATAGCCGAGCTTAGTTAAAGCCTTGGCCTTTTGTTGTACTGACTCGTGATGTCCATCATAGTTATGTAAATTAAAGTGGTTAAGCTTTAACTTATATAAGATGTGTAGTTGGTGTGCATTGCATTATTTTGTTGGAGCATGGGGTAGGGAGATGTCGAATATGGTTCCGTTATATGAATTGTGCTGGGACCGATTAAGATAATATAAACCCCCAGGATTGATGGACCTACTATAATTAAATGGTATCAGAGTGACATGTTATTAGGACAAGTGAAAGGTAAGTAAACTGTGGCGACCCAAGCGGATTGGGGGCTGTGTCGGGGGTGCCACAATTTTGATTTGTGATACCATGTTTATCATGTAGATAAACTCTTGACTTGTGGATAAGTCGAAATTTTAGAGGATTCTTGCCTCTCTTTTCACTAAGAATGTGTTGGTCGTCCCACATTGAATCAAGGTTCTTTCACTTTTATTCCTTATGTTTCTTTTTGCCCACTCATGTCTGGCTTGGTGAGCTCTTTCTTAGGTTCATGTGAATTGGATTTTAATTTATTTCCAATGCCCTTTACTTTGTAAATTTTAGAGGGTTGTCTTCAAGGAAAAATGTATATTTAGTGAAGCCCTTTGTAAAAATTAAGTGGCATCATGTCTATCTTAATGTTATGTCAAAATGTACATACATATGTGTTTATCCATGTTTACGGAATTGGGTCTTAGTTAACCTCATTTGTTTTCATTTTTCAAATATGTTTGTGTTCATTTTATTAGAAGATGGCAAGTTCATTGAAGGAAAATGCATATTGGAGCTATGAAGATGAAGAAACTTTTTATTGATTGTACATTGAACAAATTGAAAAAAGCAATCATCCTGTGAGCAACAAAAGTGATGAATTGACCGTTATAATTAACAAGTTTGAGGAGTTGAGGGGAAAAAAGTACGATAAAAATCAAATAAAGAGTAAGTGGGACAATTTAAATGAATAATGGAAAAAATGGAAAGAATTGGTTCAAAAGAAAACAACACTGGGATGGGATCTAGAGAAGGAAACTATTGACACGAGTGATGAATGGTGGGAGAGGAAAATCTAAATGTTTATCTATTCTTTTGTTACTTTTTTTTTTTTTTTTTTTTTGTAAGTTTATATTTTATGATACAACTCCTAAAAATATTTTATTACAATAGGTCAATCCTAAGCTTAAAGTCTTTTGAATCAAAGGCATACATCTGGATATTAAAGTTTTGTTGGATTAAATGTTCCACGGTATAGTTGCTACTGGAACTATTACTTGAAATCATATACAAGGTTTATGTAATAATGAGAATTTTCAAGCTACACAAGCCAATATTAGTGGTTGTATATGATCTACTAATGATTCTTTAGAGCATGATATAAGTGAAACAAATATTCGATCAAGTCAAAGTAAGAGTCATAAAAGAGCACTAGAAAGTTCAACAAAGTAAGCTAGAGGAAAGAAAGGAAAAAAATTGACCGGACTTGATAACTTAGCATCACAAATCAACAAATTTTGTTCAGCTGTTGAAAGTAAGAGCAATACAACATCGGTTGCAAGAGAGTTTGATCCTTACAAAGAAATTGTACAAACATTGAAAGTCATACCTAAGATGAATTAAGATAGAAAGTTGTTCTTCTTTGCACTCTCACATTTTTCTAAAAAGAAAGATAATAGGCAGATTTTTATGAACTTTGATGGAAATGAAAAAAAAAAGTCAAGTGGCTGAAATATTAGTTGGAAGAGCATAATAGTCATCGTTAGGATGCTAGTTACTTGTTTGAGCTCTTTCATGTTAATCTATGTTGTAATGTGAGACTTATTTTGGATTGGTGATTTATACTACTTGTGAACTCTTTTCCCAATTTTGTTTTAATGTGAGACCTATGTTTTTATTTTATGTTATTTTGATTGGGTGGAGTTTGCATATATATTATGGATGATAAATGTTTTATTGATGGATGATTATATGTTACTTTTCTTACTGTTTTGTTACTTTAAATAGATATGTACAATTCTCTTAAAAGAGATATCCATGAAAAAGAGGATGAGGAATATTGGTAACTTGTGGAAATTACTAAAGTGGTAATTGCTTATCAGACAACATATAGTTAAAAAAAATCTTGTAGGACATCATCATATACAGGAAATATATGGTTATGAGAGTTGATTGGTGAAGATGCTAATCCGATAAGGTGTTATCAAATATTTAGAATGGATAAGATTGTATTTTATAATTCAATGCATGATTTAGTAACATGTTATGGTCTTCAATGAACTAGGAATATTGATGTTATAAAAATGTTAGGAATATTTATTCATATTTTAGAACATGATTTAGGTAATAGGTTAACACAAAAGGGTTTTCAACATTTTAGGGAAACCATAACTAGGTATTTTAGCTTAGTATTAGATAAAGTATATGAAATGGAAAATATTTTATCCAACCAGCTAATTAGTAATTTAGGGATATTCTAGAGAAGATCAAGAATAGTTGAAGATTTTATTTTTATTTTAAAGTATGTTTTGATTATACAATAGGAAGAAAGAACTAAATGCAAATTTTGATTATATAATAATATTTATTTTTTTGTTTTAGGATTGCATTAGGGTTATTGATGGCACTTATATCCCAGTGGTAATATCTACAAAGGATCAAATTCATTTTATTGGTTGAAAAGGTATATCGACTCAAAATGTCTTAGCGATATGTAATTTTAACATAAAATTCATTTATGTTTGGGCTGGTTGGGAGGGATAAGCTCATGACACTCGTATTTTTTATGAAGCTCTAGGGAGACATGATGTGCAATTTCCTCATCTTCCTCCAGGTTCATTAATTAATAGTTTTTGTACATTAATATGTATTAATATGGCCTATGTTAATTAAATTTACATTATATTTGTGTAGGTAAATATTATTTAGTAGATACCAAATATCCAAATTCGACGGGTTATTTGGGAAATTGCTATCACTTGCCGAGCCTATAAGTTTGGTTTATGCCAAGTTTATGCCAAAGAAGAAGTGGAAGATTTTAAAGTATATGCTAAGTTTTCCGTTTGAAAAATAAGTGAAAATTATTATAGTAGCAATGACTTTGCATAATTATATATGATGAAATGCTGTCAATGATAGATATTTTGTAAGGATAGATTTGGATCTCAATTATGGATAATCAGTTGACATTGATAATACAAATGAGGGGCCTAGTATTTCAAATGATAATTTATTTTTTATATGGTGCTTTATGTGATCGAATAGCAATGAGTTTAGTAAATATTTAAGGATGCTTGTAATTTTTAATGAAAATCTATTTCTTTTTTTGATGTATATGTCACCATGTCTATTATAATAAAATTACTCTTTTTTAATTGAGAAAAAGTCCACTTTGATGTGATTTTTTACATATTAATTTGTTAATATATGTATTTTACATTACATCTCTCGAAAAAAAAAGTCAAAATATAAAAATGTCATTGTTTTTATTTTCATTTTTACAAAAATAAAAATTAGAAAACCTCAAATTGGTCACACCAAAGCACTTCCTATATATGTGTTTAGCAAACGGCATTTCCTTAAAGTTGCTTTCCGAGGCACCTTTCAATTATATTTTACCCAATAGTCTTTGTATTTTATCAAAATCCTTTAAACTAAAGATCTTTGCATTTCCTTAAAAGCCTTTGCCAAAAGCCTTTCCAAATGCACCCATAATCACAACATAATTTACATTTCCCTTTAAAATTTTGACTAGTGTTCCTTGATGACGTGGCAAAGGAGTGGCCACTTGATGGTTTGAAAACCAACGCTAGCATTGAATCATGTGGGCTATTCGATCCATAAGATACACAAGTGTGCGGTTGTCGGATCAAACAAACATCTACTATAATCGTGGGCCGTCCAATCACGTTGCAAGATCTAGGCCGTCCATTTTCCTTTGAAGATTTTGGTTTCTTCCTCTAGTAACCCTAGACGTGCAGCGCCTCTTTTGTCCTCTTGCTCTTGCCTTTGCTCCTCTCGAAGATGCATGGGTGTGGGTCACCACCGCTAAAATAGCCTCATCTCTGGCCTTCCCATAGTTTGACGCGGAGAGACGTTGGCTTTTCTCCTGAACAGCGAGCTAGTAGATGTGGCCAAGCATCAACATGAGCTCCATGGTCAAGATATGTGACTAAAATGCGAGGTACAACTCATTCAAGATGAAGAGGAACCTCGTCACTCTCTCTCTCTCTCTCTCTCTCTCTCTCTCTCTCTCTCTCTCTCTCTCTCTCTCTCTCTCTCTCTCTCTCTCTCTCTCTCTCTCCCTTATAGCCTTGTATTATTGCAAGATCGGTTTTGGCTAATAAGGTTTCTTCTCCACCGTTTCTAATTCATTTCATAAAGTAGAAAGTTTGTTGTAAACCAAGGCGACGGTCATGTGGCCATTGATTCAACTCCTAGATCTATTGAGTTAATGAGAAAATTTTTACTCAATCTAGTTTTCCATACATTTCTCTGGTATGTTTTTCACATTTTTGTGAATCTTTCTATGACATTCTAAATTTTCAACCCTATTATCTACTAAATAAATCGGGCATTTCATTAACGCACCTATAGGGTTGCTCTTAGAGCCGATCACTCTTGAGATGACTAAATTATTTAGGAAAGCTATTAAAGACTTTGAGGCAAATAGACTTGAGAATTTGACAAGGAATCGGTTTCTCGACCGTGCTCATATTTAGAGGCCATTACAGCACAGTTAAAAATCAAATTGAAATTAGAGATAGGTTGGTTCGACAAAGATGAGTGGCTGATCATGAGTGACTCCACTAAATTGAAAAATTATCGTCGACCGGCACTAGTTTGATTTTTTGTCATTTTAGTACCTTGTGTTTGTAATTGAATCATCGAGATTTTCACGACAATAAAAAGTCGTTAATGTGTCGAGTGGGTTCATTGTGGCTTGAAGAAAATCGATCATGGGTAATTTGTACTAAAAATCTCTGAAAACTACCCGGTAGTTTAGGTTACGCTAAAAACACGCTGAATGGAAATTAACCACCAACTCAAGTCTGATTTCAGAAATTGAAGATTCTGTCACATCACAATAAATTCTAAGAACAATGACTCAGTCTTAGAAGATTTTTTTGGAACCTGAGACTTTTTGGGAAAAAGCCGACTCAAGATCATTTTTGTTCAGAAAAAGGCCGGGATTATTTTTAGTTGTAAAATTGAGATGCAAGATGAATCTATGAGTGAGGAAAAATGCCAAGATGACCGATGGTAGGTAGATTGATTTTATTAAGGCCAAATGAGATAGATTTAAAGAGGAAATGGTGTCCAACTATTGGAAAATGCAAAAATTTGTAGGTCCCCCTCTTACTAGCCATTTTTCAACCATTTGAGAAGTCATGGGGAGTGTAATGGTGGACCATTGTGAGCCAAGAAAGAAGGCTTGGCTAGGAAAGTCCAAAGAAGATATTTTTGTGGAAATTTTAGCCAAGGGGCCCTCCACCCTTATCTCTTCCCTCTCTCTCTCTCTCTATGACCGGCCAAACCCTCACCCTCTCCTCTCCATTTCGACTAGTAGCAAGCCAAGGAGATCACCGAAGACCGCCACCCTCATGCCGTCACACACCAGAGCTGCATGCCTAGCCGAATCGCCGCCACTGTCCACACGAGCCACCATCCGCACCCGACCACTCTTGCTCACCCCTCACACCTGTTCCAGCTGCTGTTTCAGATCTATTGCAGCTCACCCAAAGCTGTCCCAGCCCCGTTCGACCTCCGTGAGTCCATATCTAGGCTCGGTTTGGCCTATTCCCTCTTTTCCGGTCAATTCTCGCTTTAAATCAAGTTGTTTGGCTTATGTTTCCAGCAAAAACATATCAGGTTTTTTGTGGGTATCACAACCTCTTTGGAGGCCGTTTTGAGGTGTTTTCGGGCCCCGGAGCTTAGGCTCACTTTGGAGTAAAGCGTCCCCTGTGACATTCCAACGTTTCAATCCCAACGGATTGTTAAACGGAGTGAATTTAACTCACTAATCATTGCTTAGTTTGCTAATGCTGTTTAAGGGTTGATTAGTGTTAATTAAACATGATTAGGTGGTTAGATTAGTTTAGAACAATTAAATTTACTATTTAATGATGCATGTTAGATGGTTAGACTTAGTCATTAGCAAGTAGAGAGTTTCTAATATTTATTGAACAAACCTCAGGATTTTCCCGGTTCGTCTCGGCTTCCAATTAGGCATTACGAGCCTAAATTGGATTTATTGCTATTTAATAATTAATTTTTGTATTCATTCATTTATTTATTTTCTGGAAATTAGGTAGGGATAGTCGACGACCTAAATTTTATGTTGATTACCATGGTGTAGTCCGTTTATTTATTTGACCCTTGATTTGTGAGAAATTGATTTATTGGTGATTTTAGGATTTATTCCTAAATTAACTAATTATGGTTATTAATTTAAAAAATAACCGGCCATTTGTTGATAATGCCAAAAATATTTTGGAGGACTACAGAAAATGCTGGGATTTATGGAAAGGAAAAAAAAAATGATATTTTGACTTAGGCCGACCATGTACCCCACATATGATATTTTATCAGGTATGATAAAATAATGAGAAGAGATGTTGTATCACGTGGCTGGATGACCAGATAGGTTGGCTTGGTGTATAGGTTGCCTTAGAGAATGCATGCGAATCGTTGAGTATATACATCACCTGAAAAAGCACATGGCTCGATTGTTAGTATGTTGCCTAGGAGTATAAGTCACCTTAGAGAATGCACGTAGCTCGGTAACTAGTACATCGCCTTGGAATATATGTCGCCTTAGATAATGCACAGGGTTCGGTGATTAGACAAGTCGCCTTAGAGAATGCATGTGGCTCGGTAATTAAGTACATCGCCTTGGTGTATAGGTCACCTTAAAAAATGCACGTGATTCAGTGACTAAGTATGCTATCTTGGAGATTATATAGTATGGATTGAGATGACCGGGGAATGGTCATGATGACATATAATTGATTAGGTCGATTGATCAATGTATCGATCCGTGATATTATGATTGGGTGCCTATTGAATTGTACTAATCTGCAGGTGAAATCTAAGGCCAAGGTAAGTCCTCTAACCCGTGTGTGCATAAGCAACCCGTTTGGCATATTGGTTTACTAATCAAGTCTTATGAGGTAGAACTCTCTGAGACGTTGTCTCAATGGTTATTATATAACCATTTCGAGTCCTTAGATGGCAGCACCTCCACCTCCTCGTCCTCCTATGCATTTCGGTATACCCGAGGAAGTCACCAAGCTAAAAACTCACTTTCTAACACACCCATCACCCTAAAGGACTAGAGTACGTCCTGATTATGTCGATCATCTGGGTTGATGTGGGTACGGATACCCTTAGGCCTCACGAGTATTGGTCATGGTATCATGAGTATCATGATAGGCGAATGGAGAGTCACATACTAGAAGGTGATGTGCCTATGTTCATTCTGAAGGAAGCATTCAAGGAGGGGATAGCTGATTATAAGGATGGGTCAGTGATGGATGCACAAGACCCTAAGCTCGAGAGTGATCACGACTCTCCAGAACTGTCAGCAGTAGACTCCAACTGGAGCATGCCAGAAGAAGAAGTTGATCAAGAGGAGGTGTACCTAAAAGAGAACTGGGTGGAGGAACCTGAGGAGGAGGAACCTGAGAAGGAGCCTAAGGTGAATTTTGAAGAAGAGGAATAGGAAGATGACTCTAAGAGTGAAGAAGATGAGGATGATGACCTCAAGGAGGATCCTGAGTATGACCCGAATGAGAACCGAGATCCCATCCTATTTGCAAACCTGAGTTGTGGGCTAATATATGATAAATCAGACTTTTGTGAATAGTATTGTATTATATACTATGTGGTTTGCTTTGAATAAAAGTGTGGTTGTAGTTTTCAGATGTGAAAAATATAGCTCTGCTTTTCTATCCCATTGTTTTATTATCTGGAGTTATTTTATGCTTCTGCATGCGTATTAAAACAAAAGGGTCGGCGATGCGTCTTGGGACGTCGTTATTAATCGACCAGGTGAGGGATGGGCACACGTTCGAGGATCAGGGCGTGACATCCCATTTAAGTGGTATCAGAGCATGGTCGTTAGGGATTTGAGTGATAAGGTGCGTTGGACCATGGGATAGTGGTAGGAAAAACCTTTAATTTTATGACCGATGCATGTCAGTGGTAATTGATTGGTAGATTCTTGTGTTATTTAGATCACTCTGTTTCTAATTCGATGTGGAATTTGGAAACAGGCATCAGTAGATAAAGACTAAGTCATGAGTGATCTGGAGCCAAGAACTCCTAGTAAAAGGGCCGGTAGGGCCGTGACTCAGGGTAGAGTGCCGACCAGGGTTAGTACCCGAGGAGGCCGCAATAAAGCGCCAGCACAGACTAGCGCTATTGGAGAAGCACCACCTCCTGTTGGTGCTTAGGTAGTAGCCCCTAGTAATCCCAGAATCGACGGGATCATGCAAGTACTTGAAGTCATGGGTAACGGAATGGATCGGCAAGCTTAAAATTAAGCCACCGCCGTTGAAGCCGCTGCTCAAGCCGCCGTCGCTACTATTGTTGCCAATGCTACTGAAGCCACCTCTGCTGTTGCACCTACCGCCACACCCGTTGGAGGTTTGCCAGGAATTGTGTTCACTAAAAAACTAATTCACAGGCTGGTGGAGCAATTCTTAAGATTGAACCCACCTTAGTTCATTGGAACGGGAGACCCCAAAACTATTGCTTTGTGGATTCAGAAGTTGGAGAAAGCTTTTGTACTACTAATATGCAATGAAACTGAGAAAGTAGTCCTTACAACTTACCAATTGGAGGGAGTTGCAAATACCTGGTGGAGGACTACCCAAGGAGCATTATTTCTAGAGGGTGTCGTTTCAGAGTGGAACGCCTTCCTAGAGGCCTTTAATGATAAATACTTCTCCGAGACGGCCAGAGAGGTAAAGATGGCAGAGTTTCAACGTCTTCGCAAAGGTTTCCTGACAATCGACCAATATGACGTGAAGTTCACTAAACTTTGGCAATATGCTCCTAAAATGATTGAGAATCCAGCAAACTGAGCGAGAAGGTTTAGGGATGGATTTAGACCGGACTTGAGAAGCACACTAGTCTCTCTGGATTTGAGAACTTACAATGATCTTTATGTGAGAGCCCAGAAGATCGAGAAAGATCGAGTGAAAGAGCCGCCTCATCTGGGATGAGGTTTAACTTCCACAAGGAAGCAATCCGCCAAGGAAAGAGACCCATGCCCGGAGGTAGATCTCATGTTCCACCTAGCAAGAGGAGCGAATTTAGTAGGCCAATGCCAAGTAGGAATGAGGCATGTCTCTTTTGTGAAAGGTGACATGGGTTGGCCCCATGCCCAGCTAGGACGAGGGTATGTTTTGAATGTGGTCAACAAGGCCACCTAGCCAGAAATTGTCCTAGAAAGCCAAGAGGACAACCATAGTTGCCACCACCGCCGCCAATGGTACAGATGAGAGGCATGCCCCTCATAACATGCCACGGGAAGGATAGCTGAGACCTCTAGTTCAGGGCACAGTTTATGCTATCACACAAGGCCAGGCAGAAGCTGCGCCTGACGTGATCACAGGTATGGTTTCACTGAACGACCAACTTGCTTACGCTTTATTCGACTTTGGAGCAACTCATTCCTTTATTACTATACAGTATGCTAAGTTGTTAGGATTAAGTCCTGTATTGTTGGAGTCGGCAGTTTGCCTATCTACACCATTGAAGGATAAAGTGATTGCTGCTTTGGGTTGTTCTAGTTGCAAGTTAGCGATTGGTGAGTGAGTGGGGAAAATAAACTTGTTAGTCCTAGTCATGTATGACTTTGATTTGATAATTGGCATGGATTGGCTCACCAAGCAATAAACTATAATAGACTACTAGCACAAGGCGATTCAATTTGACTCGTTAAAGGGTAAGAGCTTCGAGTTTGTCGAAAATTGAGGAGGACCCTCGATTGTCCTGATCTCGTCACTAGAGGCAACTCGTTTGTTAGACGAGGGTTGCCAAGGTTACCTGGCAACTGTCATGGATACGATAGTCGTGGATCAAAAAATGGAAGACACTGCCATGGTACAGGAGTTTTCAGATGTCTTTCCAAAGGAATTGCCAAGTTTACCACCAGAAAGAGAAATAGAATTCGTGATTGAGTTAGCACCGGGACAGAGCCAATCTCTAAGACTCTTTACCGGATGGCGTTATCTGAGTTGAAGAAACTAAAGGTACAAATGCAAGAGTTATTGGATAAGGGATTTATTTGTCCCAGTGCATCACCTTAGGGAGCACCAGTTATATTTGTAAAAAATAAAGATGATCTGTTGCATCTGTGCATCGACTATCGGCAACTCAATCAGGTAATGATCAAGAAAAAGTATCCACTACCAAGGATTGATGACTTGTTTGATCAATTGCAAGGAGCGTCGATTTTCTCAAAGATCAACTTGAGGATAGGATATCATCAGGTGAGGATCAAGAAAGAAGATGTTTCTAAATCAGCATTTCGTACCTGGTATGGTCACTATGAATTCACAGTAATGCCATTTGGGTTGATGAATGCTCCTGCTGCCTTCATGGATTTGATGAACGGGGTATTCAAGGAATACCTAGATCAGTTTGTGATCGTATTCATCGATGATATCCTATTTTACTCGAGAAGTGACGAAGAGCACGAGAATCATTTGAGATTAGTACTACAAAAGCTGAGAGTCCATCAGTTGTACATCAAGTTTAGTAAATGTGAGTTTTGGTTAACTCGTGTTGCTTTCTTAGGGCATGTGATCTCAGGTGAAGGAATTTCAATGGACCCAAGCAAGATTAAAGCCATGATCAATTGGCCAAGACCGACTACAGTGACAGAGATCAGAAGTTTTATGGGTTTGGCAAGTTATTATAGATGATTAATGGAGGGATTCTCATCATTAGCATCACCTTTGACAAGACTCCTGAAGAAAGAGGAGAAATTTGTGTGGACAAACAAATGCGAGAGTAGTTTTCAAGAGCTTAAGGAAAAGTTGACTACCGCACCCATGCTGACGATTCCATTTAGTCCTAGAGGATTCAAGATCTATAGTGATGCGTCACTCAGAGGATTGGGTTGTGTGCTGATGCAACATGGCATAGTTGTTGCATATGTCTCCCGTCAGTTGAGATCTTATGAGTTGAACTATCCGACGCATGACTTAGAACTCACAATTATCATATTTGCGTTGAAGATTTGGAGGCACTACTTGTGTGGAGAAAAGTTTAAGATCTTCATGGACCATCAGAGTCTTGAGTATTTATTCTCTCAAAAGGAGTTGAACATGAGACAACACTGATAGATGGAGTTGCTGAAGGACTACGACTATGATATCCTATATCACCTGGGAAAGGCAAATAAGGTCACCAATGCTTTAAGTCCAAAGTCTTCAGTTGCTTATATACTAATTAAGGAGTGGAACTTAATCGAAATAGCTCAAGATTCGGTATTCAAGTTTGAGGTAGGCCACCTTTTGAGTCTTATGGCCACCCTCAAAATTGAATCGGATGTCTAGGTCAGAATTAAGCTACTCTAACCGACAGATCCAGATGTACATAAGATACTTCATGAGGACACTAAGAAAAAAAAAGGCTGACTTTTAGGTTTTTGATGATGGAATAATGAGGTTCCGAGGTCGTTTGGTTGTATCTGACGATGTAGAGCTTAGAGAAAATATTTTATCTAAAGCACATCGTAGTAGTTACAGCATTCATCCTGGAAGTACTACGATAGATTAGAATCTATGTCAACACTATTGGTGGTTAGATATAAAGGCGGATATCACCAAGCATGTCGCCAAGTGTTTGACATGTTAACAAATGAAAGCTTAGCATTGCAAGCTGAGAGGACTTCTGCAACCTCTCGAGATCTCATAATAGAAATGGGAACATATTATGATGGACTTTGTGACTAGACTACCGACGAGTCAGAGAGGAAATGATTCGATTTTGGTAAAAGTCGACAGACTGACAAAGTCGGCTCACTTCATTGCAGTGCAAAAAGACCTCAGTTTGGATAGACACGCATATTTGTATGTGGGTCAAGTAGTTCAAATGCATGAAGTGCCGGTTACGATAACTTCGGATAGAAACCCGAGATTTACCGCCATTTTTGAAAAAGCTTACAGAGTGCCTTAGGTACAAAGCTTCAGTACAATACAACATATCATCCTCAAATGGATGGCCAATCTAAGTAGACAATTCAAATCCTCGAGAACATGCTGAGAGCTTGTGTATTAGACTTCAAAGAAAGTTGGGAAAATCAGCTACACCTAGTGGAATTTGCCTACAATAATAGTTACCGGGAGAGTATCAAGATGTCTCCATTTGAAGCGTTGTATGGTAGAGTGTGCAAAACACCAGTGTGTTGGGATGAAGTTGGAGAAAGAAAAATTACAAGCCCAGAGTTGGTCCAGCAATCAGTGAAAGCCGTGGTAGTGATCAAAAATAGATTAAAAACTGCTCAGAACAGGCAAAAAAGTTACACAGATAAACGTCGAAGGTCTTTAGAATTTCAAGTTGATGATCACGTTTTTCTAAAGGTATCACAAATGAGGGAAACTTTGCGCTTTGTTAAGAAAGGAAAACTGAGTCCGAGGTACGTAGGTCTGTTTGAGATTCTTGAGAGAATCGGGAGCCTAGCGTATCGTCTTGCATTGCGCCGAGATTGGCGCAAGTGCATGACATCTTTCACATGTTGATATTAAGGAAGTATGAGCCTTACCTAACCTACGTACTCAATTTCGAGAAATTGGACGTGGATGACCGTGTTGTGGATCGTAAAGAGCAAGTTATGCGGACAAAAACCACCCCGTTGGTCAAAATGGTCTTGCAACACCACGGTACTGAAGGAGTGACATGGGAGACTGAAGAGTTGATAAGACAATTATACCTCTACCTTTTTGATGAAGTTTTGTAAGGTTTAAATTTCGATGATGAAATTTTTATAAGAGGGGAAAAGTTGTGACATCCCAAATTTTCAACCCTATTTTATATTGAATAAATTGGGCATTTTATTGACATGCCTATAGGGCTGTTCTTAGAGCCGATCACTCTTGAGATAACTAAACTATCTAGGAAAGCTATTAATGACTTTAAGGCAAATAGATTTGAGAATTCAATCAAGAATCGGTTTCTCGACCGTGTTCATCTTTATAGGCCATTACGGTACAGTTAAAAATCGAATTGAGATCAGAGATAGATCAGTTTGATCGTAGGTGACTCCACTAAATTGGAAAATTCTCGTCAATCGACACTAGTTTGATTTCTCTATCGTTTTGATACCCTACGTCCGTAATTGAATTCTCGAGATTTTCACAACAATCGAGAGTCACCAATGTGTTAAGTGGGTTCATTGTGGCTAAAAAAAATCGACGATGGGTCATTTGCACTAAAAATCTCTGAAACTATCCAGTAGTCTAGGTCACGCTAAAAACACACCGAATGGAAATTAACTGCCAATTCAAATCCAATTTCAAAAATTGAAGATTCTATCACGTTACAATAAATTTTAGGAACATCGACTCAGTTTCAAAAGATTTTTCTAGAACCCAAGACTTTTTAGAAAAAAGTCGGCTCAAGACCGTGTTTGTTCAGAAAAAGGCCGAGATTATTTTGTGTTGTAAAATTGAGATGCAAGATGAATCTATGAGTGAGGAAAAATGCCAAGATGACTGATGGTGGGTACATTGATTTTATTAAAGCCAAACGAGATAGATTTAAAGAGGAAATGGTGTCTAACTATTGGAAAATGCGAAAATTCGTAGCTCCCTTTCCTACTAGCCATTTTGGACCATTGTGAGCCAAGGAAAAAGACTTGGCTAGGAAAGGCCAAAGAAGATATTTTTGTGGAAATTTTGGTCAAAGGGCCCTCCACCCTTATCTCTTCCCTCTCTCTCTCTCTCTCTATGACTGGCCAAACCCTCACCCTCTCCTCTCCATTTCGATTAGCAACAAGCTAAGGAGATCGCTGGAGATAGCCACCCTCACCTCGTCGCACGCCGAAGCCACACGCCTAGTCGAATCACCGCCACCGTCCACGCAAGCCACCATCCACGCCTGCTCGCCCCTCACACCTGTTCCAGCTACTGTTTCAGATCTATTGCAACTCACCTGGAGCTATCCCGGCCCCGTTTGACCTCTGTGAGTCCACATCTAGGCCCGGTTTGGCCTATCCCTTCTTTCTCGATTAATTCCCGCTTTAAATCGAGTTGTTTGGCTTTTGTTTCCAACAAGAGCATATAAGGTTTTTTGTGGGTATCATAGCACCTTTGGAGGTCGTTTTGAGGTGTTTCTAAGCCCCAGAGCTTAGGTTCACTTTGGAGTAAAACGTCCCCTGTGATGTTCCCGACATTTCGATCCGAACGGATTGTTAAATTGGTGAATTTAGCTAACTAATTCTTGCTTAGTTTGCTAATGATGCTTAAGGGTTGATTAGTATTAATTAAGTATGATAATGTGGTTAGATTAGTTTAGAACAATTAAATTAGTGACTTAATCATGCACGTTAGACGGTTAGACTTAGTCATTAGCAAGTAGGGAGCTTCTAATATTTATTGAACGAACCTCAAGATTTTTCCAGGTTCGTCTCGGCTTCCAATTAGGTATTACGGGCATAAATTGGATTTATTTCCATTTAATAATTAATTTTTGAAACTATTTATTTATTTATTTATTTATTTATTTTCCGGAAATTAGGTAAGGATAGTCGATGATCAGAATTTTATGCTGATTATTGTGGTGCAATCCATTTATCTATTTGAGCCTTAATTTGTGAGAAATTGATTTATTGGTGATTTTAGGATTTATTCCTAAATTAAATAATTTTGATTATTAATTGAAAAATAACCAAGTATCAGTTGTTAATGCCAAAAATATTTTGGAGGATTACAGAAAATAGTGGGATTTATGGAAAGGAAAAACAAATGGTATCTTGGCTAAGGCCGATCGTGTACCCACACACGATAATTTATCAGGTATGATAAAATAATGAGAAGAGATGATGTATGACGTGGCTCAGTGATCAGATAGGTCGCCTTGGCGAATAGGTCGCCTTAGAGAATGTACATGAATCGTTGAGTATATACATCACTTGGAAAAGCACGTGACTCGGTTGTTAGTACGTTGCCTTAGCATATAAGTCGCCTTAAAGAATGCGCATGGCTTGGTGATTTGGTATATCACCTTAAAGAATGCACATGGCTCGGTAACTAGTATATCGCCTTGGTGTATATGTCACCGTAGAGAATGTACGGGGCTCGGTGATTAGACAAGTCACATCAGAGAATGCACGTGGCTCGGTGATTAAGTACATCACCTTGGCGTATAGGTCGCCTTAGAGAATGCACGTGGCTCAATGACTAAGTATACTATCTTGGAGATTATATAGTATGGATTGAGATGATCGAGGAATAGTCATGATGACATGTAATTGACTAGATCGATTGATTAATCTATGAACCAGTGATATTATGATTGAGTGCCTATTGAACTATACTGATCTGCAATAGGGGTGAGCATGGTCCGGGTTGGTCCGGGCCACCCCCTAACCCTAGGACCAATCCATACAGTGTCGGTCCTCAATTTTTAGGACCGAGGACCGACCATATTGAGCTTGGGACCAAGGACCGGACCCACCCAATGGGCTCGGTCCGGTTCTAGAGTCAACCCAGGACCGATTGATAATTTTTTTCATCTTTTTTTTCATACTCCCTAAAAAAGTAAATCTACAAAAGTATCTCCCACGGTATACAATCGTGAACTTAGCTCAAAGACTAGTCTCCAAAATGCTTGCACGCTATTATGATTGGGTCAGCAAATAGAGAGTAGAGGGCATGACGACTGACGAGAGGCAGATAGTCCAGGCAAGTCCCCCTGTTGTAAGTGAGAAACTTAAAAAACAAACAGAAAAATGTGTTCCCGAGTGAGTAATTAAAACAGATAAAAATGCCAAGGAATGTACCTCCATTAAGAGCCAACCTATTGATCAGCAAAGTAATTCAATTGCTGCACTAGAAAAGACAACGAAAATTGCATCATATAGGCCTGACTACGATGAAGTTGATTGTTCTTCTCAAGACGTCTAGCATTGGGAATGTTTGACAATGGCGTTCATGTTCACCCATCATCAAATGCTTTTCAAAAAATCCTTTGCAGAGCAAAGGGGAAGATACTTCAGGTAGCTTTCATACACTTGCAGCCATGTTCCTCAGTCAGCAAGCCGTCCCTCTGTTATTTGCATGTAAGAAGCAGAGCAAATAAACCAAATATGTAATCGACCTGTGGTGATAATCTGAGTACACAGCTCGACCCAAATATTCTCCACTACTGATTCAAATACCATCCACTTCAAGGTATGCCTCTTCTTTGAAATATCTATGGTGAATAGGACATTGTAAGGATCAGATTGTGAAAAAAGAAAGTGTATAACAGAAAACTAGGATCTCTCTCTCAAAGCACATACATAATAGGCTAATCAGGATTTATGACATAATATACTTCATTACAAAGTAAAGTTATTGCTATTAACATCTATTTAATTCAATATCATCCTTAGATTGCTTAATCATTTGTATGAATTTCACCTATTTGAATAACATTAGGCACCAAAAGCACTAACATACGAGTACACATACCAGTTAAATACACACACTTCGTACCGAACCTAGATATACGAGGATCAAAATCCACCTTCCACCTATCCAAATATTTGCTGTCTTGGCAGGTTCGATATAATGAACTGTCTCCCAGATTTAAAACAACTTCATTAATGGGACATGAGACTCAGTGAGATGACGATTGGAAGGAAACTTGGCGGTAATCTAATTTACTCTGCATCACATTTCAGATGAAAAAGTGGACAGATCTCAGAGACAATGGAGAGTTCTTCTAGAAAAGGAAGAAGTTCCATTTGTCACGAGATATTTGACCCACAATTCCATCGTTGCTACATCTGCAGAAAAACCCCTTTCAACCATTTCACCAACAAGTTGCGTGGCTCTAGTATTTTTATTATCTCTTAGTAGTCTTTGGATGATTGTGTTATAAGTGACCCCATTTGGGAGGTCATAGGGACTAATACCCAGCCAAACCGATCACGTACACGAAGCAAACATGGAAAAAAAAAATCAACACAAATCAAGAGCATACATGAGGTTGAAGATCTCAAATGAAGCACAAAGTAGAACTCACTAGCTAAGTTGTGTTTGGAAAGCAAGGGCGAGCCGAGCGTTAGGGTTTCTAATTAGGGCTTCTTTTTTTCCTTCTGATTTACTCGGTGATAAGCGAGGCGACCGGCGCGAGTGGCGAGCGGCAAGTGCGAGCATCAACTGGTGAGCGGCAAGAGTTGAGCGAGGCTAGCGGCGAGCGACGAGCGTTAAGTAAGGCTAGCGGTGAGTGGCGAGTGGCGAGGGTTGAGCGAGGCCAGCAACGACAGCAAAGGGCGAGTAGCAAGCGGCGAGCGGCGCGAGCGGTGAGTGGCACTAGCGGCACGGGCAACCAGAGGCGAGCAAGGATGTTGCTACTTTTGATTTTGGCAAATTTGAAGAACAAAGAAGACAAAATGGAAGAGAACATACTTTGGGGAAGGAAGCCGTGAGGAGATTTACGGCGTAGACTTTGCACCGTTTTGGACGTTGCGAGTCCGTGACTATGAAGACTCCATGGTCTTCACGGTGAAGAACACTCTGGATTATGGACTCTGGAGAACATACTTTGGAGTTTGGACTGTGGAGGAGGACGCCGTGAAGACCTTGACGGCGTAAACTTCATGCCTTTTGGATGCCGTTTGTCCGTGACAGTGAGCTGAGGAGTCAACTTTAACATAATTTTACTTAGGTTTGACCGTTTGAATATATAAAAGAATTATTCCTTACCAAAAAAAAAATAAATAAAATTATAAATAATATAATATAAATAATATATAGGGTTGGTCCGGGTTTGACCGACTCAAAACTCTTAGGACCGAGAACCAACCCGCACAGTATTGGTCTTGAAATTTCAAGATCAAGGACCGACCCAATCCCCTTAGGAACCAGACCAGGACCGGCAGGGTTGGGCCGATCCAAGGTCAGTCCAGGATCGACCCTAAACCGCTGCTCACCCCTAATCTGCAGATAGAATTTGAGGCCAAGGTAAATCCTCTGACCCATGTGTGGATAAGCAGCCCATTTGGCATATTGGTTTCCTAATCAAGTCTTAGGGAGTAGAACTCGTTGAGATGTTGTCTCAATCGTTATTGTATAACTATTTCAGGTCTTTAGATGGCAGCACCTCCACCTCCTCGTCCACCTATGCATTTCAGTATACCCGAGGAAGTCATCGAGCTAGAAATCCACTTTTCGATACACCCTCACCCTAAAGGACTAGAGTACATCCTGGTTTAGTCGACCGTTTAGGTTGATGTGGGTAAGGACGCCCTTAGGCCCCATGAGTATTGGTCATGGTATCCTGAGTATTATGATAGGCAAAGGGAGGGTCCCATACTAGAAGGTGATGCGTTTATGTTCATTCTGGAGGAAGCTTTCAGGGAGGGGACAATTGATCATAAGGATGGGTTAGTGATGGATGCACAAGACCCTAAGCTCAAGAGTGATCACAACTCTCTAGAACTATCAGCAGTAGACTCCAACTGGAGCATGCCAGAAGAAGAAGTTGATCAAGAGGAGGTGTACCAAGAAGAGAACTGGGTGGAGGAACCTGAGAAGGAGCCTGAGGTGAATTTTGAAGAAGAGGAGCAGGAAGATGACTTTGAGGATGAAGAAGATGAGGAGGATGACCTCGAGAAGGATCATGAGTATGACCCGAATGAAGACTGAGATCCCATCCTATTTGTAAACTTGAGTTGTGGGCTGATATATGATAGATCAAACTTCTGTGAATAGTATTGTATTATATAGTATGTGGTTTGCTTTGAATAAAAGTGTGGTTGTGGTTTTCAGATGTGAAAAATATAGCCCTGCTTTTGTATGCCATTGTTTTATTATATGGGGATTATTTTATGCTTTCACATGCGTATTAAAACAAAATGGTCGGCGATGCATCCTGGGACGTCGTTATTAATTGACCAGGTGAGGGATGGGCATGGATTCGAGGATCGAGGCGTGACACTTTCATCGGGGAAAGTCCGCCTATAACTTTGGGGGCGATGCAATTCCTAATCCATTTCGGACAAGTTGGTTGCATTTCCTTCAAAGCTGCACCATTCGCTTGTTTAACGAAATCGGAATCGTTCTATCAAGAAAGCCATCTTTGTCCTTGGTAACTAGGGCACGTTGAAACTCCCTTGACCAAGTCAAGTACTTGTTGGGATCGAATAATTGGTGGGTGATGAGTTTTAGCTCCAATTCGTCGGTGTTGGACATGTAAAGTGGATTGCCAAGTTCCGGCTGCCTATTACCGATGAAGATCTAGTATGGAAGAAAATTAGGTTGGGGAACCAAGTAGGGATTCTTTCCCAAACCCATAGCATCCGACCTGGACATTTGACCTACTTGAAAAAAGTTTGACTCAATGGTTGGGCTTGCCCAAAATGAGATAGGCAAGCCTCCACTGAGATGTTCTCCGTAATTTTGGTTTGTTGCCCATGGGGCCATTTGTGTTGGCTCATAGAACCTTTGGTTCGGTCCCATTTGGATGGGTAGCCACTAGATGGACGAGCCTATAATGGGGATGGTCCACAAAAGATTGGCCAGCAATGGGTTGGCCTAGAACAAGTTGTCCTTGGTTGGGTTGGGCTTGAATCCATCCCTCTTGATCCGCAACTTCAGCAAGCGGATCCAAGGTAGGTTCTTGGATTGATGAATTTCCTTGCAGGTTTGACTCCTTTGAAGGGGACAAGTGATATTTAGTCATGGTATTGGTAAGATATTGATTCCTACATTGGAATGGTAACCTTGTTTTGTAGGTTAGTGTCCCTACAGCAACTAAGGTGCAATATTATCTAGAGGGCAATTAGGAAAAATGCAGAAGTTATATAGAGAAGACAATCTCTGACACCATGTCACAATTTTAGGTAGAGAAGAAAATAGATTTGGGTAGAGAAATTGTAAACTATGCACTTCTCTTTTATTATCTTATGTTTGTACAAGAAAGGTCAATATAATTTACCAACAAAAAAAAAGGTCAATATATAATACAAAGAATGGTCAATAAAAAAGAAAGAGTATATTCTCTAATCTAAGTGTGTCAAATCTTATCCTAGATTGATCACGATCCTGATTAAATATATCAATTACAATCCAGACAAATTTTCCAGAATCTTGAGCATATCTTCCAATAGTTATTATAAACATGCACCGAAAAATGAAAGCATGGGTTTGAATTATTTATTAATTTATAGTCCATATAGTATGTTAGGCAATGATATATTGACATTGGATAAAAATCACATTGGACCTGCGTATTGAGATATTTGTATATGTTGATAGATTGATTCTCTTTTAAAGCCTAATCTTAGCTAAAATGATTTCTTTTAAATTTTCAATTTTAAAATAATTTTATGTAATTTATTTCTTTATTTTTTTAAAATTTTCCCCTAAAGTTTGATGGTCGACCCTCACCACAAGGCCCTTGCTGGTCTCAAGTGAGGTAAGCAAAGTCCTCACCAATGGTGACTGAGGGCCATAAAGCCCTTTCTTGGTCGCCAAACGCATTGGCAAGCCTCAAGCTCACCGGTTAGGTGAGGCCAATGCCTCACCGGCCTCAGGGGGAGCTTGAGCGCCGGATTTGTTGAGGTTGAGCTTGTAGACCTTAGCATTATCAAGACTCTAGCCTCCCTAATCTAGTGAGCCTCGAGCTCCCCGACCTCGAGTGAGCTCGAGCTTGCGATTGGGCTAAGTTGAGGCTCAAACCTCGCCGATTTGATGACATTTGAGCTCACAGGCATTGGGGCAAACTTGACCTCACTAGATTTGGCGAGTTGTTGCTGGAATTGGGCAAGCTCGAACCTTGCTGACCTGTGGCAAGGCTTGAGCTCGCCTATTGCCGACCATGGCAGTCAATCGAAAGAAGGAGGAAAAAGAAGAAAGAAAATAAAAATAATTTAAAATTCTATATTAAAAAATAAAAATACTTGAAAGAAGTGCACAGAAAATCAAATCAAATTTTCTATACTAGCCAAAAAATATTTTCTAATTCATTTGCAAATTTCAATCAAACACCAAAAAATATTATCATTTTCATAATTACCAAATTTTTCATGAAATGAATGGAGTCTCACTTTTTAAAAAATAATTATAAAATTTATCAATTAAATTTTTATTTTTATGGAAGTTTTAGAACAATATGATTTTTATAAAAATAAATAAGAAACAAGTTTTTCTAGATTTGATTAAATATGGAAGTGTTTTGTAATATGGGATGAGTTGAGTATCATTGAGTATGGATTGGGTCGGTATGGGTCAATAAATCTATATTGCTAATAAATGGGTTGTAAACTGGTTATTAGGTCAATTTGAGTCGAAACATTTATGACCTGATTGAAACCTAACTCGACCAATCCGCTTGGTAGGTGTAGTAGAGACCACGCAGATTTGTAGCTGTGAAGAAAATTTTTCTTTAGCTGTCTTGGTATTGTCCCTTCGCATGTTAGGTATTAGGATGCTTTTCCGTGTCATGTTCCGAGGAAAGAGAGAGCTCCCTTTGTCTGATATAAGTCTCTTCTGATAGGTGGGATGGCTTGGGCTCCCGAGAAAAACATCTTGTATCCTCCTGTGGAAGCCTCAAATATACCATACTTTTCTTTATTACTTTTTCTGCTTCCAGGTTGTGACCGAATATAATTTCTGGTTTCCTTCCAGTCTTGTGATTTTCTTTGGAACGAAATATTGGTGAATATATTATGTGTGGGAACTATATTAGCAATGCTGAAGAATTTTTAGTGCGCGTGGTCTCAAGTTCCGTGATTCTTGTTGCTTAACATGCATGTGATACTTTTGGCCGTAGGCTTGACTGGATACGATTAAACTCAGAACCCCCTTGTATCAGTCCATTTAACTCGAGTTCAAATACAATTTATGTGGACTCAATGCTATTAATGTAAGTACTTCTTATATCTAGATGTAAGTTAACTAATATTTTTGTTTAGAGGTTGGAGTCAATCCCAAAATTTCTATGCAATGAATACCTAAACGAGTCGCCAGAGTTTAAGTGTCAACAAGTTGGCAATGTAGATTTATCAAGAAATAGAGGTTTACCATTGTTTTCGTTTATAAATGGTCTATACTATTATCATTGTTGATGAACACTCTCTTTCATGATAAATTTCCATCATCAACTTTTTTTTGAATGAATAAAGTCATACTTAAAATTATACAAGGTTTCTTTTATTGATAAGATATATCATTAGTTATTTAGTTTTTATATTCTACTTAACTTGCCTGAACACTGATTTATATATTAACTCCCAATATATATATGGTTTCTTTCCCTCAATAAATTTCATCGTCATATATATTTATTTTTCTGTTGTCATCCATTTAAAAATTTAAACATAATAAGAAATGAATTCCACACTTTTAATTATGAAATTTAATTTACTAATAGAATATGTTAATTTGAGTCAATTTGAATTAAATTGATTTGTGTCATCATACTTTTGAAAAAAATTTCAGAATAGGTTATATAACTTTATAATGCAATCGATATTTTTTTTTACTAATCAATAAATTAAAAATTAATTATTGATTGGGTGCAACATACTCCTCGGGTTTTGATAATGGAAGACTTTGCAAACTATTAGAAAGTTTTATAATTTTGCGAGAGAGGTAAAAGTGATGAGCATGAAAATGGTGAAGACTAGTTTATTTAAGGATTATTTGATAATAAGAAGTCTAGTTCGGGAAATAGATTTAGGAAAGATCTATTTTGGGAATTACTTTTCTAAACGACAGAAAAAAAAATCATGAAAAATTAGTGCAATGGATAAGAATGGATGGATCGAATCTAACAATCATGACAACTCCATAAATAAATCAATAACCAATGCTTCCCCATGTATGTTTTCATATAATAGAAAATTCGATATGGTAATTTTATTTTTGATATGTTTATATATCGACTTAAAATTATAGCAACTGGCAATCATATCCCAGATCTTACATTCTATTTGGAGGAGTTACCAAATACGGTGAATTGGAGATTAATTAGACTACTAATTTCTCATCTTTTATTCAGATTATTTTCTGTTTTATTTATAAATTTCCTGTTCCTCTCAACCAAACAAGGCATGGCATAAGAAGGCAAGATATCTTAGAAGGAAAGAAAATCCAAAGAAAACGTCCATCCTTGGTATGTCTTTTATGAGACATCCCCAGTTTCTCTCTGTTCGGTAGATTCATCCCATCTCTCTCTCTCTCTCTCTCTCTCTCTCTATCCTCTATTGCTTTTGGTCCTGGATCCTTCTTTCCAATCTTTAGGGCCTCAAGCTGGTATCTCCAATAAATGTTTTGGATAACGTATTAATGGACAACGTAATAACAACATTTCTGAGTTTGACATTTGCTTTCATTTCCATTTTTCAGGGTGTCGATCCAACATGATATCCTTTTTGAGAAATGCTAAACTGACGACTCCATCACTTTTAATGGAGCGACGGAGCAAGAAGACCCAATAATTTTTTAATGTCCTTCATATTCGAAAAAAATAATAATAATAAGTGGAGCTCAGCCTGTGCTAGCATGAAAATCAAAGGTTCTCCTTGCACCGTTATTGCATGAAAATGACGGCGCTGTTACGACACAAACAGTGCCGTGGGCAACCGAAATAAAAAAATGATGGACGCGAACACGGCAAGATCTTCAAGATTTAACAAAAAGCACACCACCATACTCATCCATTATTCCATAATTGTCTTGGCCCGTTTCTTTAAAGCCGCTTAACCTCTCCTGCTCGCACCGCGGCTAAAATTCCTAGCATTGGAGACCTCTCTCTTTTGTACTGGTTTAACCTTTCTTGTTGCACATCACTTGCCTTTCTTCATCTCCCTCTCTTTTCATTCCCGACATACAGTCGTGTCTCTTTGGTCGTAAAAGCATTCCATCCTCAAATCGTATAACCGTTCCTGATCCCATCATGGATAGACATGGAAACCGATGGAGAGAACGTGATAGGTATCATAGGAGGGAAGAGAGAAACCAGAATAGAGATCGGCGTCATCACCATCACGACTATGAACTAGACCACCGACGTCCAAGGGGTGGTCATGGAGAGGAGCGAAGCACTTTCCGAGAATCTCATCGTCGAAATAGGAGTCGATCACCAACTGATATTAACACTCATCATTTTGGATATGATGCATCACTCCATCCAACTCCCGAGCCTATAGCTGGTACGTATAATTTCGTCTCGTGGACATTGCCTTCACGGTGCCATACCTGATTGAATATTTGATTGATTTGACTTGGGAAGAGGAGTAGTCCAAATGGCTTGAAACTTGAGTTTTTTTATTGCATTTTTAGAGTGATGTAGAAACGCTTTCTTTTTGCAAGTTTCTTTCAATTTGTTTATAGAAGAAGGATCTTTGCATATGAATCATGTCATTTTCCATTCAATTCACAAATTACTTATATCGTTTAACACCTACAATTTGGTTTAGCTTTTTCTCCCGATCAGGTGCATAATGCATTTTAATCTTGGCCGGTGTTTTAATAGTTAAATGTTCAGAAGTCGTAGCCATTAAAAAAGGAGTATAAAAATAGGTTTTATATTCGCATTCTTTTTAGTTCTACAACCCGAAAGTACTAAAAAAATAGTACATAAAAATAATAAGCTTAACCACATGAGGTGTTTCTAACAAAGTGACGGAAGCTAATGTGTAGTATCAATTGATGTATTTATATTTTCTTAACAGATTTCGAGACTGTCGCTGTACAGCCAGGGTTTCACCAAGCGTCGGAGTTTAACCTGGTTTGCCCAAGAAATGGGGATAAGATTTACCCCATTAGACGCCCTGACAAAGGTGGCTCGTTGGCTGCTCGGCACGTCAGGCTTCTTGTCAACAACTTTCCCATCACGTTCAATTCTGAAACCATTATAGGGCACTACAATATTGACATCAAGCCCGAGATGCCGGTGAGGCACAGCTATCCCGCTAGGCTATCAAAAGCCATTTTATCTCAAATCAAGGAGAAGTTATTCTCTGACAATCGTATGCAGTTTCCTTTATCCATGACTGCTTTTGATGGGGAGAAGAACATCTTTAGTGCAATCCCACTGCCTTGCGGGACGTACGACGTGAAAATATTATCCGGGGAAGACAACGAGGACTCCTCATTCCGATGCACCATCACCCTCGTGAAGGAGTTCAATCTCTATAAGTTAAAGGATTACTTGGCTGGGAACTTGCTGTCCATCCCGCGTGACATATTGCAAGGCATGGATGTGGTGATGAAGGAGAACCCCGTCAGGCACATGCTCTCGATCGGCCGGCAATTCTATCCTCTCGAGTATCATGATGAAGATGACCTCAGATGTGGCGTCGCGGCGTTCAGGGGATTCCAACACAGCTTGAAGTTGACCTCCCAGGGCCTCGCGTTGTCTCTCGATTACTCGGTCATGGCCTTACGAAAGAGGATGCCAGTTATTGATTTCCTCAAGGAGAACATACGTGGGTTCAGCATCAACCAGTTTGCCCGGTATAGGTGGGAAGTCGAGCAGGTGTTGGAGGGGGTGAAGGTCACTGTGACCCACCGCAGGACCAAACAGAAGTATACGGTGGTTGGGTTAACCAATGACACCACACGCTCGACATCTTTCAGCTGCGAGAGCTCCGAGGGCAAGATGAAGAAGATCAACCTGGTGAACTACTTCTGGGAGAAGTATAAAATTGAGATTAAGTATAAGGACATTCCTTGCCTGGATTTCAGCAAGAACAACAAGAAAAATTACATGCCGATGGAGTTCTGCGTGTTGATCGAGGGGCAGAGGTACCCAAAGGAGAATTTGGACAGAGACGCTGCCTTCATGCTGAAGAAACTCTCCTTGCCTCCACCGCATATCAGAAAGAAGTACATTTACGACACGATAAGGTTGAACAACGGACCTTGCGGGTATGTAACACTCGTCGTGTGCTCTGATTGTGTCGTTGCTTCTATCACAACTTGACCTGCAGATCAAAATAATAATGCGGTTATGCACATGAGGCTTCTTCATACTTTTGTACAGTAGTCAATTTACATTTGATTTATGTATGCTCTTGTTTCTTTTTTCCCCCGGCAATACTGGTGCTATGCGCAGGTGATATGCATTTTTAATTATACTGTCTTAAGGAATATGTTCAAATAGACAACATATTATTGGGGATTCGTTTTTCTTTGTTGGTGAAATGGTCTCATAAAAAGGCATAGACTATATGATTTAAATAGCATTTGCTCGACAAACATGGTATAAGAGTATATAGCAGTAAGCACCAGACTAATATGACTTCCTTTTTCGTCTTTGATTTTGCCGTGTTTGTTTTTTATTTTAAATGTTCCTTACCTTGCTGCAGAGACGTCGGCCAAAACTTTGGAATCAAAGTTGACGTGAACATGGCGAAAGTGGTTGGACGTGTAATCGGACCTCCCGAGCTAAAGCTTGCGACTTCAAATGGCAAGGTGATCAAGATAGAAGTTGATAAAGAGAAATGCCATTGGAATCTAATGGGGAAATCGGTCATAGATGGGAAGTCAATCGAAAGATGGGTCATCGTTGATTTCAGCACGTCGGACCGGAATCAGCTTAACTATAAGCTGTTCATCCAAAAGCTTATAAGCCGATGCAGAAACTTGGGGATTCGCATGGAAGAACCGCTCTTCTATCAAGATGCCACAATGAGCATGTTCTCCAATGTGGCTAGATTAACTGAGCTGCTAGAGGATGTCAATGACCGTGCTTGCAGAGTTGGGAGACAGCGTCCTCAATTCCTTCTCTGCGTCATGTCTAGAAGGGACATCGGCTACAAGAACCTCAAATGGATCTGCGAGACACGAGTCGGGTTAGTTACTCAGTGTTGCCTATCCATACAAGCCAATAAAGCGAACGATCAGTATCTGGCTAATTTGGCCCTCAAGATCAATTCCAAGCTTGGGGGCAGCAATGTGGAGTTATTCAATCGATTCCCGCATATCGACAACAAGGGACATGTGATGTTCCTTGGTGCCGATGTCAACCATCCCACATCTCGCAACACAAGAAGTCCGTCATTTGCTGCCATTGTCGGTACCATCAACTGGCCTGCTGCCAATCGCTATGCTGCAAGGGTGCGACCTCAGCTCCACCGACAAGAGAGAATTATCAACATCGGGGAGATGTGTCTTGAGCTCGTCGAGACATACGCTCGTTTGAATCGAGTTAGGCCTGGGAAACTCATATTGTTCCGCGATGGTGTGAGTGAAAGCCAATTCGATATGGTTCTGAATGAAGAATTGCAGGATTTGAAGAAGGCTTTCCATGAGAAAGATTACAGGCCGACCATCACGATCGTTGTGGCACTGAAGCGCCACCAAACTCGTCTTTTCCCCGAGAGGGACATCGATGGGGGTCCCACAGGGAACGTGCCACCAGGGACAGTCGTGGACACAAGAGTTGTGCATCCTTTTGAATTTGACTTCTATCTGTGCAGCCACTACGGCAGCCTCGGGACAAGCAAGCCAACCCATTACCATGTCCTCTGGGATGAGCACAAGTTTAGCTCTGACGACATGGAGAAGTTGATTTACAGCTTATGCTTTACCTTTGCTCGATGCACCAAACCAGTGTCTCTAGTCACACCTGTGTACTATGCTGATCTCGTCGCCTACAGAGGAAGGTTGTATCACGAAGCGGTGATGGAGCATTCTCCAAGTTCGATGGCATATTCATCCTCCTCAATGGCATCATCGTCGTTCCCATCTATTGGTTCGAATGAAGACCGATTTTGCAAGCTGCACGCTGATGTAGAGAACATGATGTTCTTCATTTGAAGGCCATGGGCTCCGGTGTCTAGAAGAAGTCCCGAGGACATTCCATCCTCTCCATTTAAAACAACGTGTATGAGACTTCTTGGATATTGCCTTTGCCTCTGCGCCAGAAAAGAAGTTCGACGAGGGGGAAAGCTTACTGGAGCAATGTTAGCACGACTGAGCCGATAATGGTCCCGTCAGGCTGACAGAGCTCGATTGCTATGTCGGGCCTTCACTCGTTGACGGAAGGCCAATCCTTAATGAACTTCTTTGGCGGAGGAGAAGCAGTGGCAACGTCCAGCCTACATATTCTTTTGGATGGAGAACTTAGAATGTCCTCAGGACTTCTAGACACGAGCCTATGACCTTCAAGTGAAGACGGAATGTCCTCAAGAATTCTGACCATTTATTAAGGATTCCTAGCGCTTTATTTGGAAGTTATTTTTTTAATCCTATCAGAGTAGCTCATCATGTGCATCGGAGGAATAGTGGATCTAGTCATTATCTTTTTCACTTGTTTTGGTAACAAATCTGGGTTCCTAGGTGATTTTGTCTCCAACTTACCTTGTGGTGATTAATTGTTATGACGCGAGTCATTTTTGTAAGGTCGAAATAAGATCTTTTGCAAGTGATATCTATTTGTGAAAAATTAAATGGGCAATTTTATCAATGTTTTACTGCTAATGTGGGGTTGCCTTTTCAATTCTCAATCATTTTCTAGGCTCTTCGTATAATTGCCTATTGTGCTGGTTCTCGTAACCTAGAGATTATGTTGTTACTTATTCAGTTTACTCTTTCTAGGTTAGTCTCTCCCAATGAATCAAACCTGAAAAGTAACGATGTTTATCCACAGAACATATATGCATTTTAAGAAAAATGCTTTGAATGCAGGGTCATTCGTTACATTTACTGTCGATGCCTTTATGTACTCTAGCATTTTCTGACCTGTTCGTTTAGTTCCCAATTATGTTAAATTTCGCAATCCTAGGCTGTTTTCAATCGAGTCCCTGGGCTATTTTGTAAACATGACATAGTTAAAGGATTTTTTTTTTTTTTTTTGCAGAAGTTCCAAACAGGAAGTTGTTAATAATAGGCTGAACTAACACTTTGTAATATTAGGCGGGATTCTGAATTTTCTAGATTTTTTTTTTTCTGAATTTACGGGTCAAAACCTGGTCTGAATCAGGATTGACGGGACTTTTCATTCAATTTCAGGTCTTTTGGTTTAGAACCAGGTTAAGTGGTCTTAATGAACTTTAAAAGGGACATATTCAACTTTCTATTGATGCTTGAAACATTTTAATCAGACTTCGTTTGGTAGGGTAAATGAGTCAAAACAAAATCAGTCAGATTTTAAGATCGAATTGAACAAGTGACCCTTCTTTGGATCACTTCACCTTGTTTGATTGATCGTGAATCAAGGTCAAATGACTATTGTGTGCTTGATTTGATGCTTATGCATGTCTTTATTAGATGAATGAATAGGTGCGACGCATGCTTGATGGGTAGCTTATTGGGGTTTTGATTAGAACTAAATGGGGGTTAATTCATATTGACCATCGTTATGTGAATGCAAACGGTGGTCAATTGTCATCAACCATTAATTAATGAATCTTAGTCAATAGGAGGTTGGGATGGTTGAAATGTATAAGAATCAAAGGCCGGCCCAAGGCCCTTTCATTGATTGACTTGAATGAACATCATTGATTGTTTGATTTGAGTGATTGCATATGATGAGAATGAATGGAACAATTTGAAACTAACACGACTAACGGTAGCCATGCAAGGTGGTCCATGAAGGAGGTGACTGAAGCTCTTGATGGTGATAAAGACCAATGTCCAATTTGGTCTTATTTTCTAATACTCAATCCTATCTCGAGTTTTCGATTTGGGCTGGTAAATAATATCCGACAAGTTGCATGTTTTCTTTTTATCGCACTTAGCATAGCTTGCCTTTTTTTTTTTTTTTTTTTATAGTAGCGTTTACTTACCGTGCACTACATTTTCATACATTGTTTTTTTTTTTTTTTGTGCTGGAGGAATTGGCTTGCAGCCGACAGCCGCGCCGTAAACCCCTAGGTGACACGTAAGCAGGAGGACCCACCACCCACGGAGTCACACTTAATACACCTAGCGCTTTCTCTAAGTTTTGAACCATTCACCTCTGGGTTGAGGATCAGTAGGACCTTATCCAGCGGAGCCATCACAGCCGGTGGTTTCATACATTGTTTGTTAAATTCTCTTTTGAGAATAAAACATAATTAGATTAGTTTTTAAATGAACTCGCTACAAAAACATACATCGAATGGTCCGAACATACATCACAGATGACAAGTGTCTTGAATTAGCTTGTTCCCACCAGAAGCTAAAGATCAAATGCTCCAAACAAGATTGTGATGGTACTTGTGGCCAGTATTCCCGGAAGAAAAAGCACTACAAGAAATACTCGATTAAGAAATCCAAACATGGATCCAAGCATTTCCGAAAAAAGAAGAAATGGCGATACCTACGCAAAAGGAAGGATCGCACAGGCCATAAGAAGTCAAGTCATTGCTACATTTGCAACAAGAAAGGACATTTTGCCAAAAATTGTCCTCAGCGAAAAAAAGGTCGAATCATCATCGATAGAGAATGAAACAGGTATTTCCCTTGAAAATGATGATATTGAATCATTATTCTTTGCTGTTGATGAACCAACTGAACAAACTCTTTGTGTCATTCCTTTTTACCAAACTTCTAGTGACACTGAGTCTGACTCAGAATCTGAAGATATTTTTCACATATCTCCCACATCTTCAGAGCCAAATCCTGACATATTTTCAAGTCATACTCACTGTCTCCATTTCCCTGTTAAAATCTTCACCTCGAAGTTTGCCAAGCCTATCAATGTCATTGCTCTTATTGACACAGGAGCAAGTTGTTCCATTCTAGACACAAAAGTTCTACCTGAAGAATTCTGGACCCCTTACATCCGATACTTCAATTCCGTCAGAGATACTTTTTCCACAAATGTCGAACTACACCGATCCTTTGTCCAGTTTTTTCCTCAGTGTTCCATAACCACAAAGATTTTTGGATCAAGCCTTCCCAATAAAGATTTGATAATTGGGTGGGATATCATGACTTAAATCTCTCAACTTCGAATCATTCCTGGAAAAGGTCTTATATTTAAAGACCAATTCTCTGAGTTCGTTAACATTCAGAGACTCTTTTCCATTGAGATGAGTTTACTAGATCCAATCATGCAAAAGTTGCTTGAATCTTGTTCAGAATCCCATTCAGAATTTGCCCAGAAATGTTCTCATCCTTTATGGAAAAACCCTGAGTTCTTTGTCCGCCTTCCCTTCAAAAAGAATGAAGACACAAATCCAACCAAGGCAAGTCATATGGGAATGAAGCCAGAACATTTGACTTTAGCTCAAGGGGAATGCTCAGAATTATTACAGTAAGGCCTCATTGAAATCTCAAATTTTCAATGGGCTTGTGAAGCTTTTTATGTCAACAAACGTGCTGAGCAAAACAGAGGAAAAATGAGATTGGTAATCAATTATCAACCTCTCAATCTCTTTCTCCAAGATGACAAGTTCCCTTTACCATCCAGAGATTCTCTCTTTACTGGTTTGACCAAAGCTCACATTTATTCCAAATTCGACCTCAAAGCCGGATTTTGGCAATTGGGTATTCATCCTAAAGACAGATCCAAGACAGGATTCTGTATCCCAAACCAGCACTTCCAGTGGAAAGTTCTTCCTTTTGGATTAAAGATAGCACCATCCCTTTTCCAAAAGGCCATGTGCAGTATTTTCCAACCAATCTTGTCAAGTGCCGCTGTATATATTGATGATATTTTGCTTTACAGCCCTGATGAACAATCACACTGCCAACTCCTCGAGCAGTTTGCAGAAATAGTGAGAAAGCATGGCATTATGCTCTCTCAAAGAAAGATGAACATTGGCCAGACAGAAATTGAATTCCTTGGTATGCACCTCAACAAGGGTACATACTCTCCAGGACCACATATTGCTCAAGAATTATTGAAGTTTCCTGAAGATAACTTCACAACAAAGCAAGTTCAGCAATTTCTGGGGATAATCAACTATCTCAGAGATTTTGTCCCCAATATTGCAAAGCTTCTGATCCCTTTGCAATCCATGCTGAAAAATAACTCCCCACCTTGGGGAAAAACTCAGACCAAAGCAATCGCTGAGCTTAAGGAGATTATGCAAAATCTTCCACCACTGTAAATACCATCAACAGGTAAAAGAAGTCTTCAAACTGACGCCAGTGATGAATATTGGGCAGCCGTCCTATTCGAAGAAATTGATGGTAAAAGACTCCTTTGTGCTCACAAAAATGGAAAATTTTCTCAAGCTGAAATGCATTACCATTCCACCTTCAAAGAAATCCTAGCAGTAAAAAATGGAATCAAAAAGTTTGAATTTCATCTCATCGGCCATCACTTCCTGGTAGAATTAGACATGGCATCTTTTCCTCAGATGACCAAGTTTAAACAGAAGCAGATTCCAAACTCTCAACTGCTTCGATGGGCTGAATGGTTTTCAAAATACTCTTTTGAAACCAAGCATATTCCTAGAAAAAAGAATGTGCTTGCTGATTTTTTGTCAAGACCAAGAGTACCAGCCGAGATCAACATGTACATCAAGAGACCTGCGTTCCATATGCTCAATCATGGTGTGAAGTACAAGATTGAGAAAATCAAAGACTTGCCAAGCTGGAAATTTCCTCAAGAGATTATTCAGCAAATCCAGAATGACAGTCTTACTAAGAACCTGGAGAACCTCATATGGCAATCCCACACAGACCTATTCAGATTCAATGGATGTTCGATTCTTTATCCTTTTGAGTTAAATTTGAATTATCCTTTCATCCATCCTCTTATCTGGAAAGAAGATGATTTCCCTGACCAGCTCAAAACGCTGTTATGGTACTTAACCAATAAGTACTTAATAGCCATTGAAATTCCCACCAGAAGATTCATTGCCAACCTCACAAGAATTTTCATGCTAGGAAGAAACATCGAAAAAGAAAGTGATAAGAATCTCTTAGACTTTCTTAATTGGTTTTATAATCCTACATGCTGGAAACAAGACTTAGAAAATGAACTGAGAACCATCACACCAAATCCCGAAGTTCACACCATCCCGTTTTTCCGACGTCCATGGAATTTTTGTAGAAATAATGGTAGTATTTTGGATAGGCCACTTGAAATAGGAACCACATCCTATAAATCCCACTTGAACAATCGAGAAGCTCGAATTCACAAATCTTATCCAAGATCTGTTAGATTTTGTGAAAACGAGTACCGAGAACTCCAGCGAATCCTATGCCAAGAAAACAAAACCATTCCTGAAGATATTTGGAATAATGTACCCACTACGTGGGATCATTATGACCTAGCACCAGAAGCTAAGGAAGCACTCAATCAGTACAGACAAGCTGCATTGTCCCAAGAGCATGAAATGACAAGTGAAGACGACATTGTCCAGTCTACTCAGGATCCCTATGCACGCTTTGGAGGTCCTCTGTCCCAGGATCCCTACGAACAGGGACCCTCGTCCTCATTCCAGAACATGGACATATCGTATTATACACAGACATCAAATTGGCCTCAGCCAAGCATTCCTACTCGTCCTACAAGTGAAAACACAAACTGGGCAGAAGAAGAAGCATCCCATTGGGCTCATGTACAAGCATCCTCATCAAGAAGGCTAAATCAGATCCTCTCGCCAGAAGATCTTGGAGCTCTCCAGCAGAAGTACGAAGCTCATCTCCTAGAAGACAGCTCAGATGACTCAGACTCGGTTTGTAGCTACAATGCCCGCAACGGACTAGACCGTTGAGTCCGTACAATTTCACTGTAGCAGAGTCACTGTTCACTTTTACTGTAGCACTAGGCTAGGGAATGTACTGTTCACAGTACAGTTACTGTTCATAGTGTGCGAATAATTCCCTCCCGGAAATTTCCGGTGCCCCTGTTTGTACCCAGACCCATGAGCTTGGTCCTTGTTTGTTGCCTTATGACCTCATTTTGCCTATATAAGGCCATGAGGGTGTATTGTGTTGGGCAGAGTCCTTTGAAGTAAAGTGTGTGTTTTGTGAAAATCTCTCCATGGCTTTCTAAATTCCTCTTCTTCTCTAGCCTAGTATGATCCTTCGAGAAATGCAGCTTAGGTAGATTAGAAACGTTTCCATCCTGGCATTTTTGGGTGTCTCGAGGCTCTGAACTAAAGGGTTGGGTAGTTTTCTGCTAAAAAGCTGTCCCTGAAGGGCTTGAATGGAAGTTGTTCGCCTAATGTGGGATGCATACCTGCAGGAAATTTACTCTTCTTCCCTGGTTCTAAGTCTAGGTCCATTCATGGTATCAGAGCCATGGTTTCGTTTTTAATATTATCCATTCCATGCGCTTGATAGGTGAATCCAGTGTTGAGAAGATCTTTTTACACCATGATAGATCCAGAAATCCTCGAAGCACCCATTTCTCTTGCTCCTTCTTCTTCTTCATCTTCATCCCTATCAGAATTCCGTGTTTCCAATGCTTCTAAGATAGATTATCTTTATGAAGTCTCTCTTAGCGATGAAACCAAGATCTCAGAAACTCAGCTTCCTCTTATGAACCCCTATTCAGCTTTTGCTAAACCCACCTCATCATTCTCACCTATCCGCTCCATTCGTCAACTTATTCACCAGACCCCAAAGCAAGTAAAGGAGTACGTCCAGTTCTCCAAGTTCGACCAGCATCCCATTCCTGCTACTGAAAAAGAGTACTTTGTTACTCTCCAGATCCCTCCAGAATTTCCCAGACAATGGGTTCAACAGGGATATTCTCATGTTCACTATGGAGCTGTTCGTCTTGCTCTCACTTTTCATGGTAGAAAAGGTTTGCCAGTAGTGGCAAGAATTGCTTCGCTAGATACCAGGTTTTTACAATACCAGCATGCTTGCATTGGTACTGTTCAAACCACTCTAAATGCCGGAACAGTCTTTGTGACTTTAAGTCCAAACTTCAACATCGCTCTTTCAGATCCTCAACTACTCTCTTTTTTGAAAATACAAGTCCAGCTCACTGGATCACCCCAAACTGCTGATTCTGTAGCCGCAACTCTACATTACCAGATAGTTTACCGAGTGCAGAATCATGCTCTCGACCTCAACTTCAACAATGGTAATGAAGATGCGTTGTTCATCTCCATGCAGAATGACCAGGCGTCTTGCATCCATGTTCCCAGGCAAATCCCGAAGGATACTTTAGCTAAGCTCCTTCTAGAGACTTGGATCACCAACTATGAAAAGCTACACCAGCATAACAAGCCTTTTCAGTCCACGGACTCAGAATTCGTATAGAAAAAAGATGGAACTGTTTCCATCAAATTTGGTAAGGAAAAAGAAGAAGGCCCTTCTATCTTCCAAACCATCCTCATGATTGAACCATGTGTTCCAAAATCCATTTTTGAACCAGACCCAAAAAAGCATGTCTGACACTTTGATGGTGATGGACATCCTGTTCATTACTATAAAGACAATTATGGTCATTGTTTTTGGGATCCTTTTTGCCAATGTTCCCACTGTATAAATTCTCCCGACGAGGTAGATCCTCTTGCAAGATCTCCACCTCGACGGAAAAAGTCCAAGGATAAGGTGTACCAAAGGTACTTGGACGGAGACTCTTCCATTGATACTCTTGGTGAGTGTGACAAATACCAGTTCATGGTCTCTTATGCACCACCTCCATCACCAGAGTCCAGTACTACTTCCCAAATCCTACCAGATCCACCAAAATCACCTCCACCTTCTCCTCCCCAGAAAAAGCAAGCTCTTTCCCCATTTTACAAGCCAATCCTCAAATGGGCTAAGAAACATTCTTAGCCCCTCGAAGTTCCAGCAGAAACACCACCCACTTCTTCTATTGCCATGTTCCAAGATACTGACTTTCCTCCTCTTGTCAAGGAAAGTTCTAAACTCTCGTTCCCTACTACAGAAGAGTTTATTGATCCCCATGGCAGATACCGCCATGTCCCCAAAATTCCTACCCCCACTAACGTGGATGAACATGGAAGACAGAAGAAAACCCCTGTTGCTGAAGCCGTTCTAAACTGGCAATCAGAGACTCTGTTAGCACAAAACAATGCCTACAAGGCCATTGATTCCAAGATCGGAAATGTGCATCAAGATCTCCGAAGATATGATGAGAGTACCAAGAAGATACTTTCTGAGTTCCAGAAAAGGCTCCATGCCTTGGAATCAGGACAACATCTTGGGTACCACTACCTTGAAAGTCCAAAGCCAGAGATAGAGAAGCTCAAGAAGCAAATTCAACTTCTTGAAGAAGGAAGGTTCAGACATTTCGATCCACTAGCACCTCCTGTTCGAACTGGGTATGTATCTCTAGCACCACAAGCATTTGTTTTTGCCAATATTCCAGAGGATACCTCCAGAAGAGAACCAGATATGGAAGAAATACGAAATCGTCTCAAAGCCCTGCAGAAGGAAAAAGGGAAAGAAAAGACACCACCTACAGAATCAAGCTCAATTATTATAAGAGAAAAGCCAGACCAGATGATGTTATCAAATCCATTAGAATCCTTTTTGAAGGATTTGGGTAATCAAGAACTTGATCCTATTACCCAACAGCCTGAGCTTGATCTTGCTATCCCAGAAAAGCAGATTCTGTTTGCTGAACAACTTCCCCTACTACATCAGACTCGGCATCTCTTTTTTCTTCTTTATCATTCTCAGATCATACAGTTGATTCTCCCCCTATTGTTCCACCAACTTCACAAATATTCATGACTGACACTCCTCCAGACTATGACTATGAAATGGAATCAAACTATGCTGATCCAGAATTTGGACAGACAAGTAATCCCACCAGAAATAATTCCACCAGACATGTGTCTATGGCATCAAAACAATTCTTCTCCATTGACGATATTCCTTATCCAAAATGGCCAGAAAGACTTGAAGAGTTTCATACTTGGTTGAGTACACAATCCATTACCAACCATGATATGAATGATGTCCTTTACAATTACCACCGCCCGCGGTGGAAGCGTTGGTTAGGGCTTGGTACCCCAAACGCAGGGGGAAGGGTTCGAACCTCCGTGGAAGCGATGCTTCAATGCATAATGTGCGTCTTACCTGCGCTTGGGGGTTAGCGGTGGGGGCCCCCGGCGCTCCAGGGTTTACTCTCCCCGCGAAGCGGCGTTCGGAGGTTCCCTGGGTCACCAAAAAAAAAAAAAATGATGTCCTTTACAATTTTGTTACAAGGTTTACAGGGAGCCTTAAATTCTGGTGGCAATCACTCACAGAACAGGACCAGATCATGTTTCTAATGTCACCCAATTTCAGTCATGCCCTTACTTATTTATATCATGTCTTTGTGGGAACACCAGGAGATCTCAAAGAGCTAAAAAGAAGAGAATTTTTCGAAAGAAGATGCTGCTCTCTTCAGAAAAAGCATCTTGATAAGCATTATCGACTAATGCTTCAGCTCTTTTACCAAATTGGTGCAGATCCAAATCTAAAGCATGTCTTCCTCACTTCTATTCCTAAAGAGCTATCACAGATGGTTGAAAGATCTTTCTTTGGAAAGCAAAGAAGGATACAAGACGTTCCCTTGGGAGAAATTCAGCAAGAAGTCCATTCATAGTAGATTATAACCTCTCTCTTTTTTTTTTTTTTTATTGGTCAAAATAGAAGAACTATATATTCAAGTGAGATAACCTGTACAACCCGAGGCCTAAGTAACACGGACAAGCGAAACAGACATGTGACACGACGGACACGACACGCCGACACGTTATTATTGAATAAATATTTCTATTTTTAATTAATTTGATTCAAATTCGCAAATAAATAAATAAATAACAAGAGCTTATAATGAATTTACACTAATAATATTTTCTTTTGGTAAAGAATTTACACTAATAATATTAATAAATATATTCATAGAAAATTTGAAAGACATATTCATAATTAATGCTTAACCATATTTAAGAACATATTTTTAACTTTAACAAAAATTATGAATAAAACCAATGACTAACAAAATAATCAACTTTATTTAAAAAAATCTATGATATTTTATAATCATCAAAATTTATCATTATTTAACATTCAATATTTTTTATTTTTTGAAATCATTTTTAACTCATTTATTTATTTTTATAAAAAAATAACAGTTATTTCCCCTCAAAAACTCTCAAAAATTATTTCCCTCTCTTTTTTCCCTCTATACGGTCATCCCCCAAAAATCATTTGCCCTCTCCCATTTCTCTCTTCCCCTGTCCCTAGGACCCATGCCACCCCCAAAATTTGAACCCAATATTTTCTCCATTATTTTATCTCCCCTTTTGGTTTCTTCCCTGCTCTCTCTCTCTCCCCTCCCCCCGATGACACCACCCTCTTTCAGTTTCTTGCCTACTCTCTCTCTCCCCTCCCCCGACGACACACCTGCTCCCGCCCCCATCAATCATCCCCAACCCATGCCACCACCTTCCCCTGCCCTCATCAATCACCCAGCCCCTCGATTTCTTCCCCCACCCCTTCCCTCCCCCCTCAATTTATCTCTTCTATCTATTCCTCCCTCGGTTTATCTCTTCCCCTTCCCCACGCCACCCCATCCACCCTCCTCTCTGGCTCCGGTTTCTTTCCGCTGTCCCCCACGATCCTCGCTCTCTTCTTGCTAAACCCTAACCACGGCCTCTTCTTCCTCCTCGTCGCACGATCCTCCCATATCTCACCTCATCATAGTCGCTCATTGAAGTGCCTCAGCTGCAGCCTCGTTGTTGGCAACGTTGCCTCCACTCCATGGTCTCGCCTCCACCCTCCCCCGTCTTCTTCAACGATTCCCTCCCTCGGACACGCGCATCCAAATGTGTCAAGAAAAGTTGATCACATGTCGAAAAATCTGATACACGGTCAACGCGTGTTCAAGAATGTCAACGTGTCCAACACACTCCGACATGTGTCGACATGACACTAAAGCTCCGACGACATGTCCATGCTTCATAGCCCGAGGCTAGTGCATCAGCACATACAAGGTCGAGCAGATAAAAAGGAGGAGAGGTGGCCCAGTTGTGGGTTAAGTCTTCACGACTATGGGCCTTAGCAGCCCAATCGGTGGCAACGTTGGCTTCTCTTCTACAGTGTCGAAGGCTGAGATTAGGGAAATGAGAAAACAAAACAGCAGCTTCTGTAAATAGGGGACGCTCCTCCATGGCAGCTCTCTGCATTTGTTCATTGTGTTGACGAGGATGAGACAATCCAATTCAATCAGCAGATTTGCGAGATTGAAGCCTTGCTGAAGCAGGTAATGGAGAGTGAAAGACAGTTCTTGGATCTTCGATTGCAAGGCCGAACAAGCAGGGAATCGTCTGGAGAAGCCATTGGTAAGTTTTCCATGATGATCACGGCAAATATAGGCCATGGTTCCTTCCTTGCTGCCTAGCTGATGTGCTCCATCTATATTGACCTTCAGGACGCCCTGATTTGGTGGCTTCCAAAGATATTCTTGGTTCAAGATTGATCTTCCTTTGCTAGTCTGGGTTCGAGTAGACAACCGAGCAACATGGGTCTTAGCTAACGCTGCCTCTACCACGTGTATTGGGTCGAGACTCTCACGACGGAAGATAAAACTGTTACAAGCTCGCCAAATTTGCCATAGGATGGTCGCGATGGTCTCCAAACCAGGTAATAGTTGCTGTGTTTGAACCTTCTCTGTGAGCCAAGCATTGATTCTCTGTATTGCTTGAGGTAAGATCTGAATATTGATTTGAGGATGAGACCAAATTCACTGAGTCCGTGGACAGAGTAAAAATGATAACAAGAAATGCATGACCACTTAGATAACATCCTAACAAGTTAGATGCCCTAAGCATAAGCAAGTTCTCAAACATAAATTCTCTTATTATATAGAATTGAGACTATTCTCTCATATGTCGATAGGGTTTTAGCCTACCATTCACTAATGGCTAGTGGTGACTCCTAAAATTGATTAGGTTGTAAAGAACTTAAAAACGGTCTTGCTTCATGTGAGGTATGGACTTTGGAGAGTCCACATTTGTGATTGATGGCCCATTTGTGATGTTGTCAAATGATAGTTCATTTGAGACTTTCATTTCTATGTACTATTCATACCAACGCATTAAACAAATAACTCTAAACCCGCTCACCAAGAGCGGCCCCTCGTCAGTTACGTTGCTACAAAGATGCTAAGAATACTTAAGATATGCTTGCATTTACTCTTTGCTCAACCATTTTATTCAAAAGTTCCTAGACAAGAACGACAAATGATAATACCGTTTTAAAAGGGATTCTAATACTGTTTTAAAAGGGATTCTAAGGAACTCTCTGTTTTTATATTCCATGACACTATTATTACAAAAAACCTTGAGGTGTCTTGAGAAAATTGTATTTTGATCAAGGCAACAAAATTATGATAGATATGAGTAAATTCATGTTGACTCTTCATACAATAAAGCCATGTACACGATCACAAAATAATGAGATCCTCTCCCATGATAGGAGTAGGAGATGTTCCCCAAATATCAAAATGAATTAAATCAAAGGAAGCATAAGAGATAGACTCACTAATATTGAGTAGTAAGGCACGATGTTTTCCCAACTTATAAGGCAAGCAATCAGATTTTTATTTCAACATAACCTTAATCACCACTTAATATCAAAGGACCTAATCTATAGAAATAAGGATGACCTAATCAAGAATGCCAGGTTTTAGATAATACTAAGGTAGCACAACCAATTTAAAAATTAGGAAGCTTTAAGGAAACAAGCTCAAGCAAGCATCCCAATTTACGGCCAATCCCAATTATTTGTTTTATCCGTGGATCTTGCACACGACAACCAATTAAAGATAAATGAATATGAAAACCAAGTTCACATAATTGTCCCACACATATTAAGCTTAATGAGAGCTTAGGATCCTAGAAAGTATCAATTAAGGATAATTTGGACATTGAAATGTTTCATGTATGACTAACTATCATCTAAGAGCTATCCACTATATGAATAATAGATGCTTGTGAAGTGCATAATTTTGACTTAAATAAATTGGAATTAAAGGTCATGTGATTACGGCAAATAGAATTAAAAAACCACGAATTGGGAGAACCTAGAGTGAGTAATAGAGCAGAAGTGCAAGGGACAAAAGGAGCTAGAAGTGCAGACTATTAAAGAAAGGAATGAACTGTGAACCATAGTTCCTTTAGTGATAGAGTAACAAACAAGCTATTGGAGGAATATTTAATGGTAGCAGTGGTGCTGGATGGGTGTGCATGCGGACCCCTATTGGTTTTTTGTTTCCATAGGTTGCTTAGGTTGTAATTGATGGCTATTAGATGCACAGTGACCATGCCAATGATAGTGCATACAGTAGGACTGGCGCCATGAAGAGAAAGTAGAAGTGGCAAACACTGCATTTATAGGAGTGGAGACTAAAAGAGTATTGAGTTGTACTTTCAAAGTAGCAAATCAAATCTCCTCAATCAATAATTTTGAGACGACTACATCAAGATGAGCTAAAGAATCCCAATGTAGAACTGAAGCTTGCACAAGTTCAAACTCATCATTTAGTGCCATGAGAAATTGCATAATACACATGCGATTGCACTAATTAGCAAACTTGTGAGCATCAAAAGTCAATTCCACCTAGGCTCGGATAGAGCTAGCTCATCCCAAATAGCGTACATGGAGAATAAAAAATCGTTTATAAGATTGCCTTTCTCCTAATGCATGCAATGCAAATTCCGTAATTGTTGATATTGATGAGCAATATTTGATGTGGAAGATTGACTGGCAAGAAGATTCCAAGCTTGCTTTGCTGTATTTAGGCGACTAAATTGAACTATGATAGATGGAATCAATGTATTTTCAAAACCACATGAATATCTGATAATTCTTACTATCCCAATTCTCTACACATTTAACAAATATATTATCAGCCTCACCAATATCCTAAATAAGCTCACGAATATCGCTGGTGACGGAATGCCAAAACTTGCGTTCTCTAAGAAAATTTAATATTTCTTGAGCCCATAAAATATGTTTTGATCCATTCAAGAGGATCGAGATGGGTAGGCAACCTCCAAATTTATCCACTGCACTTAACTAGTAAAAATAAGTAGAATGGATAAAGAAATGTGAAGAAACCAGCACTACTTGGAGCCAGATATGGACAAAATATGGCCTAAAATGGACTCGGCACGTCGTCGGTATACCTCAAAAATCGATCTGTCAACTCCTGGTCAGCGATCAACAATGGCATGACAGGGCGACGTTAGTTTCTTTGTGGACATAGCACACATGCGTGGCATGGGTGAGATAAGGCCAGTAGTGATGTCAGCAAAGTGGTGGGACGTCGGTCACGTGAGAGGCACACTAGCACATGGATCTCACGCACAGAAGACTTGGGCGGCGCATGAAGGGGCGCGAAGGCGATTCCGGCGACAGTGTTTACTAGGTCGGACACGTCTAGGGACGAGGAACCTGGTTTTGGTGTTTGTTTTCAAAAGTAACCGACTAAAGAAGTCTGAAACGCACTTACAAGCGACAGCTTCGGTAAATCCGTAGCATGGCCTGTGGTAGCGCGTGTGGCAGCATCCCAAGTCCGTTGGTGAAAACATTTCAGAATTTGACTCGTCTGAGGACAGCAAGTCTCATGGTGGTGTTCATTTTTTGAAACAAGCAATGAAGATTATCTGAACGGCAATCAAGGGCAGCAGTTATAGTGATGAATGGATACCGGTGCGGCTGTCGCAACGTTGCTACAACACCGTATAATTGTGCTTTCATAATGAAGAGTACTTATGCCTATTAATAATTGATTTTGGATAGCTACCTAAAGTAACAAAATATTACAATATCAATTATGATCAATTAAGATCGATCAAGGAAGACAATTATATCTATAATAATTTATTTGAACTTTTGCTCATTTTAAAATAGTAAGATCGTATACATCAATTATATATGTAAGAAGACTTCTTATAATTTTGTTTGGTTGGACTTTGTCACAACCTAACCTTGGGTGAATCACATAGGGTTTAGCTAATAAAGTACTAAGCCTAAATTTAGCTTGGGCTCTCTCAAGCCTATACCAATTCACTACTTAGGTTCAAGTTCTTAACATGCAAATGATTTTTCAATTAGGAGTTGCCACTAATCAGTTTGTAGTAGGTTCAACAGACACCTAAGTAAAATAACAAAAGAATTATTTTACTCTAATGAGCCATAAATTTTTAGTACGGGAACTTGATTACACTAGACTTCTATAATACTCTTTCGATATTGTTCTTTCCATGAAAAAAATATTTATTAGGCAATTTAAATTCATTTTATTACTCTCTAACAAGTAATGTGACCATGTGGGTGTACAATCCACTAATTTAACCCCCAATAAAATAATAAATAAATTGCAAAACTTATTTCATAGCAACAAAAGCATATATAATGTTAGTTCAAAATTCACATCAATAGCCCTATATATTATTTCTAATTAGCACGCAGTCACTCAATCTTTTAGGATTTTCTCTTATTTAATAAAACCCAATCTACATGCAATGCAATGCAATGATGTACAAAAATATATCTATACCAACATGACATGTAATGTGTAACCTAATATGCAAACTATGTCATGATGTTACTTATGTGACCTAATCTAATGATAGACAAATATTAATGCAACTATCCTAATATGTCACACGTTTAAATGATCATATGTTTTCTTTTCTTTTTAATTAAAATTCGAAATTAAAATTACCCAATAATTAAACATGCAATTTTAATTAAAGAAAATGAAATCTAACGTCCTAAAGCAATGTTTTGATATTTTTAATTAAAAAATTCGGAATAAACAAATAACCTAATCTAAACATGTAATCTAGCCTAAAACAAGCAATACTCTAGCAAGAATCAAATCTAATTTAAAGATATTTTTTTACGGTTTTCTTTTTAGAAGCAAGCAATAATGGATAGATTTTTAATTAAATAATGCAGTCCACAATCTTATGTTATCTATCTCAATAAGGGCATGAAATAAACCAACGATCATATCCAAGTGGTTTTGGATATTGATGGAAGACTTATATGTTCAAATTTAGAAAAGGGTAAATCAACGATCATATCCAAATGGTCATGGATAGGATGAAAAATTTTCCGTATTCCGAGCATCGTATCTCATAGTTAGAGATTAAATGGTCATCCAGGTATGTTGTTGAATTAGGAAAGTTTTGGGGTATCTTAGGATTTTATGGATGTTACATTATTTAAGTAAATATCTAACAAAATATTCTAATATCCAACATAAAATGTCTAATATCCAACGGAATATATCAGAATATATCGAATCACTCAAATAAGGCAATAACAGATAAGCACCTTACCTAATTTGAGGATAATCCTTCAAAATTTGGATCAAGCACAATTAAATCGGGATCACAACTGGCTCCTCCATGGGGAGGAGCGGCATGGACAGTGGCAAGCGGGTGGTGTGAGCGTCAATAGCAACGGTGATGCTCGTCGCGGCGCAGGAACAAAGAGCAGAACAATAGGAATGGATTGGCACGGTGGCGTTGCGGCCCGAATGGACAGCAACTCGTCGTTGGGCGTGGCACGGATCAAAGCAGCAACAGGTCGTCACGGGATCAAGGTCAACTCTTCATTGGCATGCACGCAGTAGGACCAAGAGCGTCGAGGCTTTGCTGGGATGCAGGGTGCCGCGGCTTGGTCAGCAAAGCAGCTACTTGGTTGGGAGTGACTGGAGAAAAAGAAATTTTCTATTTGTGCGTATGTGGATTTCGTGAGTGTCTTTGCACGCACCAGTCAAACCCTGCGGAGAAGTGCTCCCTTTTGACTTCTCTTCCTCCAATGAGTGCTCCGCTCCTCGCGTTCTTCTTTTCTCTCTTCACCTCTAGATTGGTATTGGTGTGTTTTTCCCTCAATGTAGCTGACCCTCTCTTCCCTCTTGAGCCAACGTGCTCCTTAGATGTGCGGCCACGGAAGACATCGAGAAAGACCCTCTATTTTTCGATCTTACAATATCTCTCACTGTCTTCTGAAGATCTAATTTGCCGACCTCTAATTTCTGAGGCATGACGCTCTATTTATAATGCAAACCTAAGTTAACTTCAATATCATGGGCTTAACTTAAGCCTTTTCTAGCATGATGGGCTCTAATAACCTACGGATTGTCCCTAATTAAACTCTCAATGGGCTGAATTAAATTCAAATTAGACCAATTAAAACCCTTCTCATGTGATTTTCAGCCTCCTAGCCTTAGCCGAATTTTGGCTTTATTTCGCAGGCTCCATCTATCAAAATTTTAAGCTCAAAACTATCCACCGCAGTCCAATGCTAATGCAAATAATGAAAACGTAAGCTATGTAATAAATGATTCTTAAACTATATGTTATTCAATTTAATTCTAATATCTTTTGTTTAGGGGTTAAAGTTTAGTCCCTAATTTTCTATGCAATAAATAAATAATCAGGTCACTAAAAATTTAGGTGTCAATAGACTTCTAATGCATGTTCTAAATGCAAATGCTATATGATGATGCAAATGCCTAGCCACATGTACAAAAAAAAAATTAACGATTTAATTTTAAGTAGTATTGCTTGGTGAAATATTATTAATCCATTATTGAATAAACTACGAAATGGGCTAACTAATAACTACAAAAAAAAAAAAAAGATAGGACAATAGACAATTTGGGTGATGCTCCTTCACTAATTAATAAAAAAATCATTTATTTATTTCTCTACATGACTAATAAGTGAAAAAAAAAATTGAACCATTTTTTCAATAACGAGTTTAGCTTGTTTTTGTCTCTTGGACTCCATTTGTTTCTTAAAAATGAATTACTTAGAAAATTTTTCTTAAGAATGATTACTTATATTACATGAAATAATTAATTAATTGAAAATATTTTCATTATCGATAACAATTTATATCCAAATATTTTCGTAAATAATTTTTTAATCGATATAAGCAATCGTTTTTAGAAAAGCATTTTCCAATTCATTCATTTTTCATGAAAAAAAAAACGAGCCCTTAAATAAAGTCGTATCCAAGATAAATAAATTATATTAAATAATCTTTATAGACATCCGCTTCCCTTCGAACTCAAGAGCCCGTGGCCACTAGTGATTCTTATTTCTTGATATTTTCTTCTTCAAGCAATAGAATCGGCACCAATCAATTTTACTAACCTAGACCGACTGGAGATAGTTTCAAGGAAATAAACTATTACGAAATCAGAGACCTGTGGCCTAGGGTTTCGGTTACGCATGGAGAAAGGTGGCCATCCCTACGATGCTGTTCGATACTATATTATGGATTAAGTCTGATAAATTCCTTTATCATTTGATTTTCTAGAGTATGGATGCAATTTTTAGTTGCTTGAAGGCGAACTCCAGGAAGAAGTTGGCACCATATTACACACCAGGATTGATTCCATATAATGTGGGTGCTTGTGTGTTTTGGAAAATCGAATTCATGTATGCATGACGATGGCGTGGCACATGTGACGTGTAATGTAGTGTTACGTTTAGGTTTCGGCACCAAAGTGAACCATTTGTAATAATTGTGGCACTTAAGGCATTGTTTGGTAACCATCCAAACAATGCCTGATTCAGATTTTTTATTCTTGGGATCAGTTTGGGAACATAATCACATTTGGTAAAGTTTTTGTTCCCGGGAACAAATTTCTATTTTTTTTTCCAGAAGTAGATTTGGAACAGAATCAAGAATAAATTTTAAAAAAAAAAGTTGATTCTTGTTCCTAAAACAGATCTAGAAATCAAAACCAACTCTTCTTCTTCCCTTTTCTCTTCTTCTTCATTGACTGCCATCCCGCAGTTGTTGTCCACCACCATCCGCCACTGGTTGCTACCGATCGCCGGCAACCTGTCCAGTGGGCTCACTAGAGGCTCGCCAGGCCAGGGCGAGGTTCAGCAAGCTCGCCGGAGGCAAGCCCAACAACCAGCAAGGCTTGGTCTTGCTAGATCTAGTAAAGCCTAGTCTCACCAAGGCTAAGCAAACCTTGCGATCTAGCAAGGCCGAGCCTTGCTGGTGGCTAGGCAAGCCTCGCCCAGCCCCGGCGAGGCTCGCCCACCCTCGGCGAGGCCGGCCTGGCCATAGGCAAGGACGAGCCTCGATGCAGTTGGGCAAGCCTTGCCCAACTGCCGGCAAGGCTCAGTCGACAAGAGCCGGCCTCGCCGAGGGTTGGCGACACTCCAATGAGGTCACTGGACCTCGTCTGGCCAGTCACCGGTTCGGTGACTAGCCACAAGAAGAAGAAGAAGAAGAATAGGAGAAAAAGGAAAAAAATAAAATAAAATAAGTAAAAAAGTAAAAAATTTTATTTAAAAATTAAAAGAAATTGATTTGGAAGAGAATCAATGAGCACGGTACCAAACATAATTTTATTTCCAGAATCAAAAATTTTGGACAGTTATTAAACGGCTTAAAATGCTTATAAATTGTTCATGGGAACAAAATAAAAAAAGAATTATTTTTTATCAGAATCTGTTTTGGAGAACATAATCATTACCAAATGCACAGTAAATGATCAATTGAAAATTTCGGCACTCAAGTGAATATTTTTATCGAAATCAATGCACTCAAATTATTGAAAAATAAAGTAATTGCACTAAAATGAGTGCCATTAGTTATGGAACGTGCAATGTACTTGTCTTGTCGAAATAATAAGGACGATTCCATCATTTCAAAACCCTCATACATGCATCATCAAATGAAGAATCGAGCATTTAATCACTTGCATTCGTGACAAGTCATCACACAATGCGTCGACAAATAATAAGTCATCATATTACACATTGTCGTCATTTAGCGTACTCTTGGTACCTACGTGGACAATTTAAAAAAAAAAAAAATTGACACATCAGTAAAAATATCACCAGAAAAAGCCACGTTAGTAGTTTGGCCAAAATTTCTCACTATTAGCACTTAAGTGATCACTTTTTGCAAAACTTGAAATTCAAGTTTTCGCTTTTAATCATGAGTGGTATTTAAGTGATTACTTACATTGACACTTCAATGATTTTTTAACCACGATTGACACTTAAGTGAACATGGAAGACGACATCATTGAGACAAGAATTGCTTAGTGGACATACCAACGAGCCACATAGACCAATTTTATTATCAAAATAATGTCACATCGGATTTCTTGCAAGCTCGTCGGAATTGACATTTAAGTGTCCTAATTTTTTTTTGTTTAAAGTGGCACTTAAGTGTACGTTTTAAAACTTTTGACATTTATAGTATACTTTAGCCTATCATAATGTGTGTGAATATGCAAGTGACTAAATGCTTTGATTCTTCATCTAATGATGCAAGTATGTGGGTTTTGAAATGATAGAATCATCCTTATTATTTCGATAGGAAAAGGATATCACAAGTTTCATAATTGATGCTACTCATTTGAGTGCAATTACTCTTCTTTTTTTTTCAACCACTTAAGTGCCTTAATTTCTAAAAAATTACTCACTTTAGTTCCAAAACTTTCAATTGATCACTTAAGTGCCATAACTTTTAAAACACATTCACTTAGTTGTAGAAAATTTGACATATTACGTGTCGATGCATTGTGTGATGATGCCTCACGAATCCTAGTATAATGAGTATGAATAAGCAAGTGATTAAATGCTTTGATTCTTCATCTGATGATGCGTGTACATAGGTTTTGAAATGATAGAATGATCCTTGTTATTTCAACAAGAAAAAAAAAACATCACAAGTTTTATAACTGATGGTGCTTATTTGAGTGCAATTAATTTCTTTTCAACCACTTAAGTACCATAAAGTATTAATAAGCAAGTGACTAAATGCTTTGATTCTTCATTTGATGATGCGTGTACATAGGTTTTGAAATGATAGAATGATCCTTGTTATTTCAACAAGGAAAAAAAAAACATCACAAGTTTTATAACTTATGGTGCTTATTTGAGTGCAATTAATTTCTTTTCAACCACTTACGTGCCATAATTTATGAAAAATTGTTCACTTGAGTATCAAAACTTTCAATTCACTTTTTTTTTGGGTCAAAAATTGATTACTCAAGTGCCCTAACTTTTAAGAACGTTTAATTAGGTGCTGAAAATTCGATGTAGCATAGCACTTGTGGTGAACATTTTTTGAAAATTATTACACTAAAGTGATCGATGAAGAAATTATATGGTAGTCAAGTGAAAAAAAAAAAAAAAAAGAAGTTATGACACTCAAATGAATGCCACACATGTATTAAGATATTTAAACAATCAAAAAAAGTTATGTTATGACGCATCATACAAAAGTTATAACACTTATAATGTCCTTATCCCAATTTTGACTTAGTCAGTCTTGTAAATTGTCTCGAAGGATGTAAGGATCCCTTTCAGCCGATTTTCTATAATAATGAGGCCTGGAAAGTTGAAGTTGGTTTTTACGAAAATAACCCTGGATTCGAAAGTTCGAAATTAATTTTCTTGAAAACATAATCATACAAGAGTTTAGAGACTCATATTTAATGGGTTGGTGTTTTGGCTCATATTCATGTTTTAATGAAAACAAACGACAGGAATTTACATAGCTTAATCGAAAATGCAGTAATGAGAATTCATTGTGCGAATGCTAAACCTTGGACCATATATCTCTGATTTTGCAATAGACCCGTCAACTTCACATAGTTTGCTTGCCACCTTTATGGTCCAATCGCTTTACGTTCACAAAACCAATTGGTGGCAATTCCATTGTCTTTCTTATGACTTCAATGGAAGTGGGAACAAACCAAACGATTTGAGTAAGAAATAAGTAATGGAATAAAAATTAAACACATGGATTAACGTGGCTGATGATGTGTCTATTTCATGGGAGAGATCGAAGAAATGGTTCCACTTTGATTGGCAAAGCTGAGACTACAATTGTTCAAGCACACTCGCTCATTAGTGTTTCTAAATTTGATGTTGGGGAAAGTATAGAGAAGTAAGAAGTAACACAAGTGAGAACTAAATTGGATAGGTTGGTCGCCACTTATAGGAATCAACCTAAGAGATAAGAGCACAACAAGACATCCTTCTTGTTCTCAAGCCAAAGGCTAAATGAATTATCAATCAAGTCTGCATTCTTATTCATTATAACATGTTTATATAAAAGGAACTTGGAGGAACCCTCCAAGTATGAGTAATTACTAAGACTCTTTAAGAGGACAAGACTCTAGAAACTTTAAACAACAATTACTAAACCTTGAAAATATAAGAATTAAATGTTGTTGGGTGTAGGTATCCAGGACTTGCTTGATCCAATGAATTTGAACATCCTCCAAAACACACGACTATCGAAGTATCGATGTAGTTACTTAAGTATTGGTAACTATGTGAGCGGTAACACTTTCATAGAACTAATATTGTCTCGAAATGCTCTAACATCATACACTTTTGCTGCACATAAATTCATCCCTGAGTTTTCATTGTCTTCATCTTTATGGTAAGGAAAAGATCCGCAAAATTGAACATTGCCGAAACAGCATACTCACCGAGGAGTTTAATCTTGTAGGCATTGTCTCTAATTCTTTACAGCACTTTGAAAGGACCATCGGCTCTAGTCTTCAACTTCCTGTGGTGACTGGAAGAAATATTTTCTTTCTATGATGTAACCAAACCAAATCTCCTTCCTTAAAGGATGCGGGCTTCTGACGCTTATTGGCTCTCTCTTGATACTTCACATTACGCTTTATGATCCTTTCCCAAATTTGCTCATGAAACTTCTTTAGATAGTGAGCATGATCCTCAACATCTCCACTAAAATGTTGAGAGATGGGAAGTTGAGCTATGTCCAAGGGACTAATAGGATTCTTCCTATACACAACCTCAAAGGAACTTTTTCTGTTTGTTTGTTTTGAAGACCGGTTGTAAGCAAATATAGCCTAAGCCAAAGTGGTGTCCCATTGACGCAAGTTACTTCTGGGTAAGCTCCTTAAAAGATTTCCCAAACTCCGATTAATAGCTTTAGTTTGTCCATTGGTTTGGGGATGATGAGAAGAGCTCAATTGAAGAGTTGTACCTAGCTTCTTCCAAAGTGTATGCAAAAAATGACTAATAAACTTTGAATCTTGATCAGATGTCATTGTTTTGGGAATACCGCGAAATTTCACAACCTCCTAGAAGTAGAGATTCGCCGCATGAGTAGCATCCAAGGTTTTGCTACACAACACAAAATGAACTATTTTGTAGAATCAATCAACGACCACCATAATCAAGTGTCCACCTCTTTGTGTCCGAGGTAGACCAACCACAAAATCTAGGCTCACATCTTCCTAGGGGGCAGTTGGGACTAGTAATGGAGTATACAAGCAAGTGTTTTGACTATGGCTTTTGGCAATGTAACAAGTTCGACACCGCTTCACATGTCTCATAACATCTTTTTCCATGTGAGACCAATAAAAACTTTCTTTGATAAGAGAGAGTGCCTTGTCTCTTCCAAAATGTTCAGCTAATCCTCCACCATGGGCTTCATTGATAATAGCTTCCCTTAGAGAAATTCTTAGTATGCACAAACAATTATTCTTGAAAAGAAATTCATCTTGCAACCAAAATTGCGGAATTGGACCCTTTGAACAATCTTTCCAAGGTTTGCCCAAAGTCTGGATCATCTTCATAAAGCTCATTGATCATATTGAAACCTAAGACCTTCACTTGCATTGTGGATAGCAAGGAATTCATATGGCTTAATGCATTTGCCACTCGATTAAGAGTTCCAGCTCTTTGCTTGATAAGAAAAGTGAAAGCTCGAAGAAACTCTACCCACTTGGCATGCCGATTGTTGGGCTTATGTTGAGTATTTACATGCTTCAAGACTTCATGGTCTAATTAGAGAACAAACTTTTTGAACAATAGATAATGTTGCCAATGATCTAAAGCTCTAACAATAGCATAAAATTCTTTATCATAAGTAGAGTAATTCTTGTGAGAATTATTCAACTTCTCACTAAAGAATGCAATAGCCTTTCTCTCTTGACTAATAATCGCACAAATTCCCACATTAGAAGCATCACCATCAACTTAGAACAAGTCTGCAACTTCTCACTAAAACAAGTCTGCATTCTTATTCATCATAGCATGTTTATATAAAACGAACTTGGAACAACCCTCCAATTATGAGTAATTACTAAGACTCTTTAAGAAGATGAACTCATAAATAAGGACTCTAGAAACTTTAAACGATATTTACTAAACCTTGAAAATATAAGAAATAAATGTTATTGGGTGTAGGTATCCAAGACTTACTTGATCCAATGAATGTGAACACCCTAAAAAGCACGCGACTACTGAAGTATTAGTATGATTACTGAAGTATCAGTAACTATGTGATCGGTAACACTTTCCTAGATCTGATAGTATCTCGAAATGCTCCGGTGTCAAAATCCTAAATTAAACCTAAACCCATCAAATGCAATCATGAGAAGGGAGTTTTCTCACGCTCTCAAATCTCTTGAATGATAGACAGTTCTTGATACTCTCTATGTTCGTCGCAATTTTTCACACATATTAAGCACTCTCACTATGCAAACCAAACCAAACTTGTTTAGCTTCTATGTTTGGATCCAAAATAATTGCCGAATACACGACCCAAGTTAGTTGATAGAATTCTTCCCATTTAACCCTAATAGTGTCGTCGGCAACCAGTGACATTAGTTCAAGATTGTATGAAGCTAGTTTGTCATACCTTGGGTCTAGCAAACTTAGGGTTTCATCGATTTTGTCTAGATAAGCCACATCAAAACCGGAGGAAGCTGTTGTCACACCCCGATCCTCAAGTGCGCGCTCATCCCTCTTTGATTGATAAAAATTTTGTGACTTCCTAGGACAATTCACCGACCCTTTCTTTTTATTACACATGTGGAAGCGAATAATAAATCCCCTAACGGTAATCATCTCGGGATAGAAAAGCAGGACAACATATTTTCAAACAAAACATGCTTTTAAATACACACCGAGTTAAATACAAAAGTCTACCAACACAAGACTTCAAATAACCAACTCTCAAAAAAACTTCTCTATCTAACCTACGCTTCATATCACCTCAGCTCGGCTCTAGGCCTTCCACCCTATGGTCCTAAAAAATGAAGCCCGCGGTGGGGTGAGATATAAATCTCAGCGGGTCCACTCACTAAACCCCAATTAGGAGGGTAATATGCCTAAGACGTCTTAATCATACAATTATACAATTACAGAGGCTTACCTTGGCCTCAGTTCCTTCCTGCAGGTCAACACAGTTCATATCACAATCATGTGTATATAGCAAATTCACACACCAATTTGGAATGTCTCAAATCACATCTCCACCAATCACCACACCTCAATCAATTTTGCATTTCAAGTGATTATAGACCCATGAACATGACCTAATCATCATATGGTGGATCTGACATGCAGCGGAATTATCCGTCACAATTATCCGTCACATAGCGGATCTATCCGTCACATAGTAGACTTATCTGTCACATAGCGGATCTAACTAACATACAGTGGAATTATCCATCACATAGCGGATCTATTCGTCACATAGCGGATTTATCCATCACCTAGCTAAGCGTCATCTCGCTCCATCGAGCACGACAACATCTACCTCAAGACGACTTTCCATTTGAAAGCATTGTTCACCCGACACATAGCAGATGACAAAATCCCTTAACCAACACACGATTATTAAGCATAAGCTCTAGGCATGTCACAAATTAACCATACATCATCAATTATGCACAAACAACAAGCATTGCACCAACAACACCACAACCATGGCATAACCATTCGCGCCTCATTACGCATAATCCTCCAAGCATAACACAGAGTAACCACATCACCAAATGTGCAATTTCCACCAAGCAAAGCATCAAGAACCATCACAAAATCATAACTGGCCCTAACCGGCAGAACAAGCCTACTCTTGTGTCTCCAAGTTTAAATCCAAAAACCTAATCAAACAAGTTCTGAAAATTCCTAAATTTGAATATGTTTTAATAGATTCATTCGAGAAGACCACTTTCAACTTAGATCTTTGGCAAAAGGTCAGCTGGAGCAGAAACTGGAAGAAGAGAAAACTGAGGGGGAAAAGGCTACGAATTGCTTAGCGCTTAAGGAGGGAAGAGAGAGGGATGTGAGGGCCGGTCTCTCTAGTTTCTCTAATCTCTCCAAGGCCTCAATAATGGAGAAAGCAAGCTGGTTTAGGGAGAAGAAGCAGCTGGCTGAAGAGGACCCACCATTTGGCCACAAAAGTCTTTAATCTCGTCCCCATTCACTCATCACATGCCCCCACTAGGTCAGCCCTTATCCTCAGCCACTTCTCTCTCCTCGATCTTCCTTAGGAAGCTTCCCAACATGGCTGAAATGTTGAACCCCTCCAAGGCTACGAATTTTATACATTTCTTCTTCAATTCCATTCAATTCTTACTCAAATCAATCCAATTGAAGTCCAAACAAATCAGCCAAGGTGTCCAAACTTAATTCACATTTTTCCTTGCCCATATAGATCCCACTTGACGACCAAAGATGCGACCAAAATGGTCCCTCGAAGTTCTCAATCCAAAATGGCATAACTTTGATTTTTCGCCGAAAATCTCGGTTTGTAGAAAAATTTTCGGAAGATAATTTGACATTCCTAAAATGATTTATGACATAACAAAACTTTCAATTTCTGAAATCATATTTAAATTTGCGGTTAATTTTTATACGGTGCGATTTTAGCGTGACCTAGGCTATCGGGTAGCTTTTAGAAATTTTTAGTGTAATTGACCTATGATTAATTTTCTTCTAGCCACAATGTACCACTTCGACATATTGGCAACTCTCGGTGGTCGTGAAAATCTCAAGGGTTTAATTACGGGCACAGGGTACCCAAAACGACAAAAAAATCGATCTAGTGCTGATCAATAAGAATTTTGCAAATTAGGTGGAATCACCCACACTTTGATCACATATCTCAATCGAATCGACCTACCCCTAATCTCTTATCGATTTTAACTATGCCGTAATGACCATTGTAGACTAGCACGGTCAAATAGTTGATTTTTGGTCTAATTCTCAAGTCCATTGTATTAAAATCTCTTAATGACTTTCCCAGATAGTCTAATTATCTTACGAGTAATCGGCTCTGAAAATAGCACTATAGGCACGTCGATGAAAGGCCCGATTCATTCAATTGAAAATAGGACTAAAAGTTCATGATGTCACAGCTAAAGAGGGTTCAGCTATGTTTGGATGCGTGGTATTTTCCATGATTGGGGATAGCCTTGCGGTCGGTTCGATGGCACCATTTGCTGCAATGGTGTTGTAGCTCAAGAAATCAGTAGTTGTGCACTTGATGAACAATCAGAGCCGCATATCACAAGCATGACGATGCTGGTCCCAAAACCTATTGGAAAGTATATCAATAGCATTGAGGTTGTCGAACATCAGTTGTAGAAGGGATTGATAATCGGTTTATAAGTGTAAGGGAAAATCTCACCATTTGAATTAGATTTTGGAATAAGAAAGGTTCAATACTACCCAACAAGTAACAATGCAAACCTCAACTGTATTGGTACCAAGTCAACATTTGACTACTATGATGTTTTGTTGACAATTTAGTTGTTTCAGTACCATCCACATCTACCCCAATGCTAGGCAAGTTGTGGTCGTCATCAACGATGGCGATAACATTGTTCTTAAACCTTGCGATGCTTCACTAAGGGGGCAGGCCTCTTCCCTGTTCTTCTTCTTCCTCCTCTGCCTCTTATCCTTCATCATCTTGCCTTTCGATGATTCTAATTCTTGTAGATCATTTTCGCCAAATTGAAATGGCTTGCTTTTTTTTTTTGGGGGTTTGATTTTCATTATTCTTTTTAATCGAAAGAAAATTATATCTATTACTCAAAAGATTACATGAGAAGTATATGGACTTCATACAAAGGTAAATCGAAGTAGAACAAAGCTTGGAAAACATAGAGTTCGTGTTATAAGAGTAGTTGATCTTACCGGACTTCTTTTTCTTCGAGTCTACCCTATGTTGCAATTGAGAAAGTTGTGTCGGTGAAGCCCTCGATGTTGTCCAAGGGACCCTTGGAACCTCAGACGGGTCATCATCCTTCACTTTCTCCAGGATCGATTCAAGATTCTCTTTGTATTAGGCCCACCAGCTATCAAAGTAGGAACTGTATGGTAATTCCACTTAATGGAGAATTGGCATAGTGATCTATGACAAAACAATGTGGCACAATATTGAGGAGAATAGATGTTAAAGCCTTGAAGAGGGAGGTCGATAGGAGTTGACACATGACGCCTTTTTCCATCAAAACGTGCCTTAGTTGATGAAGTATCTTTTTACTGTAATTGATTCTCTAGCTTTTTTAAAATTGAGACTCGTCCTGTGATAATTCCGAATGGGAACCATATCAATGGAGCACAAGGGACATAAACCCTTCGATGAAACTGAATGACATAAAAGATTCTACCGAAATTTAATCAATGACAAAGTGCAATGACAAATATATAACGTCAAAATTAATCGTCGACAAGATAACTAAAATTATTATTATAGTGCAAAAATTGAAAGATATATAAATTATAATATGATAAAATGATGAGGGATTTTTTTTTTTTTACAATAAATAGTCTACCAATATATCCTCTAATACTCCTCATAACTTCGATTTTCAGTCCCGCAAAATAGCATCCTCACATCTCCTCAATAGTCAAACGCATGTCAACAAGACTGGCGTCAAAAGAATGAAGTGAACTCTCTCAAAAGTAGCACAAGCAAAACGCACTTACCTTTCAATAAATGAGAAAAGAAGTACACCCTAAGTGTCAAAACTTGACAAGAAGAGACATTTAAGTGCCAAAAATTAAAGGTACTTAAATGCCAAAAGTTAAGAAAATGACACTTAAGTACCATCTTCAACGAATCCCGCTGGAAATTTACGTGGTAATTTTTTTTTTTTATTTTTCTCGCCTACGTGGTTTGTCGAAGAGCTGATTCAGCAAAAAAAAAAAGAAAAAGAAAAACGGCGTTGTTTTGACGTGGATTTGAATTTTAATATAAAAATTAATAAAAATTAATTATAAAAAGTTAATTAAAATAGATAAATAAATTAATTAATTAAAAAAAGGGGGAGGGAGGAAGAAGGCGGGCTGAGCCCTTGCCACCATCGTCTCCCCACTATTGTTGGGAAAGGCTAGCGAAGGTGGGGAGAGGGTCAGCCAGGGGCCAATGACCCCAGCCAACCGGTGGTGAGGATGGCAACCCTTCCCTAGATTTGGCAAGGGCCGGCGGCCATCGCCAAGGCTCAGTGACCTCGATCGATCCTCTCCCCCCCCCCCCAACCATCGTCGGCCCTTCTTGGTGACGGCAAGGAGGCAGTGACAGCGAGGGCTCGGCCCTAAACAACGTGCCTCATTTCTTCCTTTTTTATATTTTAAAAAAATAAATGTTTAAAAAAATTAGTTTAAAATTTAATTTTATTAATTTTTATATTAATTATTTATCATGTCGAAGCAAAATGATGTCATTTTTGCATTTGTCTAGCCACATTAGCGTATAAAACGATGTCGTTTTGCACTTACCTCACCAAAAAACCGCTACGTCAACATTTTGACCGGATTTTCTCGCCGTTAGCACTTAAGTGATCTATTTTGTTCCGATTTTGGTACTTAAATGTCACTTTTCTAACTTTTAGTATTTAAATATCCCGCTATGTCAAGTTTTGGCTCTCCAAGTGTTCAACGCTCAATGAATGAGTATTTGACCCACTATTCAATCAAAAAAATCGTAAGGCGCAAGGGGCCAATGGCCCACTACACAACAAACCAGTCTCGCCTCGCTGTCCGGTGGACTTGGGCCTCCAGGAAGCAAAAGAACAGCCCCAGGGGGGGGGGCGAAGGGGGGGGGGGGGGCGCGGGGGGCATAGCAGCACACACTCATTGGGTGTGCTGGCACCTGGCACCGATTTTCCCTATTATTATTTTTTCAAAAAATCATGTACTTTCTATATGTATTTGTAATCCTTCTTTGAGTGCTTGTTTCTCTTCCCTTCAATTGACCTGATTTCCGTGCTTACATTAAGTTTGTGATCTTGATTTTCCGAAAAAGTGTTGGGACCATAGATTTCCGCAAATTTGGTCGAAATGGATAGTCATGACAAAAGGTCGCGATACCTTCATTATTGAAACTTCAATCAAACTGATTCTTAAGACGGTCAAAATCTTGGTGGCTAGATGTATGTTAATTCATCACTTTATCTAGGAGAATGATAATTTTCTCATCCCCTCAAGATTAAACAGTTGTAGTAAAAAAAAAAAAAATCACAATATTCATGATTCGACCCATCTGACTTGGTCAGAAATTTGGAAAGCTCTTGCGCAACAAGGCTAAATTATGCCAATAAATCATAATTTCAATGAAGTTTATTATTTTTTGAAATATATTGAGGAAGAGAAAAGTGACCAGATTCCCATATGTGATGCGTGTTTGTAGGGGATGTTTGCATATCAACTAGGGAATATTAAGTATAGAGTTACTCCTCGATGAAATTAAGGAAATTTGTAAAAAATAAGGAGAGCTCTCGAAAGCCTAATCCCCTTAGCAAAAATCTTAACTTTTAGCCTAATTTCAATTTTATCTTGAACTTTATTTTATCTTTAAAAACCCCTCAATTTTAAGTTCAGTCCAAATTTACCTCAATTTCCTTTTTGTCTGTAAAAACCCTTATCTTTAAATTCAGTTTTAAATTTACCCCGACCATTGTTTTGTCTAAAAAAAAATGATAATAATTTTAACTAAGTCCCAAATTTGCCCACCTTAGTCCTACGTCCGAAATTTGCCGTTTGTCATCTCTAATTTTCCTAATTTTTATATCAAATAACAGCTCATTTTGGAGATAATTTCCCACCTCATCTTGCTATTATGGATTTGTTGCCGACATTGAAATGCCACAACAAACTACTAATGGCGATTTCTGGGCAAAGGGTTAAACAGGAGTAGACTGAGATGAGATCGAAAGTTGGTGATTTCTTTAAAAAATGTACAGGGTAGAAGCGGGAGATCGGACCCAAAATTTTGAGGCTTTTATTTTAAGACAAAAGAAAAGTTGGTAATAAAATTGAGACGGGACTTAGAGTTGAGGGTGTTTGAGTGAATCAGGCCCTTTCCACAACCACACAAGCTCTTTCTTGAACTTTTACTAATCTTAATGGCTACCGTTAGATTGGTCTGTCATTACATAGGACGGGAGGACCGTAGATAGAGGCAGTGGTAGAAGAATCCACTCACACCTAAATAAACATCACTTATCGGTCCAATTAGCCCAAGCCGCTTGTGTCAAGGTCCTGGTCCAACGGTCCGGCCCAACTCCTTTATTGAAGCTGGCCCGTCATTAAAAATAAATAAAATAAATAGAGTTTTTTTAACTAAATAAAATAAATAGAGTTGGCAATTTCAGTTGTGTTCCTATGACATAAATTTAAAGAGTGCATTATTAAATGGATTAGCTCAAATATGACCCCTTAAATTAATATATTGAAAAATCCAACTCAAACATATCTTATTTTCAAACGGTTAGTCCGAACGATGTCTCATGTAAAGCGTTTTATTCAAAGAATACGATTTTTGTCGATTCCCTAAAGAAAAAAAAGCAGCAACAAGATTATGTTTTCTGATATCTAAAGCGCTTTATACTATTGTAGTTGGTTCAGAGAATAGGTTAGTATTTGGCTAGACGGGTCAATTTCAAATTTAAAAAAAATTACATTTCAAAATGATCCTTTTATCAATCAAGTCAAGTAAGTTCACAAAATTACTATACCGACATAATTGATATAAATCTTTATTGCTGGTCAATTTCAAATTTAAAAAAAATTACATTTCAAAATGATCCTTTTATCAATCAAGTCAAGTAAGTTCACAAAATTACTATACCGACATAATTGATATAAATCTTCATTGCTAATTTCCGGGTCACTTATGTGCTGTAAATTCATGGTCGTCGAAAATCGCTAGACTTGTGATAAACCCTAATTTCCAATCGATTATATATATAAAGTTCAAATATAAAATAATTACTCATAAAAAGAATAAGTTATACATAAAAATAAAAAATTACAGATCAAAAAAGTTATAATTTTTCTGTGCTATATATCTCTTCCTTATTTTTGGGCTGGGCCAAACAGCCAGCTAGGGTTTCTCACGCTCCCACCCCCCACCACTACCACCACCACCATATAAAAGCGCCTCATCGCCGCGGCTCCTTCTCGCCGGCTGCAGAAAGAAAGGAAGAAAGGAGAAACCCTTGCAGCCCCAAGAAAGAGAGAAGCTCTGCCGCGAAGATGGTGAAGTTCCTGAAGCCCGGGAAGGCGGTGATCGTGCTCCAGGGCCGGTACGCCGGCCGGAAAGCCGTCATCATCCGGAACTTCGACGACGGCACACGGGACCGCCCCTACGGCCACTGCCTCGTCGCCGGGATCAAGAAGTACCCGAGCAAGGTCATCAAGAAGGACTCGGCCAAGAAGACGGCCAAGAAGTCGCGGGTGAAGACGTTCGTGAAGCTCGTCAACTACCGGCACCTGATGCCCACCCGCTACACCCTCGACGTCGACCTCAAGGACGTCGTCAACCCGGACTGCCTCCAGAGCAAGGACAAGAAGGTCACCGCCGCCAAGGAGACCAAGAAGAGGCTCGAGGAGAGGTTCAAGACGGGCAAGAACAGGTGGTTCTTCACCAAGCTCAGGTTCTGATTTCGAGAGATGGGTGTCTGTGTTAGGGGCAAGATTTCGAGTTTCATCCTTTTGTCTTTTTTTACTATATATGGATTGAGCGAATTGGTGGACCTGGATTGGATTGTGGTGGTTTATTCTGGAGCTTGACCCTCTCTTTCAATTTTGGATATGCTGTTACTATTAGTGTTCTTGGCTTTTGGATCTGCTTCGTATTTGACAGAGTATTTCCTGCGTTTGAGTGCTTGGAAAAGAGTGCACTAGATGCGTTCGTTGCTGGTGCATTCTACAGTTGGATCGTGTGCCATTGAATTGATGTTGTCGCGGCTTGTTAGGTGGGCTACTTCGAAGCTTCTGGCATTTACTGTGCTGGTTTATTGGATTGCTTTCGCACTTTTAGGTGTTACATTCAGCTGCATCAGATTAGGGTTCGCACCTTTGTTGGTTGTGATTGAAAGCAGTACTTAAAGAAAGGAAAGTGTTGAATAGTGAGTAGGGGCGAGTTGTTTGTTCCTTGACTCTGCATTCATATGACTAGTTGGCCCTTAGGAATTGCAGAGTCTTAAGCGTTCGATTCTTGAGAAAAGAATCTTGTTTTGTGCCTGCAATGGAGGAAGTTCAAGGCAACTTTAGATGAAACTAATGAAGTCGTTGGTAGTTTATTGGTTGTGGCAGGACTATCTTTGTGCTTTAATCCTTAATTATTGTCAGGTTGAAATATTCTCCAATGCTAGGACTATTGTTCTAATTAGGATATCGTTCATTGTCCTTATGATTTTGTCTTGGGCTTTAGTGTTTGGTCATTGCAGTTTGTGATCCTTCTCTGCCGGTTTGGAACTTGAGAACAGAATCGGGCTGCAAGTGACTAGTCCTGTTGCATGATTGTTTTTGCATCCCTTCATGTGTGCCGTCATGCTATCTCAAGGCATATATACAACATTACATATCGATGTCTCCAACGTATACGTCTCTGAAGGATTTCCTCTTTCTGTCTGTCCCATCGAGGGTCTCTCTCTCTCTCTCTCTCTCTCTCTCTCTCTGCCCCCCTTGTGTCTGCTGTAGCACTCTTCCAATAAGAATGACAATAATCCAAGCTTAAGCGGAGTCAATTCGGTAGTTGATTGGTAAGTGTGAACTCCAGTACAGGCTTGTTATCAGTTTGCTTTATCCCGAGTAGTAACCCTTTTTATCTGTTAGGACAAGTTCACAAGGAAGATAGGTTTTAGTCTCTGGTATACTCGAAGTGCTGAGGGCATTTGCCAATGGATCAAGTTGCCGTGGCAAGTTTTGATGGATCCTTTCTTGCTCTCTTATAATTCTAGCTTAACTCTTATAATTCTAGCTTAAGTACATTTCTCTTAGAGTTTCCTTCCGTGTGCTCTGGCATTGTGAAATAGAGAAAAAGTCAAATGTCCTTTACCAGTATCAAAGTTGGCCAGCAGCATTTCAATCCTCAAAGTTCAGAAATTTGAATGTCTTATCAGTCAAGAGAACGAAGATTCATCTTAAATCGGTATGAGACGGTCTAATAGACTTTCTGATAAGTAGAGTAACCAACTTGTCTTTCTTAGACGTGTAGTCGTAGTCACCCTTTAACTTCCCTTTGTACCAACAGTTCCAGTTCAACAATTGCGGAATGCCGACTTTAATGACTAGACATCTACGAATCTAAATTTGTGGCAGGCTGAGCATGACTGACAAATCTTTGAACTGGATGGTTTCCTCATCTAGCAATGCTGCATGTAACGAGATGAAGTTCATGGCATGTTTGAATCATTTTCATCGGTTTCGAATTCCAAGCAACTCTATAGATAGATTAACCGGTGACTCTGGTTCGTCAAATTCTTCAGTAGGCTCCTGATTCTCATCCAAAGGATTTTGAAAAGCTTTTCTTTCCGACTTACTTTTGCACAGGTGCAACCTTTCGTGATTATTTGACCATAATTAGGTTGGAAATTAATTTGAAAGCAAACCAAATGAAATTATAGGACGTAAACAAATCGTATCTGGATACCCACAATCCTACAAATTGTCATTTGTGTCTGGAAAGGCATGATGTACAAGGCACGAACACAAAACGAAATAGAAATGTCTCTGGACACGTTTCATGTGTCTAGACACATTCTACTTGCTTCAACCAGAATGCTCAAGTGGTTCCATATGGTCTTAGAATATAATTTTCACCAATCCAACGTACCGTCAAAATTGGCTCGGTTCGGTTAATCAACGTAATATTCAAAAGGTCTTCCACGGTCAAACATAATAAACTTAGGTTTTGGTTGGGTTCAGTCCCATTTAACAGTTCAGGCTCATTAACTCGATCCCAATTGCTGCCAGATAACACAACTGATCAAGGGCTCCTCTTTAGGACCTTCATACAATCTCCAGCCTCGCGCTTTCTCTTGCAAAGCAATTGTTTCCTTCTTTTCTTCTATTTTGTTTGGCCCCAGTTCTTCTAACCCAATAAACCCTAACAATGTCTCGGATCTATAAGATCCAAATCCCTCTTTTGAGATTCAATTCAAGCATATTATTTAACTTTTCTCTCATCAGTCATCGTTGTCAAAGCTCTTCTGGCAAGTTCTTTTGGTTCTCACCGATCTTCCAATACTGTCAGCCTCGGGAACGGTCCTCATTGCCTCACGAGTCATACAGAAGCCCCCTTCGCCACTTTCGGCTAAATTTATGGAGGTTTGTGTTGGGGGGCAGCAACCAAAAAAAGAAAAGAAAAGAAGAAGAATAAGAAACAAAAATGCATGTAATTACATCAGACTACATAATTATCAAAGTTTTGTATAAAAAAGAAAAACCAAACCTCATCCGAAATCATTTCTCCTCCAAATCCTTTAAGCTCCAATCTATGCCGTAAGGGAAATAGAGTATGAAGGGCAAAAAGGTGATTAAAAGACAGGCTTACTTTAAGGATCTGGATTCTAGACTTAGGAGTCAAGGACACATGTATATGAGCCTACAGAACATTTATCCCATTCAAGTAAGGTGAGAAGCTAGATGGTATGATGGTTCATGCTATTGTGAGGCAAACGCAGGTGAACGACCAAGGTGAAGTGACATGTAACATTTGGAAAGTTCAGGACGTAAACTGAAACTTTTGAAAGGAAAGGGTTAGAGCGAGATGAGAGTTAGAAAAAGGTTAAAAGGTCATTCATGATTGGGCCGAGAGATCAAAACAAAACTTTCAATCTAATCCAAGTCATGGTGCAGCGAAAGCATTCCATTTAAATATTGCTTCCTCACTATCCTGTACTTCTCCAGCAGCAACCTGTACATAGGAAGTACATCCTCCAACAACACTTGCTTACAGAACTCAGATTTCACCGTCAAAAATGCTGCTTCTAGTGTTTCCTTTTCCTCAGGATGTAAACCAAATATGTGCTCTGCATCCACATCACATACATAATACTCATACCTTTCATCGGCTTCTTCTTCTTTGCGGTTGAAACTTTCAAGCCATCTTATTCTCCTAAATGGATCTTCCTCCTTCTGAATCGACCTCTCCATACTCTGCAGTGTCTCCTTGAACTTAGATGACTCGTTAATCTTATCAATTAGATCTCTGAAAATGGCAACCTGGCTTTTATAAAGCCTGTGGTTGGTGTCCCTAGAAAAACAAATTGAATTGACCAAGCAAGCTTTGCGAAACATTGGATCAGCATCACCAAGTAACATGATCATAAAGTGCAAAAGCCTAATGCAAGCTGTGTATGGAGTCCCAGTCATCAAATCAGAAGATAAATGTTGCTTCAAGTTCTGAGACCAATGATGCAAAGCAACGTGAATAAATCCCTCCCACCTGCATCAAAGCGAAGCTGTTAATCAGATGTCAAAAATCTTCAACTACTGGTACATTTTGAAGACCACAGTTACCATTCACCAACAAAAAGCAAGGATTTCATGTCAACTTAAACAACTGAATGCATGTTAGTTCGTCCATTGGATTATTCGTCATGTGATATGGATGGACAAAAACTAAAAGATGTGCCTCGTAACAAAATTGAATTGAGTGACAAGATGCTAGGCCAACAAGGTGATATGCGGAAACTGTTCTTAAGGCCAGGAGAAAGAGTTTATCAGTGCAGACTGCTAACGGTCACCCTGAAGTCGTTTCATAAGAAATTGATTTTCTTTTTAATCTCCTAATACAGACAGATAGGACATGTTAAGAGCAAAGTAATCATTTGTAATGTGTACTTGGACTTTTATCATAAAGTCAAGCGTCCCTCTCTTCATAAATCTCAAGTTATTGCTTGGAGAAGGAAAATATGATCTTTGCTGCAGATGCTTAGTGCAATAGCCACTTTGAAAATTAACAAACTAGTATAGAGTGATTGGGCTTGTTAGTTAATTGATAGAAGATTATGAGTGATAATATCCTAAGGCAAAACATAGATTCTTTTCTTGACAAACAAGCCATCCGATTTGGTAATGCACACATTGCATGTCCAGAAGGACAACTTCACTGAAATTCAACACTTCATTGATGGCAAATGTAGATTTCATATCATAACCAAGATAATCATGCAATAGAAGGAACAATAAGCTTGGAGAACACAGGCTAATGCATAAACATCCAATTTACAAAATTGCATTGACAGAATATCCTCATTTCTGCAAATATAAACACAGCATACGATATCGACTCAATTTACCATATACCTCTTATCAATAGTTGTAATGCTTAACACAGGATAGTATATCCTCCAGGAAAGAAATATGGTTACCAACCCATTGTTACATGGAAAATCTTAAAAGTAAAACTACTTACCATCATTAATGCATCTACTTGATGTTATATCATCACTATTTCAAAGATGCAAATATCCAAAAGCAGGTTTCTCCAAAAATCAGAAAAGAGCCATATCATTAGCAATTATTGCATAAGCTACCCATCAAACTAGATAAAAGCATCAGCAGGCTAAGACAAACAAATTAGCAACATATAGTACTCACTCCAACATGAACTTTAAAATCATGGCAGTTTTAGTTAAAATTTCAGAATGGAATACAAAAAGAGTCTCTAAAAAATGCCCACTTTACATAATAACAATAAACATGAGAAAATAAGGATATAAGGACTTCCCATGCAATCAAACAAGAAACCATGCAAACAAGAACTTACTCAAATGGAGCTTCAACCTCAATGGCAAGTGTTAGGTGTAAGGAAAGACCAGCAGAATCTTTTTGTACATCATTAGTAGTATGAGCCTCGTGAACGTAACCTCTGGGAATGTACAATATATCTCCTTCCTTCAGCAGAATTTGCATGCATGCATTTGGTACAGCATCAACATTTGAACCTTGGGAGCCATCAAGAGGTTCATATAAACGAGGTAAAAGCTTATTCCTTGGAGAGGAAATTGTCCACTGTTTCATTCCCATAAGTTGACACACAAGAACACAATGATCATCATAGTGCTGTGCCAACCCCTGAGAATTGTGCGGTGTCAAGTAAAGATTGGCACCTACAGATGGTTGACCAAACAAAGATGCTAAGCCTTCAGTGATAGCAGCGATGGACTTAAAGCGGAACTCCATACCACGCATAGCCACTGTATAACCATCTTTGTAAGCTTCATCACATCTGAATATATCATCAAAGCTAAGCACATGAGGAGACTGGGTGCAAGAACTCAAGCTCTCAGGGAAAAGATGTTTCTCAGTGTTGGAAAGCCTCTCTGCTTTTAGCACCCTTATATCCTGCTGGTAGATTATGGACATACCCAAGCTATCTCTCTCATTTTTTAGGAAATTGAAGATGTCCAACTCATCAGAAGCAATAGGTGGGCAGGAGACCGCACAATGGAGGACAGAAGAGAAAAGATGGTGAACAACATCTTTAGGATTAATGCAATTCAAAAAAGAGTTAAGTATATTCTCCCCATCCACAGCCCTTGAGGTCCTGCTTATGAGAAAAGGTGATACTTCCCAATAGCCCTCTATAAAATCTTCGAAACTAGACAGTGGTAACCCAAAAATGCTTCTCCTGATTTGATCAATTGGCAGAAAAGTGGTACATTGGACTCTAATAGAAAGTCTGAAAATGCTCTCAGCCAGATCGTTCACCCTCATATTGCTCAACGAGTCTTTTTGCTGGCTGCACACTGTAGAGTTGTACATTTGAGGATGCAGTTTAGTCCACAGCTCTTTCAAAAGGAAGAAGAAACTTTCAGAGAGCTCAGATGGAACTCTTTCCAATTGCTTGATATTGCAGGAGTTAACAAGTACAATAACAGCATCAAGAAGTGAAACAGGAAGTTCATGTTCCTGTGCAGCTGTAATGTGACTCCTAGCGAATCCATTGTCCACTGGGAATAACACGACAGAATCCACAAAACATTTGGCCACCTGACGATAGCAAACCCTAGAGGATATGATGAGTCAAGCTGACGATAGACAAGGACATCGGCAATTAAATGTGTATTGAGTTAGAATAAGCCTACATTAGCTATTAAATTCAAACAAAAAAGTAAACCACACCACGTAAGAAGAAGAATTCTCAGCCATATTCAACTAAACAGCTAAAGTAACAACAGTACCAAAACTTCTCCCAAGCTTTGCCATATTATATCAACAAGTTCTTGAGTCAACCACAAGAGTTTTTTCATATATTCAAGTGATAGGTTGTCAGAACAGCAAACAAGATGGGAGATTGTAATTTGATGGATGGATATATAACAGAAGTGTGTCCCCCACAAAGCCCATGCACGGATCATTTAAACCAGTTCATAATTAATTGATTCACAATAAAATGAGAAGCTTTTTCAATCCATATAGAACGGTAGAACCTACATTATCATTATATAGCTGCACATAACATGCTCAAATATACAAACAATAAGCCATTTGCAGGCCAAAGTGCACAACTAGCTACGGCTTGATGAAAGAGTGTCATAAGTCTGAAACCTCAAGCCACTGAAGAAGGAAGAAAACACATACGTGGAGAAGTGAACGTAAGTATACATCCAGGAACTTGTCAACAATAGACTATGTTTAAAAAATGGGTGTGTGCCTTTCTCATCCTATGTCCCTTCTCAATCAAAGGAAAGACACCAATATAGCAACATGCATATAAACCATTAACAGACTTCATGCATCGTGTAATTATTCATACATCATAACTTCCCATGAAATTTACTTAAAAAGCCATTTCAAAGAAGCATCCAATGAGTCTGACAATAGGGCCTAGGTAGTTAATGACAAACAGTTTATTTGCTTAATATCATAAAGAAGAGAAGTTAGCAGTAGTCGACATCTGAAGCTTGATCAGAGGATAGATAATAGTGTGCCTATGCATCTCAACCAGTGAAAGCTTGACCAAATGAATCATTTTAAACAAGGATAAAGAGATCTTACTCATTTATCTCATGCATAAGCAGACTACACAATATCCAGAATAAAGCAACAAGGAAATTGTCCTGTTACATTAATTCTATCACATCAGTTATGACAACCATATTCCATCAGTGCATCTTAGAAAACACAGAAATGTAGCATAGTAGCAATTGTTGAGTTAGTACGTCATCCTAGATTTGATGCACCCAGGCCTCCATTATGATTAAGCTCTATGGATTACATTTTCTTTGTTTTGCAGCTGTCAAGTCATGAATGAGCAACTACCATAACCAAGACATGCAGTGATAGCCAAAAACATTGAAATGACGCTGTATGAGCTAGCAGCATTGGTTGCCATAATAAAGTTTACCTAACGTCTGGTTGAACAAACTGCGAAAGCCCAATATCAATATAACCATCTCGGGAGACATTCATCCTCTAAATGAAGCACGAAAAAACTCATTTTCGAATGGAAAAAAACCCATAAAAACCACCCAAAGTCCACATTTCCTCCACAAACAAATGATCAGTTGCAAAGCCTAATGGTACAATCATGCTCCTTAACAAACATACAACTAAAATGGTAGAACAGAGGAGAGAAATAAAAGAGGAAAAACTCACATGAGAGTCTCCAAAGCAGAATGCTCAAGAAGCCTCTGCCGCCCGACCAAACTAGTCGACAAATCGGAAACGGCACGACACGCACTCAATTTGACTCTCTTATTCGAACTCCTCAAACCCGATACCAGGCTTTCCAAAATTTCTGCATCCGAGGCGATTCGTTGGTTCATTTCGAACGAACAGAGCGAAGCCATTCCTACAACCTTAGCACAAAGACAGGCGATATCCTGATTGCTGTCAAGCACATTCAATCAAACGTCAAGCATATATATCCATGTCATGCTACCCTTAAAGATAACCTCGCAGAGTGATAATGTGTGCTTGAGAAACAGAGAGAGAGAGAGAGAGAGAGAGAGAGAGAGAGAGAGAGAGCTCACTTGGATTTGAGCAGTACAGGAAGCACGGAGAAGAGGGCAGCGAGGGGTATCTTCCGAAAGCTGGGAACTGGGGCGTCCGATTTCGAGAGAAAAGAGAGAACTTTCCGCAAGCATCGCATGACCAACGACGAGGAAGGAAGTGGGTCGGAGTGGCCTCGGCCTCCCGCGTTGATCTTGAAGACGGAAGCTAGAAGCAGACACAGAGCGGTGTCTGCATCGGCCGATCCGAGCGGGGCGGAGCGACATAATTCGGAGTCCCTTCTCCTTGTCCTCTTTCTCTTTCTCTGCTGGGTCTCCTCCATATTTTCTCTGCACCGATGGGAAGCTCCTTCAAGCTCGGGGACTTCCGTTCGCCTGCACAATCTCAGTCCTCTATAGAGTGATGACAATTTTGCGAACGGAGAGAATAATGTAAAGGAAAAAAAAAAAATGAAGTGTCATTCTTTTCTCAAATAAGAATGTGAAGTGAATTTTACTTTAAATAAAAATCTAAAGTGTTTTTAGTTATTTCAAATAAAGGCTTGAAGTGACTTTGATTATTTTAAATAAGGACCCGATTTCACCAATCCGACTTGAATTTCATGAATGAGAATGATGAGATTTCCTCAACTTGAGTGAACTCCTTTGGAGAGCCGATAACTCTTTTCGGTTTCTTTATCCTTGGAGCATAGATCACTCCTTGGTGGTGAACCAAGAAGTCCTTTATCCTTGGCCGGTGGAATCTTTAGGCCTCGGTGGTGAGTTTCTCCTATCCCGAAGTCCTTTATCATTGGTTGGTGGAAGCTTTAGGCCTTGGTGGTGAACTTCGTAGATCTCGATCCTCATCCTTGGTTGGTAGCGCTGCCTTTATACTTTGGAAGGAGATTGTTTTTATCTGTTCTTATTCCTTTTCATTTCTTCCCCGTATACTCCATACACTTAACCACAAAATTCCCCTAATAAAAAAATCTCCGTTCTTGAATCACTCAATCCATCACGAATCAAAATATTGGTATCAAATGGCTAAATTTTTTGACCTATTAAGGGTATTTTTGTCATTTGCATTTCACCTTTTTTTTTCTTTGCTTTTTCTTTTCCTAGTTCTTCTTCTTCCCATTTGTCAGTGGTTGACCAGCCACTGGTGATACCCACAGATGGCTAAGCAAGAGTCACCCCTGTTGGTAAGGGCCACCCACGCTGGCCACAAGTGAGGGATAGCCTCGCTTAAGCGTGGTGACCCTCACCCATGGGCCATCTGCAAGGTCGGCCCTCATCAGTCCCAAGTGAGGGTCAACCTCACGGATGGCCCCTAAGCAAGGATTGCCATCCCTAGGTAAGGCCATCCCTTCACCCAACCCTTTGTGGGCATTGCTAGTGGTCGATTGGCTACTGGTGAAGAGTAAGAAGAATCAACCAAAAAAATGGAAACAAAGAAATAACAAAAAAATAGAAAAATGACAAACGCCAAAAATGCCCTTAATTGCCGGAAAGACAGATCCTTATTTGAAATGAATATAGTCACTTCATGCTCTTATTTGAAATAAACATAACCACTTTAGGTCTTTATTTGAAATAACATCCACTTTAAACCCTTATTTGAGAAAATGAAGGCACTTCAGGTTCTTATTTGAAACAATGTCCACTTCGGATCCTTATTTAAGAAAAATAGGGTACTTTGAATCCCTTTTTAGAATTTTCCCTAATGTAAATGGCCACTAAACTACAATTTATTATGCAATATGTTTTTAAACTTTTGATTTGTATGATATAACCCTTGTATATTAGCTAAATATGCAATACTGTTGCTTAACATTTAATTGATTTAGGGATTGCATAAAAAATTAAGAGCTTATGATCAATATTGCAATTAAATCAGAGTTAAAGTAATTATATTGAAGAAATTAAAAGTTTATGAACGATAATGCATATTGAACTAAAATTCATTGATTATTTGCATTATTTGTCTTTTTTTCTTTTTTTAAAATGATTATCTCAAATAAAAGTTTAAAGTGATCTAAGAGATCCAATGTCATGATCAGGGCACTTTCGTCGAAAATATTAAATGTTCTCTCTCTAATCTCAACCAACTTAATCTTTTTTTTTCCTTTTTTTTTCAGAAGAACTTCATCATATTCTTCCTCCCCCTCTATCTCTGGATATCGATTTTTCCCTTTGTTTCTTGAGCGCCATACACACACAAAAGAGATTCTTCTAGTTCCCTCCCCATTTTCCTCTCCTTGACGGACGCCTCCTCTTTCTTCTTACTGGAGCCTCTTCTCTTTCTTCTTATTGAAGCCGACGCAAATTAGCGAGCTCTCTCTACAAGATTTTAAATTTTCATCAGCTTCTTCATTTTGCTTGGATGGGATACTATAGGGCAAGAGTGAATATGGTTCTAGACTAGTATATGAAATCAAAGAATTGGGCCAACTGAAACTTCTTTAATTCCAAGTTTCAAGATATATAGAGTAGATTCCAAATTCTAAAAATTAGGGAATCTGTATCGATAGGTAGGTTTCAGGTTTTAGGTAGATGAAACCTAAAACCTGAAACGAGTTTTTTGTGTTTTTTTAAGTTTATGTTTTCACATGATCTGCGATATTTCATAACATCGAATGATGAGTGTATAATTTGGAATTGTTAATTTGAGCTTCCATTTTTATGATGGAGATTTTATTTTGTCAATATTTCATATATTTTGTGTGTCTAAATATAAATTGTGGTTAATATATGGTTATTAAATATGATGATTCGTTGCAATCGTTTAATTAATAATGCAAGTGGAACTTGAATGGAAAATGGAATTGACTTAGGGTAGGTTCCACATTCTAAAAAATAAGAAACATGTTCCAATAGATAGGTTATGGGTTTCAAATGAAATATGTAAGAAACTTGAAATTACTTATCCTTACCATAGAAAAAACCAAATGAGAATGAGAATTTTCTCTCAAAAAATTACTGTTATTAGATGAAAATGCCTTTGACTATGTGATTGAAGCTCGCCAACCAATGAAAATTTGGGCAGCCGACGAGCTCAGCCTAGTAGCAACCACTTCCCATTGATCTCTCTTGAATTCCTTCGATCCAAATACTCTTTTAAGTCCCACCTCCTATCTTTTTTGTGGCAACAAGCCAGCATCTTGTCCATAACAACCCTATTTTAAGGGCGTGTATGATATGATTTTTCTGGATAAATTATAGACTGAATAATATAAAAAAGTATCGTAATCAATATTGGAAAATTCCTCATAAAATAAGGGATGATTTTGAAAAGATTTGTATAGAGACTCAAATAATTTAGGGTAAAAGCTACAAAAAAACTTCAAACTATGTCTATCTTGATATATTTACCCCAAATTTTTTTGTGACACAAAGAATCATAAACTTTTACATATATGACATATTTACTCCAAACTTTTATAAAACAAAAAACCTTAAACTTGTATGGCACATTTATCCCAAACTTGCCAACTATGATATAATTACTCCAAAAATTTTTGTGACATTAAAAGCTCAAAATTTGTATTCATGTGACATTTATCCAAAAAATTTGGTGTAACAGAAAATTTTTGGGGTTTTTCGTGTCGAAAAAAAGTTCATGACAAATGTGTCACATAAGTATAAGTATGAGGTTTTTGGTGTTAGAAAAAGAAGTTTAGGATAAATGTGTCACAATTGACAAAGTTTAAGATTTTTTGTGATTTTTTCCAATAACTTATTCAGGCATTAGGGTGAGATATTTTGCTTAGCCCCCCTTGGATATTATACATGAATTGAAAATAAAATGGAAAAACTAGAGAAAGGATTTGTCTATTAAATTGACCAAATCCGCGCGCCTCTTAAAGTTGGTCGTGTGATGTCTACGTGTTATATCCCTTTGTGTTAAGACTGTCACAACTTAGACCATATGTGACATCCTAATTTTTCAATTCTGCTTTCAATTGAATAAGTGGGCATTTTATCTTCGCGCCTACAGCTCTCTTCTCTGAGATGGCCATTCACGAGTGTCTATCAGGTGAAGCCGTTAAGTGATTCTTACACATCAAACTTGAGAATTCGACCAGGAAACAACTTTTTAATCGAGCTAATCTGTAAGGGTCATTATGGCACAATTAAAAATTGATTAGAGACCGGAGATAGGTCGACTCGACAAAGGTATGTGATTAAGTGTGGGTGATTCCACCTAATTGCACAATTCTTGTCGACCAGCACTAGACCGATTCTTCTGTCATTTTGATACCCTGTATATGCATTTGAAACCTTAAGATTTTCACGATAATCAAGAGTCGCCAATATGTCGAAAATGTACATTGTGGCTTGAAAATAATCAACCATAGGTCAAATGCACGAAAATTCCTAAAAGCTACTTGGTAGATTAGGACGGGTTAAGATTGCGCCAAAATGAAATTAACCATGAAATTAAACCCGAATTCAGAAATTGAGATTCTGTCATGTCACAATTTATTATAAGAATGTTGACTCATCCTTAGAAGATTTTTCTACAAACCGATATTTTTGGCAGAAAAGCAAGGTAAGGCCGTTTTTGTTCGGGAAAGTCAGAGAGCCGGTTTTGCAAGTTGGATCATATGATGGGGAAAATTCATGAGATGGATGATGACACCTTGGTGGATTTATTTGGACTTCAATTTGAGCTCAATTGGATTTATTTGGAAGAGGATTGAATGAATTTGAGTAAGATTGAAGAGGGAAATGTATCAAATTCGTATGCCATGGGGTGCATGACATTTTGGACCATTTGCCAAGATTGCTGGGGAAGATTGGTGGCTGCAAAGGGCAGAGGGTGAGGGCCATGGATGGTGGGGGCAAGCCAAGGGAGAGAGAGAGACAAGTGTTGAAGGCTAAGGAGCCTTTGGGGTCCCCCTTGTTCAGCAGCTCTTCTTCCTCCTTGAATTAAGGCTTTCTCCATTGTTGTGGCTTGGAGAGACCTTGAGAGAACCAGAGAAAACCGAGCACACCAGCCCCTCCACCGCCGCACTCCCGCAAGGCCACCGTTGGCCGTTTTCCTCCTCTGTTTTCCCCTCATTCCAGTTTCTGCTCCAGTCGACCTTTCACCAAAGATCCGAGTAAAACGTTAACTTCCCGGATGAATCAGCAAACGAGCCACCCATCAGCGCGAAGAAGACATCCAGCCCGTTCCAGAAAACCTTGCCGCTCGCCGAAACAATTCTCCGGCCGTCCCGTACTGCCGCCCGAATCCGAAGCTCGCCGGACCGTCTGGACTCGCCTGGTTCCACCTGTTTCGCCCATTTCGCGGTTATCAGCCATTTTCTCCCCATTTCGACCCTACCTCCACCCATACCAACCACCAGCAGGTCCCCCTTGACCCTCGGGAGCCGCCGGTTGCCGGCAAACCCCTTGCCGGAGCTCCGGCCAAGCCCGTTCAGCTCAGTTTCTCCTCCAGCGACCAATTTTTCAAAGTTGCAGAGGGTGTACGAATTTGTGGCTGATGTTCCAGCCCCGGGACCACCTTGGATTGCTGTGGTTGAGGTTCTTGAGCCTCCTTGCCGCTGTCCATCAGCCATAGGCCGCCTTTAAGCCGCTGGACCTTCATCTCTCGTTGTTTCCAGCCCTTTCCTCTGCCTATTCCAGCTTGTTCAGTCAAGATCAGAAGCAGAAGGCCAGCAAGGTTATGAAGACTTTGAGACCCGTTTTAGGTGTCTTCCTAGTCTCCGTTGGTGTCACTACTTCGAGGTTTATCGACCGCCTTGGCGTTGTGGTTGCCATGGACTCACCGGTTCGCGAAACCAGTGAGTTTATCCTCTAATCCTTGCTTTGTAAGTTAATTATGCTTAAGGGGTATTTAGATTATTCTAAGTAGGTTTAGGTGGTTAGATTAGATTATTTAAATGTTAGTTAGATTAAATGTATGATTAGTTTAGTGGTTGATTAATTAGGGCTAATTGTATGTTTAAATTAGTGTAATCTAGTTTAAGCCATAATTAATTATTTTTAATTAAATAATTATTTCAAATTTATAAATATTATTTTATTAAATTATATTAATATAATTTAATATTTAATTATTTAATTTTCGGAATTAAATTTAATTATTTAATATTTGAAAATTTTGCCGAGATGGCGGTCGTTAGAATTTTGCGCTAATCACAGCAATGCGGTTAGTTTGTGCCAATTGTATGTTTAATTGAGAAATTGAGTGAAATGATGATTATGGTTAATTATTCCAAAGTGTGGATTTGAGTGAAATTGGAGAAGTTTTGGTATTTAACTTGAAAATACCTAGTGTTGGCTTTTGGCACTGTAATTGGTTTGTATGACCCAGTTTGTATTGTGGATATTAATGAATTTTTTTATCTAGTTCTCTAGTTTATTATTGATTATGCAGCTTTGGCAAGTAAATATTTATTTATATATATGCTACAGCTTGTGCGAGCTATTATATATGCTATAGCTTGAGAGAGCTACTATCTATCTCTAGCTTGAGCGAGCTACTATCTATCTATACACCTTGAATGAGCTACCATCTATATATTACAGCTTTGGAGAGCATGTGTCGTATTAACGACTGGTTTGATAGACGATATTGAATAGTAGATAGTAATGGTTGATAAATAGTACGGATTGAAATGGAAAGATAGATAGTATGATTGAATTGAATCGTTGGATCAATTGTGTGATTGAGATTAAACTATGCTAACGTGCAAGAAGGGATTGAGGCAAGGTAAATCATCTTATTTGCGTGGCTAGGCCACTCTTGAGTATATTTTCTTCCTAATCGAGTCTTAGAGGGTAAGACTCACTGAGACATTGTCTCACTTCGTCGTGGGCTCAATATTTTCAGGTCCTTAGATGGCGGTCGTGGAGGACTCGAAGCCATGGACATTTATGAAGGTGGAGATTGAAGAATCAGCGAATGTGTCTGACTAGTTGGTCATAGGACAATTCCCTTTTTGTTGAGTTGGTCTATTTTGTAGACAATCCAGTGTTGTATATAAACCTATGTGTTTATAAGAAAGCTTGTTTGGTTGTGATTGATTGCCTGCTTTTCTATCCAAAGTTAAATGTTGTTAGGGGATTTGTTTCACTTCCTCATGCATAATAAAAAGAATGGGTCGGCGATGTGTCTTAGGAAGTCGCATATTTCTATTGACCGCAAAGGGATGTTCGCGCGCTCGGAGGATCGGCGTGTGACACAATACCTATTGGGGAAGTCGTTGTCGACTAGGTTTTTTTTTTTTTCTTGCATAGGCCATGTTAATTAGGTTTTCTTACATTTATTTGACCTTTCACAGTTATTATCATTGAATTTCCATGCGTTTTTTTTATTTGTCTCAATTTAACTCTTAATTTACTCTTAGATTTTAGGCGTAGGAATCAAAACCCACACTTAAAACTAATTATCCCCACCCTCATCCTCTCAAGATGAAAATTCGAGCCCGGCACCTTCCCATATCCATGTGGGAAGAGTAGCCATTGAAGCAAAACCCCAATGGTTAATTTCCAAGCACTTGGAGTCATGTAAATTCATCATTCCGTTCCAACTTGATTCGCACGCATTTCATGGCCCGAGCGTGGAACTACTAAGCAATCTCGATCAATCTCCGATCTTTTGTGGTTCATGGTTCATACAGGGTTTTCGTCAACAATAGTAAACAAGTATTGATGCAAATAGTTTTCTTTTGTATACTCTTGGACCAATCTATAAAAATTTCTTCTTTTTGGTATATTTGTCTGCAATCCCCACCATGTACATTTATTGTTAAATAATATTATCTCAATGTTACCTTGAAAAATTACCAAAAAAGTCATAAATTTATTACACATTTATCAATTCAATGTTAAACCTCTCAATTTGGTCAATTTATTTCTAAATATTTTAACAATTTGTCAATCAAGTTCTTACATCTAATTTTAGCTGGAAATCACCAACATGATTGGCAGTCATCTTACATGACATCAACGACATTGACGTGGATGATTTTTGTAATTTTGTAATTTTGTAATTTTTTATTTTCTTTACTTTTTATTTTATTTATGACTGGCGAGGGTCGCCTGTCCACTAGGCCACTAGCGAGGCCCTCACCGACTGCTAATGAATGTAGCTCGACTTCTAGAAGAACATTTTTGTTCTTTCGTAATGGTCTCAACAAAAGAAATAGTTAACTTAAGTTAATAGATGTCTCGATAGTATTTTGTGGGAATGCTTAATAAGAGAATTTTTTATTGTCCCAGTATTAATTATACATATCGTAAGAAAAATCAGAGCATTAAAAATTATAGTCCGTTTATCTGTTGCCTAATAAATGCATAAACTTGTTAAACAGAATAAAAGAAAATATCGCTATAATTTTCCTATAAAATTTTTTCCGAGAATTATTATGAGCATTTTTAGGGGACTAGTCCCGCATTCGAGGTGGATCATCATCGTTGGCTAAGAAAGGGAAAAACGTGGTCCCGTCAGATCTGCACTGCAAAACCGGTTTTCTGCTGCAACTTAACGACACTAAAGGAAACTTACGGATGCAAAGGCAATGAAATTTACAATGATTGAGAAAATTACGATGAGCAGGGAAAATTACTGACACATAGGTTGCTAAAAATTTACCTAGGGTAATGAACAATTAGATATTTTATTAACAATAACATAAAAGAAATTTACTATTAACTTAGACAGGTTCCTATTTTTGTGGAATATTACGAACCATGGGACCTGGAAAAAGTACTTCCATTAATAAGAACTTATGCCCTCTAAATAAAAGTTACGAATAGAATATATTATTATTATTATTATTATTATTATTATTATTATTATTATTATTATTATTATTATTATTATTATTTGTAGAATATTACAAAACCATAAGATCCATACAACATACGATGACTAAAGGGACGCGAACATCAATTTTGAAAATATACACCGGTAACGATATTTTTACTCATGCATCCTATAACAATAGAGTTCAAAGGCATGATTGATAGACCCTTTATTTTCAATACCACATTGGTGTGACGACGTTTCGTTCAATTTTCAAATTGGCAAGGGACTAACAAACAGTGATGTGACATGCCCTTTAAGCTTGATCTTGGAGTGGGCGTAATGATCTCCATTGGTGTATAACACATCGATTGCCCACGAGGGATTGAGAAATAGGGTGAGAACCAGCGTTGGGCCTGCAAGGAGACCAAGAAACTCTTCATTTATGTCCTTCCATGCATCAACAACTTGTTTATGGAGTTCCTCCCCGGTTTTGTATTTCGAGACACCATTTTCTTTCATTAACAACTCTACCGTAGATGTGTGCCCCCTCTTTTGCTCATATCGTATGTCAACAACATTGGCGTAATTAGGTTAACATCGTTTTCGATTGAGTGGTGGTCGATCTAATTTTATTAGAGTATTGGAGGATAATTATGTTTTTATTATACCTAGCGAGAAGCAATGTCATCCATGAACCTACATATGATTTGTGAAGCCCGCAAAGTCTTGCAGCGAGCAACCATTCAAAAGCATCTCCTATAACCACATTGCCAATTCCTACAAGTGTTGTGATCGATAACTCTCCATAGCCTATCGTTAATAAAGCAAAGGGCATGTATTCCTCTAGTGTTGGTGAGTAGCTGGTATGGAACCATTTGGCTTCGTGAAAGTACCCTCTCGCTTGCTTCTTCATCTGGGAAATTAAACATAAACAAGAACAGTGGGTTTCCGAGAAAGTATTCATCCAAATCACCACAAATACATAGAAAAATCATGAGATAATTTTTGAAGAATTTTCTTCATCGATGATATTAAATTTGACGCACATCAGTTAGAGAGTGCAAAAGTTTGAGAGCCGCCTTCTCTTGATTTAAGTAAATAAAAAAAAACCGAATTAATGGTTTGGAGAGAAAGGAGAGAACTTTCCGCAAGCATCGCTTGACTAACGACGAGGAAGGAAGAGGGTCGGAGTGGTCTCCCGCCTTGATCTTTGGAGACCGTAGCCAGAAGGAGACACAGAGCGGTGTCTGCATCGGCCGATTCGAGCGGAGTGGAGCGAGATGATTGGGAGTCCCTTCTCCTTCTCCTTCTCTTTCTCTTTCTTTGCTGTGTCTCCTCCATATTTTCTCCGCACCGATGGGAAACTCCTTAAAGTGATGACACCCTTTCAAAATGGGAGAATGACGCAAATCATCTCTAAACCTCAATTTAATCTCTAATGTATGATTAAATTTTAAGTTAATATTATGAAAAACTCCAAATCAATACACCTACAATAAATTATCGTTATAAGACAAAAATGCCTCTAACTATGTGATCAAAGCTTGCTAGCCAATGACAATTTAGGCAACCAGCAAGCTTAGCCTAGTAACAACCATTTCGCCTTTATCTCTCTTGATTTTCTCTGATCCATGTTTGGTTTGGCTTTGGGGAAATGTACTTTGGGAAATGCAAAGGTCTTTAGCCTAAAGGGATTTGACGAAATGCAAATACTGTCCGGTAAATTGTAATTAAAATTTGTCCTAGGATGCAACTTTGGGAGAAATGCATGTTTGGTTAACGTATATTTGGAAAATCTTTTGGTGTGCCAATTGGAGTTTTTATTTTATTTTATTTTATTTTAACTTTGATTTGTTTAAAATTGAAAAAAAAAATAATGACTATAACTTTTACTTTTGCATTAAAAGTAATGTAAAAGAGATGTATTAACAAATTTATAAATTAAAAAATACATCAAAATGGATCTTTCTCAATTAAAATAGAGTAATTTTATTATAATAAACATAGTCACATATATCCGGAGGAAAGATATATGTTATCTTTATATATATATATATATATATATATATATATATATATATATATATATTAAAAACCTCTTTAAATTTGATCATGTAAACATGCAATTTAAAGAGATGCATCATGGTCAATTGAATATCCATAATCAGGATCCAAATCTTACTTTTATAAATATCAGGGAGCTCTTTCATGATCTAGAAGTGCTTTGAGTTTTTTGCAATCTTTGACCATTTAAGTAGATTACACTATTTGCTCATAAACTTCTCTCATACAAACCCATATGAAAAGAAGAATGACTCAGGAAGCTTTCACCAGAGTCATCAATAGTTTTATAAGGAGCTCAAACCACTGTAATGCTTCTACCACAGAACATACAAAAAGTGTGATATCTTGCTCAACCGATGTCCAAGATGCAATTAAAGTGATAAAAGCGATGGCACAGTCCATTACTATAATTTTTTGTACTCTTAAGTTACAGAATTTCCCTTCTTTAGCCTTCAAGAAAAGATACGTACATATCTCCCAACAATGACTTATTTCTTTTCATTTGCAGTAGATACGAGTGGAGATTTGACAATACTTAGCTAACCACCTTCCTTGTTAGCGGCGGTGGCTGAATTCACTTCATTGTGGTGGTTTATGAACTTGCTCATCTCCTACAGAATTAAATCACAAGCAAAAAAAAAAAAAAAAAAAAATACCAGGTCATTGTTGATTGGAATTGGAAGACAGATGCACAGGTTAAGGGATTAATTTTCTCTCTTTTACTAGATCATTGTTGATTGGAATGGTAGCCCAACAAATTTCAAAATGGTAGAAAGTGCAATATTTCTTTCTCTAAGATCATCAACCAGGCGTACAAAATTAAAATGTCTTAATTTTGTGGATCTTCAGCTGGATCCAAGAGATGGGAGGGAGATCAATATGCTCACAATAGGGCATTGACATGACAAAAATTCCGCAGCTTTTGTGAAAATAAACTGGCACATTAACTGATCCAAAGAGGTAATTTACAAATTGGCACTACACAGTAATAAAGGGCTTTTCATTTGTATAACTTGATCTCATTAGCCACAAGATAGTATTGGCAACATAGCTTGCAAAGTAATTAGCAATCTGAGTTCCTAAGGAAGCAATAGCTAATTGATATATGTATGTTTTTCCATAGTCCTCCAAAACAGACACTCTCATGTCATAAGTGCTAAAACAAAAACCAACCAAATGGGCAAAACCAAATTTGCATTTATTTCATATCCAATAAAGGAAAATTAGAAAATTAAAGAAGATGCAGATGAACACAAGCATAGAAGTAAATAAGGGCGCGTTTGGTAACATTTCTATTTAAAAATTGTTCCAAAAAACAGAAATAGAAAAAAGTGTTTCTGTTTTGGGGAACAATTTTTGAACAAAAAAACGCGTTTGGTAAACTTGTTCCGGAAATAAAAAATAAACAGAAACACGTTTGGTAAATTTGTATAATTTTTTTATTTCTTTTATTTTTTAATATTTTTTCTATTTTCTTTTTTTTTTTTTTTTTTTCTTTTTTTCTTTTTCCTTCTTTCTTTTTTCTTCTTTTGGCCGATCGCTGGCCTTGGCCATGGCCGGCGACCGGCCGACGAGGACCGACGGCCTCGCCTTGGCTGGGCCAGCTCGAGCTCGCCCAGATCCGGCGAGCTCTACCTCGCCCAACGGCCGGCGAGGCTCAGCCTCGCCGGGCCACCGCAGGTCGGCGCCTGGCGATGGCTCGGCGAGGCCGAGCCTCGTCGGCCATTGGGCGAGGTCGAGCTCGAGCTTCGCCAAGGGCCAGCGACGCTTCGGCGAGTTCGCGGGCCTCGACGGCATCGCTGGCCCTCGACGGCCGGTCGTCGGCCCTGGCCGAGGTCAGCAACCGGCCAAAGAAAAAAGAAAGAAAAAAGAAGAAGAAAAGAAGAAGAAAAAATAGAGAAGAAAAGAAAGTGTTTCTAAAATGTGTTCCAAAAATAAGAAACAACTATTTTTTTGTTTCTTGTTTCTGTTCTAGATGTGTTTCTGGGAACAAAAAAACAATTTTGGAACAAAAATGCACCCAAATCTGTTCCTTTTTTGTTCCCAGGAACAAAAAAACAGAAAAGTTGTTTAAAAACAAAAAAAAGAAACGAAAACAAACGCCCCCTAACTAGACAAAAAGGAAGACTCTTTCTTAGGAACTCAAGTTTGGAATGCAAAGAGACCAAAAAAATAAACAGAAGACTGAATTGAACATAGCTGCAAAGAAGAGTGGTTAGAATTGTCAAAGTAAAATAGAGGATCAAAGAGAAGGGGAATGGGTGAAATCACCTTTCTATTGGAACTCAAACCAAACATTTTGTGGGCACCACAAGCAAAATTATACTAATCTGAAGAGATCAAAGGACAAGCTTCCACACAACAAAACCCAAACAAAGAATAACTCAATGCCACCACAAAAGGACAAGCTACACAAAACAAAAGCCTGAAACGAAAAAGATTACAAACTTCTTTCCCCCACAAACAAGAAAAGTGAAATCAACTTGATGCCAGCATTACGAACCAGAAAATTATATGGATATGATGGGAAAAAAAAGGTCTTCGCATAGCATATACCAAACAAAAATAATAAAACCATCGCTGAGAAAAACAAGAAAAATATCTTCAACATCCTTTCAAGAGAGAGATTCTACCCTCTAACGTGTAGCAAAGACAGAGAATTCTGTTCCAAGGGAAAGATACAACGGGCGACGAACTTGATGAAGGAAGAAGAAAGGAAAAATGGGAGAAACGCAATCTTCACCTGAGCACTTCCGTGAGGAAGAGCGAAATTGATGAAGAAGCTTCGTGAGGAGAAACTGATCAGTATTATGATGTTATTTTTAACAGGGGTAAAATGGGAATTCTAATTATTAAATGAGGGTCGGATGGGAAATAAGAAAAATTTCACTAACTCCACCTCAGCATTCTGAAAATGCTAGAATGTGAATGCTGCTCTGGAGGTGCATTGGCTTCAAGGCCTTTAGAGCCCATTGAAAATGCAATTGCATTTCTCTAAGGCTCTTCAAAAAATTTGCCAAATGCTATTTGCATTTGTGCAAGGTACTTTAGAGTCTCAAAGCCCATTTCAAATAGGGCACATTCTATCTTTTTGATGGTAGCAAGCCAGCATCTAGTCTATTAACAACACTAGTATAAGGATGTGTTTGATAAGATTTTTCCAGATAAAGTATAGATTGAATAATATAAAAGATTATCATAATCAGTGTTGGAAAACTCCCCATGAAATATGGGATTAGTTTGAAAGATCAGGATAAAGACTCAAATAATTTAGGGTAAAAGCCACCATAAATCCCAAATCATGCCCACTGTGACACATTTATTCTTATCTTTATATTTAACACTAAAAATCTCAAATTTATACTTATGTGACATATTTACCTCAAACTTGCCAACTGTATCACATTCATCCCAATTTTTTTTGGTGTCAAAAAATAAAGTTTTTGGTAAATGTGTCGCAATTGACAATGTTTGAGATTTTTTATGACTTTTTCTCAATAATATATTCAGGCATTTGGCGAGATAGTATGTTTAGCCCACCATGGATATGATACATAAATTAAACATAAAAAGGAAAAAAAGGAGAGAACGGATTTGTCTATTAAATTGACCAAGTCCGTGCGCCTCTTAAATTTGGTCATGTGATATCTATGTTAATACTGTCGCAGCTTAGAACATAGCTATTGTCGCAGCTTTATGTTGTCGACTAGGTTTTTTCTTTCCCAGCAGAGGCCATGTTAATTAGGTTTTATCGAACAGCAATTAGGTTTTCTTATATTCATTTGGCCTTTTATAGTTATTATCATTGAATTTCAGCGCACTTTTTGTGGTCTGACCGTGGAACCACAGAACAATCTCAATCAATCTTCGATCGTTTGTGGTTCAGATAGGAGTCTTCGTCATAAAAAAAAGTCATAAATTATGAGCATTTTTAGGGGACTAGTCCCGCATTCGAGGTGGATCATCTTCCGGCTAAGAAAGGAAAAAACGTGATCCCGTCAGATACGCTCTGCAAAACCGGTTTTCTGCTGCAACCGAATGACAATTAAGGAAACTTATGGATGCAAAGTTGATGAAATTTACAATGATTAAGAAAATTACGATGATTAAGGAAAATTGCTGACACACATGTTGCAAAAAATTTACAAAGTGTAATGAGCAATTAGATATTTTACTAACAATAACATAAAATAAATTTACTGTTAATTTAGGTAGATTCCTATTTGTGTAATATTACAACCATGGGACTCGGAAAAAGTACTACCATCAATAAGAACTTATGTCCTTTAAATAAAAGTTGCAAAATAATATTTTATAGTAACTTACTATGAGTGAGGATAATCACTCGCACTATAGAAAAGTTACAATCCATTAGGTAAGGTGAATTATTTTATTTTTATGAAGTATTACAAATCATAAGATCCATCGAACTTATGAAGGTAAAAGGGAAATCATGGATACGCACATCACTTTGAAAAGTATATACTAGTAATTATAATTTTCCTCATGCATTATAGAATAATTGAGAGTTCAAAGGCATGATTGATGGACCCTTTATTTTCAATAGCACATTGGTGTGACATATTTCGTTAAAATTTCAAATCGGCAAGGGACTAACAAAGAGCGATGTGATATGCTCTTTGAGCTCAGTCTTGGAGTGGGTGTAATGATCTCCACCATTGCTGTATAACAGATCCATCACCCGCGAGAGATTGAGAATTGCGGTGAGAACCGGCATTGGGGCTGTGGTCGGACGAAGAAACTCTTCATTGATGTCCTTCCATGCATCAACAACTCGTTTCTGGAGTTCCTCCTCAGCTTCCGGTTCCGATACATGATTTTCCTTCATGAACAACTCCACCGAAGATGCTACGTGTCCCCTCTTTTGCTCAAACTATATTTCAACAACGTTGGCATGATCAGGTCAACATAGTTTTCCGATCGGGTGGTGATCAATCTAATTTTATTAAAGCATTGGAGGATAATTATTTTTTTATTATACCTTGTGAGAACTAATGTCATCCATGAACCTACATATGATTTGTGAAGCCCTCAAAATCTTGCAGTCACCGAGCAACCATTCAAAAGCATCTCTTGTAACCACATCACCCATTCCTACAAGTGATGTGATCGATAACGCTTCATATCCCGTTGTTAATAATGCAAGGGGGATGTATTCCTCCAATGTTGGTGTGTAGCCGGTATGGAACCATTTGGCTTCGTGAAAGTACCATTTTGCTTGCTTCTTCATCTGAGAAATTGAACATGAGCAAGAACATTGGGTTCCCAAGAAAAATGAAATTTGTGTTGGATGCATGTAAAATGTGCCGACGACACTTACGGCTTCTTTTGCATAGGCGAGGCGGTATGATCTTCCTTTTGTGGCCAGATCATTCCCAATTTCATCATAGAGATTGAGAATCTCCTTATAATGAGCTTGCATGTACTCTGGTAGTCCATCCATGGCATCAACATCCCACCTAAATTTGAGTCCTTAAAATTGATGCACTTACTCTACACATACTCGATCAAATTTAGAAGTTTGAGAAAAAGAATGCGGATTACATACTTCTCAATTGCTTCGGTGTAGGGTACAAGTTCCTCCAATGTGCCATAGGCGTCATAAATATCGTCGAGAATGGAAATCAGTGCAGTCACTCTAGTAAGTATATTTCTGGCCACTGCAAACTCCGGCTGGAAATATACTCCCACCATCCAAAAGAACAACTCCGCAATCCTATCTCTAGCAAATGGGAACTTCCTTGCAACATCTATATTCTTCCACCACCTACATTTATATGAATATGAGCTTTATTGGAAGTACATTAGCCTGATGAATTCACATAATTTAAACTCATCCTTTTGACTTGTAAAGGACTTTCAAAAGCACTATTTAGAAGGATAAATTGAAACCATATAAGTAAACTTGTGGAAAACACAACCAGAAAATGCGAATGTTTGGGCATTGTTAAAACATAATCTAGAAACTAATTTTAGATTATACTATCATGTGAAATTAGTTGACCTTGTAATCGCGCCAAGTTCCTTCTGGTGTTGCTCTTGCAGTAAGTTGAAATCTAGTTTAGCCATGGTGAGCAATACCTCGTCATGTGAAGGCTCTTCTTGGTAGAATATAATATAATGCCTTGCCTCAAGTCTCGGCAAACCTTTGTGAAGTGGCTGCTTTAGGGCATGACTCACTTGTTTTGCAAGACTAGTGCTTACTTTCTTTTCATCAATTGATTCAAGGTGAGTTATAGCAAAAGGAAGTGCTTCTTCCAAAATAGCATCGCCATGGCACCTTAAATGGCAAGCTTCATATAGACTTAGCAATCCCCGCACATCTGTGATGAGCGATTTCTTGAAGTTGCCTTCATTGTCCTTAAAATTGTTAAAAACCTCTGTGCGACCAACCAACATGGGAAAAAATAGGTAATCGATTAGAAATTAGGAAGGCGATACGCCTAGTTGATGTCCTGGTTTTTCTTCCACTTGTTCTCCTAAAATTTGAATGAGCAATAATAATTTTCCAAAGAAAGAATTTTATGGGTAACTTATTGGATTGGCTCACTTAGGTTAAGACTTACCCGATGAAATATTGAAACCTTGTTGTCGCAGCAATCGAAACATAAGAGCAACCATGTGAAGGTCATCTCCCTTAAAATCTCCATGGTCAAGTTGTGAGTAACTTTTGTGGATTCGTTCTAGTTGTGCATCTATTTCTTGTTCAAAATGGTAGTCAATTCCCAAGCGTTGAATTTGATCAATCAAGTGAAGCATTTGTGAAGGCTTATCCATGGCATTAATCACCATCTTCCTCACCTCTCCTTTCAATTCCTCAACTTGTTCCTCCACTCTTCCAAGGAATTTGAACTTCTGCACATAAATAATACGCCATTGTAAATAGAAGAAAGCATGAGATACGTACATTTCAAAAGACTCAAAGGAAAGTAAAGTTACCGTGAAAAATAATAATCATGTTATCTTAGTTACAAACCTAAGAAAGGATATGAAAACAAGGCAAATTGTGCATACTCCTCAATACGACGAGTATATACTTTTAGAAAAGTGAATTAATGATAAAGACCAAATCATTTCATTTTGAAACTTCCGAAGAGACAAAATCTAACATTATTCTCTAAAATTGAATAATCGATGACCAAATCATTTCATTTAGGTGGAGTTATACAATTGATCTTTCTGAAGGAGGGACTGTTCCATACATCGGGTGCATATAATATAGTTTAAACATGTTAAACATGACCGTGTTTGGCATAATCAAACTCTTGAGTTAGGAAGAAATTAAACGCGACACACAGCGAGGGAACTTCCTAATGCGGCAGACCTAATTCAAATGATTTGGCAGCCAAAACGGTATTGATCAACTTCATTCGTCAAGTGAATAAACTTCACTTCACTAGAAGAAGAAAAACCATGGTATAGGTCTTTCTTTTCTTCGTTGCTACCTTTTTCTTTCCAAGGAATGGGTTGGAAGCGTATAAGAACCTATTTTTTATTTTTATTTTCCGAGGACGCCTGAGAACAACTCCTAGATCGATTAAGGATCACGCGTAGGAAACTGATAGGATAAGATAAGGTAATAGATTGATAGAGAAATTCGTAAACCTAGGTGGGATAGGCGAATCAATAAAGAGGATGGAAATCAAGACAAAAGCCGAATGCCCGAGAAAGCAAAGACAGATTAAAAGTCAAATCCGGCATGATTGTTTATTACTTCTCTTGAATGGACAATTGAATTACGGTGGAAATAATCAAGCCAACCATATAGTCATGCTGCTAAGACTTTGTCCTAAACCAAAGAAAAAAAGAACACTGTATTCGTATTCTCTTTCTCCCGCATGAAAGGCTAAGAGGAAAAAAGTCCACGAGGAAGAAAACTTTCTTCTCACTCAACCCCGGACCAAAGGCTAAGTGAAAAAATTTTAAATTTTGGCCGCATTTGTATCATCAAAAATTTAATAATAAAGGAAAATAATTTCCATGAAATGGTTAGTTTTCTCTTGTTAAGCAGTTTAGGAAAAGTGATTTCTTTCTAGTCAAAGGGAAAGTTATTTTCACTCAATCTAACTTTGTCGTTTTTAATTCATGAAAAATATATTTTTTTTCATAGATCAATCAGTTTTCTATCCTCCAAATACCGAAAAGTTGGAAAACATTCTCCCGAAAGCAGCTCTTATTATTATTATTATTATTATTATTGAAACAAACGGACCCTTAGATCTTTGACGCTATCAATTATCGCAAACACAGACTTTCATTAAGTCTGCAAAACGCAATTGCAAGAAAACAGAGGTAGCAGACATAAAGAAGGATTACTAACCGTTGAGTAGGAGGGGGAAGCGTATTTGATGAAGTGATCGCCCCATACGCTCGCATGAAATTCGGCCAACGGGCGTTCGACCCCGCCACTTCTCTCGTTACTCGGAGAAGAAGATGGAATTGCCGAAACCTGAAACGACATTCTCCCCACTTGTTTCGTCCTTCGTCTGTGGATGTCGAACGAATACGCGAATTGAAGACTGAGGAGAGGATTTCGCTGCGTTGCAGAACATCAACACTTGATGGGTATTTATAGGCAACATGTTCATAGCCACCTTGTCACTTTTGGACTTATTTTTAGAGCAAACCAATCACATTTTAATGAATATTAACGAGAGTGAAGATTATTTCGCAGAGAAAAGAAGATATTCTCCTTATTATATAATCGGTCCTATTCACCCCGTCTTTGTACAACATCGGATATTAGTAAATTTAGATGTAGCAAATATGATTTTATTTTCTATCAGAATGACTCACGAAAACTTATTTCTTATGAACTGATGGATTTTGTGTGCCCATGACTAGATCTAGGGTCCTCTTTCGGGGAATTTGTATACTTCCATTAATGCCGGGTGATAATTAGCTCTTTTTAATAGGCTGCTTCTATTCATAAAATGTAGGAAGCATATCATTTTGACGTAAGTTGCCTACTCGGTGGTCGATTGGCCCTACTAGGTTCTTGATTTAGTTGTATGAGTCACAACAAGATCTTGGGTTCTCTTTCGGGGAATTTATATTTTCATATATACCGGGCAATATTATCTCTTTGTGACAGGTTGAGTCTGTCCATAAAACGTACGGAGGATATCAATTTGACATAAATCGCCTACTTATGGTGCGTTTGGTAACGTTTCTATTCAAAAATTGTTCTAAAAAACAGAAATAGGAAAAACTATTTCTGTTCCGGAGAACAATTTTTGAACATAAGAACGTGTTTGGTAAACTTGTATAATTTTTGTTCCTAGAATAAAAAAAGAACAAAAACACGTTTGGTAAACTTGTATAAATTTTTTGTTTCTCTTAATTTTTTAATATTTTTATTTTATTTTTCCTTTTTTCTTTTTTCTTTTTCCTTTTTTCTTTTTTATTTTTCATTTTTTCTTCCTTTTGGCTAGTCACCGGCCTCGGCCATGGCCGGCGACTGGCTGACGAGGGCTAGCGGCCTCGCCTTGGCTAGGCGAGCTCAAGCTCACCCAAATCCGACGAGACCGAGCTCGACCAGCGACCAGTGAGGCTCAACTAGTGGCTGGGCAAGCTTAGCCTCGCTAGTTTTGGCAAGCTGGCCCAGCCAAGGTGAGGCCGAGCCTTGCCAAGGGCCAGCGACGCTCCGGCAAGGTCGCCAACCGCTGGCCATGGCCGAGGTTGGCGATCAGCCAAAGAAAAAAGAAGAAGAAAAGAAAGAAAAGGAAAAAATAGGAGAAAGAAAAATAGTTTCTCGAAAGTGTTCGCGAGAACAAGAAACAAGTTTTTCTTATTTCTTATTTTTGTTCCCAGGAACAAAAAAATCGATTTTTAGTTCTCAGGAACAAAAATGTAAACAAACGCATTTCTATTCCTTTTTTGTTCTGACAGACGGTGGTCGGTGGCAACAGATGAAGGACTAATTGACGAACGATGAGAAGAATTTTTATTTCTGATTTCTATTCCAAAAATAGAGAAGTAGAAAATTTTTACTTCTGATTTCTATTCCAAACCTATTTATGAAACAAAAATTTATTTCAGAAATAGAAAAATGGAATACTTTTATCAAACGAATTTCTATTCCAGAAACAAGTCTAGAATAGAAAAATTGTTTCTGGAACAGAAACACGTGGTTGTCATGCACCCTCTAAACAAACACGTTTCTGTTCTTTTTTTGTTCCTCGGAACAAAAGAACAAAAATTGTGTTCCGGGGAACAAAAAAAGAACACAAACAAACGGGCCCTTATTTGGTGGTCGAATGGCTCTCTAAGATCTTGGATTCAGTTACTGAGTCACGACATTCCTATTTTTGTCCCCTGCATACTAATCTTGTTGTTGGTATTGAGATGACAGAAAACTAATCAATTTATGAAAAAAAAAAATCATGGACAAAAACCAACAAACCTAAATTAGGGGAAGACACTTCCCCTTTTGACAAGAATGATATCGTTTTTCATAAACCATTAAACAAATGAAAACTAGCTATTTTCTTTGAAAATGCTTTTTATGAAAAATATTTTCCTTTATCATGAAGATTTTAGTGAAATAAACACACCCAAAATTTAAAATTTATTTTATCAAAATAGCAAGAAGCAGGATAATAAACATTAGTTGGACTTGTTTTTCATTGTGTATATTTTCATGCCAGCACTAGTGAACGATCTTTCAACGGTTCGATTAAAGAGCTCTCCTACCCTGAATGTGAAGAATTCACCTGTATAAAGTTCACCAACATCCATTTTGTCAATAATATCCATGGACAATCCCTTCATGAAAAGTCACTTCCAAAATCAAGGAGTCCAGCGCTCCTATATCTTGTGGTAACTTCATCCTCCTACCAACTACAAAGTGAAATTATTTTGGTAACAAACAACTGAAATTTAATACACATTAGTCTTACCTAGAGTTCCTAAAGCTAATGACATAATTTACAGTAAGTTATGATGACAAACTATGATATTCGGCTTTAGCCCTTTTTTTCATGGAAAAAGAAAAGGGGACCTCTTGGCACCTACCACAGAGTTCCTAAAACAGTACTAATTTAAAGAAATTTATCTGTACCTTGGTAAGAAAGGAGAGTACCTAGGAGGGACGGTGTCGTCCTTCCAAGTACTCTTCCCTCTTTTTCTTTTTTATTCTTTCTCAATTTTCTTTTGTCCACTTTTTCCCTTTAGTCTATTTTTTGTATATCCAAATATTGGTATTGATACAGCTCACAGTTACTTTCACAATCATAACTCATAAGCTCACATATACTATGAGTAAAAAGTATGTCATATCTGATTCCGATTAGAAAGATTGTCAATACGTAATGTTACAAGTTTAGCTTAGTCAATTCAACACCCTGAAAAATTACAATAATTATTACCTCTCACTCCCGTCGTATTATCAGTGGTGCTACTCAAATTCAGTTCATAAAGAAATAAACGTGGCAGTCCACATATCTTTTGCCTCGGTTAGCTCTAATGTAAAAGTAGGCACATACTATGAGTGTCTAAACCAAACTGTAAAATCAAATTGAAACTAAAACCGATCTGAACTGAACCAAGTTTTCATACATTTTCGATTTGGTTCAGGTTTCGATTTGGATAATGAAAAGAAAAAAAAACCATGTATCTACACTGGTAATTACACTTAAAATCCATGAGATGCTTAGGGCATGTTTGGTAAAATCTATTTTTGTTTCCAAGAACAAAAATTTATGTTCTTTTGTTCCGGGGAACGAAAAAAGAATAAAAACGTGTTTGGTAAAACTTTTGTTCCCGGGAACAAAAAAATCCGGGAATAGATTTTGAACAAAAACAAGAAGTAGAAAAAAGTAACTTCTTGTTCCCAAGAATAATTTCTAAAATCAATTTTTCTCTCTCTTTTTTTTTTTTTATTCTTCTCTTTCTCTTCTTCTTCTTCCTTTTGGCCAATCGCCGATCTTGGCCATGGTCGCATCGGCGACCGGATGCAACCGGCCAGACAAGGGCCGACGACCTTGTGAGAGCGTCACCGGCCCTTGGAGACGCCAAGCCACATGAGGCTTGTGGGCCCGAACCTTGCCGTGGCTGGGCGAGGTTGACCTTGCCTAGATTTGGCAAGGCCGAGCTCGCCCAACCACTAGTGAGGCTCGGCCTCGCCGAGCCACCTCCAGGATGGTGTCGCTTGGTGATGGCCCAGCAAGGCCAAGCCTCACCGGTGGCTGGGCAAGCTCAGCCTCACCAGATATGGGTGAGGTCGACCTTGCCCAACCAAGGTGAGGCCAAGTCTCGCATTGCCAGAGTTACTCTTGTTATAAGAGGAAGGAGTCCCTTCACTGTCAGTCAATTTTCCTACATGTACATATTTTTGATGGTCATGACAGCTTTTTCTTACTTAACTAGACAGCTCGTGCACCATTCTAAACTCATCCTTTGAAATTCAAAATAAAAATAGCTCTTCGAAAGCTTAATTTATTTCTAAAATCAAGGAGTCCCGAGCAGCTCCTACGTCTTATACAGGGTGACTTCATCCTTTACAAACTACAAAGTGACCTTCTTTTGGTAACCTAAGAAACATCTACACTCTTCCAAAGTCTTCATGTTGTGTTGGACACTCCGACATGTGTCCGACACTTGATCAACACGTGTTGAAAAATCTGACATCTGATCAACTTTTTTGGCACTCTCCAACACTTCGAGTTGGAATTCCGACATGCGAGTTTTCGACATATGATTCCGACATGCTATGTTAATTTTAAAAAATTTCAATAAATGACGAGTCAAAATGTATATATGTGAAAATAATAATAATAATAATAATAATAATAATAATAATAATAATAATAATAATAATAATAATAATAATAATAATAATAATAATAATAATAATAAAATGACGAAAAGAAGAAAAACCTAATATTCTCTTCTCTTCTGACTCTCACTTCTTGTGATGCACAATTCAACTCCAAGTTTTTTTTTTCTCTTCTCATCCCATAAGTCTAATACACGAATCCAGAATGTGAATTGTTTATTTTTTTTTCCTTCCAAGTTTTATGAATTATTGGAAGGGAGTTGAATTTATCAAATTGAAACAATGAATGATTTTAATAAATGGTGGATTAATGTTTTTAGTGTAAATTCATTATAGGCTTTGTTATTATTTATTTATTTATTTGAGAATTTTAAGTAAATTAATTTGATTGAAATAATCATAAAAATGATAATTTATTATCCATATATAAAAATACACATTTAATATACAACGTGTGTCAATGTGTTGAAATTTTCTACTTTTTGAAAAACGAAGTGTCGGTGTGTTGTGTCGTGTCGTGTCGTGTCGCGTGTCACGTATGGTACAAAACCGGTTGTAAATTATGTCATTAATTTTTAGGAACTCTAGATATGACCGTATAACTAATGTTCGCATTAAATGTCGATTGTTGTTACCAACCAAGTAGCAACAATCAACATTTAATACGCATGGGTTAAAAAGTCCTCTCTTGGAGTTCGTAAAATAGACTAGCGAAATGGTCTTAACATGATTATAGAAATCTATCTGTACCATCGAAGGAAGGAGGGTTCGTAGGAGGGACCACCATACTTCCAAGAACTCTCCCTCAACTCGGTTCTCTTCTTCTCTTAACAATTCTCTCTTCCCACTTTTCCTTTTTTTTATTCTTTCTCAACTTTTCATTTGTCCATTTCATCCCTTTTATCCATTTTTCGTATGGCAACATTTCTGCTTTTGAGAATAATTTCTATTTAAAAATAATTTTTTATTTCTTTTTCCTATGTGAGTTTTTGAGTAAAAAACGCGTTTGACACAATCTTAAAATTTATATTCTCATAATAGAAAAATAATAGAAAAGCGTTTAATATCCTTCCTTCTTCTTTCTTCTCTAATTGGTCGTCAAGCCTTGGTGATGGCTGGCAAGGCTTGACCTCACCAAACTCCATGAAGTTGGCCTCGCCATGGACAGGCAAAACCAATCTGCCTAGGCGAGGCTCAAACGAATTTCTTTTTTTTTCTGTTTTTATACTCTTTTTCTATTTTGGGAATGAAAGAACACAAAAATAGATAAATAGAATAGTAATCAAATAAGCTTTTAATTTATTTCTAAAATCAAGGAGTCCAGAGCAGCTCCGATGTCTTGTTTAGGATGACTTCATCCTCCTACCAACTAAAAGCGACATTCTTTTGGTAACAACAACCAACAATCAATACAAACATTAGTTATATAGTCTTACCTAGAGTTCCTAAAAATTAATGACATAATTTACAACTAGTTCCTTACCACACGTGAAAGGAGAGTTCTTGGTAATGCACATGGGTTAAAAAGTCCTCTCCTGGAGTTCCCAAAAACTCTGCCTCCACTCGGCTGTCTTCTCCTCTCGACAATTCTCTCTTCCCTCTTTTCCTTTTTATTTTTTTAAAATTCTTTCTCAATTTTCTTTTGTCCACTTTGTCCATTTAGTCTATTTCTTTTTGTGAATTTGAAAATACTGGTATTGATTCAACTTACATATATTTTCAGATTCATAACTCATAAGCTCACATATACTATAATATGAGTAAAAAAATCTGGCATATCTAATTTCAATTAAAAAGATTTTTTACACATAAATTTACAAGTTTAACATAGTCGATTCGACAAACTGATAAAGTACATACAATTATGGTCTTGCTCTGGCACCCACAATATTAGTAGTTATAATTAATCGGGGATGCTACTCAATTCAGTTCCTAAAGAAATAAATGAGATAGTCCAAATATCTTTCGTATCGGTTCAATCTAAAATGAAAGTAGACAAACATGGGATTATAGATAAAGAATTATTTTTACAAATCACCATAAATACATAGAAAAATCATGAGATAATTTTTAAAAATTTTCTTCATTGATAACATAAAAGAAAGGCCAGATGGTTTTGAGACTATCAAATTTAACAAGCCCTATGACCTTAAATATGACGCACAATGGTTAGAGAGATACAAAAGTTTGAGAGCCGCCGTTCCTTGATTTAATCGAATATACATCAACCGAATTTCAAGTGGACATTAGAGTACCTGCTAAGATTAGATGATCCTAAGATGATCCAAAAAAATTTTACATCATTTTCATTGATGTGCTCATCGACAATCGCTCTATTGGAGATAATGAGTCTCTTGAACTTGCAAAATAAAAATTATGCACGAGAGGGGTTAGATTTAAATTGATTGAGAATTGTAAACTATGTTAAAACTATTGAAATTTCAAGAAGGTTTCATGAAAGAATATGCTTTAAAGTTCCTTCAAGCTATATGATGGTACGGGAAAATTGTTGAAAATCGTAGTTGTAATTGATAAATATTAGTAATTACATACACCTGAAAGCCAAGGAGAAGCGACAGGGATTTTACTTTGCTTTTCACTCTTTCGTTTTTCCTTTTTTTAGTTTGAATTTTTTTTTTGGTAAAATAATATTTAAAGTTTGACTTTCGTGTAATATGGAGCACTTTCCACCCTTAAGAAATCCAGTGATTAACATGTAAAGTTATCCGGCGTTTTATTTTAGAACCTTCTGGAGTGGATTTTTTTATTTTAAAAAATTCTGGAGGGAAGGCAAAAGAAATATTTAATTTAATTTTTTATAACCCATGCTATAATTAACGCAACACAGACAAACTAAGCTATAAGGTGGTAAACCTATGTATATGATAAGGTCCAGACTAAGATTTAAGGTTGGTTAAACTGAAAGCAAACGCTTCATCAAGAAACTCTTTTCCATCGACAACCTTCAATTTTTTAGCAGCTTCCAAAAGGAATTTGTAGTTTTTGTGACATTGATGGTTTTTGTGTTTCACGAAAGCTTCCATCGTGGCCAAATCTAGCTTTTTTTAGTCTCGCTCATTAATAAGATAATAAAGACCGCTGAGCATGGTAGTCCAGTGATAATAGGGTCATATTATATTTTATGATGTCATAGTTCGAACAATGTCTCCCAATAGTTGGCCTATCTAGAAAGTCCTAAACTAATTGTACAATAGCCAATTTAGTCGTAAACCTTTTAATTTTGCCAAATTATTTTTAAATCTATGAGTTAATGACACAAAAAAATTCTAAAGTAATATACATGTGACATATTTATCTTAAACAAATTTTTTGACTGCCAAAAGTCTCAAACAGTTACACCAGTAATAAATTTATCCTCCATTAGTTTCCGTTAAATTTTACAATCAAATTGTTCAATTGGATGACATGTAACAATTACCAGTTTGTGGTTTTTTTCTATATTAATCCAATTTAGCATAAATTAATCCAAGGTAAATTTGTAACAAACGCAGCAATCTGAAATTTTTTGTGGTTAAAAAATTAGTTTGAGGATAATTTGTCACTGATGTACTAATTTGAGATTTTTTATGGTATTATCTCTAAATCTTTTAATAATATGCCAATTTAATCCTAAACTTTTTTACTATTTGCCAAAATAGTCCTTCCAACCAATTGTCCAAATAAAAAGTGTAGGACTAAATCGGCAAAATTTCAAGAAGCTTAGGACTAAATTGATATGATTAAAAAGTTCATGACTAAATTGTCAAATTATCAAAAGATTTAGGATTAAATTGACGCAAGTGAAAGGTTTAAGACTAAATTAGCCATTGTATAATAGGTTTAGAACTTTTTAGAGAATAATCCTCCAGCAATTGTGTTCTAGGATATTGCCACTAGTGATTATCTCGACATTTCTGATGCTTTATGTGAATAACTTTTCTGCTTTGTAAGTTCATGCAAGATGTTATTGATTCTCATAGAACAGAATGAGGAATCCCTTCAAATTCCGGCGTTTGTTGCATGATTTGTCAATTAACCATTTAGCACGATATGCATGGTACCGGAAAATCTGCTTTCTACATTACGGCGCCAGCAGGCCTTAAAAAACAATTATTCCTTTCTTATGGCTGGTAGAAGCGGAGTGCAGAATACATCCTTAGGGACGGCTCCCATCAAAGGCGTCGTCCTTGTGTTTGCTTCAGGACGGAAGATATCAGTCAGCGCTTTGACCTATCAGCAAAATATTTTAATAAAGTAATACTCTTTGCTATATCTTTCCCGTGAGAATTACGCATGTGGTGCAAAGACAGAACAACAATGACAAGGGTACTCCAAGTTTTCCCTAAAAATCATGTTTTGATTGTCGAGACAAGACTGCATTTTGTTGTTTGAATATATTTTCAAATGTCTCGTATTCTTTGGCATATGAGTTTCTTTGCAAGGATGGATGTGGGGGGAGCTGGGGGAAGCCTTGCCCCTCCGAACATCTCTGGGTCCGTCTCCTTTATTTGGACCACACGTCGTTTTTTCTCTAGCTAACTTAGCTTTTGAGTAGGAATTATTGCGGTGGACGAGTTAGGCTGGTATTAAAAAAATTCACTATTTTTAGCCGAATTGACTGATTTACCCCTATAAACTGACGGGTTAAAGCACTAACCGACATCTTTCGTAGGATCCATAGCCAACATCTTAGCCCCCGTCTCTCCAGTATATTCTGCAACTTACTCCCAATAATATTAAATCCATTTTTCTCTGAAACAACTAAGAAGTCATCTCGTTTGGCAAATTTGAGAGTATGATTCTCCAATGAAGTCGCTTTATCATCCATGGTAATGAAAGGGGAAAAATCAAACTATTGAATAGCTTTATGTGCACACAAATTATATTATACAACTCCTTTAGAAAGCGAGACTTCCCTTCAAGCCTCAAATTTAGGAGCGTCGTTGTTGTTCCTTTTTTTTCCTAAAGTGGCGAATGGCTCAACTCTTTGGATGTAATGTAGAGCCCTCCAGGGGAAGGTTAACCCTAGCCAAATGCTCAATCCATGGCGTCAGATGTTGATGTCTTATGATCTTTCGACGATAGATTTGTGAAGGCAATTTAGTCAACATAACTAACAAGCCGTGGAAGTAGAGTCGCTATAAACAAATTATAGCATGTTTGGTAGGGTCGGTATACCCCTTGAAGAAGTGAAGTTTGCACTATTCTCAATAAATGAAGCAAGGATATCGAAAAGCAAATGCCGTACAAGCTAGGAGTTAAATTATAGACAATTTTAGTCGGCAGTCATTGATGTTGTCGTTTACATTGATTATTCAATGTAATACGACTGATGTTAATATAAATAATTTTTTGAATTTTTTTAAGCCTTTCCTTTTCTTTTTTTTTTTTTGGATGTGTTGCCGACATCACCGCATTTCAGTAATGAAGAAGAAACAGAAGAAAAGAAACTAAAAAATAAATTATAAAAAAAATCATCAAATTGTAAAAAGAAATTATAAAGATTATCTACATCAGTGTCAATGATCTTGCCATATCATATAAGACAGTCAATATTCACGTTAGTGATTTTCAGTCAAAATTAGGTAGAAAGATGACATTATCATATCGTCGAAAAGTTAATTTAATTAAATTGAAAAGTTTAAAACTGAATTGACGCTTATGCTATAGGTTCAGGACCTCTTTGATAATTATCCTAAAAATTGGATATAAGAAATATGAGAAATTGTTTTATCCAATCCTATTCGAGTTTGGGACACCTGGAGTGCCAAAACTTGGCACGGAGAGATACTTAAGTGCCAAAATTTCGGAAAGATACACTTAAGTGCCAGTTTCGGAGTAAAGTGGAACACTTAAGTGCCACTCCAGCCAAAATCCGACCAAATTACTGATGTGGCAATTTTCCGGGTAGTTGAGTGCAAAATGGCGTCGTTTTGCTCGCTGACGTGGCGAGAAAATGCAAAAACGACGTCGTTTTGTGTTTGATGTGTAAATAATTAATATAAAAATTAATTAAATTAAATTAAAACTTAATTTTATTTAAAATATTCTAAAAATTAAAAAAATTAAAATTAAAAAACCTAAAATTAAAAAAAAAAACCTAAAAATTAAAAAACCTAAAAATAAAAAAAATTTGGGGGGGGGGGGGGAGCTAAAGGGGGCAGCTGAGGGCTGAGCCCTCGCTGCCGTCGCCTCCCCGTCACTGCTGGGAATGGCCGGCAATGGAGGGGGGAGGGTCGGCGAGGGTTGCCAGCTCCCAGCCGATAGGCGGCGAGGGCTGCGAGCTCTCACCGGATTGCGGCGAGGGTCGCGACCCTCGCCGTAGATCTAGGCGAGGGTTCGCGGGCCCTTGCCGCCTCCCCGCCATCATCGGGAAGGGCCAGCGACGATGGGGGAGCATCGGCCGGGGCTGCTAGGCCTTAGCTAGGGGCCGGTGACGCCGGCCGACCGACGGCGAGGGCTCGAGAGTCCTCGCCCAGATCTGAGGTGAGGGTTGCGGCCCTCACTACCGGTCGGCTGGGGGCCGGTGACCCCGGCCGACCCTCCCCCCTCCATCGCCGACCCTTCCTGATAGTGGCGAGGGCTTAGCCCTCAATCGCCCCCTTCGGCTCCCCCACCCGCCTTTTTAAATTTTAGATTTTTTATTTTTTAGATTTTTTAATTTTAAGTTTTTTATTTTTTAGAATATTTTAAATAAATTTAAGTTTAAATTTAATTTAATTAATTTTTATATTAATTATTTACACATCAAACACAAAACGACATCGTTTTTGCATTTTCTCGCTACATCAGCGAGCAAAACGATGCCGTTTTGCACCCAACTCGCTGGAAAATTGCCACGTCAGCAATTTCGTCGGATTTTGGCCGAAGTGGTACTTAAGTGTTCCACTTTACTCCGAAACTAACACTTAAGTATACATTTCTGAAGTTTTGGCACTTAAGTGTCTTTCCATGCCAAGTTTTAGCACTTGGGCTGTTCTTCTGCCAATCCTATTCTATTGCATCTGATTTGGTTCCTTGACGACCAAACAAAAGGTGAGCTGTTGTTGATGAACCAACATTTTATCCCCATATGCATTGCTTGCTTTATTTCTAATCAGACGTGAGAAAGAAGGAAAAAACACAAGACTACCTGTGTAAACCATGGGGGAGAAGCGAACGCCATGGTCACCTTTTTCGGTTCATAAGCTCTGATTCTGAGCAGTGTTGGGATTTACTAAATTGAGTTCGCCAGGGTGGTCGAGTTTAGGTAAATCCACTCATGAAACACCTTATTAACCTCATTCATGCGTTAAACTCGCATTGTGCTTGGGCTCAAGTGGACGTAATTAGAATCTAATTGCCACTTGTTTATGGCATTGAGGGTAACGTGGAGTTACTCACTACCTTAAAAATTCATCTTAAAGTGTGCTTCTTTCAAAAAAAGTTTCATAATAAAAGAAAATATGTTTTTAAAATATTTTTCAGAAAAATGCTTTCCCTTTTCATGTTAATGATTTATTCCACTAACTTTAAGTATGCATATTTTCTTCAACCATAAACAATTTTCTATTAACTAATCATTTTGGGGAAAAGTACAAAAAAAGATCATAAACATATTGTAATTGTGTCAATTTAGTCCTAAACATTTTCATAATTTACTAATTAAGTCATTGCAACCAATTTTGACTAGACATTGCCAACATGGACACCAAATGTCTTACTTGGCACAATTGACCATGGCATGAATTTACAATTTTTTTTTAAAATGAATTTTTTTATCCCTTTTATTTTGTTTTCTTTCATTTTGACCCTTGCCGAACACTTGGCAAGGGCCAACATGCCCTCGTCGGCCATTGGTGAGCCTCACAGCATGCCGAGGCCCGTCTCAATGAGGCCAAGATGGCCTTGAGCAAGGCCATCGTCGCCTCACCAGTCATGAGCAAGGGTCCAAAGGCCATCACCTTAGTGAGGGCCTAGGTGAGGGCCACAAACATCGCCAACAGGTGGTGAGGTCTTGAAGGCCCTCACCCAGTGGCCAACTCACAAGCCAAACGAAAGAAAAAAATAAAAAAGGAAAGAATATAACAAAAAGAATTAATAATTTTAAATAATAATTTCCACGTCCGCATCAGCCATGCCACATAAGATGGTCATTGTCCATGTTGGCAATTTATGATCAAGATTAATTAAATAGACTCAATTGATAAAATTTGGTTTATGTTAGCCATCTTATTCTCCTAAACGGATCTTCCTCCTTCAGAGTCGACCTCTCCAAACTCTGCAGTGTCTCCACGAACTTAGATGACTCATTAATCTTATCAATTGGATATCTCAAAATGGCAACCTGGCTTTGATAAAGCCAGTGGTTGGTGTCCCTTGAAAAACAAATTGAATTAACTAAGCAAGCATTGCGAAACATTGGATCAACATCACCAAGTAACAAGATCATAAAGTGCAAAAGCCTGACGCAAGCTGCGTACGAAGTCCCAGTCATTGAATCAGAAGATACATGTTGCTTCAAGTCCTAAAACCACCAATGCAAGGCAATGTGAATAAATCCCCTCCCACCTGCGTCGAAGTGAAGCTGTTGATTGGATGTCAGAAATCTTCACCTACAAGTACATTTTGAAGACCCCATTTACCATTCACCAACAAAAGACAAGGATTATTCATGATGTGATATGGACTGACAAAGACTCCAAGACCTTACTTGTAACATAATTGAATGAACGACTACAGGCTAGGCCAACAAGGTGATATGCAGAAACTGTTTTTCAGGTTAGGAGAAGAGTTTATCAGTGCAGACTGCTAGAGGTCACCCTGAAGTCGTTTCATTATAAATTGATTTTCTCTTTTGATCCCTAATGCAGACAGATAGGACATGTTAAGAGCATAATAATCATTTGCAATGTGTATTCGGACTTCTATCATCAAGTTAAGCGTCCCTCTCCTCATAAATCTCAAGTTATTGGAAAAGAAAGATATGATCTTTGCTGCAGATGCTTAGCGTAATAGCCACTTTAAAAATTAACAACCTATTAGAAAATGACTGGGCTCGTCAGTTAATTGACAAAATATTATGAGTAATAATATCTTAAGGCAAAACACAGATTCTCTTCTCAACAAACAAGCAATCCAATTAGGTAAATTAAGCGCTAACATGGCCGCATGCATTGCATGTCCAGAAGGACAACTTCACTGAAATTCAACCTTCATTGATGGCAAATGCAGATTTCATACCCAAGATAATCATGCAACAGAAGGAACAACAAGCTTGGGGAACACAGGCAAATGAATAATATCGAATTTACAAGATTGAATCAAGAGAATATCCTCATCTCTGCAAATATAAACACCGCATTCAATATTCACTCAACTTTACCAGATAACTTTTATCAACAGTTGTAATGCTTAACGCAGCATAGTATAGCTTCCTGGAAAAAAAATTGTTCTTTAAGTTACCAACCCAATGTTACATGGAAAGTCTTAAAAGTAAAATTGCTTACCATCAATAATGCATCTACACGATGTTATATCATCACTATTTCAAAGATGCAAATATCTTTGCAAAACAGGTTTCTCCATAACTCAAAAAGAGCCATATTATTGGTGATTCATGGATAAGCTACCCATCAAACTAGATAAAGGCATAAGCAGGCTAAGACGAAGAGATTGGCACATATGGTACTTAGTCCATCATGAATTTCAAAGTCACGAAAGTTTTGGTTAAAATTTCAGAATGGCTTATGAAAAGAGTAATGCACACTCTACACAATAACGATAAATGTAAGAGAAAAAGGATAAAGGACTTCTCATTTAATTAAAGAAAAACCATGCAAACAAGCACTTACTCAAATGGAGCTTCAACCTCAATGGCAAGTGTTAGGTGTAAGGAAAGACCAGCACAATCTTTTTGTACATCATTAGTAGTATGAGCCTTGTGAACATAACCTCTGGGAATGTGCAATATATGTCCTTCCTTTAGCAGAATTTGCGTGCGTGCATGCATTTGGTACAGTATCAACATTTGAACTGTGGGAGCCATCCAGAGGTTCATATAAACGAGGTAAAAGCTTATTTCTTGGAGAGGACATTGTCCACTGTTTCATTCCCATAAGTTGACACACAAGAACTCAATGATCATCGTAGTGCCGTGCCAACCCCTGAGAATTGCGTGGTGTCAAGTAAAGATTGGCACCTACAGACGGTTGACCAAACGAAGATGCTAAGCCTTCAGTGATAGCAGTGATGGACTTAAAGTGGAACTCCATACCACGCATGGCCAGTGTATAACCATCTTTGTAAGCTTCATTACATCTGAATATATATCATCAAAGCTAAGCACATGAGGAGACTGGGTGCAAGAACACAAGCTCTCGAGGAAAAGATGTTTCTCAGTGTTGGAAAGCCTCTCTGCTTTTAGTACCCTTACATCCTGCTGGTAGATTATGGGCATACTCAAGCTATCTCTCTCATTTTTTAGGAAATTGAAGATGTCCAACTCATCAGAAGCAATAGGTGGGCAGGAGACCGCACAATGGAAGACAGAAGAGAGAAGATGGTGGACATCTTTAGGATTAATGGAATTCAAAAAAGAGTTAAATATATCATCCACAGCCCTTGAGGTCCTGCTTATGAGAAAAGGTGATACTTCCCAATAGCCTGCTATAAAATCTTCAAAACTAGACTGTGGTAACCCAAAAATGCTTCTTCTGATTTGATCAATTGGCAGAAAAGTGGTACGTAGGAATCTGATAGAAAGTCTGAAAATGCTCTCTGCCAGATCATTCACCCTCATATTGCTCGACAAGTCTTTTCGCTGGCTGCACACCATAGAGTTGTACATTCAAGGATGCAGTTTAGTCCACAGCTCTTTCAAAAGGAACAAGAAACTTTCAGAGAGCTCAGATGGAACTCTTTCCAATTGCTTGATATTGCAGGAGATAACAAGTACAATAACAGCATCAAGAAGTGAAACAGGAAGTTCATGTTCCTTTGCAGCTGTGATGTGACTCCTATTGAATCCATTGTCCACTGGGAATAATGCGACAGAATCCACAAAACATTGGGCCACCTGAAGATAGCAACCCCTAGAGGATATGATGAGTCAAGCTGATGATAGACAAGGACATTGGCAATTAAATGTGTATTTAGTTAGAATAAGCCTACATTAGCTATTAAATTCAAGCAAGAAACTAAACCGCGGAACATAAGAAGAACAATTCTCAGCCATATTCGACTAAACAGCTAAAGTAACAACAGTACCAAAACTTTTCCCCAGCTTTGCCATATTATATCTACAAGTTCTTGAGTCAACCACAAGAGTTTTTTCATATATTCAAGTGATAGGGCGTGAGAACAGCAAACGAGATGGGAGATTGTAATTTCATGGATGTTCCCCACAAAGCCCATGCACAGATCATTTAAACCAGTTCATAATAATATGATTCACAATTACACCAGGAGCTTTTTCAATCCATATAGAACATACATTATTATTATTATATAACTGCACATAACATGCTCACATATACAAACAATAAGCCACTTGCAGGCAAATTGCATAATTAGCTGCAGCTTGATGAAAGAGTGTCATTACATCGAAAAGTAAATGTAAGTATACATCCAAGACCTTGTCAACAATAGACTATGTTTGAAAAAATGGGCTTGCCTTTCTCATCCGACATCCCCTCTCAATCAAAGGAAAGACACCAATATAGCAATATGCATATAAACCATCAATAGACTTCATGCATCGTGTAATTATTCATAAATCATAACTTCCCATGAAATTTACTTAAAATGCCATTTCAAAGAAACATCCGATGAGTCTGACAAAAGGCCCTAGGTCATTAATGACAAACGTTTTATTTGCTTAACATCATAAAGAAGAGAAAGTTAGCAGTAGTTGACATCTGAAGCTTGATAAGGGGATAGATAATAGTGTACCTATGCATCTCAACCAGTGAAAGCTTGCCGGAATGAATCATTTTAAACAAGGATAAAGAGATCTTACTCTTTTATCTTATGCATAAGCAGACTACACAAAATGTAGAATAAAGCAACTAGGAAATTGTCCTGTTCCATCAATTCTATCACATCAGTCATAACAACCATATTCCATCAGTGCATCTTAGAATACACAGAGATGTAGCATAGTAGCGATTGTTGAGTTAGTAAGTCTTCATAAATTTGATGCACCGAGGCCTACATTATGATTAAGCTCTACAGATTACATTTTCTTTGTTTCGCAGCTGTAATGATAGCCAAAAACATTGAAATGATGCTGTATGAGCTAGCAGCATTGGTTGCCATAATAAAGTTTACCTAACGTCTGGTCAAAAAAACTCGAAAAGCCCTAAATCAATATAAGCATCTCGTGAGACATTCATCCTCTAAATGAAGCACGAAAAAACTCATTCTCGAATGGAAAAAGATAAAACCACCCAAAATCCACATTTCCTCCACAAATAAATGATCAGTTGCATTGCAAAGCCTAATGGTACAATCATGCTCCTTAACAAACATACAACTAAAAAGGTAGAACAGAGGAGAGAAATAAAAGAGGAAAAACTCACATGAGAGTCTCCAAAGCAGAATGATCAAGAAGCCTCTGCCGCCCGACCAAACTAGTCGACAAATCCAAAACGGCACGGCACGCACTCAATTTGACTCTCCTAATCGAACTCCTCAAACCCGATACCAGGCTTTCCAAAATTTCTGCATCCGAGGCGATTCGTTGGTTCATATCGAACGAACAGAGCGAAGCCATTCCTACAACCTTAGCACAAAGACAGGCGATATCCGGATTGCTGTCAAGCACATTCAATCAAACGTCAAGCATATATATCCATGTCAAGTTACCCTTAAAGATAACCTCGCAGAGTGATAATGTGTGCTTGAGAAACAGAGAGAGAGAGAGCTCACTTGGATTTGAGCAGAACAGGAAGCACGGAGAAGAGGGCAGCGAGGGGTATCTTCCGAAAGCTGGGAACTGGGTCGTCCGATTTCGAGAGAAAAGAGAGAACTTTCCGCAAGCATCGCATGACCAACGACGAGGAAGGAAGTGGGTCGGAGCGGCCTCGGCCTCCCGCGTTGATCTTGGAGACGGAAGCTAGAAGCAAACACAGAGCGGTGTCTGCATCGGCCGATCCTAGCGGAGCGGAGCGACATAATTCGGAGTCCCTTCTCCTTGTCCTCTTTCTCTTTCTTTGCTGGGTCTCCTCCATATTTTCTCTGCACCGATGGGAAGCTCCTTCAACCTCAGGGACTTCCGTTCGCCTGCACAATCTCAGTTCTCCGAGGCTTTAAAGTGATGACAAGTTACAAACGGAGAGAATTATATAAATGGCCACTAAACTTTAATTTATTATGCAATGTGTTTTAAAACTTTTGATTTGTGTGATATAATCCTTATATATTAGCTCAATATGCAATGATGTTGCTTAACATTTAATTGATTTAGGAATTGCATTGAACAAATTAAAAGATTAGGATGATATTACAATTAAATCGGAGTTAAGCAATTATATTGAAGAAATTAAAAGTTTATTGACAACATTGCTCACCCTTACCATAGAGAGAACCAAATGAGAATGAGAATTTTCCCTCAAAAAATTACCATTATTAGATGAAAATGCCTTTGACTATGTGATCGAAGCTCGCCAACCAATGAAAATTTGGGCGGCCGACAAGCTCAGCCTAGTAACAACCACTTCCCCTTGATCTCTCTTGAATTCCTTCTATTTAAATACACTCTTTTAGGTCCCACCTCCTATCTTTTTTGTGGCAACAAGCCAGCATCTTGTCCATAACTACACTAGTATAAGGGTGTGTATGATATTATTTTTCCGAATAAATTATAGACTGAATAATATAAAAAATTATCATAATCAATGTTGGAAAAATCCTCATAAAATATGGGATAATTCCAAAAATATTTGTATAGAGACTCAAATAATTTAGGATAAAAACCACAGAAAAAACTTCAAACTATGTCTATCTTGATATATTTACCCTAATTTTTTTGGTGACACTAAGAACTCTAAACTTGTACATATATAACATATTTACTCCAAAATTTTTAAAATACAAAAAGTTTTAAACTTATACTTATGTGACACATTTCTTCTAAATTTGTCAATTGTGATATATTTACTCCAATTTTTTTTTGTAACGTCAAAAATCCCAAATTTGTATTCATGTGACACATTTACCCCAAAAATTTGGTGTCATAGAATAATTTTTGGGGTTTTTGGTGTAAAAAAAATTGAGGCAAATGTGTTTTTTTCCAATAACTTATTCAGGCAGTAGGGTGAGATATTTGCTTAGCCCCCCTTGGATATGATACATGAATTAAAAATAAAATGGGAAAAGTGGAGAAAGGATTTGTCTATTAAAGCATGTTTGGTACCGACAAAATAGTAAAAATTTCTATTATTTTGTTTTCGGGAGTAGTCTTGGAACAAAATCGTGTTTGGTAAAAATTTTGTTCCTAGAAACAAATTTTTATTTTTTGTTCCCGGAAGTAGATTTGGAATAGAATCAAGAATAAAAAAAAAAGAAATTGATTCTTGTTCTCGAGAACAATTCTAGAATCAAGCTCATATTTTCTCTTTTTATTTTATTTTTCTTGTTCTTCTTCCCTTTTCTTTTTCTTCATCTACTGCCACTGCCACAGTTGTTGTTTGCCGTCGTCCACTATCCGCCGCCCACCGCCACTAGTCGCTGGCAACCGGTCCGGCGAGCTCACCAGGCTAGGGCGAGGTTCGGCGAGCTTGCCTAGCCTTGGAGAGGGCAAGCCTCGCTGGGGAGGGGCGAGGCTCGCCGGTGGCCAGGCGGGCCTCACCGAGGGCCGGTGACTCTCTAGTGAGGTTGCCAGCCACTTGAAGAAGAAGAATATGAGAGAGAAAGGGAAAAAAAAGAAAAAAATGAAAAAAGTAATAAAATTATTTAAAAATTAAAAGAAAATAATTTGGAGTAGAAATTTTGAGCACTATACCAAACAAATTCTATTTCGGGAATTGAAATTTTAGACAGTTAGTAAATAGTTTAAAATGTTTAGCAATTGTTATCGGGAATAGAATAAAAAATAATCATTTCTAATAAAAAATTATTTTCAGGAACAGAAGCGTTACCAAACGTGCCCTAAATTGACCAAATTCACGCGCTTCTTAAATTTGGTTGTGTGATACGTGTGTGTTATATCTCTCCTTGTTAAGACTGTCACAGCTTAGACCATAGCTATAGGGCAAGTAGTTGTCGACTAGTTTTTTTTTTTTTTTCTTTTTCAACATAGACCATGTTAATTAGGTTTTATTGAACAACAATTAGATTTTCTTACGTTCATTTGACCTTTATGCGGTTATCATCATTGAATTTCCATGCATTATTTATTTATTTATTTATTTATCACATTCTAACTCTCAATCCACTCTCAGATTTAAGGCATAAGAGTTGAAATACACACTTAAAACAATTATCCCCACCCTAATCCCCTCAAAGTGAAAATTCGAACCCCATACACTCATGTCCATGTGAGAAGAGTGGTCACTAAAGCAAACCCTAATGATTAATTTCAATGCAGTTGGAGTCATGTAAATTCATCATTCCGTTCCAACTCGGTTTGCGCATTTTGTGGCCTGTGGAACTACTGAGCAATCTCAATCAATCTCCGATCATTTGTGGTTCATGGTTCAAATAGGGTTTTCGTCAACAATAGTAAACTAGTATTGATGCCAATAGTTTTCTTTTGTATACTCTTGGACCGATATCCTACAAAAATTTCTTATTTTTGGTATATTTGTCCGCAATCCCCACCATGTGCATAATATGGTTAAATAATATTACCTCAATGTTACCTCGGAAAATTACCAAAAAAGTTATAAATTTATTACACATGTATTAATTTAATATTAAACCTCTCAATTTGACTAATTTAGTTCTAAATATTTTAACAATTTGCCAATCGAGTTCTTTCATTCAATTTTGGCTAGAAATCATTGACATGATTGACGGTCATCTTACGTAAAATCACCAATGATTTTTGTAATTTTTAAATTTGTTTATTTTTTTATTTTCCTTACTTTTTTTTTTGTGGCATCCTGAAATTCCTTGCTAGCCAATTAGGGGTGCTTCAGTTAATATCTTGTATTGAAATCTATGGCCGAGTTTAAATGGATAGATCTTGGAAGAGAATGGCTTATCTCTGGCCATGTGCATCGTGAATTAGAATCCATAGGTTTGTAATTCTAAGTGTTTAGTTATTTAATTTTACCCTATAGTATTTTAGTTTAATAAGATTTAATTAGTATTTAAAAAGGAGGTTTAAACTGATTCTATTTAGGTTGGGCCTTAGGCCCAAGAGTGGACCTTTAATGGGCCAAGTTGGCCGGCCCATTGAAGGCCACGAATGGGCTGCCGTTGGCCACAAGGGAGGCCGGCCCAATCCAAGCCCAAAATGTCCCTAAGCCCATTGCATGTGGCATGCCAAGTGGCAAGAGGAGGTCTTCATGCATTGGCTATCAAGGGTGGCAAGTAATCATTGCCAATGTTGAAGATTTGGGGGAATAAAAGGGAAAGAGAGAGAGAGAGTGGCCGGTTGGAATTCGGCCAAAGAGAGAGAGAGAGAGAATCGCGAGAGAGAGAGGGAGTGGCGAGAGAGAAGAGGAACCGAGGAGGAGGAGGAGTCGCCTGTCGCCGTCCACACGCCGTCCATCCGTTGCCGGTGTGCCGTTCGTGCGCTGCTGTCCGCTTGGTCTTAGAGGCAAGTTGGGACTGATTTCCACTCTTGCATGTGTGCCTTGCATGTGTAATTTGTTGGTGGTAGGTTTCGGATGTTAGAGTAGGCAAAACCGAAGCTAGAATGTGACTTGTTCTTGAGTATGCTTGCTGTTTTCGTATGAACCGCCTGAACCAGAATCTTGTGAGAGCTTGTATGCATGTTTCGAGTTGGATTTTGACCTTGGTTCCTGCATGAAAGTTGTAGCTAACATCTTAAAATACAACATACTAAAATTTGGGATAAAATGGTGGAGATTTAAGGGGTCAAACCCTCATCCTACGAAGACACTAGATCCGGAACAGTTTTGCTGACCTTTTGGTAGATTTGTGGTTGCATGTCGATTTTTACTAAGAATCTCTCTTCGACTTCTTCATGAAACTTGTAGAGAATATCCTAAATACTAACATACTCAAATTTGAAGTAAAATGAGCAAGTGTAGCCTAGTGAATCGACTTACTCTTGAAGACGGTAAATCTGGAGACATGGTACAGGACATCCGAGAATTCATGGACCCATATGGTAACTATTCTTTGGAAATTTGACTTAGATCCCTTAATGACAGTTGTAGGGGACCTCTTGAAGTAAAACATATCCAAATTTCAGAGAAAACGAAGAAGAATAAAGGGGTGAAAACTAGGTATTTCGGAGATGACTACACTGGACGTTTCGGTGCGAGAACCAGAAGCTTCGGATGACTATAGAAAATTATCTAGAATGAATCTGGCCTGTAAGTCTTCATGAAAAATATACTTTAGTGTCTTAACTATAACTTGGTAAAATTTCATAATTTTTGGAGGTTGTTCGGGTATTTTAATCGAATTATTTCGAAAAATGCACATTCTGTTTCTATCTGAAATTGCATGCTGTATTTGTGTGGATTATATCTTTTGTGTGGAACTCTATTGGGTATGTTTTTTTTTCATGAAATTACTATCTTATTGTCTTGTCTATCACGTGCCTTGATTTCATTATTTTTGAGAAGCATATGGATATTTAATTTAAATATTTTCTAAAAATGGTACATGCTGGAATTTTGTAAAAGGCATGAAATATGGACCATTTTAAATTGCATGGACTCCATGAATTGTATTGATTGGATGATAGTGTCTTGATGCATGTATGATAATAATTTGAGATGCATGTATGAACTCAATGATGAATATGATCTTGATTGCCATCACATCACATGCCATGTTAAAATTGAACTATAATTGAAGATGAGAATTGAGATAAATGAGAAAGCCATCGGAGGTGTGAGCCAATGATGCCCCGGGAGTGTCGGGATGCCTGGCTAGAAGGGTACGGCCGGTTGCCCGGTGGCCTTGAATGGCCGGATACCGGAGGGTCCTCGGGAGTACGAGAGGTATCGAGATGCCCGGAGAGTGGGGGAGCCGGAAGCTCGGCAGGTATTGTGCCGAGGGACGCCTTGCGATGCCAGTTTGGGTGCAAGATGCCTGGCTAGAAGGGTACGGCCGGTTGCCCGGTGGCCTTACATGGCTGGATGCCGGAGGGTCCTCGTGATGCCATTTGGGGTACGAGATGCCCGGAGAGTGGGGGAGCCGGATGATTGATTATATCTTGGATACATGTGGGATGCAAACATTGGTCCCGGGAAAGAAAAAAAAATGTGGCAGTCCAAGATAAAATTGAAATCAAATTATGCATGACGATATATGCATGACATGATGCATGATGATATATGCATGACATGATGATGGTACATGTGATATTATGATGATGTTACATGCATGGATGCATGGCAATGATGATGGTACATGTGATATGATGATGATGTTACATGCATGGATGCATGGCAATGATGATGGTACATGTGATATGATGATGATGTTATATGCATGGATGCATGGTAAGGATGATGCCATATGTGACATGATGATGGTAAGTGTATGATATGATGGTAATGACTATATGATGATGGTACATGAGGTATGATAACATGTGTATGATACCAAGGTAATTTGTGCATGGATGCCGGTATGACATGTGATGCTATGATTGTGATGGTTGCATGGTATGATGTATTAAGTGGTTTATTGGTCCTTTACCTGCTGAGTGGTTGTACTTACCCCTTCGGGGACCAACATTTCAGATTAGCAGGATGCTGCTCCCTGCTGTTACGCGGGGCGTATTTTACGGCCTTCCTTCCGATGTAGAGGTCGAGTGTGTGGAGATCGACTATCCCACCATTCCTGGACTGACATTTATTCGAGTTCACGCCTTAGTGATGTATGACGTGGGCCTGGCTGAGGGCCCTATCATTCAGGAGTTCATATCCGTCCATGTTCGTCGAGACGGAGTGATGCGTGGGATGTTGCCGCCGCCACCGCCTGATGCACCGGGATGGGTGTGAGGGCCCGTGCGTGAGAAGTAGGAGCTGAAACTTTTTGGGATGGTTAGCCGACAATAGTGATGGGGGATCTTGCACGTTAGTCGTAGTGGGTCGAGTGTTTCTTTTTGGGTTTATGGCCAAGTGTGGCTACATGTCCTGGCTTTTCTTTTGATGTATCGACCCAAGGAAACCCATCTTGAAAATATGTAAATAAAGTGTCATAGCTTTGTCTTTATTATGATATTTAGTGGTGTGCAATTGTATCATGGTTGATGGAGGGAGAGATGGAGATGTTATACTTTTGCTTCCACTAAATGAGTCGCGCTGGGACTGTTTTCAAAAAAAAAAAAATGTCCATGATTTACGACGCTTCTTCTAAGAGATGTAATTTGATGTAACATTAGGTGCTTGTGGCGACCTAAGGGGGGTTCGGGGTGTCACATTTTTCTTTATGATTGGCGAGGGTTGCCAGTCCACTAGGCCGCTAGTGAGGCCCTCACTAACAGCTAATAAATGTAGCTTGACTTCTAGAAGAACTTTTTTGTTCTTTCGTAATGGTCTCAGCAAAAGAAATAGTTAATTTAAGTTTATAGATGTCTCGATAGTATTTTACGGGAATGCTTAATAAGAGAATTTTTTATTGTCCCAGCATTGATTATACATATCATAAGAAAAATCAGAGCATTAAAAATTATAGTCGGTTTATCTGTTACCTAATAACTGCATAAACTTGTTAAACAAAATAAAAGAAAATATCGCTATAATTTTCCTATAAAAAATTTTCCGAGAATTATTATGAGCATTTTTAGGGGACTAGTCCCGCATTCGAGGTGGATCATCATCGATGGCTAAGAAAGGAAAAAACGTGGTCCCGTCAGATCTGCACTGCAAAACCGGTTTTCTGCTGCTACTTGATGACACTAGAGGAAACTTACGGGTGCAAAGGTGATGAAATTTACAATGATTGAGAAAATTACGATGAGCAGGGAAGATTATTGACACATAGGTTGCAAAAAATTTACCTAGGGTAATGAACAATTAGATATTTTATTCACAATAACATAAAAGAAATTTACTATTAACTTAGATAGATTCCTAATTTTGTGGAATATTATGAACCATGGGACTTGGAAAAAGTACTACCGTGAATAAGAACTTATGCCCTCTAAGTAAAAGTAAAGAAAGAACATTTTATAGATAACTTACTATTAGCAAGGATAATTATGTGCACTACAGAAACTTTTCAATTCATTAGGTAAGGCAAATTATTATTATTATTATTATTATTATTATTATTATTATTATTATTATTATTATTATTATTATTATTATTACTACTACTACTATTATTATTGTAGAATATTACAAAACCATACAATCCATACAACATATGATGACAAAGGGGACACGTACATCAATTTTGAAAATATATACCGGTAACGATATTTTCTCTCATGCATGAGTTCAATGGCATGATTGATAGACCCTTTATTTTCAATACCACATTGGTGTGACGACGTTTCGTTCAAATTTCAAATTGGCAAGGGACTAACAAACAGTGATGTGACATGCTCTTTAAGCTTGGTCTTGGAGTGGGTGTAACAATCTCCATTGGTGTATAACACATCGATCATCCACAAGATATTGAGAAATAGGGTGAGAACTAGCATTGGGCCTGCAGTTAGACCAAGAAATTCTTCATTTACATCCTTCCAAGCATCAACAACTTGTTTTTGGAGTTCCTCCCTGGTTTCCTATTTCGAGACACCATTTTCTTTCATTAACAAATCTACTATAGATGTTATGTGCCCCCTCTTTGGCTCATATTGTATGTCAACAACCTTGGCATAATTAGGTTAACATTGTTTTCGACCGAGTGGTGGTCGATCTAATTTTATTAGAGTATTGGAGGATAATTATGTTTTTATTATACCTACTGAGAAACAATGTCACCGAGCAACCATTCAAAAGCATCTCTTGTAACCACATCACCCTTTCCTACAAGTGCTGTGATTGATAACTCTCCATAGCCTGTCGTTAATAAAGCAAGGGCCTTGTATTCCTCTATTGTTGGTGAGTAGCTGGTATGGAACCATTTGGCTTCATGAAAGTATCCTCTCGCTTGCTTCTTCATCTAAGAAATTAAACATAAACAAGACGTTGGGTTTTTGAGGGGAAAAAAATTGTGTTGGATGCATGTAAAATGTGGTGACAATGCTTACTACTTCTTTTGCATAGGCAAGGCAATATGATCTTTCTTTTATTGGCCAGTTCATTCCCAATTTTATCATAGAGATCGAGAAGCTCCTTATAATGAGCGTGCATAAACTCTGGTAGTCCATCCATGGCATTGAAAATGGCGCACTTACTCTACACATGCTTTGATCAAATTCAAAAGTTTGAGAAAAAGAATACGGATTAGGTACTTCTCAATTGCTCCGGCGTAGGGTACAAGTTCTTCCAATATGCCATAGATGTCATGAATATCGTCAAAAATGGAAATTAGGGTAGTCACTCTAGTTAGTATATTTTTAGCCATTGCAAACTCTTATTGGAAATATGCTCTAGCCATCCATAAGAACAATTTCACAATCCTATCTCTAGTAAAGAGAAACTTCCTCACAACATCTATATCCTTCCACCACTTATATTTAAATGAATATGAGCGTTATTGAAAGTACGTTAGCTTGATGAATTCACATAGTTTAAACTAATCTTTTTGGATTTCAAAAGCACTATTTTGAAGGATAAATTGAAATTGGATGAGTAAATCTCTGGAAAACACAATAAAAAAAAAAAGCGATAATTTGGGCATTGTTAAAGCATAATCTAGAAGCTAATTTTAGATTATACTATCATGTGAAGTTGGTTAACCTTGTAATCTGGCAGATTTCCTTATGGTGTGGCTCTTGTAGTAAGTTGAAATCTAGTTTAGCCAAGGTGAGCAAGACCTTGTCATGTGAAGGCTCTTCTTGGTAGAGTGAAATATAATGCCTTGCCTCGAGTCTTAGTAACCCCTTGCGAAGTGGCTGCTTTAGGGCATGACTCACTTATTTTGCAAGACTATGCTTACTTTCGTTTCATCAATCAATTCAATGTCAATTATAGCAAAAGGAAGTGTTTCTTTGTGTTACATAGAAGAAATCAATTCTAAACACTAATACAATTAGATCTACTCTTCATAGCCAAACTTGGTATTCACAAATAGCATCGCCATGGCACCCTAAATGGTAAGCTTCATATAGGCTTAGCAATCTGCACACATATGTGATAAGTGATTTCTTGAAGTTGCCTTCATCATCCTTTAAAATTGTTAAAGACCTCCGTGCAACCAACCAACATGGGGAAAAAAGACATAATCAATTAGAAATTAGGAAGGTGATACACCTAGTTAATGTTCTAGATTTTCTTTGACTTGTTTCTCCTAGAATTTGAATGAGCAATAGTAATTTTCCAAAGAAAGAATTTTATGGGATTGGTTCACTTTGTTTAAGACTTACCCAATGAAATATTGAAACCTTGTTGTCGCGGCAATCAAGACATAAAAGCAATCATGTGAAGGTTGTCTCCTTTAAAAATCGGGAAAATTACAAAAAATAGTCCTAAATTTATTGCAATTTTTCCAATTTAGTCTTAAACCTTTTTTTAAGCCACTCAGTTCTAAACTTTTTGTAATTACGCCAATTCTGTCCATCAGCCAGAAGCCAAAGATTTGGCCAATCAGTTCTAAACCCTTCTCATGAGGGCTATTAGTAGCTGGGTGAGGCTCACCCTCACTAGAGGCCGCGACCTTGCACGGCCTTAGGCGATGGCTACTATTGGCTGGGTAGTGGTTGGGCGAGGCTCGTCATACCTCACTAGCCATGGTGATGCCCAACCTAGCTAGATGTGGCGAGGTCGAAGGGCTTGACCTTATGCAACCTTTGGCCTGGGCAAGCCTCATTGGCCATGGGCAAGTCACTGCCTCGCCAAATCTGGCAAGGCCTCACTCAGCCATGGCGAAGGTGGCCTCACTATCGCTAGGCAAGGCTCACCTTCGCCATTGGTTGGTGAGGCTAACTTCGTCGATGCTTGCCTCTGGCTAGCTGTTGGCCAAAGGAAGGAGTAAGGAGGAAGGAGGAAAAAAGAGAGACAAAGAGAAAAAGAAAAAGAAAATAAAAAATTGAGAATTGAATTATTATAAAAAATTATCCATGTCGTATCAGCTAGCTAAGGTTGGATAAACTAAATTAGCACAATTGCAAAAAATTTAGGACTGAATTAGCAAAAAAAATTGTTTATTACTGAATTGAAAATTTTGTAATAGATTTAGGACTAGTTTGATAATTTTCCCCTTAAAAATCTCCATGGTCAAGTTGCGAGTAACTTTTGTGGATCTATTCTAATTGCTCATCAATTTCTTGTTCAATTCCCAAGCATTGAACTTAATCAATCAAGTGAAGCATTTGTTATCCACAACACCAGTCAATATCTCCCTCACCTCTCCTTTCAATTCCTCAACTTGTTCCTCCACTCTTCCAAGGAATTTGAACTTCTGCACATATATAAAATGCCGTGAAAGTAGAGTTAACTGTGAAAATTAATAATCATGTTATCTTGGTTACAAACTCATGAAAAGATACGAAAACAAGGCATATTGTGTAAACTCCTCAATTCGACGAGCATGTACTTTTAGAAAAGTGAATTAATGATAAAGACCAAATCATTTCATTTTGAAATTTCCCAAGAGACGAAATCGAACATTATTCTCTAAAAATTGAATAATCGATGCCCAAATCATTTCATTTAGGTGGAGTTATACAATTGATAGTTTTGTAGGGGGGACTGTTGCATACATCGGGCGCATACAGTATAGTTTGAACGTGTTAAACATGACTGAGTTTGGCATAATCAAACTCTCGAGTTAGGAAGAAATTAAATGCGACCCACATTGAGGGAACTTCCTAAAGCAGCAGACCTAATTCAAATGATTTGGCAAAAACGTTATTGATCAACTTCAGTTGCCAAGAGAATGAACTTCACTTTAGAGAAGAATCACTAACCGTTGAGCAGGAGGGGGCAGCGTATTTGAGGAAGTGATCGCTCCATACACTCTCATGATATTCCGCCCACCGGCGTTTGACCCCGCCTCTTCTTCCTTTACTCAGAGAAGAAGATGGAATTGCTGAAACCCGAACCGACATGTTCCCCACTATTTTCGTGCTTATGCCGCACTAATCACGAATTGAAGACTGAGGAGAGGATTTCGCTGCGTTGCAGAACATCAACACTTGATGGGTATTCACAGTCAACATGTTCATAGCCACCTTGTCACTTTTGGACTTATTTTTAGAGCAAACCAATCACATTTTAATGAATATTAACGCGAGTGAAGATTGGCAAAAAAAAAAGATATTCTCCTTATTATATAATTAGTCCAATCCACTCCGCCTTTGTACAACATCAGATATTAGTAAATTTAGATGTAGTAAATATGGTTTTATTTTCTATTGGAATCACTCACCAAAACTTATTTCTTATGAAGTGATGGATTTTGTGTCTCCATGACTAGATCTAGGGTCCTCTTTCGGGGAATTTGTATACTTCCATACATACCGGGTGATAATTAACTCTTTGTAACAAGTGGAGTCTATTCATAAAATATACGAAGCATATCATTTTCACGTAAGTTGCCTGCTTAGTTAGTGGTCCATTAGCTCTGGTAAGATCTTGTGTTGGAAGATCTTAGAATCGATTCTGTATATAATTGATTCTAGTAAATATTAGTAAATAGGAAACTCCGATTCATGTATATTATTTTTTCTATTTTACTTTTTCCTTCTTACGCTATTTATGTACAATGTAATAGCATAATTGAATACAAGTCAGACAATACAATTTTCCCCAAAGTTCCTCTTACATTTCTGTCATGGTATCAGGGCTCCGTTTCCTGCCCTAGCTTCCGCAACCTTTCTTGAATTGCCATTGCTTCTTTCGATCTCAGAATCGAGGATCCCTTCTTGCGAAGCAGATTAGCAAAGCAGTTAGGAATTCATCCTTGGTACCATGACAAAAGACAAAGAGGTTATGAATCCCTCAGTAGAAGCTTCATCAACCCCTCCAGATGGATCGATTGGAGAAGAGCAGGTAACCAATGTTGCCTCTGCACCTGCTCCTGCTTCAGTGTAGATTCCAGGGCCAACCTACTGGCCTCCAGCCCCGTGGTACGCCACACCATGGCCCCAGTATCCGTATGGGACCAACCCGACTAGTGAGTCGGGTCAGGCAACTACGGGTCATAGACCCGGATTCACACTGGGTCACGGAATCGAACCCTACCCGGTTCCACCCCCTTACCTGTTTCCATTCAATGGAGGACAGCCGGAGCTTGGAGATCCGCTTTACACTTTGCTGGCAGACGGGCTGGAGCTGCGGCTGGTTACCCAACAGCTTACCGGAACAACGAATTATCACGCCTGGGCCCGCGATCTTCGGCGTGCCCTCGTTACCAAAACCAAAGATGGTTTTATTGATGGAACAATACCTTACCCAACGGATGAACAACTGCAGAGGCACTAGAATCACTGCAATCAACTGGTGCGCTCCTAGATTGGGAACTGCTTGGCGCCCGATGTTGCCGCCGGTCTTCCTCTGACCGAAGATTCGAAGAAATACTGGGATAACATACAGGAGATGTATGGGAAATCAGATAGGGCTAGGCTTTTCTCGTTAACACAAGACCTAACCGAGCTAAAACAGGGGAACCTTTCGGTCACCACCTGTTTCAACCGATTATCAGCCCTGTGGAACGAGATTGAAGCGGCCAAGGATAAATTGGAGGGGCCAGAAGCCATCTCCATCAATATCATGCAATCAAGGAAAAGGAGAAAGCCACTTGATTCCTACTTACCTTGAATGACACTTACGTCGATTTTCGATCACAGATTCTTGCGATGGATCCTCAACCACCACTCGGCCGAATCTTCCAATTGGCCGTGCAAGAGGAAAACCAGAGGGCCGCCGCGAACGAACATGCTCGGATCAATGAAGGAACGGGCTTCGAAACGTTCCCCTTGGGCTTCGTTTCGACGGAGACCGTCGCTGGAACAGGAGGGAACCTCGGAGCTGCAGCACAACCGAGAGAAAAGGCCTTCACAGCTGCGGCGTCGAGGAGCAACAAAGATTACCCTAGGTCTTCATGGATGGACGGCCTGGATAGAAGAGCTGGATCAGACGGTCCATCAGTTCTTTGCGGCGAACAGCTTGGATCGTCGCGCACAATCGGACGGCTACAAATTGATGAGCTATCCGGTTGGATCGGACGGCCAGTATTTCGCCACGTCAACGCCGGTCTACAAAGCATCCAACGGCACTCGTTTTGCCACGTCAACAGGTAAGGTCAGTGGGTAAAATTCAAAAATTAAAAATAAATATTGTGAATATTGCAAACGTCCACACCACACTATTGATACATGTTGGCAACTACATGAGAAACCCAATAATAAAAGGGAAAAGGAGTCTTTAGTCTATCATGTCATTGCATAGAAGAGTGGTGGAACATCTCAGCAAACTGTCACTCAACAATAGTATGAAAATATCATCCAAGCATTGGGCCAACTTAAGACTGGGGACACTAATGCAGGATTCTCAGGTACTTTTCTACATGAAAGGAATTTATTGTCTATTGATGCATGGATTATCGATTCAGGCGCTAGTGACTACATAGTTTGTAATGAGGACCTATTTTCCCATGTCCATCAAAACACACAATCTCCTGTTACGGTACGTCTTCCAAATGGGAACATTACATATGTTCACCAAAATCGCACCGTACATCTTGGTCAGAACTTTGTCCTTAAAAATGTCCTATACATTCCAGATTTTGAGTTTAATCTTCTTTCAGTCTCAAAAGTATGTATGGACAATTCCTGTAAAGCCATATTCAATTCCAAAAATTGTGTCTTTCAAGACCTTTCGACTGGCAGAGTGATGGGCTTGGGTAATGAGGGACAAGGACTTTATTTTTGGGTCAATTCTCCAGGAGATTTAGAGTTATTGAATAAAAGCATTTATTGTAATGCAATAAGCTATAATAAAAATCTCCTATTGCATCAACGATTGGGTCACAGTGCTAAATTTCCTCATCCAAAATGCTCCATATGTCCTTTAGCTAAACAAACTCGAGCATCATTTCCAGGTAGTACATCTCGAACTCAAAATCCTTTTTCATTGCTTCATAGGGACATTTGGGGTCCCTATCACACTTCTCATCATGATGGATCTCGCTACTTTCTTACAATAGTTGATGACTATAGTCATGCCACCTGGCTATATCTTATGCAGTCAAAGAGTCAAACATTCACTCATTTATCAAATTTCATTTCCCTAATTAGGAATCAATTTGATAAATTTGTACAACGAATTCGTACAGATAATGAGCGATAATTTTTTACTTCTAATTGCATAAGATTACTGTCTACTCATGGAATACTCCATGAAAGTTCCTGTACTTACACTCCACAGCAAAATGGAGTTGTTGAAAGGAAACATAGACATCTCTTAGAAGTAGCCCGTGCACTCAAATACCAAGCCTCAATCCCTAAAGAATTTTGGGGAGACTATATGGTCACAGCCGCCTATCTGATTAATCGTATGCCTAGTCGAATCCTTCATGGTAAAACTCCATATGAGATGTTCTATAACAAACAGCCAGATAATGATCACCTTAGAGTGTTTGGTTGTTTATGTTATGCAACAAGTGTGGGTCCTCGGGATAAAATGAGTCCCTGTGCAACACGATGTGTTTTTATGGGGTACCCTCCTCTTCAAAAGGGATATCGTGTTATGGAGTTTTCCACAGGACATTTCTTTACCAACGAGAGATGTTATTTTTCATGAAGACATATTTCCTTTCAAAGAGAAGCTCCATCCATCACAAGATACTTCACCGAGAAAACAATCAGTTTCTTATGTCTCGATGAAGATTTATCATTTGCACTGGTTTTCTTGTGGCACCTCAATCATCCGTCACACTAGCACCGGTGGAATCCCCAAATCAAGAGACCGAGTCACCTATCTCACCAGAAGAAGCTCCATTATCTTCTTCAATAGTGGAAACAACAGAGATGGCTGCTGAATCATCCGAGGTTTCTAAACAAATGGATGAGCCACCCCGTCGTTCTGGAAGACAAACATGTCCGCCCACATGGACTACGGATTATATTTGTTCTACTGCAAACTCTTCAGGTACACAATATCCGATTTCATCCTATGTTTCTTTCAATCGGTTATCGGGAGAACATATGTGTTGTATCAGTAGAATTTCAGAGAAACGTGAGCCATCCTCTTTTGCTAAGGCGGCACAAGATCCTGAATGGCGGTACGCAATGTAATCCGAACTTGCCGTACTCATTGAGAATAATACTTGGGATGTTGTTCCCTTACCGCCACATAGAAAGCCGATCGGATGTAAATGGGTTTACAAGATAAAGTTCAAATCAAATGGCTCCATAGAACGCTACAAAGCTAGGTTGGTGGCCAAAGGCTTTACCCAAAGAGAAGGTTTCGATTACCATGAGACATTCTCCCCAGTCGCGAAGGAAGTTACTGTATGGTCCTACCTATCTGTTGCAGCAGTACGAAATTGGTCCTTACACCAGATGGTCGTCCACAACGCCTTTCTTCATGGAGACTTGGATGAAGAAATTTACATGGATCTTCCTTAGGTATGTCGTCTTCGCAAATCCTTGTATGGTTTAAAACAAGCATCTAGACAATGGTATGCCAAGTTTACTGCTGCATTAACCAATGCTGGTTTTCAACATTCCAAGCAAGATTATGCTTTATTTACACGAAATGTGGGAAGATCATCGATTTATTTGCTGATATATGTTGATGACATATTGATTGTGGGAAATAATGATTCTCATGTTGCAAGATTCAAGGAATATTTGCACTCTACTTTCCACATTGAGGATTTGGGACCTCCCAAATATTTTCTTGGCATTGAAATTGCAAGATCTGAGAAGGGAATTTCCCTCGGTTAGAGAAAATTTATCTTGCAAATCATTTCCGAAGCCGGATTATCAGGTTGCAAGCCAGCAGTAATTCCCATTGAACAGAATGTCAAGTTGACAACACATAAGTATGATCTCAATTCCCCTTCATCAAACAGGGATCCGTTACTTAAGGATCCGTCAGGGTATCAATGGCTTGTTGGAAAATTGATATATCTTACCATGACAAGACCTGATGTATGCTATGCAGTTCAGATGCTCAGCCAATTCATGCATATGCCAAAGGAGTCACACATGAATGCAGCCTTGAAGGTTGTAAGATATTTGAAGGGGTGTCCAGGACTCGGTATATTTCTATCATGTGAATGCAATATGGGGATGACAGCATTTTGTGACACTTATTATGCTACAAGTCAAACAATACAATTTTCCCCAAAGTTCCTCTTACCTTTCTGTCATCTTCGGTTCAGTTGTCTGAGTCACGACAAGATCTTGGGTCCTCTTTCGGGGAATTTGTATACTTTCCTACATATCGGGTGATAATTAGCTCTTTGTAACGGGTTGAGTCTATTCATAAAACATATGAAGCATATCATTTTGAACTAAGTTGCCTACTCAATTGGTGGTCCATTTACTCTACCAAGTTCTTGGATTCAGTTGTCTAAGCCACAACATTCTTATTTTCGCCCTACATACTATTTCTGTTGCCCGTGTTTAAATGACAGAAAATAAAAGTTTTACTAAATAGGTTTCTATTCTTTTTTCGTTTTCTAGAATAAAAGAATAGAAATAGTTGTTCCAGGGAACAAAAAGAACTTTTACCAAACAGGCCCTTAATGTACAAAAAAAAAAATGATTTCCATGGATTGAAACCAACAGACTTGGATTGGGGGAAACCAATGTCCACATCTAATAAAGAATGATATCGTTTTTCATAAACTATCATACAAATGATTAATTATTTTATTTGAAAATGCTTTGTATAGACAATATTTTCCTTTATCATGAAGATTTCGGTCAAACAAACACACTCCAAATTTAAAATTTATTTTATCAAAATATGAGAAGCGAGAACAAAATGTTAGTTGGACCAGTTTTTCATTTTATTTTTCATTTTGTATATTATCATGCCAACACTAGTGAGCAACCTTTCAATGGCTCAACTAAAGAACTCTGCTACTTTGAATGTGAAGATTTCACCTGTATAGAGTTCACCACCATCAATTTTGTCAACATCCGTGGACAACCTCTTCATGAAAAATCACTTCTAAAATCAAGGAGTCTGACGCTTCTATGTCTTGCTTAGAGTAACTTCATCCTCCTACCAACTACAAAGTGACATTGTTTTGGTAACAACTACTGACTTTTAATACACATTAGTTGTAGAGTCTTACCTAGAGATCCTAAAGTCAAATGACATAATTTACAATAAGTTATGATGATAAATTTGATGGTCGTGATCTATGGACCTTGGCTTAGAGTAGAACTCAAACAATTTAGTCCTTACTGGGATGCTTTTTACCACCCTAAAGTTCCTAGTGAGACAATGGAAGAAACAGTACCTGAAACTCCTCCTCCAAAACAGCCTGCACTCCTAGCTCTTCCATATATCCCTGCCACAGTGGAAGCAACTCTCAATCCTGATATACACCACGAGTCTTCTAGGCTCTTGAATACTTCCAACCCTACTATCATGACAACGGATTTAGTACCTGCAGTAGAAAAGATGAAAACTACTCAAACCTTTCCAGTGGATAAACAACAACAGAAGCGACCTAAGGTTACTCGTCCTATGCATCTTGGGGGTTCCAGTAAAAAATCGAAACGGTATACACCTTATGAAGTGACAGTTCCCTTGTCTACAGTCATTGACGAGTCCCTCCTTCTGGATGCCCCAATTTTGGAGGCAACTCTTCCTGATCTTCGGGCTTTGGCGGCTAGCCCTAAACAGCCACCGGGTTCCCAATGAATCTTCTCAGTTGGAATTGTCAGGGATTGGGCAATCGCCTGACAATTCAAGCTTTAAAGGCGATGATAGCCTGTGATAAGCCCGACATTCTGTTCTTAATGGAAACGAAGCATGATCAACTTTTTGTGAATAGATTACAACGTAAGTTTAACTTTACTCACTCTTTTGTGAAGGATCCTGTTGGCTTTAAGGGCGGTCTTGCTCTGTTTTGGAACGACACTTTTGAAGTTACTCTGGTACATACGGATGATCAGTTTGTTGATTTTATTGCCTGTGATCCTAGAACATCAGCTTCTATGCATATCACTTGCCTGCATGCTCCTCCATCATATCAGCTCCGTCAAGATTTTTGGGATACCATAAGAATTATTCACGCTGCAAATCAGTTACCTTGGCTGTGTCTTGGTGATTTCAACGATTTCCTTGCTCCATGGGAGAAAATGGGCAAGAGACCTGCATCCACTTCACGAATGACCTCTTTTCAGAATGTAATTAATGATTGTGCCCTTCTAGAACTTCACAGTAAAGGTTGTCAATTTACCTGGTCCAATAACCGTGAAGGGGATGACCTCGTAAAGGAGACGATTGATCGGGTGTTTTGTTCTCTGGAATGGTTGATTTCTTTTCCTTCTGCAGAAGTATATGCTCTACCTCCTGTTGGTTCGGATCATTGCCCTTTGTTTTTGCAAGCTCGCCCCCCATCTGTCAGACGTACAAAGATGTTTCACTATGAAGCTTTCTGGAATCAAGATAATGAGTGTCATGACATTGTTTCGAAGGTATGGGAAAACAGTAATACCTCATTGCTTTCTAAGTTACAGGCAGTTGCTATCCGCTTAACCAGCTGGAGCAGAACCAGGTTCAGCAATTGTCATCAACGCATCTCTCAATTGCAATGTCAACTGCAGACAATTATCAATCGACCATCCTATCAGAGCGGAGACAAAGAGCATGCTAATGCTATCAGATGTGAAATTCATAAACTATGGACTCAAGAGGAACAATTCTGGGCTATGCGTTCTCGTATTCAGTGGTTGAAATGGGGAGATCATAATTCAAAGTTTTTTCATGCCTACACTATGCAACGACGACAACGCAATCGTATAACTATGCTTCTAGACACTAATTACCAGTGGATTAGAGAACCAGAACAGCTAAAAGAACTTACTCAGGGATTCTTCTCTCAGCTATATAGATCTGTGGGCTATCGAGATTTTCGACCTTTCTTAGAGCAATGTCTGCCTGTGGTAACATCTGAAATGAATAACAATTTGATGAGAAGGGTAACTGAAGAGGAGATTTACCAGGCAACTTGTCAATTGGGAGCTTCTAAGTCTCCAGGTCCTGATGGCCTTCCTGGACTCTTCTATCGGCATCACTGGAATGTTATAAAATCATCCGTTATTCAAACAATTCAAGACTTTTTCGCTACAGGTAGTATGCCTACAAGATTAAACAGAACGATTATTGCCCTAATCCCTAAAGTTCAGCATCCAGAAAGTATTGAACAATATCGTCCCATAAGTCTCTGTAACTTTGCTTACAAGATCATTTCAAAGATTATGGCCAATAGACTTAAACCATGGTTAGATACTTTGATCTCCAAAGAGCAAGCAGCTTTCATTAGCAAAAGACAGATTCAGGACAACATTATGGTAGTGCAAGAAGTCATGCATCAATTTAAAGTGCGAGCATGCAAGAAACGTTATAATCTTATGCTGAAAACAGATATGCAGAAAGCCTACGACAGGGTGGAATGGGACTTTTTAGAAGCCTATTTGAAACAGTTGGGATTTCATGACAGTTGGGTTGCTCAGGTAATGGCCTGTGTTACTACAGTCTCCTTTAGCATTCGTTTTAATGGTGAACAACTCCCTTATTTTAAGCCAACTAGAGGGCTGCGCCAAGGCGATCCTCTCTCTCCATACCTCTTTATTCTACTAGCCAATGCCCTATCCGCTTCTATCACTCATGCTGTGGCTATAGGTCATATTAAGGGAGTTCAATTCAATAGAGACTGTCCTATCTTATCTCACCTATTTTTTGCTGATGATTCAGTATTTTTCCTCCGAGCTACTATTTCTGAATGCCATAATCTTGCCAACCTCCAAAACCAATATTGTTTCGCCACAAGCCAGCTCATAAATAGGAACAAATCTGGTGTGTTTTTTAGTAAATACTGCCCTAATTCTCTACAACAAAATATAGCACAAGAACTTAGGGTACCAATACTCAGTAAGTACGGAAAATACCTGGGTATCCCTTCGGATTGGGGTCGATCCAAGAAGGAAATGTTCTCCTGGATCCTGGCATGAGTAAATGCTAAGTTAGTAGGTTGGCAAGAAAAAATTTTATCGAAAAGTGGCAAGGAAACCTTACTGAAATCAGTTATTCAGGCCTTACCGCAGTATGCCATGTCCATCTTCAAGCTTCCGTTATCTCTCTGCAGATTGATAGAAAAGAAGATTTCAGCATTTTGGTGGAGCAAGCATAACAGTCAATCAGGCATTCACTGGAAAAACTGGTCAGAATTAAAGCTCTCAAAATTTTCAAGGGGGATGGGATTTCGGGATTTAATTACCTTTAACAAATCTATGCTTGGAAAGCAAGCTTGGAGGCTTTTTCAGCATCCTCAAGCTATCTGGAGTCGGCTCTTTAAAGGTTTATACTTCAGATATTCCTCCTTCCAATCTGCTACTTCAGGACACAGTCCTTCTTGGGGATGGCAGAGTTTATTGAAAGGTCGAGATGTGATTACACCTAAATTACGTTGGTTAGTCGGGGATGGGTCACAGATTCACATTAGAACAGATAATTGGTTACCACAAGGTCAGATAGGAGGCTTACCTGCGGATGGAGAACCAGAACTAGTTGCTGATCTCATTGATTCCCATAATTCTGAATGGAAGTCTTCCTGTGTTACTTCATTCTTCAATGCCCAGGTGAGTACAGCCATTCTCAACACTCCTATCAATCCGTCTCTCCATCACGATCAACTGGTTTGGACATAGACTCCTTCGGGTACCTACTCAGTGAAGAGTTGTCATCATTATCTATCTTCACAATCTCAGAAAATAATTCATAATCCATCTTCCTCTTATACTAATCCACCCCTGTTATGGAGGAGAATTTGGAACATGCATACAGTTCCTAAGATTAAGGTTTTTCTATGGTTAGCTTGCAAAAATGCATTAGCAACCAAACATAATCTCAACCAGCGACATATCATACCGCATCCCTACTGTACACTCTGCCATAATTCTATCCCAGAAACAATTGAGCATATGTTTTTCTTTTGCCCATGGACTCGAGACATCTGGAATCATGAAGAAATCAAAATCAGTATGTCTCTTACCTCTGTTCGCAGATTTGATGCCTGGCTGGTGGATCGTGTCTCTAACCCTCAAGCGTCTCCGGATCTCGAAGCGATTGCTCATATTCTGTGGGAGATATGGAAACATCAAAATAATGCTGTCTTTCGCCAGATCCCGCTGGATCCTCTCCTAGTTGTCAATGAAGCCCTCTCCCAATACACCATCTTCAAGGTCATCCAACCCTCGTCACAGAAACATCAAAATACCCAGATCAGTCTAGGGCACAGATGGAATCCCCCAGCGGAGGGTTATATCAAGTGTAATATTGATGGGGCTTTTCGTTCAGTAGAGGAGAACGGATCCATTGCTTGCATTTTCAGAGACAGCAAAGGAATTTTGACGGATATGCTTACCCGATCTGTGCTTGCTCAGTCGGCATTCCAAGCTGAGATCTATGCCCTTATATCTGCTATCCAACGGATCATCCAGAAGGGACTCCATCTTCAGCACGTTGTGATTGAATCTGATTGCTTGCAGTTGGTGGAGATCGTGCGGACGAAACAGAAGCCGCCATGGAAGGAGACTCATCTCTTCGCGATTCTTGGAGATCTTCTTCCGCAATGCCCTCTCCTGTCGCTTCAACACATTCGGCGAACAGCAAACCTAGCAGCTGATTGGGCTGCAAAAGCCCACCGGGATCAAGGCCCACCAACAAACTGGCTCCTCTTTCCTCCGCCTAGTTTCCTTAATATTCTCTCTTCGAATGTTATAGCTTGTATTAATCTCTAATATAATATAAGCTCTTTTTCGACCAAAAAAAAAATTATGGTATTCAGCTTTAGCTCTCTTTTTTTTAATAGAAAAAGAAAAGGGGAGTTATTGGCAACAACAACTAACAGATTATATTTCAAAGGCCTACCGACTAGTAAACTGATCTGACATGACTTATGGAAATCTATCCGTACCTTCGTAAGAAAAGAGTCCTTAGTAGGAATGACGGTGTCATCCTTCCAAGTACTCTTTCTCTTTTTCTCAATTTTCTTTTGTCCACTTTTTCCCTTTAGTTCAAATATGAAGATATTGGTATTGATACAACTCCTTGATGCTTTCAAAATTATAATTCGTAACCTCACAAATACAATAGTGTGAGTAAAATGTCTGGCATATCTAATTTTCGATTAGAAAGATTGCTAATATGCAATTTTACAAGTTTAGCTTAGTCCATTTAACACCCAATTACATATAATTATGAACTTGCTATCGCTCCCATAATATTAGAAGCTATAATTAATAGATGGTACTACTCATGTCATGCCCCCATCCTCAGAGTAAGTGCTCATCCCTCCATGGTCGATCTATTAGCGATATCCCAAGACGCATCGCCCACCCATTCCATTTTTAAATGCACATGCGGAAGTATATATAAAATCCCCAGACAACAATTCAATAGGATAGGAAAGCAAGACTACGAATTCTGAAAAATTAAACCATACCTTTTATACATATCATATCACTTTAGATACAATACTACTCGATATTTACAAAGTCTAACAAAAGGCTTGATTCTCAAAATTAGTAGTTCTTTGGGTCCACGGGATCCAACTACTCCGACTTGTCTACTGAGCTCTTTGGGTCCACGGGATCCAGACGATACGGTGGATCCTCTACCATACCATCAAGGAGACTAGCCACATTCCCATCTAGAGCACGGGCAACATCGATCACTTTTGCCGGTATACCAAAGTTTGAGAGAGGGCCTATTCTAAAACCATAAGGGGTGGTATGGAACCAGGCCCTAAATCTATTGGGCCTCTCCTGGTATGGAACTTCCAAAACCCAAACGGTTGTCACAACCATCTCATACGTCCAGTCACTCTTGGGGTCGGGGAAAACTATGACTTGCTCTATTATTCTTGTGGGACAACTGAGACGTCTAGGAGGAGTCGCCATCTGTGAACCTGAAAATGTGGTTCCACAACAAGGTGAGACTATGTCTCAGCAAGTTCTCCTCCCTAAGACTCGATTAAGAAACCAATACACTTTAGGGTTGCCTATGCACGACACGAGTCGAAGGACTTACCTTGGCCTCACATTCCACCTGCAAATCAACACAGTTCAATCGATAACCAAATAATCATAACAGATCGAATTATCGTTCAAATCGACCTAGTCGATTACATGTCAATCGGACCGTTTCCCGGTCATATCAATTCAATCAATTAATTCACAACATCAAATGAAAACAATGATCAATCGACCTAGTCGATTACATGTCAATCGGACCATTCCTAAGTCATTTCCAATCACCAAATCACACGTACTCTCTTGGGCGTTGTTTTCGCCAAGGTGATATAAGTAATAGACAGCACTCGTGCATTCTTTAAGGTGCCGTTTTTGCCAGTGATATTCCCAATCACCGAACCACGTATGTCTATATTGATGCAGATAATGAATAGCACTCATGTGTTCTTTAAGGTGCCGTTTTCACCAATGATATCTTTAATCACTGAACCACGTATGTCCATAATGCTGCATGTAATAGACAGCACTCGTGCGTTCTTAAAAGTGCCGTTTTCACCAGTGATTTTCTTATCACCGAACTACGTATGTCTATTACATCGTACCTGATTGATCTCAGCCAAGAGTATTTCCAATTCACTTTCACGATTCTCCCCACTTTACAACTCATCAAGAATTGTAAATGCTAAATAAACATACTCGGCCATCTACCAATCAATCATTCGATTTCACTCAATTTCAATCAAATTAAGAATAATTCCTCAAATTACACAATCAATTCAATTCAACACAATGTAGAGTTCAAATAAATAAATAGGCTGCACCACGACGATCAACATAAAATTTTGGTAATCGATTATTTTGCCTAATTTTCGAAAAAAATAAATAATTAATTAATTTCGAAAATTAATAAATAAATACTAAAAGTCCAATTTAAGTCCGTAATGCCTCATTGAAGCCCGATAAGGGTCGCGAAAAATCCTGAGATGCATTCAATAAATACTAGCACATGTCTATTTGCTAATTGCACAATTCAATTACCTAACATGCATCACAATTATCTAATAATCACTAATCTATTCTAATCTAACCACCTAATTGCACTTAATTAAATCTAATCAACCATTAAGCATCATTAGCAAACTAAGCAAGGATTAGTGAGCAAAACTCACCTGATTAAAGATCCACTCAAATCAAATCGACGAGCACGCGACAAAGATCGATCCTCTCCAAAGCAGTTTTGCCAATCGGGGTGAGACGGGCCCAAAAACGAATCACATAACCTGCAAACCCTTGCTGCAAAAATGAAAAAATAGGCTGCTGTGGAGTTGATTTGAACCCAGCTTGGGTTATGCTTGGCGGTCGCAAGTGATGCGGGCCATGGCTCGGTCTGATTTTAGAGCTCACGGATGGAGACACGGGCTGGTCTAATGGGCTGGCCAGGAAGAACACAAACGGGAGAGGGATGAGTTGAAGATGTCACCGGGCTTGGGTGGTGCTGGGCCGCTTGATGAGCCAATTCCGCGGCCACTAAAGTCAGCACACAAGTAGGGGACGTCGCTGGATTGACTCATGAAGATTAAAGGGCTGAAAGCATGAAGATTCGATGGGGTTTCTAGGGGCTAGACATGTGGAAGACATATATAAACAAGATAGAAAAATGGGGCAGCAGGTTCGGTGGGTAGAAAATGTGAAAGGGATGGATAGTAACAAAATAGAAAGAAGCAGCTTCGTCGGTCTTGGTGGCAACGTCCCAGTCAAAGAAAGGAAGGAACACGTGCAGAACAATTAAAGAAAAAGGAAGGTAAGAGAGGTATGAGGAAGAGGGGGGAAGAAATGGATAGGATTGGGCCCATCGGTCAAAGAAGTCGCAAGAATTCAACGGAAAAAAATTTGGGTTGTTGTTCTTGGGGGAAAAAACAAACCGTGCGAGAGAGGGGTCAAATAAAAAGAAAATCAAATTAAAAGATAACAAAGACATAAAGTGGAAGATAGAAACAGCCAGGGTCAAAGGAAATTGGGGTAGTAGGTGGCAGCGTGAGTGGATGGGGAGGAGAGAGGGAAATTATCGGCCAAGGAAAAACATGCAGAAATAGAAGGGACTAATAATAAGAGAAAAGAAATCTAATCAAAACAAACCATATTCTACTTAACTTCACAACTAAGCCAATTGGTTATTCTAGGGCCAATTTCTTCACCACTCACATAATTTGAAGTCTAAAAGATGACCGGAGTAAGACGGTCCCTTAAACCCACGAATTTCCTTTGAAACCGACTTTTATTTCATTTTTCTTGGCATCCGATTTTCTGAATAAACAAATCCAGTTGCGGTCTAATTCGGACACATAAAAAGCCCATACAACTTCCATTCACCAATTCACTTACACCAGATGCCAAAAGTCTCTTCAAATTGGCCCATCCGTATTTCCGTTCATTTTTCGAATCGTCCATCTCGATTTCTCGAAAAATCCCAAACTCTCCAGAATTTCCTTAAAAGGTGAGTCAACATTCTGAGATTGACTCATGACATGACAGGACTTCCAATTTATGAAATCGAATTTAAATTCGCGGTTATTTTCAATCAAACGCGGTTTTAGTGTGACCTTGCATACTAAGTAGCTTTTAGGAATTTTTGGTGCAATTGACTCATGGTCAATTTTTTTCGAACCACAATGAACCCATTCGACACATTGGCGACTCTCGGTGATCGTGAAAATCTCAAAGTTTTAAATATGGACACAGGGTATCCAAAACGATAGAAAATGAGTTTAGTGCCGATCGACGTGAATTTTGTAATCAGGTGAAATCACCCACACTTTGATTACCATCTCAATCGAATCAACCTATTCCTAATTTCTGATCGATTTTTAATTGTGCCGTAATGACCCCTGCAGACTAGCACGGTCGAAGAGTCGATTCCTGGTCAAATTATCAAGTCTACGCATTAAAATCCCTTAATAGCTTCACCGAGATAGGTCAATTATCTCATGAGTAGCCATCTCGAGAAAAACACTAGTCACGTTGATGAAAGGCCCGACTTATCCAATCGAAATCGAACCTGAAAATCAGGATGTCACAACTCTTCCCATCTTATAGAAATTTCGTTCTCGAAATTTAAACTTTTACCAATTCTTAAACAAAAAGGTGGGGGTGCTGTCGTCTCATCGAGTCTCATTTTTCCACACTGTTTCTTCGATCTCGTGGTGTTGTCAGGCCACTTTGACCAAGGAGACCATCTTGGTACACAAAATCTGCTCTTTTTGAACCAACAACTGAATCGGCTTCCCATGTATGACACTCTGTCGTCCACGCCTAATTCTTCAAGATTTAGCACGCGAGTCAAGTCAGGCTCATATGTCCTCGACATCGACACCTGAAAGACGTCATACACTTACGCCTACTTTGGCGACAATGCAAGATGATACGTTAGGATCCTAATTCTTTCTCTAGAATCCCTAAGGAACTTACGTACCTTAGTCTTTGCTTTCCCTTATTGCTAAAGTGCAAGGTATTCCTCATTGGTGGCACCTTCAAAAAGATGCAATCACCAATTCGGAACTTTAAGGGCCTTCATTACTCAATGATTCAACTTTTCCGGCGGTTTCGTGCGTCCTTTACTCTGACACTGATCACAACAATTGCAATCACTGATTACTGAGCTGACCCTGGCCTGTGATTTTCTTCACTTATCTTTTTTCTCATCACTGAAATTCTGCACACACTGCTATGTAAGCTTCAATAGGAACCATCTTAAAGTTCTGCCAAAACTGAAAATCTCTAATCTAGATCTAACATATAATTTTTTTTTTCGGTCACCCAAGGAACCTCCGTGCGCCACTTCACGGCGGAGTAAACCCTGGGGTGAATTGGGCCACCACCACAGACCCAGGTACAAGTGAATCGCGCAGCTTTGCATTGAAGCGACCGGCGCACGCTGAGTTTCGAACTCCTCCCTTGGTGGATGGGTGCTAAGGTCGAAACCAGCGCGGCCACCGTGGGCGGTGGTTAGATCTGACATATAATTCATCCTTGGCATTCTATGCAGATGAATTATTTGATACCCATTTAAATCATGTTCTTTTCGTACGGTACTAAAGTGAGTTGGCTCCATCCATCTATTGACCACAACTCCAAATGGAATCGGTATTTCCCGACTCCTTAGTAAGTCTGTCACAACATTCTATCATGATATATTTCCATTCTCACTTGGAACTCTTGAGTGCTTGCCAAAACTTTCCTGGCTTACATTACCGAATTCTCACTTACCGATTAGCGGTCTACCAACCGATCTGATGTCGGTTCTGACCTACTTCGAATTGTTTAATCAAATACTACAACTGCTACAGTGAATTTCAGACAATGTCTCTTACCTGAGTGCTACATCGCTAAGTACACCCAATCACTCTCGGAACTTAAGTGTTCCATCCTCGGAAATTTAAAAGTCCGTCTCTTTTTTATTAGTATCCTCTTATAGGATCTTTTGAACATCCCGGTCTGTCAACTGAAGTGTCTGATTTTAACCTGAATATTCGATTCAATTTTGAGGGTGGCCTTAAATTCAAAAGGTGGCCTACTTCAAATTTGAAAACCGAATTTTGAACCCTTTTCAAGTAAAGTATATACTTTAACCAGTCTATGCACAATTGAAACTTTCAACTCAATGCCTTAACGACTTTTCTCATTCTTTCAGGATGATACCAAATATCACCATCATAGTCCTTCCAGAATCCTGTTTCACGACACCGTCTCATATTCAACTCATTATGAGAGAGTAACACTTGAGACTTTAATAGCCGATGAGGATTTGGGAATCTTTCTTCATATCAATGATGATTCTAAATCTTTAAAGTGAAATTTGATGCTGCGAGTTACAAGTAATGCTTTGATAATTTCAACTTAGGAGGTCTTAATTGGTGGAACACATATGCACCAATCTTCTTATGTTGTATCAATACACCTTCAATTTTTTGCATGACACATCATTATAGATCTCGTGTCTTCCGGGGGCCCTGGGATGCTCAAAGACAAGCGTGGTATTCAGCTTCTATTTAAGCTCTTGGAATCTATACCCGCACTTGTCTGTCCCATGAACTTTTCTTCTTTCTTCAGGAGTCGAGTTAATGGTGGTACTGATGCTGAAGCTCCTCCCACAAATCCTCTATAGTAATCTGTCCAATCCACACGACTTCTGATCTCCGACATTATTGCCTATCCTGGTCTGCTAACAACTGTTTCGATCTTGGTTGGGTCCATAAAGATTACTTCACCTGGAATCACATGACCATTCTTAGGTGGCTCTCGTGATCCACAACACTTAATGAATACACTAGAATGTTGTTACACCACATGATCACCATTGATCTAGATATTCTTTGAACACTCGGTTTGTCAAATCTATGACAGTGGCTGGAGCGTTCGTCAAGTCAAATAGCTTTACATTATTCTCACAAGGACTAAATCAAGTACGAAAAGCTGTCTTCAGTATAACCTCCTTCTTGGTTCTCAATTGACGATAACCTGTCCTCAAGTCAATCCTTGAAGACATCAACACTCTTTATAACAAGTCACCCAATTCGTCGATCTTTGACAATGAACACTTATCCTTAATTATCACTTGATTGAGTCGACTATAGTAGATGCATAATTGCAACAAACCATCTTTCTTTCTTTCTCACTAGCGAGATTGATGTTTCCCCTAGGTAATGCACTAATATTCATGGATTCCTCATTCATCAATCCTCACATCTGCACCATTGGTTCTATCAATTCAGACAACAACAACTGGTAAGAAGCCTTAGAAAATGGCTCTGTTCTGGGTGCTGGCTCGATCACAATTTCTATCTCTTTCTCTGATGACAGGCCTAACCATTCTTGTAGAAACACGTCCAAAAAATTTTGGACTACTGATGAGTCCTCAATTTTTCAGCTCTTCAATCTGACTTATTTATGGCAATCGTCAAGTAACCTAGGCAACCTCCGACTAACAAACGGATTGCCTCAAGTGATGAGGTTAAGGAAGTCGAGGGTCTTTCTTAACTCCCAATCATTTCAACACTTGTACATGCTGACAAAATAAGCTGGATTACTCCACAATAACAATTTATCACCATAAGATGCTCTAAGAGTTAACTCTTTCCACCCTTGACGATAAAGTTGTACACCAACAACCAATCAAATATAACTCCAGTTAGTGGTTCTTTTTCTACAACCTTAACATACAACTGAAATTCCATAATTTCCTCCCCAACTCTCTAAGGCACCATTCGGATAAAATCACTTCACAACATTCTTCCATCAATCGAAGTCTGGTCGGTTCCATTCCTATTTCTTTAGCCATCCTAGTGGCATCCTATCGGTAATAGCAGTGTTAGTGTTCTTTCTGAACTTTAACTAACTGTCCTTCATCTGATGGATGTGTTGGCTACCATCACAGTATGTCCTCGCCATACTCAGACATAGGATTAATCCATGTATCCCTTCTGTACTTTTGGCACTCACTTGGTGAGTCTTCTATCTCATGTCAAGTGATAGGATGCATTCTTTCTTATATTGGAGATCTATTCCAAAAACTCCTGTGGTATTTTCTACAGCACACTCCTGCTGATCTTATCTATTGACCACGGTGGTGCTTGCGATTCCATTAGTGATAACGACAACTGCTGTTGTGATCTCATCAACCTTCTGAAACAGTATCTTGCCAAGTGACCCTGTCGGTCACAATCAGAACAACCATCCGTCCTAAAATGGTATGGGGCCGATTCATATTGTCTTCCATAACACCCAATGTTCTAATTCAATGCTGACTTGTCTAACCCGCCTTTCCTACTGGGTTGAAAAGAATATCTTTTTCTAGTCATAGACTCTTTCTCCAAACCGATTTCCATCTCTGTCTGACTAAATCTTACCCAAATGTGGTAGCTTGCTTTCTAATCACAATTCCAGGTTGGACCTCAGCAAGTGTGGCAACAACAGCGACTCGATCTTAGACTTACTAGCTCGACAAGCTCCTCGGAAAAACTTGCGCCTGAACGATCCCACTGGATCTAGGATCGCTCGATGCTGCTACACTCTCAGTACCAACTTACGGCGGTACTCTTACACTTGCGCTGGCCTAAGCTGGGACTCTGCCACAACCACCTTAGGCACCAATCCTCGTCGGCATTCTTTCCCGAGTCACAGAGGCTACCATCCTCTTACTAGGAGCCCTAAACTCCTGATCACTCATACTACAGGATTTTTATAGAAACTTGTTTTCTAATTCTAATATCACATTAGAATTTGAGTGACTCAAAAACAAGCTACCAATCAGCTATCACAGATATGCACCAACATGAATTTAAAGGTCTTTCCTACTACTATCCCATAGGTCATCGCACCTTATCACCCCAACTACAACCATGCTGTGATACCACAAAAAGGGGATGTCACAACCTGATCCTCAAAGTACGTGCTCATTCCTTCATGGTCGATCTATTAGCGATGTCCCAAGACACATCGCCAACCCATTCTCTTTTTAAATACACATGCGGAAGCATATATAAAATCCCCAGACAACAATTCAATGGGATAGGAAAGCAGGACTACAAATTTTGGAAAATTAAACCATACCTTTTATACATATCAGATCACTTTAGATACAATACTACTCGATATTTACAAAGTCTAACAAAAGGCTTGATTCTCAAAATTAGTAGTTCTATACCCAACTACTCCGACTTGTCTACTGAGCTCTTTGGGTCCACGGGATCCGGACGATACGACGGATCCTCTACCTTACCATCAGGGAGACCGGCCACATTCCCATCTAGAGCACAGGCAGCATCGATCACTTCTGTCGATATACCAAAGTTTGAGAGAGGGCCTATTCTAAGACCATAAGGGGTGGTATGGAACCAGGCCCTGAATCTATTGGGCCTCTCTTGGTATGGAACTTCCAAAACCCAAACGGTTGTCACAACCATCTCATACGTCCAGTCACTCTTGGGGTCGGGGAAAACTATGACTTGCTCTATTATTCTTGTGGGACAACCGAGACATCTAGGAGGAGTCTCCATATGTGAACTTGAAAATGTGGCCCTACAACGAGGTGAAACTATGTTTCAGCAAGTTCTACTCCCTAAGACTCGATTAGGAAACCAATACACTTTAGGATCACCTATGCATAACACGAGTCGAAGGACTTACCTTGGCATCAGATTCCACCCGCAAATTAACACAGTTCAATAGGTACCCAAAATCATGGGTGACATTACTAAATTGGAAAATTCTCGTCAATGGACCCTAAACTGATTCTTCTGTCGTTTTGGTACCCCTATGTCCGTATTTGAATCCTCGAGATTTTCACGACAATCGAGAGTCGCCAACATGTCAAGTGGATTCATTGTGGCTCGAAGAAAATCGACCACGGGTCATTTGCACTAAAAATTTATGAAAACTACACGGTACCCTAGGTCACGCTAAAAAGCTTTTTTGAAAATAAACTAGCAGATTAACTGATGCAAAGAGGTAATTTACAGACTGGCACTACATAGTAATAAAGGGCTTTTCATTTGTATAACTTGATCTTATTAGCCACAAGATAGTATTGGCAACGTAGCTTGAAAGGTAATTAGCAATCTGAGTTCCTAAGGAAGCAATAGCTAATTAATATATGTATGTTTTTCCACAGTCCTCCAAAACAGCTACTCTCATGTCATAAGTGCTAAAATAAAAATCAACCAAATGGGCACAACCAAATTTGCATTTATTTCATATCCAATAAAGGAAAATTAGAAAATTAAAGAAGATGCACATGAACACAGGCATTAGAAGCAAATAACTGGGCAAAAAGGAAGACTCTTTCTTAGGAACTCGAGTTCGGTATGCAACGAGATCAAGAAAACAAACAGAAGATTGAATAGAACATAGCTGGGAAGAAGAGTGGTTAGAATTGTCAAAGTAAAATAGGGGATCAAAGAGAAGGGGAATGGATGAAATCACCTTTCTATTGGAACTTAAACCAAACATTTTGTGGGCACCACAAGCAAAATTATATTAATCTGAAGAGATCAAAGGACAAGCTTCCACACAACAAAACCCCAAAGAATAACTCAATGCCACCACAAAAGGACAAGCTACACAGAACAAAAGTTTGAAACGAAAAAGATTACAAACTTCATTCCCCCACAAACAAGAAAAGTGAAATCAACTTGATGCCAGCATTGCGAACTAGAAAAATATACGGATATGATGAAAAAAAAAGTCTCCACAGAGCATAAACCAAACAAAAATAATAAAACTGTCGTTGAGAAAAACAAGAAAAATCACTTCCACATCTTTTGAGAGAGAGATTCTTCCCTCTGACGTGTAGCGAAGACAAAGAGTTGTGTTCCAAGGGAAAGATACAACGGGCGACGAAGTACGAAGGAAGAAGAAAGGAAAAATGGGAGAAATGCAATCTTCACCTAAGCACTTCCGTGAGGAAGAGTGAAATCCGATGAAAAAGCTTCGTGAGAGGAGAAATTAATCAGTATTACGATGTTGTTTTTAACTAGGGTAAAATGGGAATTCTAATTATTAAATGAGGGTCGGATAGGAAATAAGAAAAATTTCATTAACTCCCCCTCAGCATTCCGAAAACGCTAGAATGTGAATGCTGCTCTGGAGGTGCATTGGCTCCAAGGCCTTTAAAGCCCATTGGAAATGCAATTGCATTTCTCTAAGGCTCTTCAAAAAATTTGTCAAATGCTATTTGCATTTGTGCAAGGTACTTTAGAGCCCCAAAGCCAATTCCAAATGTTGAACCAAATAGGGCGCATTCTATCTTTTTTATGGTAGCAAGCCAGCATCAAGTCTATTAACAACACTAGTATAATGGTGTGTTTGATACGATTTTTCCAAATAAATTATAGATTGAATAATATAAAAAATTATCAAATATGGGATTAATATCTGGATAAAGACTCAAATAATTTGGGGTAAAAGCCACCGTAAACCCCAAATCATGCCAACTGTGACACATTTACTCTTTCCTTTATATTTAACATTAAAAATCTCAAACTTATACTTATGTGACACAATTACCCAAAATTGCCAATTGTATCACATTCATCCCAAAAATTTTTCGTGACACTAAAAATCTCAAACTTGTATTCGTGTGACACATTTACCTCCCAAAAAATTGGTGCCATGGAAAAGAGTTTGGAGTCTTTGGTATCACCAAAAAAAAAAAAAATGGAGTAGATGTGTCACATAAATATAAGTTTGGGATTTTCGGTATCACAGAAAAAAGTTTGGAGTAAATATGCCATATAAATAAAAGTCTGGGATTTTTGGTGTCAAAAAATAAAATCTATTATAAATGTGTCACAATTGGTAAAGTTTGAGATTTTTTTATGATTTTTTCTCAATAACATATTCAGGCATTCGGTGAGATGGTATGTTTGGCCCACCATGGATATGATACACAAATTAATCATAAAAAGGAAAAAGGTAGAGAACGGATTTGTCTATTAAATTGACCAAATCCGTGCGCCTCTTAAATTTGGTCGTGTGATATCTCTGTGTTATATTTCTCTGCGTTAAAACTGTCGCAGCTTAGGACGTAGCTATGGTCGCAGCTTTATGTTGTCGACTAGGTTTATTTATTTATTTATTTTCCCCAGCAGAGGCCATGTTAATTAGGTTTTATCGAACAGCATTTAGGTTTTCTTATATTCATTTGGTCTTTTAATTATTATCATTGAATTTCAGCGCACTTTTTGTGGTCTGACCGTGGAACCACAGAGCAATCTCAATCAATCTCCGATCATTTGTGGTTCAGATAGGAGTCTTCGTCATAAAAAAAAAAAGTCATAAATTATAAGCATTTTTAGGGGACTAGTCCCGCATTCGAGGTGGATCATCGTTGGCTAAGAAAGGAAAAAACTTGATCCCGTCAGACGCGCTCTGCAAAGCCGGTTTTCTGCTGCAACCAAATGACATTAAAGGAAACTTATGGATGCAAAGTTGATGAAATTTACGATGATTAGGGAAAATTGCTGACACACATGTTAAAAAATTTACAAAGTGTAATGAGCAATTAGTTATTTTACTAACAATAGCATAAAATAAATTTCTGTTAATTTAGCTAGATTCCTATTTTTGTGTAATATTACAACCATGGGACTCAGAAAAAGAACTTGTGTCCTTTAAATAAAAATTGCAAAAGAATATTTTATAGATAACTTACTATGAATGAGGATAATCACCTCGCGCTATAGAAAAGTTACAATCCATTAGGGAAGGTGAATTATTTTATTTTTATGAGGTATTACAAATCATAAGATCCATAGAACTTATGAAGGCAAAAGGGAAATTATGCATACACACATCACTTTTGAAAGTATGTTTCCTCATGTATTCTAGAATAATAGAGAGTTCAAAGGCATGATTGATAGACCCTTTATTTTCAATACAACATTGGTGCAATGATATTTCGTTCAAATTTCAAATCGGCAAGGGACTAACAAAGAGTGATGTGATATGCTCTTTGAGCTTAGTCTTGGAGTGGGTGTAATGATCTCCGTTGGTGTATAACACATCGATCACCCGTGAGAGATTGAGAATCAGGGTGAGAACCAGCGTTGGGCCTGCGGTTGGACGAAGAAACTCTTCATTGATGTCCTTCCATGCATCAACAACTCGTTTATGGAGTTCCACCTCAGCTTCTTGCTCCGAGATGCGATTTTCTTTCATCAACAACTCCACCGAAGATGCTACGTGTCCCCTCTTTTGCTCAAACTATATTTCAACAACATTGGCGTCATCAGGTCAACATCATTTTCCAATTGAGTGGTGGTCAATCTAATTTTATTAGAGTATTTGAGGATGATTAATTTTTTATTATACCTTGTGAGAACTAATGTCATCCATGAACCTACATATGATTTGTGAAGCCCTCAAAATCTTGCAGTCACCGAGCAACCATTCAAAAGCATCTCTTGTAACCACATCGCCCATTCCTACAAGTGCTGTGATCGATAATGCTTCATATCCTGTCGTTAATAATGCAAGGGGCATGTATTCATCCAGTGTTGGTGTGTAGCCGGAATGGAACCATTTGGCTTCATGAAAGTACCCTTTCGCTTGCTTCTTCATCTAAGAAATTGAACATGAACAAGAATGTTGGGTTCCAAAGAAAAATGAAATTTGTGTTGGATGCATGTAAAATGTGCCGACGATGCTTACGGCTTCTTTTGCATAGGCAAGGCGGTATGATCTTCCTTTTGTGGCCAGATCATTCCCAATTTCATCATAGAGATTGAGAAGCTCCTTATAATGAGCTTGCATGTACTCTGGTAGTCCATCCATGGCATCAACATCCCACCTGAATTCGAGTCCTTAAAATTGACACACTTACTCTACACATACTTGATCAAATTCAGAAGTTTGAGAAAAAGAATGCGGATGACGTACTTCTCAATTGCTTCGGTGTAGGGTACAAGTTCCTCCAATGTGCCATAGGCGTCATAAATATCGTCAAGAATGGAAATCAGTCCAGTCACTCTGGTAAGTATATTTCTGGCCATCGCAAACTCCGGTTGGAAATATGCTCCCACCATCCAGAAGAACAACTCCGCAATCCTGTCTCTAGCAAATGGGAACTTCCTTGCAACATCCATATTCTTCCACCACCTATATTTATATGAATATGAGCATTATTGGAAGTACATTAGCTTGATAAATTCACATAGTTTAAACTCATCTTTTTGACTTGTAAAGGACTTTCAAAAGCACTATTTAGAAGGATAAATTGAAACCATATAAGTAAACCATTGGAAAACACAACTAGAAAAAGCGGATGTTGTTAAAACATAATCTAAAGGCTAATTTTAGATTATACTATCATGTGAAGTTAGTTGACCTTGTAATCCCGCCGAGTTCCTTCTGGTGTTGCTCTTGCAGTAAGTTGAAATCTAGTTTAGCCAATGTGAGCAATACCTCGTCATGTGAAGGCTTTTCTTGGTAGAGTATAATATAATGCCTTGCCTCAAGTCTCGGCAAACCTTTGCGAAGTGGCTGCTTTAGGGCATGACTCACTTGTTTCGCAAGACTAGTGCTTACTTTCCTTTCATCAATTGATTCAAGGTGAGTTATAGCAAAAGGAAGTGCTTCTTCCAAAACAGCATCGCCATGGCCCCTTAAATGACAAGCTTCATATAGACTTAGCAATCCGCACACATCTGTGATGAGTGATTTCTTGAAGTTGCCTTCATTGTCCTTAAAATTGTTAAAAACCTCTGTGCAACCAAACAACATGGGCAAAAATAGGTAATCGATTAGAAATTAGGAAGGCGATACACCTAGCTAATGTCCTGCATTTTCTTTCACTTGTTCTCCTTAGATTTGAATGAGCAATAATAATTTTCCAAAGAAAGAATTTTATGGGTAACTTATTGGATTGGCTCACTTAGGTTAAGACTTACCTGATGAAATATTGAAACCTTGTTGTCGCAGCAATCGAAACATAAGAGCAACCATGTAAAGGTCATCTCCCTTAAAATCTCCATGGTCAAGTTGTGAGTAACTTTTGTGAATTCGTTCTAGTTGCTCGTCTATTTCTTGTTCAAAATGGTATTCAATTCCCAAGCGTTGAATTTGATCAATCAAGTGAAGCATTTGTGAAGGCTTATCCACGGCATTAGTCACCATCTTCCTCACCTCTCCTTTCAATTCCTCAACTTGTTCCTCCACTCTTCCGAGGAATTTGAACTTCTGCACATATATAATATGCCATTGTAAATAGAAGCAAGCATGAGATACGTACATTTCAAAAGACTCAAAGGAAAGTAAAGTTACTGTGAAAAATAATAATCATGTTATCTTGGTTACAAACCCATGAAAAGATATGAAAACAAGGCAAATTGTGCATGCTCATCAATACGACGAGCATGTACTTTTAAAAAAGTGAATTAATGATAAAGACCAAATCACTTCATTTTGAAACTTCCGAAGAGACAAAATCTAACATTATTCTCTAAAATTGAATAATCGATGACCAAATCATTCCATTTAGGTGGAGTTATACAATTGATCTTTCTGAAGGAGGGACTGTTGCATACATCGGGTGCATATGATATAGTTTAAACACGACCATGTTTGGCATAATCAAACTCTTGAGTTAGGAAGAAATTAAACGTGACACACAGCGAGGGAACTTCCTAATGCGGCAGAGCTAATTCAAATGATTTGGCAGCCAAAACGGTATTGATCAACTTCATTCATCAAGAGAATGAACTTCACTTCACTAGAAGAAGAAAAACCATGGTATAGCTCTTTCTTTTCTTCGTTGCTACCTTCTTCTTCCTTTTTAATCCAAGAAATGGGTTGGAAGCATGTAAGAACCTATTTTAATTTTCATTTTCCGAGGACGCCTGAGAACAACTCCTAGATCGATTAAGGATCAGGCGTAGGAAACTGATAGGATAAGATAAGGTAATAGATTGATAGAGAAATTCGTAAACCTAGGTGGGATAGTCGAATCAATAAAGAGGATGGAGATCAAGACAAAAGCCGAATGCCCGAGAAAGCAAAGACAGATTAAAAGTCAAATCCAGTACGATTGTTTATTACTTCTCTTGAATGGACAATTGAATTACTGTGGAAATAATCAAGCCAACCATATAGTCATGCTGCTAAGACTTTGTCCTAAACCAAAGAAACTAGAACACTGTATCCGCATTCTCTTTCTCCCGCATGGGAAGGCTAAGAGGAAAAAAGGTCCACGAGGAACAAAACTTTTTTCTCACTCAACCCCGGACGAAAGGCTAAGAAAAATTTAAATTTTGGCTATGTTTGTATCATCGAAAATTTAATAATAAAGGAAATTATTTTCCATGAAATGGTTAGTTTTCACTTGTTAGGTGGTTTAGGGAAAGCGACTTCTTTCTAGTCAAAGGAAAAATTGTTTTCACTCAATTTAAATTTGTCGTTTTTAATTCATGAAAAATGTTTTTTCATAGATCAATCAGATTTCTGTCCTCCAAATACTGAAAAGTTGGAAAACATTCTCCCGTAAACAGGTTTTTTTTTTTTTTTTTCGAACTAACGAACCCTTAGATCTCTGACGCTATCAATTATCGCAAACACAAAGAATTTCATTAAGTCAGCAAAATGCAATTGCAAGAAAACGGAGGAAGTAGACATAAAGGAGGATTACTAACCGTTGAGTAGGAGGGGGAAGCGTATTTGATGAAGTGATCGCCCCATACGCTCTCATGATATTCGGCCAACGGGCGTTCGACCCCACCGCTTCTCCCTTTACTCGGAGAAGAAGATGGAATTGCCGAAACCTGAACCGACATGCTCCACACTAGTTTCGTCTTTCGTCTGTGGATGTCGAACGAATACGCGAATTGAAGACTGAGGAGAGGATTTCGCTGCGTTGCAGAACATCAACACTTGATGGGTATTTATAGGCAACATGTTCATAGCCACCTCGTCACTCATGTCTGAGTAAAGAAGGACTACCCTAAGATTTAAGGTGAGTGATATCGAAAGCAAGCGTTTCGGTGAGAAGCTCTTTTTCATTAACAACCTTCAATTATGAACAAATTTCAAACTAATAGGAAAAATTATAAATAAGGGCTTGAAATACCCTTATTTTTTCAAATAATGGCTTGAGACAGACCTTGTGTTAAATAAGAATCTGAAGTGCCCTCATTTTCTCAAATAAGAGCCTAAAGTAGTTATGACTATTTCAAAAAAGGGTCTAACTTTGCCTGCCAATCGGGGGCATTTTTGTCAAAAGAAAATTTTAACCAAAATTTTAGTTGAAATATATTAAATATTAATAAAGATAATTTAAAAAAAAAAAGAAGCAAAAATACAAGTGAGAGGACTGGCTACCCTTCCAATAGGGGCAACGGCACTGCTCTTGTTGACCAAAGGCAAGGGTATGCTGGCCCTCATCAAAATCACAAGAGTGCGGTAACCCTCTCCCATAGCTAGGTGAGGGTTGTCGACCCTTGCCCCAATCTAGGGTGAGGGTTGTTGGCCCTTACCCCAGTCTACGGCGAGGGTCAATGGCACTCGTGCAAATTTGACGGGCTACAAATCCTACATGAGGCTGGCGACCTTCGCCCAAATTTAGGAGAGGGTCCCCGCCCTCTCCTAGTTTTGGCAAGGGTCACTAGCCCTCGTTGAGGTGCCAGCAACTCTATTGACCATCATCGACACCCCACCAAGATGAGGCCACAACCATAGGTGAAGAGCCTGTGAATTTTTATTTCTTTTTTGAGTTTTTTTTTTTAAGAAAAAGAAAAAAGAAAGAAAAAGCGAAAAAAGGATAGAAAATAAAAAACAAAAATGTCTTTGAGGTCCAGTTCTTCTTTGAAACCGACATAACTACTTAAGTCTCTTAGTTGAGAAAATGATGATACTTTATACCCTTATTTGAAATAGTATTTTGAGTCCTTATTTGAAATTTTTCCAAACTAATATAACAAATTCTATGACATTGCTTGCTTTTGTGTTTCCCGGAAGCTTCCATTGTAAACGAATCTAGCTTTTTAAGTCACCCCCAAGGGCACGAGAATGAGGACAACTGAGTGCAATAGCTTAGTGATAATGACGGCACACTATTTTTAATGAGGTCATACCTTCGAGTTGTTTCCTGAACCAATGGGGTTGCGATGACAGGCTGTACATCTATAAGTGACTTGTATTAAACAAGTGGTAATGGCGTAAGATCCCTTATAGAAATGTGCTCAAACCCATGCATCCCAGGGACACTCACTTTTAAAATGACCCCCAAAAATATATATTATATGTTTGGCCAGAGTTACTCTTGTTATAAGAGGAAGGAGTCCCTTCAATGTCAGTCAATTTTCCTAAATGTACATATTTTCGATGGTCATGACAGCTTTTTCTTACTTAACTAGATGGCTCGTGCACCATTCTAAACTCATCCTTTGAAATTCAAAATGAAAATAGCTGTTCGAAAGCTTAATTTATTTCTAAAATCTAGGATTCCCGAGCAGCTCCTATGTCTTGTACAGGGTGCCTTGATCCTCTTACCAACTAAAAAGTGACACTCTTCTGGTAACAACAACCAGCATTTAGTACAAACATTAGTTATACGGTCATACCCAGAGTTCCTAAAAATTAATGACATGATTTACAACCGGTTTTGTACCACATGTGAAAGGAGAGTTGTCGGTAACAACGAACATTTAATACGCATGGGTTAAAGTCCTCTCTTAGAGTTCCTAAAATAGACTAGCAAACTGATCTTGACATGATTATAGAAATCTATCTGTACCTTCTTAGGGAAGGAGGGTTCTTAGGAGGGACTGTCATGCTTCCAAGAACTCTCCCTCCATTTGGTTCTATTCTTCTCTTAACAATTCTCTCTCCCTCCACTTGTGAATTTGAAAATACTGGTATTGATTCAACTTACAGATATTTTCAGATTCATAACTCATAAGCTCACATATTAATATGAGGAAAATAATCTGGCATATCGAATTTCAATTAAAATGATTTTTAACACATAAATTTACAAGTTTAACATATTCGATTCAACCAACTGATAAATTACATACAATTATGGCCTTGCTCTGGCACCCACAATATTAGTAGTTATAATTAATCGGGATGCTACTCAATTCAGTTCCTAAAGAAATAAATGAGATAGTCCAAATAACTTTCGTATCGGTTCAATCTAAAGTGAAAGTAGACAAACATGGGATTATACATAAAGAATTATTTTTACAAATCACCATAAATACATAGAAAAATCATGAGATAATTTTTAAAAATTTTCTTCATTGATAACATAAAAGAAAGGCCAGATGGTTTTGAGACTATCAAATTTAACAAGCCCTACGACCTTAAATTTGACGCAAGGTGGTTAGAGAGTACAAAAGTTTGAGAGCCGCCTTTCCTTGATTTAATCGAATAAACATCAACCGAATTTCAAGTGGAGATTAGAGTACCTGCTAAGATTAGATGATCCTAAGATGATCCAAAATTTTTTTACATCATTTTCATTGATGTGCTCATCGACAATCGCTCTATTAGAGATAATGAGTCTCTTGAACTTGCAAAATAAAAATTATGCACAAGAGGGTTAGATTTAAATTGATTGAGAATTGTAAACTATGTTAAAACTATTGAAATTTTAAGAAGGTTTCATGAAAGGATATGTTTTAAAGTTCCTTCAAGCCATATGATGGTACGGGAAAATTGTTGAAAATAGTAGTCGTAATTGATAAATATTAGTAATTATATACACCTGAGAACCTTGGAGAAGCGACAGGGATTTTACTTTGCTTTTCACTCTTTCGTTTTTCCTTTTTTAAGTTTGAATTTTTTTTTTTGGTAAAATAATATTTAAAGTTTGACTTTCACGTAATAAGGAGCACTTTCCACCCTTAAGAAACCCAGTGATTAACATGTAAAGTTATCCGGCGTTTTATTTTAGAACCTTCTGGAGTGGATTTTTTTATTTTAAAAAATTCTGGAGGGAAGGCAAAAGAAATATTTAATTTTTTTTTTATAATCCATGCTATAATTAACGCAACACAGACAAACTAAGCTATAAGGTGGTAAACCTATGTATATGATAAGGTCCAGACTAAGATTTAAGGTTGGTTAAACTGAAAGTAAACGCTTCATCAAGAAACTCTTTTCCATCGACAACCTTCAATTTTTTACCAGCTTCCAAACGGAATTTGTAGTTTTTGTGCCATTGATGGTTTTTGTGTTTCACGAAAGCTTCCATCGTAGCCAAATCTAGCTTTTTTTAGTCACACTCATTAATAAGATAATAAAGACCGCTGAGCATGGTAGTCCAATGATAATAGGGTCATATTATATTATATTTTATGATGTCATAGTTCGAACAATGTCTCCCAATAGTTGGCCTATCTTGAAAATTCTAAACTAATTGTACAATAAGCCAATTTAGTCGTAGACCTTTTAATTTTGCCCATTTAGTTTTAAATCTATGAGTTAATGACAAAAAAAAATTCTAAAGTAATATACATGTGACATATTTATCTTAAACTAATTTTTTGACCTCCAAAAATCCCAAAAGTTATACCAGTAATAAATTTATCCTCCATTAGTTTCCGTTAAATTCTACAAACAAATTGTTCAGTTGAATGACGTGTAACAATTACCAATTTGTACCACCGCCCGCGGTGGCGCAGCTGGCTTCAGGCTCTCTACCCCTCATGAAGGGGAGGAGTTCGAATCCCAGAGATGTCGCATTCACATGACTCATCCGCGGCTGGGTCTATGGTGGTGGCTTAGTCCGCCCTGGGTTTACGCCGCCGGCTGCCGGCTATACGGTGGTTCCCGGGTCACAAAAAAAAAAAAAAAAATTACCAGTTTGTGGTTTTTTTTCTATATTAATCCAATTTAACAGAAATTAATCCAAGGTAAATTTGTAACAAACGCAGCAATTTGAAATTTTTTGTGGTTAAAAAATTAGTTTGAGAATAATTTGTTCGATGTACTAATTTGAGATTCTTCATGATATTATATCTAAATCTTTTAATAATATGACAATTTAGTGCTAAACTTTTTTACTATTTGCCAAAATAGTCCTTCCGACCAATTGTCCAAATAAAATGTTTAGGACTAAATCGGCAAAATTTCAAAAAGCTTAGGACTAAATTGATACCATTAAAATGTCCATGACTAAATTGTCAAATTATCAAAAGATTTAGGATTAAATTGACACAAGTGAAAGGTTTAAGCTTGAATTAGCCATTGTATAATAAGTTTAGAACCTTTTAGAGAATAATCCTCTAGCAATTCGTGTTCTAGGATATTGCCACTAGTGATTATCTCGACATATCTGATGCTGGATGTGAATAACTTTTCTGCTTTATAAGTTCATGCAAGATGTTATTGATTCTCATAGAACAGAATGAGGAATCCCTTCGAATCCCTTCAAATTCCGGCGTTTGTTGCATGATTTGTCAATTAACCATTTAGCGCGATATGCATGGTACCGGAAAATCTGCTTTCTACATTACGGCGCAAGCAGGCCTTAAAGAAACAATTATGCCTTTCTTGTGGCTGGTGGAAGCGGAGTGCAGAATACATCCTTAGGGACGGCTCCCATCAAAGGCGTCGTCCTGGTGTTTGCTTCAGGACGGAAGATATCAGTTAGTGCTTTGACCAATCATCAAAATATTTCAATAAAGTAATACTCTTTGCTATATCTTTCCTGTGAGAATTACGCATATGGTGCAAAGAGAGAACAACAATGACAAGGATACTCCAAGTTTTCCCTAAAAATCATGTTTTGAGTGTCGAGACAAGACTGCATTTTGTTGTTTGAATATATTTTCAAATGTCTCGTATTCTTTGGCATATGAGTTTCTTTGCAAGGATGGATTTGGGGGGAGCTGGGGGAAGCCTTGCCCCTCCAAACATCTCTGGGTCCATCTCCTTTATTTGGACCTCACGTCGTTTTTCTCTACCTAACTTAGCTTTTGAGTAGGAATCATTGCGTTGGACGAGTTAGGCCGGAATAAATAAATAAAAACCACTATTTTTAGCCGAATTGACCGATTTACCCCTATAAACTGACGGGTCAAAGCGCTTACCGACATCTTCCGTTGGATCCATAGCCAACATCTTAACCCCCGTCTCTCCAGTATATTCTGCAACTTACTCCCAATAATATTAAATCCATTTTTCTCTGAAACAACTAAGAAGTCATCTCGTTTGGCAAATTTGAGAGTATGATTCTCCAATGAAGTCGCTTTATCATCCATGGTAATGAAAGGGGAAAAATCAAACTATTGAGTAGCTTTATGTGCACACAAATTATATTATACAACTCCTTTAGAAAGCGAGACTTCCCTTCAAGCCTCAAATTTAGGAGCGTCGTTGTTGTTCCTTTTTTTTTCCTAAAGTGGCGAATGGCTCAACTCTTTGGATGTAATGTAGAGCCCTCCAGGGTAAGGTTAACCCTAGCCAAACGCTCAATCCATGGCGTCAGATGTTGATGTCTTATGATCTTTCGACGATAGATTTGTGAAGGCAATTTAGTCAACATAACTAACAAGTCGTGGAAGTAGAGTCGCTATAAACAAATTATAGCATGTTTGGTAGGGTCGGTATACCCCTTGAAGCAGTGAAGTTTGCACTATTCTCGATAAATGAAGCAAGGATATCGAAAAGCAAATGTCGTACAAGCTAGGAGTTCAATTATAGACAATTTTAGTCGGCAGTCATTGATGTTGTCGTTTACATTGATTATTCAATGTAATACAACTGATGTTAATATAAATAATTTTTTGAATTTTTTTAAGCCTTTCCTTTTCTTTTCTTTTTTTTTTTGATGCGTTGCCGACATCACCGCATTTAGTAATGAAGAAGAAATAGAAGAAAAGAAACTAAAAAATAAATTATAAAAAAAAAATCATCAAATTGTAAAAAGAAATTATAAAGATTATCTACATCGGTGTCAATGATCTTGCCATATCATATAAGACAGTCAATATTCACGTCAGTGATTTTCAGTCAAAATTTGATAGAAAGATTACATTATCATATCATCAAAAAGTTAATTTAATTAAATTGAAAAGTTTAAAACGGAATTGACGCTTATGCTATAGGTTCAGGACCTCTTTGATAATTATCCTAAAAATTGGATATAAGAAATATGAGAAATTGTTTTATCCAATCCTATCCGAGTTTGGGACACCTGGAGTGCCAAAACTTGGCACGGAGGGATACTTAAGTGCCAAAATTTTGGAAAGATACACTTAAGTGTCAGTTTCGGAGTAAAGTGGAACACTTAAATGCCACTCCAGCCAAAATCCGGCCAAATTACTGACGTTGCAATTTTCCGGCGAATTGGGTGCAAAACGGCATCATTTTGCTCACTGACGTGGCGAGAAAATACAAAAACGACGTCGTTTTGTGTTTGATGTGTAAATAATTAATATAAAAATTAATTAAATTAAATTTTAAACTTAATTTTATTTAAAATATTATGAAAATTAAAAAGCTTAAAATTAAAAAACCTAAAATTAAAAAAACTAAAAATTAAAAAACCTAAAATTAAAAAATTGGGGGGGGGGGGGGGGGGAGTAGGGAGTCGAAGGGGGAAGCTGAGGGCTGAGCCCTCGCTGCCGAGCATGGCCGACAACGAAGGGGGGAGGGTCAGCGGGGGTCGTCGACTCCTGGCCGATAGGCGGCAAGGGTTGCGAGCCCTCACTAGATTGCGGCGAGGGCCGTGACCCTCGTTGTAGATCTGGGCGAGGGCTCGCGGGCCCTCGCCGCCTCCCCGCCGTCACCGAGAAGGGCCGACGATGGTGGGGGGAGCATCGGCCGGGGTCGCCAGGCCCTGGCTAGGGGCCGGTGACGCTAGCCGACCGGTGGCGAGGGCCCGAGAGCCCTCGCCCAAATCTGGGGTGAGGGTTGCGGCCCTCACTGCTGGTCGCCTAGGGGCCGGTGACCCCAACCGACCCTCCCCCCTCCGTCGCCGGTCCTTCCCGACAGCAGCGAGGGCTCGGCCCTCAATTGCCCCTTTTGGCTCCCCCCCCCCCCCCCCTTTTTTAAATTTTAGGTTTTTTATATTTTACGTTTTTTAATATTAAGTTTTTTATTTTTTAGGTTTTTTAATTTTAAGTTTTTAATTTTTTAGAATATTTTAAATAAATTTAAGTTAAAAATTAATTTAATTAATTTTTATATTAATTATTTACACATCAAACACAAAACAACATCATTTTTGCATTTTCTCGCCACGTCAGCGAGCAAAACGATGCCGTTTTGCACCCAACTTGCTGAAAAATTGCCAAGTCAGCAATTTGGCCGGAGTGGCACTTAAGTGCTCAACTTACTCCGAAACTGACACTTAAGTGTACATTTCTGAAATTTTGGCATTTAATTGTCTCTCTATGCCAAGTTTTAGCACTTGGGCTGTTCTTCTGCCAATCCTATTCTATTGCATCTAATTTGGTTCCTTGACGACCAAACAAAAGGTGAGTTGTTGTCGATGAACCGACATTTTATCCCCATATGCATTGCTTGCTTTATTTCTGATCAGACGTGAGAAAGAAGGAAAAAACACAAGACTACCTGTGTAAACCATGGGGGAGAAGCGAATGCCATGGTCACCTTTTTCGGTTCATAAGCTTTGATTCTGAGCAGTGTTGGGATTTACTAAATTGAGTTCGCCAAGGTGGTCGAGTTCAGGTAAATCCACTCATGAAAGACCTTATTAACCTCATTCATGCGTTAAACTCGCATTGTGCTTGGGCTCAAGTGGACGTAATTAGAATCTAATTGCCACTTGTTTATGGCATTGAGGGTAACGTGGAGTTACTCACTACCTTAAAAATTCATCTTGAAGTGTGCTTCTTTCAAAAAAGATTTCATGATAAAAGAAAATATTTTTTTAAAAAATATTTTTCAGAAAAATGCTTTCCCTTTTTCATGTTAATGATTTATTCCACTAACTTTAAGTATGCATATTTTCTTCAACCATAAACGATTTTCTATTAACCAATCATTTTGGGGAAAAGTACAAAAAAGATCATAAACATATTGTAATTGTGTTAATTTAGTCCTAAACATTTTCATAATTTATCAATTAAGTCATTGCAACCAATTTTGACTTGACCAATTTTGACTAGACATTGCCAACATGGACACCAAATGTCTTACTCAGCACAATTGACCATGGCATGAATTTACAATTTTTTTAAATGAATTTTTTATCCCTTTTATTTTGTTTTCTTTCATTTCGACCCTTGCCGAACACTTGGCAAGGGCCAACATGCCCTCATCCGCCATTGGTGAGCCTCACAACATGCCAAGGCCCGTCTCAATGAGGCCAAGATGGCCTTGAGCAAGGCCATCGCCACCTCACCAGTCATGAGCAAGGGTCGGGTCAAAAGGCCATCACCTAGGTCTAGCGAGGGCCTAGGTGAGGGCCACAAACATCTCCAACAGGTGGTGAGGTCTTGAAGGCCCTCACCCAGGGGCCAACTCACAAGCCAAACGAAAGAAAAAAATAAAAAAGGAAAGAATATACCAAAAGAATTAATAATTTTAAATAATAATTTTCACGTCCGCATCAGCCATGCCACATAGGATGGTCATTGTTCATGTCGGCAATTTATGATCAAGATTGATTAAATAGACTCAATTGATAAAATTTGGTTTATGTTAGCCATCTTATTCTCCTAAATGGATCTTCCTCCTTTGGAGTCGACCTCTCCAAACTCTGCAGTGTCTCCATGAACTTAGATGACTCATTAATCTTATCAATTGGATATCTCAAAATGGCAACCTGGCTTTGATAAAGCCAGTGGTTGGTGTCCCTTGAAAAACAAATTGAATTAACTAAGCAAGCATTGCGAAACATTGGATCAACATCACCAAGTAACAAGATCATAAAGTGCAAAAGCCTGACGCAAGCTGCGTACGAAGTCCCAGTCATTGAATCAGAAGATACATGTTGCTTCAAGTCCTAAAACCACCAATGCAAGGCAATGTGAATAAATCCCCTCCCACCTGCGTCGAAGTGAAGCTGTTGATTGGATGTCAGAAATCTTCACCTACAAGTACATTTTGAAGACCCCATTTACCATTCACCAACAAAAGACAAGGATTATTCATGATGTGATATGGACTGACAAAGACTCCAAGACCTTACTTGTAACATAATTGAATGAACGACTACAGGCTAGGCCAACAAGGTGATATGCAGAAACTGTTTTTCAGGTTAGGAGAAGAGTTTATCAGTGCAGACTGCTAGAGGTCACCCTGAAGTCGTTTCATTATAAATTGATTTTCTCTTTTGATCCCTAATGCAGACAGATAGGACATGTTAAGAGCATAGTAATCATTTGCAATGTGTATTCGGACTTCTATCATCAAGTTAAGTGTCCCTCTCCTCATAAATCTCAAGTTATTGGAAAAGAAAGATATGATCTTTGCTGCAGATGCTTAGCGTAATAGCCACTTTAAAAATTAACAACCTATTAGAAAATGACTGAGCTCGTTAGTTAATTGACAAAATATTATGAGTAATAATATCTTAAGGCAAAACACAGATTCTCTTCTCAACAAACAAGCAATCCAATTTGGCAAATTAAGCGCTAACATGGCCGCACGCATTGCATGTCCAGAAGGACAACTTCACTGAAATTCAACACTTCATTGATGGCAAATGCAGATTTCATACCCAAGATAATCATGCAACAGAAGGAACAACAAGCTTGGGGAACACAGGCAAATGAATAATATCAAATTTACAAGATTGAATCAAGAGAATATCCTCATCTTTGCAAAAATAAACACCGCATTCAATATTCACTCAATTTTACCAGATAACTTTTATCAACAGTTGTAATGCTTAACGCAGCATAGTATAGCTTCCTGGAAAAAAATTTTGTTCTTTAAGTTACCAACCCAATGTCACATGGAAAGTCTTAAAAGTAAAATTGCTTACCATCGATAATGCATCTACACGATGTTATATCATCACTATTTCAAAGATGCAAATATCTTTGCAAAACAGGTTTCTCCATAACTCAAAAAAGAGCCATATTATTGGTGATTCATGGATAAGCTACCCATCAAACTAGACAAAGGCATAAGCAGGCTAAGACGAAGAGATTGGCACATATGGTACTTAGTCCATCATGAATTCAAAATCATGGAAGTTTTGGTTAAAATTTCAGAATGGCTTATGAAAAGAGTAATGCACACTCTACATAATAACGATAAATGTAAGAGAAAAAGGATAAAAGGACTTCTCATTTAATTAAAGAAAAAACCATGCGAACAAGAACTTACTCAAATGAAGCTTCAACCTCAATGGCGAGTGTTAGGTGTAAGGAAAGACCAGCAGAATCTTTTTGTACATCATTAGTAGTATGAGCCTCTCGAACATAACCTCTGGGAATGTACAATATATCTCCTTCCTTTAGCAGAATTTGCGTGCATGCATGCCTTTGGTACTGTATCTACATTTGAACCGTGGGAGCCATCCAGAGGTTCATATAAACGAGGTAAAAGCTTATTCCTTGGAGAGGAGATTGTCCACTGTTTCGTTCCCATAAGTTGACACGCAAGAACTCAATGATCATCATAGTGCCGTGCCAACCCCTGAGAATTGCGTGGTGTCAAGTAAAGATTGGCACCTACAGACGGTTGACCAAACAAAGATGCTAAGCCTTCAGTGATAGCAGCGATGGACTTAAAGCAGAACTCCATACTACGCATGGCCACTGTATAACCATCTTTGTAAGCTTCATCACATCTGAATATATATCATCAAAGCTAAGCACATGAGGAGACTGGGTGCAAGAACACAAGCTCTTGAGGAAAAGATGTTTCTCAGTGTTGGAAAGCCTCTCTGCTTTTAGTACCCTTACATCCTGCTGGTAGATTATGGGCATACCCAAGCTATCTCTCTCATTTTTTAGGAAATTGAAGATGTCCAACTCATCAGAAGCAATAGGTGGGCAGGAGACCGCACAATGGAGGACAGAAGAGAGAAGATGGTGGACAACATCTTTAGGATTAATGGAATTCAAAAAAGAGTTAAATATATCATCCACGGCCCTTGAGGTCCTGCTTATGAGAAAAGGTGATACTTCCCAATAGCCCGCTATAAAATCTTCAAAACTAGACTGTAATAACCCAAAAATGCTTCTTCTGATTTGATCAATTGGCAGGAAAGCGGTACGTTGGAATCTGATAGAAAGTCTGAAAATGCTCTCTGCCAGATCGTTCACCCTCATATTGCTCAACAAGTCTTTTTGCTGGCTGCACACCATAGAGTTGTACATTTGAGGATGCAGTTTAGTCCACAGCTCTTTCAAAAGGAACAAGAAACTTTCAGAGAGCTCAGATGGAACGCTTTCCAATTGCTTGATATTGCAGGAGTTAACAAGTACAATAACAGCATGAAGAAGTGAAACAGGAAGTTCATGTTCCTTGCAGCTGTAATGTGACTCCTATTGAATCCATTGTCCACTGGGAATAATGTGACACAATCCACAAAACATTTGGCCACCTGAAGATAGCAACCCCTAGAGGATATGATGAGTCAAGCTGATGATAGACAAGGACATTGGCAATTAAATGTGTATTTAGTTAGAATAAGCCTACATTAGCTATTAAATTCAAGCAAGAAACTAAACCACGCCACGTAAGAAGAACAATTCTCAGCCATATTCGACTAAACAGCTAAAGTAATAGCAGTACCAAAACTTTTCCCCAGCTTTGCCATATTATATCTACAAGTTCTTGAGTCAACCACAAGAGTTTTTTCATATATTCAAGTGATAGGGCATGAGAACAGCAAACGAGATGGGAGATTGTAATTTCATGGATGTCCCCCACAAAGCCCATGCACAGATCATTTAAACCAGTTCATAATAATATGATTCACAATTAAACCAGGAGCTTTTTCAATCCATATAGAACATACATTATCATTATATAACTGCACATAACATGCTCACTTATACAAACAACAAGCCACTTGCAGGCAAATGTGCATAATTAGCTGCAGCTTGATGAAAGAGTGTCATTACATTGAAAAGTAAATGTAAGTATACATCCAAGACCTTGTCAACAATAGACTATGTTTGAAAAAATGGGCTTGCCTTTCTCATCCGACATCCCCTCTTAATCAAAGGAAAGACACCAATATAGCAACATGCATATAAACCATCAATAGACTTCATGCATCGTGTAATTATTCATAAATCATAACTTCCCATGAAATTTACTTAAAATGCCATTTCAAAGAAGCATCCGATGAGTCTGACAAAAGGCCCTAGGTCATTAATGACAAATGTTTTATTTGCTTAACATCATAAAGAAGAGAAAGTTAGCAGTAGTTGACATCTGAAGCTTGATAAGAGGATAGATAATAGTGTACCTATGCATCTCAACCAGTGAAAGCTTGCCCGAATGAATCATTTTAAACAAGGATAAAGAGATCTTACTCTTTTATCTTATGCATAAGCAGACTACACAAAATGTATAATAAAGCAACAAGGAAATTGTCCCGTTCCGTCAAATCTATCACATCAGTCATAACAACCATATTCCATCAGCGCATCTTAGAATACACAGAGATGTAGCATAGTAGCGATTGTTGAGTTAATAAGTCTTCATAAATTTGGTGCACCGAGGCCTCCATTATGATTAAGCTCTACGGATTACATTTTCTTTGTTGCGCAGCTGTAATGATAGCCAAAAACATTGAAATGATGCTGTATGAGCTAGCAGCATTGGTTGCCATAATAAAGTTTACCTAACGTCTGGTCGAAAAAACTCGAAAAGCCCTAAATCAATATAGCATCTCGTGAGACATTCATCCTCTAAATGAAGCACGAAAAAACTCATTCTCAAATGGAAAAAGACCCATAAAACCACCCAAAATCCACATTTCCTCCACAAACAAATGATCAGTTGCATTGCAAAGCCTAATGGTACAATCATGCTCCTTAACAAACATACAACTAAAAAGGTAGAACAGAGGAGAGAAATAAAAGAGGAAAAACTCACATGAGAGTCTCCAGAGCAGAATGCTCAAGAAGCCTCTGCCGCCCGACCAAACTAGTCGACAAATCCGAAACGGCACGGCACGCACTCCATTTGACTCTCCTAGTCGAACTCCTCAAACCCGATACCAGGCTTTCCAAAATTTCTGCATCCGAGGCGATTCGTTGGTTCATATCGAACGAACAGAGCGAAGCCATTCCTACAACCTTAGCACAAAGACAGGCGATATCCGGATTGCTGTCAAGCACATTCAATCAAACGTTAAGCATATATATATCCATGTCAAGTTACCTTTACAGATAACCTCGCAGAGTGATTATGTGTGCTTGAGAGAGAGAGAGAGAGAGAGAGAGAGAGAGAGCTCACTTGGATTTGAGCAGACCAGGAAGCACGGAGAAGAGGGCAGCGAGGGGTATCTTCCCAAAGCTGGGAACTGGGTCGTCCGATTTCGAGAGAAAAGAGAGAACTTTCCGCAAGCATCGCTTGACCAACGACGAGGAAGGAAGTGGGTCGGAGCGGCCTCGGCCTCCCGCGTTGATCTTGGAGACGGAAGCTAGAAGCAGACACAGAGCGGTGTCTGCATCGGCCGATCCGAGCGGAGCGGAGCGAGATAATTCAGAGTCCCGTCTCCTTCTCCTCTTTCTCTTTCTTTGCTGGATCTCCTCCATATTTTCTCTGCACCGATGGGAAGCTCCTTCAAGCTCGGGGACTTCCGTTCGCCTGCACAATCTCAGTCCTCCGAGGCTTTAGAGTGATGACAATTTTACAAAGGGAAAGAATAATGTAAATGGCCACTAAACTTTAAATTATTATGCAACATGTTTTTAAACTTTTGATTTGTGTGATATAATCTTTACATATTAGCTCAATATGCAATACTATTGTTTAATATTTAATTGATTTATGGATTACATTAAACAAATTAAAAGTTTATAATCGATATTGCAATTAAACTAGAGTTAAGCAATCATATTAAAAAAATTAAAAAGTCATAGATGACATTATATGTTAAACTAAAGTTTATTGGCTATTGGTGTTATTTTTCTTTTTTTAAAAAAAGGTTATGTCAAATAAAAACTTAAGGTGATCTAAGAGATCCAATGCCACCATCAAGGATACTTTTGTCCAAAATAATCACGATTAATGGTACTTTTGTCCAAAATAATCAATGTTCTCTCTCTCCATCCTCGGCCAACTTAATCTTTCTTTCTTTTCTTTTTTTTCAGAAGAACTTCATCATCTTCTTCCTCCCCCTCTATCCCTAAATATTGATTTTTCCCTTTGTTTCTTTCAGCGCCATACGCACACAAAGGAGGTTCTTTTCATTCCTTCCCCATTTTCCTCTCCTTAACAGATGCCCCTTCTCTTTTTTCTTTCGAAGCCGACGCAAACCAGCGAGCTCTCTCTAGAAGATTTTAAATGTTCATCAGCTTCTTCATTTTGCGTGGTTGGGATACTATAGGGTAGGAGTTAAAATAGTTTTAGAGTAGAACATGAAATCAAAGAACTGGGCAAATTGAAACTTGTTTGATTCCAAGTTTCAAGATTTATAAAATATGTTCCAAATTCCAAAAATTGGAAAACGTATTTTAATAGGTAGGTTTTGTTAGGGAAATTATGATGTTTTGAAGATGAAAAAAATAAATCAAAGACTACCAACGTATTTAATGGTTGAGTAACAGACTATGCCGATAATAGAATGTGTAAATGATTTTACCAAAGTTTATATTTGGAAGAACCAGAAAATAGACTTTATGCTGAAACTGAACTTATTCAAACTGTGTTCAGACCTTAAGGTTAAATATGTTTAGAAGCAGAATATGTACAGACTTATGTCTAGATTGTATAGTCTATTTCAGACAGAAAACACTCAAACTCTATTTTAGGTGGAAGACACTCAAACTTTATTTTCAACAAAACACTCTCAAACTTTATATACAGAATGAGACACAAGTCCAAAACGTGATAAGGTCCAGAACGAGACACAAGATCATAACGTAGCAAGTCCAGAACATGACAAGGTCCAAAACAAGACACAAGTTCAGAATGTGGCAGATTTAAAATGAAGCATGTTCAGAATGAGACAATTTGACAGAACGTAACACAAACCATAAACATATAACGGCTAGAGATTTGATTTGGATTTCATATCAAGATAGATTTGACTGACTTAATCTAATTGATTATTGGATCATAAAGACAAGAACTTTCTAAACGGAAGAATCTTTACTTATGGAAATCAAGATTCTATTTGTATGGGCGATCAAAATCAATTTGAGATTCTACTTCTATCACTCAACGGCGACTAAATCTTTTAGATACAGATATGTCCAATAGGTAGATTGGAAGACAATTCTCTAGATATTGTCCAACAGTTAATTTAGAAGTTGAGGAGTATTTAAGAAGATCAAGGATTGATGAGCAAAAAAGAGACGATGTGTAGAATTTATAATTCCAAAGTCTGAGCGAACTTTGATCATATATTTGTCTTTGGTGAGCTTAAACATTTGTGATTGTGAGAGAAATATCAAAAGATTGACTTAGTAAGATGTGTGATCTACCAATGATTATTTGAACTCAAAGTTGTAATTTCTTATTGATCACATAGTGAAATCCAGCCAAAAGGCTATTAGCGTAGGAGAGTGGATGTAAACTTGATCTAAGCCGAATCACTATAAATTTCGTGTGCAATATTATCTTCTCTTAACTCTTCTTAATTAAGTTTGTTGCACATTTATAGGTTATTTTGGAAGTCTGTTCCTTCGCATAACAGATTCTAAACATCTACCAGAGTTCTAGTGGCTCACTTATCAGACTTTGATAATTATTCAGACTTTGCTCAAAATTTATTTTATTCTGCATTTATTTACCAATGTTTATTTTAAACATCTATTCACTCTCCTCTAGGTGTTCGTACTAGCATTTTTAGGTTTCAAGTTTTAGGTAAATGAAACCTAAAACCTTAAACAAGTTTTTTGTGTTTTTCTTAGTCTATGTTTTCATGTGATCCCGCGATATTTCATGATGAGTGTATAATTTGGAATTGCTAATTTGAGCTTTCATTTTATAATTTAGACTTTTACTTTGTTAATATTTTATATATTTTGTGTGTCTAAATATAAATTGTGGTCAATATATAGTTATTAAATACGATGATTCATTACAATCGTTTAATTAATAATGCAAGTGGAACTTGAATAGAAAATGGAATCGACTTAGGGTAGATTCCATATTCCAAAAAATAAAAATAAAAATATGTTCTAATAGGAAGGTTTCGGGTTTCAAATGAAACATGTAACGAACCTGAAATTGCTCACTCTTACCACATAAAGAACCAAACGAGAATGAGAATTTTCTCTCAAAAAATTACCGTTATTAGACGAAAATGCCTTTGAATATGTGATCGAAGCTCACCAACCAATGAAAATTTGGGCAGCCAATGAGCTCAACCTAGTAACAACCACTTCCCATTGATCTCTCTTGAATTCCTTCGATCCAAATACACTCTTTTAGGTCCCACCTCCTATCTTTTTTATGGCAACAAGCCAACATCTTGTCCATAACAACACTACTATAAGGGTGTGTATGATATGATTTTTCCGGATAAATTATAGATTGAATAATATAAAAAATTATCATAATCAATGTTGGAAAAATCCTCATAAAAAATATGGGATAATTCCAAAAAGATTTGTATAGAGACTCAAATAATTTAGGGTAAAAGCCACAAAAAAATTCAAATTATGTCTATCTTGATATAATTACCCCAAATTTTTTTGTGACACCAAGAACCCTAAACTTGTACATATATGACACATTTACTCCAAAGTTTTTATAATACAAAAAAAACCTTAAACATATTTATCCCAAACTTACTAACCGTGATATATTTACTCCAAATTTTTTTATTACGTCAAAAACCCCAAACTTGTATTTATGTAATACAATTACCCAAAAAATTTGATGTTATAGAAATTTTTTTGAGGTTTTTGGTGTCGAAAGAAAGCTTTCGCTTTCCAAAGGTACTAGGAATGACCCGTGAAAGACAGGATCCTTTTAGCTGGGCACTCCTTGGGCCTATGTATTTGGGAATCACCGGTCGCTAACTTGCTCAATGAAGCATTGCCAGTTTCTAATAACTAATTGTCCCGAGACTTGGTTTCCCGGGCCAATGCATAAATGTTCTTTTCAGACCGGGGCTACTAAGAAGAGGGAGCGGCACTTATCACGACATCCTCCTCTAATACTCGTTCTCTTCTATCTTATTTGTCCTCTTATTCTTTAGTTTGCCAAAATAGAAATAAACAACTTCTCCGCTTGTCACTCGACACTCACCTCGCTCATTTTGGGTCACTCGTGTCACTCGCCGCTGGATGAACACTTTGCTTGTTGCTCCATGCTTGATGCTCAACACTCACCCTACTTGACGCTCAACCCTCACCCCACTCAACGCTTGCCACTCACCTCTCTTAGCTGACATCGCTCGTCACCAAACCCATTGGGTCGGTTCAGTCCTCAATCGTCTTTTTAGAGAGTACAAAAAATGAAATAAAAGACTATCGATTGGTCCCGAGTTGACCTTGGAACTGGACCGAACCCATTGGTCAGTCCGATCCTCAGTCGCCTTCTTAGATAGTACAAAAAATGAAATTAAAAAAATTATTAGTTAGTCCCGGATTGACCCAAGAATCAGACTGAACCCATTGGGTCATATAAACCATTCACAATTTCTATAAAACAACTAAACATATCTCTAATTGACTCTCCTTGCTTCATCTTGAAGGATTCATATTGGCCAAGTAGGAAGTTTACTTTTGTCTCTTTTACACGATCAGTCTCTTCATATGTAACATGAAGTCTATCCCAAACTTCTTTTATTGTTTCACATGAAGAGATTCGGTTATATTCAACAAGAGACAAAGCGCAATATAAATAATAAATGGTTTTTGTATCAAGAGCTTCTCTTTTGGACAGCTCTATCTGAGACATAGGAGCGGGGGGTTTGGTTTCTTTGTCTTTACCATTCTTATTTGATGTAAATGCAACAGTGGGATTAATTCCTTTTTTCCACAACATCCCAATGCAAGGGATCTCTGGATCTTAGGAATGCTTTTATTTTGTTCTTCCACACGTTGTATTAATTTCCATCAAAATATGGTAGCCTGGTGTTGCTTTGCCCTTCCATAAGTCCTGGTGCCAAGATATTAGCCATAAAAGATCTTTAGCTTAGAAGTAAAACACTTAAATAATTAAGCACACAAGCTCTGATACCAAATGAAAGTGCTAGAGGGGGTGAATAGGTGTAAGAAATTTTTTCGCAAAGAACAGTAGAAATATTTCAATTTTGAAACCAAGTTTGAAGAGTGGCAGACTTTGAGCGAGATCAAACTTTAGCAGCTAAATAGAACTATGAACAAAATAAAGGAGTTTAGGAAAGAGAATAAGAATACAAGGTTTATAGTGGTACGGCTTAGATTAAGCCTACGTCCAATCTCCCACGCTAATAGTCTTTTAACTAGATTCCACTATGCAATCAACAAGAGATTACAACTTTGAGTGCAAATACGTAATGGTAGATCACACTATCTCACTAAGTCACTTTTTTTGTATTTTTCTCATGATCACAAACGTTTAAGCTCACCAAAGACAAGTGTTTAATCGAAGGTTGCTAAGACTTTGGAATTATAAATTTTACACTTCGTCTCTTACTTGCCCATCGGTCATTGATCTCCTTAAATACTCCTCCACTTCCAAACTAGCCGTTGGACAATATCTTAGAGGATCGTCTTCCAATCTACTCATTGGACAGATTTATATCTAGAAGATTTATTAGCCGTTGAGTGATAAAAGTAGAATCCCAAATTGATTATGATCGTCCATATAAACAGAATTTTGGTTTCCATAAGTAGAGCTTCTTTGTATAGAAAGTTATTATCTTCAACATTCAATTGTCAATCAATTAAATTGAGTCAATCAAATATATTTGGATGTAGAATCAAAACCAGATCACTAGCCGTTATATGCTTGGGGCTTGTGTTACGTTCTGTCAAGTTGTTTCATTCTGAATCTGCCACATTCTGAACTCGTGTCTCGTTCTGGATGTAAAGTCTGAGAGTCTTCAGACTGAAATAAAGTTTGAGTGTCTTTAGACTAAAGTAGAGCCTGAGTGTCTTCAGATTGAAATATACTTTACAATCTGGACATAAGCATGAGCATATTCTGCATCAGCATAGAGTTTGTCTTCTAGTTGTTCCAAGTATAGACTTCGAAAATATCCTTTACATGTTCTATCATCTATATAGTCTATTATTCAACCATTAAATATGTTAGTAGCCTTTGATTTATTTTGTCATCTCCAAAACATCATAAGGGATTTCCCTAATAGTGCCAATTGATAAGAATTTTTCAATTTGGTGGAATCACCTACGTTTAACCACATATCTCAGTCGAATTGACATATCTCTTATATCTAATCGATCTTTACTATGCCGTAATGATCTCTACAGATGAGCACGGTCAAGTAGTCAATTGCTGGTCGAATCCTCAAGTTTATTGCATTAAAATCCCTTAATGACTTCTCTTTCGGTGCCATGCACACACAAAAGAGCTTCTTCTCATTCCCTCCCCATTTTCCTCTCCTTAATGGACGTGCCTTCTCTTTCTTCTTACTAGAGCCGATGCAAATTGGCAAGCTCTCTCTCCAAGATTTTAAATTTTCATCATTTATTCATTTTGCTTGGTTGGGATACTACAGAGTAGTAATGAGCATGATTTCAGGGTAGAACTGGGAATTGAAGAACTAGACCGATGGGAATCTGTCTTGTTCCAAGGGAATCTGTCCTGTTCCAAGTTATAAAAATTTGGGAATCTGTTTCAACAAATAAGTTTAAGATTAGGTGGAACCTAAATCTTGGAACCTAAAATGAGTTTTTATGTTTTTCTTGGTCTATGTCTTCAGTCAATCTTGTGATATTCTATAACATCCAATATTGAGTGTATAATTTGGAACAACTAGTATAAACTTCCATTTTATGATCAAGACTTTTATTATGTTAATATTTCATATTCTTCATGTGTTTAAATATAAATTGTGGTTAATGGATTTTAACAGTATGTGATGATTATTAAATATAATGATTCATTGTAATTATTCAAATAATAATACAGTTAAAACTTGAGTAGAACCTGAAATCAATCCTAGAACCTGTGATAGTGCGGGTTTTAAGTGTCAAAAAGTAAGGAACTTGTTCAAGTGGATACATTCTAGCAACCATACACAAGTTTAGGTAAAACTTATACATAACCTAAAATCGTTCACTCTTACTGCATAGAAAACCATTCGAGAATTTTCTCTCAAGAAATTATTGTTATTAGACAAAAATGCCTCTGACTATGTGATCAGAGCTCGCTAGCCAATGAAAATTTGGGCAACCAGAGAGCCCAGCCTAGTAACAACCATTTCGCCTTTATCTCTCTTGAATTCCTCCAATCCATGTTTGGTTCGGCTTTGGGGAAATGTACTTGGGGAAACGCAAAGGGGTTTTGGCGAAATGCAAATACTGTTTGGTAAACTGTAATTAAAATTTGTCCTAGAATGCAAATTTGGGAGAAATGCATGCTTGGTTAACATATATTTGGAAAGTCCTTTGGTGTGCCGATTGAAGTTTTTTTTTTTTTTTTAACTTTGATTTGTTTAAAATTGGAAAAAAAATTAATGACTATAACTTTTACTTGTGCGTTAAAAGTAATGTAAAAGAGATGTGTTAACAAATTTATAAATTAAAAAATCACATCAAAATGGATCTTTCTCAATTAAAAGAGAGTAATTTTATTATAATAAACATGGTCACATATGTCCCAAGGAAAGATATAGGTTATCTACGTTATCTTTATATATTAAAAACCTCTTTAACTATTTCTTAAACCTATGGCTATTTGATCATGTAAACATGCAATTTCAAGAGATGCATCATGGTCAACTGAATATCCATAATCAAGATCCAAAACTTACTTTTATAAATATTAGGGAGCTCTTTCATGATCTGGAAATGCTTTGAATTTTTTGCAATCTTCGACAATTTAACTAGATTCACTATTTGCTCATAAACTTCTCTAATAACAAACCCTTCAGAATAGAAGAATGACTCAAGAAGGTTTAACCAAAGTCATCAATAGTTTCATATGGAGCTCAAGCCATTGCAATGCTTCTACCATAGAACATACAAAAAATGTGATATCCTGCTTAAACGATGTCTAAGATGCAATTAAAGTGATAAAAGCGATGGCACGGTCCATTATTATATTTTTTTGTACTCTTTAGTTACAGAATTTCCCTTCTTTAGCCTTCAGGAAAAGATACATACATATATGCCAACAGTGACTTATTTCTTTTCATTGGCAGTAGATACGAGTGGTGGTTTGACAATACTTAGCTAACCGCCTTCCTTGTTAGTAACAGTGGCTGCTTTCACTTCGCTGCAGTGGTTTATGAACTTGCTCATCTCCTACATCATTATATCACAAGGGGAAAAAGAAAATACCAGGTCGTTGTCGATTGAAATTGGAAGACAGATGCATAGGTTAAGGGATTAATTTTCTCCCTTTAATCATAACATTGTTGATTGGAATGGTAGCCCAACAAATTTCAAAGTGGTAGAAAGTGCAATATTTCTTTCTCTAAGATCATCAACTAGGTGTACAAAATTAAAACCTCTCAATTTTGTGGATGTTTATAGCAATCCCAAAAGACACGGTACAATCTTCAGCTGGATCCAAGAGACCGGAGGGAGATCAATATGCTCACAACAGGGTATTCACATGACAAAAAATCCGCAGCTTTTTTGAAAATAAACTAGCAGATTAACTGATCCAAAGAGGTAATTTACAGACTAGCACTACACAGTAATAAAGGGCTTTTCATTTGTATAACTTGGTCTTATTAGCCACAAGATAGTATTGGCAATGTAGCTTGAAAGGTAATTAGCAATTTGAGATCCTAAGGAAGCAATAGCTAATTAATATGTGTATGTTTTTCCACAGTCCTCCAAAACAGATACTCTCATGTCATAAGTGCTAAAATAAAAATCAACCAAATGGGCACAACCAAATTTGCATTTATTTCATATCCAATAAAGGAAAATTAGGAAATTAAAGAAGATGCACATGAACACAGACATTAGAAGCAAATAACTGGGCAAAAAGGAAGACTCTTAGGAACTCGAGTTCGGAATGCAACGAGATCAAGAAAACAAATAGAAGATTGAATAGAACATAGCTAGGAAGAGGAGTGGTTAGAAATGTCAAAGTAAAATAAGGGATCAAAGAGAAGGGGAATGGGTGAAATCACCTTTCTATTGGAACTTGTTTTGTGGGCACCACAAGCAAAATTATATTAATCTGGAGAGATCAAAGGACAAGCTTCCACACAACAAAACCCCAAAGAATAACTCAATGCCACCACAAAAGGACAAGCTACACAGAACAAAAGCTTGAAACGAAAAAGATTACAAACTTCATTCCCCCACAAACAAGAAAAGTGAAATCAACTTGATGCCAGCATTGCGAACTAGAAAAATATATGGATATGATGAAAAAGAAAAAATCTCCACAGATCATAAACCAAACAAAAATAATAAAACCATCGTTGAGAAAAACAAGAAAAATCTCTTCCACATCTTTTGAGAGAGAGATTCTTCCCTCTGACGTGAAGCGAAGACAAAGAGTTGTGTTCCGAGGGAAAGATACAACGGGCGACGAAGCTGACGAAGGAAGAAGAAAGGAAAAATGGGAGAAATGCAATCTTCACCTGAGCACCTCCGTGAGGAAGAGTGAAATCCGATGAAGAAGCTTCGTGAGAGGAGAAACTTATCAGTATTACGATGTTGTTTTTAACTAGGGTAAAATGGGTATTCTAATTATTAAATGAGGGTCGGATAGGAAATAAGAAAAATTTCATTAACTCCCCCTCAGCATTCCGAAAATGCTAGAATGTGAATTCTGCTCTGGAGGTGCATTGGCTCCATGGCCTTTAAAGCCTATTGGAAATGCAATTGCATTTCTCTAAGGCTCTTCAAAAAATTTGTCAAATGCTATTTGCATTTGTGCAAGGTACTTTAGAGCCCCAAAGCCAATTCCAAATGTTGAACCAAATAGGGCGCATTCTGTCTTTTTTATGGTAGCAAGCCAGCATCAAGTCTATTAACAACACTAGTATAACGGTGTGTTTGATACGATTTTTCTAGATAAATTATAGATTGAATAATATAAAAAATTATCAAATATGGGATTAATATCTGGATAAAGACTCAAATAATTTGGGGTAAAAGCCACCACAAACCCCAAATCATGCCAACTACGACTCATTTACTCTTTCCTTTATATTTAACATTAAAAATCTCAAACTTATACTTATGTGACACATTTACCCAAAATTGCTAATTGTATCACATTCATCCCAAAAAATTTTCGTGACACTAAAAATCTCAAACTTGTATTCATGTGACACATTTACCTCCCAAAAAATTGGTGCCATGGAAAAGAGTTTGGAGGCTTTGGTATCACACAAAAAAAAAAAAATGGAGTAAATGTGTTGCATAAAAATAAATTTGGGATTTTTGGTATCACAGAAAAAAGTTTGGAGTAAATATGCCATATAAGTAAAAGTCTGGGATTTTTGGTGTCAAAAAATAAAATCTATTATAAATGTGTCACAATCGGTAAAGTTTGAGATTTTTTTATGATTTTTTCTCAATAACATATTCAGGCATTCGGTGAGGTGGTATGTTTGGCCCACCATGGATATGATACATAAATTAATCATAAAAAGGAAAAAAGGTAGAGAACGGATTTGTCTATTAAATTGACCAAATCCGTGCGCCTCTTAAATTTGGTCGTGTGATATCTCTATGTTATATTTCTCTGCGTTAAAACTGTCGCAGCTTAGGACGTAGCTATTGTCGCAGCTTTATGTTGTCGACTAGGTTTATTTATTTATTTTTTTTCCCCAGCAGAGGCCATGTTAATTAGGTTTTATCGAACGGCAATTAGGTTTTCTTATATTCATTTGGTCTTTTATAATTATTATCATTGAATTTCAGCGCACTTTTTGTGGTCTGACCGTGGAACCACAGAGCAATCTCAATCAATCTCCGATCATTTGTGGTTCAAATAGGAGTCTTCGTCATAAAAAAAGTCATAAATTATAAGCATTTTTAGGGGACTAGTCCCGCATTCGAGGTGGATCATCGTTGGCTAAGAAAGGAAAAAAACTTGATCCCGTCAGACGCGCTATGCAAAACCGGTTTTCTGCCGCAACCGAATGACATTAAAGGAAACTTATGGATGCAAAGTTGATGAAATTTACAATGATTAAGAAAAATACGATGATTAGGGAAAATTGCTGACACACATGTTAAAAAATTTACAAAGTGTAATGAGCAATTAGTTATTTTACTAACAATAGCATAAAATAAATTTCTGTTAATTTAGCTAGATTCCTATTTTTGTGTAATATTACAACCATGGGACTCAGAAAAAGAACTTGTGTCCTTTAAATAAAAATTGCAAAAGAATATTTTATAGATAACTTACTATGAGTGAGGATAATCACCTCGCGCTATACAAAAGTTACAATCCATTAGGTAAGGTAAATTATTTTATTTTTATGAAGTATTACAAATCATAAGAACCATAGAACTTATGAAGGCAAAAGGGAAATTATGGATACGCACGTCACTTTTGAAAGTATGTTTCCTCATGTATTCTAGAATAATAAAGAGTTCAAAGGCATGATTGATAGACCCTTTATTTTCAATACAACATTGGTGTAATGATATTTCGTTCAAATTTCAAATCGGCAAGGGACTAACAAAGAGTGATGTGATATGCTCTTTGAGCTTAGTCTTGGAGTGGGTGTAATGATCTCCGTTGGTGTATAACACATCGATCACCCGTGAGAGATTGAGAATCAGGGTGAGAACTGGTGTTGGGCCTGCGGTTGGACGAAGAAACTCTTCATTGATGTCCTTCCATGCATCAACAACTCGTTTCTGGAGTTCCTCCTCAACTTCTTGCTCCGAGATGCAATTTTCTTTCATCAACAACTCCACCAAAGATGCTACGTGTCCCCTCTTTTGCTCAAACTATATTTCAACAACATTGTCGTGATCAGGTCAACATCATTTTTCGATCGAGTGGTGGTCAATCTAATTTTATTAGAGCATTTGAGGATGATTATTTTTTTTATTATACCTTGTGAGAACTAATGTCATCCATGAACCTACATATGATTTGTGAAGCCCTCAAAATCTTGCAGTCACCGAGCAACCATTCAAAAGCATCTCTTGTAACCGCATCGCCCATTCCTACAAGTGCTGTGATCGATAATGCTTCATATCCTGTCGTTAATAATGCAAGGGGCATGTATTCATCCAGTGTTGGTGTGTAGCCGGAATGGAACCATTTGGCTTCATGAAAGTACCCTTTCGCTTGCTTCTTCATCTAAGAAATTGAACATAAACAAGAATGTTGGGTTCCAAAGAAAAATGAAATTTGTGTTGGATGCATGTAAAATGTGCCGACGATGCTTACGGCTTCTTTTGCATAGGCAAGGCGGTATGACCTTCCTTTTGTGGCCAGATCATTCCCAATTTCATCATAGAGATTGAGAAGCTCCTTATAATGAGCTTGCATGTATTCTAGTAGTCCATCCATGGCACCAACCTCCCACCTGAATTCGAGTCCTTAAAATTGACACACTTACTCTACACATACTTGATCAAATTTAGAAGTTTGAGAAAAAGAATGCGAATGACGTACTTCTCAATTGCTTCGGTGTAGGGTACAAGTTCCTCCAATGTGCCATAGGCGTCATAAATATTTTCAAGAATGGAAATCAGTCCAGTCACTCTGGTAAGTATATTTCTGGCCATTGCAAACTCCGGTTGGAAATATGCTCCCACCATCCAGAAGAACAACTCCGCAATCCTGTCTCTAGCAAATGGGAACTTCCTTGCAACATCTTTATTCTTCCACCACCTATATTTATATGAATATGAGCATTATTGGAAGTACATTAGCTTGATAAATTCACATAGTTTAAACTCATCTTTTTGACTTGTAAAGGACTTTTAAAAGCACTATTTAGAAGGATAAATTGAAACCATATAAGTAAACCTTTGGAAAACACAACCAGAAAAAGCGGATGTCGTTAAAACATAATCTAAAAGCTAATTTTAGATTATACTATCATGTGAAGTTAGTTGACCTTGTAATCCTGCCGAGTTCCTTCTGGTGTTGCTCTTGCAGTAAGTTGAAATCTAGTTTAGCCAAGGTGAGCAATACCTCGTCATGTGAAGGCTTTTCTTGGTAGAGTATAATATAATGCCTTGCCTCAAGTCTCAGCAAACCTTTGCGAAGTGGCTGCTTTAGGGCATGACTCACTTGTTTCGCAAGACTAGTGCTTACTTTCCTTTCATCAATTGATTCAAGGTGAGTTATAGCAAAAGGAAGTGCTTCTTCCAAAATAGCATCGCCATGGCCCCTTAAATGACAAGCTTCATATAGACTTAGCAATCCGCACACATCTGTGATGAGTGATTTCTTGAAGTTGCCTTCATTGTCCTTAAAATTGTTAAAAACCTCTGTGCAACCAAACAACATGGGCAAAAATAGGTAATCGATTAGAAATTAGGAAGGTGATACACCTAGCTAATGTCCTGCATTTTCTTTCACTTGTTCTCCTTAGATTTGAATGAGCAATAATAATTTTCCAATGAAAGAATTAACTTATTGGATTGGCTCACTTAGGTTAAGACTTACCTAATGAAATATTGAAACCTTGTTGTCGCAGCAATCGAAACATAAGAGCAACCATGTAAAGGTCATCTCCCTTAAAATCTCCATGGTCAAGTTGTGAGTAACTTTTGTGGATTCGTTCTAGTTGCTCGTCTATTTCTTGTTCAAAATGGTAGTCAATTCCCAAGCGTTGAATTTGATCAATCAAGTGAAGCATTTGTGAAGGCTTATCCACGGCATTAGTCACCATCTTCCTCACCTATCCTTTCAATTCCTCAACTTGTTCCTCCACTCTTCCGAGGAATTTGAACTTCTGCACATATATAATATGCCGTTGTAAATAGAAGCAAGCATGAGATACGTAAATTTCAAAAGACTCAAAGGAAAGTAAAGTTACTGTGAAAAATAATAATCATGTTATCTTGGTTACAAACCCATGAAAAGATATGAAAACAAGGCAAATTGTGCATGCTCATCAATACGACGAGCATGTACTTTTAGAAAAGTGAATTAATGATAAAGACCAAATCGTTTCATTTTGAAACTTCCGAAGAGACAAAATCTAACATTGTTCTCTAAAATTGAATAATCGATGACCAAATCATTCCATTTAGGTGGAGTTATACAATTGATCTTTCTGAAGGAGGGACTGTTGCATACATCGGGTGCATATAATATAATTTAAACATGACCATGTTTGGCATAATGAAACTCGAGTTAGGAAGAAATTAAACGTGACACACAGCGAGGGAACTTCCTAATGCGGCAGACCTAATTCAAATGATTTGGCAGCCAAAACGGTATTGATCAACTTCATTCAACAGGAGAATGAACTTCACTTCACTAGAAGAAGAAAAACCATGGTATGGCTCTTTCTTTTCTTCGTTGCTACCTTCTTCTTCTTTTTTAATCCAAGTAATGGATTGGAAGCATCTAAGAACCTATTTTTATTTTCATTTTCCGAGGACGCCTGAGAACAACTCCTAGATCGATTAAGGATCACGCGTAGGAAACTGATAGGATAAGATAAGGTAATAGATTGATAGAGAAATTCGTAAACCTAGGTGGGACGGTCGAATCAATAAAAAGGATGGAGATCAAAACAAAAGCTGAATGCCCGAAAAAGCAAAGACAGATTCAAAAGTCAAATGCACCGGGATCATTTGTTGATACTTCTCTTGAATGGACAGTGGAATTACGGTGGAAATGATCAAGTCAACCATAGTCCTGCTACTAAGACTAAGTCCTGAACCAATGCGACTAGAACCCCGTATTCGCATTCTCTTTCTCCCTCGTGGGAAGGCTAAGAGGAAAAAAGTCCACGAGGAAGAGAACTTTTTTCTCACTCAACCCCGAAAGAAAGGCTAAGAAATTTTTTTAAATTTTGGCTACGTTTGTATCATCGAAAATTTAATAATAAAGGAAATTATTTTCCATGAAATGGTTAGTTTTCACTTGTTAAGTGGTTTAGGAAAGCGATTTCTTTCTAGTCAAAGGGAAAATTGTTTTCACTCAATTAAAATTTGTCGTTTTCAATTCATGAAAAATGTTTTTTCATAGATCAATCAGGTTTCTGTCCTCCAAATACTGAAAAGTTGGAAAACTCTCTCCCGAAAACAGGATTTTTTTTTTTTTCCGAACTAACGGACCCTTAGATCTCTGACGCTATTAATTATCGCAAACACAAAGACTTTCATTAAGTCAGCAAAATGCAATTGCAAGAAAACGGAGGAAGTAAACATAAAGAAGGATTACTAACCGTTGAGTAGGAGGGGGAAGCGTATTTGATGAAGTGATCGCCCCATACGCTCTCATGATATTCGGCCAACGGGCGTTCGACCCCGCCACTTCTCCCTTTACTCGGAGAAGAAGATGGAATTGCCGAAACCTGAAACGACATGCTCCCCACTTGTTTCGTCCTTCGTCGGTGGATGTCGAACGAATACGCAAATTGAAGACTGAGGAGAGGATTTCGCTGTGCTGCAGAACATCAACACTTGATGGGTATTTATAGGCAACATGTTCATAGCCACCTTGTCACTTTTGGACTTATTTTTAGAGCAAACCAATCACATTTTAATGAATATTAACGCGAGTGGAGATTATTTCATGGAGAAAAGAAGATATTCTCCTTATTATATAATCGGTCCTATTCACCCGTCTTTGTACAACATCGAATATTAGTAAATTTAGATGTAGTAAATATAATTTAATTTTCTATCAGAATGACTCACGAAAACTTATTTTTTATGAACTGATGGATTTTATGTGCCCATGACTAGATCTAGGGTCCTCTTTCGGGTAATTTGTATACTTCCATTAATGCCGGGTGATAATTAGCTCTTTTTAATAGGCTGCTTCTATTCATAAAATGTAGGAAGCATATCATTTTGACGTAAGTTGCCTACTCAGTGGTTGATTGGCCCTGCTAGGTTCTTGGATTTAGTTGTCTGAGTCACAACAAGATCTTGGGTTCTCTTTCGGGGAATTTGTATATTTTCATATATACCGGGCGATATTATCTCTTTGTGACAGGTTGAGTCTGTCCATAAAACGTACAGAGCATATCAATTTGACATAAATCGCCTACTTAGGGTGCGTTTGATAACGTTTCTATTCAAAAATTGTTTTAGGGAACGGAAATAGAAAAAACTATTTCTGTTCCGGGGAACAATTTTTTAACAGAAGATCGCGTTTGGTAAACTTGTATAATTTCTGCTCCTAGAATAGAAAAATAACAGAAACAAGTTTGGTAAACTTCTATAATTTTTTTGTTTCTTTTAATTTTTTAATATTTTTATTTTATTTTTCCTTTTTTCTTTTTTCTTCCTTTTGGCCAATCGCCGGCCTCGGCCATGGCCGGCGAGGGCCGACGGCCTCGCCCACAACTTATATTTAGACACATGAAAAATACGAAACATTAATAAATTAAAAGTCTGAGCCATAAAATGAAAGCTTAGATTAATGGTTCTAAATTGTACACTTACTTCAAACGTCATGGAATACCGCAGGATCATGCAAAAACATTAATCAAGAAAAAAAAAAAGGTTATTTCAAGTTCTAGTTTCCATGATCCACCTACATATAATATGGAACCTACCAATTGAAATAAATTCTACAATTTTTGGAATTTAGAATCTATCTTGCATACATTGGAATTTAAAATCTGACAGGTTCCTATTGATCCGATTCTCAGGTCTTAGGTTCTATTCTGGAACCATGCTCACCTCTACTCATTATGTCCAATTTTCAAACCAATAATTTTGAAGATAGCTAAAGTCTCTTATGAATTTGGAAGAAAAAAAAAATGTTCGACAGCCTTAGTACGTGATATTTTCAAACTGACAATTTTGAAGATAGCTAAAGTCCCTTCTGAATTTCGTCAGATCCAATTTTCAAACCGACAATTTTAAAGATAGTTAAAATCCCTTCTGAATTTAAAGAAGAAAATGAAATAAAGAATGAATGAATGAATGTTCAATAGCCTTAGTGCGTGATATTTTCAAATCAACAATTATGAAGACAAGTAAAATCCCCTATGAATTTGAAGAAGAAAAAGAAAGAAAGAAGGAAGGAAGGAATGTTCAGCAGCCTTAGTGAGTGATATTTTCAAATCGACAATTTTCAAGACAACTAAAGTCCCTTATGAATTTCGTCAGATCCAATTTTCAAATCAACAATTTTGAAGACAACTAAAGTCCTTCTGAATTTCATCACATCCAATTTTCAAATCAACAATTTTGAAGATAGTTAAAATCCCTTTTGAATTTAAAAAAAAAAGGAAAAAGAAAAGAAAGAAGGAATATTTGACAGCCTTAGTGCGTGATATTTTCAAATCGACAATTTTGAAGACAAATAAAATTCCTTCTGAATTTTAAAAAAAAAATAAAAAAGAATGTTCGACAGCCTTAGTACGTGATATTTTCAAACCGACAATTTTGAGGATAACTAAACTCACTTCTGAATTTCGTCATGTTCAATTTTTAAACCAACAATTTTGAATATAGCAAAATCCGTATGAATTTTGAATAAATAAAAAAGAAAAATAAAGAAGGAATATTTAACAGCCTTAGTGCATAATATTTTCAAACCAACAATTTTGAAGATAGCTAAAATCCCTTCTAAATTTGAATAAATAAATAAAAAGAAGGAATGTTCAACAGCCTTAATGCACGATATATTCAAACCGACAATTTTGAAGATAGTTAAAGTCCCTTCTGAATTTAAAGAAGAAAATGAAAGAAAGAAGGAATGAAGGAATGTTCAATAGCCTTAGTGGGTGATATTTTCAAATTAACAATTATGAAGAAAACTAAAGTCCCTTCTAAATTTGAATAAGAAAAAGAAAGAGTGAAGGAATGAAGGAATGTTCAACAGCATTAGTGAGTAATATTTTCAAATCAACAATTTTGAACATAGCTAAAATCCCTTCTGAATTTCGTCACATCCAATTTTCAAACCAACAATTTTAAAGATAGATAAAATCCCTTCTGAATTTTTTTTTTTAAAAAAAAGAATGAATGTTCTACAACCTTAGTGCGTGATATTTTCAAACCAACAATTTTGAAGACAACTAAAGTTCGTTCTGAATTTAAAAAAAAAAAAAATGGGAATGTTCGATAGTCTTAGTGTGTGATATTTTTAAATTGACAATTTTGAAGATAGCCAAACTCGCTTCTAAATTTCATCACGTCCAATTTTCAAACTAGCAATTTTGAAAATAACCAAAATCCCTTCCGAATTTAAATAAATAAAAAAAATAAAAAGAAAGAAATAATGTTCAATAACCTTAGTGCATGATATTTTCAAACCAACAATTTTGAAGACAGCTAAAATCCCTTTTGAATTTGAATAAATAAAAAAAGGAATATTCAACAGCCTTAGTACGTGATATTTTCAAACTGACAATTTTGAAGATAGCTAAAGTCTCTTCTGAATTTAAAGAATAAAATGAAAGAAAGAAATAAGGAATGAATGTTCAATAACCTTAATGGGTGATATTTTCAAATCAACATTTATGAAGACAACTAAAGTCCCTTTCGAATTTGAAGAAGAAAAAGAAAGAAAGAGTGAAGGAATGAATATTCAACCGTCTTAGTGAGAGATATTTTCAAATCAACAATTTTGAAGACAACTAAAGTTTATTCTGAATTTCGTCATATCCAATTTTCAAACCAACAATTAAAATCCCTTCTGAATTTGAATTAAAAAAAAAAAAAAAAAAAAAGAAGTAAGGAATGTTCAACAGCCTTAGTGCATAATATTTTCAAACCAACAATTTTGAAGACAAATAAAATCCCTTCTGTATTTGAAAAAAAAAATGGGAATGTTTGATAGCTTTAGTGCGTGATATTTTTAAATCGACAATTTTGAAAACAGCTAAACTCGCTTCTGAATTTCGTCACATCCAATTTTCAAACCAACAATTTTGAAGATAACTAAAACCCTTTCTAAATTTAAATAAATAAAAAAAGAAAAAGAAAGAAGGAATGTTCAATAGCCTTGGTGCATAATATTTTCAAATCAACAATTTTGAAGACAGCTAAAGTCTCTTATGAATTTTGTCACATCCAATTTTCAAACCAACAATTTTAAAGATAGCTAAAATCCCTTCTGAACTTGAAAAAAAAAACATAAATAAAGAAGCAATGTTCAACAGCCTTAGTGCGTGGTATTTTCAAACCAACAATTTTGAAGACAACTAAAGTTCATTTTGAATTTGAAAAAAAAAATGAAAATGTTCGACAAAGCCTTAGTGCGTGATATTTTTAAATCGACAATTTTGAAGACGGCTAAACTCGCTTTTGAATTTCATCACGTCTAATTTTCAAACCAACAATTTTAAAAATAACCAAAATAACTTCTGAATTTAAATAAATAAAAAAAGAAAAAGAAAGAAATAATCTTCAATAACCTTAGTGTATGATATTTTCAAACTAAAAATTTTGAAGAAAGTTAAAGTCCGTTCGAATTTGAATTAAAAAAAAAAAAAAAAGAATGCTCAACGGTCTTAGTGCGTGATATTTTTAAACTCATAATTTTGAAAATAGCTAAAGTCTCTTATGAATTTAAAGAAGAAAATGAAAGAAAGAAAGAAGGAATGAAGGAATGTTCAACAGCCTTAGTGAGTGATATTTTCAAATCAACAATTTTGAAGACGGCTAAAGTCCCTTCTGAATTTCGTTACATCCAATTTTCAAACCAACAATTTTGAAGATAGCTAAAATCTCTTCTGAATTTGAAAAAAAGAAAAAAAAAAAGAAAGAAGGAATGTTCAACTACCTTATGCGTGATATTTTCAAATCAACAATTTTGAAGACAACTAAAGTCCGTTCTGAATTTAAAAAAAAAAAAAAGTGGGAATGTTCGACAATTTTAGTGCGTGATATTTTTAAATTGACAATTTTGAATAGAGTTAAACTCGCTTTTGAATTTCGTCACGTCCAATGTTCAAACCAACAATTTTGAAAATAACCAAAATCCCTTCTGAATTTAAATAAATAGAAAAAGAAAAAGAAATAAATAATGTTCAACAGCCTTAGTACATGATATTTTCAAACCAACAATTTTGAAGACAGCTAAAGTCCCTTCTGAATTTAAATAAATAAAAAAAAGGAATATTCAACAGCTTTAGTGCGTGATATTTTCAAACTCACAATTTTGAAGATAACTAAAGTCTCTTATGAATTTAAAGAAGAAAATGAAAGAAAGAATGAATGAATGAATGTTCAATAGCCTTAGTGAGTGATATTTTCAAATAAACATTTATGAAGACAACCAAAGTCCCTTCTGAATTTGAAAAAGAAAAAGAATGAAGGAATGAAGGAATGAATGTTCAATAGCTTTAGTGAGAGATATTTTCAAATCAACAATTTTGAAGACAGCTAAAGTCCCTTTTGAATTTCGTCATATCCATTTTTCAAGCCAACAATTTTGAAGATAGCTAAAATCCCTTCTGAATTTGAAAAAAATAAAAATAAATGTTCAACAGCTTTAATGCGTGATATTTTCAAACTAACAATTTTGAAGATAACTAAAGTCTCTTCTGAATTTGAAAAAAATGAAAATGAAAGTGTTCGACAACCTTAGTTCGTGATATTTTTAAATCGACAATTTTAAAAACAACTAAACTCGCTTCTGAATTTTGTCATGTCTAATTTTCAAATCAGCAATTTTGAAGATAGCAAAAATCCCTTATGAATTTAAATAAATAAAAAAAGAAAGAAAGAAAAAATGTTCAACAGCCTTAGTACGTAATATTTTCAAATCAACAATTTTGAAGACAACTAAAGTCCCTTCTGAATTTAAAAAAAAAAAAAAAATGAGAATGTTCGACAATCTCGCACGATATTTTTAAATCAACAATTATGAAGACAACTAAATTCGCTTTTGAATTTCGTCACGTCCAATTTTCAAACCAACAATTTTGAAAATAACTAAAATCCCTTTTGAATTTAAATAAATAAAAAAGAAAAAGAAAGAAATGTTGTTCAACAGCCTTAGTCTATGATATTTTCAACAATTTTGAAGACAGCTAAAGTCCATTCTGAATTTGAATAAAAAAAAAAAGAAAAGAAAGAAGGAATGTTCAATAGTCTTAGTACGCGATATTTTTAAACTGATAATTTAGAAGATAGCTAAAGTCCCTTCTGAATTTAAAGAAGAAAATGAAATAAAGAAAGAAGGAAGGAATGCTCAATAGCCTTAGTTAGTGATATTTTCAAATCAACATTTATGAATACAACTAAAGTTTCTTCTGAATTTGAAGAAGAAAATGAAAGAAAGAAATGAATGAAGGAATGTTCAACAGCTTGTGTGCATGATATTTTCAAACCAACAATTTTAAAGACAATTAAAGTCCCTTCTGAATTTGAATAAAAAAAAGAAAAAAAAAAAAAGAAGGAATGTTCAACAGTCTTAGTGCACGATATTTTCAAACTGATAATTTTAAAGATAGCTAAAGTCTCTTCTGAATTTAAAGAAGAAAATGAAAGAAAGAAAGAATGAAGGAATGTTCAATAGTCTTAATGCGTGAAAACATTTATGAACACAACTAAAGTTTCTTCTGAATTTAAAGAAGACAATGAAAGAAAGAAATGAAGAAAGGAATGTTCAACAGCCTTAGTGCATGATATTTTCAAACCAACAATTTTAAAGACAATTAAAGTCCCTTTTGAATTTGAATAAAAAAAAGAAATAAAGAATGAATGTTCGAAAGCATTAGTGCGTGATATTTTCAAATTAACAATTTTGAAGATAGCTAAAATCCATTCTGAATTTCGTCACGTCCAATTTTTAAACTAACAATTTTAAAAATAGCCAAAATCCCTTTTGAATTTGAAGTATTGGGCGCACAAGCAATATATTGTTGCCCTGGCTAATAAATATCCTTTAGAAAACTTGCTACTTGTCACACGTGGTAAGATTATGGTATCCATATGACTATGAAGCCAACATCTCCAGACCATCACGTCAAACAAGCTCAATTGAATTTTAAGTTATTGAACTTTATTTGATCGGCTTTGTTTTAGAAAACAGACATGCTTTTTAATTCAGCTTCATAGCATTATTTGCTTAGAGTGCTTCAAGTTAGATGATTGAGACCCATTGATAGGTTATAATAATGAAAATCTCTATGTGATTGTCCCGACCAAATTGGCCAATAGATTGTTAAACCTAGACTTAACTCGTGTTCTTCTAAACCCATACCAATTCGCGACTTAAGTTTAAATTTCTTAACATATAAATGGATTTTATATAAGAGTCTCCACTAATCAGTTTACAGTAGATCGATTAGATACCTAAGTAAAATAATTAGATAATTATTTTACTCCTACGAACCAGAGATTTTTGATATGGGGACTTGGTTACACTAGACTTCTTTAATGCCATTTCGGTACCATTTCTTTTTATTTTAAAAAATATTTTTGCAGGCAGCTTTAGATTGATTTTAAATTTATTTCCGTAACATGTAAGATGATCATGCGGGTGTACAATCCACCAATTTAACACCCAAGGAAAGCAAATAAATAAATAGATAAAATGTAGGGACTTACCTCGTAGCAACGAAAGCATTTACATTGTTAGAGCAGAATTCATATCAACAATCTTAGATAATAATTTATACTTAACACGCAATCACTCAATTTTTTGTTTTCACTTTATTTAATGAAAATCAAATCTATATGCAATGCAATGTTACTAATTTAACATGAAATGATATTGCATATAGAGTAAAGTAATTTTTTTTTTGTGTTTTCTTAATGAACATGCAATAATTAAATATGCAATCTAAATTAACCAAAATAACCTAATCTTAATGACGAGCAATTTCTAATTAAATGAACTTAATAACAATTAAAATGACGTGCATTTCATAAATCTAATTCTATATGACGTGCACATGATTTTTCTATTCTCTTAAAGAGCATGCAATCTATTCGATATGCAATGACGTGTAAAGAATATCCTAATTCTAATTCTAATTCTAATTTTTTCTTTTATGAAATTTGAAGTTAAAAATTGCCAAATAATTAAACGTGCAATCCAGATTTAAAACTAACATCATAAATGAATGCATTTTTTTGGATTTTTTATTTTTAAAAATTCGAAATAAAATCCCTATTCTAAATATGTAAGATAACCTTAAAACAAGAAATATTCTAAAACAAATCTAATCTTAACTCAATTTTTTTGGGATTTTTTTTATGAAAATAAAATTAATCCAACTAACACGACAGCAGATTGATATCCATAAATTGGTGAACCATATCTCGCACGTAAGATCGGGTTGGCCAATTTTAAAATAAATCGCGAATCAAATTTCGAGTGTGAGATCAAATTGATAATTTTGCAAGCGATTGCGAATAGATTTTTGGCACGAAAATCGAACTGACAATCACAAATTTCAGAAGCTATTTCATATCAGAAATCTCAATCATACATCGAGAAACAATTCTACTAAAAAAGTAAAATAAAATAAAATAATAAAAAGAAAGAAAGACTACCTAATTTGTTTTTTTTTTCCTTTTGTTTTTTCCTTCTTTTCTCCAAAGCACGGCTTGTGCTCGCGTGGTGCCCAGCCAAGGGTGGCTGATCAGAGGTCTGGCAGGGGAAAGCTACAGCGACTGCAGGTGGCGGAGCTCGGCGCGCAGGCAACAGCAAGCGGATTTGCAGCGAGGGGACCCGGAACAGAGGCTAGACAGCTCGATGGCAGGGGCGGAGCAGGGCGTCGTGGGTGGAGCTGCCGGGCGGAAGGGCTGACCGTAGGCGGACCAGCGACGACGAACGAACCAGGAGCAGAGTCAGGGTCGTCGCAGATCGGCACGGTGGGGCGTCGGAGACCGGCGGTGGAAATCTCGGCAGCGAGGGGCGGAGCTTCAGGTCGTCGCGGGTTTTGCACGGCTGGGCGAGCAGATCACGGACAGAGTGAGGCAGCAGCAGGTTCGCCGGGATCCCGCGGGTTGCAGGTGAGGCGGAGCGCGACGGTGGCTGGCGGAAGGGCGATGCGGCGTCCGACGAACAGGGGCATCGGGTCGCGGTGCGGGCTCCCGAGGGTCGATCGGAGACGCGGCGAGATGGGCTTGCGGACGGGCGAGCAGAGGCGTCGGCGAGGCAGCGGCAGCAGGTGGAGACGTCGTCGGGCGCTGGGCTGGCAGAGGCGGCGCGGCGGTCGGCAGCAAGCGGTCGCGGGCGGAACGGCGTGCGGCTGACGGAAGGAGTCCGTGAGGAAGATGAACAGCAGCTCTCTGTTTTCTTTTTTTTCTGCTGTTCTCTCTCCTCTCTGCAGCACACGTCCCTCTCTCCTGTCACTTCCTCTCTGCTACTGTCAGCAGAAGGAAACACTAACTCCTGCTCAGTTTTTCTGTTTTTACTCTTGACCTTTTGTGTTTCCAAAGGAACGAATGGACCGAGGAAAACTTTTCCTCTCTCTTTTCTTTTGCGTTGAATTTTCTTTTGACCTAGCAATAGAGAGAAAAGCCTGGATGTGGCCGTGTATTTCTAAAGCGTGGCCCCCTCCTCCGAAACCCTAGACGAGTAAATTTTTTATAGGCAAAAAAATTAGAATTTTAATTTTCTTTTCAAATCAATATTCATAAAGATTTCTTTTTCGCACGTAATATCATTTTTTATTTTCCACACCTCTTCTTAATTTCCTTTGCAAAAATGAATATTCTCTATTGATTTTTCAAAAATTGCAATAGGATTTTTCAAATACAGGCTTGGACCAATTAGTTCGGCTTGTCAATTTAAAGCTCAGAACCATTAATTTGAATTCATCCACCACCGATCCAATAAAATGCAAAAAATGTAATTAAAAATAAATGCATCTAAATCTATATGCAATTGATATTTTTTTCAGGGATAAAATTGACTTATAATTTTCTATGCAATAAATAAATACCAATCTTTTTGAAGGACAAGCCATTTACTGCGGAAAAGTTTGAGTTGCTCACAAATCCCAGCCAAACTGGCATAAGTTGCTTGCCCTTTGGCAAGTTCTCTGATGGCCCATGACTGAAATGGTCAATTGCCATTCCATGATTGAAGGGAAAGAGGATCTAAAACGATACCTCTTTTGAACCTGCAATTACAGGGTGAGAACTTTTGGTGGCACGATTCTTCGTTTTGTGGTTGTAATAATGAGACAAAACTCATTAGAATGACGTCTTTGTTTATGATTGTTGTTGGTATTGATTATTTTACGACGACAAAAAGAGCTGTTTTTTTCACAAGATGAATGAGCCTCCATGTTTTGCTGGGTGTTGCCCATTAGATGAATGAGCCTACTCCTCCATTTTTCTTATGTACTTCCTTGTGAGTCTACTACAACAATGTCAACTTGATGTTTCTGAGCTACACCTACTGAAAATTCTCCTGCAGAAACATATCAAGTTGAAAGGAGCAGGATTAGCTTGCTAGTACTTTCAGAGCATTGATTAATTCTTTTTTGGATTCAAACGTATCGTTTGCAAATTATTAAATGCTGGCCATCGCAAGTAAAGTAATCTTTGCTGGAACAACATTTCCAGAGTAGAATTGTCGAAGAAAACAGATATATCAAGCGGAAAAAAAAAAAAAAATAGTAACACTGAAGTGTCCTGGTAATTGTTGAGTGTAGTTTTGAATTTTGTATTGAGTTGACTGTATGATAAAAGTAATTCATACAGCCTTTGCAATTTGCATCCCTTTTTTCTGCCTTATTTCTAGGTGGTTTTCTGAAATTGTTGTCGACTCTTTGATTAAAAAAAAAAAAAGAAGTTAGTTGTAACGTGTATTGGCACATCATGCCATCCGCGTGACGGAACTTAAAAGCAAGAAAAGATGCTGTTTGAAACATGCAACATCAAAATGACGAAGGTACAACTTATCCTATTGACTATATAGGCAAAAGATATTATTATCTCTACGGGAATAAATCTCGAGTTATTCCCAAATGAAAGATGTTATTCTTGCGTTTGTTACACTATATTCTTTATTCTAGTCAAATCAATTTTATGGGAATAAATCTTGAATTATTCCCAAATGAAATAAATTATTCTCACGTTTTTTTTTTTATAATCGAGGGACCGTCGGAGATCACTCTTCGGGGATAACACGACCCTCTGGTGCTTGGTAGAATCAGTGGAGTCTCGTCACGAGCCGCTATTTAGACATAAACCCTCGGGGGTCAGCCTAATAAACCACCCTAGAGACCTCCACTTAAATCGCAAGCATTCGGAGATTCAAACTCGTTTCCTCTGTGATGAGGTAATGAAGCCCAACCATTACGGCTACCTATGGATGGGTAAATTATTCTCACATTAACCACACTATGTTCTTCATTCTTGTTCGTTTTGCCTTTTTTACTTATAAAACAAAAACCACTCACCACGGTTTATCATTTTTTCCTATAGTCATTACCTTGTCTTTCAAACCAAACACAAAAGAATAAAGGGAATAAAAAAAGAAAAAGGTCGTGTCCACGCACAAAGGTAAAGACGAATGACGAAAAAAGGAGCAAAAAAGTGGTGGTACAGAGAACTCATTCCATCGGGCCGTGGCGGACCTGAATGGCGGCGGGCCATTATCCTTGCACTGCCAGGAGCGGCAAGTTTTGGCTGGGGTTATCATTTGTTTGGTTTCGAGTTTTAAAAAATCCAAGTCAAATCATTTTGATATGCATTAACTTTGAAACAAATCGTGACCTGAACAGAAGATATGATTCAGTTTGGTTTTTTAGTTTTCTTTTTTGTAATATTAAGAAGGAATTTAGTGAAAAATGAAAGAAATTGTATAAATTATAATATTAAGAAGAAAAACGATTTTTAGTTCGATTTTGTTAACTAAACCGAATCAAAACTATCCGAACTGGAAAAAACAAATTTATTATCCGAGTGAAATTGAAATTTCGGTTTACTTTTTGACTCCCCTAGATTTCGGAGCTGTGTGATCAATTCGGTTCGCTTTTTACATCCCTAGTTTTCGGGGTGAACGCCCCAACAAAAATTGAATCGATGTCCCACCACATCAGTGCCCCACCCTGGGTTACAACCCCGCGCGACCGAGCTCGGCCAGTGGCGATAACAACTATGGCTCTAATAAAGTGTGTGTTACCGTGATATATGCTCGATGTGGGAATTCTATGCACTTTGCATTGTTCCCTTTGTCACACTTCATATCTCTCTTCGCAAAATACGGAACTCAAATGGATTTCGAATTTTCTTCTACGTCCACTGTTCTTTCGATCGAGAAGTGGCCAATCCACGGCAAAAAGTAAAACCCCAACTAAAATCACGATCAAAAAGCACCGCAAAAAATGGATCGAGCATGTTCTTCTTAAAAGCACTTATTTATCAATTAAAGTTTAAGAATTTGGATATGTCGATCAAAATAACAAGCAGATTATTGAAGATATTAAAATCAAGGGATTGATAGCGCTTATAATATAATGATCCTTTTATTTGTTATTTCTATTATTGTATTGTTTTCTTATGAAGTGTAACACTTACATAGTGGACATTATCCAACAAATTGTATATTGAGATCAACAATCAAACACCTTTGTTCTTTTTATCGTATCGGAGCAGGAGTGATGAGTTTAGATCTTTTCATATCTCTATGTACATTCCCAATTACATTTCTATGTCTAAGGCTTAGGACAAAGTCCAACTTACGCTTGATGGAGAGTTTTAAAGTAAATAAATATTATATTATGTCTTCATTTACAGTTTGAGTTTTTAGATTAATTGATAGTCGTATCATAAAATCTAACAAAATGATTTCAAAGAAAACCAATACAATAATTCAACTTAATAGTTTAAAAGTAGAGATAGTGAATGCATCTTAATTATATTTCCCCTAGTAAATGAATATAGAAAAGCAAGAAGACAAACGGGAGAAATTGATGTAAATCCTCCAAAAATCATGTAAAATATGAGAATTTTGAAAAAAATAAAAAAAGTCACCAAGAAGAGATCACTATTCATTGTTCCTACTAAAATTATTCCCAAACAAAAGATATTATTCCTGTTCGCGTTAATTATGCTATATTCTTCATTCTAGTTTTTTTCTTTTTTTGCCTTTCCTCACATGGTCATGAATCAATTCTCACCTTGGAACGGGCGGGCTAGGTGAGAGCCACAGCAAGCTCGACCTGCAGGAATTGAACCCGTGTCCCATCACAATGATGCCCCCACCTAGGCTACAAGCTCCTGCAAGTAAGCTCCACAGACGGCAATCATAAATATGCTTCTTATAAAGTGTGTACTGATGTGATATATGCCTAATGTGGGACTTCTATGCACGGGATCGCTTGCATTGTTCCCCTTCGTCGCGCTTCATATATCTCTCTATGCACGATTCAAAAATCAATGGATATTTTATTTTATCCACTATTTTTTTGGATTGAGAAGTAGCCAATCCATGGCAGAAAGTGAAATCCTAAGTAAAATCATGATAAAAAAGCACCGTTCTTAAAGGCACTAATTTAATCAATCAAGGGAGAAGAATATGAATATGTCGATCAAAATCACAAGTAGATTTTTGAAGATACTAAAATTAAGGGATTGACAACTCTTGTGATAAAATGATATTTTCATTTAATATATCCATTGTTGTGTTGTGAACTGTAACAATAATAGTGGGCATCATCTCAACAAATTGTGCGTTGAGATCAATATTCAAACACCATTGTTCCTTTATAGTCAGAGTATGAGTCATGAGTTCAAATCTTTCGAGGTCCTTATTTACTTTTCAATTATATTTTTATGTTTAGGTTTAATAACTTTAAATTTTAAAGTAATTGAAGTGATCTTACAAAATCTCACAGAATGATGTAAAAAAAAAAAATTGATACGATAATTCAATTTAACAACTTGTAAGTAGAGATAATGCATGCATTTTAATTATATTTCCTTAGTAAATGAATAGAGAAAAGCAAGGCGAGAAATGGGAGAGATTGCTATAAATCCTATAAAAATCATGGAAAAGTATCACAGTTTCAAAGGAAAAAAAAAGTCAACAAGAAAAGATCGCAAGAGAAAAGAGAGAGCGGAAGTAAAAAACCGAAACTGGGCCAAATGCCTCACTGGTACTTCTTCAATCTTTTAATAACCAAGATAAGTGTGCTTTTTTTTTTTTTTTTTTAACTTTTTTCATGGAATGTCTTCTCGAAGAAAGAATTGGGCAATACAGTGGATAGAAGTTCTCTTTCTGGGGTTGATAGCGTTAAAAATCATAAACTGATAGCCTATTATAAATTTTAACCAAAATTGATTTTCCTTCATTAAAAATAACTCAAATTGATAATTGTTATTTCACAAAACCATTGACCATAATCTATCCTCCGTTAGCAATTTCGGATTTAACATGGAGGGTAAATTTGGGTGAGAGGCATTGATTTGAAGGTTTTCGTGAGTAAAAAATTATTATGGTATAAATGTGTCATCAGTTTAACATTTTTTGTAGGAGAACAAATTAATTTTGAATAAATATGTTATGGGTACCAATTTAAGATTTTTAACAATAGTAACTTTTTTCATTGATATTTTAATTATTGAGGCAACTAAGGAATGTTCTTTTTTGTGGCCCTAAAGGACGGAGGGAAAGGCAAATTCCTTATGCGGGCAGCATTTATAAGTCCCTTGACGTTGTTTGCTATAGAGAGGAACTTGTGTTGGGTGGAATCAACATTAATGCCTGGATCCGCTCCGTGCATCAGCAAAGGTGACGTCAATAAAGACAGGTTTCGCCTTTCACCTCCGCACTGAGGAAACGAACTTTCGAAGCTTTAAAACTTCTTGGCTCTCTCTTACACTCACCAAGAGCACAATCTGTCTTTATTCTCTTTAAAAAAAAAAAAGAAAAAAAGAAGAAAAAACAGAGAGAAAAAAATATGAGGGACTTGCAGGGAAGCCGAATGGTGGCGGTGAACCAAACCATCGCCGAGGCCAGCAGGGTTCTGAAGAGGCTCCAAACCCCAGAGGGCATGCTCGCGCAGATAGAGCTCTACGTGGGCTCAGTCGCCTTCCTGCTCCTCTTCCTTGCGGCTTTCGGGTCATTGAGACGTCGGAACAATAATTCGATGCTCAATGTAGTGCTGTGGGCTGCCTACACTCTCTCGGGCTACTTGATAACATACACGCTTGGGCTAATGCGAGAATCCCCATTCCGCAACCCACTGTTACCGCTGTGGGCGACTTTCTTGATGATCTTTCTTGGAAGTTCAAACTCTCTCTGCATATAGTCTTGAGGACAACGAGCAGTGGAAGAAATATGCTTGGCAACACATGGTCACGTTCATAGGGTTACTAACATTGTGGACACTCTATCTGACCACCTTGCCGTCAAGGCTGGCGGTTTTCCTGCTCTATTTCGTCCTCCAAGTGCTTAAGACCACAGAGAGAGCACTATCGCTCGTGTCGGTGAGCGCGTTTGGCCGGCATCGAATGACAAAATGGGTTGCGGATTATATGAGCTCCAACCTTTGTTGCCCGGATTCCTGCGAAGTCGATCCAATCACTATGAAAGGATACAAATATGTGGTGAAAGTGAATCGGACAATACTCGAGAAAGTCTTCGGCGAAGTAGCGGCACCAAGGCAAACGGTTTCAAATGTCAACGAGAAGGAAGTCACCACCATAGAAAAGGTGTGGGCGTGCAAAGGGCGGCTTTGGAGCTCAAGCGGGGGGGGGACCGGTACGGCAAAGTCAAGGATATTATTTGTCTCTCTTATGCGCTCTACCTGCTTCTCCGTTTGAAATTTTCGCGCTACCCATTGCCAGAAAAAGCTCATCAGAAGGCCTGGTGCTTGATTCGAGATGGAATTATTCAGAAAGAAAATGGATGTGAGCGAGCATTTCGAGTAGCCGAAGTCGAGCTTGCCTTCCTTCACGATTTTTTCTACACCAATTACCCCATCATTTTCCAAGCGCGCCTCTGGCAGCTGCAAGTGGTGGAGCTTTTGTGTTTGATCGCAGGCACCATGCTAACAGTTGTATTCCTAATGCCCAAGACGACAAAGCCCCAAGATGTTGTTGTCCAATTAATCACATCCAATGGGGTGAGCGTCGACGTTCTCTTGACTGCGGTCGTTCTCATGGTTTTCATATGTGTTGAGCTTGTTCAGCTCTTTCTGATGGCTATCTCTGATTGGCCGAAAGTAGAATGGCTTTGCAACTACGTGCAAAAGGAGTCTTGGCAATGGTGCAAGTGCATCGAGAAGCTGATAGAACTAATATGCCGGGTACATTTGAAGCCTTGGGAAAGGAAACTTCGCCAATACTCTTTCCTCGAATCGTACAATTACGCCCCTTCCAGATTGATACTACAATTTCTGCACAATCAATTTCATCGATGTGGTTAGGAGCGGTCAAAAACAAGGCGCTCCCGTTAGATTGTCGGATCCAGTGAAGAAGGCCATGTTTGATTCTCTGATGAGCTGGAACGGAAAATTGGAGAATGGACAAGCTTCTTTGAGATGAAACAACGCATCGGATGAGCTCTCTTGGGCGTGTAGGCTCAAGACGCATACTCAAGTTACAATGGTTTGGCATATAGCTACGAGCTTTCTTGAACACAAGCGGCCGTTGTATCAAGATCCAAACTTCGACGTGGCAACTAACTTGTCTAAATATCTTGCCTATTCGGTGGCATTCGCCCCGAGATTGTTACCCGATCACCTTTATGACGCAGAGAACATGTTCGACCAAGTCATCCTTGAAGCACGGGAGGAGCTTAAGGTGTGCAAGACAGATCAAGAAAGAATCAATAGACTAATGGAGATCGGGCGAACACCAGAAAATACGGAAACACAAGAAAATACGGTTATGAAGCAGGGCGCTCGGTTGGGGGTTCAATTGCTGAAAGAGGACCCACAGCGCGTTTGGAAGATCCTGGCCGAGTTTTTGGCCGAACTAATGGTGTATGTGGCTCCATCGGACAAAGCAAAAGCGCACGTCGAGCACTTGGCAAAGGGAGGGGGATTTGTGACTCACTTGTGGGCTTTGGTCTCTCATGCCAGCATAGACCGAAAGGGAGGGGAGTAAGCCGCAAATTCTCATCGAAGCCAAAGCTGGCCCTACCGATGCAAATATGGAATAGCTAGGGGAGCTCATTTTTGGCAGCTACCTTAAGTGCACTTTCGACCTACGCAACATTTCTTCCTTCACTTGCATTCAGGAAGATTTCTTGAGCAGATGGAAAACAATTCAATCGCAGGATTGCATCTGGGCTAGCTGACTTTGCTGTTTTCTCGGAGCTAGTTTCAGATAAACAGTTTGCAATGATCGTTTCCGAGATCTTGAGAATTAATTGTATCAGCAAGTAGTAATATTGAGTGGTTCTACAGAGCTGTTTGAATTTGTTCTTGAGGGTCCAGGTACTTTACGTAATTCAGATGACATGGCTTGCCAATATTTCATGGAGTGAAATATCAATAAATTCTTCTTGTATACTAATTTTCCCAGCTTGTCAGTCACCATTTTTTTTTTTTTTTTTTCAACTTTCGAGTATGGTGTTTGGGTTGAATAAAATAGGTGTTCCAAGCCCCGTTCTTCTTTGTGAACTTTAGTTCTCCAATCTCGACTTCTGGGTGTGAGTAACAGTTGGCTATCTCTTTAGCTTAAGCGAAACGAGATTCTGAGTGAATAGTGAATACCGGTCAAACGAGAAATTATCGTGTAGACAATGGCGTAAGTGAGTCAAGCTAGCCACTTCAGAGCTACATGAGTTCGACTCGCATGTACTATTTTCATTCGATTTGAAGAATTCGGTTTGATTTTTTTCGATTCAGGTTGAGTTCCAAACCTAGAAAAGAAAAGAAGAGGAGTCATTAAAACGAGGGCTGGGCAAGCAAGAAATCAAGGCTAGAAAAGTCGACTCAAGTGGCTTTGTCTCTAGGAATTTGTGTCCAGGGTCTTGTAATTCAAGCCTTCCTTCTTCTAGTCAACTCGAAATAGCCATTGCTTTTCAACTAGGTATTTAGTCTTTTCAATGGTCTGAAGACCACCAACAAGGGTTGCACGACCTAGGCGAAGGCCGTTCGAGGTCACATGACCTCAGCAAGGGCTGCATGATCACGCGCTACTGAGGTTGCACTGTCAAACTTATAATCAAAGCATCTTCTCCTCCTTTTCATCTTAACCACCATCATCTTCTCCTCCATCTTCTTCTCCACCATCTCTCAATCTCTCTTCTCAAGGATCATGAAGAAGCAAAAGCCGGCAGTCCCGACGCTAGAGGACTCCACCCTCTTCGACCTCCTGTCCAAGGAGATCGTGTTCTTGATCCTCAACTTCCTTGACCAGGACTCGCTCAACCACAAGTCCTTCTCCCTCGTATGTTGCTCCGTCCATGCCATCGAGTCTCATCACCACAGGTCCTTCCGCCCCCTTTGCACCGAGCACCTCCCCACTGCCCTCGCCTACTACCCCAATACCGCTGCCCTCAACCTCTCCTTCTACCCTTGCGTCATCGACTCCTCCCTTGCTGTCATCATCGCCACCTTTCGCAGGGATGCCTTGCCTCTCCCTTGACCTCTCCAAGTCCCAGTTCTTCCCCACCACCAGGCTGAAGGGCCTCACGTCTCGGTGTCGGAACCTCATTGGGCTAGATCTATCAAACGTCATCTCCACCGTGACTTAGATTCAAGTCACCACTGTTGGAAAAATCCCTGTGTTTTTTTGAAGATGACAAAGACAATCAAAGGCTACTAATGTGTGTATTGGTTGAGTGATACCAGGTCATATATGCACATGCCAAAATGAAATGTAATAAACAGCACTAGAGATTCTAATATGAGGAGTGCTCTGCCACTATCTTGAGTTCTTTGCTGATATTTGAGGTTAACAAGTTAATAAGCGATTGAAAATATCTACAAGCTTAGATATCTTCATATAAGGTGAACATCTAAAAGGACCTTAATCAAGGGTGAACAAGCTGAGAAGAACGAGGTTGTTCGTGATGGCTTAGAGGTACAAAGATCAAGTGAACAGTTGGATGGACCTGGTAAGGTGAACAAGCTTAGAATAGAGATGTTCAATAAAGATTGGAAGGACCATGGAGATGAACAGCTTAGTAGAGTCGAAATTGCCAATTTACTTGAAAGGATTTTAAAGATCAAGTACGGTGGATTGTTATCAAAGCAACGAATTGTTGGCAAAGAGCAGCTGCCTTATATAGATGAGATGGAAGAGTGTGATGATATCAATGACCTATGTGAGTTTGGTGAAGACTAGGTACAAGGAGGAAGATCTTGACAAGGAGGAAAACAAGTCAAAGATGATGAGGTGTTCATGATGACTTGTGGGTACTATAGTCAATCTATCATCAAGGCGACATCTTTAGAAGCTAAGATACTCAAGAGGATCATAGGATGAGTGATCGTAAGTCATCCGCATGGTTTTCCAGAAATAGCACCAACAGACCTAAAAATTAGCTGATGACAATGTTTGTGTTGATGCTAGAAATATCATATCATTGGTGATGTTGAAACAATGATCATGTGAGGATGTTAATTGGATAAAAAATTATAGCCGTTACTAGGATGGAAATGCGTAGTGGAAGATCAGGAAGTCTATTGAGGGACAACAATAGGCATCTATCGAAATGTTAGACCAGTTAGCGTCAGAATAGTAGTTGTAGGACCAATTTTCAGATAGTCTGCATATGTTCAGGAAAAAGTACTGTATGGGCAGTACCACCTCAAATAGTAGCACCAATAGATCTCTAATGGCTAGTTGGACTTCTGAAGCATCTCCATCGGGAAGATTGAAGAGGTCTATTTAAGAGAAAAGGTTCCAGGCCAAGATGTTAGAGAGCACAATGTAGAATCCGAATATTTGCTCTGAGCTACTTTCCTTGTCGATATTGTTTCATTCTCTTGGAAGATCTTCACTGTGAAAGTCTTGCTATATAGTAATCACATGAAAGATCAAGAGCAACAACTGAGTCCTGATAATGTGATCTATTATGTAATAGGATCAACGATTGCCAATTGTAACTTGTTGAATAGATTACTAATGCAATCCAGCCCGACTTGTGGCTGTTAGTCTGGAGAGTGGACGTAAGCTTGGGGATAAAGTTGAACCATTTTATATTTGCTTGTGACCTCTACTCTTTTCTATTTGCATTACATTATCTTTATTATCACATTCTATTAAATAGGGCACCCGCACCTAATGTTTACAATATGTTTTTGCCAATGTTTGAAGTTGAACTTGTTATCTTTTGCAAATGTTTTTCATAGTTCTCAAACAACATATCACCCCCCCCTTAGGTTGTATTGTTAGCCTAATAGCCATGACTCAAATTTGGGTCGCCATGACTTACAAGGAGTCGTGCGACCTAGACCACGCGTCACGCGACTCATGGAGGTTGCAGTGGTCCCTTGCCTTGGTCGCATGACCCATATTGCACAACGCCGCAACTCACGGAGGTCGCTTGACCCTTCGACGATGGTCACCTAGGTCATTGCAACCATGCCAGCATCTCTCTAGTCGTTGCCATCCCCTCATAGCCAGGTACAACAATGCTAACCGACCTCAATGAAGAATCTGAGCAGTGTCACAATATGAGGGCAAAAATGGAAAAATAATTTTTCTTTTTTTTTTTTGGGTAAAGGTAAGAAACGTATAGATTTTGCTGACTAATTACAAGGAAGGAGGCCCATCACCTAGAAGGGACAAACACTCAAAGAGACAATCAAGTCAAAGAGAGTGTATGGGTGCCGTGGTTCCCAAGGAAAGGAAAAAAATAATTATACAATACTAGGGGTGGGTATGCCGAGAAAGCTGAAAGCCTAAGGCAACCTAAGATCTACCTTAGGTTTTCAGCTTTTTAGATGCCCATTTTTCTCCTGGGATTTGCAAAATTTTTGCCAAACATCCAATATTTGGCCCAAGGGGCTTTGGGTATCCAAAGTCCCTTCCAAATGCTACTACCAAATGCACCCCAAGCATAATTTTTAATGTTCTTGAGGTGATTAAGCCGAGGTATGGTCACTTGGAGTGCCAAAACTTGGCACGGAGGGACACTTAAGTACCAAAAGTTTGGAAAGTGACACGTAAGTGCTAAAATTGGAGCAAAATGGATCACTTAAGTGCCATTTCGACCAAAATGTCGACGTGGCAATTTTCAGGCAAATGAAGTGCAAAACGAGACCATTTTGCATGTTGATGTGGCTAAACAATATCAAAACAACGTCATTTTGGTGATGACGTCGAAAAAAATTAATATAAAAATTAATTAAATTTAATTTAAAACTAAAATTATTTAAAACATTTAAAATTAAAATTAAAAAAATTAAAAAACTAAAAAAACTAAAATTTTAAAACATTTAAAAATAAAATAAAAATATTTAAAACTATTTTTAAAAACTAAATATTAAAAAATATATTAAAAAATTAAAAATTTATAAAAAAATTAACTTATTTAAAACATTTAAAGATAAAATAAAAATATTTAAAAAAACTAAAAAAACTAAAAACAAATAAAAAACTAAAAATTTAAAACATTTAAAAAATAAACTTATTTAAAACATTTAAAAATAAAATAAAAATATTAAAAAATTTGTAATGATTGAAATTCATTTACTTAGGTCGATCGTGTCTAGAATGTCCGGGTCCATCCCTGTAATTTTGCTTTGTTGATTGGCCTACACTATTCTTTGATTTTTGTAAAATCATGTATTGTGAATATGGAATTGATTTCTTCACAAAAGTTTCTCTTTACATCCTTCTGAATAACATATAAAATTTTCATAAGGATCGGACATCAATAGGATAGGTTGATCATGTTTAAACTGAACATACTTGTTGTCGAGATTTGTCTGTCCCGAATGGCATATACTTATAATGATTTTTATAAATTCACATAAGTTGAATAGGCCTTAGATATCTCCATGAAAGTAGTAGGACACTGTATGACCAATGTTTTGCAGAAATTTCAAATTGAATGGGTTACTTTTGGATGATGTAAATAATTGTGAGCCATACGTGTTTTCTTGTGTGATGTTCTATTTCCAAAATGATATGATTGAGTTCTTTGATTTTTGGAAATTCATGCATGATGAATCTGCTAAAGATGTCTTCATGAGATTTACTTGGAACATGCTGAATTTCATTTTCAAAAAATTTCAGAAAATAAAAACGTGGTTTGCTATTTTTTCCAACCCAATCAAAGTTGCCAGGTTTGCTCGAACCCTGTTTTCTAGAAATGATTTTTGTGCACTATTTGAGTTTTATAAATTCATATAGTCCAAATTTTTGAATGCATGCTTCATGAATTTTTTAAAAATCTTTTCAATCTTTGATTTGGCATTAGTTTCGTTAAGTTCGAAATTTTTTATTTTATTTAAAAGAGAGCTTGATCCATATGTCATTAATTCTGCATCCAAGTTATCATTGAACACTAGAAAGTATTTCATAATTTTATTAATGAAGATAATGACCTTTTCTGAAAATTCTCAAAACCCGAAAGTTTTAAACATCATTCTAAGCTTTCCTTTGATATTAAATTTGTCGAAAGTGAGCTATGTTAAATTGTTCGAAGGACCCAATTAGTGCTGCTCCCAGAAAAACTCTCTCATCATGTAGAGCTCACCGTCTACCGTCAAGGTAGTTTGCCCTAACAAACCCTCTTCCGAAGATGATTTCCCCATAATCCATAGCTTTTCCCCCTTACTCTCCTCATTTTCGTCATTCCCCCTTGTTTCTTCCGCCATCACTTCTTTCAATGGATACAGAAGCTAATTGTTTGAAGCCCTCAACCTCCAATTGCATGTGCTTGCGGCTGCTTTGTCTTCAATGAATTCCGAATTAAGGTGCAAATTTAGTATCCTTATTTGATATCACGTGCAAATTTGAAAAATCTCCTTTTGTCCTCAATTGCAATTTTTCCAAACTTGTGTTCTTAATTGCTGATCTTGAGAAGTTTAACTTATGTGGTTTTCTTCCTTTAAGATATAATTGTGTGTGTACTTGAGTGATTGTTTTCGGCTTGATTGTGTAAGTGACCCATTTCGATTCACTTTTATTGATTGATTGATTGAAAATCAAGATCTTAGGATCTAAGTGCATGAATCTATATTTCCTTTGCATGTAATTTTTAAATGGATGGTTTAGGACCAATGCATGTACACGTGTAAACCAAAGGGATACACCTAAACCCAAAATCTAGGAGTCTTTCAATCTTGACCATTGAAAGTGCTAGTATGAACACCTAGAGGGGGGTGAATAGGTGTGAAGAAATTTTTTTGCAAAAAATAGTAAAAATAATTTTCTTTTTGAAACTGAGTTTGAAGTATAATAAACTTTGAGCGAGTTCAGACTTTAGCAGTTAAATAGAACTACGAACAAAATAAATGAGTTCATGGATGAGAATAAGAACACATTGTTTATAGTGGTTTGGATTAGATCAAGCTTACATTCACTTTCCCACGCTAACAGCCTTCTGCTGGATTTCACTATGTAATTAACAAGAGATTACAACTTTGAGTGCAAACACTTAGAGTTAAATCACACTATCTCACTAAGTCACTCTTTTGGTATTTCTCTCACAATCACAAACGTTTAAGCTCACGAAAGGCAAGTGTATGATCGAAGATCGCTTAGACTTTGGAATTATAAATTCTACGCTCCATCTCTTACTTGCTCATCAGTCCTTGATTTCCTTAAATACTCCTCCACTTTCAAACTAGCCGTTGGACAGTATCTTAGAGGATCGTCTTTCAATCTACCCATTGGATAGATCTGTATCAAAAAGATTTGGTAGCTATTGAGTGAAAAAAGTAGAATCCCAAATTGATTCCGATCGCCTATACAAATAGGATTTTTGTTTCCATAAGTAGAGCTTCTTCATATAGAAAGTTATTGTCTTCAAAATCTAATCGTCAATCAAATTAACCTTGATGTAAAATCTAAACCAGATCACTAGTCGTTATACATTTGGGCTTGTGTTGCGTTCTGTCTCGTTTTAGATGTAAAGTCTGAGAGCAATAGACTTTACAATTTGAGTCCGAGTGCAATAGATTTTACAATCTTGATGTAAGTCTGAACATAATTTTCTTCTAAACAAATTTAGTTTTAAGGTATAAACACAGTTTGAATAAGTTCAACTTCATCATAGAGTCTGTCTTCCGGTTCTTCATTCACGTTCAATTTGGAATTTGTTAGAATTGTTAGACTTCTGATGTAGAACAGACTTTGACACTAAAGTCCGGTAGTCTTCAGACTTTGACACAGAAATCTAGAAATCTTCATAATAGACTTTGGACATGTGTTATGTTTAGTCTTCTGGCAGTCTTCAGACTTTGACAATATCCTTTACATGTTCTATCATTTGGATAGTCTATTACTCAACCATTGAATACATTAGTAGCCTTTGATTTATTTTGTCATCTTCAAAACATCATAAATGATTTCCCTAACAATCTCCCCATTTTTGATGATGACAAAACAATCTTTGAATATGCAGATGTGTAATCATACTTTCTAAAATAATGATAAATTAATCATCAAATTTTAGATTTTCCAAAAAAAATGTGATTTGAATCAAAAGACAGCAAATAGATTGAGCATAACAATATATAGAAAAATAATCGCAGCTCAATATTATGCAATAAATAATATCAATCAATCAACACATATGCATATTTATATTCTCTCCCCCTAATCAAAAAGTGATAATAATAGAAAAAGTATCACATAGAGAATATAAAATGATATCAAATATATCTTGCATGAAACGCAATTTTCAAAAAATCAGCTTTTATAAGTAAGTCAAATATTAAAAATATACAATATAGTTCACTTCGATCATATATATCAACAAATATCCAATAAAAATCACGAATGCATTATAAAATTTACTTACCACTTTTGTCATAATAAAACAATAATGTCAATAAGAGATTTGATGATGACAAAAGGTAATAAAAGATGCACTAACCGATTTTTATTTTTATTTTTTAGAACTTAACAAGTTCTGTCGCATTTACCTTTTTCTTCCTTCCATAATAAGATCACGAGCGATTTAAAAAGATTTTTCCATAATTAATCAAAGCTCCCCCTCAATTTGTTGCATTTTTTAAATGATCACGATTCTTTCCTTTCTCTTGGATTCACTTTCTCCCCCTGTCATCATGAAAATATTTGCAAATAGCACTAATTGTGGCTTGTGCATTTTGAAATTCGAGGCAAAAATTTATTTTCTTCAATCAAGCTCTTCTCGAATTCAACCCGCATAAACTTAACGAACTTTTGCACAAATAAGTTGTAATAATATATCTACATAATATATAATGTCTTTTTTTTTCTAATAAATAAATTGAATAGCATATATAAAATTAAAATTCAGAACTACTCAACCTTTCGTACGACACATTAGGGATTTCCTTAACAATTTGCAAAAACTTTGCACAAGGAAGGGAATTTTTGAGCCTCCAAAAAATAGTACAGAATCTCCACAATTTTTTGATTGAGTTTTCCAAAATTCATATGGAAGATTCTATTGTCACTTGTAAAATTTTGTATAATAGATAATCTTCACAAAAAAAGTCACGTAATATCTTTCTTTAATTTGCGGATCAAACTTGTTAGATATAAGATACTAGATATAAGATATCTTTTATGAATATAGCAAGAATATTTATAAATATGCAATAATATCTTTCGAGATCAAAAGAATTTCCTTGAGCATAAATCTCATATATATATATATATATATATATATATATATATATATTATTGATGCATTTCGCAAAAAGAAAGATGATTTTTCTATTACGTGCCAAATCAAGTAAAAACTTACAATGCCTTATATTTATGACAAAAAATATTTCCAATATAAATCATATATAATTCATAGGCAATCATCTATAATCTTCATAAAATCGAGTAAAAATTTGCAAGGCGGGTTGATAAAAAATATTCTCTTACCCAAGGTATATGATTGCAATATACCATTGAAAAAAATATCATTACCAATCTTCCCTGAGATTCTTTTCTTATTGCACCAAAATTTGCGTAGATTCGCAATCATTCTTGCCTTATTGAATTTCTTGCAATCAACACATTTCTTTTTTGGTATCCATCAATTTGGATCATTCCATTTCATTAAAGTAAAATAGAAAATCTCCATAGATAAACATATATTCTCTCTTAATTCATCATAACAAAGTATTAATGAAAGAATATCTTTGCACAATAAATTAATATCACATAAAGCAGATTTTCACTTTGCAAAATATGACCAAATTAGAGAGCATAAAATTAGAAAAAATAATTTGCATTATCTCTAAGAAAGATATCAAATCAATCACATATTAGATCAAATCTCGAATCACAAAAACAAATCACGCGATTCTTTTTTCAATAAAACAAAATGTGATCATTATAAAATCTCAATCAACCAATGATATATCGAATATCAAGCATAATAAGAATTATATGCCCAAATAAAAAAAAATACATTCCTTACCAATTTCTTCTTTTCCTTTATTTCTAGCAAAAACAGCTTATCTTTTCTTTGGTACCTATATTTTCTTGGGTCCATGAGAGTTAGTAGAGCATATTGTTTTTACCCAATCTTTCTTAATAGGTCTCTAGACTTTAGGACATTCTTTCTCAAAGTGTTCTAAATCTCCACAATTTGAACACTTGATGGCATTAAAACCAACGGGTTTTGTAAAGATTCTTTGAAAATGCTTCTTGTACGCAAGTTTAGGAGGTCTTTATCTACGTCTCTCATTGACTTTAGGAAAATCTATTTGAGGATAACTTTCCTTATTAAAACCAAATCCTAACTTATTATAGTAAGAAACTTGTAGGGAAATGATATGCTTTAATGTTTTTGACCCATTTGAAAATATTGTCGAAATATTTGAAAATTATCTTTTTAAAGAATTATTTTCTTTAACAAGTAAATCTCGGCTTTCTTTTGTTTGTAGAAAATCTTTTTGCAAAATTTCAAACTTTTATTTTCGAGAAAGATCCTGTTGTCTAAGCCGAGAATTTTCCTTTTTAAGTTTGAAGATCATTTTAAGAGAACATTTGAGATTTGAGCATAGCTCATTTATATATTTTGAAACTTTGATAGGAATTTTTGAATGGCTGACCTCGATTTCCTCATCAGATTCTGAGTTTATGTTTGAGTCAGACTTTGATTCTAAGTCTAATTCTAATTCCGAATTTGAGTCTGAGTTTGAATGTGCCATCAGTCAAGAGAACAAAGATTCATTGTAAATCAGTATGAGATGGTCTAATAGAGTTTCTGATAAGTAGAGTAACCAACTTGTCTTTCTTAGACGTGTAGTCGTAGTCACCCTTTTAACTTCCCTTTGTACCAACAATTCCAGTTCAACAATTGCCGACTTTAATGACTAGAGATCTACGAATCTAAATATGTGGCAGGCTGAGCATGACTGACAAATCTTTGAACTGGATGGTTTCCTCATCTAGCAATGCTGCATGTAACGAGATGAAGTTCATGGCATGTTTGAATCATTTTCATCGGTTTCGAATTCCAAGTAACTCTATAGATAGATTAACCGGTGACTCTTGTTCGTCAAATTCTTCGGTAGGCTCCTGATTCTCATCCAAAGGATTTTGATAAGCTTTTCTTTCCGACTTACTTTTGCACAGGTGCAACCTTTCGTGGTTATTTGACCATAATTAGGTTGGAAATTAATTTGAAAGCAAACCAAATGAAATTATAGGACGTAAACAAATCATATAGGTACACCCACAATCCGACAAATTGTCATTTGTGTCTGGAAAGGCATGATGTACAAGGCACGAACACAAAACGAAATAGAAATGTCTCTGGACACGTTTCATGTGTCTAGACACATTCTACTTGCTTCAACCAGAATGCTCAAGTGGTTCCATATGGTCTTAAAATATAATTTTCACCAATCCAACGTACCGTCAACATTGGCTCGGTTCGGTTAATCAACGTAATATTCAAAAGGTCTTCCACGGTCAAACATAATAAACTTAGGCTTTGGTTGGGTTCAGTCCCATTTAACAGTTCAGGCTCATTAACTCCATCCCAATTGCTGCCAGATAACACAACTGATCAAGGGCTCCTCTTTAGGACCTTCATACAATCTCCAGCCTCGCGCTTTCTCTTGCAAAGCAATTGTTTCCTTCTTTTCGTCTATTTTGTTTGGCCCCAGTTCTTCTTACCCAATAAACCCTAACAATGTCTCGGATCTATAAGATCCAAATCCCTCTTTTGAGATTCAATTCAAGCATATTATTTAACTTTTCTCTCATCAGTCATCGTTGTCAAAGCTCTTCGGGCAAGTTCTTTTGGTTCTCACCGATCTTCCAATACTGTCAGCCTCGGGAACGGCCCTCATTGCCTCACGAGTCAAACAGAAGCCCCCTTCGCCACTTTCGGCTAAATTTATGGAGGTTTGTGTTGGGGGGCAGCAACCAAAAAAAGAAAAGAGAAGAAGAATAAGAAACAAAAATGCATGTAATTACATCAGACTACATAATTATCAAAGTTTTGTATAAAAAAGAAAAACCAAACCTCATCCGAAATCATTTCTCCTCCAAATCCTTTAAGCTCCAATCTATGCCGTAAGGGAAATAGAGTATGAAGGGCAAAAAGGTGATTAAAAGACAGGCTTACTTTAAGGATCTGGATTCTAGACTTAGGAGTCAAGGACACATGTATATGAGCCTACAGAACATTTATCCCATTCAAGTAAGGTGAGTCGCTAGATGGTATGATGGTTCATGCTATTGTGAGGCAAACGCAGGTGAACGCCCAAGGTGAAGTGACATGTAACATTTGGAAAGTTCAGGACGTAAACTGAAACTTTTGAAAGGAAAGGGTTAGAGCGAGATGAGAGTTAGAAAAAGGTTAAAAGGTCATTCATGATTGGACCGAGAGATCAAAACAAAACTTTCAATCTAATCCAAGTCACGGTGCAGCGAAAGCATTCCATTTAAATATTGCTTCCTCACTATCCTGTACTTCTCCAGCAGCAACCTGTACATAGGAAGTACATCCTCCAACAACACTTGCTTACAGAACTCAGATTTCACCGTCAAAAATGCTGCTTCTAGTGTTTCCTTTTCCTCAGGATGTAAACCAAATATGTGCTCTGCATCCACATCACATACATAATAATCATACCTTTCATCGGCTTCTTCTTCTTTGCGGTTGAAACTTTCAAGCCATCTTATTCTCCTAAATGGATCTTCCTCCTTCTGAATCGACCTCTCCATACTCTGCAGTCTCTTTGAACTTAGATGACTCGTTAATCTTATCAATTAGATCTCTGAAAATGGCAACCTGGCTTTTATAAAGCCCGTGGTTGGTGTCCCTAGAAAAACATATTGAATTGACCAAGCAAGCTTTGTGAAACATTGGATCAGCATCACCAAGTAACATGATCATAAAGTGCAAAAGCCTAATGCAAGCTGTGTATGGAGTCCCAGTCATCAAATCAGAAGATATATGTTGCTTCAAGTTCTGAGACCAATGATGCAAAGCAACGTGAATAAATCCCTCCCACCTGCATCAAAGCGAAGCAGTTAATCAGATGTCAAAAATCTTCAACTAAAGGTACATTTTGAAGACCACAGTTACCATTCATCAATAAAAAGCAAGGATTTCATGTCAACTTAAACAACTGAATGCACGTTAGTTCGTCCATTGGATTATTCATCATGTGATATGGATGGACAAAAACTAAAAGATGTGCCTCGTAACAAAATTGAATGAGTGACAAGATGCTAGGCCAACAAGGTGATATGCGGAAACTGTTCTTAAGGCCAGGAGAAAGAGTTTATCAGTGCAGACTACTACCGGTCACCCTGAAGTCGTTTCATAAGAAATTGATTTTCTTTTTGATCTCCTAATACAGACAGATAGGACATGTTAAGAGCAAAGTAATCATTTGTAATGTGTACTTGGACTTTTATCATAAAGTCAAGCGTCCCTCTCTTTATAAATCTCAAGTTATTGCTTGGAGAAGGAAAATATGATCTTTGCTGCAGATGCTTAGTGCAATAGCCACTTTGAAAATTAACAAACTAGTATAGAATGATTGGGCTTGTTAGTTAATTGATAGAAGATTATGAGTGATAATATCCTGAGGCAAAACATAGATTCTTTTCTTGACAAACAAGCCATCCGATTTGGTAATGCACACATTGCATGTCCAGAAGGACAACTTCACTGAAATTCAACACTTCATTGATGGCAAATGTAGATTTCATATCATAACCAAGATAATCATGCAATAGAAGGAACAATAAGCTTGGAGAACACAGGCTAATGTATAAACATCCAATTTACAAGATTGCATTGACAGAATATCCTCATTTCTGCAAATATAAACACAGCATACGATATCGACTCAATTTACCAGATACCCTTTATCAATAGTTGTAATGCTTAACACAGGATAGTATATCCTCCAGGAAAGAAATAAGGTTGCCAACCCATTGTTACATGGAAAATCTTAAAAGTAAAACTACTTACCATCATTAATGCATCTACTTGATGTTATATCATCACTATTTCAAAGATGCAAATATCCAAAAGCAGGTTTCTCCAAAAATCAGAAAAGAGCCATATCATTAGCAATTATTGCATAAGCTACCCATCAAACCAGATAAAAGCATCAGCAGGCTAAGACAAACAAATTAGCAACATATAGTACTTACTCCAACATGAACTTTAAAATCATGGCAGTTTTAGTTAAAATTTCAGAAAGGAATACAAAAAGAGTCTCTAAAAAATGCCCACTTTACATAATAACAATAAACATGAGAAAATAAGGATATAAGGACTTCTCATGCAATCAAACAAGAAACCATGCAAACAAGAACTTACTCAAATGGAGCTTCAACCTCAATGGCAAGTGTTAGGTGTAAGGAAAGACCAGCAGAATCTTTTTGTACATCATTAGTAGTATGAGCCTCGTGAACGTAACCTCTGGGAATGTACAATATATCTCCTTCCTTCAGCAGAATTTGCATGCATGCATTTGGTACAGCATCAACATTTGAACCTTGGGAGCCATCAAGAGGTTCATATAAATGAGGTAAAAGCTTATTCCTTGGAGAGGAAATTGTCCACTGTTTCATTCCCATAAGTTGACACACAAGAACACAATGATCATCATAGTGCCGTGCCAACCCCTGAGAATTGCGTGGTGTCAAGTAAAGATTGGCACCTACAGATGATTGACCAAACAAAGATGCTAAGCCTTCAGTGATAGCAGCAATGGACTTAAAGCGGAACTCCATACCACGCATAGCCACTGTATAACCATCTTTGTAAGCTTCATCACATCTGAATATATCATCAAAGGTAAGCACATGAGGAGACTGGGTGCAAGAACTCAAGCTCTCAAGGAAAAGATGTTTCTCAGTGTTGGAAAGCCTCTCTGCTTTTAGTACCCTTATATCCTGCTGGTAGATTATGGGCATACCCAAGCTATCTCTCTCATTTTTTAGGAAATTGAAGATGTCCAACTCATCAGAAGCAATAGGTGGGCAGGAGACCGCACAATGGAGGACAGAAGAGAAAAGATGGTGAACAACATCTTTAGGATTAATGCAATTCAAAAAAGAGTTAAGTATATTCTCCCCATCCACAGCCCTTGAGGTCCTGCTTATGAGAAAAGGTGATACTTCCCAATAGCCCTCTATAAAATCTTCGAAACTAGACTGTGGTAACCCAAAAATGCTTCTCCTGATTTGATCGATTGGCAGAAAAGTGGTACATTGGACTCTAATAGAAAGTCTGAAAATGCTCTCTGCCAGATCGTTCACCCTCATATTGCTCAACAAGTCTTTTTGCTGGCTGCACACCGTAGAGTTGTACATTCGAGGATGCAGTTTAGTCCACAGCTCTTTCAAAAGGAAGAAGAAACTTTCAGAGAGCTCAGATGGAACTCTTTCCAATTGCTTGATATTGCAGGAGTTAACAAGTACAATAACAGCATCAAGAAGTGAAACAGGAAGTTCATGTTCCTTTGCAGCTGTAATGTGACTCCTAGCCAATCCATTGTCCACTGGGAATAATGCGACAGAATCGACAAAACATTTGGCCACCTGACGATAGCAAACCCTAGAGGATATGATGAGTCAAGCTGACGATAGACAAGGACATCGGCAATTAAATGTGTATTGAGTTAGAATAAGCCTACATTAGCTATTAAATTCAAACAAGAAACTAAACCACGCCACGTAAGAAGAAGAATTCTCAGCCGTATTCGACTAAACAGCTAAAGTAACAACAGTACCAAAACTTCTCCCAAGCTTTGCCATATTATATCTACAAGTTCTTGAGTCAACCACAAGAGTTTTTTCATATATTCAAGTGATAGATTGTAAGAACGGCAAACAAGATGGGAGATTGTAATTTGATGGATGGATATATAACATAAGTGTGTCCCCCACAAAGCCCATGCACGGATCATTTAAACCAGTTCATAATTAATTGATTCACAATAAAACGAGAAGCTTTTTCAATCCATATAGAACCTACATTATCATTATATAACTGCACATAACATGCTCAAATATACAAACAATAAGCCATTTGCAGGCCAATGTGCATAATTAGCTACAGCTTGATGAAAGAGTGTCATAAGTCTGAAACCTCAAGCCACTGAAGAAGGAAGAAAACGCGTACGTGGAGAAGTGAATGTAAGTATAGATCCAGGAACTTGTCAACAATAGACTATGTTTAAAAAATGGGCGTGTGCCTTTCTCATCCTACGTCCCCTCTCAATCAAAGGAAAGACACCAATATAGCAACATGCATATAAACCATTAACAGACTTTATGCATCGTGTAATTATTCATACATCATAACTTCCCATGAAATTTACTTAAAAAGCCATTTCAAAGAAGCATCCAATGAGTCTGACAATAGGGCCTAGGTCGTTAATGACAAACGGTTTATTTGCTTAATATCATAAAGAAGAGAAGTTAGCAGTAGTCAACATCTGAAGCTTGATCAGAGGATAGATAATAGTGTGCCTATGCATCTCAACCAGTGAAAGCTTGACCAAATGAATCATTTTAAACAAGGATAGAGAGATCTTACTCATTTATCTCATGCATAAGCAGACTACACAATATCCAGAATAAAGCAACAAGGAAATTGTCCTGTTACATTAATTCTATCACATCAGTTATGACAACCATATTCCATCAGTGCATCTTAGAAAACACAGAGATGTAGCATAGTAGCAATTGTTGAGTTAGTACGTCATCCTAGATTTGATGCACCCAGGCCTCCATTATGATTAAGCTCTATGGATTACATTTTCTTTGTTTTGCAGCTGTCAAGTCATGAATGAGCAACTACCCTAACCAAGACATGCAGTGATAGCCAAAAACATTGAAATGATGCTGTATGAGCTAGCAGCATTGGTTGCCATAATAAAGTTTACCTAACGTCTGGTCAAACAAACTCCAAAAGCCCAAAATCAATATAAGCATCTCGTGTGACATTCATCCTCTAAATGAAGCACGAAAAAACTCATTTTCGAATGGAAAAAAGCCCATAAAAACCACCCAAAATCCACATTTCCTCCACAAACAAATGATCAGTTGCAAAGCCTAACGGTACAATCATGCTCCTCAACAAACATACAACTAAAAAGGTAGAACAGAGGAGAGAAATAAAAGAGGAAAAACTCACATGAGGGTCTCCAAAGCAGAATGCTCAAGAAGCCTCTGCCGCCCGACCAAACTAGTCGACAAATCCGAAACGGCACCGCACGCACTCAATTTTACTCTCCTATTCGAACTCCTCAAACCCGATACCAGGCTTTCCAAAATTTCTGCATCCGAGGCGATTCGTTGGTTCATATCGAACGAACAGAGCGAAGCCATTCCTACAACCTTAGCACAAAGACAGGCGATATCCGGACTGCTGTCAAGCACATTCAATCAAACATTAAGTTACCTTTACAGATAACCTCGCAGGGTGATAATGTGTGCTTGAGAGAGAGAGAGAGAGAGAGAGAGAGAGAGAGAGAGAGAGAGAGAGAGAGCTCACCTGGATTTGAGCAGAACAGGAAGCACGGAGAAGAGGGCAGCGAGGGGTATCTTCCGAAAGCTCGGAACTGGGTCGTCCGATTTCGAGAGAAAAGAGAGAACTTTCCGCAAGCATCGCATGACCAACGACGAGGAAGGAAGTGGGTCGGAGCGGCCTCGGCCTCCCGCGTTGATCTTGGAGACGGAAGCTAGAAGCAAACACAGAGCGGTGTCTGCATCGGCCGATCCTAGCGGAGCGGAGCGACATAATTCGGAGTCCCTTCTCCTTGTCCTCTTTCTCTTTCTTTGCTGGGTCTCCTCCATATTTTCTCTGCACCGATGGGAAGCTCCTTCAAGCTCAGGGACTTCCGTTCGCCTGCACAATCTCAGTTCTCCGAGGCTTTAAAGTGATGACAATTTACAAACGGAGAGAATTATATAAATGGCCACCAAACTTTAATTTATTATGCAATATGTTTTTAAACTTTTGATTTGTGTGATATAATCCTTATATATTAGCACAATATGCAATGACGTTGCTTAACATTTAATTGATTTAGAGATTGCATTGAACAAATTAAAAATTTAGAATCCATATTACAATTAAATCGAAGTTAAGCAATTATATTGAAGAAATTAAAAGTTTATTGACAACATTGCTCACCCTTAGCACAAAGAGAACCAAATGAGGATGAGAATTTTCCCTCAAAAGATTACCATTGTTAGATGAAAATGCCTCCGACTATGTGATCGAAGCTCGCCAACCAATGAAAAATTGGGCAGCCGACAAGCTCAGCCTAGTAACAACCACTTCCCCTTGATCTCTCTTGAATTCCTTCTAGGGTTAATACCCTGAAAAACCCCAAACTGGTACACTTGTGACAAATTTACCCCAAACTATTTTTTTGACCACCAAAAATCCCAAACTGGTATACCTTTGACAAATTTACCCCAAACCGGTACACTTGTGACAAATTTACCCTATGTTAGTTTTCGCTAAATTTTATTCTCAAATTATTAAGTTAAATGACACGTGACAGTTAACCAGTATACCAATTTAAGATTTTATGCTCCGTTTGTCATAGTTTATAATTTTTATGATTTTTTTGTGGTATTAATCCAATTTAGCATAAGGTATATATTTGTCACAAATTTACCAGTTTAGGGTTTTTTGCAGTCGAATAAATTAGTTTGGGGTAAATTTGTCATAAATGTACCAGTTTATGGTTTTTTTATAGTCAGTCGGGGTAAATTTGTCACAAGTTTACCAGTTTGGGGTTTTTCATCGTCAAAAAAATAGTTTGGGGTAAATTTGTCACAAGTGTACCAGTTTAGGGTTTTTTAGGGTATTAACCCTTCCTTCTATTTAAATACACTCTTTTAGGTCCCACCTCCTATCTTTTTTGTGGCAGCAAGCCAGCATCTTGTCCATAACTACACTAGTATAAGGGTGTGTATGATATGATTTTTCCAAATAAATTATAGACTGAATAATATAAAAAATTATCATAATCAATGTTGGAAAAATCCTTGTAAAATATGGGATAATTCCAAAAAGATTTGTATAGAGACTCAAATAATTTAGGATAAAAACCACAGAAAAAACTTCAAACTATGTCTATCTTGATATATTTACCCTAATTTTTTTGGTGACAGTAAGAACTCTAAACTTGTACATATATAACATATTTACTCCAAAATTTTTATAATACAAAAAATTTTTAACTTATACTTATGTGACACATTTATTCTAAATTTGTCAATTGTGATATATTTACTCCAAATTTTTTTGTAATGTCAAAAATCCCAAATTTGTATTCACAAAAATTTGGTGTCATAGAATAATTTTTGGGGTTTTTGGTGTAAAAAAAAAATTGAGGCAAATATGTCACACGGATATAAGTATGAGGTTTTTGGTGTCGAAAAAAAGAAGTTTATGATAAATTTGTCGCAATCGGCAAAGTTTAAGATTTTTTGTGGTTTTTTCCAATAACTTATTCAGGCAGTAGGGTGAGATATTTGCTTAGCCCCCCTTGGATATGATACATGAATTAAAAATAAAATGGAAAAAGTGGAGAAAGGATTTGTCTATTAAAGCCTGTTTGGTAACTGACAAAATAGTAAAAATTTCTATTATTTTGTTTCTGGAAGTAGTCTTGGAACAAAATCGTGTTTGGTAAAAATTTTGTTCCTAGAAACAAATTTTTATTTTTTTGTTCCCGGAAGTAGATTTGGAATAGAATCAAGAATAAAAAGAAAAGAAATTGATTTTTGTTCTCGAGAACAATTCTAGAATCAAGCTCATATTTTCTCTTTTTATTTTATTTTTCTTGTTCTTCTTCCCTTTTCTTTTTCTTCATCTACGCCACCGCCACACTTGCTGTCTGCCGTCGTCCACTATCCGCCGCCCACCGCCACTAGTCTTTGGCAACCGGTTCGGCGAGCTCACCGAGCTAGGGTGAGGTTCGGCGAGCTTGCCTAGCCTCGGTGAGGGCAAGCCTCGTTGGGGAGGGGCGAGGCTTGCCGGTGGCCAGCCGGGCCTCGCCGAGGGCCGGTGACACTCTAGTGAGGTCGCCAGCTACTTGAAGAAGAAGAATATGAGAGAGAAAGGAAAAAAAAAAGAAAAGAAGAAAAAAGAAAAAAATGAAAAAAGTAATAAAATTATTTAAAAATTAAAAGAAAATAATTTGGAGTAGAAATTTGGAGCACTATACCAAACACAATTCTATTTCGGGAATTGAAATTTTGGACAGTTAGTAAACAGTTTAAAATGTTTAGCAATTATTATCGGGAATAGAATAAAAAATAATCATTTCTAATAAAAAATTATTTAAAGTACGAAGTGTTACCAAACGCGCTTTCTAAATTGACCAAATTCGCGCGCTTCTTAAATTTGGTCATGTGATACATGTGTGTTATATCTCTCCTTGTTAAGATTGTCACGGCTTAGACCATAGCTATAGGGCAAGTAGTTGTCGACTAGTTTTTTTTTTTTTTTCTCTTTTTCAACATAGACCATGTTAATTAGGTTTTATTGAACAACAATTAGGTTTTCTTACATTCATTTGACCTTTTGCAGTTATCATCATTGAATTTCCATGCATTATTTATTTATTTATCACATTCTAACTCTCAATCGACTCTCAGATTTAAGGCATAAGAGTCGAAATACACACTTAAAACAATTATCCCCACCCTAATCCCCTCAAAGTGAAAATTCGAACCCCATACCCTCATGTCCATGTGAGAAGAGTGGTCACTGAAGCAAACCATAATGATTAATTTCAATCCAGTTGGAGTCATGTAAATTCATCATTCCGTTCCAACTCGGTTCGCGCATTTTGTGGCCTGTGGAACTACTGAGCAATCTCAATCAATCTCCGATCATTTGTGGTTCATGGTTCAGATAGGGTTTTCGTCAACAATAGTAAACTAGTATTGATGCCAATAGTTTTCTTTTGTATACTCTTGGACCGATATCCTACAAAAATTTCTTTTTTTTGGTATATTTGTCCGCAATCCCCACCATGTGCATAATATGGTTAAATAATATTACCTCAATGTTACCTCGGAAAATTACTAAAAAAGTTATAAATTTATTACACATGTATTAATTTAATATTAAACCTCTCAATTTGACTAATTTAGTTTTAAATATTTTAACAATTTGTCAATCGAGTTCTTTCATTCAATTTTGGCTAGAAATCATTGACATGATTGACGGTCATCTTACGTAAAATCACCAATGATTTTTGTAATTTTTAAATTTGTTTATTTTTTTATTTTCTTTACTTTTTTTTCTTTATGATTGGCGAGGGTTGCCAGTCCACTAGGCTGCTAGTGAGGCCCTCACTGACAGCTAATAAATGTAGCTTGACTTCCAGAAGAACTTTTTTGTTCTTTCGTAATGGTCTCAGCAAAAAAAATAGTTAACTTAAGTTTATAGATGTCTCGATAGTATTTTACGGGAATGCTTAATAAGAGAATTTTTTATTGTCCCAGCATTGATTATACATATCATAAGAAAAATCAGAGCATTAAAAATTATAGTCGGTTTATCTGTTACCTAATAACTGCATAAACTTGTTAAACAAAATAAAAGAAAATATCGCTATAATTTTCCTATAAAAAAATTTTCCGAGAATTATTATGAGCATTTTTAGGGGACTAGTCCCGCATTCGAGGTGGATCATCATCGTTGGCTAAGAAAGGAAAAAACGTGGTCCCGTCAGACCTGCACTGCAAAACCAGTTTTCTGCTGCTACTTAATGACACTAGAGGAAACTTACGGGTGCAAAGGTGATGAAATTTACAATGATTGAGAAAATTACGATGAGCAGGGAAGATTACTGACACATAGGTTGCAAAAAATTTACTTAGGGTAATGAACAATTAGGTATTTTATTCACAATAACATAAAAGAAATTTACTATTAACTTAGATAGATTCCTAATTTTGTGGAATATTATGAACCATGGGACTTGGAAAAAGTACTACCGTGAATAAGAACTTATGCCCTCTAAGTAAAAGTAAAGAAAGAACATTTTATAGATAACTTACTATTAGCAAGGATAATTATGTGCACTACAGAAACTTTTCAATTCATTAGGTAAGGCAAATTATTATTATTATTATTATTATTATTATTATTATTATTATTATTATTATTATTATTATTATTATTATTATTATTGTAGAATATTACAAAACCATACAATCCATACAACATATGATGACAAAGGGGACACGTACATCAATTTTGAAAATATATATCGGTAACGATATTTTCTCTCATGCATGAGTTCAATGGCATGATTGATAGACCCTTTATTTTCAATACCACATTGGTGTGACGATGTTTCGTTCAAATTTCAAATTGGCAAGGGACTAACAAACAGTGATGTGACATGCTCTTTAAGCTTGGTCTTGGAGTGGGTGTAACAATCTCCATTGGTGTATAACACATCGATCACCCACAAGATATTGAGAAATAGGGTGAGAACTAGCATTGGGCCTGCAGTTAGACCAAGAAATTCTTCATTTACGTCCTTCCAAGCATCAACAACTTGTTTTTGGAGTTCCTCCCCAGTTTCCTATTTCGAGACACCATTTTCTTTCATTAACAAATCTACTGTAGATGTTATGTGCCCCCTCTTTGGCTCATATTGTATGTCAACAACCTTGGCATAATTAGGTTAACATTGTTTTCGACCGAGTGGTGGTCGATCTAATTTTATTAGAGTATTGGAGGATAATTATGTTTTTATTATACCTCTTGAGAAACAATGTCACCGAGCAACCATTCAAAAGCATCTCTTGTAACCACATCACCCTTTCCTACAAGTGCTGTGATTGATAACTCTCCATAGCCTGTCGTTAATAAAGCAAGGGCCTTGTATTCCTCTATTGTTGGTGAGTAGCTAGTATGGAACCATTTGGCTTCGTGAAAGTACCCTCTCGCTTGCTTCTTCATCTAAGAAGTTAAACATAAACAAGACGTTGGGTTTCTGAGGGGAAAAAAATTGTGTTGGATGCATGTAAAATGTGGTGACAATGCTTACTACTTCTTTTGCATAGGCAAGGCAATATGATCTTTCTTTTGTTGGCTAGTTCATTCCCAATTTTATCATAGAGATCGAGAAGCTCCTTATAATGAGCGTGCATAAACTCTGGTAGTCCATCCATGGCATTAATATCCCACCTAAATTTGAGTCCTTGAAAATGGCGTACTTACTCTACACATGCTTTGATCAAATTCAAAAGTTTGAGAAAAAGAATACGGATTACGTACTTCTCAATGGCTCCGGCGTAGGGTACAAGTTCTTCCAATATGCCATAGATGTCATGAATATCGTCAAAAATGGAAATTAGGGTAGTCACTCTAGTTAGTATATTTTTAGCCATTGCAAACTCTTATTGGAAATATGCTCTAGCCATCCATAAGAACAACTTCACAATCCTATCTCTAGTAAAGAGAAACTTCCTCACAACATCTATATCCTTCCACCACTTATATTTAAATGAATATGAGCGTTATTGAAAGTACGTTAGCTTGATGAATTCACATAGTTTAAACTAATCTTTTTGGATTTCAAAAGCACTATTTTGAAGGATAAATTGAAACTGGATGAGTAAATCTCTGGAAAACACAATAAAAAAAAAGCAATAATTTGGGCATTGTTAAAACATAATCTAGAAGCTAATTTTAGATTATACTATCATGTGAAGTTGATTAACCTTGTAATCTGGCAGATTTCCTTATGGTGTGGCTCTTGTAGTAAGTTGAAATCTAGTTTAGCCAAGGTGAGCAAGACCTTGTCATGTGAAGGCTCTTCTTGGTAGAGTGAAATATAATGCCTTGCCTCGAGTCTTAGTAACCCCTTGCGAAGTGGCTGCTTTAGGGCATGACTCACTTATTTTGCAAGACTATGCTTACTTTCGTTTCATCAATCAATTCAATGTCAATTATAGCAAAAGGAAGTGTTTCTTTGTGTTACATAGAAGAAATCAATTCTAAACACTAATACAATTAGATCTACTCTTCATAGCCAAACTTGGTATTCACAAATAGCATCGCCATGGCACCTTAAATGGTAAGCTTCATATAGGCTTAGCAATTTGCACACATATGTGATAAGTGATTTCTTGAAGTTGCCTTCATCATCCTTTAAAATTGTTAAAGACCTCTGTGCAACCAACCAACATGGGGAAAAAAGACATAATCAATTAGAAATTAGGAAGGTGATACACCTAGTTAATGTTCTAAATTTCCTTTGACTTGTTTCTCCTAGAATTCGAATGAGCAATAGTAATTTTCCAAAGAAAGAATTTTATGGGATTGGTTCACTTTGTTTAAGACTTACCCAATGAAATATTGAAACCTTGTTGTCGCGGCAATCAAGACATAAAAGCAATCACGTGAAGGTTGTCTCCTTTAAAAATCGGGAAAATTACAAAAAATAGTCCTAAATTTATTGCAATTTTTCCAATTTAGTCTTAAACCTTTTTTTAAGCCACTTAGTTCTAAAATTTTTGTAATTACGCCAATTCTGTCCATCAACCAGAAGCCAAAGATTTGGCCAATCAGTTCTAAACCCTTCTCATGAGGGCTATTAGTAGCTGGGTGAGGCTCACCCTCACTAGAGGCCGCGACCTTGTGCGGCCTTAGGTGATGGCTACTATTGGTTGGGTAGTGGTTGGGCAAGGCTCGTCATACCTCACTAGCCATGGTGATGCCCAACCTAGCTAGATGTGGCGAGGTCGAAGGGCTTGACCTTGTGCAACCTTTGGCCTGGGCAAGCCTCATCGGCCATGGGCAAGTCACGGCCTCGCCAAATCTGGCAAGGCCTCACTCAACCATGGCGAAGGTGGCCTCACTATCGCTAGGCAAGGCTCACCTTCGCCATTGGTTGGTGAGGCTAACTTCGCCGACGCTTGCCTCTGGCTAGTCGCTGGCCAGAGGAAGGAGTAAGGAGGAAGGAGGAAAAAAGAGAGACAAAGAGAAAAAGAAAAAAGAAAATAAAAAATTGAGAATTAAATTATTATAAAAAATTATCCATGTGAGTATCAGCTAGCTAAGGTTGGATAAACTAAATTAGCACAATTGCAAAAAATTTAGGACTGAATTAGCAAAAAAAAAAATGTTTATTATTGAATTGAAAAATTTGTAATAGATTTAGGACTAGTTTGATAATTTTCCCCTTAAAAATCTCCATGGTCAAGTTGCGAGTAACTTTTGTGGATCTATTCTAATTGCTCATCAATTTCTTGTTCAATTCCCAAGCATTGAACTTAATCAATCAAGTGAAGCATTTGTTATCCACGACACCAGTCAATATCTCCCTCACCTCTCCTTTCAATTCCTCAACTTGTTCCTCCACTCTTCCAAGGAATTTGAACTTCTGCACATATATAATATGCCGTTGCAAATAAAAGCAAGCATGAGATACGTATAATTAAAAAGACTCCAGGGAAAGTAGAGTTACTGTGAAAATTAATAATCATGTTATCTTGGTTACAAACTCATGAAAAGATACGAAAACAAGGCATATTGTGTAAACTCCTCAATACGACGAGCATGTACTTTTAGAAAAGTGAATTAATGATAAAGACCAAATCATTTCATTTTGAAATTTCCCAAGAGACGAAATCGAACATTATTCTCTAAAAATTGAATAATCGATGCCCAAATCATTTCATTTAGGTGGAGTTATACAATTGATATTTTTGTAGGGGGGACTGTTGCATACATCGGGCGCATACAATATAGTTTGAACGTCTTAAACGTGACTGAGTTTGGCATAATCAAACTCTCGAGTTAGGAAGAAATTAAATGCGACCCACGTTGAGGGAACTTCCTAAAGCAGCAGACCTAATTCAAATGATTAGGCAAAAACGTTATTGATCAACTTCATTTGCCAAGAGAATGAACTTCACTTTAGAGAAGAATCACTAACCGTTGAGTAGGAGGGGGCAGCGTATTTGAGGAAGTGATCGCTCCATACGCTCTCATGATATTCCGCCCACCGGCGTTTGACCCCGCCTCTGCTTCCTTTACTCAGAGAAGAAGATGGAATTGCTGAAACCCGAACCGACATGTTCCCCACTATTTTCGTGCTTATGCCGGACTAATCACGAATTGAAGACTGAGGAGAGGATTTCGCTGCGTTGCAGAACATCAACACTTGATGGGTATTCATAGTCAACATGTTCATAGCCACCTTGTCACTTTTGGACTTATTTTTAGAGCAAACCAATCACATTTTAATGAATATTAACGCGAGTGAAGATTGGCAAAAAAAAGATATTCTCCTTATTATATAATTAGTCCAATCCACTCCGCCTTTGTACAACATCAGATATTAGTAAATTTAGATGTAGTAAATATGGTTTTATTTTCTATTGGAATCACTCACCAAAACTTATTTCTTATGAAGTGATGGATTTTGTGTCTCCATGACTAGATCTAGGGTCCTCTTTCGGGGAATTTGTATACTTCCATACATACCGGGTGATAATTAACTCTTTGTAACAAGTGGAGTCTATTCATAAAATATACGAAGCATATCATTTTCACGTAAGTTGCCGCTTAGTTAGTGGTCCATTAGCTCGGTAAGATCTTGTGTTGGAAGATCTTAGAATCGATTCGTATATAATTGATTCTAGTAAATATTAGTAAATAGGAAACTCGATTCATGTATATTATTTTTTCTATTTTACTTTTTCCTTCTTACGCTATTTATGTACAATGTAATAGCATAATTGAATACAAGTCAGACAATACAATTTTCCCCAAAGTTCCTCTTACATTTCTGTCATGGTATCAGGGCTCCGTTTCTTGCCCTAGCTTCCGCAACCTTTCTTGAATTGCCATTGCTTCTTTCTGATCTGTAACTGAGGATCCCTTCTTGCAGAACAGATTAGCAAAGCAATTAGGAATTCATCCTTGGTACCATGACAAAAGACAAAGAGGTTATGAATCCCTTAGTAGAAGCTTCATCAACCCCTCCAGATGGATCGATTGGAGAAGAGCAGGTAACCAATGTTGCCTCTGCACCTACTCCTGCTTCAGTGCAGATTCCAGGGCCAACCTACTGGCCTCCAGCCCCGTGGTACGCCACACCATGGCCCCAGTATCCGTATGGGACCAACCCGACTGGTGAGTCGGGTCAGGCAACTACGGGTCACAAACCCGGATTCACACCGAGTCATGGAATCGAACCCTACCCGGATTACCTGTTTCCATTCAATGGAGGACAGCCGGAGCTTGGAGATCCGCTTTACACTTCGCTGGCGGATGGGCCGGAGCTGCGGCTGGTTACCCAACAGCTTACTGGAACAACGAATTATCAAGCCTGGGCCCGCGATCTTCGGCGTGCCCTCGTTACCAAAACCAAAGATGGTTTTATTAATGGAACAATACCTTACCCAATGGATGAACGACTGCAGAGGCACTGGAATCGCTGCAATCAACTGGTGCGCTCCTGGATCAGGAACTGCTTGGCGCCCGATGTCTCCGCCGGTCTTCCTCTGACCGAAGATTCGAAGAAATACTGAGATAACATACGGGAGATGTACGAGAAATCAGATAGGGCTAGGCTTTTCTCGTTAACACAAGCCCGAACCGAGATAAAACAGGGGAACCTTTCGGTCACTGCCTGTTTCAACTGATTATCAGCCCTGTGGAACGAGATTGAAGCGGTTGAGGACAAATTGGAGGGGCCAGAAGCCACTCTCCGTCAATATCATGCAATCAAGGAAAAGGAGAAAGCCACTCGATTCCGACTTACCTTGAATGACACTTACGTCGATTTTCGATCGCAGATTCTTGAAATGGATCCTCAACCACCGCTCGGCCGAATCTTCCAATTGGCCGTGCAGGAGGAAAACCAGAGGGCCGCTGTGAACGAACATGCTCGGATCGGTGAAGGAACAAGCTTCGCAACGTTCCCCTCGGGCTTCGTTTCGACGGAGACCGTCGCCGGAATAGGAGGGAACCTCGGAGCTGCAGCACAACCAAGAGAAAAGGCCTTCGCAGCTGCGACGTCGAGGAGCAACAAAGATTACCCTAGGTCTTCGCGGATGGATGGCCTGGATAGAAGAGCTGGATCAGACGGTGCAGATTAGTTCTTTGCGGCAAACAGCTGGGATCGTCGCGCGCAATCGGACGGCTACAAATTGATGAGCTATCTGGTTGGATCGGACGGCCAGTATTTCGCCACGTCAGTGCCGGTCTACAAAGCATCCAACGGCACTCGTTTTGCCACGTCAACAGGCAAGGTTAGTGGGCAAAATTCAAATATTAAAAATAAATATTGTGAATATTGCAAACGTCCACACCACACTGTTGATACATGTTGGAAACTACATGGGAAACCCAATAATAAAAGGGAAAAGGAGTCTTCAGTCTATCAGGTCACTGCACAGAAGAGTGGTGGAACATCTCAGCAGACTATCACTCAACAATAGTATGAAAATATCATCCAAGCATTGGGCCAACTTAAGACTGGGGACACTAATGCAGGATTCTCAGGTACTTTTCTACATGAAAGGAATTTATTGTCTATTGATGCATGGATTATCGATTCAGGCGCTAGTGACCACATAGTTTGTAATGAGGACCTATTTTTCCATGTCCATCAAAACACACAATCTCCTGTTACGGTACGTCTTCCAAATGGGAACATTACATATGTTACCAAAATCGGTACCGTACATCTTGGTCAGAACTTTGTCCTTAAAAATGTCCTATACATTCCAGATTTTGAGTTTAATCTTCTTTCAGTCTCAAAAGTATGTATGGACAATTCCTGTAAAGCCATATTCAATTCCGAAAATTGTGTCTTTCAGGACCTTTCGACTGGCAAAGTGATGGGCTTGGGTAATGAGGCACAAGGACTTTATTTTTGGGTCAATTCTCCAGGAGATTTAGAGTTATTGAATAAAAGCATTTATTGTAATGCAATCAGCTATAATAAAAATCTCCTTTTGCATCAACGATTGGGTCACAATGCTAAATTTCCTCATCCAAAATGCTCCATATGTCCTTTAGCTAAACAAACTCGAGCATCATTTCCAGTTAGTACATCTCGAACTCAAAATCCTTTTTCATTGCTTCATATGGACATATGGGGTCCCTATCACACTTCTCATTGTGATGGATCTCGCTACTTTCTTACAATAGTTGATGACTATAGTCATACCACCTGGCTATATCTTATGCAGTCAAAGAGTCAAACATTCACTCATTTATCAAATTTCATTTCCCTAATTAGGAATCAATTTGATAAATCTATACAACGAATTCGTACAGATAATGGGCGAGAATTTTTTTACTTCTGATTGCATAAGATTACTGTCTACTCATGGAATACTCCATGAAAGTTCTCGTACTTACACTCCACAGCAAAATGGAGTTGTTGAAAGGAAACATAGACATCTCTTATAAGTAGCCCGTGCACTCAAATACCAAGCCTCAATCCCTGAAGAATTTTGGGGAGATTGTGTGGTCACAGCCGCCTATCTGATTAATCGTATGCCTAGTCGAATCCTTCATGGTAAAACTCCATATGAGATGCTCTATAACAAACAGCCAGATAATGATCACCTTAGAGTGTTTGGTTGTTTATGTTATGCAACAAGTGTGGGTCCTCGGGATAAAATGAGTCCCCGTGCAACACGATGTGTTTTTATGGGGTACCCTCCTCTTCAAAAGGGATATCGTGTTATGGAGTTTTCCACAGGACATTTCTTTACCAGCAGAGATGTTATTTTTCATGAAGATATATTTCCTTTCAAAGAGAAGCTCCATCCATCACAAGATACTTCACCAGAAAACAATCAGTTTCTTATGTCTGATGAAGATTTATCATTTGCACCTGGTTTTCTTGTGGCGCCTCAATCATCCGTCACACTAGCACCGGTGGAATCCCCAAATCAAGAGACCGAGTCACCTATCTCACCAGAAGAAGCTCCATTATCTTCTTCAACAGTGGAAACAACAGAGATGGCTGCTGAATCATCTGAGGTTTCTAAACAAATGGATGAGCCACCCCGTCGTTCTGGAAGACAAACATGGACTACGGATTGTGACATCCAGATTCTTCAACCCTGTCTTCTACTAAATAAATCGGGCATTTCATTAACGCACCTATAGGGTTATTCTTAGAGCCGATCACTCTCGAGATAACTAGACTATCTGGGAAAATGATTAAGGAATTTTAAGGCAATAGACTTGAGAACTCGATCAGGAATCGGCTTCTTAACCGTGTCCATCTTTAGAGGTCACTATGGCACAGTTAAAAATCAATTTCAAATCAGAGATAGATTGGATCGATAGAGATATGTGACTAATCGTGGGTGACACCACTAAATTAGAAAATTCTCGTCGGCCGACACTAGACTGATTTTCTTATTGTTTTGGTATCCTGTGTCCGTAATTGAATCATCGAGATTTTCACGACAATCAAGAGTCGCCATTGAGTCGAGTGGATTCATAGTGGCTCGAAGAAAATCGACCACGGGTTATTTGCCTTAAAAAGTTTTGAAAACTACTCGATAGTCTAGGTCACGCTAAAAACGCGCCGAATGAAAATTAACCGCCAATTCGAGTCCGATTTCGAAATTGAAGTTTTGGCCATGTCACAATAAATTTTAGGAGCATTGACTCAGTCTTAGAAGATTTTCGGAGATTCGGGAAATTTTACGGAAATTGGGTTCGGACGTCGCGAAAATTTGGCAGAAGTTCATATTGGCTAAATTAATGGGAAATTTGATTTTTGGGTTGAGCCTATGTGTGTCGAAGATTTATAGAAAATTTCTTGGGATTTTTCTACATCAAAATTGGACCTCAATTTGGAGAGATTAGAATTGAAATTTAGTTCGAACTTAGTTAAAATCGAATCTTAAGATGGGGGTGTGCAACATTGGTATCAATTTGGATTTTTGGTGGATTCTTGAATGAGGAAAAATGCAGAGACGATCAATGAATGATCAATTGAATTTGTGAGAATCAAATTGAGATGGAATCAAGAGAGAATAGTTGTGCAATTTAAGCCATCTCCCCCAAATTCGTGTACCACCTACCACAACATTTGGACCATTTTGGCTTACAGAAAGTACGTAGAGGTCATTGTAAACAAGTAAATTATACGTGGTAAGAATGGTTTGTGGGAGATATTTTGTAAAATATCATGCCAAAGGGCCCTCACCTCTTCCTCATCCTCTCCATCTTGCTGCCGTGAGCTGCTTCTCTCCCCTTTTCATCTTTTTCTTGCGTGCGACACCTCCAACAGCAACTGAAGAAGACCAAGCTGCTTCCTTCGAAAATTTTCCTTCGTCCGCCTGCTCGTCACTTTGCTCAGGCCACGCGTCCACGAGCTGCCCATCTTCGGTCAACCATTCAGCAACGGAGACCGCGTGCAGCTTCCACCGAATGAGATCTCCCCGCCAGCAGCTGCTCGAAAATTCTCCAGCTCGTTCCAGCGAAATCCCCATGCCTGGTCAACAAAAGAGTCCAACAAAATCGACTTGTTGACCCCCGTGCCGCGTGTCCTCTCCTGCCAAGCAAGCCCGCACATCTTCAAGCTCCTTCATCGTCCGCGGGCAGCACCGCCTTCGCTGCTTCCCTCGGAGACGACCAGCACTCCATCGTGGACGCCTCCCGTCTTCAACCCAGCGACGTTCAACGAGGCCCTTCTTCAACAGCGTCCGTGTTTCCCCTCCATCTCTGCCACGTCCCAGTCAACCGAAGCAGCGTTGAAGACCACGAGGTTGACTCAGCGCCAAGCGAAGCCACCACCATCTTCGATTTGGCTCCACGAAGCTGCTCCTTCTTCCTCAGTCTCGAGCAGCAGCAACCCACGTGTTTCTTCCTTCGGTCCAGCCCGATTTCCCACCACCGTTTGAAGCCAGCGAGATCTGCAAGCTTCGGTCAGCCCAACAAGGTGACGTTCCAACGTGTCTTCAGCCGTGCATTTGAGTAGCCCACACCACTTGAAGCCTACAGCAACTTCAGCCCAGCAATTGATTATTTTCGGTGGCCCAATAACAGCCCGCAGTTTGACATTTTCAAGCCCAATTCTCCGCAAGCCAGCCCAAGTTGATTAAGAGCAGCCCATTTTCAGCAGGCCCAACTTTATTTGGGTCCAGCCCAAAAGCAAGAACAAATCTCATTTGGGCTGAGATTTGTTGGGCCAAGTCTTAAGCCCGGTCCAAGTCCGCCGGGGTTGTCGAAAGTCCAATTTCGGCCGCCGTCACGGTGTCCCGGTCCCCATTTTTAATCAAGTGAGTTTTACTCACTAATGCTTTATTAGTTTGCTAATTATGCTTAGGGTTGGTTAGATTTAATTAATTGCAATTAGGTGGTTAGATTAGATTAAAACAATTAAATTAGTGACTTGAGAATGCATGTTAGGTGGTTAGCTATAGCCATTAGGGAGTAGAAATGCTCTATTATTTATTGAATGTATCTCGGGATTTTTCCCGACCCGTTTCGGGCTCCAATCAGGCATTACGAGCCTAAATTGGATTTTTAATATTTATTTATTCAATTTTCAAAATTTACGATTTAATTAATTATTTTTCCAGAAATTCAACCGGGATGGCGGTGACTGGAATTTCGTGCCGATTGTCGTGGTGCAGTTCGTTTATTTAATTGAGCTTCAATTTTTATGGAATTGATTTAAATTGTGAAATTTGAGGAATTGTCCCAAATTGTTTATTATTGAGTATTTGATTGGTAATGGCCGAGCATGGATATATAGCGCCAGTACATTGATGGGCTATATAGCAGGGAAAATGGTGAGAGCTAACTGAGAACATTATTGGTTGAGACCAATCAGGTACGATATTATTGGACATACGTGGTTCGGTGATTGGGAATATCACTGGCGAAAACGGCGCCTTAAAGAATGCACGTAAATGACTTATAGACAAACGTGGTTCGGTGATTAAGGAAATATCACTGGTGAAAACGACGCCTCAAAGAACTCACGATGTTGTCTATTGCCGATGTCACCTTGGCGAAAACGGCACCCTAGAAAGGACACGTGGTTCGGTGATCGAGGGTATTACTGGTGAAAACGGCGCCTTAAAGAACGCACGGTGTCGGTGATCGGTATGTCATTGGCGAAAACGACGCCCGAGAAACACATGTGATTTGGTGAATGAGTACACCACTGGGAAATCGTGGTATGAGTGGGAATGACCTAGAGAGGGTCTGACTGACATGTAATCGACTTAGTCGATTGGCCAGTGCTTGATCGGATGTCGTGAATTGTTTGAATATCTGTGTTTAACCTTGAATTGTAGGTTGGAACTGAGGCCAAGGTACGTCTTCTGACTTGTGTTGTGCTTAGGCAACCGTATGGTGTATTAGTTTACTAATCGAGTCTTAGGGGGTAGGACTCGCTGAGACGTGGTCTCATTGGTTATTGAATAACCATTTCAGGACCCTGAGGAAAAGCTGAGGAGGAAGAACCTGAAGGGGAGAAAGTATTTTAAAGTAAAAGATGATCCAGAGAGGGATCTTGAGTACAACCTAGATGTGGATTGAGATCCCATCTCTTTTGTGAACCCTATCTTAGTGTAGATAGATGTGAGACTTTTATGCTGTAAATAGTATTGTAAGAATACTATAAGTTGTGCTGTTAATAAAAGTGTGGTTGTGAATTTCAATATGAAAAATATGGCTTGCTTTTCTATCCCATTGTTTTATTGTCTGGGGATTTATAACTGCTTTTGCATGCGTAATAAAAAGAAAGGGTCGGCGATAATTAGTCCTGGGATATCGCACTTTAATAATCGACCAAATTGAAGGATGGGCGCGTCCCCAAGGATCGGGGCGTGACACGGATTATATATGTTCTGCTGCAAACTCTTCAGGTACACAATATCCGATTTTATCTTATGTTTCTTTCAATCGGTTATCAGGAGAACAAATGTGTTGTATCAGTAGAATTTCAAAGCAACGTGAGCCATCCTCTTTTGCTAAGGTGGCACAAGATCCTAAATGGCGGTATGCAATGGAATCCGAACTTGCCGCACTCATGGAGAATAATACTTAGGATGTTGTTCCCTTACCGCCACATAGAAAGCCGATCGGATGTAAATGGGTTTACAAGATAAAGTTCAAATCAGATGGCTCCATAGAACGCTACAAAGCTAGGTTGGTGGCCAAAGGCTTTACCCAAAGAGAAGGTTTCAATTACCACGAGATATTCTCCCCAGTCGCGAAGGAAGTTACTGTACGGTCCTTCCTATCTGTTGCAGCAGTACGAAATTGGTCCTTACACCAGATGGACGTCCACAACGCCTTTCTTCATGGAGACTTGGATGAAGAAATTTACATGGATCTTCCTCAAGGATTACGCAGACAGGGGGAGTATCAGGTATGTCGTCTTTGCAAATCTTTGTATGGTTTAAAACAGGCATCTAGACAATGGTATGCCAAGTTTATTGCTGCATTAACCAATGCTGGTTTTCAACATTCCAAGCATGATTATGCTTTATTTACACGAAATGTGGGAAGATCGTCGATTTATTTGCTAATATATGTTGATGACATATTGATTATGGGAAATAATGATTCCCATGTTGCAAGATTCAAGGAATATTTGCACTCTACTTTCCACATCAAGGATTTGGGACCTCCCTAATATTTTCTTGGCATTGAAATTGCAAGATCTGAGAAACGAATTTCCCTCAATCAGAGAAAATTTATCTTGCAAATCATTTCCGAAGTCGGATTATCAGGTTGCAAGCCAGCAGTAATTCCCATTGAACATAATGTCAAGTTGACAACACATGAGTATGATCTCAATTCCCCTTCATCAAACAAGGATCCGTTACTTAAGAATCCGTCAGGGTATCAACGGCTTGTTGGAAAATTGATATATCTTACCATGACAAGCCCTGATATATGCTATGCAGTTCAGATACTCAGCCAATTCATGCATATGCCAAAGGAGTCACACATGAATGTAGCCTTGAAGGTTGTAAGATATTTGAAGGGGCGTCCAGGACTCGGTATATTTCTATCACGTGAATGCAATATGGGGATGACAGCATTTTGTGACACCGATTATGCTACTTGTCCAATGACTAGGAGATCCATCACTGGTTTTTGTATTAAACTGGGGAAGACGTTGATTTTGTGGAAGACAAAGAAGCAATCCACTGTATCATTATCGTCAGCCGAATCAGAATATCAAGCCATGGCAAAAACTACCTGCAAAATAGTCTGGATACGAGGACTTCTTTCTGATTTAGCAATACAGGTCAGTGGACCAAGTGAATTGTTCTGTGATAATGATGTTGCACTTAAGTTAGCAGCAAACCTAGTTTTTCATGAAAGAACAAAACACCTAGAAGTTGACTGTCACTTCACTCGTGACAAGATTAAAGAGGGAGTTCTCGTAACAAAAGGCATTGAAACAGCGAATCAACCAGCAGATATTTTCACTAAATCGCTCTTCCAAGGATAGCACAAGTTTCTATTAAGCAAGCTAGGTGTCCTTGACATATATAGGCCACCAGCTTGAGGGGGAGTGTTGGAAGATCTTAGAATCGATTTTGTATATAATTGATTCTAGTAAATATTAGTAAATAGGAAACTCCGATTCATGTATATTATTTTTTCTATTTTACTTTTTCCTTCTTACGCTATTTATGTACAATGTAATAGCATAATTGAATACAAGTCAAACAATACAATTTTCCCCAAAGTTCCTCTTACCTTTCTGTCATCTTGGGTTCAGTTGTCTGAGTCACGACAAGATCTTGGGTCCTCTTTCGGGGAATTTGTATACTTTCCTACATATCGGGTGATAATTAGCTCTTTGTAACTGGTTGAGTCTATTCATAAAACATATGAAGCATATCATTTTGAACTAAGTTGCCTACTCAATTGGTGGTCCATTTACTCTACCAAGTTCTTGGATTTGGTTGTCTAAGTCACAACATTCTTATTTTCGCCCTACATACTATTTCTGTTGCCCGTGTTTAAATGACGGAAAATAAAAGTTTTACTAAATAGGTTTCTATTCTTTTTTCGTTTTCCAGAATGAAAGAATAGAAATAGTTGTTCCGGGGAACAAAAACAACTTTTACCAAATAGGCCCTTAATGTACAAAAAAAATGATTTCCATGGATTGAAACCAACAGACTTAGATTGGGGGAAACCAATGTCCACATCTAATAAAGAATGATATCATTTTTTCATAAACTATCATACAGATGATTAATTATGTTATTTGAAAATGCTTTTTTATAGAAAATGTTTTCCTTTATCATGAAGATTTCGATCAAACAGACACACTCCAAATTTAAAATTTATTTTATCAAAATCTGAGAAGCAGAACAAAATGTTAGTTGGACCAGTTTTTCATTTTATTTTTCATTTTTTATATTATCATGCCAACACTAGTGAGCAACCTTTCAATGGCTCAGCTAAAGAACTCCGCTACTTTGAATGTGAAGATTTCACCTGTATAGAGTTCACCACCATCAATTTTGTCAACATCCGTGGACAACCTCTTCATGAAAAATCACTTCTAAAATCAAGGAGTCCAGCGCTTCTATGTCTTGCTTAGAGTAACTTCATCCTCCTACCAACTACAAAGTGACATTCTTTTGGTAACAACTACTGACTTTTAATACACATTAGTTGTAGAGCCTTACCTAGAGATCCTAAAGTCAAATGACATAATTTACAATAAGTTATGATGATAAATTATGGTATTCAGCTTTAGCTCTCTTTTTTTTAATAGAAAAAGAAAAGGGGAGTTATTGGCAACAACAACTAACATATTATATTTCAAAGGCCTACCGGCTAGTAAACTGATCTGACATGACTTATGGAAATCTATCCGTACCTTCGTAAGAAAAGAGTCCTTAGTAGGAATGACGGTGTCATCCTTCCAAGTACTCTTTCTCTTTTTCTCAATTTTCTTTTGTCCACTTTTTCCCTTTAGTTCGAATATGAAGATATTGGTATTGATACAACTCCTTGATGCTTTCAAAATTATAACTCGTAACCTCACAAATACAATAGTGTGAGTAAAATGTCTGGCATATCTAATTTTCGATTAGAAAGATTGCTAATATGCAATTTTACAAGTTTAGCTTAGTCCATTTAACACCCAATTACATATAATTATGAACTTGCTATCGCTCCCATAATATTAGAAGCTATAATTAATAGATGGTACTACTCATGTCACGCCCCCATCCTCGAGTAAGTGCTCATCCCTCCATGGTCGATCTATTAGCGATATCCCAAGACGCATCGCCCACCCATTCTATTTTTAAATGCACATGCGGAAGTATATATAAAATCCCCAGACAACAATTCAATAGGATAGGAAAGCAAGACTACGAATTCTGAAAAATTAAACCATACCTTTTATACATATCATATCACTTTAGATACAATACTACTCGATATTTACAAAGTCTAACAAAAGGCTTGATTCTCAAAATTAGTAGTTCTTTGGGTCCACGGGATCCAACTGCTCCGACTTGTCTACTGAGCTCTTTGGGTCCACGAGATCCAGACGATACGGTGGATCCTCTACCATACCATCAAGGAGACTAGCCACATTCCCATCTAGAGCACGGGCAACATCGATCACTTCTGCCGGTATACCAAAGTTTGAGAGAGGGCCTATTCTAAGACCATAAGGGGTGGTATGGAACCAGGCCCTAAATCTATTGGGCCTCTCCTGGTATGGAACTTCCAAAACCCAAACGGTTGTCACAACCATCTCATACGTCCAGTCACTCTTGGGGTCGGGGAAAACTATGACTTGCTCTATTATTCTTGTGGGACGACCGAGACGTCTAGGAGGAGTCGCCATCTGTGAACCTAAAAATGTGGTTCCACAACAAGGTGAGACTATGTCTCAGCAAGTTCTCCTCCCTAAGACTCGATTAAGAAACCAATACACTTTAGGGTCGCCTATGCACGACACGAGTCGAAGGACTTACCTTGGCCTCACATTCCACCTACAAATCAACACAGTTCGATCGGTACCCAAATAATCACAACAGATCAAAACATCGTTCAAATCGACCTGGTCGATTACATGTCAATCGGACCGTTTCCCGGTCATATCAATTCAATCAATTAATTCACAATATCAGATGAAAACAATGATCAATCGACCTAGTCGATTACATGTCAGTCGAACCATTCCTAGGTCATTTCCAATCACCAAATCACACGTACTCTCTCGGGCGCTGTTTTTGCCAAGGTGATATAAGTAATAGATAGCACTCGTGCATTCTTTAAGGCGCCGTTTTTGCCAGTGATATTCCCAATCACCGAACCACGTATGTCTATATTGATGCAGATAATGGATAGCACTCATGCGTTCTTTAAGGTGCCGTTTTCACCAGTGATATCTTTAATTACTGAACCACGTATGTCCATAATGATGCATGTAATAGACAGCACTCGTGCGTTCTTTAAAGTGCCGTTTTCACCAGTGATTTCCTTATCACCGAACCACGTATGTCTATTACGTCGTACCTGATTGATCTCAGCCAAGAGTATTTCCAATTCACTCTCACGATTCTCCCCACTTTACAACTCATCAAGAATTGTAAATGCTAAATAAACATACTCGGCCATCTACCAATCAATCATTCAATTTCACTCAATTTCAATCAAATTAAGAATAATTCCTCAAATTACACAATCAATTCAATTCAACACAATGTAGAGCTCAAATAAATAAACAGGCTGCACCACGACGATCAACATAAAATTTCGATCATCGACTATCCTGCCTAATTTTCGAAAAAAATAAATAATTAATTAATTTCGAAAATTAATAAATAAATACTAAAAATCCAATTTAGGTCCGTAATGCCTCATTGAAGCCCGATAAGGGTCGCGAAAAATCCCGAGATGCATTCAATAAATACTAGCACATGTCTATTCGCTAATTGCACAATTCAATTGCCTAACATGCATCACAATTATCTAATAATCACTAACTATTCTAATCTAACCACCTAATTGCACTTAATTAAATATAATCAAATATTAAGCATCATTAGCAAACTAAGCAAGGATTAGTGAGCATAACTCACCTGATTAAAGATCCACTCAGATCAAATTGACGAGCACTCGACAAAGATCGATCCTCTCCAAAGCAGTTCTACCAACCGGGGTCGAGACGGGCCCAAAAACGAATCACATAACCTGCAAACCCTTGCTGCAAAAATGAAGAAATAGGCTGCTGTGGCGCTGATTTGAACCCAGCTTGGGTTATGCTTGGCGGTCGCAAGTGATGCGGGCCATGGCTCGGTCTGATTTTAGAGCTCACAGATGGAGACACGGGCTGGTCTAATGGGCTGACCAGGAAGAACACAAACGGGAGAGGGATGAGTTGAAGATGTCACAGGGCTTGGGTGGTGCTGGGCCGCTTGATGAGTCAATTCCGCGGCCACTAAAGTTAGCACACAAGTAGGGGATGTCGTTGGATTGACTCGTGAAGATTAAAGGGCTGAAAGCATGAAGATTCGGTGGGGTTTCTGTGGGGTAGACGTGTGGAAGACATAAATAAACAAGATAGAAAAATGGGGCAGCAGGTTCGGTGGGCAGAAAAGGTGAAAGGGATGGACAGCAACAAAATAGAAAGAAGCAGCTTCGTCGGTCTTGGTGGCAACGTCCCAGTCAAAGAAAGGAAGGAACACGTGCAGAACAATTAAAGAAAAAGGAAGGAAAGAGACGTATGAGGAAGGGGGGAAGAAATGGATAGGACTGGGCCCATCGGTCAAAGAAGTTGCAAGAATTCAAAGGAAAAAAATTTGGGTTGTTGTTCTTGGGGGAAAAAGCAAACCGTGCGAGAGAGGGGTCAAATAAAAAGAAAATCAAATTAAAAGATAACAAAGACATAAAGTGGAAGATAGAAACAACCAAGGTCAAAGGAAATTGGGGCAGTAGGTGGCAGTGTGAGTGGGATGGGGAGGAGAGAGAGAAATTATCGGCCAAGGAAAAACATGCGGAAATAGAAAGGACTAATAACAAGAGAAAAGAAATCTAATCCAAACAAACCATATTCTACTTAACTTCACAACTAAGCCAATTGGTTATTCTAGGGCCAATTTCTTCACCACTCGCATAATTTGAAGTCTAAAAGATGACCGGAATAAGACGGTCCCTTAAACCCACGAATTTCCTTTGAAACCGACTTTTATTTCATTTTTCTTGGCATCCGATTTTCTAAACAAACAAATCCAGTTGAGGTCTAATTCGAACACAGAAAAAGCCCATACAACTTCCATTCACCGATTCACTTACACCAGATGCCAAAAGTCTTTTCAAATTGGCCCATCTGTATTTCCGTTCATTTTTCAAATCGTCCATCTCGATTTCTCGAAAAATCCCAAACTCTCCAGAATTTCCTTAAAAGGTGAGAACGTTCTGAGATTGACTCATGACATGACAGGACTTCCAATTTCTGAAATCGAATTTAAATTTGCGGTTATTTTCAATCAAACACGGTTTTAGTGTGACCTTGCATACTGAGTAGCTTTTAGGAATTTTTGGTGCAATTGACCCATGGTCAATTTTTTTCGAACCATAATGAACCCATTCGACACATTGGCGACTCTCGGTGATCGTGAAAATCTCAAAGTTTCAAATATGGACAGAGGGTATCCAAAACGATAGAAAATGAGTTTAGTGCTGATCGACGTGAATTTTGTAATCAGGTGAAATCACCCACACTTTGATTACCATCTCAATCAAATCGACCTATTCCTAATTTCTGATCGATTTTTAATTGTGCCGTAATGACCCCCCGCAGACTAGCACGGTCGAAGAGGCGATTCCTGGTCAAATTATCAAGTCTACTGCATTAAAATCCCTTAATGGCTTCACCAGATAGGTCAATTATCTCATGAATAGCCATCTCAGAGAAAAACACTATAGTCACGTTGATGAAAGGCCCGACTTATCCAATCGAAATCAGAACCTGAAAATCAGGATGTCACAACTCTTCCCATCTTATAGAAATTTCATTCTCGAAATTTAAACTTTTACCAATTCTTAAACAAAAAGGTGGGGGTGCTGTCGTCTCATCGAGTCTCATTTTTCCACGCTGTTTCTTCGGTCTCGTGGTGTTGTCAGGCCACTTTGACCAAGGAGACCATCTTGGTACACAAAATCTGCTCTTTTTGAACCAACAACTGAATCGGCTTCCCACGTATGACACTCTGTCGTCCACGCCTAATTCTTCAAGATTTAGCACGCGGGTCAAGTCAGGCTCATATGTCCTCGACATCAACACGTGAAAGACGTCATACACTTACGCCTACTTTGGCGACAATGCAAGACGATACGTTAGGATCCTAATTCTTTCTCTAGAATCCCTAAGGAACTTACGTACCTTAGTCTTAGCTTTCCCTTATTGCTAAAGTGCAAGGTATTCCTCATTGGTGACACCTTCAAAAGATGCAATCACCAATTCGGAACTTTAAGGACCTTCATTACTCAACGATTCAACTTTTCTGGTGGTTTCGTGTGGCCTTTACTCTGACGTTGATCACAACAATTGCAATCACTGATTACTGAGTTGACCCTGGCCTGTGATTTTCTTCACTTCTCTTTTTTCTCACCACTGAAATTCTGCACACACTGCTATGTAAGCTTCAATAGGAACCATCTTAAAGTTATGCCAAAACTGAAAATCTCTAATCTAGATCTGACATATAATTTTTTTTTTTTGGTGACCCACGGAACCTCCGTGCGCCACTTCGCGGTGGAGTAAACCCTGGGGTGAACTAGGCCACCACCACAGACCCAAGCACAGGTGAATCGTGCAGCTTTACATTGAAGCAACTAGCGTACGCTGAGTTTCGAACTCTTCCCCTGGCGGATGGGTACTAAGGTCGAAACCAGCGTGGCCACTGCGAGCGGTGGTTAGATCTGACATATAATTCATCCTTGGCATTCTATGCAGATGAATTATCTGATACTTGCATGCTTCGATATACCCATTTAAATCGTGTTCTTTTCGTACGGTACTGAAGTGAGTTGGCTCCATCCATCTATTGACCACAACTCAAAATGGAATCGATATTTCCCGACTCCTTAGTAAGTCTGTCACAACATTCTATCATGATATATTTCCATTCTCACTTGGAACTCTTGAGTGCTTGCCAAAACTTTCCTGGCTTACATTACCGAATTCTCACTTACCGATTAGCGGTCTACCAACCGATCTGATGTCAATTCTGACCTACTTCGAATTGTCTAATCAAATACTACAATTGCTATAGTGAATTTCAGACAATGTCTCTTACCTGAGTGCTACATCGCCAAGTACACCCAATCACTCTCGGAACTTGAGTGTTCCATCCTCGGAAATTTGAAAGTCCGTCTCTTTCTTATTAGTATCCTCTTATAGGATCTTTTGAACATCCCGATCTGTCAACTGAAGTGTCTTGATTTTAACCTGAATATTCGGTTCAATTTTGAGGGTGGCCTTAAATTCAAAAGGTGGCCTACTTCAAATTTGAAAACCGAATTTTGAACCCTTTTCAAGTAAAGTATATACTTTAACCAGTCTATGCACAATTGAAACTTTCAACTCAACGCCTTAACGACTTTTCTCATTCTTTCAGGATGATACCAAATATCACCATCATAGTCCTTCCAGAATCCTGTTTCATGACACCGTCTCATATTCAACTCATTATAAGATAGTAACACTTGAGACTTTAATAGCCGATGAGGATCTTGGAATCTTTCTTCATATCAATGATGATTCTAAATCTTTAAAGTGAAATTTGATGCTGCGAGTTACAAGTCATGCTTTGATAATTTCAACTTAGGAGGTCTTAATTGGTGGAACACATATGCACCAATCTTCTTATGTTGTATCAATACACCTTCAATTTTTTGCATGACACATCATTATAGATCTCGTGTCTTCCAGGGCCAGCTGGGATGCTCAGCACAAGCGTGGTATTTAGCTTCTATTTAAGCTCTTGGAATCTACACCCGCACTTGTCTATCCCATGAACTTTTCTTCTTTCTTCAGGAGTCGAGTTAATGGTGGTATTGATGCTGAAGCTCCTCCCACAAATCCTCTGTAGTAATCTGTCCAATCCACACGGCTTCTGATCTCCGACATTATTGCCTATCCTGGTCTACTAACAACTGTTTCGATCTTGGCTGGGTCCATAAAGATTACTTCACCTGGAATCACATGACCATTCTTAGGTGGCTCTCGTGATCCACATCACTTAATGAATACACTAGAATGTTGTTACACCACACGATCACCATTGATCTAGATATTCTTTGAACATTCAGTTTGTCAAATCTATGACAGTGGCTGGAGCGTTCGTCAAGTCAAATAGCTTTACATTATTCTCACAAGCACTAAATCAAGTACAAAAAGCTGTCTTCAGTATAACCTCCTTCTTGGTTCTCAATTGACGATAACCTGTCCTCAAGTCAATCCTTGAAGACATCAACACTCTTTATAACAAGTCACCCAATTCGTCCATCTTTGACAATGAACACTTATCCTTAATTATCACTTGATTGAGTCGACTATAGTCGATGCATAATTGCAACAAACCATCTTTCTTTCTTTCTCACTAGCGAGATTGATGTTTCCCCTAGGCAATGCACTGATATTCATGGATTCCTCATTCATCAATCCTCACATCTGCACCATTGGTTCTATCAATTCAGACAACAACAACTGGTAAGAAGCCTTAGAAAATGGCTCTGTTCTAGGTGCTGGCTCGATCACAATTTCTATCTCTTTCTTTGATGACAGGCCTAACCATTCTTGTAGAAACACGTCCAAAAAATTTTGGACTACTGATGAGTCCTCAATTTTCAGCTCTTCAATCTGACTTATTTATGGCAATCGTCAAGTAACCTAGGCAACCTCCGTCTAACAAACAGATTGCCTCAAGTGATGAGTTTAAGGAAGACGAGGGTCTTTCTCAACTCCCAATCATTTCAACACTTGTACATGCTGACAAAATAAGCTGGATTACTCCACAATAACAATTTATCACCATAAGATGCTCTAAGAGTTAACTCTTTCCACCCTTGACGATAAAGTTGTACACCAACAACCAATCAAATATAACTCCAATAAAGTGGTTCTTTTTCTACAACCTTAACATACAACTGAAATTCCATAATTTCCTCCCCAACTCGCTGAAGCACCATTCGGATAAAATCACTTCACAACATTCTTCCATCAATCGAAGCCTGGTCGGTTCCATTCATATTTCTTTAGCCATCCTAGTGGCATCCTATCGGTAATAGTAGTGTTAGTGTTCTTTCTGAACTTTAACTGACAGTCCTTCATCTGATGGTTGTGTTGGCTACCATCACAGTATGTCCTAGCCATACTCAGACATAGGATTAATCCATGTATCCCTTATGTACTTTTGGCACTCACTTGGTGAGTCTTCTATCTCATGTCAAGTGATAGGATGCATTCTTTCTTATATTGGAGATCTATTCCAAAAACTCCTGTGGTATTTTCTACGGCACACTCCTGCTAATCTTATCTATTGACCACGGTGGTGCTTGCGATTCCATTAGTGATAACGACAACCGGTATTGTGATCTCATCAACCTTCTGAAACAGTGTCTAGCCAAGTGACCTTGTCGGTCACAATCAAAACAACCATCCGTCCTAAAATGGTACGGGGCCGATTCATATTGTCTTCCATAACACCCAATGTTCTAATTCAATGCTGACTTGTCTAACCCGCCTTTCCTACTGGGTTGAAAAGAATATCTTTTTCTAGTCATAGACTCTTTCTCCAAACCGATTTCCATCTCTGTCTGACTAAATCTTACCCAAATGTGGTAGCTTGCTTCCTAATCACAATTCCAGGTTGGACCTCAGCAGGTGTGGCAACAATAGCGACTCGATCTTAGATTTACTGGCTCGACAAGCTCCTCGGAAAAACTTGCGCCTGAACGATCCCACTGGATCTAGGATCGCTCGATGCTGCTACACTCTCAGTACCAACTTACGGCGGTACTCTTACACTTGCGCTGGCCTAAGCTGGTGCTCTGCCACAACCACCTTGGGCACCAATCCTCGTCGGCGTTCTTTCCCAAGTCACAGAGGCTACCGTCCTCTTACTAGGAGCCCTAAACTCCTGATCACTCATATTACAAGATTTTTATAGAAACTTGTTTTCTAATTCTACTATCACATTAGAATTCGAGTGACTCAAAAACAAGCTACCAATCAGCTATCACAGATATGCACCAACATGAATTTAAAGGTCTTTCCTACTACTATCCCATAGGTCATCGCACCTTATCACCCCAACTACAACCATGCTGTGATACCACAAAAAGGGGATGTCACACCCTGATCCTCAAAGTACGTGCTCATTCCTCCATGGTCCATCTATTAGCGATGTCCCAAGACACATCGCCAACCCATTCTCTTTTTAAATACACATGCGGAAGCATATATAAAATCCCCAGACAACAATTCAATGGGATAGGAAAGCAAGACTAAAAATTTTGGAAAATTAAACCATACCTTTTATACATATCAGATCACTTTAGATGCAATACTACTCGATATTTACAAAGTCTAACAAAAGGCTTGATTCTCAAAATTAGTAGTTCTATATCCAACTACTCCGACTTGTCTACTGAGCTCTTTGGGTCCATAGGATCCGGACGATACGACGGATCCTCTACCTTACCATTAGGGAGACCAGCCACATTCCCATCTAGAGCACGGGCGGCATCGATCACTTCTACCGATATACCAAAGTTTGAGAGAGGGCCTATTCTAAGACCATAAGGGGTGGTATGGAACCAGGCCCTGAATCTATTGGGCCTCTCTTGGTATGGAACTTCCAAAACCCAAACGGTTGTCACAACCATCTCATACGTTCAGTCACTCTTGGGGTCGGGGAAAACTATGACTTGCTCTATTATTCTTGTGGGACGACCAAGACGTCTAGGAGGAGTCGCCATATGTGAACTTGAAAATGTGGTCCTACAACGAGGTGAAAATATGTTTCAGCAAGTTCTACTCCCTAAGACTTGATTAGGAAACCAATACACTTTAGGATCACCTATGCATAACACAAGTCGAAGGACTTACCTTGGCCTCAGATTCCACCTACAAATTAACACAGTTCAATAGGTACCCAAAATCATGGGTGACATTACTAAATTGGAAAATTCTCGTCAACCGACCCTAGACTGATTCTTCTGTCGTTTTGGTACCCCTATGTCCGTATTTGAATCCTCGAGATTTTCACAACAATTGAGAGTCGCCAACGTGTCAAGTGGGTTCATTGTGGCTCGAAGAAAATCGACCACGGGTCATTTGCACTAAAAATTTCTGAAAACTACACGGTACCCTAGGTCACGCTAAAAACTCGTCGAATGGAAATTAACCGTGAATTCGAACCCAATTTCAGAAATTGAAAGTTTAGTCATGTCACGACTTATTTTAGAAATGTTGACTCACCCCCCGAAGAATTTTCGGAGATTCCAAGATTTTTACGGAAAATCGATTCGGACGTTGTGGAAAATTGACGGAAATTCAGATGGGCCAAATTAAAGGAAATTGGAACTTTCAAGCCGAGCCTTTGAGTGTCAAGGATTTACATAGAATTGTTTGGGACTTTTCTTCATTGAAATCGGACCTCAATTTGGGGAATTGAGTAAAGAAATTGAAGCTTAAATTATAAAATTCGGATCCATGGGAAGGGCTTCAATTTTAGCTTCAATTTGGACTATTTTGATGGAAAATTTGGGTGGAAAGTATTAAGGGGGACACACCATCAATGCAAGGGATAATATATGTGGACTTTTGGCCTAAGCTATGAGGAATTGGATATTTTCTTCTTAACTTATCCCCACCCCTACGGCAGCTTCTTGATCACGTTTCCTTCGCCCCCGTCTTCTTCACGCTTCTCTTGTTCCACTTTCATTTTCATTTTCCTCTGCAACCGAAGCTGCCCATCATCTCGCCTACGTCCACCACTGAAATTTCTCCACCAAACTGCCAACTGTCCATGATTTAGCCCTCCTCAGTCAACAATTAAAGACGGTGTTGACTCCTTGCCGCGACACCACCCATGAAATCACGTCCACCGAAGCCATCACCAATTCACTTCACCCCTCTCTTCCACTCATGCTCTCTCTCACGGCCACAGAAGCCACAAACAGTCGCCCCTCTCCACTATAAGTTGTCCCCCTTGGTCAACAAACCCATGCACGAAACCCCCACCGTTGACCCCCTCTTCCGCGCGTCCACGGAAGGCCACCTCCTCCTTCATCCAGCATCAACGTCCGAAGCCAGCAGCCGTTGCTAGCTGCCCCTTCATCCGCGAGCTACACCCCACCGAAACTTGAAGCCTAGCCCATCCGCTCCTGCATTTCAGTCCAACTCGCATTTGAAGCCCAATAAAGTTTGAAGAAGCCCAGCGTCCAAGTCCCCTCCTTTGGGCCATCGAATCCACCGAGCCAGCAGCCCAACTCAGCTGAGTTCAGCCCATTTTCAGTGGCCCATCTTCAATTTCCAGTAGCCCATCTTGAAGCTAGATCAAGCCCAGCCCATCAATTTGAAGCCCAAGTGAGATTAGCCAAGTCTTGAGGCCCACGAAGTAGGCCTAGTCCGTAGCCAAGCCCAAGCCTGAAGTCAAGCCCAGCTTTTGCTGTGGGCTTGCAAGGCCTTTGGGCCCGGCCCGAGTGTCTATCGACGCCGCCAAAAATTTGGATTTCGGCCGCCATCGCGTCGTCGTCGTGGTGTTCCGATCTTCGCTTTAATCAAGTGAGTTTTACTTACTAATGCTTTCTTAGTTTGCTAATTATGATTAATGGTTGATTAGTGTTAATTAAGTAAGATTAGGTGATTAGATTATAATAGATTAGTGATTATTAGACAATTGTGATGCATGTTAGGTAATTGAATTGTGCAATTAGCAAGTAGAGACGTACTATTATTTATTGAATGCATCTCGGGATTTTTCCCGATCCATCTCGGGCTTCAATTAGGTATTACGGGCCTAAATTGGATTTTTAGTAATTATTTATTAATTTTTGAAATTAATTAATTAATTAATTATTTTCCGGAAATTAGGCAGGGATAGCTAATGACCAGAATTTTATGCTGATTGTCGTGGTGCAAACCATTTATTTAATTGAGCTTTATCTCGTGTTGAAATGAATTAATTATGATTATATGATTACTTTCCTGAATTAATTAAATTGGATAATTAATTGGAAAATAACCGGTGTCGGTTGACAACACCAAAAATGTTTTGGTAGACTACAGACAAGGGTGAGATTTGTGGAAAGGAAATCATAATATTTTGGCTAAGGCCAACCATGTGCCCACACACGTATACTTTTGTCAGAAATGAATAAAAAGACAAATTGATTGGATGTTCGAAGTATCATGTTACACAATACCAGCTTGGTGACACTATATGTCATTTTGTAGAATGGACGGTATGCAATACCGACTTGGTGACACTATAAGTCATTTTGTAGAATGGACGATATTTAATGTCGGCTCGGTGACCCTATAGGTCATTTTGTAGAATGGATGACATGCCATAACGGCTCGGTGACTCAATAAGTCATTTTGTAGAATGGATGTTATGATGATTATACTCGGTGACTTATTATGTCATTTTGGAGAACGAATCGTATAAAATACTGGCATGATAACCCGATGGGTTATTTTAGAGAATGGACAGTATTGATTGAAATGACCAAGAATGGTCCGTTTGATATGTAATCGACTACATTGATTGATCGATGTTTCGATCTATTGTGATTGTTTGAGTGCCTATTGAACTATATTGACTTGCAGATGGAATATGAGATCAAGGTAAATCCCCTGACCTGTGCATGCATAGGCAGTTGTATAGCGTATTGGTTTACTAATTGGATCTTAGGGAGTAGAATTTGCCGAGACGTTGTTTAACTAGTTATTGAATAAACATTTTTCAAGTCCTTAGATGACATTGGTGAAGGACTGGAGACCTGAAGTGTGGAAGGGGAAGCCTGAAGAATTGATGATCCTATTGGACTAGCTAGTCATAGGGCAATTCTCTTTTGATAAAAGTCGATTCCATTTTGCAGACTCTGTTTTAGAAACTCGTGGTTTAAATCTGAATTAACAATTCAACTTGTATATATTTGCACTATAATTTGCAATGTATATAAGTGTGGATGCTTTTAAGATGGAAATTTGAAATCCTACTTTCTTATCCCATTGTTTTATTGTCTGGAGATTTTATATGCTTCCGCATGCGTATATTAAACGAAAGGGGTCGGCGATGCATCCTGGGACGACCCTATTAATCGACCGAGATAAGGGATGGGTGGGTATTCGAGGATCGGGGCGTGACAATTCACATGACAAAAAATCCGTAGCTTTTTTGAAAATAAACTAGCAGATTAATTGATGCAAAGAGGTAATTTACAGACTGGCACTACATAGTAATAAAGGGCTTTTCATTGTATAACTTGATATTATTAGCCACAAGATAGTATTGGCAACGTAGCTTGAAAGGTAATTAGCAATCTGAGTTCCTAAGGAAGAAATAGCTAATTAATATCTGTATGTTTTTCCACAGTCCTCCAAAACAGCTACTCTCATGTCATAAGTGCTAAAATATGTTGAAGAAATCTTTTCAAAATATTTTGAAGCTGACAAAACGTTTCTATTAGTCTAGTCTGGATATTTGCAGACCTTCTGTTTAGAGTCTGAAGACTTTCTGATCACCAGACTCAGCACTCAAGACTCAAGACTCAAGACTATTCTCATTGACAGTTTTTCTAATCCAGTGACGAAGGCAATCCAGAGCCGAAATATTTGGTTGAGGATTTAGTCCTATTCTCTGGAGAAAATCTTTTGGCTGGATAAAAATAATGGATTCTTTTATTCGTAATCTAGATTGTTTGAAGATCCAATGGTCGACGAAATATTCTTGGAAGGTTCTATTCTTGGAAACCAAGATCCTGATTGTATGGGCGAACAGGATTGATGGGCTATCGTCAGGTTCCTTTAATAGCTCGAATGATCTTCTTAATTGATTCCGTCCAACAGGTAGATTAGAGGAATTCCTTTGGTAAGTGCCAACGGGTATGATGGCATAAATGAGTATAAAAGGAAGACGTTCTAGTTGCTTTAGTGTATGATCGATAGAGAAATTCCGTGCGAAGCACCTTGATTATTAGTCGATATATTTTGAGCGAAATTGTATACACAGAGAGTGTCTATACTTAGTGAGACCTTGAGCGAGTGTGGTAAATCATCTACACCGAGAAATCAAGGAAGATCAACGCTGTAACATCTCTTTGTTCATAATGGAATCCAGCCAATAGGCTGTCAGTGCAGAAGAGTGGACATAGGCTTGAAATAAGCCGAACGACTATAAACCGCGTGTTCAATTTTCTCTTCACTTCTCTCAGTCTTACTTTGATTATTGTTTGTCTCAAATCTATCAACTGTCTAGTATTGTGCAATTATCGAGAAAAATCTTTTATATACCTATTCACCCTCCTCTAGGTACTTATACTAGTTATATCAATTGGTATTAGAGCCTGTGTACTCACTTTATTTGAAGTGTTTTACTTCAGAGTAAAAGATCCATGGCTAGTATGCTAGCACTAGGGCTGATGGAAGGGCAAAGCAATACCAGACCACCCTACTTTGATGGAAAGGATTACAACATCTGGAAGAACAAGATAAAAGCTTTCCTACGATCAAAGGATCCTCTGGAATGGGACGTTGTAGAAAAAGAAATTACTCTTACAGCTGCATCAGTCTTTGAAAAAGGGAAAGAAACTGTTGAGACCAGCGGAATGACTCAGGAAGAGATAATCAAGAGACAAGCACTCGATGCAAAAGCAATTTACTCTTTATATTGTGCTTTGTCACCAACTGAATATAACAGAATATCTTCTTGTGTTACAGCAAAAGAAGTTTGGGACAGATTACATATCACCTATGAAGGAACAGATCGAGTGAAGGAAACCAGAATTAACATTCTTCTCGGTCAATATGAAGCCTTCAAAATGAAACTAGGAGAATCTATAACTGACATGTTTAGCCGTTTTACAGATATTGTCAATGGTCTTGAGGATCAAGGACAAAAAATTTCTGATCTCATGAAGGTAAACAAGCTATTGCGTGGATTCTCCAAGGATTAGAATCACATAAAGACTTCAATAAGAGAGACGCAAAGAATTATGCCACTATCTGTCAACGAGCTGATTGGAACTCTTCAGTCTTATAAAGTGGAACAAATTAATGAAGACGAAGATCCAAAAGGTAAGAAATCCATTGCATTAAAATCAAATGATGATTTCGATGATACTGATTCTCGAAGATGATATGGACGATGAGGAGCTTGCTCTCATGATAAGAAGATTCAGAAAACTGAATAGAAAATGAAGAAGGTTCAACTCAAAGAAATAAAGTTTTCAAAGACAGCAGACCAAGTCTGTTGATGATGAGGAACCAAACAAAGATGTAGTTTGCTTCGAATGTAAGAAAAAGGAACACATCGAGACTAACTGTCCTCTTCGAAGAAGAAGAGAGGAAAAGCTGAAAAGTTTCGAAAAGCTCTCAAAGCCGAAACCCGGAGTGATACGAGTGTGAAGAAAGTGATAATGAATATGCCAACCTATGTTTGATGGCACATTCAGACTCAGACTCAGATTCTGGATCAGACTCAGATAGCGAATTTGAGGCAAGCAATTTTAAAATTCCTGTCAAAGTTTCTAAATACATTGATGAACTGTGTTTTAGTCTTAAGACTTCTCTCAAAAGAATTTCCGAACTTAAAAAGGAAAACTCAACTCTAAAAGAAAAGGAAAACGTTTTAGAAGAAAGAGTTAAAAGTTTAGACTTGAATGTTTCCACTCTTAAAGAAAATGAAGATAATCTCTTGAAAGAAAATGCTTTTTAAAAACTGACTTATCAAATATTTCAAAGAAATTTTCGATAGGGTTCGAAAAACTTGAAAAAAATTCTTTCAGCTCAAAGACCTTACTTCAATAAGTCCGGTCTAGGCATGATAGCAGAAACAATTCCCTTGATTGATTTTCCTAAAGTAAAAGAAAGAATTAAGAAAAGACCCTTGAGAGAGGCTTACAAAAATCATTTCAAGAAAGTTTTTGTAAAGTCTGTAGGTCGAAATGCCCTCAGGTGTTCAAAGTGCAACAGTCCGGATTACTTTGAAAAAGAGTGTCCTATGGTTTGGAAACCTGTTAAAAAAGTATGGGCTAATACTGTTTATCTTACTAACACCAAAGGACCCAAGAAAATTTGGGTACCAAAGAAAACTTGAGACTCTATTTTAAATACAGGTCTCCGTCAAGAAAAAGGTAAAGTGGTATCTTGACAGCGGATGCTCAAGACACATGACAAGAGACTCAAATTGCTTCATAAAGCTTGTTCAAGTAAATGGTGGAAAAGTTTCCTTTGGAGGAAACAGCAAATGAAGTATTGTGGGATTTGGAACTGTGAAAATTGGAAATCTCACAATAAGTAATGTTTCCCTAGTGGAAAGACTCAATTACAATCTTCTCAGCATTAACCAATTGTGTGATACTGGTTTTAAGATCTTCTTTCAAGAAGGAACATGTTCTGGAACCAGTAAAGACTCTACTCAATCTTTCATGGGTCGAAGACATGGAAATATCTATCTTCTGGATGTGAAACCAAATGAATCGCAATGCCTAATCTCAATTCAAGACGAAGTAAGCTTATGGCACAGAAAGCTTGGTCATGTCAACATGAAGTAATTAGCCAAAATCTCATCAAAGCAGCTTGTTCGAGGTCTACCCAAATTACCATTCCAAAAGTCCGATCCATGCACACCATGTATTCTGGGAAAGCAAGTAAGAAATTCATTTAAGCCAATAAATCATGTCTCTACTAATCATGTACTACAGTTGCTGCATATGGATCTCTTCGGACCAACCAGAACCCAGAGCATTGGAGGTAAGAAATATTGCCTAGTAATTGTGGACGATTACTCCCGCTTTACTTGGGTATATTTCCTTGCAAGTAAATCCGAAACCTTCTCGTATTTTGAAAAATTTGCTAAAAAGGTTCAAAATGAAAAATGATGTGTTATCTCAAGTATAAAAACAGATCATGGAGGTGAATTTAAAAATCAAGATTTTACAAAATTTTGTGATGAATCTGGCTTTAAGCATGTGTTCTCCTCTCCATATACTCCTCAGCAAAATGGGGTTGTGGAAAGAAAGAATAGATCTCTTCAAGAAATGGCTAGAACTCTTTTAATTGAAAGTAAAATTTCTTCACGATTTTGGGCAAGTCTGTTTCAACAACAGCGTGCTATATCATCAATAGAGTCTTCTTAAGACCTATTCTAGAGAAAACCCCTTATGAGTTATTCAAAGGTAAGAAGCCCATTGTTTCATACTTTCATGTGTTCGGTTGCAAATGTTTTATATTGAAAAATGCAAAAGATCGAGTTGGTAAGTTTGAAGAAAGATCAGATGAAGGCATCTTCCTTGGATATTCTACATCAAGCAAAGCCTACAGAGTTTATAACAAGAAGAGCCAGTCTGTGGAGGAGTCAATGAATGTCAAATTTCAAGACTCTACGCAAGATGAATCCAGTCAGACTCATTATGAAGAGTTTGAACCTGCTCCAGACCCTCTAAAGCTTACAACTCAAGAAGCATATCAGACTCTGGAAGACCAGCATCAAGCTGTTCATGAAGATTCAAATAAAGAAAGAGATCATAAACCAGATAAATCAACCAGTAACTGGAAGCATAAGTCCAGTCATCCCAAAGATCTCATTATCGGCGAAATTAATGAAAGAATTCGCACCAGATCCAAAAGACGTGAAGAGTCTAGTGCCGTGGCTCTCATTTCTGAAATTGAACCAAAGAGCATAGAAAAAGTTTTATCTGATGAAAGCTGGATTGAAGCTATGCAAGAAGAGCTCAGACAGTTCAACATTAATGATGTCTGGGAATTGACATCTAAACCAAAAGGTAAAACTGTTATTGGAGCTAAATGGCTGTTCAGGAACAAGATGAATTAAAAAGGAAAAATCGTACGAAAAATGATGTACGCAAGAAGAAGGAATAGACTATGATAAGACTTACGCACCAGTAGCAAGGTTAGAAGCTATTCGACTATTACTTGCATTTGCTTGTTATAAAAATTTCAGGTTATTCCAAATGGACGTCAAAAGTGCCTTCCTAAATGGATTTATCCATGAGGAAGTTTATGTGAAACAACCACCTGGGTTTGAAGACCCAAAGAAGCCAGACTCAGTCTTCAGACTGAAAAAAAGCCTTGTATGGTTTAAAGCAAGCACCTCGAGCTTGGTACGACAGACTAAGTAAGTCCTTAATACAGAATGGTTTTGTCAAAGGTAAAGTAGATACTACTTTATTTATCAAAAAGGAAAACAAAAGCTTTTTACTTGTTCAAATATATGTGGATGATATTATTTTTGGATCCTCTAATGAAAGTTTGTGCAAGAAATTTTCTAAGTCTATGCGGGATGAGTTTGAAATGAGTATAATGGGAGAGTTAACATTCTTTCTTGGTCTTCAAGTAAAGCAATTGAAGGAAGGAACTTTTATTTGTCAAGAAAAATATGCTAATGATCTTGTCAAAAGGTTTGGATTGGAAAATTGCAAAAAGACTGACATACCGATGTCAAGTTCTTTGAAGATAGACAAAGATGAAGAATGGAAGAAAGTTGATCAAAAGCTGTATAGGAGCATCATTGGTTCACTTCTTTATCTTACTGCTTCTAGACCTGACATTTTGTTGAGTGTTTGCATCTGTGCTAGGTTTCAATCAGATCCTAGAGAATCCCATCTCAGTGCTGCGAAACGTATTATCAAATACGTTGCTTCATCTTCAAGCATCGGTCTTTGGTATCCTAAAAAGGGAGACTTTAATCTTCTGGGATATTCAGACGCAGATCTGGCTGGTTGCAGAGTCGATAGAAAGAGCACTTCGGGAACTTGCCAGTTGCTTGGAAGCAGGACAGTGTCTTGGTTTTCAAGAAAACAAAGCACTGTGGCTCTCTCAACAACAGAAGCAGAGTATGTAGCTCTTGGAAGTTGCTGTTCGCAAATTCTATAGATAAAACAACAGCTACAAGACTTTGGAATTGAAGACTCATGCATAGAGATTAGATGTGACAACACAAGTGCAATCAATCTCACTAAAAATCCAATCCTTCACTCAAGAGCAAAGCATATAGAGATTCGACATCATTTCATTAGAGATCATGTTCAAAATAGAGAAATCTCGATTCAATTTATTGATTCAAAAAATCAACTAGCGGATATATTCACAAAGCTTTTGGAGAAAAATCAATTCGACTTTATCCATTCTAGACTCAACATTTTGAAGCTTGAGGAAGTTAAAGTCTAGAGACTCTCCAACCCTCAGACTCAGACATTCATGGCTATAGACTGTAAGTTGTTATTATATTCAAACTCGAAAAGGTACGATCTTTAGTTCAGTTAATTTATAATTTCCGTGAAAAACGGAATCTTGTCTTTTCAAAAGGATTAACTTCTATTTGGCAGTTATTGATTTTAAAAAGAGGTGTCTATTCACTTTCCTTGTGCCGATTGATCTTTCCTTTTTTAAACTGAGTTATATATATACAGTTTTCTTTTTCGCCTAAACTTCAAAACCCTAAAAGGCATTCTCCTCCCAATCCTATCTCTACTTCGTGTTCATCTTCGAGAAAGTTGTCATCTTTTCTTGGGAAAGCAAGTAAATGAATCTTTCAACGACAAGGAAGGATGTCTTCTTTGAGGAAGTCTTCAAGAATCGCGAACAGGGGACCATAGAGAATGAGGGAGGGGCCTACCCATTTCGATCTCACTGAAAAAAAGATTTATCGAGTCAGCAACAGAGCCCGATTCACTCTCCACCACGTCACTCAACACCATCTACCCCACAAGGTGCGGGTCAACTACCAGAGGAAGAAATAATCGAGGACGCAGACCCTGTAAGAGTCCAAAAACCCTCTTTTATTTACAAACTCTATTGTGTGATGAAGAGCATTGGGACTCCGTTGAACTACGTAGATGATTTCCTTAAAGATAAGAATTATGGGAATGAGTATATCTTTTTGTGACGAATGGAGGATTTGGGAATTGCTCCCAAAGAAAAGGCTGAGGAAGCACTTGCGAACATTCCAAGTGACCCTCGTATATTGGGACCAAATCTGATTGACGGGAACGATGATGATAAAATGTTCGGTGAATTTCAACCTAGAATGGGTGTTGCTGCGAAGGTGAAGGGAAAAAGAATGGAGTTGTTTAAATCGAAGGAACAGGAGAATCTGTTCTTCAGACTGTTAAAACGAGGGGTGATAAACCCTAGGAGTGTTGATTTCGATTTCTTGGATGCTATTAATGTGAACTTAAGGGAGAAGTTCAATTTGCTTCAACTTGAGCAATTTTGCTCCGATACCACAGACGGTTATGTGCAATTAACACCATACTTCTATTCGAATCTTAGCTTTTTAGATGCGAATAGAATATTATTCAATGTTCGAGACCAGGACCATGTGATAGATGTGGACATGTTGGCTGACATAATTGGAGTTGAAAGAGGATACTATCAACCGATCAAAGTTTCAATTGCTTGTGCCTCATTGGAGCTTGTCAAAGATAGGGATACAGAGGGAAGAATTACCTCTTCAAGGATGCGTGCCATCAACATCTTGCTTCACAAAATTGTGATCAACTGTATCAGGCCGAAGTCTACATCCAAGACTGACGTGTCTAATTCCGAGGCAAAATTGATGTACGCGATTAACTCAGGGAAGAAGTTCTCTCCCTCACACCATTCTCTTTCACATGTACAGAGCAATTGCGAAGGACAAGGGCCAATTGCCTTACCCAGGTCTGGTGATCAAGATCTTCAGACACTTGAATATTGAACCTCCACATACTCTTTGTGTTCGACCATGCGAAAAAATGGTGGTAGGTTTTAAAATGCTGACAAAAAAGCGTCTGAAAGAGCTTGCTAAGGCAATGGAGAAGTTCAGAGTGAAGACTCCAGTATCTTCTGCTTCAAAGAGAAAAGGGAAGGAGCCCATTGGTGCCCCATCCAAAAAGAAAAGAACTCTCATCTTGGAGGATGAAGATGAAGAGGAAGATCTCACTATCTCTGCATTGATAAGGACCAGATGTTCTGTACTTGAATCGACGGAACATCAGAAGAAAGGGAAAGAAGCAGAGGAAAGAGAACAGAGAGAAGAAGAGGAGCAAGCAAAGAACAGAGAAGCAGAGGAGTAGCAAGAGAAAGATAAAGAAGCTGAATAAGAAGGAGAAGCAGAGAAAGAAAAGTCTGCAGATGAAGCCGGAGAGAAGGGGAATCTAGATGTTGAAGAGCCTGACCATCACTCTTCCTCATTTGAGGTCCTAGAGACAGGGGGAGATGGCGAGCAAGGAAGGACTACACCACATGCTGTCAACAGTGAACGTGTAAGACGCTCACCAGCAGATCCAGAAGATTTTCAGGCTTCTCAAATGCCTGAAGAAGGACATGATACGTCAACACCAAATCTGCAAGTTTATACAGAAGCTCCATCGTCTGCATTCACTCCATCCGAGAGAGCAAATGCGAGCACACAGACAGACAATACAGCAGATTTTCGTCGTATTCTTGATGTTCTTCTGGAAATGCAGGGTCAAATCTATGCTCTGGACTGTGAACTTCAAGTCATAAAGAATGCTGGACAAGCATCTTTTGGTACCCTGGCGGATCAAATGAAAGACCTCGCTCTTCAAATTCAAGCCAATGCCAAAGGAGAAGAGGTGGCTCATCTAAGGGAAGACTTGAAGAGGCTAGAAGGCATCATACAGTCGATGGGAGATTTCCAGATTGTGCACATTCCCAAGCAGACCTGACTCTTTTCTCACCTTTTTAATGATGACAAAAAGGGGGAGAATTGCAATTTGAACTTTAAACTTTGACTTTAAATTTCTTTTGTGTGTTTGAATGTTTGTTTTTGAGTATGACTTGGGTGAACTTGGGTGTGAACTTGAATTTGTCGACTTGGGTGTAGATTTTGATGCTTGACTGTTTGCATTTATATCAAGTGTTGTTATATGGTATTACTCATGAAAAACTAACCAATTTTCTGTGGATGCAGAGTCTGGTTGATTTATTAATCTTTATGAGATAGCCATATTGCTTGAGTAATGATTTTGCAGGTCAAAGTTGTTCAAATCTACAGGAAAGTTTTGTCACCATAAAAAAGTCGGAGATTGTTGGAGAAATCTTTCCATAATATTTTGAAGCTGACAAAACGTTTCTATCAGTCTAGTTTGGATATTTGCAGACCTTCTATTTAGAGTCTGAAAACTTTCTGATCACCAGACTCAGCACTCAAGACTCAAGACTCAAGACTATTCTCATTGACAATTTTTCTAATCCAGTGACGAAGGCAATCCAGAGCTGAAGTATTTGGTTGAGGATTTAGTCCTATTCTCTGGAGAAGATCTTTTGGCTAGATAAAAATAACAGATTCTTTTATTCGTAATCTAGATCGTTTGAAGATCCGATGGTCGACGAAATATTCTTGGAAGGTTCTATTCTTGGAAACCAAGATCCTGATTGTATGGGCGAACATGATTGATGGGCTATCGTCAGGTTCCTTTAATAGCTCGAATGATATTCTTAATTGATTCCGTCCAACGGGTAGATTGGAGGAATTCCTTTGGTAAGGGCCAACGGGTATGATGGCATAGAGGAGTATAAAAGGAAGACGTTCTAGTTGCTTTAGTGTATGATCGATAGAGAAATTCCAAAGTCTGAAGCACCTTGATTATTAGTCGATATATTTTGAGCGAAATTGTATACACAGAGAGTGTCTATACTTAGTGAGACCTTGAGCGAGTGTGGTAGATCATCTACACCGAGAAATCAAGGAAGATCAACGCTGTAATATCTCTTTGTTCATAGTGGAATCCAGCCAATAGGCTGTCAGTGCAGAAGAGTGGACGTAGGCTTGAAATAAGCCGAACCACTATAAACCGCGTGTTCAATTTTCTCTTCACTTCTGTGGCACCCCTCGACGGCCCCCGATCCGATTAGGGTCGCCACAGTTCGCTTACCATTCACTTTCCTTATTAACATATCACTCTAATACCATTTCAATTGTAGCGGGTCCATACAACCTGGGGGTTTACATTTTTTTTGATAGGTCCCTTGCGCAATTCATATACGGAAGCACATCCAACAAACTCCCTTCCCTATATTCAGAAAACGATGCACTCAGCAGGTAAAGGAATCCAATAACCACTCAATGCATCATACAAGTCATACATGCATTGCAGGCATTACTTACCTTGAAGCCATGCATATATTATCATGCATCATCACCACAATCATAACACATACATGTGTATCATCATTTCATACTCATATCATCGTCATCATGACATTATTATATCACACACATGTCATCATCATCATATACATGATACCATCATACCATACACATGTCATCATCATCTTGACATCATCATATCACACATGTCATCATCTTCATGACATCATCATATCACACATGTCATCATCATCCTCATCATCATCATCATGCATATCGTATATCATCATCATTATCATCATCATGCACATCATCATGCATGTCATGCCATGGGTGATCATCATCATTTCACATCACATATCATCATCATCATCATCATATCATCATGCATATCATCATGCATATCATCATACATATCATCATGCATATCATGCCATGGTTTAATTTCCACTTTTCATCTTGGACCGCCACATATCTCATACCCGGGACCAATGTTTGCATCCCACATTCATCACTCGCGCCCAATTCTGGCATTGCGAGAAACCTCCAGGCATGTATCCAAGATACAACCGGACATCCGGCACCCCCACATTCTGGGCATCTCGTATCCCAACTGGCATCATGAGGCATCCGGGCATGTATCCAAGACACAACGGGGCATCCAAAGGGCATCGACTCATTCGAACCTCTGGGCATCTCGCACCCCATCTGGCATCACGAGAAATCTCTGGGGCTCACCATGAAAATGGTTTCCCCTGCCCTCCGGGCATGCATCATGATACAACCCCTCACCCTCCAGGTATGTACCATAATACAACCGGGCATCCCGACACTCCCGGGGGAAACCTCTAGGCATGTATTCATAATACAACCAGGCATCCAAAGGGTATCGATTCATTCGAACCTTTGGGCATCCCGACTCCCGGGGCATCGTCGGCTCACACCTCTGACGGTATCATCATCACCACGATGCATATTCTCATACATCTCATCTCTCATATTCAATTATAGTTTAATTTTAACATGGCATATGGTACGATATCAAACAAATCATATTTGGCATAGGATTCACACATGTATCTCAATTAAATGTCATACATACACCAAGACTTTATCACATATGCATCTCAATTCAATATCATAGACATATCAAGGCTTTATTACACATGCAACATGAATTAATTGAATGGAATCTATGGCCAATGAAATAATTCCTTTTTATTCATTTATTTTATTTATATATATATTTATTATTATTTTTTAAATTTATTTTTAAAATAACTATAAATTCCCAAAATTATCAAAATTCAAGAAATTATTAAACAAACCCATAGGATGATAATTACTTGCAAAATTCATGGCCAAATTGAATTTATTTATTTTTTTTACAAAACCTCATAATTTTCCCAAAACATCCTATGCTTCTCGGATGAAACCAGAATGCGCGGTTTCCGAATAAATTCAATTAAAATATCCATATGGCCTCCAAAAATTATAAAATTTTACGGATTATAGCCAAGACATTTTCATACAACTTTCATGAAGAACTCCAAGCCAGATTACTTATAGATTATTTTATTCAACCTCACGAAGCTTCTAGATCCGTTACCGCATCGTCCAGTGCCTCCATCTCCGAAATATTAAGATTTCACCCATCTATTCTCTTTCGTTTCCTCTGAAATTTGGATATGTTATGTAACAAGGTGTCCTTTACAAGTTTCATGAAGAGATCTAGGTCAAATAACCAGAGTATAGTCCTCATTTTAGTCCTTTAAGTCTCGGGTGTCTCTGAATACATCACCAGAATCATCGTCTTCAAGATCTAGTCGATTTACCAAGCTATACTTGTTCTTTTCGCTTCAAATTTGAGTATGTTGTAGTTTAAGATGTTCCCTACAACTTTCATGAAGAAATCGAAGTAAGATTCTCAACAAAAACCAACATGCAACCACGAATCCAGCAAAAGGTTAGTAAAAACTCTCCAGATCTGAGGTCTCCGTAAGATACGACTTTAACCCCTCAAATCTCCATCATTTTCCACTAAATTTCAGTATGTTATAGTAAAAGATGTTAGCTACAACTTTCATGAAGACATCGAAGCCAAAATCGGACTCCAAACACACATGCAAGCTCAAACAAGTTACTGACTCACACAACCCGAGCAAGAACAGTCACACGACTTAAGAACGAGCCAACCTTACCTCGGTTTTTCTCACTTAAAACACCTAAAATCTAACATGAAATCAACAATACAAGCATGTAAGAGAAGTTAGAGGACTCCACTTGCCTCTAGACCGAAGAAAACGATGGCACACGGCGGACGAACACGGCGGATGGACGGTGACGGCTCCTTCCTCTCTCGGCCTCCCTCTCTCGGCCGCACCCTCTTCCTCTCTCTCTCTCCCTTTCTCTCTTGGCCGAATGGCTAACCAGCCATTCTCTCTCTTTTTTGGATGCTTATATATTGCATGCATTCTAGGTTTGCATGAGGGACAAGTGTTCTCATGAGGAGAACAAGTGGCAAAAAGGAGAGGACAAGTGTTGGAGGACATGCAAGGTTAATGGGCCTTCTTCTTGGGCCTCCTTTTGGGCCGGCGATAGCCCCCTTTTCGCGGGCCTAATTGGGCCGACTAGCTTGGCCCATCAAAGGTTCAAGCTATTGGGCCTAAGGCCCAACCCAATTAAAATCAATTTTACCCATTTCTTTTTCTTTCTTTTAAGAATTAAATTACTAAATTCCACATGGCCAAAATCTTGTAATATTTTACATATAGGAATTTAATTTATGAGGTGCATAGCCAAGCATAGATTATTAATTTATCCTATAGTCCTAATTTCAAAATTCATAAACATAAGCATAATAACACATAGCCTTAAGAAAACTAATGGCTAACGAGATAGACCATAGGTAATTTCATTACCTAATTATAGGCTTTAATTTCTCTAGAGGATGACTTGAATTTTGGGATGCCACAACTTCTCTCAGTCTTACTTTGATTATTGTTTGTCTCAAATCTATCAACTGTCTAGTATTGTGCAATTATCGAGAAAAATCTTTTATATACCTATTCACCCCCCTCTAGGTACTTATACTAGCTATATCAAAATAAAAATCAACCAAATGGGCACAACCAAATTTGCATTTATTTCATATCCAATAAAGGAAAATTAGAAAATTAAAGAAGATGCACATGAACATAGGCATTAGAAGCAAATAACTGGGCAAAAAGGAAGACTCTTTCTTAGGAACTCGAGTTCGGTATGCAACGAGATCAAGAAAACAAATAGAAGATTGAATAGAACATAGCTGGGAAGAAGAGTGGTTAGAATTGTCAAGGTAAAATAGGGGATCAAAGAGAAGGGGAATGGATGATATCACCTTTCTATTGGAACTTAAACCAAACATTTTGTGGGCACCATAAGCAAAATTATATTAATCTGAAGAGATCAAAGGACAAGCTTCCACACAACAAAACCCCAAAGAATAACTCAATGCCACCACAAAAGGACAAGCTACACAGAACAAAAGTTTGAAACGAAAAAGATTACAAACTTCATTCCCCCACAAACAAGAAAAGTGAAATCAACTTGATGCCAGCATTGCGAACTAGAAAAATATACGGATATGATGAAAAAAAAGTCTCCACAGAGCATAAACCAAACAAAAATAATAAAACTGTTGTTGAGAAAAACAAGAAAAATCTCTTCCACATCTTTTGAGAGAGAGATTCTTCCCTCTGACGTGTAGCGAAGACAAAGAGTTGTGTTCCAAGGGAAAGATACAACGGGCGATGAAGTACGAAGGAAGAAGAAAGGAAAAATGGGAGAAATGCAATCTTCACCTGAGCACTTCCGTGAGGAAGAGTGAAATCCGATGAAGAAGCTTTGTGAGAGGAGAAACTAATCAGTATTACGATGTTGTTTTTAACTAGGGTAAAATGGGAATTCTAATTATTAAATGAGGGTCGGATAGGAAATAAGAAAAATTTCATTAACTCCCCCTCAGCATTCCGAAAACGCTAGAATGTGAATCTTTGCTACGAAGGTGCATTGGCTCCAAGGCCTTTAAAGCCCATTGGAAATGCAATTGCATTTCTCTAAGGCTCTTCAAAAAATTTGTCAAATGCTATTTGCATTTGTGCAAGGTACTTTAGAGCCCCAAAGCCAATTCCAAATGTTGAACCAAATAGGGTGCATTCTGTCTTTTTTATGGTAGCAAGCCAGCATCAAGTCTATTAACAACACTAGTATAATGGTGTGTTTGATACGATTTTTCCAGATAATTATAGATTGAATAATATAAAAAATTATCAAATATGGGATTAATATCTGGATAAAGACTCAAATAATTTGGGGTAAAAGCCACCATAAACCCCAAATCATGCCAACTGTGACACATTTACTCTTTCCTTTATATTTAACATTAAAAATCTCAAACTTATACTTATGTGACACATTTACCCAAAATTGCCAATTGTATCACATTCATCCCAAAATTTTTTCGTGACACTAAAAATCTCAAACTTGTATTCGTGTGACACATTTACCTCCCAAAAAATTGGTGCCATGGATAAGAGTTTGGAGTCTTTGGTATCACAAAAAAAAAAAAAAAATGGAGTAGATGTGTCACATAAAAATAAATTTGGGATTTTTGGTATCACAGAAATAAGTTTGGAGTAAATATGCCATATAAGTAAAAGTCTGGGATTTTTGGTGTCAAAAAATAAAATCTATTATAAATGTGTCACAATTGGTAAAGTTTGAGATTTTTTTATGATTTTTTCTCAATAACATATTCAGGCATTCGGTGAGGTGGTATGTTTGGCCCACCATGGATATGATACATAAATTAATCATAAAAAGGAAAAAGGTAGAGAATGGATTTGTCTATTAAATTGACCAAATCCGTGCGCCTCTTAAATTTGGTCGTGTGATATCTCTGTGTTATATTTCTCTGCGTTAAAACTGTCGCAGCTTAGGACGTAGCGATGGTCGCAGCTTTATGTTGTCGACTAGGTTTATTTATTTATTTATTTTCCCCAGCAGAGGCCATGTTAATTAGGTTTTATCGAACAGCAATTAGGTTTTCTTATATTCATTTGGTCTTTTAATTATTATCATTGAATTTCAGCGCACTTTTTGTGGTCTGACCGTGGAACCACAGAGCAATCTCAATCAATCTCCGATCATTGGTGGTTCAGATAGGAGTCTTCGTCATAAAAAAAAAAAAGTCATAAATTATAAGCATTTTTAGGGGACTAGTCCCGCATTCGAGGTGGATCATCGTTGGCTAAGAAAGGAAAAAACTTGATCCCGTCAGACGCGCTCTGCAAAACCGGTTTTCTGCTGCAACCGAATGACATTAAAGGAAACTTATGGATGCAAAGTTGATGAAATTTACGATGATTAGGGAAAATTGCTGACACACATGTTAAAAAATTTACAAAGTGTAATGAGCAATTAGTTATTTTACTAACAATAGCATAAAATAAATTTCTGTTAATTTAGCTAGATTCCTATTTTTGTGTAATATTACAACCATGGGACTCAGAAAAAGAACTTGTGTTCTTTAAATAAAAATTGCAAAAGAATATTTTATAGATAACTTACTATGAGTGAGGATAATCACCTCGCGCTATAGAAAAGTTACAATCCATTAGGGAAGGTGAATTATTTTATTTTTATGAGGTATTACAAATCATAAGATCCATAGAACTTATGAAGGCAAAAGGGAAATTATGGATACGCACATCACTTTTGAAAGTATGTTTCCTCATGTATTCTAGAATAATAGAGAGTTCAAAGGCATGATTGATAGACCCTTTATTTTCAATACAACATTAGTGATTTTCAGTCAAAATTAGGTAGAAAGATGACATTATCATGTCGTCGAAAAGTTAATTTAATTAAATTGAAAAGTTTAAAACTGAATTGACGCTTATGCTATAAGTTCAGGACCTCTTTGATAATTATCCTAAAAATTGGATATAAGAAATATGAGAAATTGTTTTATCCAATCCTATTCGAGTTTGGGACACCTGGAGTGCCAAAACTTGGCACGGAGAGATACTTACGTGCCAAAATTTTGGAAAGATACACTTAAGTGCCAGTTTGGGAGTAAAGTGGAATACTTAAGTGCCACTCCAGCCAAAATCCTACCAAATTACTGATGTGGCAATTTTCCGGCGAGTTGGGTGCAAAATGGCGTCGTTTTGCTCGCTGACGTGGCGAGAAAATGCAAAAATGACGTCGTTTTGTGTTTGATGTGTAAATAATTAATATAAAAATTAATTAAATTAAATTAAAACTTAATTTTATTTAAAATATTCTAAAAATTAAAAAACTTAAAATTAAAAAAACCTAAAAATTAAAAAACCTAAAATTAAAAAAAAATGGGGGAGGGGGGGGGGGGAGCCAAAGGGGGTAGGCGAGGGCCGAGCCCTCGCCGCGCCGCCTCCCCGTCACTGCTGGGAATGGCCGGCAATGGAGGGGGGAGGGTCGGCGAGGGTCGCCAGCTCCCAGCCGATAGGCGGCGAGGGCTGCGAGCTCTCACCGGATCGCGGCGAGGGTCACGACCCTCGCCGTAGATCTAGGCGAGGGTTCGCGGGCCCTCGCCGCCTCCCCACCGTCACTGGGAAGGGCCAGCGACGGTGGGGGGAGCATCGGCTGTGGTCGTTAGGCCCTGGCTAGGGGCCGGTGACACCGGCCGACCGGCGGCGAGGGCTCGAGAGTCCTCGCCCAAATTTGGGGTGAGGGTTGCGGCCCTCACTACCGGTCGGCGGGGGCCGGTGACCCGGGCCGACCCTCCCCCTCCATCGCCGACCCTTCCCGACGGTGGCGAGGGCTTAGCCCTCAATCGCCCCCTTCGGCTCCCCCACCCCCTTTTTAAATTTTAGATTTTTTATTTTTTAGGTTTTTTAATTTTAATTTTTTTAATTTTTAGAATATTTTAAATAAATTTAAGTTTAAATTAAATTTAATTAATTTTTATATTAATTATTTACACATCAAACACAAAACGACATCGTTTTTGCATTTTTCTCGCCACGTCAGCGAGCAAAACGATGCTGTTTTGCACCCAACTTGCTGGAAAATTGCCATGTCAGCAATTTGGCCGGATTTTGGCCGAAGTGATATTTAAGTGTTCCACTTTACTCCGAAACTGACACTTAAGTATACCTTTTTGAAGTTTTGGCACTTAAGTGTCTCTCCATGCCAAGTTTTAGCACTTGGGCTGTTCTTTTGCCAATCCTATTCTATTGCATCTGATTTGGTTCCTTGACGACCAAACAAAAGGTGAGCTGTTGTTGATGAACCAACATTTTATCCCCATATGCATTGCTTGCTTTATTTCTGATCAGACGTGAGAAAGAAGGAAAAAACACAAGACTACCTGTGTAAACCATGGGGGAGAAGCGAACGCCATGGTCACCTTTTTCGGTTCATAAGCTCGATTCGGCGGTGTTGGGATTTACTAAATTGAGTTCGCCGGGGTGGTCGAGTTTAGGTAAATCCACTCATGAAACACCTAATTAACCTCATTCATGCGTTAAACTCGCATTGTGCTTGGGCTCAAGTGGACGTAATTAGAATCTAATTGCCACTTGTTTATGGCATTGAGGGTAACGTGGAGTTACTCACTACCTTAAAAATTCATCTTAAAGTGTGCTTCTTTCAAAAAAGGTTTCATGATAAAAGAAAATATTTTTTTAAAAAAATATTTTTCAGAAAAATGCTTTCCCTTTTTCATGTTAATGATTTATTCCACTAACTTTAAGTATGCATATTTTCTTCAACCATAAACGATTTTCTATTAACTAATCATTTTGGGAAAAAGTACAAAAAAGATCATAAACATATTGTAATTGTGTCAATTTAGTCCTAAACATTTTCATAATTTACCAATTAAGTCATTGCAACCAATTTTGACTTGACCAATTTTGACTAGACATTGCCAACATGGACACCAAATGTCTTACTTGGCACAATTGACCATGGCATGAATTTACAATTTTTTTTAAATGAATTTTTTTTATCCCTTTTATTTTGTTTTCTTTCATTTTGACCCTTGCCGAACACTTGGCAAGGGCCAACATGCCCTCGTCGGCCATTGGTGAGCCTCACAGCATGCCGAGGCCCGTCTCAATGAGGCCAAGATGGCCTTGAGCAAGGCCATCGCCGCCTCACCAGTCATGAGCAAGGGTCCAAAGGCCATCACCTTAGCGAGGGCCTAGGTGAGGGCCACAAACATCGCCAACAGGTGGTGAGGTCTTGAAGGCCCTCACCCAGTGGCCAACTCACAAGCCAAACGAAAGAAAAAAATAAAAAAGGAAAGAATATAACCAAAAGAATTAATAATTTTAAATAATAATTTTCACGTCCGCATCAGCCATGCCACATAGGATGGTCATTGTCCATGTCGGCAATTTATGATCAAGATTGATTAAATAGACTCAATTGATAAAATTTGGTTTATGTTAGCCATCTTATTCTCCTAAACGGATCTTCCTCCTTCAGAGTCGACCTCTCCAAACTCTGCAGTGTCTCCATGAACTTAGATGACTCATTAATCTTATCAATTGGATATCTCAAAATGGCAACCTGGCTTTGATAAAGCCAGTGGTTGGTGTCCCTTGAAAAACAAATTGAATTGACTAAGCAAGCATTGCGAAACATTGGATCAACATCACCAAGTAACAAGATCATAAAGTGCAAAAGCCTGACGCAAGCTGCGTACGAAGTCCCAGTCATTGAATCAGAAGATACATGTTGCTTCAAGTCCTAAAACCACCAATGCAAGGCAATGTGAATAAATCCCTCCCACCTGCGTCAAAGTGAAGCTGTTAATTGGATGTCAGAAATCTTCACCTACAAGTACATTTTGAAGACCCCATTTACCATTCACCAACAAAAGACAAGGATTTCTTGTCAACTTAAACAAAAGACAAGGATTATTCATTATGTGATATGGACTGACAAAGACTCCAAGACCTGACTTGTAACATAATTGAATGAACAACAACAGGCTAGGCCAACAAGGTGACATGCAGAAACTGTTTTTCAGGTTAGGAGAAGAGTTTATCAGTGCAGACTGCTAGAGGTCACCCTGAAGTCGTTTCATTATAAATTGATTTTCTCTTTTGATCCCTAATGCAGACAGATAGGACATGTTAAGAGCATAATAATCATTTGCAATGTGTATTCGGACTTCTATCATCAAGTTAAGCGTCCCTCTCCTCATAAATCTCAAGTTATTGGAAAAGAAAGATATGATCTTTGCTGCAGATGCTTAGCGTAATAGCCACTTTAAAAATTAACAACCTATTAGAAAATGACTGGGCTCGTCAGTTAATTGACAAAATATTATGAGTAATAATATCTTAAGGCAAAACACAGATTCTCTTCTCAACAAACAAGCAATCCAATTTGGTAAATTAAGCGCTAACATGGCCGCATGCATTGCATGTCCAGAAGGACAACTTCACTGAAATTCAACCTTCATTGATGGCAAATGCAGATTTCATACCCAAGATAATCATGCAACAGAAGGAACAACAAGCTTGGGGAACACAGGCAAATGAATAATATCGAATTTACAAGATTGAATCAAGAGAATATCCTCATCTCTGCAAATATAAACACCGCATTCAATATTCACTCAACTTTACCAGATAACTTTTATCAACAGTTGTAATGCTTAACGCAGCATAGTATAGCTTCCTGGAAAAAAAATTTGTTCTTTAAGTTACCAACCCAATGTTACATGGAAAGTCTTAAAAGTAAAATTGCTTACCATCAATAATGCATCTACACGATGTTATATCATCACTATTTCAAAGATGCAAATATCTTTGCAAAACAGGTTTCTCCATAACTCAAAAAGAGCCATATTATTGGTGATTCATGGATAAGCTACCCATCAAACTAGATAAAGGCATAAGCAGGCTAAGACGAAGAGATTGGCACATATGGTACTTAGTCCATCATGAATTTCAAAGTCACGAAAGTTTTGGTTAAAATTTCATAATGGCTTATGAAAAGAGTAATGCACACTCTACACAATAACGATAAATGTAAGAGAAAAAGGATAAAGGACTTCTCATTTAATTAAAGAAAAACCATGCAAACAAGCACTTACTCAAATGGAGCTTCAGCCTCAATGGCAAGTGTTAGGTGTAAGGAAAGACCAGCAGAATCTTTTTGTACATCATTAGTAGAATGAGCCTTGTGAACATAACCTCTGGGAATGTGCAATATATGTCCTTCCTTTAGCAGAATTTGCGTGCGTGCATGCATTTGGTACAGTATCAACATTTGAACTGTGGGAGCCATCCAGAGGTTCATATAAACGAGGTAAAAGCTTATTTCTTGGAGAGGACATTGTCCACTGTTTCATTCCCATAAGTTGACACACAAGAACTCAATGATCATCGTAGTGCCGTGCCAACCCCTGAGAATTGCGTGGTGTCAAGTAAAGATTGGCACCTACAGACGGTTGACCAAACGAAGATGCTAAGCCTTCAGTGATAGCAGTGATGGACTTAAAGTGGAACTCCATACCACGCATGGCCACTGTATAACCATCTTTGTAAGCTTCATCACATCTGAATATATATCATCAAAGCTAAGCACATGAGGAGACTGGGTGCAAGAACACAAGCTCTCGAGGAAAAGATGTTTCTCAGTGTTGGAAAGCCTCTCTGCTTTTAGTACCCTTACATCCTGCTGGTAGATTATGGGCATACTCAAGCTATCTCTCTCATTTTTTAGGAAATTGAAGATGTCCAACTCATCAGGAGCAATAGGTGGGCAGGAGACCGCACAATGGAAGACAGAAGAGAGAAGATGGTGGACATCTTTAGGATTAATGGAATTCAAAAAAGAGTTAAATATATCATCCACAGCCCTTGAGGTCCTGCTTATGAGAAAAGGTGATAATTCCCAATAGCCTGCTATAAAATCTTCAAAACTAGACTGTGGTAACCCAAAAATGCTTCTTCTGATTTGATCAATTGGCAGAAAAGTGGTACGTAGGAATCTGATAGAAAGTCTGAAAATGCTCTCTGCCAGATCATTCACCCTCATATTGCTCGACAAGTCTTTTCGCTGGCTGCACACCATAGAGTTGTACATTCGAGGATGCAGTTTAGTCCACAGCTCTTTCAAAAGGAACAAGAAACTTTCAGAGAGCTCAGATGGAACTCTTTCCAATTGCTTGATATTGCAGGAGTTAGCAAGTACAATAACAGCATCAAGAAGTGAAACAGGAAGTTCATGTTCCTTTGCAGCTGTGATGTGACTCCTATTGAATCCATTGTCCACTGGGAATAATGCGACAGAATCCACAAAACATTGGGCCACCTGAAGATAGGAACCCCTAGAGGATATGATGAGTCAAGCTGATGATAGACAAGGACATTGGCAATTAAATGTGTATTTAGTTAGAATAAGCCTACATTAGCTATTAAATTCAAGCAAGAAACTAAACCGCGGAACGTAAGAAGAACAATTCTCAGCCATAGTCGACTAAACAGCTAAAGTAACAACAGTACCAAAACTTTTCCCCAGCTTTGCCATATTATATCTACAAGTTCTTGAGTCAACCACAAGAGTTTTTTCATATATTCAAGTGATAGGGCGTGAGAACAGCAAACGAGATGGGAGATTGTAATTTCATGGATGTTCCCCACAAAGCCCATGCACAGATCATTTAAACCAGTTCATAATAATATGATTCACAATTAAACCAGGAGCTTTTTCAATCCATATAGAACATACATTATTATTATTATATAACTGCACATAACATGCTCACATATACAAACAATAAGCCACTTGCAGGCAAATTGCATAATTAGCTGCAGCTTGATGAAAGAGTGTCATTACATCGAAAAGTAAATGTAAGTATACATCCAAGACCTTGTCAACAATAGACTATGTTTGAAAAAATGGGCTTGCCTTTCTCATCCGACATCCCCTCTCAATCAAAGGAAAGACACCAATATAGCAATATGCATATAAACCATCAATAGACTTCATGCATCGTGTAATTATTCATAAATCATAACTTCCCATGAAATTTACTTAAAATGCCATTTCAAAGAAACATCCGATGAGTCTGACAAAAGGCCCTAGGTCATTAATGACAAACGTTTTATTTGCTTAACATCATAAAGAAGAGAAAGTTAGCAGTAGTTGACATCTGAAGCTTGATAAGGGGATAGATAATAGTGTACCTATGCATCTCAACCAGTGAAAGCTTGCCCGAATGAATCATTTTAAACAAGGATAAAGAGATCTTACTCTTTTATCTTATGCATAAGCAGACTACACAAAATGTAGAATAAAGCAACTAGGAAATTGTCCTGTTCCATCAATTCTATCACATCAGTCATAACAACCATATTCCATCAGTGCATCTTAGAATACACAGAGATGTAGCATAGTAGCGATTGTTGAGTTAGTAAGTCTTCATAAATTTGATGCACCGAGGCCTACATTATGATTAACCTCTACGGATTACATTTTCTTTGTTTCGCAGCTGTAATGATAGCCAAAAACATTGAAATGATGCTGTATGAGCTAGCAGCATTGGTTGCCATAATAAAGTTTACCTAACGTCTGGTCAAAAAAACTCGAAAAGCCCTAAATCAATATAAGCATCTCGTGAGACATTCATCCTCTAAATGAAGCACGTAAAAACTCATTCTCGAATGGAAAAAGACCCATAAAACCACCCAAAATCCACATTTCCTCCACAAATAAATGATCAGTTGCATTGCAAAGCCTAATGGTACAATCATGCTCCTTAACAAACATACAACTAAAAAGGTAGAACAGAGGAGAGAAATAAAAGAGGAAAAACTCACATGAGAGTCTCCAAAGCAGAATGATCAAGAAGCCTCTGCCGCCCGACCAAACTAGTCGACAAATCCAAAACGGCACGGCACGCACTCAATTTGACTCTCCTAATCGAACTCCTCAAACCCGATACCAGGCTTTCCAAAATTTCTGCATCCGAGGCGATTCGTTGGTTCATATCGAACGAACAGAGCGAAGCCATTCCTACAACCTTAGCACAAAGACAGGCGATATCCGGATTGCTGTCAAGCACATTCAATCAAACGTCAAGCATATATATCCATGTCAAGTTACCCTTAAAGATAACCTCGCAGAGTGATAATGTGTGCTTGAGAAACAGAGAGAGAGAGAGCTCACTTGGATTTGAGCAGTACAGGAAGCACGGAGAAGAGGGCAGCGAGGGGTATCTTCCGAAAGCTCGGAACTGGGTCGTCCGATTTCGAGAGAAAAGAGAGAACTTTCCACAAGCATCGCATGACCAACGACGAGGAAGGAAGTGGGTCGGAGCGGCCTCGGCCTCCCGCGTTGATCTTGGAGACGGAAGCTAGAAGCAAACACAGAGCGGTGTCTGCATCGGCCGATCCTAGCGGAGCGGAGCGACATAATTCGGAGTCCCTTCTCCTTGTCCTCTTTCTCTTTCTTTGCTGGGTCTCCTCCATATTTTCTCTGCACCGATGGGAAGCTCCTTCAAGCTCAGGGACTTCCGTTCGCCTGCACAATCTCAGTTCTCCGAGGCTTTAAAGTGATGACAATTTACAAACGGAGAGAATTATATAAATGGCCACTAAACTTTAATTTATTATGCAATGTGTTTTTAAACTTTTGATTTGTGTGATATAATCCGTATATATTAGCTCAATATGCAATGATGTTGCTTAACATTTAATTGATTTAGGAATTGCATTGAACAAATTAAAAGCTTAGGATGATATTACAATTAAATCGGAGTTAAGCAATTATATTGAAGAAATTAAAAGTTTATTGACAACATTGCTCACCCTTACCATAGAGAGAACCAAATGAGAATGAGAATTTTCCCTCAAAAAATTACCATTATTAGATGAAAATGCCTTCGACTATGTGATCGAAGCTCGCCAACCAATGAAAATTTGGGCAGCCGACAAGCTCAGCCTAGTAACAACCACTTCCCCTTGATCTCTCTTGAATTCCTTCTATTTAAATACACTCTTTTAGGTCCCACCTCCTATCTTTTTTGTGGCAACAAGCCAGCTTCTTGTCCGTAACTACACCAGTATAAGGGTGTGTATGATATTATTTTTCCGAATAAATTATAGACTGAATAATATAAAAAATTATCATAATCAATGTTGGAAAAATCCTCATAAAATATGGGATAATTCCAAAAAGATTTGTATAGAGACTCAAATAATTTAGGATAAAAACCACAGAAAAAACTTCAAACTATGTCTATCTTGATATATTTACCCTAATTTTTTTGGTGACACTAAGAACTCTAAACTTGTACATATATAACATATTTACTCCAAAATTTTTAAAATACAAAAAGTTTTAAACTTATACTTATGTGACACATTTATTCTAAATTTGCCAAATGTGATATATTTACTCCAATTTTTTTTTTTGTAACGTGAAAAATCCCAAATTTGTATTCATGTGACACATTTACCCCAAAAATTTGGTGTCATAGAATAATTTTTGGGGTTTTTGGTGTAAAAAAAAAAAATTGAGGCAAATGTGTTTTTTTCCAATAACTTATTTAGGCAGTAGGGTGAGATATTTGCTTAGCCCCCCTTGGATATGATACATGAATTAAAAGTAAAATGGAAAAAGTGGAGAAAGGATTTGTCTATTAAAGCCTATTTGGCAACTGACAAAATAGTAAAAATTTCTATTATTTTGTTTCTAGGAGTAGTCTTGGAACAAAATCGTGTTTGGTAAAAATTTTGTTCATAGAAACAAATTTTTATATTTTTGTTCCCGGAAGTAGATTTGGAATAGAATCAAGAATAAAAAGAAAAGAAATTGATTCTTGTTCTCGAGAACAATTCTAGAATCAAGCTCATATTTTCTCTTTTTATATTTATTTTTCTTGTTCTTCTTCCCTTTTCTTTTTCTTCATCTATCGCCACGCCGCAGCTTGTTGTTTGCCGTCGTCCACTATCCGCCCACCGCCACTAGTCGCGGCAACCGGTCCGCGAGCTCACCAGGCTAGGGCGAGGTTCGGCGAGCTTGCCTAGCCTTGGCGAGGGCAAGCCTCGCTGGGGAGGGGCGAGGCTCGCCGGTGGCCAGGCGGGCCTCGCCGAGGGCCGGTGACACTCTAGTGAGGTCGCCAGCCACTTGAAGAAGAAGAATATGAGAGAGAAAGGAAAAAAAAAAAAAAAAAAATGAAAAAAGTAATAAAATTATTTAAAAATTAAAAGAAAATAATTTGGAGTAGAAATTTTGAGCACTATACCAAACACAATTCTATTTCGGGAATTGAAATTTTAGACAGTTAATAAACAGTTTAAAATGTTTAGCAATTGTTATCGGGAATAGAATAAAAAATAATCATTTCTAATAAAAAATTATTTTCAGGAACAGAAGCGTTACCAAACGTGCCCTAAATTGACCAAATTCGCGTGCTTCTTAAATTTGGTCGTGTGATACGTGTGTGTTATATCTCTCCTTGTTAAGACTGTCACGGCTTAGACCATAGCTATAGGGCAAGTAGTTGTCGACTAGTTTTTTTTTTCTTTCTTTTTCAACATAGACCATGTTAATTAGGTTTTATTGAACAACAATTAGATTTTCTTACGTTCATTTGACCTTTTGCAGTTATCATCATTGAATTTCCATGCATTATTTATTTATTTATTTATCACATTCTAACTCTCAATCCACTCTCAGATTTAAGGCATAAGAGTCGAAATACACACTTAAAACAATTATCCCCACCCTAATCCCCTCAAAGTGAAAATTCGAACCCCATACCCTCATGTCCATGTGAGAAGAGTGGTCATTGAAGCAAACCCTAGTGATTAATTTCAATGTAGTTGGAGTCATGTAAATTCATCATTCCGTTCCAACTCGGTTCGCGCATTTTGTGGCTTGTGGAACTACTGAGCAATCTCAATCAATCTCCGATCATTTGTGGTTCATGGTTCAGATAGGGTTTTCGTCAACAATAGTAAACTAGTATTGATGCCAATAGTTTTCTTTTGTATACTCTTGGACCGATATCCTACAAAAATTTCTTATTTTTGGTATATTTGTCCGCAATCCCCACCATGTGCATAATATGGTTAAATAATATTACCTCAATGTTACCTCGGAAAATTACCAAAAAAGTTATAAATTTATTACACATGTATTAATTTAATATTAAACCTCTCAATTTGACTAATTTAGTTCTAAAATTTTTAAATTTGTTTATTTTTTTATTTTCTTTACTTTTTTTTTTGTGGCATCCTGAAATTCCTTGCTAGCCAATTAGGGGTGCTTCAGTTAATATCTTGTATTGAAATCTATGGCCGAGTTTAAATGGATAGATCTTGGAAGAGAATGGCTTATCTCTAGGCATGTGCATCGTGAATTAGAATCCATAGGTTTGTAATTCTAAGTGTTTAGTTATTTAATTTTACCCTATAGTATTTTAGTTTAATAAGATTTAATTAGTATTTAAAAAGGAGGTTTAAAACTGATTCTATTTAGGTTGGGCCTTAGGCCCAAGAGTGGACCTTTAATGGGCCAAGTTGGCCGGCCCATTGAAGGCCACGAATGGGCTGCCGTTGGCCACAAGGGAGGCCGGCCCAATCCAAGCCCAAAATGTCCCTAAGCCCATTGCATGTGGCATGCCAAGTGGCAAGAGGAGGTCTTCATGCATTGGCTATCAAGGGTGGCAAGTAATCATTGCCAATGTTGAAGATTTGGGGGAATAAAAGGGAAAGAGAGAGAGAGTGGCCGGTTGGAATTCGGCCAAAGAGAGAGAGAGAGAATCGTGAGAGAGAGGGAGTGGCGAGAGAGAAGAGGAACCGAGGAGGAGGAGGAGTTGCCCGTCGCTGTCCGCACGCCGTCCATCCGTCGCCGGTGTGCCGTTCGTGCGCCGCTGTCCGCTTGGTCTTAGAGGCAAGTTGGGACTGATTTCCACTCTTGCATGTGTGCCTTGCATGTGTAATTTGTTGGTGGTAGGTTTCGGATGTTAGAGTAGGCAAAACCGAAGCTAGAATGTGACTTGTTCTTGAGTATGCTTGCTGTTTTCGCATGAACCGCCTGACCCAGAATCTTGTGAGGGCTTGCATGCATGTTTTGAGTTGGATTTTGACTTTGATTTCTTCATGAAAGTTGTATCTAACATCTTAAACTACAACACACTAAAATTTGGGACAAAATGGTGGAGATTTAAGGGGTCAAACCCTCATCCTACGAAGACACTAGATCTGGAACAGTTTTGCTGACCTTTTGGTAGATTTGTGGTTGCATGTCGATTTTTACTAAGAATCTCTCTTCGACTTCTTCATGAAACTTGTAGAGAATATCCTAAAGACTAACATACTCAAATTTGAAGTAAAACGAGCAAGTGTAGCCTAGTGAATCGACTTACTCTTGAAGAAGGTAAATCTGGAGACATGGTACAGGACACCCGAGAATGCATGGACCCATATGGTAACTATTCTTTGGAAATTTGACTTAGATCCCTTAATGAAAGTTGTAGGGGACCTCTTGAAGTAAAACATATCCAAATTTCAGAGAAAACGAAGAAGAATAAAGGGGTGAAAACTAGGTATTTCGGAGATGACTACACTGGACGTTTCGGTGCGAGAACCAGAAGTTTCGGATGACTATAGAAAATTATCTAGAACAAATCTAGCCTGTAAGTCTTCATGAAAAATGTACTTTAGTGTCTTAACTATAACCTGGTAAAATTTCATAATTTTCGGAGGTCGTTCGGGTATTTTAATCGAATTATTTCGAAAACTGCACATTCTGTTTCTATCTGAAATTGCATGCTGTATTTGTGTGGAGATGCCCGGAGAGTGGGGGAGCCGGAAGCTCGGCAGGTATTGTGCCGAGGGATGCCTTGCGATGCCAGTGTGGGTGCGAGATGCCTGGCTAGAAGGGTACGGCCGGTTGCCCGGTGGCCTTACATGGCTGGATGCCGGAGGGTCCTCGTGATGCCAGTTGGGGTACGAGATGCCCGGAGAGTGGGGGAGCTGGATGACTGATTGTATCTTGGATACATGTGGGATGCAAACATTGGTCCCGAGAAAGAAAAAAAATGTGGCAGTCCAAGATGAAATTGAAATCAAATTATGCATGACGATATATGCATGACATGATGCATGATGATATATGCATGACATGATGATGGTACATGTGATATTATGATGATGTTACATGCATGGATGCATGGCAATGATGATGGTACATGTGATATGATGATGATGTTACATGCATGGATGCATGGCAATGATGATGGTACATGTGATATGATGATGATGTTATATGCATGGATGCATGGCAAGGATGATGCCATATGTGACATGATGATGGTAAGTGTATGATATGATGGTAATGACTATATGATGATGGTACATGAGGTATGATGACATGTGCATGATACCAAGGTAATTTGTGCATGGATTCTTGTATGACATGTGATGCTATGATTGTGATGGTTGCATGGTATGATGTATTAAGTGGTTTATTGGTCCTTTACCTGCTGAGTGGTTGTACTCACCCCTTCGGGGACCAACATTTCAGATTAGCAGGATGCTGCTCCCTGCTGTTACGCGGGGCGTTATTTACGGCCTTCCTTCCGATGTAGAGGTCGAGTGTGTGCAGATCGACTGTCCCACCATTCCTGGACTGACATTTATTCGAGTTCGCGCCTTAGTGATGTATGACGTGGGCCTGGCTGAGGGCCCTATCATTCAGGAGTTCATATCCGTCCATGTTCGTTGAGACGGAGTGATGCGTGGGATGTTGCCGCCGCCACCGCCTGATGCACCGGGATGGGTGTGAGGGCCCGTGCATGAGAAGTAGGAGCTGAAACTTTTTGGGATGGTTAGCCGACACTAGTGATGGGGGATCTTGCACGTTAGTCGTAGTGGGTCGAGTGTTTCTTTTTGGGTTTATGGCCAAGTGTGGCTACATGTCCTGGCTTTTCTTTTGATGTACCGACCCAAGGAAACCCATCTTGAAAATATGTAAATAAAGTGTCATAGCTTTGTCTTTATTATGATGTTTAGTGGTGTGCAATTGTATCATGGTTGATGGAGGGAGAGATGGAGATGTTATACTTTTGCTTCCACTAAATGAGTCGCGCTAGGACCGTTTTCAAAAAAAAAAAAAAATGTCTGTGATTTACGACGCTTCTTCTAAGAGATGTAATTTGATGTAACATTAGGTGCCTGTGGTGACCTAAGGGGGGTTCGGGGTGTCACATTTTTCTTTATGATTGGCGAGGGTTGCCAATCCACTAGGCCGCTAGTGAGGCCCTCACTGACAGCTAATAAATGTAGCTTGACTTCTAGAAGAACTTTTTTGTTCTTTCGTAATGGTCTCAGCAAAAGAAATAGTTAATTTAAGTTTATAGATGTCTCGATAGTATTTTACGGGAATGCTTAATAAGAGAATTTTTTATTGTCCCAGCATTGATTATACATATCATAAGAAAAATCAGAGCATTAAAAATTATAGTCGGTTTATCTGTTACCTAATAACTGCATAAACTTGTTAAACAAAATAAAAGAAAATATCGCTATAATTTTCCTATAAAAAATTTTTCCGAGAATTATTATGAGCATTTTTAGGGGACTAGTCCCGCATTCGAGGTGGATCATCATCGTTGGCTAAGAAAGGAAAAAACGTGGTCCCGTCAGATCTGCACTGCAAAACCGGTTTTCTGCTGCTACTTAATGACACTAGAGGAAACTTACGGGTGCAAAGGTGATGAAATTTACAATGATTGAGAAAATTACGATGAGCAGGGAAGATTACTGACACGTAGGTTGCAAAAAATTTACCTAGGGTAATGAACAATTAGATATTTTATTCACAATAACATAAAAGAAATTTACTATTAACTTAGATAGATTCTTAATTTTGTGGAATATTATGCACCATGGGACTTGGAAAAAGTACTACCGTGAATAAGAACTTATGCCCTCTAAGTAAAAGTAAAGAAAGAACATTTTATAGATAACTTACTATTAGCAAGGATAGTTATGTGCACTACAGAAACTTTTCAATTCATTAGGTAAGGCAAATTATTATTATTATTATTATTATTATTATTATTATTATTATTATTATTACTACTACTACTACTACTATTATTATTGTAGAATATTACAAAACCATACAATCCATACGACATATGATGACAAAGGGGACACGTACATCAATTTTGAAAATATATACCGGTAACGATATTTTCTCTCATGCATGAGTTCAATGGCATGATTGATAGACCCTTTATTTTCAATACCACATTGGTGTGACGACATTTCGTTCAAATTTCAAATTGGCAAGGGACTAACAAACAGTGATGTGACATGCTCTTTAAGCTTGGTCTTGGAGTGGGTGTAACAATCTCCATTGGTGTATAACACATCGATCACCCACAAGATATTGAGAAATAGGGTGAGAACTAGCATTGGGCCTGCCGTTAGACCAAGAAATTCTTCATTTATGTCCTTCCAAGCATCAACAACTTGTTTTTGGAGTTCCTCCTCGGTTTCCTATTTCGAGACACCATTTTCTTTCATTAACAAATCTACTGTAGATGTTATGTGCCCCCTCTTTAGCTCATATTGTATGTCAACAACCTTGGCATAATTAGGTTAACATTGTTTTCAACCGAGCGGTGGTCGATCTAATTTTATTAGAGTATTGGAGGATAATTATGTTTTTATTATACCTACTGAGAAACAATGTCACCGAGCAACCATTCAAAAGCATCTCTTGTAACCACATCACCCTTTCCTACAAGTGCTGTGATTGATAACTCTCCATAGCCTGTCGTTAATAAAGCAAGGGCCTTGTATTCCTCTATTGTTGGTGAGTAGCTGGTATGGAACCATTTGGCTTCATGAAAGTATCCTCTCACTTGCTTCTTCATCTAAGAAATTAAACATAAACAAGACATTGGGTTTCTGAGGGGAAAAAAATTGTGTTGGATGCATGTAAAATGTGGTGACAATGCTTACTACTTCTTTTGCATAGGCAAGGCAATATGATCTTTCTTTTGTTGGCCAGTTCATTCCCAATTTTATCATAGAGATCGAGAAGCTCCTTATAATGAGCGTGCATAAACTCTGGTAGTCCATCCATGGCATTAATATCCCACCTAAATTTGAGTCCTTGAAAATGGCGCACTTACTCTACACATGCTTTGATCAAATTCAAAAGTGTGAGAAAAAGAATACGGATTAGGTACTTCTCAATTGCTCCGGCGTAGGGTACAAGTTCTTCCAATATGCCATAGATGTCATGAATATCGTCAAAAATGGAAATTAGGGTAGTCACTCTAGTTAGTATATTTTTAGCCATTGCAAACTCTTATTGGAAATATGCTCTAGCCATCCATAAGAACAATTTCACAATCCTATCTCTAGTAAAGAGAAACTTCCTCACAACATCTATATCCTTCCACCACTTATATTTAAATGAATATGAGCGTTATTGAAAGTACGTTAGCTTGATGAATTCACATAGTTTAAACTAATCTTTTTGGATTTCAAAAGCACTATTTTGAAGGATAAATTGAAATTGGATGAGTAAATCTCTGGAAAACACAATAAAAAAAAAAGCGATAATTTGGGCATTGTTAAAACATAATCTAGAAGCTAATTTTAGATTATACTATCATGTGAAGTTGGTTAACCTTGTAATTTGGCAGATTTCCTTATGGTGTGGCTCTTGTAGTAAGTTGAAATCTAGTTTAGCCAAGGTGAGCAAGACCTTGTCATGTGAAGGCTCTTCTTGGTAGAGTGAAATATAATGCCTTGCCTCGAGTCTTAGTAACCCCTTGCGAAGTGGCTGCTTTAGGGCATGACTCACTTATTTTGCAAGACTATGCTTACTTTCGTTTCATCAATCAATTCAATGTCAATTATAGCAAAAGGAAGTGTTTCTTTGTGTTACATAGAAGAAATCAATTCTAAACACTAAAACAATTAGATCTACTCTTCATAGCCAAACTTGGTATTCACAAATAGCATTGCCATGGCACCCTAAATGGTAAGCTTCGTATAGGCTTAGCAATCTGCACACATATGTGATAAGTGATTTCTTGAAGTTGCCTTCATCATCCTTTAAAATTGTTAAAGACCTCTGTGCAACCAACCAACATGGGGAAAAAAGACATAATCAACTAGAAATTAGGAAGGTGATACACCTAGTTAATGTTCTAGATTTTCTTTGACTTGTTTCTCCTAGAATTCGAATGAGCAATAGTAATTTTCCAAAGAAAGAATTTTATGGGATTGGTTCACTTTGTTTAAGACTTACCCAATGAAATATTGAAACCTTGTTGTCGCGGCAATCAAGACATAAAAGCAATCATGTGAAGGTTGTCTCCTTTAAAAATTGGGAAAATTACAAAAAATAGTCCTAAATTTATTGCAATTTTTCCAATTTAGTCTTAAACCTTTTTTTAAGCCACTCAGTTCTAAACTTCTTGTAATTACGCCAATTCTGTCCATCAGCCAGAAGCCAAAGATTTGGCCAATCACTTCTAAACCCTTCTCATGAGGGCTATTACTAGCTGGGTGAGGCTCACCCTCACTAGAGGCTGCGACCTTGCACGGCCTTAGGCGATGGCTACTATTGGCTGGGTAGTGGTTGGGCGAGGCTCGTCATACCTCACTAGCCATGGTGATGCCCAACCTAGCTAGATGTGGCGAGGTCGAAGGGCTTGACCTTGTGCAACCTTTGGCCTGGGCAAGCCTCATCGGCCATGGGCAAGTCACGGCCTCGCCAAATCTGGCAAGGCCTCACTCAGCCATGGCGAAGGTGGCCTCACTATCGCTAGGCAAGGCTCACCTTTGCCATTGGTTGGTGAGGCTAACTTCGCCAATGCTTGCCTCTGGCTAGCTGTTGGCCAGAGGAAGGAGTAAGGAGGGACGAGGAAAAAAGAGAGACAAAGAGAAAAAGAAAAAGAAAATAAAAAATTGAGAATTAAATTATTAAAAAAAATTATCCATGTCAAGTATCAGCTAGCTAAGGTTGGATAAACTAAATTAGCACAATTGCAAAAAATTTAGGACTGAATTAGCAAAAAAAAATGTTTATTCTGAATTGAAAATTTTGTAATAGATTTAGGACTAGTTTGATAATTTTCCCCTTAAAAATCTCCATGGTCAAGTTGCGAGTAACTTTTGTGGATCTATTCTAATTGCTCATCAATTTCTTGTTCAATTCCCAAGCATTGAACTTAATCAATCAAGTGAAGCATTTGTTATCCACAACACCAGTCAATATCTCCCTCACCTCTCCTTTCAATTCCTCAACTTGTTCCTCCACTCTTCCAAGGAATTTGAACTTCTGCACATATATAAAATGCCGTGAAAGTAGAGTTAACTGTCAAAATTAATAATCATGTTATCTTGGTTACAAACTCATGAAAAGATACGAAAACAAGGCATATTGTGTAAACTCCTCAATTCGACGAGCATGTACTTTTAGAAAAGTGAATTAATGATAAAGACCAAATCATTTCACTTTGAAATTTCCCAAGAGACGAAATCGAACATTATTCTCTAAAAATTGAATAATTGATGCCCAAATCATTTCATTTAGGTGGAGTTATACAATTGATAGTTTTGTAGGGGGGACTGTTGCATACATCGGGCGCATACAGTATAGTTTGAACGTGTTAAACGTGACTGAGTTTGGCATAATCAAACTCTCGAGTTAGGAAGAAATTAAATGCGACCCACATTGAGGGAACTTCCTAAAGCAGCAGACCTAATTCAAATGATTCGGCAAAAACGTTATTGATCAACTTCATTTGCCAAGAGAATGAACTTCACTTTAGAGAAGAATCATTAACCGTTGAGTAGGAGGGGGCAGCGTATTTGAGGAAGTGATCGCTCCATACGCTCTCATGATATTCCGCCCACCGGCGTTTGACCCCGCCTCTGCTTCCTTTACTCAGAGAAGAAGATGGAATTGCTGAAACCCGAACCGACATGTTCCCCACTATTTTCGTGCTTATGCCGGACTAATCACGAATTGAAGACTGAGGAGAGGATTTCACTGCGTTGCAGAACATCAACACTTGATGGGTATTGATAGTCAACATGTTCATAGCCACCTTGTCACTTTTGGACTTATTTTTAGAGCAAACCAATCACATTTTAATGAATATTAACGCGAGTGAAGATTGGCAAAAAAAAAGACATTCTCCTTATTATATAATTAGTCCAATCCACTCCGCCTTTCTACAACATCAGATATTAGTAAATTTAGATGTAGTAAATATGGTTTTATTTTCTATTGGAATCACTCACCAAAACTTATTTCTTATGAAGTGATGGATTTTGTGTCTCCATGACTAGATCTAGGGTCCTCTTTCGGGGAATTTGTATACTTCCATACATACCGGGTGATAATTAACTCTTTGTAACAAGTGGAGTCTATTCATAAAATATACGAAGCATATCATTTTCACGTAAGTTGCCGCTTAGTTAGTGGTCCATTAGCTCGGTAAGATCTTGTGTTGGAAGATCTTAGAATCGATTCGTATATAATTGATTCTAGTAAATATTAGTAAATAGGAAACTCCGATTCATGTATATTATTTTTTCTATTTTACTTTTTCCTTCTTACGCTATTTATGTACAATGTAATAGCATAATTGAATACAAGTCGAGACAATACAATTTTCCCCAAAGTTCCTCTTACATTTGTCATGGTATCAGGGCTCCGTTTCCTGCCCTAGCTTCCGCAACCTTTCTTGAATTGCCATTGCTTCTTTCTGATCTGTAACTGAGGATCCCTTCCTGTAGAACAGATTAACAAAGCAGTTAGGAATTCATCCTTGGTACCATGACAAAAGACAAAGAGGTTATGAATCCCTCAGTAGAAGCTTCATCAACCCCTCCAGACGGATCGATTGGAGAAGAGTAGGTAACCAATGTTGCCTTTGCACCTACTCCTGCTTCAGTGCAGATTCCAAGGCCAACCTATTGGCCTTCAGCCCCGTGGTACGCCACACCATGGCCCCAGTATCCGTATGGGACCAACCCGACTGGTGAGTCGGGTCAGGCAACTACAGGTCACAGACCCGGATTCACACCGGGTCACGGAATCGAACCCTACCCGGTTCCATCCCCTTACCTATTTCCTTTCAATGGAGGACAGCCGGAGCTTGGAGATCCGCTTTACACTTTGCTGGCGGACAGGCTGGAGCTGCGGCTGGTCACCCAACAGCTTACCGAAACAACGAATTATCACGCCTGGGCCCACGATCTTCGGCGTGCCCTCGTTACCAAAACCAAAGATGGTTTTATTGATGGAACAATACCTTACCCAACGGATGAACAATTGCAGAGGCACTAGAATCGCTGCAATCAACTGGTGCGCTCCTGGATTGGGAACTGCTTGGCGCCCGATGTTGCCGCCGGTCTTCCTCTGACCGAAGATTCGAAGAAATACTGGGATAACATACAGGAAATGTATGGGAAATCAAATAGGGCTAGGCTTTTCTCGTTAACACAAGACCTAACCGAGCTAAAACAGGGGAACCTTTCGGTCACCGCCTGTTTCAACCGATTATCAGCCCTGTGGAACGAGATTGAAGCGGCCAAGGACAAATTGGAGGGGCCAGAAGCCACTCTCCATCAATATCATGCAATCAAGGAAAAGGAGAAAGCCACTCGATTCCTACTTACCTTGAATGACACTTACGTCAATTTTCGATCGCAGATTCTTGCGATGGATCCTCAACCACCGCTCGGCCGAATCTTCCAATTGGTCGTGCAGAAGGAAAACCAGAGGGCCGCCGCGAACGAACATGCACGGATCGATGAAGGAACGGGCTTGGCAACGTTCCCCTTGGGCTTCGTTTCGATGGAGACCGTCGCTGGAACAGGAGGGAACCTCGGAGCTACAGCACAACCGAGAGAAAAGGCCTTCGCAGCTGCGGCGTCGAGGAGCAACAAAGATTACCCTAGGTCTTCATGGATGGATGGCCTGGATAGAAGAGCTAGATCAGACGGTCCATCAGTTCTTTGCGGCGAACAGCTGGGATCGTCACGCACAATCGAACGGCTGCAAATTGATGAGCTATTCAGTTGGATCGGACGGCCAGTATTTCGCCACGTCAGCGCCGGTCTACAAAGCATCCAACGGCACTCATTTTGCCACGTCAACAGGTAAGGTCAGTGGGCAAAATTCAAAAATTAAAAATAATTATTGTGAATATTGCAAACGTCCACACCACACTATTGATACATGTTGGAAACTACATGAGAAACCCAATAATAAAAGGGAAAAGGAGTCTTTAGTCTATCAGGTCATTGCACAGAAGAGTGGTGGAACATCTCAGTAGACCGTCACTCAACAATAGTATGAAAATATCATCCAAGCATTGGGCCAACTTAAGACTGGGGACACTAATGTAGGATTCTCAGGTACTTTTCTACATGAAAGGAATTTATTGTCTATTGATGTATGGATTATCGATTCAGGCGCTAGTGACTACATAGTTTGTAATGAGGACCTATTTTCCCATGTCCATCAAAACACACAATCTCCTGTTACGGTACGTCTTCCAAATGGGAACATTACATATGTTACCAAAATTGGTACCGTACATCTTCGTTAGAACTTTGTCCTTAAAAATGTCCTATACATTCCAGATTTTGAGTTTAATCTTCTTTCAGTCTCAAAAGTATGTATGGACAATTCCTGTAAAGCCATATTCAATTTCGAAAATTGTGTCTTTCAAGACCTTTCGATTTGCGAAAGTGATGGGCTTGGGTAATGAGGCACAAGGACTTTATTTTTGGGTCAATTCTCCAGGAGATTTAGAGTTATTGAATAAAAGCATTTATTGTAATGCAATAAGCTATAATAAAAATCTCCTTTTGCATCAACGATTGGGTCACGGTGCTAAATTTCCTCATCCAAAATGCTCCATATGTCCTTTAGCTAAACAAACTCGAGCATCATTTCCAGGTAGTACATCTCGAACTCAAAATCCTTTTTCATTGCTTCATATGGACATTTAGGGTCCCTATCACACTTCTCATCATGATGGATCTCGCTACTTTCTTACAATAGTTGATGACTATAGTCATGCCACCTGGCTATATCTTATGTAATCAAAGAGTCAAACATTCACTCATTTATCAAATTTCATTTCCCTAATTAGGAATCAATTTGATAAACTTGTACAACGAATTTGTACAGATAATGGGCGATAATTTTTTACTTCTGATTGCATAAGATTACTGTCTACTCATGGAATACTCCATGAAAGTTCCTGTACTTACACTCCACAGTAAAATGGAGTTGTTGAAAGGAAACATAGACATCTTTTAGAAGTAGCCTGTGCACTCAAATACCAAGCCTCAATCCCTAAAGAATTTTGGGGAGACTATATGGTCACAGCCGCCTATCTGATTAATCGTATGCCTAGTCGAATCCTTCATGGTAAAACTCCATATGAGATGCTCTATAACAAACAGCCAGATAATGATCACCTTAGAGTGTTTGGTTGTTTATGTTATGCAACAAGTGTGGGTCCTCGGGATAAAATGAGTCCCTGTGCAACACGATGTGTTTTTATGGGGTACCCTCCTCTTCAAAAGGGATATCGTGTTATGGAGTTTTCCACAGGACATTTCTTTACCAACAGAGATGTTATTTTTCATGAAGACATATTTCCTTTCAAAGAGAAGCTCCATCCATCACAAGATACTTCACTAGAAAACAATCAGTTTCTTATGTCTGATGAAGATTTATCATTTGCACCTGGTTTTCTCGTGGTACCTCAATCATCCGTTACACTAGCACCGGTGGAATCCCCAAATCAAGAGACCGAGTCACTTATCTCACCAGAAGAAGCTCCATTATCTTCTTCAATAGTGGAAACAACAGAGATGGCTGCTGAATCATCTGAGGTTTCTAAACAAATGGATGAGCCACCCCATCGTTCTGGAAGACAAACATGTCCGCCCACATGGACTACGGATTATATTTGTTCTACTGCAAACTCTTCAGGTACACAATATCCGATTTCATCCTATGTTTCTTTCAATCGGTTATCGGGAGAACATATGTGTTGTATCAGTAGAATTTCAGAGGAACGTGAGCCATCCTCTTTTGCTAAGGCGGCACAAGATCCCGAATGGCGGTACGCAATGGAATCCGAACTTGCCGCACTCATTGAGAATAATACTTGGGATGTTGTTCCCTTACCGCCACATAAAAAGCCGATCGGATGTAAATGGGTTTACAAGATAAAGTTCAAATCAAATGGCTCCATAGAACGCTACAAAGCTAGGTTGGTGGCCAAAGGCTTTACCCAAAGAGAAGGTTTCGATTACCATGAGACATTCTCCCCAGTCGCGAAGGAAGTTACTGTACGGTCCTTCCTATCTGTTGTAGCAGTACGAAATTGGTCCTTACACCAGATGGTCGTCCACAACGCCTTTCTTCATGGAGACTTGGATGAAGAAATTTACATGGATCTTCCTCAAGGATTACGCAGACAGGGGGAGTATCACGTATGTCGTCTTCGCAAATCCTTGTATGGTTTAAAACAGGCATCTAGACAATGGTATGCCAAGTTTACTGCTGCATTAACCAATGCTGGTTTTCAACATTCCAAGCAAGATTATGCTTTATTTACACGAAATGTGGGAAGATCGTCGATTTATTTGCTGATATATGTTGATGACATATTGATTGTGGGAAATAATGATTCCCATGTTGCAAGATTCAAGGAATATTTGCACTCTACTTTCCACATTGAGGATTTGGGACCTCCCAAATATTTTCTTGGCATTGAAATTGCAAGATCTGAGAAGGGAATTTCCCTCAGTCAGAGAAAATTTATCTTGCAAATCATTTCCGAAGCCGGATTATCAGGTTGCAAGCCAACAGTAATTCCCATTGAACAGAATGTCAAGTTGACAACACATGAGTATGATCTCAATTCCCCTTCATCAAACAGGGATCCGTTACTTAAGGATCCGTCAGGGTATCAACGACTTGTTGGAAAATTGATATATCTTACCATGACAAGACCTGATGTATGCTACGCAGTTCAGATGCTTAGCCAATTCATGCATATGCCAAAGGAGTCACACATGAATGCAGCCTTGAAGGTTGTAAGATATTTGAAGGGGTGTCCAGGACTCGGTATATTTCTATCATGTGAATGCAATATGGGGATGACAGCATTTTGTGACACTGATTATGCTACAAGTCAAACAATACAATTTTCCCCAAAGTTCCTCTTACCTTTCTGTCATCTTGGGTTCAGTCGTCTGAGTCACGACAAGATCTTGGGTCCTCTTTCGGGGAATTTGTATACTTTCCTACATATCGGGTGATAATTAGCTCTTTGTAACTGGTTGAGTCTATTCATAAAACATATGAAGCATATCATTTTGAACTAAGTTGCCTACTCAATTGGTGGTCCATTTACTCTACCAAGTTCTTGGATTCAGTTGTCTAAGCCACAACATTCTTATTTTCGCCCTACATACTATTTATGTTGCCCGTGTTTAAATGACAGAAAATAAAAGTTTTACTAAATAGGTTTCTATTCTTTTTTCGTTTTCTAGAATAAAAGAATAGAAATAGTTATTCCGGGAACAAAAACAACTTTTACCAAACAGGCCCTTAATGTACAAAAAAAAAAAAATGATTTCCATGGATTGAAACCAACGAGACTTAGATTGGGGAAACCAATGTCCGCATCTAAAAAAGAATGATATCGTTTTTCATAAACTATCATACAAATGATTAATTATTTTATTTGAAAATGCTTTGTATAGAAAATGTTTTCCTTTATCATGAAGATTTCGGTCAAACAAACACACTCCAAATTTAAAATTTATTTTATCAAAATGTGAGAAGCGAGAACAAAATGTTAGTTGGACCAGTTTTTCATTTTATTTTTCATTTTGTATATTATCATGCCAACACTAGTGAGCAACCTTTCAATGGCTCAACTAAAGAACTCTGCTACTTTGAATGTGAATATTTCACCGTATAGAGTTCACCACCATCAATTTTGTCAACATCCGTGGACAACCTCTTCATGAAAAATCACTTCTAAAATCAAGGAGTCCAGTGCTTCTATGTCTTGCTTAGAGTAAATTCATCCTCCTACCAACTACAAAGTGACATTCTTTTGGTAACAACTACTGACTTTTAATACACATTAGTTGTAGAGTCTTACCTAGAGATCCTAAAGTCAAATGACATAATTTACAATAAGTTATGATGATAAATTATGGTATTCAGCTTTAGCTCTCTTTTTTTTAATAGAAAAAGAAAAGGGGAGTTATTGGCAACAACAACTAACAGATTATATTTCAAAGGCCTACCGACTAGTAAACTGATCTGACATGACTTATGGAAATCTATCCGTACCTTCGTAAGAAAAGAGTCCTTAGTAGGAATGACGGTGTCATCCTTCCAAGTACTCTTTCTCTTTTTCTCAATTTTCGTTTGTCCACTTTTTCCCTTTAGTTCGAATATGAAGATATTGGGATTGATACAACTCCCCGATGCTTTCAAAATTATAACTCGTAACCTCACAAATACAATAGTGTGAGTAAAATGTCGGCATATCTAATTTTCGATTAGAAAGATTGCTAATATGCAATTTTACAAGTTTAGCTTAGTCCATTTAACACCCAATTACATATAATTATGAACTTGCTATCGCTCCCATAATATTAGAAGCTATAATTAATAGATGGTACTACTCATGTCACGCCCCCATCCTTAGAGTAAGTGCTCATCCCTCCATGGTCGATCTATTAGCGACATCCCAAGACACATCGCCCACCCATTCTATTTTTAAATGCACATGCGGAAGTATATATAAAATCCCCAGACAACAATTCAATAGGATAGGAAAGCAAGACTACGAATTCTGAAAAATTAAACCATACCTTTTATACATATCATATCACTTTAGATACAATACTACTCGATATTTACAAAGTCTAAAAAAAGGCTTGATTCTCAAAATTAGTAGTTCTTTGGGTCCACGGGATCCAACTACTCCAACTTGTCTACTGAGCTCTTTGGGTCCACGGGATCCGGACGATACGGTGGATCCTCTACCATACCATCAAGGAGACTAGCCACATTCTCATCTAGAGCACGGGCAACATCGATCACTTCTGCCGGTATACCAAAGTTTGAGAGAGGGCCTATTCTAAGACCATAAGGGGTGGTATGGAACTAGGCCCTATATCTATTGGGCTTCTCCTGGTATGGAACTTCCAAAACCCAAACGGTAGTCACGACCATCTCATACGTCTAGTCACTCCTAGGATCAGCGAAAACTATGGCTTGCTCTATTATTCTTGTGGGATGACCGAGACGTCTAGGAGGAGTCACCATCTGAGAACCTGAAAATGTGGTTCCACAACGGGGTGAGACTATGTCTCTGCAAGTTCTACCCCACTAAGACTCGATTAGGAAACTAATACACTTTAGGGTTGCCTATGCACGACACGAGTCGAAGGACTTACCTTGGCCTCACATTCCACCTGCAAATCAACACAGTTCAATCGGTACCCAAATAATCACAACAGATCGAAACATCGTTCAAATCGACATAGTCGATTACATGTCAATCGGACCGTTTCCCGGTCATATCAATTCAATCAATTAATTCACAACATCAGATGAAAACAATGATCAATCGACCTAGTCGATTACATGTCAATCGGACCATTCCTAGGTCATTTCCAATCACCAAATCACACGTACTCTCTTGGGCGTTGTTTTCGCCAAGGTGATATAAGTAATAGACAGCACTCGTGCATTCTTTAAGGCGCCGTTTTTGCCAGTGATAATCCCAATCACCGAACCACGTATGTCTATATTGATGCAGATAATGAATAGCACTCATGCGTTCTTTAAGGTGCTGTTTTCACCAATGATATCTTTAATCACCGAACCACGTATGTCCATAATGATGCATGTAATAGACAGCACTCGTGCGTTCTTAAAAGTGCCGTTTTCACCAGTGATTTCCTTATCACCGAACTACATATGTCTATTATGTCGTACCTGATTGATCTCAGCCAAGAGTATTTCCAATTCACTCTCACGATTCTCCCCACTTTACAACTCATCAAGAATTGTAAATGCTAAATAAATATACTCGGCCATCTACCAATCAATCATTCGATTTCACTCAATTTCAATCAAATTAAGAATAATTCCTCAAATTACACAATCAATTCAATTCAACACAACGTAGAGTTCAAATAAATAAATAGGCTGCACCACGACGATCAACGTAAAATTTCGGTAATCGGCATTCTTGCCTAATTTTCGAAAAAAATAAATAATTAATTAATTTCGAAAATTAATAAATAAATACTAAAAGTCCAATTTAGGTCCGTAATGCCTCATTGAAGCCCGATAAGGGTCGCGAAAAATCCCGAGATGCATTCAATAAATACTAGCACATGTCTATTCGCTAATTGCACAATTCAATTGCCTAACATGCATCACAATTATCTAATAATCACTAATCTATTCTAATCTAACCACCTAATTGCACTTAATTAAATCTAATCAATCATTAAGCATCATTAGCAAACTAAGCAAGGATTAGTGAGCAAAACTCACCTGATTAAAGATCCACTCAAATCAAATCGACGAGCACGTGACAAAGATCGATCCTCTCCAAAGCAGTTCTGCCAACCGGGGTCGAGACGGGCCCAAAAACGAATCACATAACCTGCAAACCCTTGCTGCAAAAATGAAAAAATAGGCTGCTGTGGAGTTGATTTGAACCCAGCTTGGGTTATGCTTGGCGGTCGCAAGTGATGCGGGCCATGGCTCGATCTGATTTTAGAGCTCACAGATGGAGACACGGGCTGGTCTAATGGGCTGACCAGGAAGAACACAAACGGGAGAGGGATGAGTTGAAGATGTCACCGGGCTTGGGTGGTGCTGGGCCGCTTGATGAGCCAATTTACGCGGCCACTAAAGTTAGCACACAAGTAGGGGACGTCGCTGGATTGACTCGTGAAGATTAAAAGGCTGAAAGCATGAAGATTCAATGGGGTTTCTGTGGGGTAGACGTGTGGAAGACATAAATAAACAAGATAGAAAAATGGGGCAGCAGGTTCGGTGGGCAGAAAATGTGAAAGGGATGGACAGTAACAAAATAGAAAGAAGCAGCTTCGTCGGTCTTGGTGGCAACGTCCCAGTCAAAGAAAGGAAGGAACACGTGCAGAACAATTAAAGAAAAAGGAAGGAAAGAGACGTATGAGGAAGAGGGGGGGGAAGAAATGGATAGGACTGGGCCCATTGGTCAAAGAAGTCGCAAGAATTCAACGGAAACAAATTTGGGTTGTTGTTCTTGGGGGAAAAAGCAAACCGTGCGAGAGAGGGGTCAAATAAAAAGAAAATCAAATTAAAAGATAACAAAGACATAAAGTGGAAGATAGAAACAGCCAGGGTCAAAGGAAATTGGGGCAGTAAGTGGCAGCGTGAGTGGATGGGGGAGGAGAGAGAGAAATTATCGGCCAAGGAAAAACATGCGGAAATAGAAGGGACTAATAATAAGAGAAAAGAAATCTAATCAAAACAAACCATATTCTACTTAACTTCACAACTAAGCTAATTGGTTATTCTAGGGCCAATTTCTTCACCACTCACATAATTTGAAGTCTAAAAGATGACCCGAATAAGACGGTCCCTGAAACCCACGAATTTCCTTTGAAACCGACTTTTATTTCATTTTTCTTGGCATCCGATTTTCTGAACAAACAAATCCAGTTGAGGTCTAATTCGGACACGAGAAAAAGCCCATACAACTTCCATTCACCGATTCACTTACACCCAGATGCCAAAAGTCTCTTCAAATTGGCCCATCCGTATTTCCGTTCATTTTTCGAATCGTCCATCTCGATTTCTCGAAAAATCCCGAACTCTCCAGAATTTCCTTAAAAGGTGAGTCAACATTCTGAGATTGACTCATGACATGATAGGACTTCCAATTTCTGAAATTGAATTTAAATTCGCGGTTATTTTCAATCAAACGCGGTTTTAGTGTGACCTTGCATACTGAGTAGCTTTTAGGAATTTTTGGTGCAATTGACTCATGGTCAATTTTTTTTCGAACCACAATGAACCCATTCGACACATTGGTGACTCTCGGTGATCGTGAAAATCTCAAAGTTTCAAATATGGACACAGGGTATCCAAAACGATAGAAAATGAGTTTAGTGCCGATCGACGTGAATTTTGTAATCAGGTGAAATCACCCACACTTTGATTACCATTTCAATCGAATCAACCTATTCCTAATTTCTGATCGATTTTTAATTGTGCCGTAATGACCCCTGCAGACTAGCACGGTCGAAGAGTCGATTCCTGGTCAAATTATCAAGTCTACTACATTAAAATCCCTTAATAGCTTCACCAGATAGGTCAATTATCTCATGAGTAGCCATCTCAGAGAAAAACACTAGTCACGTTGATGAAAGGCCCGACTTATCCAATCGAAATTAGAACCTGAAAATCAGGATGTCACAACTCTTCCCATCTTATAGAAATTTCGTTCTCGAAATTTAAACTTTTACCAATTCTTAAACAAAAAGGTGGGGGTGCTGTCGTCTCATCGAGTCTCATTTTTCCACACTGTTTCTTCGGTCTCATGGTGTTGTCAGGCCACTTTGACCAAGGAGACCATCTTGGTACACAAAATCTGCTCTTTTTGAACCGACAACTAAATCGGCTTCCCACGTATGACACTCTGTCGTCCATGCCTAATTCTTCAAGATTTAGCACGCGGGTCAAGTCAGGCTCATATGTCCTTGACATCGACACGTGAAAGACGTCATACACTTACGCCTACTTTGGCGACAATGCAAGATGATACGTTAGGATCCTAATTCTTTCTCTAGAATCCCTAAGGAACTTACGTACCTTAGTCTTAGCTTTCCCTTATTGCTAAAGTGCAAGGTATTCCTCATTGGTGGCACCTTCAAAAAGATGCAATCACCAATTCGGAACTTTAAGGGCCTTCATTACTCAACGATTCAACTTTTCCGGCGGTTTCGTGCGGCCTTTACTCTGACACTGATCACAACAATTGCAATAACTGATTACTGAACTGACCCTGGCCTGTGATTTTCTTCACTTCTCTTTTTTCTCACCACTGAAATTCTGCACACACTTCTATGTAAGCTTCAATAGGAACCATCTTAAAGTTCTACCAAAACTGAAAATCTCTTATCTAGATCTAACATATAATTTTTTTTTTTTTTCGGTCACCCAGGGAACCTCCGTGCGCCACTTTACGGCGGAGTAAACCCTGGGGTGAACTGGGCCACCACCACAGACCCAGGCACAAGTGAATCGCGCAGTTTTGCATTGAAGCGACCGGCGCACGCTGAGTTTCGAACTCCTCCCCTGGCAGATGGGTACTAAGGTCGAAACCAGCACGGCCACCGTGGGCAGTGGTTAGATCTGACATATAATTCATCCTTGGCATTCTATGCAGATGAATTATCTAATACTTGCATGCTTTGATATACCCATTTAAATCGTGTTCTTTTCGTACGGTACTGAAGTGAGTTGGCTCCATCCATCTATTGACCACAACTCCAAATGGAATCAGTATTTCCCAACTCCTTAGTAAGTCTGTCACAACATTCTATCATGATATATTTCCATTCTCACTTGGAACTCTTGAGTGCTTGCCAAAACTTTCCTGGCTTACATTACCGAATTCTCACTTACCGATTAGCGGTCTACCAACCAATCTGATGTCAATTCTGACCTACTTCGAATTGTCTAATCAAATACTACAACTGCTACAGTGAATTTCAGACTGTCTCTTACCTGAGTGCTACATCGCCAAGTACACCCAATCACTCTTGGAACTTGAGTGGTCCATCCTCGGAAATTTAAAAGTCCGTCTTTTTTTTATTAGTATCCTCTTCTAGGATCTTTTGAACATCCCGGTCTGTCAACTGAAGTGTCTGATTTTAACCTGAATATTCGATTCAATTTTGAGGGTGGCCTTAAATTCAAAAGGTGGCCTACTTCAAATTTGAAAACTGAATTTTGAACCCTTTTCAAGTAAAGTATATACTTTAACCAGTCTATGCACAATTGAAACTTTCAACTCAATGCCTTAACGACTTTTCTCATTCTTTCAGGATGATACCACATATCACCATCATAGTCCTTCCAGAATCTTGTTTCATGACACCGTCTCATATTCAACTCATTATGAGAGAGTAACACTTGAGACTTTAATAGCCGATGAGGATTTGGGAATCTTTCTTCATATCAATGATGATTCTAAATCTTTAAAGTGAAATTTGATGCTGCGAGTTACAAGTCATGCTTTGATAATTTCAACTTAGGAGGTCTTAATTGGTGGAACACATATGCACCAATCTTCTTATGTTGTATCAATACACCTTCAATTTTTTGCATGACACATCATTATAGATCTCGTGTCTTCCGGGGCCAGGCTGGGATGCTCGGACAAGCGTGGTATTCAGCTTCTGTTTAAGCTCTTGGAATCTATACCCGCACTTGTCCGTCCCATGAACTTTTCTTCTTTCTTCAGAGTCGAGTTAATGGTGGTATGCGGTGCTGAAGCTCCTCCCACAAATCCTCTATAGTAATCTGTCCAATCCACACGGCTTCGATCTCCGACATTATTGCCTATCTGGTCCGCTAACAACTGTTTCGATCTTGGTTGGGTCCATAAAGATTACTTCACCTGGAATCACATGACCATTCTTAGGTGGCTCTCGTGATCCACAGCACTTAATGAATACACTAGAATGTTGTTACACCACACGATCACCATTGATCTAGATATTCTTTGAACACTCGGTTTGTCAAATCTATGACAATGGCTGAAGCGTTCGTCAAGTCAAATAGCTTTACATTATTCTCACAAGGACTAAATCAAGTACGAAAAGCTGTCTTCAGTATAACCTCCTTGGTTCTCAATTGACAATAACCTGTCCTCAAGTCAATCCTTGAAGACATCAACACTCTTTATAACAAGTCACCCAATTCGTCGATCTTTGACAATGAACACTTATCCTTAATTATCACTTGATTGAGTCGACTATAGTCGATGCATAATTGCAACAAACCATCTTTCTTTCTTTCTCACTAGCGAGATTGATGTTTCCCCTAGGTAATGCACTGATATTCATGGATTCCTCATTCATCAATCCTCACATCTGCACCATTGGTTCTATCAATTCGAGACAACAACAAGCGGTAAGAAGCCTTAGAAAATGGCTCGTTTCCGGGTGCCGGCTTGATCACAATTTCTATCTCTTTCTCTGATGATAGGCCTAACCATTCTTGTAGAAACACGTCCAAAAAATTTTGGACTACTGATGAGTCCTCAATTTTTCAGCTCTTCAATCTGACTTATTTATGGCAATCGTCAAGTAACCTAGGCAACCTCCGTCTAACAAACGGATTGCCTCAAGTGATGAGGTTAAGGAAGTCGAGGGTCTTTCTCAACTCCCAATCATTTCAACACTTGTACATGCTGACAAAATAAGCTGGATTACTCCACAATAACAATTTATCACCATAAGATGCTCTAAGAGTTAACTCTTTCCACCCTTGAGGATAAAGTTGTACACCAACAACCAATCAAATATAACTCCGATCGGTGGTTCTTTTTCTACAACCTTAACATACAACTGAAATTCCATAATTTCCTCCCCAACTCTCGAGGCACCATTCGGATAAAATCACTTCACAACATTCTTCCATTAATCGAAGTCTGGTCGGTTCCATTCCTATTTCTTTAGCCATCATAGTGGCATCCTATCGGTAATAAAGTGTTAGTGTTCTTTCGAACTTTAACGGCAGTCCTTCATCTGATGGCTATGTTGGCTACCATCACAGTATGTCCTAGCCATACTCAGACATAGGATTAATCCATGTATCCCTTCTGTACTTTTGGCACTCACTTGGTGAGTCTTCTATCTCATGTCAAGTGATAGGATGCATTCTTTCTTATATTGGAGATCTATTCCAAAAACTCCTGTGGTATTTTCTACGGCACACTCCTGCTGATCTTATCTATTGACCACGGTGGTGCTTGCGATTCCATTAGTGATAACGACAACTGCTGTTGTGATCTCATCAACCTTCTGAAACAGTGTCTTGCCAAGTGACCCTGTCGGTCACAATCAGAACAACCATCCGTCCTAAAATGGTATGGGGCCGATTCATATTGTCTTCCATAACACCCAATGTTCTAATTCAATGCGACTTGTCTAACCCGCCTTTCCTCCGGGTTGAAAAGAATATCTTTTTCTAGTCATAGACTCTTTCTCCAAACCGATTTCCATCTCTGTCTGACTAAATCTTACCCAAATGTGGTAGCTTGCTTCCTAATCACAATTCCAGGTTGGACCTCAGCAAGTGTGGCAACAACAGCAACTCGATCTTAGATTTACTGGCTCGACAAGCTCCTCGGAAAAACTTGCGCCTGAACGATCCCACTGGATCTAGGATCGCTCGATGCTACTACACTCTCAGTACCAACTTACGGTGGTACTCTTACACTTGCGCTGGCCTAAGCTGGCACTCTGCCACAACCACCTTGGGCACCAATCCTCGTCGGCGTTCTTTCCCGAGTCACAGAGGCTACCATCCTCTTACCAGGAGCCCTAAACTCCTGATCACTCATACTACAGGATTTTTATAGAAACTTGTTTTCCAATTCTAATATCACATTAGAATTTGAGTGACTCAAAAACAAGCTACCAATCAGCTATCACAGATATGCACCAACATGAATTTAAAGGTCTTTCCTACTACTATCCCATAGGTCATCGCACCTTATCACCCCAACTACAACCATGCTGTGATACCACAAAAAGGGGATGTCATACCCTGATCCTCAAAGTACGTGCTCATTCCTCCATGGTCGATCTATTAGCGATGTCCCAAGACACATCGCCAACCCATTCTCTTTTTAAATACACATGCGGAAGCATATATAAAATCCCCAGACAACAATTCAATGGGATAGGAAAGCAGGACTACAAATTTTGGAAAATTAAACCATACCTTTTATACATATCAGATCACTTTAGATACAAAACTACTCGATATTTACAAAGTCTAACAAAAGGCTTGATTCTCAAAATTAGTAGTTCTATACCCAACTACTCCGACTTGTCTACTGAGCTCTTTGGGTCCACCGGGATCCGGACGATACGACGGATCCTCTACCTTACCATCAGGGAGACCGGCCACATTCCCATCTAGAGCACGGGCAGCATCGATTACTTTTGCCGATATACCAAAGTTTGAGAGAGGGCCTATTCTAAGACCATAAGGGGTGGTGTGGAACCAGGCCCTGAATCTATTAGGCCTCTCTTGGTATGGAACTTCCAAAACCCAAACGGTTGTCACAACCATCTCATACGTCCAGTCACTCTTGGGGTTGGGGAAAACTATGATTTGCTCTATTATTCTTGTGGGACAACCGAGACGTCTAGGAGGAGTCTCCATATGTGAACTTGAAAATGTGGTCTTACAATGAGGTGAAACTATGTTTCAGCAAGTTCTACTCCCTAAGACTCGATTAGGAAACCAATACACTTTAGGATCACCTATGCATAACACGAGTCGAAGGACTTACCTTGGCCTCAGATTCCACTTGCAAATTAACACAGTTCAATAGGTACCCAAAATCATGGGTGACATTACTAAATTGGAAAATTCTCGTCAACCGACCCTAAACTGATTCTTCTGTCGTTTTGGTACCCCCTATGTCCGTATTTGAATCCTTGAGATTTTCACGATAATCGAGAGTCGCCAACGTGTCAAGTGGGTTCATTGTGGCTCGAAGAAAATCGACCACGAGTCATTTGCACTAAAAATTTCTGAAAACTACACGGTACCCTAGGTCACGCTAAAAAGCTTTTTTGAAAATAAACTAGCAGATTAACTGATGCAAAGAGGTAATTTACAGACTGGCACTACATAGTAATAAAGGGCTTTTCATTTGTATAACTTGATCTTATTAGCCACAAGATAGTATTGGCAACGTAGCTTGAAAGGTAATTAGCGATCTGAGTTCTTAAGGAAGCAATAGCTAATTAATATCTGTATGTTTTTCCACAGTCCTCCAAAATAGCTACTCTCATGTCATAAGTGCTAAAATAAAAATCAACCAAATGGGCACAACCAAATTTGCATTTATTTCATATCCAATAAAGGAAAATTAGAAAATTAAAGAAGATGCACATGAACACAGGCATTAGAAGCAAATAACTGGGCAAAAAGGAAGACTCTTTCTTAGGAACTCGAGTTCGGTATGCAACGAGATCAAGAAAACAAACAGAAGATTAAATAGAACATAGCTGGGAAGAAGAGTGGTTAGAATTGTCAAAGTAAAATAGGGGATCAAAGAGAAGGGGAATGGATGAAATCACCTTTCTATTGGAACTTAAACCAAACATTTTGTGGGCACCACAAGCAAAATTATATTAATCTGGAGAGATCAAAGGACAAGCTTCCACACAACAAAACCCCAAAGAATAACTCAATGCCACCACAAAAGGACAAGCTACAGAACAAAAGTTTGAAACGAAAAAGATTACAAACTTCATTCCCCCACAAACAAGAAAAGTGAAATCAACTTGATGCCAGCATTGCGAACTAGAAAAATATATGGATATGATGAAAAAAAAAAGTCTCCACAGAGCATAAACCAAACAAAAATAATAAAACCGTCGTTGAGAAAAACAAGAAAAATCTCTTCCACATCTTTTGAGGGAGAGATTCTTTCCTCTGACGTGTAGCGAAGACAAAGAGTTGTGTTCCAAGGGAAAGATACAACGGGCGACGAAGTACGAAGGAAGAAGAAAGGAAAAATGGGAGAAATGCAATCTTCACACGAGCACTTCCGTGAGGAAGAGTGAAATCCGATGAAGAAGCTTCGTGAGAGGAGAAACTGATCAGTATTACGATGTTGTTTTTAACTAGGGTAAAATGGGGATTCTAATTATTAAATGAGGGTCGGATAGGAAATAAGAAAAATTTCATTAACTCCCCTCTCAGCATTCCGAAAACGCTAGAATGTGAATGCTGCTCTGGAGGTGCATTGGCTCCAAGGCCTTTAAAGCCCATTGGAAATGCAATTGCATTTCTCTAAGGCTCTTCAAAAAATTTGTCAAATGCTATTTGCATTTGTGCAAGGTACTTTACAGCCCCAAAGCCAATTCCAAATGTTGAACCAAATAGGGCGCATTCTGTCTTTTTTATGGTAGCAAGCCAGCATCAAGTCTATTAACAACACTAGTATAATGGTGTGTTTGATACGATTTTTCCAGATAAATTATAGATTGAATAATATAAAAAATTATCAAATATGGGATTAATATCTGGATAAAGACTCAAATAATTTGGGGTAAAAGCCACCATAAACCCCAAATCATGCCAACTGTGACACATTTACTCTTTATATTTAACATTAAAAATCTCAAACTTATACTTATGTGACACATTTACCCAAAATTGCCAATTGTATCACATTCATCCCAAAATTTTTTTCGTGACACTAAAAATCTCAAACTTGTATTCGTGTGACACATTTACCTCCCAAAAAATTGGTGCCATGGAAAAGAGTTTGGAGTCTTTGGTATCACAAAAAAAAAAAAAAATGGAGTAGATGTGTCACATAAAAATAAATTTGGGATTTTTGGTATCACAGAAATAAGTTTGGAGTAAATATGCCATATAAGTAAAAGTCTGGGATTTTTGGTGTCAAAAAATAAAATCTATTTTGAATGTGTCACAATTGGTAAAGTTTGAGATTTTTTTATGATTTTTTCTCAATAACATATTCAGGCATTCGGTGAGATGGTATGTTTGGCCCACCATGGATATGATACATAAATTAATCATAAAAAGGAAAAAGGTAGAGAACGGATTTGTCTATTAAATTGACCAAATCCGTGCGCCTCTTAAATTTGGTCGTGTGATATCTCTGTGTTATATTTCTCTGCGTTAAAACTGTCGCAGCTTAGGACGTAGCTATGGTCGCAACTTTATGTTGTCGACTAGGTTTATCTATTTATTTATTTTCCCCAGCAGAGGCCATGTTAATTAGGTTTTATCGAACAGCATTTAGGTTTTCTTATATTCATTTGGTCTTTTATAATTATTATCATTGAATTTCAGCGCACTTTTTGTGGTCTGACCGTGGAACCACAGAGCAATCTCAATCAATCTCCGATCATTTGTGGTTCAGATAGGAGTCTTCGTCATAAAAAAAAAAGTCATAAATTATAAGCATTTTTAGGGGACTAGTCCCGCATTCGAGGTGGATCATCGTTGGCTAAGAAAGGAAAAAACTTGATCCCGTCAGACGCGCTCTGCAAAACCGGTTTTCTGCTGCAACCGAATGACATTAAAGGAAACTTATGGATGCAAAGTTGATGAAATTTACGATGATTAGGGAAAATTGCTGACACACATGTTAAAAAATTTACTAAGTGTAATGAGCAATTAGTTATTTTACTAACAATAGCATAAAATAAATTTCTGTTAATTTAGCTAGATTCCTATTTTTGTGTAATATTACAACCATGGGACTCAGAAAAAGAACTTGTGTCCTTTAAATAAAAATTGCAAAAGAATGTTTTATAGATAACTTACTATGAATGGGGATAATCACCTCGCGCTATAGAAAAGTTACAATCCATTAGGGAAGGTGAATTATTTTATTTTTATGAGGTATTACAAATCATAAGATCCATAGAACTTATGAAGGCAAAAGGGAAATTATGGATACGCACATCACTTTTGAAAGTATGTTTCCTCATGTATTCTAGAATAATAGAGAGTTCAAAGGCATGATTGATAGACCCTTTATTTTCAATACAACATTGGTGTAATGATATTTCGTTCAAATTTCAAATCGGCAAGGGACTAACAAAGAGTGATGTGATATGCTCTTTGAGCTTAGTCTTGGAGTGGGTGTAATGATCTCCGTTGGTGTATAACACATCGATCACCCGTGAGAGATTGAGAATCAGGGTGAGAACCAGCGTTGGGCCTGCGGTTGGACGAAGAAACTCTTCATTGATGTCCTTCCATGCATCAACAACTCGTTTATGGAGTTCCACCTCAGCTTCTTGCTCCGAGATGCGATTTTCTTTCATCAACAACTCCACCGAAGATGCTACGTGTCCCCTCTTTTGCTCAAACTATATTTCAACAACATTGGCGTCATCAGGTCAACATCATTTTCCAATTGAGTGGTGGTCAATCTAATTTTATTAGAGCATTTGAGGATGATTATTTTTTTATTATACCTTGTGAGAACTAATGTCATCCATGAACCTACATATGATTTGTGAAGCCCTCAAAATCTTGCAGTCACCGAGCAACCATTCAAAAGCATCTCTTGTAACCACATCGCCCATTCCTACAAGTGCTGTGATCGATAATGCTTCATATCCTGTCGTTAATAATGCAAGGGGCATGTATTCATCCAGTGTTGGTGTGTAGCTGGAATGGAACCATTTGGCTTCATGAAAGTACCCTTTCGCTTGCTTCTTCATCTAAGAAATTGAACATGAACAAGAATGTTGGGTTCCAAAGAAAAATGAAATTTGTGTTGGATGCATGTAAAATGTGCCGACGATGCTTACGGCTTCTTTTGCATAGGCAAGGCGGTATGATCTTCCTTTTATGGCCAGATCATTCCCAATTTCATCATAGAGATTGAGAAGCTCCTTATAATGAGCTTGCATGTACTCTGGTAGTCCATCCATGGCATCAACATCCCACCTGAATTCGAGTCCTTAAAATTGACACACTTACTCTACACATACTTGATCAAATTCAAAAGTTTGAGAAAAAGAATGCGGATGACGTACTTCTCAATTGCTTCGGTGTAGGGTACAAGTTCCTCCAATGTGCCATAGGCGTCATAAATATCGTCAAGAATGGAAATCAATCCAGTCACTCTGGTAAGTATATTTCTTGCCATTGCAAACTCCGGTTGGAAATATGCTCCCACCATCCAGAAGAACAACTCCGCAATCCTGTCTCTAGCAAATGGGAACTTCCTTGCAACATCTATATTCTTCCACCACCTATATTTATATGAATATGAGCATTATTGGAAGTACATTATCACATAGTTTAAACTCATCTTTTTGACTTGTAAAGGACTTTCAAAAGCACTATTTAGAAGGATAAATTGAAACCATATAAGTAAACCTTTGGAAAACACAACTAGAAAAAGCGGATGTTGTTAAAACATAATCTAAAGGCTAATTTTAGATTATACTATCATGTGAAGTTAGTTGACCTTGTAATCCCGCCGAGTTCCTTCTGGTGTTGCTCTTGCAGTAAGTTGAAATCTAGTTTAGCCAATGTGAGCAATACCTCGTCATGTGAAGGCTTTTCTTGGTAGAGTATAATATAATGCCTTGCCTCAAGTCTCGGCAAACCTTTGCGAAGTGGCTGCTTTAGGGCATGACTCACTTGTTTCGCAAGACTAGTGCTTACTTTCCTTTCATCAATTGATTCAAGGTGAGTTATAGCAAAAGGAAGTGCTTCTTCCAAAATAGCATCGCCATGGCCCCTTAAATGACAAGCTTCATATAGACTTAGCAATCCGCACACATCTGTGATGAGTGATTTCTTGAAGTTGCCTTCATTGTCCTTAAAATTGTTAAAAACCTCTGTGCAACCAAACAACATGGGCAAAAATAGGTAATCGATTAGAAATTAGGAAGGCGATACACCTAGCTAATGTCCTGGATTTTCTTTCACTTGTTCTCCTTAGATTTGAATGAGCAATAATAATTTTCCAAAGAAAGAATTTTATGGGTAACTTATTGGATTGGCTCACTTAGGTTAAGACTTACCTGATGAAATATTGAAACCTTGTTGTCGCAGCAATCGAAACATAAGAGCAACCATGTAAAGGTCATCTCCCTTAAAATCTCCATGGTCAAGTTGTGAGTAACTTTTGTGAATCCGTTCTAGTTGCTCGTCTATTTCTTGTTCAAAATGGTAGTCAATTCCCAAGCGTTGAATTTGATCAATCAAGTGAAGCATTTGTGAAGGCTTATCCACGGCATTAGTCACCATCTTCCTCACCTCTCCTTTCAATTCCTCAACTTGTTCCTCCACTCTTCCGAGGAATTTGAACTTCTGCACATATATAATATGCCATTGTAAATAGAAGCAAGCATGAGATACGTACATTTCAAAAGACTCAAAGGAAAGTAAAGTTACTGTGAAAAATAATAATCATGTTATCTTGGTTACAAACCCATGAAAAGATATGAAAACAAGGCAAATTGTGCATGCTCATCAATACGACGAGCATGTACTTTTAAAAAAGTGAATTAATGATAAAGACCAAATCACTTCATTTTGAAACTTCCGAAGAGACAAAATCTAACATTATTTTCTAAAATTGAATAATCGATGACCAAATCATTCCATTTAGGTGGAGTTATACAATTGATCTTTCTGAAGGAGGGACTGTTGCATACATCGGGTGCATATAATATAGTTTAAACACGACCATGTTTGGCATAATCAAACTCTTGAGTTAGGAAGAAATTAAACGTGACACACAGCGAGGGAACTTCCTAATGCGGCAGACCTAATTCAAATGATTTGGCAGCCAAAACGGTATTGATCAACTTCATTCATCAAGAGAATGAACTTCACTTCACTAGAAGAAGAAAAACCATGGTATAGCTCTTTCTTTTCTTCGTTGCTACCTTCTTCTTCCTTTTTAATCCAAGTAATGGGTTGGAAGCATGTAAGAACCTATTTTTATTTTCATTTTCCGAGGACGCCTGAGAACAACTCCTAGATCGATTAAGGATCACGCGTAGGAAACTGATAGGATAAGATAAGGTAACAGATTGATAGAGAAATTCGTAAACCTAGGTGGGATAGTCGAATCAATAAAGAGGATGGAGATCAAGACAAAAGCCGAATGCCCGAGAAAGCAAAGACAGATTAAAAGTCAAATCGAGTACGATTGTTTATTACTTCTCTTGAATGGACAATTGAATTACTGTGGAAATAATCAAGCCAACCATATAGTCATGCTGCTAAGACTTTGTCCTAAACCAAAGAAACTAGAACACTGTATCCGCATTCTCTTTCTCCCGCATGGGTAGGCTATGAGGAAAAAAGGTCCACGAGGAACAAAACTTTTTTCTCACTCAACCCCGGACGAAAGGCTATGAAAAATTTAAATTTTGGCTACGTTTGTATCATCGAAAATTTAATAATAAAGGAAATTATTTTCCATGAAATGGTTAGTTTTCACTTGTTAAGTGGTTTAGGGAAAGCGACTTCTTTCTAGTCAAAGGAAAAATTGTTTTCACTCAATTTAAATTTGTCATTTTTAATTCATGAAAAATGATTTTTCATAGATCAATCAGATTTCTGTCCTCCAAATACTGAAAAGTTGGAAAACATTCTCCCGTAAACAGGTTTTTTTTTTTTTTCCGAACTAACGAACCCTTAGATCTCTGACGCTATCAATTATCGCAAACACAAAGAATTTCATTAAGTCAGCAAAATGCAATTGCAAGAAAACGGAGGAAGTAGACATAAAGAAGGATTACTAACCGTTGAGTAGGAGGGGGAAGCGTATTTGATGAAGTGATCGCCCCATACGCTCTCATGATATTCGGCCAACGGGCGTTCGACCCTGCCGCTTCTCCCTTTACTCGGAGAAGAAGATGGAATTGCCGAAACCTGAACCGACATGCTCCACACTAGTTTCGTCTTTCGTCTGTGGATGTCGAACGAATACGCGAATTGAAGACTGAGGAGAGGATTTCGCTGCGTTGCAGAACATCAACACTCGATGGGTATTTATAGGCAACATGTTCATAGCCACCTCGTCACTCATGTCTGAGTAAAGAAGGACTACCCTAAGATTTAAGGTGAGTGATATCGAAAGCAAGCGTTTCGGTGAGAAGCTATTTTTCATTAACAACCTTCAATTATGAACAAATTTCAAACTAATAGGAAAAATTATAAATAAGGGCTTGAAATACCCTTATTTTTTCAAATAATGGCTTGAGACAGACCTTGTGTTAAATAAGAATCTGAAGTGCCCTCATTTTCTCAAATAAGAGCCTAAAGTAGTTATGACTATTTCAAAAAGGGTCTAACTTTGCCGCCAATCGGGGCATTTTTGTCAAAAGAAAATTTTAACCAAAATTTTAGTTGAAATATATTAAATATTAATAAAGATAATTAAAAAAAAAAAAGAAGCAAAAATACAAGTGAGAGGACTGGCTACCCTTCCAATAGGGGCAACGGCACTTTGCTCTTGTTGACCAAAGGCAAGGGTATGCGGCCCTCATCAGAATCACAAGAGTGCGGTAACCCTCTCCCATAGCTAGGTGAGGGTTGTCGACCCTTGCCCCAATCTAGGGCGAGGGTTGTTGGCCCTTACCCGTCTACGACGAGGGTCAATGGCACTCGTGCAAATTTGACGGGCTACAAATCCTACATGAGGCTGGCGACCTTCGCCCAAATTTAGGAGAGGGTCCCCGCCCTCTCCTAGTTTTGGCAAGGGTCACTAGCCCTCGTTGAGGCGCCAGCAACTCTATTGACCATCATCGACACCCCACCAAGATGAGGCCACAACCATAGGTGAAGAGCCTGTGAATTTTTATTTCTTTTTTGAGTTTTTTTTTAAGAAAAAGAAAAAAGAAAGAAAAAGCGAAAAAAGGATAGAAAATAAAAAACAAAAATGTCTTTGAGGTCGAGTTCTTCTTTGAAACCGACATAACTACTTATGTCTCTTATTTGAGAAAACGATGATACTTTATACCCTTATTTGAAATAAGATCTAACTCCATGCCTTTATTTAAAAAAGTAATAGTATTTTGAGTCCTTATTTGAAATTTTTCCAAACTAATATAACAAATTCTATGACATTGCTTGTTTTTGTGTTTCCCGGAAGCTTCCATTGTAAACGAATCCAGCTTTTTAAGTCACCCCCAAGGGCACGAGAATGAGGACAACTGAGTGCAATAGCTTAGTGATAATGACGGCACACTATTTTTAATGAGGTCATACCTTCGAGTTGTTTCCTGAACCAATGGGGTTGCGATGACAGGCTGTACATCTATAAGTGACTTGTATTAAACAAGTGGTAATGGCGTAAGATCCCTTATAGAAATGTGCTCAAACCCATGCATCCCAGGGACACTCACTTTTAAAATGATCCCCAAAAATATATATTATATGTTTGGCCAGAGTTACTCTTGTTATAAGAGGAAGGAGTCCCTTCAATGTCAGTCAATTTTCCTAAATGTACATATTTTCGATGGTCATGACAGCTTTTTCTTACTTAACTAGATGGCTCGTGCACCATTCTAAACTCATCCTTTGAAATTCAAAATGAAAATAGCTGTTCGAAAGCTTAATTTATTTCTAAAATCTAGGATTCCCGAGCAGCTCCTATGTCTTGTACAGGGTGCCTTGATCCTCTTACCAACTAAAAAGTGACACTCTTCTGGTAACAACAACCAGCATTTAGTACAAACATTAGTTATACGGTCATACCTAGAGTTCCTAAAAATTAATGACATGATTTACAACCGGTTTTGTACCACATGTGAAAGGAGAGTTGTCGGTAACAACTAACATTTAATACGCATGGGTTAAAGTCCTCTCTTAGAGTTCCTAAAATAGACTAGCAAACTGATCTTGACATGATTATAGAAATCTATCTGTACCTTCTTAGGGAAGGAGGGTTCTTAGGAGGGACTGTCATGCTTCCAAGAACTCTCCCTCCACTTGGTTCTATTCTTCTCTTAACAATTCTCTCTCCCTCCACTTGTGAATTTGAAAATACTGGTATTGATTCAACTTACAGATATTTTCAGATTCATAACTCATAAGCTCACATATTAATATGAGGAAAATAATCCGGCATATCGAATTTCAATTAAAAAGATTTTTAACACATAAATTTACAAGTTTAACATATTCGATTCAACCAACTGATAAATTACATACAATTATGGCCTTGCTCTGGCGCCCACAATATTAGTAGTTATAATTAATCGGGGATGCTACTCAATTCAGTTCCTAAAGAAATAAATGAGATAGTCCAAATAACTTTCGTATCGGTTCAATCTAAAGTGAAAGTAGACAAACATGGGATTATACATAAAGAATTATTTTTACAAATCACCATAAATACATAGAAAAATCATGAGATAATTTTTAAAAATTTTCTTCATTGATAACATAAAAGAAAGGCCAGATGGTTTTGAGACTATCAAATTTAACAAGCCCTACGACCTTAAATTTGACGCAAGGTGGTTAGAGAGTACAAAAGTTTGAGAGCCGCCTTTCCTTGATTTAATCGAATAAACATCAACCGAATTTCAAGTGGAGATTAGAGTACCTGCTAAGATTAGATGATCCTAAGATGATCCAAAAATTTTTTACATCATTTTCATTGATGTGCTCATCGACAATCGCTCTATTAGAGATAATGAGTCTCTTGAACTTGCAAAATAAAAATTATGCACAAGAGGGTTAGATTTAAATTGATTGAGAATTGTAAGCTATGTTAAAACTATTGAAATTTTAAGAAAGTTTCATGAAAGGATATGTTTTAAAGTTCCTTCAAGCCATATGATGGTACGGGAAAATTGTTGAAAATAGTAGTCGTAATTGATAAATATTAGTAATTACATGCACCTGAGAACCTAGGAGAAGCGACAGGGATTTTACTTTGCTTTTCACTCTTTCGCTTTTCCTTTTTTAAGTTTGAATTTTTTTTTTGGTAAAATAACATTTAAAGTTTGACTTTCACGTAATAAGGAGCACTTTCCACCCTTAAGAAATCCAGTGATTAACATGTAAAGTTATCCGGCGTTTTATTTTAGAACCTTCTGGAGTGGATTTTTTTATTTTAAAAAATTCTGGAGGGAAGGCAAAAGAAATATTTAATTTTTTTTTTTATAATCCATGCTATAATTAACGCAACACAGACAAACTAAGCTATAAGGTGGTAAACCTATGTATATGATAAGGTCCAGACTAAGATTTAAGGTTGGTTAAACTGAAAGTAAACGCTTCATCAAGAAACTCTTTTCCATCGACAACCTTCAATTTTTTACCAGCTTCCAAACGGAATTTGTAGTTTTTGTGACATTGATGGTTTTTGTGTTTCACGAAAGCTTCCATCGTAGCCAAATCTAGCTTTTTTAGTCACACTCATTAATAAGATAATAAAGACCGCTGAGCATGGTAGTCCAATGATAATAGGGTCATATTATATTATATTTTAGGGTTAATACCTTAAAAAACCCCAAACTGGTACACTTGTGACAAATTTACCCCAAACTATTTTTTTGACCATAAAAACCCTAAACTGGTAAACTTGTGACAAATTTACCCCGACCGATTATAGAAAATCATAAACTGGTACATTTATGACAAATTTACCCCAAACTAATTTATTCGACTGCAAAAAACCCTAAACTGGTAAATTTGTGACAAATGTACCCTATGCTAAATTAGATTAATACCACAAAAAAATCATAAAAATTGTAAACTGTGACAAACGAACGTAAAATCCTAAATTGGTATCGGTTAAGCGTCACGTGTCATTTAACTTAATAATTTGAGAATAAAATTTAACGAAAACTAACCTAGGGTAAATTTGTCACAAGTGTACCAGTTTAGGATAAATTTGTCAAAAGTATACCAATTTGGGGTTTTTGGTGGTCAAAAAAATAGTTTGGGGTAAATTTGTCACAAGTGTACCAGTTTGGGGTTTTTAGGATATTATCCCTATATTTTATGATGTCATAGTTCGAACAATGTCTCCCAATAGTTGGCCTATCTTGAAAATTCTAAACTAATTGTACAATAAGCCAATTTAGTCGTAGACCTTTTAATTTTGCCCATTTAGTTTTAAATCTATGAGTTAATGACAAAAAAAAAATCTAAAGTAATATACATGTGACATATTTATCTTAAACTATTTTTTTGACCGCCAAAAATCTCAAACAGTTATACCAGTAATAAATTTATCCTCCATTAGTTTCCGTTAAATTCTACAAACAAATTGTTCGGTTGAATGATGCGTAACAATTACCAGTTTGTACCACCGCCCGCGGTGGCGCGGTAAGCCAGCTCTCTACCCCTCACGAAGGGGAGGAGTTCGAATCCCGGAGATGTCGCATTCACATGACTCATCCGCGGTTGGGTTGTGGTGGTGGCTTAGTCCGCCCGGGTTTACGCCGCCGGCGCCGGCCGTACGGTGGTTCCGGGTCACCAAAAAAAAAAAAAAACAATTACCAGTTTGTGGTTTTTTTTTTCTATATTAATCCAATTTAACATAAATTAATCCAAGGTAAATTTGTAACAAACGCAGCAATTTGAAATTTTTTGTGGTTAAAAAATTAGTTTGAGGATAATTTGTTCTGATGTACTAATTTGAGATTCTTCATGATATTATATCTAAATCTTTTAATAATATGCCAATTTAGCGCTAAACTTTTTTACTATTTGCCAAAATAGTCCTTCCGACCAATTGTCCAAATAAAATGTTTAGGACTAAATCGGCAAAATTTCAAAAAGCTTAGGACTAAATTGATACCATTAAAAAGTCCATGACTAAATTGTCAAATTATCAAAAGATTTAGGATTAAATTGACACAAGTGAAATGTTTAAGCTTGAATTAGCCATTGTATAATAAGTTTAGAACCTTTTAGAGAATAATCCTCTAGCAATTCGTGTTCTAGGATATTGCCACTAGTGATTATCTCGACATATCTGATGCTGGATGTGAATAACTTTTCTGCTTTATAAGTTCATGCAAGATGTTATTGATTCTCATAGAACAGAATGAGGAATCCCATCGAATCCCTTCAAATTCCGGCGTTTGTTGCATGATTTGTCAATTAACCATTTAGCGCGATATGCATGGTACCGGAAAATTTGCTTTCTACATTACGGCGCAAGCAGGCCTTAAAGAAACAATTATGCCTTTCTTGTGGCTGGTGGAAGCGGAGTGCAGAATACATCCTTAGGGACGGCTCCCATCAAAGGCGTCGTCCTGGTGTTTGCTTCAGGACGGAAGATATCAGTTAGTGCTTTGACCTATCATCAAAATATTTCAATAAAGTAATACTCTTTGCTATATCTTTCCTGTGAGAATTACGCATATGGTGCAAAGAGAGAACAACAATGACAAGGATACTCCAAGTTTTCCCTAAAAATCATGTTTTGAGTGTCGAGACAAGACTGCATTTTGTTGTTTGAATATATTTTCAAATGTCTCGTATTCTTTGGCATATGAGTTTCTTTGCAAGGATGGATTTGGAAGGAGCTGGGGGAAGCCTTGCCCCTCCAAACATCTCTGGGTCCATCTCCTTTATTTGGACCTCACGTCGTTTTTCTCTACCTAACTTAGCTTTTGAGTAGGAATCATTGCGTTGGACGAGTTAGGCCGGAACAAATAAATAAAAACCACTATTTTTAGCCGAATTGACCGATTTACCCCTATAAACTAACGGGTCAAAGCACTTGCCGACATCTTCCGTTGGATCCATAGCCAACATCTTAGCCCCCGTCTCTCCAGTATAATCTGTAACTTACTCCCAATAATATTAACCAAATCCATTTTTCTCCGAAACAACTAAGAAGTCAGCTCGTTTGGCAAATTTGAGAATATGATTCTCCAATGAAGTCGCTTTATCATCCATGGTAGTGAAAGGGGAAAAATCAAACTATTGAGTAGCTTTATGTGCACACAAATTATATTATACAACTCCTTTAGAAAGCGAGACTTCCCTTCAAGCCTCAAATCTAGGAGTGTCGTTGTTGTTCCTTTTTTTTTTTTTTTTTTTTTTTTTTCCTAAAGTGGCGAATGGCTCAACTCTTTGGATGTAATGTAGAGCCCTCCAGGGTAAGGTTAACCCTAGCCAAATGCTCAATCCATGGCGTCAGATGTTGATGTCTTATGATCTTTCGACGATAGATTTGTGAAGGCAATTTAGTCAACATAACTAACAAGTCGTGGAAGTAGAGTCGCTATAAACAAATTATAGCATGTTTGGTAGGGTCGGTATACCCCTTGAAGCAGTGAAGTTTGCACTATTCTCGATAAATGAAGCAAGGATATCGAAAAGCAAATGTCGTACAAGCTAGGAGTTCAATTATAGACAATTTTAGTCGGCAGTCATTGATGTTGTCGTTTACATTGATTATTCAATGTAATACAACGATGTTAATATAAATAATTTTTTGAATTTTTTAAGCCTTTCCTTTCCTTTTCTTTTTTTTTGGATGCGTTGCCGACATCACCGCATTTCAGTAATGAAGAAGAAACAGAAGAAAAGAAACTAAAAAATAAATTATAAAAAAAAATCATCAAATTGTAAAAAGAAATTATAAAGATTATCTACATCGGTGTCAATGATCTTGCCATATCATATAAGACAGTCAATATTCACATTAGTGATTTTCAGTCAAAATTAGGTAGAAAGATGACATTATCATGTCGTCGAAAAGTTAATTTAATTAAATTGAAAAGTTTAAAACTGAATTGACGCTTATGCTATAGGTTCAGGACCTCTTTGATAATTATCCTAAAAATTGGATATAAGAAATATGAGAAATTGTTTTATCCAATCCTATTCGAGTTTGGGACACTGAGGTGCCAAAACTTGGCACGGAGAGATACGTACGTGCCAAAATTTTGGAAAGATACACTTAAGTGCCGGTTTCGGAGTAAAGTGAAACACTTAAGTGCTACTCCAGCCAAAATCAGACCAAATGGCTGATGTGGCAATTTTCCGGCGAGTTGGGTGCAAAACGGCGTCGTTTTGCTCGCTGACGTGGCGAGAAAATGCAAAAACGACGTCGTTTTGTGTTTGATGTGTAAATAATTAATATAAAAATTAATTAAATTAAATTAAAACTTAATTTTATTTAAAATATTCTAAAAATTAAAAAACTTAAAATTAAAAAACCTAAAATTAAAAAAACCTAAAAATTAAAAAACCTAAAATTTAAAAAAAAAATGGGGGGGGGGGGGGAGCCAAAGGGGGTAGGCGGGGCTGAGCCCCTGCCGCCCCGCCTCCCGGTCATTGCGGGAATGGCCGGCAATGGAGGGGGAGGGTCGGCGAGGGTCGCCGGCTCCCGGCCGATAGGCGGCGAGGGGCGCGAGCTCTCACCGGATCGCGGCGGGTCGCGACCCTCGCCGTAGATCTAGGCGAGGGTTCGCGGGCCCTCGCCGCCTCCCCACCGTCACCGGGAAGGGCCAGCGACGGTGGGGGGAGCATCGGCCGTGGTCGTTAGGCCCTGGCTAGGGGCCGGTGACGCCGGCCGACCGGCGGCGAGGGCTCGAGAGTCCTCGCCCAAATCGGGGTGAGGGTTGCGGCCCTCACTACCGGTCGGCTGGGGGCCGGTGACCCCGGCCGACCCTCCCCCCTCCATCGCCGACCCTTCCCGACAGTGGCGAGGGCTTAGCCCTCAATCGCCCCTTCGGCTCCCCCCACCCCCCTTTTTAAATTTTAGATTTTTTATTTTTTAGGTTTTTTAATTTTAAGTTTTTTAATTGTTAGAATATTTTAAATAAATTTAAGTTTAAATTAAATTTAATTAATTTTTATATTAATTATTTACACATCAAACACAAAACGACATCGTTTTTGCATTTTCTCGCCACGTCGGCGGAAGCAAAACGATCTTTGTTTTGCACCCAACTCATTTGGAAAATTGCCATGTCGCAATTTGGCCGGATTTTGGCCGAAGTGATATTTAAGTGTTCCACTTTACTCGAAACCGACACTTAAGTATACATTTTTGAAGTTTTGGCACTTAAGTGTCTCTCCATGCCAAGTTTTAGCACTTGGGCTGTTCTTCTGCCAATACTATTCTATTGCATCTGATTTGGTTCCTTGACGACCAAACAAAAGGTGAGCTGTTGTTGATGAACCAACATTTTATCCCCATATGCATTGCTTGCTTTATTTCTGATCAGACGTGAGAAAGAAGGAAAAAACACAAGGCTACCTGTGTAAACCATGGGGGAGAAGCGAACGCCATGGTCACCTTTTTCGGTTCATAAGCTCTGATTCTGAGCAGTGTTGGGATTTACTAAATTGAGTTCGCCAGGGTGGTCGAGTTTAGGTAAATCCACTCATGAAACACCTAATTAACCTCATTCATGCGTTAAACTCGCATTGTGCTTGGGCTCAAGTGGACGTAATTAGAATCTAATTGCCACTTGTTTATGGCATTGAGGGTAACGTGGAGTTACTCACTACCTTAAAAATTCATCTTAAAGTGTGCTTCTTTCAAAAAAGGTTTCATAATAAAAGAAAATATTTTTTTAAATATTTTTCAGAAAAATGCTTTCCCTTTTTCATGTTAATGATTTATTCCACTAACTTTAAGTATGCATATTTTCTTCAACCATAAACGATTTTCTATTAACTAATCATTTTGGGGAAAAGTACAAAAAAGATCATAAACATATTGTAATTGTGTCAATTTAGTCCCAAACATTTTCATAATTTACTAATTAAGTCATTGCAACCAATTTTGACTTGACCAATTTTGACTAGACATTGCCAACATGGACACCAAATGTCTTACTTGGCACAATTGACCATGGCATGAATTTACAATTTTTTTTTAAATGAATTTTTTTATCCCTTTTATTTTGTTTTCTTTCATTTTGACCCTTGCCGAACACTTGGCAAGGGCCAACATGCCCTCGTCGGCCATTGGTGAGCCTCATAGCATGCCGAGGCCCGTCTCAATGAGGCCAAGATGGCCTTGAGCAAGGCCATCGCCGCCTCACCAGTCATGAGCAAGGGTCCAAAGGCCATCACCTTAGCGAGGGCCTAGTTGAGGGCCACAAACATCGCCAACAGGTGGTGAGGTCTTGAAGGCCCTCACCCAGTGGCCAACTCACAAGCCAAACGAAAGAAAAAAAATAAAAAAGGAAAGAATATAACCAAAAGAATTAATAATTTTAAATAATAATTTCCACGTCCGCATAAGCCATGCCACATAGGATGGTCATTGTCCATGTCGGCAATTTATGATCAAGATTGATTAAATAGACTCAATTGATAAAATTTGGTTTATGTTAGCCATCTTATTCTCCTAAACGGATCTTCCTCCTTCAGAGTCGACCTCTCCAAACTCTGCAGTGTCTCCATGAACTTAGATGACTCATTAATCTTATCAATTGGATATCTCAAAATGGCAACCTGGCTTTGATAAAGCCAGTGGTTGGTGTCCCTTGAAAAACAAATTGGATTGACTAAGCAAGCATTGCGAAACATTGGATCAACATCACCAAGTAACAAGATCATAAAGTGCAAAAGCCTGACGCAAGCTGCGTACGAAGTCCCAGTCATTGAATCAGAAGATACATGTTGCTTCAAGTCCTAAAACCACCAATGCAAGGCAATGTGAATAAATCCCTCCCACCTGCGTCAAAGTGAAGCTGTTAATTGGATGTCAGAAATCTTCACCTACAAGTACATTTTGAAGACCCCATTTACCATTCACCAACAAAAGACAAGGATTTCTTGTCAACTTAAACAAAAGACAAGGATTATTCATTATGTGATATGGACTGACAAAGACTCCAAGACCTGACTTGTAACATAATTGAATGAACAACAACAGGCTAGGCCAACAAGGTGACATGCAGAAACTGTTTTTCAGGTTAGGAGAAGAGTTTATCAGTGCAGACTGCTAGAGGTCACCCTGAAGTCGTTTCATTATAAATTGATTTTCTCTTTTGATCCCTAATGCAGACAGATAGGACATGTTAAGAGCATAATAATCATTTGCAATGTGTATTCGGACTTCTATCATCAAGTTAAGCGTCCCTCTCCTCATAAATCTCAAGTTATTGGAAAAGAAAGATATGATCTTTGCTGCAGATGCTTAGCGTAATAGCCACTTTAAAAATTAACAACCTATTAGAAAATGACTGGGCTCGTCAGTTAATTGACAAAATATTATGAGTAATAATATCTTAAGGCAAAACACAGATTCTCTTCTCAACAAACAAGCAATCCAATTTGGTAAATTAAGCGCTAACATGGCCGCATGCATTGCATGTCCAGAAGGACAACTTCACTGAAATTCAACCTTCATTGATGGCAAATGCAGATTTCATACCCAAGATAATCATGCAACAGAAGGAACAACAAGCTTGGGGAACACAGGCAAATGAATAATATCGAATTTACAAGATTGAATCAAGAGAATATCCTCATCTCTGCAAATATAAACACCGCATTCAATATTCACTCAACTTTACCAGATAACTTTTATCAACAGTTGTAATGCTTAACGCAGCATAGTATAGCTTCCTGGAAAAAAAATTTGTTCTTTAAGTTACCAACCCAATGTTACATGGAAAGTCTTAAAAGTAAAATTGCTTACCATCAATAATGCATCTACACGATGTTATATCATCACTATTTCAAAGATGCAAATATCTTTGCAAAGCAGGTTTCTCCATAACTCGAAAAGAGCCATATTATTGGTGATTCATGGATAAGCTACCCATCAAACTAGATAAAGGCATAAGCAGGCTAAGACGAAGAGATTGGCACATATGGTACTTAGTCCATCATGAATTTCAAAGTCACGAAAGTTTTGGTTAAAATTTCATAATGGCTTATGAAAAGAGTAATGCACACTCTACACAATAATGATAAATGTAAGAGAAAAAGGATAAAGGACTTCTCATTTAATTAAAGAAAAACCATGCAAACAAGCACTTACTCAAATGGAGCTTCAGCCTCAATGGCAAGTGTTAGGTGTAAGGAAAGACCAGCAGAATCTTTTTGTACATCATTAGTAGAATGAGCCTTGTGAACATAACCTCTGGGAATGTGCAATATATGTCCTTCCTTTAGCAGAATTTGCGTGCGTGCATGCATTTGGTACAGTATCAACATTTGAACTGTGGGAGCCATCCAGAGGTTCATATAAACGAGGTAAAAGCTTATTTCTTGGAGAGGACATTGTCCACTGTTTCATTCCCATAAGTTGACACACAAGAACTCAATGATCATCGTAGTGCCGTGCCAACCCCTGAGAATTGCGTGGTGTCAAGTAAAGATTGGCACCTACAGACGGTTGACCAAACGAAGATGCTAAGCCTTCAGTGATAGCAGTGATGGACTTAAAGTGGAACTCCATACCACGCATGGCCACTGTATAACCATCTTTGTAAGCTTCATCACATCTGAATATATATCATCAAAGCTAAGCACATGAGGAGACTGGGTGCAAGAACACAAGCTCTCGAGGAAAAGATGTTTCTCAGTGTTGGAAAGCCTCTCTGCTTTTAGTACCCTTACATCCTGCTGGTAGATTATGGGCATACTCAAGCTATCTCTCTCATTTTTAGGAAATTGAAGATGTCCAACTCATCAGGAGCAATAGGTGGGCAGGAGACCGCACAATGGAAGACAGAAGAGAGAAGATGGTGGACATCTTTAGGATTAATGGAATTCAAAAAAGAGTTAAATATATCATCCACAGCCCTTGAGGTCCTGCTTATGAGAAAAGGTGATAATTCCCAATAGCCTGCTATAAAATCTTCAAAACTAGACTGTGGTAACCCAAAAATGCTTCTTCTGATTTGATCAATTGGCAGAAAAGTGGTACGTAGGAATCTGATCGAAAGTCTGAAAATGCTCTCTGCCAGATCATTCACCCTCATATTGCTCGACAAGTCTTTTCGCTGGCTGCACACCATAGAGTTGTACATTCGAGGATGCAGTTTAGTCCACAGCTCTCTCAAAAGGAACAAGAAACTTTCAGAGAGCTCAGATGGAACTCTTTCCAATTGCTTGATATTGCAGGAGTTAACAAGTACAATAACAGCATCAAGAAGTGAAACAGGAAGTTCATGTTCCTTTGCAGCTGTGATGTGACTCCTATTGAATCCATTGTCCACTGGGAATAATGCGACGGAATCCACAAAACATTGGGCCACCTGAAGTTAGCAACCCCTAGAGGATATGATGAGTCAAGCTGATGATAGACAAGGACATTGGCAATTAAATGTGTATTTAGTTAGAATAAGCCTACATTAGCTATTAAATTCAAGCAAGAAACTAAACCGCGGAACGTAAGAAGAACAATTCTCAGCCATATTCGACTAAACAGCTAAAGTAACAACAGTACCAAAACTTTTCCCCAGCTTTGCCATATTATATCTACAAGTTCTTGAGTCAACCACAAGAGTTTTTTCATATATTCAAGTGATAGGGCGTGAACAGCAAACGAGATGGGAGATTGTAATTTCATGGATGTTCCCCACAAAGCCCATGCACAGATCATTTAAACCAGTTCATAATAATATGATTCACAATTAAACCAGGAGCTTTTTCAATCCATATAGAACATACATTATTATTATTATATAACTGCACATAACATGCTCACATATACAAACAATAAGCCACTTGCAGGCAAATTGCATAATTAGCTGCAGCTTGATGAAAGAGTGTCATTACATCGAAAAGTAAATGTAAGTATACATCCAAGACCTTGTCAACAATAGACTATGTTTGAAAAAATGGGCTTGCCTTTCTCATCCGACATCCCCTCTCAATCAAAGGAAAGACACCAATATAGCAATATGCATATAAACCATCAATAGACTTCATGCATCGTGTAATTATTCATAAATCATAACTTCCCATGAAATTTACTTAAAATGCCATTTCAAAGAAACATCCGATGAGTCTGACAAAAGGCCCTAGGTCATTAATGACAAACGTTTTATTTGCTTAACATCATAAAGAAGAGAAAGTTAGCAGTAGTTGACATCTGAAGCTTGATAAGGGGATAGATAATAGTGTACCTATGCATCTCAACCAGTGAAAGCTTGCCCGAATGAATCATTTTAAACAAGGATAAAGAGATCTTACTCTTTTATCTTATGCATAAGCAGACTACACAAAATGTAGAATAAAGCATCTAGGAAATTGTCCTGTTCCATCAATTCTATCACATCAGTCATAACAACCATATTCCATCAGTGCATCTTAGAATACACAGAGATCTAGCATAGTAGCGATTGTTGAGTTAGTAAGTCTTCATAAATTTGATGCACCGAGGCCTACATTATGATTAAGCTCTACGGATTACATTTTCTTTGTTTCGCAGCTGTAATGATAGCCAAAAACATTGAAATGATGCTGTATGAGCTAGCAGCATTGGTTGCCATAATAAAGTTTACCTAACGTCTGGTCAAAAAAACTCGAAAAGCCCTAAATCAATATAAGCATCTCGTGAGACATTCATCCTCTAAATGAAGCACGTAAAAACTCATCCTCGAATGGAAAAAGACCCATAAAACCACCCAAAATCCACATTTCCTCCACAAATAAATGATCAGTTGCATTGCAAAGCCTAATGGTACAATCATGCTCCTTAACAAACATACAACTAAAAAGGTAGAACAGAGGAGAGAAATAAAAGAGGAAAAACTCACATGAGAGTCTCCAAAGCAGAATGATCAAGAAGCCTCTGCCGCCCGACCAAACTAGTCGACAAATCCAAAACGGCACGGCACGCACTCAATTTGACTCTCCTAATCGAACTCCTCAAACCCGATACCAGGCTTTCCAAAATTTCTGCATCCGAGGCGATTCGTTGGTTCATATCGAACGAACAGAGCGAAGCCATTCCTACAACCTTAGCACAAAGACAGGCGATATCCGGATTGCTGTCAAGCACATTCAATCAAACGTCAAGCATATATATCCATGTCAAGTTACCCTTAAAGATAACCTCGCAGAGTGATCATGTGTGCTTGAGAAACAGAGAGAGAGAGCTCACTTGGATTTGAGCAGTACAGGAAGCACGGAGAAGAGGGCAGCGAGGGGTATCTTCCGAAAGCTGGGAACTGGGTCGTCCGATTTCGAGAGAAAAGAGAGAACTTTCCGCAAGCATCGCATGACCAACGACGAGGAAGGAAGTGGGTCAGAGCGGCCTCGGCCTCCCGCGTTGATCTTGGAGACGGAAGCTAGAAGCAAACACAGAGCGGTGTCTGCATCGGCCGATCCTAGCGGAGCGGAGCGACATAATTCGGAGTCCCTTCTCCTTGTCCTCTTTCTCTTTCTTTGCTGGGTCTCCTCCATATTTTCTCTGCACCGATGGGAAGCTCCTTCAAGCTCAGGGACTTCCGTTCGCCTGCACAATCTCAGTTCTCCGAGGCTTTAAAGTGATGACAATTTACAAACGGAGAGAATTATATAAATGGCCACTAAACTTTAATTTATTATGCAATGTGTTTTTAAACTTTTGATTTGTGTGATATAATCCGTATATATTAGCTCAATATGCAATGATGTTGCTTAACATTTAATTGATTTAGGAATTGCATTGAACAAATTAAAAGCTTAGGATGATATTACAATTAAATCGGAGTTAAGCAATTATATTGAAGAAATTAAAAGTTTATTGACAACATTGCTCCCCCTTACCATAGAGAGAACCAAATGAGAATGAGAATTTTCCCTCAAAAAATTACCATTATTAGATGAAAATGCCTTCGACTATGTGATCGAAGCTCGCCAACCAATGAAAATTTGGGCAGCCGACAAGCTCAGCCTAGTAACAACCACTTCCCCTTGATCTCTCTTGAATTCCTTCTATTTAAATACACTCTTTTAGGTCCCACCTCCTATCTTTTTTGTGGCAACAAGCCAGCATCTTGTCCATAACTACACCAGTATAAGGGTGTGTATGATATTATTTTTCCGAATAAATTATAGACTGAATAATATAAAAAATTATCATAATCAATGTTGGAAAAATCCTCATAAAATATGGGATAATTCCAAAAAGATTTGTATAGAGACTCAAATAATTTAGGATAAAAACCACAGAAAAAACTTCAAACTATGTCTATCTTGATATATTTACCCTAATTTTTTTGGTGACACTAAGAACTCTAAACTTGTACATATATAACATATTTACTCCAAAATTTTTAAAATACAAAAAGTTTTAAACTTATACTTATGTGACACATTTATTCTAAATTTGCCAATTGTGATATATTTACTCCAATTTTTTTTGTAACGTGAAAAATCCCAAATTTGTATTCATGTGACCCATTTACCCCAAAAATTTGGTGTCATAGAATAATTTTGGGGTTTTTGGTGTAAAAAAAAAAAAATTGAGGCAAATGTGTTTTTTTCCAATAACTTATTTAGGCAGTAGGGTGAGATATTTGCTTAGCCCCCTTGGATATGATACATGAATTAAAAGTAAAATGGAAAAAGTGGGGAAAGGATTTGTCTATTAAAGCTTTGTTTGTAAGAATCGACAAAATAGTAAAAATTTCTATTATTTTGTTTACGGGAGTAGTCTTGGAACAAAATCGTGTTTGGTAAAAATTTTGTTCCTAGAAACAAATTTTTATATTTTTGTTCCCGGAAGTAGATTTGGAATAGAATTAAGAATAAAAAGAAAAGAAATTGATTCTTGTTCTCGAGAACAATTCTAGAATCAAGCTCATATTTTCTCTTTTTATTTTATTTTTCTTGTTCTTCTTCCCTTTTCTTTTTCTTCATCTACTGCCACTGCCGCAGTTGTTGTTTGCCGTCGTCCACTATCCGCCGCCCACCGCCACTAGTCGCTGGCAACCGGTCCTGCGAGCTCATCAGGCTAGGGCGAGGTTCGGCGAGCTTGCCTAGCCTTGGCGAGGGCAAGCCTCGCTGGGGAGGGGCGAGGCTCGCCGGTGGCGGGGCGGGCCTCGCCGAGGGCTAGTGACACTCTAGTGAGGTCGCCAGCCACTTGAAGAAGAAGAATATGAGAGAGAAAGGGGAAAAAAAAAGAAAAAAAATGAAAAAAGTAATAAAATTATTTAAAAATTAAAAGAAAATAATTTGGAGTAGAAATTTTGAGCACTATACCAAACACAATTCTATTTCGGGAATTGAAATTTTAGACAGTTAGTAAACGGTTTAAAATGTTTAGCAATTGTTATCGGGAATAGAATAAAAAATAATCATTTCTAATAAAAAATTATTTTCAGGAACAGAAGCGTTACCAAACGTGCCCTAAATTGACCAAATTCGCGTGCTTCTTAAATTTGGTCGTGTGATACATGTGTTATATCTCTCCTTGTTAAGACTGTCACGGCTTAGACCATAGCTATAGGGCAAGTAGTTGTCGACTAGTTTTTTTTCTTTCTTTTTCAACATAGACCATGTTAATTAGGTTTTATTGAACAACAATTAGATTTTCTTACGTTCATTTGACCTTTTGCAGTTATCATCATTGAATTTCCATGCATTATTTATTTATTTATTTATCACATTCTAACTCTCAATCCACTCTCAGATTTAAGGCATAAGAGTCGAAATACACACTTAAAACAATTATTCCCACCCTAATCCCCTCAAAGTGAAAATTCGAACCCCATACCCTCATGTCCATGTGAGAAGAGTGGTCATTGAAGCAAACCCTAATGATTAATTTCAATGCAGTTGGAGTCATGTAAATTCATCATTCCGTTCCAACTCGGTTCGCGCATTTTGTGGCTTGTGGAACTACTGAGCAATCTCAATCAATCTCCGATCATTTGTGGTTCATGGTTCAGATAGGGTTTTCGTCAACAATAGTAAACTAGTATTGATGCCAATAGTTTTCTTTTGTATACTCTTGGACCGATATCCTACAAAAATTTCTTATTTTTGGTATATTTGTCCATAATCCCCACCATGTGCATAATATGGTTAAATAATATTACCTCAATGTCACCTCGGAAAATTACCAAAAAAGTTATAAATTTATTACACATGTATTAATTTAATATTAAACCTCTCAATTTGACTAATTTAGTTCTAAAATTTTTAAATTTGTTTATTTTTTTATTTTCTTTACTTTTTTTTTTTGGTGGCATCCTGAAATTCCTTGCTAGCCAATTAGGGGTGCTTCGGTTAATATCTTGTATTGAAATCTATGGCCGAGTTTAAATGGATAGATCTTAGAAGAGAATGGCTTATCTCTAGGCATGTGCATCGTGAATTAGAATCCATAGGTTTGTAATTCTAAGTGTTTAGTTATTTAATTTTACCCTATAGTATTTTAGTTTAATAAGATTTAATTAGTATTTAAAAAGGAGGTTTAAAACTGATTCTATTTAGGTTGGGCCTTAGGCCCAAGAGTGGACCTTTAATGGGCCAAGTTGGCCGGCCCATTGAAGGCCACGAATGGGCTGCCGTTGGCCACGAGGGAGGCCGGCCCAATCCAAGCCCAAAATGTCCCTAAGCCCATTGCATGTGGCATGCCAAGTGGCAAGAGGAGGTCTTCATGCATTGGCTATCAAGGGTGGCAAGTAATCATTGCCAATGATGAAGATTTGGGGGAATAAAAGGGAAAGAGAGAGAGAGTGGCCGGTTGGAATTCGGCCAAAGAGAGAGAGAGAATCGCGAGAGAGAGGGAGTGGCGAGAGAGAAGAGGAACCGAGGAGGAGGAGGAGTCGCCCGTCGCCGTCCGCACGCCATCCATCCGTCGCCGGTGTGCTGTTCGTGCGCCGCTGTCCGCTTGGTCTTAGAGGCAAGTTGGGACTGATTTCCACTCTTGCATGTGTGCCTTGCATGTGTAATTTGTTGGTGGTAGGTTTCGGATGTTAGAGTAGGCAAAACCGAAGCTAGAATGTGACTTGTTCTTGAGTATGCTTGCTGTTTTCGTATGAACCGCCTGAACCAGAATCTTGTGAGAGCTTGTATGCATCTTTTGAGTTGGATTTTGACCTTGATTCCTGCATGAAAGTTGTATCTAACATCTTAAACTACAACATACTAAAATTTGGGATAAAATGGTGGAGATTTAAGGGGTCAAACCCTCATCCTACGAAGACACTAGATCTGGAACAGTTTTGCTGACCTTTTGGTAGATTTGTGGTTGCATGTCGATTTTTACTAAGAATCTCTCTTCGACTTCTTCATGAAACTTGTAGAGAATATCCTAAATACTAACATACTCAAATTTGAAGTAAAACGAGCAAGTGTAGCCTAGTGAATCGACTTACTCTTAAAGACGGTAAATCTGGAGACATGGTACAGGACACCCGAGAATTCATGGACCCATATGGTAACTATTCTTTGGAAATTTGACTTAGATCCCTTAATGAAAGTTGTAGGGGACCTCGTGAAGTAAAACATATCCAAATTTCAGAGAAAACGAAGAAGAATAAAGGGGTGAAAACTAGGTATTTCGGAGATGACTACACTGGACGTTTCGGTGCGAGAACCAGAAGTTTCGGATGACTATAGAAAATTATCTAGAACGAATCTAGCCTGTAAGTCTTCATGAAAAATGTACTTTACTGTCTTAACTATAACCTGGTAAAATTTCATAATTTTCGGAGGTCGTTCGGGTATTTTAATCGAATTATTTCGAAAACTGCACATTCTGTTTCTATCTGAAATTGCATGCTGTATTTGTGTGGATTATATCTTTTGTGTGGAACTCTATTGGGTATGTGCTTTTCATGAAATTACTATCTTATTGTCTTGTCTATCACGTGCCTTGATTTCATGATTTTTGAGAAGCATATGGATATTTAATTTAAATATTTTCTAAAAATTGTACATGCTGGAATTTTGTAAAAGGCATGAAATATGGACCATTTTAAATTGCATGGACTCCATGAATTGTATTGATTGGATGATAGTGTCTTGCTGCATGTATGATAATGATTTGAGATGCATGTATGAACTCAATGATGAATATGATCTTGATTGCCATCACATCACATGCCATGTTAAAATTGAACTATAATTGAAGATAAGAATTGAGATAAATGAGAAAGCCGTCAGAGGTGTGAACCAACGATGCCCCAAGAGTGTCGGGATGCCTAGCTAGAAGGGTACGGCCGGTTGCCCGGTGGCCTTGAACGGTCGAATACCGAAGGGTCCTCAGGAGTACCGAGAGGTATCGAGATGCCCGGAGAGTGGGGGAGCCGGAAGCTCGGCAGGTATTGTGCCGAGGGACGCCTTGCGATGCCAGTTTGGGTGCGAGATGCCTCGCTAGAAGGGTACGGCCGGTTGCCCGGTGGCCTTACATGGTTGGATGCCGGAGGGTCCTCATGATGCCAGTTGGGGTACGAGATGCCCGGAGAGTGGGGGAGCTGGATGACTGATTGTATCTTGGATACATGTGGGATGCAAACATTGGTCCCGAGAAAGAAAAAAAATGTGGCAGTCCAAAGTGAAATTGAAATCAAATTATGCATGACGATATATGCATGACATGATGCATGATGATATATGCATGACATGATGATGGTACATGTGATATTATGATGATGTTACATGCATGGATGCATGGCAATGATGATGGTACATGTGATATGATGATGATGTTATATGCATGGATGCATGGTAAGGATGATGCCATATGTGACATGATGATGGTAAGTGTATGATATGATGGTCATGACTATATAATGATGGTACATGAGGTATGATGACATGTGCATGATACCAAGGTAATTTGTGCATGGATGCTTGTATGACATGTGATGCTATGATTGTGATGGTTGCATGGTATGATGTATTAAGTGGTTTATTGGTCCTTTACCTGCTGAGTGGTTGTACTCAAAATGGAGGACAGTCGGAGCTTGGAGATCCGCTTTACACTTTGCTGGCGGACGGGCTGGAGCTGCGGCTGGTCACCCAACAGCTTACCGGAACAACGAATTATCACGCCTGGGCCCGCGATCTTCGGCGTGCCCTCGTTACCAAAACCAAAGATGGTTTTATTGATGGAACAATACCTTACCCAACGGATGAACAATTGCAGAGGCACTAGAATCGCTGCAATCAACTGGTGAGCTCCTGGATTGGGAACTGCTTGGCGCCCGATGTTGCCAACGGTCTTCCTCTGACCGAAGATTCGAAGAAATACTAGGATAACATACAGGAAATGTATGGGAAATCAGATAGGGCTAGGCTTTTCTCGTTAACACAAGACCTAACCGAGCTAAAACAGGGGAACCTTTCGGTCACCGCTTGTTTCAACCGATTATCAGCCCTGTGGAACGAGATTGAAGCGGCCAAGGACAAATTGGAGGGGCCAGAAGCCACTCTCCATCAATATCATGCAATCAAGGAAAAGGAGAAAGCCACTCGATTCCTACTTACCTTGAATGACACTTACGTCGATTTTCGATCGCAGATTCTTGCGATGGATCCTCAACCACCGCTCGGCCGAATCTTCCAATTGGCCGTGCAGAAGGAAAACCAGAGGGCCGCCGCGAACGAACATGCTTGGATCGATGAAGGAACGGGCTTCGCAACGTTCCCCTTGGGCTTCGTTTCGATGGAGACGTCGCTGGAACAGGAGGGAACCTCGGAGCTACAGCACAACCGAGAGAAAAGGCCTTCGCAGCTGCGGCGTCGAGGAGCAACAAAGATTACCCTAGGTCTTCATGGATGGATGGCCTGGATAGAAGAGCTAGATCAGACGGTCCATCAGTTCTTTGCGGCGAACAGCTGGGATCGTCACGCACAATCGAACGGCTACAAATTGATGAGCTATTTGGTTGGATCGGACGGCCAGTATTTCGCCACGTCAGCGCCGGTCTACAAAGCATCCAACGGCACTCGTTTTGCCACGTCAACAGGTAAGGTCAGTGGGCAAAATTCAAAAATTAAAATTAAATATTGTGAATATTGCAAACGTCCACACCACACTATTGATACATGTTGGAAACTACATGAGAAACCCAATAATAAAAGGGAAAAGGAGTCTTTAGTCTATCAGGTCATTGCACAGAAGAGTGGTGGAACATCTCAGTAGACCGTCACTCAACAATAGTATGAAAATATCATCCAAGCATTGGGCCAACTTAAGACTGGGGACACTAATGTAGGATTCTCAGGTACTTTTCTACATGAAAGGAATTTATTGTCTATTGATGTATGGATTATCGATTCAGGCGCTAGTGACTACATAGTTTGTAATGAGGACCTATTTTCCCATGTCCATCAAAACACACAATCTCCTATTACGGTACATTTTCCAAATGGGAACATTACATATGTTACCAAAATCGGTACCGTACATCTTGGTTAGAACTTTGTCCTTAAAAATGTCCTATACATTCCAGATTTTGAGTTTAATCTTCTTTCAGTCTCAAAAGTATGTATGGACAATTCCTGTAAAGCCATATTCAATTTCGAAAATTGTGTCTTTTAAGACCTTTCGACTGGCAGAGTGATGGGCTTGGGTAATGAGGCACAAGGACTTTATTTTTGGGTCAATTCTCCAGGAGATTTAGAGTTATTGAATAAAAGCATTTATTGTAATGCAATAAGCTATAATAAAAATCTCCTTTTGCATCAACGATTGGGTCACAGTGCTAAATTTCCTCATCCAAAATGCTCCATATGTCTTTTAGCTAAACAAACTCGAGCATCATTTCCAGGTAGTACATCTCGAACTCAAAATCCTTTTTCATTGCTTCATATGGACATTTAGGGTCCCTATCACACTTCTCATCATGATGGATCTCGCTACTTTCTTACAATAGTTGATGACTATAGTCATGCCACCTGGCTATATCTTATGTAGTCAAAGAGTCAAACATTCACTCATTTATCAAATTTCATTTCCCTAATTAGGAATCAATTTGATAAACTTGTACAACAATTTGTACAGATAATGGGCGATAATTTTTTACTTCTGATTGCATAAGATTACTGTCTACTCATGGAATACTCCATGAAAGTTCCTGTACTTACACTCCACAGTAAAATGGAGTTGTTGAAAGGAAACATAGACATCTCTTAGAAGTAGCCCATGCACTCAAATACCAAGCCTCAATCCCTAAAGAATTTTAGGGAGACTATATGGTCACAGCCGCCTATCTGATTAATCGTATGCCTAGTCGAATCCTTCATGGTAAAACTCCATATGAGATGCTCTATAACAAATAGCCAGATAATGATCACCTTAGAGTGTTTGGTTGTTTATGTTATGCAACAAGTGTGGGTCCTCGGGATAAAATGAGTCCCTGTGCAACACGATGTGTTTTTATGGGGTACCCTCCTCTTCAAAAGGGATATCATGTTATGGAGTTTTCCACAGGACATTTCTTTACCAACAGAGATGTTATTTTTCATGAAGACATATTTCCTTTCAAAGAGAAGCTCCATCCATCACAAGATACTTCACCAGAAAACAATCAGTTTCTTATGTCTGATGAAGATTTATCATTTGCACCTGGTTTTCTTGTGGTACCTCAATCATCCGTCACACTAGCACCGGTGGAATCCCCAAATCAAGAGACCGAGTCACTTATCTCACCAGAAGAAGCTCCATTATCTTCTTCAATAGTGGAAACAACGAGAGATGGCTGCTGAATCATCGAGGTTTCTAAACAAATGGATGAGCCACCCGTCGTTCCGGAAGACAAACATGTCCGCCCACATGGACTACGGATTATATTTGTTCTCTGCAAACTCTTCGGGTACACAATATCCGATTTCATCATATGTTTCTTTCAATCGGTTATCGGGAGAACATATGTGTTGTATCAGTAGAATTTCAGAGGAACGTGAGCCATCCTCTTTTGCTAAGGCGGCACAAGATCCCGAATGGCAGTACGCAATGGAATCCGAACTTGCCGCACTCATTGAGAATAATACTTGGGATGTTGTTCCCTTACCGCCACATAGAAAGCCGATCGGATGTAAATGGGTTTACAAGATAAAGTTCAAATCAAATGGCTCCATAGAACACTACAAAGCTAGGTTGGTGGCCAAAGGCTTTACCCAAAGAGAAGGTTTCGATTACCATGAGACATTCTCCCCAGTCGCGAAGGAAGTTACTGTACGGTCCTTCCTATCTGTTGTAGCAGTACGAAATTGGTCCTTACACCAGATGGTCGTCCACAACGCCTTTCTTCATGGAGACTTGGATGAAGAAATTTACATGGATCTTCCTCAAGGATTACGCAAACAGGGGGAGTATCACGTATGTCGTCTTCGCAAATCCTTGTATGGTTTAAAACAGGCATCTAGACAATGGTATGCCAAGTTTTGCTGCATTAACCAATGCTGGTTTTCAACATTCCAAGCAAGATTATGCTTTATTTACACGAAATGTGGGAAGATCGTCGATTTATTTGCTGATATATGTTGATGACATATTGATTGTGGGAAATAATGATTCCCATGTTGCAAGATTCAAGGAATATTTGCACTCTACTTTCCACATTGAGGATTTGGGACCTCCCAAATATTTTCTTGGCATTGAAATTGCAAGATCGAGAAGGGAATTTCCCTCGGTCGGAGAAAATTTATCTTGCAAATCATTTTCGAAGCCGGATTATCAGGTTGCAAGCCAGCAGTAATTCCCATTGAACAGAATGTCAAGTTGACAACACATGAGTATGATCTCAATTCCCCTTCATCAAACAGGGATTCGTTACTTAAGGATCCGTCAGGGTATCAACGGCTTGTTGGAAAATTGATATATCTTACCATGACAAGACCTGATGTATGCTATGCAGTTCAGATGCTCAGCCAATTCATGCATATGCCAAAGGAGTCACACATGAATGTAGCCTTGAAGGTTGTAAGATATTTGAAGGGGTGTCCAGGACTCGGTATATTTCTATCATGTGAATGCAATATGGGGATGACAGCATTTTGTGACACCGATTATGCTACAAGTCAAACAATACAATTTTCCCCAAAGTTCCTCTTACCTTTCTGTCATCTTGGGTTCGGTCGTCTGAGTCACGACAAGATCTTGGGTCCTCTTTCGGGGAATTTGTATACTTTCCTACATATTGGGTGATAATTAGCTCTTTGTAACTGGTTGAGTCTATTCATAAAACATATGAAGCATATCATTTTGAACTAAGTTGCCTACTCAATTGGTGGTCCATTTACTCTACCAAGTTCTTGGATTCAGTTGTCTAAGCCACAACATTCTTATTTTCGCCCTACATACTATTTAAATGACGGAAAATAAAAGTTTTACTAAATAGGTTTCTATTCTTTTTTCGTTTTCTAGAATAAAAGAATAGAAATAGTTATTCCGGGAACAAAAACAACTTTTACCAAACAGGCCCTTAATGTACAAAAAAAAAAAAAAAAAATGATTTCCATGTATTGAAACCAACGAGACTTAGATTGGGGGAAACCAATGTCCGCATCTAATAAAGAATGATATCGTTTTTCATAAACTATCATACAAATGATTAATTATTTTATTTGAAAATGCTTTGTATAGAAAATGTTTTCCTTTATCATGAAGATTTCGGTCAAACAAACACACTCCAAATTTAAAATTTATTTTATCAAAATGTGAGAAGCAGAACAAAATGTTAGTTGGACCAGTTTTTCATTTTATTTTTCATTTTGTATATTATCATGCCAACACTAGTGAGCAACCTTTCAATGGCTCAACTAAAGAACTCGCTACTTTGAATGTGAAGATTTCACACTGTACGAGTTCACCACCATCAATTTTGTCAACATTCGTGGACAACCTCTTCATGAAAAATCACTTCTAAAATCAAGGAGTCAGCGCTTCTATGTCTTGCTTAGAGTAACTTCATCCTCCTACCAACTACAAAGTGACATTCTTTTGGTAACAACTACTGACTTTTAATACACATTAGTTGTAGAGTCTTACCTAGAGATCCTAAAGTCAAATGACATAATTTACAATAAGTTATGATGATAAATTATGGTATTCGGCTTTAGCTCTCTTTTTTTAATAGAAAAAGAAAAGGGGAGTTATTGGCAACAACAACTAACAGATTATATTTCAAAGGCCTACTGACTAGTAAACGATCGACATGACTTATGGAAATCTATCCGTACCTTCGTAAGAAAAGAGTCCTTAGTAGGAATGATGGTGTCATCCTTCCAAGTACTCTTTCTCTTTTTCTCAATTTTCGTTTGTCCACTTTTTCCCTTTAGTTCGAATATGAAGATATTGGTATTGATACAACTCCCTGATGCTTTCAAAATTATAACTCGTAACCTCACAAATACAATAGTGTGAGTAAAATGTCTAGCATATCTAATTTTCGATTAGAAAGATTGCTAATATGCAATTTTACAAGTTTAGCTTAGTCCATTTAACACCCAGTTACATATAATTATGAACTTGCTATCGCTCCCATAATATTAGAAGCTATAATTAATAGATGGTACTACTCATGTCACGCCCCCATCCTCAGAGTAAGTGCTCATCCCTCCATGGTCGATCTATTAGCGATATCCCAAGACGCATTGCCCACCCATTCTATTTTTAAATGCACATGCGGAAGTATATATAAAATCCCCAGACAACAATTCAATAGGATAGGAAAGCAAGACTACGAATTCTGAAAAATTAAACCATACCTTTTATACATATCATATCACTTTAGATACAATACTACTCGATATTTACAAAGTCTAACAAAAGGCTTGATTCTCAAAATTAGTAGTTCTTTGGGTCCACGGGATCCAACTACTCCGACTTGTCTACTGAGCTCTTTGGGTCCACGGGATCCGGACGATACGGTGGATGCTCTACCATACCATCAAGGAGACTAGCCACATTCCCATCTAGAGCACGGGCAACATCGATCACTTCTGCCGGTATACCAAAGTTTGAAAGAGGGCCTATTCTAAAACCATAAGGGGTGGTATGGAACCAGGCCCTAAATCTATTGGGCCTCTCCTAGTATGGAACTTCCAAAACCCAAACGGTTGTCACAACCATCTCATACGTCCAGTCACTCTTGGGGTCGGGGAAAACTATGACTTGCTCTATTATTCTTGTGGGACGACCGAGACGTCTAGGAGGAGTTGCCATCTGTGAACCTGAAAATGTGGTTCCACAACAAGGTGAGACTATGTCTCAACAAGTTCTCCTCCCCTAAGACTTGATTAAGAAACCAATACACTTTAGGGTTGCCTATGCACGACACGAGTCGAAGGACTTACCTTGGCCTCACATTCCACCTGCAAATCAACACAGTTCAATCGGTACCCAAATGATCACAACAGATCGAAACATCGTTCAAATCGACCTAGTCGATTACATGTCAATCGGACCGTTTCCCGGTCATATCAATTCAATCAATTAATTCACAACATCAGATGAAAACAATGATCAATCGACCTAGTCGATTACATGTCAATCGGACCATTCCTAGGTCATTTCCAATCACCAAATCACACGTACTCTCTTGGGCGTTGTTTTCGCCAAGGTGATATAAGTAATAGACAGCACTCGTGCATTCTTTAAGGCGCCGTTTTTGCCAGTGATATTCCCAATCACCGAACCACGTATGTCTATATTGATGCAGATAATGAATAGCACTCATGCGTTCTTTAAGGTGCCGTTTTCACCAATGATATCTTTAATCACTGAACCACGTATGTCCATAATGATGCATGTAATAGACAGCACTCGTGCGTTCTTAAAAGTGCCGTTTTCACCAGTGATTTCCTTATCACCGAACTACGTATGTCTATTATGTCGTACCTGATTGATCTCAGCCAAGAGTATTTCCAACTCACTCTCACGATTCTCCCCACTTTACAACTCATCAAGAATTGTAAATGCTAAATAAATATACTCGGCCATCTACCAATCAATCATTCGATTTCACTCAATTTCAATCAAACTAAGAATAATTCCTCAAATTACACAATCAATTCAATTCAACACAACGTAGAGTTCAAATAAATAAATAGGCTGCACCACGACGATCAACATAAAATTTCGGTAATCGTCTATCTTGCCTAATTTTCGAAAAAAATAAATAATTAATTAATTTCGAAAATTAATAAATAAATAGTAAAAGTCCAATTTAGGTCCGTAATGCCTCATTGAAGCCCGATAAGGGTCGCGAAAAATCCCGAGATGCATTCAATAAATACTAGCACATGTCTATTCGCTAATTGCACAATTCAATTGCCTAACATACATCACAATTATCTAATAATCACTAATCTATTCTAATCTAACCACCTAATTGCACTTAATTAAATCTAATCAACCATTAAGCATCATTAGCAAACTAAGCAAGGATTAGTGAGCAAAACTCACCTGATTAAAGATCCACTCAAATCAAATCGACGAGCACGCGACAAAGATCGATCCTCTCCAAAGAAGTTCTGCCAACCGGGGTCGAGACAAGCTCAAAAACGAATCACATAACCTGCAAACCCTTGCTGCAAAAATGAAAAAATAGGCTGCTGTGGAGTTGATTTGAACCCAGCTTGGGTTATGCTTGGCGGTCGCAAGTGATGCGGGCCATGGCTCAATCTGATTTTAGAGCTCACAGATGGAGACACGTGCTGGTCTAATGGGCTGGCCAGGAAGAACACAAACGGGAGAGGGATGAGTTGAAGATGTCACCGGGCTTGGGTGGTGCTGGGCCACTTGATGAGCCAATTCCGCGGCCACTAAAGTCAGCACACAAGTAGGGGACGTCGCTGGATTGACTCGTGAAGATTAAAGGGCTGAAAGCATGAAGATTCAAGGGGGTTTCTAAGGGGTAGACGTGTGGAAGACATAAATAAACAAGATAGAAAAATGGGGTAGCAGGTTCGGTGGGCAGAAAATGTGAAAGGGATGGACAGTAACAAAATAAAAAGAAGCAGCTTCGTCGGTCTTGGTGGCAACGTCCCAGTCAAAGAAAGGAAGGAACACGTGCAGAACAATTAAAGAAAAAGGAAGGAAAGAGACGTATGGGGAAGAGGGGGGGAAGAAATGGATAGGACTAGGCCCATCGGTCAAAGAAGTCGCAAGAATTCAACGGAAAAAAAATTGGGTTGTTGTTCTTGGGGAAAAAGCAAACCGTGCTAGAGAGGGGTCAAATAAAAAGAAAATCAAATTAAAAGATAACAAAGACATAAAGTGGAAGATAGAAACAGCCAGGGTCAAAGGAAATTGGGGCAGTAGGTGGCAGCGTGAGTGGATGTGGAGGAGAGAGAGAAATTATCGGCCAAGGAAAAACATGCGGAAATAGAAGGGACTAATAATAAGAGAAAAGAAATCTAATCAAAACAAACCATATTCTACTTAACTTCACAACTAAGCCAATTGGTTATTCTAGGGCCAATTTCTTCACCACTCACGTAATTTGAAGTCTAAAAGATGACCGGAATAAGACGGTCCCTTAAACCCATGAATTTCCTTTGAAACCGACTTTTATTTCATTTTTCTTGGCATCCGATTTTCTGAACAAACAAATCCAGTTGAGGTCTAATTCGGACACAGAAAAAGCCCATACAACTTCCATTCACCGATTCACTTACACCAGATGCCAAAAGTCTCTTCAAATTGGCCCATCCGTATTTCCGTTCATTTTTCGAATCGTCCATCTCGATTTCTCGAAAAATCCCGAACTCTCCAGAATTTCCTTAAAAGGTGAGTCAACGTTATGAGATTGACTCATGATATGACAGGACTTCCAATTTCTGAAATCGAATTTAAATTCGCGGTTATTTTCAATCAAACGCGGTTTTAGTGTGACTTTGCATACTGAGTAGCTTTTAGGAATTTTTGGTGCAATTGACTCATGGTCAATTTTTTTTCGAACCACAATGAACCCATTCGACACATTGGCGACTCTCGGTGATCGTGAAAATCTCAAAGTTTCAAATATGGACACAGGGTATCCAAAACGATAGAAAATGAGTTTAGTGCCGATCGACGTGAATTTTGTAATCAGGTGAAATCACCCACACTTTGATTACCATCTCAATCGAATCAACCTATTCCTAATTTTTGATCGATTTTTAATTGTGCCGTAATAACCCCTGCAGACTAGCACGGTCGAAGAGTCGATTCCTGGTCAAATTATCAAGTCTACTGCATTAAAATCCCTTAATGGCTTCACTAGATAGGTCAATTATCTCATGAGTAGCCATCTTAGAGAAAAACACTAGTCACGTTGATGAAAGGCCCGACTTATTCAATTGAAATCAGAACCTGAAAATCAGGATGTCACAACTCTTCCCATCTTATAGAAATTTCGTTCTCGAAATTTAAACTTTTACCAATTCTTAAACAAAAAGGTGGGGGTGCTGTCGTCTCATCGAGTCTCATTTTTCCACACTGTTTCTTCGGTCCCGTGGTGTTGTCAGGCCACTTTGACCAAGGAGACCATTTTGGTACACAAAATCTGCTCTTTTTGAACCAACAACTGAATCGGCTTCCCACGTATGACACTCTGTCGTCCACGCCTAATTCTTCAAGATTTAGCACGCGGGTCAAGTCAGGCTCATATGTCCTCGACATCGACACGTGAAAGACGTCATACACTTACGCCTACTTTGGCGACAATGCAAGATGATACGTTAGGATCCTAATTCTTTCTCTAGAATCCCTAAGGAACTTACGTACCTTAGTCTTAGCTTTCCCTTATTGCTAAAGTGCAAGGTATTCCTCATTGGTGGCACCTTCAAAAAGATGCAATCACCAATTCGGAACTTTAAGGGCCTTCATTACTCAACGATTCAACTTTTCCGGCGGTTTCGTGCGGCCTTTACTCTGACACTGATCACAACAATTGCAATCACTGATTACTGAGCTGACCCTGGCCTGTGATTTTCTTCACTTCTCTTTTTTTCTCACCACTAAAATTCTGCACAGACTGCTATGTAAGCTTCAATAGGAACCATCTTAAAGTTCTGCCAAAACTGAAAATCTCTTATCTAGATCTAACATATAATTTTTTTTTTCCAGTCACCCAGGGAACCTCCGTGCGCCACTTCACGGCGGAGTAAACCCTGGGGTGAACTGGGCCACCACCACAGACCCAGGCACAAGTGAATCACGCAGCTTTGCATTGAAGCGACCGGCGCACGCTAAGTTTCGAACTCCTCCCCTGGCGGATGGGTACTAAGGTCGAAACTAGCGCGGCCACCGTGGGCGGTGGTTAGATCTGACATATAATTCATCCTTGGCATTCTATGCAGATGAATTATCTGATACTTGCATGCTTCGATATACCCATTTAAATCGTGTTCTTTTCGTACGGTACTGAAGTGAGTTGGCTCCATCCATCTATTGACCACAACTCCAAATGGAATCGGTATTTCCCAACTCCTTAGTAAGTCTGTCACAACATTCTATCATGATATATTTCCATTCTCACTTGGAACTCTTGAGTGCTTGCCAAAACTTTCCTGGCTTACATTACCGAATTCTCACTTACCGATTAGCGGTCTACCAACCGATCTGATGTCAATTCTGACCTACTTCGAATTGTCTAATCAAATACTACAACTGCTACAGTGAATTTCAGACTGTCTCTTACCTGAGTGCTATATCGCCAAGTACACCCAATCACTCTCGGAACTTGAGTGTTCCATCCTCGGAAATTTAAAAGTCCGTCTCTTTTTTATTAGTATCCTCTTATAGGATCTTTTGAACATCCCGGTCTGTCAACTGAAGTGTCTGATTTTAACCTGAATATTCGATTCAATTTTGAGGGTGGCCTTAAATTCAAAAGGTGGCCTACTTCAAATTTGAAAACTGAATTTTGAACCCTTTTCAAGTAAAGTATATACTTTAACCGAGTCTATGCACAATTGAAACTTTCAACTCAATGCCTTAACGACTTTTCTCATTCTTTCAGGATGATACCAAATATCACCATCATAGTCCTTCCAGAATCCTGTTTCACGACACCGTCTCATATTCAACTCATTATGAGAGAGTAACACTTGAGACTTTAATAGCCGATGAGGATTTGGGAATCTTTCTTCATATCAATGATGATTCTAAATCTTTAAAGTGAAATTTGATGCTGCAAGTTACAAGTCATGCTTTGATAATTTCAACTTAGGAGGTCTTAATTGGTGGAACACATATGCACCAATCTTCTTATGTTGTATCAATACACCTTCAATTTTTTGCATGACACATCATTATAGATCTCGTGTCTTCCAGGGCCAGCTGGGATGCTCAGCACAAGCGTGGTATTCAGCTTCTATTTAAGCTCTTGGAATCTATACCCGCACTTGTCTGTCCTATGAACTTTTCTTTTTTCTTCAGGAGTCGAGTTAATGGTGGTATTGATGCTGAAGCTCCTCCCACAAATCCTCTATAGTAATCTGTCCAATCCACACGGCTTCTGATCTCCGACATTATTGCCTATCCTGGTCTGCTAACAACTGTTTCGATCTTAGTTGGGTCCATAAAGATTACTTCACCTGGAATCACATGACCATTCTTAGGTGGCTCTCGTGATCCACAGCACTTAATGAATACACTAGAATGTTGTTACACCACACGATCACCATTGATCTAGATATCCTTTGAACAGTCGGTTTGTCAAATCTATGACAGTGGCTGAAGCGTTCGTCAAGTCAAATAGCTTTACATTATTCTCACAAGGACTAAATCAAGTATGAAAAGCTGTCTTCAGTATAACCTCCTTCTTGGTTCTCAATTGACGATAACCTGTCCTTAAGTCAATCCTTGAAGACATCAACACTCTTTATAACAAGTCACCCAATTCGTCGATCTTTGACAATGAACACTTATCCTTAATTATCACTTGATTGAGTCGACTATAGTCGATGCATAATTGCAACAAACCATCTTTCTTTCTTTCTCACTAGCGAGATTGATGTTTCCCTTAGGTAATGCACTGATATTCATGGATTCCTCATTCATCAATCCTCACATCTGCACCATTGGTTCTATCAATTCAGACAACAACAACTGGTAAGAAGCCTTAGAAAATGGCTCGTTGGGTCTTTGGCTCGATCACAATTTCTATCTCTTTCTCGATAACGAGGCCTAACCATTCTTGTAGAAACACGTCCAAAAAATTTTGGACTACCGATGAGTCCTCAATTTTTCAGCTCTTCAATCGACTTATTTATGGCAATCGTCAAGTAACCTAGGCAACCTCCGTCTAACAAACGGATTGCCTCAAGTGATGAGGTTAAGGAAGTCGAGGGTCTTTCTCAACTCCCAATCATTTCAACACTTGTACATGCTGACAAAATAAGCTGGATTACTCCACAATAACAATTTATCACCATAAGATACTCTAAGAGTTAACTCTTTCCACCATTGACGATAAAGTTGTACACCAACAACCAATCAAATATAACTCCAGTCAGTGGTTCTTTTTCTACAACCTTAACATACAACTGAAATTCCATAATTTCCTCCCCAACTCTCTGAGGCACCATTCGGATAAAATCACTTCACAACATTCTTCCATCAATCGAAGTCTGGTCGGTTCCATTCCTATTTCTTTAGCCATCCTAGTGGCATCCTATCGGTAATAGCAGTGTTAGTGTTCTTTCTGAACTTTAACTGACAGTCCTTCATCTGATGGCTGTGTTGGCTACCATCACAGTATGTCCTAGCCATACTCAGACATAGGATTAATCCATGTATCCCTTCTGTACTTTTGGCACTCACTTGGTGAGTCTTCTATCTCATGTCAAGTGATAGGATGCATTCTTTCTTATATTGGAGATCTATTCCAAAAACTCCTGTGGTATTTTCTACGGCACACTCCTGCTGATCTTATCTATTGACCACGGTGGTGCTTGCGATTCCATTAGTGATAACGACAAGCTAACATTCGATCTCATCAACCTTCTGAAACAGTGTCTTGCCAAGTGACCCTGTCGGTCACAATCAGAACAACCATCCGTCCTAAAATGGTATGGGGCCGATTCATATTGTCTTCCATAACACCCAATGTTCTAATTCAATGCTGACTTGTCTAACCCGCCTTTCCTACTGGGTTGAAAAGAATATCTTTTTCTAGTCATAGACTCTTTCTCCAAATCGATTTCCATCTCTGTCTGACTAAATCTTACCCAAATGTGGTAGCTTGCTTCCTAATCACAATTCCAGGTTGGACCTCAGCAAGTGTGGCAACAACAGCGACTCGATCTTAGATTTACTGGCTCGACAAGCTCCTCGGAAAAACTTGTGCCTAAACGATCCCACTGGATCTAGGATCGCTCGATGCTACTACACTCTCAGTACCAACTTACGGTGGTACTCTCACACTTGCGCTGGCCTAAGCTGGCACTCTGCCACAACCACCTTGGGCACCAATCCTCGTCGGCATTCTTTCCCGAGTCACAGAGGCTACCATCCTCTTACTAGGAGCCCTAAACTCCTGATCATTCATACTACAGGATTTTTATAGAAACTTGTTTTCCAATTCTAATATCACATTAGAATTTGAGTGACTCAAAAACAAGCTACCAATCAGCTATCACAGATATGCACCAACATGAATTTAAAGGTCTTTCCTACTACTATCCCATAGGTCATCGCACCTTATCACCCCAACTACAACCATGCTGTGATACCACAAAAAGGGGATGTCACACCTTGATCCTCAAAGTACGTGCTCATTCCTCCATGGTCGATCTATTAGCGATGTCCCAAGACACATCGCCAACCCATTCTCTTTTTAAATACACATGCGGAAGCATATATAAAATCCCCAGACAACAATTCAATGGGATAGGAAAGCAGGACTACAAAATTTGGAAAATTAAACCATACCTTTTATACATATCAGATCACTTTAGATACAATACTACTCGATATTTACAAAGTCTAACAAAAGGCTTGATTCTCAAAATTAGTAGTTCTATACCCAACTACTCCGACTTGTCTACTGAGCTCTTTGGGTCCACAGGATCCGGACGACACGACGGATCCTCTACCTTACCATCAGGGAGACCGGCCACATTCCCATCTAGAGCACGGGTAGCATCGATCACTTCTGCCGATATACCAAAGTTTGAGAGAGGGCCTATTCTAAGACCATAAGGGGTGGTATGGAACCAGGCCCTGAATCTATTGGGCCTCTCTTGGTATGGAACTTCCAAAACCCAAACGGTTGTCACAACCATCTCATACGTCCAGTCACTCTTGGGGTCGGGGAAAACTATGACTTGCTCTATTATTCTTGTGGGACAACCGAGACGTCTAGGAGGAGTCTCCATATGTGAACTTGACAATGTGGTCTTACAATGAGGTGAAACTATGTTTCACAAGTTCTACTCCCTAAGACTCGATTAGGAAACCAATACACTTTAGGATCACCTATGCATAACACGAGTCGAAGGACTTACCTTGGCCTCGATTCCACTTGCAAATTAACACGGTTCAATAGGTACCCAAAATCATGGGTGACATTACTAAATTGGAAAATTCTTGTCAACCGACCCTAAAGCGATTCTTCCGTCGTTTTGGTACCCCTATGTCCGTATTTGAATCCTTGAGATTTTCACGATAATCGAGAGTCGCCAACGTGTCAAGTGGGTTCATTGTGGCTTGAAGAAAATCGACCACGAGTCATTTGCACTAAAAATTTCTGAAAACTACACGGTACCCTAGGTCACGCTAAAAAGCTTTTTTGAAAATAAACTAGCAGATTAACTAATGCAAAGAGGTAATTTACAGACTGGCACTACATAGTAATAAAGGGCTTTTCATTTGTATAACTTGATCTTATTAGCCACAAGATAGTATTGGCAACGTAGCTTGAAAGGTAATTAGCGATATGAGTGCTTAAGGAAGCAATAGCTAATTAATATCTGTATGTTTTTCCACAGTCCTCCAAAATAGCTACTCTCATGTCATAAGTGCTAAAATAAAAATCAACCAAATGGGCACAACCAAATTTGCATTTATTTCATATCCAATAAAGGAAAATTAGAAAATTAAAGAAGATGCACATGAACACAGGCATTAGAAGCAAATAAGCTGGGCAAAAAGGAAGACTCTTTCTTAGGAACTCGAGTTCGGTATGCAACGAGATCAAGAAAACAAACAGAAGATTAAATAGAACATAGCTGGGAAGAGGAGTGGTTAGAATTGTCAAAGTAAAATAGGGGATCAAAGAGAAGGGAATGGATGAAATCACCTTTCTATTGGAACTTAAACCAAACATTTTGTGGGCACCACAAGCAAAATTATATTAATCGGAGAGATCAAAGGACAAGCTTCCACACAACAAAACCCCAAAGAATAACTCAATGCCACCACAAAAGGACAAGCTACACAGAACAAAAGTTTGAAACGAAAAAGATTACAAACTTCATTCCCCCACAAACAAGAAAAGTGAAATCAACTTGATGCCAGCATTGCGAACTAGAAAAATATACGGATATGATGAAAAAAAAAGTCTCCACAGAGCATAAACCAAACAAAAATAATAAAACCGTCGTTGAGAAAAACAAGAAACATCTCTTCCACATCTTTTGGGGGAGAGATTCTTCCCTCTGACGTGTAGCGAAGATAGAGTTGTGTTCCAAGGGAAAGATACAACGGGCGACGAAGTACGAAGGAAGAAGAAAGGAAAAATGGGAGAAATGCAATCTTCACCTGAGCACTTCCGTGAGGAAGAGTGAAATCCGATGAAGAAGCTTCGTGAGAGGAGAAACTGATCAGTATTACGATGTTGTTTTTAACTAGGGTAAAATGGGAATTCTAATTATTAAATGAGGGTCGGATAGGAAATAAGAAAAATTTCATTAACTCCCCCTCAGCATTCAGAAAACGCTAGAATGTGAATGCTTTGCTACGGAGGTGCATTGGCTCCAAGGCCTTTAAAGCCCATTGGAAATGCAATTGCATTTCTCTAAGGCTCTTCAAAAAATTTGTCAAATGCTAATTGCATTTGTGCAAGGTACTTTACAGCCCCAAAGCCAATTCCAAATGTTGAACCAAATAGGGCGCATTCTGTCTTTTTTATGGTAGCAAGCCAGCATCAAGTCTATTAACAACACTAGTATAATGGTGTGTTTGATACGATTTTTCCAGATAAATTATAGATTGAATAATATAAAAAATTATCAAATATGGGATTAATATCTGGATAAAGACTCAAATAATTTGGGGTAAAAGCCACCATAAACCCCAAATCATGCCAACTGTGACACATTTACTCTTTATATTTAACATTAAAAATCTCAAACTTATACTTATGTGACACATTTACCCAAAATTGCCAATTGTATCACATTCATCCCAAAATTTTTCGTGACACTAAAAATCTCAAACTTGTATTCGTGTGACACATTTACCTCCCAAAAAATTGGTGCCATGGAAAAGAGTTTGGAGTCTTTGGTATCACAAAAAAAAAAAAAAAAATGGAGTAGATGTGTCACATAAAAATAAATTTGGGATTTTTGGTATCACAGAAATAAGTTTGGAGTAAATATGCCATATAAGTAAAAGTCTAGGATTTTTGGTGTCAAAAATAAAATCTATTATAAATGTGTCACAATTGGTAAAGTTTGAGATTTTTTTATGATTTTTTCTCAATAACATATTCAGGCATTCGGTGAGATGGTATGTTTGGCCCACCATGGATATGATACATAAATTAATCATAAAAAGGAAAAAGGTAGAGAACGGATTTGTCTATTAAATTGACCAAATCCTTGCGCCTCTTAAATTTGGTCGTGTGATATCTCTGTGTTATATTTCTCTGCGTTAAAACTGTCGCAGCTTAGGACGTAGCTATGGTCGCAGCTTTATGTTGTCGACTAGGTTTATCTATTTATTTATTTTCCCCAGCAGAGGCCATGTTAATTAGGTTTTATCGAACAGCATTTAGGTTTTCTTATATTCATTTGGTCTTTTATAATTATTATCATTGAATTTCAGCGCACTTTTTGTGGTCTGACCGTGGAACCACAGAGCAATCTCAATCAATCTCCGATCATTTGTGGTTCAGATAGGAGTCTTCGTCATAAAAAAAAAAGTCATAAATTATAAGCATTTTTAGGGGACTAGTCCCGCATTCGAGGTGGATCATCGTTGGCTAAGAAAGGAAAAAACTTGATCCCGTCAGACGCGCTCTGCAAAACCGGTTTTCTGCTGCAACCGAATGACATTAAAGGAAACTTATGGATGCAAAGTTGATGAAATTTACGATGATTAGGGAAAATTGCTGACACACATGTTAAAAAATTTACAAAGTGTAATGAGCAATTAGTTATTTTACTAACAATAGCATAAAATAAATTTCTGTTAATTTAGCTACATTCCTATTTTTGTGTAATATTACAACCATGGGACTCAGAAAAAGAACTTGTGTCCTTTAAATAAAAATTGCAAAAGAATATTTTATAGATAACTTACTATGAATGAGGATAATCACCTCGCTATAGAAAAGTTACAATCCATTAGGGAAGGTGAATTATTTTATTTTTATGAGGTATTACAAATCATAAGATCCATAGAACTTATGAAGGCAAAAGGAAATTATGGATACGCACATCACTTTTGAAAGTATGTTTCCTCATGTATTCTAGAATAATAGAGAGTTCAAAGGCATGATTGATAGACCCTTTATTTTCAATACAACATTGGTGTAATGATATTTCGTTCAAATTTCAAATCGGCAAGGGACTAACAAAGAGTGATGTGATATGCTCTTTGAGCTTAGTCTTGGAGTGGGTGTAATGATCTCCTTTGGTGTATAACACATCGATCACCCGTGAGAGATTGAGAATCAGGGTGAGAACCAGCGTTGGGCCTGCGGTTGGACGAAGAAACTCTTCATTGATGTCCTTCCATGCATCCACAACTCGTTTATGGAGTTCCACCTCAGCTTCTTGCTCCGAGATGCGATTTTCTTTCATCAACAACTCCACCGAAGATGCTACGTGTCCCCTCTTTTGCTCAAACTATATTTCAACAACATTGGCTTCATCAGGTCAACATCATTTTCCAATTGAGTGGTGGTCAATCTAATTTTATTAGAGCATTTGAGGATGATTATTTTTTTATTATACCTTGTGAGAACTAATGTCATCCATGAACCTACATATGATTTGTGAAGCCCTCAAAATCTTGCAGTCACGAGCAACCATTCAAAAGCATCTCTTGTAACCACATCGCCCATTCCTACAAGTGCTGTGATCGATAATGCTTCATATCCTGTCGTTAATAATGCAAGGGGCATGTATTCATCCGGTGTTGGTGTGTAGCCGGAATGGAACCATTTGGCTTCATGAAAGTACCCTTTCGCTTGCTTCTTCATCTAAGAAATTGAACATGAACAAGAATGTTGGGTTCCAAAGAAAAATGAAATTTGTGTTGGATGCATGTAAAATGTGCCGACGATGCTTACGGCTTCTCTTGCATAGGCAAGGCGGTATGATCTTCCTTTTGTGGCCAGATCATTCCCAATTTCATCATAGAGATTGAGAAGCTCCTTATAATGAGCTTGCATGTACTCTGGTAGTCCATCCATGGCATCAACATCCCACCTGAATTCGAGTCCTTAAAATTGACACACTTACTCTACACATACTTGATCAAATTCAGAAGTTTGAGAAAAAGAATGCGGATGACGTACTTCTCAATTGCTTCGGTGTAGGGTACAAGTTCCTCCAATGTGCCATAGGCGTCATAAATATCGTCAAGAATGGAAATCAATCCAGTCACTCTGGTAAGTATATTTCTGGCCATTGCAAACTCCGGTTGGAAATATGCTCCCACCATCCAGAAGAACAACTCCGCAATCCTGTCTCTAGCAAATGGGAACTTCCTTGCAACATCTATATTCTTCCACCACCTATGTTTATATGAATATGAGCATTATTGGAAGTACATTAGCTTGATAAATTCACATAGTTTAAACTCATCTTTTTGACTTGTAAAGGACTTTCAAAAGCACTATTTAGAAGGATAAATTGAAACCATATAAGTAAACCTTTGGAAAACACAACTAGAAAAAGAGGATGTTGTTAAAACATAATCTAAAGGCTAATTTTAGATTATACTATCATGTGAAGTTAGTTGACCTTGTAATCCCGCTGAGTTCCTTCTGGTGTTGCTCTTGCAGTAAGTTGAAATCTAGTTTAGCCAATGTGAGCAATACCTCGTCATGTGAAGGCTTTTCTTGGTAGAGTATAATATAATGCCTTGCCTCAAGTCTCGGCAAACCTTTGCGAAGTGGCTGCTTTAGGGCATGACTCACTTGTTTCGCAAGACTAGTGCTTACTTTCCTTTCATCAATTGATTCAAGGTGAGTTATAGCAAAAGGAAGTGCTTCTTCCAAAATAGCATCGCCATGGCCCCTTAAATGACAAGCTTCATATAGACTTAGCAATCCGCACACATCTGTGATGAGTGATTTCTTGAAGTTGCCTTCATTGTCCTTAAAATTGTTAAAAACCTCTGTGCAACCAAACAACATGGGCAAAAATAGGTAATCGATTAGAAATTAGGAAGGCGATACACCTAGCTAATGTCCTGGATTTTCTTTCACTTGTTTTCCTTAGATTTGAATGAGCAATAATAATTTTCCAAAGAAAGAATTTTATGGGTAACTTATTGGATTGGCTCACTTAGGTTAAGACTTACCTGATGAAATATTGAAACCTTGTTGTCGCAGCAATCGAAACATAAGAGCAACCATGTAAAGGTCATCTCCCTTAAAATCTCCATGGTCATGTTGTGAGTAACTTTTGTGAATCCGTTCTAGTTGCTCGTCTATTTCTTGTTCAAAATGGTAGTCAATTCCCAAGCGTTGAATTTGATCAATCAAGTGAAGCATTTGTGAAGGCTTATCCACAGCATTAGTCACCATCTTCCTCACCTCTCCTTTCAATTCCTCAACTTGTTCCTCCACTCTTCCGAGGAATTTGAACTTCTGCACATATATAATATGCCATTGTAAATAGAAGCAAGCATGAGATACGTACATTTCAAAAGACTCAAAGGAAAGTAAAGTTACTGTGAAAAATAATAATCATGTTATCTTGGTTACAAACCCATGAAAAGCTATGAAAACAAGGCAAATTGTGCATGCTCATCAATACGACGAGCATGTACTTTTAAAAAAGTGAATTAATGATAAAGACCAAATCACTTCATTTTGAAACTTCCGAAGAGACAAAATCTAACATTATTCTCTAAAATTGAATAATCGATGACCAAATCATTCCATTTAGGTGGAGTTATACAATTGATCTTTCTGAAGGAGGGACTGTTGCATACATCGGGTGCATATAATATAGTTTAAACACGACCATGTTTGGCATAATCAAACTCTTGAGTTAGGAAGAAATTAAACGTGACACACAGCGAGGGAACTTCCTAATGCGGCAGACCTAATTCAAATGATTTGGCAGCCAAAACGGTATTGATCAACTTCATTCATCAAGAGAATGAACTTCACTTCACTAGAAGAAGAAAAACCATGGTATAGCTCTTTCTTTTCTTCGTTGCTACCTTCTTCTTCCTTTTTAATCCAAGTAATGGGTTGGAAGCATGTAAGAACCTATTTTTATTTTCATTTTCCGAGGACGCCTGAGAACAACTCCTAGATCGATTAAGGATCACGCGTAGGAAACTGATAGGATAAGAAAAGGTAACAGATTGATAGAGAAATTCGTAAACCTAGGTGGGATAGTCGAATCAATAAAGAGGATGGAGATCAAGACAAAAGCCGAATGCCCGAGAAAGCAAAGACGGATTAAAAGTCAAATCCAGTACGATTGTTTATTACTTCTCTTGAATGGACAATTGAATTACTGTGGAAATAATCAAGCCAACCATATAGTCATGCTGCTAAGACTTTGTCCTAAACCAAAGAAACTAGAACACTGTATCCGCATTCTCTTTCTCCCGCATGGGTAGGCTATGAGGAAAAAAGGTCCACGAGGAACAAAACTTTTTTCTCACTCAACCCCGGACGAAAGGCTAAGAAAAATTTAAATTTTGGCTACGTTTGTATCATCGAAAATTTAATAATAAAGGAAATTATTTTCCATGAAATGGTTAGTTTTCACTTGTTAAGTGGTTTAGGGAAAGCGACTTCTTTCTAGTCAAAGGAAAAATTGTTTTCACTCAATTTAAATTTGTCGTTTTTAATTCATGAAAAATGATTTTTCATAGATCAATCAGATTTCTGTCCTCCAAATACTGAAAAGTTGGAAAACATTCTCCCGTAAACAGGTTTTTTTTTTTTTTTTTTTCGAACTAACGAACCCTTAGATCTCGACGCTATCAATTATCGCAAACACAAAGAATTTCATTAAGTCAGCAAAATGCAATTGCAAGAAAACGGAGGAAGTAGACATAAAGAAGGATTACTAACCGTTGAGTAGGAGGGGGAAGCGTATTTGATGAAGTGATCGCCCCATACGCTCTCATGATATTCGGCCAACGGGCGTTCGACCCCGCCGCTTCTCCCTTTACTCGGAGAAGAAGATGGAATTGCCGAAACCTGAACCGACATTCGTCTTTCGTCTGTGGATGTCGAACGAATACGCGAATTGAAGACTGAGGAGAGGATTTCGCTGCGTTGCAGAACATCAACACTTGATGGGTATTTATAGGCAACATGTTCATAGCCACCTCGTCACTCATGTCCGAGTAACGAAGGACTACCCTAAGATTTAAGGTGAGTGATATCGAAAGCAAGCGTTTCGGTGAGAAGCTCTTTTTCATTAACAACCTTCAATTATGAACAAATTTCAAACTAATAGGAAAAATTATAAATAAGGGCTTGAAATACCCTTATTTTTTCAAATAATGGCTTGAGACAGACCTTGTGTTAAATAAGAATCGAAGTGCCCTCATTTTCTCAAATAAGAGCCTAAAGTAGTTATGACTATTTCAAAAAAGGGTCTAACTTTGCCTGCCAATCAGGGGCATTTTTGTCAAAAGAAAATTTTAACCAAAATTTTAGTTGAAATATATTAAATATTAATAAAGATAATTAAAAAAAAAGAAGCAAAAATACAAGTGAGAGGACCGGCTACCCTTCCAATAGGGGCAACGGCACTGCTCTTGTTGACCAAAGGCAAGGGTATCTTTGGCCCTCATCGAATCACAAGAGTGCGGTAACCCTCTCCCATAGCTAGGTGAGGGTTGTCGACCCTTGCCCCAATCTAGGGTGAGGGTTGTTGGCCCTTACCCCAGTCTACGGCGAGGGTCAATGGCACTCGTGCAAATTTGACGGGCTACAAATCCTACATGATTTGGCGACCTTCGCCCAAATTTAGGAGAGGGTCCCCGCCCTCTCCTAGTTTTGGCAAGGGTCACTAGCCCTCGTTGAGGCGCCAGCAACTCTATTGACCATCATCGACACCCCACCAAGATGAGGCCACAACCATAGGTGAAGAGCCTGTGAATTTTTATTTCTTTTTTGAGTTTTTTTTTTAAGAAAAAGAAAAAAGAAAGAAAAAGCGAAAAAAGGATAGAAAATAAAAAAACAAAAATGTCTTTGAGGTCGAGTTCTTCTTTGAAACCGACATAACTACTTATGTCTCTTATTTGAGAAAATGATGATACTTTATACCCTTATTTGAAATAAGATCTAACTTCATGCCTTTATTTAAAAAAGTAATAGTATTTTGAGTCCTTATTTGAAATTTTTCCAAACTAATATAACAAATTCTATGACATTGCTTGTTTTTGTGTTTCCCGGAAGCTTCCATTGTAAACGAATCCAGCTTTTTAAGTCACCCCCAAGGGCACGAGAATGAGGACAACTGAGTGCAATAGCTTAGTGATAATGACGGCACACTATTTTTAATGAGGTCATACCTTCGAGTTGTTTCCTGAACCAATGGGGTTGCGATGACAGGCTGTACATCTATAAGTGACTTGTATTAAACAAGTGGTAATGGCGTAAGATCCCTTATAGAAATGTGCTCAAACCCATGCATCCCAGGGACACTCACTTTTAAAATGACCCCAAAAATATATATTATATGTTTGGCCAGAGTTACTCTTGTTATAAGAGGAAGGAGTCCCTTCAATGTCAGTCAATTTTCCTAAATGTATATATTTTCGATGGTCATGACAGCTTTTTCTTACTTAACTAGATGGCTCGTGCACCATTCTAAACTCATCCTTTGAAATTCAAAATGAAAATAGCTGTTCGAAAGCTTAATTTATTTCTAAAATCTAGGATTCCCGAGCAGCTCCTATGTCTTGTACAGGGTGCCTTGATCCTCTTACCAACTAAAAAGTGACACTCTTCTGGTAACAACAACCAGCATTTAGTACAAACATTAGTTATACGGTCATACCTAGAGTTCCTAAAAATTAATGACATGATTTACAACCGGTTTTGTACCACATGTGAAAGGAGAGTTGTCGGTAACAACTAACATTTAATACGCATGGGTTAAAGTCCTCTCTTAGAGTTCCTAAAATAGACTAGCAAACTGATCTTGACATGATTATAGAAATCTATCTGTACCTTCTTAGGGAAGGAGGGTTCTTAGGAGGGACTGTCATGCTTCCAAGAACTCTCCCTCCACTTGGTTCTATTCTTCTCTTAACAATTCTCTCTCCCTCCACTTGTGAATTTGAAAATACTGGTATTGATTCAACTTACAGATATTTTCAGATTCATAACTCATAAGCTCACATATTAATATGAGGAAAATAATCTGGCATATCGAATTTCAATTAAAAAGATTTTTAACACATAAATTTACAAGTTTAACATATTCGATTCAACCAACTGATAAATTACATACAATTATGGCCTTGCTCTGGCACCCACAATATTAGTAGTTATAATTAATCGGGGATGCTACTCAATTCAGTTCCTAAAGAAATAAATGAGATAGTCCAAATAACTTTCGTATTGGTTCAATCTAAAGTGAAAGTAGACAAACATGGGATTATACATAAAGAATTATTTTTACAAATCACCATAAATACATAGAAAAATCATGAGATAATTTTTAAAAATTTTCTTCATTGATAACATAAAAGAAAGGCCAGATGGTTTTGAGACTATCAAATTTAACAAGCCCTACGACCTTAAATTTGACGCAAGGTGGTTAGAGAGTACAAAAGTTTGAGAGCCGCCTTTCCTTGATTTAATCGAATAAACATCAACCGAATTTCAAGTGGAGATTAGAGTACCTGCTAAGATTAGATGATCCTAAGATGATCCAAAATTTTTTTACATCATTTTCATTGATGTGCTCATCGACAATCGCTCTATTAGAGATAATGAGTCTCTTGAACTTGCAAAATAAAAATTATGCACAAGAGGGTTAGATTTAAATTGATTGAGAATTGTAAACTATGTTAAAACTATTGAAATTTTAAGAAGGTTTCATGAAAGGATATGTTTTAAAGTTCCTTCAAGCCATATGATGGTACGGGAAAATTGTTGAAAATAGTAGTCGTAATTGATAAATATTAGTAATTACATACACCTGAGAACCTAGGAGAAGCGACAGGGATTTTACTTTGCATTTCACTCTTTCGTTTTTCTTTTTTTAAGTTTGAAATTTTTTTTTGGTAAAATAATATTTAAAGTTTGACTTTCACGTAATAAGGAGCACTTTCCACCCTTAAGAAATCCAGTGATTAACATGTAAAGTTATCCGGCGTTTTATTTTAGAACCTTCTGGAGTGGATTTTTTTATTTTAAAAAATTCTGGAGGGAAGGCAAAAGAAATATTTAATTTTTTTTATAATCCATGCTATAATTAACGCAACACAGACAAACTAAGCTATAAGGTGGTAAACCTATGTATATGATAAGGTCCAGACTAAGATTTAAGGTTGGTTAAACTGAAAGTAAACGCTTCATCAAGAAACTCTTTTCCATCGACAACCTTCAATTTTTTACCAGCTTCCAAACGGAATTTGTAGTTTTTGTGACATTGATGGTTTTTGTGTTTCACGAAAGCTTCCATCGTAGCCAAATCTAGCTTTTTTAGTCACACTCATTAATAAGATAATAAAGACCGCTGAGCATGGTAGTCCAATGATAATAGGGTCATATTATATTATATTTTATGATGTCATAGTTCGAACAATGTCTCCCAATAGTTGGCCTATCTTGAAAATTCTAAACTAATTGTACAATAAGCCAATTTAGTCGTAGACCTTTTAATTTTGCCCATTTAGTTTTAAATCTATGAGTTAATGACAAAAAAAAAATTCTAAAGTAATATACATGTGACATATTTATCTTAAACTAATTTTTTGACTGCCAAAAATCTCAAACAGTTATACCAGTAATAATTTTTTTTTTGGGGTAAAGTACCAGTAATAAATTTATCCTCCATTAGTTTCCATTAAATTCTACAAACAAATTGTTCAGTTGAATGACGCGTAACAATTACCAGTTTGTACCACCGCCCGCGGTGGCGCAGCTGGCTTCAGGCTCTCTACCCCTCACGAAGGGGAGGAGTTCGAATCCCAGAGATGTCGCATTCATACGACTCATCCGCAGCTGGGTCTGTGGTGGTGGCTTAGTCCGCCCTGGGTTTACGCCGCCGGCTGCCGGCTGTATGGTGGTTCCCGAGTCACCAAAAAAAAAAATTACCAGTTTGTGGTTTTTTTTTTCTATATTAATCAATTTAACAGAAATTAATCCAAGGTAAATTTGTAACAAACGCAGCAATTTGAAATTTTTTGTGGTTAAAAAATTAGTTTGAGAAAAATTTGTCAGCGATGTACTAATTTGAGATTCTTCATGATATTATCTCTAAATCTTTTAATAATATGACAATTTAGTGCTAAACTTTTTTACTATTTGCCAAAATAGTCCTTCCGACCAATTGTCCAAATAAAATGTTTAGGACTAAATCGGCAAAATTTCAAAAAGCTTAGGACTAAATTGATACCATTAAAATGTCCATGACTAAATTGTCAAATTATCAAAAGATTTAGGATTAAATTGACACAAGTGAAAGGTTTAAGCTTGAATTAGCCATTGTATAATAAGTTTAGAACCTTTTAGAGAATAATCCTCTAGCAATTCGTGTTCTAGGATATTGCCACTAGTGATTATCTCGACATATCTGATGCTGGATGTGAATAACTTTTCTGCTTTATAAGTTCATGCAAGATGTTATTGATTCTCATAGAACAGAATGAGGAATCCCTTCGAATCCCTTCAAATTCCGGCGTTTGTTGCATGATTTGTCAATTAACCATTTAGCGCGATATGCATGGTACCGGAAAATCTGCTTTCTACATTACGGCGCAAGCAGGCCTTAAAGAAACAATTATGCCTTTCTTGTGGCTGGTGGAAGCGGAGTGCAGAATACATCCTTAGGGACGGCTCCCATCAAAGGCGTCGTCCTGGTGTTTGCTTCAGGACGGAAGATATCAGTTAGTGCTTTGACCAATCATCAAAATATTTCAATAAAGTAATACTCTTTGCTATATCTTTCCTGTGAGAATTACGCATATGGTGCAAAGAGAGAACAACAATGACAAGGATACTCCAAGTTTTCCCTAAAAATCATGTTTTGAGTGTCGAGACAAGACTGCATTTTGTTGTTTGAATATATTTTCAAATGTCTCGTATTCTTTGGCATATGAGTTTCTTTGCAAGGATGGATTTGGGGGGGAGCTGGGGGAAGCCTTGCCCCTCCAAACATCTCTGGGTCCATCTCCTTTATTTGGACCTCACGTCGTTTTTCTCTACCTAACTTAGCTTTTGAGTAGGAATCATTGCGTTGGACGAGTTAGGCCGGAATAAATAAATAAAAACCACTATTTTTATCCTAATTGACCGATTTACCCCTATAAACTGACGGGTCAAAGCACTTGCCGACATCTTCCGTTGGATCCATAGCCAACATCTTAGCCCCCGTCTCTCCAGTATATTCTGCAACTTACTCCCAATAATATTAAATCCATTTTTCTCTGAAACAACTAAGAAGTCATCTCGTTTGGCAAATTTGAGAGTATGATTCTCCAATGAAGTCGCTTTATCATCCATGGTAATGAAAGGGGAAAAATCAAACTATTGAGTAGCTTTATGTGCACACAAATTATATTATACAACTCCTTTAGAAAGCGAGACTTCCCTTCAAGCCTCAAATTTAGGAGCGTCGTGGTTGTTCCTTTTTTTTTTTTCCTAAAGTGGCGAATGGCTCAACTCTTTGGATGTAATGTAGAGCCCTCCAGGGTAAGGTTAACCCTAGCCAAATGCTCAATCCATGGCGTCAGATGTTGATGTCTTATGATCTTTCGACGATAGATTTGTGAAGGCAATTTAGTCAACATAACTAACAAGTCGTGGAAGTAGAGTCGCTATAAACAAATTATAGCATGTTTGGTAGGGTCGGTATACCCCTTGAAGCAGTGAAGTTTGCACTATTCTCAATAAATGAAGCAAGATATCAAAAAGCAAATATCGTACAAGCTAGGAGTTCAATTATAGACAATTTTAGTCGGCAGTCATTGATGTTGTCGTTTACATTGATTATTCAATGCAATACGACTGATGTTAATATAAATAATTTTTTGAATTTTTTTAAGCCTTTCCTTTTCTTTTCTTTTTTTTGGATGCGTTGCCGACATCACCACATTTCAGTAATGAAGAAGAAACAGAAGAAAAGAAACTAAAAAATAAATTATAAAAAAATCATCAAATTGTAAAAAGAAATTATAAAGATTATCTACATCGAGTGTCAATGATCTTGCCATATCATATAAGCAGTCAATATTCACGTCGGTGATTTTCAGTTAAAATTAGATAGAAAGATTACATTATCATATCATCAAAAAGTTAATTTAATTAAATGAAAAGTTTAAAACGGAATTGACGCTTATGCTATAGGTTCAGGACCTCTTTGATAATTATCCTAAAAATTGGACATAAGAAATATGAGAAATTGTTGTATCCAATCCTATTCGAGTTTGGGACACTTGGAGTGCCAAAACATGGCACAGAGGGATACTTAAGTGCCAAAATTTTGGAAAGATACACTTAAGTGTCAGTTTCGGAGTAAAGTGGAACACTTAAGTGCCACTCCAGCCAAAATCCGGCCAAATTACTGACATTGCAATTTTCCGGCGAGTTGGGTGCAAAACGGCATCGTTTTGCTTGCTTACGTGGCGAGAAAATGCAAAAACGACATCGTTTTGTGTTTGATGTGTAAATAATTAATATAAAAATTAATTAAATTAAATTTTAAACTTAATTTTATTTAAAATATTCTAAAAATTAAAAAGCTTAAAATTAAAAAACCTAAAATTAAAAAAACTAAAAATTAAAAAACCTAAAATTAAAAAATTGGGGGGGGAGGGGAGGAGGGAGCCGAAGGGGGAAGCGAGGGCGAGCCCTCGCCGGCCGGAATGGCCGCAACGAAGGGGGAGGGTCGGCGGGGGTCGTCGACTCCGGCCGATAGGCGGCGAGGGTTGCGAGCCCTCACTAAAGTGCGGCGAGGGCCGCGACCCCTCGCCGTAGATCGGGCGAGGGCTCGCCGGCCCTTGCCACCTCCTCGCCATCACCGGGAAGGGCTGGCGATGGTGGGGGGAGCATCGGCCGGGGTCGCCAAGCCCTGGCTAGGGGCCGGTGACCTGGCTGACCGGTGGCGAGGGCCCGAGAGCCCTCGCCCAAATCTGGGGTGAGGGTTGCGGCCCTCACTACTAGTCCCCTAGGGGCCGGTGACCCCAACCGGCCCTCCCCCTCCGTCGCCGGCCCTTCCCAATAGCGGCGAGGGCTCGGCCCTCAATCGCCCCTTTTGGCTCCCCCCCCCCACCCCCTTTTTTAAATTTTAGGTTTTTTATATTTTACGTTTTTTAATTTTAAGTTTTTAATTTTTTAGAATATTTTAAATAAATTTAAGTTAAAAATTAATTTAATTAATTTTTATATTAATTATTTACACTTCAGACACAAAACGACATCGTTTTTGCATTTTCTCGCCACATCAGCGAGCAAAACGATGCCGTTTTGCACCCAACTCGCTGGAAAATTGCCATGTCAGCAATTTGGCCGGAGTGGCACTTAAGTGTTCAACTTTACTCCGAAACTGACACTTAAGTGTACATTTATGAAATTTTGGCACTTAATTGTCTCTCCATGCCAAGTTTTAGCACTTGGGATGTTCTTCTGCCAATCCTATTCTATTGCATCTGATTTGGTTCCTTGACGACCAAACAAAAGGTGAGCTGTTGTCGATGAACCGACATTTTATCCCCATATGCATTGCTTGCTTTATTTCTGATCAGACGTGAGAAAGAAGGAAAAAACACAAGACTACCTGTGTAAACCATGGGGGAGAAGCGAACGCCATGGTCACCTTTTTCAATTCATAAGCTCTGATTCTGAGCAGTGTTGGGATTTACTAAATTGAGTTCGCCAGGGTGGTCGAGTTCAGGTAAATCCACTCATGAAAGACCTTATTAACCTCATTCATGCGTTAAACTCGCATTGTGCTTGGGCTCAAGTGGACGTAATTAGAATCTAATTGCCACTTGCTTATGGCATTGAGGGTAACGTGGAGTTACTCACTACCTTAAAAATTCATCTTGAAGTGTGCTTCTTTCAAAAAGGTTTCATGATAAAAGAAAATATTTTTTTAAAAAAATATTTTTCAGAAAAATGCTTTCCCTTTTTCATGTTAATGATTTATTCCACTAACTTTAAGTATGCATATTTTCTTCAACCATAAACGATTTTCTATTAACCAATCATTTTGGGGAAAAGTACAAAAAAGATCATAAACATGTTGTAATTGTGTTAATTTAGTCCTAAACATTTTCATAATTTATCAATTAAGTCATTGCAACCAATTTTGACTTGACCAATTTTGACTAGACATTGCCAACATGGACACCAAATGTCTAACCCAGCACAATTGACCATGGCATGAATTTACAATTTTTTTTAAATGAATTTTTTATCCCTTTTATTTTGTTTTCTTTCATTTCGACCCTTGCCGAACACTTGGCAAGGGCCAACATGCCCTCATCCGCCATTGGTGAGCCTCACAGCATGCCAAGGCCCGTCTCAATGAGGCCAAGATGGCCTTGAGCAAGGCCATCGCCACCTCACCAGTCATGAGCAAGGGTCGGGTCAAAAGGCCGTCACCTAGGTCTAGCAAGGGCCTAGGTGAGGGCCACAAACATCTCAAACAGGTGGTGAGGTCTTGAAGGCCCTCACCCAGTGGCCAACTCACAAGCCAAACGAAAAGAAAAAAATAAAAAAGGAAAGAATATACCAAAAGAATTAATAATTTTAAATAATAATTTTCACGTCCGCATCAGCCATGCCACATAGGATGGTCATTGTTCATGTCGGCAATTTATGATCAAGATTGATTAAATAGACTCAATTGATAAAATTTGGTTCATGTTAGCCATCTTATTCTCCTAAACGGATCTTCCTCCTTCGGAGTCGACCTCTCCAAACTCTGCAGTGTCTCCATGAACTTAGATGACTCATTAATCTTATCAATTGGATATCTCAAAATGGCAACCTGGCTTTGATAAAGCCAGTGGTTGGTGTCCTTGAAAAACAAATTGAATTAACTAAGCAAGCATTGCGAAACATTGGATCAACATCACCAAGTAACAAGATCATAAAGTGCAAAAGCCTGACGCAAGCTGCGTACGAAGTCCCAGTCATTGAATCAGAAGATACATGTTGCTTCAAGTCCTAAAACCACCAATGCAAGGCAATGTGAATAAATCCCCTCCCATCTGCGTCGAAGTGAAGCTGTTGATTGGATGTCAGAAATCTTCACCTACAAGTACATTTTGAAGACCCCATTTACCATTCACCAACAAAAGACAAGGATTATTCATGATGTGATATGGACTGACAAAGACTCCAAGACCTGACTTGTAACATAATTGAATGAACGACAACAGGCTAGGCCAACAAGGTGATATGCAGAAACTGTTTTTCAGGTTAGGAGAAGAGTTTATCAGTGCAGACTGCTAGAGGTCACCCTGAAGTCGTTTCATTATAAATTGATTTTCTCTTTTGATCCCTAATGCAGACAGATAGGACATGTTAAGAGCATAGTAATCATTTGCAATGTGTATTCGGACTTCTATCATCAAGTTAAGTGTCCCTCTCCTCATAAATCTCAAGTTATTGGAAAAGAAAGATATGATCTTTGCTGCAGATGCTTAGCGTAATAGCCACTTTAAAAATTAACAACCTATTAGAAAATGACTGAGCTCGTTAGTTAATTGACAAAATATTATGAGTAATAATATCTTAAGGCAAAACACAGATTCTCTTCTCAACAAACAAGCAATCCAATTTGGCAAATTAAGCGCTAACATGGCCGCACGCATTGCATGTCCAGAAGGACAACTTCACTGAAATTCAACACTTCATTGATGGCAAATGCAGATTTCATACCCAAGATAATCATGCAACAGAAGGAACAACAAGCTTGGGGAACACAGGCAAATGAATAATATCGAATTTACAAGATTGAATCAAGAGAATATCCTCATCTCTGCAAATATAAACACCGCATTCAATATTCACTCAACTTTACCAGATAACTTTTATCAACAGTTGTAATGCTTAACGCAGCATAGTATAGCTTCCTGGAAAAAAATTTTGTTCTTTAAGTTACCAACCCAATGTCACATGGAAAGTCTTAAAAGTAAAATTGCTTACCATCGATAATGCATCTACACGATGTTATATCATCACTATTTCAAAGATGCAAATATCTTTGCAAAACAGGTTTCTCCATAACTCAAAAAAGAGCCATATTATTGGTGATTCATGGATAAGCTACCCATCAAACTAGACAAAGGCATAAGCAGGCTAAGACGAAGAGATTGGCACATATGGTACTTAGTCCATCATGAATTCAAAATCATGGAAGTTTTGGTTAAAATTTCAGAATGGCTTATGAAAAGAGTAATGCACACTCTACATAATAACGATAAATGTAAGAGAAAAAGGATAAAAGGACTTCTCATTTAATTAAAGAAAAAACCATGCGAACAAGAACTTACTCAAATGAAGCTTCAACCTCAATGGCGAGTGTTAGGTGTAAGGAAAGACCAGCAGAATCTTTTTGTACATCATTAGTAGTATGAGCCTCTTGAACATAACCTCTGGGAATGTACAATATATCTCCTTCCTTTAGCAGAATTTGCGTGCGTGCATGCCTTTGATACTGTATCTACATTTGAACCGTGGGAGCCATCCAGAGGTTCATATAAACGAGGTAAAAGCTTATTCCTTGGAGAGGAGATTGTCCACTGTTTCGTTCCCATAAGTTGACATGCAAGAACTCAATGATCATCATAGTGCCGTGCCAACCCCTGAGAATTGCGTGGTGTCAAGTAAAGATTGGCACCTACAGACGGTTGACCAAACAAAGATGCTAAGCCTTCAGTGATAGCAGCGATGGACTTAAAGCGGAACTCCATACTACGCATGGCCACTGTATAACCATCTTTGTAAGCTTCATCACATCTGAATATATATCATCAAAGCTAAGCACATGAGGAGACTGGGTGCAAGAACACAAGCTCTTGAGGAAAAGATGTTTCTCAGTGTTGGAAAGCCTCTCTGCTTTTAGTACCCTTACATCCTGCTGGTAGATTATGGGCATACCCAAGCTATCTCTCTCATTTTTAAGGAAATTGAAGATGTCCAACTCATCAGAAGCAATAGGTGGGCAGGAGACTGCACAATGGAGGACAGAAGAGAGAAGATGGTGGACAACATCTTTAGGATTAATGGAATTCAAAAAAGAGTTAAATATATCATCCACGGCCCTTGAGGTCCTGCTTATGAGAAAAGGTGATACTTCCCAATAGCCCGCTATAAAATCTTCAAAACTAGACTGTAATAACCCAAAAATGCTTCTTCTGATTTGATCAATTGGCAGGAAAGCGGTACGTTGGAATCTGATAGAAAGTCTGAAAATGCTCTCTGCCAGATCGTTCACCCTCATATTGCTCGACAAGTCTTTTTGCTGGCTGCACACCATAGAGTTGTACATTCGAGGATGCAGTTTAGTCCACAGCTCTTTCAAAAGGAACAAGAAACTTTCAGAGAGCTCAGATGGAACGCTTTCCAATTGCTTGATATTGCAGGAGTTAACAAGTACAATAACAGCATCAAGAAGTGAAACAGGAAGTTCATGTTCCTTGCAGCTGTAATGTGACTCCTATTGAATCCATTGTCCACTGGGAATAATGTGACACAATCCACAAAACATTTGGCCACCTGAAGATAGCAACCCCTAGAGGATATGATGAGTCAAGCTGATGATAGACAAGGACATTGGCAATTAAATGTGTATTTAGTTAGAATAAGCCTACATTAGCTATTAAATTCAAGCAAGAAACTAAACCACGCCACGTAAGAAGAACAATTCTCAGCCATATTCGACTAAACAGCTAAAAGTAATAGCAGTACCAAAACTTTTCCCCAGCTTTGCCATATTATATCTACAAGTTCTTGAGTCAACCACAAGAGTTTTTTCATATATTCAAGTGATAGGGCATGAGAACAGCAAACGAGATGGGAGATTGTAATTTCATGGATGTCCCCCACAAAGCCCATGCACAGATCATTTAAACCAGTTCATAATAATATGATTCACAATTAAACCAGGAGCTTTTTCAATCCATATAGAACATACATTATCATTATATAACTGCACATAACATGCTCACTTATACAAACAATAAGCCACTTGCAGGCAAATGTGCATAATTAGCTGCAGCTTGATGAAAGAGTGTCATTACATCGAAAAGTAAATGTAAGTATACATCCAAGACCTTGTCAACAATAGACTATGTTTGAAAAAATGGGCTTGCCTTTCTCATCCGACATCCCCTCTTAATCAAAGGAAAGATACCAATATAGCAACATGCATATAAACCATCAATAGACTTCATGCATCGTGTAATTATTCATAAATCATAACTTCCCATGAAATTTACTTAAAATGCCATTTCAAAGAAGCATCCGATGAGTCTGACAAAAGGCCCTAGGTCATTAATGACAAATGTTTTATTTGCTTAACATCATAAAGAAGAGAAAGTTAGCAGTAGTTGACATCTGAAGCTTGATAAGAGGATAGATAATAGTGTACCTATGCATCTCAACCAGTGAAAGCTTGCCCGAATGAATCATTTTAAACAAGGATAAAGAGATCTTACTCTTTTATCTTATGCATAAGCAGACTACACAAAATGTATAATAAAGCAACAAGGAAATTGTCCCGTTCCATCAAATCTATCACATCAGTCATAACAACCATATTCCATCAGCGCATCTTAGAATACACAGAGATGTAGCATAGTAGCGATTGTTGAGTTAATAAGTCTTCATAAATTTGGTGCACCGAGGCCTCCATTATGATTAAGCTCTACGGATTACATTTTCTTTGTTGCGCAGCTGTAATGATAGCCAAAAACATTGAAATGATGCTGTATGAGCTAGCAGCATTGGTTGCCATAATAAAGTTAACCTAACGTCTGGTCGAAAAAACTCGAAAAGCCCTAAATCAATATAGCATCTCGTGAGACATTCATCCTCTAAATGAAGCACGAAAAAACTCATTCTCAAATGGAAAAAGACCCATAAAACCACCCAAAATCCACATTTCCTCCACAAACAAATGATCAGTTGCATTGCAAAGCCTAATGGTACAATCATGCTCCTTAACAAACATACAACTAAAAAGGTAGAACAGAGGAGAGAAATGAAAGAGGAAAAACTCACATGAGAGTCTCCAGAGCAGAATGCTCAAGAAGCCTCTGCCGCCCGACCAAACTAGTCGACAAATCCGAAACGGCACGGCACGCACTCCATTTGACTCTCCTAGTCGAACTCCTCAAACCCGATACCAGGCTTTCCAAAATTTCTGCATCCGAGGCGATTCGTTGGTTCATATCGAACGAACAGAGCGAAGCCATTCCTACAACCTTAGCACAAAGACAGGCGATATCCGGATTGCTGTCAAGCACATTCAATCAAACGTTAAGCATATATATATCCATGTCAAGTTACCTTTACAGATAACCTCGCAGAGTGATAATGTGTGCTTGAGAGAGAGAGAGAGAGAGAGAGAGAGAGCTCACTTGGATTTGAGCAGACCAGGAAGCACGGAGAAGAGGGCAGCGAGGGGTATCTTCCCAAAGCTGGGAACTGGGTCGTCCGATTTCGAGAGAAAAGAGAGAACTTTCCGCAAGCATCGCTTGACCAACGACGAGGAAGGAAGTGGGTCGGAGCGGCCTCGGCCTCCCGCGTTGATCTTGGAGACGGAAGCTAGAAGCAGACACAGAGCGGTGTCTGCATCGGCCGATCCGAGCGGAGCGGAGCGAGATAATTCAGAGTCCCTTCTCCTTCTCCTCTTTCTCTTTCTTTGCTGGATCTCCTCCATATTTTCTCTGCACCGATGGGAAGCTCCTTCAAGCTCGGGGACTTCCGTTCGCCTGCACAATCTCAGTCCTCCCAGGCTTTAGAGTGATGACAATTTTACAAAGGGCAAGAATAATGTAAATGGCCACTAAACTTTAATTTATTATGCAACATGTTTTTAAACTTTTGATTTGTGTGATATAATCTTTACATATTAGCTCAATATGCAATGCTATTGTTTAATATTTAATTGATTTATGGATTACATTAAACAAATTAAAAGTTTATAATCGATATTGCAATTAAACTAGAGTTAAGCAATCATATTAAAAAAATTAAAAATTCATAGATGACATTATATATTAAACTAAAGTTTATTGGCTATTCGTGTTATTTTTCTTTTTTTAAAAAAAGGTTATGTCAAATAAAAACTTAAGGTGATCTAAGAGATCCAATGCCACGATCAAGGGTACTTTTGTCCAAAATAATCAATGTTCTCTCTCTCCATCCTTGGCCAACTTAATCTTTTTCTTTTATTTTTTCAGAAGAACTTCATCATCTTCTTCCTCCCCCTCCATCCCTAAATATTGATTTTTCCCTTTGTTTCTTTCAGCGCCATACGCACACAAAGGAGGTTCTTTTCATTCCTTCCCCATTTTCCTCTCCTTAACAGATGCCCCTTCTCTTTTTTCTTATCGAAGCCGACGCAAACCAACGAGCTCTCTCTAGAAGATTTTAAATTTTCATTAGCTTCTTCATTTTGCGTGGTTGGGATACTATAGGGTAGGAGTTAAAATAGTTTTAGAGTAGAACATGAAATCAAAGAACTGGGCAAATTGAAACTTGTTTAATTCCAAGTTTCAAGATTTATAAAATATGTTCCAAATTCCAAAAATTGGAAAACCTATTTTAATAGGTAGGTTTTGTTGGGGAAATTATGATGTTTTGAAGATGAAAAAAATAAATCAAAGACTACCAACGTATTTAATGGTTGAGTAACAGACTATGCTGATAATAGAATGTGTAAATGATTTTACCAAGGTTTATATTTGGAAGAACCAGAAAATAGACTTTATGCTGAAACTGAACTTATTCAAACTGTGTTAAGACCTTAAGGTTAAATATGTTCAGAAGCAGAATATGTCTAGATTGTATAGTCTATTTCAGACAGAAAACACTCAAACTCTATTTTAGGCGGAAGACACTCAAACTTTATTTTCAACAGAACACTCTCAAACTTTATATACAGAATGAGACACAAGTCCAAAACGTGATAAGGTCCAGAACGAGACACAAGATCATAACGTAGCAAGTCCAGAACATGACAAAGTCCAGAACATGACAAGTTCCAAAACGAGACACAAGTTCAGAATGTGGCAGATTTAAAATGAAGCATGTTCAGAATGAAACAATTTGACAGAACGTAACACAAACCATAAACATATAACGGCTAGTGATTTGATTTGGATTTCATATCAAGATAGATTTGATTGACTTAATCTAATTGATTATTGGATCATAAAGACAAGAACTTTCTAAACAGAGAATCTTTACTTATGGAAATCAAGATTCTATTTGTATGGGCGATCAAAATCAATTTGGGATTCTACTTCTATCACTCAACGGCGACTAAATCTTTTAGATACAGATATGTCCAATAGGTAGATTGGAAGACAATTCTCTAGATATTGTCCAACAGTTAATTTGGAAGTTGAGGAGTATTTAAGAAGATCAAGGACCGATGAGCAAAAAAGAGACGATGTGTAGAATTTATAATTCCAAAGTCTGAGCGAACTTTGATCATATATTTGTCTTTAGTGAGCTTAAACATTTGTGATTGTGAGAGAAATATCAAAAGATTGACTTAGTGAGATGTGTGATCTACCAATGATTATTTGCACTCAAAGTTGTAATTTCTTATTGATCACATAGTGAAATCCAGCCAAAAAGCTATTAGCGTAGGAGAGTGGATGTAAACTTGATCTAAACCGAATCACTATAAATTTCGTGTGCAATATTATCTTCTCTTAACTCTTCTTAATTAAGTCTGTTGCACACTTATAGGTTATTTCGGAAGTCTGTTCCTTCGCATAACAGATTCTAAACATCTACCAGAAGTCTAGTGGCTCGCTTATCAGACTCTGATCATTATTCAGACTTTGCTCGAAATTTATTTTATTCCGCATTTATTTGCCAATGTTTATTTTAAACATCTATTCACTCTCCTCTAGGTGTTCGTACTAGCATTTTTAGGTTTCAAGTTTTAGGTAAATGAAACCTAAAACCTTAAACAAGTTTTTTGTGTTTTTCTTAGTTTATGTTTTCATGCGATCCTGCGATATTTCATGATGAGTGTATAATTTGGAATTGCTAATTTGAGCTTTCATTTTATAATTTAGACTTTTACTTTGTTAATATTTTATATATTTTGTGTGTCTAAATATAAATTGTGGTCAATATATAGTTATTAAATGTTGGAGAAATCTTTCCGAGAATATTTTGAAGCCGACAAAACGTTTCTATCGATCTAGTTTGGATATCTGCAGATCGTCTAGTTTAAAGTACGAAGACTTTCGATCACCAGACTCAAGATTCAAGACTCAAGACTCAAAACTCAAGACTATTCTCATTGATAGTCTTTTACGATCTGATGACGAAGGAAATCCAGATCCGGAGAGCCGAAGTATATGGTTGAGGATTTAATCCTATCCTCTGGAGAAGATCTTTTTGGCTGGATAAATATAACGGATTCTTTTGTTCCTATCAAGATCAATTGAAGATCCGATGGTCGACGAAGTATTCTTGGAATGTTCTATTCTTGGAAACAAAGATCCTGATTGTATGGGCGAACAGGATTGATGGGCTATCGTCAGGTTCCTTTAATAGCTCGAATGATCTTCTTGATTGATTCCGTCCAACGGGTAGATTGGAGGGATTCCTTTGGAAAGTGCCAACGGTATAATGGCATAAAGGAGTATAAAAAGGAAGACGTTTTAGTTGTGAAAGAGACGTGATCGATAGAGAAATTCCAGAGTCTGAAGCATCTTGATTATTAGTCGATTCATTCTGAGCGAAATTGTATACACGGAGAGTGTTCATACTTGGTGATACCTTGAGTGAGTGTGGTAGATCATCTACACCTAGAAATCAAGGAAGATCAACACTGTAACATCTCTTTATTCATAGTGGAATCCAGCTAATTGGCTGTCAGTGCAGAAGAGTGGACGTAGGCTTGAATCAAGCCGAACCACTATAATCCGCGTGTCCAATTCTCTCTTTCCTTTACTTAGTCTTACATTGATTATTACTTATCGCGAATTCTTCAACTATCTAAGTATTGCGCAATTATAAAGAAATTATCAAGAAAAATCTTTTATATACCTATTCACCCCCCTCTAGGTACTCGTACTAACTATATCAATTGGTATCAGAGCTCGTGTTCTTACTTTATTTGAAGTGTTTTACTTCAGAGTAAAAGATCCATGGCTAGTATGCTAGCACCAGGGCTGGTGGAAGGGCAAAGCAATACCAAACCACCCTACTTTGATGGAAAGGATTACAACATCTGGAAGAACAAGATGAAAGCTTTCCTACGATCAAAGGATCCTCTGGAATGGGACGTTGTGGAAAGAGGAATCACTCCTGCGGCTGCATCAGTCTCTGAAAGAGGGAAAGAAACTGTTGATACCAGCGGAATGACTCAGGAAGAGATAAACAAGAGACAAGCACTCGATGCAAAAGCAATTTACTCTTTATATTGTGCTTTGTCTCCAACGAATATAACAGAATATCTTCTTGTGTTACAGCAAAAGAAGTATGGGACAGATTACATATCACCTATGAAGGAACAGTCGAGTGAAGGAGACCGGAATCAAAATTCTCCTCGGTCAATATGAAGCCTTCAAAATGAAACCAGGAGAATCTATAACTGACATGTTTAGTCGTTTTACAAATATTGTCAATGGTCTTGAGAACCAAGGACAAAAAATTTCTGATCCCATGAAGGTGAACAAGCTACTGCGTGGACTCTCTAAAGATTGGAATCATATAAAGACTTCAATAAGAGAGACGCAAAGAATTATGCCTTTATCTGTCGACGAGCTGATTGGAACTCTTCAGTCTTATGAAGTGGAACGAATTAATGAGGACGAAGATCCAAGAGGTAAGAAATCCATTGCATTAAAATCAAATGATGATTCTGATGATACAGATTCAGGAGATGATATGGACGACGAGGAGCTTGCTCTCATGATAAGAAGATTCAGAAAACTGAATAGAAAAGGAAGAAGGTTCAACTCAAAGAAACAAAGTTTCCAGAGACAGCAGACCAAGTCTGTTGATGATGAGGAACCAAACAAAGATGTAGTACGCCGAGTGTAAGAAAAAGGGACACATCGGACCCAACCGTCCTCTTCGAAGAAGAAAAGAGGAAAAGCGAGAAGTTTCGAAAAGCTCTCAAAGCCAAAACCCGAAGTGATATAGAATGTGAAGAAAGTGATAATGAATATGCCAACATATGTCTCGATGGCACATTCAGACCCGCACTCGATTCGGATCGGACTCGAGACGGTGAATTTGAGGTAAGTGATTTTAAAATTCTGTGAAAGTTTCTAAATACATTGATGAACTGTGTTTTAGTCTTAAGACTTCTCTCAAAAGGATTTCCAAACTTAAAAAGGAAAACTCAACCCTAAAACAAAAGGAAACCATTTTAGAGAAAAGAGTTAAAAGTTTAGACTTGAATGTTTCTACTCTTAAAGAAAAAGAAGATAATCTTTTGAAAGAAAATGTTTTCTTAAAAACGGACTTATCAAATATTTCAAAGAAATTTTCGATAGGATCCTAAAAGCTTGAAAAATTTCTTGGTCTAGGCATGACAGCAGACACATTTCCCTTGATTGATTTTCCTAAAGTAAAAGAAAGAATTAAGAAAAGACCGTCGAGAGAGACTTACAAAAATCATTTCAAGAAAGTTTTTGTAAAATCTGTAGGACAAAATGCTCTAAGGTGTTCAAAATGTAACAGTAAGGATCACTTTGAAAAAGAGTGTCCTATGGTTTGAAAGCATTGTTAAGAAAGTGTGGCCTAATAATGTTTATCCTACTAACACCAAAGGACCCAAGAAAATTTGGGTACCAAAGAAAGCTTGAGACTCTCTTTTAAATGCGGGTCTCCGTCAAGAAAAAGGTAAAGTGGTATCTTGACAGCGGATGTTCAAGACACATGACAGGAGACTCAAAGTGCTTCATAAAGCTTGTTCAAGTAAACGGTGGAAATGTTTCATTTGGAGGAAACGGCAAAGGAAGCATTGTGGGATTTGGAATTGTGAAAATTGGAAATCTCACAATAAGCAATGTTTCTCTAGTGGAAGGACTCAACTATAACTTTCTCAGCATTAGTCAATTGTGTGATACCGGTTTCAAGATCTCCTTTCAAGAAGGAATATGTTCGGAATCAGTAAAGACTTTACTCAGTCTTTCATGGGTCGAAGACATGGAAATATATACCTTTTAGACGTGAAACCGAATGAATCACAATGCCTAATATCAATTCAAGATGAAGCAAGCTTATGGCACAGAAAGCTTGGTCATGTCAATATGAAGCAATTAGCCAAAATCTCATCAAAGCAGCTTGTTCGAGGTCTACCCAAATTATCATTTCAAAAGACCGATCCATGCACACCATGTATTCTGGCAAAGCAGGTAAGAAATTCTTTTAAGCCAATAAATCATGTCTCTACTAATCATGTACTACAGTTGCTGCATATGGATCTCTTTGGACCAACCAGAACTCAGAGTATTGGAGGTAAGAAATATTGCCTAGTAATTGTGGATGATTACTCCCGCTTTACTTGGGTATATTTCCTTGCAAGTAAGTTAGAAACCTTTTCGTATTTTGAAAATTTTGCTAAAAAGATTCAAAATGAAAAAGGATGTGTTATCTCAAGTATAAGAACAGATCATGGAGGTGAATTTGAAAATCAAGATTTCACAAAATTGTGTGATGAATCTGGATTTAAGCATGTATTCTCCTCTCCATACACTCCTCAGCAAAATGGAGTTGTGGAAAGAAAGAATAGATCTCTTCAAGAAATGTCTAGAACTCTTTTAATTGAAAGTAAAATTTCTTCATGATTTTGGGCTGAAGCTGTTTCAACAGCGTGCTATATCATCAATAGAGTCTTCCTAAGACCTATTCTGGAGAAAACCCCTTACGAATTATTCAAAGGTAAGAAGCCCATTGTTTCATACTTTCATGTGTTAGGTTGCAAATGCTTTATATTGAAAAATGCAAAAGATCGAGTTGGTAAGTTTGAAGAAAGATCAGATGAAGGCATCTTCCTTGGATATTCTACATCAAGCAAAGCCTACAGAGTCTACAACAAGAAGAGCCAGTCGGTGGAGGAGTCAATGAATGTCAAATTTCAAGACTCTACGCAAGATGAATCCAATCAGACTCAGTATGAAGAGTCTGAATCTGCTCCAGACTTTCCAAAGCTGACAACTCAAGAAATGTCTCAGACTCTAGAAGACCAGCATCAAGATGTTCATAAAGATTCAAATAAAGAAAGAGATCATCATCCGAGACAAATCAACCAAGAATCGGAAGCATAAGTCCAGTCATCCCAAAGATCTCATTATCGGCGAAATTAATGAAGGAATTCGAACCAGATCCAAAAGTCGTGAAGAGTCTAGTGCTGTGGCTCTCATTTCTAAAATTGAACCAAAAAGCATAGAAGAAGCTTTATCTAATGAAAGCTGGATCGAAGCTATGCATGAGGAGCTTAGACAGTTCAACATTAATGATGTTTGGGAATTGACATCTAAACCAAAAGGTAAAACTGTTATTGGAGCCAAATGGGTGTTCAGAAACAAGATGAATGAAAAAGGAAAAGTCGTACGAAATAAAGCAAGACTCGTGGCCAAAGGATACGCGCAAGAAGAAGGAATAGACTATGATGAGACTTACGCTCCTGTAGCAAGGTTAGAAGCTATTCGTCTATTACTTGCGTTTGCTTATTACAAAAATTTCAGGTTATTCCAAATGGACGTCAAAAGTGCTTTCCTAAATGGATTTATCCAAGAGGAAGTTTATGTGGAACAACCGCCTGGGTTTGAAGACCCAAAGAAACCAGACTCGTCTTTGAAAAAAGGCCTTGTATGGTTTAAAGCAAGCACCTTGAGCTTGGTACGACAGACTGAGTAAGTTCTTATTACAGAATGGTTTTGTCAAAGGTAAAGTAGATACTACTTTATTTATCAAAAAGGAAAACAAAAGCTTTTTATTTGTTCAAATATATGTGGATGATATTATTTTTGGATCCTCTAATGAAAGTCTATGCAATAAATTTTCTAAGTCTATGCAGAATGAGTTTGAAATGAGTATGATGGGAGAATTAACATTCTTTCTTGGTCTTCAAATAAAGCAATTGAATGAAGGAACTTTCATTTACCAAGAAAAATATGCTAATGATCTTGTCAAAAGGTTTGGATTGGAAAATTGCAAGAAGACTGACATACCAATGTCAGGCTCTTTGAAGATAGACAAAGATGAAGAAGGGAAGAAAGTTGATCAAAAGCTGTACAGGAGCATCATCGGTTCACTTCTTTATCTTACTGCCTCTAGACCTAACATTTTGTTGAGTGTTTGCATCTGTGCTAGGTTTCAATCAGATCCTAGAGAATCCCATCTCAGTGCTGCAAAACGTATTATTAAATACGTTGCTTCATCTTCAAGCATCGGTCTTTGGTATCCTAAGAAGGGAGACTTTAATCTTCTGGGATACTCAGACGCAAATCTGGCCGGCTGCAGAGTCGATAGAAAGAGTACTTCAGGAACTTGCCAGTTGCTTGGAAGCAGGACAGTGTCTTGGTTTTCAAGGAAACAAAGCACTGTAGCTCTCTCAACAACAGAAGCAGAGTATGTAGCTCTTTGAAGCTGCTGTTCACAAATTCTATGGATAAAACAATAGCTACAAGACTTTGGGATTGAAGACTCATGCACAGAAATCAAATGTGACAACACCAGCGCAATCAATCTCACAAAAAATCCAATTCTTCATTCAAGAGCAGAGCATATAGAGATTCGACATCACTTCATTAGAGATCATATTCAAAACAGAGAAATCTCGATTCAATTTGTTGATTCAAAAAGTCAACTAGCGGATATATTCACAAAGCCTTTGGAGAAAAATCAATTCGATTTTATTCGCTCCAGACTCAACATTTTGAAGCTCGAAGAAGTTAAAGTCTAGAGACTCTCCAACCTTCAGACTCAGAAAGTTGATGATCATCAGACTCAAAACTCTCAGACTCTAAATCTCTCAGACTCAGACATTGATGACTATAGACTGTAAGTTGTTATCTAAACTTGAAAAGGTATGATCTTTCGTACAGTTATTTTGTATTCTCAGTGAAAAACGAAAAACTTGTCTTTTCAAAAGGATTAATTTTGGCAGTTATTGATTTCGAAAAGAGATATTCGTACACTTTCCTTGTGCCGATTGAACTTCCCTTTTCAAAACTGTGTTAAATATATACAGTTTTCATTTTCAATCTTCAAAACCCTAAAAGCATTCTCCTCCCAATCCGGTTTCTACTTCGTGTTCATCCTCGAGAAAGTTGTCATCTCTTCTTGGGAAAGCAAGTAAATGAATCTTTCAGCGACTAGGAAGGATGTCGTCTTCAAGGAAGTCGTCAAGAATCGCGAACAAGGGACCACAGAGGATGAAGGAGGGACCTACCCACTTCGATCTCACCGAAGAGGAAGAATTATCGAGTCAAGCAACGAACCCGACTCACTCTCCACCACGTCACTCAACGCCATCTACCCCACATGATGCGGGTCAACAACCGAGAGGAAGAGATAATCGAGGACGCGACCCAGTAAGAGTCCAAAGACCCTCGTTTATTTACAAACTTTACTGTGCGTTGAAAAGTACTGGGACTCCATTGAAATACGTGGATGATTTTCTCAAAGATAAGAATTATGGGAATGAGTATATCTTTCTGAAAAAAATGGAGGATTTGGGAATTGCTCCCAAAGGTAAAGCAGAGGAAGCACTTGCGAATATTCCCAGTGACCCTCGTATGTTGGGACCGAATCTGATTGATGGGAACGATGATGATAAAATGTTCGTGGATTTTCAACCTAGAATGGGTATTGCTGCAAAGGTGAAGGGAAAGAGGATGGAGTTATTTAAATCAAAGGAACAGGAGAATTTGTTTTTTAGACTGCTGAAATGAAGGGTGATAAACCCTAGGAGTGTCGATTTCGATTTCTTGGATGCTGTTAATGTGAACTTAAGGGAGAAGTTCAGTCTGCTACAACTGGAACGTTTTTGCACTGATACCACATATGGTTATGCACAACTGACTGCATATTTCTATTCGAATCTCAGTTTTATAGATGCGAATAGAATATCATTCAGTGTTCGAGATTAGGACTATGTGTTAGACGTGGACATGTTGGCGGACATAATTGGAGTTGAACGAGGACGTTATCAACCAATCAAAGTCTCAGTTGCTCGTGCCTCATTGGAACTGGTCAAAGATAGAGATGCAGAAGGAAAAATCATCTATTCAAGGATGCGTGCCATCAATATCGTGCTGCACAAAATTGTGATCAATTGCATCAGGCCCAAGTCTACATCAAAGACTGATGTGTCTAATTCAGAGGCAAAATTGATGTACGCAATCAACTCAGGGATGAAGTTCTCTCTTCCTCACACTATTCTCTTTCACATGTACAGAGCAATGTCAAAGGATAAGGGACAATTGCCTTACCCAGGTCTGGTGACCAAGATCTTCAGACACATGAATATTGAACCGCCACATACACTATTCTCTAGGTTTGAAGATGTTAACGAAGATGCGTCTGCAAGAACTTTCCAAGGCAATGGAGAAATTTAGAGTAAAGACTCCAGTTCCATCTACTTCAAAGAGAAAAGGGAAGGAGGCCATTAGTGCCCCATCCAAAAAGAAGAGAACTCTTATCTTGGAGGATGAAGATGAGGAGGAAGATCCTACAATCACTGCCTTGATAAGGACCAGACATTCTGTTCTCCAATCGACAGAACATCAGAAGAAACAGAGAGAAGAAGAGGAGCAAGCCAAGAACAGAGAAGAAGAAGAGCAGCGAGAGAGGGAGAAAGAAGTTGAAGAAGAAGGAGAAGAAGAAGAGCAAGAAAATTCTGCAGCTGAATCTGGAGAGAAGGGGAATCAAGATACAGAAGAGCATGATCATCACTCTTCCCCTTTTGATGTCCTAGAGACAGGGGGAGTTGGCGAGCAAAGGTCCACACCTCATGCTGCCAATAGTGAAGGTCTAAGACAATCTCCAGCAGATTCAGAAGAAATTCAGGCTTCTCAATTGCCTGAAGAATGACACGATATGTCAACACCAAATCTGCAAGACAATACAGAAGCGTCATCGTCTGCATTCACTCCATCTGAGAAAGCAAATGCAAGTACACAGACGGACAATTCTGCAGATTTTCGTCGTATTATGGATGTTCTTCTGGAAATGCGTGGCCAAATCTATGCTCTGGACTATGAGGTTCAAGCCATAAAGAATGCTGGACAAGCATCTTTGGTTACCCTGGAGAACAAAATGAAAGACCTCGCTCTACAACTTCAAGCCAATGCCAAAGGAGAGGAGGTAGCTCAACTACGGGAAGACTTGAAGAGGCTAGAAGGCGTAGTCCAGTCCATGGGAGATTTCCAGATCGTGTGCATTCCCAAGCAGACCTGACTCCTTTCTTACCTTTTTTAATGATGACAAAAAGGGGGAGAAGCGATTTGAACCAACCAACTTTCTTTGACTTTAAATTTATTTTTGTGGTTGAATATGTTTGTCTTTAAGTATGACTTGAGTTTGTCTTTAAGTATGACTTGAGTGAACTTGAGTGTGAACTTAAATTTGACTGAATTGGCTGTGGATTTTAATGCTTGACTGTTTGCATTTATATCAAGTGTTGTTATATGGTATTACTCATGAAAGACTAACCAATTTTCTGTGGATGCAGAGTCTAGTTGTTTTGTTAAATCTTTATGAGATAGCCATATTGCTTGAGAAATGTTTTTGCAGGTCAAAGTGGTTCAAATCTACAGAAAAGTTTTGTCACCATCAAAAAGGGGGAGATTGTTGGAGAAATCTTTCCAGAATATTTTGAAGCTGACAAAACGTTTCTATCAGTCTAGTCTGGATATCTGCAGATCGTCTAGTTTGAAGTCTGAAGACTTTCTAATCACCAGAATCAAGATTCAAGACTCAAGACTCAAGACTCAAGACTATTCTCATTGACAGGCTTTCTGATCTAGTGACGAAGGAAATCCAGAGCCGAAGTATATGGTTGAGGATTTAATCCTATCCTCTCGGAGAAGATCTTTTTGGCTGGATAAATATAACGGATTCTTTTGTTCCTATCAAGATCAATTGAAGATCCGATGGTCGACGAAGTATTCTTGGAATGTTCTATTCTTGGAAACAAAGATCCTGATTGTATGGGCGAACACGGGATTGATGGGCTATCGTCGAGTTCCTTTAATAGCTCGAATGATCTTCTTGATTGATTCCGTCCAATGGGTAGATTGGAAGAATTCCTTTGGAAAGTGCCAACGGTATAATGGCATAAAGGAGTATAAAAAGGAAGACGTTTTAGTTGTGAAAGAGATGTGATCGATAGAGAAATTCTAGAGTCTGAAGCATCTTGATTATTAGTCGATTCATTCTGAACGAAATTGTATACACAGAGAGTGTTCATACTTGGTGATACCTTGAGTGAGTGTGATAGATCATCTACACCTAGAAATCAAGGAAGATCAACACTATAACATCTCTTTGTTCATAGTGGAATCCAGCCAATTGGCTGTCAGTGCAGAAGAGTGGACGTAGGCTTGAATCAAGCCGAAGCACTATAATCCGCGTGTCCAATTCTCTCTTTCCTTTACTTAGTCTTACGTTGATTATTACTTATCGCGAATTCTTCAACTGTCTAAGTATTGCGCAATTATAAAGAAATTATCAAGAAAAATCTTTTATATACCTATTCACCCCCCTCTAGGTACTCGTACTAGCTATATCATTAAATACGATGATTCATTACAATCGTTTAATTAATAATGCAAGTGGAACTTGAATAGAAAATGGAATCGACTTAGGGTAGATTCCATATTCCAAAAAATAAAAATAAAAATATGTTCCAATAGGAAGGTTTCGGGTTTCAAATGAAACATGTAACGAACCTGAAATTGCTCACTCTTACCACAAAAAGAACCAAACGAGAATGAGAATTTTCTCTCAAAAAATTACCGTTATTAGACGAAAATGCCTTTGAATATGTGATCGAAGCTCACCAACCAATGAAAATTTGGGCAGCCAATGAGCTCAGCCTAGTAACAACCACTTCCCATTGATCTCTCTCGAATTCCTTCGATCCAAATACACTCTTTTAGGTCCCACCTCCTATCTTTTTTATGGCAACAAGCCAACATCTTGTCCATAACAACACTACTATAAGGGTGTGTATGATATGATTTTTCGGGATAAATTATAGATTGAATAATATAAAAAATTATCATAATCAATGTTGGAAAAATCCTCATAAAAAATATGGGATAATTCCAAAAAGATTTGTATAGAGACTCAAATAATTTAGGGTAAAAGCCACAAAAAAATTCAAATTATGTCTATCTTGATATAATTACCCCAAATTTTTTTGTGACACCAAGAACCCTAAACTTGTACATATATGACACATTTACTCCAAAGTTTTTATAATACAAAAAAAAACCTTAAAAATATTTATCCCAAACTTACTAACCGTGATATATTTACTCCAAATTTTTTTATGACGTCAAAAACCCCAAACTTGTATTTATGTAATACAATTACCCAAAAAATTTGATGTTATAGAAATTTTTTTGAGGTTTTTGGTGTCGAAAGAAAGCTTTCGCTTTCCAAAGGTACTAGGAATGACCCGTGAAAGACATGATCCTTTTAGCTGGGCACTCCTTGGGCCTGTGTATTTGGGAACCACCGGTCGCTAACTTGCTCAATGAAGCATTGCTAGTTTCTAATAACTAATTGTCCCGAGACTTGGTTTCCCGGGCCAATGCATAAATGTTCTTTTCAGACCGGGGCTACTAAGAAGAGGGAGCGGCACTTATCACGACATCCTCCTCTAATACTCGTTCTCTTCTATCTTATTTTTCCTCTTATTCTTTAGTTTGCGAAAATCGAAAGAAACAACTTCTCCGCTTGTCACTCGACACTCACCTCGCTCATTTTGGGTCACTCGTGTCACTCGCCGCTGGATGAACACTTTGCTTGTTGCTCCATGCTTGATGCTCAACACTCACCCTACTTGACGCTCAACCCTCACCCCACTCAACGCTTACCGCTCGCCTCTCTTAGCTGACATCGCTCGTCACCAAACCCATTGGGTCGGTTCAGTCCTCGATTGTCTTTTTAGAGAGTACAAAAAATGAAATAAAAGACTATCGATTGGTCCCGAGTTGACCTTGGAACTGGACCGAACCCATTGGTCAGTCCGATCCTCTGTCGCCTTCTTAGATAGTACAAAAAATGAAATAAAAAAAATTATTAGTTAGTCCTGGATTGACCCAAGAATCAGACCGAACCCATTGGGTCGATCCGATCCTTGGACCCAAGCTCAATAGGATCGGTCATCGATCTAAAAAATTTAGGATTAGCATTGTGCAGATTGGTCTTAGGGTTAGGGGTGGACCAAGCCAATCCGGACTATGTTCAATAGGGAGAATACGATGTATATGTCAGTATAATTTAGTCATCATTAAGTTTTATGAATTTTCTTATTTTCCTCCTAAAATCATATTTCTTGGGATTAACACTATTAAAAATCTCAAACTAGTATTTCCATGACACATTTACCTCAACCAATTTCTTGCACAAAAAATTCAACGCTAATACCCTTGACTCAAATCTACCCTCCATGACGGTGCATACTTATCAACATATGTCAAATATGTCATCATCTACATCCGCAGACATGCATGCCTTTTATTGAGATATTAGACGAAATGTCAATGGAGAGTGGATTTATATTAGAGTATCAATTAAGGTATTTGTTTGGAAATTTATTGTGGTATTAACCCTATTTATATAGCCATTGGGCAGTGAATATTTCAAGAAACCCTAATGATCTATCTTGCCCAGTATCTATATTGCAACAACCATATTTCAATTAATTGTTGGTTTGGATGTTCAAGCTTTACCAATCAAAATTTTCATAATTCTATGATCTTTTGGTATAGGAAACTTAAATTATTAAAGAAAAGAAAAGGATTTCATTAAACAATGCCTTAGGGACACTCGTTAATAAATAAATGAAAAAAACTTCAATTTTTTTAATGCTATGGTTACACTTGAGTCATGCATAATCACTATTTTGAGTGATTAAATTATTGACCGTATTATATCTAACACAAGTTCAATATCACGTCAAATTTCATAAATCTAAACATTTTTGGTGGTTACGATAGCTTTTTCTTACTTAATTAGATGGCTGCGACTCATACGATACATGGATGCACCGTTTTAAACTCATCCTCTGTAATTCAAAATCAAAATAACTCTTCAAAAAGCTTAATTTGCTTCCTAAATCAAGGAGTACAGAGAGCTCATGTGTCTTGTTAAAAAGGAGAGTTCTTGGCAACAGCAACTGAATTTAATACACATTGGTTAAAAAGTCCCATCTGGAGTTCCTAAAATAGAATAGTAAACTGATTTGACGTGATTAATGGAAATCTGTCTGTACTTCTGTAAGAAGGGATGGTTCTTGGGAGGTACGGTTTCATCCTTCTAAGAACTCTCCCTCTGCTGGGTTCTCTTTTTCGCCTAACAACTCTCCCCTCTTTTCTCACGTTTTCTTTTTTATTCTTTCTCAATTTTCTTTTGTCCAATTTTTTCCCTTTAGTCTATTTTTTATTTTTGAAAATATTGGTATTGATACAGCTTATAGATACTTTGCATACACTACAATATGAGTAAAACGTCTGGCATATATAAAGATTATAATTTTACAAGTTTAGCTTAGTCGATTCAACACACTAAAAATTACATAAAAGTATGGACTTGCTCTCACTCCCATAGTATGAGCAGTCATTATTAATCAGTGGTGCTACTCAAATTCAGTTCCTAAAGAAATAAAAGAGATAGTCCACATACCTTTCACATTGATTGGCTTTGATGTTAAAGGAGGCAAATAGGGAATCAAAGAAAAAGGATACTTGAATAATGAGAATTTGAAATTATTTATTAATATAACGGTATAGAAAAACTGAAGAAAAAAATAACTGAATTATTGATTTCATAGAAATCTTTCTAAACAATCATTCTAAATGCCATGATTATTGATCGATAAATTTTTTTATCACACGGCAACGTGCAAATAACACCCGGGTATATTATTTACATAAAGTTGTATTCCGATTCATATTATGTGCCATCCACCAAAAACAATTTACAAAACACAAGTCCAGTGCAAAGAATGATAGAGAATATGTTGGATGCAAATTGCGCAACCCCAAGATCTTCATAACCAAAACAAAAATATGTATAATTGAGTAGAAAGATTAACGTACTTATTTTGGGATTCATTGTTCTTGAAGCGGAAGCGAAAACACAATATTTCACGCGCAAGTCCTTCTCCTCTATTGCCCTCCGTATCATTAGCTCAATGAGGTGGCCCCCTCACGTTTAGAGTTAGGTAAACGTTCATTAGGTGAGGATACATATGAGAATTAGGGTTAGAGGAGAGATTTGAGCACTATTTATAGAGTTTCCAACCAGACCCCCTCATTATAGGCTAGGCTCAACTCGGTCCACACTAGCTAGTTCCATATTAGACTAATTAAGAAACTTTTTATCTCAGCTTAAACCAACCCTGTTTTACGATAACCATAAAAACAGTAAATTACAATATCAATTAATGTAGTCCACATTAGAAAAACTCTTACATTCTCCCCATTTAGACTATATCAATTGAAATCGTACTATATATGCGCACATTTGGTTCAGAGATAATTCTTAATAGTCAATCATATCCCATAAAATCTTAAACACCGAATCATGACGGTAACTGCATGTATACACACAGAACCTTCCATGGTCACGAGCGCTATCAACTTTATTGATATGGATTCAATATAGTAGTGTGTCAAATGGATAACATCACCATTCTCTTACCTTAGACGTCACAAAAACTTGTGCCACTAGAGAATGCTTTATGGTTTCATGAACCCACATATATCTTGTCCTTACGGTTAACCTTTCTTTATATATAACAAGACATATAGACAAGGCTAATAATCGGATGCCTCTAGCCTTCACTCAAGGTTTATATAGTACCTTGAAACTTTATCAATATGTATTCAACATAATAACAACACATTTAAAATATTTTATTGAATGCAAAAGTTGATACATATCAAACCGTTACAAAGTGTAACGAACACAGATGAAACATTTATCAGAGTAAAGCCAAAATAGCTCTCACTAAACAACAGCATTTCATGATGCTCCTAGGCCCATGCTAATAACATGTCGCTCAAATACACATGGGCGTAGGCCTTTAATAAGTGGATTTGCAACCACATCATCTGTGAAAATATGTTATATTATTACGTCATATTTCTATACTGTTTCCTTTTGGTCAAAAATTTTGACCACTATATATTTAGACCCCTTGAGACCTTTGTAGTAAATAAATAATACTACAAATTTGTTATTTCAATACAACCGTATGGGTCTATCCATAAAGTTAAAATGATTAACTCGTTCATGAGATTCTGGAGCCTAAAAGCCCAAGTAACAGCATAAAAGAATGTTACTAACACTGCTTACATAGTAAAAGATGACATATAAATTTATTTATTGCACTTCATGCTAACATAAATATGTATTCTGTTATTGATCACATATCATTTTAACAGCCAGCAAAATTTACATTTGAATACCCTACTAGATGCAAGAATTGAACATATTTGTAAATTAACATATAATCTCGTGTTTTATTTAAGTACCTTAAAATCTTCTTGGCAATCATTAAAGTAACTGATATCTGCCTAGAAATCCCGTCGTAAAAACGATATTTAGTCTAGCACAAGTTTGAGCATACATTATACTTTTAAATGCACTGACATAAGGTATATCATTTAATTATATTTTTTCAATATCTAAATAAGGACAATGTGATAGATTTAGTCCACCACCTTTAACAACAGGAGCAATTCCTAGCTTGCAATGATGTATATTGAATATTTCCAATATACAATCAGCAAATGTCCTCCGAGATCACAACTTGTAAACAAAATATCATGTACATAGTGTATGAGAAAAATAAATTTCCTCCCACTGACCTAGCAAGTATATATATATTGAATTACTTTGTTCCAAATTGAACAAAATAATAACATTATGAAACTTTAATAATATTATTTGGAAACTTTTTTAAAACTATGAATAATACTTTTCGGTCTATACACAAGTTTATTTGAATCTGTTGCAAAATCTTTCAGTTGCACTATATAGATTTTGTATCTATTTATTTGGCATAACTCTATAACAAGAAAAGCTATTAATGCTACGTTCAATTTGAAAGAATCTTTAAAAATAGTATAAAGAAATAATTATTTTTTTACTATAAACTATTCACCTCTCTTTCAGAGTGAAAACTTTAGTTACCAATTTGGTTTTAAATTCTACAATCTTTCTTTAAAATCCTTTTAGTTTTATACACCTATTTGCAACTAATAAACTTGTGATCTTTAGACAAGTTAGTAAGTTTCCAAACACTATGATGTTTCATAGATTGTATATCGCATTTTATGGCATCTAATTACATACTTGATTAAGGATAAAATTACAACATTTATTTATGTCGTTAAATCAATCATGTAGTAGATATTGCAGTCATGCTCTCGCAAATGGACTATATAGTCTGATGGTATAATTGACCGTTTTTCCCTAACAAATCTCCTGAATAAAATTAATACCCCTTTTAACAATCTAGGTAAGATATAAAATAATTCCAAGGGGATCTAAATTCCAACGCAATTAATATTGTATTAGATAACCTCACTTCTGCATAATACCTATAAATTTAATATGATTCAAGTAATTTATGTCCGGTCTATAACTCAAAAGAAGTTTATGCAATAACTTTGATAAGAAACACCTTTTGTATGTGAAAATGTTGCTTTCAAAATATCAGCCAACAGAAAATTGGATAAATTAGTCTTACTAATCATACTCATCATCATGTTCAATATGGTGCATTTATGCCTTTCGGCCAAATATTTTTGTTAGGATTTTCAGGCATGATAATTAAGTTATCACCGCAAAATCTACAAAGTATTTGACAAATGACCCTTTAAGCTATTTTATATTGTCATACTCGCCAATATACTCACGGTCACTATTAAGCTTGACAATCTTTTAAGACTAATTGTAATTGTTTTATTATTTATCTCGGTAATTTTACTTCTACAATAATCTATAGAAGTCTTTAGATAACCGTTAAAAGTAGACAAAATATCAACATTGTCAACTTTTCTACTATTTTTTTAGACATGTGTGAGATTATTCCTTAAATAGAAAATTTTTGGAAACAACCTCTTTTGCAGATGTGTCCTAATTTTAGTATTAGATAAAACATAACTTCAAGCCATTAGAGCTTTCACCATCTTATAGCAGTGCAGTCTATAGGCAAACCTCTTTTCAAGTGTTCCAAAATGTAATACTTCTTGGATAGTAAGCAAATTCTATTATTATTTTCTCAAGCAACAAATCATATGTCCACAACTTAAAATTTGAAACAGTAAAAACCTCAATAATAGTGGAGTTATTAATTACAAAAAATGTGACTGAAAAACAAGTAATATATATAATTAGCATCATGTGAGCATCGTGTAACTTGATATACAAGTACACGTTCAGAGAGTTACACATATAATCATATAATCACATTTGAACAAAATACATGACATGCAGTTGTACACTCCCCACATAATAGCGGTTATGAGAATATATTTCAATCTTTGTGAATTTATCACATTTGGGCATATGAATCATTAAGATCAGTCACTCCTCCACCACACCATCATATATCCCTCCATGAACTAATACACAATCACCTCCTTTGGGAGTATGACCATGCATTAGACCAGAAGACATCCCAATCAGCATACGAGATCAAAATTTCTCAAACCCAATCAAGCGTGCTATTTTGGCGGTCACTACTCAATTGAATCCTTGAAACTCTCTTATGTTAGAAATATAAACTTTACTTTTCACATACACTATATACATATGATTTTAATTTTAGTGATAGGGGCAGTAAATCACTAAAATCACATATTATGATAATTACATTACTTTATTCATTAATAAAATTAATCATATATATATAACAAACCTGAAAGACATATTTTAATGAGATCACAGATCACAGCAACACAAGAAACTTCTCATAATAGAGAAGAAATCATCTCTTATGCACCCCAATTACAGATTACCAGAACAACATAAAAAGAATGCTAATATAGAAGATCTCTTACAAATTAACATCAATAGTAATACGGGGTACACCAAATCGACAAGCCCGACAATTGATTCATTATTACTCATGAGTTTCATAAGACAAACATGACTCCAATGCTAACAGCTGATTTATTAGCCAATTTTTAAGTAACAAATTATTATTGTAATCAACCAATGGCCTACTAATTGAGTCAAATCAGAGAACCAAATATCTAAATTATAACAAGTAGATATTATTGCTCTGTAAAAATGTTGTCACTTCTTAACCATAAAAGAAAAAGTTCAACTTGATGGACATTAACCAGTGATTAGATGAATTTAGGTACAATCTGCAATAACTTAACTGACATGCATTACCCACATTCAGCAGATATGTAAATTAGTACAATCAATTTGGTCATGAATTTTTAAGACATCCATCATTCAAAAGTTACCAGCATGTAAAAGAGTATGCATGAGCAACAAAAGTTTCATGATTTTTACTATTTCTCATTGCCTCAATATATATTTCAAGTATTATTCCATAATGGTTGTATCTCATTAAGCCAGCTTTAGCTCACAATAAAATTTAATTTTTTTTATATTAATGAATCACACATATATAATATTTATGTGATAACATACCTGTAACCTAACACTTATATTTCCGAAATAACAGAAAATATAAGAAAAATATGAAAAAATATATTAAAAATACATGTATTTAGGGCTTTGTATGTATTTTTATAACCATAAAATCATCAAACATATAAAATAAATACACCACAAGATAGAGGAGGATCATACGAATCCAATGCCACCAACCATGCGCCTATCGGAGCTCCCACGCGCCCGTATGCGCCGCGCATGGATCCCACATGCAGGCATACCTTGATCGGTCAAAACCGATCCGAATGATAGCGGTCTAACCGGTTCCCAGTTCGACCTCTCGGTCTAGCCGCCCGATCCGATTAATTGACCAGTCCGGTCAACAGTTAACCCGGTCGAGTCGGTCAACGGGTCAACGGTCCCGGGTCGGGTCAACGAATCAGTTCGGGTCAAGTTGCTGACGTCATCGTGACATCAGCAAGGCGCGTGCATTGCACGTGCAAGCCACGCCCAGCGCGTCGAGGCGCATGAAGGCACGTGAGGCATGTCTTTAATGCCCAGGTGGCGCTTGGCCGCGCGTGAGGGCGCGTGTGGCCTCCTCCGGCGACGCGCCGCCTGTGGTTCTGCTCGTCTCAATGAGTTCATTCCAAATATATATTTTATTTTTATTTTTATTGAACGAAAAATCTCAAAAATCTCAAATTAGGACAAAATCCTATGCGTTTGAGTTCTAGGGTTATGGAGGCTCTGATACCACATGTTGAATGCAAATTGCACAATCCCAAGATCTCCTTAACTAGAACAAGAATATGTATAATTGAGTAGAAATATTAACACATCTGTTTTAGGATCCGTTGTTCTTGAAGCGGAAGCGGAAACACAATATTCCATGTGCAAGTCCTTCTCCTCTATTGCCCTCCGTATCACTGGCTCAATGAGACGGCCCCCTCACGTTTAGCGTTAGGTAAACGCTTCTTAGGTGAGGATACATGTGAGAATTAGGGTTAGAAAAGAGACTTAAGCACTATTTATAGAGTTTCCAGCCATGCCCCCTCATTACAGGCTAGGCTCAACTTGGCCTACACTAGCTAGTCTCATATTAGACTAATTAAGAAACCTTCTATCTCACTTTAGACCAACCCTGTTTTACGGTAATCGTAAAAAAAGTAAATTATAATATCAATTAATGTAATCCACATTAGGAAAACTCTTACAGAATATACCAATAGTATAAAGAAAACATTACACAAACAGTCTTATCCATCTTTGATCAGAAGATTTTAACTACTCACTCTCTCATTAACAACTAAATCAAGAGGGGATAAGGTTGCTTATAGAAAATTAATCTACACCAGCAATTAGGCTTAAAAATCCATGAGATACTCGGGGATAAATGGGGTTTTGACCGGCCTTTAGTTACATACTAAAAACTCCAACAGAAAAGCTAGGTGAAGTGGCGGAGCTTTAACTTTGTTTTCTATTCTTTTCTTCTTCCTTTTTTTGTAATAGTTTTTTTTTTTTTTGGTAAAGTGATATCAACGTTTAGCTTTTGTATAATATGGAACACTTGAAACCTTCGAAAATCCAATTCTTAACACTTGAAGTGATTCGGAATTTTTGTTTACATTTTTTAAAATCTTCTAGAATAATCCTTTGTCATTTTTAGAATTTGGGACGGTAGTTCCAAAAAGTACTTCAATTTTTGGTATAACCAGTACTTGAACTAACCTAACGCAAACAAACAGGCTATAAGGTGGTGAAACTATGTATATAATAAGTTCAATTTCAGTCATGTTTGAATAAAGAATTACACTAAGATTTAAGGTGAGTGATTTCAAAGGCAAGCGTTTTAGTATAAAACTCTTTTTCTTTAGCGACCTTCAATTATGACTGACTTTCAAATTAATATAACAATTTCTGCGACTACTCGTTTTTGTGTTTCCCGAAAGCTTTCATTGTGACCAAATCTAGCCTTTTGAGTTGCACTCTAGGATAAGAGAATGAGGACCATCAAGTGCGGTAGCCTCGTACTATTGACGGCACACTATTTTCTATGAGATCATAAATTCAAGTTATATCATGAATCAATAGGGTTGCAATAATAGGCTCTTACATTTATAATGGGACTAATTCGAAAAGACTTGTATCGAACATTTCCTAAAGGCTGATCTCTTAGAATAATGTACTCACACCGAACTATGCCATGGACACGCACTTAAAAAATGACCCCCCAAAAATATATGTTATATCTTTGGTCAGAGTTACTTTTGTTATAAGAGGAAGAAGTCCATTCAATGTCACTTCAGTTCTCTAAATATAAACATTTTCAATGGTTATGACGGCTTTTTCTGACTTACCTAGATGGCCGAGAATCATACGTTACCTGTATGCACCATCCTAAACTCACATCTTTCGAATTCAAAATGAAAATAGCTCTTCGAAAGCTTAATTAATTTCTGAAATCCAGGAGTCCAGAGCAGCTCCGATGTATTGTTTAGGGTGACTTCATCCTTCTACCAACTACTTCTTATTGGTAACAACAACTGACACTTAATATGAACATTAGTTATATAGTCTTATCTGGAGTTCCTAAAAATTAATGCCATAAATTTAATTTACAACTAGTTCCGTACCACACATGAAAGGAGAGTTCTTGGTAACAACTGACATTTAATACACACGGGTTAAAAGGTCTTCTCTTGGAATTCTTAAAATAGACTAGCAAACTGATCTTTACATGATTTATTGAAATCTGTCTGTACCTTTGTAAGAGGAGGGTTCTTACGGGGGACAGTGTGATCCTTCCAAGAACCATCCCTCCACTTGGTTCTCTTCTTCTCTTAACATTTCTCTCTTCCCTCTTTTCCTTTTTTTTTTTTTTTTTTTTGGTTCCTTCTCAATTTTCTTTAATCCATTTTGTCCCTCCTATCCCTTTTGCATTCGATAACATTTCTATTTTTGAAAATAATTTTTGTTCAAAAATAATTTTCTTTTCAATTTCTATTCATTGGAAGAGTTTCTAAATAGAAGAATGCATTTAGTACGACTCTAAAATTTCTATTTTCGAAATAGAAAAAAAATTTGAAAAAATTTTGAAACAACCCTCAAATTATTTTGCAACATGAATTTGTTTTAGCCTTTTAATAATTTTTTGAGATTTTTCTAATTTTTTAAAAATATTTGTTTTTTTCTTTTGTTTTTTTCCTCCCTTCTTCTTCCCCCTCTAGTTGGTTGTCTAGTCTTGGTGATTGTCAGCAAGGCTTGACCTCACCCAACTACAGCGAGGTTGGCCTTGCCAGGTCGGGCAAATCCAACCTCGCAATGGCTAGGCGAGGCTCGACCTCGCCAAATCTAGGTGAGGTGGAGCTTCATCAAGGGCTAGTGAGGTCAACCTTGTCAACTCTCGTCTATGGCCAATCCCCATCCATTAGCAGCTGGCTAGATGAAGAAGAAGGAAGGAAAAAAAGAAAAGAAAGAAGAATGACCTTGTTTTGGAAATTATTCTCGAGAACAAAAATATTAATTTTATTCATTTTTGTTTCCGTTCCAAATCTAATCCAAAGCCATTGATCTGTTCGGGAGAGGAGAAAAACTAGCTAACGTTATCAAATCAATGTTTGTCCTTTTCTTGCTCTAGAGAATAAAAGAACAGAAAAATAGATAAATAGGATGGTTACCAATTAAGCTCTTAATTTATTTCTAAAATCAAGGAGTCCGGTATGTCTTGTTTAGGGTGACTCCATCCTCCTTCCGACTACAAAGTGACGTTGACAACATCCGACGTATAATACAAACATTAGTTATATAGTCTTACCTACAGTTCCTAAAAATTAATGACATAATTTACAACCAGTTCCATACCACACGGGAAAGGAGAGTTCTTGGTGACAACAATTGGAGTTCCTAAAATAGACTAGCAAATTGATCTTCACATGATTTATAGAAATCTATCTGTACCTTTGTAAGAAAGGAGGGTTCTTAGGAGGGACGGTGTCATGCTTCCAAGAACTCTCCTTCCACTCGGTTCTCTTCTTCTCTTAACAATTCCCTCGTCCCTCTTTTCCTTGTTTTATTCTTCTGCAATTTTCTTTTGTCCCTTTAGTCCATTTTTGCTTTTTCAATTTGAAAAAGTTGTTATTGATACAACTTACAGATATTTTCAGAATCATATTTCATAAGCTCACATATACTATAATATGAGGAAAATGCCTGGCATATTTAATTTCGATAAGAGATTTTTAATACGTCATTTACAAGTTTACAATAGTCGATTCAACAAACTGAAAAATTACTTACAATTATTGTCTTGCTTTCGCACCCACAGTATGAGTAGTTATAATTAATCGACGATGCTACCCAAATTCAGTTCGTAAGGAATTAAATGGGATAGTCCACGTATATTTCGCATTGGTTCAATCTAAAGTGAAAGGAGACAAATATGGGATTATAGATAAAGAATTATTCATTCAAATCACCACAAATACATAGAAAAATCATGAGATAATTTTTGAAGAATTTTCTTTATCGATAATATTAAATTTGACGCACGTCAGTTAGAGAGTGCAAAAGTTTGAGAGCCGCCTTCTCTTGATTTAATCAAATAAAAAAAAACCGAATTAATAGTTTGGAGAGAAAGGAGAAATCTTTCCGCAAGCATCGCTTGACTAACGACGAGAAAGGAAGAGGGTCGGAGTGGTCTCCCGCCTTGATCTTGGAGACCGTAGCTACAAGCAGACACAGAGCGGTGTCTGCATCGGCCCATTCGAGCGGAGTGGAGCGAGATGATTGGGAGTCCCTTCTCCTTCTCCTTGTCCTCTTTCTCTTTCTTTGCTGTGTCTCCTCCATATTTTCTCCGCACCGATGGGAAACTCCTTAAAGTGATGACACCCTTTCAAAAGTGGAGAATGACGCAAATCATCTCTAAACTTCAATTTAATATCTAATCTATGATTAAATTTTAGGTTAATATTATGAAAAACTATAAATTAATATACACTTATAATAAATTTATCATAAACTAATTTTTTGACAACAAAAAATTACAAACTGGTACACTTTTGACAAATTTAGCATAAACTAGTATATTTGTAATAAATTTACGCTCTATTGATTTCTCTTAAATTTTACAATCAAATTGCTGAGTTGATCACACATGACATTATAATCCTTGTTTTTTGGATCAATATGCAATGTCGATGCTTAACTTGTAATTGTTTCAAGGACCACATTAAAAAAACTAAAAGTTTTAGGTTGATATTGAATAAATTAAAAACTCAAAGATGACATTGCACACTAAACCAAAGTTCATGGGCCATTTGTGTCATTTTCCTTTATTAAAAAATGTTGAAAGTGAGATTTATCTTGTATAAAGACTTGAAATGGTCATTTAGTCTCAAATAAGTGATCTGATAGAACGGTCAAGGGAACTTTCCTCAAAAATATTTATTAGGCTCTTTCTCTTCATTCTTGATCAGCTTAGGCTCTCATTTTTTTTTTATTTATGAAAGATCTCCATCATCTTCTTCCTCCCCCCCTCTATCGTTGGATATTGATTTTTCCCTGTGTTTCTTTCGGCACCATGCACACACAAAAGAGCTTCTTCTCATTCCCTCCCCATTTTCCTCTCCTTAACGGACGCCCCTTCTCTTTCTTCTTACTAGAGCCGACGTAAATTGGCAAGCTCTCTCTCCAAGATTTTAAATTTTCATCATTTCTTCATTTTTCTTGGTTGGGATACTACAGAGTAGGAGTGAGCATGATTTTAGGGTAGAACTGAGAATTGAAGAACTAGACCGATGGGAATCTGTCTTGTTCCAGGTTCTAAAAATTTGGGAATTTGTTTCAACGGATAAGTTTCAGATTAGGTGGAACCTAAATCTTGGAACCTAAAACAAGTTTTTGTGTTTTTCTTGGTCTATGTCTTTAGTCAATCTTGCGATATTCTATAACATATAATAATGAGTGTATAATTTGGAACAACTAGTCTAAACTTCCATTTTATGATCAAGACTTTTATTATATTAATATTTCGTATTCTTCGTGTGTTTATAAATTATGGTTAATCAATTTTAATAGTAAGTGAGGATTATTAAATATGATGATTCATTGCAATCGTTCAATTAGTAATACATGTGAAACTTGAGTAGAATCTGAAATTGATCCTAGAACCTATGATAGTGTAGGTTTCAAGTTTAAAAAGTAAGGAACTTGTTCAAGCAGATACATTTCAGGTTTTGTACACAAGTTCAGGTAAAACCTATATGGAATTTGAAACCGTTCACTCTTACTACATAGACTACCATTCGAGAATTTTCTCTCAAGAAATTATCGTTATAAGACAAAAATGCCTCTAACTATGTGATCAAAGCTTGCTAGCCAATGACAATTTAGGCAACCAGTGAGCTTAGCCTAGTAACAACCATTTCGCCTTTATCTCTCTTGAATTCCTCCAATCCATGTTTGGTTTGGCTTTGGGGAAATGTACTTTGGGAAATGCAAAGGTTTTTAGCCTGAAGGGATTTGATAAAATGCAAATACTGCTCAGTAAATTGTAATTAAAATTTGTCCTAGGATGCAACTTTGGGAGAAATGCATGTTTGGTTAGCGTATATTTGGAAAATCCTTTGGTGTGCCAATTGGAGTTTTTATTTTATTTTATTTTAACTTTGATTTGTTTAATATTGAAAAAAAAAATAATGACTATAACTTTTACTTTTGCATTAAAAGTAATGTAAAAGAGATGTATTAACAAATTTATAAATTAAAAAATCACATCAAAATGGATCTTTCTCAATTAAAATAGAGTAATTTTATTATAATAAACATGGTCACATATATCTTGAGGAACGATATACGTTATCTTTGTATATATTAAAAACCTCTTTAAATTTGATCATGTAAACATGCAATTTAAAGAGATGCATCATGGTCAATTGAATATCCATAATCAGGATCCAAATCTTACTTTTATAAATATCAGGGAGCTCTTTCATGATCTAGAAGTGCTTTGAATTTTTTGCAATCTTTGACCATTTAAGTAGATTACACTATTTGCTCATAAAGTTCTCTCATACAAACCCATATGAAAAGAAGAATGACTCAGGAAGCTTTCACCAGAGTCATCATAGTTTCATAAGGAGCTCAAACCACTGTAATGCTTCTACCACAGAACATACAAAAAGTGTGATATCTTGCTCAACCGATGTCCAAGATGCAATTAAAGTGATAAAAGCGATGGCACAGTCCATTACTATAATTTTTTGTACTCTTAAGTTACAGAATTTCCCTTCTTTAGCCTTCAAGAAAAGATACGTACATATCTCCCAACAATGACTAATTTCTTTTCATTTGCAGTAGATACGAGTGGAGATTTGACAATACTTAGCTAACCACCTTCCTTGTTAGCGGCGGTGGCTGCATTCACTTCATTGCAGTGGTTTATGAACTTGCTCATCTCCTACAGAATTAAATCACAAGCAAAAATAAAAAAAAAAATAAAAAAATACCAGGTCATTCTTGATTGGAATTGGAAGACAGATGCACACGTTAAGGGATTAATTTTCTCTCTTTTACCAGATCATTGTTGATTGGAATGGTAGCCCAACAAATTTCAAAATGGTAGAAAGTGCAATATTTCTTTCTCTAAGATCATCAACCCGGCGTACAAAATTAAAACCTCTTAATTTTGTGGATGTCTATAGAAATCCCAAAAGACACGCTACAATCTTCAGCTGGATCCAAGAGACAGGAGGGAGATCAATATGCTCACAACAGGGCATTGACATGACAAAAATTCCGCAGCTTTTGTGAAAATAAACTGGCACATTAAGGGTGCATTTGGTAACATTTCTGTTTAAAAATTGTTCTAGGAAACAGAAATATAAAAAAGTGTTTCTGTTTGGAAACAATTTTTGAACAAAAAAACGCATTTGGTAAACTTGTTCCAGGAATAAAAAATAAACAGAAACACGTTTGGTAAATTTGTATAATTTTTTTATTTCTTTAATTTTTTAATATTTTTATTTTATTTTTTCTATTTTCTTTCTTATTTTTCTTATTTTCTTATTTATTTTTCCTTTTTTATTTTTTCTTCTTTTGTCCGGTTGCCGGCCTTGGCCATGGCTAGCGACCAGCCGACGAGGGCGATGGCCTCGCCCAGCCATGGCGAGGCTTGCCAGCCCTCGGCGAGGGTCGGCCTCGCCTTGGCTGGGCGAGCTTGTCACCTAGCGGTGGCCCGGCAAGGCCGAGCCTCGCTGGCTACTGGGCGAGCTTGGCCTTGCTGGATCTAGGTGAGCTCAAGCTTGCCCAGCCAAGGTGAGGCCGACCCTCGCCCAGCTACAGCGAGGCTCGGCCTCGCCGGGGGTCGGCGAGCCTCCCAGGCTGGGCGAGGCCGCCGGCCCTCGACGGCCGGTTGCCGGCGACCGGCCAAATAAAAAAGAAGAAGAAAAGAAGAAAAAAACAGTGTTTCTAAATTTTGTTTCAGAAACAAGAAATAACTTTTTTTTGTTTATTGTTTCTGTTTCACATGTATTTCTGGGAACAAAAAAACAATTTTGGAACAAAAACGCACCCAAACGCGTTTTGTTCCTTTTTGTTCCCGGGAACAAAAAAACAAAAAAAGTGTTTAAAAACAGAAAAGAGAAGTGAAAACAAACGCAGCCTAATTGATCCAAAGAGGTAATTTACAAACTAGCACTACACAGTAATAAATGGCTTTTCATTTGTATAACTTGATCTCATTAGCCACAAGATAGTATTGGCAACATAGCTTGCAAAGTAATTAGCAATTTGAGTTTCTATGGAAGCAATAGCTAATTGATATATGTATGTTTTTCCATAGTCCTCCAAAACAGACACTTTCATGTCATAAGTGCTAAAACAAAAACCAACCAAATGGGCAAAACCAAATTTGCATTTATTTCATATCCAATAAAGGAAAATTAGAAAATTAAAGAAGATGCAGATGAACACAGGCATTAGAAGCAAATAATTGGGCAAAAAGGAAGACTCTTTCTTAGGAACTCAAGTTCGGAATGCAAAGAGACCAAGAAAATACACAGAAGACTGAATAGAACATAGCTGCAAAGAAGAGTGGTTAGAATTGTCAAAGTAAAATAGGGGATCAAAGAGAAGGGGAATGGGTGAAATCACCTTTCTATTGGAACTCAAACCAAACATTTTGTGGGCACCACAAGCAAAATTATACTAATCTGAAGAGATCAAAGGACAAGCTTCCACACAACAAAACCCAAACAAAGAATAACTCAATGCCACCACAAAAGGACAAGCTACACAAAACAAAAGCCTGAAACGAAAAAGATTACAAACTTCTTTCCCCCACAAACAAGAAAAGTGAAATCAACTTGATGCCAGCATTACGAACTAGAAAATTATATGGATATGATGGAAAAAAAAAAGTCTTCACATAGCATATACCAAACAAAAATAATAAAACCATCGCTGAGAAAAACAAGAAAAATCTCTTCAACATCCTTTCAAGAGAGAGATTCTACCCTCTGACGTGTAGCAAAGACAGAGAGTTCTGTTCCAAGGGAAAGATACAACGGGCGACGAACTTGATGAAGGAAGAAGAAAGGAAAAATGGGAGAAACACAATCTTCACCTGAGCACTTCCGTGAGGAAGAGCGAAATCTGATGAAGAAGCTTCGTGAGGAGAAACTGATCAGTATTACGATGTTATTTTTAACAGGGGTAAAATGGGAATTCTAATTATTAAATGAGGGTCGGATGGGAAATAAGAAAATTTCATTAACTCCGCCTCAGCATTTTGAAAATGCTAGAATGTGAATGCTGCTCTGGAGGTGCATTGGCTCCAAGGCCTCTAGAGCCCATTGAAAATGCAATTGCATTTCTCTAAGGCTCTTCAAAAAATTTGTCAAATGCTATTTGTATTTGTGCAAGGTACTTTAGAGTCTCAAAGCCCGTTCTAAATGTTGAACCAAATAGGGCACATTCTATCTTTTTGATGGTAGCAAGCCAGCATCTAGTCTATTAACAACACTAGTATAAGGATGTGTTTGATAAGATTTTTCAGATAAATTATAGATTGAATAATATAAAAGATTATCATAATCAGTGTTGGGAAACTCCCCATGAAATATGGGATTAGTTCAAAAGATCTGGATAAAGACTCAAATAATTTAGGGTAAAAGCCACCATAATTTTTTTTTTCATGATACTAAAAATCTCAAACTTGTATTCGTGTGACACATTTACCCCCGAAAAATTTGATACCATGGAAAAGAGTTTGGAGTCTTTGGATGTGTCACATAAATATAAGTTTGGGATTTTCGGTATCACAGAAAAAAGTTTGAAGTAAATATACCATACGAGTACAAGTATGAGATTTTTGGTGTCAGAAAATAAAGTTTTAGATAAATGTGTCACAATTGACAATGTTTAGATTTTTTATGACTTTTTCTCAATAATATATTCAGGCATTCCGCGAGATAGTATGTTTAGCCCACCATGGATATGATACATAAATTAAACATAAAAAGGAAAAAAAGGAGAGAACGGATTTGTCTATTAAATTGACCAAGTCCGTGCGCCTCTTAAATTTGGTCGTGTGATATCTGTGTTAATACTGTCGCAGCTTAGAACATAGCTATTGTCGCAGCTTTATGTTGTCGACTAGGTTTTTTTGTTTTTCCCAGCAGAGGCCATCTTAATTAGGTTTTATCGAACAGCAATTAGGTTTTCTTATATTCATTTGGCCTTTTATAGTTATTATTATTGAATTTCAGCGCACTTTTTGTGGTCTGACCGTGGAACCATAGAGCAATCTCAATCAATCTCCGATCGTTTGTGGTTCAGATAGGAGTCTTCGTCATAAAAAAAGTCATAAATTATGAGCATTTTTAGGGCACTAGTCCCGCATTCGAGGTGGATCATCGTCGGCTAAGAAAGGAAAAAACGTGATCCCGTCAGATACGCTCTGCAAAACCGGTTTTCTGCTGCAACCGAATGACATTAAAGGAAACTTATGGATGCAAAGTTGATGAAATTTACAATGATTAAGAAAATTACGATGATTAAGGAAAATTGCTGACACACATGTTGCAAAAAATTTACGAAGTGTAATGAGCAATTAGATATTTTACTAACAATAACATAAAATAAATTTACTGTTATTTTAGGTAGATTCCTATTTGTGTAATATTACAACCATGGGACTCGGAAAAAGTACTACCATCAATAAGAACTTATGTCCTTTAAATAAAAGTTGCAAAATAATATTTTATAGTAACTTACTATGAGTGAGGATAATCACTCGCACTATAGAAAAGTTACAATCCATTAGGTAAGGTGAATTATTTTATTTTTATGAAGTATTACAAATCATAAGATCCATAGAACTTATGAAGGCAAAAGGGAAATCATGGATACGCACATCACTTTGAAAAGTATATACTAGTAATTATAATTTTCCTCATGCATTCTAGAATAATTGAGAGTTCAAAGGCATGATTGATGGACCCTTTATTTTCAATAGCACATTGGTGTGACATATTTCGTTCAAATTTCAAATCGGCAAGGGACTAACAAAGAGCGATGTGATATGCTCTTTGAGCTCAGTCTTGGAGTGGGTGTAATGATCTCCACCATTGCTGTATAATAGATCCATCACCCACGAGAGATTGAGAATTGCGGTGAGAACCGACATTGGGGCTGTGGTCGGACGAAGAAACTCTTCATTGATGTCCATGCATCAACAACTCGTTTCTGGAGTTCCTCCTCAGCTTCCTGTTCCGAGACATGATTTTCTTTCATGAACAACTCCACCGAAGATGCTACGTGTCCCCTCTTTTGCTCAAACTATATTTCAACAACATTGGCATGATCAGGTCAACATTGTTTTCTGATCGGGTGGTGATTAATCTAATTTTATTAAAGCATTGGAGGATAATTATTTTTTTATTATACCTTGTGAGAACTAATGTCATCCATGAACCTACATATGATTTGTGAAGCCCTCAAAATCTTGCAGTCACCGAGCAACCATTCAAAAGCATCTCTTGTAACCACATCGCCCATTCCTACAAGTGATGTGATCGATAACGCTTCATATCCCGTTGTTAATAATGCAAGGGGGATGTATTCCTCTAGTGTTGGTGTGTAGCCGGTATGGAACCATTTGGCTTCGTGAAAGTACCATTTTGATTGCTTCTTCATCTGTGAAATTGAACATGAACAAGAACATTGGGTTCCTAAGAAAAATGAAATTTGTGTTGGATGCATGTAAAATGTGCCGACAACGCTTACGGCTTCTTTTGCATAGGTGAGGCGGTATGATCTTCCTTTTGTGGCCAGATCATTCCCAATTTCATCATAGAGATTGAGAATCTCCTTATAATGAGCTTGCATGTACGCTGGTAGTCCATCCATGGCATCAACATCCCATCTGAATTCGAGTCCTTAAAATTGACGCACTCACTCTACACATACTCGATCAAATTTAGAAGTTTGAGAAAAAGAATGCAGATTACATACTTCTCAATTGCTTCGGTGTAGGGTACAAGTTCCTCCAATATGCCATAGGCATCATAAATATCATCGAGAATGGAAATCAGTGCAGTCACTCTAGTAAGTATATTTCTGGCCACTGCAAACTCCGGCTGGAAATATACTCCCACCATCCAAAAGAACATCTCCGCAATCCTATCTCTAGCAAATGGGAACTTCCTTGCAACATCTATATTCTTCCACCACCTATATTTATATGAATATAAGCTTTATCGGAAGTACATTAGCCCAATGAATTCGCATAGTTTAAACTCATCTTTTTGACTTGTAAAGGACTTTCAAAAGCACTATTTAGAAGGATAAATTGAAACCATATAAGTAAACCTTTGGAAAACACAACCAGAAAAAGCGGATGTTTGGGCATTGTTAAAACATAATCTAGAAACTAATTTTAGATTATACTATCATGTGAAGTTAGTTGACCTTGTAATCGTGCTGAGTTCCTTCTGGTGTTGCTCTTGTAGTAAGTTGAAATCTAGTTTAGCCATGGTGAGCAATAGCTCATCATGTGAAGGCTCTTCTTGGTAGAATATAATATAATGACTTGCCTCAAGTCTGGGCAAACCTTTGCGAAGTGGCTGCTTTAGGGCATGACTCACTTGTTTCGCAAGACTAGTGCCAACTTTCCTTTCATCAATTGATTCAAGATGAGTAATAGCAAAAGGAAGTGCTTCTTCCAAAATAGCATCGCCATGACACCTTAAATGGCAAGCTTCATATAGACTTAGCAATCCCCGCACATCTATGATGAGCAATTTCTTGAAATTGCCTTCATTGTCCTTAAAATTGTTAAAAATCTCTGTGCGACCAACCAACATGGGAAAAAAATAGGTAATCGATTAGAAATTAAGAAGGCGATACACATAGTTGATGTCCTGGATTTTCTTCCACTTGTTCTCCTAAAATTTGAATGAGCAATAATAATTTTCCAAAGAAAGAATTTTATGGGTAACTTATTGGATTGGCTCACTTAGGTTAAGACTTACCCGATGAAATATTGAAACCTTGTTGTCGCAGCAATCGAAACATAAGAGCAACCATGTGAAGGTCATCTCCCTTAAAATCTACATGGTCAAGTTGCGAGTAACTTTTGTGGATTCGTTCTAGTTGCACATCTATTTCTTGTTCAAAATGGTAGTCAATTCCCAAGCGTTGAATTTGATCAATCAAGTGAAGCATTTGTGAAGGCTTATCCACGGCATTAATCACCATCTTCCTCACCTCTCCTTTCAATTCCTCCACTTGTTCCTCCACTCTTCCAAGGAATTTGAACTTCTGCACATAAATAATACGCCATTGTAAATAGAAGCAAGCATGAGATACGTACATTTCAAAAGACTCAAAGGAAAGTAAAGTTACTGTGAAAAATAATAATCATGTTGTCTTGGTTACAAACCTATGGAAGGATATGAAAACAAGGCAAATTGTGCATACTCCTCAATATGACGAGTATATACTTTTAGAAAAGTGAATTAATGATAAAGACCAAATCATTTCATTTTGAAACTTCCGAAGAGACAAAATCTAACATTATTCTCTAAAATTGAATAATCGATGACCAAATCATTTCATTTAGGTGGAGTTATACAATTGATCTTTCTGAAGGAGGGACTGTTGCATACATAGGGTGCATATAACATAGTTTAAACATGTTAAACATGACCGTGTTTGGCATAATCAAACTCTTGAGTTAGGAAGAAATTAAACGCGACACACAGCGAGGGAACTTCGTAATGCGGCAGACCTAATTCAAATGATTTGGCGGCCAAAACGGTATTGATCAACTTCATTCGTCAAGTGAATAATCTTCACTTCACTAGAAGAAGAAAAACCATGGTATAGCTCTTTCTTTTCTTCGTTTCTACCTTTTTCTTTCCAAGGGATGGGTTGGAAGCATATAAGAACCTATTTTTATTTTTATTTTCTGAGGACGCCTGAGAACAACTCCTAGATCGATTAAGGATCACGCATAGGAAACTGATAGGATAAGATAAGGTAATAGATTGATAAAGAAATTCGGGCGAAGTCCAGCACAAGTGCCATAACTTGGCACGCGAGGACACTTAAGTGCTATAACTTCAAAACGGTACACTTAAGTGCCACTTTTTTTTTCGAGTGGGACACTTAAGTGCCACCTCTGGCGACCCTTGCCGGAAATCCTACGTGGCAATATTTTATTATTATTTTTTGCCTACGTGGCTCGCGGAGCTCCAAATCAGCAAAAAAATTTAAAAAAATAAGAAAATTTTAAAAATTTTAATTTTAAAAAATATTAAAAAAAAAGGGGGAGGTCGAACGGCGGTTGAGGGCTGAGCCCTCACCGCCGCCTCCCCACCGTCGCTGGGAAGGGCCGGCGACGGAGGGGGGGGGGGTCGGCCGGGGTCGCGGCCCCGGCCAACCGACGGCGAGGGCTGCGAGCCCTCGCCGGATCGCGGCGGGCCGCGACCCGCCCAGATCTGGGCGAGGGCTCGCGGGCCCTCGCCGCCTCCCTGCCGCCGCCGGGAAGGGCCGGCGACGGAGTGGAGAGGGTCGGCTGGGGTCACCGGGCCCTGGCCGGGCCGGCGAGGCCGGCCGACCGGTGGCGAGGGCCCGCGAACCCTCGCCTAGATCAAGGGCGAGGGTCGCGGCCCTCGCCGCGATCCAGCGAGGTCTTGCAGCCCTTGCCGTCGGTCGGCCGAGGGCCGGCGACCCCGGCCGACCCTCCCTCCGTCGCCGGCCCTTCCCGGCGGCGGCGAGGGCTCAGCCCTCAGCCGCCCGTTCGACCTCCCCCCACTTTTTTTTTTTTAAAATTTTCTTAATTTTTTAAATTTTTTAAATTTTTTTTAATTTTTTGAATACTTTATAATTTAATTAATTTTTATATTATTATTTACATGTAGACACGAAACTGCGTCGTTTTTGCGTTTTCTCCACCACGTCAGCGTGCAAAATGACGCCGTTTTGGACTAAACTCGCCGGAAAATTGCCACGTCAGCCATTTGGCCGGATTTTCGCCGGAGTGGCACTTAAGTGTCCCATTTTACTCCGATGATGGCACTTAAGTGTACCATTTTAGAGTTATGGCACTTAAGTGTCCCGGCATGCCAAGTTATGGCACTCCAGGTGTCCTCACCTCGAGAAATTCGTAAACCTAGGTGGCATAGGCGAATCAATAAAGAGGATGGAAATCAAGACAAAAGCCGAATGCCCGAGAAAGCAGAGACAGATTGAAAGTCAAATCCGCATGATTGTTTATTACTTCTCTTGAATGGACAATTTAATTACGGTGGAAATAATCAAGCCAACCATATAGTCATGCTGCTAAGACTTTGTCCTAAACCAAAGAAAAAAAGAACACTGTATTCGCATTCTCTTTCTCCCGCATGAAAAGGCTAAGAGGAAAAAAGTCCACGAGGAAGAAAACTTTCTTCTCACTCAACCCCGGACGAGAGGCTAAGAGAAAAAAATTTAAATTTTGGCCGCATTTGTATCATCAAAAATTTAATAATAAAGGAAAATAATTTCCATGAAATGGTTAGTTTTCACTTGTTAAGCAGTTTAGGAAAAGTGATTTCTTTCTTGTCAAAGGGAAAGTTATTTTCACTCAATCTAAATTTATCGTTTTCAATTCACGAAAAATATTTTTTCATAGATCAATCAGTTTTCTATCCTCCAAATACCGAAAAGTTGGAAAACATTCTCCCAAAAGCAGCTCCAATTATTATTATTATTATTATTTTGGAACAAACGGATCCTTAGATCTTTGACGCTATCAATTATCGCAAACACAAAGACTTTCATTAAGTCTGCAAAACGCAATTGCCAGAAAACAGAGGTAGTAGACATAAAGAAGGATTACTAACCGTTGAGTAGGAGGGAGAAGCGTATTTGATGAAGTGATCGCCCCATACGCTCTCATGAAATTCGGCCAACGGGCGTTCGACCCCGCCGCTTCTCCCTTTACTCGGAGAAGAAGATGGAATTGCCGAAACCTGAATCGACATGCTCCCCACTAGTTTCGTCCTTCGTATGTGGATGTCGAACGAATACGCGAATTGAAGACTGAGGAGAGGATTTCGCTGTGTTGCAGAACATCAACACTTGATGGGTATTTATAGGCAACATGTTCATAGCCACCTCGTCACTTTTGGACTTATTTTTAGATCAAACCAATCACATTTTAATGAATATTAACACGAGTGAAGATTATTTCGTGGAGAAAAGAAGATATTCTCCTTATTATTTAATCGGTCCTATTCACCCCGTCTTTGTACAACACGGGATATTAGTAAATTTAGATGTAGTAAATATGATTTTATTTTCTATCAGAATGACTCACGAAAACTTATTTCTTATGAACTGATGGATTTTGTGTCCCCTTGACTAGATCTAGGGTCCTCTTTCTTTTTCTTTTTTTTTTGAAGGATATCTACGGTCCTCTTTCGGGGAATTTGTATACTTCCATTAATGCCGGGTGATAATTAGCTCTTTTTAATAGGCTGCTTCTACTCATAAAAATGTACGAAGCATATCATTTTGACGTAAGCTGCCTACTCGGTGGTCGATTGGCCCTGCTAGGTTCTTGGATTTAGTTGTCTGAGTCACGACAAGATCTTGGGTTCTCTTTCGGGGAATTTGTATATTTTCATATGTACCGGGAATTATTATCTCTTTGTGACAGGTTGATCTGTCCATAAAACGTAGGGAGCATATCAATTTGACATAAATCGCCTACTTATGGTGCGTTTAGTAACGTTTCGATTCAAAAATTATTTTAGGAAATAAAAATAGAAAAAACTATTTATGTTCCAGAAAACAATTTTTGAATAGAAGAACGTGTTTGGTAAACTTGTATAATTTATGTTCCTAGAATAGAAAAAGAACATAAACATGTTTGGTAAACTTATATAATTTTTTTGTTTCTTTCAATTTTTTAATATTTTAATTTTCTTTTTACTTTTTACTTTTTTTTTTTTTCCTTTTGGTTGGTGATCGGCCTCGCCCAGCCATGGCAAGGCTCACCGGCCCCCAGCGAGGCTGAGCCTCACCAAATCTAGGCGAGCTAGAGCTCGGTAGCCGAGCTTTGCCGGGGCCGCGCGACGCTCGGTGAGGTTGCCGGCCAAAGAAAAAAAGAAGAATAAAAGAAAGAAAAGGAAAAAATATGAGAGAGAAAAATTGTTTCTTGGAAGTGTTCCCGTGAACAAAAATGTAAACAAGCACGTTTCTATTCTGTTTTTGTTCCTCAGAACAAAAGAATAGAAATTGTGTTCTAGGGAACAAAAAAAACAAACACAAACAAATAGGCCCTTATTTGGTGGTCGAATGGCTCTCTAAGATCTTGGATTCAGTTACTGAGTCACGACATTCCTATTTTTGTCCCCTGCATACTAATCTTGTTGTCGGTATTGAGATGACGGAAAACTAATCAATTTATGAAAAAATAATTTTCATGGACAGAAACCAACAAACCTAAATTAGGGGAAGACAACTTCTGCTTTTGACAAGAATGATATCATTTTTCATAAACCATTTAACAAATGAAAACTAGCTATTTTCTTTGAAATTTTTTTTATGGAAAATATTTTCCTTTATCATGAAGATTTTAATGAAATAAACACCCAAAATTTAAAATTTATTTTATCAAAATAGCAAGAAGCAGGACAATAAACATTAGTTGGACTTGTTTTCCATATTGTATATTATCATGCCAGCACTAGTGAACAATCTTTCAACGGCTCGATTAAAGAGCTCTCCTACCTTGAATGTGAAGATTTCACCTGTATAAAGTTCACCAACATCAATTTTGTCAATAATATCCATGGACAATCCCTTAATGAAAAATCACTTCCAAAATCAAGGAGTCCAGCGCTCCTATATCTTGCGGTAACTTTCCTCCTACCAATTACAAAGTGAAATTCTTTTGGTAACAAACAACTGAAATTTAATACACATTAGTCTTACCTAGAGTTCCTAAAGCTAATGACATAATTTACAGTAAGTTATGATGATAAACTACGATATTCGGCTTTAGCCCTTTTTTTCATTGAAAAAGAAAAGGGGACCTCTTGGCACGTACCATAGAGTTCCTAAAACAGTACTAATTTAAAGAAATTTATCTGTACCTTGGTAAGAAAGGAGAGTCCCTAGGAGGGACGGTGTCGTCCTTCCAAGTACTCTTCCCTCTTTTTTTTTTTTTTCTTTCTCAATTTTCTTTTGTCCACTTTTTCCCTTTAGTCTATTTTTTGTATATCCAAATATTGGTATTGATACAGCTCACAATTACTTTCACAATCATAACTCATAAGCTCACATATACTATGAGTAAAAAGTATGTCATATCTAATTCCGATTAGAAAGATTGTTAATACGTAATATTACAAGTTTAGCTTAGTCAATTCAACACCCTGAAAAATTACAATAAGCATTACCTCTCACTCCCATCCTATTATCAGTGGTTCTACTCAAATTCAGTTCGTAAAGAAATAAACGAGGCAGTCCACATATCTTTCGCCTTGGTTGGCTCTAATGTAAAAGTAGGCACATACTATGAGTGTCTAAACCAAACTGTAAAATCAAATTGAAACTAAAACCGATCCGAACTAAACCAAGTTTTCATACATTTTCGGTTTGGTTTAGGTTTTGATTTGGATAATGAAAAGAAAAAAAAAAACCATGTATCTACATTGGTAATTATGCTTAAAATCCATAAGATGCTTAGGGCATGTTTGGTAAAATTTGTTTTTGTTCCCAAGAACAAAATTTCTATTCTTTTGTTCCGGGGAACTAAAACAAGAATAAAAATGTGTTTGGTAAAACTTTTGTTCCCGAGAACAAAAAAATCTTAGAATAGATTTGAAATAGAAACAAGAAGTAGAAAAAAGTAATTTCTTGCTCCTGGGAACAATTCTAAAATCAATTTTTCTCTCTCTTTTTTTTCTTCTTCTCTTTCTTTTCTTCTTCATCTTCTTCCTTTCGGCTGATCGCCGGTCTTGGCCAGGGTGGGCACCGGCGACCGACCAGACGAGGGCTAACAACCTTGCCAGAGCGTCGCCGGCCCCTACAGACGCCGAGCCACACAAGGCTCGTTGGCTTGAGCCTTGCCGTGACTAGGCGAGGCCGCGCAAGGCTCAGCCTCGCTAGGGCTGGGCGAGGTCAACCTTGCCCAGATCTGGTGAGGCCGAACTCACCCAACCATTGGTGAGACTCGGCCTTGCCGAGCCACCTCTAGGAAGGCGTCACCTGGCGATGGCCCAGCGAGGCCAAGTCTCACCGGTGGCTAGGCAAGCTCGGCCTTGCCAGATTTGGGCGAGCTCGACCTCGCCCAACCAAGGCGAGGCCGAGCCTCACACGGCCAAAGTTGCTCTTGTTATAAGAGGAAGGAGTCCCTTCAATGTCAGTCAATTTTCCTAAATGTACATATTTTCGATGGTCATGACAGCTTTTTCTTACTTAATTAGACGGCTCGTGCACCATTCTAAACTCATCCTTTGAAATTCAAAATAACAATAGCTCTTTGAAAGCTTAATTTATTTCTAAAATCAAGAAGTCCCGAGCAGCTCCTATGTCTTGTACAAGGTGACTTCATCCTCTTACCAACTACAAAGTGATCTTCTTTTGGTAACCTAAGAAACACCGATACTCTTCCAAAGTCTTCGTATTGTGTTGGACACTTCGACACGTGTCTGACATTCTCGAACACTCTCAAACACTGCGTCAACACGTGTTGAAAAATCTTACACCTGGTCAATCTTTCCGGCACTCTCCGATACTCGAGTCAGAATTCCGACATGCAGTTTCCGACATATGATTCCGACATGCTAGGTTAATTTAAAAAAAAAATCAATAAATGATGAGTCAAAATGTATATATGTGAAAGTAATAATAATAATAATAATAATAATAATAATAATAATAATAATAATAATAATAATAATAATAATAATAAAATGGCGAAAGAAGAAAAACCTAACATTCTCTTCTCTTATGACTCTCACTTCTTGTGATACACAATTCAACCCCAAGTTTTTTTTTTCTCTTCTCTTCCAAAAAGTCTAATACACGAATCCAGAATGTGAATTGCTTTTTTTCCTTCCAAGTTTATGAATTATTGGAAGGGAGTTGAATTTGTCAAATTGAAATAATGAATGATTTTAATAAATTGTGGATTAATGTTTTTAGTGTAAATTCATTCTGGGCTTTGTTATTATTTATTTATTTTTGAATTTGAATTAAATTAATTTGATTGAAGTAATCATAAAAATGATAATTTATTATCCATGTATAAAAATACACACATTTAATATACAACGTGTCTCAACATATTGGAATTTTCTACTTTTTGAAAAACGACGCGTCGGCGTATCGTGTCGTGTCGTGTCGCGTGTCTCCTTTCACGTGTGGTATGAAACCAGTTGTAAATTATGTCATTAATTTTTAGGAACTCTAGGTATGACCGTATAACTAATGTTCATATTAAATGTCGATTGTTGTTACCAACCAAGTAGCAACAACTGACATTTAATACGCATGAGTTAAAAAGGACTTTCTTGGAGTTCCTAGAACAGACTAGCGAACTGATCTTAACATGATTATAGAAATCTATATGTACCATCGTAAGGAAGGAGGGTTCTTAGGAGGGACCACCATACTTGCAAGAACTCTCCCTCCACTCAGTTCTCTTCTTCTCTTAACAATTCTTTCTTCTCACTTTTCCTTTTTTTATTCTTTCTCAACTTTTCATTTGTCCATTACATCCATTTTGCATACGGTAACATTTCTGTTTTTTTAGAATAATTTCTATTCAAAAATAATTTTTTTATTTCTTTTTCCTATGCTGAGTTTTTGAGTAAAAAACTCAATTGACACAATCTTAAAATTTATATTTTCATAATAGAAAAATAATAGAAAAACATTTAATATCCTTCCTTATTCTTTCTTCTCTAATTGGTCGTCAAGCCTTCGTGATGGCCGGCGAGGCTTGACCTCACCAAACTCCATGAGGTTGGCCTCACCATGGCCAAGCAAAGCCAATCTACCTTGGCGAGACTCAACCTCACCAAATTTAGACAACATTAAGCTTATTGGCCCTCATCTCTTGCTGGTTGATAGCTATTGCCAATGTTCGGCAACACGCAAGAAAAAAAAAAGGAAGGAAAAAAATTCACATTGTTTTGGAAATTGTTCCAGGGAATAAAAAAGTATGTTTTTTTACTTCTCATTTATGTTTCAAATATAATCATATCATTGATCTGTTCCATAAAATAAATAAATAAAAAATTGTTGACATTATCAAATGAATTTCTATTTTTTTTTCCGTTTTTATACTCTTTTTCTATTTCGTGAACAAAAGAACACAAAAATAGATAAATAGAATAGTAATCAAATAAGCTTTTAATTTATTTCTAAAACCGAGGAGTCCATAGCAGCTCCGATGTCTTGTTTAGGATGACTTCATCCTCCTACCAACTAAAAGTGACATTCTTTTGGTAACAACAACCAACGATCAATACAAACATTAGTTATATAGTCTTACCTAGAGTTCATAAAAATTAATGACATAATTTACAACTAGTTCATTACCACACGTGAAAGGAGAGTTCTTGGTAATGCACATGGGTTAAAAGTCCTCTCCTGGAGTTCCCAAAAACTCTGCCTCCCCTCGGCTGTCTTCTCCTCTCGACAATTCTCTCTTCCCTCTTTTCCTTTTTATTTTTTATTTAATTCTTTCTCAATTTTCTTTTGTCCACTTTGTCCATTTAGTCTATTTCTTTTTGTGAATTTGAAAATACTGGTATTGATTCAACTTACAGATATTTTCAGATTCATAACTCATAAGCTCACATATACTATAATATGAGTAAAAAAATCTGGCATATCTAATTTCAATTAAAAAGATTTTTAACACATAAATTTACAAGTTTAACATAGTCGATTCAACAAACTGATAAATTACATACAATTATGGTCTTGCTCTGGCACCCACAATATTAGTAGTTATAATTAATCGGGGATGCTACTCAATTCAAGTCCTAAAGAAATAAATGAGATAGTACAAATATCTTCCATATCGGTTCAATCTAAAGTGAAAGTAGACAAACATGGGATTATAGATAAAGAATTATCTTTACAAATCACCATAAATACAAAGAAAAATCATGAGATAATTTTTAAAATTTTTTCTCATCGATAACATAAAAGAAAGGCCAGATGGTTTTGAGACTATCAAATTTAACAAGCCCTACGACCTTAAATTTGACTCACGGTGGTTAGAGAGATACAAAAGTTTGAGAGCCGCCTTTCCTTGATTTAATCGAATATACATCAACCGAATTTCAAGTGGAAATTAGAGTACCTGCTAAGATTAGATGATCCTAAGATGATCCAAAAAAATTTTACATCATTTTCATTGATGTGCTCATCGACAATCGCTCTATTGGAGATAAAGAGTCTCTTGAACTTGCAAAATAAAATTTATGCCCAAGAGGGTTAGATTTAAATTGATTGAGAATTGTAAACTATGTTAAAACTATTGAAATGTCAAGAAGGTTTCATGAAAGAATATGTTTTATAGTTCCTTCAAGCCATATGATGGTACAGGAAAATTGTTGAAAATAGTAGTCATAATTGATAAATATTAGTAATTACATACACCTGAGAGCCTAGGAGAAGCGACAGGGATTTTACATTGCTTTTCACTCTTTCGTTTTTCCTTTTTTTAGTTTGAATTTTTTTTGGTAAAATAATATTTAAAGTTTGACTTTCAAGTAATATGGAGCACTTTTCACCCTTAAGAAATCCAGTGATTAACATGTAAAGTTATCCGGCGTTTTATTTTAGAACCTTCTGGAGTGAATTTTTTATTTTAAAAAATTCTGGAGGGAAGGCAAAAGAAATATTTAAATTTTTTTTTTTATAACCCATGCTATAATTATCGCAACACAGACAAACTAAGCTATAAGGCTATGTACATGATAAGGTCCAGACTAAGAATTAAGGTTGGTTAAACTGAAAGCAAACGCTTCATCAAGAAACTCTTTTCCATCGACAACCTTCAATTTTTTACCAGCTTCCAAAAGGAATTTGTAGTTTTTGTGACATTGATGGTTTTTGTGTTTCACGAAAGCTTCCATCGTGGCCAAATCTAGCTTTTTTTAGTCACACTCATTAATAAGATAATAAAGACCGCTGAGCATGGTAGTCCAGTGATAATAGGGTCGTATTATATTTTATGATGTCATAGTTCGAACAATGTCTCCCAATAGTTGGCCTATCTAGAAAAGCCTAAACTAATTGTACAATAGCCAATTTAGTCGTAGACCTTTTAATTTTGCCAATTTAGTTTTAAATCTATGAGTTAATGACACAAAAAAATTCTAAAGTAATATACACGTGACATATTTATCTTAAACTAATTTTTTGACCGCCAAAAATCTTAGACAATTACACCAATAATAAATTTATCCTCCATTAGTTTCCGTTAAATTCTACAATCAAATTGTTCAGTTGGATGATACGTGACAATTACCAGTTTGTGATTTTTTTCTATATTAATCCAATTTAACAGAAATTAATCTAAGGTAAATTTGCAACAAACGAAGCAATCTGAAATTTTTTGTGGTTAAAAAAATTAGTTTGAGGATAATTTGTCAATGATGTACTAATTTGAGATTTTTCATGGTATTATCTCTAAATCTTTTAATAATATGCCAATTTAGTCCTAAACTTTTTGACTATTTGCCAAAATAGTCCTTCCGACCAATTGCCTAAATAAAAAGTTTAGGACTAACTCGGGAAAATTTCAAAAAGCTTAGGACTAAATTGATACGATTAAAAAGTTCAGGACTAAATTGTCAAATTATTAAAAATTTTAGGATTAAATTGACACAAGTGAAAGGTTTAAGATTGAATTAGCCATTGTATAATAGGTTTAGAACCTTTTAGAGAATAATCCTCAAGTAATTTGTGTTCTAGGATATCGCCACTAGTGATTATCACGACATATCTGATGCTGGATGTGAATAACTTTTCTGCTTTATAAATTCATGCAAGATGTTATTGATTCTCATAGAACAGAATGAGGAATCCCTTCAAATTCCGGCGTTTGTTGCATGATTTCTCAATTAACCATTTAGCAGGATATGCATGGTACCGGAAAATCTGCTTTCTACATTACGGCGCCAGCAGGCCTTAAAGAAACAATTATTCCTTTCTTATGGCTGGTGGAAGCGGAGTGTAGAGTACATCCTTAGGGACGGCTCCCATCAAAGGCGTCGTCCTTGTGTTAGCTTTTGAGTAGGAATTATTGCGTTGGACGAGTTAGGCCGGTATTAAAAAAATCCACTATTTTTAGCCGAATTGACCGATTTACCCTATAAACTGACGGGTCAAAGCACTAACCGACATCTTTCGTTGGATCCCTAGCCAACATCTTAGCCCCCGTCTCTCCCGTATATGCTGCAACTTACTCCCAATAATATTAACCAAATCCATTTATCTCTGAAACAACTGAGAAGTCATCTCGTTTGGCAAATGTGAGAGTATGATTCTCCAATGAAGTCGCTTTATCATTCACGGTAATGAAAGGGGAAAAATCAAACCATTGAGTAGCTTTATGTGCACACAAATTATATTATACAACTCCTTTAGAAAGCGACTTCCCTTCAAGCCTTAAATCTAGGAGTGTTGTTGTTGTTTTTTTTTTTTTTTTGAAGTGGCGAATCTTTCAACTCTTTGGATGTAATGTAGAGCCCTTCAAGGTAAGGTTAACCCTAGCCAAATGCTCAATCCATGGCATCCGATGTTGATGTCTTTTGATCTTTCGACGATAGATTTGTGAAGGCAATTTAGTCAACATAACTAACAAGTCGTGGAAGTAGAGTCGCTATAAACAAATTATAGTACAATTAGCAGGGTTGATATATCTCTTGAAGCAGTGAAGTTTGCACTATTCTCAATAAATGAAGCAGGGATATCGAAAAGTGAATGTCGTACAAGTTAGTGGTTCAATTATAGACAATTTTAGCAGGCAATTGTTGATGTTGTCATTTATATCGGTTATTCACCATCGCCACATTCTAGTAATAAAGAAAGGAAACAGAAGGAAAGAAATTTAAAAAATAAGTCATAAAAAATTCATCAAATTGTAAAAGAAATTATAAAAATTGTCTATGTTAGTGTCAATGATCTTGCCATATCACATGAGATGATTAATATTTACGTCAGCGATTTTCAGTTAAAATTGAGCAGAAAGAGTACATTATCTTATCGTCAAAAAGTTTTAAAATAATTTGATTAAATTGAAAAGTTTAAAACCGAATTGATGCTTATGCTATAGGTTTAGGACCTCTTTGATAATTATCCAAAAAATTGGATATAAGCAATATGAGAATTTTTTTTATCCAATCCTATTCTATTGCATCTAATTTGGTTCCTTGACGACCGAACAAAAGGTGACTTGTTGTCGACGAACCGACATTTTATCCCCATCTGCATTGCTTACTTTATTTTTGATCAGACGTGAGAAAGAAGGAAAAAGCACAAGACTACCTGTGTCAACCATGGGGGAGGAGCAAACGCCATGGTGACCTTCTTCGGTTCATAACCTCTGATTTTGAGCAGTGTTGGGATTTACTAAATTGAGTTCGCCAAGGTGGTCGAGTTTAGGTAAATCTACTCATGAAATACCTTATTAACCTCATTCATGCGTTAAACTCGCATTGTGATTGGGCTCAAGTGGACGTGATTAGAATCTAATTGCCTCTTGTTTATGGCAGTGAGGGTAACGTGGAGTTACTCACAAAATTCATCTTAAAGTGTGCTTGTTTCAAAAAAGGTTTCATCGTAAAAGAAAATACTTTTTAAAAAATTATTTTTCCGAAAAATGCTTTCCCCTTTACATGTTAATGATTTATTCCTCTAACTTTAAGTATGCAAATTTTCTTCGACCATAAATGATTTTTTTTTAACCAATCATTTTGGGGAAAAGTATCAAAAAGATCATAAACATATTGCAATTGTATCAATTTAGTCCTAAACATTTTTATAATTTACCAATTAATTCATTGTAACCAATTTTGGCTAGAAATTGCCAACATAGACGTCAAATATCTTACGCAGCACAATTGACGCTGGCAAGAATTTACAAGTTTAAAAAAAAATTTGAATTTTTTATTCTTTTTATTTTTTTTCCCTTTCATTTAGACCCTTGTTGGACACTAGGCAAGGGCCAACATGCCCTCGCTAGCCATTGGCAAGTGTTGCAGCCCTTGCCAGGATTGGGTGAGGATCGTCTCAGTGAGGCTGCAATGGCCTTGAGCAAGGCCATCATCGCCTCACCAGTCATGAGCAAGGGTGCAAAGGCCATCACCTAGATCTAGCGAGGGTTGCAAACATCGCCAATAGCTTGTGAGGCCTTGATGGCCCTCACCTGGTGGCCAACTCACAAGTTAAGCGAAAGGAAAAAAAGAGGAAAATAACCAAAATAATTAATAAATTAAAATTAAAATATTATTAAAAATGTCCACATTTGTATTGGCTATGTCACATAAGATGGTCATCATCCATGTTAGTAATTTCCAATCAAGATTAGTCAAATGGACTCAATTGCTAAAATACGGTTTATGATTGAATTAGCACGATTGAAAGATTTATGGCTGAATTAATATAATTGCAATAAGTTTAAGATTGTTTTGGTACTTTCTTGATCATTTTTAACAAATTAAATGTGCAAAAAAGTTTCACGCCCTAGACCTTCCCTTATCACAGGAACACGACATTCGCCACTTCGGAATTAATTTGCAACGACTCAAGAGTTGTCGCCATCCCATTTTATCTTTCCATCAAGCACATGCAGAAGTGTGAAACTCAATCACCTAATCAACATTGGCAAACGAATAGTGAGGAAGACACATAAATTATACATCTTATATGCTTCATTTATATAAACGGAAAGATTCATTTACAAGCCTATTCCTTTAGGGCCATTCTGGTTATCACCCCACACAAAAAGAGATACGGGGTAGGGGTTTACAACATTCAAGGTGAGCCTATCTCCTCTAGCAAGATATTAACCAAAAGTGTCTCTCCTACAAGGACTAGCTACCTAAGCATCACCTACTGGATTGTCTGGTGGCCAGCGTCATCGCTTAATCCGGGCGGACCATAGAACCCACATAGGGGTCAGAAGAGATTCTCATCGAACCATGCATACCAAGCTCAGTAGCTATGGGGGACAAGATCTCGATAGCCTTCATCCACCCAAACAGTGGTAGTCATCCTTCGAAAGGCAGCATCCTCTTTGAACACATTCATGACTATGACCTCCATACTCATAGGCACGCCAAATTGCATGAAATGAGCTAGCGGCAAATGCGTACCTATTGGCCTAAAAAGGTTAAATAACAACAAATAAGTTGAAAACTCAATAAGTAAATAACCTAAATATTGTATAGGCGAATGCCTCACATCGGAACCTTACGAACACTTGACCCCAATATGTCAATGGCAAATCAATAACAAAGCACATGCTTTGCCTTAACTATGAATATGAGGTAATTCATCCTCTACCTAGACAACCGTCCTATCAAAATCTACAAAGTATCCCATACTCACAAAACTTCTAAACATATCAATTAATAACTTTAGCATCATACATAAGTCTCTCAAGTCCTAAATAAAGGCATAAAAATCCATAGGTGCTACAAATAGTGCAATTAATAGCCAATGATATTCCCACGTGTCAAATATTAGCATCCAAAATATTTCCATGGCCTTTGAGACTCAATTAACAACTTTCAAAACATCCATGTACCTCTCACCTCATAGATAACAACAATTCTAGTATGCACATGCCTTCCAAGTTAGTATAAATGACAATTAAATTATATACATATCTCACACATTTCATATAAGGCTATATCAAACATGCACGAGCCATAAAACAACTTCCAAAGTATGCACATAACACTTAAATACTTCACACATATTTAGTACCTTGAGAATCACATAATACCCTATAATATTATGCTATCTCTAGTCGAATTATTAATCACACATTGCCGTAACCCTACGGCTCTTCTAGAAATATTTGGGGTAGTGTATCGCCTTATCGAGCACAGCATCCAAACCCCCATCGCGCATCCTTTCAGGCATCATTCCATAATCATACCCACAAACGTCATCCGGAATCCTTCGGGCATCGCCCTCCGACATCTCTCAATGGCGGCATCATCCTCCGATATCTTTGATGATGGAATCCCTCGTATGACCATACGAATTAAACATACAACCGGTTTTATCTTCCACTTTAGTCCAAAGTATGAGTGCTCCAAGGGCATGCCAAGCGATGTGTGATTCATGACCTATTGGAAATGCATCAATAAAGTATGACAAGCACAAAACGAGACTCGTTGCTTGACTCGTTACGTTCGAGCACCAACCTAGGTCAAACTCGACTCAGACAATACAACTTAATATCACTGAACAAAGAGAGTGACCTAGCCTGATGTACTTACACACGTCCACTAACGCCATTCTAGCTTTGGAGGCTTGGTGTGGTTTCAAGCATCAACCATGACCTATGGATGTCTATATGCAAAGACCGCATCCATATTGCAATAACAATCCTTTACAATCAGATATAGTAGTAACACATATTGAGAATTCAACCAACAATAATCATAATCTACATCACATAATGCTTATACATTCAACCATAACAATCAAACATTAAGACTAAGCCTAGGTATCGATAATGAACGGTCCACAAGCAATAATTACGGCAATCTTTCTAGCACAAGCAATCAATTCTTAATAGACCATTCTACCAATCAAGCCAATCTGAACAATCTCGATGATCACATATGACTCCTCATTTATTCCCGAACCTTATAGTAAAAGTATATTATGAACAAATTATACAAAATTATTCACATGAACTCTTCTACTTAGGATAGCTCTAATAACACTATAACCGAACCTAAGCCAAGTTACATAACACAATAGCCTAGCTGACATTTAGGAAATTTACTTATGAACAAACAAGATGCGAGACATAGATGGTGGGTGGACAAGGGCTCAAGGTTCATAACCTAGTGGCAGTGTGAGGACAACGAACAACAAGAGAACAAGTAGACGGTGATAGCAACGATAGCATGGTAGCAGCAACGGTGCAGCGATAGCGGGTGAACGAGCGGGTGATGTCACGTCCCCAACTCCATTCCCAGGGTCACAAGTAGCAAGGATTATTTTCATGACATCTCAGGCACGTTGCCGTCTCATTTCTTTTTATCTTTTCATTAAGCACATGTAGAAGCGTACATACAACACCCAAACAAAAACAAGCAACTAGGAAAATAACCATTTACAAACACACAATTACACTAGCTACATTTACAAGACCTTCTATCATGGGCCGTTATATTTACAACTACCACATCTTCAAAAGGTCGGGGTAAACCTTAGCTCCTCTAGTAAGATTGCAACTCCCAAAATTGACACGACACTTCCATGCCTACAAGACTGAAAGGATGAAGGGTGATTTTTGGGAAAACTCAATAAGTAAAACCCACTAATTTCTGGGTAGGAGGATGTCTCGCCTATCAACAAGCATATAACGCATCTAAGACATTAGTCAATGGCAGATCAATAGCAAAAAAAAAAAAAAAATGCTTTATCTCGAATGAAACAGGAGAAATCCTCAGTCGACAATGTGCAAGCATAACTCGATATTGACCCACAACATGAGGAACTCACGGCTCACTCAATATTATACTAGCATAAATAAAATCCATTCCATAATACAAGGAACTCATGCCTCACTCATATGCAAGCATAACCAAAATCCATTTCATAATGTGAGGAACTCATGCACATGAGATTCATTTATTAACAGTTGAAATCCATCAACTCTTTCGGAATCCACCGAGCATCCGAACTTAATTGGTCAATGTCCCCTAATCGAAGGGTGACAGCTAGAATTATCACAACATCTTGTCCTTCTGACAAGGCATCTCGTTGGCGTGGGTGCATCCCGTTCTTATTAACGAGGCATCCCGTTGGCGTGGGGGCATCCCGTTGGTGTGGGGGGCATCCCGTTGGCGAGGGGGCATCATCATTGAATTCATTGGTCGACGGCATAAATTAGTCTATCGTATGTCCATGCATCAAGCATCACAATCTGAACAATCCGATTCTTATCTTTTCTTTAAGTTCAAGGGTCCAAAGGCATACCATGCATAAGTGTGTGAAATGACTTATCGGAACCAAGACGTTGAACATGCCGAGCACGAATTAAGGATCGATGCTCAATCCGACACGTTTGAGCACCGATCTAGTACCTAACTTGGCTCGGGAACGATATACCTTGATATCGTGCCGAAACCATGAAAGGACTAATTCGACATGATCTCATGTATGTTCAAGGCTGACGAAACCCCTTTTCAAAGCTCGAGGCATGAACTAGAACATGCATTTGTGAAAACGGTTGGAAATAGTTTTGTAAGGAAATACCAAGCTTTCACAAAAACGCTTTTCAAATTGGTTTTTATCAAAGCAAAAATCAAAGCATATCCAATAAACACATGAATTGGCTTCTTCCAAAGCAACTCAAACCAAAGCACAAGCCAAAGCTCATCAAACCAAAATCAAACTCAATCGAGAAATAAGGTCTAAACTGATCCAAGCAAACACAACTAACCCTCAAGCAAGAACATAGTCACAACGTACCTTTCTCTTTTATTTCGAAAAATTCAATCAAGGAATCGCAATTTAACATGCTTGGATTAGCGTAACACAACACCCTAACCAAATATTATGTAAGTTCTACTAATACAACTTTCTAGACCTTAAATATGCAATCTAAATTAATCTAATGACCTAATTCTAATGACGGGCAATTTCTAATTAAATGAACCTAGCAACAATCACTCATAGTGATTTTTTATTTTCTTAATAAGCATGCAATCTATCCTAATATAAACTAACTCAACCTATGGCATTTTTTGTATTTTTCATGAAATTCGAAATTAGGTGAAATGTGAAAATTACCTAATTAGATTAAGATCTTATTTAATTTATATTAGGAATTAGGTTGAGCCAAATCCTAATTTAAAACGGCAATTTTATCCTAATATGGCAAGGACATGCATCTAATCTAACTCAAATATTTTTTTCCTTTTTACGGGAGCAAACAAATAAACATCAAGAACAACACGGCACCAAATCAAGCAAGATAAAGAGGGATGGTGGTTCTTGACCGAGTGGACGAGTAGGCCCGATGGACGCCTCAACTTGGCTAGAGCAAAAAGAAGAAAGGACCGCAATGAATTTGTGGACTATCCCTCTTGTGATGCTTTCTCTCTCCTTCAAGATCTCCACTTCACTTTCTTCTTCTTGGATCCGGATCACGTTTTCTTCGCGACTCCCACCACTTTCACAATTTATATTTTTTTATTTTCCCTTTGCACCATTGCAGACTCTCCACCGAATGGACTTCCTTTCAAGGTTGATTGAGAGCAAACTTCTTCTAGCGGCAAAAGTGAAGCGTGGCCCAAACGCTTGCTGGAACTTGTCGGGACAGCTTAAACGTTGCGGAGCAGGCTCAAGCAAGCTTGGATCACAGCTAGTTTTGGACGGAAATTTCAGAGATGCTCTCGTTTGAGCGTCGGTGCTGGTGGCACGTCCGAACAGCAGCTTCATCATTAAGGTTGGAGCTCGCGGCAGCAGTGCTCAATGTATCGAGGCGGAGGGATAGCGGTGTTTCGACCAAGGCTTGGCAGAAGGACCTCTCCTCTCTTTCTCACGTGTTTTGTTTCCCTCAATTCAGTGTATGGCCATGTCTTCAATTGTGTAGCCTCTCCCTCAAACCCTACGCATTTAATCTATTTATAGGCCACGATTAGGGTTTTAATTTTTCCAAATCTGTATCCACGAAAATTCCTTCTTCCAAAATGTAATATTTGCTTTTGATACGATTTATGATACAAGAGGATTCTTTTAAAATTTGAAATCTCGCATAAATCAATCCGAAAAATCTTTCCGAGGATACGGGCTTGGGCCAATTTACTTCATTTGCGGGCTTAGTCCAATTCACCAAATTAATATTCCGAACCATCAATTTGAACCCATTTGTCACCGGCCCAATGCAAATTAAGAAATAAATGCACCTAAAACTATATGCTATGCAATTAACTATTTTTTCAGAAATAAAATTAACCCTTAATTTTTAATGCAATAAATGACTAAACGGGTCGCCAAAATTTAGGTGTCAACACGTTTCAATCAAGGAATCGCTACACGCTTGGATTAGTGTAACACAACACCCTAACCAAATATTAGTAAGTTCTACTCACAACTTTCTAGACTGGCGGCCTCAAGTGGCAGCGAACGGTGGCAAGGACACCTAAAGAGGGAGCCAAGGAGAGAAAGATGGAGGGGTCAGTGCGGGCGGCCAAGGAAGAGAAATTTGTGTGTGCGCATGCTTGGGGGAGTATGAGCCTTTTTTCTATTTATAGAACACCCTTCATTAATGGTCTTGATAAGGCATTTAATGTCAATAGCTTAGGTGGAAAGTCTAAAAGCAAGGTGGTTCTTCCAAAGGCTTCTAAATTCCAAGTGGCAAGCTCCTAATTGGTCCATCTAGATATGTATTGATGGCTCTTAATAAATGAAGTGATCATCCTTATCTCTCCTAATAATTATTATCCAAGATATTCTTGAAGAGCTCCATTATTGGCCTCTAATATTTCCTAAGTCAAGAATCATTTATTGAGGGTACTAAATGTAAGGCAACTTGGTCTTCTAGTCTCATCCTAGGGAATGACTATGTTCTAAACAAGAACATAGTCACAACGTTTCAATCAAGGACTCGCTACACGCTTGGATTAGCGTAACACAACACCCTAACCAAATATTAGTAAGTTCTACTTACAACTTTCTAGACCGACGGCCTCAAGTGGTAGTGAACGGTGGCAAGGACACCTAAAGAGGGAGCCAAGGAGAGAAAGATGGAGGGGTCAGTGCGGGCGGCCAAGGAAGAGAAATTTGTGTGTGTGCATGCTTGGGGGAGAATGAGCCTTTTTTCTATTTATAGAACACCCTTCATTAATGGTCTTGATAAGGCATTTAATGTCAATAGCTTAGGTGGAAAGTCTAAAAGCAAGGTGGTTCTTCCAAAGGCTTCTAAATTCCAAGTGGCAAGCTCCTAATTGGTCCATCTAGATTTGTATTGATGGCTCTTAATAAATGAAGTGATCATCCTTATCTCTCCTAATAATTGTTATCCAAGATATTCTTGAAGAGCTCCATTATTGGCCTCTAATATTTCCTAAGTCAAGAATCATTTATTGAGGGTACTAAATGTAAGGCAACTTGGTCTTCTGGTCTCATCCTAGGGAATGATTAGTTCTATGCCATTTGGGACACCTCAATCTTGCCATTGAATGACTAAAGTCCAAAAGTGTTTAATGCATTCTCATCCTAAATTAAGAAGACTCTAGATTAGCTTTGCTCCTTAAATTGGGCGTGCAGCCCCTCCCCTTCCAAGTTGGGCGTGTGGCCTTCTTATCCTAGGGTAAAAACTATTTCGAGCGATTTTTGAAATCAGCGTTAATACCTTATCAAATGGGCTCGAAAAATTATAAAATTTTAATATGTTATAGATAAGACCCTAAATGACATTTTTCATGAGAAAGACAAGTCCAATTCGTTCTGTGGAAAGAGCAGAAAATCACTGAACATAGCCCAAAAATTCGTCCATCGAGCAGATTCAATAGTCGGAGAGAGACTTATTTCGAAATCTAAATCTTCACAAAACTCTTTGAAATTTCTATATGTTGTAGAAATAGATGTCCTTTAAAAATTTTGTGAAGAAAGCATGTTTAAATTCGAAAGGAAAAATTTTATAAAAAAATCAAGAAAGTAATCAGGTTGCTGTTTTTACTACGCCGGGCAAGTTCTGTAAGGTAACTGATTGGGCCATCTTCCCAACCATTTCATCTCGGAAAAATCCAAAATTTAAGTATGTTATATATTAATATTTTTTGAACAACATTCATGAATGAAGTTTCTCCAAATTCAAATTACAAAGAACTCTATAAAGTTAGAAAACGGAAAAAATCTAGGGATTTTGAGAATCTGAAGAGTCAAAACCTATGGAGCCTTAAATGGCAAGCCTAAGGAGAAGGGGTGGTGCCCTACTTGATCTTCAAGATCCCTTGTCATCATTTTTCTAGGCTATGAATCACTCCCTACCATTAATGAGCTTATGACTCACCCCCCTTTTAACATATAACCATCCAAAATTTCATGATTACCTTTAAAGAGTAAGATTAATTGTGCCAAGTGTCCTACTTAGTCATCATGCATTAATAGGCTACCTTCCAAGCACATTAAATACACCAAGAAAAATATTAAGTTAGAAGGTCATCTCATTGGTGGGAGTCAATCGAGTCTAATCACGACCGATTACCTTATTTGGCCCTAGGTTTGTGCCTAAGCCATAATCGAATAAAGCTGAACGCAACTGGGCTTAACTGGTGAAACCGAGTTTGGACTTCTTTCTATAAAGGGCTCAAAGTTGAGGATGTTACAGGTGAGCCAAGAGAGGGAGAGACAATGAGGGAGACGTGAGGGAGAGGAAGGAGAGGGAGAGGTTGGCCAAATGAGGGGGAAAGGGAGAGAAATGAAGAGAACTTAAGGAAGAATGAGAAGGAAATAATAGAGGAGAGAGAAAATATGTCACTCAAGCATTTAATGCAAGTTTGCATTATTGTCCTAAGCTCATGATGCGCTCTTGGCTTGAAGAGCAAGAGGCAATCTCAACCCTTTATCTTGTCCAAGCTTGTCATTCAGGAATACTTGGCGAATAATGCAACGAATTCAAGAGCAACTAATCCAATTGCACAAACTAAACTTGGTCTTCATCTTTGTTCTCTCCAAAGTGGCGCCTACACCCTCGAATAATGACCACTTGATTTTTGTCTCACTCAATTTAATCTCAAGAAGTTAAACCGTTTCAAAGGGCTACTAAGGTCTATATCCTTATATTAGCACATTTCTCCAATTAATGCGCCAATGGACTCACTAATATCATTTCAATTGGATAGAAATGTATTGATAACATTCATAATCAATACCCATAATCAAACCAGGGTTTGCGGCTAAGTTCTGATCGAAAACAACCTTAACACAAACCTACGTAAATTTTGGTGGTATTGATGAAGCTCGCATGGCAAGACTCAAACTAAGTTCGATGCTTGTCAAGAGTTTTATGTGTGACTTTATTTGAGCTTGGTTGATCTATGAATGACCCTCGATTGTCATGTAATTGAATAAAATCAATCAGCTTGCTTTGAACTCACGATTGTTCGGGATTGGATTAGGGTCGTTCATGAACGATACATTGACCATGTGGTTTGACCCATGACCAGTATATACTCGAGCTCAATCGATTTATACCCATCCATTAATCAACTCATGATGGTACATACATGGTTGAATACTCCGGTCTATCACAACCCTGATCCTAAGTCGCTTTCCTCTAATAAACTAGTTAGCTTGTGAATAATCCCTACGATTGAGTCACAGCCTATTCTTATTACAAAACATATTGATCCTTAATTCATTCCTCACGGTCTAGATAGGGGTCTAAATTGAGGATGTCATAAAAAGTCCTAAAAGTGAATTCGTACTCCCACAAACACACGTTAGAATATAGAGCATGTGACTTGGTGCTTAACGACACCCATCAAAGGGAGATACATGATCAAGAAAAGAAGACAGCTGCACAACATCACTCAACGGAACCCCCTCTCTTTCCAGCTTGTGCCTTTTTCTCCAATTCATTTATGTTCTTTTTTCTAATTTATTTTCCTTTTCTGGTTTCTTTCTATATATTTTACAAATTTTGTTGATTTGGCAATGACATATAAAATCACATCCAAAAACACAAGTCCCCTGATGAAGTTGGATTGCTAGTCAGATACCAATCTTACCGAATCAAACTAAAGAAATAAATTGGTCCCACTGAAAAACATAAGGACCAAATTATAAGTGAAGAAAAGTACATGGACAAATTATGGCATTGTCCCTTTAATTTCGAACCATTAAAAGTGCATTTTGTAACGATTCTATTCTTAAAAACAAATTCTGATAAGAAATTATTCTTTTTTATTCTGTTCCCGAGAACAGATTTTGAGCAAAAGAACGCGTTTGGTAACTGTACAAAATTTTTTATTCTGGAATAGAATTAGAACAGAAATGCGTTTGGTAACTGCATAAAATTTCTATTCAAATTCTTTTTTAATTACCTTTTTAGATGAGTGTAAATTTGATATTGAATTCTCATAAACCACTCACTAATATAATTGTCTTCTTTTATGAGTGAAGAAATCATATTATATTTATTATATTTTCAATTTCAAAATAATTTGAATTTAGAGTTCTATTATATTTTAAAATTTTATCAAATCATAGGAATGCTATTGATTAATTATATTTATACTAAGTAATAAAAATATTAACTAATCAAGTTTTTATTAAATAGTAAATAATAAACCATAGTATAAATTATACTAGTATACCTAAAATATTTAATAAATATAAATACTAAATTATAATGCAAAATTAAATATGTATTCTATATATAGCAAATATATATTTCAAAATAGGAAGAAATAAAAATAGATAAAAAATAAAAACAAAAATTGTTGTTATTTTAAATTTTGTTTTCTTATTAGAATTTCAATATTATTTATATTTAAATAAGATTTTTTTTATCATGGTGATTTCTCATTTTCGATTAATATTTACTTTTATATGATTAAATATCTAATCCATTTTGAATTTAATATGGATGGATGTTAATTTTAATTTAGCCAAGATTCTCTCTCTCTCTCTCTCTCTCTCTCTCTCTCTCTCTCTCTCTCTCTCTCTCTCTATATATATATATATATATATATATATATATATATATATATACATATTCCCTTCCCCAAAACTAAACACCCAACATTTAAGAAGATAAGTCTTCAAACCAACATGACTCTTTGAAACAAAGAAAAGGTTTTAATGAGAAACTCATCACTACAACTTATCTATAAATGAATAATGAAGTAACTTAGTCCATTGTTCAACTTTGAAATATTGGCTTTGATAAGTCAATAATTAAAAACAATATTACAAAAGTCGGAAACATAAAGTTATGGAATCTCTGGCATATTGTAATCCCTTGCCATTTTATTTGTAATACTTTTCTAAAGCATGTTTATCTCCATTGCTTGCTCATTTGATGTATCATCTACAACCTCCACTTCTGTAATTGCAAATGGCTACTCCGGATCTCCGTATTGGGAAAAGTTTTTGTCCATCCTGTCTTGGAGAAGTAATAAGTGTGGCTTCAAACTCTTGTAGCATTTTCTGTAACAGATCCCAATAGAAGAAAATAATTTGAGTATTAACTATGAGAAGAACTTTTTTTCAAAGAAAAAAGTCTAGTTAATGGACACAAAAAAAGGAGAACGCCACATCTAATCGGGAAAAAAGTCACCAAAGGGAAGGAGATCTGATACAAACCAAAGAATCCCGACATCTAGTGTAGCATGCAAGTCAAGTAATTGGAATTTGGCATTGGCCAGAAATAGAAGAAAAACAATTGGAATGTTTATATTTATGAAGTTCAACTTCTTAATTAATTAACAAATCTACCAAGAAATAGAACTCTCTCACCTCCTATTTCACAACATCAAACACGCATCTAATTCACCTTCACTACAGTCCAAGAAACTAAGTCCAAATAAGCAACCAGATCCCTATGGCTACATTCAGTATAGAAACTCAATAAACTGATTATACTGGCAATAGACCAATATCCCTGAGTGGTACTACCTAAGGAGCTTTTTAGGCGGCAAAGCCGAATAGGCATTCGGATCAGAAGATATAGATATGCTCACATAGACCCACAAGTTAGGAAAACAACAGGGATAGAACAAGAAAAGCACTGAAGCAAGAAGAGAATCGACAACAAACACTAGTCAGTAGTCACATACCAAGCTATTTAAATCAATCCTACACCTCTACTCAAAATCCAGAAAATTCCCAAATGTCAATTGATACCAAGATATTCAGTTCAAGCATATTCAAACTATAGCTATTGGACACAACACATACGACCGCTTCACTCACTAATTCATCAGATGCAGCCCCGAAAAAAATCATTATTTTTTCGTAGATTCATCGTCACACATGAAATTCGTAAGAGCGAAACATTAATTCAACAAAACAAGGAAATGGTCAATTGGCGAGCGACCCCTCGATCGGCACAGACGCCCACTGACTCGAGCCCGGTGGCACTCCCGCCAATCGTCACAGATGACGAACGACAGCAATGGTGAGTGAGCTGTCACCCAGATCAGCTGACAACCACCCATAGCTGCGAGTGAAGGGAACTCACCTTGAACAAGCAGCTTCAACGATGAAGAAGTAGTAGTTGTCGTCGCCATTCTTGAGGAGAGAATGACTTTTGTGATGTAAGAAGTAAAAGAAAGGGTTTGAGCAGAGGAGAGGAGAGAACGTATAGGATGGGAGAGAACGTCGAGCAGAGGAGAGAAGAGTTCCACTTTTTTTATTCTTTTTTTTTCCCGGAACAAGAATCAATTTTTTTTTAATTTTTAATTCTACTCCAAATTTGTTCCCGAGAACAACAATTTTACTAAACGCGATTTTATTCCCAAATTGATCCTGGGAACAAAAAATCAAAATCAGGCACTGTTTGGATAGTTACCAAACAGTGCCTAAGTTGTCATATGGTCTTTTGAGTCTCTTCAATCTTTTAAAAGAGCAGGGAAAATCTTTGAACAAAATTTTAGGTGCCAACAATAGCCAATATATGTTGCTTTGAATTCACAAATTATGGTATCTCCATTGTAAACAGAAAAAGAAAGATTATACTTTGCAAACTTTTTTCATAATGGCAAGTGTAGAAACCTAGACAATCCGGCTTCAATTCAAAACACAAATAGTCCAATTCATCATTGGTTCAATCACAAGATATTGTACAGAACAAAGAAAAGTGCCACAAAAAGCAGAGACCCTAGACCAAACCCATCATCCCCACCATCATAGCTGGAGCTATTGCCGTGATGGAGTTTTGAGTTGCCAACGTATGTTGGGAAGTGGAGAGAAGGGAAAGAAAGTGGTGAGGAAGTGGAAGAGGAACAGCAAGGACAAGCAAAGGAGAACCATCACAAAAGACATTGCACCACCTCCATCATCCCCATTGGATTGAAACATTGGCAGCACAAGCTCCGCAAGCCACATCAAAGTTGGCTAGAGGATGACCACTCTTAATGCCCCCAACCATCAATGATGGCACCAATGGGGATGGCCCTCCTCCTCCTCCTCTGTCCATCTCTCTCTCTCTCTCTCTCTCTCTCTCTCTCTCTCTCTCTCTCTGGTGTGGTGTGGTGTGGTGTGGTGTGGTGTGGTGTGGTGTAAGGGTCTTTATATTATGCCACTGTAGGGGAAAACAATGATGAGGATATGTGGAAAGATGTGACCAAGAAGAAGGGTTAGATGCAAATGGAGATGATTTCTAGGCAATTTGGCTTACATTCTTTCAATTGGAAGTGTGTGGCTAGTTCACCAATGTAGCAAAAGCTCTTCCCTTTTGTCTTGTTGATAACCCACCAATGCATTAAAAATTCTTGTTGTAACAAAAAGGAGGGTAACTCTTATTCTTTGGAGGTTTTTATTCATTGACCACTCAGTCAACATAGTATACGTCAGTTATACGCCAGTTATTGCACATTAAAAATTCTCGTTATCATGGATCTGTGATCACTTTAAGAGCTTTGGAGCACATTCAGGCAACAATTATGTTTTCCTCTTCTTGAGAGATTGGTTAAGTCTTTACATACGCCAGTTATTGCACGACCAATGCTTTTAACTTGAAATTTTACTACATTTTATATCTAATGAAAGGCATCTCCATAATTTTTTTAAAAAAGGGAGTAGCATGTAATCAAATGTTTTCTTTATCTGCATGCTCTTAGCTTCCTGTGAATATTTTTCATGGATAAGATTCATAGTCATAGAACTTCAATCTACTCTTCTCACGTGTTCTACGGTACTAAATAGAGATAGGAACTATCATGTTACGATGCTATCAAATCTTCAAACATGAAAAGAGAACGAATCCAATCCTTGCTTTCTCTGCATCAAACTCCAATTCCTACAAATATGAATTGATTTTTTACTGATCTACCACCAAAGAGGTGATAGAATAAGCTGTTTGTGAATTCTGAGTAGAGGCCATCTAATATGAAGAATGAAATACTTGAAGCACTGTACATGTAGGTATCCATGTCTCTCGCTGTGTACAATAGGAAGGAGACATCTTTCCAGACCTCTGTCCTGTGACGGAGGAACTGATTCATGGAACTTACTATGTGAACAAGGATGACTTATCATGTCTAACCTGGAAATTCACAGAACAGAACGAACCCCCAGATTAAATTCGCCATAGACGGCAAACCAACTCAAGACAATACGTTGCCATATCAGAATCAGCTTACTATATTAATCAGAAGATGGAGTAGTTGTTCGGCTGTGTAATTTTCTCATATCACGATCCGGACATGATTGCATAGTTTGAATTCCCAATCTCATCGACATTTTATTTACATGAATTGCTTGCCAAGGTGACCATAAAAGAGGCACTGTATAACTCGACAAACATCGGACATGACTTGGATTCCAACGATGTCACAAGTTTCATTTGTCAAGATTCCAACGATGTCACAAGTTTCATTTGTCAAGACTTATTCAGAGTAAGCTTATTACAGCAGAAAAATCAAGAGGATAATCATTTATAAGCGCATAGACGAATATACATGTGCCACCAACTTCAAGAACTGAAGAATTCTCAAGTATATCATGGCTGCCGTCAAGTAAAATCAAATATTTATAACAGATCAACTTCTCTAGGTGCATATTAATCACATTTTCATCTTTCTTGTCTTCACCATTATCATGCAAACTGTGTAGGTCTCGCTCACCACCCCATTTCATTGGGGGGTATAAATGCTAAATGGATCTAAGGGCATCCCCGTCAACCAAAAAAATTGGTTTGCAATTGATAGTTTACCACCCGATGCAGAAAAAATTTAAACCAACATAGAAAGTATGTAGCAAAACAAGTCCTAACTCTTAGGAATGTTCTTCCCCACAATCTTCGCAGGCGCTATCCGCAAAAGATTTCCTGGCTTTCCAGGAAGGGCGCCTTTGATCATGACTACATTCAGATCTTTATCAATTTTAACAATCTTAAGCTTCCTAATTTTTCTCTTTGTTCCTCCCATCCTACCAGGCATCTTCTTCCCAGGATATACACGACCTGGCGTTGTTCCCGCACCAATGGAACCCAACTGCCTGTGGCTCTTGGACCCGTGTGTCATTAGACCTCTTTTGAAGTGATGCCGCTTGATCCCACCTGTCAGGAAAAACATAAATACTCAAGGTCAGCCTGTCTGATATATTTAATAGAAAAGAGTAAATATGAAGCATTTCCATGTTTCCTTGACCTGAATAATAAGGAGCCCATATCAAGAATTTTACCCCCAGAACAGGAAAAAGAAGCATCCCCTCAATCGATTGACTCCATATTAGCAAGAATCAGGAAATTAAGGATTAAAGAAAGGCAACATACTAATTCTACAGCTATAGATGTCACTCACAGAAGTTCTCATGATCTGAAGCCTAAAAGAAGTCAAGACTGATGATACCATTTAGAAAACTAGAGAAAACCTTATGTCTGAGGAATAAATCAGAAGTCTATCCCCTTATTTAGGTGCTCTCCCCACATGCAAAGGGTAAAAGCCCATTGATGTCAAAAGCTCATGCCCTAGCTCGAGGGATCTTATTCATCATGAGTCTGATGTGTCATTACAGAAATGAGGATCCACTTTCCTTTTGATAGCTGGACAAGAACACCCGTGCCTAACACTGAAAATTGCTTAATCTGCTTGTAAGACATACAATCATCAACAGACCTATGGAGTACAGATATCGACAACTGTAAACTACTTCCATTGCACCTGAACAAACTTGTGATGGTACAAACAAGCCCCAAGCTTCCATACTCCAGCAAACAGCCCACATGCTTTTGCACAAAAGACTAGATCCACATCGATGAAAAACACAGAGCATCCAATTCATTTCCACTTGAATCATATTAGCTGACAACAAAACACAGGGACCACCACACAGAAAACACCAATCAAAATGAACTTAAGGCCTTATGCAACTTTAAGGAGTTGCAAATCCACTGCCATAAATCCCTTGATGAGATATTATTTGAACTAAAACCACCATCAATCAAAATTTTGTCTTCTAGAGATAGACATGTCTCAACCAGTGAGTCTAACATGAGTAAGAAAAAATATGCTTAGTTAGGTGAAAAGGGTGAATTCTGGGGCTTTGAGTCATCTACATTCTGGATTGGCTCAAACCAGCTCATGCATTTCAGTTCATGTACACAGGTCGAATGCATGGATACATGCATGTTACTTAAGTGCAGTGCATGCTCCTATTCACCCATGTGGAGAGAATGAGACAGAGACAGACAAAGAGATTTTGACTCTCTTTTTTCCCCCATTTATCTATGAAACTAATTATCAAAGCAAACATTTCAATCAAAGAACCAATGAGTTAATGATGCGCCATTGTAATTCTACAGGTGAGACATGAGTGCCGCAATTTGAATCTGGCATCCATCTGACAAACAATGTAAACTTAGATATGCTCTTTCAAGCATACTATCACATCACTGAGCATATACCTAAGAAAATTACTGGTCAAAATTAAATCATATTTATCACCCACATGTTAGTATCTATCAAGTTATGATTCCTTCCTGCACCTCTTCCACAAGACAAAAGACTGATGCAAAATCAATGTGAAACATTAGACTTTTCTTTTACTAGAATCAGTAACGACTTCTATAAAGGGATTTGTTGGGACAAGTTATAACAAACTTCCATGCTGTTTAAGTTGGCAGCAGAAAAAGGCATAGTGCTTTTATCTTAACCTTTCTGGCTCTAAGTACAGATAGATCCAATGCACTGTCATCAAGAATAGCCACCAGAAATGGCTTCATGGAAATTTGGTAGATTGAAAGAAGTCCTCATTCACAAAACAACCAACAGATATTAGATTAAGGGAACTAAAACACCACATAAACTATATACTCCCAAATAGTATCTTTGTCAAAGCTAATTTCAAGAAAACAGTGGTGGATCTAAAGGAGGCTGGTGATGGCCCCTGCTGCTGCCGCCCTTGTTAACAACTTGATGCATACTAAGTTTACCTTGTAAATTCTTTTCAAGTAAATCTTATGCATATTAGCTTTCATCTAGCCCATAAACTTATCTTCCCAAATGGCCCCCCACCCTTTCTTTTCTTCACCTCTTTCCTACCTAATTATTGCATCCCCCGCCGCAACAAAAGATGAGACAACTCCCAAAATCCAGAATTTACATGGCACTCTTTAAATATTCAGCACTATGTGGTCTTTCAAACCAGTATCTTCTACAGTACTGCAAGAACAACTACTTTATGCTACTTGAAGATGGTCCAATCCCTAATAACTGGACAAAAAGGAGCAGACACAACAGTAACAACCTAGAACCACTTTGAAACCTCACCAGATGATTATTCACCCTCAAGTCAGACAACTGCAGGGTAGATGATCTAAAGCCCCTCCCTTGTGTCACTAACTGAAGCAAAAGCAGTGAAGCTGAAGCCAAAAACTTAGGAGAAATGGACCAGACATATGCTTGGACATCTGTTTTCTTCATAATTAGATCAAAGGCTCACATTTGATGTTATTAAAAGTTGCAATGACTAAAAAAGCACCCTGCCCTGTTCCTCACAAGCATCTAAAAAGCCCAGGCATCTTCCTGCCTATCAGTTTAGAATAGCTTTTTGCACTTTCACAACCAAATAGATGAGTAAAATGTCTTGCTCAATTCCCCATTAAGCTAACACTTAAAAGGCGAAGGTGATGACTCCATTAGTAATTAACTGAGGAGGCTCATTTTCAAGAGGTTAATGAACAAGAGACATCGTTTGACATGTAGAGTAGGGTGGGTGGGAGGTTGCATCCACAGATACTAAGGAATTGTCAAATCTGTGTTAGTCTTATTGAAATCAATTTAGCCAAGATTGCGATTTTCAGCAACTTTTTCTGTAACTTTTCAGATAGATGATGATGACTGCCGGTGCTTAAACCAGCAGTAACATATTCAAGAGCTCAACCAACAACAGCACATTGTTCCACAGTGTAATCTTTGTGAGCGAATTGCATCTGAATTCCTCTTCATGATTACATTTCCTAAAGTAATTTTAAGTTAATAAGACCTTATTGAATACAAATCAGCTGTATCGCTGATTCTTGAACAAGACAATCACTCATTAGAGACCAAAGAAAAAACTACCCAGATGAAAAAAAAACACTCATGAAAAACCAACAGCTTCAGTCATCCACAATCACACTGACACCCTTTCATGAAGCTGCAATCAAATATCTAGAAGACGCACTGCCACCTCACATTCAATTCAAACAGACAACACTTCACAAATCTTGGAGAGAGATGAGAGAGGGAGGAACAAACCTTGAAACCCCTTGCCAATGGTGGTCCCAGAGACGTCCACGAGCTCCCCCTCCTTGAAGATCTCGTCCACCACGAGCCGCTGGTTGGGCTCGAACCCGTCCACCGCCTGGAGCCGGAACTCCTGCAGGTGCCTCATCGGGATGGCCCCGGCCTTCTGGAGGTGGCCCATCTCGGGCTTGGTGAGCTTCCTGTCCCTGACCCGGCGGTACCCGACCTGGACGGCGTCGTACCCGTCGGTGGCCTGGGTCTTCACCTGGGTCACGATGTTGCCCTCCCGGAAGCCCACCACCGTGACCGGGACCACCGTGCCGTCGGGCTCGAAGTAGCTCATCATGCCCAGCTTGGTGCCCATGACGCCGATCCCGGCCTCCATGCTCATGGCGACGACGGGTCGGTGCCGGGGGGCGGTGGGGATCCGGAAGGAGAGGCGGCGGGCGGCGGTGGTTTGGAGGGGGAGGAAGGAGGAAGAGAGCCTGCCGGGGAGAGAGGGAGAGGGGTGAGGGTGGCAATGGCCGATGGAGAGCGTCGAGGGCACGGCCATCTTCGCGCAGATAGAGAGAGAGAGTTGCAGCAGCGGGCTTTATCCTTCTTTCTTCGCTTTATCCGTTTTCGCGGTGGATGAGACGCTATCCTGCGGCGAAATTTCGATTTTGTCCTTGGAAGTGGCCTCATTTCCTCATGGACCGTCCAATAAAAGATTGTTCTCAGGAAGAAGTTCAAAATTAATGCACCTATAATAAATTTATTATTCGTTAATTTTCACTAAATTTTATCATTAAATTACTGATTTGCACTGATTAGAGATTTCACCAGCCATTTGTCACTTCGAGTTTGTGGTTTTTTGTGAAATTAATCCAATTTAACGGAAAAACGGAAGGTAAATTTATCATAAATACATTAATTTAATAGTAGAAAATTAGTTTGGATTATTGATATACCGATTTGGCATTTTTTTGAGTTTAGAATAAATTTGTCACCAGCCATTTGTCATAGAAGTATGAGTTTGTGGTTTTTTGTTAAATTAATCCAATCTAACGAAAAATAGAAGATAAATTTGTCATAAATACATTAATTTAGTAGTAAAATATTGGTTTGGAATAAATCTATCATTGATATACCGATTTGGTATTTTTATGGTCAAAAAATTAATTAAGGTAGATTTGTTGTAAATGTACCAATTAGGAGATTTTGATAGTATTAACTCTTAAATAAATAAGCAAACAAAATGAGTAAATATGGGATTACAATCTTTCACCCTTAAAACTTTTTTTCTCGATATCGTTTACAAAACTCCCTTTTTAATTCAATCTAGTCATTATTAACTTATCTAAACTGGCTCAATGTCATCCTTCAATTAAATAATCCGCTGGCATTAACTGATGTGGAAGACGGTGTCATTTGCAATCGGACACTTGCCAACCATGATCTTGATCGGAAGAAGTAAGAGATCCTCCAGAAAATCGACGGTGCATGCTTCGGAAAGTCATTAGAAGAATTTTCCATTTCTTGGCCATCAATGCCAACATATAATTTTATGTGCGGGTGCAATAGGAAATTCCAGCAAGCTGAGATAAAGATTTTAACCTGTGACCTATTAATAAAGTCATGCCCTTTCTAGGTACCGATCCTACTTCGTTGGTTAGATTACTAGCAAATAAAGCTTGTATCCCATCATTTAACCAACGCGAATCTTCGTTCCATTTTCAGCAAACCATAAAAAATCTTGAACCTAGCTAGATGCTTGTTGAAGTAATTGTCACTTGAATCCTCCGCCAACAACAAGCAAGCATACTTAATGCCTGTTAATGAGAGCATATATCTTTCCATAAAGCTGTGTTGTAAAGATACGGTTCCATCGTGTATTATGGAATCATCCATGATTTCACATTTTCGAATTTTGCCTGTAACTCAGTATAGGCTTGGGAAACAAAGTAAAAATTTGTATGAATGATATATGTAGCAACATGGAGGAGGAAAAAGGATTGTATAGAGGAAATTCTGAACATCTGGAGATCTTATGGGTCAATATCAATGATGATTCTTTATTTTAATGAATCATTTCTTGGAGCAGAAGAAGATTATGTAAACACTTAATCTAGGTGAGTTTGTTTCGTAAAAAAATGAGTAATTTGAAAAAATCTTCGAAAAAAAATGATTGCTTATATTGTTTAGAAAAATTAGTCAATGCAACATGTTTTCATCATTGATAACAATTTATGCATAATTATTTTTTTAGGTGATGAAATTTTTTTTCATTTATTTATTTTTATAAGTGATATAAGTGATTATTTTTCAGAAAATGTTTTCCCAATCTCTCATTTTCTGTAAAAAGAATGCACCCCAAAATTTATCTTCTCATCACCTTTGGTAGACATATATATCGGTTGCTTTAATCTTCATAACAAATATGTTTCATTGTCACTTTAAGACCCTCGGATATGAAAAATAATTAAGCAAACATGTAGAATCTTATCAACACGTGAATTACTAGTTCGGCGCAAGATGGCTCGTGCCTTGGCACCTAGATGTCGAGCTTTTGTCCAAGAGATGGTGCAATAGGGTTGAGTTAAAAATTCATCTCTCAATTATCAAACAAGAAATGTAATTGGTGCTACAAATCTTCTTCCACATATATATGACGCGGCCATGTACAAGTTCCTAAAATAACACAACAACTTAGCTACATATAGTATGACTATTAAAAAAAAAAAAAAAAAGCTTCATAATGAAAAGGAAATAACGAGCAACTCTAAAACAACGAAAAAGGTCTCATGTAATACACATGGGTTTGACTCGATTCGATAAACAAAGTCCATAATCACATCTCAAGCAACATTGTAATACACATGGGCTAATGATAAAACCACATGTTCGAAGAAAAAATTACAACAATCTTGTGCAAACGATAACCAAGAAGGCTGAAGAAAGCCAACCAAAGGAGGGTGAACCAATAGGATATATTAACCTTTAACACATAAAATTAACTCATATTAACAATTTTCAACATGTTAATTTAAACATGTTGATTTGTGTTTATATGGGTAGGGCATGTCAATTTGCGTAGAGTACAATATTATTGCGTCATAAATGAGTTTAAATGTATCGACTGATGTTTAAACAACTTAAATGAGTCTACAATGTATGACACGATTTTTCTTGTGTCATCCCATTTATGCTAAATGGAACTTATTTAATTATGTGCAGTAATCATGCAAATGAGTTCTGTTGAGAATTGATGGCCCTAACATTTAAGTAAAGTGGCAAATTACAATTGACTTTATGCAGGTGAGCTATATTTGTAACTAAATCCGTCACATCAATTAATATATGAAGTTTATAAAACTTCTCCATATATTTGGCCTTATTTCTTGAAATTATGTAAACAGCTACATTCATCTAATATAATGAATAATTTAATCAACGTGAATTTCATTCCCCTTTCAGCAATCTATATAAAATTTTGAATTCTACTTAGATGCATCTTGAAGTATTCAGTATTCACCATTAGAATCCTCACCCAGCAAGCAAACATAGTTAATGCCTCTTAATTAAAGCACATATCGTCCTATTAAGTTGTGTTGCAAAAACACGATATAAGCTCTACTCATTTTCGTAATAAATATGTTTCATTGTGGTTTTTAAGATGTTTTCCTCTCAACTTTTTAAATGGACAACAATTGAGAAAAGGTTTTGATAGTATGTAAAGACCATCCCCCAGCAAACCCTTTACTAAGGATGCAAATAGTAGAGATACTCCTATATAAAAATTAATTAGGAAAACATGTTATTCTTACTAACACGTAAATTAATAGGATTGAGTTAGAAGTTCCTCTATCAATTGTCAGACGAAAAGTGTTATTGGTGCCGCAATTCCTCTTCCATGCAAACATGACGCAGCCATGTGCAAGCGTCGAAAATACCACCACGACTTAACTTCATATTGGAGAGGAAATAACCTACTACTCTAAGACAATGAAAGAAAGGTCTCATGCACACAACTATATACAATGAACAAAATTCCGAAACATGTAAAGTATGTTGGTACACAATAACTTATATTCACACATTTCAACATGTTAATTTAAACTTGTCAATTTGTGTCTAAACAGGTCATGTGGGTCAATTCACGTAAGACACAATATTATTGTGTCATAAACAAGTTTAAACATGCCGATTCATGTCCATGCGGCTTAAGTGGGTCAACCAAATCATCCCATTTGTGATACCAACCCATTTATACTAAACTAAAACCTATTTAATTCGTGTAGTAATCATGCAATATTCGTGCAAATGATTTGGGTCGACAATTCCTAGCCCTAACTTCTAAGTAATGTAGCAAATTACAAGTAAGACTTTTTGTAGATGAGTTATATTCAAATCTAATAAGACTTCATAAAAGTGCTGGCAAGCAGCCTCGACCTCTGTGCGCTCCTTGACGGTGCCGGCCTCGGGTCGAACTCCCAAATCTGCCTCCCCCACATAGCTGTTGGTGCTGGATAAGCAAGGACCGTCTTCTCCTTCTACTAACTTCAGCCTCCACATTCTGATCTCATCTTGTTCTCTCTTCCTTTTATACTGTGACTCTCTGTATTTGGGTATTCGCGAACCGTCCTTCCTGATGATTATGCAAACATAAAAGGAAAGATATGAGTTTTGCTGCAAAATCAAATCTCCTCAGTGAACTTGTTCACTATACATTCATGAACGCCGTTCGTTTTCTGAGACTAATACTAATATCATCACTTGCATGCATAAAGATGTCAAAACTCATCACGCCGTGATCTTAGTCCAGCATAGAGAAAGCATGAACCAGTTACACGGAGAGTCATCTACTTCTTCTGTTTCTGAGAGATTTGAGAGAGCTGATGATAAAATAATGGAGCTCTCTCTCCAAAACCAAAGCGAAGTTGTGTTTTCTGGAGAAGAAAGGGGACCTCTATTTATACCCACGTCTTGGGTGGCTAGCTTCTTCCTCTTTCTCTCTCATTTAATTCTGGTTTGACCGAACAAAAGCAAAGAAATGCTAGATCTGCCCAACAAAAATGTTAGATATAACTATCAGTGCAAAGAGTCATATTTTCTCATCTCATCCCTGATTGAGTGTGTACGATGAAAGAGATCCTTCGACATGTGTACGATCAGGTTCTCGATATTTATCTATTTTAAATAATCCTAGTGAATATTTTGAGAATGTAGCTGCAGTTCTAAGTGATATATAGAAAAAGAAATATGTGCTCTATCTTAATTTTGTAGGAGGGCAAATTTTTTTCTCCGGCCATGCTTCCGATGGACAAGTGGCAAGTTACAGATATCACACGCATACGAATTTAACTACATGAAAACGTGGGCGACACTTGTATACAGGCTTGTACAAGTTCCAAAAATGGCACCACAGCTTAGCTGCATATTGGAGAGGAAATAACCAGCTACTCTAAGACAAGGAAACAAAGGTCTCTTGCACACGACTATATTCGATGAACAAAATTCTGAAACATGTAAAATACTTTGGTACAGGGTAACTCATATTCACATGTTTCAAGATGTTAATTTAAACGTGCTGATTTGTATATAAATGGATTAGGTAGGTCAACACATTAGACACGATATTATTGAGTAATAAATGGGTTTAAACATGCCAATTCATGTCTAAATGACTTGAGCAAGTCAACCACGTAAGACGCGATTTTTCTCATGTCATCTCATTTATGAAACTAACCTATTTATACTAAAAAGATACCTATTTAATTACATGCAGTATTCGTGCAATATTCATGCAAATGATTTGGGCCAAGGCCCTAACTTCTAAGTAATGTAGCAAATTAATAGTGAGACATATGCACTTGAGTTGTATTCCAATCTGATGAGAGTCTATCACATCAATTAATATATCGAGAATTCTCTATATATTCAACTCTTTTCGCATCATTAATATGTCAATTTGATCAAATTAGCGTTATTCTTTAGTTAACATCTGGCTATCATGTTGTTTTGTACTTTCATTTAGTTACTGTACCAAATGTACTTCAACCACTTTTTATTTCGAAGGTGGAGTGTGTCATGACCAAAAATAAATTGATTAAGTCGATTTCCTAACTTCAAATTAAGGACACTCACGTATTATTTAATATATAAACCCATCTAATACTAGGCAAGAGCTTAAATGCAGTTGCTTTAAACGGCATGTGATTTCAATGGTGCTAATCTTAATTAAGCAAGTATCATGTTATTAAAATAGACATTGACATTTAGCTGCAAATCCAAAGTTTAATCACACCTTAATATGCACTGTTCTCTATAGTAGCAGTACGAAATTAACACATTAAATTGACTTGCATTTATATATATTTATATATATATATATATTTATATATATATATATATATATATATATATATTATCCATTGAAAATGCCATAACCTAATTGTTAGTCCAATGAGGAGATGTGGCAACATACACTCATCAAGCTCATTGGAAAAAAATAAGAATATTGATCAATTAATATTTTCACCTTAGCAAAAGATAAAAAGATTGGATTTTAGTATCTATAATATATATATATATATATATATATATATATATATATAAATATCAAATTAAGTAAGTGTTATTGATTATCAATAAACAAATATTTGAACATATTCAAGTCTACGGCTATTATTAATCGTCTAAATTTCTAACCAGAATAGGATAAGAAAATGAAATTCGGGGAATTTATTATGTCATGTCCACTATTTGGTGAATTGCATTAATAAAATTGAATATGTCCATATCCTATTTTGTTCATTACTTGGTAGAAATCACACATCAATATAAATGAACCTAAAAATGGATATGGTAAGAGTCTCTCGTGATACACTACTAATAAAAGTACAAATGCACAAATGGAGACAACCTCTTGTGATTAATCCATGAGTTTTATATGGTCTAAATCTTCAACAACAAAGGAGCTCCTTACAATATCTCAAAGCGACAAGATTGACTATAACAAGAAATGTAAATAGGCAATGACATAGATGATATCGATTAGTTGGCAAATGCCAAAACTAGTAAGAAAGAGAAAGCATGATCATTTACTTTCACAATTCCCAAAAAAAAAAAAAAAAATTGTGTTTTGGGAAGCTTTGCCCTGAACTAGAGGGCTACGATGAAATAATAAAAATATGTAATAACTATACAAATGTACCTAAAATATATAATAAATACAAATATTCATATGTATAGAATATAGAATATTAGAATAGAAAGAAATTAAAATATGTAAGAATGATTAAAAACGAAAATATGTTATTTATGTTTTTTTTTTTAATTTCTTTCATATTTAGAATGTATATGTTTTTCATATTTAATTATTTTTTAATTTTTTAATTTAAGAAGTTCATTTATTAAGAAAATGGCTTTTAGACCATGGAAATAAAAAAAAAATTAAATCTAAATTTATCCCACCCTTACATGAGATATTTTATTTAGGCTAAATTCATCTTATATCCAGTCTTATCCCCTTTTTTTCTTTAAAAAAACAAAACACCAAACATAGGATATGATATATTTCCAACGTAGCTAGGATAGCAAGATCAATAGAGACAGACGCACCCTTCTCCTTCCTAAGTCCTGAGTTTCCTCGTAACAAGATCGATGGAGGTGTCCTAAATGGCAACAAGAACAAGGAAGAGACCAACAATCAAATATTTGCCCGGTATATGCACGAGATTTGCAAATGGGAAGTGATACTCTAGGCTCTGATCATTTAGAAAGGGATACCGTGAACTATTTCTTATGCGCAACAAATCACATCCAACTATTTAAAGAGGGGATGACGGCATGGCCGATCTATAAATTTTCATTTAATGTTCAATGTAGTCCTTAAATTTTATTTTATTTTATTTTTTGTTCAGTCTAACTCTTGAACTTTCAAAAATCCAATCAATGCAGTCCTTTCATTAGAAATTCCAACATCGTTAGCTGATACGACCCTAATTTCTGTTAACCTAATGTTAAATTTATCATGTTGGAGACCAAGTAGCTTCCATTTGTGTGCATATATATGTATATATGACCCAAAGAGAGAGGTTAAAAATTGCTAATTCTTCCATTTGGGAAAATCGCGTGACAATTCACATCATTATTTTAGCCTAGTAGAACCTAGCTTGGCAATTGGCATCACAGTAATTCGCATTGCCTGTCAATATCCTTAACCGAATGACTACATTGAATGAAAATTTTGGAAGTTGAGGAATTACATTGAATTTAAAAAAAGGAAAAAAAAAATAGGCAATGACTCCTGATATATATGACATTCTTTGATCCTTCCTTTGACTAGTGTTCGCGGCTGGAATTATAAACAATTGTCAGAATTTTCCTCTAAGGCTTCGACTACCATCTAGCATTCTCACAAATACCCTCTCTAAGAGATGCGCAGCTTTTCAATATAATAACGTCTCTATCATGAAAGCAAGTGAATGGGGCAAGACCAGATCTGTAAATCCGACTCCAAAACCCATAGAAGTCCTCCTCATGATCACTGAAGCTTTTTTTTGGAGTAAGCGGGCGACGGTGGAGCCCTATAAACAAAAAAGATAGGAGCTGAATTGTGCATTTATTTCGCAGAATTTTTTTTTTTTTAAAAAAAAATTCCTAAAATTGATCACTAATATTGCTTATAAAATTAAAAAAATGAAAAAGTATTTGTATCATTCACGAATAATTTAGACATAAATTGTTGTCGATAATGAATAAATTGTCCATTAACTTATTATTTTAAATGATACAAATAATCAATTTTATGAAAATATTTTATAAATTATTCTTATTTCTAAAATAAACAAACAGAGCCGAAAATGTTCTCTATTATACGAACAAGAAAGCACGTTGAAAAGGCTTTCCATCTCAAAGCACTGCCGTAGGTAATCAAAGGCGAGAATGCTCGACAACATCCAGCCCCCATGGCAACCTACAAGCAACGGCAAACAAGCCGCCATCGACTCCAAATTGCCCGAGATCTCAAAAGCGAAACCCAAATTATTGGAATACTTCATGTGAGCGATCTCATGAAGAGATAAAGCGATGGCTCGATCCACAAAACCCGTTCCAAAAACCCGTGAAAATCTTCTTTGTAATCAGCGAAGCTCTCTAAAATTGAAATAAAGCAAAAATTCTCTCGACATGTAGAGCTTTTTCTACCGGTATGGTAGCTCAAACCCTAAACCCCAATTGACTTCCTTTTCCCCAATCTGTCTTTCCGCCATGCCAATTTCATCCATCTTGAACTCCTTTCTATCTTCTCTCTTGGTGATAGCATCGTTGCTGTCTGCACTCGCTTCTTTTCCCTAATCGAATCTCGTCTTCACTCACCCTTTTCCTTCCCCTGTGACGCGAGAATTAGTTTGCCCATCCTTACTCTTCGCCAGAATCAGTTTCATCCTTCTGCCTCATCTCTGTTCGATCGCCAACCCTACTTGCTTCAGAAATTGTATCTTGCTGTTTGCATGGCAGATTTTGGTCATCTTCGACAATACCCATCTCAATTGTAACTCCAAGTCAGCTCATGGACCACGATGATAAAGAGAATTCATCCCAACTTGCTGCGCTATGCCAACGCCTGGGACGTTTATGCTCGGAACGGAAACTTGATGTGTGGAACATCGAGCCATCTCTGATAAGATTGATAATATTGTTTAATATTATCGGAAGATTAGATTTGAGTATGATTTGATTTTGCTATCGGAAGATTAGATTAGAGTGGTAGATATGATTTGATTCCAATTGCAAATAAATTGATCCAGTCAATCGTTAGATTAGATATTATCCGGTCAATCTGTTAGATTAGATATTTGAATTATAGAATAGAAAATCCAGTTGTCTTCTTAATATAAATAGCTTTCGTATTGTAGAATGATAGCAAGTATGATGGCTTTCGGTGAATAACATTTTTCTCTTGGGAAATTTATCTTTGAATCGTTGTTTTCTCGAATCCTCTTATTTTCTTCATGGTATCGAGCCTTATGCGAGAGCCAATTTTATTATATTTGTCTTCATCTTTTTCCTTGAGTTCATCTATTCTTCATCTACACAATCATGGCTGAAAACCCAAAATCGAGATACCCATACCCGATAAACGTAAATCTCTCAAACTTTGTGACTATCAAACTTTCTGAAGGAAATTTCCTTCTATGGCAGACACAATTTCTTCGCTTCATTAGAAGCCAGGATCTATTGGGTTTCATCAATGGTCAAATTCAACCTCCACCATTGAGAATCTTACGCACGGAAGGGGAAAATTCTGAAGATGTTCTTAATCCGGAGTATCAGCAATGGTATCGTACTGACCAACTTGTGTCATCGTGGATTACTGGATCCGTGTCTGAGGATGTGCTTTGGGACTCATAATCGGTATTGAATCGGCTTTTGAGGTATGGAATACATTATGTAATCGTTTTACTCAGAGATCTGTGGCCAAAGAATTCGAATTAAGGGGTAAGCTTCAATCTTGTCAAAAGCGTAATAGGCCCTTAACCGAGTATTTACGTGAGTTCAAATTGATTTGTGACCAGTTAAACGTGATCGGAAAACCGGTCGATGAAATCGCAAAGGTTTTCGGTGTTTTAGAAGGTCTCGGAAGTGACTATGAGACGTTTAAGACAACTATGTATTGTCTCAAACCCGAGCCGAGCTACGAAGACGTTATTGCTCAGCTCGAGAGATATGAAGCGCGACATCAAAATTATTTGTCGAATCAAATAAACCCTAATTTGGCACTTACTGGTGAAAAGATTGATCAGTCCAAAGCGAGTAGTGAGGTTGATTTGGGTTCGTTTAATTCAACATTTGCTTTTGCTGGCCAAAGAAATTTTAACGGGGTTTTGAAGGAAAGAATGGCAGGTTCAACAATAGAGGAAGAGGCTATGGTTTTCGTGGAAGGAGGTTTGGAAATTATCCGGATCTCATAACTATGGAGTAAATTTTGGTGATTCATCGGTGGTTATCAATCCGGTGGAAATTACGGACCAAATTCACCTTATCAGAATCAAGGCTTTCGACCTTATACAAACACTCCAACTAAGGTTGCTAATTCAAAGGAGTATCTACCTGTGGGTGATAATTCTGCTTCGAACAAACAGTTTTATGTGAATAATATGAAGCTTCAATGTCAGATATGCAAGAGGCCAAGACATGACGCTCTACGTTGCTGGTATCGCTTTGATAATTCTTATCAAAGTGAGTTGATACCAAATGCTTTAGCTGCTTTTCACTTGGAGGATGATCAAGGAGGAGATTGGTTCCGGACTCGGGGCAACAAACCATATCACATCATCGACTCGTAATCTCAATTCTTTCTCTCCTTACTATGGTTCAGATAAGGTAATGGTAGGGAATGGAGTTTGTTTGCCCATTACCCATATTGGCTCAACATCTTTATCTACTGAACTACATTCATTTCCTTTAAATGAGGTTTTGGTGGTCCCAGAGATTAAGAAAAACTTAATTTCGGTGTCTAAGCTAACTGACGATTATCCCTGCTCACTAATCTTTGATAAACTTGGTGTATCTATTAAGGACCATCTGACGGATTCAGTAATCAGTCTAGGAAAGAAATGCGGGGGCCTTTACAAGGTAAATCAGGCACAAACACAGGTGTGGTACTCTCAAAGACAGCAGATCGCCAGTAGTGAAGTATGGCACCTTCGGCTTGGGCACTTAAACTTTCAAATAATAAAGTTTCTGGAGAGCAACAATCAGATCAAATCTACGAAGGTGACAAAGAGAATATGTGAAAGTTGTCAGGTTGGAAAAAGTAGCAAGTTGCCTTTCAATATCTCAGAGTCTCTAGCTAGTAAACCACTTGAAAAAATCTATTGTGATGTGTGGGGGCTGCCCAAAGTAGAATCTTTTCAGCGAGTTTAAATTCTATGTAGTCTTCATAGACAGTTTTTCATGATTCTCATGGGTGTATCCAATGAAGAGAAAGTCTGAGTTCTTTTCCATCTTTATCATGTTCCAAAATCTTGTTGAGAACCAATTTGAAAGTCGAATTAAATCTTTCCAATGTGATGGCGGAGGTGAATTTAATAGCAGCTAGTTTATTAATCACTTGAATGAGAAAGGAATTAAAATGCTGGTCTCCTGCCCATATACGCTAGAACAAAATGGAAATGCCGAAAGGAAGCATCGGCACATCGTTGAGATAGGTCTTTCTATGCTCTATCATGCACGAGTACCGTTGATTTATTGGGTTGATGCATTTTTGACTGCCACATTTCTCATCAATCTGCTGCCATCACCAGTGTTAGGAATGAATAGTCCGTTTAGTAAGCTCTTTGGTAAAAAGCCTAACTATGGGTTTCTTCGAGTCTTTGGGTGTGAGTGCTATCCACACCTTAGACCGTATGATGCAACAAAGTTTGATCCACGCTCATTACCCTGTGTTTTTCTTGGGTATAGTCAAAGACATAAAGGTTATCGATGTCTTTATCCGCCAACAGGAAGGGTATATGTAAGTCGTCATGTGATATTTGATGAGACGAGATTCCCATTTTCTGATAAATTGGGGACCGTTTTTCCTGGGTATTCACAGTTGTATCAGACTTGGTTACAGGGGATTAAATTCTTTAGGGAAAATGTCACAAATGGTCCCTATACTTTTGCCCAATGTACAATTTCATCCCTGAACTTTCGATCGGCTCAATTTGATCCCTAAACTATTGATAAATGTCCAATGTAGTCCCTGAACTTTTGATCGGCTTAATTTGATCCTTGAACTATTCATAAATGTCTGATTTAGTCCTTCGTTCTTGTTTTTCCTTTTTTAAAATTTTTTTTAAAATTTTTTTTGCTTTTTCTCCCTTCCCTTCGCCGGAGCCGGCGGAGGGAAGCCGGCATCCGGCGAGGGTCACCCTCACCGGCGTCGAGCGAGGGCCATCCTCGCTGAACGCAGGCGAGGGTCGCCCGACGCCGGGGTGCTCCCTCGCCTATGTCGGGCGAGGGGCTCCCTTGCAGATCTGGTGAGGGAGCCCCTCGCCCGACGCCGGGGTGCTCCCTCGCCGGCGTTGAGCGAGGGGGCTCCCTCGCCAGCGTCGGGCGAGGGCCGTCCTCGCCGGACGCAGGCGAGGGCGGCCCTCGCCCGACACCGGGGTGCTCCCTCGCCGGCATTGAGCGAGGGCTCCCTCGCCCGGCGTCGGGCGAGGACGCGGGCGAGGGCGTCCTCACCCGACGCTGGCGAGGGAGCCCTCACTCGACGCCGGCGAGGGGCTCCCTCGCAAATCTGGCAAGGGGCTCCCCTCGCCAGCGTCGGGCAAGGGAGCACCCCGGCGTCGGGCGAGGGCGGCCCTCCCCGCTGCCCTCGCCCAACGTCGGTGAGGGGAGCTCCCTCGCACTCGCCCGACACCGGCGAGGGTCGCCCTCGCCTGCGTCCAGCGAGGACGGCCCTCGCCCGACGCCAGCTTCCCTCTACCGGAGCCGGCGGAGGGAAGGGAGAAAAAGCAAAAAAAATTTAAAAAAATTTAAAAAAAAAAGGAAAAACAGTAACGAAGGACTAAATCGGACATTTATGAATAGTTCAAGGACTAAATTGAGCCGATCAAAGGTTCAGGGACTAGATTGGACATTTATCAATAGTTCAGGGACCAAATTGAGCCGATCGAAAGTTCAGGGATGAAATTGCACATTAGGCAAAAGTATAGGGACCATTTGTGACATTTTCCCAATTCTTTACTAGACAATCTGGAACAACAATGAGTGAAGGGAAAATATCACAACATCCGAGCGTCGGATTTCTATTTGATGATAACTTTGGACAGCAAAATTATGAGCCACCTAATGAGACAAATGTGTAGCAACCACAGTTGGGTTCACAAGAACCATGTATAGACTGTGAAACACCTGAAGAAGCAATAGTCTCTGTCTCAAGTGATTTACCAGTTCCATCTACTCAACAGCAATCTACTCACCCCATGCAAACAAGGTTGAAATCGGGAATAAGGAAGCACAATCCGAAGTATGTTCTCTCCATAGCCCGTGAGATTCCAAAGGAGCCAAAAACAATTAAAAGAGCACTAAGTCATCCGGGTTGGAGGAAAGCTATGATAGATGAATTGGAGGCTCTCAAATTAAATCAAACATGGGAGCTAGTACCAAGATCTTCAGATATGAATATCGTCGGATGTAAGTGGGTGTTCAAAGCCAAATTAGATGCAGAAGGTAACCTTGATAAACTGAAAGCACAATTAGTGGCGAAGGGGTACCATCAAGAGGAAGGTGTTGATTTCGCCGAAACTTTCAGTCCTGTGATTAAACAGGCAACCATGAGAATTGTTCTCTCTGTGGCAATTGTTAAAGGATGGTTTATCCATCAGCTAGATGTGAAGAACGCGTTTCTTCATGGGTCATTAAATGAGACAGTGTTTATGGAACAACCACTGGGCTTTGTGAGTTCTACGATGCCTAACTCGGTTTGTTTACTCAAGAAGGCATTATATGGCTTAAAACAAGCTCCGCGAGCTTGGTTTGAAAAATTCAGCAACTTTTTGTTGGAATGGGGATTTCATTGCAGCTCGACTGATCCGTCGTTATTTGTTCTTCACACGGGTCAGCACACCCTGGTATTATTATTATACGGTGATGATATTATTTTGACCGGCAGTTCATCATCTCTACTTTGGGAATTAATAGAAGCTTTAAGCAGAAGTTTTTCTATGAAAGATCTCGGACGACTTCACTATTTTCTCGGTATTGAAGCCAAGTTTACTGGTCCGGATCTATTTTTAACCCAGTCTAAATATGCTGGTGATTTGTTACAGAAGGCGGAAATGCAAGATAGTAAGCCGATTAAGACTCCATTGCCTATCAAAACTCATCCAACGGTACTAGAGATGGAACCTTTTCATGATCCTCACTCTTTTCGAAGTCTTGTGGGTGGATTACAATATCTCACAATTACAAGGCCAGACATCTCTTATTCAAGTAAATCATATCGTCGGAAAATGCATTCTCCTACAAATGGTGATTTCAAATTGTTAAAACAGGTGTTGCGGTATGTAAAAGGAACTCAACAACCGGGGCTTTATCTTCACTCTAAAAGCACACTAAATTTATATGAGTATGCGACTCTACGATTGGGCTGGCCGTTACGAGACTCGGAGGTCAACAACCGAGTTTTGCACTTTTTTTGGGATCAAATATCATTTCATGGTCCGCAAAAAGGCAAGCGACAGTGTCAAGATCATCAACGGAGGCTAAATATAAGGCCTTGGCTTCTGCCACAGCGGATATTACATGGGTCTCTTTTGTATTGAGAGATTTGGGTATTCCGCTCAAGGGGCCGACTTTGCTTTATAGTGATAATCACTCAGCCATTTCATTGACAGCAAATCCAGTCCTTCATGTAAGGACAAAGCATGTGGAGATTGATTTTCATTTCGTTCGAGAAAGAGTCGCTCTCAAGTTACTTGAAGTCCGCTATGTTCCTGCTACTCATCAACTTGCTGACATATTTACAAAAGTTTTACCGCGCTTTGATCATTGCAGGCTACGATACAAACTGGGACTAGGTTTTCCACCTAATCCCAGTTTGAGGGAGGCCGATAAGATTGATAATATTGTTTAATATTATCGGAAGATTAGATTTGAGTATGATTTGATTTTGCTATCGGAAGATTAGATTAGAGTGGTAGATATGATTTGATTCCAATTGCAAATAAATTGATCCAGTCAATCTGTTAGATTAGATATTTGAATTATAGAATAGGAAATCCAGTTGTCTTCTTAATATAAATAGCTTTATGTATTGTAGAATGATAGCAAGTATGATGGCTTTCAGTGAATAACATTTTTCTCTTGGGAAATTTATCTTTGAATCGTTGTTTTCTCGAATCCTCTTATTTTCTTCAATCTCTTGCAACATTGGAGGAATGCCAATTAACTCTTATAGGTGAAATCGATTCCAATCCCTCTATCAATTTTCAGGCATTTCAAAGCACTTTGAAGCGGGCATGGAGGACACAACAAATTGATTTTGTGCAAAAGGAAGCGGGTCTATATATAACAAAATTTAAGTCGGAGATAGATAAACAGAGAATTTTAGAGGGCGGACCTTGGCTATTTTTAGGTCATCTAGTAATTTTCAAATCATGGATTCCAAATACTCCGCTACATTGCTACGACTTTTCCACCTGTGCCTTTTGGGTGCAAGTCTTCAATCTGCCTTTGGAGTGGTGCACTGAACAAATGATTTGCGAAGCAGTTAGAAATGTAGGTCGAGTGCTACATGTAAAGGCTAATACAACAGCAGGTTCTACCCTGAGAGCGGGCAGAGCAAGGGTGGAAATTAACCTATCCAAACTGCTGAAAACAAGCCAACTAATCAGAATCAACAACAAGGCTATATGGCTGGATTTCGAGTATGAGCGACTATCACATTTCTGTTATTCGTGTGGCAAGTTAGGCCATTATGCAACTTATTCCCCAGATGTTCCTTTTGATGAGGCAAAGTTGGATGGAAAGGAAAAGTTGCCTTACGATCAATGGCTTCGTGTGGAGGTTAAGGAGCATAGTCCTTATTGGAAGCTTTACTATGAAAAGATGGATACAAAGGAACAAATAGAGGAAAGTGTACATGAAACGCCTCTCACAACCGCTCACCACCTCCCTTTACTGTTGCCACCAACCACCACAAAAGAAGCTCCCCTGTGGTAGCCCACTACAATCATAAGCACTTCATCGACAGCTCAACAGGATCAGCATTGTCAGGTTGGTATCTTGCCGAGTAGCATTATTACCACTACCCTCATACCTGCAACAGAGAAAATGAAGGGGGTTCAAGTTCAATCAAGTAATTTACCTCAAGCTAAGAAAACAAAAAGCACTCGCCATACTCCAAAGATTGTTCTTGCCAAGAAGCCTAAATGCTATAATCCCTATGACATGCGAATTGCAACTCCATATGACATTGATGAATCACTTCTCTTAGATACACCTATCATGGAAGCACGCAAAGATGGAAGCTGGGCGAAGGTGGCTAGCCCTCAATAGCCACCTGTTCACAGATGAAACTCTTAAGTTAGAACTGTCAGGGTTTGGGCAATCCCCTGACAATCCAAGCACTTAAAGCCCTCGTGGCAAATGAAAAGACCAATCTCCTCTTTTTGATGGAAACTAAAAACAGAGAGGATGTTCTTCAAAGACTTAAACGCAACTTACATTTTTTGCATCTTCAAGTGTTTTGTTCGGTTGTTTCAACCAAGGGATTGGTTGTGCTCTAGAATGCCAACCTTTCCTTAACAACCATCAGATCTACTCCAGACCTATTTGACTTGTTATGCAAGGATGCTATGGAGGACAGAACATGGCGTATTACTTGTCTACATGCCCCCGTAGTATATCAATTACACCAATAGGTTTGGCAGGATCTTAGACAAATCAGCTATGAAAATCATTTACCATGGGTATGTTTAGGCGACTTTAATGAAATTATTTATCACTGGGAGAAGGTGGGAAAATGACAGCAGATTCTCATCGCTTGTCTTCGTTCCGAGTTGTTTTGAATGATTGTTCTCTAATGGATCTAGATACTAAGGGGTGTGCTTTTACATGGATGAATAACTGAGAATGGGATGAATTCATAAAGGAACGTCTTAATAGGGTCCTATGTAATATGGAATGGGGCTTAATATTCCCTGGGGCTGAAGTGTATGCTTTACCTATTGTGGCCTCAGATCATAGTCCTCTTTTATTAAATACTATGGCTCCTGTTGGTAGAAGACAGCGGCACTTTCTGTTTGAAGCTTTTTGGAACTAGGATTGTGAATGTCAAGAAATCATTGATACTTCTTGGAATTCAGAGTTAGTGAAGCATTTGGATCTCTTGCCTAAATTACAGGTGGTTTCTGCTGCTCTAACCAGGTGGAGTCGCACAAAATTCTTGCACAATCATCTTAGAGTGGCAGAATTGCAGCAACAATTACAGCAACTTACCAACCAGACGCATGCATTTTATGACAAATCAACAACTATGGCTTTGAAGGAAGAGATACACAAGGTGTGGCAACGCAAAGAACAGTTTTGGGCAATGAGATCTAGGATTAATTGGTTGAAATTGGGCGATAAGAACACAAAATTTTTTCATGCCACTATCATACAAAGACGGCAAAGGAATCGAATCATTATGTTGCGAGATGAAAATCACGTTTGGGTGAGGGATTCCGGCAAGTTAAAAGAGATGGCATCCACTTTCTTTTCAAAGTTATATACCACAATGGGCAGTCGCAGCTATGGACCTATATTAGATCAATGCCCTTGTGTGGTCATGCCGGAGATGAATGATGCCTTAACAGCGATGGTGACTTCTAAAGAGGTTCAACAGGCCACTTTTCAGTTAGGAGCCACCAAAGCTCCGGGTCTAAATGAGCTAAATGGTTTATTCTATCAAACACATTGGGACATCATTAAAGATGATCTCTTCAAAGCAATTCAAAACTTTTTTATCTCAGGAATTTTACCTTCTGCACTAAATAAGATTGTTATTGCCTTGGTTCCTAAAACCCCTCACCCCGAATGTTTGGATCAGTATCACCCTATTAGCTTGTGCAACTATGCTTATAAAATTATTTCAAAGGTGCTGCTAATCGATTAAAACCTATGCTACCAGCTTTGATTTCTAAGGAACAGTGTGCTTTTGTGGGTGGTCGACAAATACAGGACAATATCTTACTAGTCCAAGAGGTTCTTCACAAGCTCAAGACAAAGAAAAGGAAGCGACATTTTCAAGCTGTTCTTAAGATGGATATACAAAAGGCGTACGATAGAGTGGAATGGGACTTCCTTTATGATTATCTACACAAACTAGGATTCCATTCCCAATGGATCCGGTTGGTAATGCAGTGTATAACAACAACATCATCTTGTGTCAAAATGAATGGCGAGCATTTACAATATTTCCATCCTACCAGGGGCCTTCAACAGGGTGATCCTCTATCCCTATATAATTTTATCCTTATGGAGAATCTATTATCTTATCTTATTAACAACACTATCGACATGGGAGTTCTTAGGGGTATCAAACTAAACAAATGGTGTCCTACTCTATCACATTTGTTTTTTGCAAATGATGCTATCTTCTTTCTTGATGGTACAATTCATGAATGTTAGAATTTATCAAATCTCTTGCATTAGTATTGCTTAGCGACATGCCAAGCTGTTAATCACAACAAATCTGGCATTTTTTCAGCAAAACTTGCCCTACTACTTTACAAGAGAATATGGCCAGGGAGCTAAGAGTACCAGTATTGTAAAGATGTGGTAAATATTTTGGGAATACCATCTGATTGGGGGCGCTCAAAAAAGAACATGTTTTCATGGTCATGGGTAGAGTTCATGCAAAATTGGAAGGATGGAAGGAAAACCTCATTTCAAAGGGCGGGAAAGAGATTCTTCTCAAGACTGTAGTACAAGCTATACCACAATACGCCATGTCTATATTTAAATTACCTATGTCTCTTTGCAAATCTATTGAAAAGAAAATTGCATGGTTCTAGTGGCAAAATGACAAAAGCAAATCAGGGATCCATTGGCAAAATTGGGAAGTACTGAAACAAAGAAAGGATGCTGGTGGTTTAGGTTTTCGATATCAGTTTTAATAAAGCCATGCTTGGCAAACAACCATGGCGCCTTCTTCATCAGCCTTTATCTTTATGGGGTAAAGTCTTTAAAGGACTCTACTTCAGTTCAACGAGTTTCTGCACTGCAGAAAAGGGCTCTCGCCCATCCTAGGGCTAGCAAAGTCTTTTGAGTGGAAGTGATGCCATATTACCCACTGTATGTTGGTCAGTAGGAGATAGGCGCTCAATCAGAATACGGGAACATAGGTGGCTACCAATCGGAATATTAGGTGGACCTAAAGCTCAAGAAGAGCCTCAATTGGTGGCTGACTTCATAGATCACACCAACAACACTTGGAAGTACAATCTGCTCAACAAATTTTTTGACTCACGGGTGATAGATCAAATCAATATCGTTCCGGTAAGACCTAATTTTGCCAAGGATAAAATTATATGGACTGCTACCAATCATGGTGATTATATGGTTAAATCTGCATATCATACACTTACACAAACAGCAAGTACTCACACAAACATAGCAGCTTCCACATCTTATCAGAACCCAACATGGCTATGGTGGAAACTATGGAAAAAGCAAACTGCCCCAAAGGTTCGCACTTTCTTGTGGTTACTTTGTCACAATGCTTTAGCAACCAGAGCAAATCTTTATCAACGACATATCATTGACAACCCATTCTGTATACTATGCAATCAGAAGACACTAGAAACCCTAGAACACTTGTTCCTGCTTTGTACATGGACTCAACATGTGTGGTCTCATCCCCAAATTGATATTCACATCTCACCTCATGGAATTCAGTGTATTGATGCATGGATCATGGAGAAAGTTAGAAGACAGAACCTGTTACCTAGTCTAGAGACAATCGCCAACGTTCTTTGGCAAATCGGCGCGCTCAGAATGAATTCATCTTCAGACGTGCGAGACTTGATCCAACTCAGGTGGCTGAGGCAGTGCTCACTCACTCCCATTTCGCTCAATTGTCTACTCGATCACTGACCTGCAAGGGCAAATCGCTCCAAAACAAGGGATCGCTTTGGCAGCCACCAGATTTGGGTGTCTAGAAAGTAAATATTGATGGAACTCATCAACCAGGCAGTAAGGAAGGAACCATGGCTTGCGTTTGTAGAGATCACCAAGGAAGACTTACCGATGGTTTCTTCTAAAACTTAGCTGCAACCTCGACACTGTAGGCGGAGATCCAGGCGTTTTCATTCTATCTACAGCACCTACTTCGTTAAGGCTTCACTCACATGATTGTGCTTGTTGAATCAGATAATCTGCTCCTTGTCGAGATGTTGAATCGACAAAGGTAGCCACCATGGGAGGAGAGGTCTCTGTTCTCCGAAGCTGCTTTTTTGCACTCCCTTTTCCCTAATCTCACTATATGCTATTGTCGACGCGAAGCAAATGTGGTGGCTAATTGGGCTGCAAAGGCCCACAATCGGGCTTTGTCGAACTAGAACTGGGCTGTTTTCCCCCATTTTTACCTCATCGATCTTGTATGTGCTGATGCACTTGCTGCGGGCTGTACTAACTTTATTTCCTCAATATAGTTTCCGCTTTTTTGACCAAAAAAAAAAATCAGCAAAGCTCTCTTTTCCGTGAAAGTAGATACTATGAGTGTTATGATAGAAACTGAAAAGTAGGAGCTAGGGGAGAATTACCAAAAAAGTCTTAAACCTATTATAATTGTGTCAATTCAATCATAAACTTTTTTTTTTGGCCAATTTAGTCCTAAACCTTTTTTATAATTGTGTCAATTCAATCTATCCGGCCAAATTGGCCGGCCGATGTTGACGTGGACGCCAGCTGGGGATAGTTGGCCGGTGAACGCTAATATGGCAATTTTTTAATCTTTTCTTTGAAATTTTAAACATTTTTTTGAATTTTTTAATTCTTTTTTTTTTTTTTTCCCCCACCTTCTCCTTCCTCTAGCCGGCGAGATCAGCCTCACTGGCCATTGGCGAAGGCGACCCTCACCCGACGACCGCAAGACCGCCGTTGTCACATTTGGCGAGGCTCAACCTCGCCCAGCCATGGTGAGGTTGAGCCTCGTCATCCCTAAGCAAGGAGCCTCGCCGACCACCAACGCAAGGTCGACCCTCGCCTTGGCTAGGCAAGGCCCTGCCAAATCTAGTAAGGCTCGGCCTCACCCAACCTTGGTGAGGATTGACATTGCCAGTGCCGGCAAGCTTGGCTCTTGCCAAATATGGTGGGGCCTCACCCTCACTAATGGTCGGCAGGGGCGAGCCTCACCATTAGCCAGCAAGGCTGCCCTCACTAGCTCTCGCCTTTGGTCAGCACCGGCCGACCAAGGGAAGGAGAATGTGGGGAAAATAAAAAAAGAAAAAAATATTTAAAAATTATCACATCAGCATTCGCTGGATGGTCGACATTCATGTCAGAGCCAGCTAGTCAATTTTGGCCGGATAGACTGAATTTGCACAATTGTAAAAGGTTTAGGACTAAATTGGTAAAAAAAAAAAAGTTTAAAACTGAATTGGCACAATTGCAATAGATTTAAGACTTTTTTGGTAATTTTCCTCGGGAAGCTGGTGCCACACTTATCTTCTCCTTGTTTTTGCTGCAGACCAATGAGCTAAAGGTACCCATTTGCCAAGGAAGTAGATGGGATCTTAAGGGGAATGACGAATAAAGATAACCGAAAGACTAATCATCGCTGCAAAAGATCCCTTTCCATCATACTTTTTCGACTGTTTAGTACTATGAAGTTCTCGACTTCCGAATGACCGAAGATTTGGCAAACAAAACTCAATATGCTGGAGTCCTCTGCGCAAGCGTTATCTACAAATCTCGTTGCAAAACCGGGAAAAAAATTCTCCCTATGCTCAATGAAACTGCTCAATGAAACTATCTTTTCAGTGAAATTAGCAACCATGTGACTTATAAGAGAGACAAGAGCTGAATGGAATTCGCTCGTATAGTCGCCACACGACATGCATAAGATGGGACCAATGCAATCCCGTAATGAGAATATCTATAAGAGCATAATATGAAGCAGGATTTGGAACCGTACTTTTCACGGTGATTTCGATTGAGTTCGTTTCATACCTACACAAGTTTTGCACGGTGCCTGTGCAGGATGTGCATATTCGACATACCCATTTCTTTAAAGAATTTGTGCCAACAAATATATACATTGATCTTATTGTTAACATTTTTGAGAGCATGTTGCTGTATCAAGGGCAAGAACTTTGCAATGAACGAGATTCTCAATTTACCGTTAGCTTTCTATTGGGTTATTTGAAGAAAATGGAAAGTTACATTGAGTTGTCATAACAAAATTCAAATGTCATTCTGAAAGCGAATAATCTTGTGTAGCTCGTCTTTCAAGATTAAATACGGGAGGTGGCTCTGCACAGTGACGATGGCCTGAACAACGACTTCGGCAAGCACAGGGGTGGCAGTGGCGAAATTGTCAACCAAGTAGTGAGGCAGTGACAAACTCGACAACTTTGTCACCGTGGACGTGGATGATAAAAGTTGGAGAGAGAGAGAGAGAGAGAGAGGGAAGAGAGAAATGGTTAAGGTTGTATAATGTTGCATTGTAGTGGCTACGATCAAGATTGGTGTCTTCTAGCCGAATAGAGCATGGAACTAGCCCCACCCAACACAAAAGCTATGAAGCTGCTATAAGAAAAATGAGCTGTACTTTTTGGTCAAACCCGAAATAGTATATGAAATTCTGAGAATTATAAGGACAAAAATCCACGTCATTTCAGACGAGCTATCACAGATTTCAGGCATCGAATCAGTTAAACAAAAAATTAAGAAACTAAAACGAGACTCGTTCCAATAAGAGCTAACCCATGCGTGACGCTAGAAGACGGTCATGCCAAACGGCTCAAACTCCAAAAGGAGCCAATACAACTTATTGCAAGACCAGTGAGTTTGGCAACCATCTTTGGAGGGTTGAGGATGACAGATGAGCATACCCACCAGAGAATCGAACTTGAACTAGCCGGTTTGAGCCAATTTTCAGGTGGAGCCAAGATCAATACTCACCCTTAAGCAAGACCAAGTGGTAAAAATTTCATTTCTTAGGATTTTTGGTTTATGGTCGAGCGTTATTGGCAATCTTGAATGCGTACTCCCTCGCGTTGACCTGGTCGATGTCCATTCATGAATTTTACTCGTAAAGCGCTTAGCCCAAAACCACTGGGGAAACACTAACTCTCTCAAAGCACACCTGATCGGGAGTACTTTTTTCTTTCTCTCTCTTATTATATATCCATGTCATGCTTGACATGTATGATATTCCCAGAAATAAGAAATTTCTGAAAGCAAAATAAGAAAAGAGTTTCCATACAACCATAGGAAGCAATTCAAGTCCATAGAATTTCATTTATTCTCTGAGAACTCATTAAAATAATTGTTGAATTATCCCTATGGGATTCAATATTTATAGGTATGCGCCTTAAGCTTACATTGCACATGTTGACGTGCCATAATGATTAGAACGCGTCTAATGGGCATTTTATTACTACCCACATTCCTATAAAATATTGCAATTAAATAAGCTTTAAAAAATTCAAACTAATGATCACAATATGAAAATATACATCAACCACATGTATCTTGTTCAAAAATATTTCTCATATTTGAAAAATACCAGGATGACTACCCATGTCAAATTGCAAATCGGTTGGATCAATGTGTAACCCTGACAATATACATTATGCACATATTAAAGCCGTTACAAGCACGGATTAACTTACAATTGATCAAATGATAATCAAGAAAGTATAACTAAAAATAATGAAAATGGGATCTATCCAATAGATTCTGCAAATCCATGTATTGAAAAGTACATAAAGAAAAGAAAATTGTGTGGAAATATTAGTTGAAAAGTAATACCAGCACAAAGGAAATGAGTATAAATGGAGAAATCAACAAGGTGGGGTTGATGAAAAGAAATCCGCACGCACTCTCTAGACTCTCTCCACTATCTTCATGGTGCAAGATGAGGAACTTCCCCTTACAGTACATTGTAAATAGATAGATGATGGAAGCTTCATCAAGCATTTTAGCTGAAAATACAAGGCAGCTAGAAAAGGAATAAGAGACATCATCAAGCATATGGTATGATGACACTTGATACCCGCCCGAAGAACATCAATGGCAGGCTTATACCTGTTCAATCTCCCATGGGCAGTTCTCTATAAAATTACACAACTATTTTATGGAAAGACGAAAGACGAGTGATCACCAACCATGCAACAGCCAACATGATAAAGCAAGAGGCCGGAGGTGGGATATTCAAAGGATCCAGTCAAGGCTCGTAGCAACCACCTTCTAGCCTTCTATTGGCTTAGCTGCTGCCCCAATGTCATCCCCAGAACAATTCAGATCTCTTTTCTTGTCGCACAAGATATTCACTTTCGTCTTTATTTAATTGATATCAAAATTGCATTGCCTTGAATGAAAAAGTCGCCGAATCAGTTGAAAAGAAAGACCTCATCCTTTATGGGATCAAACACATGCTTGCTGGCACATAAATAGCCCTCTTTCAGCTTGTTGCTTGGGTTTTATTTCCTTATTTCACCGTATGTAGATATAAATTGAAAGTGAAAACAGTAATGGGAACAAAACTATCCAAGAATAAATCACTTTAAATGAAAATGTTATGCTCTTACATTCCTTGAAATCATCTTCTCATATATCCTCAGGGCCGTTTATAAGCTGAATAATGATGCAAAAGAATTAGAGAGCAGGAACTGAGCTGAGTGAAAGAGCACATCCATGACAAATCTAAGAATCCCACAGCCATACCTTGTTGTCAAGTACTACTCTATCAGGAATTTCAATCCTCATCCCAGGTCTTGCAACAATGCTGACATTCCCCTTTTGGTAGAAAAAAAAAAAGAATAAGAACAAGTAATAATTCCAAGAGAGAACCCCCAAGCATCATTCTTAGGTTGCAGAATCACTATGAAACTTTGAAGTAAATAAGTGAAAATCCATTGCTATTTAAATGAGATCAACAATTATGGTACCATACCTACAAACTTATGACAATATGAAATGGTTATGACAATTAGTCATATGTACTAATTGATTAATTCACATGACAATTTAGACAAGATACGTCCATCCAGATATGTCTAAGTTTGAAGTATATTCTCTTCAGTGACTGATTACAAATTACATCTGAAAGTAATTTAACACACGAGACAGCATCAATTCTACGGAAAGCGGAGTCTGCATGATAGTCTAGATCTAAATAGAGCACTATTGCCAATACTGCATCGTTAAGCAAACATAGATTTTCTTGCAACTCAATACTGCTCTATAGATGGACTAAACAGAGTAAGTGAATCTTCACGGTTTAACCCATGGTCTGATGGGTTGTACTGTAGGACCCATTTCCTCCATCTAAAATTGTAGTGGGTCCTTGATAATCAGACAAAGTATATAAAAACAGATGCCAGGCAGTGTCTGTACCTTGAGCTTAATGCCATTTCCAAACCACACATCACCCGTGACATTCAAGCTATCCAACTCAACCACACTGGGAATAGACTCAAAGCGGCTTGCAAAACTATCCAACTGAAAAAGGCAGATATAATGAAACATGACATTAATATCCATAACAGGCAGTATAAGAATACACCACTAAAGTAATTTTCACCTTATCAAATTCAGGTCCTAACTTGATAGAAGGATCTTTGGGATGAGTTCTGGTAGCGTTTCTAATTAGAACTCCATTGGATGTGGCATATAGATCCGACTGCATATGAACATTAGAGTAACAGAATTTACCCAAAAAAAAAAAAAAAAAAAAAATTAGAGTAACAGATAGCACTCATATCAAGTACAAAGTGCAGATTGGAGAATGTTCTGTAGTTTGTAATACCTGGAGAAGAAGCAGATCTGAAGTTGAATCCAGGGGAAAATAATGGGATGGAGGGACGGAAATACCAATTGCATGCTCAAAAAACTGGATCAAAGGAAAGAAAATAATTTTCCATAAGAAAAAAGCACCAATCATATGCAACAAAGGTTGCACAAGAAACTCATATGAAGAAAGGTGTTTACTCGTATTATTGAACTAGCCGCTGTTTCTTGCATTAGAGATGAACCAGCATCTACTTCCTGCAGCAACAAGTGCAAAAAGTTCGCCATTTCTTTTCACAAATATGTATCTAAATATTAAATTCACAAAACAGCAAAAGAAAAATGTCATAATATTAAATAAACTTACCCATTTCAGTGCATCAGTATCCACAAGTCGTTTGATGGCATTCAGATTGATCCACCTGTAAAACAAAGTAGAGAACTGAGCTTTAAGGCTTATTCCAAAGCTTTAGCAAGCCACATGGAAATGAAGTAAAATTTTACTCACATGTTTTTTGTATCAAGCAATTTGAACTTCTCTGACAACTTTGAAAAGATGAAGAAAAAGCTCGAAGTTAGACATGTAATACAATGATACGCCACAAATATGAAAGCAAAAATATTATAAGCAACCTTCCTTAGTCACAGTTTGGGATGCTTACTCTTTCAGAAGGCTTCTGAGCAATTTCTCCAAGCTGAGTGCAACAAAAAAAGGACCAACTCATTATTATTCACATTGTTGAAGGACGAGCTACATTTCAGCTTTTGAAGAACTCCCCACCATAGGCAAAGCATACCATCATCCTCACACATTGTTCCAACAAGAACTAGAACTATATACTAAAAATGTCCACATGTTCATAGCATCTCATTTGAAGCAGAACCCAAATTCACCAAGTGTGTGGGAATAGTGTTTAAAACCACCAAAGAATGCTAAATTCATGGCACAGCAAGCTAAGTTTTGGAACAAAATTATAAAGTGATCTGTTAGTCATGCAAACATTACTGACCATTAAAATTCAAGGTCTAGGAATTTTGTTGCTTTTGTTCTCTACTTGTGTGTGTGTGTGTGTGTGTGTGTGTGTGTGTGAGAGAGAGAGAGAGAGAGAAAGAGAAAGAGAGAGAGAGGAGAAGTGTACTGAAGATGGAATATAAAGCTTGGATATTATCATATGAATCCTGATGCAAATTCATTAACAAATGCTTGAATTTCAATTACTTTTCTTTCTCATCCCTGCAACAAACTAGTATTTTTTTACTATTTAGTGTTTAGTGTTTACTCATAATCCAAATGGGAAGAAACAATTTCCTATTCATTATTAATCAATCATATCATTATTCACCAAGCTAATACAATGGCACTTGGAATGAAGCAAATCCTACCAATGACGCACCTACACAAGAGAAAGTACAGCCACTGGCATAGAGATTACAAAGCAGAAAGCTGTTAGTCCTTGGTATATGTACCCCCTGAGACCTGATTAACAAATACTTAAACAACTTTATTTAACTGTTTGATCCCAACAAACTGTCTTCTTTTTCCCTTTTTTTCCCCGAATTTGGTCTCTGAACTTTCCGAGTTTTTCTAATTTGGGCACCTCCACTCCATTTTCTAACCACTTCATCCTCTTACAATTATCCAGACATAAATCAATTCTTAAAATTCGTTTCCATTGATTTTCCTTAAAAAAATTCTACATATCTTTGGATAAGGAAATTTTTCTAGTCTTTCAGCCTGATAAAAAAAGCCTAATGTTTTTCCTCCTGGCACCATTAATGTTTGTGCTGCCGAGTCATTTATACATAGGGAAGAGGAGATTTACACTCTAACTGCACAACCAAAATTATGTTGAACTTCATCAGTAAAACCAAGCTTTTCCAAACAATTTAACAAGGCTTTCAATCAACATCAGCATTATGACCCATAGTTTTTAAAAAAATGGACCACAGGAGCAGTAAAGCAGTAATATACTACCCACCTGGAACTTCCTCTCTTCGAAATTTACAAAGTTCCCATTAACATCAATGGATGCCGTGGGCCTTACCTGAACAAAAAATTCCAGAGTCATTGCTAAAGAAACATAAAGAAAACAGAAAGCAATCTTGGCTACCTACCTCCATACAACATTCAACTTTGTTCTGACTTAGGTGGTTTAGTATCTCTGTAAACAGACATTAAGGATATCAAGTGATAGCACAATATCCACGAGCAGTCAATAACTGAAGAACCCCCAACCCACCCCCAACACCCCGCCACCCCCCCGGGGGCGCGGGCTCAGGGGGCGGATGAAAAGAAAGGAAAAGACGAGGATCAAAGTCAAAGTAAATGTCGACAATCACCACGACAATCACCATAAGTACAAGGATACTTGGGTCAATGATTGCCCCAGCATTATCTGAGTTCGCCACAAGGATATACTCCTTACCCTGAAAAACAACTCATTTTAAAACCCCTAAATCAATAGCTCACTTATGATTCTAATATCATTTATAGTATAAAACCAAAAAAGATATAGCAACCATATAAAAAAAAAAAAGGATAACCTGCGAAAGTAACACATCAAGGGTTCCACTTCTCATCAATGATACGATCACTGCACCCTGGATAGCATATGCCCTACCACCAAAAGATATCAGTTGGCTTCTCCCAGGAGACAAAAAGTTGAAACAAATCAGCAAAATGACCAAGTAAAAAAAAAAAAAAAAAAAAGGTAGAGTAGCTCAATGAACATGGAAAATTGGTTGATCTAACAACAATTTAATGTTAACATTTGCAAATTTTTGTGAAATTACCCAAATTAATTACTTTATGACCAAGTTTCGCATCTGAACGGGTATGTTAATAGTAATGTATATGAATCAATGGGCAATGAATACAGCAGTTCAGCAAGATTTACTGAAACAGATAAATTCAACTGAATGTGTCTTCATACCAAAAAATGATACACAAATGAATTTAGTCCAAAGTGGTCCAAGAACTAAAAGGATTGATGTGACTATCAATTGCCGATTCTTATAAATTGGAGAAGAAAAAGGTGCAGCGTAACCTGATAGTCTGCTGTAGAACTGTATGATTCACAATCCAAGCTGTTTCAATCAGTACACAAAATGATTCAACTTGAAGGTGCAAATTGAAAAAGAACTAAGCTTGTGCAATTCCGTCTTGATTCTTTTACAATTTGATTAACTTAATTTGACAATTTAGTCACAGTTCCAGTTTTGTTAATTGCCAAGGAAAGCATGAGGTTGCAAGTACCTAGGCACAGAATTGATGTTTCTTTGCACCAGTCAAACCTACTAATTAATTGGAAACAGCACTTCTGGCAATGACAATCAAAAATTACTCTGTGCAACAAAATAACAAGAAGGTACATTTAAAGTAAAGAACAACATACAATTCATTGTTGCTGCTCTGCTCTCCAGATGATCTCAGTTGGGAGTTTTGGTTCTGTGTCAAAAAAATAAGGATTAACAAAATTCTTCCACAAAAGCTAGTATATCAGATATAATTCTTTGTGTACTGAGGCAAAACAAAGACTAGAGAACACGAACCATCTCAAAAGCATGAAAATCAATTTTTGGCTGGGAATATTTACCCCAAACCTGGATCAGGAAGCAAGACCATAAAAAGTTTCATGAGTCCCCAAAATCAAGAACTAATACAAGCAGATGAAAAAGTTGTCACCTCAAGGGTAGCATCATGTGTTCTTGATGAATTCATTAGAAGCAGGGGCACATTGCATCCATACTTTGAGTTAAGATGCTACAACATGCAAAAACAGAAGAATTAGACCTTTCAAGGCTAAGTGTGGTCAGTTTCAATTTCAACTACATATCACTAACAGAAACGGCAATATACCTCAATCTGAGTAGCTGTCAAGCCCAGAATTGTCATTCCATTGCCAATTTCAATGGTAGATCTGCACTAGTAAGAAGGGAACTTGATAACATCACATATCAAACACTGCCGATGTACGTAAATGATTCTCATCATGTTTTATTTTTCCTCAAATCTACAGACAATCACAGAATATGTGGCGTAGCTTTTGGAGAAAAGGATAAGCAATCTTGACCAACTTTAAAGATTTGCATGATCAGCAATACCTCAAGCAACTTTCTAGGGAATAGAAAATATCATATATGCAATACGCTCTGCATAGATTTGCATTCCCATCTCCATTGAATCACCATTCCCCAATCTTCACAACCCTAGCACAAGCCCCACACCCCCCCCCCAAAAAAAAAAAACCACCACCAGAAAAGGAAAAAAAAAAAACAGAGAGAGAGAAAACCCCAAAAAGGAAGGTAAAGGTTCTCAATCTGATACCCCTACCTTCACAAAGTGAGAGGACATATCCATTTTGCACCAATTTCCAATTAAATTCATGCAGTATATGTGACTACTCCAACATAGAACCTTGGGGAGGCTAAGGATTCCTATTTTACAGCATACCAGAAAACTTCTAAAACAAAGAGTACCCTCAAATAAACAAAAGCCAACTTCCACAAAGAAAACCAAAAGAAACAAATTTTTGCGAACACGAATCATCCACCTTAAGTAAGATACAATTGCAATAATAAATTATACAATACATATTTCAGGCAGAGATCAAAAAATAAAACCAAGTTTTGAGAAATTTCCAGATAAAGAATGATGCTTACTTAGGACCATCAAATCCCATCTTTGTTCCCAAAGCTCCATTTAACTTCAGGACAACAAGTTTGTCCAAAAGCTTCTTAGTTTCAGCAACATCTGTATAAATCCAAGAAACAAAAACCTTCTTATGAAAATGGTCATGTTTTATTTCCCTTCTCTTTTGGGATGAAAAATGGGAGATTTTATCAGATTAGATGGGTTTATTATCTGCAGTTTCAGGAGGCGTACAGAAATAATAAATGAAAAAATAAAATCAAAGCAAACTAAACTAAACTATAGAAAATCAGGAAAAAGAAAAATGGAACATTGGATTGATATCATCCACAGTACAAGATATAGCCCATTATATCCATTTGTACCAGTGAAAAGAGCAGTACATGATGTCCATCATATCAGTTTCTAGATTGTAACTATGGAATCAGAGAAAACTGAATCACCACAAATGTATACACAGAAGCTGCAGCAAAGGATTGGAGAATACCTTCAGGTAAATGAGCTAATTTTTCATAGGGAATTATAGGCACTTGAATCTTTGCAAACTCGGCCCCACTATCACTCTCGCTCTTGCTCTCTTCAATGCGTGGCGCCTCCTCCCTTCAATCCAGAACTCAATCATGTAAAAGCCAAAAACTCAGCCACTTGCTAACTTTAAGAACTTCTAAACATCCATGAACAAAAAATGAAACTGCGAAATGCTTATGACGCAGGCATTTAGCACACCGGGAGCTGCATGAATAAAGGAAAATGCTAGGCATTTGAAAAGATTTTACTTTCCAACATTCAAAAGGAAGAAAGAATAATTCCCCACATGAGCAGCTTTCACCAATCCTCATAATGCAGTCCCCAGAAATCATTTGGAGAAATTCAAACCAAACAAGAATGAATCACGCGGTCCATCAAAGTGTAGAATTGCATACCGAGCTTCAGTCTTGGGGGCAGAGGCAGGGGCAGGGGCAGAGGCGATGCCGAGCCGGTCCTTGGCAGCAGCGAGCTTCTTCTGCTCGAGCAGGAAAGTCTTGGTGATCATATTACAGAAGAGGTACACGAACTGCACCGAGTCGTTGGCCGGGATCGGGTACTGAATCTTCTGGAAGCACTCCCACGGCATGCTCGAGTCCACCAGCGCCACCACGGGGATCTGCAGCTTCGCGGCCTCCTGGATGACCGACGACTTCCGCTCGGTGTCCATGACCACGAGGCAGTCGGGCGGCTGCGTGGGGCCGAAGCAGATCTTCTTGTTGCGGGAGCGGAACTTCTTGGGGCTGCAGCTGTTGGTGAGGAACCCGCCCGTCCGCCACAGCGCGTTGCCGCTGGGGGAGTAGCACCCGATCCGCCGCGTCATCTGCTCCACGATCTCGTCGAACAGCGGGTTGGTGTTGACGAACATGAAGCGGCCGCGCTGGCGCGCCAGGGCGGCGATGAAGTCGCAGGCGTTGCGGAGGCAGACGAGGGTCCGGTCGGAGTCGATGATGGTCATGCCGTTGCGGGTGCCGTAGGCAAAAAGCTTGAAGTGGTGGGGGGTGGCGACGCGGCAGCCGAGGTGGGCGTTCGTGCTCAGGAGCTTCTGGATGACGATCGAGTGGAGCGTCATCCTCGACGGCTTTGGCTCCGAGTTCCTTCTCGAGGTTTCGGGAATTTTGGCTCGGGAATGTCAGATGGAATCCATGGCGACTGGCGGTGCGTGGCGGGGGGGACTGAGGTTTAGGGTTTACTGCCGGGCGACGCGGCCGAGGGAAGGAGGAAGGCGGAGGCGAAGAGCCGATGAGATGGGGGATGCGTGAGCTACGGCGGTCACGGATCTCTGAATGACGGACCAATGAGTTCCTCGGAAAATCCCTTGATCACCCGGTTGGTAGCCACGTGCGTTGCACGTGATAGCGGCACGTGTTTCGTCCATTTTACGGAAGGGTGTAAACGCAGCATCTAATCTATGAACTTTGACCTAATATATAGTATAATCATTGAACATTTGACATTTTTCAATACTATCTCTCAATTTATTTCAATGTGCAATATTCTTCTTAAATTTTTATTTCATTTGATGTGGTCGCTGAGTTTTTAGTTTACATTTAATTTAGTTCTTAAATTATATGAAGATATTTGATACTATTCATGAATTTCAATTAATATAAGGAAATTATTGAACATTCTCATATAGTTTAGGAAATAAATTCAATATGTACTAAAAGTTCAAAGATGATATTACATATTAAGTTGAAGTCCCAGGATAATGTTGCATATCGGGTCAAAGTTTAGAGATTATTTGTGTCATTTTTTCTACATGAACATCTCTCACAAATGAGGAACTAGATTATTTGGGTCAAAGTTCAACTTCCTCTAAATCTGATCCTTTCGATCAAATCAAACTTGAAACCAAATTCAATATCACTTTCATCTTCCTCTTCCTCCTCAATTCCTACTATTGAATCCTTTTTTTATTGGACTAGCCACTTCTTCGATATTTATGGCCGATCCTCTAGACCAGGAAATTGAATCAAACCCTTTTGAACCAGAGGTTATTCAATCAAATAACCCATCCTAGACTCCTACCTCCTCTTCCAAATAGTTTTTTCACCATTGGTGATATTCCTTATTTCAAATGATCATAAAGATTTGAAAAATTCTATTCTTGGCTAAATACCCGAAATCTCGCAAACCATGATAAGTATGAGGTTCTCCTCAAATTTGTTATAAGATTCACCGGAAGTCTTAAACATTTGTGACAATTAGTTGCAAAACAAAACCACGTTCAATGTCCGCTTTTGGCAGATTTTGGCCAAGCCATGACATCTGTCCATCACTTTTTCATTAGAAAATCTGACGATCTCCTTAAGCTCAAAAGAAGAGAATATTTTGAAAGAAAATATTACTCTCTCCAAAAAAGAAACCTCAATGAACATTATCGAAATATGCTTAAACTTTTCTATGACCTTGAAGCTAATGCAAATCTAAAGCAGTTTTTCCTAGCCTACATTCTTAGAGAGCTTTCCCGGTAAGTTGAGAGATCCTTTCTCAACAAACAAAGGAGAATCGTGGATATTCCTTTTAGAGAAATCTAGTAAGAGATTCATCTTTGCCTTGATGATTTGTGTCTGAAACGCCAAATGATGAAAACCTACATTCGACACAATCGAGAACTTGATGATGCTTGTTCACACCAGCATTTGAAGATCAAATGTTCTAAACATGATTGTGATGGCTCTTGTGAAAAACCTTCTAGATAGAAAAAGCATTTTAAGAAATTCTAAGTGGGAAAATCCAAGCATGGATTTAAGCATTTTTAAAGAAAGAAGAAATGGTGATTTTTGCGAAGAAAGAAAGAATGCACGGACTATAAAAAAATCAACTCGATGCTTCATCTAAAATAAGAAGGGTTATTTCGCCAAAAGTTATTCCTAGGCAAAGAAAGATCCGTCTCAACAAACTTTTTGTATCATTCCTTATTATCAAACCCCTAGCCAAACTAATTCTAACTCAGACTTTGAAGAATTTTATCATCTATCTCTAAAATCTGATTCAGACTCGCCAACCATAAGTGAGGCTGCCCGACCCTCATTAGCTCTAAACGAGGGTGCATGCCACAAGCAAGGGTCGGCCAACCCACGCTAACTCTAGGTGAGGGCTTGTGCCCCCTCACTCAGAGCTGGCGAGGGTCAATCGACCCTTGCCTATGACTGGTAAGGGTAAAAGAAGAAGAAGAAGAAGAAGAAGAAGAAGAAGAAGAAGAAACCATAAAAAATTCAAAATATTATGAAAATATTATTAAAGAAAGTGCCATGTTAGTATCAATAGTCCATATCAGCAATTTACAATCAAAATTAGTCGAATTGATTGAATTGGTAAGAAGTGAAAATATTTAGGATTGAATCGACAAAATTGAAATGTTTACAATTAGATTGACAAAAGTGTAATAGGTTTATAATTTTTTGAATAATTTTCCCAAAGAGATTGTAATGATGATATTTCTCTATCATCAATTCTTTTTCTTAATTGATTTTTCGTACAAAATTTGTTATGACAGAGCAAACTTTAATCCACAGCTTTGGAGGGGGTGCAATTTGAAAATTCAGGGGGCAAAAAACATTTCCTACTTTCAAATTTTCGGGGGACGTTTTTTTTTTTTCTATTCAAGATTAAAAAAGAAATGCAAGTCGATCTTTTAAATCACATGCATCGCACATATTAACAGAAAATATGGATGTAATTTGACGGTTGTGACGAAATAAAATTCCGAGGGGTTCTAACGAGATTAGAGATCCTCGACCCCCATTTGTACTCTCGTTGGATGGCTAATCTCAGCTATAGGTTAACGTAATAGAGTTTAGCTTGATTTATCAATCATTACATTGATAAGGGGAGAGTATTATATGTTATTTTTTACAAAAGAATTTAGCTTGCGCTACGTTTTACTGCAAACATCCCTTATCACCTTAAAATAACCACCATATCACTTGTGAATCCCAATTATGACTTTTACGATTATTTCTTACCTTGTTTTTCTTTTTGTCTTTTTTTATTTCAATTTTACCAAAAAGAAAAACTACTATTACCTTGTATTATTTGTACTTGCTCAAATTATAACAAAAGGTTAAACTCTCATGCCAATGGATAATGAAGAATATGCTCATAAGAAGGCAAACATGAAGGAAATATTGAAATATAATAGGTGTAGAAAAAGTAGCTATTAGCTACGGTGAAAAAATAATTGTTTGAGAGGCCAAGGCTAGTTTTGTCTTTTAGTGAAATTGAAGCCAGACAAAAAAAGGGGAAAAAGTAAGACATAATCAGAAATCCTACGGGGATAATCTGATCACTCCAAGGTGGTAGGGGACGTCTGCAGTAAAAAAAAAAAAGTGGAAAAAGCACAGGCAAAAAATTTACTCTAAATAGACTTCAACCCACATTTTGCACGGATTGTTTGAATAATTTAATCATATGCTACCCAATTAAGTTAAAAGAGAACATTTTAGTGGAATATAAGAATTACAATATAAACTTAATATTAAGAATTTGGAGCAATCAAACAAATAAATTAACAAAAAATGACTTCATTAGTAAAGATAGAGATACTTTTGAAACATAGAGATGTTGCAACTTAAATTGAGAAATAATGAAGATAGATTAAGGAGGGAGATGGGGAGAATTACCAAAAACGTCCTAAACCTATTGCAATTGTGCCAATTTAGTCCTATTTTTTTATCTAATTTAGTCATAAACCTTTTATAATTGTGTCAATTCAGTCCATCCGGCCAAAATTAGCCGGCCGGTGCTGACGTGGACGCCGGCGGGGGACAGCCGGTCAGCAAGGTAATTTTTTAATATATTTTTTTAGAATTTTTATTTTTTTAAAATTTTTTATTTTTTATTTTTTGGCCTTCTTCTCCCTTCTTTGGCTGGCCGGCACCGGCCAGAGGTGAGGGCCGGTGAGGTTAGCCTCGCCGGCCATTGGCGGAGGCGAGCCTCGCTAGATCCGGCGAACTCGACCCTCGCCGGCCACTAGCGAGGGTGAGGCCCCGTTGTGCTGTGTGGTGTAGTCGAGGAACCCGCGGAGGAGCTCAATCTCATCCTCGTCGATCCAAAGGCGCTGGAACAGGGTTTTGGCAACGGTCATGGCTGGGGAGGGCTGCTTGAGCTCGGAGGGGGAGATCGTGCCAACGATCGGGGGATGGGGGAGGCGGCGGCGAGGCGGGCGGGGCGGCGATGGCGGCGAGGTCGACCCTCGCCCTCGCCAGTGGTCGTTGAGACTCGCCTCCGCTAGTGGCCGGCGGGGCGAGCCTCGCTAGTGGCCGGCGAGGCTGACCTCGCCGGCCCTCACCTCTGGCTGGCGTCGGACCGGCCAGAGGAAGGAGAAGAAGGCCAAAAAAAAAGAATTACAAAATATTTTAAAAAATTAAAAATTCAAAAAAATAAAAAAATATTTAAAAATTATTAAAAAAATTACCTTGCCGGCCGGCTATCCCTCGCCGAGGTCCACGTCAGCGCCGGCCGGCCAATTTTGGTCGGATGGACTGAATTGGCACAATTATAAAAGGTTTAAGACTAAATTGGACAAAAAAAAAAGTTTAGAATTGAATTGGCACAATTGCAATAGGTTTAGGACTTTTTTGGTAATTCTCCCGAGGGAGATGAGTAATATAGGTAGTAGTGTTATGATGGGAGAGATAAGTATAGTTGCCAATTAAGTGAAATGGCAAGAGAGAGCACTAAAACCCTAAGATTGCTCTATTTGCAATACCTTCCATTATACATATATAGATGCAGATAAATATATGTTGATGGCAATTGTAGTAAGAATTTCAAGAATATGATGGCATTAGTCACACCCTGCCCTTCTTTAGGCTTATGCTAAATTCACACACTAAATTGCAGAAAATCTCAAATATACAAGTATTTATTGCCATTAATGAAAACTATTCAAATTGTAAAAAATGGGATTTTCATAGTAAAATACACTCTGTGCAAAGTTCCCATTCACACGTATCTTACATTTTTAGCAAAACACACGACATTCATCCAAGCCACCATCCCGTCTTCATGCAAATGCATATATAATAATGAAGCATCTTAACAATGTCTCGGATCTTCCCCTGGTCACTTGTCGGAAAATCGCCCGAATGCTCCTTCCTTAGCTGGCAATTGTCAAAACTAATCCAGCGAAGCGAGAGTAGGACCAAAACCTCCAGCCTTGGTTATTATCATACAAAGATTAAACTCGTGTCGTCGTCGTACCGTCATGAAAAGCTTTGGCATAGTTGCCGTCGCCAAAACAAAGCAAGAGCCCTAGGACTCATCGCTGGCCGCTTGTCTTACCTTGCCTAGGTTATAACCACATTCCTATGCTCGCCATTCCATCCACCACTCTTCCATAGTTCTCATCAAACAGCTGCTCACTCGGCAAATGCAATGCCGCGGTCATCCCTATCCACATACTCGTCGCCATTCCCACCATCTGCCTCATGGACCAAGAAGCTCTTCGCCAACTTTCCCTCCTTTGGGGGCCGCCGGAGCGAGCTTTCAGCGCACTCCGACCTGACTGAGGAGAACCTTCAGGAGCATAACCAGAGGCAGGCCGTTGTCGACGTCCGGAACTCCAAATGTAGTCCTTACTACAAGGGCCTGACCGACCAATCCCTGGCGATAGGGCGCCGGAGGCCCTCGGTCTCGAGCCCTGGACGGGAGAGCCACGCGACAACCATGCGCACCTCCTCAACCTCGACCTCGTCCTTTGTGAAGAAGATGAAGGAGTGGCGCTCCCACTTCAACAAGAACAACAAGAGGTTGAAGAACGAAGAGCAGGCCCCCACTGCTGGCCAGCCGTTCGTGAGGAGGACCAAGAAGACGATGCTGCTGAAGGAGATGGGCGTGAAGGGCGTGAAGCGCCTCGACACGAAGGGCCTTGGCAGCGACAGAGGAGTCGTTGCGGTGGTGAATGACAACCAGAAGCCATTGAGGGAGAGAGTATCAGAACCGAAGTCCAAGCAAACATTGCCAAGGTCTTCAAATGTCAAGTCTGAGCCAAAAGCTCAAGCTGGCGGTGATGTTTTGGCGACGGGAAAACCCTATCAAGGGATGGAGAGTGATGACAAGGTGTTGGAAGCATCTGATCAAAGTCCCAATTTGGAAGACATCGATGGGGTTATGAGCAATAAGGACAAAGGGGCAGGTGCTGATGACATGCTGGTGGAGAACGAGTTTGTGTGGGCGACCAAGTACAGGCCTAAGTCCTTGAAAGATTTCATTTGCAATAGGGACAAGGCACTCTCTCTTCAGGCCCCGGTAAGATGTCTTCTACACAATCAAAATTACTCGAGATATATCAAAACTAACTTACAAAATTGATTTTATAAATAACTTGATATACTCCTATCCAGTGTCATCTAGTTAGGTAAATTAATTTCAGGCATAAATGTATTAAAAAGTCCTAAAACTTTTAAAAAGTACAATGAAGTCTTAAAACTTATCATAAATGTGCAATCAAGTCATAAAATATTGAACAAGTGAAATTAAGTCCTAAAACTTCTCAAGTTGGCGCAATCAAGTCTTTCATGAACTCCAACCAACTTGACAAATGAAAAACACTAACACGTTTTAGGATTTAATTGAACCAACTTGACAAGTTTCAAGATTTTATTGCATCAATTTAATAAGTTTTAGGATTTAATTATGTTTTGTGATAAGTTTTAAGACCTAATTGTATTTTTTGTAAGTCTTAGAACTCAATTGCACTTTTATGACAAGTTTTAGAACTTTTAGTAATCCTTTAATCTTATTAATCAATCAAATATATCTAAGGTTAATTAATTTTTTCGGAAAAGATAGCAACTTCAGCGGAAAATGAAGATGACCATAAGTGAATTTGGATTTAGGAATTCAAAATGTGAGTCATAAGGGAATATCTTAGGTAAGAGTCGTGCGGTGGACTTGATATAATAAGTCAATCCTATTCTAATAATGTGATTATAGCAAAGTATGCTTTGTATTTTAAATTATTCTAGTTCTAATTGATGATGTGCAATGATAGTGATATTTCTCAAAGTGATGGATGGAAATTATAATGCTCCGAGTCCAAGGATATTTAACTAACCAATGAAAAATACCGTCAAATAGAAATACTGTCTCTATCTAACTCAAATGCTTCTTGCATTTTTTCGACATGATTTTCTCTTTGCTAAGTACTTAATTTTTTTCAAGCGAGAAAATAGGAGGAGAAAATAAATTTTAAAAAAAATGATTCGTCCTTTTGCAGATAAAAGATGGAGATTGTGGCCATTTCATATTTGAAGGTCCACCCGGAGTGGGAAAGAGAACCATGATTTGGGCATTGCTTCGAGAAGTCTTTGGTGCTGAGAAAGTACAGGTGCATAATTTAATTTTAATTACAGAATACCAAACTTTACCAACCGATTCTACATTTATTATTATCAATATTTGTGATCTCGCAATTTTCGTACTTCATCTCTTTCTTTATTTGTGTTCTCATTTAGCCTTTTTGATCCATGTCGTGAAGCGCATTAATGTGACAAGTTTAATAAGTCTATTTTTCTCTTTGAGATTAAGTGGAATCAGAGTAAATTTGATATATTTAGTTCACAAGTCATGACAATGTACTTATCAAAGCTTGCTTATGCTTCTTCATTTGCAGGCTAGGGAGGTGCTCAAGGTTTTTGACTTGAAGGTGAGAGAGTTAGAATTACGTCGATTTATTTTTGATGCCGAATCTTGTTTGCCTCATCTATTCTTTCTCGTCAATTCTACTATATTAGAAAAAGAGCACATGTTGTCACATCCAAGGAAAGATAAGAGGGAAATTAGGGTTTTAAAAGGAGTAAGACATATAATAACCTATGAAACTTTACTTCATTTTGGGAAATATGAGCTTATATGGTTGCGAAACTGGAACAGAAGAGGAGCTAATACTTTTTTTTTTTTTTTTTTTTTTTTTTAGTTTTGAAGTTGGGAGATTCATGAAATACTCGATAATTGTTTTGATTAGGTTTAGCTACGATATTTCATCAATAATTATATATGTTACAGTTTATTTTAGACATAGACATGGCCTCTATTAATATACCCTTCCATTTTTTAATGAAAAATGTGGGTTATTATTTTTTAGTTATATTGTCTAATATTCTCTTCCCTGAATACCCCTACGAAAGTTAACTGACTTATACTTTCAAGTGAGAATAAATACAAAAACAAATATTCTAGTCAAGAAGTCATATAAAACTCTCTTATTTTTTAGGAGATTTTTCCGATTGGTTCATCTAAAATTACTCTTTTAAAGTGGATTTTTACTTGCTCGCGGTTGAGAATTGATGCGTAACTTCAATATTTTTGGCAAAATCAAATATGGCGGATGCACTTCTTATGTCTAATTGACTTTTCGAATATGTCTATTTTTTTTCGCAAGAAATCTGGTATATTTGCTATTATAAAAAGACGTGGAATAACTTGTTCTGAAAAAAAAAAAGAAAAAGAGAGAAGGTAATTGTGATATAATGACACGTATAAATATAGATATAACCAATTTTACAAGTAGAACATTACTTGAACTAAAGTAGTAATAAAAGTTGGTCATGCCACATGCACAACTACACCCGTGCGCTAGACCTTATCATAGGCTAGGCAATCCATCCGAGCCTGCTAAAAATTATTAAAATTTTAATTGTAAGTCATATATGTGCAGCTTCTCGAAACAGAGATAACAGTAAGCGGGTTCCTACTTCTGGGCTATCCGGTTCAATTTTTCCTCAAAATATTCTTAATTTGCTATTTTCGATACATTAAATTTGAAGACAAGATGAAAATTAAGTATTTTCGGAAAAGAAAAAAAACCAAATGTGCATAAAACTAACACCAGTTAAAGTACTTCCCTTTGTTTTCTTCGTCATCCTTTCCTTTCAATATTACGCAGTTTAAGAAAATTGCAAACTTAGCATAATAAAAAAATGCCCAGACCATTTGCCATTTAATTTGTGTAAATACATGCATAAAACCAATAAGCAACTCGGGCTTCCCCATGATGAGAGTTTTAAATTACAGAAAAATTGCGCTCTAATTTAATAGTAATTACAAAAAATGAAATATTTAATTTGTCTTTTATGAATGTAGTAACTAAATTCAAATAAAACATGACTCTGATTTCAACTTCGTACATTGAGCAAATAAAATTGAGTGTAGACCATTTAAAATGCTACGTCTACAGTATATATAAAACAAACTCAAAAGTTTCTTTTTTTTTTTTTAACTCAGACTTTTCTTGAAAATGTAGTATGGTTTGCCATGCTATTTTAGGATTAAAGTCAATCGCCTATTGTGTTATAATGGGTACGAGAGTAATTTAGTTGTAATCGCATAGCGTTAAACTATTCTTCGTTCTAATTTAAGTGTAAAATGCTATGTCTTACGTCATAGTGTTTTCTTGCATATCTAAAATTATTTTTTATTTTTTTAATATAAACACACACTTTTTTTTCTCGCTAGTACAAGAAAAGGAGCGATACCGTTGTCCTTAATGATCTAATAAATCTGCAGACAAGTTGAGGTAATTTTTTTTTTTTTAATAAGGAGCTTGACTGAAGTTCTTTTGAAGACAAAGAATTACGAGGAAAGAAGAAAGTTAAAAGATGGAAAAGAAAGAAGCTTATTAAATCAGTAATCATAATAATCACATGTAATCTGATTTATAGGAATAATTATTTTGACCACACGATATATTCTTATAATGTCGTCTAAATATTAAATTCTCACAAAATGCCAAAAAAGGAATTTTCAAAATATGAAGATTTCAAAAGAGAAATATAATGAAGTGTGAAGTAAAAGAAAAGGTTATTTTTTGAATGCAACAGAGAGAAATTGAGTAAAATTTCACTTTTTTCCAACTAAAGGCAATAGTTCGTGACCAGACGGGAACATTCTTTCATAATTTTTTAAGAACAAATGTCAACTTGGTGAAAAATCAAAGCCCTCTTAAATTGTTCAGAGAACAGTTTTCATTACATGATATATATCATAATTTTTTATGGCCATCCATTCATGAATCAATCAATTAAAAAGTTCTTCCTAACAATCATTGCATCGTTTAGAAAAATTAGTCAGTAAAAAATACTTTGACTATCAATATCAATTTATGCTCAAACATATTAGTTGATGATGAAAATAAGCAATTAATATTAAAAAAATAATTTTCATATCATTGATTTTCTGAGAATTAGACGCACCGTAGCAGCGCATAAAACCTAGAAGCACCTAAGAAAGTGAAAAACCTCTTTGTGAACCCAGCTTATTTATGCGTATTCCTGTTATTCAACAACTGTGCAATGCTCAATGACATTCTTTTGCTGCGTTACAGGGAGAATCCCAAGCCTCTATTGAAGTCGTTTTTTGGGAATCACCTCAGCACGTAGAAGTAAGTGTCTCTGAACTCAAAGGGTATGAGAAACATGTCATTGTGGAACTCATTAAGGAAAACCATAACAGAATCTCCAAGAAGGCTCCTCAAAATCATGATATCTGCCGAGGTATAGTACTTTGGTTGGTTTTTTTCCTATGTTTCGACCCCTTTTCACCATCAAACATTTCAAAAGGAGCAAGGACATTTTCCCATCGACATATTCGATCGCCCATTGTTCCACAGCGATGATCTTGTACGAGGCAGACCGGCTATCAACAGATGCATTGCTGTACTTAAGGTGGCTCCTGGAAAGATACAAGCACACCAAGATCTTCTTTTGCTGCTCCGACGTCTCGAAGCTCCAACCGATAAGAACGCTTTGCACTGTCATCCAGTTGTCTCCTCCCTCAAAAGAGGAGGTGAGAAGGAAGCCCTTAAGCATCGAGTTTTGCGGTTATCAGTATGGTCATCCTACTAAGGACTTATGTTTTTCTGCATGTGTTTTAGGTTGTTGAGGTGTTGGAGTTCATAGCTAAACAGGAGGGCATAAACTTGCCGCACCGACTGGCGGAGAGATTCGCGGACAGTGCCAAGAACAATCTACGTCAAGCAATCCGGTCATTCGAGGCAACCTATCAAGAGAGGTGAAGAAAAAAGCGCAATAACATTTGCAAAATTTCTTAGGATGCCTTAGACCATCTTTACGATATATGTCCGGTGGAGCGTCTTTTCTTTGCCCTCTATGTTAACCGAAGCAACTTGCAGGCATACGTTGACAGATGATCAACCGATAATGACAGGATGGGAAGATGTAATTGCGATGATCGCAAAGAGAATTACGGAAGAGCAGAGCCCCAGACAGTATGTTTCTTCCATGGATTTTGTTGGACTAAAATTCAACTACTAATTAGAATTGGAAAATCATCTACAACCAACTTCTAACTATTTTTCTTCTGTCAAATTATGTCACATATAGATTTAATGACATTCTAGTGTTTTAACAAGCGTTAGAATTGGTTAACGTCATGCACCCTCTCATTAGCCGCTATATAAGTGAAGATTGTTAAGCAATGGATTATTGCGTAAATTCTCAACTGCCGACGTTATCCTTGAAAGAACTCCGCAACAACATTGGCAACTGATCATTGAAAAAATCACACCGGGTCTGTTAGATGCATCAGATTCAATAGTCACCTTTGAAACTGTGTTCTCCCTTTGTTATTCCATTACAGGCTTTTCATGATCCGTGGGAAACTTCAAACTCTTATCGAGCATGATGTATCGACAGACTTTATCTTCGAGGTAGTAGACTTGGGGCTTTACCTAATCAAACAATGTAAGTTCGATGTACTGATTAAGCATTGTTTATGGCGTGCAGTCTCTGGTGAAAGAGCTGAAGAAGCTTTTGAGCGAGTCGCTGCAAAATCAAGTCACAAGCTTGTACCAGAACCACCTTGTACGGAAACAACCCTCCTTCGACCTGCACAGAATTTCAACTCGCTGAAATATAGATCGCCTCATTAGGGCCATCTCTAACTTCTTTTTCTGGGGGCCTCGCAGATGCGCGAAGAGGATTTGTACAAGAACCACCAACGGAGGTCTTCTGCCGGTAATCCAAACGAGGAAAATGGAACGAGGTTCAATGACCCGATGAGGGGAAATAACGAGCAACTTATGACGATTGAAGGTAATATGAACAGTTATTTCATGTTCTTTGCGCATGATTTAGGGAAAGCTCATCATAGTATTTCTGATTCACGACAACTAACATGGTGTTTGTATTTCTTTGCCCTTTTCTTCCTCTAGAGTTCATCGCCCTATTTATGAGCTGTTACAAATCATCAACGACAAACAGGAACGGCGGTAACTTGCATCAAATTTGAATTTCCTGTAAATTGTTTTGTTTGGAATTGCAGTCATTTGGAGAGGTTCATCTATGGATGAACTTTGTTGTTGTATTGTTTGATGTACTGTTTTGTTTTGAGATCTTGGACCCAATAATATGCTGAGTTTAAGTTTGAAATTAATACGTTATACCATGCAGTATGTTATGTATTTGTTTGCAGAACATTTACTTCTGCACTGTCCCAAGAAAAACATGACACAATAATTTAGAAAATATTTTTCTAAAAATAATTGAATTGTAATCGCTTGAAATAATTAAATAATAGAAAATGTTTTTATTATTGACGATAATTTATGTTTAAACATTTCTTGGACGATGAAATATTTTTAGTATAGAAAAATATGTTTTCCAAATCATTCATTTTTTTCCGAAATAAATGGATTCTAAGTAGAAAACTATTCATTATGTTGTGCAATGTGCACTGCATCATGCTAGACTAGTTGATATTAGGTCAGGTCAAGTTATGTTTTGACCTCGATCATTTGGGTTCAGATCATAGACCATGTTGTTATACATAAATTGAGATTCTCTCATCCTGTATCGCTCCAAATGTAATTACCCATTTTTTACGTTGATTTTGCTAACAAGTAGTCCTTAGATATGCAAAAAGTTCATCTAACATGTGTGGCCAATAAATAGAAATCTACAAGTATTGATTCATAATAACTGAGAACTATTTTGCGTTGCACAACCAATTATAAATTTTAATATATATATAATAACAATTACAATGATGAGAGAAGTGAGCAATCTCAAGCTGTGAAAAGTTTAAAAAGGCTTTTTAATGGATAACCGAGGCTTGTGGACAAATGAAATCTTATTTATATTAATGTTCAAATAATAGAGCTTGATAATTAATAGGGGTGCAATTCATGTCCACTCTTCATGTTAAATGTGTACTACAATATAGATAACTTGAACAGGACATGATTGATTAGTTGTATGTACCTACTTGACATGAACACGAACTGAAAGTTAATTGATTAACATGACATGATCTTCGTATTAACAACAACGCATGCATGCATGGCCTCCGATGGAGAGAGAAGAGTAGGCTAGCAATGGATGGGACGCGCCTTCTAAGAAAAGCAGGTGGGCTGCTCAGGAGCGGCTAGTTTGGCCGCACCAAGACCGGTCGGCATGCGAAGGACCAGCTGCCGAAGCCTCCGTCGACCGACTAGACGGAGGCCAAAGGACACATAGAAGAAGCGAGCTCAAGGACTTCCCTTGAGAGACATCAAGGGAGGCCCAAGAGCACGTGAGATTTGCGAAAGAGATTAAACGAGAGGAGAAGAGGAAGGCCAAATCACGAAGACCTTCACCCCAGCGAGACCTCTGCCGTGTTGCTACCGCCCGACGCCATATGTTGCAAACTTCGGCTTCACCTGCTTCGCCTAAGTCGAGTTGCATTTTCGCTTTCCCTCGACGACATGCCATTGCCCACCACACGACGCTAACCCTGTCGTTTGGCCATCCCCCAACGCCGTCCTCGTCGTGGCTGTCCCTCTCGCATACTAGAGTTGAGTCGATGGCTATGAGCCAAGCTTCACGCCGTTGAACCCGTCGTCGTCTCTACCACTGCTCGCCACTTCACCGCTGTGTCTGCTAGTCTCGTGGTGACCCAACGATGCTCGCTGCGACTGACCCGCAACGAACTCGGCCATTCGCCACCATCTACTGTGTTTCGGCCCGATCGAACAGCTCACTGCTGCCACCCAAAAGAGAGGTCGCGGCAATAAATATGATTGAATCTTGAATCTTAAATGAAACTAGAGTCTTCATTAATTGATTCAAGAAAATCTAGATTGATTGGACACCTAATATCTAGTGAAATCTTATATTTTTTAGATTTTTGTGTCTAAGACATAACACAAAAATCTTAGGTTTGGAGGTTCAGTCACATGTCAGACAAATTAGCATACATGAGGTGGCGACCCTATTTCGATGTAATTATGGAGTCCAATAGAGGAAAGTAATTTTTAAAGCAAATAGGCGTTTCACCTTTAATTTTGTATGCCCTAAATTATTGTTATATATTGAGGCAATATCTCTTGTAACTTGACACTTTGATACTGGTAGTGAAGGGATTACACCACTATGGTTTTCCCATTTTGATTTTTGAAAGGGTGTTCCACATAAAATTTTGCTTGTCTTCTTCTATCATTTTGCTCTTTTATATTTTGTGCTTCTAACAATTGGCATTAGAGCTTGGCTAGGAGGAGTAGTGGGCGCGACAAAGATGGATGAAATGAAGGTGAAGATCGATTGGTTCGATGACAATGAATTCTAATTCTAGAAGATGCAAATTGAGGATCTGTTATATCAAAAGAACCTACATCAGCTTTTGTCGGGGAAAAACCAAATTTGATTAAAAAATAAAAAGCCGACTAAAAAATGTTAGATTGGCAAGCCCTAGGTGTGATTCGTCTCATGTTGGCATGGGACATTGCCTTTAATATGCTAACGAGAAGACAATGATGGATGTGATGGTGGCTTTGTCCTACAGGTAGGACAAGGTTCTCTACATTAAATAAGGCGTATCTAACATGTCATCTGTTCAATTAGAAGATGGATGAAGGTGCTTATGTGATGGATTGGATTGACAAATTCAACATGATCAAGACTTAATTGAGTTCGGTGGAAATCAAATTTATTGGCAAGGTAAAAGATTTAATTCCATTAAAACGTGAAAAGTTAAGAAAACCCACCTAGATACTTCTATGGAACAAGTGTTTTCAATAAGTAAATGAGATGAAAGCGTCCTCTTTTGGTGGCTGACCGTCGATCATTACGTGAATACACTTCTTGATATTGGAATCTGCAGACAAGGGTCTGGAATAAAACCCCCACACACAATCAGTGCTAGGAAGTAAAAATTCTTTTATACAAAGAGGACTAACCCTTGCTCGATCCGCACTAAGTGGAGTCATTTGATTACGCTCCTGCATATTTTTAAGTAACAGAGCCATTTCTATTATTGATGCACAAATTCATCGCGCCAAATGGTCATTATCTCATGCCCTGTGTAAGTTCCTTAGAATAATTTCCTTTCTTCTGCCCTTCAGTATCTCCGATTTTTGACATATCCATGCCTTTGGTTTGTTAATCTTATAGAAATGGTTGAGATTTCTTAATGATTCAAAGAGTCAATGTCAAATAATGACGAGATCTCAAATTATAGAAAACAAAATGCTAAATGTAAAAGCCATACTATCTGAATAGTACATCATTGTTTAGGGCATGCAGAAAAATGCATGTTTAATTTAATGTAGGGAAGATAAGGGTGATGAGTGCTTGAAGTTAAGATTTAAAAAGTTCCTCAAATGGAGCTGCCTTCGATCGACACGGTCTTTTTTCTTTGTCAAAAGAAATATTGTATTCATTTCTCATAGTAATATTGGAGAGATACATAAAAGGTTTTCAAATCTAGCAAATTCCAAATAACTACAAAACAAAACAAATGCCAAAATGCAAACAACAAGGCACAATCTGCATCTAAAGGCACACTCTCATCCTTCAAAAGCAAATTTGACACTATAAGTTTTGATGACCCAATCACCTGATATGTTGATGAGCACATATTGAGATTTTCCACTTCATTTTCAATGGCTTGTGGTATGAGATTAGATTCAACCTCTTTCTCACCATCACTCTATAGAGACACCAGCATCAGTATGTTGAACCAACATAGATCAAATACTTGTAATGGACTCCCAAATATGTATCCAACTCTAGTTTAGGAAAGTAAAACCCTAAGATCTAGACATAAATCTAAATTGGGAGAGGAAAACAACCTAATCTTGGAGAGATTGTATAGTCATGTCATAAACATTCTCATTGGTGGCTATCGATGGATGAATGGTTGAATTGGTCTCCATGTTTACCCAAGATCAGTCGGAAAAATTTATTCACACGCACCAACTCCCAAAACTGATCAAGAGAGAATCACTAGGGATTGTTCCAATGGCTACCCTTCTCACTTGGAAAGAGAGAGGTGGAGAGTTCAAATCCCGACCTTCTTGGAGGGCAGGATTGGGGATGCATGAGTGAAGAAATAGGGCTTTGCGACCTATGTATAGCACATATCATGCACAATGGCTTATAAAATAGATATAGGAGAGGACAAGACCAAAAAAAAAAAAAAAAAGATTAGGAGAGAGAAAGCATAGATAATCAAAGCAAAGAAAAAGAAAATTAAAATACTAAGTAGGCTTTCAACTTTAGAGACTGAAGTTGAGAGCTCATGAGAGAGCTTAAAAGAGGGAAGAGTTTTTAGGAGATAAGGGAGAGAGAGAGAGAGAAAGAGAGAGAGAGAGAGAGAGAGAGAAGAGAGAGAGAGAGAGACAAAAAATTAGGTGGCAACAAAAGGTCCAATTGGCACATTAACTATCATCATAATCTGATGTACTATTGGTCAGACACGTAAAATATGAGAAAGGGCCAAGGAACAATGAGCAACTCGTCAAGAAGTACTTGGTCCCACAATAAATGAAGGAACATCTATTTATTTTGCAAAAAATGAGTGATTCAAAAAATAATTTCTAAAAAATAATCATTTGAAATAATTAGTTAATGAAAATGTTTTTATTATTGATAACAATTTATGTCAAACATTTTTGTGGACTATAAAATCTTTTTTCGTTCATTCAATTTTATAAGTGATATAAACGATTTTATTATCCAATCTCCAATGTCTAAGTTAGGACTCAAACTCCAGATCATTACGATAGCTAGCAGATCTAGATGCGAAGTCAGAGAACCGAGAAAGGAGAGAGACTTACTTGGGTTTTAAAAAACTTAAACTACATTCTGATATTCTGATATCCAAACAAAGCCTTAAGAACTTCTAATAAGTCTAGCGACTCTTATTTAAGGAGTAAACAGCAGTAAATACAATGACACCATCCGGCTTGATGATAGCCTCGTCAAGCGATGCCAACAAACCGGATAGTTTACTGACATTATCATTGTACGTGAGTTATTTCGGAATGAGAATGTTTACGTAGCACAATATTAAGCGACAAGCACATGCTGAGTGCTAAAACTTACCGCTACTTTCCGATCTAGTCCCTTGTTGCTTCACATGGCCGAGAGCACCAGCGGGCGGAACCCGTGCTGGAGGCTTGCTTCCCATGCTTTCTCTATGTCGAACATCATGCTTCTGCACTCGTTCACGTTCCATCCTTCTAATGCATGCACTATTCCTGCTGCTCGCCAAGCACTCATCACCCTTCTCGGCAACCAGTTCTGTAGACAAATAACTTGGAGTTAATTGTATGTTGCGAAATAATTTCACATGCCATTCACGCATTAAAAATGGTTAGTTTCTCTTACTCTGTGTCCACGCACGGGTGGGTGTGACGTCGATTTAATGGGAGAGATCAGTGGCCTTATTCTACTATAAAAAACAAACCAAAGTGACCTACCAATTTGTGTAGCGATCGATATCTTCAAACAAGTACTAAATCTCCCGTCTTTCTTGTTTGAACAATATACAAGTTATGGTTAGCCTTGCATAACAAATTAATGCATGATCTTGTTCACCGAATATGATCAAGTACGAAGTTTACATTTTTCTTCTTTGGACAATATACAAGTCATGGTTAGTCTCGCATGATAGATTAATACATGCTTTGTTTGCCATTGTGATCAAGTTCTAATGAAGTCACCACAAATTGGAATGAGTTCAACAGATCTTTGTAGCCTTTTGTTTTGCACTGTAAATAGAAACAGAGGACCAAAATCGTTGAGAATTAAATGATGAGTAATCTATGATTAGAATCTACCAGTGAGATAGCCTCGCAGTATACCTTGTGAACTTACATGCTTCCAGTTTGCCATCCCCATTCTAAAACACAATGTAACTCCATAATACATAATTCCGTCGACAGAATTGAGCAAACGAACCTCACAGGAGTGCAAATTATTGAAGGACTGGGGAGCGATCATCGCTGGAGTGTTCTGGTAAAGGCAATCTTTGCGGATTTGCTTTGGAGGGAATTGAGAAAAGGGTATGAACAACGTTCCCTTGGGTGCCTTTTTCTGTTCTTCTTCGGCAAGTTCATCTCCTACCAACCATATCTGCAACTAATATTTTATTAATATCGTTCTTACATAAATTAAAAGTTGCTTATCTTCAAAAACTGCCTCGTCAAATACCTCAAGTCTCACCAAAAAAAAAAAAATACCTTTGGAGAAAAAGTTCTTGAAAGAATCAAATTGCCTCCTTCCTTTCCATTGAGACTCCTTTTGAGCTTCTCATGCTCGTCCTTTGAAGTTACATTTACCTGCCATATTTCTTGCATCAATTGGATGAAAAAAGAGGTGCATATAACTATATATTGATTGCAGGCATGTAAACCCTTTGAGAAAAATGCCTTGCATCACTTTTATTTTACTAAATCAAATCAAGAAAAAAATAATCTCATTAAAAATATTTGTGTCCTCATTTATACTTAAATGACAAAACTGTCATAAATCTTTTCATTGTGGTTTTTTTAGATACTCCTTTTTTCTATTTTTTCCTCTTTCTATTTTGGATAGTTACCATGATTAAGAATTTCACGTATTTTTTCTTGCGTAAATATTCTTATAATGTTTTACATGCTCCATGTAAAATTATCATGCTAATAGTAAGGAAATAAAACATTATTTGATATAATATAAAATTAAAAAATTATCTTCTTCATCATTACTTTTATAACAGTCTATCTATTTGCCGCTCCTCTTATGATAAAGCTCACTTTCCTGGTGAACTTGTTATTATTCATTAGTCTAAAATATATATCAACTCCCTTTATTTACTACATCAAATAATTTATATTTTTTCCTTACTATTTTAGTGAGATACTTTTATACAGAACATGTAAGAAGTTAGAGAAAAATCTAAGAACACACTAAAAACATTAGGCACAATTAGATCTCTAAATATTTTTTGTTTTTCGATGTTAAACTATAATTTTCACTAGCATTTAAAAAAAAAAATCTTACTCTATGCAATGTTTTGATTTAATTAAATTTCATCTACTTAACAATGTATCCATAAATCTAATCGACAATGTAGAAAATAAATAGATATCTTGGAAATTTCTCTTTTGACCAAACAAATTTTTATGAAAGTAATACTAACAATGAAAAAAAGACGAGGTGCCTCTAATATACATGGAATAACTACAATAGATAGAGAAAAAAATAAAAATAAAAATGAATGTAAATAAATTTGTCAATTTAAATTTTTGGTAAAATTTTGTCTTTTTGGTGGGGTGGATTTAGTCATATAGGGGTAATAGCACCACCCAATAATCAAGAAATGTGTAAAATAAAACCAAAATGATTTTATATATAAAAAAAAAGAGGAGGACTGAACACCTGGATACCCCTTGCACATAAAGCGTGGGCAATGGCATAAGCAAGCTTGTTGAGATTGCCTCTGATGAGAACTTGGCTTGTCCCTTTGGGAATGCTATGAAGCACAACTGCCACTGCCAAGCTACTCCCATCCACCAACTTAGTCCTCAAATCACTGTGCTTTTGAATAAACAATTCACCATGCCAATTCGATTTCTCTCCCTGAAAGCGAAAAAAAAAGCAAAAAATAAAAATAAAAATGGAATCAATAAACACTATATAATTTGGCTAAAGTAGAGACCCCGATAACAGAATTTTGAGTGTAAATTGACAAAGTAGGATCGGGATCGCTGTAATTCTCGACAACATATAAATAGATTGACATTTATATTGGAGGGCTGCCTAGGGAAGAAGACAACATCTTGCCTGATTGAGAAGACCCAAAGTCAGAACCTTGACTCCTTTCTGGTTAGCATCCAGTATAGCTTCTTCTATCAAGGCATTAATGGCTTCTGTTCGCCATGGTAATTTATACTACAGGAAAATGAAGAACATGAAACCGAGTTGACACACAAATGGATATACATATGTCCCGGAGAAAATAGAAGACCAATAAACTCAAAACGTTCAGTCAACACCCGCATTAGATGTTTTGAACCATCCAATATTTGTTAGTAGGTTACATGGTCAATGAACTAATCACCCCATGGTTTTATGTGCAAAGTGGCATGACAGGGCGGGACGGAGCTGAAGGATCAGTCCCCGTATCTATTTCTGTCTCCCAAGTTGGGAGCATCGTCAGTCTCCCGTTAGGACGTTTTGCCTATCTTCAAGAATGCAATATCGTAACAAAGTAATTCATCAAAGTTGATGCCCCTAGAAACAACATGAGGAAATAAACACCAAGTTTGGAAACAAAACAAATTCTCGTCTTGGTTCTTACATGGACATTGAATCTTGGAATCACCTAGGATTGCAACTTGAGTTTCTTGAAGGCATTCCTCTCCAAGACGAAAGAGTGGCCACAGGCCCAAGTCCACACCACCGAGGACAAGCGTGAGTGGCCACATGATCCACAGGTACCGCTTGGGCGAGTAGGGTCGAGATGCGAAGGAGGCAAATCCCAGCCGCAGATGATAGATGGACTCTGGCGCTGTCAGGTGCGTTAGATACACCACATCTGGTGAATCTTCCACTTTCTGAAGAGATGTCTCGTATGTGGCATTTGTTGACTCATCCATGGTTCCGTATATGTAGTCATAGATTGACATGAAAAGGCTGTAGTTTGTTCGGAATTGAGTGTGGTGCAACGAATGAAACCTGTCGATGGGCCATGACTCATGACTATGAACAGGAAATTATTTGCCCAATAAGCACTTGTATTGATCGAAACGTCAAATGAACCATGCATGAATTTCTATTTACGCCTTTTACTCATGCTCAAATACTTCTTTTGATATTTTCCTCTTCCATTTTCTTTAGCCAAAATGTCCTTCTCCAAACAAAAACAACTGTTAATTTCCCCATCTTTCACCAAGAATCATATGTATCTCACATTTACACACACACACACACACACACACACACACACACACATATATATATATATATATATTATATATTATTTTGGCCTATCTTCTTCAACTTTGCGTAAATAATTTCTTGAGCACTTTTTACGTTTCATGCTTATACTGGCGTGGAAACAATGAGAGAGAGAGAGAGAGAGAGAGCATTACACTTGATTTACACCTGATCAAGACACCATTCTCCCTCCTAATAGACGGGGGGAAAGTATTAAAAAAAAAAAGTCCTAAACCTATTGTATTGATACCAATTCAGCCATAAACTTTTCAATTGAACCAATTTAATTTAAAACATTTTCGTATCAATACAATTCAGTCCATTCGGCCAATTTTGGCTAATGGTTGGACGATGATGTGGATGTTGGCCAATGGTTGGATGTTGACATGACAATTTTTTTTAATAATTGTTTTTATTTTATTCAATTTTTTTATTATTTTTCTTTCATTTTTTTTTCCTTTTTCTTTTCTTTTTCCTACTCTTTTCTCCCTTCTTCCTCCTTGGATTGTCCCTATGGTGGCTGGCGAGCATCCAGCAAGGCTCGTTGGTCATTGGGTGAGGGCTGCCCAAGGCTATGGGCAAGGCTACTTCACTCTGATTTGGGCAAAGCCAGCCTCGCCTTGGCCTTGCCGCAAGCGAAAGGTGGTCTCACTCATGGTTGGTGAGGCCATGGTGGCCATTGCTAGGCTGGAGGCTTGCCGGCCATTAGGCGAGTGCCGCAAAGCCGTCGCCGGGCTTGCGGGCCCGGGCAAGGCCAGGTGAGGGCTGTGACCCTCACTAGTGGTCAACGAGGGCTTCGCAGCCCTCGTCCAATGGCTGGTGAGCCTCACTGGAGGCTCATCGGCCACTATGAGGACAGTCTAAGGAGGAAGAAGGGAGAAAAGAAAAGGAAAAAAAAAGAAAAAAAATCATTAAAAATTGCCACGTCAACGTTCGGCCACTGGTCGACGTCCACATCAGTGACGGTTAGCCAAAATTGACCAAATGGACTGAATTAGTATCAATGTAAAAAGGTTTAGAATTGAATTGGTCCAATTGAAAAATTTATGACTGAATTGATACAAATGCAATAGGTTTGAAACTTTTTTGGTACTTTTCCCAATAGAGGGTGTACAGAGAGAGAGAGAGAGAGAGAGAGAGAGAGAGAGAGAGAGAGTAAATGAAAACAATTAAATGAGAACAATTATTGTATTGCGGGACTTACGATGGAGTGTACATCAAATACTTGAGAGGTGGAAAGATGGTGAAGAGCCTATTAGGGATGAGCTCGAAGTTGCAGTGACCCATGTTGTTCATGAAATCAATGTACGTGGTGTAGCCAGTGATGGATACGATTGAAGCAGTTCTCGTGATCACCGTCGTGTACATGGGTATCGCAAATAGCATTGCATACGCTATATGTTCCGCGAATGGATGAACTATGGCTACAAAAAGAAAAAAATGATAAAAAATCAAAGTTTGCCTAACTATATCATGAAATCAAAATTTAAACAACAAAAGCAAGAGTAACTTAAATGCAACATCAACTATGTTGGCTATCTAATTACGATGAGTCATCCAATCCCTAATAACTACCATGCATGCTAGTTCTCCTAGTTGATAAGTAGCTGTCCGTCTTTACTAAAAGAAGTCTAACACAGAGTTCGATCTGATCGGATTTTGTAAATCATCTTAGTATACCTAAGTCATGTAAAAAGAAGTTGCAGTAGATCGTTGGTCGGTCTGGGAGTATCAACACAGTTTCATCGTAGAAGACACGATTACACTTTCAAAGAAAAACTGTCAAGGTTTGACAAGTCTTCTAATCGCATAATGGACTAAATAAAATAACGTTGAATTAAATGTGATGTAAAGCATAACTTACATGAGATGGGCTCGGTGACAATGGAGGAGTGGTGGTGAGAGTGATAGCGAGAGTAGAGAAAATGATGGTGCAGGGCTCGATGAAGCCAATAATAGAGATATTCCACAACCAATGCATGAATCAAGAAGGTGATGATCACACCATCTGTTTTCCAAAGTGGCAAGTGAGAAGCTTGAGGGATTGCCCAGTGAAACATGTATAATAGAATTGCAGTGAGCAAAATCTGGTCGTCCCTACATAGAAAGACAAAGAAGGGAAAAAGAAATTCACCTTAAAAATGAGTAAGAACTGACTAAACTATACTGGCCCTTAATCACTACGTCCTGATTATGCCGTGTTATTGATCGAGAAGATAGGGCATCGTATGATACAAGGTTGTAGTTAAATTATATGAATAACCACTGTGCACAAGGGTCCGGCTCGTTTAAACGTACATCCTAGAGAGTGAGTTTAACCGGCTACTGTTCATATGTAAACTTGACCACCTATTAATCTTGTTTGGAGCAACATTAATCAATGCATGGCTTCATTTAATAGAAAATACAAGAATGATCTGCAACAGAGAGAGAGAGAGAGAGAGACCAGTTGCTTTCTCGGTCCACCTGCTCGAACTCTATGCCTCTGTCGAGGATCCGGTTGTTGCCTTTGGCAGTTCGGTGGCGAGAAAGGGAGATCCAAATCTGATTGTGAAGCATCCTCTCTAGAAGAAATGGGAGTATAAGGAAGTAGCTGAAGTCCCTCTCGCCAGGCCCTTTCGCAATGAATTGGTATGTGCCGTGAACCACCCATGGCGCCAAAATCACGTACTGTTGAAGGGGAACGTTTCACGCGAGAATCAAAGGATGGTGAGTGACGAAAAGTGACTATGCGAAACTCGCAAGTGCATCCATGTACATCTCTCATTTAAACAAATTTGGGAGATTATTGGTTGATTTTATTTGATTCTGTGATGCGTGTGTGTCGATAGTTATCCAATTAATAGATTGAACCAGACATAAATATTGTTCAGAGGTACTTCTTGCGTGATATATATTTTGTATATGTTGAAACTAGTGTGCTATTTTCCAGAGTTATCAGAACTACTACTCTCTATTCTATTTTCTAGATAGTTGAAATACTGATTTTTGTTATCTGACTTGTAAACTGCTTTCTATTGTCTCACTCGTAAAACTTACTTTACAATAATATATTCCCGATACGATGTACCCGAGCACTATCAAGTGAAAATTCTTTCGTCTGAAAGTAGATTGTGCGTACAAAATGCTTCTACACAACTCTAATATCGAGCAATTCATGTGGCATCGAGAAGAACTACTCAAGCCGACTTTTTGAGAAAATTTTAAATTCACCAACCTTAGGCAATGTCTTTGAAACCGGCCAAGAAACACGAATTAAAAGCGCAGTATACCTTGAAGCTCCCTAGAGGCTTCCATGGCCAGTCGGTGAGAATTCCTGGTTTGGAAGCCATTTCTTCTTCTCTGCGTTTTGCCAGACTATAATTTTAGTGATTACCAGACCCTTTGTGCTACAATTGGACATGCCCGACATCTCTTATAGAACTCTTCTCTTGCTTTAAGTGCGTCCCACCAACCCCATGCACATTTATGTTCCATCAACCACCGCTCCAAGATAGGGATACCCGGACCCCTGAAGTGCCAAAAGTTCGCACAAATGGACACTTAAGTGTCAAAAATTATGAAAGTGACACTTAAATGCCAAAATCGAAGTAAAATGGATTACTTAAGTGCCAATTCAGGATTACTTAAGTGCCAATTCAACCAAAATCTAACCAAAACGTTGATGTGTTAATTTTCCGACGAAGCAAGTGCAAAATGTTGTCGTTTTGGTACTGACATGGTAAAAAATTAATATAAAAATTAATTAAATTAAATTTTAAATTAAATTTATTTACAACATTTAAAATTAAAATACAAATTTAAAATTAAAAAAATTTAAAAAAAAGTGAGGCAACGAGGGCCACCGCCTCCCCTCCACCGCCGGCCCTTCCCGGTGGCGATGGGGAGGTGACGGCCCCCTTTTTTAATTTTTTTAATATTTGTACACATATTTTCAAACGTTTTAAATAAATTTAGTTTTAAATTAAATTTAATTAATTTTTATATTAATTTTTTACCACATCAGCATCAAAACGACATCGCTTTTGCATTGTTTGGTCGGGTTAGCATGCAAAATGATGCCGTTTTCACTTACTTCGCCGAAAATTGCGTACGTCAATATTTTGGTCGGATTGGTACTTAAGTGATTTATTTCTCTCCGATTTTGGTACTTAAGTGTCACTTTCGTAATTTTTAGCACTTAAGTGTCCCTTTGTGCCAACTTTTGGCACCTAAAGCGTACTTTTACCCCAAAATAGGACTAGACCAATCCAGTCGAACTAATGCGCCGTCCAACTAGTGGTACTCAGTGTGATTTTGTTAAAATTTATTATGTAATTTTCGAAAGTTTTCTCATAAAGTCTATATATCTCCCCATCCCTAAAATTACAACGTGTGGATTATTTTGCTTGCTTAAGTTGAAGTCTTGTCAGTCATCAATCACGATGCACGAAGGATCATCAGATTTTCCGGAACTTAATTTTAGTGTCACAATAACAAATATGATTGATAGATTAAATTGCAGCACAATTTTTCAGAAGAACGTGGGATTTTATTTAGATCAAGTGCAAGTATTGTAAAACGTATTTTGTTGACAAGTGCATAAAGGGCACTAATAAGTAACTATGACTAAGGAGTGCGTTTTCTAATGTCCAAGCCGCTAATGTCATGTGTCATTCATCGCTCTAAAATCCAAATTGATGAAACATGATTAATAAGTTTCCCTCGAATATTCACTACCATCGTCCTTATTTCTTTATTTTTTTTGGTTGGAAGAAAATTATATTCATTACCCAAAAGGACACAGGAAAAATACATAGACTTTCATGGCAAAACAAATTGAAGCAAAGTAAAGGCTAGAATACTCCAAAACAAAAACAAATCTTAAAAAAAAAAAAACAAGATAAACAAAACACCAACAGGGTTAAGTATAAACTAGTTTCATAAGAATGGATCTGTCGAGCAAAATAATTAACAATCAATCTCTAGATCCTATATCATCCTCAGTGATGAGTGCATGTTGGAAATTCTTTATCCAATAATTATGGTGTTGCTAGTTGGTGGTGCATGCTTAGGTTTGACTTTCTTTACACCGCCACCGTATGCAAATAACCAAGATAGGTTGAATAAACACGGATTTAACTTTTGGAAACAAAAAATCTTCGTAATTCAACAAAACACCAGAGCTCTGGCAATTTTCATTGAAACTAGAGGTGGAGAACCTGTATATGAACAAAGCATGGGGCTCTTGAATATTTGAAAACATTATTAAACTCCCAAATCTAAAGTGGAAGAAAAAAAACCCTAGGTCTAGAACTAGATTAAGAAGGTTCAAACTTTCAGATTTAGAACTAGACTGGAAAAAGAAAACTTCTAAATCTAGATCAGAAGAGAAGAAAAAAGAAGAAAAAAATAGGAAAACTAAAACAAAATCAACAACAGATGGAAATTTTGACCACATCCAATTTGTAATGGTTTTATAACAACAGTTTGATGTATTTCTTTATTAACCCTCTCATTTATTTGCCTAGAAAGGGAATCTTAAATCATAATAAAAACATACAATGAAAAACAAGAAATGCTTTCTTTTCCTTCCATTTATTTGCTGGATTTTTAGATACGGATATTTTTCATGTTCCCTCTATTATAATGGAAGATCTATTATGTACTAGGAGGGTGTTGTTCCTATTCACTCTACACCATCGCTTATGGAGACAATCAAAACATGTTGAATGAAAATGTATCGGACTTTTAGAAGAACAATTTTTCATAGTTCAGTGAGACGCCAGAATTCTTGCAATTATCATTACAACTGGAGGAGAAGAACTTGTATATAGACAAAGCATGGGGTACGGATAGAGCATGGGCTATTGAATGCCTGAAAACATTATTAAAATCCCATATCTAGATCTGGAGAAAAGAACTCTTAGGTCTAGAACTATCTCAATAAAATTCAAACTCTCATATTTAGAAATAAAGCGAGAGAAGAGAATCCCTAATCTAGATTGGGAAAGATCAAGAAAGAAGAACAAGAAAACTCAAATAAAATTAAACAGATGGAAATTTTGACTGCAATCAATTTGTGATGGTTTTATAATGTCTGATTTGATTTATTTCTTTATTAACCCTCTTATTTATTTTCCTATAAAGGAGTGTTTAAATCACAATAAAAACACACAAATGACAAGAAATGCTTTTTTTTTTTTCTTTCCATTTATTTTTTGGATTTTTGTATACAAACATTGTTCCTGTTCCCCCACCTTCAGGATTGCTGATGATAACTTCAAGAACAGAAGGTTGCATAGGAGCTAAGACATTGATCCCATTATCTTCTCAGGGGACCCTTAATGACCCATCCTTTTCAGCCGACGCTTGAGGGAGCTGTTGTTGCTTTAGAGCTGAGGTCTTTTCTCTTTCTTCATTGAGGTGTTTGTATCTTGAAGCCGGTTGTTCATGCAGTGCTTGTTTTTAGTCGTTGTGTGTCCTTGTTTGTGTTGTTGGGTGCCACGTTTGTGGCTTTTACATCATGGCATCCTTCCACTCATAATGATTTTCTCATCTTCAGTGTAATTTTTTGGTACTGTGATCTTTTGTACATTTAGCATTTCCTCAATATATTTCTTACATTTTACCAAAAAATAAAATAAAGGAAAAACATTGTTCATGTTCCCTTTATTATAGAGGGAGATCTGTAGTATTTTGGGAGGATAGCCACTAGAACCCATCGCATTGAGTTTAATATTTCTAAAAATGATATCATGCTTAAAAATAGCATTCACACATTGCGGATATTTTATTTTTATTTGCAACATTTCCCTCCAACAATGATAATTTTGTACAACTGCCGACTGGACTTGACAAGTGTAGCCGTACGAACTGAATTTATGAATGCTTGATGGTAATGCTGATTGTTATTGCTTTCACATACGCTACAGACAAAAAAACATATGGATCCTTCGAGGATGACCAAGGATTTTGCTGTCCTATGTTTACAATTAGGGTGGGTGGGGGGTGACTTACACACTTCTCTTGTAATCTTTTGAGTTTAGATAGATTTAGGATAACCATCGACATGTAGTGAAGTCAGATGGGCTCGCTCATGTCGCTCATGTTTAAGATGTATGTGTCCAGTCTTTACCCAAATGGATCCCCATAAATTCACAAGAGTGCTAATTCATGCATTGGAAGTAATCAAGAGCTATTAGTGATTATCTACACATTGTAAGATTACTCTCAATTAAGTTTTTAATGGTAAATTCAATATTTGATCCTATAGTTATACGAAGAATAAGATATTGTTACCACCCACTATGGTAGCGTTGTTGGCTTGAGCTTTGTGCCTCCCACGAAAAGTGCCAATTTCGAATCCTAGCAGCGTTACTTGGTGACTTAACCACTGGCGTGGGTGTGGTGGCCAGCTTGAGTCGGTCCCAGGTTCTTCCCGTCGGTTGTTAGCTTTCGGGGTTTTATGGATTATCAAAAAAAAAAAAAAAAGAATAAGATATTGTTGGTCATCTTATTAATTTACTACTTGAAAGAGCATAGATATCTAATAAAGACAATGTAAGTTTCACTGAGCTTTTGCTCTTAGGACTCATTTGGGAGGCCACATGTTAGGAGACACTAAACAAGCAAATAACTTATCTAGACACTCAAAGTGAGAAAAACCATAACCAAAATAAAGAAGAACAAGAAGAAGAACAAGACAAAATGAAGAATGACAACAAAAGTGCACCATTGCATCATTGACAACTTCACATTATCTTGATGGTCCCTTGAGATTTCTCTTCTTTGGATGGTCAGCAACCTAAAAAGTTCAAGGGGATAATTGCCCAATTAGACCTAAATTTATTAATGAGGATGTTAATTTAGTCCTAACATTTTCAATTTTGCTAGCATAGTCCAAACCTTTGCTAACATGATGCCGACTATCCCACATTGCATGCCGATATTGATAACTTGTATATTATCACATCATTAATTTTCGGTGGCAATTGGCTGAAAAGACTACATTTGAGCTTTGTACAAAGGTTTAAGACTACATTAAAAAGATCGGAAAGTTTATGACTGAATTGTTATCTATACAATAAGTTTAAGATTGAATAAGTAATTTTTCCCAAATTCATAAATGTGGTTAGTGATTAAACATTTTCTTGCAATTAAGTCAGGGTTACTTATTGACTAAAAACTCTAATCACAAACCTTGTGATCGATGGCAAAGTTCACACAAGCGACTTGTGAGCTGCACACACAAAGATGTTAGGAACAAAGAAGTAGAAGGGTTATTGGTCCATAATTTATTAGCATAATTGGTCCATAATTTATTAGCTTTGAGTTTGTAAGCGAAGATAAATCAAACTGAAAATTAGTCACAGCTTCGGACCTGGGGCTCCTCCTCAACAATCTCCCCAAGTCAAAGTCTTCAAGTTTTGTTGCGCCACCTGACACGACTTTTGTCTCTTGTCCTTTTTCTTTTCTATAATTTGACTTCTTGTTTGTGGGCGATGGCGAATGAGGAGTTACCGAAGGAAAATTATGGAAGCTATTTCTTCTTCTCCACTTTTTGCCAGACCATCCTTTTAGTGAGCACAAGGTCCTTTGTGCTCCAATTACGCATGCACGACATCTTTCATGGAACCTCCTCCTGTTGCATTAAGCGCGTCCCACCCGGTCCACGCACTTTTTATGTTCCAAGTTCCATCTCCCAGACGGACCGAAGCAACGGCTAACCGGTTATGTTCGGTGTGCTTTTGTTAATAATTCTTACATACTTTTAGAACTTTTATGAAATGCCCGTATTATCTCTCTCTCCCTGAGCTTATGTTTTGCAGATTAGTTTACTTGTCCAAGTTAAGCTCTAGTCCATCGTTAAACAATAACTTGAACTTGTCGAGGGAACACCCGATTTTGAACTCGTGGAATCTAATTTGAAGTGTTGCAATAACTAATGGTTGTGTAGATTAAACTGTAATGAGATTTACCGGGAAGGAACTTGTTGTTTTGTTTGGACCAATTGTGGGTGATTATAAAACGGATTTCATCGATAAGTGCATAAAGGGTATTAATAAGTACCTAAAACTAAGGAATTTCTATGATTTTTAATGTATAGACTCGCCTCATGTTATGTGTAAATTCATCATTTAAAAAGTCGAATTGTTCAAAATACATATCTCCAAATGTCCACAACGTCCTTATAATTAAGCACTATGCACGGGTTGGACTTGAAAGGTATTCTTGTACAAATCGAATTAATGGGTGCTTGATGTTTGCTGATATTCTTTCTTTCCTCTTTTATAATAAAATATTTAAATATTGAAATATACCTATATTCTGACAATTTAAGCTTTCGAAATAATTTATAGTAGTTTCACAAAATCGCACCTAATATCAATAATAAAGCATGAGTTCGAATTTTTCCAAATTTTTATCTTCCCTCCCAATTTATTTGCAGTGGTCCCACCATCTGTTTAGATGGATTGTGGGAAATATAAAATGGATTTTGCTGAAAAGTGCATAAAAAAGCATTAATAAGTAACTAAACTAGGGAAATTGTGTGGTTTCTATTGTTTAGACTGCTCTTATTTGTGTAATTCTTTGGTTTATAAGTTGAATAGTTGAAATTTGAGTACATTTAACATGGAGACAAGTACAATAGAAGTGTCATAACTTTCGTACGTGAGTGTCATATCTTTTTTCTTGTTTTTATGCTCATTTAAATGTCACAAATTTGAAAAATTGATAATTTAAGTGCCATCAATGATTTTCCTTGCCAGAAAATTTGACATGGATGCAAATTGTTACTACCAATGTTAATATGGACAATTTTTGTAATTTTTTTTTTGCTTACTTAAGTGATACAAATTTTAAAAAACAATAACTTAAATGCTATTGACAATTTGCCTCATCAGGATATCCACCATCGGCCTTGCTTAGATCTAGCGAGGGCATTTGCGCTCTCACTTTTGGCCAATAAGGCTGCCTTGGCCTTGAGCAAAGGCCATCGTGGCCTCATTGTGAAAGCCCTCACTTGCAGATTTGCAGCCTCACTGGCTAAGGGCGAGGCCTTTGTGGCCGACGCATAGAAAAAATGACAAAGCAAAAAATGGAAATAAAAATAAAAACTAAAAAGGTCCAAAAAAAAAAAGTAGAAAAATGTAAAAATCCTACACCGAAAAGCTACGGCTCTTTTATTGTACCCATCCGTTTTAATGTTTCTCCCTCCAATGTCCACAAGTACTATAGGGACGCTGCTAAAACATGTACGAATCAAATTAATGAACCTTGACTTTTTCTAATTTTACTGTTTTCGCACTGTTGATATGCTGCCAAAAAAAGATCTTGTGGTTCCCCTGACAGTTACTCCTTCAAACCGCCACATGGACTAGCAGGGAACCACGTATCTGCTCATCCAAGGTTTATCAGGTGAGACGGCGATCTCCAAAATTTATTGGTCCCCACGAACTTGATTGAGGTAGTTGTAACTCGACAGCCACACCCGTCAAAATGTTGGCCCTCCTTTTTCCGATTGCTCTTTATAATTACTTTTATAAATGAAATGAAGATGAGATGAGATCAAGGTGTAAGTGGAGTTATCAAGAACCACCCATTCGAACTTTATAATAACTCCTTTTTTTCGGATTTTTTTAATGTGCTTACACCTTTTGAAAAACCTTAGGATCATTCGTTGAACTTTACTCTTTAAGTTACCTGTTCAAAGTTATCTATTGTCACTTTTGCGATCAAATCAACATTGTGAAAGCAATATGACCAATTCATCTATGATTATTATTGCCACCTAATTTATAACCGATGCATCATTAAAAATGGAAAATCAAGATTAGGATTTCAGATCGCAACAAAATTCATTTCTCAATAAATAAATAAAAAATCATTTTTCGATTCTTTCTTTTACCTTGTTATTTTTAAATGATTTCCTATTCATTTCCAATGAAAATCCAAAACGGTTGACTTTTAAGTTAACTTTTCGGTCAACCCTTTAATCAAAAGTCAACTTTAGGTCAAAAATTAGACCTTTGCACAAAAAGATCTTCATAGTTTAATTTCACTATAACCAAGTTAATTTTCAAAATCTCAAAGATTAACCCAAAATCAATTTTTTAGCAAAATTCAACTAAATGATTGATTGTTTTTTTATTTTTTTATCAAATCTTAAACCAAAAAATTTTGAAAAAAATAAAAAACCTACAAAACATTTTTTTTTTTTTGTTTCAAAACACATATCTCCAAATGTCCACAACGTCCTTATAATTTAGCACTATGCACAGGTTGGACTTGAAAGGTATTCTTGTACGAATCGAATTAATGGGTGCTTGATGTTTGCTGATATTCTTTCTTTCCTCTTTTATAATAAAATATTTAAATATTGAAATATACCTATATTCTGACAATTTAAGCTTTCGAAATAATTTACAGTAGTTTCACAAAATCACACCTAATATCAATAATAAAGCATGAGTTCGAATTTTTCCAAAATTTTATCTTCCCTCCCAATTTATTAGCAGTGGTCCCACCATCTGTTTAGATGGATTGCGGGAAATATAAAATGGATTTTTCTGAAAAGTGCATAAAAAAGCATTAATAAGTAACTAAACTAGGGAAATTATGTGGTTTCTATTGTTTAGACTGCTCTTATTTGTGTAATTCTTTGGTTTATAAGTTGAATAGTTGAAATTTGAGTACATTTAACATGGAGACAAGTACAATAGAAGTGTCATAACTTTCGTACGTGAGTGTCATATCTTTTTTCTTGTTTTTATGCTCATTTAAATGTCACAAATTTTGAAAATTTGATAATTTAAGTGCCATCAATGATTTTCCTTGCCAGAAAATTTGACATGGATGCAAATTGTCACTACCAATGTTAATATGGACAATTTTTGTAATTTTTTTTTTTTGCTTACTTAAGTGACACAAATTTAAAAAATCAATAACTTAAATGCTATTGACAATTTGCCTCATTAGGATATCCACCATCGGCCTTGCTTAGATCTAGCGAGGGCATTTGTGCTCTCACTTTTGGCCAATAAGGCTACCTTGGCCTTGAGCAAAGGCCATCATGGCCTCATTGTGAAGGCCCTCACTTGCAGCTTTGCAGCCTCACTGGTAAGGATGAGCATGGTCCGGGTTGGTCCGGGCCACCCCCTAACCCTAGGATCAACCCGTACAGTGTCGATCCTTAATTTTTAGGACCGAGGACCGACCCTATTGAGCCTGGGACCGAGGACTGGACCAACCCAATGGGTTCGGTCCGGTTCTAGGGTCAACCCAGGACCGATTGATAATTTTTTTTCGTCTTATTTTTTATACTTCCTAAAAAAGCAAACCTACAAATTCAAATTACACATCCATCGACAATGCGGCATTGTGCAACTAAACTATAAATAAAAATACATATTTAGCAAATTTAAGATGACACAATAATAGAAATTTCGTACATGCTAACCACTTATCGAGATATGGGACAAGATGAAAAATTCTTGTAATGATTTATCTTTAATATTCATAACACCATATGCAATAGTGTTTTCCTGCATTTGATCATGTAAAATCCACTCAACCAAAAAATGAGCTTCACACCACTTGACTAGCAAATCACCATAGCAATTGTACTATTCTACTTTTCAAAAACTTCTACAATTTGACACAAATTGAAAAGCAAAGTGCAGCTAAAATTCATTAGTAAAATACAATTAAACCATAAAAAGTTCAAAATACTTAATATAAACCATGAATATATAACTTCACATCTTGTTAATTCACTTGAACTTCTAAAAACCTAAAAACAAAACAAACGACACATAATTAATACTCAACAAAATTTTTAAATTGAAATTACTATTAATGCTATTGATAGAACATCTTAATATAATATAATATAATATAATATAATATAACAAACATTTTACTTAGGTTTGAATATATAAAAGAATTATATATAATATAATATAATATATAATATAATATACAGGGTTGGTCCAGGGTTGGACCAACCCAAAACTCTTAAGACCGAGGACCAACCCGCACAGCGTTGGTCCTAGAATTTTAGGACCAAGGACCGACCCAGTCCCCTTGGGAACCGGACCAGGACCGGTAGGGTTGGGCCGGTCCAGGGTCGGTCTAGGGTCGACCCTAGACTGCTGCTCACCCCTACTCACTGGCTAAGGGTGAGGCCTTTGTGGCCGACGCATAGAAAAAATGACAAAGCAAAAAATGGAAATAAAAATAAAAACTAAAAAAGTCCAAAAAAAATAAAATAGAAAAACGTAAAAATCCTACATCGAAAAGCTACAACTCTTTTATTGTACCCATCCGTTTTAATGTTTCTCCCTCCAATGTCCGCAAGTACTATAGGGACGCTTCTAAAACATGTACGAATCAAATTAATGAACCTTGAATTTTTCTAATTTTACTGTTTTCACGTTGCTGATATGCTACCAAAAAAAGATCTCGTGGTTCCCCTGATAGTTACTCCTTCAAACCGCCACAAGGACTAGCAGGGAACCACATATCTGCTCATCCAAGGTTTATCAGGTGAGACGGCGATCTCCAAAATTTATTGGTCTCCACGAACTTGATTGAGGTAGTTGTAACCCGACAGCCACACCCGTCAAAAGGTTGGCCCTCCTTTTTCCGATTGCTCTTTATAATTACTTTTATAAATGAAACGAAGATGAGATGAGATCAAGGTGTAAGTGGAGTTATCAAGAACCACCCATTCGAACTTTATAATAACTCCTTTTTTTCGATTTTTTTTTTTAATGTGCTTACACCTTTTGAAAAACCTTAGGATTATTGGTTGAACTTTACTCTTTAAGTTACCTGTTCAAAGTTATCTATGGTTACTTTTGCGATCAAATCAACATTGTGAAAGCAATATAACCAATTCATTTATGATTATTATTGCCACCTAATTTATAACCGACACATCATTAAAAATGGAAAATCAAGATTAGGATTTAGATCGCAACAAAATTCATTTCTCAATAAATAAATAAATAATCATTTTTCGATTCTTTCTTTTACCTTGTTATTTTTAAATGATTTCCTATTCATTTCCAATGAAAAGTCCAAATAGTCAAACGGCTAACTTTTAAGTTAACTTTTCGGTCAACCCTTTAATCAAAAGTCAACTTTAGGTAAAAAATTAGACCTTTGCACAAAAAGATCTTCATAGTTTAATTTCACTATAACCAAGTTAATTTTCAAAATTTCAAAGATTTAACCCAAAATCAACTTTTTAGCAAAATTCAACTAAATGATTGATTTTTTTTTATCAAATCTTAAACAAAAAAATTTTGAAAAAAATAAAAAAACCTACAAAACATTTTTTTTGTTTCAATTTGACTTTATCGTTGAAAATTTGTGATAATCGATTAAGAACCTTATTTTTTGAATTTTTTAGTTTTAGATTCGAAATCGACTTAAAATAAAAGTACTTTTATTTTAGTCATAATTACGCTTAGTTCCTTTTATGACATTTGATCTATAAACCATTTCTCATTCACTCGTTCATTCAGTTTTGAGAATAGTTGTGTTGAAATGAGAATTGCCATTTGTAGCCCTGATTAGGGAGTCCGAATCAATTCTTCATGATTTGCAAATAGACACTTTCATTCCATTGATGTTCTTGAAATAAGTTCGAATCTGAGATCCATTTTAAGAGATTCACTTGGGAACTTTTCAATTGAAGGAATTCAACCTTCTAGGATATATGAAAACCAACCTAATGAGCATCAATTAAAGAAATTTAAGTTCACCCATTTGAAATTAAGGTTTAGTTTCCCAAATGGTTCAATTTCACTATTAAACCTCAATTCATTTTTAGCATAAAAGTTGTGACATGCATTCGAAGTCAATTTGGATATAATAGGTTATCTTTAGCATGAGTAATTAGTCGAATAGTTGTCTTACAGTATTAATTGAATTCGATTTCGATTAATTTATAATTACAATTGAGAAATTATGTGAAATTGTTGGATTTGGCCTATGAAATCCAATTATGTGTACCGTGGTGTAGGTCTACTATTTTTTTATGTTAATCAAGCAATTAGGCCAATTGAAAATTATCGATTGCAATTATATGATTTAATTGGCCTAATCTCTTTTAGAATTGTATAGTTTTTCCTTAAATTGAGTAAGTTTTCCTTTCAATTTGGTCCTTGAGGGACGAAATTGCATAAAATTTAGCCCCCCAAGGATTGGCTAGCTAGAACCGTCCAAGAACTGACCAAATTGGCTTGAACTAGTCCAACTAGCCACCAATAGAGAAGGCCAATTTGGCCTTCTATCAGGTGGCTCTTGATCATCGGCAACTACCCCCACCTCCTCATTGCATGTATTTCATCTTTTTTCTTTTTTTTTTTTGGTCGGAAAGGTAAATATTATTTAAGTATTCGCAAAATTACATCCTAAAGCTATTGCATCAGCAGCGACAATATCCTATAACAGAGAAGGGGTAAAAATATTCCAATTGCGGGCTAGGTCAGATCTTCCATGGGCCTTTGCGGCCCAATCAGCTACTCCATTGGCCTCCCTTCGACAAAATTTCAATCTCAAGCTAGGGTAAATAGGAAGCAGAGCCGCGATCTCATTGAATAGCATTCGTTCTTCCCATGGCTGCTTTGTCTGTCCATTGACGATATAGATCAAGATCTTGCAGTCAGACTCAATCACTATTTTTGCTGTATGGAGACCTTGGTGCCGTAGGTGATGCAACGTAAAGGTGAGTGCTTGAACTTCCGACTGAAAAGCTAAAGCTGCAGGGAAATAATCTATGTAGATATCAGTAAGTATTCCTTGATGGTTGCGGCTAATACACACCATCGTTCCTTCTTGTTGACTAGGGAAATAAGAGCCATCAATATTGCATTTCAGAGAGTCGCGATCAGGAGGTTTCCATGGAGTTCCTGATTTGCCATCATCAGTACCTATGCTGTGGCGAGGCTGTGCAGAAGAGGACCGGAGTTGATTATGTGCTAAGGCATCTGCTACTACCCGATTAGGGTCTTGAAACTTGCGGCGGAAGATCCACTTGTTGCGCAGATGCCATATTTGCCACAAGAATTATGCTATTGTCTCCAAACCAGGTACGAGCCGTTAATCTGTTGCCCGTTCTGTGATCCAATCATCTATACGCTGTACTGTAGAAGGTGAAACAAAGATGTTGATCTTAGGGTGCTTCCATACGCCCGTAGTCCAGGGGCAAAGAAAGAACAAATGTTCAATAGTTTCCGAAGTCCGTTGGGTACAGAGACTGCATATACCCCTCGATTTTTCAAATTTTGTGAAAATACCCTTGGATTTCATGAAATTACAAAATCCCACTAATTAGGTCCTAATTGTAATATGACTTTAAACTCTTGATTTTCGTGCATTGATATCGTCCGAACAATCGTGTTATGCATTTTGATTAGGACTAATCCTTAGTGAGCTTAATTAGGCCATTCAATCAAGTTTTGACTGTCGGATTGAACTGACGGTCAAGATTTGATTTGGAATCAAGATTATATAAGGTTTTTCCCTTAAATAAAATAGAGGGCATTCATTTTAAAATTTTTCAGATTTGAACAGTAGAAGCTCTCTCAAAATTCTCTCTCTTCTTGTGACATCTTGAATTTCTAGTTCTGTTTTCAATTTAATGAATCGAGCTTTTCATCGACGCACCTGTTTTCTAAGCTAATTACTCACGAGATAACTAATATATCTGGTGAAGCTGTTAAGGGATTATAACGCAATAGATTTAAGAATTTGATCAGAAATCAACTGCTCGATCGTGCTAATCTGCAAGCATCATTATGGCACAGTTAAAAATTGGCCAGAGATTGGAGACAGGTCAATTCGACTAAGATGTGTGACCAAAGTGTGTGTGATTCCACTTGATTGCAAAATTCTTATTGATTGGCATTAAACCGATTTTTCTATCATTTTGGTACCCTATGTCCATACTTGAAACCTCGAGATTTTCATGATAACCAAGAGTCGTCAATATATCGAAAATATACATTGTGGCTCGAAAATAATCGACCATGGGTCTATTGTACTAAAAACTCTTAAAGGCTAACCCGGTAGGTTAGGTCACGCTAAAATCGCGCTACATAAAAATTAACCGCGAATTTGAACCCAATTTCAGAAATTGAAAGTTCTGTCATGTCATGATTTATTTTAGGACTGTCAACTCATCCTCCGAAGATTTTTCTGCAAACCAAGATTTTTGGTGAAAATTCAATATATGGCCGTTTTCAATCAGAAAATTCAAGGGACCTTTTTTTATCCCGTTTTTTGGATACAAGTTGATTCTTTTTGCAAGGGAAAATGTTAATTTGGTCAAGGACACCTTGATTGGATTTATGGGGATCGAATTGAATCCAATTAGAGAGGAATTTGGTTCAATTTAGGGAAAATGGCACCGAATTCGTACGCCATGGTCTCCACCACTTTTGGACCACTTCATTGGCTTGCTAGGGAAGTTTGTGGGCTGCCAAGAAGCCATGGATGATAGCCATGGTTGGTGGGACCTTGCTAAGGGACAAAGAGGATAGAATGGAGGCTTGAGGGACCCTCCAACCTTCTATTGTCCCCTTCATCTTTAGCAGAGCTCTTTTATCCATTTTCAGTGTGTTTTGAGCTTCCAAACTTGTAGAGAAACTAGCCAAGCCCCCTTGCCGTCACAAGCCGCCCGTCGAGTCGCCAGGACTGTTGTGTCGCCGTCACGCCCCTGTGTGAGCTCGTCGCGCACTGTCTGCTCGTTTCGCCTACAATTCATTGTCCCGCCAGCCTAGCCCGTGTCCAAGCCTTCCCGAGCCATCCTTGGTCGCCGTTGAAGCCCCTGGCTAGCCGAAGCAGCTGTTGAGCATCACCATCACCCGTTGCAACCACCGCCGATTGTCCTTGCCGTTTCTAGCTCAACTTGTCGCCCAGTTCACCTTCTTGGCCCAACAACTAAAACCGAAGACCAACGAGGGTGTTTGGGCTTCGAGGCCCATTTTAGGACTCTTCCGAGCCCCGTTTGGCTTCTCCGCCATGAGGTTTGTCGCCCGTCTCCACATTGCCATCACCATGGACTCACTATATCGCTAAATCAGTAAGTTTACTCACTAAACTCTGCTTAGGGAGTTAATGACGCTTAAGGGTTGATTAATTTAGGCTAAGTATGATTTAGGTGGTTAATTATAATTAATTAGTGATTTAATTATTTGATTTTGCATGTTAGGTGATTAGAATGGCTTAATTAAAGACTAGATAGATCATAGTATTAATCTAGATTGGTTTAGGAATTTTCGGGCCCATTTTGGTGTTTAATTAAGCATTTTCGGCTTAAGTTTTTATTTTTAGTAATTAATTGCATTTATTTAATTATTTTTTGTATTTATTTAATTATTTATTATTTTTCGAAAATTATATTGGGATAGCCGGTAACCGAAATTTCATATTGATTGCAATGGTGTGCTTGGTTTATTTAATTGAATGCTATTTAGTGTAAATTGAATGGTGATTGTAATTTTGGGTATTTATCCCAAAATTGAGTAATTTCGGTATTTAATCAGAAAATACCGAGGTGTCGATTTTTAATGCCAAAAATATTTTTAGACACTATATTAAATAGTGGGATTTTTGAAAAGAAAGATATAGCATTTTGGCTCAAATCGACCATGTACTCGAATACGATTATTTTTATCAAGTATTTTTAACACGATGAATTATGCCAAGTGCGTTATTTTAATTGAGGAATTGGTTTACAAAGTGCAAGATCCTTGGCTGGGATTAGTTTATTGTGTATCAGCTTGTGTGAGTATCATTATTGAATTGTCAGCTTGTGATAGCAATATATTATATCCACCTATGTGCGCTTGATATATCAGCTTGTGAGAGCTGTATACTTTATCAGCTTGTGTGAGCAAGAATCGTTTATCAACTTGTGAGAGCAACGATTCGTATATCAGCTTATGCGAGTTACTATCTATCTATATCAGCTTGTGCGAGCTACTATCTATCTATATCAGCGTGTGAGAGCTATTACCATCTATACTTCAGCTTGTGTGAGCAATGATCGAATCGATTAATTAATAGATGGTAGTGATTGATAAATACTATTGATTGATAGATAGTACGGATCATATCGATGGTGTCGAATTGAGTTAAATGACTAAGTGGATCCTTGGATCGATGAATTAAATTAAATTGATTAGTTAAGTATATGAATCATACTTACTTGTAAGAAGGAATTAAGGCAAGGTAAGTCATCTGTCTTATGTGTGCATAGACTGCCTTTAGGCGTATTTCCTTCCTAGTCGGAGTTTAGGGGGTGAACTTGCTGAGACATTGTCTCACTCGTCGTGAGCTCAACCTTTTCAGGTCCTTAGATGGTGGCTCCTCCAGAACGTTTTAGCCAGCCTAAGAGGATCATCAAATAGGTCTTTGAGATTTCGCTTCTTGAGGGCCAAGGAGCTTGGGTCTATGAGCTTTTGAGGACCATTATCTGAATTGATGCAGGTCTACCTCGGAGGGTTCAATTCAGAGCATGGTATCATCGTGGGTGCAATGGACCCAGAGAAGGTCCCCTACAGGATTCTGAGATCCCTGTGTTAGTTTTAGAAATCGCTTTTGGCGATGGATACTATTGACCCTGCTAGTGGTGCAGTGGTGGACCCAAGTTCCTAGGAGAGCTTGGGGTTTTCAGCTGGGGACTCGAACACCTAGAGGACTTGCAAACTTTTGTCTGTAGACTAATATTGTAAATAAATTAGTCAGCTATGTATAAAGATGTGTTGTTGTTGTGAAATTGTGGTCCTGCTTTTCTATCACATTTTTGTGATGTCTAGGGATTTATTTATACGTTTCTGCATACGCATTAAAATGAATAGGTCGGCGACACATCCTAGGACGTCGCAATTTAAATCAACCACCGAGGGATGGGCACGTGCTCGAAATTCAGGGCATGATACTTCTTCTCTTTCCTGCTCTCTCTCTCTCTCTCTCTCTCTCTCTCTCTCTTGCACGTCCACGGATTACTATGTTGTCTGCCACTTGCCGAAGCCCCCACCGGCGACGCTCCAGCAGCAGCAACTCTCTCTAGCCTTCCTCCTCTCCCATCATGGTCGCTCGGTGCCTCAACGAGCACCTAGCCACCCTATCCAGCAATCTTTTCTTGCAACTACAAAACACTAGCATCTACGTTGATGTTTATTCTAGCCAGCACCTCAACCTTGATCGATGCTCCAGTGCCCACCTTAGTTGATCCGACCACTGCCTCCTAGAAGAGTTCCCGATCCTTTGGTGGTTAGGCCTTGGCCGGACAACCACCATACAAGCTCCAATGACTTGATCTTCCTCCAATGTTGCTAACCAATATGAACTTGATCAGTTCTTCCTTGATTGCAAATTGATAGTTCGATTGGAACCGATTCAACTTCTGGCGATCCACGAGGTCCATCCGACAATCCTCAAGGTTTGTAACGTGATTTGGAGTTTTGATTCTCGATTGTTCATGTTCCATTGTCGAAATCGTACAAGGTAATAAATTGAATTGTGAATCCAATGAAGCAAGATTAAAATAGTCGATTAGGGCTAGGATTCAAACTTAGGATCATATTTCATGCTTAGATCCAAAATGATTTACCAATGTGATGAGATTATGTTAATTATGGATGAGTTTAAGCATGATTGTTCATGATTTACCTCGTTTTGCAAAAATTGCATGTTGATAAGTGACCATGTCAAGGCTGATTTGAGGTGTTAAACCTCATTATTTGGCCTCGAACTGTTGTAGATATATGATTTATATTCAACAATTTGATTTGATAGATTATAAACCCCAAATGGAGATCGCTTGATACCTGAATTACACCTCAAAATTTGGTTTGTGCAATATTTTGCTATTCCGATTTCTATAGATTTCTATGTTGAGATTTTGAAAATAGTTTCTTCATGAAAGTTGTATGAAAATCTCTTGATTATAGCATAGATGATATAGGTTCATCTGCAATGAAAGCATATCGAGAACCTACGGATAAATCCTACTCAGATAAAAATTCACAGTTATTTAATGTTGATATAGATGATTGAGACAAAGGTGTAATTTCCTGAAATGTAAAAATATCATCATGAAAGATTATGTCTTGATTGATAAAGAAACGCCCTATAGATATGTCTATAACTTTGTAACCCTTTTGCAAAGGGGGATACCCCATAAAGATACATCAAATTGCACGAGGATTCATCTTACTTCGAAAGCTCATGTTCATGGCATAGCATAAGCAACCAAAAACTCTTTAAGTGTGCGATCTCTGGTTTCTTCTCGAAAAGCATCTCAAATGGAGTTTGTCATTCGAGAATTCAAATTGGCCTACGATTAATTAAATAGGTTCTTTGTGACCACACAATCACCCCGAATTCTTCAGGAATAGTTGTCGGGTATTTAAGTGCTCGAGCTACTTTTAAGAGGTGTCGATGCTTGTGCTCTACAATCCCATTTTGTTGGGGAGTGTAGGTGCAAGAAATTTTGTGGAGAATCCCATGAGAGAATAGGAAAGAAATGCACTCGATGGTGAAAAATTTGTGCCCATTATCTGTACGAATCCTTTGGACAGATTTATCAAACCAATTTTTAATCAAGCAGAAGAATTTTGACAGGCAGGAAAAAGTTTGACCCTTCAACTGCATAAGGAAAACCCATGTGACCCGAGTATAATCATCTACCACAGTAAGAAAGAAACATGACCCATCATGATGAGGGGTATGATAGGGACCCTAAATATCCAATGTAATAAGGAAAAAACACTAGCAGCTCAAGATGCACTAATTGGGAAAGATGCTCGTGGATTTGTTTGGCTAATGGACAAATAAAACACTTGGGATGAGGAAAACAAGCACTATGACCTAATCGTTGATGAGAAATGATAGTTTTATTACTATTGGTAGCATTACAAAAAATGCTATTATTCAATGAGGATAATTCAAAATCATCAGGAATATTACGAAAATATAGTTCTTGTGCCATACTGCCCATGCCCATCGTTTTGCCGGTCAAATGGTCCCGAAAGAAGCAATTTTGGGAGTTGAATATGGCACGCCAAGAATTGTCCTCACATATCTTGGAAACAGATATAAGGTTGAATTCCAAACGAGGAATGTAAAGGACATTTTTAAGGACAATATGTGGACTAAGATATACTATGCCAATTTTGGTGACATATACAAAATCCCCATTTGGAAGACGCATTGATACGGAAGAATGAGGTTTGGGTACCGAAAAAATATTGATCATTGCATATTATGTGGTCACTAGCACCTGAATCAATAATCCATGCATCAACTGAAATTGAATTTATCTTGTGAAAAGAAGTGCGTGTTAAACTTGCAATCTTATCAGTAGTCCCCAATTGACTCGAGCTCTCATATTATTTTGATTTGATCCTGCATAATTGTTCGAGATGCCCCCCTTTCTTTCACTACTGAAACCTAATAAGCATAATATTCTTTGTCCCTTTTTTCTTTATCATTTGGTTTCCCTTACAATTTCCAACATATTTTGACAGTATGGTGTGGACATTTACAATTTTCACAAATTTACCCTTTTTTGAATTTTGTCCACTCCTTTTTGATGATGTGGCACCATGTGAACCATTTGATGCTTCATAAATAGGAGTTGATGTGGCTTGATGTGGGCCACTTGATTTGATTAGTTGGGATGACCAACGTTGGTCGTCGGATCCCTCCACCTGATATGGGCCATTGATCTGAAACCCCCTAGGGTTTCCATCATCAGCTACTCGAGTGACGGACATAGCTCGAGGGGTTCCATGAAGGGCGAGGAGCTGTTGTTAGGTTTGCCTTATCGAGTTGTTGTTGGGTCCGAGATGCTCCCTTTGTCTCACTAGAACGGCGAGCACAATGCCATCACCAACCTGAACGTACTCTGCCATGGCTAAGCACTGGCTTTCTTCTTGGACAACCAACTGGTATATTCAACCGAGAGGCGGCATCAGCTCCATGGCGAGAATCTGCGATCTAAAAGGTGAGTAACTCTCATTCAAAATCAACAGATATCTAGTGACTTTCTCTCTCTCTTTCATCTCACGATACTATTTAAGTGTGGATTTAGGCCCTTCGAGTTGTTCCTGGACCACCTCAAGTTCGTTCCACAAGGCCGAGAGTTGATTAAAGCAAGCGGTAACCAAAAGGTTCCCTTGCTTGAAGTCTGACAAGGCTTGAGTCAGTGTGAAGAGCTTGGCACGTCGAGTTTGCCATACATCTCTTGAATGTTGTCCCACATAACCTTTGATTCCTTGGTTGGTGGAAGACCAGCGGCGATCTCAACACTTAGACAATTGCCTATCCACATGCACACAAGCTGGTTGCATCGACACCAATGTCATTGGAGACGTTCATCGATCGGAAAGGCTATAATCCCGTCAAGGAAACCGTCTTTCTCCTTAGTCACCAAAGCTCGCAGGAAATCTTGATCCCACGTTGTGTAATTGTCTGGTTTGGTGAGCTCTAGGTTGATGATTTTCAATTCAAGGCCATCGGTTGGTGATGTGTACAATGGATCGTCGAGCTCCAGGCGACCGCCTCCAACAAGAAATGGATAGGGCGCAAATCTGGGTGGGATCCCGGGTAGGGATCTATCCCCAAACCCTGAAGATTTGGGTCTAGTCTTCGACCCAAAAATGTCCAGCCTGTTACACTTGGGCCAAATGGAGTCGGCCCACCTCCATTAGGCCCGCCTCCAAGTGGACTATATTGAGCCCAAGATTGACTCGGCCTAGCTACCCATTGACTTGAAAAGGGAAACCAGTGGGCCTATGGCCAATGAATCGGACCGGAGTACTGATCAGTAGCGAGAGCTAAGGAGACTTGATACTGCGCAATGGACAATTCTTCTGTGTTAGGATCATTCTGTCGAGAGATCTAATTTTGTGGTGAGTTTTCACTAGAACTCGTATGTTGTTTTATGTTTTCTTGCATGGTATCATGAGGTATGGATTCCTACCAAAGCGCTAAATTTTTTTTCCAAATAAGAAGCTACAACAACAAATTAGAAACTAAAGATGGAGGCAATCCCAAAAATTCTTTTGCGGGAGCTAGGTCAAGAAAGAAAGCTCTAATACCATGACAAAAAATGAGAAAGAATTGGAGGAATTTTTCGTATTTTGTATTACTATGCTTGCACATGTATTACATGCCTATTAATAATACAAGAAAAGAATACGATAGGAAAGAATATACAAAATATGTCGTTTCCTATACTACTGTCCTAATATCCAATAGAATCAATTAATCTGTATTTAGATAATATTAATCAAATCAAATCGTATTTCCAACATTTTCAACATCAATGATTAACACCTACTCATGAGAGGGATATCTTTGTGAAGGTATACTCTCTCCTGTTGATCTCCTCCCTTGAGGTGTAATAAGTTGTTCTTGATCAATAGGTTGTTCTTGCTAACGGGATGTTCTTGATTAACTATCTCGCTTGTCTCAACTTCTCTATATAGAGTCAACGACTTTATGATTTATATGATTTCCTTGCACTTATTGCTCATAACTTCCACCTAACATGACAAGAGGGTTTGGGCTAAAGTAATAAAGTGTTGCTTTACAATTTTGACCTACTTGGCTTATCGATGTCTTCAATGGTTTGATATGCAAAGAAAACCACATATTGACTTCTAATGATTTTCTTGCAGTTGGATCCCATGACTTGTAGCTAAACTATTTATGTCCATAACCTAAGAAAATACATTGCTTAGACTTGTTATTAAGTTGGACCTCTTATCTCTTGAAACATGATGAATGCCCCCACAATCGGACAATTCTAGCTGTTTGTATGAATCTTTCTCACTCCAAAATTTCTACACAACATCCCCCTAAAGATAAAATAATGTCGGAAGGTTTATCAAGTTTAATAATGTTGTAATTGCTTCACCCCAAAATGACTTAAACAACTTTACATGAGAGAGCATACACTAAATCTTATCATTAATCATCCAATTCGTTCTCCCCACTAGTCCATTATGTTGTAGTGTTTATGGAATAGTTTTCTCAAGCTTTATATCATGATCTCCTCAATAACATTCAAACGAACTTCTATATTCACCACCATTGTTAGCTCAAACATGTTTCAACTTCTTTGTGGCTTCTTGTTCTATGTTGACATAAAAATATTTGAAAGCTTTAAGCACCTAGTCTTCATATTACAAAGCAACAACAGGCACTTTTATGAAGAAGTCATCAATAAATGTTACATAATGTACCACCAAGTGTTCTAGCATCCATGAAACAAACATTGATGTGAATTAAATCAAGTAAATTTGATTTTGTGTGCGGAGAGGAACGATGAAATCAAGATATTCGTTGCTTACCTCTTAGCTGGCGAGTATGTTCTTTTTTTTTTTTTTCCTATTTCAATGGTGGAAGATTTTGTTTAGCAAGAGTTTCAAGTTCCTTCTTACTGAGATGACCATGTCTCAAATGGCATAGATCCATTGTATTTACCTCTTCCCAAATCAACTTAGCTTGTATGGTGTAGAGAGTGCAATTTTTTTTCTCTTGAACACCGCTATTGAATCTTTAGTTTGCCATCATTAAAGGAATTGCAATAACCATCTTCATTGAAAGCACCTGTGGAATCGAATGAAGAACAATGTCTGGAATATGTCTCACATTTTGCAAAAGCAAATTATATCAAGATTGATTTCTAAATGAACATATCCTATGTCGATAATTTTACAAACACCAATGGTTCCTATCTAGTCACATTCAAAATCATCTTTGCAATATGATGTGAAGTAGTCTCGCTGTGAAGTGACATGAAATGAGGTTATGGAATTAACAACCCAACTATGGTCTTGGCATATAAAATTCACACAAGTAACGTCACAAATGAACATAATATCGCCATTTGATGCAATTGCCATTGTATCCTGCTTCTTTTCTAGCTTTCCATCTCCATTTCCATCTTGGAATTTATCTCTATTTTTGAACCTGCATTCTTTGATATAATATCCCATCTTGTCACAATCGTAGCACTCTGTATTCTTACTTAGCCTTGATTTCGATCTTCCTCTTGAGTTGACTTTTTATCATAATTTTAAAATTTTCTTGATTGATTTTTCCATGTTTTCCAATGACAAGGCCCTTCAAGCGAGAAGCATAATTCATGCATCTTCCCATTATTTCTTCATTAAACAAGTTTTCTTTAATCATGCTCATCAAAAGCATGCCATAAGGAGCAGAGTCATTTAATGCCAAGACCAATGTATCCCAAGTATCAAAGAGAGCACTGAGCAATAAACATGCCAGCAACTCTCCAACAAGATCAATTTCTAGATTTGTCAATTGATTCACAATATCTTGAAATTCACTCAAATATCCAGACGTGCTACTACCCTCCTTGCATCTCAGATTTACAAGTCTATTAACAAAATATGCTTGCCTTGTAATTTCTTCCACGGTGTTTCAGCATTTGTTTCTTGAATGACACGATAGTAAACTCAATTATCAATCCATTTTCCAATAAAAATATATTTTTTATGATTCATCTGCCCCAATTATTTATCTCCTTGTCCCCTTTAGACTTATCCCCATCAATGGGATCATACGAATATTTACAGTACGATCTATCTTCCATCTGAGGCTTCCAAATAAAATAATTTGAGGCACTTAACTTAAACATAGTACTACTAGTTTTCTCCATTAACTTCGCTTTGATACCACTTTGTTGAGGAAAAAGAACAACAAAATTCACTAAGAACCTAAATTTATCCAAGATCAATTTTTTCCCAAAACTCAATCGACCAATACAAAAATAACCTCAGCAGCAACCACCCCCAATGTTCCAGCAATATCAACCACCAAACCAATAGACATAACATTGAAAATTGAAGAGTCAATGGAAGAAACAATAGCCACAAGTTTTATGTGAAAAATTCAAAGTGAGAAAAATCACGAAGCCTCTCAAAATTTCTACTAATCATCAAGAATAGCAGAACATGCAATAATTCATTTCTAGTTGCACAATCAAAAGCTCAAAATATAACAATATAATAATATTTCATCACCATAAAGGTGGATTAACAAAGGAGCAAGAAAACTCTACTTACTATCTGAGGACTTGAGAGAGAAATCAAAGAATGATTTCAACGATTAGAACAATTCACCTTGTAGATCTTGATCTCACAATATATACTAACATTTCAGCTGATTTGGACAAAATTTTACTGTCAAATTTGAATTGCCTCCTCTCCTCTAAACCGCTATCTCTCTCCGCTATCTCTTAGTGAGGTGGTAGCAAGGATGAGGCAGTGGCCACTCTAGAGTTTGATACGGACAAGAAGATAACGAGGCCATGGCCCGGCCGCAATGCAGGGCGGTCGTGGCCACATCAGGGATGTGGATCGGGCAGCCGCGCCGTGGAGGGCGGCGAGGAGAAGGTTTTCAATGTGTATTTTTCGAGGTTTTATAATGGAAGACAACTGGAAGCAAATTTTAGAACAGAGTGATTTCTTGGTTTCTCCCCCTGAAATGGGCTTTGCTCTGGACCAAGTGGTGCCAAAATGGTCAACAAAGTGGGCACCATTCCTGGATAAAAGTGACTCACAGTCATCCTCTTTTCTCGGTTTCTCTCTCTCTTTCTCTCTCTCTCTCTCTCTCTCTCCAAATGCAGTCTTCAGTGCTTCCCCAAGTTCCCACCACCACCGTCTTCAACCTCCTAAGCCTAACCCTGTCGCTCCTCCCTCTCCCTTCACTCCTGCTCTCCCTCTGACGCACCTCCTGCGGGGCCGTCCCCGTCTCCTACCCCTTCGCCGTCGACGACGGCTGCGGCTCCCCAAGCTTCCGCCGCATGCTCTCCTGCAACGACTCCGACCTCTTCTTCGCCACCCCCTCCGGCGTCTACAAGGTCCAGTCCATTGACTATGCCAAGCGCAAGGTCGTTGTCTTCGACCTCGCCATGTCCACCTGCTCCATCCTCCAGCCCCACCACGACTTCGCCCTCACCGACGTGCAAGCCGCCCTCATTCCACCCTCCGACGACACCATCTTCGCCGTCCTCAACTGCTCCGTCAACTCCCCCGTCCCCAACCACTTCAAGTACCTCTGCTCTCACGAACGTCGGCGGCCACACCTGCGACGAGATGTACGGCGCGTGCGCCTCGTTCCGGATCTTCCGGCCAGCGGCCCCGCAATTGACCAACTAGTCGTTGCCATCGTCGTCGCTGTCGCCGCCGTGCTGCTTGACGAGTTACGCAACGGTGAAGTTCATGAGCATGAACATGCTGGACTGCACGCACTACACGACGGTGATCGATGCCGGGGGGGTTGGAGAAGTCGGGGCCGCTGGACTGGACGTACGGGATCGAGCTGACGTACGCCGTGCCGGAGAGCACCGCGTGCGACCAGTGCAAGCGGCCGGGCGGCGCGTGCGGGTTCGACGCGGAGTCGGAGGTGATGCTCTGCCTCTGCTCCCCCACCCTCAACGCTACTGTGGAGTGTCGTAAGTGCAAAAAACGAAAGATATTGTCTTTTTCTTGGTTCTCTTTCTTTTTAATATATATATATATATATATATATATATATATATAATATAATATAATATAATATAACCTTTAACAAATTTGTTTTATTTCATAGGACGGTGTTTTAGTATTTCTTTACCTATGCAGCTTTATAAATTTCTTCTCAAGCCATCGTTCCTCACCACACTCACAAGTATCTTAGAGATAAACTTATTGAGAAAAGTTTTGAATTTCTATTATTTATGAGATAGTATAAATTGATGGAGGGAAACCCTTTACATAAGCACTTCTCTGTAGATGTTGTAATATTAATGTGGAAACAATAAGATCTTGTAAATTAAGTCATTGTGAAAATACTAGATAAATAAATAAATAATGAATAATAAGAACACTAAATATTTATAAGATTCGGTCTAAATATCAATATTTACAAATACGAGAAGGTCAAGAACAAATAATTTACTATAATCGAAAAATTAGAATTACAATCATTCACATGTTCGAATGTTTTTCATACTTAATTTAAATGTAAATTTAAAATGTTTATAAATAAATAACTTGATTTAGATGTAAACTTATGGCAAAAATCACCGGTCTTCGCGTTTATTGCACGGCCTCTTTTCGCATGCAGCACTTCTCGGCTTGTGCGGCTCTTCACTAGGTTTCTCGGCTATTAAGTTCTAACTTGGGATTTTTTTTTTTTTTTTTTTGCGAAAAAACAATTTCCAGGAAAACGTTTTCCTTATTTTCTAGCGTTTGGTTCATTTAGGAAAATGAGTCAACGGAAAATGTTTTCCTTCCAAAGCTTAAATTCAGGAAAATGATTTCCCTTTTGAAAAAAACCAGAAAACGTTTTCCAAAATTTTTTTAAGGTCCTTGCTTGATGAAAATTTATTATTAAAAAGAATTTATAATTAAAAATTTTGAATTTGTTGTTATTATATCTTTTCTTTTTTTTTTCTTCTTTCTTTTTTTTTTTAAATTTTCTCTTTTCTTTTTTTGCATGTGAACATAAACCCTAACTCCTCCTCCCCTCTCTCCTTCTCCTTCACCCCCTCCTTTTCATCACCGCCTCTTCCAACCCTAGCCCCTCCCCGCACTCCCGTTGGCTTCGCTCCCTCCTCTTTCTCTTTGTCGGTGTCTTCTACACCTTCAATTATTTTCCAAATGCAATCCAAACACCATAAAATATTTTCAATCATGTATCACCAAACAAAGAAAAACTAACCGTTTTCCTAGAAAATGGTTTCCCAGAACCAAAAACGTTACATTTTCCGTAAAACAAACACACCCTTAATTTAGAACTTGGCAATGTATGCTTGGACTTCGGTTATGATACTCTCTCCCTGGGCGGGAGAGCCACGCGACGACATGCACACCTCCTCGACCTCGACCTCGTCCTTTGTGAAGAAGATGAAGGAGTGGCACTCCCGCTTCAATAAGAACAACAAGAGGTTGAAGAAGGACGAGTAGGCCCCTGCCGCTCCTTGCCAGCCATTCGCGAGGAGGACCAAGAAGACGATGCTGCTGAAGGAGATGGGCGTGAAGGGCGTGAGGGGCCTCGGCGGCAACAGAGGAGTCGTTGCGGTGGTGAATGACAACCAGAAGCCATTGAGGGAGAGAGTATCAGAACCGAAGTCCAAGCATACATTGCCAAGTTCTTCAAATGTCAAGTCTGAGCCAAAAGCTCAAGCTGGCGATGATGTTTTGCTGACGGGAAAACCCTATCAAGGGATGGAGAGTGATGACAAGGTGTTGGAAGCATATGATCAAAGTCCCAATTTGGAAGACATCGATGGGGTTATGAGCAATAAGGACAAAGGGGCAGGTGCTGATGGCATGCTGGTGGAGAAGGAGTTTGTGTGGGCGACCAAGTACAGGCCTAAGGCCTTGAAAGACTTCATTTGCAATAGGGACATGGCTCTCTCTCTTCAGGCCCCGGTAAGATGTCTTCTACACAATCAAAATTACTCGAGATATATAAAACTAATTTACAAAAATGATTTTATAAATAACTTGATATACTTCTATCCAGTGTCATGCAAGTAGGTAAATTAATTTCAGGCATAAATGTATTGAAAGTCCTAAAACTTTTAAAAAGTACAATGAAATCCTAAAAATTTCAAATTGATGCAATCAAATCTTTCATGAACTCCGATCAACTTGACAAATAAAAAACACTAACAAGTTTTAGGATTTAATTGGACCAACTTGACATGTTTCAAGATTTAATTGCATCAATTTAATAAGTTTTAGGATTTAATTGTGCTTTGTGATAAGTTTTTAGGACCTAATTGTATTTTTTGGAAGCCTTAGAACTCAATTGCACTTTCATGACAAATTTTAGAACTTTCAGTATATTTATCCTTTAATTTGTTAATCAATCAAATATATCTGAGGTTAATTATATTTTTTGGAAAAGATAGCAACTTCAACAAAAAATGAAGATAACCATAAGTGAGTTTGGAATTAGGAATTCAAAGTGTGAGTCATAAGGGAATATCTTAGGTAAGAGTCGTGCGGTGGACTTGATATAACAAGTCAATCATATTCTAATAATGTGATTATAGCAAAGTATGCTTTGTATTTTAAATTATTCTAATTCTAATTGATGTTGTGCAATAATAGTGATATTTCTCAAAGTGATGGATGGAGATTATAATGCTCCGAGTCCAAGGATATTTAACTAACCAATGGAAAATACCGTCAAATAGAAATGCTGTCTCTATCTAACTCAAATGCTTCTTACATTTTTTCGACATGATTTTCTCTTTGATAAGTACTTAATTTTTTTCAAGCGAGAATAGGAGGAGAAAATAAATATAAAAAAAATTATTTGTCTTTTTGCAGATAAAAGATGGAGATTGTGGACCTTACCAAAAAAAAAGATGGAGCTTGTGGCCATTTCATATTTGAAGGCCCACCCGGAGTGGGGAAGAGAACAATGATTTGGGCATTGCTTCGAGAAGTCTTTGGTGCTGAGAAAGTACAGGTGCATAATTTAATTTTAACTACAGAATACCAAACTTTACCAACCAATTCTACATTTATTATTATCAATATTTGTGATCTCGCAATTTTCGTAGTTCATCTCTTTCTTTATTTGTGTTCTCATTAAGCCTTTTTGATCCATATCATGAAGTGCATGAACGTGACAAGTTTAATAAATCTAATATTATCTTTGAGATTAAGTGGAATCAGAGTAAATTTGATATATTTAGTTCACAAATCATGACAGTGCACTTATCAAAGCTTGCTTATGCCTCTTCATTTGCAGGCTAGGGAGGTGCTCAAGGTTTTTGACTTGAAGGTAAGAGAGTTAGAATTACGTCGATTTATTTTCAATGCCGACTTTTGTTTGCTTTATCCATTCTTTCTCGTCAATTCTACTATATTAGAAAAAGAGCACATGTTGTCACCTCCAAAGAAAGATAGATGGAAACTATGGTTTTAAAATGAGTAAGAGATATGATAACCTATGAAACTTCGGTTCATTTTGGGAAATATGAGCTTATATGGTTGCGAAACTGGAACAGAAGAGGAACTAATACTGAAAAGTTATCTTCTTTATTTTTATTTTTATTTTTTATTTTGAAGTGGGGAGATTCATGAAATACTCAATAATTTTTTTGATTAGGTTAAGCTATGATATTTCATCGAAAATTATATATGTTACTGTTTATATTAGACATAGACATGGCCTTTATTAATATACCTTTCCATTTTTTAATGAAAAAGGTGGGTTATTTCTTTTTAGTTATATTGTCTAATATTCTCTTTCCTGAATACCTCTACCAAAGTTAACTGACTTATACTTTCAAGTGAGAATAAATACAAAAACAAATATTCTAGTTAGGAAGTTATATGAAACTCTCTTATTTTTAAGGAGATTTTTCAGATTGGTTCATCTAAAATTACTCTTTCAAAGTGGATTTTTAGTTGCTCATGATCAAGAACTGATGCGTAACTTCAAGATTTTTGGCAAAATCAAATATATCGGATTCACTTCTTATGTCTCATTGACTTTTCGAATACATCATACTTTTTTTCACAAGAAATTTGGGCATATTTGCTATTATAACAAGACGTGGAATAACTTGTTCTGAAAAAAAAATAAAAAAGGTAATCGTGATGTAATGACACGTGCAAATATAGATATAACCAATTTTGTAAGTAGAACATTACTTGAGCTAAAGTAGTAATAGAAGTTGGTCATGCCTTTTAATTTTTTTTAATATTTGTACACATATTTTCAAATGTTTTAAATAAATTTAGTTTTAAATTAAATTTAATTAATTTTTATATTAATTTTTTTTATCACATCAACATCAAAACGACATCGTTTTTGCATTGTTTGGTCTTGTTAGTGTGCAAAACGATGCCGTTTTTTGCACTTACTTCGCCGAAAATTGCGTACGTCAATATTTTGGTCGGATTGGTACTTAAGTGATTTATTTCTCTCCGATTTTGGTACTTAAATGTCACTTTCGTAATTTTTAGTATTTAAGTGTCCCTTTGTGCCAACTTTTGGCACTTAAAGCGTACTTTTGCCCCAAAATAGGACTAGACCAATCCAGTCGAACTAATGCGCCGTCCAACTAGTGGTACTCAGTGTGATTTTGTTAAAATTTATTATGTAATTTTCGAAAGTTTTCTCATAAATTCTTGCAATTATCATTACAACTGGAGGAGAAGAACTTGTATATAGACAAAGCATGGGGTACGGATAGAGCATGGGCTATCGAATGCCTGAAAACATTATTAAAATCCCATATCTAGATCTGGAGAAAAGAACTCTTAGGTCTAGAACTATCTCAATAAAATTCAAACTCTCATATTTAGAAATAAAGCGAGAGAAGAGAATCCCTAATCTAGATTGGGAAAGATCAAGAAAGAAGAACAAGAAAACTCAAATAAAATTAAACATATGGAAATTTTGACCGCAATCAATTTGTGATGGTTTTATAATGTCTCGATTTGATTTATTTCTTTATTAACCCTCTTATTTATTTTCCTATAAAGGAATGCTTAAATCACAATAAAAACACACAAATGACAAGAAATGCTTTTTTTTTCTTTCCATTTATTTTTTGGATTTTTGTATACAAACATTGTTCCCTGTTCCCCCACCTTCGGGATTGCCGATGATAACTTCAGAACGAGAAGGTTGCATAGGAGCTAAGACATTGATCCCATTATCTTCTCAGGGGACCCTTAATGACCCATCCTTTTCAGCCGACGCTTGAGGGAGCTGTTGTTGCTTTGGAGCTGAGGTCTTTTCTCCTCCTTCGCTGAGGTGTTTATATCTTGAAGTCGATTGTTCATGATGTACTTGTTTTTAGTTGTTGTGTGTCCTTGTCCGTGTTGTTGGATGCCGCATTTGTGGCTTTTATATCATGGCATCCTTCCACTCATAATGATTTTATCATCTTAAGTGTAAGTTTTTTGGTGCCATGATCTTTTGTACATTTTGCATTTCCTTAATATATTCTTACATTTTACCAAAAAATAAAATAAAGGAAAAACATTGTTCATGTTTCCTTTATTATAGAGGGAGATCGTAGTATTTTGGGAGGATAGCCACTAGAACCCATCGCATTGAGTTTAATATTTCTAAAAATGATATCATGCTTAAAAATAGCATTCACACATTGCGGATATTTTATTTTTAGGGCGCGTTTGTTTGTGTTTCGTTTAAAAATTGTTCCAGGGAACGAGAAATAAAAAAAAGTATTTGCTCTGGGGAACAATTTTTGAACAAAAACACGCGTTTGGTAAACTTGTTCCGGAAATAAAAAATAAACAGAAATATGTTTGGTAAATTTAGATAATTTTTTTATTTCTTTTATTTTTTCTATTTTTTCTTATTTTTCCTTTTTTCTTTTTTCTTTTTCATTTTTTTTTCTTTTGGCCGGTCGCCAAGGCCTTGGCCGGCGGCCGGCCGGCGAGGCCGAGCTCGCCCGCCCAGCCGGGCGAGGCGCGGCCTCGCCGGATCCGGGCGAGATCGAGCTCGCCGGGCCGGCGCGAGGTCGGCCTCGCCATGGCCGGGTGAGCTCGAGCTCGCCCGGATCCGGCGAGGCCGACTCGCTGGGCCGGCGGGCGAGGCCGCGCCGCCCGGCCACCGCCGCGAGGCCGAGGCTCGCCGACGGCCGGGCGAGCTCGGCCTCGCCGGATCGGGCGAGATCGAGCTCGCCCGGGCCGGCGTGAGGTCGGCCTCGCCATGGCTGGGCGAGCTCAGGGCGCCCGGATCCGGCGAGGCCGACTGCCCGGCGACGGCGAGCCTCGGCCTCGCCGAGCCACCGCCCGGGTCGGCGTCGGCGGTGGCTCGGCGAGGCCGAGGCTCGCGGCCGCGGGCCGCCGGCCTCGCCGGATCTCGGGTGAGCTCGAGGTCGCCCGGCCATGGCGAGCGGACCCTCGCCCGCCCACGGCGAGGCCGACGCTCGCCGTAGGCCGGGCGAGGCCGGCGGCCCTCGTCGGCCGGTCGCCGGCCATGGCCGAGGCCGGCGACCGGCCAAAAGAAAAAGAACAAGAAAATAAGAGAAAAAAGAAAAAGAAAAAAAAGTGTTTCTCATTTGTGTTCCAGAAACAAGAAACACAAAATTTGTGTTTCTTGTTTCTGTTTCTTTTTTGTTCCTGGGAACAAAAGAACAAAAAAGGAACAGAAACGCACCCAAACGCGTTTCTATTCCTTTTTTGTTCCGGGAACAAAAAACAGAAAACTGTTTAAAAACAAAAAAAGAAACGCAAACAAACGGGGCCTTATTTGCAACATTTCCCTCCAACAATGATAATTTTGTACTTGTTGGAGAAATCTTTCCAAGAATATTTTGAAGTTGACAAAACACTTCTATCGTCTAGTCTCGGAGCATTGCGAGACCTTCTATTTAAAGTCCGAAGACCTTCATTGGAGACCCTTCAATTTAGAGTCTGAAGACCTTCAGTACTCAAGACTCAAGACTCAAAACTATTCTCATTGACAGTTTCTAATCTAGTGACGAAGACGATCCAGAGCTAAAGTGTTTGGTTGAGGATTTGGTCTTGTCCACTGGAGTAGATCTCTTGGTTGGGTATGATATAACGGATTCTTTTATTCGAAATCAAGATCGTTTGAAGATCCGATGATTGACGAAATACTCTTGGAATGTTCTATTCTTGGAAACCAAGATCCTGATTGTATGGACGAACAGGATTGATGGGCTATCGACATGTTCCTTTAATAGCTCGAATGTTCTTCTTAATTGATTCTGTCCAACGAGAAGATTGGAAGAATTCCTTTGGTAAGTGCCAACGAGTATGATGGCATAAAGGAGTATAAAAGGAAGACGTTCTAACTGTTCAAGGTGGTGTGCGATAGAGAAATTCCAGAGTCTGAAGCTCCTTGATTATTAGTCGATTCATATTGAGCAAAAATGTATTCGCAAAAGAGAGTCTATACTTAGTGATACCTTGAGGGAGTGTGGTAGATCTTCTACATCGTGAAATCAAGGGAGAACAGTGCTGTAACATCTCTTTGTTCATAGTGGAATCCAGCCAGTGGGCTGTCAGTGCAGAAGAGTGGACGTAGGCTTGAAATAAGCCGAACCACTATAAACTTTGCATTCAATTTTCTCTTCCCTATTCTCAATTTTATTTTGATTGTTGTTTGACGAGAATCAATTGTCTCAATTCTATCAACTGTCTAGTATTGTGCAATTATCGTGAAAAATTACTCTTTATACCTATTGACCCCCCTCTAGGTACTTTTACTAGCCATATCAATTGGTATCAGAGCCTGTGTACTCACTTTATTTGAAGTGTTTTACTTCAGAGTAAAAGATCCATGGCTAGTATACTAGCTTCAGGGCTGATGGAAGGTCAAAGCAACACCAGACCTCCTTACTTTGATGGAAAGGACTACAATATCTGGAAAAATAAAATGAAGATAGTCTTTTGAAAGAAAATGCTCTTTTAAAAATTGACTCATCAAATATCTCAAAGAAATTTTCAATAGGGTCCGAGAAACTTGAAAAAATTCTTTCAGCTCAAAGACCTTACTTCAATAAGTCTGGTGTAGGTATGACAGCAGAAACAATTCCCCTGATTGATTTTCCTAAAGTAAAAGAAAGAATTAAGCAAAGACCCTCGAGAGAGGTTTACAAAAATCATTTCAAGAAAGTTTTTGTAAAGTCTGTAGGTCGAAATGCCCTCAGGTGTTCAAAGTGCAATGGCCCAGATCACTTTGAAAAAGAGTGTCCTATGGTTTGGAAACCTGTTAAGAAAACATGGGCTAATACTGTTTATCTTACTAACACCAATGGACCCAAGAAAATATGGGTAGCAAAGAAAGCTTGAGACTCTCCTTTAAATGTAGGTCTCCATCAAGAAAAAGGTAAAGTGGTATCTGGACAGCGGATGCTCAAGACATATGACAGGAGACTCAAATTACTTTATAAAAATCGTTCAAGTAAATGGTGAAAAAGTCTTATTCAGAGGAAACAACAAAGGAAGAATTATGGGATTTGGAGTGAAAATTGGAAATCTCACAATAAGTAATGTTTCCCTAGTGGAATGACTCAATTACAATCTTCTCAGCATTAGCCAACTGTGTGATACTGGTTTTAAGATTTTTTTTCAAGAAGGAATATGTTCTGGAACCAGTAAAGACTCTACTTAGTCTTTCATGGGTCGAAGGCATGGAAATATCTATCTCTTGGATGTGAAACCGGATGAATCATAATGCTTAATCTCAATTCAAGACGAAGCAAGCTTATGGCACAGAAAGCTTGGTCACATCAATATGAAGCAATTAGCCAAAATCTCAACAAAGTAGCTTGTTCGTGGTCTACCCAATTTATCATACCAAAAGTCTGATCTATGCACTCCATGTATACTGGGAAAGCAGGTAAGAAATTCGTTTAAGCCAATAAATTATGTCTCTACTAATCATGTACTGCAGCTGCTGCATATGGATCTCTTCGGACCAACCAGAACCCAGAGCATTGGAGGTAAGAAATATTGCCTAGTAATTGTAGACGATTACTCCCGATTTACTTGGGTATATTTCCTTGCAAGTAAGTCCGAAACCTTCTCATATTTTGAAAATTTTGGTAAAAAGGTTCAAAATGAAAAATGATGTGTTATCTCAAGTATAAAAATAGATCATGGAGGTGAATTTGAAAATCAAGATTTTATAAAATTTTGTGATAAATCTAGCTTTAAGCATGTGTTCTCCTCTCCATATACTCATCAGCAAAATGGAGTTGTGGAAAGAAATAATAGATCTCTTCAAGAAATGGCTAGAACTCTTTTAATTGAAAGTAAAATTTCTTTACGATTTTGGGCTGAAGCTGTTTCAACAGCGTGCTATATTATCAATAGAGTCTTTTTAAGACCTATTCTGGAGAAAACCCCTTATGAGTTATTCAAAGGTAAGAAGCCTATTGTTTCATACTTTCATGTGTTCGGTTGCAAATGCTTTATACTGAAAAATGCAAAAGATCAAGGTGGTAAGTTTGAAGAAAGATCGGATGAAGGCATCTTCCTTGGATATTCTTCATCAAGCAAAACCTACAGAGTCTACAACAAGAAGAGTCAATTTGTGGAGGAATCAATGAATGTCAAATTTCAAGACTCTATGCAAAATGAGTCCAGTCAGACTCATCATGAAGAATCTGAACCTGCTCCAGACTCTCCAAAGCTTACAACTCAAGAAGCATCTCAGACTCTGGAATATCAGAATCAAGTTGTTCGTGAAGATTCAAGTAAAGAAAGAGATCATCAACCTGACGAATCAACCAATAACTGAAAGCATAAATCCAGTCATCCCAAAGATCTTATTATTGGCGATATTAATGAAGGAATTCGCACAAGATCCAAAAGGCACGAAGAGTCTAGTGCTGTGGCTCTCATTTCTGAAATTGAACCAAAAAGCATAGAAAAAGCTTTATCTGATGAAAGCTGGATTGAAGCTATGCAAGAAGAGCTCAGATAGTTCAACATTAATGATGTCTGGGAATTGACATCTAAACCAAAAGGAAAATTGTTATTGGAGCTAAATGGGTGTTCAGGAACAAGATGAAATAAAAAGGAAAAGTCGTAAGAAACAAAGCAAGACTCGTGGCCAAGGGTTATACGCAAAAATAAGGAATAGACTATGATAAGACTTACGCACTAGTAGTAAGGTTAGAAGATATTCGATTATTACTTGCGTTTGCTTGTTATAAAAATTTCAGGTTATTCCAAATGGACGTCAAAAGTGCCTTCCTAAATGGTTTTATCCATGAGGAAGTTTATGTGGAACAACCACCGGGGTTTGAAGACCCAAAGAAGCCAGACTCAGTCTTTAGACTGAAAAAGGCCTTGTATGGTTTAAAGCAAGCACCTCGAGCTTGGTACGACAGACTAAGTAAGTTCTTAATACATAATGGTTTTGTCAAAGGTAAAGTAGATACTACTCTATTTATCAAAAAAGAAAATAAAAGCTTTTTACTTGTTCAAATATATATGGATGATATTATTTTTGGATCCTCTAATGAAAATCAGGCAAGAAATTCTCTAAGTCTATGCGGGATGAGTTTGAAATGAGTATGATGGGAGAGTTAACCTTCTTTCTTGGACTCCAAGTAAAACAATTGAAGGAAGGAACTTTTATTCATCAAGAAAAATATGCTTATGATCTTGTCAAAAAGTTTGGACTGGAAAAGTGCAAAAAGACCGACATACCGATGTCAAGTTCTTTGAAGATAGACAAAGATGAAGAAGGGAAGAAAGTTGATCAAAAGCTGTACAGGAGTATCATCGGTTCACTTCTTTATCTTACTGCCTCTAGACCTGACATTTTGTTGAGTGTTTGCATCTGTGCTAGGTTTCAATCAGATCCTAGAGAATCTCATCTCGGTCTTTGCGAAACGTATTATTAAATACGTTGCTTCATCTTCAAGCATCGGTATTTGGTATCCTAAAGAGGGAGACTTTAATCTTCTTGGATATTCAGACGCAGATCTAGCTGGTTGCAGAGTTGATAGAAAGAGCACCTCGGGAACTTGCCAGTTGCTTCGAAGCAGGACAGTGTCTTGGTTTTCAAGGAAACAAAATACTGTGGCTCTCTCTACAACAAAAGCAAGTATGTAGCTGTTGGAAGTTGTTGTTCGCAAATTCTATGAATAAAACAACAGCTACAAGACTTTGTAATTGAAGACTCATGCACTGAGATTAGATGTGACAACACCAGCGCAATCAATCTCACTAAAAATCCAATCCTTCACTCAAGGGCAAAGCATATAGAGATTCGATATCACTTCATTAGAGATCATGTTCAAAATGGAGAAATCTCGATTCAATTTGTTGATTCAAAAAGCCAACTAGAGGATATATTCACAAAACCTTTGGAGAAAAATCAATTCGATATTATCCGTTCCAAATTCAACATTTTGAAGCTTGAGGAAGTTAAAGTCTAGAGACTCTCGAGACCCTTAGACTCGACGTTCATGGCTATAAACCGTAACTTGTTTCAATATTCAATCTCGAAAAGGTACGATCTTTCGTTCGGTAATGATTGATTTATATTATCTTTAAAAGATGAAATTTTGCCTTTTCAAAAGGGATAACTTCTATTTAAAAATGGCAGTTTTCTTTAAAAAAAAAAGACGGTTATCATTTTTAAAAAGGGACGACTGTTCACTTGCTTTATGTCGATTGGTTTTTCCTTTTTAAACTGGGTTATATATATACAGTCAGTTGCTTTCTTCACTTAACTCCAAAACCCTAAAAAGCATTCTCCTCCTAATCCTATCTCAACTCCGTGTTCATCTTCGAGAAAGTTGTCATCTTTTCTTGGGAAAGCGAGTCAAGGAATCTTTCAACGACAAGAAACGATGTCTTCTTCGAGAAAGTCTTCAAGAATCGCGAGCAGGGGATCACAGAGAATGAGGGAGGGTCCTACCCATTTCGATCTCACCGAAGAGGAAGAGTTACCGAGACAACAACAGAGCTCGATTCACTCTCAACCACGTCACTCTCCACCATCTACCCCACAGGGTGTGGGTCATCAATCGAAGGAAGAAATAATCGAGGAAGTAGACCCTGTAAGAGTCTAAAAACCCTCTTTTATTTACAAGCTCTATCGTGCTTTGAAAAGCACTGGTACTCCGCTGAAGTATGTAGATAATTTCCTTAAAGACAAGGGTTATGGAAATGAGTATGTCTCCTTGCGACGAATGGAGGATTTGGGAATTGCTCCGAAAGGAAAGGCTGAGGAAGCACTTGCGAGCATTCCAAGTGACCCTCGTGTAGGAGGATTGAATCCCACTGACGGGAACGATGATGATAAACTGTTCAATGAATTTCAACCTAGGATGGGCATTGCTGCGAAGGCTAAGGGAAAAAGAATGGAGTTGTTCAAATCAAAGGAACAAGAGAATCTGTTCTTCAAACCGTTGAAACGTGGGGTGATAAACCCCTGAAGTATTGATTTCGACTTTCTAGATGCCATCAATGTGAACTTGAGGGAAAAGTTCAATCTGCTTCAACTTGAGCAATTTTGCTCCGACACCACAGACGGCTATGCACAATTGACAGCATATTTCTATTCAAATCTCAGCTTTTTAGATGCGAATAGAATATCCTTAAGTGTTCGAGACCAAGGCTATGTGGTAGATGTGGACATGCTGGCAGAGTTAATTGGGGTTGAAAGAGGATGATATCAACCGGTCAAGGTTTCAATTGCTTGTACCTCACTAGAGCTCGTCAAAGATAGGAACGCAGAAGGGAGAATTACCTACACAAGAATGCGTGCAATCAATATCATTCTTCACAAAATTGTGATCAACTATCTCAGGCCAAAATCGACATCCAAGACTAACGTGTCCAACTCTGAGGCGAAATTGATGTACGCGATCAATTCAGGAAGAAAGTTCTCTCTCCCTCACACCATTCTCTTCCACATGTACAAAGTGATGGTGAAGGACAAGGGCTAGTTGCCTTACTCAGGTCTTGTGACTAAGATCTTCAGACACTTGAACATTGAATCTCCACAAACTCTTTGTGTTCGACCATGCGACAAAATGGTGGTGGATTTGAAAATGCTGACAAAAATGCATCTGAAAGAACTTGATAAGGCAATGGAGAAGTTCAAGGTAAAAACTCCGGTCAAATCTCATCCAGTATCTTCTGCATCAAAAAGGAAAGGGAAGGAGCCCATTGGTGCTCCATCCAAAAAGAAAATAACTCTTATCTTAGAGGATGAAGATGAAGAGGATGAACTCTCTATCTCTGCCTTGGCATTGAAAAGGCTCATTCGTTCTGTATCTGAATCAATAGAACGACAGGAAAAAGGAAAAGAAGCAGAGGACAAAGAACAGAGAGAAGAAGAGGAAAAGGAAGAGACCAGAGAAGCAGAAGAGAAAGAAAAAGAAGAAGAGGAGAAGGAAGTTGAAGAAGAAGAAGAAGCAGTTAAAGAACAATCTGTAGATGAAGCTAGAGAGAAAGGCAATCAAGACGCTAACAAGCATGACCATCACTCTTCCCCAATTGAGGCCTTAGAAACAGGGGGAGATGGCGGGCAAGAAAGGACTACACCATATCCTATCCACAGTGAAGGTGTGAGTTGCTCACCAGCAAATCCAGAAGATCTTCAGGCTTCTCAAATGCCTGAGGAAGGACATGATACCTCAACGCCAAATCTGCGCGATTACACCGAAGCTCCATCGTCTGCCTTTACTCCATCCGATAGAGCAAATGCCAGCACGCAGACGGACACTACAGCAGATTTTCGTCGCATCCTTGATCTTCTTCTGGAAATGCAGGGTCAAATATATGCTTTGGAATGTGAGCTTCAAGTCTTGAAGAATGCTGGACAAGCATCTTCTGTTACCCTGTCGGATCAAATGCAAGACCTCGCTCTTCAAATTCAGCAAATGCCAAAGGGGAAGAGGTGGCACATCTACGGGAAGACTTGAAGAGGCTGGAAGGCATCGTACAGTCAATGGGAGATTTCCAGCTTGTGCGCGTTCCTGCGAGACTTGACTTTTTCTCACCTTTTTAATGATGACAAAAATGGGGAGAATTGCAATCTTTTGAACTTTGACTTGAAATCTCTTACTTTAGTTTAGTTTGTTTGGATATTTGTTTTGAGCTTAACTTGGGTGTGGATTTGAAATTGACTGTTGCATTTATATCAAGTGTTATTGTATGGCTTTACTCATGAAAGACTAACCTATTTTCTGTGGATGCAAAGTCTAGTTAAGTTGTTAATCTTTGTGAGATATCCATATTGCTTGAGTAATGTTTTGCAGGTCAAAGCTGTTCAAATCTACAGGAAAGTTTGTCACCATCAAAAAGGGAGAGATTGTTGGAGAAATCTTTCCAAGAATATTTTGAAGTTGACAAAACATTTCTATCAGTCTAGTTTGGAGCATTGCAGACCCTTCTATTTAAAGTCTGAAGACCTTCATTGGAGACCCTTCAATTTAGAGTCTGAAGGCCTTCAGTACTCAAGACTCAAGACTCAAGACTATTCTCATTGACAGTTTCTAATCTAGTGACGAAGACGATCCGGAGCTAAAGTGTTTGGTTGAGGATTTGGTCTTGTCCACTGGAGTAGATCTCTTGGCTGGGTATGATATAATGGATTCTTTTATTCGAAATCAAGATCGTTTGAAGATCCGATGATTGACGAAATACTCTTGGAATGTTCTATTCTTGGAAACCAAGATCCTGATTGTATGGACGAACATGATTGATGGGCTATCGACATGTTCCTTTAATAGCTCGAATGTTCTTCTTAATTGATTCTGTCCAACGGGAAGATTGGAAGCATTCCTTTGGTAAGTGCCAACGGGTATGATGGCATAAAGGAGTATAAAAGGAATACGTTCTAACTGTTCAAGGGGGTGTGCGATAGAGAAATTCCAGAGTCTGAAGCTCCTTGATTATTAGTCGATTCATATTGAGCAAAACTGTATTCGCAAAAGAGAGTCTATACTTAGTGATACCTTGAGGGAGTGTGGTAGATCTTCTACACCGTGAAATCAAGGGAGAACAGTGCTGTAACATCTCTTTGTTCATAGTCGAATCTATCCAGTGGGCTGTTAGTGCAAAAGAGTGGACGTAGGCTTGAAATAAGCCGAACCACTATAAACTTTGCGTTCAATTTTCTCTTCCCTATTCTCAATTTTATTTTGATTGTTGTTTGACGAGAATCAATTGTCTCAATTCTATCAACTGTCTAGTATTGTGCAATTATCGTGAAAAATTACTCTTTATACCTATTCACCCCCCTCTAGGTACTTTTACTAGCCTTATCATGTACAACTGCCGACTGGACTTGACAAGTGTAGCAGTACGAACTGAATTTATGAATGCTTGATGGTAATGCTGATTGTTATTGCTTTCGCATATGCTACAGACAAAAAAACATATGGATCCTTCGAGGATGACCAAGGATTTTGCTGTCCTATGTTTACAATTAGGGTGGGTGGGGGTGACTTACACACTTCTCTTGTAATCTTTTGAGTTTAGATAGATTTAGGATAATTATCGACATGTAGTTAAGTCAGATGGGGTCGCTCATGTTGTTCATGTTTAAAATGTATGTGTCCAGTCTTTACCCAAATGGATCCCCATAAATTCACAAGAGTGCTAGTTCATGCATTGGAAGTAATCAAGAGCTATTAGTGGTTATCTACACATTGTAAGATTACTCTCAATTAAGTTTTTAATGGTAAATTCAATATTTGATCCTATAGTTATACGAGGAATAAGATATTGTTACCACCCACTATGGTAGCGTTGTTGGCTTAAGCTTTGTGCCTCCCACGAAAAGTGCCAAGTTCAAATCCTAGCAGCGTTACTTGGTGACTTAACCACTGGCGTGAGTGTGGTGGCCAGCTTGCGTCAGCCCTAGGTTCTTGTGGTGGCCAGCTTGCGTCGGCCCCGAGTTCTTCTCGTCGGTTGTTGGCTTCCGGGCTTTTCTGGATTATCAAAAAAAAAAAAAAAAAAAAAGAATAAGATATTGTTGGTCATCTTATCAATTTACTACTTGAAAGAGCATAGATATCTAATAAAGACAATGTAAGTTTCATTGAGCTTTTGCTCTTAGGACTCATTTGGGAGGCCACATGTTAGGAGACACTAAACAAGCAAATAACTTATCTAGACACTCAAAGTGAGAAAAACCATAACCAAAATAAAGAAGAACAAGACAAAATGAAGAATGACAACAAAAGTGCACCATTGCATCATTGGCAACTTCACATTATCTTGATGGTCCCTTGAGATTTCTCTTCTTTGGATGGTCAGCAACCTAAAAAGTTCAAGGGGATAATTGCCCAATTAGACCTAAATTTATTAATGAGGATGTTAATTTAGTCCTAACATTTTCAATTTTGCTAGCATAGTCCAAACCTTTGCTGACATGATGCCGACTATCCCACATTGCATGCCGATATTGATAACTTGTATATTATCACATCATTAATTTTCGGTGGCAATTGGCTGAAAAGACTACATTTGAGCTTTGTAGAAAGGTTTAAGACTACAATAAAAAGATTGGAAAGTTTATGACTGAATTGTTATCTATACAATAAGTTTAAGATTGAATAAGTAATTTTTCCCAAATTCATAAATGTGGTTAGTGATTAAACATTTTCTTGCAATTAAGTCAGGGTTACTTATTGACTAAAAACTCTAATCACAAACCTTGTGATCGATGGCAAAGTTCACACAAGCGACTTGTGAGCTGCACACACAAAGATGTTAGGAACAAAGAAGTAGCAGGTTACGTATAATTGGTCCATAATTTATTAGCATAATTGGTCCATAATTTATTAGCTTTGAGTTTGTAAGCGAAGATAAATCAAACTGAAAATTAGTCACAGCTTCGGACCTGGGGCTCCTCCTCAACAATCTCCCCAAGTCAAAGTCTTCAAGTTTTGTTGCGCCACCTGACACGACTTTTGTCTCTTGTCCTTTTTCTTTTCTATAATTTGACTTCTTGTTTGTGGGCGATGGCGAATGAGGAGTTCCCGAAGGAAAATTATGGAAGCTATTTCTTCTTCTCCACTTTTTGCCAGACCATCCTTTTAGTGAGCACAAGGCCCAATTACGCATGCACGACATCTTTCATGGAACCTCCTCCTGTTGCATTAAGCGCGTCCCACCCGGTCCACGCACTTTTTATGTTCCAAGTTCCATCTCCCAGACGGACCGAAGCAACGGCTAACCGGTTATGTTCGGTGTGCTTTTGTTAATAATTCTTATATACTTTTAGAACTTTTATGAAATGCCCGTATTATCTCTCTCTCCCTGAGCTTATGTTTTGCAGATTAGTTTACTTGTCCAAGTTAAGCTCTAGTCCATCGTTAAACAATAACTTGAACTTGTCGAGGGAACACCCGATTTTGAACTCGTGGAATCTAATTTGAAGTGTTGCAATAACTAATGGTTGTGTAGATTAAACTGTAATGAGATTTACCGGGAAGGAACTTGTTGTTTTGTTTGGACCAATTGTGGGTGATTATAAAACGGATTTCATCGATAAGTGCATAAAGGGTATTAATAAGTACCTATAACTAAGGAATTTCTATGATTTTTAATGTATAGACTCGTCTCATGTTATGTGTAAATTCATCATTTAAAAAGTGGAATTGTTCAAAATACATATCTCCAAATGTCCACAACGTCCTTATAATTAAGCACTATGCACGGGTTGGACTTGAAAGGTATTCTTGTACAAATCGAATTAATGGGTGCTTGATATGTGCTGATATTCTTTCTTTCCTCTTTTATAATAAAATATTTAAATATTGAAATATACCTATATTCTGACAATTTAAGCTTTCGAAATAATTTACAGTAGTTTCACAAAATCGCACCTAATATAATTAATAAAGCATGAGTTCGAATTTTTCCAAATTTTTATCTTCCCTCCCAATTTATTTGCAGTGGTCCCACCATCTGTTTAGATGGATTGCAGGGAATATAAATGGATTTTGCTGAAAAGTGCATAAAAAAGCATTAATAAGTAACTAAACTAGGGAAATTGTGTGGTTTCTATTGTTTAGACTGCTCTTATTTGTGTAATTCTTTGGTTTATAAGTTGAATAGTTGAAATTTGAGTACATTTAACATGGAGACAAGTACAATAGAAGTGTCATAACTTTCGTACGTGAGTGTCATATCTTTTTCTTGTTTTTATGCTCATTTAAATGTCACAAATTTGAAAAATTGATAATTTAAGTGCCATCAATGATTTTCCTTGCCAGAAAATTTGACATGGATGCAAATTGTTACTACCAAAGTTAATATGGACAATTTTTGTATTTTTTTTTTTTGCTTACTTAAGTGATACAAATTTAAAAAAACAATAACTTAAATGCTATTGACAATTTGCCTCATCGGGATATCCACCATCGGCCTTGGTTAGATCTAGCGAGGGCATTTGCGCTCTCACTTTTGGCCAATAAGGCTGCCTTGGCCTTGAGCAAAGGCCATCGTGGCCTCATTGTGAAGGCCCTCACTTGCAGCTTTGCAGCCTTACTGGCTAAGGGCGGGGCCTTTGTGGCCGACGCATAGAAAAAATGACAAAGCAAAAAATGGAAATAAAAAAAAAACTAAAAAAGTCCAAAAAAAAAGTAGAAAAATGTAAAAATCCTACACCGAAAAGCTACGGCTCTTTTATTGTACCCATCCGTTTTAACGTTTCTCCCTCCAATGTCCGCAAGTACTATAGGGACGCTACTAAAACATGTACGAATCAAAATAATGAACCTTGACTTTTTCTAATTTTACTGTTTTCACGCTGCTGATATGCTGCCAAAAAAAGATCTCGCGGTTCCCTTGACAGTTACTCCTTCAAACCGCCACAAGGACTAGCAGGGAACCACGTATCAGCTCATCCAAGGTTTATCAGGTGAGACGGCGATCTCCAAAATTTAGTGGTCCCCACGAACTTGATTGAGGTAGTTGTAACCTGACAGCCACACCCGTCAAAATGTTGGCCCTCCTTTTTCTGATTGCTCTTTATAATTACTTTTATAAATGAAACGAAGATGAGATGAGATCAAGGTGTAAGTGGAGTTATCAAGAACCACCCATTCGAACTTTATAATAACTCCTTTTTTCGATTTTTTTTTAATGTGCTTACACCTTTTGAAACCTTAGGATTATTCGTTGAACTTTACTCTTTAAGTTACCTGTTCAAAGTTATCTATGGTCACTTTTGTGATCAAATCAACATTGTGAAAGCAATATGACCAATTCATCTATGATTATTATTGCCACCTAATTTATAACCGATGCATCATTAAAAATGGAAAATCGAGATTAGGATTTCAGATCGCAACAAAATTCGTTTCTCAATAAATAAATAAAAAATCATTTTTCGATTCTTTCTTTTACCTTGTTATTTTTAAATGATTTCCTATTCATTTCCAATGAAAATCCAAATAGTCAAACGGCTGACTTTTAAGTTAACTTTTCGGTCAACCCTTTAATCAAAAGTCAACTTTAAGTCAAAAATTACACCTTTGCACAAAAAGATCTTCATAGTTTAATTTCACTATAACCAAGTTAATTTTCAAAATTTCAAAGATTTAACCCAAAATCAACTTTTTAGCAAAATTCAACTAAATGATTGATTTTTTTTTATCAAATCTTAAACAAAAAAATTTTGAAAAAAATAAAAAACCTACAAAACATTTTTTTTTTGTTTCAATTTGATTTTATCGTTGAAAATTTGTGATAATCGATTAAGAACCTTATTTTTTTGAATTTTTTAGTTTTAGATTCGAAATCGACTCAAAATAAAAGTACTTTTATTTTAGTCATAATTAGGCTTAGTTCCTTTTATGACATTTGATCTAGAAACCATTTCTCATTCACTCGTTCATTCAGTTTTGAGAACAGTTGTGTTGAAATGAGAATTGCCATTTGTAGCCCTGATTAGGGAGTCCGAATCAATTCTTCATGATTTGCAAATAGACACTTTCATTCCATTAATGTTCTTGAAATGAGTTCGAATTTGAGATCCATTTTAAGAGATTCACTTGGGAACTTTTCAATTGAAGGAATTCAACCTTCTAGGATATATGAAAACCAACCTAATGAGCATCAATTAAAGAAATTTAAGTTCACCCATTTGAAATTAAGGTTTAGTTTCCCAAATGGTTCAATTTCACTATTAAACCTCAATTCATTTTTGGAAAAAAAATTGTGACATGCATTCGAAGTCAATTTGGATATAATAGGTTATCCTTAGCATGAGTAATTAGTCAAATAGTTGTCTTACGGTATTAATTGAATTCGATTTCGATTAATTTATAATTACAATTGAGAAATTATGTGAAATTGTTGGATTTGGCCTATGAAATCCAATTATGTGTACCGTGGTGTAGGTCTACTATTTTTTTAGTTAATCAAGCAATTAGGCCAATTGAAAATTATCGATTGCGATTATATGATTTAATTGGCCTAATCTCTTTAGAATTGTATAGTTTTTCCTTAAATTGAGTAAGTTTTCCTTTCAATTTGGTCCTTGAGGGACGAAATTGCATAAAATTTAGCCCCCCAAGGATTGGCTAGCTAGAACCGTCCAAGAACTGACCTAATTGGCTTGAACTAGTCCGACTAGTTTGACTAGCCACCAATAGAAAAGGCCAAATTGGCCTTCTATCAGGTGGCTCTTGATCGCCGGCAACTACCCCCACCTCCTCATTGCATGTATTTCATCCTTTTTTTTTTTTGGTCGGAAAGGTAAATATTATTTAAGTATTCGCAAAATTACATCCCAAAGCTATTGCATCAGCAACGACAATATCATGTAACAGAGAAGGGGTAAAAATATTCCAGTTACGGGCTAGGTCAGATCTTCCATGGGCCTTTGTGGCCCAATCAGCTACTCCATTGGCCTCCCTTCAACAAAATTTCAATCGCAAGCTAGGGTAAATAGGAAGCAGAGCCGCGATCTCATTGAATAGCATTCGTTCTTCCCATGGTAGCTTCATCTGTCCATTGACAATATCGATCAAGATCTTGCAGTCAGACTCAATCACTATTTTTGCTGTATGGAGACCTTGGTGCCGTAGGTGATGCAATGTAAAGGTGAGCGCTTGAACTTCCGATTGAAAAGCTAAAGCTGCAGGGAAACGATCTATGTAGATATCAGTAAGTATTCCTTGATGGTTGCGGCTAATACACACCATCGTTCCTTCTTGTTGACCAGGGAAATAAGAGCCATCAATATTGCATTTCAGAGAGTCGCGATCAGGAGGTTTCCATGGAGTTCCTGATTTGCCATCATCAGTACCTATGCTGTGGCGAGGCTGTGCAGAAGAGGACTCGAGTTGATTAGTGCTAAGGCATCTGCTACTGCCCGATTGGGTCTTAAAACTTGCGGCGAAAGATCCACTTGTTGCGCAGACGCCATATTTGCCACAAGAGTTGTGCTATTGTCTCCAAACCAGGTACGAGCCGTTAATCTATTGCCCGTTCTGTGATCCAATCATCTATACGCTGTACTGTAGAAGGTGAAACAAAGATGTTGATCTTAGGGTGCTTCCATACGCCCGTAGTCCAGGGGCAAAAAAAGAACAGATGTTCAATAGTTTCCGAAGTCTGTTGGGTACAGAGACCGCATATACCCTCGATTTTTCAAATTTTGTGAAAATACCCTTGGATTTCATGAAATTACAAAATCCCCCTGATTAGGTCCTAATTGTAATATGACTTTAAACTCTTGATTTTCGTGCATTGATATCATCCGAACAATCGTGTTATGCATTTTGATTAGGACTAATCCTTAGTGAGCTTAATTAGGCCATTCAATCAAGTTTTGACTGTCGGATTGAACTGACTGTCAAGATTTGATCTCAAATCAAGATTATATAAGGTTTTTCTCTTAAATAAAATAGAGGGCATTCATTTTACAATTTTTTAGATTTGAACAGTAGAAGCTCTCTCAAAATTCTCTCTCTTCTTGTGACATCTTGAATTTCTGGTTATGTTTTCAATTTAATGAATCGGGCTTTTCATCGACGCACCTGTTTTCTAAGCTAATTACTCACGAGATAACTAATATATCTGGTGAAGCCGTTAAGGGATTATAACGCAATAGATTTAAGAATTTGATCAGAAATCAACTGCTCGATCGTGCTAATCTGCAAGCATCATTATGGCACAGTTAAAAATTGGCTAGAGATTGGAGACAGGTCAATTCGACTAAGATGTGTGACCAAAGTGTGGGTGATTCCACCTGATTGCAAAATTCTCGTCGATTGGCACTAAATCGATTTTTCTGTCGTTTTGGTACCCTATGTCCGTACTTGAAACCTTGAGATTTTCACAATAACCAAGAGTCGTCAATATATCGAAAATGTACATTGTGGCTCGAAAATAATTGACCATGGGTCTATTGTACTAAAAACTCTTAAAGGCTAACCCGGTAGGTTAGGTCATGCTAAAATCGCGCCAGATAGAAATTAACCGCGAATTTGAACCCAATTTCAGAAATTGAAAGTTCTGTCATGTCACGATTTATTTTAGGACTGTCAACTCATCCTCCGAAGATTTTTCTGCAAACCAAGATTTTGGTGAAAATTCAATATATGGCCGTTTTCAATTAGAAAATTCAGGGGACCATTTTTTATCCCATTTTTTGGATACAAGTTGATTCTATTGGCAAGGAAAAATGTTAATTTGGTCAAGGACACCTTGATTGGATTTATGGGGACTGAATTGAATCCAATTAGAGAGGAATTTGGTTCAATTTAGGGAAAATGGCACCGAATTCGTATGCCATGGTCTCCACCACTTTTGGACCACTTCATTGGCTTGCTAGGGAAGTTTGTGGGCTGCCAAGAAGCCATGGATGATAGCCATGGTTGGTGGGACCTTGCTAAGGGATAAAGAGGATAGAATGGAGGCTTGAGGGACCCTCCAACCTTCTATTGTCCCCTTCATCTTTAGCAGAGCTCCTTTATCCATTTTCAGTGTGTTTTGAGCTTCCAAACTTGTAGAGAAACTAGCCAAGCCCCCTTGCCGTCACAAGCCGCCAGCCGAGTCGCCAGGACTGTTGTGTCACCGTCACGCCCCTGTGTGAGCCCGTCGCACACCGTCTGCTCATTTTGCCTCCAGTTCACTGTCCCGCGAGCCCAGCCCGTGTTTAAGCCTTCCCGAGCCGTCCTTGGTCGCCGTCAAAGCCCCTGGCTAGCCGAAGCAGCCATCGAGCGTCACCATCACCCGTTGCAACCACCACCGCTTGTCCTTGCTGTTTCCAGCTCAACCTGTCGCCCAGTTCACCTTCTTGGCCCAACAACTAAAACCGAAGACCAACGAGGGTCTTTGGGCTTCGAGGCCCATTTTAGGACTCTTCCGAGCCCCGCTTGGCTTCTCCGCCATGAGGTTTGTCGCCCATCTCCACATTGCCATCACCATGGACTCACTATATCGCTAAATCAGTAAGTTTACTCACTAAACTCTACGTAGGGAGTTAATGACACTTAAGGGTTGATTAGTTTAGGCTTAGTATGATTTAGGTGGTTAATTATAATTAATTAGTGATTTAATTATTTGATTTTGCATGTTAGGTGATTAGAATGGCTTAATTAAAGACTAGATAGATCATACTATTAATCTAGATTGGTTCAGGAATTTTCCGGGCCCGTTTTGGTGTTTAATTAAGCATTTTCGGCTTAAGTTTTTATTTTTAGTAATTAATTGCATTTATTTAATTATTTTTTGTATTTATTTGATTATTTATTATTTTTCGAAAATTATATTGGGATAGCCGGTAACCGAAATTTCATACCGATTGCAATGGTGTGCTTGGTTTATTTAATTGAATGCTATTTAGTGTAAATTGAATGGTGATTGTAATTTTGGGTATTTATCCCAAAATTGAGTAATTTCGGTATTTAATCGAGAAAATACCGAGGCGTCGTTTTTAATGCCAAAAATATTTTTAGACACTATATTAAATAGTGGGATTTTGAAAAGAAAGATATAGCATTTTGGCTCAAACCGACTGTGTACGCGAATACGATTATTTTTATCAAGTATTTTTAACACGATGAATTATGCCAAGTGCGTTATTTTAATTGAGGAATTGGTTTACAAATTGCAAGATCCTTAGCTGGGATTAGTTTATCGTGTATCAGCTTGTGTGAGTATCATTATTGAATTGTCAGCTTGTGAGAGCAATATATTATATCCACCTATGTGTGCTTGATATGTCAGCTTGTGAGAGCAGTATACTTTATCAGCTTGTGTGAGTAAGAATCATTTATCAACTTGTGAGAGCAACGATTCGTATATCGGCTTATGCGAGTTACTATCTATCTATATCAGCTTGTGCGAGCTACTATCTATCTATATCAGCTTGTGAGAGCTATTACCGTCTATACTTCAGCTTGTGTGAGCAATGATCGAATCAATTGATTAATAGATGGTAGTGATTGATAGATACTATTGATTGATAGATAGTACGGATCATATCGATGGTGTCGAATTGAGTTAAATGACTAAGTGGATCATTGGATCGATGAATTAAATTAAATCAATTAGTTAAGTATATGAATCGTATTGACTTGTAAGAAGGAATTAAGGCAAGGTAAGTCATCTGTCTTGTGTGTGCATAGACTACCTTTAGGCGTATTTCCTTCCTAGTCAGAGTTTAGGGGGTGAACTTGCTGAGATATTGCCTCACCCCGTCGTGAGCTCAACCTTTTCAGGTCCTTACATGGTGGCTCCTTTAAAGCGTTTTGGCCAGCTTAAGAGGATCATCAAACAGGTCTTTGAGATTTCTCTTCTTGGGGGCCAAGGAACTTGGGTCTATGAGCTTTTGAGGACCATTATCTGAATTGATGCAGGTCTACCTCGGAGGGTGCCCTATCAATTCAGAGCATGGTATCATTGTGGGTGCAATGGACCCAGAGAAGGTCCCCTACAGGATTCTGAGATCCCTGTGTGAGTGTTAGAAATCGCTTTTGGCGATGGTACTATTGACCCTGCTAGTGGTGTAGTGGTGGACCCAAGTTCCTAGGAGAGCTCGGGGTTTTCAACTGGGGACTCGAACACCTAGAGGACTTGCAAACTTTTGTCTGTAGACTAATATTGTAAATAAATTAATCAGCTGTGTATAAAGATGTGTTATGGTTGTGAAATTGTGATCTTGCTTTTCTATCACATTTTTATGATGTCTAGGGATTTATTTATATGTTTCTGCATACACATTAAAATGAATGGGTCGGCGACACATCCTAGGACGTCGCAATTTAAATCAACCATCGAGGGATGGGCACGCGCTGGAAAATTGGGGCATGATACTTCTTCTCTTTCATGCTCTCTCTCTCTCTCTCTCTCTCTCTCTCTCTCTTGCACGTCCATGGATTACTATGTTGTCTGCCACTTGCCGAAGCCCCACCGGCAACGCTCCAATAACAGCAACTCTCTCTAGCCTTCCTCCTCTCCCATCATGGTCGCTCGGCGCCTCAGCGAGCACCCAGCCACCCTATCTAGCACTGGCATCTACGTTGATGTTTATTCTAGCCAGCACCTCAACCTTGATCGATGCTCCAGTGCCCACCTTAGTTGACCGGCCACTGCCTCCTAGAAGAGTTCCGATCCTTTGGTGGTTAGGCCTTGGCCGGACAACCACCATACAAGCTCCAGTGACTCGATCTTCCTCTAATGTTGCAAACTAATATGAACTTGATCAGTTCTTCCTTAATTGCAAATTGACAGTTCGACTGGCAACGATTCAACTTCTGGCGATCCACGAGGTCCATCCAACAATCCTCAAGGTTTGTAAGGTGATTTGGAGTTTTGATTCTCAATCGTTCGTGTTACATTGTTGAAATCGTACAAGGTAATAAATTGAAGTGTGAATCCAATGAAGCAAAATTAAAATAGTCGATTAGGGCTAGGATTCAAACTTAGGATCATATTTCATGCTTAGATCCAAAATGATTTACCAATGTGATGAGATTATGTTAATTGAGGATGAGTTTAAGCATGATTGTTCATGATTTACCTCGTTTTGCAAAAATTGCATGTTGATAAGTGACCATGTCAAGGCTGATTTGAGGTGTTAAACCTCATTATTTGGTCTCGAACTGTTGTAGATGTATGATTTATATTCAACAATTTGATTTGATAGATTATAAACGTCAAATGGAGATTGCTTGATACCTGAATTATGCCTCAAAATTTGGTTTGTGCAATATTTTGCTGTTCCGATTTCTATAGATTTCTATGTTGAGATTTTGGAAATAGTTTCTTCATGAAAGTTGTATGAAAATCTCTTGATTATAGCATAGATAATATAGGTTCAGCTGCAATGAAGCATATCGAGAACCTACGGATAAATCCTCCTCAGATAAAAATTCACAGTTATTTAATGTTGATATAGATGATTGAGACAAAGGTGTAATTTCCTGACATGTAAAAATATCATCATGAAAGATTATGTCTTGATTGATAAAGAAACGCCCTATAGATATGTCTATAACTTTGTAACCCTTTTGCAAAAGGGCATACCCCATAAAGATACATCAAATTGCATGAGGATTCATCTTACTTCGAAAGCTCATATTCATGGCATAGCATAAGCAACCAAAAACTCTTTAAGTGTGCGATCTCTGGTTTCTTCTCGAAAAGCATCTCAAATGGAGTTTGTCCTTCGAGAATTCAAATTGGCCTACGATTAATTAAATAGGTTGCTGTGACCACACAATCACCCCTGAATTCTTCAGGAATAGTTGTCTGGTATTTAAGTGCTCGAGCTACTTTTAAGAGGTGTCAATGCTTGTGCTCTACAATCCCATTTTACTGGGGAGTGTAGGTGCAAGAACTTTTGTGGAGAATCCCATGAGAGAATAGGAAAGAAATGCACTCATTGGTGAAAAATTTGCGCCCATTATCTGTATGAATCCTTTGGACAGATTTATCAAACCAATTTTTAATCAAGCAGAAGAATTTTGACAAGCAGGAAAAAGTTTGACCCTTCAACTGCATAAGGAAAACCCATGTGGCTCCAGTATAATCATCTACCACAGTAAGAAAGAAACATGACCCATCACGATGAGGGGTATGATAGGGACCCTAAATATCCAATGTAATAAGGAAAAAACACTAGCAGCTCAAGATGCACTAATTGGGAAAAATGCTCGTGACTGTTTGGCTAATGGACAAATAAAACACTTGGGATGAGGAAAACAAGCACTATGACCTAATTGTTGATGAGAAATGATAGTTTTATTACTATTGGTAGCATTACAAAAAATGCTATTATTCAATGAGGATAATTCAAAATCATCAGGAATATTACGAAAATATAGTTCTTGTGCCATACTACCCATGCCCATCGTTTTGCCAGTCGAATGGTCTTGAAAGAAGCAATTTTGGGAGTTGAATATGGCACGCCAAGAATTGTCCTCACATATCTTGGAAACAGATATAAGGTTGAATTCCAAACGAGGAATGTAAAGGACATTTTTAAGGACAATATGTGGACTAAGATATACTATGCCAATTTTGGTGACATATACAAAATCCCCATTTGGAAGACGCATTGATACGGAAGAATGAGGTTTGGGTACCGGAAAAATATTGATCATTGCATATTATGTGGTCACTAGCACGTGAATCAATAATCCATGCATCAACTGAAATTGAATTTATCTTGTGAAAAGAAGTGCGTGTTAAACTTGCAATCTTATCAGTAGTCCCCAATTGACTCGAGCTCTCATAATATTTTGATTTGATCCTGCATAATTGTTCGAGATGCCCCCCTTTCTTTCACTACTGAAACCTAATAAGCATAATATTCTTTGTCCCTTTTTTCTTTATCATTTGGTTTCCCTTACAATTTCCAACATATTTTGACAGTATGGTGTGGACATTTACAATATTCACAAATTTACCCTTTTTTGAATTTTGTCCACTCCTTTTTGATGATGTGGCACCATGTGAACCATTTGATGCTTCATAAATAGGAGTTGATGTGGCTTGATGTGGGCCACTTGATTTGATTAGTTGGGATGACCAACGTTGGTCGTCGGATCCCTCCACTTGATATAGGCCATTGATCTGAATCCCCCTAGGGTTTCCATCATCAGCTACTCGAGTGACGGACATAGCTCGAGGGGTTCCGTGAAGGGCGAGGAGCTGTTGTTAGGTTTGCCTTATCGAGTTGCTATTGGGTCCGAGAAGTTTGTCTCACTGGAACGGCGAGCACAATGCCATCACCTACCTGAACGTACTCTGCCATGGCTAAGCACTGGCTTTCTTCTTGGACAACCAACTGCTATATTCAACCGAGAGGCGGCATAAGCTCCATGGTGAGAATCTGCGACCTAAAAGGTGAGTAACTCTCATTCAAAATGAACAGATATCTAGTGACTTTCTCTCTCTCTTTCATCTCGCGATACTATTTAAGTGTGGATTTAGGCCCTTCGAGTTGTTCCTCGACCGCCTCAAGTTCGTTCCACAAGGCCGAGAGTCGATTAAAGCAAGCGTAACCAAAAGGTTCTCTTGCTTGAAGTCCGACAAGGCTTGAGTCAGTGTGAAGAGCTTGGCGCGTCGAGTTTGCCATACATCTCTTGAATGTTGTCCCACATAACCTTTGATTCCTTGGTTGGTGGAAGACCAACGGCGATCTCAACACTTAGACAATTGCCAATCCACATTTACACAAGCTGGTTGCATCGACGCCAATGTCATTCGAGACGTTCATCGATCGGAAAGGCTATAATCCCGTCAAGGAAACCGTCTTTCTCCTTAGTCACCAAAGCTCGCAGGAAATCTTGATCCCACGCGGTGTAATTGTCTAGTTTGGTGAGCTCTAGGTTGATGATTTTCAATTCAAGGCCATCAGTCGGTGATGTGTACAATGGATCGTCGAGCTCCAGGCGATCGCCTCCAACAAGAAATGGATAGGGCGCAAATCTGGGTGGAATCCCAGGTAGGGATTTGTCCCAAGACCTTGAAGATTCGGGTCTAGTCTTTGAGCCAAAAATGTCCAGCCTGCTACACTTGGGGCAAATGGAGTCGGCCCACCTCCATTAGGCCCGCCTCCAAGTGGACTATATTGAGCCCAAGATTTACTCGGCCTAGCTACCCATTGACTTGAAAAGGGAAACTAGTGGGCCTATGGCCAATGAATCGGATCGGAGTACTGATCAGTAGCGAGAGCTAAGGAGACTAGATACTGCGCAATGGACAATTCTTCTATGTTAGGATCATTCTGTCGAGAGATCTAATTTTGTGGTGAGTTTTCACCAGAACTTGTCTGTTGTTTTATGTTTTCTTGCATGGTATCATGAGGTATGGATTCCTACCAAAGCGCTGAATTTGTTTTGCAAATAAGAAGCTACAACAACAAATTAGAAACTAAAGATGGAGGCAATCCCAAAAATTCTTTTGGGGGAGCTAGGTCAAGAAAGAAAGCTCTAATACCATGACAAAAAATGAGAAAGAATTGGAGGAATTTTTCATATTATGTATTACTATGCTTGCACATGTATTACTTGCCTATTAATAATACAAGAAAAGAATGCGATAGGAAAGAATATACAAAATATGTCATTTCCTATACTACTGTCCTAATATCCAATATAATCAATTAATCCGTATTTAGATAATATTAATCAAATCAAATCGTATTTCCAACATTTTCAACATCAATGATTAACACCTACTCATGAGAGGGATATCTTTGTGAAGGTATACTCTCTCCTGTTGATCTCCTCCCTTGAGGTGTAATAAGTTGTTCTTGATCAATAGGTTGTTCTTGCTAACGGGATGTTCTTGATTAACTATCTCGCTTGTCTCGACTTCTCTATATAGAGTCAACGACTTTATGATTTATATGATTTCCTTGCACTTATTGCTCATAACTTCCACCTAACATGACAAGAGGGTTTGGGCTAAAGTAATAAAGTGTTGCTTTACAATTTTGACCTACTTGGCTTATCGATGTCTTCAATGGTTTGATATGCAAAGAAAACCACATATTGACTTCTAATGATTTTCTTGCAGTTGGATCCCATGACTTGTAGCTAAACTATTTATGTCCATAACCTAAGAAAATACATTGCTTAGACTTGTTATTAAGTTGGACCTCTTATCTCTTGAAACATGATGAATGCCCCCACAATCGGACAATTCTAGATGTTTGTATGAATTTCTCACTCCAAAATTTCTGCAGAACATCCCCCTTAAGATAAACAAATGTCGGAAGGTTTATCAAGTTTAATAATGTTGTCATTGCTTCACCCCAAAATGACTTAAACAACCTTACATGAGAGAGCATACACTAAATCTGATCATTAATCATCCAATTCATTCTCCCCACTAGTCCATTATGTTGTAGTGTTTATGGAATAGTTTTCTCAAGCTTGATATCATGATCTCTTCAATATCATTCAAACGAACTTCTATATTCACCACCATTGTTAGCTCAAACATGTTTCAACTTCTTTGTGGCTTCTTGTTCTATGTTGACATAAAAATATTTGAAAGCTTTAAGCACCTAGTCTTCATATTACAAAGCAACAACAGGAACTTTTATGAAGAAGTCATCAATAAATGTTACATAATGTACCACCAAGTGTTCTAGCATCCATGAAACAAACATTGATGTGAATTAAATCAAGTAAATTTGATTTTGTGTGCGGAGAGGAACGATGAAATCAAGATATTCGTTGCTTACCTCTTAGCTGGCGAGTATGTTCTTTTTTTTTTTTTTTTTTTTCTATTTCAATGGTGGAAGATTTTGTTTAGCAAGAGTTTCAAGTTCCTTCTTACTGAGATGACCATGTCTCAAATGGCATAGGTCAACTAAGGAGTCATCCATTGTATTTACCTCTTCCCAAATCAACTTAGCTTGTATGGTGTAGAGAGTGCAATTTTTTTTCTCTTGAACACCGCTATTGAATCTTTAGTTTGCCATCATTAAAGGAATTGCAATAACCATCTTCATTGAAAGCACCTGTGGAATCGAATGAAGAACAATGTCTGGAATATGTCTCACATTTTGCAAAAGCAAATTATATCAAGATTGATTTCTAAATGAACATATCCTATGTCGATAATTTTACAAACACCAATGGTTCCTATCTAGTCACATTCAAAATCATCTTTGCAATATGATGTGAAGTAGTCTCGCTGTGAAGTGACATGAAATGAGGTTATGGAATTAACAACCCAACTATGGTCTTGGCATATAAAATTCACACAAGTAACGTCACAAATGAACATAATATCGCCATTTGATGCAATTGCCATTGTATCTTGCTTCTTTTCTAGCTTTCCATCTCCATTTCCATCTTGGAATTTATCTCTATTTTTGAACCTGCATTCTTTGATATAATATCCCATCTTGTCACAATCGTAGCACTCTGTATTCTTACTTAGCCTTGATTTCGATCTTCCTCTTGAGTTGACTTTTTATCATAATTTTAAAATTTTCTTGATTGATTTTTCCATGTTTTCCAATGACAAGGCCCTTCAAGCGAGAAGCATAATTCATGCATCTTCCCATTATTTCTTCATTAAACAAGTTTCTTTAATCATGCTCATCAAAAGCATGCCATAAGGAGCAGAGTCATTTAATGCCAAGACCAATGTATCCCAAGTATCAAAGAGAGCACCGAGCAATAAACATGCCAGCAACTCCCCAACAAGATCAATTTCTAGATTTGTCCATTGATTCACAATATCTTGAAATTCACTCAAATGTCCAGACGTGCTACTACCCTCCTTGCATCTCAGATTTACAAGTCTATTAACAAAATATGCTTGCCTTGTAATTACTTTATTTATGTGTTTCAGCATTTGTTTCTTGAATGACACGATAGTAAACTCAATTATCAATCCATTTTCCAATAAAAATATATTTTTTTATGATTCATCTGCCCCAATTATTTATCTCCTTGTCCTCTTTAGACTTATCCCCATCAATGGGATCATATGAATATGTACAGTACGATCTATCTTCCATCTGAGGCTTCCAAATAAAATAATTTGAGGCACTTAACTTAAACATAGTACTACTAGTTTCCTCCATTAACCTCGCTTTGATACCACTTTGTTGAGGAAAAAGAACAACAAAATTCACTAAGAACCTAAATTTATCCGAGATCAATTTTTTCCCAAAACTCAACCGACCAATACAAAAATAACCCCAGCAGCAACCACCCCCAATGTTCCAGCAATATCAACCACCAAACCAATAGACATAACATTGAAAATTGAAGAGTCAATGGAAGAAACAATAGCCACAAGTTTTATGTGAAAAATTCAATGTGAGAAAAATCACGAAGTCTCTCAAAATTTCTACTAATCATCAAGAATAGCAGAACATGCAATAATTCATTTCTAGTCGCACAATCAGAGGCTCAAAATATAACAATATAATAATATTTCATCATCATAGAGGTGGATTAACAAAGGAGCAAGAAAACTCTACTTACTATCGGAGGACTTGAGAGAGAAATCAAAGAATGATTTCAACGATTAGAACAATTCACCTTGTAGATCTTGATCTCACAATATAGACTAACATTTCAGCTGATTTGGACAAAATTTTACTGTCAAATTTGAATTGCCTCCTCTCCTCTAAACCGTTATCTCTCTCCCTCTTCTTCTTCTTCTTCTTCTTCTTCTTCTTCTTCTTCTGTCCTTTTGTGCAAACGCTCCTTTTTTCTCTCTTCACTGTCATGAACCTTCAATCCCCTTTTGCTTTCCTGTTTTGACTGTTGTTCTGTGTCTAAATAAGGTGCGCCGGGCCCCATGAGGAGGACCCAGCCCATCATAACTTGACGCTGTATCGGCTCAACTCGACCCAATTACACCCCCAACACGGAGGAGACAACGCGGCCACAATTTTGACATGGAAATGAGACACTCTAGTGAGGTGGTAGCAAGGATGAGGCAGTGGCCACTCTAGAGTTTGATATGGACAAGAAGACAACGAGGCCATGGCCCGGCCGCAATGCAGGGCGGTCGTGGCTGCATCAGGGATGCGGATCGGGCAGCCGCGCCATGGAGGGCGGCGAAGAGAAGGTTTTCAATGTGTATTTTTCGAGGTTTTTTAATGGAAGACAACTAGAAGCAAATTTTAGAACATAGTGATTTCTTGGTTTCTCCCCCTGAAATGGGCTTTGCTCTGGACCAAGTGGTGCCAAAATGGTCAACAAAGTGGGCACCATTCCTGGATAAAAGTGACTCACAGTCATCCTCTTTTCTTGGTTTCTCTCTCTCTCTCTCTCTCTCTCTCCAAATGCAGTCTTCAGTGCTTCCCCAAGTTCCCACCACCACCATCTTCAACCTCCTAACGCTAACCCTGTCGCTCCTCCCTCTCCCTTCCCTCCCGCTCTCCCTCTGACACACCTCCTGCGGGGCCGTCCCCGACTCCTACCCCTTCGCCATCAACGACGGCTGCGGCTCCCCGAGCTTCCGCCGCATGCTTTCCTGCAACGACTCCGACCTCTTCTTCGCCACCCCCTCCGGTGCCTACAAGGTCCAGTCCATCGACTACGCCAAGCGCAAGGTCGTCGTCTTCGACCTCGCCATGTCCACCTGCTCCATCCTCCAGCCCCACCACGACTTAGCCCTCACCGACATGCAGGCCGCCCTCATTCCACCCTCCGACAACACCATCTTCGCCGTCCTCAACTACTCCGTCGACTCCCCCGTCGCCAACCACTTCAAGTACCTCTGCTCCCACGAACGTCGACGGCCACACTTGCGACGAGATGTACGGCGCGTGCGCCTCGTTCCGGATCTTCCGGCCGGCGGCCCCACAGTTGACCAACCAGTCGTTGCCGTCGTCGTTGCTGTCGCCGCCGTGCTGCTTCACGAGGTACGCGACGGTGAAGTTCATGAGCATGAACATGCTGGACTGCACGCACTACACGATGGTGATCGACGCCGGGGGGCTGGAGAAGTCGGGGCCGCTGGACTAGACGTACGGGATCGAGCTGACGTATGCCGTGCCGGAGAGCACCGCGTGCGACCGGTGCAAGCGGCAGGGCTGCGCGTGAGGGTTCGACGCGGAGTCGAAGGCGATGCTCTGCCTCTGCTCCCCCACCCTCAACGCTACTGTGGAGTGTCGTAAGTGCAAAAAATGAAAGATATTGTCTTTTTCTTGGTTCTCATTCTTTTTAACATATATATATATATATATATATATATATATATAATATAATATAATATAACCTTTAACAATTTTGTTTTATTTTCATAGTACGGTGTTTTAGTGTTTTAGTATTTCTTTACCTATGCAGCTTTATAAATTTCTTCTCAAGCCATCGTTCCTCACCACACTCACAAGTATCTTAGAGATAAACTTATTGAGAAAAGTTTTGAATTTCTATTATTTATGAGATAGTATAAATTGATGGAGGGAAACCCTTTACATAAGCACTTCTCTGTAGATGTTGTAATATTAATGTGGAAACAATAAGATCTTGTAAATTAAGTCATTGTGAAAATACTAGATAAATAAATAAATAAGGAATAATAAGAACACTAAATATTTATAAGATTCGGTCTAAATATCAATATTTACATATACGAGAGAAGGTCATTCGGTAACAAATAATTTACTATAATCGAAAAATTAGAATTACAATCATTCACATGTTCGAATGTTTTTCATACTTAATTTAAATGTAAATTTAAAATGTTTACAAATAAATAACTTAATTTAGATGTAAACTTATGGCAAAAATCACCGGTCTTCACGTTTATTGCATCGCCTCTTTTCGCATGCGGCACTTCTTGGCTTGTGCGGCTCTTCACTAGGTTTCTCGGCTATTAAGTTCTAACTTGGGATGTTTTTTTTTTTTTTACGAAAATGTTTTTATTTTCCAGCATTTGGTTCATTTAGGAAAATGAGTCAATAGAAAATGTTTTCTAGTTAACGGAAAATGTTTTCCTTCCAAAGCTTAAATTCAGGAAAACGATTTCCCTTTTGAAAAAAAACCGGAAAACGTTTTCCAAATTTTTTTAAGGTCCTTGCTTGATGAAAATTTATTATTAAAAAGAATTTCTAATTAAAAATTTTGAATTTGTTGTTATTATATCTTTTCTTTTCTTTCTTCTTTCTTTCTTTTATTTTTTTTATTTTCTCTTTTCTTTTTGCGTGTGAACATAAACCCTAACTCCTCCTCCCCTCTCTCCTTCTCCTTCACCCCCTCCTTTTCATCACCGCCGCCTCTTCCAACCCTAGCCCCTCCTGCACTCCCGTTGGCTTCGCTCCCTCCTCTTTCTCTTTGTCGGTGTCTTCTACACCTTTAGTCATTTTTCAAATGCAACCCAAACACCATAAAATATTTCCAATCACGTATCACCAAACAAAGAAAAACTAGCCGTTTTCCTGGAAAATGGTTTCCTGGAAAACATTTTCCAAAAACGTTACATTTTCCGTGAAACAAACACACCCTTAATTTAGAACTTGGCAATGTATGCTTGGACTTCGGTTCTGATACTCTCTCCCTGGGCGGGAGAACCATGCGACAACCATGCACACCTCCTTGACCTCGACCTCGTCCTTTGTGAAGAAGATGAAGGAGTGGCGCTCCCGCTTCAATAAGAACAACAAGAGGTTGAAGAAGGACGAGCAGGCCCCTGCCGCTCCTTGCCAGCCATTCGCGAGGAGGACCAAGAAGACGACGCTGCTGAAGGAGATGGGCGTGAAGGGCGTGAGGGGCCTCGGCAGCAACAGAGGAGTCGTTGCGGTGGTGAATGACAACCAGAAGCCATTGAGGGAGAGAGTATCAGAACCGAAGTCCAAGCATACATTGCCAAAAGCTCAAGATGGCGATGATGTTTTGCCGACGGGAAAACCCTATCAAGGGATGGAGAGTGATGACAAGGTGTTGGAAGCATCTGATCAAAGTCCCAATTTGGAAGACATCGATGGGGTTATGAGCAATAAGGACAAAGGGGCAGGTGCTGATGGCATGCTGGTGGAGAAGGAGTTTGTGTGGGCGACCAAGTACAGGCCTAAGGCCTTGAAAGACTTCATTTGCAATAGGGACATGGCTCTCTCTCTTCAGGCCCCGGTAAGATGTCTTCTACACAATCAAAATTACTCGAGATATATAAAACTAATTTAGAAAAATGATTTTACAAATAACTTGATATACTTCTATCCAGCGTCATGCAATTAGGTAAATTAATTTCAGGCATAAATGTTTTTAAAGTCCTAAAACTTTTAAAAAGTACAATGAAATCCTAAAAATTTCAAATTGGTGCAATCAAATCTTTCATGAACTCCGATCAACTTGACAAATAAAAAACACTAACAAGTTTTAGGATTTAATTGGACAAACTTGACATGTTTCAAGATTTAATTGCATCAATTTAATAAGTTTTAGGATTTAATTGTACTTTGTGATAAGTTTTTAGGACCTAATTGTATTTTTTGGAAGTCTTAGAACTCAATTGCACTTTCATGACAAATTTTAGAACTTTCAGTATATTTATCCTTTAATTTATTAATCAATCAAATATATTTGAGGTTAATTATATTTTTTTGGAAAAGATAGCAATTTCAACAAAAAATGAAGATAACCATAAGTGAGTTTGGAATTAGGAATTCAAAGTGTGAGTCATAAGGGAATATCTTAGGTAAGAGTCGTGCGGTGGACTTGATATAATAAGTCAATCATATTCTAATAATGTGATTATAGCAAAGTATGCTTTGTATTTTAAATTATTCTAATTCTAATTGATGTTGTGCAATAATAGTGATATTTCTCAAAGTGATGGATGGAGATTATAATGCTCCGAGTCCAAGGATATTTAACTAACCAATGGAAAATACCGTCAAATAGAAATGCTGTCTCTATCTAACTCAAATGCTTCTTACATTTTTTCGACATGATTTTCTCTTTGATAAGTACTTAATTTTTTTCAAGCGAGAATAGGAGGAGAAAATAAATATAAAAAAAATTATTTGTCTTTTTGCAGATAAAAGATGGAGATTGTGGACCTTACCAAAAAAAAAAAAAAAAAAAGATGGAGCTTGTGGCCATTTCATATTTGAAGGCCCACCCGGAGTGGGGAAGAGAACAATGATTTGGGCATTGCTTCGAGAAGTCTTTGGTGCTGAGAAAGTACAGGTGCATAATTTAATTTTAACTACAGAATACCAAACTTTACCAGCCAATTCTACATTTATTATTATCAATATTTGTGATCTTGCAATTTTCGTAGTTCATCTCTTTCTTTATTTGTGTTCTCATTAAGCCTTTTTGATCCATGTCATGAAGTGCATGAACGTGACAAGTTTAATAAATCTAATATTATCTTTGAGATTAAGTGGAATCAGAGTAAATTTGATATATTTAGTTCACAAATCATGACAGAGCACTTATCAAAGCTTGCTTATGCCTCTTCATTTGCAGGCTAGCGAGGTGCTCAAGGTTTTTGACTTGAAGGTAAGAGAGTTAGAATTACGTCGATTTATTTTCAATGCCGACTTTTGTTTGCTTTATCCATTCTTTCTCGTCAATTCTACTATATTAGAAAAAGAGCACATGTTGTCACCTCCAAAGAAAGATAGATGGAAACTATGGTTTTAAAATGAGTAAGAGATATGATAACCTATGAAACTTCGGTTCATTTTGGGAAATATGAGCTTATATGGTTGCGAAACTGGAACAGAAGAGGAACTAATACTGAAAAGTTATCTTCTTTATTTTTATTTTTATTTTTTATTTTGAAGTGGGGAGATTCATGAAATACCCAATAAATTTTTTGATTAGGTAATTCATCGAAAAGTATATATGTTACTGTTTATATTAGACATAGACATGGCCTTTATTAATATCCCTTTCCATTTTTTTAATGAAAAAGGTGGGTTATTTCTTTTTAGTTATATTGTCTAATATTATCTTCCCTGAATACCTCTACCAAAGTTAACGGACTTATACTTTCAAGTGAGAATAAATACAAAAACAAATATTCTAGTTAGGAAGTTATATGAAACTCTCTTATTTTTAAGGAGATTTTTCAGATTGGTTCATCTAAAATTATTCTTTCAAAGTGGATTTTTAGTTGCTCATGATCGAGAACTGATGCGTAACTTCAAGATTTTTGGCAAAATCAAATATATCGGATTCACTTCTTATGTCTCATTGACTTTTCGAATACGTCACACTTTTTTTCACAAGAAATTTGGGCATATTTGCTATTATAACAAGACGTGGAATAACTTGTTCTGAAAAAAAAATAAAAAAGGTAATCGTGATGAAATGACACGTGCAAATATAGATATAACCAATTTTGTAAGTAGAACATTACCTGAGCTAAAGTAGTAATAGAAGTTGGTCATGCCACATGCACAAATAACATGTGCGCTAGACCTTATCGTAGGCTAGGCAATCTATCCAAGCCTGCTGATCAAAGCATAATTTAACCGTGCTTCAGCATGCGTATATCATTTTAAACCCGCGCCGCTACTTAGGCCCAATTAGCCCGCCTATATCCGGTCATTCTACAAAGAAAAATTATTAAAATTTTAATTGTAAGTCATATATAGCTTGGCTATCGATCAAGTCTAATGCGTATAGCTTCTCGGAATAGAGATAATAATAATAGTAAGTGGGTTCCTATTTCTGGGGCATCCAGTTCGATTTTCCTCCTTAAAGTATTCTTAATTTGCTATTTTCGATACATTGAATTTGAAGACAAGATGAAAATTAAATATTTTCGGAAAAGAAAAAAAAAACAAATGTGCATAAAACTAACACCAGTTAAAGTACTTCCCTTTATTTTCTTCGTCTTCCTTTCATTTCAATGTTACGCAGTTTAAGAAACCAATAAGCAACTCCGGCTTCCCCATGACGAGAGTCTTAGATTACATACAAATTGCGCTCTATATCTCATTTGTATTTTATAAATAACTAAACTAAATTCAGATCAAACATAACTCTGATTTCAAAACTAACTCAGCTCGGTACATTGAGCAAATAAAATTGAGTATAGACCATTTAACATGCTACGTCTACACTATATAAAACAAACACAGAAGCTCTTTTTTCACATTCAAACTTTTCTTGAAAATATAATATTGTTTGCCATGCCTATTTTAGGATTAAAGTCAATCGCCTATTGTATTATAATAGATACAACAGTAATTTAGTTGTAATCCCATAGCGTTAAACTATTCATCATTCTATATATAAGCGTAAAATGCTATATCTTACGTCAAAGTGATTTTTCAAATATCTAAAATTCTTTTTTTATTTTTTTAATATACGCACACTTGTTTTCTTGCCAGTACAAGAAAAAGAGCGATTTCGTTGGTTTTGCTGAAAAGTGCATAAAAAAGCATTAATAAGTAACTAAACTAGGGAAATTGTGTGGTTTCTATTGTTTAGACTGCTCTTCTTTGGTTTATAAGTTGAATAGGTGAAATTTGAGTACATTTAACATGGAGACAAGTACAATAGAAGTGTCATAACTTTCGTATGTGAGTGTCATATCTTTTTTCTTGTTTTTATGCTCATTTAAATGTCACAAATTTGAAAAATTGATAATTTAAGTGCCATCAATGATTTTCCTTGCCAGAAAATTTGACATGGATGCAAATTGTTACTACCAATGTTAATATGGACAATTTTTGTAATTTTTTTTTTTTTTTGCTTACTTAAGTGATACAAATTTAAAAAATCAATAACTTAAATGCTATTGACAATTTGCCCCATCAGGATATCCACAATCGGCCTTGGTTAGATCTAGCGAGGGCATTTGCGCTCTCACTTTTGGCCAATAAGGCTGCCTTGGCCTTGAGCAAAGGCCATCGTGGCCTCATTGTGAAAGCCCTCACTTGCAGATTTGCAGCCTCACTGGCTAAGGGCGAGGCCTTTGTGGCCGACGCATAGAAAAAATGACAAAGAAAAAAATGGAAATAAAAAAAACTAAAAAAGTCCAAAAAAAAGAGTAGAAAAATGTAAAAATCCTACACCGAAAAGCTACGGCTCTTTTATTGTACCCATCCGTTTTAACGTTTCTCCCTCCAATGTCCACAAGTACTATAGGGACGCTGCTAAAACATGTACGAATCAAATTAATGAACCTTGACTTTTTCTAATTTTACTGTTTTCACGCTGCTGATATGCTGCCAAAAAAAGATCTTGTGGTTCCCCTGACAGTTACTCCTTCAAACCGCCACAAGGACTAGCAGGGAACCACGTATCTGTTCATCCAAGGTTCATCAGGTGAGACGGCGATCTCCAAAATTTATTGGTCCCCACGAACTTGATTGAGGTAGTTGTAACTCGGACCACACCCGTCAAAATGTTGGCCCTCCTTTTTCCGATTGCTCTTTATAATTACTTTTATAAATGAAATGAAGATGAGATGAGATCAAGGTGTAAGTGGAGTTATCAAGAACCACCCATTCGAACTTTATAATAACTCCTTTTTTTCGAATTTTTTTAATGTGCTTACACCTTTTGAAAAACCTCAGGATCATTCGTTGACCTTTACTCTTTAAGTTACCTGTTCAAAGTTATCTATTGTCACTTTTGTGATCAAATCAACATTGTGAAAGCAATATGACCAATTCATCTATGATTATTATTGCCACCTAATTTATAACCGATGCATCATTAAAAATGGAAAATCAAGATTAGGATTTCAGATCGCAACAAAATTCATTTCTCAATAAATAAATAAAAAATCATTTTTTGATTCTTTCTTTTACCTTGTTATTTTTAAATGATTTCCTATTCATTTCCAATGAAAATCCAAACGGCTGACTTTTAAGTTAACTTTTCGGTCAACCCTTTAATCAAAAGTCAACTTTAGGTCAAAAATTAGACCTTTGCACAAAAAGATCTTCATAGTTTAATTTCACTATAACCAAGTTAATTTTCAAAATTTCAAAGATTTAACCCAAAATCAAATTTTTAGCAAAATTCAACTAAATGATTGATTTTTTTTTATCAAATCTTAAACAAAAAAATTTTGAAAAAAATAAAAAACCTACAAAAAAAATTTTTGTTTCAAAATACATATCTCCAAATGTCCACAACGTCCTTATAATTAAGCACTATGCACGAGTTGGACTTGAAAGGTATTCTTGTACGAATCGAATTAATGGGTGCTTGATGTTTGCTGATATTCTTTCTTTCCTCTTTTATAATAAAATATTTAAATATTGAAATATACCTATATTCGACAATTTAAGCTTTCGAAATAATTTACAGTAGTTTCACAAAATCGCACCTAATATCAATAATAAAGCATGAGTTCGAACTTTTCCAAATTTTTATCTTCCCTCCCAATTTATTAGCAGTGGTCCCACCATCTGTTTAGATGGATTGCGGGAAATATAAAATGGATTTTGCTGAAAAGTGCATAAAAAAGCATTAATAAGTAACTAAACTAGGGAAATTGTGTGGTTTCTATTGTTTAGACTGCTCTTATTTGTGTAATTCTTTGGTTTACAAGTTGAATAGTTGAAATTTGAGTACATTTAACATGGAGACAAGTACAATAGAAGTGTCATAACTTTCGTACGTGAGTGTCATATCTTTTTCTTGTTTTTATGCTCATTTAAATGTCACAAATTTGATAATTTGATAATTTAAGTGCCATCAATGATTTTCCTTGCCAGAAAATTTGACATGGATGCAAATTGTCACTACCAATGTTAATATGGACAATTTTTGTAATTTTTTTTTTTTTTGCTTACTTAAGTGACACAAATTTAAAAAATCAATAACTTAAATGCTATTGACAATTTGCCTCATTAGGATATCCACCATCGACCTTGCTTAGATCTAGCGAAGGCATTTGCGCTCTCACTTTTGGCCAATAAGGCTGCCTTGGCCTTGAGCAAAGGCCATCGTGGCCTCATTGTGAAGGCCCTCACTTGCAGCTTTGCAGCCTCACTGGTAGGGGTGAGCATGGTTCGGGTTGGTTCGGGCTGGTTCGGGCCACCCCTTAACCCTAGGACCAACCCGTACAGTGTCGGTCCTTAATTTTTAGGAATGAGGACCGACCCTATTGAGCTCCTGGGACCGAGGACCGAACCAACCCAATGGGATCGGTCCGGTTCGGGATCAACCCAAGACCGATTGATAATTTCTTTTTTTGTCTTATTTTTTATACTTCCTAAAAAAGCAAATCTACAAATTCAAATTACACATCCATCGACAATGCGGCATTGTGCAACTAAACTATAAATAAAAATACATATTTAGCAAATTTAAGATAACCACTTATCGAGATATGGGACAAGATGAAAAATTCTTGTAATCATTTATCTTTAATATTCTTAACACCATATGCAATAGTGTTTTCCGCATTTGATCATGTAAAATCCACTCAACCAAAAAATGAGCTTCACACCACTTGACTAGCAAATCACCATAGCAACCGCACTACTTTACTTTTCAAAAACTTATACAATTTGACACAAATTGAAAAGCAAAGTGCAACTGAAATTCATTAGTAAAATACAATTAAACCATAAAAAGTTCAAAATACTTAATATAAACCATGAATATATAACTTCACATCTTGTTAATTCACTTGAACTTCTAAAAACCTAAAAACAAAACAAACGACACATAATTAATACTCAACAAAATTTTTAAATTGAAATTACTATTAGTGCTATTGATAGAACATCTTAATATAATATAATATAACAAACATTTTACTTAGGTTTGAATATATAAAAGAATTATAAATAATATAATATAATATAATATATAATATAATATACGGGGTTGGTCCAGGGTTGGACCGACCCAAAACTCTTAAAACCGATGACCAACCCGCACAGTGTTGGTCCTAGAATTTCAAGACCAAAGACCGACCCAGTCCCCTTGGGAACCGGACTAGGATCGGCAGGGTTGGGCTAGTCCAGGGTCGGTCTAGGGTCGACCCTAGACTGCTGCTCACCCCTACTCACTGGCTAAGGGCGAGGCCTTTGTGGCCGACGCATAGAAAAAATGACAAAGCAAAAAATGGAAATAAAAATAAAAACTAAAAAAGTACAAAAAAAAAGGAAAAATGTAAAAATCCTACACCGAAAAGCTACGGCTCTTTTATTGTACCCATCCGTTTTAACGTTTCTCCCTCCAATGTCCGCAAGTACTATAGGGATTTGCTAAAACATGTACGAATCAAATTAATGAACCTTGACTTTTTCTAATTTTACTTGTTTTCACGCCGATATCTTTGCCAAAAAGATCTTGTCGTTCCCACGGAGTTACTCCTTCAAACCGCCACAAGGACTAGCAGGGAATTACGTATCTGCTCATCCAAGGTTTATCGGGTGAGACGGCGATCTCCAAAATTTATTGGTCCCCACGAACTTGATTGAGGTAGTTGTAACTCGTGACCACACTCGTCAAAATGTTGGCCCTCCTTTTTCCGATTGCTCTTTATAATTACTTTTATAAATGAAACGAAGATGAGATGAGATCAAGGTGTAAGTGGAGTTATCAAGAACCACCCATTCGAACTTTATAATAACTCCTTTTTTTCGATTTTTTTTAATGTGCTTACACCTTTTGAAAAACCTTAGGATCATTCGTTGAACTTTACTCTTTAAGTTACCTGTTCAAAGTTATCTATGGTCACTTTTGTGATCAAATCAACATTGTGAAAGCAATATGACCAATTCATCTATGATTATTATTGCCACCTAATTTATAACCGACGCATCATTAAAAAAGAAAAATCAAGATTAGGATTTTAGATCGCAACAAAATTCATTTCTCAATAAATAAATAAAAAATCATTTTTCGATTCTTTCTTTTACCTTGTTATTTTTAAATGATTTCCTATTCATTTCCAATGAAAATCCAAATAGTCAAACGGCTGACTTTTAAGTTAACTTTTCGGTCAACCCTTTAATCAAAAGTCAACTTTAGGTCAAAAATTAGACCTTTGCACAAAAAGATCTTCATATTTAATTTCACTATAACCAAGTTAATTTTCAAAATTTCAAAGATGTAACCCAAAATCAATTTTTTAGCAAAATTCAACTAAATGATTGATTTTTTTATTTATTTATCAAATCTTAAACAAAAAAATTTTGAAAAAAATAAAAAACCTACAAACATTTTTTTTTTTGTTTCAAAACACATATCTCCAAATGTCCACAACGTCCTTATAATTTAGCACTATGCACAGGTTGGACTTGAAAGGTATTCTTGTACGAATCGAATTAATGGGTGCTTGATGTTTGCTGATATTCTTTCTTTCCTCTTTTATAATAAAATATTTAAATATTGAAATATACCTATATTCCAACAATTTAAGCTTTCGAAATAATTTGAGTAGTTTCACAAAATCGCACCTAATATCAATAATAAAGCATGAGTTCGAATTTTTCCAAATTTTTATCTTCCCTTCCAATTTATTAGCAGTGGTCCCACCATCTGTTTAGATGGATTGCGGGAAATATAAAATGGATTTTGCTGAAAAGTGCATAAAAAAACATTAATAAGTAACTAAACTAGGGAAATTGTGTGGTTTCTATTGTTTAGACTGCTCTTATTTGTGTAATTCTTTGGTTTATAAGTTGAATAGTTGAAATTTGAGTACATTTAACATGGAGACAAGTACAATAGAAGTGTCAGAACTTTCGTACGTGAGTGTCATATCTTTTTTCTTGTTTTTATGCTCATTTAAATGTCACAAATTTGATAATTTGATAATTTAAGTGCCATCAATGATTTTCCTTGCCAGAAAATTTGACATGGATGCAAATTGTCACTACCAATGTTAATATGGACAATTTTTGTAATTTTTTTTTTTTTTTGCTTACTTAAGTGACACAAATTTAAAAAATCAATAACTTAAATGCTATTGACAATTTGCCTCATTAGGATATCCACCATCGGCCTTGCTTAGATCTAGCGAGGGCATTTGCGCTCTCACTTTTGGCCAATAAGGCTGCCTTGGCCTTGAGCAAAGGCCATCGTGGCCTCATTGTGAAGGCCCTCACTTGCAGCTTTGCAGCCTCACTGGTAGGGGTGAGCATGGTCCGGGTTGGTTCGGGCCACCCCCTAACCCTAGGACCAACCCGTACAGTGTCGGTCCTTAATTTTTAGGACCGAGGACCGACACTATTGAGCCTAGGACCGAGGACCGAACCAACCCAATGGGTTCGGTCCGATTCCAGGATCAACCCAGGACCGATTGATAATTTTTTTTTCGTCTTATTTTTTATACTTACTAAAAAAGCAAACCTACAAATTTAAATTACACATCCATCGACAATGCGGCATTGTGCAACTAAACTATAAATAAAAATACATATTTAGCAAATTTAAGATAACACAATAATAGAAATTTCGTACCTGCTAACCACTTATCGAGATATGAGACAAGATGAAAAATTCTTGTAATCATTTATCTTTAATATTCTTAACACCATATGCAATAGTGTTTTCCTACATTTGATCATGTAAAATCCACTCAACCAAAAAATGAGCTTCACACCACTTGACTAGCAAATCACCATAGCAATTGCACTACTCTACTTTTCAAAAACTTCTACAATTTGACACAAATTGAAAAGCAAAGTGCAGCTGAAATTCATTAGTAAAATACAATTAAACCATAAAAAGTTTAAAATACTTAATATAAACCATGAATATATAACTTCACATCTTGTTAATTCACTTGAACTTCTAAAAACCTAAAAACAAAATAAACGACACATAATTAATACTCAACAAAATTTTTAAATTGAAATTACTATTAGTGCTATTGATAGAACATCTTAATATAATATAATATAACAAACATTTTACTTAGGTTTGAATATAGGAAAGAATTATAAATAATATAATATAATATAATATAATATAATATAATATAATATAATATAATATATAATATAATATACGAGGGGGTTAGTCGGGGGTTGGACCGACCCAAAACTCTTAAGACCGAGGACGAACCCGCACAGTGTTGGTCCTAGAATTTCAAGACCAAGGACCGACCCAGTCCCTTTGGGAACCGGACCAGGACCAGTAGGGTTGGGCCGGTCCAAGGTCGGTCTAGGGTCGACCCTAGAATGCTGCTCACCCCTACTCACTGGCTAAGGGCGAGACCTTTGTGGCCGACGTATAGAAAAAATGACAAAGCAAAAAATGGAAATAAAAATAAAAACTAAAAAAGTCCAAAAAAAAAAAGGAAAAACGTAAAAATCCTACACCGAAAAGCTACGGCTCTTTTATTGTACCCATCCGTTTTAACGTTTCTCCCTCCAATGTCCGCAAGTACTATAGGGACACTGCTAAAACATGTACGAATCAAATTAATGAACCTTGACTTTTTCTAATTTTACTGTTTTCATGCTGCTGATATGCTGCCAAAAAAAGATCTTGTGGTTCCCCTGACATTTACTCCTTCAAACTACCACAAGGACTAGCAGGGAACCACGTATCTGCTCATCCAAGGTTTATCAGGTGAGACGGCGATCTCCAAAATTTATTGGTCCCCACGAACTTGATTTAGGTAGTTGTAACCCGACAGCCACACCCGTCAAAATGTTGGCCCTCCTTTTTCCGATTGCTCTTTATAATTACTTTTATAAATGAAACGAAGATGAGATGAGATCAAGGTGTAAGTGGAGTTATCAAGAACCACCCATTCGAACTTTATAATAACTCCTTTTTTCGATTTTTTTTAATGTGCTTACACCTTTTGAAAAACCTTAGGATTATTGGTTGAACTTTACTCTTTAAGTTACCTGTTCAAAGTTATCTATGGTTACTTTTGCGATCAAATCAACATTGTGAAAGCAATATGACCAATTCATTTATGATTATTATTGCCACCTAATTTATAACCGACGCATCATTAAAAATGAAAAATCAAGATTAGGATTTTAGATCGCAACAAAATTCATTTCTCAATAAATAAATAAAAAATCATTTTTCGATTCTTTCTTTTACCTTGGTATTTTTAAATGATTTCCTATTCATTTCCAATGAAAATCCAAATAGTCAAACGGCTGACTTTTAAGTTAACTTTTCGGTCAACCCTTTAATCAAAAGTCAACTTTAGGTCAAAAATTAGACCTTTGCACAAAAAGATCTTCATAGTTTCATTTCACTATAACCAAGTTAATTTTCAAAATTTCAAAGATTTAACCCAAAATCAACTTTTTAGCAAAATTCAACTAAATGATTGATTTTTTTTTATCAAATCTTAAACAAAAAAATTTTGAAAAAAATAAAAAACCTACAAAATTTTTTTTTTTTGTTTCAATTTGACTTTATCGTTGAAAATTTGTGATAATCGATTGTGAACCTTATTTTTTGATTTTTTTAGTTTTAGATTCGAAATCGACTTAAAATAAAAGTACTTTTATTTTAGTCATAATTAGGCTTAGTTCCTTTTATGACATTTGATCTATAAACCATTTCACATTCACTTGTTCATTCAGTTTTGAGAATAGTTGTGTTGAAATGAGAATTGCCATTTGTAGCCCGATTAGGGAGTCCGAATCAATTCTTCATGATTTGCAAGTAGACACTTTCATTCCATTGATGTTCTTGAAATAAGTTCGAATCTGAGATCCATTTTAAGAGATTCACTTGGGAACTTTTCAATTGAAGGAATTCAACCTTCTAGGATATATGAAAACCAACCTAATGAGCATCAATTAAAGAAATTTAAGTTCACCCATTTGAAATTAAGGTTTAGTTTCCCAAATGGTTCAATTTCACTATTAAACCTCAATTCATTTTTAGCATAAAAGTTGTGACATGCATTCGAAGTCAATTTGGATATAATAGGTTATCTTTAGCATGAGTAATTAGTCGAATAGTTGTCTTACGGTATTAACTGAATTCGATTTCGATTAATTTATAATTACAATTGAGAAATTATGTGAAATTGTTGGATTTGGCCTATGAAATCCAATTATGTGTACCGTGGTGTAGGTCTACTATTTTTTATGTTAATCAAGCAATTAGGCCAATTGAAAATTATCGATTGCAATTATATGATTTAATTGGCCTAATCTCTTGAGAATTGTATAGTTTTTCCTTAAATTGAGTAAGTTTTCCTTTCAATTTGGTCCTTGAGGGACGAAATTGCATAAAATTAGCCCCCCAAGGATTGGCTAGCTAGAACCGTCCAAGAACTGACCAAATTGGCTTGAACTAGTCCGACTAGTTTGACTAGCCACTAATAGAGAAGGCCAATTTGGCCTTCTATCAGGTGGCTCTTGATCGCCGGCAACTACCACCACCTCCTCATTGCATGTATTTCATCCTCTTTTTTTTTGGTCGGAAAGGTAAATATTATTTAAGTATTCGCAAAATTACATCCCAAAGCTATTGCATCAACAGCGACAATATCCTGTAACAGAGAAGGGGTAAAAATATTCCCGTTGCGAGCTAGGTCAGATCTTCCATGGGCCTTTGCGGCCCAATCAGCTACTCCATTGGCCTCCCTTCGACAAAATTTCAATCTCAAGCTAGGGTAAATAGGAAGTAGAGCCGCGATCTCATTGAATAGCATTCGTTCTTCCCATGGCTGCTTCATCTGTCCATTGACGATATCGATCAAGATCTTGCAGTCAGACTCAATCACTATTTTTGCTGTATGGAGACCTTGGTGACGTAGGTGATGCAACGTAAAGGTGAGCGCTTGAACTTCCGATTGAAAAGCTAAAGCTGCAGGGAAATGATCTGTGTAGATATCAGCAAGTATTCCTTGATGGTTGCGGCTAATACACACCATCGTTCCTTCTTGTTGACCAGGGAAATAAGAGCCATCAATATTGCATTTCAGAGAGTCGCGATCTGGAGGTTTGCATGGAGTTCCTGATTTGCCATCATCAGTACCTATGCTGTGGCGAGGCTGTGCAGAAGAGGACTGGAGTTGATTATGTGCTAAGGCATCGTTCTTGCCCGATTAGGGTCTTGAAACTTGCGGCGGAAGATCCACTTGTTGCGTAGATGCCATATTTGCCACAAGAGTTGCGCTATTGTCCCCAAACCAGGTACGAGCTATTAATCTGTTGCCCGTTCTGTGATCCAATCATCTATACGTTGTACTGTAGAAGGTGAAACAAAGATGTTGATCTTAGGGTGCTTCCATACGCCCGTAGTCCAGGGGCAAAGAAAGAACAAATGTTCAATAGTTTCCGAAGTCCGTTGGGTACAGAGACTGCATATACCCCTCGATTTTTCAAATTTTGTGAAAATACCCTTGGATTTCATGAAATTACAAAATCCCACTGATTAGGTCCTAATTGTAATATGACTTTAAACTCTTGATTTTCTTGCATTGATATCGTCCGAACAATCGTGTTATGCATTTTGATTAGGACTAATCCTTAGTGAGCTTAATTAGGCCATTCAATCAAGTTTTGACTGTCGGATTGAACTGACGATCAAGATTTGATCTTGAATCAAGATTATATAAGGTTTTTCCTTTAAATAAAATAGAGGGCATTCATTTTAAAATTTTTCATATTTGAACAGTAGAAGCTCTCTCAAAATTCTCTCTCTTCTTGTGACATCTTGAACTTCTAGTTCTGTTTTCAATTTAATGAATCGAGCTTTTCATCGACGCACCTGTTTTCTAAGCTAATTACTCACGAGATAACTAATATATCTGGTGAAGCCGTTAAGGGATTATAACGCAATAGATTTAAGAATTTGATTAGAAATCAACTGCTCGATCGTGCTAATCTGCAAGCATCATTATGGCACAGTTAAAAATTGGCCAGAGATTGGAGACAGGTCAATTCGACTAAGATGTGTGACCAAAGTGTGGGTGATTCCACCTAATTACAAAATTCTCGTCGATTGGCATTAAACCGATTTTTCTGTCGTTTTGGTACCCTATGTCTGTACTTGAAACCTCGAGATTTTCACGATAACCAAGAGTCCTCAATATATCGAAAATATACATTGTGGCTCGAAAATAATCAACCATGGGTCTATTGTACTAAAAACTCTTAAAGGCTAACCCGGTAGGTTAGGTCACGCTAAAATAGCGCTAGATAAAAATTAACCGCGAATTTGAACCCAATTTCAGAAATTGAAAGTTCTGTCATGTCATGATTTATTTTAGGATTGTCAACTCATCCTCCGAAGATTTTTTTGTAAACCAAGATTTTTTGTGAAAATTCAATATATGGCCGTTTTCAATCAGAAAATTCAAGGGACCGTTTTTTATCCCGTTTTTTGGATACAACTCATTATTGAATTGTCAGCTTGTGATAGCAATATATTATATCCACCTATGTGCGCTTGATATGTCAGCTTGTGAGAGCAGTATACTTTATCAGCTTGTGTGAGTAAGAATCATTTATCAACTTGTGAGGGCAACGATTCGTATATCAGCTTATGCGAGTTACTATCTATCTATATCAGCTTGTGCGAACTACTATCTATCTATATCAGCTTGTGCGAGCTACTATCTATCTATATCCGCTTGTGAGAGCTATTACCACCTATACTTCAGCTTGTGTGAGCAATGATCGAATCGATTGATTAATAAATGGTAGTGATTGATAGATACTATTGATTGATAGATAGTACCGATCATATCGATGGTGTCGAATTGAGTTAAATGACTAAGTGGATCATTGGATCGATGAATTAAATTAAATTGATTAGTTAAGTATATGAATCGTACTGACTTGTAAGAAAGAATTAAGGCAAGGTAAGTCATCTGTCTTATGTTTGCATAGACTGCCTTTAGACGTATTTCCTTCCTAATCGGAGTTTAGGGGGGTGAACTTGCTGAGACATTGTCTCACCCATCGTGAGCTCAACCTTTTCAAGTCTTTAGATGGTGGCTCCTCCAGAGCGTTTTAGCCAGCCTAAGAGGATAATCAAACAGGTCTTTGAGATTTCTCTTCTTGGGGGCCAAGGAGCTTGGGTCTATGAGCATTTGAGGACCATTATCTGAATTGATGCAAGTCTATCTTGGAGGGTTCAATTCAGAGCATGGTATCATCGTGGGTGCAATGGACCCAGAGAAGGTCCCCTACAGGATTCTGAGATCCCTGTGTTAGTGTTAGAAATCGCTTTTGGCGATGGTACTATTGACCCTGCTAGTGGTGCAGTGCTGGACCCAAGTTCCTAGGAGAGCTCGGGTTTTCAGCTGGGGACTCGAATACCTAGAGGACTTGCAAACTTTTGTCTGTAGACTAATATTGTAAATAAATTAGTCAGCTATGTATAAAGATGTGTTGTGGTTGTGAAATTGTGGTCCTGCTTTTCTATCACATTTTTGTGATGTCTAGGGATTTATTTATACGTTTCTGCATACGCATTAAAATGAATGGGTCGGCGACACATCCTAGGACGTCGCAATTTAAATCAACCACCGAGGGATGGGCACGTGCTCGAAAATCGGGGCATGATACTTCTTCTCTTTCCTGCTCTCTCTCTCTCTCTCTCTCTCTCTTGCCCGTCCACGGATTACTATGTTGTCTGCCACTTGCCGAAGCCCCCACCGGCGACGCTCCAACAACAACAACTCTCTCTAGCCTTCCTCCTCTCCCATCATGGTCGCTCGGTGTCTCAACGAGCACCCAGCCACCCTATCCAGCAATCTTTTCTTGCAACTGCAAAACACTGGCATCTACATCGATGTTTATTCTAGCCAGCACCTCAACCTTGATCAATGCTCCAGTGCCCACCTTAGTTGATCCGACCACTGCCTCCTAGAAGAGTTCCCGATCCTTTGGTGGTTAGGCCTTGGCCGGACAACCACCATACAAGCTCCAATGACTTGATCTTCCTCCAATGTTGCAAACCAATATGAACTTGATCAGTTCTTCCTTGATTGCAAATTGATAGTTCGATTGGAACCGATTCAACTTCTGGCGATCCACGAGGTCCATCCGACAATCCTCAAGGTTTGTAAGGTGATTTGGAGTTTTGATTCTCGATTGTTCATGTTCCATTGTCGAAATCGTACAAGGTAATAAATTGAATTGTGAATCCAATGAAGCAAGATTAAAATAGTCGATTAGGGCTAGGATTCAAACTTAGGATCATATTTCATGCTTAGATCCAAAATGATTTACCAATGTGATGAGATTATGTTAATTATGGATGAGTTTAAGCATGATTGTTCATGATTTACCTCGTTTTGCAAAAATTGCATGTTGATAAGTGACCATGTCAAGGCTGATTTGAGGTGTTAAACCTCATTATTTGGCCTCGAACTGTTGTAGATATATGATTTATATTCAACAATTTGATTTGATAGATTATAAACCCCAAATGGAGATCGCTTGATACCTGAATTACACCTCAAAATTTGGTTTGTGCAATATTTTGCTATTCCGATTTCTATAGATTTCTATGTTGAGATTTTGAAAATAGTTTCTTCATGAAAGTTGTATGAAAATCTCTTGATTATAGCATAGATGATATAGGTTCATCTGCAATGAAAGCATATCGAGAACCTACGGAAAAATCCTACTCGAGATAAAAATTCACAGTTATTTAATGTTGATATAGATGATTGAGACAAAGGTGTAATTTCCTGAAATGTAAAAATATCATCATGAAAGATTATGTCTTGATTGATAAAGAAACGCCCTATAGATATGTCTATAACTTTGTAACCCTTTTGCAAAGGGGGATACCCCATAAAGATACATCAAATTGCACGAGGATTCATCTTACTTCGAAAGCTCATGTTCATGGCATAGCATAAGCAACCAAAAACTCTTTAAGTGTGCGATCTCTGGTTTCTTCTCGAAAAGCATCTCAAATGGAGTTTGTCATTCGAGAATTCAAATTGGCCTACGATTAATTAAATAGGTTGCTGTGACCACACAATCACCCCTGAATTCTTCAGGAATAGTTGTCTGGTATTTAAGTGCTCGAGCTACTTTTAAGAGGTGTCGATGCTTGTGCTCTACAATCCCATTTTGTTGGGGAGTGTAGGTGCAAGAAATTTTGTGGAGAATCCCATGAGAGAATAGGAAAGAAATGCACTCGTTGGTGAAAAATTTGTGCCCATTATCTGTACGAATCCTTTGGACAGATTTATCAAACCAATTTTTAATCAAGCAGAAGAATTTTGACAGGCAGGAAAAAGTTTGACCCTTCAACTGCATAAGGAAAACCCATGTGACTCGAGTATAATCATCTACCACAGTAAGAAAGAAACATGACCCATCACGATGAGGGGTATGATAGGGACCCTAAATATCCAATGTAATAAGGAAAAAACACTAGCAGCTCAAGATGCACTAATTGGGAAAGATGCTCGTGACTGTTTGGCTAATGGACAAATAAAACACTTTTGATGAGGAAAACAGGCACTATGACCTAATCGTTGATGAGAAATGATAGTTTTATTACTATTGGTAGCATTACAAAAAATCCTATTATTCAATGAGGATAATCAAAATCATCAGGAATATTACGAAAATATAGTTCTTGTGCCATACTACCCATGCCCATCGTTTTGCCAGTCGAATGGTCCTGAAAGAAGCAATTTTGGGAGTTGAATATGGCACGCCAAGAATTGTCCTCACATATCTTGGAAACAGATATAAGGTTGAATTCCAAACGAGGAATGTAAAGGACATTTTTAAGGACAATATGTGGACTAAGATATACTATGCCAATTTTGGTGACATATACAAAATCCCCATTTGGAAGACGCATTGATACAGAAGAATGAGGTTTGGGTATCGGAAAAATATTGATCATTGCATATTATGTGGTCACTAGCACCTGAATCAATAATCCATGCATCAACTGAAATTGAATTTATCTTGTGAAAAGAAGTGCGTGTTAAACTTGCAATCTTATCAGTAGTCCCCAATTGACTCGAGCTCTCATATTATTTTGATTTGATCTGCATAATTGTTCGAGATGCCCCCTTTCTTTCACTACTTTGAAACCTAATAAGCATAATATTCTTTGTCCCTTTTTTTCTTTATCATTTGGTTTCCCTTACAATTTCCAACATATTTTGACAGTATGGTGTGGACATTTACAATATTCACAAATTTACCCTTTTTTGAATTTTGTCCACTCCTTTTTGATGATGTGGCACCATGTGAACCATTTGATGCTTCATAAATAGGAGTTGATGTGGCTTGATGTGGGCCACTTGATTTGATTAGTTGGGATGACCAACGTTGGTTGTCGGATCCCTCCACCTGATATGGGCCATTGATCTGAAACCCCCTAGGGTTTCCATCATCAGCTACTTGAGTGACGGACATAGCTCGAGGGGTTCCGTGAAGGGTGAGGAGCTGTTGTTAGGTTTGCCTTATCGAGTTGCTGTTGGGTCCGAGATGCTCCCTTTGTCTCACTGGAACGGCGAGCACAATGCCATCACCTACCTGAACGTACTTTGCCATGGCTAAGCACTGGCTTTCTTCCTGGACAACCAACTAGTATATTCAACCAAGAGGCGGCATAAGCTCCATGGCGAGAATCTACGATCTAAAAGGTGAGTAACTCTCATTCAAAATCAACAGATATCTAGTGACTTTCTCTCTCTCTTTCATCTCACGATACTATTTAAGTGTGGATTTAGGCCCTTCGAGTTGTTCCTCGACCGCCTCAAGTTCGTTCCACAAGGCCGAGAGTCGATTAAAGCAAGCGGTAACCAAAAGGTTCCCTTGCTTGAAGTCCGACAAGGCTTGAGTCAGTGTGAAGAGCTTGGCACGTCGAGTTTGCCATACATCTCTTGAATGTTGTCCCACATAACCTTTGATTCCTTGGTTGGTGGAAGACCAGCGACGATCTCAACACTTAGACAATTGCCTATCCACATGCACACAAGCTGGTTGCATCGACGCCAATGTCATTGGAGACGTTCATCGATCGGAAAGGCTACAATCCCGTCAAGGAAACCGTCTTTCTCCTTAGTCACCAAAGCTCGCAGGAAATCTTGATTCCACGCTGTGTAATTGTCTGGTTTGGTGAGCTCTAGGTTGATGATTTTCAATTCAAGGCCATCGGTCGGTGATGTGTACAATGGATCGTCGAGCTCCAGGCGACCGCCTCTAACAAGAAATGGAGAGGGCGCAAATCTGGGTGGAATCTCGGGTAGGGATCTGTCCCAAGACCCTGAAGATTTGGGTCTAGTCTTCGACCCAAAAATGTCCAGCCTGTTACACTTGGGGCAAATGGAGTCGGCCCACCTCCATTAGGCCCTCCTCCAAGTGGACTATATTGAGCCCAAGATTGACTCGGCCTAGCTACCCATTGACTTGAAAAGGGAAACCAGTGGGCCTATGGCCAATGAATTGGACCGGAGTACTGATCAGTAGCGAGAGCTAAGGAGACTAGATACTGCGCAATGGACAATTCTTCTGTGTTAGGATCATTCTGTCGAGAGATCTAATTTTGTGGTGAGTTTTCACCAAAACTCGTTTGTTGTTTTATGTTTTCTTGCATGGTATCATGAGGTATGGATTCCTACCAAAGCGCTGAATTTGTTTTCCAAATAAGAAGCTACAACAACAAATTAGAAACTAAAGATGGAGGCAATCCCAAAAATTGTTTTGCGGGAGCTAGGTCAAGAAAGAAAGCTCTAATACCATGACAAAAAATGAGAAAGAATTGGAAGAATTTTTCGTATTATGTATTACTATGCTTGCACATGTATTACATGCCTATTAATAATACAAGAAAAGAATACGATAGGAAAGAATATACAAAATATGTCGTTTCCTATACTACTGTCCTAATATCCAATAGAATCAATTAATCTGTATTTAGATAATATTAATCAAATCAAATCGTATTTCCAACATTTTCAACATCAATGATTAACACCTACTCATGAGAGGGATATCTTTGTGAAGGTATACTCTCTCCTGTTGATCTCCTCCCTTGAGGTGTAATAAGTTGTTCTTGATCAATAGGTTGTTCTTGCTAACGAGATGTTCTTGATTAACTATCTCGCTTGTCTCAACTTCTCTATATAGAGTCAACGACTTTATGATTTATATGATTTCCTTGGACTTATTGCTCATAACTTCCACCTAACATGACAAGAGGGTTTGGGCTAAAGTAATAAAGTGTTGCTTTACAATTTTGACCTACTTGGCTTATTGATGTCTTCAATGGTTTAATATGCAAAGAAAACCACATATTGACTTCTAATGATATTCTTGCAGTTGGATCCCATGATGTACGGCGTGTGCGCCTCGTTCCGGATCTTCCGGCCAGCGGCCCCGCAGTTGACCAACTAGTCGTTGCCATCGTCGTCGATGTCGCCGCCGTACTGCTTCACGAGGTACGCGACGGTGAAGTTCATGAGCATGAACATGCTGGACTGCACGCACTACACGACGGTGATCAACGCCAGTGGGTTGGAGAAGTCGGGGCCGCTGGACTGGACATACGGGATCAAGCTGATGTACGCCGTGCCGGAGAGCACCGCGTGCGACCGGTGCAAGCGGCCGGGCGGCGCGTGCGGGTTCGACGCGGAGTCGGAGGTGATGCTCTGCCTCTGCTCCCCCACCCTCAACGCTACTGTGGAGTGTCGTAAGTGCAAAAAACGAAAGATATTGTCTTTTTCTTGGTTCTCTTTCTTTTTTTTTAATATATATAATATAATATAATATAATATAACCTTTAACAAATTTGTTTTTTTTTCATTGGACAGTGTTTTAGTATTTCTTTACCTATGCAGCTTTATAAATTTCTTCTCAAGCCATCGTTCCTCACCACACTCGCAAGTATCTTAGAGATAAACTTATTGAGAAAAGTTTTGAATTTCTATTATTTATGAGATAGTATAAATTGATGGAGGGAAACCCTTTACATAAGCACTTCTCTGTAGATGTTGTAATATTAATGTGGAAATAATAAGATCTTGTAAATTAAGTCATTGTGAAAATACTAGATAAATAAATAAATAAGGAATAATAAGAACACTAAATATTTATAAGATTCAGTCTAAATATCAATATTTACATATATAGAGTAGGTCAGTAACAAATAATTTACTATAATCGAAAAATTAGAATTACAATCATTCACTTGTTCGAATGTTTTTCATACTTAATTTAAATGTAAATTTAAAATGTTTATAAATAAATAACTTAATTTAGATGTAAACTTACGGCAAAAATCACCGGTCTTCGCGTTTATTGCACGGCCTCTTTTCGCATGCAGCACTTCTCGGCTTGTGTGGCTCTTCACTAGGTTTCTCGGCTATTAAGTTCTAACTTGGGATGTGTTTTTTTGTTTTTTTTTTTTTTGCGAAAAAACAATTTCCAGGAAAACGTTTTCCTTATTTTCCAGCGTTTGGTTCATTTAGGAAAATGAGTTAACGGAAAATGTTTTCCTTCCGAAGCTTAAATTCAGGAAAACGATTTCCCTTTTGAAAAAAACCAGAAAACGTTTTCCAAAATTTTTTAAGGTCCTTGCTTGATGAAAATTTATTATTAAAAAGAATTTATAATTAAAAATTTTGAATTTGTTGTTATTATATCTTTTCTTTTCTTTCTTCTTTCTTTTCTTTTTTTAATTTTCTCTTTTCTTTTTTTGCGTGTGAACATAAACCCTAACTCCTCCTCCCCTCTCTCCTTCTCCTTCACCCCCTTCTTTTCATCACCGCCGCCTCTTCCAACCCTAGCCCCTCCTGCACTCCCGTTGGCTTCGCTCCCTCCTCTTTCTCTTTGTCGGTGTCTTCTACACCTTTAGTTATTTTCCAAATGCAATCCAAACACCATAAAATATTTTCAATCACGTATCACCAAACAAAGAAAAACTAACCGTTTTCCTAGAAAATGGTTTCCCGGAACCAAAAACGTTACATTTTCCGTGAAACAAACACACCCTTAATTTAGAACTTGGCAATGTATGCTTGGACTTCAGTTCTGATACTCTCTCCCTGGGCGGGAGAGCCACGCGACGACCATGCACACCTCCTCGACCTCGACCTCGTCCTTTGTGAAGAAGATGAAGGAGTGGCGTTCCCGATTCAATAAGAACAACAAGAGGTTGAAGAAGGACGAGTAGGCCCCTGCCGCTCCTTGCCAGCCATTCGCGAGGAGGACCAAGAAGACGATGCTGCTGAAGGAGATGGGCGTGAAGGGCGTGAGGGGCCTCGGCAGCAACAGAGTCGTTGCGGTGGTGAATGACAACCAGAAGCCATTGAGGGAGAGAGTATCAGAACCGAAGTCCAAGCATACATTGCCAAGTTCTTCAAATGTCAAGTCTGAGCCAAAAGCTCAAGGTGGCGATGATGTTTTGCTGACGGGAAAACCCTATGAAGGGATGGAGAGTGATGACAAGGTGTTGGAAGCATATGATCAAAGTCCCAATTTGGAAGACATCGATGGGGTTATGAGCAATAAGGACAAAGGGGCAGGTGCTGATGGCATGCTGGTGGAGAAGGAGTTTGTGTGGGCGACCAAGTACAGGCCTAAGGCCTTGAAAGACTTCATTTGCAATAGGGACATGGCTCTCTCTCTGCAGGCCCCGGTAAGATGTCTTCTACACAATCAAAATTACTCGAGATATATAAGACTAATTTACAAAAATGATTTTATAAATAACTTGATATACTTCTATCCAGCGTCATGCAATTAGGTAAATTAATTTCAGCATAAATGTATTGAAAGTCCTAAAACTTTTAAAAAGTACGATGAAATCCTAAAAATTTCAAATTGATGCAATCAAATCTTTCATGAACTCCGATCAACTTGACAAATAAAAAACACTAACAAGTTTTAGGATTTAATTGGACCAACTTGACATGTTTCAAGATTTAATTGCATCAATTTAATAAGTTTTTGGATTTAATTGTGCTTTGTGATAAGTTTTTAGGACCTAATTGTATTTTTTGGAAGTCTTAGAACTCAATTGCACTTTCATGACAAATTTTAGAACTTTCAGTATATTTATCCTTTAATTTGTTAATCAATCAAATATATCTGAGGTTAATTATATTTTTTTGGAAAAGATAGCAACTTCAACAAAAAATGAAGATAACCATAAGTGAGTTTGGATTTAGGAATTCAAAGTGTGAGTCATAAGGGAATATCTTAGGTAAGAGTCGTGCGGTGGACTTGATATAATAAGTCAATCATATTCTAATAATGTGATTATAGCAAAGTATGCTTTGTATTTTAAATTATTCTAATTCTAATTGATGTTGTGCAATAATAGTGATATTTCTCAAAGTGATGGATGGAGATTATAATGCTCCGAGTCCAAGGATATTTAACTAACCAATGGAAAATACCGTCAAATAGAAATGCTGTCTCTATCTAACTCAAATGCTTCTTAAATTTTTTCGTCATGATTTTCTCTTTGATAAGTACTTAATTTTTTTCAAGCGAGAATAGGAGGAGAAAATAAATATAAAAAAATTATTTGTCTTTTTGCAGATAAAAGATGGAGATTGTGGACCTTACCAAAAAAAAAAAAAAAAAAGATGGAGCTTGTGGCCATTTCATATTTGAAGGCCCACCCGGAGTGGGGAAGAGAACAATGATTTGGGCATTGCTTCGAGAAGTCTTTGGTGCTGAGAAAGTACAGGTGCATAATTTAATTTTAACTACAGAATACCAAACTTTACCAACCAATTCTACATTTATTATTATCAATATTTGTGATCTCGCAATTTTCGTAGTTCATCTCTTTCTTTATTTGTGTTCTCATTAAGCCTTTTTGATCCATGTCATGAAGTGCATGAACGTGACAAGTTTAATAAATCTAATATTATCTTTGAGATTAAGTGGAATCAGAGTAAATTTGATATATTTAGTTCACAAATCATGACAGTGCACTTATCAAAGCTTGCTTATGCCTCTTCATTTGCAGGCTAGGGAGGTGCTCAAGGTTTTTGACTTGAAGGTAAGAAAGTTAGAATTACGTCAATTTATTTTCAATGCCGACTTTTGTTTGCTTTATCCATTCTTTCTCGTCAATTCTACTATATTAGAAAAAGAGCACATGTTGTCACCTCCAAAGAAAGATAGATGGAAATTATGGTTTTAAAATGAGTAAGAGATATAATAACCTATGAAACTTCGGTTCATTTTGGGAAATATGAGCTTATATGGTTGCGAAACTGGAACAGAAGAGGAACTAATACTGAAAAGTTATCTTCTTTATTTTTATTTTTATTTTTATTTTTATTTTTTATTTTGAAGTGGGGAGATTCATGAAATACTCAATAATTTTTTTGATTAGGTTAAGCTACGATATTTCATCGAAAATTATATATGTTACTGTTTATATTAGACATAGACATGGCCTTTATTAATATACCTTTCCATTTTTTAATGAAAAAGGTGGGTTATTTCTTTTTAGTTATATTGTCTAATATTCTCTTCCCTGAATACCTCTACCAAAGTTAACGGACTTATACTTTCAAGTGAGAATAAATACAAAAACAAATATTCTAGTTAGGAAGTTATATGAAACTCTCTTATTTTTAAGGAGATTTTTCAGATTGGTTCATCTAAAATTACTCTTTCAAAGTGGATTTTTAGTTGCTCATGATCGAGAACTGATGCGTAACTTCAAGATTTTTGGCAAAATCAAATATATCGGATTCACTTCTTATGTCTCATTGACTTTTCGAATACGTCACACTTTTTTTCACAAGAAATTTGGGCATATTTGCTATTATAACAAGACGTGGAATAACTTGTTCTGAAAAAAAAAAAAAAAAAGGTAATCGTGATGAAATGACACGTGCAAATATAGATATAACCAATTTTGTAAGTAGAACATTACCTGAGCTAAAGTAGTAATAGAAGTTGGTCATGCCACATGCACAAATAACATGTGCGCTAGACCTTATCGTAGGCTAGGCAATCTATCCAAGCCTGCTGATCAAAGCATAATTTAACCGTGCTTCAGCATGCGTATATCATTTTAAACCCGCGCCGCTACTTAGGCCCAATTAGCCCGCCTATATCCGGTCATTCTACAAAGAAAAATTATTAAAATTTTAATTGTAAGTCATATATAGCTCGGCTATCGATCAAGTCTAATGCGTATAGCTTCTCGGAATAGAGATAATAATAATAGTAAGTGGGTTCCTACTTCTGGGGCATCCAGTTCGATTTTCCTCCTTAAAGTATTCTTAATTTGCTATTTTCGATACATTGAATTTGAAGACAAGATGAAAATTAAATATTTTCGGAAAAGAAAAAAAAAAAATGTGCATAAAACTAACGCCAGTTAAAGTACTTCCCTTTATTTTCTTCGTCTTCCTTTCATTTCAATGTTACGCTGTTTAAGAAACCAATAAGCAACTCCAGCTTTCCCATGACGAGAGTCTTGAATTACAAACAAATTGCGCTCTATATCTCATTTGTCTTTTATAAATAACTAAACTAAATTCAGATCAAACATAACTCTGATTTCAAAACGAACTCAGCCCGGTACGTTGAGCAAATAAAATTGAGTATAGACCATTTAAAATGCTACGTCTACACTATATAAAACAAACACAAAAGTTCTTTTTTCACATTCAAGCTTTTCTTGAAAATATAATATTGTTTGCCATGCCTATTTTAGGATTAAAGTCAATCGCCTATTGTATTATAATAGGTACAACAGTAATTTAGTTGTAATCCCATAGCGTTAAACTATTCAGCATTCCATATATAAGCGTAAAATGCTATATCTTACGTCACAGTGATTTTTCAAATATCTAAAATTCCTTTTTTATTTTTTTAATATACGCACACTTGTTTTCTTGCCAGTACAAGAAAAAGAGCGATTTCGTTGTCCTTTATGATCTAATAAATCTGCAGACAAGTTGAGTAAATTTTTTTTTTTTTTAATAAGGAGCTTGACTGAATTATTTTGAAGACAACGAAAGAATTATGAGGAAAGAAGAAAGTTAAAAGATGAAAAAGAAAGAAGCTCTATAAAATAGTAATCATAATAATCACATGTAATCTGATTTATATGAATAAATATTTTTACTACACGATATATTCTCATAATTTCGTCCGAACAATAAACTCTCACAAAATGCCAAAAAAGGAATTTTCAAAATATGAAAATTTCAAAAGAGAATTATGATAAAGTGTGAAGTAAAAAAAAAAGGCCATTCTTTTTAATGCAACAGAGAGACATTGGAGTAAAATTTCATTTTTTTTTTCCAATTAAAGGCAATAGTTCGTGACCAAATGGGAACATTCTTTCGTAATTTTTTAAGAACAAATGTCAACTTGGTGAAAAATCAAAACCCTCTTAAATTGTTCAGAGAACAGTTTTCATTACATGATATATCATAATTTCTTATGGCCATCCATTCATGAATCAATCAATTAAAAAGTTCTTCCTAACAATCATTGCATAGTTTAGAAAAATTAGTCAATAAAAAATACTTTGATTATCAATATCAATTTATGCTCAGACATATTAGTTGATGATGAAAATAAGCTATTAATATTAAAAATATATTTTTGAAATCATTAATGTTCTATGAATTAGACGCACCGTAGCAGCGCACAAAACCTGGAAGCACCTAAGAAAGTGAAAAACCTCTTTGTGAACCCAGCTTATTTATACATATTCCTGTTATTCAACAGCCGTACGATGCTCAATGACATTCTTTTGCTGCGTTACAGGGAGAATCCCAAGCCTGTATTGAAGTCATTTTTTGGGAATCACCTCGGCACGTAGAAGTAAGTATCTCTGAACTCAAAGGGTATGAGAAACACGTCATTGTGGAACTCATTAAGGAAAACCATAAAAGAATCTCCAAGAAGGCTCCCCAAAATCATGATATCTGCCGAGGTATAGTACTTTGGTTGGTTTTTTTCCTATGTTTCGACCCCTTTTCACCATCGAACATCTCGTAAGGAGCAAGGACATTTCCCCATTGAAATATTCGATCGCCCATTGTTCGACAGCGATGATCTTGTACGAAGACCGGCTATCAACAGATGCACTGCTGTACTTAAGGTGGCTCCTGGAAAGATACAAGCACACCAAGATCTTCTTTTGCTGCTCCGATGTCTCGAAGCTCCAACCCATAAGAATGCTTTGCACTGTCGTTCAGTTGTCTCCTCCCTCGAAAGAGGAGGTGAGAAGGAAGCCCTTAAGCATCGAGTTTTGTGGTTATCAGTACGGTAATCCTACTAAGGACTTATGTTTTTCTGCATGTGTTTTAGGTTGTTGAGGTGTTGGAGTTCATAGCTAAACTGGAGGGCATAAACCTGACGCACCAACTGGCGGAGAGATTCACGGACGGCGCCAAGAACAATCTACGTCAAGCAATCCAGTCATTCGAGGCAACCTATCAAGAGAGGTGAAGAAAAAAGCGCGATAACATTTGCAAAATCTCTTAGAATGCATTAGACCATCTTTATGATATATGTCCGGTGGAGCGTCTTTTCTTCACCCTCTATGTTAACCGAAGCAACTTGCAGCCATACGTTGACAGATGATCAGCTGATAATGACGGGATGGGAAGATGTAATTGCAATGATCGTGAAGAGAATAACGGAAGAGCAGAGCCCCAGACAGTATGTTTCTTCCATGGTTTTTTTTGGACTAAAATTCAACTACAAGTTAGAATTGGAAAATAATTTACAACCAACTTCTAACTATTTTTCTTCGGTCAAATTATGTCACATATGGATTTAATGACATTCTACTGCTTTAACAAGAGTTAGAATTGGTTAACGTCATGCATCCTCTCATTAGCCTCTGTATAAGTGAAGATTGTCAAGCAACGGATTATTGCGTAAATTCTCAACTGCTGACGTTATCCTTGAAAGAACTCCGCAATCAGAATTAGGTCTGTTAGATGCATCAGATTCAATAGTCACTTTTATAACTGTGTTCTCCTTTCGTTATTCCATTACAGGCTTTTCATGATCCGTGGGAAACATCAAACTGTTGGAGAAATCTTTCCAGAATATTTTGAAGCTGACAAAACGTTTCTATCAGTCTAGTCTGGATATCTGCAGATCGTCTAGTTTAAAGTTTGAAGACTTTCTGATCACCAGACTCAAGATTCAAGACTCAAGACCCAAGACTCAAGACTATTCTCATTGACAGTCTTTCTGATCCAGTGACGAAGGAAATCCAGAGCCAAAGTATATGGTTGAGGATTTAATCCTACTCTCTGGAGAAGATCTTTTTGGTTGGATAAATATAATGGATTCTTTTGTTCGTATCTAGATCAATTGAAGATCCGATGGTCGACGAAATATTCTTGGAATGTTCTATTCTTAGAAACCAAGATCCTGATTGTATGGGCGAACATGATTGATGGGCTATCGTCAGGTTCCTTTAATAGCTCGAATGATCTTCTTGATTGATTCCGTCCAACGGGTAGATTGGAGGAATTCCTTTGGAAAGTGCCAACGGGTATGATTGCATAAAGGAGTATAAAAAGGAAGACGTTCTAGTTGTTTGAGTATGTGATCGATAGAGAAATTCCAGTCGAAGCATCTTGATTATTAGTCGATTCATTCGAGGCGAAATTGTATACACGAGAGAGTGTCCATACTTGGTGATACCTTGAGCGAGTGTGGTAGATCATCTACACCTAGAAATCAAGGAAGATCAACACGGTAACATCTCTTTGTTCATAGTGGAATCCAGCCAATTGGCTGTCAGTGCAGAAGAGTGGACGTAGGCTTAAATCAAGCCGAACCACTATAAACCGCGTGTTCAATTCTCTCTTTCCTTTACTTAGTCTTACGTTGATTATTACTTATCGCAAATCCTTCAACTGTCTAAGTATTGTGCAATAATCAAGAAAAATCTTTTATATACCTATTCACCCCCTCTAGGTACTCGTACTAGCAATATCAATTAGTATCAGAGCCCGTGTTCTTACTTTATTTGAAGTGTTTTACTTCAGAGTAAAAGATCCATGGCAAGTATGCTAGCACCAGGGCTAGTGGAAGGGCAAAACAATACCAAACCACCCTACTTTGATGGAAAGGATTACAACATATGGAAGAACAAGATTAAAGTTTTCATACGATCAAAGGATCCTCTGGAATGGGACGTTGTGGAAAGAGGAATCACTCCTACTGCTGCATCAACCTCTGAAAGAGGGAAAGAAAATGTTGAGACCAGCAGAATGACTCAGGAAGAGATAAACAAGAGACAAGCACTCGATGCAAAAGCAATTTACTCTTTATATTGTGCCTTGTCTCCAACTGAATATAACAGAATATTTTCTTGTGTCACAGCAAAAGTGATATAGCTAGTACAAGTACCTAGAGGGGGGTGAATAGGTATATAAAAATTTTCTTAAAGATTGCACAATACTTAGACAGTTGAAGGATTTGCAATAATTAAAAATCAATCGTGAGACCGAGTAAGGGAAAAGAGAATAGAACACGCGGTTTATAGTGGTTCGGCTTGATTCAAGCCTATGTCCACTCTTCTGCACTGACAGCCAATTTGGCTGGATTCCACTATGAACAAAGAGATGTTACAGTGTTGATCTTCCTTGATTTCTAGGTGTAGATGATCTACCACACTCGCTCAAGGTGTCACCAAGTATAAACACTCTCTGTCTATACAATTTCGCTCGAACTGTATCGACTAACAATCAAGGTTCTTCAGACTCTGGAATTTTTCTATCGATCACACTCTTAAAACAACTAGAACGTCTTCCTTTTATACTCCTTTATGCCATCATAGCCGTTGGCACTTACCAAATGAATTCCTCCAATCTACCCGTTGGACGGAATCAATTAAGAAGATCATCCGAGCTATTTAAGGAATCTGATGATAGCCCATCAATCCTGTTCGCCCATACAATCAGGATCTTGGTTTCCAAGAATAGAACATTCCAAGAATATTTCGTCGACCATCGGATCTTCAATCGATCTAGATAACAATAAAAGAATCCGAAATATTTATCCAACCAAAGAATCTATTCCAAAGGATAGGATCGAATCCTCAACCATACTCTTCAGCTTTGGATTTCCTTCGTCACTGGATTAGAAAGACTGTCAGTGAGAATAGTCTTGAGTCTTAAGTCTTGAGTCTTAAGTCTTGAGTCTTGAGACTGGTGAAAACAAAGTCTTCAGACTTTAAACTGTCGGTCTTCAAATATCCAGACAAGACTGATAGAAATGTTTTGTCAACTTCAAAATATTCTGGAAAGATTTCTCCAACAATCTCCCCCTTTTTGATGGTGACAAAAATTTCTTGTAGATTTGAACAACTTTGACCTGCAAAAACATTTCTCAAGCAATATGGTTAACTCAAAAAGATTAATAAAGCAACCAGACTCTGCATCCACAAAAAATTGGTTAGTCTTTCATGAGTAATACCATATAACAACACTTGATATAAATGCAACCAGTCAAGCATCAAAATCCACAGTCAATTCAGTCAAATTTAAATTCACACCCAAGTTCAAGTTCTCAAGTCATACTCAAACATAAACATAACCACAAAAGTTTAAAAATGTTGAAAGTTGTTGGTTCAAATTGATTCTCCCCCTTTTTGTCATCATTAAAAAGGGTGAGAAAGGAGTCATGTCTGCTTGGGAATGCGCATGATCTGGAAATCTCCCATAGATTGGACTACACCTTCTAGCCTCTTCAAGTCCTCCCTTAGTTGAGCTACCTCCTCTCCTTTGGCATTGGCTTGAAGTTGCAGAGCAAGGTCTTTCATTTTGTCCTCCAGGGTGACTGAAGATGCTTGTCCATCATTCTTCATGGCTTGGATTTCACAGTCTAGAGCATATATCTGGCCACGCATTTCCAGAAGAATATCCATGATGTGACGAAAATCTGCAGAATTGTCCGTCTGTGTACTGGCATGAGCTTTCTCTGATGGAGTAAATGCAGACGATGGCGCTTCTGTATAGTCTGGCAGATTTGGTGTCGACGTATCACCTTCTTTAGGCAATTGAGAAGCCTGAAATTCTTTTGGGTCTGCTGGAGATTGTCTTGGACCTTCACTATCAGCAGCATGAGGTGAGGACCTTTCTTGCTCGACAACTCCCCCGGTCTCTAGGACATCGAAGGGGAAGAGTGATGATCATGTTCTTGATTTCCCTTCTCTCCAGATTCAGCAGACTTTTCTTTCTCTCCTTCTCTTTCTTCTTCAGCTTCTTTCTCCTTCTCTCTCTGCTCTTCTTCTTCTCTGTTCTTCTGAAGTTCTATCGGTTGAGGCACAGAACGTCTGGTTCTTATCAGTGCTTGGATAGTGGGATCTTCATCCTCTTCATCTTCATCTTCATCCTCCAGGATGAGAGTTCTTTTCTTCTTTTTCGATGGGGCACCAATGGCCTCCTTTCCTTTTCTCTTTGAGGCAGACTGAACTGGAGATTTCACTCTGAATTTCTCCATTGCCTTGGAAAGTTCTTGCAGATGCATCTTCGTTAACATCTTCAAACCTACCACCATCTTATCACACGGTCGAACACAAAATGTTTGTGGCGGTTCAATATTCATGTGTCTGAAGATCTTGGTCACCAGACCAGGATAAGGCAATTGTCCTTTGTCTTTCGACATTGCTCTGTACATATGGAAGAGAATAGTGTGCGGGAGAGAGAACTTCCGTCCTGAGTTGATCGCGTACATCAACTTTGCTTCAGAAAGAGACACGGAAGTCTTTGACGTAGACTTCGGTCTGAGACAGTTGATCACAATCTTATGAAGCACAATGTTGATGGCATTCATCCTGGAATAGGTAATTTTCTTCTCTACGTCCCTATCTTTGACAAGTTCCAGAGTAGTACGAGCAGGTGAGACTTTGATTGGAAGATAACGTCCTCGTTCAACTCCAACTATGTCCGCCAACATATTCACATCTACCACGTAGACTTGGTCTCGTACATTGAATGAAATTCTATTCGCATCCAAAAAGCTAAGATTTGAATAGAAATAAGCGGTCAGTTGAGCATACCCGTCCGTAGAATCAGAGCAAAAAGTCTCAAGTTGAAGCAAATTCAACTTCTCTCTTAAGTTCATGTTGATGGCGTCCAGGAAGTCAAAATCGACACTTCTAGGGTTTATCACCCCTCTTTTCAACAGCCTGAAATACACATTTTCCTGATCCTTGGATTTGAACAAATCCATCCGATTTCCTTTCACCTTTGCTGCCACTCCCATTCTCGGTTGGAATTCAAGGAACATTCTGTCATCATCGTTCCCTTCAATCAGATTTTGTCCTGGCATACGAGGGTCACTTGGAATGTTCGCAAGTGCCTCCTCTGCCCTTCCTTTCGGAGCAACTCCCAATTCCTCCATTTTCCGCAGAAAAAGATACTCATTCCCATAATTTTTGTCCTTAAGGAATTCATCTATATATTTTAATGAAGTACCGGTGCTTTTCAACGCACGATAAAGCTTATAGATAAAGGAGGGTCTTTGGACTCTTATTGGGTCGGCATCCTCGATTATCTCTTCTTCCAGATGTTGACTCGCACCTTGAGGGGCAGGAGGTGTTGAATGACGTGGAGGAGAGCGAATCAGACTTTGTTGCTGACTTGATAAGTCTTCTTCCTCAGTAAGATCGAAGTGAGTCGGTCCCTTCTCCATTCTTTGTGGTCCCCTGCTTGCGATTCTTGATGATTTCCTTGAAGAAGACATCCTTCTTTGTCGATTGGAAGATTCCTTCACTTGCTTTCCCAAGAAAAGATGACCACTTTCTCGAAGATGAATAGGAAATAGAAACAGAATCGGGAGGAGAGTTCCTTTTAGGGTTTTGAAGATTGGGCGTAGAAAAAATATATATATATATATATATATATATATATATATATAACTCAGTTTTGAAAAGGGAAGTTCAATCGGTACAAGGAAAGTGTACAAACACTTCTTTTCAAAATCAATAACCGCCAAAATTAATCCTTTTTTTTTTTTTTTTAAAAAGACAAGTTTTCGAATTTCACACGGATTATAGAATAACCGAACGAAAGATCGTACCTTTTCGAGTTTAGATAACTAAACGAGAATTTGTACCTTTTAGATAAAATAGCAACTTACTGTCTATAGCCATGAATGTCTGAGTCTTGAGGATTTAAAGTCTGAGAGATTAGAGTCTTAGAGTTGGTGAGTCTCTAGACTTTAACTTCTTCAAGCTTCAAAATGTTGAGTCTTGAACGGATAAAGTCGAATTGATTTTTCTCCAAAGGCTTTGTGAATATATCCGCTAGTTGACTTTTTGAATCAACGAATTGGATCGAGATTTCTCCATTTTGAATATGATCTCTAATGAAGTGATGTCGAATCTCAATATGCTTTGCTCTTGAATGAAGGATTGGATTTTTGGTGAGATTGATCGCACTGGTGTTGTCACATCTGATTTCTGTGCATGAGTCTTCAATCCCAAAGTCTTGTAACTGTTGTTTTATCCATAGAATTTGCGAACAGCAGCTTCCAAGAGCTACATACTCTACTTCTGTCGTTGAGAGAGCTACAGTGCTTTGCTTCCTCGAAAACCAAGATACTGTCCTGTTTCCAAGCAATTGACAAGTTCCAGAAGTGCGCTTCCTATCGACTCTGCAACCGGCCAGATCTGCATCTGAGTATCCTAGAAGATTAAAGTCTCCCTTCTTGGGATACCAGAGACCGATGTTTGAAGATGAGGCAACGTATTTGATAACACGTTTTGCGGCATTGAGATGGGATTCTCTAGGATCTGATTGAAACCTAGCACAGATGCAAACACTCAACAAAATATCAGGTCTAGAAGTAGTAAGATAAAGAAGTGAACCGATCATGCTCCTGTACAGCTTTTGATCTACTTTCTTCCCTTCTTCATCCTTGTCTATCTTCTGAGAACATGACATTGGTATGTCGGTCTTTTTGCACTTTTCCAATCCAAACCTTTTGACAAGATCATTTGCATATTTTTCTTGATGAATAAAAGTTTCTTCCTTCATTTGTTTCATTTGGAGTCCAAGAAAGAATGTTAACTCTCCCATTATACTCATTTCAAACTCATCTTGCATAGACTTAGAAAATTTCTTGCATAGACTTTCATTAGGTGATCCAAAAATAATATCGTCTACATATATTTGAACAAGTAAAAAGCTTTTGTTTTCCTTTTTGATAAACAAAGTAGTATCTACTTTACCTTTGACAAAACCATTCTGTAATAAAAACTTACTTAGTCTGTCGTACCAAGCTCGAGGTGCTTGCTTTAAACCATACAAGGCCTTTTTCAATTTGAAGGCGAGTCGGCTTCTTTGGGTCTTCAAACCCAGGTGGTTGTTCCACATAAACTTCCTCATGGATAAATCCATTTAGGAACGCACTTTTGACGTCCATTTGGAATAACCTAAAATTTTTATAACAAGCAAACGCAAGTAATAGTCGAATAGCTTCTAACCTTGCAACTGGTGCGTAAGTCTCGTCATAGTCTATTTCTTCTTCTTGCTTATATCCTTTGGCCACGAGTCTTGCTTTGTTTCGTACGACTTTTCCTTCTTCATTCATCTTGTTCCCGAATACCCATTTGGCTCCAATAACGGTTTTACCTTTTGGTTTAGATGTCAATTCCCGAGACATCATTGATGTTGAACTGTCGAGTTCTTCTTGCATAGCTTCGATCCAACTTTCATTAGATAAAGCTTCTTCTATGCTTTTTGGTTCAATTTCAGAAATGAGAGCCACGGCACTAGATTCTTCACGCCTTTTTGATCTGGTGCGGATTCCTTCATTGATTTCGCCAATAATGAGATCTTTGGGATGATTGGATTTATGCTTCCAGTTACTAGTTGATTTGCCTGGTTGATGATCTCTTTCTTTATTTGAATCTTCATGAGCATCTTGATGTTGGACTTCCAGAGTCTGAGACGCTTCTTGAGTTGTAGACATTGGAAGGTCTAGAGTGGGTTCAAACTCTTCATACTGAGTCTGGTTGGATTCATCTTGCGCTGAGTCTTGGAATTTGACATTCATTGATTCCTCCACAAACTGGCTTTTCTTGTTATAGACTCGTAGGCTTTGCTTGATGTAGAATATCCAAGGAAGATGCCTTCATCGATCTTTCTTCAAACTTACCAACTCGATCATTTGCATTTTTCAAAATAAAGCATTTGCAACCAAACACATGAAAGTATGAAACAATAGGCTTCTTACCTTTGAATAATTCATAGGGGTTTTCTCTAAAATAGGTCTTAGAAAGACTCTATTTATTATATAGCATCTTTGTTGAAACAAGCTTCAGCCCAAAATCGTGAAGAAATTTTACTTTCAATTAAAAGTGTTCTAGCCATTTCTTGAAGAGATCTATTCTTTCTTTCCACAACTCCATTTTGCTCTGGAGTATATGGAGAGGAAAACATATGATTAAAACCAAATTTATCACAAAATTTCGTAAAATCTTGATTCTCAAATTCACTTCCATGATCTGTTCTTATACTTGTGATTGCACATCCTTTTTCATTTTGAACCTTTTTAGCAAACTTCTCAAAGTACGAAAAGGTTTCTAACTTATTTGCAAGAAAATATACCCAGGTAAAACAAGAGTAATCGTCTACAATTACTAGACAATATTTCTTACCTCCAATGCTCTGGGTTCTTGTTGGTCCGAAGAGATCCATATAAAGCAACTGTAGTACATGATTAGTAGAGACATGATTTATTGGCTTAAATGAATTTCTTACCTGCTTTCCCAGAATGCATGGAGTGCATAAATTAGACTTTTGGTATGGCAATTTAGGTAGACCTCGAACAAGCTTCTTTGATGAGATTTTGGCTAATTGCTTCATGTTAACATGGCCAAGTTTTCTGTGCCATAGGACTGCTTCATCTTGAATTGAGATTAGGCATTGTTCTTCATTTGGTTTTACATCAATGAGGTAGATATTTCCATGCCTTCGACCCATGAAAGACTCGAGTTGAGTCTTTGCTAATTCAGAACATATGCCTTCTTGAAAGGAGATCTTGTAACCGAGTATCACACGGTTGGCTAATGCGAGAAGATTGTAGTTAAGTCCTTCCACTAGAGAGACATTGCTTATTGTGAGATTTCCAATTTTCACGGTTCCAAATCCCACAATGCTTCCTTTGCTGTTTCCTCCAAATGAAACTTTTCCACCATTTACTTGAATAAGCTTTATGAAGCAATTTGAGTCTCCTGTCATGTGTCTTGAGCATCCGCTGTTAAGATACCACTTTACCTTCTTTTTGACAGAGACCTGCATTCAAAAGAGAGTCTCAAGCTTTCTTTGGTATCCAAATTTTCTTGGGTCCTTTGGCGTTAGTAGAATGAGCATTATTAGGCCATACTTTCTTAACAGGCTTCCAAACCATAGGACACTCTTTTTCAAAATGATCCTGACTGTTACACTTTGAACACCTTAAAGCATTTCGACCTACAGACTTTACAAAAACTTTCTTGAAATGATTTTTGTAAGCCTCTTTCGACGGTCTTTTCTTAATTCTTTCTTTTACTTTCGGAAAATCAATCAAGGGGATCGTTTCTCTTGTCATACCTAGACCGAGACTTATTGAAGTAAGGTCTTTCGATTGAAAGAACTTTTTCAAGTTTTTCGACCCTATTGAAAATTTCTTTGAAATATTTGATAAGTCAGTTTTTAAGAAAGCATTTTCTTTTGAAAGTTTATCTTCATTCTCCTTAAGAGTAGAAACATTCAGGTCTAAACTTTTCACCTTTTCTTCTAAAATGTTTTCCTTTTGTTTTAAAACTGAGTTTTCCTTTTTAAGTTCGGAAATCTTTTTAAGAGAAGTCTTAAGACTAAAACATAGTTCATCGATGTATTTAGAGACTTTGACAGGGATTTTATAATCACTTACCTCAAATTTACCGTTCGAGTCGATCCAGTCCGAGTCGATTGCGCCATCGGACACGGGTTGGCATATTCCTCATCACTTTCTTCACACTCGTATCGCTCCCAGTTTCGGCTTTAAGAGCTTTTCGAGACTTCTCGGACTTTCCTCTTTTCTTCTTCGAAGAGGGATTGGTTGGGTCGATGTGTCCCTTTTTCTTACACTCGAAGCAAACTACATCTTTGTTTGGTTCCTCATTATCAACAAACTTGGTTTGCTGTTTTTGAAAACTTTGTTTCTTTGAGTTGAACCTTCTTCCTTTTCTATTAAGCTTTCTGAACCTTCTAATCATAAGAGCAAGCTCCTCATCGTCCAGATCTTCTTCAAAATCTGTATCATCAGAATCATCGTTAGATTTTAATGCAATGGATTTCTTACCTCTTGGATCTTCGTCTTCATTAATTCGTTCCACTTCGTAAGACTGAAGAGTTCCAATCAGCTCGTCTACAGATAATGGCATGATTCTTTGCGTCTCTCTTATTGAAGTCTTTATATGATTCCAATCCTTGGAGAGTCCATGCAGTAGCTTGTTCACCTTCATAGGATTAGAAATTTTCTATCCTTGATTCTCAAGACCATTGACAATATCTGTAAAATGGCTAAACATGTCAATTATAGATTCTCCTGGTTTCATTTTGAAGGCTTCATATTGACCAAGGAGAATGTTAATTCTGGTCTCCTTCACTCGGTCTGTCCCTTCATAAGTGATATGTAATCTGTCCCAGACTTCTTTTGCTGTAACACAAGAAGATATTCTGTTATATTCAGTTGGTGACAAAGCACAATATAAAGAGTAAATTGCTTTAGCATCGAGTGCTTGTCTCTTGTTTATCTCTTCTTGAGACATTCCGCTGGCTTCAACAGTTTCTTTCCCTCTTTCAGATACTGATGCAGCAGTAGGAGTGATTCCTTTTTCCACCACATCCCATTCCAGAGGATCCTTTGACCGTAGAAAAGCTTTCATCTTGTTTTTCCAGATGTTGTAATCCTTTCCATCAAAGTAGGGTGGTCTGGTATTGCTTTGCCCTTCCACCAGCCCTGGTGCTAGCATACTAGCCATGGATCTTTTACTCTGAAGTAAAACACTTCAAATAAAGTAAGAACACGAGCTCTGATACCAATTGATATAGCTAGTACAAGTACCTAGAGGGGGGTGAATAGGTATATAAAAATTTTCTTAAAGATTGCACAATACTTAGACAGTTGAAGGATTTGCAATAATTAAAAATCAATCGTGAGACTGAGTAAGGGAAAGAGAGAATAGAACACGCGGTTTATAGTGGTTCGGCTTGATTCAAGCCTACGTCCACTCTTCTGCACTGACAGCCAATTTGGCTGGATTCCACTATGAACAAAGAGATGTTACAGTGTTGATCTTCCTTGATTTCTAGGTGTAGATGATCTACCACACTCGCTCAAGGTGTCACCAAGTATAAACACTCTCTGTCTATACAATTTCACTCGAACTGTATCGACTAACAATCAAGGTTCTTCAGACTCTGGAATTTTTCTATCGATCACACTCTTAAAACAACTAGAACTTCTTCCTTTTATACTCATTTATGCCATCATAGCCATTGGCACTTACCAAAGGAATTCCTCCAATCTACCCGTTGGACGGAATCAATTAAGAAGATCATCCGAGCTATTTAAGGAATCTGATGATAGCCCATCAATCCTGTTCGCCCATACAATCAGGATCTTGGTTTCCAAGAATAGAACATTCCAAGAATATTTCGTCGACCATCGGATCTTCAATCGATCTAGATAACAATAAAAGAATCCGAAATATTTATCCAACCAAAGAATTTATTCCAGAGGATAGGATCGAATCCTCAACCATACTCTTCGGCTTTGGATTTCCTTCGTCACTGGATTAGAAAGACTGTCAGTGAGAATAGTCTTGAGTCTTAAGTCTTGAGTCTTGAGACTGGTGAAAACAAAGTCTTCAGACTTTAAACTGTCGGTCTTCAAATATCCAGACTAGACTGATAGAAATGTTTTGTCAGCTTCAAAATATTCTGGAAAGATTTCTCCAACAAAAAGAAGTATGGGACAGATTACATATCATCTATGAAGGAACAGATCGAGTGAAGGAGACCAGAATCAACATTCTCCTCGGTCAATATGAAGCCTTCAAAATGAAACCAGGAGAATCTATAACTGACATGTTTAGTCGTTTTACAGTTATTGTCAATGGTCTTGAGAACCAAGGATAAAAAATTTCTGATCCCATGAAGGTGAACAAGCTACTGCGCGGACTCTCCAAGGATTGGAATCATATAAAGACTTCAATAAGAGAGACGCAAAGAATTATGCCTCTATCGTCGATGAGCCGATTGGAACTCTTCGTCTTATGAAGTGGAACGAATTAATGAAGACGAAGATCCAAGAGGCAAGAAATCCATTGCATTAAAATCAAATGATGATTCGATGATACGATTCGAGGAGATAATATGGACGACGATGAGCTTGCTCTAATGATAAGAAGATTCAGAAAATTGAATAGAAAAGGTAGAAGGTTCAACTCAAAGAAACAAAGTTTCTAGAGGCGGTGACCAAGTCTCGTTGATGATGAGGAACCAAACAAAGATGTAGTCCGCTTCGAATGCAAGAAAAAGGGACACATCGACCCAACTGTCCTCTTCGAAGAAGAAAAGAGGAAAAGCGAGAAGTTTCGAAAAGCTCTCAAAGCCGAAACACGGAGTAATACGAATGTGAAGAAAGTGATAATGAATATGACAACATATGTCTGATGGCACATTCAGACTCAGACTCAGATTATGGATCAGACTCAGACAGTGAATTTGAGGTAAGTGATTTTAAAATTCCTGTCAAAGTCTCTAAATACATTGATAAACTATGTTTCAGTCTTAAGACTTCTCTCAAAAGGATTTCCGAACTTAAAAAGAAAAACTCAGCTCTAAAACAAAAGGAAACCATTTTAGAAGAAAGAGTTAAAAGTTTTAGACCTGAATGTTTCTACTCTTAAAGAAAAAGAAGATAATCTTTTGAAAGAAAATGTTTTCTTGAAAACTGACTTATCAAATATTTCAAAGAAATTTTCGATAGGATCCGAAAAGCTTGAAAAAGTTCTTTCAGTTCAAAGACCTTACTTCAATAAGTCTGGTCTAGTAATGACAGCGAAAACAATTCCCTTGATTGATTTTTCTAAAGTAAAAGAAAGAATTAAGAAAAAACCGTGGAGAGAGGCTTACAAAAATCATTTCAAGAAAGTTTTTGTAAAGTCTGTAGGTCGAAATACTCTAAGGTGTTCAAAGTGCAATAGTCAGGATCACTTTGAAAAAGAGTGTCCTATGGTTTAGAAGCCTGTTAAGAAAGTATGGCCTAATAATGTTTATTCTACTAACACCAAAGGACCCAAGAAAATTTGGGTACCAAAGAAAGCTTGAGACTCTCTTTTAAATGCAGGTCTCCATCAAGAAAAAGGTAAAATGGTATCTTGACAATGGATGTTCAAGACACATGACAGGAGACTCAAAGTGCTTCATAAAGCTTGTTCAAGTAAACGGTGGAAATGTTTCATTTGGAGGAAACGGCAAAGGAAGCATTGTGGGATTTGGAACTGTGAAAATTGGAAATCTCACAATAAGCAATGTTTCTCTAGTGGAATGACTCAACTATAACCTTCTCAGCATTAGCCAATTGTGTGATACTGGTTTCAAGATCTCCTTTCAAGAAGGAATTTGCTCTGGAATCAATAAAGACTCTACTTAGTCTTTTATGGGTCGAAGACATGGAAATATCTACCTCTTAGACATGAAATTAAATGAATCACAATGCCTAATCTCAATTCAAGATGAAGCGAGCTTATGGTACAGAAAGCTTGGTCATGTCAATATGAAGCAATTAGCCAAAATCTCATCAAAGCAGCTTGTTCGAGGTCTACCCAAATTACCATATCAAAAGTCCGATCCATGCACACCATGTATTCTGGGTAAGCAAGTAAAAAATTCATTTAAGTCAATAAATCATGTCTCTACTAATTATGTACTACAGTTACTGCATATGTATCTCTTCGGACCAACCAGAACCCAGAGTATTGGAGGTAAGAAATACTGCCTAGTAATTGTGGATGATTTCTCCCACTTTACTTGGGTATATTTCCTTGCAAGTAAGTCAGAAACATTTTCGTATTTTGAAAAATTTGCTAAAAAGGTTCAAAATGAAAAAGGATGTGTTATCTCAAGTATAAGAACAGATCATTGAGGAGAATTTGAAAATCAAGATTTTACAAAATTGTGTGATGAATCTGGATTTAAGCATGTGTTGTCCTCTCCATACACTCCTCAAGCAAAATGGAGTTGTGGAAAGAAAGAATAGATCTCTTCAAGAAATGGCTAGAACTCTTTTAATTGAAAGTAAAATTTCCTCATGATTTTGGCTGAAGTCTGTTTCAACAAGATGCTATATCATCAATAGAGTTTTCCTAAGACCTATTCTTGAGAAAACCCCTTATGAATTATTCAAAGGTAAGAAGCCCATTGTTTCATACTTTCATGTATTCGGTTGCAAATGCTTTATATTGAAAAATGCAAAGGATCAAGTTGGTAAGTTTGAAGAAAGATCAGATGAAGGCATCTTCCTTGGATATTCTACATCAAGCAAAGCCTACATAGTCTATAACAAGAAGAGCTAGACGATGGAGGAGTCAATGAATGTCAAATTTCAAGACTCTACGCAAGATGAATCCAGTCAGACTCAGTATGAAGAGTCTGAACCTGCTCCAGACCTTCCAAAGCTAACAACTCAAGAAATGTCTCAGACTCTAGAAGACCAGCATCAAGAAATTCATGAATATTCAAATAGAGAAAGAGATCATCATCCAGACAAATCAACCAGTAACTGGAAGCATAAGTCCAGTCATCCCAAAGATCTCATTATCGGCGAAATTAATGAAGGAATTCGTACCAGATCCAAAAGACGTGAAGAGTCTAGTGTTGTGGCTCTCATTTCTGAAATTGAACCAAAAAGCATAGAAGAAGCTTTATCTAATGAAAGCTGGATCGAAGCTATGCAAGAGGAGCTCAGACAGTTCAACATTAATGATGTCTGAGAATTGACATCTAAACCAAAAGATAAAACTGTTATTGGAGCCAAATGGGTGTTCAGAAACAAGATGAATGAAAAAGGAAAAGTCGTATGAAATAAAGCAAAACTCGTGGCCAAAGGATACATGCAAGAAGAAGGAATAGACTATGATGAGACTTAAGCTCCTGTAGCAAGGTTAGAAGCTATTCATCTATTACTTGTGTTTGCTTGTTACAAAAATTTTAGGTTATTCCAAATGGACGTCAAAAGTGCATTCCTAAATGGATTTATCCAAGAGGAAGTTTATGTGGAACAACCACCTGGGTTTGAAGACCCAAAGAAGCCAGACTCCGTCTTCAGACTAAAAAAGGCCTTGTATGGTTTAAAGCAAGCACCTCGAGCTTGGTACGACAGACTAAGTAAGTTCTTATTACAGAATGGTTTTGTCAAAGGTAAAGTAGATACTACTTTATTTATCAAAAAGGAAAACAAAAGCCTTTTACTTGTTCAAATATATGTGGATGATATTATCTTTGGATCCTCTAATGAAAGTCTATGCAAGAAATTTTCTAAGTCTATGCAGGATGAGTTTGAAATGAGTATGATGGGAGAATTAACATTCTTTCTTGGTCTTCAAATAAAGTAATTGAAGGAAGGAACTTTCATTTACCAAGAAAAATATGCTAATGATTTTGTCAAAAGGTTTGGATTGGAAAATTGCAAGAAGACTGATATACCAATGTCAAGCTCTTTGAAGATAGACAAAGATGAAGAAGGGAAGAAAGTTGATCAAATGCTGTACATGAGCATCATCGGTTCACTTCTTTATCTTACTGCTTCTAGACCTGACATTTTGTTGAGTGTTTGCATCTGTGCTAGGTTTCAATCAGATCCTAGAGAATCCCATCTCAGTGCTGCAAAACGTATTATTAAATACGTTGCTTCATCTTCAAGCATTGGTCTTTGGTATCCTAAGAAGGGAGACTTTAATCTTCTGGGATATTCAGACGCAGATCTAGCCGGTTGCAGAGTCGATAGAAAGAGTACTTCAGGAACTTGCCAGTTGCTTGGAAGCGGGATGTTGTTTTGGTTTTCAAGGAAACAAAGCATTGTAGCTCTCTCAACATGTAAGCGAGTATGTAGCCCTTGGAAGCTCGCTGTTCACAAATTCTATGGATAAAACAACAGCTACAAGACTATGGGATTGAAGACTCATGCACGGAAATCAAATGTGACAACACCAAAGATAATCAATCTCACCAAAAATCCAATTCTTCATTCAAGAGCAAAGCATATAGAGATTCGACATCACTTCATTAGAGATCATATTCAAAATGGAGAAATCTCGATTCAATTTGTTGATTCAAAAAGTCAACTAGCGGATATATTCACAAAGCCTTTGGAGAAAAATCAATTCGGTTTTATCCGTTCCAGACTCAACATTTTGAAGCTCGAAGAAGTTAAAGTCTAGAGACTCTCCAACCTTCAGACTCAGAAAGTTGATGATCATCAGACTCTAATTTATCAGACTCTAAATCCTCAGACTCAGACATTGATGACTATAGACTATAAGTTGTTATTCGAAAAGGTATGATCTTTCGTTCAGTTATTTTATAGTCTCCGTGAAAAACGAAAACTTGTCTTTTCAAAAGAATTAATTTTGGCAGTTATTGATTTCGAAAAGAGGTATTCGTACACTTTCCTTGTACCGATTGAACTTCCCTTTTCAAAACCCTAAAAAGCCTAAAAAGCATTCTCCTCCCAATCCGGTTTCTACTTTGTGTTCATTTTCGAGAAAGTTGTCATCTTTTCTTGGGAAAACAACTAAAGGAATCTTTCAGCGACAAGGAAGGATGTCTTCTTCGAGGAAGTCTTCAAGAATCGCGAACAGGGGACCACAGAGGATGAAGGAGGGACCTACCCATTTCGATCTCGCCGAAGAGGAAGAATTATCGAGTCAGCAACAGAACCCGACTCACTCTCCACCACGTCACTCGACACCATCTACCCTACATGATGCGGGTCAACAACCTGAGGAAGAGATAATCGAGGACGCAGACCCAGTAAGAGTCCAAAAACCCTCGTTTATTTACAAACTTTATTGTGCGTTGAAAAGTACTGGGACTCCATTGAAATACGTGGATGATTTTCTTAAAGATAAGAATTATGGGAATGAGTATATCTTTCTGAAAAAAAAATGGAGGATTTGGAAATTGCTCTCAAGGGTAAAGCAGAGGAAGCACTTGCAAATATTCCCAGTGACCCTCGTATGTCGGGACCGAATCTGATTGATGGGAACGGTGATGATAAAATGTTCATGGATTTTCAACCTAGAATGGGTATTGCTACAAAGGTGAAGGGAAAGAGGATGGAGTTATTCAAATCAAAGGAACTGGAGAATTTGTTTTTCAGCCTGCTGAAACGAGGGGTGATAAACCCTAGGATGTCGATTTCGATTTCTTGGATGCTGTTAATGTGAACTTACGGGAGAAGTTCAATCTACTTCAACTGGAACGTTTTTGCACTAATACCGCAGATGGTTATGCTTAACTGACTGCATATTTCTATTCGAATCTCAGCTTTATAGATGCGAATAGAATATCATTCAGTGTTCGAGACCAGGATTATGTGTTAGACGTGGACATGTTGGCGAACATAATTGGAGTTGAACGAGGACGCTATCAACCAATCAAAGTCTCAGTTGCTCGTGCCTCATTGGAACTTGTCAAAGATAGAGATGTAGAGGGAAGAATCATCTATTCAAGGATGTGTGCCATCAATATTGTGTTGCTCAAAATTGTGATCAATTGCATCAGGCCCAAGTCTACATCAAAGACTGATGTGTCTAATTCAGAGGCAAAATTGATGTACGCAATCAACTCAGGGATGAAGTTCTCTCTTCCTCACACTATTCTCTTTCACATGTACAGAACAATGTCGAAGGACAAGGGACAATTGCCTTACCCAGGTCTGGTGACCAAGATCTTCAGACACATGAATATTGAACCGCCACACACACTTTGTGTTCGACCGTGCGATAAGATGGTGGTAGGTTTGAAGATGTTAACGAAGATGCGTCTGCAAAAACTTTCCAAGGCAATGGAGAAATTCAAAGTGAAGACTCCAGTTCAAATCTCGCTTCAAAGAGAAAAGGGAAGGAGGCCATTGGTGCCCCATCCAAAAAAAGAGAACTCTCATCTTGGAGGATGAAGATGAGGAGGAAGATCTTGCAATCACTGCCTTGATAAGGACCAGACATTCTGTTCCTCAACCGACAGAACATCAGAAGAAACAGAGAGAAGAAGAGGAGCAAGCCAAGAATAGAGAAGAAGAAGAGCAACGAGAGAGGGAGAAAGAAGCTGAAGAAGAAGGAGAAGAAGAGAAAGAGAAGTCTGCAGCTTAATTTGGAGAGAAGGGGAATCAAGATACAGAAGAGCATGATCATCATTCTTCCCCTTTTGATGTCCTAGAGACAGGGGAGTTGGCGAGCAAAGGTCCACACCTCATGCTGCCAATAGTGAAGGTCTAAGACAATCTCCAGCAGATCCAGAAGAAATCCAGGCTTCTCAATTGCCTGAAGAAGGACACGATACGTCAACACCAAATCTGCAAGACTATACAGAAGCACCATCATCTGCATTCACTCTATCTGAGAAAGCAAATGCAAGTACACAGACGGACAATTCTGCAGATTTTCGTCGTATTATGGATGTTCTTCTGGAAATGCGTGGCCAAATCTATGCTCTGGACTATGAGATTCAAGCCATAAAGAATGCTGGACAAGCATCTTCGGTTATCCTGGAGGACAAAATGAAAGACCTTGCTCTACAACTTCAAGCCAATGCCAAAGGAGAGGAGGTAGCTCAACTAAGGGAAGACTTGAAGAGGGTAGAAGGCGTAGTCCAGTCCATGGGAGATTTCCAGATCGTGCGTATTCCCAAGCAGACTTGACTCCTTTCTCACCTTTTTTAAATGATGACAAAAAGGGGGAGAAGCAATTTGAAACCAACCCAACCTTCTTTGACTTTAAATTTATTTTTGTGGTTGAATGTGTTTGTTTTTTAGTATGACTTGAGTGAACTTGGGTGTGAACTTGAATTTGATTGAATTGGCTGTGGATTTAGATGCTTGATTGTTTGCATTTATATCAAGTGTTGTTATATGGTATTACTCATGAAAGACTAACCAAATTTTCTGTGGATGCAGAGTCTGGTCGTTTTGTTAAATCTTTATGAGATAGCCATATTGCTTGAGAAATGTTTTTACAGGTCAAAGTGGTTCAAATCTACAGGAAAGTTTTGTCACCATCAAAAAGGGGGAGATTGTTGGAGAAATCTTTCCATAATATTTTGAAGCTGACAAAACGTTTCTATCGATCTAGTCCGGATATCTCTGCAGATTGTCTAGTTTAAAGTCTGAAGACTTTCTGATCACCAGACTCAAGATTCAAGACTCAAGACTCAAGACTATTCTCATTGATAGTCTTTCTGATCCAGTGACGAAGGAAATCCAGAGCCGAAGTATATAGTTGAGGATTTAATCCTACTCTCTGGAGAAGATCTTTTTGGTTGGATAAATATAACAGATTCTTTTGTTCGTATCTAGATCAATTGAAGATCCGATGGTCGACGAAATATTCTTGGAATATTCTATTCTTGGAAACCAAGATCCTGATTGTATGGGTGAACAGGATTAATGGGCTATCGTCAGGTTCCTTTAATAGCTCGAATGATCTTCTTGATTGATTCCGTCCAACGGGTAGATTGGAGGAATTCTTTTGGAAAGTGCCAACGGGTATGATGGCATAAAGGAGTATAAAAAGGAAGATGTTCTAGTTGTTTGAGTATGTGATCGATAGAGAAATTCCAGAGTCTGAAGCATCTTGATTATTAGTCGATTCATTATGAGCGAAATTGTATACACAGAGAGTGTCCATACTTGGTGATACCTTGAGCGAGTGTGGTAGATCATCTATACCTAGAAATCAAGGAAGATCAACACCGTAACATCTCTTTGTTCATAGTGGAATCCAGCTAATTGGCTGTCAGTGCAGAAGAGTGGACGTAGGCTTAAATCAAGCCGAACCACTATAAACCGCGTATTCAATTCTCTCTTTCCTTTACTTAGTCTTACGTTGATTATTACTTATCGCAAATCCTTCAACTGTCTAAGTATTGCGCAATAATCAAGAAAAATCTTTTATATACCTATTCACCCCCCTCTAGGTACTCGTACTAGTAATATCACAAACTCTTATTGAGCATGATGTATCGACCGACTTTATCTTTGAGGTAGTAGACTTGGGGCTTTATCTAATTAAGCAATGTAAGTTTGATGTAATGATTACGCATTGGTTATGACGTGCAGTCTCTGGTAAAAGAGCTGAAGAAGCTTGTGAGCGAGTCGCTGCAAAATCAAGTCACGAGCTTGTACCAGAACCACATTGTACGTAAACAACCCTCCTTCGACCTGCACAAAATTTCAACCCGTTGAAGTATAGATCGCCTCATTAGGGCCATCTCTAACTTCTTTTTCTGGGGGCCTCGCAGATGCATGAAGGCCCTGTTTGGTTGGACTTTCCCAAGGGGCCCCTTGGGGAAAAAATTTTGTGTTTGGCAATCACTTTCAAATGCTACTTGGCCAAATATCAACATCCCAAATGCTGAAAGCCCAATGCTGGGTAGGACCAGCATTGGGCATTGGGCATTTCTGAAATGTCGATTCACTGTTCATTAATCCACTGTTCATCTTCTTCCCCGTTTCTTCTTCGTTCGTCTTCGTCTTCCTCGCCGGCTGAGAGTGCGGCTTCTCTGGCAGCCACCACCGCCGCGTGGGGGTCCCACGTCCCCGGTGACCACTGCCCGGGGTGGCGAGACCCGCGGGTGGCCTCGAGGTCGCGCGGACGGCGGTCGCGGAACCTCGGCCGGCGTCGCCGGGTCGTGCGAGGGGGCGACGCCTCCCGAGGTCGCGCGGACCTCGGCCGGCGTCGCCTGGTCGCGCGAGACCAGGCGACGCCGCCCCGCGCGGACCTCGGCCGCCGGAGGTCTCGCGCGCGACCGCGACGGACCTCGGCAACCTCGGGCGTCGCCGGGTCTCGCGCGAGCCAGGCGACCAGGCGAGGCCAAATCTGGCCGTTCGACGGCCAGATCTGGCGGTCTGGCGACCAAGAGATGCCGCCTGAGGTTGGGCGACCTCGGCCGGCGTCGCCTGGTCTTGCGCGCGAGACGCCGCCGAGCGACCCAGCGTCGCCCTCGGGTCTCGCGCGAGCCGCGAGGGCGAGGCCAGATCGGGCCTCCGTGACCTCCGGCCAGATCTGGTGGTCCGGCGACGGCCAGATCTGGCCGTCCGGCGGTGGCCGGCGGTTGGCTAGCCGTCGGAATTTGATTTCAAAATTTAAAGAAAATAAAAAATACCAAAAGCTAATTACAAATGCAAAGTTTACCAAACGGCATTTATGCTAAGTTGCATTTCAATGCTAAAATTTACCAAACGGTCTAACATTTCCGAAAGCCCCTTTCTCTCAAAGATATTTGCATTCTCCAAATGGCATTTCCCAAAAGCCGAACCAAACGGGCCCGAAGAGGATTTGTACAAGAACCGCCAACGGAGGTCTTCCACCAGTGATCCGAACAAGGAAAATGGAAGGAGGTTCAACGACCCGATGAGGGAAAATAACGAGCAACTTATGACGATTGAAGGTAATATGAACAGTTATTTCATGTTCTTTACGCATGATTTAGGTAAAGCTCATAGTCATCCACAAGTTGTAGATCATAAACATCCTCACATGGACCCAAAAAGAAACCACAGTTTGATATCTTTTTGCCCTTCATTTATCTTGATGATCCTCACGCTACCTCATAGTATTTCTGATTCACGACAACTAACATGGTGTTTGTATTTGTTTGCCCTTTTCTTCCTCTAGAGTTCATCACGCTATTTATGAGCTGTTACAAATCATCAACGACGAACAGGAACGGCAGTAACTTGTATCAAATTTGAATTTCCTGTAACTAGTTTCGTCTGGAACTGTAGTCATTTGGAGAGGTTCATCTATGGATGAACTTTGTTGTTGTATTGTTTGATGTACTGTTTTGTTTTGAGATCCTGGACCCAATAATATGCTGAGTTTAAGTTTGAAATTAATACGTTATACCGTGAAGTATGTTATGTATTTGTTTGCAGAACGTTTACTTCTGTACTATCCCAAGAAAAACATGACACAATAATTTAGAAAATATTTTTCTAAAATAATTGATTGTATCGCTTGAAATAATTAGATAATAGAAAATATTTAAAATATTTTAATAATAAAAATAGAAAAAATAAATAATTAGTTTTTCCAAAAAATCAGAAAAAACCCAAAAATATTTCATATTCTTCAAAAAATCAGAAAATGCTTAAAAGATAGTTTCATTTTCCACAAATGCATGGAAAATCTTTGAAAGTCCAAAAAAAAAAAAAAAACCTTAGGGTTTAAACAAAAATAAGTACAGAAGGGCATTATGATTAATTAGGGTAATCAAGTCCGTGATTTTAATTTCTTTAGTTGTGCTAGAGTGAATTATTTTTCCCAATATTTCACTTGGGTTTCTAATCGATCCACCCCAAATCAATTAGTGGCAACTCCTTTTTAAAATTGATTTACAAGTTAAAAAAAGCTCAAACCATAAGTTGTGACTTGGTGGGCTTGGGAGAGCCCAGGCTAAGCCTAACACTTAGTGAGCCATTAGCCTTCGCACGCGCCTGCGTATAAGGGCACCCGAAAGGGAGGCCGTGACAATAAATATGATTGAATCTTGAATCTTAAATGAAACTAGTCTTCATTAATTGATTTAGGAAAATCTAGATTGATTGGACACCTAATATCTAGTGAAATCTTATATTACTTAGATTTTTGTGTCTAAGACATAACATAAAAATCTTAGGTTCAGAGGTTCAGTCACGGGTGAGACGAATTAGCATACACAGAGGTGGTGACCCTATTTTGATGTAATTATGGAGTCCAATAGAGGAAAGTAATTTTTAAAACAAATGGGCGTTTCACCTTTAATTTTGTATGCCCTAAATTAAATTATTGTCATATTTTGAGGCAATATCTCTTGTAATTTGTAACTTGACACTCTGATACTGATAGTGAAGAGATTACTTAGTGTGGTACTATGGTTTTCCCATTTTGATTTTTGAAAGGGTGTTTCACATAAAAATTTGCTTTTCTTCTTCTATCATTTTGCTCTTTTATATTTCATTGCTCTTTTATATTTCGTGCTTCTAACAATTGGCATTAGAGCTTGGCTAGGAGGAGTAGTGGGCTCGACAAAGATGGATGACATGAAGGTGAAGATTGATTGGTTTGATGACAATGAATTCTGATTTTGGAAGATGCAAATTGAGGATTTGTTATATTAAAAGAACCTACATCAGCTTTTGTCAAGGAAGAACCAAATTGATTTTAAAAAAAAAAGACGACTGAAAAATGTTAGAATGGCAAACCCTAGGTGTGCTTTGTCTCATGTTGGCATGGGACATTGCTTTTAATATGCTAACGAGAAGACAATGATGGATGTGATGGTGGCTTTGTCCTACAGGTAGGACAAAGCTCTCTACGTTAAATAAGGCATATCTAACATGTCATCTGTTTAATTAGAAGATGGATGAAGGTGCTTATGTGACGGATTGGATTGACAAATTCAACATGATCAAGACTTAATTGAGTTCAGTGGAAATCAAATTTATTGGCAAGGTAAAAGATTTAGTTCCATTAAAACGTGAAAAGTTAAGAAAACCCACCTAGATACTTCTATGGAACAAGTGTTTTCAATAAGTAAATGAGACGAAAGCGTCCTCTTTTGGTGGCTGACCTTTGATTATTATGTGGATACACTTCTTGACAGTGGAATCTGCAGACGAGGGTCTGGAATAAAACCCCCACACACAATCAGTGCTAGGAAGTAAAAATTCTTTTATACAAAGAGGACTAACCCTTGCTCAATCCGCACTAAGTGGAGTCATTAGATTACACTCCTGCATATTTTTAAGCAACAAAGCCATTTCTATTAGTGATGCACAAATTCATCGCGCCAAATGGTCATTATCTCACGCCCTGTGTAGGTTCCTTAGAATAATTTCCTTTCTTCTGCCTTTCAGTATCTCCGATTTTTGACATATCCATGCCTTTGTTTTGTTAGTCTTATAGAAATGGTTGAGATTTCTTAATGATTCAAAGAGTCAATGTCAAATAATGACGAGATCTCAAATTATAGAAAACAAAATGCTAAATGTAAAAGCCATACCATCTGAATAGTACATCATTGATTTAGGGCATGCAGAAAAATGCAGGTTTAATTTAATGTAGGGAAGATAAGGGTGATGAGTGCTTGAAGTTTTAAAATTTAAAAAGTTCCTCAAATGGAGCTGCCTTCGATTGACACTTTTTTTTTCTTTGTCAAAAGAAATATTTTATTCATTTCTCATAGTAATATTGGAGAGATACATAAAAGGTTTTCAAATCTAGTAAATTCCAAATAACTACAAAACAAAACAAATGCCAAAATGCAAACAAGGCACAATCTACTTGTCAAAAAAAAAAAAAAAAAAAAAAAAAAAAAAAAAAAAAAAAAAAAAAACAAGCCACAATCTACATCTAGAGGCACGCTCTCATCCTTCAAAAGTAAATTTGACACTATAAGTTTCGATGACCCGATCACCTGATACGGTGATGAGCACATACTAAGATTTCCCACTTCATTTTCAATGGCTTATGGTACGAGATTAGATTCAACCTCTTCCTCACCGTCACTCTATAGAGACACCAACATCGATGTGTTGAACCAACATAGATCAAATACTTGTAATGAACTCCCAAATATATATCCAACTCTAGTTTAGGAAAGCAAAACCCTAAGATCTAGACATAAATCTAAATTGGAAGAGGAAAACAACCTAATCTTGGAGAGATTGTATCGTCACATCATGAATATTCTCATTGGTGGCTATCGATGGGATGAATGGTTGAATTGGTCCCCATGTTTACCCATGATCAGTCGGAAAAATTTATTCACACTCACCAACTCCCAAAACGGATCAAGAGAGAATCACTAGGGATTGTCCCAATGGCTACCCTTCTCACTTGGAAATGGGGAGGTGGAGAGTTCAAATCCCCACCTTCTCAGAGGGCAAGATCGGGGATGCATGAGTGAAGAAATATGGCTTTGCAACCTATGTATAACACATATCATACAGTGGCTTATAAAATAGATATAGGAGAGGACAAGACCAAGAAAAAAAAAAAAAGGATTAGGAGAGAGAAAGCATAGATAATCAAAGCAAAGAAAAAGAAAATCAGTAAGCTTTTACTTTAGAAACTGAAGTTGAGAGCTCATGAGAGAGCTTGAAAGAGGGAAGAGTTTTTAGGAGATAAGGGGGAGAGAGACAAAAAATTAGGTGGCAACAAAAGTCCAATTGGCTCATTAACTATCGTCATAATATGATGTACTATTGGTCAGACATGTAAAAGATGAGAAAGGGCCAAGGAACAATGAGCAACTCGTCAAGGAGTACTTGGTCCTACAATAAATGAAGGAACATCTATTAATTTTGCAAAAAATGAGTGATTCAAAAAATAATTTCTAAAAAATAATCGTTTGAAATAATTAGTTAATGAAAATGTTTTTATTATTGATAACAATTTATGTCAAACATTTTTGTTGACCATAAAACTTTTTTTGGTTCATTCAATTTTATAAGTGATATAAGTGATTATATTATCAAATTCATTCATTTACCGCAAAACAAACGGAGCTAACAGCACTTCCAATGTCCAATGTCTCAGTTAGGATTCAAACTCCAGATCATTACGATAGCTAGCAGATCTAGATGCGAAGTCAGAAAACCGAGAAGGAAGAGAGACTTACTCGGGTTTTAAAAAACTTAAACTGCACTCTGATATTCTGATATCCAAACAAAGCCTTGAGAACTACTAATAAGTCTAGCGACTCTTATTTAAGGAGTAAATAGCAGAAAATACAATGACACCATCCGGCTTTATGATAGCCTCGTCAATCGATGCCAACAAACCGGAATAGTTTACTGACATTATCATTGGACGTGAGTTATTTTGGAATGAGAATGTTTACGTAGCACAATATTAAGCAACAAGCACATGCAGAGTGCTAAAACCTGCCGCTACTTTCCGATCTAGTCCCTTGTTGCTTCACATGGCTGAGAGCACCAGCGGGCGGAACCCGTGCTGGAGGCTTGCTTCCCATGCTTTCTCTATGTCGAACATCATGCTTCCGCACTCGTTCACGTTCCATCCTTCTAATGCATGCACTATCCCTGCTACTCGCCATGCACTCATCACCCTTCTCGGCAACCAGTTCTGTAGACAAATAAATTGGAGTTAATTGTATGTTGTGAAATAATTTCACATGCCATTCACGCATTGAAAATGGTTAGTTTCTCTTACTCTGTGTCTACGCATGGGTGGGTGTGACGTCGATTTAATGGCAGAGATCAGTGGCCTTATTCTACTTTGAAAAACAAACCAAAGTGACCTACCAATTTGTGTAGCGATCGATATCTTCAAACAAGTACTAAGTCTCCCGTCTTTCTTGTTTGAACAATATACAAGTTATGGTTAGCCTTGCATAACAAATTAATGCATGATCTTGTTCACCACATATGATCAAGTACTAAGTTTACAGTTTTCTTGTTTGGACAATATACAAGTCATGGTTAGTCTCGCATGATAGATTAATCCATGCTTCGTTTGCCATTGTCATCAAGTTCTAATGAAGTCACCACAAATTGGAATGAGTTCAACGGAGGTAAAATCTTTGTAGCCTTTTGTTTTGCATTGTAAATAGAAACAGAGGACCAAAATCGTTGAGAGTTAAATGATGAGTAATGTATGATTGGAATCTACCAGTGAGATAGCCTCGCAGTATACCTTGTGAACTTACATGCTTCCAGTTTGCCATCCCATTCAAAAACACAATGTAACTCCATAATACATAATTCCGTCGACAGAATTGAGCAAACGAACCTCACAGGAGTGCAAATTATTGAACGACTGGGGAGCGATCATCGCTGGAGTGTTCTGGTAAAGGCAATCTTTGCGGATTTGCTTTGGAGGGAATTGAGAAAAGGGTATGAACAACGTTCCCTTGGGTGCCTTTTTCGGTTCTTCATCGGCAAGTTCATCTCCTACCAACCATATCTGCAACTAACATTTTATTAATATCGTTCTTACATAAATTAAAAGTTGCTTACCTTCAAAAACTGCCTTGTCAAATACCTCAAGTCTCACAGAAAAAAGAAAAAAATACCTTTGGAGAAAAAGTTCTTGAAAGAATCAAATTGCCTCCTTCCTTTCCATTGAGACTCCTTTTGAGCTTCTCATGTTCGTCCTTAGAAGCTACATTTACCTGCCATATTTCTTGCATCAATTGGATGAAAAAAGAGGTGCATATAACTATATATTGATTGCAGGCATGTAAACCCTTTGAGAAAAATGCCTTGCATCACTTTTATTTTACTAAATCAAATCAAGAAAAAAATAATCTCATTAAAAATATTAGTCCTATAGGGGTAATAGCACCACCCAGTAATAAAGAAATGTGTAAAATAAAACCAAAATGGTTTTATATAAAAAAGAGGAGGACTGAGCACCTGGATACCCCTTGCACATAAAGCATGGGCAATGGCATAAGCAGGCTTGTTGAGATTGCCTCTGATGAGAACTTGGCTTGTCCCTTTGGGAATGCTATGAAGCACAACTGCCGCTGCCAAGCTACTCCCATCCACCAACTTAGTCCTCAAATCACTGCGCTTTTGAATAAACAATTCACCATGCCCATTCGATTTCTCTCCCTGAAAGCGAAAAAAAGCAAAAATAAAAATAAAAATGGAATCAATAAGCACTATATAATTTGGCTAAAGTAGAGACCCCAATAACAGAATTTTGAGTGTAAATTGACAAAGTAGGATCAGGCTTGCTGTAATTCTCGACAACATATAAATAGATTAACATTTATATTGGAGGGCTGCCTAGGGAAGGAGACAACATCTTGCCTGATTGAGAAGACCCAAAGTCAGAACCTTGACTCCTTTCTGGTTAGCATCCAGTATGGCTTCTTCTATCAAGGCATTAATGGCTTCTGTTCGCCATGGTAATTTATACTACAGGTAAATGAAGAACATGAAACCGAGTTGACACACAAATGGATATACGTATGTCCCGGAGAAAATAGAAGACCAATAAACTCAAAACGTTCAGTCAACACCCGCATTAGATGTTTTGAACCATCCAATATTTGTTAGTAGGTTACATGGTCAATGAGGTTTTCTTAGTGGCATGACAGGGCGGGACGGGGCTGAAGGATCAGTCCTCGTATCTGTTCTGCTCTCCCAGTCTGTCTCCCAGCCCTGTTCCACCCTTTGAGGCAAACGGGCCGGCCGTTCACAAGTTGGGAGCATCGTCAGTCTCCTGTTAGGACGTTTTGCCTATCTTCAAGAATGCAATATGGTAACAAAGTAATTCATCGAAGTTGATGCCCCTAGAAACAACATGGGGAAATAAACACCAAGTTTAGAAACAAAACAAATTCTCGTCATGGTTCTTACATGGACATTGTATCTTGGAATCACCCAGGATTGCAACTTGAGTTTCTTGAAGGCATTCCTCTCCAAGACGAAAGAGTGGCCATAGGTCCAAGTCCACACCACCGAGGCAAGCGTGAGTGGCCACATGATCCACAAGTACTGCTTGGGCGAGTAGGGTCGAGATGCGATGGAGGCAAATCCCAGCCGCAGATGATAGATGGACTCTGGTGCTGTCAGGTGTGTTAGATACACCACATCCGGTGAATCTTCCACTTTCTGAAGAGATGTCTTGTATGTGGCATTTGTTGACTCATCCATTGTTCCATATATGTAGTCATAGATTGGCATGAAGAGGCTGTAGTTTGTTCGGAATTGAGTGTGGTGCAACGAATGAAACCTGTCAATGAGCCATCACTCATGACTATGAACAGGAAATTATTTGGCCAATAAGCGCTTGTATTGATCGAAACGTCAAATGAACCATGCATGAATTTCCATTTACGCCTTTTACCCATGCACAAATACTTCTTTTGATATTTTCCTTTTCCATTTTCTTTAGCCAAAATGTCCTTTTCCAAATAAAAACAACTGTTAATTTCCCCATCTTTCACTGAGAATCATATGTATCTCACATTTACATGCACATATATATTATTTTGGCCTGTTTTCTTCAACTTTGCATAAATAATTTCATGAGCACTTTTTACGTTTCATGCTTATACTGGCGTGGAAACAATGAGAGAGAGAGAGAGAGAGAGAGAGAGAGAGAGAGAGAGAGAGAGAGAGAGAGAGAGCATTACGGCTAATCAAGACACCATTACGGCTAATCAAGACACCATTCTACCTCCTAATAGACAGGGGAAAATTATTTTTAAAAAAAGTCCTAAACCTATTGTAGTGATACCAATTCAGCCATAACTTTTCAATTGAACCAATTTAATTTAAAACATTTTTGCATTAATACAATTTAGTTCATTCGGCCAATTTTGGCCAGTCAGCACTAGCATGGCACCAGTTGGTGGTTGGACGGTGATGTGGATGTTGACTAGTGGTTGGACGTTAATGTGGCAATTTTTTTAATAATTTTTTTATTTTATTCAATTTTTTTATTAAATTTTTATTTTTCCTTTTTCTTTTCTTTTTCCTACTCTTTTCTCCATTCTTCCTCCTTGGATTGTCCCTACAGTGGTTGGCGAGCATCCAGCAAGGCTTGTCAGTCATTGGGCAAGGGCCGCCTAGGGCTGTGGGCAAGGCGACTTGACTTTGATTTGGGCAAAGCCAACCTCGCCTTGGCCTTGCCGTAGGTGAAGGCGGTCTCACTCATGGCTGGCGAGGCCATGGTGGCCATCACTAGGTTGGAGGCTTGCGGCCACTAGGTGAGAGCCGTGAAGCCGTCGCCGAGGTTGCGGCCCTAGGCAAGGCCGGGTGAGGGCCGTGACCCTCACTGGTGGTCAACGAGGGCTTCGTAGCCCTTACCCAGTTGCTGGTGAGCCTCACTAGAGGCTCGTCAACCACTGTGAGGACCGTCTAAGGAGGAAGAAGGGAGAAAAAAAAAGGAAAAAAAATCATTAAAAATTGCCACATTAGCATTCGGCCACTAGTTGACATCGACATCAGCGTTAGCTAGCCAAAATTGGCCGAATGAACTAAATTAGTATCAATGTAAAAAGGTCCATGATTGAATTGGTCCAATTGAAAAATTTATGACTGAATTGGTACAAATGCAAGACTTTTTTGGTACTTTTCCCAATAGAGGGTGCTACATAGAGAGAGAGAGAGAGAGAGAGAGAGAGAGAGAGAGTAAATGAAAACAATTAAATGAGAACAATTATTGCACTGTGGGACTTACGTTGGAGTATACATCAAATACTAGAGAGAGAGAGAGTAAATGAAAACAATTAAATGAGAACAATTATTGCACTGTGGGACTTACGTTGGAGTATACATCAAATACTAGAGAGAGAGTAAATGAAAACAATTAAATGAGAACAATTATTAAATGTATACATCAAAACAATTAAATGAGAACAATTATTGCACTGTGGGACTTACGTTGGAGTATACATCAAATACTTGAGAGGTGGAAAAATGGTGAAGAGCCTATTAGGGATGAGCTCGAAGTTGCAGTGACCCATGTTGTTCATGAAATCAATGTACATGATGTAGCCAGTGATGGATGTGATTGAAGCAGTTCTCGTGATCACTGTCGTGTACATGGGTATCGTAAATAGTGTTGCATACGCTATATGTTCCGCGAATGGATGAACTATGGCTACAAAGAGAAATAAAAAGAAAAAAATGATAAAAAATCAAAGTTTGCCTAACTATATCATGAAATCAAAATTTAAACAATAAAAGCAAGAGTAACTTAAATGCAGCATCAACTATGTTGGCTATCTAATTACAATTAGTCATCCAATCCCTACTAACTACCATGCATGCTAGTTCTCCTAGTTGATAAGTAGCTGTCCGTCTTTACTAAAAGAAGTCTAACACAGAGTTCGATCTGATCGGATTTTGTAAATCATCTTAGTATACCTAAGTCATGTAAAAAGAAGTTGCAGTAGATCGTTGGTCGGTCTGGGAGTATCGACACAGTTTCATCGTAGAAGACACGATTACACTTTCAAAGACAAAACTGTCAAGGTTTGACAAGTCTTCTAATCGCATAATGGACTAAATAAAATAACGTTAAATAAAATGTGATGTAAAGTATAACTTACATGAGATGGGCTCGGTGACAATGGAGGAGTGGTGGTGAGAGTGATAGCGAGAGTAGAGAAAATGATGGTGCAGGGCTCGATGAAGCCAATAATAGAGATATTCCACAATCAATGTATGAATCAAGAAGGTGATGATCACACCGTCTGTTTTCCAAAGTGGCAAGTGAGAAGCTTGAGGGATTGCCCAGTGAAACATGTATAATATAATTGCAGTGAGCAAATTCTGGTCGTCCCTACATAGAAAGACAAAGAAGGGAAAAAGAAATTCACCTTAAAAATGAGTAAGAACTGACTAAACTATAATCGCCCTTAATCGCTACGTCCTGATTATGCCGTGTTATTGATCGAGAAGATAGGGCATCGTATGATACAAGGTTGTAGTTAAATTATATGAATAACCACTGTGCACAAGGGTCCGGCTCGTTTAAACATACATCCTAGAGAGTGAGTTTAACCGGCTACTGTTCATATGTAAACTTGACCACCTATTAATCTTGTTTGGAGGAACATTAATCAATGCATGGCTTCATTTAACAGAAAATACAAGAATGATCTGCAACAGAGAGAGAGAGAGAGAGAGAGAGAGAGAGAGAGACCAGTTGCTTTCTCGGTCCACCTGCTCGAACTCTATTCCTCTGTCGAGGATCCGGTTGTTGCCTTTGGCGGTTCGGTGGCGAGAAAGGGAGATCCAAATCTGATTGTGAAGCATCCTCTCTAGAAGAAATGGGAGTATAAGGAAGTAGCTGAAGTCCCTCTCGCCAGGCCCTTTCGCAATGAATTGGTATGTGCCGTGAACCACCCATGGCGCCAAAATCACGTACTGTTGAAGGGGAACGTTTCACGCGAGAATCAAAGGATGGTGAGCGACGAAAAGTGACTATGCGAAACTCTGCAAGTGCATCCATGTACATCTCTCATTTAAACAAATTTGGGAGATTATTGGTTGATTTTATTTGATTCTGTGATGCCTGTTTGTCGATAGTTATCCAATTAATAGATTGAACCAGACATAAATATTGTTCAGAGGTACTTCTTGCGTGATATATAATTTGTATATGTTGAAACTAGTGTGCTATTTTCCAGAGTTATCAGAAGTACTACTCTCTATTCTATTTTCTAGATAGTTGAAATACTGATTTTTGTTATCTCACTTGTAAACTGATTTCTATTGTCTCACTTGTAAAACTTACTTTACAATAATATATTCTCGATACAATGTACCTGAGCACTATCAAGTGAAAATTCTTTCGTCTGAAAATAGATTGTGCGTACAAAATGCTTCTACACAACTCTAATATCGAGCAATTCATGTGGCACCGTGAAGAACTACTCAAGCAGACTTTTTGAGAAAATTCTAAATTCACCAACCTTAGGCAATGTCTTTGAAACCGGCCAAGAAACACGAATTAAAAGCGCAGTATACCTTGAAGCTCCCTAGAGGCTTCCATGGCCAGTCGGTGAGAATTCCTGGTTTGGAAGCCATTTCTTCTTCTCTGCGTTTTGCCGGACTATAATTTTAGTGATTACCAGACCCTTTGTGCCACAATTGGACATGCCCGACATCTCTTATAGAACTCTTCTCATGCTTTAAGTGCGTCCCACTGACCCCATGCACATTTATGTTCTATCAACCACCGCTCCAAGATAGGGATACCCAGACACCTGAAGTGCCAAAATTTTGCACAAATGAACATTTAAATGTTAAAAGTTATGAAAGTGACACTTAAGTGTCAAAATCGAAGCAAAATTGATCACTTAAGTACCAATTCGACCAAAATCCAACCAAAAAGCTGATGTGTTAATTTTCAGGCAAAGCAAGTGCAAAACGTTGTTGTTTTGGTATTAATGTGGTAAAAAATTAATATAAAAATTAATTAAATTAAATTTAAAATTAAATTTATTTACAACATTTAAAAATAAAAATACAAACATTAAAAATATTAAATTTTTTTAATTTTTTTTAAAAGTGAGGCAACCGAGGGCCACCGCCTCCCCGTTGCCGCCGGCAAGGCCCCCTTTTTAATTTATTTTTTATTTTTTTAATATTTGTATTTGTATTTTTAAATGTTTTAAATAAATTTAGTTTTAACTTAAATTTAATTAATTTTTATATTAATTTTTCACCACGTTAGCACCAAAACGACATCGTTTTGCATTGTTTGGCCACGTTAATGTGCAAAACAATTCCGTTTTGCACTTACTTCGCCGAAAATTGCGTACGTCGGTATTTTGGCCGAATTAGCACTTGAGTGATCTATTTATCTCTGATTTTGGCACTTAAGTGTCACTTTCGTAATTTTTTGCATTTAAGTGTCCCTTTGTGCCAATTTTTGGCACTTGAAGCGTACTTTTGCCTCAAGATAGGACTAGACCAATCCAGTCGAACAATGTGCCGTCCAACCGGTGGTACTCAGTGTGATTTTGTTAAAATTTATTATGTAATTTTAGAAATTTTTCTTATAAAGTCTATATATCTCCCCATCCCTAAATTACAACGTGTGGATTATTTTGCTTGCTCAAGTTGAAGTCTTGTCAGTCATCAATCACGATGCACGAAGGATCATCAGATTTTCCGGAACTTAATTTTAGTGTCACAATAACAAATATGATTGATAGATTAAATTTTCCAGAATAACGTGGGATTTTATTTAGATCAAGTGCAAGTATTGTAAAACGTATTTTGTTTTGTTTTTTGTTTTTTTTTTTTTAGCCAAGTAAAACGTATTTTGTTGACAAGTGCATAAAGGGCACTAATAAGTAACTATGACTAAGGAGTGCGTTTTCTAATGTCCAAGCTGCTAATGTTATGTGTCATTCATCGCTCTAAAAGCGAAATTATTTTAAATGAAACACGATTAATAAGTTTCCCTCGAATATTCATTACCATCGTCCTTATTTTTTTATTTTTTTTGGTTGGAAGAAAATCATATTCATTACCCAAAAGGACATAGGAAAAATACATAGACTTTCATGACAAAACAAATTGAAGCAAAGTAAAGGCTAGAATACTACAAAACAAAAACATATCTAAAAATTAAGCAAGATAAACAAAACACCAACAGGGTTAAGTATAAACTAGTTTCATAAAAATGGATCTGTCAAGCAAAATAATTAACGGTCAATCTATGGATCCTATATCATCCTCAGTGATGAGTGCATGTTGGAAATTCTTTTTCCAATAACTATGGTGTTGTTAGTTGGTGGTGCATGCTTAGGTTTGACTTTCTTTACACCGTCACCGTATGCAAATAACCAAGATAGGTTGAATAAACACGGATTTAACTTTTGGAAACAAAAAATCTTCGTAATTCAACAAAACACCAGAGCTCTGGCAATTTTCATTGAAACTAGAGGCGGAGAACCTGTATAAGAACAAAGCATGGGGGTCTTGAATATTTGAAAACATTATTAAACTCCCAAATCTAAAGTGGAAGAAAAAAAATCCTAGGTCTAGAACTAGATTAAGAAAGTTCAAACTTTCAGATTTAGAACTAGACTGGAAAAAGAAAACTTCTAAATCTAGATCAAAAGAGAAGAAAAAAGAAGAAAAAAAAAAAGGAAAACTAAAACAAAATCAACAACAGATGGAAATTTTGACCACATCCAATTTGTAATGGTTTTATAACAATAGTTTGATTTATTTATGTATTAACTCTCTCATTTATTTGCCTAGAAAGGGAATCTTAAATCATAATAAAAACATACAATGAAAAACAAGAAATGCTTTCTTTTCCTTCAATTTATCTGCTGGATTTTTAGATACGGATCTTTTTCATGTTCCCTCTATTATAGTGGAAGATCTGTTATATACTAGGAGGATGTTGTTCCTATTCACTCTACACCATCGCGTACGGAGACAATCAAAACATGTTGAATGAAAATGTATCAAACTTTTAGAAGAACAATATTTCATAGTTTAGTGAGATGCCAGAATTCTTGCGATTATCATTAAAATTGGAGGAGAAGAACTTGTATACGGACAAAGCATGGGGTACGGATAGAGCATGGGCTATCGGATGCTTGAAAACATTATTAAAATCCCATATCTAGATCTAGAGAAAAGAACTCTTAGGTCTAGAACTATCTCAATAAAATTCAAACTCTCATATTTAGAAATAAAGCGAGAGAAGAGAATTCCTAATCTAGATTGGAAAAGATCAAGAAAGAAGAACAAGAAAACTCAAATAAAATTAAACATATGGAAATTTTGACCGCAGTCAATTTGTGATGGTTTTATAATGTCCGATTTGATTTATTTCTTTATTAACCATCTTATTTATTTGCCTATAAAGGAATGTTTAAATCACAATAAGAACACACAAATAACAATAAATGCTTCTTCTTTTATTCTTTCCATTTATTTTTTGGATTTTTGTATACAAACATTGTTCTTGTTCCCCACCTTCAAGATTACTGATGATAACTTCAGGAACAGAAGGTTGTAGAGGAGCTAGGGCATTGATCCCATTATCTTCTTGGGGACACTTATGACCCATTGTCGCGACCAATTTTTCGGGCGTGGACCACCTAGGGTTTGGCTAATGGATTGTTAAGCCTAGACTTAACTCGGGCTCTCCCAAGCCCATACCAATTCGCGACTTTAGATTCAAATTTTTAACATGCAATTTTTTTAATTAGGAGCCGCCACTAATCTATTTTTGGTAGGTCGATTAGAAACCCAAGTACAGTAACGGGAGTTTTACTTTACTCCTACGAACCAGAGATTTGGGTACGGGGACTTGGTTACGCTAGATTTCTCTAGCGCCTTTTCGGTACCAGTTCTTTTTATTTTGACAAAAATGTTTTGCAAGCAGTTTGAATTGATTTTAAACTATTTCCCTAAGGTGTGAGGCGATCATGCGGGTGCACAATCCATCAATTTAACACCCAATAAAGCAAATAGAAAATGCATGACTTACCTCGTAGCAACGAAAGCATCGCAATGTTAATTCAAAATCCACATCAACAACCTTAGATATGGTTTCTAATTAACACGCAAATTCTCTTTTTGTTTTCACTTATTTAATGAAAATTATGCAATATGCGATGCAATATTAACTAAATAACCTAACTCTAATGACATGTAACTTCTAGTTGAATGGGCCTAGAAACAACTACCACATGACATGCATTTCAATGAATCTAATCCTAATGATGTGCATGTGACATTTTCCTTTTCTTTCCTTTCTTTCTTTTTCCTAAAAGAATGCAATCTATCCTAGAAAATAAAACTAATTCAACTTATGGCATTTTTTATTTTTCATGAAATTTGAAATTAGGTGAAATGTGAAAATTACCTAATTAGATTAAGATCCTAATTAGTTTATATTAGGAATTAGGTTGAGCCAAATCCTAATTTGAACTAAAATATTATCTTAACCTAAATGATCTAAAATACCTACACTTATAATAAATTTAAAAAAAAAAGCTATTATCTAAAATTAAACTAAGTGCAATTTAATCTTAATATGCAATGACGTGCAAAATATGTCCTAATTCTATATGACATATGCATGATGATTTTTTTTTTTTTTTTTTTTTTTTGCTGTTTTTATTAATTTTCGAAATTAATAATTGCCAAGTAATTAAACATGCAACCTAAATTTAAAATCTAGCAACCTAAATTGATTTATTTGAATTTTTTTATTTTTATGAAATTCGAAATTAAAATTCCTATTCTAAATATGCAAACCCTAAAATAAGTAATATCCTAACATGCATCTAATCTAACCCAATTTTTTTATTTCTGAAATTCATGATAAATAGAACGCTTTGCCTAAATATGCAAATAACCCTAAACACGTGATATTCTATCTCAAACATATCTCAAGATAAATAAAAAAAATCGATCAAAATCTATTCAAGAGATAATATTTCGCTAGTAAAATCGATAATTTGAAATAAAGATACCGCTTAATTAATTATTTCATCAATGGTTGATTCTTGATTCGGGTGGGTGATACATTGAGAAAATTAGTAGGACATCAACATATTGCTCGAGATCAAGGGATAATATTTCATAAGCTTAGTATATTTAAAATCGATAATTTGATCTTAAGCGACAAATTTACTCTAAATTAAATATCTAAAAATATCATTTACCCTCTTTCAATTTTCCCAAATAAAAAAAAAAATCAAGTATTAATGATACGGAGGCAATGTTTAATTATAAAATTGATTGGACATCACAAGCGGTCAAATTTGGGAAAATTGAAATAAAAAACCAATTTAGGTTTTTTATGATCGAAAAAATTAATTTAGAGTAAATTTGTCGTAAATATACCAACTTGGGGTAAATTTGTCATAAATATCTGGGTTTGGGGTAAATTTGTCATAAATATATCGGTTTGAGGTTTTTAATGGTATTAAATTTTCATGGCTTGCCACGCGTCAAGAACCACGTCAAAGCCAAAATTAACGGAAAAATCGAACGAAGTAGATAGAGGTATTTCAAGGTTTGGGGTTTTTGGTGGTCAAAAAAAAACATATCGGTTTGGGGTTTATAGAGATTAATAATAATAAATAATAATTAAAAAAAAAAACCTAAACTTGCCTAATAAAGTAAAGTAAAAATACCTAATTTAATTTTTTTCTTTTTTTTTTTTTTTAAAATTAAAAAAAAAAAAAAAAAAAAAAAGCTTGGCCGGTTCGGAGGTCCGGTGAGGGAGAGCTCGTCAGCTAGGGTTCCGGCGAGGGAGGCAGGGGCAGCACGTCGGCGGCGCGGCACCGGGGCTTCGGGATCAGCACGGAGCTAGGTGCGAGCGTCGCAGGCGGTGGATTCGGCGGAGGCGAGGCGTCACGGGTGAAGCTCGGAAGTCGGCGCTTAGATTTGGACCGAGCTACCGTCGGGGGGGCCACGAGCAGCGAACGAGGAGGCAGGGGCGGCGAGCCAGCTCGGGATCCACTGGGTCACGAGTTGTAGGCGAACTGAGGGCGAGATCAGCGGTGGAGCAGCAGATCGGGGAGCTGGGGCGCTGCAAATCGGCGACGGTAGAGGCGGCGTCTGGGCGGCGCGAGCTTCGGGCGTCGGGGCTGCAGAAAGTGAGCGGCGGCGGCGGAGAGTCGGTTCGGCGCGACCTTCGGGCGTCGGGGTCTGATCTGCGCGTGGTTAGGAGCGGAGCAAAGGCGGCGTCGGATCTGGGTCTTCGTCGAGATGGGCGGGGACAGATCTGCAGAGGTGACGGGGGACGCGGTGGTGCGTCGAGGCAGCGCGCGGGTCGTCGGGGCTCGCGGACGGAGGGGGCGTCGGGACAGCGACGACGCGGGCAGACGGCGTCAGCACCGGCAGAGATCCCCTCCCCCACGAGGAAGATGAACAGTCGCGGGGGGGGGGCCTTTTTTTTTTAACCTTTTCTTTTACTTTCTCTTTTTTTTTTACTTTTCCTCTCTCTTCACTCACTTTTCACTTTTTTGCTCTTTTTTTGTGCCAAAAGAGAACCCCCCGTTTTCGACCGTACACAACTCCTTTTATATCCCAAAAAATTGTATCTTCGTAGTATATTTTACTGCCAATTTTGCTCGCGTAAAATTTCATCGAATATATTATTTCACCCCGCGCAATATTTTTTGCATATTCGATCAAAAAATTCCCCTTTTTGCGCAAAAACACATCCGAGTGTATATTACCTAAAATCTTAACGGAATATAAAATTTGCCTAAACTATATGCCATGTGATTTGATTTTTTTATATATATATTATTCAGCAAAAATTAATCCAAAAAATTTAGGTATCAACACCCATCATTTTCAGCCAACGCTTGAGGGAGTTGTTGTCGCTCTGGAGCGTAGGTCTTTTATCCTCCTTTGCTGAGGTATTTATATCTTGAAGCCGATTGTTCATATCGTACTTGTTTTTAGTTGTTGTGTGTCCTTGTCCATGTTGTTGGGTGCCGCATTTGTGGCTTTTATATCATGGCATCCTTCCACTCATAATGATTTTATTATCTTGAGTGTAAATTTTTTGGTGCCGTGATCTTTTGTACATTTTGCATTTTCTCAATATATACTTACCTTTTACCAAATAAAAAAAGAAGGAAAAACATTGTTCATGTTCCCTTTATTATAGAGATAGACGTAGTATTTTGGGAGGATAGCCACTAGAACCCATCACATTGAGTTTTATATTTCTAAAAATGATATCATGCTTTAAAATAGTGTTCACACATTGCAGATATTTTATATTTATTTGCAACATTTCCCTCCAACAATGATAATTTTGTACAACTGCCGACTGGACTTGACAAGTGTAGCCGTACGAACTGAATTTATGAATGCTTGATGGTAATGCTGATTGTTATTGCTTTCGCATATGCTACAGACAAAAAACATATGGATGCTTCGAGGATGACCAAGGATTTTTTTTTTTTTTTTTTTTGGGGGGGGGGGGGGGGGGGGGTGGGGGTTTTAAAATGTATGTGCCCAGTCTTGACCCAAATGGATCCCCATAAATGCACAAGAGTGCTAGTTCATGCATTGGAAGTAATGAAGAGCTATTAGTGATTATCTACACATTGTAAGATTACTCTTAATTAAGTTTTCAATGGTAAATTCAATATTTGATCCTATAGTTATACGAAAAATAAGATATTGTTGGTCATCTTATCAATTTACTACTTGAAAGAGCATAGATATCTAATAAAGACAATGTAAGTTTCATTGAGCTTTTGCTCTTAGGACTCATTTGGGAGGCCGCATGTTAGGAGACACTAAACAAGCAAATAACTTATCTAGACACTCGAAGTGAGAAAAACCATAACCAAAATAAAGAAGAACAAGACAAAATGAAGAATGACAACAAAAGTGCACCATTGCATCATTGGCAACTTCACATTATCTTGATGGTCCCTTGAGATTTCTCTTCTTTGGATGGTCAGCAACCTAAAAAGTTCAAGGGGATAATTGCCCAATTAGACCTAAATTTATTAATTAGGATGTTAATTTAGTCCTAACATTTTCAATTTTGCTAGCATAGTCCAAACCTTTGCTGACATGATGCTGGCTATCCCACATTGCATGCCGATATTGATAACTTGTATATTATCACATCATTAATTTTTGGTGGCAATTGGCTGAAAAGACTACATTAGAGTTATGTACAAAGGTTTAGGACTACATTAAAAAGATTGGAAAGTTCATGACTGAATTGTTATCTATACAATAAATTTAAGACTGAATAAGTAATTTTTCCCAAATTCATAAATGTGGTAAGTGTTTAAATATTTTCTTGCAATTAAGTTAGGGTTACTTATTGACTAAAAACTCTAATCACAAACCTTGTGATCGATGGCAAAGTTCACACAAGCGACTTGTAAGCTGCACACACAAGGATGTTAGGAACAAAGAAGTAGCAGGTTTCGTATAATTGGCCCATAATTTATTAGCTTAAGTTTGTAAGTGAAGATAAATCAAACTGAAAATTAGTCACGGCTTCGGACCTGGGGCTCCTCCTCAACAATCTCCCCAAGTCAAAGTCTTCAAGTTTTGTTGCGCCACCTGACACGACTTTTGTCTCTTGTCCTTTTTCTTTTCTATAATTTGACTTATTGTTTGTGGGAGACGGCGAATGAGGAGTTACCGAAGGAAAATTATGGAAGCTATTTCTTCTTCTCCACATTTTGCCAGACCATCCTTTTAGTGAGCACAAGCCCCTTTGTGCTCCAATTACGCATGCACGACATCTTTCATGGAACCTCCTCCTGTTGCATTAAGCGCGTCCCACCCGGTCCATGCACTTTTTAGGTTCCAAGTTCCATCTCCCAGACGGACTGAAGCAACGGCTAACCGGTTATGTTTGGTGTGCTTTTGTTAATAGTACTTATATATTTTTAGAACTTTCATGAAATGCCCGTATTATCTCTCTCTTCCTGAGCTTATGTTTTGCAGATTAGTTTACTTGTCCAAGTTAAGCTCTAGTCCATCGTTAAACATTAACTTGAACTTGTCGAGGGAACACCCGATTTTGAACTCTTGGAATCTAATTTGAAGTGTTCCAATAACTAATGGTTGCGTAGATTAAAATGTAGTGAGATTTACCGGGAAGGAACTTGTTGTTTCGTTTGGACCAATTGTGGGTGATTATAAAACGGATTTCATCGATAAGGGCATAAAGGGTATTAACAAGTACCTATAACTAAGGAATTTGTATGATTTTTAATGTATAGACTCGTCTCATGTTATGTGTAGATTCATCATTTAAAAAGTCGAATTGTTCAAAATACATATCTCCAAATGTCCACAACGTCCTTATAATTAAGCACTATGCATGGGTTGGACTTGAAAGGTATTCTTGTACGAATCGAATTAATGGGTGCTTGATGTTTGCTGATATATATATATATATATATATATTATGTTGGATATATATTGGTGTTGGAGGAGCCGAACTTGCGGCCGACGCCGTAGTAAACCTCCAGGTGACACGTAAGCAGGAGGACCCACCATCCCTGGAGTCACAATTAATACACCTAGCGCCTCCCTTAGGTTTTGAACCCTTCACTTTTTGGCTGAGGATCAGTAGGGTCTTATCTAGCGGAGCCATCGCGGCCAGTGGTTTTGCTGATATTCTTTCTTTTAAAATATTTAAATATTGAAATATACCTATATTCTAACAGTTTAAGCTTTCAAAATAATTTATAGTAGTTTCACAAAATTGCACATGATATCAATAATAAAGCATGAGTTTGAATTTTTCCAAATTTTTATCTTCCCTCTCAATTTATTTGCAATGGTCCCACCATCTGTTTAGATGGATCGCGGGAAATATAAAATGGATTTTGCTGAAAGTGCATAAAAAGCATTAATAAGTAACTAAACTAGGGAAATTCTGTGGTTTCTATTGTTTAGACTGCTCTTATTTGTGTAATTCTTTGTTTTATAAGTCGAACAGTTGAAATTTGAGTACATTTAACATGGAGACAAATACAACATAAGTGTCATAACTTTCTTACGTGAGCGTCATATCTTTTTTCTTGTTTTTATGCTCATTTAAATGCCACAAATTTGAAAAATTGATAATTTAAGTGTCATCAATGATTTTCCTTGCTAGAAAATTTGACATAGATGCAAATTGTCAATGCTAATGTTAATATGGACAATTTTTATAATTCTTTTTTTCGCTTACTTAAGTGACACGAATTTAAAAAATTAACAACTTAAATGCCATTGACAATTTGCCTCATCAAGATATCTACCGTCGGCCTTGCTTAGATCTAGTGAGGGCATTTGCGCTCTCACTTTTGGCCGATAAGGCTGCCTTGGCCTTGAGCAAGGCATTGTGGCCTCATCGTGAAGGACCTGAAGGCCCTCACTTGCAGCTTTGCAGCCTCGCTGGTTGAGGGTGAGGCCTTTGTGGCCGACGCATAGAAAAAAAGGCAAAGCAAAAAATGGAAATAAGAATAAAAGCTAAAAAAGTCCAAAAAAAAATATTTAGAAAAATGTGAAAATCGGTATACCGAAAAGCTACGGCTCTTTTATTGTACCCAAATCCTACACCGAAAAGCTACGGCTCTTTTATTGTACCCACCCCTTTTAACGTTTCTCCCTCCAGTGTCCGGAAGTACTATAGGGACGGTGCTAAAACATGTACGAATCAAATTGATGAACCTTGACTTTTTCTAATTTTACTGTTTTTCCCTGCTGATATGCTGCCAAGAAAAGCTGTCCTGGTTTCCCCTGACAGTTACTGCTTCAAACCGCCACTAGGACTAGCAGGGAGCCACGTATCTGCTCATCCAAGGTTTATCAGGTGACACGGCTATCTCCAAAACTTATTGGTCCCAACAAACTTGATTGAGGTAGTTGTAAGGTGCGTTTGGATAGACATTTACAAAGCTCTTTCAAGCCCCAAAGCTCTTTCATCTCAAATTGAAGTATTTGACAATCATCTTTCAAAGAGCTTTCAAGTGAAAGTCGACCCTTAGGAATGCTGAAGACTAGTCTTGAGCTTAGCCTGATAGCCACATCGGTCAAAATCTTGCCCCTCCTTTTTCCGATTGCTCTTTTTTATAAATGAAACGAAGATGAGATGAGATCAAGTGTAAGTGGACTTATCAAGAGCCACTCATTTGAACTTTATAATAACCTCTTTTTTTCGATTTTTTTTATGTACTTACACCTTTTGAAAAACCTTAGGATTATTTGTTGAAATTTACTTTTAAGTTACCTATGGCCACCTTTGCGATCAAATCAACATTGTGAAAGCAATATGATCGATTCATCTATGATTATTATTACCACTTGATTTTTAACCAACGCGTCATTAAAAATGAAAAATCGAAATTAGGATTTCTAATCGCAACAAAATTCATTTCTCAATAAAATAAAATAAAAAGTCATTTTTTGAGTCTTTCTTTTACCTTGTTATTTTTAAAGGATTTCCTATTCATTTCCAATGGAAATCCAAATAGTCAAACGACTGACTTTTAAGTTAACTTTTCGGTCAACCCTTTAATCAAAAGTCAACATTTGATCTAGAAACCACCGCTCCAAGATAGGACTAGACCAATCCAGTCGGACTAATGCGCCGTCCAACCGGTGGTGCTTGGTGTGATTTTGTTAAAATTTATTATGTAATTTTAGAAATTTTTCTCATAAAGTCTATAATCTCCCCATCCCTAAAATTACAACATGTGGATTATTTTACTTGCTCAAGCTGAAGTCTTGTCAGTCATCAATCACGATGCACGAAGGATCATCAGATTTTTCGGAACTTAATTTTAGTGTCACAATAACAAATATGATTTATAGATTAAGTTGCAGCACAATTTTCCAGAAGAACGTGGAATTTTATTTAGATCAAGTGCAAGTATTGTAAAACGTATTTTGTTGACAAGTGCATAAAGGGCACTCATAAGTAACTATGACTAAGGAGTGCGTTTTCTAATGTCCAAGCCGCTAATGTTATGTGTCATTCATCGCTCTAAAAGCCAAATTGTTTTAAATGAAACATGATTAATAAGTTTCCCTCGAATATTCATTACCATTGTCCTTATTTATTTATTTTTTTGGTTGGAAGAAAATTATATTCATTTCCCAAAAGGACACAGGAAAAATACATAGACTTTCATGACAAAACAAATTGAAGCAAAGTAAAGGCTAGAATACTACAAAACAAAAACAAATCTAAAAAATAAGCAAGATAAACAAAGCACCAACAAGGTTAAGTATAAACTAGTTTCATAAGAATGGATATGTCAAGCAAAATACTTAACGGTCAATCTTTGGATCCTATATCATCCTCAGTGATGAGTGCATGTTGGAAATTCTTTTTCCAATAACTATGGTGTTGCTAGTTGGTGGTGCATGCTTAGGTTTGACTTTCTTTACACCGTCACCATATGCAAATAACCAAGATAGGTTGAATAAACACAGATTTAACTTTTGGAAGCAAAAAAAAAAAAAAAAATCTTTGTAATTCAACAAAACACCAGAGCTCTAGCAATTTTCATTGAAACTAGAGGCGGAGAACCTGTATATGAACAAAGCATGAGGGTCTTGAATATTTGAAAACATTATCAAACTCCCAAATTTAAAGTGGAAGAAAAAAAAAACTCCTAGGTCTAGAACTAGATTAAGAAAGTTCAAATTTTCAGATTTAGAACTAGACTGGAAAAAGAAAACTCCTAAATCTAGATCAGAAGAGAAGAAAAAAGAAGAAAAAAAATAGGAAAACTAAAAAAAAAAAATTCAGCAACAGATGGAAATTTTGACCACATCCAATTTGTAATGGTTTTATAACAACTGTTTGATTTATTTCTTTATTGACCCTCTCATTTATTTGTCTAGAAAGGGAATCTTAAATCATAATAAAAACATACAATGAAAAACAAGAAATGCTTTCTTTTCCTTCCATTTATTTGTTGGATTTTTAGATACAGATATTTTTCCCATTCCCTCTATTATAGTGGAAGATATGTTATATACTAGGAGGGTGTTGTTCCTATTCACTCTACACCATCACATACGAAGACAATCAAAACATGTTGAATGAAAACGTATCTAACTTTTAAAAGAACAATTTTTCATAGTTCAGTGAGACGCCATAATTCTTGCGATTATCATTAAAATTGGAGGAAAATAACCTGTATACAGACAAAGCATGGGGTACGGACAGAGCATGGGCTATCGAATGCCTAAAAACATTATTAAAATCCCATATCTATATTGGGAGAAAAGAACTCTTAGGTCTAGAACTATCTCAATAAAATTTAAACTCTCATATTTAGAAATAAAGCGAGAGAAGAGAATTCCTAAATCTAGATTGGGAGAGATCAAGAAAGAAGAACAAGAAAACTCAAATAAAATTAAACAGATGGAAATTTGGACCGCAATCAATTTGTGATGGTTTTATAATGTCTGATTTGATTTATTTCTTTATTAACCCTCTTATTTATTTGCCTATAAAGGAATGTTTAAATCACAATATAAACACACAAATAACAAGAAATGCTTTTTTTTATTTTTCTTTCCATTTATTTTTTGGATTTTTGTATACAAACATTGTTCCTGTTCCCTTTATTGTAGAGAAAGATCTGTAGTATTTTGTAAGGATAGCCACTAGAACCCATCGCATTGAGTTTTATATTTTGAAAAAATGATATCATGCTTTAAAATAGTGTTCACACGTTGCGGATATTTTATTTTTATTTGCAACTTTTCCCTCCGACAATGATAATTATGTACAACTGCCAACTGGACTTGAAAAGTGTAGCCGTACGAACCGAATTTATGAATGCTTGATGGTAATGCTGATTGTTATTGCTTTCGCATATGCTACGGACAAAAAACCATCTGGACCCTTCGAGGATGATCAAGGATTTTGTTGTCCAAGGTTTACAATTAGGTAGGGTGGGTGGGCGGTGACTTACACACTTCTCTTGTAATCTTTTGAGTTTAGATAGATTTAGGATAATTATTGACATGTAGTGAAGTCAGATGGGGTCGTTCGTGTTTAAAATGTATGTGCCCAATCTTTACCCAGATGGATCCCCATAAATTCACAAGAGTGCTAGTTCATACATTGGAAGTAATGAAGAGATATTAGTGATTATCTACATATTGTAAGATTACTCTTAATTAAGTTTTCAATGGTAAATTCAATATTTGATCCTATATTTATGCGAAGAATAAGATATTGTCGATCATCTTATCAATTTACTACTTGAAAGAGCATAGATATCTAATAAAGGCAATGTAAGTTTCACTAAGCTTTTGCTCTTAGGACTCATTTGGGAGGCCAAATGTTAGGAGACTCTAAACAAGCAAATAACTTATCTAGACACTCGAAGTGAGAAAAACCATAACCAAAACAAAGAAGAACAGGAAGAAGAACAGGACAAAATGAAGAATGACAACAAAAGTGCACCATTGCATCATTGGCAACTTCGCATTATCTTGATGGTCCCTTGAGATTTCTCTTCTTTGGATGGTCAGCAACCCAAAAAATTCAAGGGGATAATTGCCCAATTAGACCTAAATTTATTAATGAAATGAGGATGTTAATTTAGTCCTAACATTTTCAATTTTGCTAGCATAGTCCAAACCTTTGCTGACGTGATGCTGGCTATCCTACATTACATGCTGATATTGATAACTTGTATATTATCGCATCATTAATTTTCGGTGGCAATTGGCTGAAAAGACTATATTTGAGTTTTGTACAAAGGTTTAAGACTACATTAAAAAGAGTGGAAAATTTATAACTGAAATGTCATCTATACAATAAGTTTAAGACTGAATAAGTAATTTTTCCCAAATTCATAAATGTGGTAAGTGATTAAATATTTTCTTGCAATTAAGTTCGGGTTACTTATTGACTAAAAACTCTGATCACAAACCTTGTGATCGATGGCAAAGTTCACACAAGTGACTTGTGAGGTGCACACACAAGGATGTTAGGAACAAAGAAGTAGCAGGTTACGTATAATTGGCCCATAATTTAGTAGCTTAAGTTTGTAAGTGAAGATAAATCAAACTGAAAATTAGTCACAGCTTCAGACTTGGGGCTCCTCCTCAACAATCTCCCCAAGCCAAAGTCTTCAAGTTTTGTTGCGCCACCTGACACGACTTTTGTCTCTTGTCCTTTTTCTTTTCTATAATTTGACTTCTTGTTTGTGGGCGATGGCGAATGAGGAGTTACCGAAGGAAAATTATGGAAGCTATTTCTTCTTCTCCACATTTTGCCAGACCATCCTTTTAGTGAGCACAAGCCCCTTTGTGCTCCAATTACGCATGCACGACATCTTTCATGGAACCTCCTCCTGTTGCATTAAGCGCGTCCCACCCGGTCCACGCACTTTTTATATTCCAAGTTCCATCTCCCAGACGGACCGAAGCAACGCTTAACCGGTTATGTTCGGTGGGCTTTTGTTAATAGCTCTTATATATTTTTAGAACTCTTATGAAATGCCCGTATTATCTCTCTCTTCCTGAGCTTATGTTTTGCAGATTAGTTTACTTGTCCAAGTTAAGCTCTAGTCCATCGTTAAACAATAACTTGAACTTGTCGAGGGAACACCCGATTTTGAACTCGTGGAATCTAATTTGAAGTGTTGCAATAACTAATGGTTGCGTAGATTAAACTGTAGTGAGATTTACCGGGAAGGAACTTGTTGTTTTGTTTGGACCAATTGTGGGTGATTATAAAACGGATTTCATCGATAAATGCATAAAGGGTATTAATAAGTACCTATAACTAGGAAATTTGTATGATTTTTAATGTATAGACTCCTCTCGTGTTATGTGTATATTCATCATTTAAAAAGTTGAATTGTTCAAAATACATATCTCCAAATGTCCACAACGTCCTTATAATTAAGCACTATGCACGGGTTGGACTTGAAAGATATTCTTGTACGAATCGAATTAATGGGTGCTTGATGTTTGTTGATATTCTTTCTTTCCTCTTTTGTAATAAAATATTTAAATATTGAAATATACCTATATTCTAACAGTTTAAACTTTCAAAATAATTTACAATAGTTTCACAAAATCGCACATGATATCAATAATAAAGTATGAGTTCGGATTTTTCCAAATTTTTATCTTCCCTCTCAATTTATTTGCAGTGGTCCAACCATCTTTTTAGATGGATTGTGGGAAATATAAAATGGATTTTGCTGAAAAGTGCATAAAAAGCATTAATAAGTAACTAAACTAGGGAAATTGTGTGGTTTCTATTGTTTAGACTGCTCTTATTTGTGTAATTCTTTGTTTTATAAGTCAAATAGTTGAAATTTGAGTACATTTAACATGGAGACAAGTACAACAGAAGTGTCATAACTTTTGTACGTGAGCGTCATATCTTTTTTCTTGTTTTTATGCTCATTTAAATGCCACAAATTTGAAAAATTGATAATTTAAGTGCCATCAATGATTTTCCTTGCTAGAAAACTTGACATTGATGCAAATTGTCACTGTCAATGTTAATATGGACAATTTTTGTAATTTTTTTTTTCACTTACTTAAGTGACACAAATTTAAAATATTAACAACTTCAATGCCATTGACAATTTACCTCATCAAGATATCTACCATCAGCCTTGCTTAGATCTAGCGAGGGCATTTGCGCTCTCACTTTTGGCCAATAAGGCTGCCTTGGCCTCGACCTTGAGCAAGGCATCGTGGCCTCAAAAGTTTAGAAAAATGTAAAAATCCTACACCGAAAAGCTACGGCTCCTTTATTGTACCCAAATCCTACACCGAAAAGCTACGACTCTTTTATTGTACCCACCCCTTTTAACGTTTCTCCCTCCAGTGTCCGGAAGTACTATAAGGACGGTGCTAAAACATGTACGAATCAAATTAATGAACCTTGACTTTTTGTAATTTTACTGTTTTCGGATATGCTGCCAAGAAAAGATGTCATGGTTCCCCCTGATAGTTACTCCTTCAAACCGCCACTAGAACTAGCAGGGTGCCACGTATCTGCTCATCCAAGGTTTTATCAGGTGACAGGCGACACGGCTATCTCCAAAATTTATTGGTCCCAACGAACTTGATTGAGGTAGTTGTAACCCGACAGCTACACCCGTCAAAATCTTGCCCCTCCTTTTTCCGATTGCTCTTTATAATCATTTATAATTATTTTTATAAATGAAACAAAGATGAGATAAGATCAAGTGTAAGTGGACTTTTCAAGAGCCACTCATTCAAACTTTATAATAACCTCTTTTTTTCGATTTTTTTTTTTTTATGTACGTAACCTTTTGAAAAACCTTAGGATTATTTGTTGAACTTTACTCTTTAAGTTACCTATGGCCACTTTTGTGATCAAATCAACATTGTGAAAGCAATATGATCGATTCATCTATGATTATTATTATCACCTGATTTTTAACCAACACATCATTAAAAATGAAAATCGAAATTAGGATTTCTGATTGCAACAAAATCCGTTTCTCAATAAAATAAAATAAAAAGTCATTTTTTGATTCTTTCTTTTACCTTGTTATTTTTAAAGAATTTCCTATTCATTTCCAATGGAAAACCAAATAGTCAAACAACTGACTTTTAAGTTAACTTTTCGGTCAACCTTTTAATCAAAAGTCAACTTTAGGTCAAAAATTGGATTTTTGCACAAAAAGATCTTCATAATTTTAATTTCACTTTAACCAAGTTAATTTTCAAAATTTCAAAGATTTAACCCAAAATCAACATTTTAGCAAATTTCAACTAAATGATTGATTTTTACCAAAAAAAAAAACTAAATGATTGATTTTTTTATCAAATCTTTAATAAAAAACTTTGAAAAAATAAAAATCCACAAAACATTTCTTTTTTTTTTTTTTAGTTTTAATTTGACTTTATTGTGGAAAATTTGTGATAATCGATTAAGAACCTTAATATTTTGAATTTTTCAGTTTTAGGTTCGAAATCGACCCAAAATAAAAGTATTTTTATTTTAGTCATAATTAGGCTTAGTTCCTTTTACGACATTTGATCTAGAAACCATTTCTCATTCACTCGTTCATTCAATTTTGAGAATGGTTGTGTTGAAATGAGAATTGCCGTTTGTAGCCTTGATTAGGGAATCCAAATCAGTTCTTCATGATTTGCAAACATACACTTTCATTCCATTTATGTTCTTGAAATAAGTTCGAATCTGAGATCCATTTTAAGAGATTCACTTGGGAACTTTTCAATTGAAGGAATTCAACCATCTAGGATATATGAAAACCAACCTAATGAGCATCAATTAAAGAAATTTAAGTTCACCCATTTGAAATCAAGGTTTAGTTTCGCGAATAGTTCAATTTCACTATTAAACCTCAATTCATTTTTAGCATAAAAGTCGTGACATCCATTCGAAGACAATTTGGATATAATAGGTTATCCTTAGCATGAGTAATTATTCAAATGGTTGTCTTACAATATTAATTGAATTCAATTTCGATTAATTTATAATTACAATTGAGAAATTATGTGAAATTGTCGGATTTGGCCTATAATATCCAATTGTGTGTACCGTGGTGTAGGTCTACTATTTTTATTTTTATTTTTATTTTAATCAAGCAATTAGGCCAATTGAAAATTATCGTATCGCAATTATATGATTTAATTGGCCTAATCTCTTTAGAATTGTACATTTTTTTCCTTAAATTGAGTAATTTTTCCTTTCAATGTGGTCCTTGAGGGACGAAATTGCATAAAATTTAGCCCCCAAAGGATTGGCTAGCCAGAACCGTCCAATAATTGATCAAACTAGCTTGAATTGGTTTGACCGGTCTGACTAGCCACCGACAGAGAAGGCCAATTTGGCCTTCTGTCAAGCGGCTTTTGATCACCGATAACCACCCTTGTCTCCTCATTGCATGTATTTCATCCTTATACCCCTAATTAGGTCCTAATCGTAATTTGACGTTTTTTTTTTTTTTTTTTTTTTTTTTTTTTTGTGGTTGGTAATCATAATTTGACTTTAAACTCTTGATTTTCGTGCATCGATAACATTTGAGCAATCATGTGATGCATTTTGATTAGGATTAATCCCTAGTGAGCTTAATTAGGTCATTCGATCAAGTTTTAACTATCGGATCGAACCGAAGGTCAAGATTTGATCTCAAATCGAGATTATATAAGGTTTTTCCCTTAAAAAAAATATATAGGGCATTCATTTTACAATTTTTTAGATTTCAACAGTAGAAGCTCTCTCAAAATTCTCTCTCTTCTTCTCTTTCCTACTCTCTCTCTCTCTCTCTCTCTCTCTCTCTCTCTCTCTCTCTCTCTCTCTCTCTCTCTCTCTCGCTCGCTCGCACATCCACGGATTACTGTGCTGTCTGCCACTCGCCAGAGCCCCCACCGGCGACGCTCTAACAGCAACAACTCTCTCTAGCCTTCCTCCTCTCCCATCATGGTTGCTCGGCGCCTCAGTGAGCACCCAACCACCCTATCTAGATATCTTTTCCCGCGACTGCAAAACACTGGCATCTACGTTGATGTTGAATCCAACCGGCACCTCAACCTTGATCGATGCTCCAGCGCCCACCTTAGTTGATCCGACCACTGCCTCCTAGAAGAGTTCCCGATCCTTTGGTGGTCGGGCCTTGGCCAGACAACCATCGTACAAGCTCCAGTGACTTGATCTTCCTCCAACGTTGCAAACCGATATGAACTCAATCGATTCTTCCTTGATTGCAAATCGACAGTTCGACTTCTGGCGATCCACAAGGTCCATCTGACAATCCTCGAGGTTCGTAAGGTGATTTGGAGTTTTGATTCTTGATCGTTCGTGTTCCATTGTCGAAATCACAAAAGGTAATAAATCGAAGTGTGAATCCAATGAAGCAAGATTATGTTGATTGAGGATGAGTTTAAGCATGACTGTTCATGATTTACCTCATTTTGCAAAAATTGCATGTTGATAAGTAACCATGTCAAGGCTGATTTGAGGTGTTAAACCTCATTATTTGGCCTCGAGCTGTTTTAGATGTATGATTTATATTGGACAAGCTTTGATTTGATAGATTATAAACCCCAAATGAAGATCGCTTGATACCTGAATTACACCTCAGAATTTGGTTTGTGCAATATTTTGCTGTTCCGATTTCTATAAATTTCTATGTTGAGATTTTGGAAATAGTTTCTTCATGAAAGTTGTATGAAAATCTCTTGATTATATCATATCTCCTTTTCAGAATTTTTGAGTTGTTTTGGTTAGGCAAAACCTTAAAAAATCTTCCCTAGGTCATTTTGTCTTGGTTTGAGTCCAACCTATATTTGCCTTGAAATAAGGTCTTAAATGTGTTCATTTGAATTGACATCCTTCATGAAATTTGTAGTATGCAATACAAGTTTTTTAACTAGTATGATTTGCGTCAAATGATCATCATTTACTAGGTCAATCTCACGTGTGAAGACATGCTCATGCTATTGCATTTTATGAAGTGGATTTCATTGTTCTATTTTGCCATTTTTGTGGAGGATTGTGTGAATCAAATTAGACTTAGGTGTTTCATGGAAATTAACTGTGACATCGCATTCTATATCTAGAATTTTTCATAAGATTTTAGCATGTCGTTAAATCATTGAAAATGACACATGTTTTGCGATATCTTTATTGTGATTAAAGTTGATCACGAACCTATGAAAATGTCATTAATTAACATACCATAACTGAAAATTTCCTTAATGACAAATCACCTTTCAATGTTAATAAATTCATGTGACTTTTTGCACTTCGATTTAGAGTTAAATGTCTTAACCAAATTTGATCATCACATTTAGCTATGGGATGTGTGTGAATTTTATGTTTTTTATGCATTGTGTAGGTGGCTTGACAAGCCAATCATCATGCATCATTTTCTGATTTGTTCATGGCTGATTTGCACACTTTTGCGATTGTCGCTATCAACCATAAATTCAACCTTAATCGGACTCAACATACCTTAAGAACTCTCAGGACACATCTTAATCCTTACGATGACACCAATTTTGTATTATTGGTATATCATTTAACCCGTTTTCTATTTTTTCCAAGTTTATTTAGAAATTTGTTTCCAGTGAAATTCGAAATGCCCATTTTGCTTTAGTTGAGTTAGACCTCTTGTTATTTTTGCATCTTTTTCTTGTTAAGGATTCTAAGATCGGGTCCTCAACAAAATTTGTTTGTCTTTCTCTTTTATATGTTGTGATAAAAGTTTAGATTTTTCAAATTTTTTTTACTAGGAAAAATCAATATTGATCAGCCATGATACCTTGCTGTCTTGTTACATTTGTGATGTCATGCTATGTGTTCTTGAATTTTTACAAATTCCTTCATAGCTCATCTAAGAAAACTCTCTTCACAAAAATTGTTCCTTGTGATGTTATTGATGTTATGTAATTTTCTGGGAGCCGATTATCAATGAGTTCCTTTTCAATTGTTCTGATCTTATCTACCCTGTTCTATGATCTTTGCTGTGATTCTCTGCTGTGATTTTCTTTTAGAATGTTTTAGGAAATTTTGCATGCTGAATCAAATTCACATGTCCGCACGAGATTTGATCCTTACCTTACGAACTTCGTACACGAAAATTCTTGAAAAATAAAAAGTACTTTACCATGCTTTTCATACGTTTTGAATGTTGTGAAATCAATCTGATTTTTCATATTCTTGTTGATTTGCACTTGGTTTTCGTTCAAGTGATGCTTATGCATAAAATTTTCAAACCTTCATGTTGTGCTTTGCATTTTAAATTTCCAAATCATGTTTTGGCTTGGCAATGATGTTATCTAAGGTTTGGACTATATTTAGGGCTTCGTGAAGCTTCGATCAAAGTGCACACGATGCACTCGAGTTAGCTTTGAGATTAAATGTGTTCCATAGCCGTGATGCAACTTTGCTATGCCATTAACAAATTTTCCTTACAATTTCACTATCTAATTTTTCTTTAATGATTTTTTAGCATCATTTGAACTTCCCTTAGTTTTTGATGTGTTTACTCTAGTCAAATGCCTATGATTGTATTTGCTGTTAGTTGAATGAATGAATGATCTAGTGTTGGTTCACTAAAGTTACTTGATTGATTGAAAACCAAGGCCTGGGAGCGTACCTGCATGTTTACTTTTAAATATGCATATGATTTTTAATTGTATGCATGAGTGCGATACATGAACCCGTGGGATATCTTTGGGACACACTCAGAACTTGCTTTAGGGGCTTTTTAGTGCTGGTTGCCACGTGAGAATACATATGGTGATCAATAACTATAAGTCATAAAAAATGAATTGGGGTAAATGTCCCAGAGGAATCATCGTATGAATTGCAAAGGTCGACCCAAGGCCAATTTTGATCAATTTTGCATATTGTTTTAATTCCATGATTGTTCTTGTTTGTTTTGCGATTGCGATTGTTTTTGTATGTTTGTAATGTTGATTGTTTCTTTCATCTTGTATGTACCTAGTCTTAGCATTAGATTAGGCTTAGAATAGGTCCATGGAGGTGGTGGCTCCTAAGATGTGAAGATGATAAATGGTCGATGTCTAATCGAACCTTGTTATTGTACCATTTGTTTCCCGATATATGTTTCAGGTTGTCTCGTGTTGTATAAATACCCGACAAGAGGTGGGTTTGTTTCTTTGGATTTACTTTTTGTTTAGGCTTGCATGTTAGATTTACTGCTTTCCTTAAACTGCTTTCTTGGGTATTTACTTCTCACACCGTCTTGAAATTCCAAATTGATTGTTTTCTTTCTTTTTCTTTTGATAAAAATACAATTGCATTAAATTGACTCTCCATGCATGATCACCTAGTTAGTTTCATCGGCATGAAAAAGTTAAAAAAGTATGCATAGACACCTTAGAAAACATAACAAACTGTCAGGTACCAAAGATAATATAAATATTAACGTAACCTAAGTTCATGAACCTGAAAATTTCTAGTTGCATAGATATTGAGGGACCACTCCTAACCCTCAATTGGGTTTTCTAGCTGACTCCCAAAAACAAGGCTAGTGGTAACTCCTAACTCTTATCTAGGTTGTCTTAATCAACTCATAGATAATAAATGAATCCGTCATGAGGGATATGGGTTTCAACGAGACTCACCATAGTTTAGCATACCCAATAAGGAAATCTCCTAAAGGATGAAGTGATGCTATCCTTATTGATGAGAGTACTATTGTGGGGCTACTATAGTAACAAAACTCATAAATTCGATATTCACACCCGATCTCATTTTTCAAGGTGTATCATTCACGTGGATATGAAACATGACAACTTCCGTTATCATGCGAGGTATGAGCTTGGGAGAGATCACAACTGTGATCAAGAAAACTCACAATGGTCAATCTTGAAAGATGAAGTGACAACATCTTTTGGGACACGTACCATGTGTCACGTCCCGCTCCTCCGAGCGCATGCCCATCCATCTGCGGTAGATTAATAGCCACGTCCCAGGACACATCATTGACCCATTCTTTTTAATGCACATGCGGAAGCAATTTAAAAATCCCCAGACAATAACACAATGGGATAGAAAAGTAGGGCCACAATTTTCTTCAATCGAAAACACACACACACACACAGAGCAAACCATGTCATATACAATACAAGTTGGTCTATTTATAACGTCTACAAAAATAGGGGGAGTTCCAGAAAACTAAGGGTCCTCGTCATCCTCGATTTCACCTTCTTCCACACTCCAACTAGAGCCTTCAGCAGACTACATCGGGGACTCTAGTACTTCAAGAGCTGGGTTAACTGCGTCTACGACCGAGCCTTGAGGTGGATCAGCTGTGCCCTTTCCAAAAGCGACCTCCAGAACAAACCAGGGTATCTCAAACTCCGGTATGGGACCCTCTCTCTAGCCATCTTGAGCCTGACGGTACCATGATCGATATCGATGGGGCACTTTGTGGGTGAGGTCCGCATCGACCCAAACTATGGACCTTATCAGCTCATAGGTCCAACCCCTAGGGCTCACATGCATCGGAATATAAGATGTCTGCTCTGTCTCAACGAGTTCTACTTCCTAAGACCTGACTAGGAAAAAAATACGCCCTAAGGCTGCCTAAGCACAAACATGAGTCGGAGGTCTTACCTTTGCCTCTGTTCCTTCCTGCAAGTCAATACAATTCATACATTCACTAAATCACTTCACTCAATCAAATCATCAAGCCGATCGAATCATCGACCAATCAAACTAGTCGATTCCATGTCATCATGACCTTCCTATGGTCAGCCCAATCAATACTATCTTTAAGGTCCTATCAAATCAGAACTGCTCATCCTAAACTGAAGATAAATACCCACAATCACCAATCACCTTCAATTTGCACAAAATATAACCCAATTAAATAAACAGATCACACCATTGCAATCAACGTAAAATTCCAGTCACCGGTTATCCCGGTCTAATTTCCGGAAAATAAATAAATAATTAATTAATTACATAAAATAATAAATAAATGCCAATAAATAGAACTTAGGCCCGTCAAGCCTAATTGGAAGCTGAGACGGGCCCGAAAAGTTTCTGAACCACTCTAGTTAAATACTAGAGCTTGTCTAGGCTCTAATTACACCACTCTAAACCAAGCTTAACTTAAAATAAACAACTCTTAAGCGTCATTAACTTACTAAGCAAAGATTAGTGAGTTAAATTCACTTGATCGACGAACCGCTTGGTTCAAATTGATAGGGACACAGCGAGGGGAAAGAAACTTCAAAGGGGGCACACCTTTCGAGGTCCGGAAGGGCGCCAAAAGCGGGCCAAACAATGCTGGAATACCCAATGGTTCTAACACTGAGCTGAGCCGAAAAGAGCTGGATTGGGTGGCTTGTCGAGCGGAAAACGGCAGGCGGGGGTTGTTGTGGCTTAAGTGGGCTGAGGCGGGGCTGCATGGCGGTCGAAGGCGACTGGACAGTGATCTGAGCTGACTGGAGGACCTCCTAGGCATACGGACTGAGCAAGACGGCACGGCTGGGACGGCTAGGGCTCATGGTGAGCAGGCAAGCACGGGGTGACCCGTACGGTGAGCAACGGCGACGTGGTGGTTCAACAAGCTGCAGGGTTACTAACGGCTTGCTGGCTAGATTTCTTGGGTCTTCAAGCTTTGCACAGCAGCTGGGATGCAGGAGGAAAGGCTTCAACAAGTTGAGGAGGGAGAGGGAGACCGGTTGTGGGCTAGTGGGGTCACCAAGGCCTCCTTCTTATCCCTTGGTCCCTTTGGAGGGCTCCACCTTGCATGGTTGGCTTCCACTCCAATTTTCAGCCACCAATCTTTTACAACAAGATAAGGAAATGGTCCAAATGTCATAGGTGAGGGGGCATACGAATTTGCACATATTTTCCCTCACTTTGGACTTCAATCCATCTCAAATTAATCCAATCTAGCTTCTAAAAATTCCAATATCAAGTCCTCGATCAAATTGATATTTTTCCTTGTCAATTGATCCCACTTGCATCCCAATTTCGCCAAAAAAAAAAAACGATCCTTGGCATTTTCTGTACAAAAATGGCCCTATGACGACTTTTCCCCAAAAAGTCTCGGTTTGCAAAAAAATCTTCAAAAACTGATTCGACGTTCCTAAAATGATTTGTGACATGACAAAACTTTCAATTTCTGAAATCGAATTCATATTCGCGGTTAATTTCACTCTGGCGCATTTTTAACGTAACCTAGGCTACCCGGTAGCTTTTATAAATTTTTAGTGCAAATGAACTGTGGTCGATTTTCTTCGAGTCACAATGAATCTTTTCGACACATTGACGATTCTCAATTGTCGTGAAAATCTCGAGGATTCAAATACGGACAAAAGGTACCAAAATGACAGAAAAATCAGTCTAGTGCCGATCGACGAGAATTTTGTAATTTAGTGGAATCACCAACGTTTAGCCACACATCTCAGTTGAACCAACCTATCTTTAAGCGATTTTTAACTGTGCCTTAATGATCTCTGCAGATAAGCACGGTCGAGTAGTCGATTCCTGGTCGAATCCTTAAGTCTATTGCATTAAAATTCCTTAATGACTTTCCCAGATAGTCTAGTTATCTCATAAGTGATCAACTCTAAGAATAACACTATAGGCGCGTCGATGAAAGGCTCGATTAATTTAATTGAAAGCAGGACTAAAAGTCTAAGATGTCACATCGTAAGGGAGCTCTTATGGTCAAGTACCCCTTAACTCGACTTTTCTCCCTTAGGAGACGAAGGGGTTGGGTCATGACCATTATTAATTGAGCTAAATATTCAAATATCTTAAATAGAAAGATTGTTTTGAATAAGAAATTAGAGAGAACTCGAATTGTATTTCAATATGATGTTAGATAGGTGTTTAACAATTGAAAGAGTGCAAGCATAGTAACAATTGAATTATTGCATAGATCACATCCATGTTATGTTGAAATGCTTGTTAAGAGGTGATGGTAAAATCTCATATCAGAGATTTGTTATAATTTAAAATAATTGATATATACTAGTTCACTTATAAAATATTGGTTCAAGTTTTAATTGTATGTAAATCTAGTTCGGTATATTGATGGATTTAGACTTGGGTTTTGTCCTAGTAATTTCCTCATATGAAGATGTTGGACTTTTGTTTGACAAAATGACAATATTTTTCAATTTTGAGCTGAAAACTGAGAATAAATGTCCTTTGGAAAGGAAAACCTATTTTAATATTCCAAAATAGACATGCACTATTGGAGCGCTAGTGACTTGGGCACGGACAACTAGGGAACGTGGCACAAGCACTAGGTCCTCGGCATGGCCTTTGTAGACCCAAACACGGGTACCAGGGACTCAAGCACAGGCACCATGGTCTCAAGTAGAAGAACCATGGTCCTGGGTCTATGAAAGTCGAGCTTAAGACCTTAGTACCCCTACTCGGTTCCCTAACGCTTGTGCTTAGTTCTCCAGTGCTCAAGTCTTGATCCATGGAGGCTATGCATAGGGCCACAAAGATGGAACTTAAGATGGAACTTAAGACTCTAATGCTTGCACCAGGTGCTTGACAGCTAGGCCGGCATCCATCATGGCAAAGCCTAGGTTCATGGAGGCTGTGGTTGATACCTCAACATTGAGGCTCAAGTGCATCGAGGTTGGGCCCATGATCCCGTGGCCCATGCCTTGATCTCGATGCTTGGGCTTAGGTCCATTAAGGCCGAGCCTGAGACCCTAAGAGTGCTCCATGCTCAAGATCAATGAAACTAAGCTAGGACCTCACCTTTAAAGACCTTGGTTCAGGCTAGGAGATCAGCTATAGGGATCGTAGGCCTAATGTCGATGGACCTAGGTCTAATTGTCGACTTCCATGGACTTGGGCTTGGGCACTTGGTACCCAAGCATGGCACCAACATCCCAAATCTAGCCATCATGGAACTGGGCTCTACTTTGATGGACCTGGGCATAGTATCAACATCCCGAGCCCAACCTTTATGGACCTAGGAATGAGCGCTAGGGTCTTGGGTCTCTCGATGGACTAGGGTCTCGAGCACAAGCACTAGGGTCTAGTCAATGAGGTCTAGGCCCGACAACTTTAAAGCTCAACTTTTATGGACCTAAGCCTAGGCATTAAGGACTTGGGCTCAACCCCTATGAACCTAGACACGGGCATCAGTGTATCGAGCTTTACCTTTATAGACATAGGCTTAAGCGTCAGGGTCCTAAGTTGGGCCTCTGATGACTTAAGCCCAAGAGTCAAGCGACTCGGCATAGGCACCATGGTCCTAGGCCCAGCTTCTTTGGATTGTAGCTAGGCTCAATGGACCTAACTTTGGCCTCTATACTTGAAAATAAGCATTGGTGTTAATACTTAATTTTTAGTTGATGCATCAATGTAGAAAACTCAAGATTATGGTTTCTGATCGCGACGAAGCCCGTTTCTTGGATAAAAAGTGACATTTTTCATTTTTTTTTCTTTTGTCTTGTCATTTTTAAGCAATTTCCCATTCATTTTTTTTATCAAAAACTAGAAAAGTTAAATTGTTGGCTTTTGAGTTGACTTTTTTTGTCAACCCTTTGATCAAAAGTCAACCCCAAGTCAAAAGTTGACTTTTTGCATAAAAGATTCTTTTAGTCTTAACAAAATTGGAGTTACATTAGTTTTCAAAAATTTCGAAGATTTGATCACAAAATCAGCTCTTTAGAAAAAGTCAACTACTTTTGGCTAAACATTTGACAAAAAAATTAGAAAAATGCAAGAATCCATGAATCAATTTGTTTTTGTCCCAATTTGACTTAAGCATCAAGAATTTTGCGAAAATCGATTAAGAACCTTGTTTTCTAAATTTTTCAATTTTGGGTTTAAAATTGACCAAAAATAAAATTATTTTCATTCCAGTCATAATTAGGCTTAATTCCTTTTACGACACTTAATCTGTAGATCATTACCCATTCACTCATGCAATCAATTTTCAGATCAAGCATGCCGAAACATGGATTCTCACTTTTTGCCCTAATTAGGGGGTTCATATAGATTTTACATGATTTGCGAATGTACACTTCCATTCCATTCGTTTTTATGAGATAAGTACAAGTTCGAGATCAATATTGAGGAATTCATTTGAGAACTTCTCCATATGAGGGATTTAGCCTTCTTAGACATAGAAAATCAAGCTAATGAACTCCGATTGATGAAATTCAAGTTGACTATTTGAGACTAAGATTTAATTTTGAGAATTAAGACTCAATTCTACCATTTAATTTTGACAATCTATTTAAAGTCAATTTGGATATAATGAGTCACCCTAGGTATTGGGTAATCGGTCTAATAGGTGTTTTGCAATTTTAATTGAATTGAATTTCAATTGATTTACAATTTGGAGCAAAAACTTACAAAAAATTGTCTAACTTAGCCTAGAAAATCCAATCATACGTACCCATGGTGTAGGTCCAATATTATTCATGTTAACGAAGTAATCAAGCCAATGGAAAATTACAAGATTGCGTTTATATGGTTTAATTGGCTTAATTTCATCAAAATTAGACCGTCTCTCTTTAAATTGAACTGTCATTCCTCAAATTAGACAAGATTTCCTTTCAATTTAGCCCTTGAAGGATAGACTAAATTACATAGAATTCAGAAACCCAATGATCGAACCTCCCGAAAGACTGATTGAACTGGCTGAACAAGTGTGAACTGGTTCGATCAATCTGACCGGCCATTGCTAGAGGTGACCGATTTGGCCCTCCTTGGTAGGATTTTGATGGCCAGCAACCATCCTTAGGTGTCCCGCCATGTGTATTTCTTCCTCATGCTGTTTAATTTTCCATATTTTTTGGAAATGCACTCGGGTTTGGTGAAATTATGAAATTGCCCATAATGAGGCCTTAATCGCAAATTCAATCTAGATTTCCAATTTCGACACATCACTATCATCTGGATGATCACATGTTTAAATAGATTAATTAGGCTTTAGGATCGGATCTTAGCCCTTGGATCAAACCGATGGCTAAGATTTAACCTTGAGGGATGGCATATATACCATTTTCCCTGCAAAACTTGGGAGGCTCATCTGTGCATTTTTCCAGATCTTGAAATATCTCTCTCGCTCTCTTGAATCCTCTCTCTCCCCCCTTCATTAGCCATTGTTACACGCCGGAGCCCCCATTAATGATGCTCTACCTTCAGTAACCTCCTTCAGCCTCCCTCCTTTGTCACTGTGGTCGTCCAACGCCCCAAAGATAGTTGGAGCTTTCCATCCAGCCTCTTCTTCTCGTGGGTCTCCTCATTAGCATCCAAGTAGGGGGTGATTCTGTCGAGTTCAGCAGCTCCGATCGACGGTCTGGTGCCCCTCCTTGGCAATTTGACTATCGCCGATCACTCCTCAAGCATGCCCCCAACCCTTCAATGGTCGGGGCTTCATTGGAAAGCCACTAGAGGAGCTTCAGTGGCCTGTTTCTCCAGGTTGGTGCAGATCGAGGTCTAGCCAGAATTGAACCTTTTTAGCCTCTAATTGGTGGCTGTTTTGGCAACGATCTGACCCATCTAGGCGATACTCAAGCCCTTAGGAGTCCCGTCAACAATCATAGCTTGCTGCAGTGGTCCGATTTTTGTTTATTTGAGTTCAGTTTGTCAAAAATTGCACAATGGTAATCATTTATTACCAAGCTCAAAGAAGTGAGGTCTCGTTCGGAGACAAGGGCTAGAGCTCACACTTAGGACTAATTTGATGATGATTATGCCTATTATAGGATGTTTAGGATGATTTAGAATGGATGTGGATGGTTGATGATGGCTTGAATATGGCTAATTACTTGATTGAGTTTGTTCTACAATTTTCGGATGCTAAGATGACTGATCTAAGAAATGACTTGATATCAACTTGTAAAAGTAGTTTTCTATGTTCAAAGTCTTCATAGAAGTTGAAGACACTTCGAATACTTTCGAAAGAGCCATAGAACGACCCCATCGGGTCTTGTTTGATATGGTTTTCGCATACTCAAAATCAAGTCTAGAATCTATCATATGTTTGCTGATCTGTTGAGTTACGGTCTACCCTATTTGTCGATTTTTTGCTGATTTTTATGCTTTGATTTTGAGGTTGATTCCTTCATGAAAGTTTCTCAAAATTGTCTTGATTATGACATATCCTTTTTTTCAGATTTTTTTTGGAATAAATCTGATTAGGAAAATTCTCAAACAATCGTCCACATGTTGATTTGTCCTATTTGAGCCCAATGAATGTTTGCTTAGAAAGGAGCTAGTAGACTTGCTTAATCGGATTTTCATCCTTCATGAAAGTCGTGGTATATTTCATAAGCTTTCCGACAAGGTATAGATTGCAATATATGATGTTGGATGTTTTGCTCTGTTATTATACCGAGGAAGATCATTACTGTATTGTGCAATCCCTGCTGCATTTATGACTGGTTGTGTCTCTGTGAAAATGTCTTCAATTGAGCTCCTTAAGAGCATAATTGATGCGTGATGTCTTCTAGACATATTTAGAAAATATTATAAGTTTCGAAACAATGTATGACACATATCATTTGAAGGTAATTTGCTATATGAAATCCACTTGCAAAGTTGATACATTACTTCTGAAAATTTCATACATTCTGTCATGTATGCTTCTTAGTGATAAACTACCTATTGACGTTCAATCAAATTTCTCCGTCCCATTTAGCCGTATGTCATGTTTGAATGTCACAATTTTCATACATCATTTTGGTGATTTAGCAAGCCTGTTCTAATGTATCACGTTCTGCCATATTTATCGTTGATTTGCACACTTCTGTAAATGTCATCACTTGAGCATGAAATCAACCTTAATCAAACTCAATATCTATTAGAAAATCTTAATGCATATCTTAAACTTTCTAACGACACCAACTTTGCCTAATTTGCGTATTGTTTGACTCATTTTCCATTTTTGTGAAGTTTGCTCCAAAATCTACCATGATCGAAATTCGGAATGCTTGTTCTGCCTTTATTGAGTTAGATCCTTTGACATTTCTGTGTGAATTTTTTAGTAAAGATTATGAGGTCGAGCTTATAATGGAATTTGTTTGTTATCTATATGTCTATGTTGTGGTGAATTTTCAGAATTTTTAGATAAGGGTTAATGGGACAAATTGCCATTGCTTTATCATGATGTCCTACTACCCTATTCTATTCTTTTTGTATTGCTTTGTGTTCTTGGATTTTTATAAATTCATGTGTAGCTTATCTTACAAAACTTACTTCAGGGAAATTGTTCCTTATTGTTTGTTTGATGTGTTGTAATTTTCTTAGGACCAATTATTCGTGGGTCCTACTCCAATTGCTTTGCTCTTGATTGCCCTAATGGATGTTTACTATTATAATTCTTTGCTGCAACTTTGTTCTAGGATTTTTTAAAATGTCTTACATGCTGAATTGGGATTAGGTATCTTCACAAGTTTTGATCCATGTTCCAATCTTCATACACAAGAATTCTTAAAAGATAAAATATATATATATATATATATATATATATATATATATATATATATATATATATATATATATATATATATTGCCATGCTTTTCAAACCAACGTTGCAAAACAATCCAAAATTTCATGTCGTGAATGATCCGAATTCATGTGATGCCTATAGAAAAAGTACTTTTGGACATTCATGACGTTTCAATTTGACATGACATTATCAAATCCTTGATTTATGTTTACGATGTTTGTAATTGATCAATTGTGTCCTTCGATGCATCCGAGCTCACCTTAACGACTAGATGTGATTCTCCGTTTGATAAAATCATGTCCCTATCTTATGTTTACCTATCAAACTTCAATTTGATATAAAATTTGTCGAAATTTGGATTATATTTAGAACATCTACGACGCTTGATCAGTTGTGTCCTTTGATGCACCCAAGCTAGCTTTGATGGCCAAATGTGCTTCATAGCATTGACAAAATTATGTCTCTTTACATCAAAATGTTTCAAAGTATTGCGTCTTTCTACTGATCGTTCATGAAATCTTTTTAGGCATCACGTGAGTCATATATTGATCATTTAATTTGCTATGAAATGTACGTGCATGTGTTTGGCTCATGATGACTAAATAAGTGATGTGGTGTTGACTCACTAATTTGTTTGATTGATTAGGAACTAAGGCCGAAAGGCTTGAACGCATGTTTTATACTCATTTTGCATGTGTCTTTTAGATGTATGTCTATGTGTGATGCATTATGTTGTGGGATATTTTGGATGACATTTAGAACCTATTTTAGGGACTTTTAGCATTCATTGCCACGCAAGAACATAAATGGCAGCTAATAGCCATAAGTCATTTAAAAAATAAATTGGGTAGGAGTCTTAGTGTTAGGGGTGAGCGGTTCTAAGTTCCAGTTCGGTTCCGTCTGGAACCTGGAACCTACCATCGGGTACAGGTTCTAAAAAATTTGGAACCTGGAACCTACCATGTCAAAAGTTCCAGGGTCGATTCCAGATCCCAACAGCTTATAACGTATGCGCATAAAAAAAATGTGGAGTAGTTTGAAGCAAGAATGATACCAAAATGAAACCATCAAATTGAGAATACATCAATTAAAAAGGGTATTTATCATGCAAAATGAAACCTTGACATTATAAGCTGCTGCTTTGATGCCGAGGTCACATAAGAATTTGGCAATTGTCAAAGTTTCTTTCCCTACGATAATAGTAGGTCCATGATCTAATGGCTCTTGATGAAGCTTCAGCCTTTCCTCCAGTTCCATTGGTAAATCTGAAGGCTTTATTGGTATTGGGCTTAAGGCCCGTCCGCCCAAGTTGGGCCCAGAAAGCCCGGCCCACGGGAATAGGGCCCGTGGAAGGAGATAGGTATAAAAGGGAGAGAGAGAGAGAGAGAAAAATACACCGTTTTGTTTAAAGGAAAAGATGTACGTTTTCTCTCAACGCTCTCCCTCTCTCTCGTTGTTCTTCAAAGCGAAACTAGTGAGATGCTCGAAGGATTTTGCCTCCTCGGATCGAACAGGATCAAGTTTCTCTTCCTCTAACGGCGTCGGTGTTTAATCTGTGGCTAACAAGGTACGCTCGAATCCGTGGTGTGCTTTATGATCGGTGATACGTATTTTCCCGGGCTTCGTCTTCCGCATTGATTTAGGGGTTCGATTCAGTGTCGAATCTGGTTTTCAGGGATCCGCTATTCTAAACATTGGTATCAAAGCCAGGTTCACGTTTTTCCCGACCTTTTTCTGATGTTTTTGATTGATTTTTCGCGAAAGAACTTCGGCCATATGGATTGGGGCAAAAATCCCGACACCCGAGCGCTATTCGGCCATTTTTCCAAGTTTTCGTAAGTCGAAATCAAATTGTGATGGCATAGGAAGAAAGGCGACGTCGAGACGAGTCTGGCGATACGTCGAGCGCCGCCGGGCGACGTCGCACGCGCCCACACGCGTAGCTAGAAGGCGCTACGCGTGGGCGCGACGCGCCCAAAAGCGCTGGATCGCCAAGCGCGTGTAGCACACGCGCCGGTTGGCGCGTGCACGCCGCCGGCGGGTGAACCGGCACATGCACGCCGCCGGCAGGCGAACCGGCACGCGCCGGTCCACAGACCGACGCGTGCTGACGTCACGCAATGACGTCATCGTGACGTCATCCGACGGTTGGTAACCGCTTGGATGACGTCACCGATGACGTCATTGCCGACGATGTTTCGCCGGGCGGTCACCGGCCGGCGACCCGACCCGACTCGCAGACGCAGGCACGCTCCCGGCACGTGTCGGATGACGTCTGCGTGACGTCATCCCGCACATGCGCGCGGCACATGCGTCGGTTCGCCCGAGCCGGCCCGACCGGGCCGACCGGTCCGACGTCCGACGATCGTTGACCGTTGACCACCGTTGACCGTTGACCGACGACCGTTGACCGTTGACCACCATTAACCGTTGACCACTGTTGACCGTTGACTGACTACCGTTGACTGTTGACAAAAAAAAACAAAAAAACAAAAAAACAAAAAAGGAGGGAAAAGAATGTGTTTCTTTTTCAATTAAGTCTATGTGGATTATAATGTGATCCATTATTTGTTTTGCATTTGTTGCAAGAACTATGCCTCCCCTAAGGTTACGCACACCTATTCGCGTAGTTACCGATGAACAAAAGGATAGGCTGTCTAAGTTGATAGCTAAGCTAACTAATCATCGATGGGAGAGAGGTGACTTAATTGATCACGTCCTTGAAGTCAACGGGAAAATTCAACAGGTCATGTGGAACGGTCGTCCTATGTCACAGTCAGAGATGGTGCGATTTTTCATAAACACTCTTCCACCTGAATGGCAAGATGTGTTGAATCGCATATGGGATGTCAACGGAGCTGCTTCCTATAAGAAAATTGTGATGGATTTTGTAAATGAATATTACTGCATTGTTTCAAGGGAAAAGATCAAGAAATTGAACAAAAGAGGATCTTTCCCAGTTTGTATGCTGACTTGGTGTTAGTTGTATTGGCTGATATATATTAAGTGTGCTTTGTGGACAACTTAATGTAATGTTTACTACCTGATTGTTGTTGATGTAGCAACTTATATGTTATTGGTAATAGTTGAAAGCATTATTGTTTTATTGTATGTCAATTATCTATTGCTTTCTATTAATGCTGGTTGCTGTGGGTAATTAGCTGTAGGTAGTTTTAGAAGTTTTTGTAGCTTCATAGAATTGATTTTGCATATGACAATCATATTAATGATAGTTTTAAGTTATAATTTTTGGAGGATGATTGGAAACGTAGTGACCTTTTGATTCTGAAGCCTTACTTGAAATTATTCATTAATATGATGGGTCTATGTAAATAGGGATGCATAAATGATAGGCATTAATAATTCGTGCATATTTGTCTTATTTGTTCAGATCAATGGCTTCAGCCACAAAGAACATAGTTGCCGAGCTGAACAAAGGTGAAAAGCTCAATGGAGACAATTATGAGATTTGGCAAATGAAAATCCAGTATGTGCTGGAAGAGCAAGAAGCACTTGAGGCTCTTATCTTGACCATGGTAGAACCTGAAGAGGGAACCACTGCACAGCACAAAGGAGACAAAGAAGGTTTTTTTGCATGAAAAAGAATGAACTCTCTAGCTCGCATCACGTTGCTGAGTAGCATGTAAAATGACGTCATGTGAGAGTTTCGGTGTTTTGACAATGTCAAAGAAATGTGGGAGGCATTGGCAGCTAAATTTGGTCATACTTCGATGACTAGACTGAGGCAGCTCACTATCAGATTTGACTCTTATAAGAAGCCTCATGGTTAGACCATGAAGCAACATCTTAGAAAGATGTCAAACATGATAATTGAGCTGAAAGATGCTGGCCATGTCCTCACAGATGAGCAGCAAGTGCAAGCAGTGATTCGTTCCTTGCCTCAGAGTTGGGAGCATATGAAGGTGCACCTGACTCATAATGAAAATATCAAAACATTTGAGGATGCAATGCGTCATCTTGAGCTGGAAGAGGACCGCCCGTTGGCGGCTAAGCCGGATGCTGAACTCTATCATGCTAGTTCTAGCTCAAATGGAGCTTCGAGCTCCAAGCGCAAGCGCCCTAACTGGTTTGATAAGGGGGAAGGCAAGGAAGAAGCAGGTCCTTCAGGGAAGAAACCCAAATTTAACCAACATGGAAGAGGGAAGCGTCCTCGCATAAAAAAGCTTGCAAGGGTGAAATGCTACAACTGTGACAAGAAGGGTCACTATGCTCGCGACTGTCGTGAGTCAAAGAAGGTATGCACCCCTTGTACTTTTCAGAACTTTGCTTTTGTGTCGAATTCTGTGTTCTTAATTGAGTCTAATCCTTTGTGGACTGTGGATTCAGGAGCGACAGACCATGTAGCGAAGGATAGAGGATCCTTCGTGGAATTCCGACGAGTACCAACTGGAACTAAGTGGATTTATGTGAGAAACAACTCCAGAGTTGAAGTGAAAGGAATTGGCACATGCCAACTGAATATGCGTGGTGGACACGCTTTGTTTCTTCATGATGTGTTGTATGCTCCGGAGATTCGTTGGAATTTAGTGTCTGTATTAGTGTTGGTTAAATTAGGTTTTAATATGAACTTCTATAGTAGAGGTGTGAATTTGTTTTTGGATACAAATTACTATGGTTGTGGTTATTTTTTGAATGGTTTTATTGTTTTAGATATTGATTATGTTAATACTAATGTTTGTTATTCCCTTCTCACGTCTCCTAACAAATATGATAATGATGTGAATGTGTGGCATGCTAGACTTGGTCACATTGGCCAATAGCGTATGAATAGACTAGCCAAAGAGGGCTTATTGGACAATATTGAAAAAGTCGATTTGTCCATATGTAAGCATTGCCTAGAAAGGAAAACGACAAGGAAACCATTTGGAAAAGGAAAAAAAGCTGAATTTCCTCTGCATTTAATCCATTCGATGTTTGTGGTCCAATGAATGTGAAAGAAAGGCATGGGGCTGTTTATTTCATCACTTTTATTAATGATTATACTCGATTCGGATATGTCTATTTGATTACTCATAAGTCTAAAGCAATAAGTTGTTTTAAAAGGTTTATGAACTGGTAGAGAATCAATTAGACAAGAAAATAAAAGCATTGAGATCCGATCGAGGTCGAGAATATTTATCTGATGAGTTCAGAAAATTATGTGATGAAAAAGGAATAGAAAGACAGTTGTCTATTCCATATACTCCTCAACAAAATGGTTTTGCTGAGAGAAGAAATAGAACCTTACTGGAAATGGTTAGGTCCATAATGGCGCATGCTAACTTGCCTATCACTTTTTGGAGTGATGCATTGTTAACTGCTGCGTATATACTTAACCGGGTGTCTTCCAAATCAGTTACTTCCACTCTATATGAGTTATGGACAGGTAGAAAACCGGACTTAAGTTTTCTTAAGCCATGGGGTTGTGCTGCCTATACACATGAGTCCTCTCACAAGTTTGGGAAATTGGGTCCCAGAGGAAAGAAGAGTATTTTCATAAGATACTCGGAACACTCGAAAGGGTATATGTTCATTGGTGAGCAGGAAAGTGGGAGTATAACTGAATTTGAATCACGAGATGTCACATTCTTAGAGGATGAGTTTCCTAAGAAGGGCGAAATAGGGGAAGATCACTCCCTATTTGAGACATTGGATCAAGATAATGATATTAATGGAGTTCATCCAAGTGGGAGCATAATAGGGAATAATGTGCAAAGTGTACAATATCCTATACGGTGAACAAGTCGCCAAAGTATTCCCCATCGACGTTTTGACATTGAAGGGGAAACTTTTATGGTTGCTCCACAAGATGAGGATAAGCCAAGAAATATCAATGAGGCTCTGAATTGCCCTAGTAAGGAAAAATGGATTCATGCAATGGAAGAGGAAATGGAGTCAATGAAATCAAACCAAGTCTGGGAACTGGTTGATCTTCCAAAAGGACGCAGAACTATTGGGAACAAGTGGGTTCTCAAAATAAAGCGAAAGGTTGATGGCTCGATAGAAAGGCATAAGGCTCGTCTTGTGGCAAAGGGGTATAATCAATAGGAAGGAATTGATTATGAAGATACGTTTTCTCCTGTAGTAAGATTTACCTCGATTCGCATTATTCTGGCAATAGTGACTAGTCTAGATCTTGAGTTACATCAGATGGATGTAAAGACTGCTTTTCTCAATGGAGAATTAGAGGAAGAAATATATATGGAACAACCTGCTGGTTTCATAGTGAAAGGCCAAGAAGAAAAAGTATGTCGACTTTTGAAGTCGATATATGGTCTTAAGCAGTCATCAAGACAATGGTATATACGTTTTTATAATGCAATAATGGCATATGATTTTAAAATGATTGATGAGGATCATTGTGTATATATCAAAAGATCCAAGGATCAATTTGTGATCATATCATTGTATGTTGATGATATACCGATTGCCGGAAGCAATATGGAGTTGGTTAATACTGTCAAGAGATGGTTATCTTCTAACTTTGAGATGAAGGATATGGGTGAGGCTGCATACATTCTTGGAGTTAAGATTTCAAGAGATCGTTCGAAGAGATCGTTATCTCTTTCGCAAGAAACCTATATAAATAAGGATCTTGAACAATTTCGTATGCAAGACTGTAAACCCATAGACACTCCTATTGCAAAAGGTGAAGGATTGAGCCATAGACTGTGTCTAGGGACTCCACAAGAGAATGAACAAATGAAACATGTTCCTTATGCTAGTGTTGTTGGGAGCTTAATGTATGTTATGATGTGTACAAGACCCGACATATATTTTGCAGTTAGAATGGTGAGTAGATACCAATCCAATCCAGGTCCAGCACATTGGAAGGCCGTCAAGAGAATACTGAGGTATCTGAAGGGAACTGCTGATTTCAAGTTGAATTACCAAGGAAAGGATCTGCGACTTGAAGGCTATTCAGATGCTGATTGGGGAGGAGATTTAGATGAAAGGAAATCTACCTCTGGATTTGCTTTATTACTGAACAATGGCGCCATATCATGGAGCAGTAAGAAGCAAACGTGTATAGCCTTGTCCACGATGGCAGCTGAGTTCGTGGCATTATCAGCAGCGGTACAATAAGGAGTTTGGCTTAAGAGATTTTTGGATCATTTAGGTGTTAATGAGAAAGGTGCAAATCCATTGTTGGTTAACTGTGATAGCCAAGCAGCTATAGCGTACACCAAAGATCCAAAGTATCATGGCAAGACCAAATATATAGATACCAAGTATAACTTTGTAAAAAATATGGTTGCACGAAAGGATGTGAACTTACAGTACATATCTACACATAGAATGGTAGCAGATCCTATGACAAAGCCAATACCTAGAGATGTGTTTTGTGGTCATGTAAAATCTCTAGGATTGCGTAGAGTCTGATGTACTGAATTGTAATTTCCCTGAGTTGTTCACATTTATGAAATTTTGTTTTTCATTGGTTAATGCCTATGAATCTTTGTATGATCTTTATGCATCTTAATGCTCAGTGCATTATTTTAAGTTGAGAAGTATGTCGGACAGATATAAAATTAGCCCACTCACACGGGTAATCGCCTCTGTTTACTATGTGATAAATAGAGATGAGACTGTTTTTAAGCTTATTATCTAGGTGATAATCAAAAGCTCAAGCTTAAAATACGTATGTCGCCTTAACTGAGTGTTAAGATGAGGACATAATACTAAAGATGTCCGAAAGTAAAATAACCCACATATTTTACTTTATCTGTCTATGATGCCAGATGTGAGTTCTGATGAATTTTGTGATTGAGTAGATACGTGAACTCAAGTTAGACATTAGGTATGTCTGAACTATCATATGTACGGTATTGAAAAGTGTAGACATACGCTCCATGGGAAAGGAGTTAATACCATAATACGTATTTCATACTACGTATGCATGAGACGATCAATAAGAGTGGCAAAAAGTTTGATCTCAACTTTTATGATGTGTGAGACTCTTGAGGAAAAGAGTTCCTCAATTTTTAGTCCCCTCAGGACTCTTACTTATTCTCAAGATTTCTATTTAGTGTTTGCTATCTTAGGGTGTTGCCAATGGTCATGAGATGATTCGATCTAATGGGGCATTTCTAGAAAAGCAAGCTGGACTGAAATTGAGAGTTTGAAGGAAAGAGGAAGATCGATTTTGGAGAATCACATTGTGGTTTTGTATTCCTTTGGTCGACCAATTATGACTGTCTTTGTGATAATTATAATTGTGAATACAATATATATATATATATATATATATATATATATATATATCATGTTTAAAAGAGATCAAGAGAGATATAAAATGTGATCGATCGATCTAGGGTACTGCATACTAAATCTACTCGAAGTGTGACGCCCATTATGAGCTGCTATATATTCCTAATAGATGTATAGCAACGAGCTCTCAAAGTATGCTGGTCGCACGGATTATTCACCGGTATGAATGTTGAAGAGAGGTAAAGAGAATACTGTTCGGCCCACCATGTGCGAGTGGGAGATGAAGGCTTTATTGGTATTGGGCTTAAGGCCCGTTCGCCCAAGTTGGGCCCAGAAAGCCCGGCCCACGGGAATAGGGCCCGTGGAAGGAGATACGTATAAAAGGGAGGAGAGAGAGAGAAAAATACACCATTTTGTTTAAAGGAAAAGACGTACGTTTTCTCTCAACGCTCTCCCTCTCTCTCGTTGTTCTTCAAAGCGAAACCAGTGAGACACTTGAAGGATTTTGCCTCCTCGGATCGAACGGGATCAAGTTTCTCTTCCTCTAACGGCATCGGTGTTTAATCTGTGGCTAACAAGGTACGCTCGAATCTATGGTGTGCTTTACGATCGGTGATACGTGTTTTCCCGGGCTTCGTCTTCCGCATTGATTTAGGGGTTCGATTCGGTGTCGAATCCGGTTTTCGGGGATCCGCTATTCCAAACAGAATCAGACATCTCAAAAGAACCGCATACCTCTTGGCTTAAATTAGGAGATTCTCCACGTAATTCTCCACAGGGAACTGCAAGGGCCAATTGAATAGCACATCAAATTACAGGATGAATAAATTCTAGCACAGTTTTTGGACAATTTCCATTTTATGAGTAAGTTTTCATAAAGTCCCTTGCTCCACATCCTACAAGCATATATAAATAGCAATGGTAGAAACATCATGCCATAATCAGAATTCTGAAGATATTCCTCTTTAATAAGAAGTTATACCATCCCAATCATCCACACCCTGGAAGGTGTCCATTTCATCTTCTAAGTATTCAGGTCTAAGATGGTTAATCACCTGCCAGACAAATTAGGTAGTGCACAGAGAAAGATCGGATCATAAGAAAAAGGTGCCCGTATTCATTACTATCAATACTCTACATACATTAAAGAATTACACGGAGTGACCAGCATGCGGTTTTGGTGCTGCAACCTGTGCTAATGCAAAACTAAAATAGAATCATGTATCCCCTTCATTGTTCAAGTTCATCTTGCCAATAACAAAAGAAACTTCAAGAATAGATAGAAGGCTTTAACAGAGGGAAGCTAACTTCAGGGTGTTCATTGGGATCAAAAACCATGTTGTGACAAGTAGGGTTGCAGGGATAAGCACAATCAATCCAGCATTTACAAGATTTCATTCAAAACCCATAACAACCAAGTCATTTATGTAACCTTTCACCTAGACAAGCAATGGCATTTCCAATCATGATGAATCTGATAATACTTATATCATTGTAGATATTCCAGGATCTGTCCATTTACCTTCATCATATCATTCAATATGAGATGGGAGAGCACAAGAACAGCATTCTTCCTAACAGATAGAGAAGGATCCCGTAATCGCTCACTCTAGCAATGAAAATGTGTTATGTTTCTGTAACATCAGCGGGAGTTTAGTGGTTGCGAAGGATGTAGATCATAAATAGAGTGTGCATATAATAATATAGACATTTACCATGTTATGTAGGAGCGACATTCGACAACAGATCAAAGTACTGGAGTAAAGTTGAAATATGTTTGAATAAAAGATTCGAAACACAGCACCAGAATGTTCTAATTTACTTTAGCAAAACATCAATTTAGTCCTTCAGATTTCTTCAGCTTCAAATCTACACTAGCCAGCCACTTTCAACATGGTGAATATTCACTCCAAAACTAATCTGTATTTCCATGAGGTTATGAGTTGTTTACCCACCATTTCCTGCTTCCCCATTGGCAAGAGTTTTAGCAAACAGAGTTTCATGAATGATCTTCTAACATCAAAATCATGCCATAAATATACTTCCCGAGCTATGAAAACAATAAAAGAAAAAGATATGATGTTCGACTTCATGTGAAATTAGTTATGACTACAAGTCGGAGACAAACTTGAGACTTCTGACAGAGAAAGAATCGGCGTCGTCAGGGCTTAAAGCGCGCGAGCACGCGGTGGGTCGCGAGTGGAGATATACTTCCCGAGCTATGAAAACAATAAAAGAAAAATATATGATGTTCGACTTCATATGAAATTAGTTATGACTACAAGTCAGAGACAAACTTGGGACTTCTGACAGAGAAAGAATCGACGTCGTCGGGGCTTTTAGCGCGAGCACGGCGGTGGGTTGCGAGTGGAGAGATAGCAGAATCGGCGTCGTCGGGGCTTCTGGCGCGAGCAATGGCGGTGGGTCGCGAGCGGAGACAGCAGAATCAGCGTAGTCGGGCCTTCTAGCGCGAGCAAAGTTGGTGGGTCGTGAGCGGAGACAACATAATCGGCATCATCGGGGCTTCTGGTGGGAGGAGTGGTGGTGGGTCCGCTCGTCGCGAGTGGAGATAGCAGAATCAGCATCGTCGAGGCTTCTGGTGCGAGCAGCGGTGGTGGGTCGCAAGCGGAGACAACATAATCGACGTCGTCGGGGCTTCTAGCGCAAGCAGAGGTGGTGGGTCGCGAGCGGAGATGAGCTCGGCTCAGATCTACCTGCGTCGAGTAGTCGGCAACGAGCGTCGAGGTAGAGCATGGCAGCGACGGGCAGAGGCAAAGCACGGCAGCGACGAGCGTCAAATGGTGAGGGTTCGCGCAAGCGACGTTGGCGACTGGCGTCCAGCGGCGTCCGACGGCGGTGGCCTTGAGGGCGAGCGGCATCCGGCGGCGAGACTCAGAGCAGCGTCCGGCGAGACTCTAAAAAATTGAAAGTGAAAGGTTCGAGAGTCTCAGGAGTCTCGGGGAAGGGGTTCCTTTTGGAACCCTAACCGGTTCCGCGACCAGTTCCGGTTTCAGTTCCACTTGGAACCGGGAACCGGAACCGGTCCTTTAAGAGTCGAGAACCGCGCTCACCCCTACTTAATGTGGCTTGTTGTGTGAATAATCAAAGGCCGACCCCAAGACCATTCTTGATTTGCTTGAATATTCTTCCTCGGATATTTGATGTGAAATGATGTGCTAATTGATTGCCATGAATTACCCATTTGATTGCCACGAGTGTTTTTGAGATTAATTTTTTAATCCTTATCTTAGTTTAGTCTTAGGATAGGATTAGAATAGGCCCATGGAGATGGCTACCCCGAAGACTCGAAGATGATGAATGGCCAATGTCCAATCCGACCTTATTTTGTATTATTCATTCCCCGATATATGTTTCGGGTTGTTTTTTGTTGCATAAACGCCTACAAGTTGCAAGCTCCTTTTCTTTGTTTACTTTCTTTACTTCTGTTTTAGGATTGTATCTTAGATTTACTGCTTTCCTTAAACTATTTTGAGTGTTTACTTATTGCACTGTCTTCTAAATTTCAATTGATTGACTTCTTTCATTTTCTCCTTTAATAGAAATAGCATGGTATGAAATCAAACATCCACGTATGATCACTTTGTTAAATTTATCATTTGCATGAAAAACTAAAAAGACACGCATGGACACCTTAGGAAACACAATAAACTATTAGGTACTGAAAGGACATTAATAGAAATAGGAAAAATTCCAAATAAGGGCCTAAAGTGATTATAGCTATTTCAAACAAGGGTCTAGCCTCATCGGCTCCTTAGCTGGCAAAAAAATTCCAACAAATCAAAGGTATTTTTGTCCAAATACAATTTAAATTTAAATTTAATTATATTAAAACTTTTAAAAGAAGAAAAAAAAAGGGACACACAGGTGGGAGGGGCTATTGCCCCATCGCATGTGGGATGGCAACGAGGGCTGATAGGGTCCCTAGTGCCAAGACAAGGGTCAACGACCCCGCCCAACTAGAGGCGAGGGATTATTGGCCTTCACCAGGGATTGGAAAGGGCAATGACTCTCTCTCTCAAATCTGGGCGAGGGTTGCGGGCCTTCACTCAGCATCCCTAAACTTAGGTGGTGAGTTCGGGGGCCCTAAGCGAGGGCCAACCACCCTCGCCCAGATTTGGGAGAGGGTTACCATCCTCTCCCATCCCTGGCAAGGGCTAGTAAGTCCTCACCCTAGTTGGTGGGGTTCACTAGTGCTCACCCAGACACCAGCGACCTTGCTAGCCATCACCACAGTCCCACCGGCAATGGGGCGGCAACCACTTGTGTTTTCCCTTCTGTTCCTTTTTTCTTTTTTTAAAAGTTTTAGTTTTATTTAGTTTTTTCACAAAAAAATAGAAATAATGAAGAAAAAAGGGAAAAATTATAAAGATGAAACTACCCTTTACATCTAATGACTTCAGGCCCTTATTTGAGACTAAAAGTGCCCTTATTTGAGAAAATGAGGATACTTATGGCTCTTATTTGAAACAAAGTCTATTTTAGGCCTTTATTTGAAAAAAATAAGAACACTGCAGGCCCTTATTGAGAATTTTCCCATAGAAATATTAAAGTAACCCAAGTCCCCAAACTTTAGAATCTTTAGTTGTGTGGATATTAAGGGACCACCCTCGACCATCGATTGGGTTTTCTTGCTGACCCCCAAAAACAAGGCTAGTAGCAACTCCTAAAATCATATTTAGGTTGTCTAAACACAACTTTAAAAATAAACTTACCCATCATGCGAGGTATGAGCTTTTGAAAAGCTCGTGGCCATGATTGCAAGCTCAAGTGGTGATGACCTAGACAAAAAGATGAGATGATGATACCTTTTTGGGGGGAAGTACCTTGAGTAAGCTATCATGTCCAAATACTTCTAAACTTTACCTTGACCAAAAAATCAATTTGAGAGTCAACCTTTTGACTTTTTGGGTTTTTTCTTGAAAATGACTCGAAAATCCCTTAATAGTGATAATACAATAGAAAGAAATGAAAAACAATATTTGTTGGCCGAAAAACGGATTCTGTCGTGATCAAAAATTCAAATCTCTATTTTTATTTATCTTTTTCGACGCATCAATTTAAAAATCAAGTGTCATCGACTATCCCTCTTTGAGTGGAAGTTCAAAAAAGTTCCACTTCCACTCAGAGATAAAATTGAGACCTATAATTTTTAGTTGATTCCACTTTGGAAATGGAAAATAACAAAAGAAATGACTTTTAGGTACGGACATATCTGGATACTTACTTTCACTCATTGAGGTATTTGGATTCAAGTTGGGAATTCTTCTCTCCGTCTCTTTCTCGTGGAATGGAATAAAGGTAATGAGGCTATTAAGGAGAAATGAATGATTTAAGGATAACCACTAACCTAATGACAAAGTTTAAGGATCACCTAGAGTCCTAAGTCAAGGTTTATGAGGATAACCTAGAATCTAAAGACAAGGTTTATAAGGATAATCTAGAACCTAAAGTCAAGGTTTTTAAGGATAACCTAGAACCTAAGAGACGAGATTTAAGGTTGACCAAGAACTCAAAACGAGAGGTATGATTTAGGATGACCAAAATCCTAAAACAAGTGGTATGGTTTAGGATGACCAAAAACCGGAAACAAGGGTATGGTTTAGGATTACCAAAAACTGGAAACAAGAGTATGGTTTAGGATTACCAAAAATCGAAAATAAGGGTTATGATTTAGGATTACTAAAAACTGAAAACAATTGTATGGTTTAGGATTACCAAAAATCGGAAGCAAGGATATGGTTTAGGATTACCAAAAACCAGAAATAAGGGGTTAAGGTTTAGGATTACCAAAACCCAGAAACAAAGGTATGGTTTAAGATTACCAAAAACCGGAATCAATGGGTTATGGTTTAGAATTACCAAAAACCAGAAACAAAGATATGGTTTAGGATTCCCAAAAATCGAAAACAAGTGATTATGGTTTAAGATTACCAAAAACCGGTTCACTGGGGAACACAAATTTTGAAAAGGGGTTTCGAGATTGCTAGAGCCAATCTTGTGAAACAATACCGATTGTCAAATCCATTCGGAGAATTTTTTAACGAAATGAAATTTGATTAACCATCTAAGTGTTAAATCAAATATGCCAAGTGGAAATAGCTTAATCAAAAGAAGTCTTTCATACTGGCTCTCAAAAAGGGTTTTTATCCCTAATCATTGATGTGGGAAAACTGCTTAAATCTCACTAGGGAGGTCTCACTTAACTTGTGTCTAAGGTTTTCAAAAACATTCATAGTGAATACAATTCATTGTTCAAAAGGTTTTATGAAACGACCATAATGATGGCTTGGTCATGGACTTACACAAAGGATATACACTTTGAGGCCAGGAAATGAAAATTCAATTAGTATCTTCATTGGATTTACAAGTCAAGAACTTCGAAGATAAGATAAGATAGGATTGCTTCCAACTTTTTTAGCAGTAGCTCCTATGTGAAATTCACATTTCAACTCAAACAATTTCAATCGGAAGAGACTTCGGATAAGGATTGTAATGTTGATTCAAGTAACGCTTAAAGGACTCAAAAAATTTTCAGATATCAAGGGGTTAAAAGTGAGGGATTATTTTGGCATCATTACCCTCACACAACTTTTTGAAAACCTAACTTCTGAAATTTAACCTATCTCGAGAATCCTTTTGACTATTTTGTCTTGAGACATGAGGGCTTCACTCTCTTTTCTAATGACATTACTTTTAATACATGTGTTTTACAAAGCATTTATTTTGTTTTCAATGAGTGGTCTCTTGCATGACCATTGATTTTGTTTTTCTTTGCATTTTTTATCATAGGCATTAGCCATGCTTTTACTAGGCAAACCACTTTTTCATGCCCCCTAATATTTATTTACTTTTGAGTACCTAAGACTCTCGAGTAGTAATTACAAACATGACCAACATTCTCAATTTTGTTGGTAAATCACATGCCTTGCCCTTATGTGGGGAGATAATCATCTCATGGGGTTATGAAGGAATTGCATAAGGCTCAAATTGGCTAAACAAATGATAATTGTGTTTAAGGTAGTGAACAAACTGCTCATTGTCACTTCGGGATGCTTTAAATTTCGATAAGAAATCACCTGAAACTAGCACAAGAAGATTCATGCAAGTGAAAGCAACAAAATCTTTCTTGATCTTCTGCTCCATAATGTTCAACTAGCACCCCCTATTCTGCCTTAATGTGGGGTTGTTCTTGACAGGGTTGTTTTGGAAATGCTCCCTATTTGGCTCAAAGTGGCTTGCAAGGGATATCAATAGTGTTTGGGGTTGAGAAAAAAATGCCTTTATCATCTCAAACCATGTATTCACTACGAATGAATCTTATGCCCTAGGATATAGTTCTTTTCACTTAATTCTCTTAGAGAGTGCATAAAGACGTGTTTGGCAAAGGGTTGCCTCTCATCATTTTAGGCACTATCACTTGGCATATTTAACAATCCTTTTTGGGTTTTCCAAAATACACTTTGGCTAAATTCCACTTCTTGGGGAATGAGAACGTATTGAAAATTTTTGGAAAAAAATATTCTTTTGACCTTATTGGGGAGACTTTTAGAAACAAGGTTGCACAAAAATTTGTGGACAAAAAAAGGTTTTATTCAATACAGGGGCCCCCTTCTAGAGTTCTAACCGACTCTTTTGGCGTTCTAAGGGATGGGGCACTTCTAAGCTTTAAAGAAGATTGTTACTTTTTGGAGGTTTTGCACCCCAAGATCAATCAACTGTGGATAGATAGAATCTTCTCCAGAGATCCTACAAAATGAACAAACATGTGGATGCAATATGTATGCATGGAATGCATAATACAAATATCCTAAAGTGGCTCGGATTCAATCTACAAGCGGCTCAAAGGCCTTTCAATTTATTCATGGATAATATTTCTCGACAATATTGTCATTTACAGGCCTTGGCAATTCTTGGCCATCCATTTCTACAAGGATTAATGCTCCACCAGGTAGCACATTCCTTATAAATATATGGACTTTTGTAGTTCGGAGTGAATTTCCCATGAGGATTTGGAATGATAGTTAGGACCTTTCTTAAGATGAGATCATTGATCTCAAAGTGTCTTACCTTGACCTTGCGGTTGAACGACTTGACTACTCTCTTCTAATAGCTTTGTCCATTGCATAGGGCTTTTACTCTCTTTTCATCAATCATATTGAGTTGTTCAAACATTTGTTGAACCCATTCAATTTCAAAGAGCTTGACTTGAGAAAGTACCCTCAGTGAAGGGATTTCCACTTCCATGGGTAGCACAACCTCCATCTCATAGACCATTGAGAATGGCGTTGCCCCAGTTTAAGTGCAAATTGAAGTTCGGTAAGCCATCATAGTATACGACAACTGATTATGCCAGTCACGATAATTTTGATCCGTTTTGGCTAATGTCACGACCCGATCCTCAAGTGCACGCACATCCCTCGATGGTCGACTAAATTGCGACGTTTTTAGGACGTGTTGCCGACCCAATTGATTATGCACATACGGAAGCGTATAAGAAAACAATCCCCAGACAACAATCAACATGGGATAGAAAAGCAAGACAATCAAATTTCACAAACACACTTTTAAAAACAAGCTAGTTTATATACAAAGACCGACTCTAAGGTTTATGTACAGGAGTCTAGATCAAAAAGGGCTTCAAAGTCACCTAAATCTTGGGTTCTCCAGACCCCGGCTTCGGGTCTTCCATAGCACCATCCGAAGTGTCGATGTCCAAAGGGTGCCCTATCTCCCACTCCCAGTCCCGACTGGAGGCCCGTCAAAAACACCTAAAGGACCCTCTCGACTCCCATCGGGCTTGTGGAGGTACCACGTTTTGAAACAATGAGGTACCACGTGGGGTAGGCCCTCATCAACCTAGACGGTGGACTCAACAAGTTCACAGGTCAGGCTGGTCCCGGAAACTAGGAAATAGGAGCGCTGAAAATCTACCTCCCTCGGAACCCCATAGCGCACATGATGTGCCTCCATCTAAGGACCTGAAAAGAAGAAACCCATGACAGGGTGAGACAATGTATCAACGAGTTCACGCCCTAAACCCTGAATAGGAAGGTAATACACCTAGGGGCGGCCTAACCACACAACCACAGAGACTCACCTTACCTCAGTTCCTCCTTGCACATCAGTACAGTTCATATAACGAATACATGTAGTAATAACACTCAATAATTGGAACGCCTCACTTCATAACTCAATCAATTGCAGGGGTCCCGATTATAAAGTCAAATTATTATGACACGTCCCATTCCGTGCCACACAATTTTGTCCCACAATCAGGCGCGGTTATATCTCACTCAAACATGCGTTCCAATTTTAATCACGGCCTACTCGACATTCGGTGGTCTTCTGGTGTAATCAGGCATTGTCCTATCCCATCAAGCACGGCAACGTCTACCTCGAGACAACAATCCAGAAGGAACATTGGTTCATCATCTACTGCGACCAGCATCCATTGTCCAAGGACATTCCATATAGGAGCATTGCCCGGCGTAAACGCTCGTGACGGGTTCTCATAACGTTCACACACACATCTAATCCCGACCAAGAACATTGTGCTTTGCACTCAAATGCCTCAATTAAAAAAATGAACTTGGCCTATTTTCTCCATATTAAAGACACCCAGTAAAATAATCGTGTGTGAATACACGATCAGATCAAACCATAAAAATTAAGATCATTTCTTTTAAAAATCTCACTATTTGATATAGTACTTAAAAGCATTTTTGGCGTCAAAAACTGACACCCGGTATTTTTTGATTAAATACCAAAAATCTAGAATTTTGAAATAATAAACAAAAATCACAATCATTACTCAATTGCACAAATTACCACTCAATTCCATAAACTAATCACACAACAACAATTAGCACGAAATTTCGGCTACGGGCTATCCTGGTGTAATTTCTAGAAAATGTTAAATAACTAAATAAATTGCAAAATTCTTTAAATAAATGCAATTTAATTCAATAAATGCCTAAGTAAGTATAATACACTAATTTAGCCACCTAATTGGATCTAGAAAATTAATGCACTATACTAATTAAATAGTACAATCTAATTAACCCTTAACTAATCTAATCTAACCACCTAATTAGCCTAATTAATTAACTAAATCACTAATTAATCTAAACTAACCACCTAAACCATACTTAAGGTCCGTTCATTTCGCGGAAAACAACTTCCGGGAAAACATTTTCGGAATTTTCAGTGTTCGGATGGTGGAAAATAGACCATCAAAGAAAATATTTTCTAGTCAATAGAAAATCTCCTCCTAAGATTGTGGAAAATGATTTCCTCTTTTGAGAAGAGGAAATCACTTTCCATAACTTCTTCCACCTTATTTCTTTTCACCAAAACATTTATCCTTTCTTTTTCTTTTTTTTAAAAAATCGAGTTTTTAATTTTTTTCCCCTTTTTTTTTCTATTTCATTTACTTCCTTGGTGGCTGGCGACCAGCCGCGGGCCGGCGACCAGCCGCGAGCCAGCTTAAGCCTCGCCCCAGGCTGAAGAGGCTCCGCCTAGCCCGATCTGGCGAAGCCAAGCTTGCCCGAGCTCGGTGAGCTAGGCGGGGCTCGAGCCTTGCCCGAGCTTGCCAGAGGTTCACCTGGCTTTGGCGAGCTGCGAGCTCGCCGGATCTAACGGCGGAGCTTTGGCTCCCGATCCAAGCGAGCCCGAGCTCCGCCGTCAAATCCGGTGAGTTCGCAATTCGCCAGAGCTCGGCGAAACTCTGGCAAGCTCGGGCAAGATCGATCAAGCCTTGAGGTCCTCGAATCTAGCGACTGGGTCTTGGTCAACCACCAAGCAATCGACCATCGTCAGGCATGCGGCGGCAAAGGAAGGAGGAGGAAGGAGGCTACGGCGGAGGAAAGAGGAGCCAGGAGGAAGAAGGAGGAAGGAAAAGAAAAAAATAAATAAAAAGAATAAAAATTTCGATTTTTTAAAAATATAAAAATTAAAAATTCATTTTTTAATAAAATATAAAAATAAAACTAATTTTTTGGTCAATTAAAAATATTAAAATTCAATTTTTGATAATTTTTCCCAAACAATTAAATTAGCTAATGAACGGTAGAAAATATTTTCCACTAGAAGTTTAGGTTTCAGCCGAACACCGGAAAATAGAGTCATTTTCTTGAAAAATGACTTCTAGGAAAATGTTTTCCGAAAACATGATATTTTCCGCGAAACGAACAGGCCCTTAAGCTAATCTAATTACCCACTAAGCATCAGTAACCTCATAAACAAGGTTTAGCAAGTAAACTCACCGGATTAGCGAGCCAGTGAGTTCACGGCGACGGCGACGCCAAGGCAGGTGAGACTCAAGCGTGGAGCGACGCCAAGAGAGGTTCGGAAGAAGCCGGAAAAGGCCCATGAAGCTCACAGCTTGGGCTGTGAGTTCGATTCGGTCTGAGGGCTGAAGGGGCTGGCCAAAGGCTTGGCTTGGCTGGAAATGGGCCAAGCGAGACGACGGCGGCTGCAAGGGCCGACAGCAGTGGCTTCCGGCGGCTGGAACGACGATGGAGGCGGCTGGCACGACTGTGACGCGAGCCTGGCTTCATCGAACGAGAGCTCGGGACGGAGAGGACATGCGGGCTTACGCACGACGAGCGCGGGGGACGGCGCAACGGTAGCGGTTGTTTGGATGGGCTGCTGCTTTTTCTAGTTCTTTGAGCTCTCAAACACAACAACAACAGAGTCTAAGGCAAAGGAGAGGAAGAAGAAGAAGGCTGCAACTGAAAGGGGGACCAAGAGCTCTCAAATTCTTCACAAAATATCTTGGACACTCAAGTTTAAGGCCCCACAGCTTCAACCCTATCCCCTGCCCACTTTCCTTCATCAAGCTTCCTCAAGAAGCCACTAAAGGTGGTCCAAAATGTTGCACACCACCGTAGCTACGAATTTTGAGGCATTCCCTTTCAATTCAATTCAATTTAAATTAGTGCCCATAAATCCCAGCTAAGGCATCGACATACATTCCATGATTTTTCCTTGCCAAATGATTCCACTCCAATGTCAAAAATCCACCCAAAAACGGTCCTCTGAATTTCTTGGTCCAAAAACGCCCAATTTTGATTTTTTGCCGAAAATTCAGGTTTGCCGAAAAATCTTCGGAGGATGAGTCGACGTTCCTAAAGTAAATCGTGACCTGACAGGACTTTCAATTTCTAAAATCGGGTTTAATTTCGTGGTTAATTACAACCGGACGTGATTTTAGCGTGACCTAACCTACCGGGTAGCTTTTAGGAATTTTTAGCGCATTTGACCCATGGTCGATTATTTTCGAGCCACTTTGTACATCTTCGACTCATTGGTGACTTTCGGTTGTCATGAAAATCTCAAGATTTCAAATACGAGCACAGGGTACAAAAAAGATAGAAAAATCGGTTAAGTGTCGTTCAACGAGAATTTTGCAATTAAATAGAATCATCCACACTCTAATCACATGCCTTTGTCAAAACGACCTATCTCTAGTCTCTAATCGATTTCGACGGTGCTGTATTGACCCTTGCAAATTAGCACGGTCAAGCAATCGGTTTTTAGTCGAATTCTCAACTCTGTTGCGTTTAGATTCCTTAACGGCTTCACCTGATAGATCAGTTATCTCGTGAGTGGCCAACTCAGAGAAAAAGGCCATAGGCGCGTTGATGAAAAGCACATTCCATTTCATCGAAAACAAGGTTAAAAATCAGGATGTCACAACTCTTCTCCTTTTATAAAAATTCCGTCCTCGAAATTTAAACCATTATAAATCTTAATAAAAAAGATAGGGGTATTGTCATCTCATCAAGTTTTCATTTTCCCAGGTTGCTCCTTCTGTCCCATGGTGTTGCCAAACCACTTTAAGCAAGGGAACTGTCTTGGTACACAAAACCTACTCCTTCCAATCTACAATCTGAACTGGTCTTTAATCTGTCTCTAATAACTACTACTGCATCCACTGACTGTTGAACTAACTCTAGGCCTGTAATCTTCCATTTTCCGCCTCCACTCCTATAAACTAGAGTTCTGCACGCTCTGCTATACAATGCTTTAAAAGGTGCCATTTGAATACTTTGCTGGTAGCTGTTATTGTAGGCGAACTCTACGAGATGTAGCTATTCCTCCCAATTTCCTTTGAAGTCTAGCACACATGCTCTTAGTATGTCTTCGAGGGTTTGAATCATCCTCTCAGACTGGCCATCTGTCTGTGGATGATAGGCTATATTGTACTGTAGCTTCGTTCTCAAGGTAGTCTATAAGCTTTTCCAAAAGGCAGCTGTAAATCTCGGGTCTCGATCAAATGTAATCGTCACTAGCACTCCATGCGTATGAACTATCTGACGCACATACAATTCTGCATATCTGTCCCATGCATAGTCCTTTCGTACAGCGATGAAGTGAGCCAACTTCATCAATTTGTCAACCATAACCCAAATTGAATCATTACCCCTTTGACTCCTTGGTAAGCCCATCACAAAGTCCATTGTGATGTGTTCCCATTTCCACTCAGGATTCTTGAAAGGTTGCAGAAGTCCCCCGGCTTACAATGCTATCTATGCCTTCACTTGCTGACACGTCAGACACTTGGCGACATGGTTGGCGATATCCACTTTCATACCGGACCACCAATAGTGTTGACGCAGATTATGATACATCTTCGTACTGCCTGGATGAAAGCTATAATTGCTATGATGAACTTCTGACAGAATCTCTTCACTGAAATGTGCATCGTCAGGTACACACAATCGTCCATGAAACTTCAGTGTTTTTTTTTTTTTGGTAAGACGAAACTTCAATGTTCCATCTCCAAAAATCTAAAAATTAGTCTTTCTCTTGTTTGCATCTTCTTATAGGATCTTCTGGATCTCTAGGTCTGTCAACTGAAGCGTCTTGATTCTTATCTGCATTTCCGGCTCAATTCTGAGGGTGGCCATAAGATTTGAAAGGTGGCCTACCTCAAACTTGAAAACCGAATCTCGAGCTCCTTCGAGTAAGATCCACTCCTTAATCACCATCTACGCAACTGAAGACTTCCGGCTCAACGTATCTGCAACTTTGTTAGTCTTTCCAAGATGAGGAGTTCCATGCAGCGACGCTGTCTCATATTCAACTCACTATGAGAAAATAAGTATTTGAGACTTTGATGATCTATAAAGATTTAGAACCTTTCTCCACACAAGTAATGTCTCCAAATCTTCAAAGCAAATATAATCGTTGCGAGTTCTAAATCATGTGTCGGGTAATTCAGCTCAAGAGATCTCAACTGACAGGACGCGTATGCAACGACTCTGCCATGCTGCATTAACACGCAACTCAGTCCTATAAACGACGCATCACTATAGATCTCATATCCTCCAGGACCAGATGGTATAGTCAGCACTGGTGTGGTAGTCAGCTTCTGCTTAAACTCTTGGAAACTACGCTTGCACTTATTTGTCCACACACAAACTTCTCTTCCTTCTTCAGCAGTTGAGTCAACGGCGAGGCTACTGCTGAGAATCCTTCCACAAACCTTTTGTAATACCCTGCTAAACCTAAGAAACTTCTTATCTCTTCACTGTCGTCGGTCTTGGCCAGTTGATAACTGCTTCGATTTTGGTCAGGTCCACAAAGATTCCTTCACCTGAAATCACGTGACCTAGGAAAGCAACACGAATTAACCAAAACTCGGACTTGCTGAACTTAGCGTACAGTTCATGATTCCGTAGAGTCTAGAGCATTGTCCTCAACTATCTTTCGTGCTCTTCAAGACTTCTCGAGTATACGAGGATATCGTCGATGAACACGATTACAAACTGATCCAAATACTCCTTGAACACCTGGTTCATCAAATCCATGAAAACAACTGGGGCATTCGTCAAACTAAACGGCATTACAATGAAATCATAATGACCGTAACGCGTATAAAACGCCATCTTCGATATGTCCTCCTTTCTAATCCTCAGTTGATGATATCCTATCCTTAGGTCAATCTTAGAAAATATCGACGCTCCCTACGACTGGTCAAACAAGTCGTCAATCCTCGATAGCGGGTACTTGTTCTTGATCGGCACCTAGTTGAGTTGCCGATAACCGATGCACAGACGCAACAAACCATCTTTCTTCTTCATGAACAGAACTGGTGCTCCCCAAGGTGATGCACTAGGATGTATGAATCCCTTATCTAACCACTCCTACATCTGCACCTTCAATTCTTTCAGCTCTTACAATGCCATCCGGTAAGGAGTCTTAGAGATTGGCTCTATCCTAGGGGCTAACTCAATCACAAACTCGATCTCCCTTTCTGGTGGCAGACCTGGTAACTCCTTCAAAAACACGTCTGGAAACTCTTGAACCACTACAATATCCTCGATCTTCAACTCCTCAATTATCGTATCCATGACATTCGCCAAGTAACCCTGGCAACCTACTTCTAATAATCAAGTTGCCTCGAGCGACGAGATTAAGGTAATTGAGAGTCCTCCTCGACTCCCAATAAACTCGAAACTTTCACCCGCTAATGGGTTAATTTGGATTACTTCACAACAATAATTCATTATAGCAAGAGGCTCCTTGAGCCAACTTTTTTCATATATGACATCAAAGTTATACATAAGCAAAATAGTCAAGTACAACTCTAGCCAATGATTCTCTTTTCTACTACTTTATTACAACAAACTGAAGTTCTACACACTTAACCAAAATTCCGTTGTACCACTATGATAAAATTATCCCTGAACTATTCTTCTCCTGATCGATGCATGGCTCGGTTCTTTCCTACCTCCTTCGCCATCATAGTAGCGCCCTATCTACGGTAGTGGTGCCTGTGCTCCCCTGGACCTGCGCGAACATTTCCTCACCTGATGGTCGTGCTGGCCACATCCGTAACATGCTCCCGTCATACCAGGACATAGGGTTGATCCATGCTTCATTCTACAAACTCAACACACATCTAGTGAGTCCTCTGCCTCCCGTCGGGTGACAGCATACACCATTCCTTGCACCGGAGGCCTGTTCCAAATACTCCACTGTGTGTTCTGCGACGTGTTCCCTCTGTTTTGTCCCATCAATGACGATGGTGGCAACTGCGATCCCATTGGCCTTCTAGGACAGTCTTTGATCAAGTGGTCGTACTGGCGACACCAATAACAAGCCCTTGTCTTTTTGAAACACGGGGCAAATCCATGTCTTTTCCTACAGGAACAATACACGCAGATCGGGTTGGGTGCTGGCTTTCCAATCCCACTCTTCCCGTTGGGTGGAATGGGACACATTTCTTCTAACATCGACTTCTTCCCAAACCGATTACCATCTCTGCTGGAACCGAACTGCGACTCAGACGCAATAGCTCGCTCCCAAATCACATCACCATGCTGGACCTCAGCAGGTGCAGCTGCAACGGCGGCTACGGCATTGGTGGCGGCAATGCCAGCAATAGTCGTGGCGGCTTGATCGTGTGCTTGTTGGCCTAAAAAGTTCCCAAGGGTCTCTAGCACCTGAACAATCCCGTCGAACCTAGGATCGCTCGATACTGCTACACTCTCAGTACCAGCTGCAGCGGTACTCTAACACTCGTGTTGGCTTAAGCATGCGCTTTACCTTGGGCATCGATCCTTGTCAGTATCCTACCCCGAGTGATGAATCCTATAGTTCTCTTTCTAGGCATCCTCTATTCATGCTCACTCATCTCGCAGATCCTCTACAAATCCTGCTTTTCAATTCCATACAGAATTAGAAATTGAGCAATCACTCAAACAACCTACCAATTAGCTATCAATCACATGCATCAACATAATAAAAATGCCTTTCCTACTAACTATCCCAAAATCCATTGCACCTTATCTCTCTATACACTAACCAGCTCTGATACCACTTTGGCGGGGATGTCATGCCCCGATCTTCGAGCGCGCGCACATCCCTCGATGGTCGACTAAATTGCGACGTTCCCAGGATGCATCGCCAACCCAATCGATTATGCACATGTTGAAGCGTATAAGAAAACGATCCTTAGGCAATAATCAACATGGGATAGAAAAGCAAGACAATCAAATTTCACAAAGACACTTGTATAAACAAGCTAATTTATATACAGAGGCCAACTCTAAGGTTTATGTATAGGAGTCTAGATCAAAAAGGGCTACGAAGCCACCTAAACATTGGGCTCTCCAGTCCCCAGCTCCGAGTCTTCCATGGCACCATTCGAAGTGTCGATGTCCAAATGGTGCCCTATCTCCCACTCCCGGTCCGACAGGAGGCCCGTCAAAACCACCTAAAGGACCCTCCCGACTCCCATTGGGCTTGTGGAGGTACCACACCTTGAAACGATGAGGTACCGGGTGGGGTAGGCTCTCATCAACCTAGACAATGGACTCAACAAGTTCTTGGGAAATAGGAGCGCTGGAAATCTACCTCCTCGGAACCCCATAGCACACATGACGTGCATGATATTGCTAATACAAATACCTAGAGGGGGGTGAATAGATATATAAAAGATTTTTCTTGATAATTGCACAATACTTAGACAGTTGAAGGATTTGCGACAAATAATAATCAACGTAAGACAAAGTAAAGGAAAGAGAGAATTGAACACGCGGTTTATAGTGGTTCGGCTTGATTCAAGCCTACGTCCACTCTCCGCACTGACAGCCAATTGGCTAGATTCCACTATGAACAAAGAGATGTTACAGCATTGATCTTCCTTGATTTCTAGGTGTAGATGATCTACCACACTCGCTCAAGGTATCACCAAGTATAGACACTCTTTGTGTATACAATTTCGCTCAGAATGAATCGACTAATAATCAAGGTGCTTCAGACTCTCAAATTTCTCTATCAATCACGTACTCAAACAACTAGAACGTCTTCTTTTTTTATACTCCTTTATGCCATCATACCCATTGGCACTTACCAAAGGAATTCCTCCAATCTACCCGTTGGACAGAATCAATCAAGAAGATTATTCGAGCTATTAAAGGAACCTGACGATAGCCCATCAATCCTGTTCGCCCATACAATCAGGATCTTGGTTTCCAAGAATAGAACATTCCAAGAATATTTCGTCGACCACCGGATCTTCAATTGATCTAGATACAAATAAAAGAATCCGATATTTTTATCCAACCAAGAGATCTTCTCCAGAGGATAGGATTAAATCCTCAACCATATACTTCGGCTCTAGATTTCCTTCGACACTGGATCAGAAAGACTGTCAATGAGAATAGTCTTGAGTCTTAAGTCTTGAGTCTTGAGTGCTGAGTCTGGTGATCATAAAGTATTCAGACTTTAAACAGACGGTCTGCAAATATCCAAACTAGACTGATAGAAACGTTTTGTCAGCTTCAAAATATTCTGGAAAGATTTCTCCAACAATCTCCCCCTTTTTTATGGTGACAAAACTTTCCTGTAGATTTGAACAACTTTGACCTGCAAAAACATTTCTCAAGCAATATGGCTATCTCATAAAGATTAATAAAACAACCAAACTCTGCATCCACAGAAAATTGGTTAGTCTTTCATGAGTAATACCATATGACAACACTTGATATAAATGCAAACAGTCAAGTATCAAAATCCACAGCCAATTCAGTCAAATTTAAGTTCACACCCAAGTTCACTCAAGTCATACTCAAAAACAAACATAACCACAAAAACAAATTTAAAGTCAAAGTTTAAAGTTGGTTGGTTCAAATTGCTTCTCCCCCTTTTTGTCATCATTAAAAAAGGTGAGAAAGGAGTCAGGTTTGCTTGGGAATGCGCATGATCTGGAAATCTCCCATGGACTGGACTATGCCTTCTAGCCTCTTCAAGTCTTCCCTTAGTTTAGCTACCTCCTCTCCTTTGGCATTGGCTTGAAGTTGTAGAGCGAGGTCTTTCATTTTGTCCTCCAGGGTAACCGAAAATGCTTGTCCAGCATTCTTTATGGATTGAATTTCACAGTCCAGAGCATAGATTTGGCCCCGCATTTCCAAAAGAACATCAAGAATACGACGAAAATCTGCTGGATTGTCCGTCTGAGTACTTGCATTTGCTTTCTCGGATGGAGTCAATGCAGACGATGGCGCTTCTGTATAATCTTGCAGATTTGGTGTCGACGTATCGTGTCCTTCTTCAGGCAATTGAGAAGCCTGAAACTCTTCTGGATCTGCTGGAGATTGTCTTAGACCTTCACCATTGGCAGCATGAGGTGTGGATCTTTCTTGCTCGCCAACTCCCCTTGTCTCTAGGACCTCAAAAGGGGAAGAGTGATGATCATGCTCTTCTGTATCTTGATTCTCCTTCTCTCCAGATTCAGCTACAGACTTTTCTTTCTCTTCTTCTCCTTCTTCTTCAGCTTCTTTCTCCTTCTCTCGCTGCTCTTCTTCTTCTCTGTTCTTGGCTTGCTCCTTTTCTTCTCTCTGTTTCTTCTGAAGTTCCGTCGGTTGAGGTACAGAATGTCTGGTTCTTATCAAGGCAGAGATTGTGAGATCTTCCTCCTCATCTTCATCCTCCAAGATGAGAGTTCTTCTCTTTGAGGATGGGGCACCAATGGCCTCCTTCCCTTTTCTCTTTGAAGCAGACGGTACTGGAGTCTTCACTCTGAATTTTTCAATTGCATTGAAAAGTTCTTTCAGACGCATCTTCGTCAACATCTTCAAACCTACCACCATCTTATCGCACGGTCGAACACAAAGCGTATGTGGCGGTTCAATATTCATGTGTCTGAAGATCTTGGTCACCAAACCTGGGTAAGGCAATTGACCCTTATCCTTCGACATTGCTCTGTATATGTGAAAGAGAATGATGTGAGGAAGAGAGAACTTCATCCCTGAGTTAATCGCATACATCAATTTTGCCTCGGAATTGGACATATCAGTCTTTGATGTAGACTTGGGCCTGATGCAATTGATCACAATTTTGTGAAGCACTATATTGATGGTGCGCATCCTTGAATAGATGATTCTTCCCTCTGTATCTCTATCTTTGACAAGCTCCAATGAGGCACAAGCAATTGAGACTTTGATTGGTTGATAGCGTCCTCGTTCAACTCCAATTATGTCCGCCAACATGTCCACGTCCACCACATGGTCTTGGTCTCTAACACTGAATGATATTCTATTCGCATTTAAGAAGCTAAGATTCGAATAGAAGTATGCTGTTAATTGCGTATATCCATCTGTGGTATCAGTGCAAAAACGTTCCAGTTGAAGCAGATTGAACTTCTCCCTTAAGTTCAAATTAATGGCATCCAAGAAATCGAAATCAACACTCCTAGGGTTTATCACCCCTCGTTTCAACAGTTTGAAGAACAAATTCTCTTGCTCCTTTGATTTAAACAGCTCCATTCTTTTTCCCTTCACCCTTGCAGCAACACCCATTCTAGGTTGAAAATCACAGAACATTTTATCATCATCGTTCCCATCAGTCGGATTCGGTCCCGACATACGAGGGTCACTTGGAATGTTCGCAAGTGCTTCCTCAGCCTTTCCCTTGGGAGCAATTCCCAAATCCTCCATTTTTCTCAAAAAGATATACTCATTCCCATAATTCTTGTCTTTAAGAAAATCATCCACGTAGTTCAACGGAGTCCCAGTACTTTTCAACGCACAGTAGAGTTTGTAAATAAAAGAGGGTTTTTGGACTCTTACAGGGTCTATGTCCTCGATTATCTCTTCCTCCGGTTGTTGACCCACACTTTGTGGGGTAGATGGCGTTGAGTGACGTGGTGGAGAGTGATCGGGCTCTGTTGCTGACTCGATAATTCTTCTCTTCGGTGAGATCAAAATGGGTAGGTCCCTAATTCATTCTCTGTGGTCCCCTGTTCGCGATTCTTGAAGACTTCCTCGAAAAAGACATCATTCCTTGTCATTGAAAGATTCCTTTACTTACTTTCCCAAGAAAAGATGACAACTTTCTCAAAGATGAACACGAAGTAGAAACCGGATTGGGAGGAGAATGCCTTTTAGGGTTTTGAAGATTTGGTGAAAAAGAAAAACTCAGTTTTGAAAAGGGAAGTTCAATCGGCACAAGGAAAGTGTACGAACACCTCTTTTTAAAATCATTAACTGCCATAATTAATCATTTTGAAAAGACAAGATTTTGTTTTTCACGGAGACTATAAAATAACTGAACGAGAGATCATACATTTTCGAATAATACGTTTAGATAAAATAGCAACTTACAGTCTATAGCCATGAATGTTTGAGTCTGACAGTTTAGAGTCTAATGGTTGGAGAGTCTCTAGACTTTAACTTCCTCGAGCTTCAAAATGTTGAGTCTGGAACGGATAAAATCGAATTGATTTTTCTCTAAAGGCTTTGTGAATATATCCACTAGTTGACTTTTTGAATCAACAAATTGAATTGAGATTTCTCCATTTTGAATATGATCTCTAATGAAGTGATGTCGAATCTCTATATGCTTTGCTCTTGAATGAAGGATTGGATTTTTGGTGAGATTGATTGCGCTAGTGTTGTCACATCTGATCTCTGTGCATGAGTCTTCAATCCCAAAGTCTTGTAGCTGTTGTTTTATCCATAGAATTTGCGAACAGCAGCTTCTAAGAGCTACATACTCTGCTTCTGTTGTTGAGAGAGCTACAGTGCTTTGTTTCCTTGAAAACCAAGACACTGTCCTGCTTCTAAGCAACTGGCAAGTTCCTCAAGTACTCTTTCTTTCGACTCTGCAACCGGCCAGATCTACGTCTGAATATCCGAGAAGATTAAAATCTCCCTTCTTAGGATACCAAAGACCGATGCTTGAAGATGAAGCAACGTATTTAATGATACGTTTTGCAGCACTGAGATGGGATTCTCTAGGATCTGATTGAAACCTAGCACAGATGCAAACACTCAACAAAATGTCAGGTCTAGAAGCGGTAAGATAAAGAAGTGAACCAATGATGCTCTGCATGAGCTTTTGATCAACTTTCTTCCCTTCTTCATCTTTGTCTTTCTTCAAAGAACTTGACATTGGTATATCAGTCTTTTTGCAATTTTCCAATCCAAACCTTTTGACAAGATCATTAGCATATTTTTCTTGGTAAATGAAAGTTCCTTCCTTCAATTGCTTTACTTGAAGACCAAGAAAGAATGTTAATTCTCCCATCATACTCATTTCAAACTCATCCTGCATAGACTTAGAAAATTTCTTGCATAGACTTTCATTAGAGGATCCAAAAATAATATCATCCACATATATTTGAACAAGTAAAAAGCTTTTGTTTTCCTTTTTGATAAATAAAGTAGTATCTACTTTACCTTTGACAAAACCATTCTGTAATAAGAACTTACTTAGTCCGTTGTACCAAGCTCGAGGTGCTTGCTTTAAACCATACAATGCCTTTTTCAGTCTGAAGACTGAGTCTGGTTTCTTTGGGTCTTTAAACCTAGGTGGTTGTTTCACATAAACTTCCTCATGGATAAATCCATTTAGGAACGCACTTTTGACGTCCATTTGGAATAATCTGAAATTTTTATAACAAGCAAACGCAAGTAATAGTCGAATAGCTTCTAACCTTGCTACAGGAGCATAAGTCTCATCATAGTCTATTCCTTCTTCTTGCGTATATCCTTTGGCCACGAGTCTTGCTTTGTTTCGTACGACTTTTCCTTTTTCATTCATCTTGTTTCTGAACACCCATTTGGCTCCAATAACAGTTTTACCTTTTGGTTTAGATGTCAATTCCCAGACATCATTAATGTTGAACTGTCTGAGCTCTTCTTGCATAGCTTCGATCCAGCTTTCATCATATAAAGCTTCTTCTATGCTTTTTGGTTCAATTTCAGAAATGAGAACCACAGCACTGGACTCTTCACTTTTTTGGATCTGGTGCGAATTCCTTCATTAATTTCGCCGATAATGAGATCTTTGGGATGACTGGACTTATGCTTCCAGTTACTGGTTGATTTGTCTGGATGATGATCTCTTTCTTTATTTGAATCTTCATAAACATCTTGATGCTGGTCTTCCAAAGTCTGAGATACTTCTTGAGTTGTAAGCTTTGGAAGATCTGGAGCAGGTTCAGACTCTTCATACTGAGTTTGATTAAATTCATCTTGCATAGAGTCTTGAAATTTGACATTCATTGACTCCTCCACAGACTGGCTCTTCTTGTTATAGACTCTGTAGGCTTTGCTTGATGTAGAATATCCAAGGAAGATGCCTTCATATGATCTTTCTTCAAACTTACCAACTCGATCTTTTGCATTTTTCAATATAAAGCATTTGCAACCGAACACATGAAAGTATGAAACAATGGGTTTCTTACCTTTGAATAACTCATAAGGGGTTTTCTCTATAATAGGTCTTAGGAAGACTCTATTGATGATATAGCATCTTTGTTGAAATGACTTGACCTAAAATTGTGAAGAAATTTTAGTTTCAATTAAAAGAGTTCTAGCCATTTCTTGAAGAGATCTATTCTTTCTTTCCACAACTCCATTTTGATGAGGAGTATATAGAGAGGAGAACACATGCTTAAATCCAGATTCATCACACAATTTTGTAAAATCTTGATTTTCAAATTCACCTCCATGATCTATTCTTATTCTTGAGATAACACATCATTTTTCATTTTGAACATTTTTAGCAAATTTTTCAAAATACGAGAAGGTTTCTAACTTACTTGCAAGGAAATATACCCAAGTAAAGCGGGAGTAATCGTCCACAATTACTAGACAATATTTCTTACCTCCAATACTCTGGGTTATGGTTGGTCCGAAGAGATCCATATGCAGCAACTGTAGTACATGATTAGTAGAGACATGATTTATTGGCTTAAATGAATTTCTTACCTGCTTTCCCAGAATACATGATGTGCATGAATCGGACTTTTGGTATGGTAATTTGGGTAGACCTCGAACAAGCTGCTTTGATGAGATTTTGGCTAATTGCTTCATGTTGACATGACCAAGCTTTCTGTGCCATAAGCTTGCTTCATCTTGAATTGAGATTAGGCATTGTGATTCATTTAGTTTCATGTCTAAGAGGTAGATATTTCCATGTCTTCGACCCATGAAAGACTGAGTAGAGTCTTTAATGATTCCATAGCATATTCCTTCTTGAAATGAGATCTTGAAACCAGTATCACACAATTGGCTAATGCTGAGAAGGTTATAGTTGAGTCCTTCCACTAGAGAAACATTGCTTATTGTGAGATTTCCAATTTTCACAGTTCCAAATCCCACAATGCTTCCTTTGCCGTTTCCTCCAAATGAAACATTTACACCATTTACTTGAATAAGCTTTATGAAGCAATTTGAGTCTCCTGTCATGTGTCTTGAACATCCGCTATCAAGATACCACTTTACCTTTTTCTTGACGGAGACCTGCATTTAAAAGAGAGTCTCAAGCTTTCTTTGGTACCCAAATTTTCTTAGGTCCTTTGGTGTTAGTAAGATAAACATTATTAGGCCATACTTTCTTAACAGGTTTCCAAACCATAGGACACTCTTTTTCAAAGTGATCGATTGTTACACTTTGAACACCTTAGAGCATTTCGACCTACGAGACTTAACAAAAACTTTCTTGAAATGATTTTTGTAAGCCTCTCTCGACGGTCTTTTCTTAATTCTTTCTTTTACTTTAGGAAAATCAATCAAGGGAATTGTTTTGCTTTGTCATACCTAGACCACACTTATTGAAATAAGGTCTTTGAACCTGAAAGAACTTTTTCAAGTTTTTCGGATCCTATCGAAAATTTCTTTGAAATATTTGATAAGTCATTTTTTTAAAAAGCATTTTCTTTCAAAAGATTATATTCTTTTTCTTTAAGAGTACAAATATTCAAGTCTAAACTTTTAACTCTTTCTTTTAAAATGTTTTCCTTTTGTTTTAGAGCTAAGTTTTCCTTTTTAAGTTAGGAAATTCTTTTGAGAGAAGTCTTAAAACTAAAACACAGTTCATCAATGTATTTAGAGACTTTGACAGGAATTTTAAAATCACTTACCTCAAATTCACTATCAGAGTCTGATCCAAAATCGAGTCCGAGCGAATGTGCCATCGGACATATGTTGGCATATTCATTATCACTTTCTTCACACTGTATCACTCCAGGTTTCGGCTTTGAGAGCTTTTCGAAACTTTTCAGCTTATCCTCTTTTCTTCTTCAGAAGAGGACAGTTGGGTCTGATGTGTCCATTTTTCTTGCATTCGAAGCAAACTACATCTTTGTTTGGTTCCTCATCATCAACAGACTTGGTCTGCTGTCTTTGGAAACTTTGTTTCTTTGAGTTGAACCTTCTTCCTTTTCTATTCAGTTTTCTGAATCTTCTTATCATGAGAGCAAGCTCCTCATCGTCCAGATCATCTCCTGAATCTGTATCATTAGAATCATCATTTGATTTTAATGCAATGGATTTCTTACCTCTTGGATCTTCGTCTTCATTAATTCGTTCCACTTCATAAGACTAAAGAGTTCCAATCAGCTCGTCGACAGATAGTGGCATAATTCTTTGCGTCTCTCTTATTGAAGTCTTTATGTGATTCCAATCCTTGGAGAGTCCACGCAATAGCTTGTTTACCTTCATAGGATCAGAAATTTTCTATCCTTGATTCTCAAGACCATTGACAATATCTGTAAAATGACTAAACATGTCAGTTATAAATTCTCCTGGTTTCATTTTGAAGGCTTCATATTGACCGAGGAGAATGTTAATTCTGGTCTCCTTCACTCGATCTGTTCCTTCATAGGTGATATGTAATCTGTCCCATACTTCTTTTGCTGTAACACAAGAAGATATTATGTTATATTTAGTTGGTGACAAAGCACAATATAAAGAGTAAATTGCTTTTGCATCGAGTGCTTGTCTCTTGTTTATCTCTTCCTGAGTCATTCCGCTGGTCTCAACAATTTATTTCCCTCTTTTAGAGACTGATGCAGCTGTAGGAGTAATTCCTTTTTCTACAACGTCCCATTCCAGAGGATCCTTTGATCATAGGAAAGCTTTCATCTTGTTCTTCCAGATGTTGAAATCATTTCCATCAAAGTGGGGTGGTCTGGTATTACTTTGCCCTTCCACCAGCCCTGGTGCTAGCATACTAGCCATGGATCTTTTACTCTGAAGTAAAACACTTCAAATAAAGTAAGAACACGAGCTCTGATACCAATTGATATTGCTAGTACGAGTACCTAGAGGGGGTGAATAGGTATATAAAAGATTTTTCTTGATAATTGCACAATACTTAGACAGTTGAAGGATTTGTGACAAATAATAATCAACGTAAGACAGAGTAAAGGAAAGAGAGAATTGAACACACGGTTTATAGTGGTTCGGCTTGATTCAAGCCTACGTCCACTCTTCTGCACTGACAGCCAATTGGCTGGATTCCACTATGAACAAAGAGATGTTACAGCGTTGATCTTCCTTGATTTCTAGGTGTAGATGATTTACCACACTCGCTTAAGGTATCACCAAGTATAGACACTCTTTGTGTATACAATTTCGCTCAGAATGAATCGACTAATAATCAAGGTGCTTCAGACTCTGGAATTTCTCTATCGATCACGTACTCAAACAACTAGAACGTCTTCCTTTTTTTATACTCCTTTATGCCATCATACCCGTTGACACTTACCAAAGGAATTCCTCCAATCTACCCGTTGGACGGAGTCAATCAAGAAGATTATTCAAGCTATTAAAGGAACCTGACGATAGCCCATCAATCATGTTCGCCCATACAATTAGGATCTTGGTTTCCAAGAATAGAACATTCCAAGAATATTTCGTCGACCACCGGATCTTCAATTGATCTAGATACAAATAAAAGAATCCGATATTTTTATCCAACCAAGAGATCTTCTCCAGATGATAGGATTAAATCCTCAACCATATACTTCGGCTCTGGATTTCCTTCGACCTTTGGATCGAAAGAGCTGTCAATGAGAATAGTCTTGAGTCTTAAGTCTTGAGTCTTGAGTCTTGAGTCACGGTGATCAAAAAGTCTTCAGACTTTAAACAGACGGTCTGCAAATATCCAGACTAGACTGATAGAAACGTTTTGTCAGCTTCAAAATATTCTGGAAAGATTTCTCCAACAATGCCTCCATCGAAGTACCTGAAAAGAAGAAACCCACGACGAGGTGAGACAATGTCTCAGCGAGTTCACGCACCTAAACTCCGATTAGGAAGGTAATACACCTAGGGGCGGCCTAACCACACAACAACCAGAAAGACTCACCTCACCTCAATAATTTCTTGCACGTCAGTACAGTTCATATAACAGATATATGCAGTAATAACACTCAACAATTGGAACGCCTCACTTCATAACTCAATCAATTGCAGAGGTCCTGATTATAAGGCCAAATCGTTATGACACGTCCCATTCCGTGCCACACAATTTTGTCTCATAATCAGGTGTGGTTATATCTCACTCAAACACACGTTCCAATTTTAATCACGACCCAATAGGCATGGCCTACTTGACGTTCAGCGGTCTTTTGGCATAACCAGGCATCGTCCTACCCCATCAAACATGACAACATCTACCTCGAGATGACAATCCCGAACGAGCATCGGTTCAGCATCTACTGCGACCGACATCCGTTGTCCAGGGGCATTCCATATAAGAGCATCGCCCGGCGTAAAAACTTGTGACAAGTTCTCATAACATTCACACACACATCTAATCCCGGTCAAGGACATTGTGCTTTGCACTCAAATGCCTCAATTAAAATAATGAACTTGGCATATTTTCTTCATATTAAAGACACCTAGTAAAATAATCGTGTGTGGGTACACGGTCAGATCGAACCATAAAAATTGAGATCCTCTCTTTGAAAAATCCCACTATTTGATTAAGTACTTAAAAGCATTTTTGGCGTCAAAAACTGACACCCGGTATTTTCTGATTAGATACCAAAAATCCAGAATTTTGAAATAATAAACAAAAATCACAATCATCACTCAATTGCACAAATTACCACTCAATTGCATAAACTAATCACACCACAACAATCAGCACGAAATTCTAGCTACGGGCAATCCCGGTATAATTTTCGAAAAATATTAAATAATTAAAGAAATTACAAAATTAATTTAATAAATGAAATTTAATTCAATAAAACCCTAAGTAAGCATAATACACTAATTTAGCCACCTAATTGGATCTAGATAAATAATGCACTATACTAATTAAATAGTACAATCTAATTAACTCTTAGCTAATCTAATCTAACCACCTAATTAGCCTAATTAAGCAAATAAATCACTAATTAGTCTAAACTAACCACATAAACCATACTTAAGCTAATCTAATTATCCACTAAACATCATTAACCCTCTAAGAAAGGTTTAGCAAGTAAACTCATCGGATTAGCAAGCCAGTGAGTTAAGAGTTCACGTCGATGGAAACACCAAGGCAAGCAAGACTCAAGCCTAGAGATAAGCCAAGGGAGGCCCGGAAGTGGCCGGAAAAGGCCCACGAAGCTCACAACTTAGGCTGTGAGTTCGATTCTGTCTAAGGGCTGAAGGGGCTGGCCGAAGGCTTGACTTGGCTGGAAACAAGCCACGCAGGACGGCAGCGACTACAGGGGCTAACGGCAGTGGCTTCGAGAGGATGGAATGGCGACGGAGGCGGTTGGCACGGCTGCAACGCAGGCCTGGCTTCGTCAGATGAGGACTCGAGACGAAGAGAACATGCAGGCTAGTGCACAACGAGCATAAGGGATGGCGCGACGATAGCAGCTGCTCAAACGGGCTACTACCTTCTTTGGTTCTTTGAGCTCTCAAACACAACAACAATATAGTCTAAGGCAAGGGAGAGGAAGAAGAAGAAGGCTGCAGCTGAGGGGGGGACCAAGAGCCCTCAAAGTCTTCACAAAATATCTTGGACACTTAAGTTCAAGGCCCCACTGCTTCAACCCTATCCCCTGCCCACTTTCCTTCATCAAGCTTCCTCAAGAAGCCACCAAAGGGGGTCCAAAATGTTGCATACTACCATAGCTACGAATTTTGAGACATTCCCTTCCACTTCAATTTAATTCCACTTCAATTTAATTCCACTCAATTCAGTCCAAATGGGTGCCCATAAATCCCAGCTAAGGCATCCACATCCATCCCATGATTTTTCCTTGCCAAATGATTCCACTCAAACGCCAAAAATCCACCCAAAAATCGGTCCTTTGAATTTCCCGGTCCAAAAAAGCCAAATTTTGATTTTTCGCCAAAAACTTAAGTTTACCGAAAAATCTTTAAAGAATGAGTCAACATTTCTAAAATAAATCGTGACATGACAAAACTTTCAATTTCTGAAATTGGGTTCAATTTCGTGGTTAAGTTCAACCGGACGCGATTTTAGCATAACATAACATATTTGGTAGCTTTTATGAATTTTTAGCGCATTTGACCCGTGGTCAATTATTTTCGAGCCACTTTGTACATCATTGACTCATTGGTGACTCTCGGTTGTCGTAATAATCTTGAGATTTCAAATACCGGCATAGGGTATAGAAACGACAGAAAAATTAGTTTAGTGCCGTTCGACGAGAATTTTGCAATTAAGTGGAATCACCCACACTCTAATCACATGCCTCTGTCGAAACAACCTATTCAGGTCCCTAATCGATTTTGACGATGTCGTATTAACCCTTACAGATTAGCACAGTCGAGCAGTTGGTTTCTGGTCGAATTCTCAAGTCCGTTGCGTTTAGATTCCTTAATGACTTCACATGATAAACTAGTTATCTCGTAAGTGGCCAACTCAGAAAAAAAAAAAAAGGCCATAGGCACGTCGATGAAAAGCTCATTCCATTTCATTGAAAACAAGGTTGAAAATTAGGACTTCACAACTAAAATCTTCTTGATGTTCTTATTTACAGCTTCTATAGCTCCATTAATTTGTGGGCAATAGAGAGAAGAATTCAAGTGGCAAATGTGGAACTCATTAAGTAATTCGTCCATTTTCTTGTTTTTCAAATTTGATCCATTGACAGTGATGATCGCCTCGAGAGCTTCATATCAAGCAATGATATCACAACGGATGAACCTTGCTACGCTATTTTATAGTGACATCGGCATAAGAACTGGCTTCAATCCATTTGGTGAAATAATTGATATCCACCAAAATAAAGCGATGTCCATTCGATGCTTTAGGGTTAATTGGTCTAATGATGTTAATACCCCACATTGAAAAAGGCTAAGACTTGGACATTTGATGCAATTCATTAGGAGGAGCGTTGGTTTTATCTCCATAGACTTAACACTAGTGACAACATTAGAGGTGTGCATGGTCCGGGCAGATGGTTCCCGACCTAGAACTGGTAACCACCTACTAAGGACCAATTCAGAAAAATTGGAACCGGGATCCACCCATTTGTTGCATGGATCCACCCGGGAATCGAACCGCCGGTCCAGTCCGGTTCCTAGGTGGATCCATGGAACTAGACATCATCATGGATTCAACCCCAACATCATCACGCAAGTACGCAACCACGCAAAAAACAACACTAATTCTCAACCCACGCAATCACGACAAAAGTAGGCTCATGTTGCTCTGTCGAGACTCCTAAGAACACTACTCGAATTCGACTTCAATCTCAATCAAAACAAAATAAGGAACTGCAATTGAAAGAAATGTAACATTTAGAATGCTACAACATTCTCCTGATATGCACAACCCATTCATCTAAACCCGAACAATCGAAATCCTCTAGTCAGCGACCAAGCAGCAAGCATCTAGAGCTAAATTAGAGTGTAGCCAGTCGAAAAGATAGTACTACATTCACCACCAATCCAAGTAGATCGTGATCGCCACGCCAATTGAAACTCACCTTATTCTCTAGACAATCCTAGGCACAAGAGAAGCTCAAAGCTAGCATTTTCCTAAAAATAGACTCAGTCCGGTCCGGGTGGGTGGGTAGACGGATCCGCCCATGGAATCGGGAACCGAAACGGTACCCACAGGTTCCCATAAATTGGAACCGAGAACCAGACCAGTTCCCTCAATAACCACCGGTTCTAGGCAGTTCCGGTCCAATTCCGAGTAGTCCAGGCGGATCCCGGTTCTTTTGCACACCCCTAGACAACATCTCATATGTTGAATACAATTGGCTTCCCTGATCAACTAATAGTAACCAAGCCTCATGATTTTTCTTGCTAGGAGATGACCATTCATATGAGGGTCACATTCTCATTCATGTATCTCTTTTATTAGGACTTTAACTTCTTATGCATCCACGCACTTCAGTAAAACTGAATCGAAAGACCTTTTATAAAGGGTTACTCCACTGAGGAAGAATTTGGCCGCCAACTTCATCGGGTATTTTCGATCATTGGCCTGACTCCTTTAGAGAAATTTGCCTTCTCAAATATAGTTCATGATATCATAATACCAAGGTTAACCATCAGGTTCCACTTCAATCATCAGGCAATGAGCAAGCTTCTTCAAGATGTCGATTTGCAAAGGATCAATGCTCAAGTCGTCTACTACTTGTAACGTTGATGATAAGGTTGTTAGGGCATCGGTAAATTGATTTTGCGATCTTGACAGATAATCAAAAGAGATTTCGTCAAATTCCTAGATAAGGTCTTTGAGAATATTCATGGTAAGGAATCAATTTTACATCTCACGTTTGCCATTCGCCTCCCATCTGGAGGATGATGAGTATAGAATCACTATAAACTTGAAGCTTTCTAACTATCATATCAATGGCCAACTACAAACCAAAGATGCAAGCTTCATATTTAGAAATATTGTTGGTACAAGGAAATTTCAACTTTGCAACTACTAGGTAAGGTTGACCTTCTAGGGATTTCAAAACAGCTTAATACTAGAACTAGAAAGGTTAACAGCACCATCAAAATACATGGTCCATTTATCATGTGAGACCAGATAAATCCGTTCATCAACTTCATTTAAGTTATCAAACTTCTTGAGATTTTTAGCTAACATATCAGTAATGGATCACCCTTTGACAAACTTTTGTGCCATGATTCAAATATCAAACTCGAAGAGTAATATTTGCCATTTAGTGAGCCTTCCAACCTATGCAAGCTTCTTCAAAAGATATTTGATTAGGTCATTCTCAATCACTAGCAGGATGCAGTGGTGAAGAGTATATTGTCTCAATCAGTGTAAGACCCAAATCAAGGCTACATAGGTCTTTTCCACTTCCAAATATCTAATCTTGAAGGTAGTAAACTTCTTACTAAGGTAGTATATGGCATGCTCAATTCCATCCTTTGGTCTTTTTTTTTGCCAACATGGTTCTTAAAGACTCTTCTTGAATGGTGAGATATAAAATTAGAGGCACGCCATGAATAGGCAGTACCAATACAATCGATTGCAAAAGATATCGCTTATGTTCTTCAAATGATTTATGGCATTCTTCATCCTAATTGACCCGGCTTTCTTCTTCAACAGCATGAAGAACGGCTTAGTGGTTTTTGATAATTGGGAGATGAATCTCGTAACATAATTCAATCTTCCTAATAGGCTTTGGACCTTAATAGTAGAAGGAGGTTTTAGATCGCATATGGACCTTTATCTTAGAAGGATCTATCTCGACACCCTTATTACTAACCATAAATCCAAGAAGCTTCCCAAACTTTGCCTTAAACATGCATTTTGCGAGGTTAAGCCTTAGCTTGAATTTCCTTAATCGGTCAAATAGTTTTCTCAAGACTTCAACATGGTTTTCACCTTGTCTTGACTTTGCAATCATGTCATCGACATAAACTTCAACCTCTTTATGCATCATGTTGTGGAATAATGCCACCTTGGCTTTTTGATGAGTTGCCCTAGCATTCTTCATGCCGAATGGTATAATTTTGTTGCAAGATGTTCCCCATGGAGTGATGAAAGACATTTTAGTGAAAGTCATCCTTGGGATTTTTCTTAGCCAAATCACGATAATCAATGTAGACTTGTGTCGAGAAAACTCCTATCAGGTTTTGAAGTTGATAAAACTTTCCTGTTCTTGTTCTTATACTAGACTTTTGAGCTATATCATAGACTTTTGTCAAAGGCTATTTATTCCAAAAGTCTTTCCCACTCTAACGTGATCCAGAATGAAACTAAGTCCAGAACGAAGATACAATCAGACATAGGATTATTGATCTTATGATAAGGATTCAGTATGAACGTTCTAGAGATTTATCTTTAATATATGGCTTTCTGGTGAAGAATGTCATTTATCTTTTATAAATACATTGATGGAATCAATCACAATTTGATGAAATCAATCTTGAAGACAAGTTCCTTTTTTAGAATCATCTACTTATGGAAACCTAGATTCTAATTGTATGGGCAACCCGAATCAATGGATTTTCATCTAAATCTTCAAATGAATACAAGATTTCCTTAATCAATTCTGTCCAATGAATTGATTGGAAGAAATTCCTCTGGAAAATGCCAACAGGTGGTAAGGCGTAGATAAGTATTTAAGGAGGTCATTCAGTCTATTTGAGATAGAGCGTGAAAATTGAAATTCCAAAGTTTGAAGCCTTTCCAACCACTTGTTCTTCAACATTAGCACTTACAAATTGTATTCAAGAGAGAAAAACACAAGAAGAGTGACTTAGTGAGAGAAAAAGAAATCTTCCACTAAGTATTCACACTCCAACCATTGTACTTCTTTGTTAATATTTTAGTGAATTTCAGCCAAAAGGCTGTCAGCATGGGAGAGTGGACGTAGTCTTGATCTAAGCCGAACACTATAAATCTTGTTTGCAATTTTCTCTTCCCTTAACTCTTTTCAGCTTTATTCGTTGCAATTTTTCTTTAAATTTCTCAAAATTTTAAACCCTCTCTATTTGAGTCTGAATTTTCTTCAGAAGTCTAGTGATGCTTTTAGTTAGACTTTAACTCTTCCCTAGCCTTTGCTCGCAACATGATTTATTCTGCATTTAATTGTTAAAAAAAAAATTAACACTTATTCACCCCCTCTAGGTGTAGCGTTTTCAATTGGTATCAGAGCATTGGCGCTCATTTTATTGAAGTGTTTTTACTTCTAAACTAGAGATCTTGTATGGATAGTATCTTGGCACTAGGGTTGATTGAAGGACAGAGCAATACCAGGCCACCCTATTTTGATAGAAAAGAATACAGTTTGTGGAAGAATAAAATGAAGGCATTCCTAAGATCTAGAGATCCTCTAGAATAAGATGTTGTAGAAAGAGGAATCAACCCAAAGGTAGCTTCAACTTCAGACAAGGGAAAATAAGTCTTAGATAAAGATGTTGAGGATTCCAACCAAGTAGAAATTACCAAGAGACGGGCTTTTGATGCAAAAGCTATTTATTCTTTATACTGTGCATTATCTCCTGCTAAATATAACAAAATTTCTTCATGTGAAACAACTAAAGAAGTCTGGGATAGGTTTCATGTCACTTATGAAGGAAAAGATTGTGTAAATTAGACAAAAATAAACATCTTACTTGACCAATATGAATCTTTCAGAATGAAGCATGGAGAGTCTATTAGAGATATGTTCAGCCGTTTTACGGAAATTGTAAATGGATCGGTATATCAAGGTCAACCAATTTCTGCTCCAATGAAGGTCAACAGACTACTGTGAGAACTTTCAAAGGACTGGAACCATGTGAAGACATAAATTCCGGAGACACAAAGGATCATGCCTCTTCTAGTTGACGAGCTAATAGGCACTCTTCAATCGTATGAAGTGGAACAGATCAATGACAAAGAGGATCCAAAAGGTAAGAAGTCAATTACACTTAAGTCTAACGATGATTCTGATGATACAGACACTAACAATGACATGGACGACGAGGAGTTGGCTCTGATGATAAAGAAATTCAAAAAAAAAAAAAAAAGGAAAGGAAGAAGATTGAACTGGAAAAAGCAAAGCAAGTAAAATTCCTAGAAAAGATCAATGGAATATGTTGAAACAAGCAAGGATGTAATATGCTTTGAGTGTAAGAAGAATGACACATCAAGCCTAAGCGTCCCTTGTTGGAAAAAAAAAAAAAAGTATGAAAAATACAAGAAAGCTCTTAAAGTAGAAACTTAGACTAACACCGAATGTGAGGAAAGTGAAGAGGAGTTTGCAAATATCTATCTAATGGCTCACTCAGAATCAGAGTAAAACTCAGACACAGACTTAGAATTTGACAAGGAAATCGAGGTAAGTCATTCAGAAATTCCTCTTAAAGTTTCTAAATATATAGATGAATTTTGCTTGAACCTTAAATCTTCTCTTAAAAGGATTTCTGAACTAAAGAATGAAAATTCAAAGCTTAGGCAACAAGATAATTCTTGGAGAGAAAAGTTTGAGAGTTTGAAAAATGATTTTTGATGGTTTGAAAGAAAATATTGATTCTCTTTCAAAAGAAAATGAATGTTGGAAAAAAGAGATTTCAAATATTTCTACAATTTTCCAAGGGACCAAAAACTTTAGAGGAAATCATTTCAGTTCAAATACCCTATTATAACAAATCTGGTTTGGGTATGAATAAAGAAAGTACTCCCTCGATCGATTTTCCTAAAGTTAAGGAAAGACTTAGACAAAAACCTCTAAAATCCTCTTACAAAAATCATTTTCAAAAAGTTTTTGTAAAACCTGTTGGTTAGAATGCACTTAAATATTTTAAGTGTAATAGCTCGGAACATTTTGAGAATAAATGTCCTAAAGTTTGGAGACCTGTTAAGAATAATTGGGCAAAGGCTCTCTTTAAATCTAACTCGCCAGGACCTAAGAAAATTTGGGTATCAAAGAAAATTTAAGATTTCCTTTTTATTGTAGGTAATTGTTAAAAGGAAAAACAAATGGTACTTGGACAGTGGCTATTCTAGATATATGATTGGAGATTCAAGCAGTTTCATAAAACTAGAAAAACAAAAAAAGAGGAAATGTTTCATTTGGTGGGAACAGCAAAGGAAAAAATATTGGACATTAAATAGTGAGGATTGGAAGTTTAATCATCAACAATGTTTCACTGGTAAAAGGTTTGAATTACAATCTTCTAAGCATAAATCAATTATGTGATATAGGATTTAGAAACAATTTCTAAGAAGATGTTTGTTTTAGAGTTAGTCAAGACTTGACTCAATCCTTCATTAGGCGAAAACATGGGAATATTTATCTTCTGAACATAAGTCCTAAGAGCTCTTAATGTCTTATTTCAATTTAAGATGAAGCATATCTCTGGCATTGCAAGCTTGGACATGTGAGTATGAAACAAATGGCTAAACTTTCATCTAAGAAGCTGGTTCGAGGTCTTCCCAAAATGGTATACCAGAAATCTGAGTTGTGTACTCCCTGTATCTTAGGAAAACAGGTTATAAGCTTATTTAAACTTGTAAATCAAGTTTCCACTAATCGCTTCTCGCAACTTCTTCATATTGATCTCTTTGAACCAACTAGAACACAAAGCATTGGTGGTAAGAAGTACTCTTGGTAGTTGTGGATGATTTTTCAAGATTTACTTGGATTTTCTTCTTAGCAAAAAAAAAAAAAAAACGCAACCTTCTCATATTTTTCAAAGTTTCTAAGAAAGTTCAGAACGAAAAAGGTTATGCCATTTCAAGCATAAGGACTGATCATTAGGGAGAATATGAAAATCAAAACTTTGCAAATTTCTGTGACAAGAATGGTCTTCAACATATTTTCTCCTCTCCATACACTCTAGAATAAAATAGAGTTGTACAAAGGAAAAATAGGTCGTTACAGGAGATGGCTAGAACTTTGCCGATAGAAAGCAAAATCTTTTCTCGTTTTTGGGTAGAAGCAGTCTCTATTGCCTATTATATAATTAATAGGGTATTTTTAAGGCTCATCCTAGAGAAGACCCCTTATGAAGTATATAAAAGAAAGAAGCCAAATATCTCTTATTTTCTGTGTTTGGTTGTAAGTGTTTCATTTTGAAGAATGGAAATGATCGGCTTGGAAAATTTGAAGAAAAATCGGATGAATGAATATTTATTGGCTACTCTATCTTAAGCAAAGCTTACGGGATCTTCAACAAGAATACACAAACTGTTGAAGAATCCATGAATGTCAGATATCAGGAAAGTATTCAGAACCAACAAGATCAAACTCAACTTGAAGAGTTTAAACTAGTTCCAGACTTAATAAAGTCTTATTCCCTCAAGAAACCTCGGTCTTCTAGTGATCAAAGTCAAGTAGAACAAAAGTTAGAAGAATCAAAGAAAACCGACGATCAGCAAATCCTTGCAGGAAGTGACAGACCTAATGGTAACTGGAAGCACAAATTAAGCCATCCTAAAGAACTCATCATTAGCAATATTGAAGAAGGAATCCGTATCAGATTCAAAGTAAAATGAGACTCAAGAGACTCAAGTGCACTAGCACTTATTTCTGAAATAGAACCTAAAGGAGTAGAGGAAGCTTTATCTGACGAAAGCTAAATAGAAGTAATGCAGGAAGAACTCAAACAATTCAGTATTAATGATGTCCGGGAGCTAGTTCCAAAACCAAAAGGAAAATCGGTGATTGGAACAAAATGGATGTTCAAAAACAAGATGGATGAAAATGACAAAGTGACCGCGAACAAAGCAAGGCTTATTACAAAAGATTATATGCAAGAGGAAGGAACAAACTATGATGAGACATATATACCTGTTGTGACATCCTGAATTTTTGAACTCGTCTCGATAAAATGAAATGGGCTTTTCACTGATGCACCTATGGTCTTTTTTTCTGAGCTAATCACTCATGAGTTAACTAACCTATTAGGTAAAGCCGTTAAGGGATATAAGGGCGCTAAAATCCTTAAAAGCTACCTGATTGGTTGGATTGTACTAAAATTGTGTCCAGTTGATTTTAACCATGAAATTGAACTCGGTTTTGAGAATTGAACGATCGAGCATGTCACGATTTATTTTTAGAATCTCATCTCATCTTTTGGGAAAATTCCGTCAAACTGGGAATTTCGAAGAAACATTGGAATTGGGCAATTTAAATTCAAGAAATTCGGAGGGTCATTTCTTTGTGGATTTTTGGCCTCCAAAAAGAGCTATTTGGTGAGGGAAGTGCAAGGAATTTGTGTGGGCTGCTACCATGGCATGAGGGACTATTGAATTGAAGTTGCTTGGAGTGAAATTGAAGATGGAATTGGTGAAATTCGTAGGGGTGATGGGCTGCTGCAATTTGGTCCTCAATTTGGCTTCAATTAGTGTGGATTTGTGAAGAATTTGGCTCATGGGTGACCCATTGGAAAGGTTGGCTGAAAATAGGCATGATTATCTACACCAAAATGACTTACTTTTGGTAAAATGGGAGCAAATTCTCCATTGGATGGGCTAAAGACTTTTGTGGACATTTCAATGATGAATTAAAATATTTTACTTTAACTTGTTGGCTTCTTCTTCTTCCTTCTATTTCTCCTCTCCCTTACATACGCCCCTCCTCCTTCTGCCACCCACTTCCTTTTTCTCTTGTTATGTTCTTCATGTCTCTTACCATCTCACTCGCACGCCCATCTCTTCCTCTACACCTTCAGCAGCCCCCATGTTCCTTCTTCCCCCCCCCACTCTCCTTTCACGCCAGCAACAACAGAACTCCACCAAGTTGCCACCTTGCATCGACCACCAACAGAACAGTCCACCTCTCATGTCCAAAACTCCTCCGAGCAGCCAAGACAATCACATTTCCTCGCCACCAGTCCATCCATCAGTCTAGCTTTGGCCAGCATCCGAACTGCCTGCATCCTCTTCCACCAACTCACCCCAGTCATGTCAAGCTTGCCTCAACCAAGCTCGACCAGCAGCTCAAACAAAAGCAAAACCAGAATCGCAATCCCAGCTCAAGCAATGACTTGCAAGGTGTTTTTCAACCCCTTCTAGGCCTCCCTTGAGTCACCATAAACATGATATCTCACCACCATCGCAGTGGACCCGTTTATTCGCTAATCCGGTGAGTTAAATCCTTAATCATTAATTAGGTTGTTAATTACACTTAGGAGATTAGTTTAGTGTTAATTAGCTTAGTTAAATTAGTACTAAGTGAGATTATTCCTAAGATGGATTAGTGCTAATCTAGAATGGTTAGATTAGCCTTAAGATGGATTAGTGTTGATCTAATTGGTGAGATTAACACTAATGAGGAGGGATTAGTACAATTCAGTGGATTTTTCTTAGAGCTGGTTCCTAGACCCTCGCCGTTTGCCATTTTTTTAGATCGAAATGTGCTGAGATTTTAAGGTTTATTTCTTCTTGAAAAATGTTTTAGACATCCTCAATTAAAATATATATTTTATTCAAGATTTTAGGGATTTCAAAAAAATGAGATTTTAGCTCCATCATTTGAAAACCAAACCTCTGTTTTTTTGGGCTGGTGACCTTTCAGGATTCACTGGATTTTTATCAACTTTTAGAGTTCGAATTTCAAAATGGTTTCTTCATAAAATTTATTTTTCACATCTTTTAGTTTAACATAGTCAAATTTCAGATCAAATGGACAATTTTTGGACCTCAAACCAAACTAATTTTGGAAAATAGACTTTCTAAAAATAGACCCAATTTTTGTACTAGATTAAGCGATTTACTAGGCTTAATTTAGAAAGATGTGGGTTAAGGTGTCTTCATAAATAAATAAATAAATAAATAAAATGTTCTTTTATGTGTCCCTTACAATATATTCAAATTTGGCAATTTTCCAAACTCATTTGTTTAGGTTTCTAGATTTAAACTTGGAGATGCGCGAGTGGACCGTTTCTGCTGGTTAGGATTAGTAGTGGTTTTGGTGATTGCTCTTGATGCTATGCTTGCTAAACCATGCCTATTTGGTAATGTGGTTGATTTGTGATATGCTTAGAAGTTATGCGTGGCGATGTGCAAATGGTTGTGTCATGGTCGTGGTTTATTGTTATTGCTTTATGTGGTAACTTTTGAAAGAGGATAAGATGTGTTAAGGAAACCGAATGGGTTATGAGCAGGTAAAGGGCTAAGTGCTACATGATGACTTGAGTCGCATGTGAGTCACATCTAGAATCTTGTACCATTGCTTATATAATCAAGGGCTAAGTGTGTCACATAGGAGCCACCTTTTGAACTTTGCACTACTGTCTTACATAGTCGAGGGCTAAGTGCTACACAATAGCGTGACTTCGTGAGAGCCACCTTTGGAACCTTGTACGGTTGTTATATGTGGAAAAAGGACTAAGTGCTACACGACAAAGAAATTTCGTGTGAGTTACCTCTACAGCCTTTAGCTATTGCTTATTATGGTCAAGGACTAAGTGTTACATGACAGCGTGACTTCGTGGGAGCCATCTCTAGAACCTTGTACAATTGCTGATGGTGGTCAGGGACTAAGTGCCACACAATAACGGAATTTCGTGGGGATCACCTCTAGAACCTTGAGTTTGAGTATTGAGTTGGAATGTGGAGTTTGGATATTGAGAGTGAATATCGAGTGTGGATTAAACCACCGATATGAGTTATTCACACCTAATTATGGGATGAAATTCTGTGGCACGAAATGAGACGTGTCATAACGATTTGGCCATATATTCAGGGCTTCTATGAATATTCAATGAGTGTTATGAAGTGTTCCAATTGCTGATTACGCATGCTGCATTTATGAGTGCATATGAGATGTACTAATGTGAACGGATGCGCTTAAGCGAGGTAAGTTCTAGATGGTGCATGTTTAGGATGCCTTTGAGTGAATTCTTGCCCTAGTCAGGGCTTAGGGTTTAACTCGCTGAGATTTTTATCTCACCCCGTCGTGGGTTACCATTTTCAGGTACCTAGTGTGGAGAACTCGGAGCCAAGACGGCAAGGTCAGGAGCATAGGTAGTTCAGTAGTTCTTTTCAAACCAAACTTATGTGTATAAACTGGTAGGACCAACTTAAGATGTTTGTAAAGTGTGTTTTGAGAAAAATTGGTTGTCATGCTTTCCTATCCTATGTTTGTTATTGTCTAGGGTTTATGAGTTTGCTTCCGCATGCATATAAAACGAAAGGGTCGGCGACGCATCCTGGAACGTTACAAAATTTTAGTCGACCGCCAAGGGATGTGCACGTGCCCGGGGTTCGAGTCATGACAATAATGCTCTAGAACATCTAGATCTCCTTCTAACAAAACAAGGAGGTTGTTCGCAAAAGACCATGGTCCACTTTCTATAACTCTTCTTATTTCCTCCACTCAGTTAAACATAAAGGAGAAGAACCTAGGTTCTATAACTTCACACTTTATTGATTCTACCTTCCATGCTTTTGTCATTGTACTAACAAGCTTTATTGAGTGTAGGGATGAGCGGTTCCCGATTCCCTATAGGTTCCACTTGGAACCTGGAACCAACCTACCCTCGGGTACAGGTTCCTCATTTTCTGGAACCTAGAACCTATCCATCAAAACCAAGAACCTGGAACCTACCATTTCACAAGTTCTAGGGTCCAGGTTCCAACAGGTTCCAATAGGTTCTTTTTTTTAAAAAAAAAAAATTAGTTAAAAAAATGGAAATGAATGCAGCAATAATAAACAAACTTATCATTTATCAAAGAGAATATAACACAAACAGCATTTTAGAAGCAATAATAAACAAGTACCAAAAGAGGATTAGTTTCATGATAGAGGCTATAGATTTTGAACTGATCTTTCTCTACATGATAAAATAGATTAAAAATATGAAACATAACCTCCATGTTGAGTCTGGACTAGAACTTACTGCTTGCATTAGACCATGAATTTCTGAATCCTTCAAATTTGTGCCAACTTTTTCCAAACCAACCTTCAGTTCCTCCACAATGATGTTCCCACTATTATTTGTGTCGATCATCTTGAACATTTCTTTCAGACCAACAATTTCTTCTTCTGAAAGGATCTTAGCCATGACCTGTATAAGATGCATTCATCAATGGAACACTCTTGAAAATGTGAAAAGCCAAAGAGAAATGCATTGCAAATGCAAGTTTTTCCTTTGTAAAAATTCCAAGTAATTCAAAGAAGTCTACTTTTTAATAATTTCAAGTGGTGACAGTATAGAGAGACATTGTGTATGATACATAAAACTGTAGACTAACGATCAGTTTCTAACATAAAGCCTTATTTCTGTCAGAATTGGACTAAAATTGCGTACTCTGATTGTTATCTTCTTGAGCTTGTTCATGGCAGAGAACTGTTTCAAACGAGTCAAAACTGTAGAATCGAGGGGTTTGTTAGGAGCAACACCATCAACCTAAACCCAAGGATGACCTGCACAGGGCAAAAGCATGTTTGTTTATGTATTTATTGTGAGAATCATGGAAGGACGCAACAAGGCTCTCAATTGAGTCTGTCTGAAGTCAGGACAGTGAAGCTCTAGTATTTCCAATGATAAGGACCAAGAGAATTGGCAAATAGGAAGCAGTCCCACGAAGTCCCAAATGTAAACAAGCTAGAAGTAACTTAGAAAATTTCAAATAGGAAGGGTGAGGCAAGTGCTTTGCACCTTCTGAGAATTTCCTACGCTACCACATTATGCTTTTACACTCTTGCTGATGCTATGGACATGCATCATGATACTTCTTTACAACAAACAACAACAAGTGACAATAGCAGGGGTGGAACAAATTGTAGCTTTGAAAGAACTAAGAGAGGCGAAATACATAGGTGTAATTTCCAAAATATCAAAAGTAATAAGAATTGTTACTTACAAAGAACTTCATAGGCTGTAAGCCTCTTTTTTGGGTCCCTTACGAGCATTCGTTGCACAAATCCTTGGCGCTCTCAAATATGTTAGGCCATGGTTCAAATATAAAGTCAAGTTCTCTTTTTAAAACCTGCTCAAATATCCCTTGCTCCATTTCTGAACAAGAAGGCAACACATAATTTCAAAGTCTTAGTTTTAAGGGTCTACATACGCAGATCATTTAAGGGAAAAGTGTAGGTTTAATAAGATGCTTAAATGTTGAACATCCAAGATTGACAAAGCAGACCAGCCAACACAAATGTGCATCTAACAAACTAAACATATATATCACTTTCACTACACACACACACACACACACACACACAAAATCTAGCCTCGATATTGGTTAGCTTCTCAGGTTTTTGAAGACTAAAAGGAGAGATTTACCACCGACCTTGGTGGCTCTGCTAGATAAGAACCCCTTGCCTTGGGGGAAAGGTGAGGGGATCAAACCCCAGGGGAAGCATCGGCGATTTAAGCGTGACATCGGGGTGGTGGGTCCTCCGCTAGCGTCGCTCCAGGGTTTACTTAGCGGCTATGTACCGCCGTAAGGCGACAAACGGCTGACGAGGTTCCCTGGGTATCAAAAAAAAAAGGAGAGATTTCATCATATATCACAGCCTAAGATATTTTCCTGATGCATTGTACTAACTTGACTATCAACATATGGTGGATCTTATATTACTTATTGCCAATCAACAAAGAACTGTCTCCCTTGCTCGTGGCATAAGTTGAGAACAATAACCAGGCCTTCCACTAATAGTGGTGAGTTTCCCCAAATTCTGCAGAGACAAGAAATTATAATGAAGATTATAACCAAAATAACCATCATTTTCCCCTCCGTTAACCATTAGGTGGGGTTGAGGGCAAGCGGCGAGCTGCAGCAGCGTTGCTCGAGGAAAGCTCGGAGCTAGGCAAGGGCAATGCGGGCCGCGGGCTTCAGGGCACGGCGAAGGCAGAGCAGCGGCGTCGCGGGATCACAATGGTGTGGGTGAGCAGCGGCATCAGGCAGCGGCAGCGAGTGGAGCAAGAGCGACGTTGGGTCGTCGCAGGTTAGTGCGGGCAACAGGTGAGGCGCGACAAGGCTTGGGATCTGCTACAAAGGGCTTCTAGTGTCGGCGCGAGTGAACAGAGGGTCACTCGGAGACACGGCAGCCAGAAGTGCAGAGCAGGGATGCGGCAAGGGAATCTTAGGTGGCGTTGAGAGCAAGGGCAGAGAACGGGCAAAGAGACGAGAGTGAAAGTCTAAAGCGTCGTATGTGAATTTTGAAACACAGAAAGAGTGAAAGTCAATTTAGGGCTTTTTTTTTTAGCCTTAACCAGACCAGTTCTGGTTCCAGTTCCGGTTCCCAGTGCTGGTTCCAATTTCGGAACCGGGAACCGGAACCGGTCCCTTTAGAACCGGGAACCGGAACCGGTCCCTTTAGAACCGGGAACCGCGCTCACCCCTAATTGAGTGTATGGGTTTCTGTGATGTTATAAGGAATGGGATTGTGGAGTGAATGGAGCTCTAAGAATTTGAGAATGCCACCACTACGATTATTGGATTTTGAGTTTTTCTAGTTATGGAAGGGTGATACGCTAGGGTTTTAGTAACATATAATGGAGGAGTGGCTACCCAAATAAAGAGAAGGGAGGATCGTGTAGCATTTAGGGCACCTAGATTTGGGTCAAATCAAGGATAACTTCAAATAACCCCATTGTTCTAATCCGGTTTCTAGTCGACAAAAAGGAGAATGGTTGAGACGCAATGGTTGAAATGGCCGAGTGGGTTTGGTCGATTGGTTGAAAAGAGGAGATGGAGAGGCCTTATAGAGAACTAACCTAAAGGAAAGGGGTTTGAGGTAGCCATTGGAGTGATTGTTAAGGTTATGGATTGGGAGTTTGGGGTTTCAAGGAGGGATAAACTATCACCAAAGGGATAAAGAAGAACTCCTACCAACATTGAGAGGGCAAGGTGCATGAGTATGCTTTTTGCATGTTGCCATTTATGGTACTATCTATATATGTATTTTCTAGGGAAAATTACTAAAAAAGCCCTAAAACTATTATAATTTTTCCAATTCAATCATACACCTTTATTTTTTGACATTTAAGTCATAAACCTTTTGCAATTATATCAATTCAATCCATCCAGCTAAATTTGGCCGGTTGGTGCTGATGTGGACGTTAATGGTCTTTGGCGGACAATTTTTAATAATATCTTATTTTAAAATTTTTTGTTAATATTTTATTCTATTCTTTTCTTTTCTTTTCTTTTCTTTTCTTTTCCTTTCCCTCTCTCTCTCTCTCTCTCTCTCTCTCTCTCTCTCTCTCTCTCTCCCCTCCTCCTCCTCCTCCTACCTCCTTTCTCTTGCTCTAGTGATCGGCTAGAGGAGAGGGCCAGTCGTTAGCCAGTGGCGAGCCACAGCAAGGTGAGGTCGAGCTCGTCCAGTCACCATCGAGCCAAGCCCCTACTAGATCTAGGGAGGGCTAACCTTGCCTAATGACGGCGAGGCCGACCTCGCCTAGATCCGTCGAGGCAAGTTCTCGCCCGTGGATCAGCGAGGCCGGCCTCACATGGTTTGGCCACCTCAAAACTTCTAAGAAATCCCTCGCATGATGGAGGAGACAAATCTGAGTGCATCGGTAACAATGTCACGGAGACCATCTTTTTCTCCTCTTATCAATGATGGGTGACCCTCCTTTCGACATGCAATGGTCGATGGGCTCTCTCTCTATTTTTTTTTCTAATTTGCTCGTCGTCGAGGGTGTCGTCCATCGCCGCCTTTGCCTAGCCACTAGTGAGGGCTTGCCTTGCCGGATCTAGGCAAGGCCGGCCTTGCCAAAATCTAGCGAGGGCTCGCCTCACTAGTGGCTAGGCGAGCTCACCATTGGTCAGTGACTGGCCCTCCTCTAGCCGGTTGCCGAAGCAAAAGGAAGAAGGAGGGAGGAAGAAAAAAAAAAAAGAGAAAAAAAGGAAAAAAATTTAAAAATTTAAAAATATATATAATGAGGATATCATTTCTACTTGCCACTGCCTATCAAGACCGTCAAGATGGTCGACCATCAACCCTCACCTCTATGACAAACCTTTAGCACTCATACATGCACGGCATGAGTAGTGCAAGCAGATACGAGAGGCACGATAAGCAAAGTGGTGCATATGTGTGTGATAGTCAAGACTCAGGCCATGGACTTTGCCCCACGAGCTCATCGATGAATGCCATTGATGACAGGGGAACATAGAGAAAACACTTATTCAAGGAATTTATACATGACTTCATTATGCATCATGGCTATTGAAACAAACTATACCATGCAAAACATATCCAAAGCATCTCAATTTTAGTAATTTTAGGAAATATTTTATGACAATTTGCACTTGTTTTTCATATGGATAACTTGGCGTATGAGTTAAAATCCCTCATTTCTATTTTAATACACCAAAGGCTCGCTCAATTGCCGAGCATAGCAAAGAGTGGGCACGGTTGAACACTCTCGATATGACATAGGTGAAGGACCTTCTCGAAACTCTGATAAATGATATCTAACTTCTTTATATGGCCCCAAAGAACCTATCGGATTTGGATATCTATCATCTACTAAGTAATATTTACCTATACAAATATATTGTAAATTTAATTAACATATGCCAATTAGATATATGGATGTATCTAAACCATTAAATAACATAATTGGAGGAGGATGGGAAAATGTGCATCATGTCTTCCAATAGCTTCATAAAAGATACGGGTATTAAGAGCTTGTCCCTCCTAACCGGCCCAAATATAGACAAATTACATATTAAAATTACATATGGCTAACACATTTTGAGTTGTTGTTCATTTTCGACCAATAAAACAAATTTGATCATACGTGTGTACAATTGCTAAGATATGTGTACCACAATAGCTCCAATGCAATACTTAAAATATGGATAAAATCGTCGATCTTTCTTGATCATCTTTGGAACCTTTTTATATTTTTGATTAGTTGGTTGGATCAAATCTTTTCCCATTTAACATACTTTATCTAAAACTAAGATAAAGTGCCTACTTATGGTTTCCCTGAAGCATTGAAAATGCTCTTGTGTTAACATGTTACCTATACCATATACTAGAATTTGAAGAAACATACATACCAACCATTTCCCTAACATCAGTATTTCTAGATCCTCGATGGCCATAGTGTGTTACTAAATCATATTATTAAATACAATCTTATGCATTCTAAACATATTATAGCACATTATCGGATTAGCATCTTTGCCAATCAACCCTTTTAACCATACATAATATGTATATGTTATGGTCGTGCAAGGTTGTTTGAAAAGGTTGGTCGCTTCATAACAAATTGCAGCTTAAGCGATTGAGACAAGATCCCAAAATTCATTTTCCTCTTGTTCATAATTTTCCCTTGCATGTGAATCATCCATAATTAAGTAACAAAATATAGAGAAACAATGTATTAATCCATATATATATATATATATATATATATATATAGAAACTATCACATTAAGATAACACCAGATGAAAACAATTCTAAAATCAATCATTAATTAAAATTAGGTTCACAAGGATTGTATATAAAGATCCATAGATAGAAACAAAGTAGCATCACTCTCTTCAAACGGGAAAAAAGTAGAATGACTAAGCTTTAAATATGAAAACAATAAGATGCTAACATCTTATCTACGAAAACTTGACTCTCTTCTCAATTCATATTTGAGATACTTTACTTTTTTTGCATCATTCTTTAAGCTAATGAAAACTTGCATATTCTCTATATTTTCCTTTACATGAGAAATTGCAAAAAGTACAAGTCTTCATCTTCCACAATCTCAAGTATGGAATTCAATATCTCTATAAGATCCTCGGGAGGACCAGCTAAATTGGTTGCTTTAGATGCAGCAGTGGCAGTGCTCCGACTCTCAACAACTATAGGCAACCTATTAATTTGTATTCCAAGCTCTTCTCTTGTGCTCAATTTCTTATCTTTCTTTCCTTGAGCTTGCCTCTATGAAGTTTGCGTAGCTCTTTTATAGCTTTGGGTTCTAGTTGGTTCAACAACGGTTTCATCCACATGATCCTCCAAATTTTCATCAATAGATCCTACAACATCATTGATATTAAGTTGCGTGGCCTTAACATCATTATTAATATATAAACCTTGTGCAAGGTTCCATGTGATTCCTCTAGTAGTAATTGTATCTCTCGACATCATATCTAATCAAGATGTATGCCTTTCATCCTAAAAGCCTTAAACTTTGGAATGCCTTGTTATAATGAAGCATTTATGTAAGTTTTATTATTAAATGTGAGCTTAACACGAAAGTAAAAAAAAAAAAGTGAGGAAAACCTGAATTTACTCTCCCACCATTCATCACTTGCATCAATGGTTTTCTTCCTTGAATCCCATCCTAGTCCAGTTTCATTGTAAAGCAATGAACTCCATCTTTTTCATTCTTCCCACTTACTTTCATTTGTTGTTTATCATACTTTTTGCTTGTTAGTTCCTCAAACTCACTAATTATGATTGTCCATCCATCTCTTTTGTTGTTTGCAGAACGATTGCCATTTTCAATTTGTTCAATACACAACTTATAAAAGGTTTCTACATCTTATGAGCTCCAAAATGCATTTTCCTTTGATGAACTCATATACTAGTAAAGTGACATGAACAAATTTAAGAAACACAAACAAACAAGCCCAACCATGAACCGATCCGAATGAAGAATATAAACAAAAGAGTTCAAATGTAACATGATAATGCAGCACTTGGACAAAATCTACAATGAAAACACCATTAGTAGAACACATTCAAAAACATAAAAGAGAACCCAAACAATAAAACATATCAGAAATCACACAATTTGATGCTCCATACGATAGCGCCTAAGGTTTGGCTCGGTGAGGCAAATGACTCTTCTGCTAGCATTACTCTTTAACCCGAGTCTCATCATCTTCTCTTTCGCCCATTCATACGGCTGAAGAAAGAGATCGATCGAAGTAATAATCACTTCGAGCCATCGGAGACAGATTCCCATCTTAAGAAAATCATGCAGCACGCCACTCATCACCAGTTTCCATTAAAGCAAAACAAGAAAGCCACATGATGCTTCTAAACATCATAGAAATCACACAACTTATCCCTTCCTTTTCCTTAGTAAGATTCATCAGAGTACGAGCCAATTTCCATTTTGCTACAAAATGATCCATCACTCAATTTGAGTGTATTCTATCAATTCACATTTGACAATTTGAGAACAACACAGAAAAATAGGAAAGACACAAACACATAAAGTTAAAGCACATGACTCAATTTGAATATTGCAACTTGCAGTGAAATGCCTTATCTTGGATCAAAAGCATTTTTAGCCATAAGAAGCAAAAAAGCCATCAACCAAGGCCATTGGTTCACATGTCAAAGCAACATAGAGAATCTAACGCATGGAGAGCGAATTCCGTTACTTTTACATTTCTTCAGTGTAGACTGTCTTCAATCTAAATATTACAAACGACAGCTATGAAGCGAGTCAAGACAATTGACCTTGGTACTAAAGACTAGAAACGATATAATAAGTTGGCAAAATGAGAGAATGGTTACTGCTCCTTCCATCCAAACTTCACCTACTAATGATAAATAGCTCAGGTAACAAACAATTGATACGCTGAATGGTAACAAACAATCTTTAAGGGAAATTTTACAGATAATTATCCATGAGCAATTCATATTCACTGATGTTAGACAGTGGCATTTGCCTGTCCATCTATTAACCTTTCCAAAGAAAAGAATTCTCAACCAACTGCGTACTCGACATTTTTCAATGATAAACTCATCTGCCCTGTGTTTTTACTAATGACTCTTCAACCAGGTAAAGCCAGGAAAGCAAGATGCCCTCCACCCTCTTTTCTATCTTCACTCACGTCCGCATCTAGGCTAACTCGAAAGAAAACCGAAAGCCGGGCCAAAGAGAACCTCGAGGTCCCACGAATCCCCGGTCCTTCATCAAACGAAAACAGCGATCCTGCAAAGTCTATATACTTAAAGCAGAATACAAGCAAAAACAATCTTAACTTTTCATCTATTGGGATTTCCGAGATGGGTCCAAAATTGCTCGACAAAATCCTAAGCATCAAATTTCAAGGCCTTAGCAGAGAACTTAAATTGCCCAGCGGTGCGCTTCATCCCAGTGCATTCAAAATCTTTAATGTTATGGGACAGAATGAGGAAACCATTGGATAGTGGACTTTGGCATGAGGACTTTCAACCAAATTGAACCTATCAAAAGTGGTAGTTTATGCAGCTTTGGCCAACGATTTGAAGCCGCATTCTTGGCCAGGAGATACATTTAAAGCTGCCAAAAGTTTGGGTGATGCCAATATCAGGAAAGAAACTAAAGATTGGGGTTCCAATGAATGATAGCTTTAGTGAGTTCTTCAAAATCAAATGGGATCCGCACATGGGAGTGCCAAGCTACTCAAGATTCACCCACGACATTTTTATGGCAATGCTAGTGCAACACTGAGACAAATCAAAGACGAACAGAGCAGAAACAAAATATGGGAGGAGATCAAAAGATGAAGATGCACATGCATGACCTCAATAGAGAGAGAGAGAGAGAGAGAGAGAGAGAGAGAGAGAGAGAGAGAGACGAAGAAGAGGGACTGGCCATCGTGTGATAGTGTTGAGAGCAAAATAGAGCGAAGCATTCCAGAGAGAGTTAGGGTTTTGTTTTGTAAATGGACAAAATTAGACTTTTCATAATATTTTGATGGTAAAATAGGCAACTAGCCAAATTTCATTAATTGAGAGAGTAGCATTCTGAAAATGCTAAATGCCAAAAGCAGGCCCCACCTGTTTTGGGCTTTCAGCATTCCAAATGAGGCCAATGAGGCCTCAAAATGCTGAACCAAACATCTAATATTTTTCCAAGCGGCTTTAGGGGTTCAAAGCTCCTTGATGCTAAACCAAACGGGGAGATTGAAGTGTCCTATAGCTAGAGTATTTATTGGTTTGCATTTGCTCATGTTGAATTTCTCTAACACTCAATGTACTTTTCTTGAGACGGTCAAAGTTTCTTGTTCATCCTATCAAGAGTAATTCTCATGCCAATGATTTGCTTAAACGATTTTAAATCTTTCATTACAAAATCTTTAACCAATTCATTTTTCAAGCTTTTAATTTTCTCAACATCTTGACTAAGATATCCATGATCTTTCATGAATGATTCAAAATTCATGTACTATTACTTTGGTGCTTGCTTGAGATCATATAAGATTTTCATCAACGTACATATGAGATGCTTCTTGTTTTCAGGTTTAAAACCCTCCAGTTGCTTTATATATATTTATATATATATATATTTCTTCCTCTATGTCTCCATAAAGAAAAGCTTTCTTTATATCAAGCTACTCAATTTCTAAATCCAAGCTAAGTACTAAACAAGGATAACTTGAATAGAAGACATTCTTACTATTGGTGAAAAAACTCTTTAAAATCAATTCCTTTCTTCTGACAAAAGCCTTCAAAACAAGCCATCGTTTGCACCATGGTTGCAAGCTATTTTTTTTCTGGTTTAATTTGTATACCCACTTAGTTTTTAGTAATCTTTTGACTTGTGGTGGATTTGCCAATTCAAATGTGTAGTTTTATGCAAGGATTCAAACTCCTCTTACGTAGCATCATACCGCTCATTCTTTTCGTGACATGACATAACCACTTAATAAGTTTTTGGCTTTTCTGACAGAAAATGAGAAAGAATTGGAGAAATTTTTTATATTATGTATTACCGTGCTTGTACATGTATTAGACACCTATTAATAATACAAGAAAAGAGTACGATAGGAAAGAATATCCAAAATATGCCGTTTCCTATACTACTGTCCTAATATCCAATCTCATGGATTCACAAAATTATTTAATCCATATTTAGATATTCATAATCAAATCAAATCATATTTCCAACACTCTCCCTCAAGCTGGTTGTTTATATATGTTGAAAGTGCCTAGCTTGCTTAGTAAATATGCGTGTTGTCTCTAATACAGTGGTTTGGTGAAAATGTCAGCAAGTTGTTCCACCGTTCCAATTCCTTTCGTTACCACAAGGCCTTCTTGAATCTTTTCTCTAGTGAAGTGACAATCAACCTCTATATGCTTTGTTCTTTCATGAAATACTAGATTTGCCGCTAATTTGAGTGCAATATCATTGTCACAAAACAATTCACTTGGTCCTTCTACCTATACCCCAAGATCATAAAGTAGTCCTCATAACCACACTATTTCACAAATAGTTTTTAGCATTGCTCAATATTCTAATTCAGCCGAGGATAATGAGATAGTTGCTTGTTTCTTTGATTTCCATGAGATCAAGGACCTTCCTAATTTTATGCAAAAACCAATAATGGATCTTCGGGTCATTGGACAAGAGGCATAATCCGTATCACAGTAAGCTATCATCTTCATGTTGCAATCACGAGATAAAAGCATTCCAAGTCCTGGCCATCCTTTCAAATACTTCACAACTTTCAATGATGCATTCATATGCGACTCTTTGGGGTTGTGCATAAACTGACTGTGTATCTGAATAGCATAACATATGTCAAGTCTAGTCATAGTAAGGCAAATCAATTTCTCGATGAGTCATTGATATCCTGATGGATCCTTAAGTAGTGAATCCTCAATGGAGGAAGATAAGCCCGCATCATATTCATGTGTCGTCAATTTAGCATTTTGCTCAATTGGTATGGTAGCTGGCTTGCATCCTGATAGCCCTACCTCCAAAACAATTTCTAGAACAAATTTCCATTTACTAAGACAAATCCCTTTCTCGGACCAAGCTATCTCAATTCCAAGAAAGTATTTGGGAGGTCCCAAATCTTTAATATGGAAAGCAAAGCATAGATATTTTTTGAATTTTCCAATAGCAAATTCATCATTTCCTATAATAAGAATGTCATCAACATATATTAGAAGATAAATCGATGAAGTACCTTTAGTCCAGGTAAATAGGGTATAGGCATGTTTGGAACGTTGGAAACCTGCATTTGTGAGCGCAACAATAAATTTAGCCCATATAAAGATTTACGGAAACAACATACTTGAGACTTCCCCTATCTCCGTAATCCTTGCATAATTCCATATATATCTCTTCATCAAGATCTCCATGGAGGAAAGCATTATTAACATCCATTTGATGAAGTCACCAATCACGAAGTGCAGCAATAGAAAAGAAGGAACAAACAATAACCTCTTTGTCGATTGGGGAAAAAGTCTCATGATAGTCAAAATCTTCCCTTTGAGTAAATCCTTTCGCAACCAAGCGAGCCTTGTGTCGTTCAACCGATCCGTCTACCTTGTACTTGATTTTATATACCCATTTACCGATTGGTTTCTGATGCAAGGGTAGATTCACAATATCCCAAGTATGATTCTCAGTGAGGGCGCGTAATTCAACTTCCATGGCCTATTGCCATCGTGGGTCACGTGCTACTTCATCATAAGATGATGGTTCATGTTCCTCTAATATGCGACTAATACAACACATATGTTCTCGTGACAATCAACTAAACGAAACATAAAAGGAAATGAGATAACATGTACTTGGAGAATTCACTGTGGGACATATAAAATCTTTGGTCCATGCAGGAGGACGAACATGACGTCCAAAACATCGAGGTTGCTCAATATCTCTTTGTACAGGAATTGGTGAGCAAGAATCATTAAGGCATGAGTATGGGACTGCCATTGAAGACGCAGATGTCGCTGAAGAAGCAGGTGAGTCAGCTTTGTCGGACGATGATGTTGATGATTCATCTTCTTGATTTGAAGAATTGAAATTAGCTAGCATAGATGATATAGGTTTGGCTGCAATGAAAGCATATTGAGAACCTACAAATAAATCCTCCTTGGATAAAAATTGACGGTTATTTGATGTTGATATAGATGATTGAGACGAAGGTGTAATTTCCTAGAATGGAAAAATATCATCATGAAAGATTATGTCTCCACTGATAAAGAAACGCCCTATAGATATGTCCATAACTTTGTAACCTTTTTGCAAAGGGGGATACCTCATAAAGATACATCGAATTGCATGAGGATCCATCTTATTTCGAAAGCCCATGTTCATGGCATAGCATAAGTAACCAAAAACTCTTAAGTGTGCGATCTCTAGCTTCTTCCCAAAAAGCATCTCAAATGGAGTTTGTCCTTCAAAAATTCAAATTAGCATGCGATTAATTAGATAGGCTGCTGTGACCACACAATCATCCTAGAATTCTTCAAAAAAAGATGCCTAGTATTTAAGTGCTCATCCTAGAATTCTTCAAAAAAGATGCCTAGTATTTAAGTGCTCGGGCTACTTCTAAGAGGTGTCGATGCTTGCACTCTACAATCCCATTTTGTTGGGGAGTGTAGGTGCAAGAACTTTTGTGGAGAATCCCATGAAAGGATAGGAAAGAAATGCACTCATTGGTGAAAAATTCACGCACATTATTTGTACAAATTCTTTGGACAGATTTATCAAACTGATTTTTAATCAAGGAGAAGAATTTTGACAGGCAGGAAAAGTTTGACCCTTTGACTGCATAAGGAAAACCCATGTGGCACGAGTATAATTATCTACCATAGTAAGAAAGAAACATGACCCATCACGATAAAGGGTATGATAGGGACCCCAAATATCCATATGTAATAAGGAAAAAACACTAGCAGCTCAAGATGCACTAATTGGGAAAGATGCTCATGACTGTTTGGCTAATGGACAAATAATACACTCAGGATGAGGAAAATGAGCACTACGACCCAATTACTGATGGGAAATAATAGTTTCATAACAATCAGTAGCATTACAAAAAAATGCTATTATTCAATGAGGATAATTCAAAATCATCAGGAATATTCCAAAAATATAGTTCTTGTGCCACACTACCCAAGCCTATTGTTTTGCCAGTCGAATGGTCTTAAAAGAAGCAATTTTGGGAGTTGAATATGGCATGACAAGAATTGTCCTCACATATCTTGGAAATAGATATAAGGTTGAATTCAAAATGAGGACTGTAAAGGACATTTTTAAGGACAATATGTGGACTAAGATATATTATGCCAATTTTGGTGACATATAATATCCCCATTTGGAAGACGCACTGACACGGAAGAATGAGGTTTCTGGGTATTGGAAAAATATTGATCATTGCATATTATGTGGTCACTAGCACTTGAGTCAACAATCCATGCATCAACTGAAATTGAATTTATCTTGTGAACAGAAGTACCTGTAAAACTTGCAATCTTATCGGTAGTCCCCAATTGACTCGAGCTCTCATAATATTTTGATTTGATCCTACATAATTGTTCAAGATGCCCCCCTTTCCTTCACTGCTAAAACCTGATAAGCAAAATACTCTTTGTCCATTTTTTCTTTATCATTTGGTTTCTCGTGCAATTTCCAACATGTTTCAACAATCTGGTGTGAATGTTCACAAGATTCGCAAAATTTACCCTTTTTTGAATTGTGTCCACTCCTTTTTGATGATGTGGCACCACGTGAACCGTTCGATGCTTTATAAATAGGAGTTAATGTGGCTTGATGTGGGCCACTTGATTCGATTAGTTGGGATGACCAACGTTGGTCGTTGGATCCCTCCACCTGATCTAGGCCATTGATTTGAAACCCCCTAGGGTTTCCATCATCAGCTACTTGAGTGACAGACGTAGCTCGAGGGGTTCCGTGAAGGGCGAGGAGCTGCTGTTAGGTTTGCCTTGCCAAGTTGCTGTTGGGTCCGAGATGCTCCCTTTGTCTCACCGGAACAGCGAGCGCAATGCCATCACCTACCCAAACATACTCCGCCATGGCTAAGCATTGGCTTTCTTCTTGAACAACCAACTGGCATATTCGATTGAGAGGCGGCACAGGCTCTATGGTGAGAATTTGTGATCTAAAAGGTGAGTAACTCTCATTCAAAATCAACAGATATCTAGTGACTTTCTCTCTCTCTTTCATCTCACGATACTATTTAAGTGTGGATTCAGGCCCTTTGAGTTGTTCCTCAACCGCCTCAAGTTCATTCCCCAAGGCCAAGAGTCGATAAAAGCAAGCGGTAACCGAAAGGTTCCCTTGCTTGAATTCCGACAAGGCTTGAGTCAGTGTGAAGAGCATGACGCATTGAGTTTGCCGTACATCTCTCGAATGTTGTCCCACATAACCTTTGAGTCCTCGGTTGGTGGAAGACCGACGGCAATCTCGACACTCAGACAATTGCCAATCCATGTGCACACAAGCTAATTGCACCAGCGCTAATGTCACTGGAGACGTTCATCGGTTGGAAAGGCTACGGTCCCGTCAAGGAAACCATCTCTCTCCTTAGTGACCAAAGCTCGTAGGCAATCCTGATCCCACGCCGTGTAATTGTCTGGTCTAGTGAGCTCTAGGTTGATGATTTTCAATTCAAGGCGATCGATCGGCGATGTGTACAACGGATCGCCGAGCTTTGGGTGACTGCCTCCAACAAGAAACGGATAAGACACAAATTTGAATTAGAATCCTGGGTAGGGATACGTCCCAAGACCTTGAAGATTTGGGTCTAGCCTCTGACCCGACAATGTCCAGCCTGCTCCACTTGGGGCAAATGGAGTTGACCCACCTCCATTAGGCCCGCCTCTAAGTGGACCATATTGAGCCCAAGATTGACTCGGCCTAGCTACCCATTGACTTGAAAGGGGAAACCAGTGGGCCTATGGCCACTGAATCGGCCGGGAGTACTGAACAGCAGCGAGAGCTTAGGAGACTAGGTGCTGAGCAATGGACAGTTCTTCTGTGTTAGGATCAATCTGTTGAGAGATCTGATTTTGTGGTGAGTTTTCACCGGAACTTGTCTGTTGTTTTTGGTTTTCTTGCATGGTATCGTGAGGTATGGATCCCTACCAAAGCGCTGAATTTGTTTTGCAAATAAGAGGCTGCAACAACAAATCAGAAACTAAAGATGGAGGCAATCCCAGAAATTCTTTTGCGGAAGCTAGGTTAGGAAAGAAAGCTCTAATACCATGACAAAAAATGAGAAAGAATTGGAGGAATTTTTTGTATTATGTATTACTGTGCTTGTACATGTATTGCACACCTATTAAGAATACAAGAAAATAGTACAATAGGAAAGAATATACAAAATATGTTGTTTCCTATACTACTGTCCTAATATCCAATTTCACGAATTCACAGAATCAATTAATCCATATTTAGATAATCTTAGTCAAATCAAATCATATTTCCAACATTTTCAACATCAATGAGTAATACCTACTCATGAGAGGGATATCTTTGTGAAGGTATACTCTCTCCCATTGATTTCCTCCCTTGAGGTGTAACCAGTTGTTCTTGATCAATAGGTTGTTCTTGCTAACGGGATGTTCTTAATTAACTATCTCGCTTGTCTCAACTTCTCTATATAGACTCAATGACTTTATGATTTATATGATTTCCTTGCACTTATTACTCATAACTTCCACCTAACATGACAAGAGGGTTTGGGCTAAAAGTAATAAAGTGCCGATCTACAATTTTGACCTACTTGGCTTATCGATGTCTTCAATGGTTTGATATTCATAGAAAACCACATATTGACTTCTAATGATATCCTTTGCAATTGGATCTCATGACCTGTAGCTAAACTCTTTATGTCCATAACCTAAGAAGATACATTGCTTAGACTTGTTATTAAGTTGGACCTCTTATCTCTTGAAACATGATGAATGCCCCCACAATTGGACACTTCTAGATGTTTGTATGAATCTTTCTCACTCCAAATTTTCTGCAAAAACATCCCCTTAAGATAAACAAATGTTGGAAGGTTTATCAAGTTTAATACTGTTGTCGTTGCTTCACCCCAAAATGACTTAAACAACCTTACATGAGAGAGCATACATTGAATCTGATCATTAATTCTCCCCACTAGTCCATTATGTTGTAGTGTTTATGGAATAGTTTTCACAAGCTTGATATCATGATCTCTTCAATAACATTCAAACAAACTTCTATATTCACCACCATTGTTAGCTCAAATACGTTTCAACTTCTTTGTGGTTTCTTGTTCTACGTTGACATAAAAATATATGAAAGCTTTAAGCACCTAGTCTTCATATTACAAAGCAACAACAGGCACTTTTATGAAGCAGTCATCAATAAATGTTACATAATGTACCACCAAGTGTTATGGCATCCATGAAACAAACATTGATGTGAATTAAATCAAGTAAATTTGATTTTGTGTGCGGAGAGGAACAATGAAATCAAGATATTTGTTGCTTACCTCTTAGATGGTGAGTATGTTCTTTTTTTTCTCTTTCAATAGTGGAAGATTTTGTTTAGCAATAGTTTCAAGCTCCTTCTTGCTGAGATGACCATGTCTCAAATCGCATAGGTCAAATAAGGAGTCATCCATTGTATTTACCTCTTCCCAAATCAACATAGCTTGTATGGTGTAGAGTGCAATTTTTTTGCTCTAAACCACCGCTATTGAACCTTTAGTTTGCCATCATTAAAGGAATTGCAATAACCATCTTCATTGAAAGCACCTGTGGAATCAAATGAAGAACAATGTCTGGAATATGTCTCCCATTTTGCAAAAGCAAATTGTATCAACATTGATTTCTAAATGAACATATCCTATATCGATAATTTATAAACACCATTGTTGCCTATCTAGTCACATTCAAAATCACCTTTGCAATATGATGTGAAGTAGTCATGCTGTGAAGTGACATGAAATGAGGTTATGAAATTAACAACCCAACTATGGTCTTAGCATATAAAATTCACACAAGTAACGTCACAAATGAACATAAAATCACCATTTGATGCAATTGCCATTGTATCTTGCTTCTTTTCTATCTTTCCATCTTGGAATTTATCTCTATTTTTGAACCTGCATTCTTTGATATAATATCCCATCTTGTCACAATCATAGCACTCTGAATTCTTCCTCAACCTTGATTTCGATCTTCCTCTTGAGTTGACTTTTTATCATAATTTTAAAAATTTCTTGATTGATTTTTACATGTTTTCCAATGACAAGGCCCTTCAAGTGAGAAGCATAATTCATGCATCTTCCCATTATTTCTTCATTGAACAAATTTTCTTTAATCATGCTCATCAAAAGCATGCCATAAGGAGCAAAGTCATTTAATGCCAAGACCAATGTATCCCAACTATCAAAGAGAGCACCAAGCAATAAACATGCCAGCAACTCTCCAACAAGATCAATTTCTAGATTTGTCAATTGATTCACAATATTTTGAAATTCACTCAAATGTCCAAACGTGCTACTACCCTCCTTGTATCTCAGATTTACAAGTCTATTAACAAAATATGCTTGTCTTGTAATTTCTTCCACAGTGTTTCGGCATTTATTTCTTGAATGACATGATAATAAACTCAATTATCAATCCATTTTCCAATAAAAATAATCTTTTTTATGATTCATCTGCCCCCATTATTTATCTCCTTGTCCCCTTTAGACTTATCCCCATCAATGGGATCATACGAATATTTACAATAGGATTTGTCTTCCATCTGAGACTTCCAAATAAAATAATTTGAGGCACTTAACTTAAACATAGTACTACTAGTTTCCTCCATTAACCTCACTTTGATACCACTTTGTTGAGGAAAAAGAACAACAAAATTCACTAAGAACTTAAATTTATCCAAGATCAATTTTTTCCCAAAACTCAACCGACCAATACAAAAATAACCTCAGCACCAACCACCCCCAATGTTCCAGCAATATCAACCACCAAACCAATAGACATAACGTTGAAAATTGAAGAGTCAACGGAAGAAACAATAGCCACATATTTTATGTGAAAAATTCAATGTGAGAAAAATCACGAAGCCTCTCAAAATTTCTACTAATCATCAAGAATAGCAGAACATGCAATAATTCATTCCTAGTCACACAATCAAAGGCTCAAATTATAACAATATAAGAACATTTCATCACCACAAAGGTGGATTAACAAATGAGCAAGAAAACTCTACTTAGTATCTGAGAACTTGAGAGAGAAATCAAAGAATGATTTCAACGATTAGAACCATTCACCTTGTAGATCTTGATCTCACGATATATATACTAACATTTCAGCTGATTTCAACAAAATTTCACCGTCAAATTTGAATTGCCTCCTCTCCTCTAAACCGCTATCTCCCTCCCTCTTCTTCTTCTTTTTTCTTTTTTTTTTTCCTTTTGTGCGAACGCTCCTTTTTTCTCTCTTCACTGTCATGAACCTTCAATCCCCTTTTGCTTTCCTGTTTTGATTTTTGTTCTGTGTCTAAATAAGGTGCGCCGGGCCCCATGAGGAGGACCCAGCCCATCATAACTTGGCGCTGTATCGGCTCAGCTCGACCCAATTACACCCCCAACACGGAGGGGACAACGCGGCCTCAGTTTTTACATGGAAACGAGACAGTGAGGTGGTAGCAAGGATGAGGCAGTGGCCACTCTAGAGTTTGATACGGACGAGAAGACAACGAGGCCATGGCCCGGCCGCAATGCAGGGCGGTCGTGGCCGCATCAGGGATGCGGATCGGGCGGCCGCCGCCGTGGAGGGCGGCGAGGAGAAGGTTTTCAATGTGTATTTTTCGAGGTTTTATAATGGAAGACAACTGGAAGCAAATTTTAGAACAGAGTGATTTCTTGGTTTCTCCCCCTGAAAAGGGCTTTTCTCTGGACCAAGTGGTGCCAAAATGGTCAACAAAGTGGGCACCATTCCTGGATAAAAGTGACTCACAGTCATCCTCTTTTCTTGGTTTCTCTCTCTCTCTCTCTCTCTCTCCAAATGCAGTCTTCAGTGCTTCCCCGAGTTCCCACCACCACCGTCTTCAACCTCCTAACCCTAACCCTGTCGCTCCTCCCCCTCCCTTCCCTCCCGCTCTCCCTCTGCCGCACCTCCTGCGGGGCCGTCACCGTCTCCTACCCCTTCGCCGTCGACGACGGCTGCGGCTCCCCGAGCTTCCGCCGCATGCTCTCCTGCAACGACTCCGACCTCTTCTTCGCCACCCCCTCCGGCGCCTACAAGGTCCAGTCCATCGACTACGCCAAGCGCAAGGTCGTCGTCTTCGACCCCGCCATGTCCACCTGCTCCATCCTCCAGCCCCACCACGACCTCGCCCTCACCGACGTGCAGGCCGCCCTCATCCCACCCTCCGACGACACCATCTTCGCCGTCCTCAACTGCTCCATCGACTCCCCCGTCGCCAACCACTTCAAGTACCTCTGCTCCCACGACATCGGCGGCCACACCTGCGACGAGATGTACGGCGCCTGTGCCTCGTTCCGGATCTTCCGGCCTGCGGCCCCGCAGCTGGCCAACCAGTCGTTGCCGTCGCCGTCGCTGTCGCCGCCGACGTCGACGTCGACGTCGACGTCGCCGCCGTGCTGCTTCACGAGGTACGCGACGGTGAAGTTCATGAGCATGAACATGCTGGACTGCACGCACTACACGACGGTGATCGACTCTGGGGGGCTGGAGAAGTCCGGACCGCTGGACTGGACGTACGGGATCGAGCTGACGTACGCCGTGCCGGAGAGCACCGCGTGCGACCGGTGCAAGCGGTCGGGCGGCGCGTGCGGGTTCGACGCCGAGTCGGAGGCGATGCTCTGCCTCTGCTCCCCCACCCTCAACGCTACTGTGGAGTGTCGTAAGTGCAAACAACGAAAGATATTGTCTTTTTCTTGGTTCTTTTTATTTTTAATATATATAGATATAGATATATATAACCATAATCGTCCTTTAACAAATTTGTTTTATTTTCGCTTTTTATAAAGAAGCTTGCACTAGGAGCCGTTAATCAAATAAGGGAACGTAAAGAACATAAAAGACTTTTTTTTGGGGGGAGGGGGGTTCATTTCCTATTTATTAAGGACATTTTAATTTGAATTGTTCAATTTTAAAGTAGTGATAATGTATAACATCAGAATAATCGGCTTATTAAAAAATGTAATTTTTTTGTACTTATTAACTGAGTAGAGATTTATAGCACCATAAGCTTGATATTAATAGACAAATGCGAATTTTAGCTTATGGATTTGAAAAAAAAAAAAAGAAGAAGAAGAAGATAGTGAGGCTAATATAATTAATCATCTTGGCTTTAGTACATGTATATGCTCATGAATCATTTGAATTGCGAGGGACGAAAATCCATCGATGCAAATTAAATGGAATTGATTCAATCCCAACCCATGTCGGGTCATTCATTTCCCCCCAATTAAGGAGGGACGTAGGACAGACATGACATTATTCTAATCATTACGAGTACAGTACAAAATTCAAAGTCGAAATGCCACCACGATTGAACTATTCGAGATTTAAATTCGGCTTCTAAGTCGATTGCTTGACCTGCGTTTGGCTTGCATTTCTCGATTGTGTGTTTCCACTAGTCTCGATGATGATATAAAAGTCTTGTGTTGGGTCCAGCTGCAGGCACTGGGACTGGCTACGGAGAAAAGCTTGCTCCGAGGATATCATTCCACGCAACCCTATTTATCATTTTAACCTCCATTATTTACACAAATTTAGTGTGGTGATTTCTTCTTCTTTTTGTTATATTTTATTTTATTTTATATATTTTACCTCTATTATCTATTTTTCTTTGTTTTGTATTGTCTCTAGGGTTCACGTGTATTCCCTTCACATAGAAATCGCTCACATCAGAAAAAGAACAACATTTCGTGTAATCCCTCTAGTGGTCATATGTACTTATGTGCCTGTTGCTCTTGCCTTTCTGCTTGTTTTCGCAATGGCGAACCTAACCAGATTTGATTCAATGGCAATGCCAATGTAGTTGGTGAGGCGTCGCCTCGGAGCGTCTAGTGTTCTCGACCATCCCTTTCTCGATTTAATGCCAACTTTGGTTCATCTGGGGGTTTGTGGTTAGCTTTAACGACATATTTCGTGTGTCGAGATGCATCTCTTTGCCCGTTTCTGTTACTTGGCGCCGACTATTAATGAACAAATTCAACTTGTGCACGTACACTCAAACGAACGAACTACTTTACCAATCCTTTAGTCATAGGCCAGTGTTTTAGTATTTCTTTACCCATGCGGCTTTATAAATTTCTTCCCAAGCCATCCTTCCTTACCACACTCACGAGTATCTTACAGATAAACCTATTGAGAAAGGTTTTGAATTTCTATTATTTATGAGATATTATAAATTGATGGAGGAAACCCTTTACATAAGCACTTCTCTAATTATAACAGTAGATGTTGTTGTAATATTAACATGGAAATAGTAGGGTCTTGTAAATTAAGTCATTGTCAAAATACTAGATAAATAAATAAGGAAAAATAAAAACACCAAAGATTTATAAGATTCAGTCCAAATATCAATATTTACATATATAGAGAAGGTCAGTAATAAGTAATTTAGTATAATAAAAAAAATTAGAGTTACAGTCACTCACATGTCGAATTTTTTCATACTTAATTTAAGTGAAAATTTAAAGTGTTTATAAATAAATAATTTAGATGTAAACTTAGGCAAAAATCACCGGTCTTCGCGTTTATTGCGCGGCTTCTTTTCTCGTGCGGCGCTTCTCGGCTTGTGCGGCTCTTCACTGGTTTCTCGGCTATTTTGGGGGAACAAAAAAAAGGGCGGGGGACCCACAAAGAATCCTTTGGCCTTTTGCCTTTGGGCTTTTGCACGGCTTCTGCTGGAGAGAGACGAGTAGCTTATTTTGTCCTGTAGTGTCCAGCATTGTACGACATATAAAAGAACCCACTTCTTGATCAGTCCAACCATGCATATTTTCAAGATTTTCTTTTTCTCTAACAAAACAATCTATACCTATAAGAGATATAATTTAATAGTTGTCCCTTTAATCTAACAATGAATACTCTATCTTCCAATCTACAAACTAACTGCATTAATTACAAAAACATCTTATAATAGTATGCATTTTTCATATTGCTCTTAAGAATATTTAAGAGAGAAATCCTATGCCATTAAAAGCTTTAAGAATGATCTTCTTGAATCACCCTTGGTTCATTCTGAGTTGAAAATCATTGGTTTTGCCTACTATAAAAGGTTAAGGACGCACATGATAACCATTTTATTTTTATTCGAGAACTTTTTTTTTACTCCAAAAATAGGTTTGGTAAATTTATTATAGATGTACCAATTTGAAGTTTTTGATAATTTAAAAATTAATTCGGAATAAATTTTTCACATATGCACTAGTTTATGGTTTTTAGTAAACAAAAATTTGCTTTAAGATAAATTTTTCACATGTGTACCAATTTAAGATTTTTTGGGATGTTAACCCAAACTAAAATTTTAGCTCGAGGCTTAATTTCACCTTAATTTTTTTGTCTCGTAAATAGATAATGAATAAGTATATTAAAAATCTTAAAAATTATTTAAAAAATGCAATTGGATTTTAAATATAATAAAGTCCTAAAAATTATTAAATTTGTGCAATTGAGTCCTTTCGTTAACTTCCTCAACATGACTAATAGAAAATGTTGCCATAATTTTTTTCTCTCTCATACATGTCTTTGGCTAAAATATAAAAGATAAGGTTAAATTGGCATCATTTTGGTCTAGATTTGATTTTTTAATCTCAATATTAATTAAATTAAATTTAAAATAAATAAAATCATTTTAAAAAGCATAAACTGAGGGGCGGGGGAGGCAAGGGCAAGGGCCCTCGTCGTTTACGCCCTCACCAACCGCAAGCAAAGGCCTGACAGCCCTTGCCCAAGTCTCAGCGAGGGTGCCTCCTCTAGCAAACCCCACCAGCCCCACAACAAGGGGTAGTGAGGGCGAGAGCCGTCTAGACTTGCCCTTTTTTGTGCGGTGTGTTTTTTCATCCTTTTTTGCTTTTTAATTTTATTTAATTAAGAATTGGCTAAATTTTAGGATTTAAGTCAAAACAAAAAAGTCGTTTTATATATTTAAGTAAGGTCAATGCCAATAGAAGAGAAAAAGTATTTTTAAAGAGCCACGAAGAGAAAAAATAATACAAAGGTTGTTTAAGTGTTTCGTTAGTCTAATTGTACATTGTTAAAAGCATGACTTGATTGTATAAATTTGATAAATTTTAGGACTTAATTATATATTTTGTAAATTTTAAAACTTAATTATACTTTCATAATAAATTTTAAGACTTACAATGTGCTTATCTTATCACCGTCAAATTTCTGTTCAATGATGCCGTTTAAAAATGCTAATATCAGTCCTTGGGTATTCGGCGACTCAAGGATGTTCACGTGGAAGGATGACACACTATCCGAGAACTTCCCGTCTTCGTCTTCGGGTGCCAAACAAGTTCAAGATTCCTTTTTTTTCCTTCAATTTTCGTACATTGCTTGGATACAGCCACCCCTTTATCCATGCCACATTTGTCAGGGAAATCATTCTTTTGATCCATTTCAATTCTTGTCGCCAACATCCAAAATTTGAATACTCTAGTTTTCTCCTCTTGTTTCGAAACTATTCAAATTTCGACGACGGCCTCAGTGACAATAGCCGTGAGTCATCAGTAAATTTGGAATGAGACGTTGAATTTTTAATGGTAGTATTAGACAGAAACTTGATAAGAGCCAGATATGGCTACTAACTAAATGTTGGTTTTTTTAATACAACACAAAAAAGCTTGAGTCAGAATCAAGACCCAAGCTAAAGTACGTGTTTCTTTAATGAGATTAAAAAAAAAAAGTTCGAATCAAAATGAAGAACCAAATTTGTTTTTGGTCGAAAAAATTAAGAACGAAGTCAAAGTTTGTGTTTTATTAGGAAAATTAGGTCAAGAAAGAAAACGGGGAGGAAAGCAAAACCTGAGATATTCATATCCAGAAGGTACAATGGAGATGACCGGCTGACCTGGTGGTCTGTTTATAAATTCCCCTATTTACTTGCTTCCCTCCAAACGAGCAGTGACCATCGCACTGTCCAAACGTACGAAGGAAAAGGGACTGACCCTTATTTCGAATGCTCGAGCACTCCAATCCCCCTTGAGCTGATTGCGCGCACGCGAGATTCATGCATTTGCACTTGCAAAACAAGCCACAGTGCTGAAGAATCAAGGCTCGACATGAGTACTGATGCTGAACTATACCTGGGGATTTCATTCGATCAATTCAACAAGCGTCCAACTTTCAAGGAAGTGCTTCAGACCTCTTTAACAAAGACGCGAATGTCGTCTCCTAGGGGACGCATCCTGTTTCGAGGGCTAGCTGCACAAAATTTGCAATAAAAAAAAGATTCCCAACCCCACAAAACTTGCATATTTTATGCACATGACAAAACTTGCATATTTTATACACATCATTGAACCGCTAGTCTCTGCAGATGATCCAAGAAGACTTCAAAGCTAACGTCATCTGTAAATATAACATCTCCACCCGGCACAGAAGCTTCAGAATTGTAAGTTGCAGAAGGATTCAATTTTGCCAGAAGAAAACGAGCCTGCATGAAAATAAAATGGAGATGAAGTTAGCATAATATATTCCGCACAGAACAATCAACAGCCATAGCCAGATAATGACCTATACTAGCTCAAACAGACAGGTGAAGAGAAAATGGCCCTGAAGGTGGAAAAAGTCATACATGCTCTGCAAAAACAGCCGTATTAAAGTGCTCCTCAAACCCACTTGGTCACGTTGATTTATGTAATGTATTTTCCTATGTTTAGAGCTGTAAAGGGATCTATATGTAAATCACAACTCCTTAGAATAGAGAATATAATTCAATGTCAAAGGACGATTTCCTGTTCATCAATATTAAAATCAATTTAGGAAACCAAACCACACATGACAGTCACTTGGCCTCCCTCGCTAATTGCAAACATTTGAGGACCCACACTATCTGCAGATCAGCAATCGTCAATTTATCACTACCTACAGACTACAAGCACGACCAGGCATCATCATCAACCTAGACCAACCGCTCCCTACCCCATGGCAAATCGACCACTAGTCCACTGTCCACAAACACCACAGATGCCACCTTCCATTCCCCCATTGATCAGGCAGCTAATCCTATTTTCCTACCACTACAAGCTACATCCATGGTGAACAGTGAACAATAGCATAACAGTGTAAACAAACATAATGAAGCATCTAAGGCTAAAAATACCCCCAAGCATGATCATCTCTATGAGGAAGCAAGGCAAAATCAGGTGTAAAAAGGTTCAGCTAAATCAAATAATAGCAGACCCTTTATTTAAATGTGGAATAGAAATTTAAAGACCTGTGAGCCATGCTGATCGCAGACAACCAGACGAGGTACTGGAAACCTTTCCTTGATTATTGTGTCCGCATCATCACAAGGAGCTTGTAGCAATTGAGCAAATGCCTACAATGGTAAGGCAATTCCAGTGATCAAATACCAACAAATTAGTAAAATTTTTCCATTTGAAGACACAATAATTCTTGCAGTCACATCAAATCAAAATCTTTTGTGTAGACTTGACTGGCCAAACCAGAGCATAATTGAAAGAAGAAAACAGAAGTATGTACTCAGAAAACAACTGTATTAAGTTCAACGCACAAAGAAACTGGACCACAACATGAACTCACCAGCCAAGACTGAGAGGCATGGAGAATAACAAGGTTGTTGAATACTCCAGGAGACATATTTACGTAAATCCTTATCATAATTCACATTGTGAAATAATGCCAGTTTCATAATAGTGCATTCAATTGCTTCCACACTTAAATCTCAGTTTTTCCACATTTCAACACAAATACAAGGCTCTAAGATAATTTTTCTTAGTCTTAACTTTTCTTTTACATCTTCCTTCTACCACTGTGATTACTTTCAAAGTGGACCATTAAAAACCAAGAACTTTCCAACCCTTCATAGTCATGTGAAGTCCAAGCATTGAAGATATCTTTCAGAGCATACAAGAACATCACCAAATTGTTGGATCAGCAAGTTCATATGAAGTCTGCAATATCATGAAATTATCCCAAAATATAAAACCCTATAAATGGGTTGGTGCAATCTTAAAATGTAAAAAAGATCCGACTTGGAATAAGTGAAGAGCTAAGTCAATGTCCAACTTGATAAATGGAAAGAAAGAAGCGCATTCATCTATTTGAAAATTGAAGTTACATCCCGAATGAACTTACTTGATGCTCAGGCTGGTTGTGGTAACCAGCTTTTCGCCATTGAGCAATTGTGGCACCATGAAAAATAACGACAGTGAAATATGAGTCCAGAAGAAGTATCCTGTCAGCTGCTATGGCAGCCACATCAAGAAAGGCTGGTTCTGGGCCAGAGTGGAATGAATATGAAATAAGGGAAGGCTGTATCATTACGACTGAGTTGACAACATTTTCCCGGTTCAAGATCATTCTAAAGTATGCAGTTTCATCAGGACTATTATTGAAGACCTGAAAGCATTATGACCACTTCAATCAAGATATTTTCCCAGCAAATAATGAAAACCAGTTAAAAGTAGACAAAAAGACAAATGCTATATCGGACCTGTACAAATTGGGAACGACGCAAATGAAATATAAATTGAGGGAAGATAGAGAGTCGTGGAGAGAGGCTGAAGGTAGAAGGGCTATCCTTCTGGTAGTCTCCAAACCGTGAACACAGTTGTATCAGTGCTCTATCCAACCACCTTATTGGATCAAAGTCGGCCTTGACAACAATGAAATAAATTTGGCAAGTGTTAGGTTCTTTTCATATTAAACTCGTTAAGTTCGAGATAGAACAAACTGCATCAAGAAAGCTAAAACACTTCTCAGCAGATTATATAAAACAGGAGACCTATGGCACATTAAGTGAAAATCACATCGCATAACCCCTCTCTCAACAGGGCAAATGCACTAAAAGTAGTGAAAGTAATAATTTTCTCAGATAAGGATGTTTCTCTGTGCCACAGAGACAGAGGTAGGTAGCTGTGGATGCTTGACAAAATGCTTTTATAATAATCTTGCTTCTTTGTGTCACGAAACATAACATTAAGACTGCTTTGACTTCCGGGAGCAGGAACACTTATTTGAGTATGACTTTCTGGTCAAAGCTTTCCATTAATTGCAATTGGAAAATTACAGACTAAGAGACCAAATATACTGAGAGATTTAAAATTCCGCTTTCAAAGCTGGAGTACATTAATAAATAATTCATACTGGAACAGAGCTTAATTTATAAATGTGTCCTTTCTGCTTTAGTTGCCTTTCTTTACTTCCATTGTTGGGTGCAGAGTGTACGTTTGCTAATTGTCGAAGCTAGTTGCTAGACTTTTATTTATTTTTATTTTTTTGGCCAGCAAATATTACTAGATGGGTGACTAATTAAAAAGAACAAATGAATATGCATGTAATATGGGAGGCTATGGTTGCATTAGAAGCCTTGTTATCCCATGGAATAATTGCACACACTAATAAGTAGGAAGCCTACATATAATTCAGCAGATTGATTTGCAGCCTCCTAGTCCTAAGCTGCTGCTTAGCTAGCATAAGAGACCTTCGATTAAGAAACTCAAGCTGCACATTGTAGCTTACTTCTTAATTAATTTCTTACTCTAGTGCCAACACCCCAAACTCAGCATTGCACTCACCGCTTATTGTTCGTAAGATTGCACTCTTTTATTTTACAATGAGTGCTTCTTGTTAGTTAAGACTGGATGGGTAATCAGTTAACCAAGAAAATTAGGAAAAAGCACAATTAACCACTCCTAACAGCTATCGTTTCACAGATTCTGAACCCTCTCACTAGCATGTATATTTCATTCATTGAGGTTCTCAACCATTTTGAAAGTCAAAGGTAAGAGAGACAGCAAATGTAGAAAGCAACTAAGGCTCGTGCAGACGAGTCCACTAACGTAACAGTATAGCAAATTATGGATATCCAAATTGCGAAATTTCATGTTTGTTTACCTCAATTTCCATTTTGAAGGAAACTTGGCGTGCCATAACTACAGCTGCGGCTTCTTGGTCAAACCCAGCAATCAAATCCTACAAAATTTCATATAAAATTGCCATACCTAATGAGGGAAGGAAACAAAACCAAACAAAATCTCATAATAAATATGTGAATAATCCTCCCAACTACAAATTATTTGGGCTGAAGACTTGTTTATCCGACTGAAGTATCCAGCTATTGGAGCTCGCACAGTTCAGGAGAATAGTTTGAAAAATAACGGACTCTGTAATTGTTAAGAAACGAGAAAGTGTACACTTACTTCTTGACAGTTCACCACTTTTTAACAAGCATATATCTCACACAACTAAGTAAAATAATCAAATCATCTACATAACAGAATTTAGCTTGAGGCAATAAATGTACAAATGAAGCTACACTGGACATACTCAACACATGAAAAAGCACCATCGTGGAACCATAATATAGTTTATTTGGTATCTTTATCTTTAAAAACATAAATGAATTCGAGCATTCTTTATTCAATGCAACCACTGACATAGAAGATGACCAAATGAGAGAATAAACACATTTTCTACATAAGGGGGGAAAACCAATAGAAGAATAAAACAGAACTTGCCTGAACGCTGCCTGGTCCAGCAACCCATCTTCTAGACAGTGTCGTGACTCGAAGTCTCATTTGACCACTATTATGTTGATAGCTGCAGTAAAGTATTTACAGTAAGTGTAATAACAAAAAGTAATTAGTTCTCGCAGAGCGAAAGATCAGAGTTCATACTAAGTTAAAAACTGGAAGTAAAATTGATTGCTTGTAGATTGTATGGTAGCATCTGGGCTTTCTTTCTTAACAATATCAAATATCAAGCACAATGATGTAGCTTTATCGAGGCCACACAACTTCCACGCGGTAGTATTTCCCTGCCCAACAACAGTGTCCGAGCACAAAGGACCTTTCTGCAAAAAGTTAGAAACAATAAGCGTTCCCCTATTACAACAGAAATTAGACAGCAGGAATATCTGTCATACCTTCTCAAGAGAAGCGCAAGGACCAATAATGCCTTGAACTTTAATATCCTTTGAGCAATTTATTTCAAAAATACCACTGTAGATAATCAGCCACAGGCAAACAGGCTCAGTGTCGATTTCTCAACTAGCCAATTGCATAGTAGGAATAACAGGTGATGATTCAGGATAATCATATTCAAAGGGAGAAAATAGCAAAGAGCAATTCAAATCACAAGCTCCCTGAAAGATATTCCCTTCCTTTAGTTTCACAACTAAAGAAGGAGAAAAGCAATCAACCCCAAAGTAACCACTGCAATCATCTAAGGATCTATCCTCGCTTTAAAAAGAACACAGATGCCAACCAAAGAGGATGACAGAAATAGAAAGATTGATGGTCCTTCCAAGTAATAACTAAGTCTTTCAAGATTATATTTTCCTTTTCCTCATAATGATTCTTAAAAAAGCTATAGGAATCCAACAAACAAGAAATTTGAGCCAGTTCACCCTATGTTATTGAGCTCTGCCATGCACTGGAAAGAAACACCAAGAGAGCGCAGATGCTATCTCAATATTTGTCCTTTATAAAACAAGAGTGAAATTCTCACAGTAAAAGATAACAAAAGGCAAGACTGGATTACAGGAAAGAAGATTGAATCCTATTATTGAAGGAATTAACAAAAAACACTGAGAAGATGAAGATCACACTTAACTAGGTAGCTACACCTACAGTCCAGGGAACACTGTCAACTTTATACAGGAATTGTCAACTTTCTCTCCCAAGTCAGGAATTAGCACATTCCCTACGACACACTCTCCTTTCCTTGTTTATGATTTTCCCCTTGATTATTAAGAGAAAAGGCACCACATAGCATTGCATTGACAAATGATATAGGTTTGTAAAATCTAATTCCTTATACTTCCACTGATACACTCCAATACCTCCATGCCATGCATCCTAGGTTCATAATCCCCAATCATAGTAACATGTCCTATTGAATGCTTAGAATTTTGCATGCATCCCAGATTCATGTAGATGCTTCATTAACAATTCTTCCTGAGCTATAACTCATAGTCTTTTACACCTTTTACAACCTAACTTATGTGAATATCCCCTAATCAACATTTTGACATTCACTTCTACATTGGTCTCATCAACCAAAGGAATACAATTAAAGAAAAGTATGCAACAATAAAGAATGTTCCCATGTTCATACACCATAGAAAGGACATGTGATGATATTAATCTTCTTAAAGAAATTACTGCACCATCCTAGCCAAAGAAAACTCATACGATAGTTCAGTACCAGCATGATAGAAACTCATATCATACTTCAATGAGAGACAAAATACTAAGTGTGAAGAAGTTAGCACAAATTTTACATTGCAAGAGAACAACCAACAGCAGATTATCATCAAAGATAAGCCAAAAAGTGACACAAATGAGATCGATGAGCAATACTTTGATGATAGGCCAAGATCATATTCACCCGACTGGAAAACACGTTTAAGGGAGTCCTTAAATACTGAATGACCAAAACTTTCTGCAAGAACAACAAGCCCCCCAGTTCTTTCTACTGCTACTTTAAGCTCTGCAACTCCTACCTGGAGAAAAGATAGCAGAACAAAAATGACATTTCAAATGATGACTTGCTGGAAAGAGACTAAAGGAAAAAGCCAGCAGCCAGATCAACAAATTCAAATTATGACTGGAAGCAGGAAAAGCAGACTGCATAGGAGAACTCTGGTTTACATAGAAGTCATGCTGCCCAAATATCTTTGTAACATCATTGTCTGTGTAGAAAACAGATCAAGGACATGTGTCTTAACTATAAATTCATGGGAGCTGGAAAATTTTCAGAAGGAGATATTAAAATCTGTGATGATTAATTAGTCCTGTCAGATTTAGACTGTTAACCTGAAAGTAAATATCCCTAAAATCTTGTACTGTAAGCCCGTTGGATGTAAATGTAATATGAAAAAGGTGAAAGGTGATGCAGAATGAGGACTAAAGACATCAAAATCAATTAGCACCTGATCAAGAGCACAAGCAAACAGATCAAGAACATGCCCCTGGTTCACAAGCTGCTTTGAAAGTCCTTCATAGAACTTCACAGCTTTATGATAATGGGGAACAGAATCCTTATCCAGATCTTTGTGCGATCGAATTGGCTCTGATAAACTTTTAGATACAATCTGTAGAGTAAACAAAAGAAGAAGTAAGCAAAGCAATTATTGCAAATACCTCATGCACCAAATCAACTGCATGTTTACACTATCCTCTTTGCCATAACTTTCACATAAAAGGCAAGTGCATTGACAGAGCTAACTCTTACAAGCATTATACAAAGACAAGAAGAAGAAGAAGAAGAAGAAGAAGAAGAAGAAGAAGAATTGACCAAGAGATCATTTCACATCTATGTGGATCTTAATGACAGAGACTATGCTCTAGCTCAACCAAAAAAGATAAAAAGAGAGACTACGTTGCTTCACTTCCATTTTCCACCAGTTAATAACAAAGATCTCTTTCTTACCTGCAGTAAGAGAATTTCACTGTATAGGTGACAAGGGTTGCACCATACAAATTGAGTTAACAGACAGAATTACTTCACTAATTTCAAAAACACATCAACTCGGGTAATTTTTAATCCAAGAGCCTCAATAGTAGAAATCAAGAGTAGTTGATGACTCCTCTGTCACTTCCAATCCTCCAAAGAGCCTGTGTCTCTCGATTCAAATTAACCAAACAAAGCTACAGCAATTTCATGAACAAGCTTCTGTCAACCTTGTAAATATGCACGCCTTTCTATCCAAATTACTCTCTCTTTATAGTCTTCAATACTGTCCAGCCTAGCTCCATAATTAAATAATATCAGATTCCAGAGCTTGCTTGTCCATCAACATGAAGCAACAAATGATCACCACCCTCTCAATTCTCACTCAATTTGGATGGAGTGATTAGTAGCAAATAGAAAGTATTCAGTTAATGACCTCAGGAGAGAAAAGAAAAGAAAAGGATGGAAAGGAAAGGAAAATATCTCATTTTATTGTTGTTTAGATGTTTATGAAAAGAGAAGCGAAACGAAGAGAATTTAGTCATTTCATATTTGGTTGAAGAAGAGAAAAGAGTGGAAAGGAATCTAATTACATCTTCATGACTATTTGTCCTCTTACTTCTTCATAGGTAAAATAAATGAAAAGAACATTGCTAAATTTACTGCTGTTATAGTTCCTCATCAAAAATGATATATTAGCATAAAAAGTTCCCATTATTCAACTGAAGAAAGACAACAAATTAGTACACGCATTCAATTGACTACACAAAACAAATTAAACAACATAAACTAGTATGACCATATTCATATCCAATATTTTCAAATTTCTTCACCTTAACTATTTAGAAAATTTTAACAAGAATTCTCCAAGGTATTAAATATATTGAATAAAAAAAATACTTAAAAAATCAAACAAATGAAAAGGAGTAGTGATTCATATTTTATCTGGAAATTGCTTAAAAAATTTGGACAAAATTTGTGGGTGATGTATTGTACATGACAAATAATATAGGACTACAACATGGCTACCTAAAAGAAATAAAATACATTAAAAAAAAATCGAAAACAAGAGATATTTTTTTTGATCTTTTCTCTTCGTCTTTAATCCCTCCAATCACTCCACTCATATGAAGTGTTAATGAATTAGAGGGGAGTGAATTAACTAGTTCATCAGTGTTCAATATGCTCCTCTCAAAGTGAACTTTAAGTTTCAAAGGCCTCAGACCTTCCTCTAAAATGTCTAGAGTCATCTCTATCAATCTCCATCACTCATGCAGCAAATTAAGCAGTATCTCTTCATAGAGCGATGTTCGAATTAAAGACCGTTTTTACTTTAGTTTTCAACTACCTTTCATTTTAACATTTGAGGTTGAATAAAACTTTAATTCATCAACTTGAGTAGATCCCCTTCTTTTAATATCTTCATTAAAATATCCATTAATTTCTTCCATTAAAATAAATTTCAAAAATGCAAATGGAATATTCTTCCCTCATTCTTTGAAAGTGGGATACATCAGGAAGACTGAGATAAAGTATCTCATCACAATCCTTCCATTAGGATGAGAGAGTACATCAAGCCACCACAATGTGATGTAATTTACTCTAGATACTCCCAACTCAGTAACTTGTTTTCTTCAAAGTTATAAGCCATTTTCACACTAGATCCCAGGTTATGCTCATAATACACAAGTTCTTTGGAATTACAGTATCAAACTAACCATCCGAACCTACTATAATCAACAGAAGCTGACCTGTTTTCTCTCAGTTCCTTTTACAGTTAAACATCCTAACTGATGCATCAAAGCCCTATTCTAATAGAATAGAGGTAAAAATACATGCAAAGCCTAGGCCCTTTTTTCTTCATTGGATGTGATAACATATGATTTTCACCAGCTAACAATAATGTTCTATGCACAGCTTCCCTCATCACAATTATGGAAAGAAGGCAGTTCCCCATTTAAGCAGGAATAGTCTCGACTCACCAAACTAAGTATAACACACTTTCTCAATGGTAATCGAGAGTCACACAGCGCTACAATATATAGCTAGTAGCAAAAGCACTTACAGCACCCTGTCCTTCAGTTGATGGTCCGCCAATAAATGCCATAATTCTGGCCCCAGAACCAGGCACACAAGCTCCCAACAGACCTGCAGCCACACTCAAAGCTGTGCTAGTGCACCTCGTGGCCCGTTGATCCGAAGCCACTGGCCAAGGATCTTTCTGTAACTCGTCTAATACCTACCATCAATCCAATAAAACATAGCAATTCAACACCATCATCATCGACTGAACACCAAAACCAAACCAATGTCGAGTACGCCAAATCACAGCTTTCATTACCGAATTGAGTGCAAACTCGCACTCAGATGCAGGCACCAAAAACCTGGCAATGCTCTCAGCGTCCAGGCCGTCCCTGACGCCTGCAATCACGCCCGTGGTCGGCCTCGGCTTCTTCACGAAGAAGCTCATCTGCTCGAGCAACTGCTCCTTATTCACCTCCTTCGATCCCTTAAACACGTAGGTCTTCGAAATCTGGCCGAACCCCAACTCGTGGACGTGCACAAGGGTCCCGAAGGTGATCAGCCCGATGAGCGATTTCTCCGGGAGGAGCTCGATGGCCCGCAGCAGCGCGGACTTGAGGAACCCCAGCTCCTCCTCGATCAGGCACGTGTCGACGACGAACATGAACACGGGGGGCACCGCGGAGGGGCGGTCGTCGGGGGAGGCGTACTCGATCGTGGTGTACTGGGGGAAGAGCTCGGCGGGGAGGTTGTCCTCGGAGATGGAGGCGTAGTGAGGGGGGAAGTGGTTGCGCTGGAAGCAGATGGGGCAGATCCAGATCTTGGCGGCGAAGTCGACGATCGAGAAGGGGTTGAGGACCGACCGGCAGTTGCGGCAGCGGAGCGGGGAGTAGGGGAGGAAGGGCATGGAGGGGAAGGGGCGGAGAGGCGTGTAGACGGCGGAGACGGGGACGACGCAGCCGGCGGCCTCCTGCCTCGTGCCGGGCACGACGTTCCACGGCATGCGGACGCCGTCCTGGGCCTCCAAATCCAGGAACTCCGTCATCGGGCGCGGCGGGCGGCGGCGGCGGCGGCGGCGGCGAGGGTGGAGGCAGGAGAGGGGGAGTGTCAGCAGAGTGTCCGGTGATGCCGATCTTGCTTGCTGAACCGGTCCCTGTCCGACCTTTCTCTTTGTAATAACTGATTTGATCGGAACTGCATTATCAATTTGTGGCAAAGTTGCAATAAAAAAAAAAATGTAATCAAATTCTAAAAGTTAATTGACGGGAAATATTAACTTGATGTTTTTTCGATGATTTTCACTGGCACGTGATGGTACAAAAAATTTGAAGGAAATTAAGTAAAACTGAAATTTAAAAAGGAAAAGAAGAATAACAAAAAAAAAAAAAAAAAAAATCAAAGTTAGGGGGAGGTTGGAAGGGGCTTGGCCATGTCCAGGGTCCCGGCCCTAGTGCAGTGGTGGCGCCGCCGCTTGTGCACTTCCGAAATGGGCCTCGCTTATTTTGCAATCCTCCCTCTAAAATCACCATTGAAAATGGAAATTGGATCATAAACTGTGGAGAACTTGTTCTGCTGCTTGGAGCAATCTAACTTCTCATCGGCTCAAGAATATGAAGAGGAGGGCTAAGCTACCCAAGAATTAATGGCTTTAGAATTAGCTTGTTCTGTCTATGGATCAGTGCCCCCAGAATCTTAAAGAAACATTTCGATTTGTTTCCTTGATGTTTAGCCGCTCGACATGCTTGACAATGCTTAACGACAGCAACGGAATGACAAAACCGAAGTTTGATGCTGGTGAAGATGTCATATCCGCCACGGACAATGATCATTTTGCTTTCGAGCAATTCTGTTTCGCTTACCTCTTTTGGACCATAGCCTGGACCCTGGTTGGTGAATTTTTATGTGGAGTTTTAAATGATAAAGGGCGAGGAGGTTTCGATTCAAGCAGCTGAGAAACGGTCCATGAAAGAGCTGACGATGTCATCCGAGGTTGTGAAGGAAGTCATGAGGCTCGAGAAGAAGTTGGGACAATTTAAGCAGAACTGCTGCTTGTACTCCCTGGTGAGCTGCGGCTGTCAAAGTGATGGGGTTAGCACTAGCAGTGGCAGCAGCGCAAGCAGTAGCTCTGAGGAAATCACATATGAGGCGAAGCATACGAGGGTTCAAAGTCGCATGGGAGGCGAAGTTATTTGTCAAATTTTGTAACAACTGAAGATCAAAGCACTCTCCAGAAAGTGGACTAGGGTTGCCGTCGAAGTGACAGGGCTAGCAGTAAAAGCGGCGCAAGCAGTAGCACTGGAGATTGAGATCTGATTGCTAATTGCAAAAGACAAGGTAGAAAGTTGCGCAGCAGGCAAAGCTCTCTCATTTTGTGAACACTGCAGACGAAAGCATTCTCCAAAAAGTGGACAAGGGTAGGCGGAAAAGAAAAAAAATTGGCACTGTACCAGAAACTTCGTATATAACTAGAAGCATTCTAGATTCGGATTTATAAGCTGCTTCTGTTTCCAACAATGGTGAAGATTCCTCCAAAGAACATGTTGTCGCATCTGAAGTGGCTTCTGAAATAGGTTCATAATTGGAAAGAAGTACTAAAAGGAAAACTAGCGGAATGTTTACATGTATCGTGGGTGCTGCAGCTGGAAACACAGTTATCCTTTATCCGCTCTAAGCTGCTATGAAGAAGCTAGAAATGTATCAGTTGGAGTTCCTGCTGGCTCAGCAGAACTTCAATCTTTAATGAGAAAGAAAGGATGGGTTTGCAATGAAGCAGGTAGAAACATGCTGGAGAGGAAAGAGTTGCACAAAGGCAAGGTTGCTTTGGCTGATGCATTTAGACAAGTCTCTGACCAAACCGGCATTATACTGATTTATTGCAATCTGTGTCATGGAAGATGGGCATTAGCGGCAAGATGGTTGTGAAAATTGGACATCTTAAATCAAATCCATTTTTTCATGATTTATACAAGCAGGCATTGGTAACTGCAAAGCTCGAATGTTGTGAAGCTCTTAAATTTTACAGGGCAGAAAAGTTGGAGCTCAGGCTTGTGGAGGAAGACGAAGATTCTATTTGTGAGAGCTTGAAAAATGAGGCGTATACATAGCATGCAAACACACGTATCTGAGGCTTGGTATGCTTTAACTGCTGATGCGTATGAAAATGCAGCCTTAGTAGAAATTTTACTCACTCTAGTTATCCCAGAACCGCCAAAGACATGATCTTGAGAAGACATGAAATCTCAGCAAATGAGGCCATCAGAGAGGCGCCGTCTGTGTATGAATCATTGTGTGAGTTGCATAAACAGCCTTTTATTAAGTTTTGATGCCCTGTGAAGGCAGCGTTATACACAGTTTTCACTTTAAAAGGGTGGGTAGCTTTAAGCACAATTATACCAGGATTCATTCTATCTGACTCATTACTATGATCTGACTTTTTAACCGGCTGCAAATGATAACTTAGTTAAAAATTGTTAAATTCAACTGCTGAGTATTTTCGGAGATTTTATTCACCTCAACTTATGACTACATTCCTCGAGTCCTCTTCAGTTTTCCAATAAAGGTAAGTTTGCAACTGATCCATGTTGCTTATTCTTGTCTCAGCTGCTGGAAGCATGTCCGTCTCAGCTGCTAGATGGCCATCAAATATCTCAAACAACCTCAGATGCTCTGAAGACCAGTCATCCTGCCGAATTTTGGAGGCAATTGCAGATGCTTTTGCAGAACGCATGACGCAATTTCAATGCCCAGTAAGCCCAGAGAGGCTGTGAAGCTTAAAGAAGTTAACAAAATCTCCCTGATGTCCACCGAGTTCAGCAAGTCTCATGTCATGCACTCCTTGTGGACATCTCGAGTCAACCTGAATTGGCATTTGGTGACGCCTTCGTGAAACAACTGCATTCTCAAGAGGTAGTGCACGAAAAATTGGACCAAATCTTGAATATCTTGCAAGTGGGAACCGTGGCAAACCCATGGATTAATCCATGGTCGACACTATGAAACGAGTCCTACAAGGTGGTTCCTTGGAGAGTCCGGACTTGCAGATGGCGGAGCAAAAGTCAATCCGACATTCATCTCTTTTCACCGCGCTGGTTTACCTCTTTCTGGAGAAGGGAGTATGTGTCGTGTGTTAGCGAGATCTGGTCCTCGTCTATACCCCAGCCATTCTACTTTGTTTAGGTACATGTATCTGTGATTTAACTTCTTTTAAAAAAAAAAAAAAACTTCTTACTGATGTCAGATTCTGAAATGCTTCTTTAGCAAGAAGAACAACTGAATTGTGCAAGGTCTTGTAATTGCATCTCAAGGGCACTTGCAAAGAAAATAGGCCTTAAAACAATATTACCCGCTTTGGACCTCAAGCCCTCACGATTTTATTTCTTTGGATCTCACTTAGCAAATGAATTTGTATAGATAGAAAACCTAGAATCTTATAAGCCAGATCAAGACTCCCCTCTAGGCAATGTGAGACGAGATGCATGCCCTCCCAACACACATGAGGACTGAGGTGCAGGCATCCCTCCTTCCTGAGCACCTCCGCTTGGGCTGTCACATGAATATCTCGTCATGACAATATTAATAACTACTCTTTTCAATAATCAACATATAAAATGAATATTGATGAAACATAATGTAAGGATGTGGTTATTATAGGGTATTTAGACATATCAATGTAAAATAATTTTATAAAGAAAGTAAAATTTGTGAGAAGCAAGGGCTTTTCGCCTGTACTTAATAGGAAAGGTTGCGGAAAGTTAAAATTTTTAATGATTTCTGATTTGCAATATCAAAGCTTGCTAAAACTAATGTTTCTTATCGTTAAACAAACTCATGGTACTGAACAAGGCAGGCACAAATCATTGTCGGTAGCAAAACGAATGGAGATTGCAAGAATCTCTTTCAATAAAAATGATCAACCATTTGCAATTTAGAACCTAATGTGGCTCTTTTAGAGCCAACCCTTAAGAAATATATATATATATATATATATATATATATATGGTACTTATTGTTGGAATGTTATTATATGCAATAGATGAATGGAATAGGCTCTAAAGAAAATCCAATGATCTTGTCATCATGTAAACCAAAGTTTTGTATATAGAATGGTAAATCAATCTAATGTTTTCCAAATTCTTTCTTGATCGAAAGAATGTGAACATAAGAACCCAAACCAATTTTCTATACTTGTGATCAACTTGATAATCTTAGGATATGTTTTCTTAGATTTAAATTTCAGTAGAAATTACTTATTGCTTTCCTGTCAAAACTTAAAATAATATCCAATTTATTACATATACGCAAAAAAATTTGCAAAAGTTTAAGTTATTTAGGATCACAAAAGGTCAAAGTATATCTATTGCAAAACTAAATAGGAAAACAATATAAATAGTCTATGAAATTTGGCAAAAACTTTTAAATTATTCAAAATTTCATTGAATTTTAGCCTAAATATGCAATGTGATCCATAAACTTTAAATTTATTTAATGTAATCCCCAAACTTTTGCTACATGTTCAGTTTAATCCTTAGACTATATGAAAATATTCAACATTATCTAGGAACTATATTAAAATTTCAGGGATTATATTAAACATTAAGCCAAAGTTTAGAGATCACACTAAGTAAATTAAAAGTTCATGGACCACATTACATATTAGGCAAAGTTTATGTTCCATTTATGTCATTATCCTGATTTAATTTAAGCGAGAGGTAAAAATTAAAAGTCTATTCAAACACAAATCCAAGAGAATAATAAGGTTTTTGCTACTAAGTGTACCAAGAGCACTTATTAAGCCCTAATGAAGGAAACTTTGCAGTTTCGAAGGTAGAGATGGCTATTATGTCAAGCACAATTAATATCTTGAAAAGTAAGTTGATATAAATAAATTATAAGGAACAAGTATGCTGAGTGCACTTGTTAGTAGCACTCTAAGACTAAGGCGCGCATGATAAAATTTGTTTCTCAATTTCTCTGTTTTCTCGTTCCCCTAAAGGGTTTGAAGCAATCCGTTTGGTAACGCAATTTGATTTCTCTATTTAAAACAGATTTCTATTCGAGAAATAGAGAAATGAAGAAATCGAAAGCTGAAATTTTTAGCTTCTCGGTTTCTGAAATAGAAATAGAAATAGAAAATTTTTTTCTCAACTTTTCAATTTAGTCCAAAATATTTTAGATCAATAATATTGAAATAGAAATAGAAATAGTTAATTTAGTCCAAAATATTTTAATGATTTTTTAATATAATCATTCTAATCAATATTGATTGAAAATCTTAACCATTGGGCTAGATGGTGAGAATTGAATGAACAAGGCTTCATTTGTTGCACGTAAGAGATTTTATGCATGGTAATAGTCAATTGGTCATATTCATATCTAATGAGTCTTTCTTCACCTACTCTTCCGTGTATGCCAGCCAAGGACTCTATTTGGCTAACTATTTTTTAATCATAAACTTCATATTAAGGCGGTAAAAATGGGTCAAATCATTAGGGTTTCATCCGATTTTTCTTTTATAAGGAAAAGAGATCTAATAAGAAATATGTTGTTCTTGTAAGAGTGTTGATGAAAATATAGATTTTGATAATAAATTTTTAAATAATCCTAGTGTTGATAATTTTGAAAAAAATTGGTGACGATTTTTGAACACGGTGAGGATATTTTTAACAAAATTTGGAAAGAAATTGGAATTAGACTTGAAGTTAAGATTTTTTAGGAGATTAGACTATTATAATCATGGCTATCATTAGACTTATTTGATTAAAGTGAAATCAATTTCGGCAAAAACACAACGACATATTCACTACAATTGAATTTCAATTTTTTTTTTGCCACGTTGTTTATTTTTGAAAGAAAATATTACGTAATAGGAAACGTAAGCACATGTAATATAAATTCCATGAAATTTTATTTTCAACTTTTCTAATGTATTAGTATTATTTCGATTATTTTTTGTATTTGAGGATTTTCTATATTATTTTAGTATTATTTAGGCTATTATTTTATATTTGAGAATTTTTTTTTTTGGTGACGGGGAACCTCGAACAACGCTTCGCGGGGAGTAAACCGGAGGGGGCCCCTAATGACCCCCCATGAGAATTTCCTATGTTGTTATCTAATCAATTTCTATTCCTAGAAATAGAAATTTTTTCTCGTTATCAAACATTTACATTTGAAAATAGAAATTTTGAGTCGTCCCTAAATCATACAGTCTCCTCTGATTTAAATTGCATTTTATTTATTGTTGTATATGTAGCACTAGGGTACAAAAGGACTTAGCGGGTCATCATGTTATTGTGTTTATATTTGAAACATGCCAAGCTAAATTATAAATGTCAAAGGAATAAAATTATTAAAATACCAATGATATGTATTGTAAAGGATAAAGATCTAATTGTTAAAGCTCTCATTCAACCATTTTCCTAGGCAAAAGAGTAGCATTAGATCAGGCAAGCAAGACAGATGGACATCTTTAAAAATTCATTAATCCACTCATTTTAACATATACGATATAAACAATCCTTCAAGAATTTTTAGGTAATCCTCCAACTCACGATGTAAAGAGTTATTCAACTACACAACAAGAAGCCGGTTATCGGCTAACTTTTATATATTATTATTTGGCTTTATTTTTTTCTTTATAAATAATCTGTATTTCAAATATCTAATTATAAAAGAAGTTGTTTTGGATTTAACAATCATTTACCATTATAACAAAAAAACAAAAATCTGAGTGAAATACTCGCACCATTAATCCTCGCTGTTTACTAAAATACTACTAATTATAAAGGAATATTAAGTACGAATCCCATAGAAAAAAGATTATATTCGGACGCAAAGAAATTTTCCGATATGAGAATGCTTGCTTTGGAAAATTTCATTCGACCACAAAAGAAAAAAAAAGAATAATCTTATTTATCCATTATTTATTTCCCCTTTTTCGGCCCAAAAAAATACACGCGTAAAGAAAATTCGGGTGCTTATATTATCAGATGCGAGCGAGAGCGAGCGAGAGAGATATAGAGAGAGAGAGAGAGGTGTTAGAGAGAGAAGCCGCTTCGACGACGACGACGGAGGAGAAGAGAAGAGATACAGAGGAGAGAGAGAGAGAGAGAGAGAGAGATAGAGAGAGAAAAGGAGGAAGCCTTCCCCTTCCTTGTGCCCTAACCGTCGCCATTTCCGAGCCCCAGGTAGGTGGCTTCCCGGAATCCCTAATCCCCTCTCCTTCTCCTTCTCCTTCCCGCCGGAATCGTCGGGCCGCCGCCGCGAACGCGACATGCATCGCCGCGGCGGCGCCGGTTTGCTCGGGATCTGAACGGCGCGCGCGGGGTGTGACGCAGGGTCGCCGCTTCGCTTCGCTCCGCCGGGAGCGCTTCCGCCGCCGCGAATCGGGGTTCGTGATTGGATGATCGAGGATGCGGCCGCGGCTTCCGGATTACGTCTAGAGAAGGCATTGTTGCTGCTGCTGCGGTGGTGGCGGCGGCGTCGTCGCGTGGTGGTGCCATGGCTCAGCAGTCGTCCCGTCTCAATCGGCTGCTCACTCTTCTCGACAGTATCCTTTTTCGACCTCCCGGCTTTTTTGGATCTGGCATCGCTCGGTCGGTGCGGTCGATTGGGTGAATATGTGGTTTCTTTTTTTTTTTTTTCCCTTAACGATTGTGTTTTTAGCTGGTTCGACTCAGTCCACGAGGTTCGCCGCGGCTCGCCAGATTGGAGATATCGCCAAGTCGCATCCCCGCGACTTGGCCTCTCTATTAAAGAAGGTATTTTTCTTCCTTTTTCCAATGCCATTGGGACGACTCCTCTAATCTAATCATAGACGAATATATATCTTGCTGCTGTTAGCTCGCACTCCGCATTAGAAATTTCATATGGGCATGATGACAAGTTTTGGGAAGAGTTATTTTATATTGGGCTGTTCAATATTACTTTTTGAGGTAGCGCCGAGGCTAATATGCAGAGTTGGGATATGCATGAATATCGCTGTATATGAAAGTAAAAGTAGGAGACTTCTGCAACATAAATTTGATCAAAAACAAGAGAGAAGCTTTTCTGATAGGGGTTCTCTTAGATACAGAAACACAATGTTTGTTTGGTATTATTAGCTTTTGATGCTGCAGTGTCTGAGGCTGCCTTGTGCTAGAGTTTTGGCCATTATTGGTGCTCGACAGATGACACTTACATGTGCTGTAATGATAAGGATTTCAGGAAGTGCTAGGCTAGCTGAAGGTTTGGCAAGTGGTTAAATAAGGTCTTCAAATTGTGATATGTTCCTTAAAATAATAATATTTTTATCTCTTACAGCTGTGATATCAGTTTTCCAAGAAGTGCTAATGTTTTTTGCACCTTATGATCCTCATTTGCTTATGTGAGTATAATTATTTGATTAGGTTGCTCAATACCTTCGTAGTAAGAATTGGGATACGAGGGTTGCTGCAGCTCATGCAATCGGTGCCATTGCTCAGAATGTTAAGCACACATCCGTGAATGACTTGTATGCTGCCGTTGAGATGAAGATGACTGAGACTGGGATAGATGGCTCTCTCGGAAACATCCTTGCATGGCCTAATCAGTCTAAATTTGTGTCAAGTATTTCATTTCAAAGGTTGCATATGTTCTCATGATCTATTTCTGGTTTGCCTTGAGTGATTTCTGTGGTGAGAGTGGTTATGGACTGGGAAAGTGCTAGAACCAAGTATATGCGTAGGTATTTTCTGGATGAATTTATCGTTGGTTTTCTGATTTTTTTTTTTTAACCTTACTGTAACAGCTTTGATTTGAACAAGGTTTTGGACTTTGGAGCCTTATTGGCATCAAGGGGTCAGGTAAAGTGCTCTGTTGGACTTTTAAACTAGTGTTTAATGCTTTTCGAGAACCTTTTTTGAATAATTTTGAGTGTCAGCTCGTCATTTTCAGTCTGTGGGTTTGCTGCCTCCACATATGGAGAACTTTTTCTCATTGCTTACAATTTAATAAGCAACTTATAGTACAAGCGCCAAAAACAGCATTTTACCTCTAGTGTGGTTGACTATAAATAATTTGATTTACCATCATGTGAGAAAAGAGAAGTTTGTATGGAAAACCGGCACTCTTCTTCTTCATGCAATCTGAATCTTCCGAATGCCTCACGGCCTTACGTTGACATAGTCTCTTTCTTCTTACTACTAGTTGTCTATATTCAGTCTCTCATGCTGATGGGAGGAGAGAGCAACTAATATCAATGTATTAAGTATCAAATATGTTTTCCCTATATGGTTGCTTGGTTGCTCTAGAAAGCCATTTGATGGAGGATTTTGGAAACTTAGAAAAGTGGAGAATAAGTATTTGCAGACGTTACTTATATGTGTGAGTGGAGAGCTTGCTTGTTATGCCACCTAGAAATTTCAGTTGCATAGACAGAAAAGTGGTACTACTTCTATTTTTTCACTCAGTGTTTTTTGGGTTGTGCTAGAGAAGGAGATAGGAAGATAAGTAGTTCAGAATAGTTCCCCTATTTATTTTTATTTTTTTAAACATTTTTAATAAAGGATGCTTTTACTTGTTGCTAAGTAATGTTTCTAGGTAGCTCTCTCCTTTTTGTTGCTTTGAATGAATTATGCAAGAGTTTTGAGGTGCCATACTAATGGTGGCCAATTAAATAAAAGGTCTCTGAAGTTTGGCCCGATTTGCAATGTGGTTCATAAATTTCGAACTATGTCCTCCGTAAAATTTAGCCAAATATACAATGTTGTCTCTGAATTTTTAATTTTTTAATGTGGTCCCTAAACTATTGGTAAATGTTTAATCTAGTCTTTGGATTATTGTATCCCTTGATTCCAACTAGTCCCTGGATTATCTAGTCAAGCGACTTAATTGAACATATATTAAAAGTTCATGGATCACATTGATCAAAACTTTAGAAACAACATTGCACATCGGGCTAAAGTTCAAGGATCACATTGAACAATTTAAAATTTCAAGGACCACATTGCACATTGGGCCAAGGTTGAAGGATCATTTTTGTCATTTACCTTTCTATTGATAAGAAATGGCTGTCTGTTGTATAGTTTGAGATGGTTTGAAGACATTGTGAAAGATTTGACCCTTTATAAATTTCGTGACTCCTTGAGAGGAGGTGATCATCAAAGGGACACATATCACGAATTGCAAAGTGCATGAGGTCACTAATAGGAACACTTGAAAGTATAGTTATTGTATGGGCAATTGACCACTATACGCCTTTGAGATTCTAGAGTTGAACGTCAAGTTTTTGATGACTTGCTTAATGTTATTGATTACACATGGTCATGCTAAATTTCAAGGGAACCATCATCAACAAATCGTACTGTTTCCAATCAATTTTTCCCTCTCCCATGTCTCAAGAGGAGGAGCCAAGTTGTAGCAGCATAATAAACAAGAAGAAATGGCAAAAACTTAAATAAAAATAAAATATACATTTGATATACATTCATGACTCTGATTTGAAAGTCTCCCCAAAGTCTTAAATTCCTAGCCACCGGAGTTATCATCGAGAAGGAAAGTCAACCACCTATTTTCATTGGGGTGCGTCATGGTCGTTGCTGGAGCTCTATCAAAATGCAATGTATAAACATTTTTTTTTTTGGGGGGGGGGGGGTTGGGGAGGAGGAGGGGGAGACTTATTTTGTTTACCTGGAGTTTACAACCCTGATTTGATTGTGAGGGATTTTCTTATACAATTTTTATTTTCCAATAGGAATTAGTGGAACTTCATTTAGAGGTTTATTTTTCCTCTTATAGGATTTATGAAGCCTAGATACCCGACAAATTGCATCTGATAGTGTTCAAGAAGAGCCTAAATGGTCAACCTGCAATTTAAGTGAGTTTCCTGTCAATCTTGCCCAATAAACGATGTAAAAGAGATTTAACAAGATCACCTTGATTTGGCTCATAAAGTCATATGATTGTTATGTTGACAATATCCTATGAGATACACTCTCGATAAATTCTTAATGTGAGGAATATGAAATTTAATCCTTCTTTTCTTTGTGATAGCTGGCAGGCACAAGCAATGCATGTGCATAAAAGAGCAATGTTCTTTCCCCCCAGATTAGTAAAATGACAACAACAACAAAGCAAGCCTCATCCCACTGAGCGGATCTGCTATATGAATCCTATTATACCATTGACTGCAATCCTTAATTAGATTCTGGAACCATCAAATGCTTCATGGCTTTCCTTATTGTCTCCTTCCCTGTCCTTGGAGATATTCCTAGCCTCTTTTGACTAGCATTGCAAATCCCTTCCTAAGCATCTTCTTACTGGGCATTTGAAGGTCTTAGTTTTACATGGCCAAGCTATATTGACCAACCTCTTCTCATATTATTTTCAATGGAGGTGATATTTACTTTTTCCTGAGTAGATACATTTCTAAAATGTGGAGAAAAGATGGAGGTAAAAGTAACTCCGACCTATTGGCTGGTCATCATGCATAAAGGTTCGAACTTTTCCTATTGTCTAAGCATGGACATGGAATGTGTAGAAAGAATTGAAAAGTTGGATATTTCGGACATAGGGAAGTTGACTTGTTAATTGCAGTAGTATTTTATGTATGATTAGGATATCTTTATTTTAATCAGGTTTGCTTTCGAACAGAATAATTCTTCACTTGAAGAGCTTTGCATGGAATATAATGGCCAAGTTTCATCAGGGAAATCTCAATCACTATTGGTTTAATTAGTATAGATACATTTAAATGATTTTTAAATTACAGCATTTGGGCTGTTTAGGTTTTCGCATAGAACAGAGCATCAAGTACTCACTCTATGTCGACACAACTTCTTTGGTGCAAGGGATTGTTCTTTGGTTCTCTTTCTCTATGCTTCTATTTGTTTTACAGTGGATGTTTCATGGTCATGATTTTTTTTTTGTTTCGACATTTATTCTATTTAATGTTGGTGATGAACTTGTTTACTATAATGTTCTCTTCCTTGGATTTTTTTTTTTTTCTAAAATTTAAAGAATCTCAATCACTGTATAGTTTTCCCTGAAGCAGATTCATTTTTCTTTTTTTACTTTTTCTTATCATGCATTATAGCTCCCTTTTAATACATTGGTCTGCAGGAGTATGACGTATCAGCTGATAATTTAAAGAGTCCTCGGGAGCGTCTGGCCCGCCAAAAGCAAAGCCTTAGACGCCGTTTGGGTTTGGTCTTTTCTCCTTTCTATTATTCTTAATTGATGAAGATGACTATATTGTACTCATTTGGGTATGAATTATCAGTCACATCTAGTTTTGCGTGTGTTTTAGATCGATCATTCTGGTTTTCTACATCAGTGGTTGATGTCAAATATGATTCTCATGACAAACATTTAACAACTGTGACATGATCAAACTACGTTAATAAATGGTCAAGACAAGTATTGTATTTTTTGGTAAGTGTCGAGAAAAGTATTTGTGGTCTATAAAAATGAAAATTAAACATTCAGATTTATGATTTGGGTTTAACATTGCTATGGAAAGAAGTAAATTCACTGTAGTAGGGGATAGCAATGCTGCTATATGATGATTCGTCTACATTATAGTGACTACCAGGATTCTCCTTGTTTTTGTCTTCTAGCAAAGCGAGATATACGACCAATGAATATCTAACAAATTTTTGCTAAAAAAGCAGCTTTTGAATAAATTCTTTCTGATATATCACTTTGTACATGCTTGATGCCTGATTCAATCAGAAGCACGTGAAAGTTGTACTCTCTTTAAAAATTTTATCTGTGAATTTTTTATGTTGTTCCACAAGACATGTTGGAAGTAATAAATTTTATTGTCATATTTTCACCAGAATTTCCTTTTTGCCTGACATTAGAACTTTCAGATGATTGTGAAACATTCCAAGTCCTGAATGTTCTGCTATGCTGAGGATTTGATGCTATGTATCTCTTTTATATCAGATGAACTTATGTTTGAAGTGTTCAGTATGTGCTTTTAGAACTTATTACATATTAGTACTAGTTATGTGCAATTGGGGCAAATTAGCTGGATGCATGGTCACCCATGCTTTAAGGAAGTAGGCGAGGATTTAATTATTCTTTTTTCAGGTGAGGGTGTCATCCAATATGTAGCATGTGCAAGCACATTTTAAACAATTGTTTCATGAACTCTGCTGGATGCTTAGTTACATATTTTGAAAGAACAAAGATCTATCATTTTATTTTGGCCCAAAGGAGCCTGGTTTGATATACCTTCTCCCAAATGTATTAAATATCTGCTTCATAGGTTTTGCATTTTGCATCAATCTGCACCTGTCTCCTAATGCTAAGTCAATGAAAACAGGTCTGGATGTCTGTGAGCAGTTTATGGATGTCAATGATATGATAAAAGATGAGGACCTTATGGTGCAGAAATTGCATCCTCATGGAAATGGTTTAGACCATAAAATTTATGCGTCTGCTTCTGTACATAATATTCAGAGACTAGTTGCCAAGATGGTTCCTTGTGTTAAAAGGCCAAGCGCTAGGGAATTGAATCTATTGAAAAGGAAAGCAAAGAGTACTTCAAAGGACCAAGGCAAAGTTTGGTCTGAAGATAGCAATACAGATGTATCAAATGCACATAACACAACTGCCCCAAAGGGTGCTGGTCCAGAGTTAACAGTTATTAATAAGGTATTGGAGGATTGATGTCATCTTTTCCTCTTCTTTTTCTTTGGATGCCATGTTTAAATGTTTAACTTTTTGATGCCCTTGCTTGTACACATGCATGTGTTCATTTATGGTTCTGGTGACTTCTTTCTTGTAAGCACGTTTTCTTTTCTCCATTAGTACTTACAGAAGTATTTGTCATTTGTGAAAGTGGAGCAATCTCATTCAAACTATTGCAAATGTTTGTGCTTTTCTCTCTTGTGTGGAAACCTGGAAAAAATTCTAAAACTTTGTCATTTTGGTTTTCTGCACTTAAGGTCAAATTGAAAAGGCAAAATACGAGGTTTTAATCATTTTCTAGCATTGCATCTTTTGGAGGAATTTAATTCTTCAGAAGAATGACTTAGATTTGATGTTGAAGGGTAGCCTTAGAGCAATGGTAAAGTTGTTCCCATGTGATCTGGAGGTCATGGGTTTGAGTTGCAGAGACAGCATTCTGCAAAAATTGCAAGAGCAGGCTATGTACATTACACCCAAAATGGTCCGAGCCTTACCCAGAGCCTGCGCATAGCAGGAGCTTTGTGTATTGGCTGCCCTTTTCTTATAACTTAGGTTTGACATTAGGGCTTTGAGGTTTGTAGAAGTCTGATAGAGCATGGTCAAACTATTAAATGTTGAGCTTGTGGTTATATAGTTTATGCGTTTGATGATCAGAGATATAGTTCACTTTTTGTGTCTTAATGTGTAGGTAGATTGTTCCCTTGATGACGACGCTGACCACGACGGTGAAGGATTATGGCCTTTCCGTAATTTTGTTGAACAACTTATTCTTGATATGTTTGATCCGGGTACGTTTTGTACATTAAACTAAGTTTACCTAATGTGTTACATGTGAGTGACCGTTACTCTGGCTTTGGATGGTCAGTCTGGGAGATTCGGCATGGAAGTGTCATGGCTTTAAGAGAAATTTTAGCTCATCATGGTGCTTCAGCTGGTGTCCTGTTGCCCAACTCTGGCTCTGCTGTTATGCCTTGTGAATTAAGAGATGAGAGTTCTGTATGTTCATCCGAAGACAAAAACCATACAAGTACTTTGAAGAGAGACAGATCCATTGATCTCAACATGCAAATTTCTGCTGATGATTCTGAGCCAGAAATTAAGAGGCCCAAGATTGAAGGTGCAGCCTCTCCATCTCAAAATGCAGTACTTCCGGCTAGCACTGCTGAGAACATGGATATCACCATCGAGGTTGAAGATGTTAAATGCAATTTGCTTGATGTTCAACCAGATGGTGGGATGATTAAGTTGGATGCTGAATCTTATCTTGATGATGTATCTTGCTCTCATAAAGAAGAAGCTGGTGCAGCAGATTTGAGGAGTGACTCTAATGTGAAGTGTCTGCTAATGGCTCCAGATATATTGAAACATCTCCCAGAAGGCTCTGAGTTGGTGAACTTGGTCGAAGTGGCTAGGCATTCCTGGCTTAGAAATTGTGAATTTCTTCAAGATTGTGCAATTCGTTTTCTATGTGTGCTGTCCCTTGACCGGTATGTTGTCCAATTTCATGTTCATTTTTCCACAAGCAGTATCCGATTTGAGCTCTTGCATGTGTTAAGTAGGGGGACTAGTCGGTGGCATCAGTCACTCAATTGAAAATAGACGGTGAAATTGTGTATTGACTACCTGTTTCAGCCCTTTAAAAGTGCGATATCAGATTTTGTATTAGTTACTGGTTTTTTATCTTCTTTCTCAGTGCACTACAAAGGAATTTCTTGATGGGCACCAAGTGCATTCCACCTTTACAAAAACTTTTAGATGCAGCATGTACAATTTAATGTTACTAGAATATTTTGCTCAGAAAACTATTCCCATTTTAACTGGAATTTCCAAAAAATGAAATTGGATTACTATGTGTTCTGACTGGTGCTTTCCATTCAAAATTTTGTGAACAAGAGTTCTAAGTTTTGTTAAATATGAAATATGAAACAACAATACGTGGCAATGTTTATGCTTTTTGAAAGGTCTTGGGTGTTTGGCATAAAATGAAAATCAAGTTTCCCACCTTTCAGGAAGGGGAGAATCGAAATACTGGCTCTGACTTAAAAAGTTCTGGGCTTTTTTTTTTGGGCAGATTTGGGGACTATGTATCTGATCAGGTTGTTGCTCCAGTTCGGGAGACTTGTGCGCAAGCATTAGGTGCTGCATTTAAGTATATGCATCCTTTATTAGTTAATGACACATTGCGTATTCTGCTTCAGATGCAGGTAAAGTTAATGGAATTAATCTTCCAATCCTTACTGGTGCAAACCTAGAATTGAATTTCTTCTTTCCTACTATGCATTAGCTCTGTCTCTCTGATATTCATATGCTTAACTTTTCAGCATAGACCAGAGTGGGAAATTCGCCATGGAAGTTTGTTAGGTATTAAGTATCTGATTGCTGTGCGACAGGTAAGCCACTTGTGTTTCATATCTTACTGAAGTATACCAATATTAGATTTCTTATATGAAATGGTCACCTGTTGTTATGTTTCATGTGGTTCTCTGTATTGCAAGGCATCTTCAGCAATAAGAAATACATTCCGAAGAAATTAAGGGCTGTTGCTTTTTTTAACATGAACCAATATACAATAGATACAGTAAATCCATGTAACTGTTTGCTTATGCTGTTATTGCAAGTAAATGCCATCTAGTTTGCTTAGCTTTTTTCTTTATCCGCTACACTCCACTTGTTTGCTGCATTTAGGATATGCTGCATGGTCTTCTTGGTGCTGTCCTCCCTGCGTGCAAAGCTGGGCTGGAGGACCCTGATGATGATGTACGAGCTGTAGCTGCTGACGCTTTAATACCTGCTACTTCTGCTATTGTTGATCTCAATGGTCCAACCTTGCATGAGATTGTGATGCTACTTTGGGATATCTTGCTTGATCTGGACGACCTAAGTCCCTCGACTAGCAGGTAATACAACGATTTGAGTTGCTCTTTTGGCTGTTTTGCCCATCTAATGGTAATTTCTTTTGTATTTATTTCTTTGGCCAGTATTTATAGGAATATAGGTATGAAGACAGATCTCAATAAAGGAAATCACAACTTCCATAAGCTAGAACCTCATTTTAAACTTAGTAGATGATGAATGCAAGAAGAAACAAGAAATGGCAACTGATAGAATGCTCTAGTTAGTACTTGTGTAGGCATGTAAGAAGATGGTCATTTGCTCCATCTTGTGGAGACAACAAGGCATCTTCTTTTTCTTTCTAATTTTTTTTCTTCATTTGTATTAATGAAATGAACCGTTGCACTAATGATCTTGAATCAAGTTGACATTATTTGCCCTCATAAAATCTCATGAGTTTACAAGTTTGACTACCACGCTTGAAATTCCTTGCTGAATGGTTTATTTAACTAAAATTGCTTCATGATTATATGCGACCGCCTCTCAGCATTGTTATATTTTTGGGTAAAGGCCACCAAAAACCCTAAACTATGACCACTATGATACATTTGCCCTAAACTTCTTTTTGTGACACCAAAAACCTGAAACTTGTACCTATTTGACATATTTACCCCAAGCTTTTTCTTGTGACACTGAAAACCTGAAACTCGTATTTGTGTGACACATTTGCACAAAGTTTGGTGTTACAAAAAAAAGTTTGGGATAAATGTGTCATACCGGTATGAGTTGGGGTTTTTGGTGTCACTAAAAAAAGTTTAGGGTAAATGTGTCATATGGGTACAAGTTTGGGGTTTTTGGCATAACAAAGAATAGTTTAGGATAAATGTGTTATAGTGGGCAAAGTTTGGGGTTTTTTTTGGCTTTTTCCCTTTTTTTTTTGGTTGCTACATTCAAACATTCCTGGATGCTACTTTTATGCATTGAAACTATTCACATTGTAGATTTGTCTATTGACTTTCAGTGTTTTGGAATATTTTGAGTCATTCAGTGGCTTTTTTTTTTTTTTTTTGGTGAATTTGAATGATCATTCTAATATAGCAAACCCCATATGCTGTTCAGACTTTATTCAGACAATTAGTTTTCTGGTCAGATCATTTTTGGGTTGGATGGGTCTGTATGTGGAGTCATTTTATTCAGATTTGTTGTTTAGATTGGAGTAATGGGTATTACATCTCTTAATTTCCATTTTATTCAGATTTATTGTTTTTTTTCCCCATTGTTCCACTGCAGTGTAATGAATCTGTTGGCAGAGATCTACTCCCAGGAAATTATGATTCCTAAAATGCTTGGGACTTCAGTATTGAAAGAAAAACAGGACATGGACCTAAATGATATGGTTAGTGCGGATAGTTTTGGAGAGAGAAAAGATACACAGGAAAATCCTTACATGTTATCTACTTTGGCACCACGCCTTTGGCCATTTATGAGGCATACTATTACATCCGTCCGTCTCTCTGCTATTCGCACTTTGGTAAGCTCAAGGCTTTCTTTTATGGGCACTGCATTTCAATTGGGGTTGATGTCTCTTCGGTAAATCCAGTTAAGAATCAAGAAGTCATGTATAAATCAATATTTCTTCTTAGAAAGATTTAATCTGCAATCTGGCAGTTATAAGTTTTGTGTTATTCAGTTTGTACATGCATGCTCTTTTTCCCTGATGAGTAGAGAGAAGTTCACTATGATACACCAAGGGGCTGCCAACACATTAAGAAAAGGAGATTAATGACAAAAATGAGCTTATTTATAAGACAAGGAATCCACCATCAATCAAATTCGTTACATCCAACAGTAAATCCATGATATACCAAAATTGTAAAACAGTGATCTAATTTAGGTCTTCATTTGGATTTTGTGGCTATCGTATCATTTATTTTATTGTAGAGTTGCAGATTCTTGTTAATATGATTGCTTCCTCTTGATAAGTTTTTTACTAGTGTTGACTTATTGCACTTTGATTTTAGGAGCGGCTACTTGATGCTGGCTTTAAAAGAAGCATCTCCCAGAGCTCCAGATGTTCGTTTTGGCCTTCGTTTATTTTGGGGGATACAATAAGGATAGTTTTCCAGAATCTGCTGCTGGAAACAAATGATGCGATTTTGGAGAGCTCTGAGAGGGTTTGGAGGCTTCTTGCTCAGGTTTTGAATTTGATGAGATGCAGAACATTCTTAGAATATATTTTCTTCTTTGATTTATCTATTCAGGGACATAGGTGATATTTAGAATAGTAATTAGTCTCTGAATCTGCAGTTTGCATGTAAAAGTGTGTTGCTCTTTCCATTTATTTTTGCAAATTTATCCAAATTTAAGCTGCCCAATGGTGTTATGCAATCTGTTATAATACCTTCTTGATATGTTAGGGAATCATGCAATCATGTTAAGACCTTCCATATAGAATGCTTGCCTGGAGCTAACAGCAAAGAATGTGCTAAACTATTAGTGGTGGCTAGTTTGTATGTCGTGGACTGTCCAATGCAATGTAGAATCAAATAAATCAAGCTCTCCCAAATAATGAGGAAAGAATATTCTGAACCTGAATATCTAGAGTTAACCAATAAATTGGTAACTGCTACTATCTACTGCTGTTTTCCTGTGAGTGGGTCCTGTGAGTGGTGGGGTGCATGTTTACCTGCTTTACTTTGTCCTTGTCGTGAACATGTGTTGCCATTTATCAACCAAAATGTGTCGTTACTTTGACTTATGAAGTGATGTCATAGGATTTATGTATTTCAAGCAGTGTTTCATCACCAAACTCAAATGTGCTTTCAACTTTAGCGAGGAAGTGTGGATGACATGCCATAAATATCCAGGAAATAGGGTTGATGCTGTTCCTCATTGTAGTTCTTGCTCATGTTGTTTGGAATGGTGAAGCAAATATTTTGCATGTACGCATGCACACACACACACACACACACGAGGCATCAATGCCGTGAAAATGTTAAAAGTAAACCAAAAAATTAAAGAAAAAACATAGTTCAGTACTTTGACATCTATGTCAAAATAGGAGGTTTTGAACCAATAATTTGTGTATAAGTTAGCTCTAATCATCAGAAGGTCTTGTCTTACTGCATTATTTGTGCTTATGATGCTGGGGGTCAACATGTGATTAAGAAGAGTTTTTTTTAATAGGGGGCTCTGTCTGGATCTGAGTTCTTCACCTAGGTTTGTCATGTTGGAAGTTCAATTTGGTATTGCAGTTTATTTTATCGAACAATAGCTGCCCTGTGTTAACTTGAACATACTAGTTGCCTACTTTGCTAGTTCTTTCTTTTTAATTTTATGCATAATTTTATTCTGTCATTATTGATGATTTATTATTGTTATTATTATTATTATTATTATTTTTTTTTTGGTGTTTTGACACGAATGTCCTTTTTTTGTGGGGATCATTGCTAGTGCCCAGTTGAAGACCTGGAAGCTGTTGCAAAGTCTTATATGTCTTCTTGGATAGAACTTGCATCTACTCCTTATGGTTCCCAACTGGATCCTGCCAAGATGTTTTGGCCTGTAGCTCCCCCTCGAAGGAGCCATTTTAGAGCTGCTAAAGTGAGAGCTGTGAAATTTGAAAATGACCCTTACCGAAACAGTTGCTTGGACTCTGGTGGAGGAGTTGTTCCACAGGAAAGAAATGGGGATGCTTCTGGAAACTTGCTAAAAATTGTTGTGGGTGCTGATGCAGAGATGTCAGTGACTCATACCAGAGTTCTTTGTGCCTCAGCTTTGGGAATCTTGGCTGCTAATTTGCGAAAAGAATCTCTTCAATGCATTGTTGATCCTTTATGGAGTGCCCTGACCTCCTTCTCTGGGGTGCAGCGGCAGGTACTACTGCTAAGACATAAACAGGATCTCTCTCTCTCTCTCTCTCTCTCTAAAGCATGTGCGTGTGTGTGTGTGCACATACCGTTCGTCTGTGCCATGTCTGTTAGTTTTACCCCTGTACCTTTTGTTTGGACATTTCTGGTTGGCCATCATTGACTCATTTCTTATTCTTGTCAGGTGGCATCCATGATTCTCATTTCCTGGTTCAAAGAGATTAAAAGTGGGGACCTCTCTCAGGATAAGTGCATTAGTCCTGCAATTCCTGAAAATTTGACAAAGTGGTTATTGGAATTATTAGCATGCTTAGACCCAGCACTTCCTACAAAAGAATCACCTCTGCCCTATTGTGAGCTTTCAAGGACATATACTAAAATGCGGAATGAGGCCACTCAGTTGTTACGAGCTGTGGAGTCATCAGGCAAATTTATAGATACGTTATCTACGATGAAAGTTGATGTAGAAAGCTTGAGTACTGATGATGCAATTAACTTTGCTTCAAGACTACCAACATTTTCTGATGATGCCTCCAGCAATGAAACTGTGGCTAAGCACATCCTTGATGATGTTGAATCAGCCAGGCAACGGCTTTTGACTACTTCAGGCTACCTAAAATGTGTTCAGGTAAGTCTGAGATGCAACTGACCATTTTCAGTATGCTGCCTTGGATTGTTGACAAAGTCATGTTTTATATTTCATCATTTCTTTCAGTGAGCACACCCATATCTTTATCTTGTCGAGTTGTGATTTTCCATACCGGATCAAGTAAGGGTCCCTCATGTTTTTGAGTCATGGTTTTTTCCAGTTTGACATCATTTTCCATTTTGTTTCGTGCATTTACATCGGTGCCTCCTTTCTCTCGTGATGATTTAGTGCTTCAGCCTGAGGTTTCTGATAATGTGCATTTGGGTCGATTGACTGAAATCTGCTTATAGTCTCTATATGGAAATCCCCCTCTAATGCAGAGAATATTAAAGATGCACTTATGCAGAGTCTACCTAAATTGATAATGGTCTTCTCTGGGCTAATGCACTATATTTACCCGATACCGACTGCCAACAGGAGAATAGTATTGTTGCCATGATCCCTTTAAACTTTGCATTTCAAACTTCTTGACTGTGTACTTCATGTTATATGAATTTTCTTTAAGTTTTGGATGGTAGTTATTTGTGATTATCCACATCTTTTCCAACAATTTGCAGAGTAATTTGCATGTCACCGTGTCTGCTTTAGTAGCTGCTGCTGTTGTCTGGATGTCAGAACTTCCCACCAGATTGAATCCTATAATCCTTCCTCTGATGGCTTCAGTCAAAAGAGAGCAGGTAGTGTTTTACTTTGTTTCTATGTCAATCACTCATATACATGCTTTGTTGAACTTTGACTTAGCTCGATCACTCTCTCTTTCTCTAGGAGGAAATATTGCAGCATATGGCAGCTGAGGCACTTGCTGAACTCATTTCTCGCTGTATTTCGCGTAAGCCAGGCCCAAATGACAAGCTGATCAAGAATATTTGTAGTTTAACATGTGTGGATCCTCGAGAGACGCCTCAAGCTGCAATCATCAATTCTATGGAAGTTATTGATGATCAGGATCTGCTCTCCTTCAGGAGCAGTTCTGGTAGGCAGAAGTCAAAGGTTCACATGCTTGCTGGGGGTGAAGATCGGTTGAAAATTGAGGGATTTATTAGCAGAAGAGGGTCTGAATTCGCATTGAGGCATTTATGTGAGAAGTTTGGTGCTTCATTATTTGACATGCTGCCAAGACTATGGGATTGCCTTACTGAAGTCTTAAAGCCTGCTTTTGATGTGGACGAGAAAGAAATTCTGATGGCGATTGATCACATTAAGGAACCCCAAATGTTGATAAATAATATCCAGGTTGACACTGTTAACATTGACTAATTTTCTCACATTTTTTAGCATTGGAAGGGTGAAATCATCTTATCTGGCATCATTGTTTGGAACTTTAAGTGGCATTTTTGTCCTTTATTACATGCATACGAGATGTTCTAGGACATGAGTGTGTGGCCCAACCTGATCATTTGGCTTTACTCTTAGTATTTGGTTAGTTTAATCCAATCTGATTTAGCTATAGTTTGTTATCATCTTTTGACTCTGCTGCATCTGATCTGCAGTTGGTTCGGTCAGTGGCTCCGATGCTCCACGAGACGTTGAAACCCAAATTGCTAACACTTCTTCCCTGCATCTTTAAGTGTGTACGTCATGCCCATGTGGCAGTAAGATTGGCAGCTTCTAGGTGCATCACTTCATTGGCAAAGTCAATGACATTAGAAGTGATGGCAGCTGTTGTTGGTAATGCCATCCCAATGTTGGGAGATATGACATCTATTAATGCCAGACAAGGTGCCGGTATGCTTATTAGTTTGCTAGTCCAAGGACTGGGTGTGGAGCTGGTTCCATATGCTCCATTGTTGGTTGTTCCTCTGCTCAAATGTATGAGTGATTGCGATTCTTCTGTCAGACATAGTGTCACACATAGTTTTGCTACCCTTGTGCCTCTTCTTCCATTAGCTAGGGGCCTTCCTCGGCCAGTTGGAGTGAACGAAGCCTTGTCTGGAAATGCTGAAGATGCACAATTTTTGGAACAGTTGCTTGACAACTCACACATCGATGACTACAAGCTGTGCACTGAATTAAAAGTAACCTTGAGAAGGTAATAATTAAATTCTGTGTTTTTTTAATGTTTCAGTGCATGTGCATCTTTTCTTTTTAAAGACAAATGGAACGGTACTAATGTAAAAACTAGAAGAACTTGAAGGATACTAGTTTGAAAAGATGTACATCTTTTTTTAGTAGTTTTCTCTTCAAAAGTACTACAGGTAACTATAATGGTTCCGTTTCCATCTAATGAAGTCTTATTCATGAGCTAACATCTAGGAAGGAGGTTGATATGAGTTCTTTGAAACTTCCATTTAGGAGTTGGTACAAATGCCAGCAATTCATTTTGGTCCAGTGGTCGCTACTTGTAGTTTTACCTATGAATGTGACTGACTCTAGGATGAGGATTTCTAATTGATTTGGATTCTGTACTCCATGACAAAACTGAATGTTGTTGCCATCTGGCAATAAGTTCATTTTAACCATGTTTCATACCCTTCGAAGATGTACCTGTACTGTTAATAAATGCTGACCAACCTCATTGCAAGTTTCATTATTCATGCACTTAAAACATGATGAATATTTATGGATTATTGTATTCCCTGCTCCAAAGATGATTTGCAATTGAGCCCTAGTACCTTTTCCCCCTTTTGGCAATATTATTCCATGTACTTTTAATATTGGTAAAATAGCCTTACTTTTTGATTTCACTGGGATTTTTTGATGTAATCAGTGATGATGCCATGATGGGGTATCATTGAATTAGTCAGATAGGGTGTCTGTTAAAATCTCAATAGGAGGATGACTGATGGACTATTACTTATGATAAGTGAAGCTTTCTTAAACAAACTTCATTTTTCCAATGATCTAAAGTACGGTTGATGATTTGACCCAAAAAGAAAAGCACAGTTGGTGTTGAGATGTTCCCCTAAAGATTTACCCAAATACTTGAAATCATGGAGGTATCATGGTTTGGCTTTGGCTCTCTTTTACGTAGGTACATTAGCTGGATTCTTTGAAATTTTAATATCCAGGACACCTGTTGGTCAATGTCAAGAAGTAGAATGACAAATTTCCGAGGATTGCTTGAAGATTTTTGATTTTCATATGCAATTTGTTTAATGATGGCACCATATAGAGAAAAGTTACTCCCGCGATTTATTGATATGTTAAGATTTAACAGATGTTTAAATGTCACAGAGTGGCGGTGTTACCACAACACGAAAATCAGTGCTTTATTTGCTGCTTTAACTTTTAACTGTCTTTAATCACTGTTTGCTTTAAGCCAATTAAATGTAATTTGAATTTTAAAAACCCATGAAAAAAGTTTGTGGTGAATTGATGTGGTGAAAAAACTTTTTTCAGGATATATAGAAACTAAGAAGAAAAGCAACGGGTATTGATCAATCCAAAACTAATGGGTTTCCATTGTAGCTAGTTTTTTTTTTTTTTTTGGAAAGTTTATTGTAGGTTTTACTCTTAGATTTGGGCTTTTCCCTTCTTGAGTTTGAAATCACACCTTTCTTAAGTATTCACCTCAAATCCTACAAATAGATTGATCAATACCCGTTGCTTTTCTTCTTAGTTTCTATATATCCTTGTTATTCTTGGCAAGTTTTCAAATGCTTCATGTTACTTATCATATTCATCTACGGTAATTCACTTGTACTCCTCAATAAAATTCTGAATTGTGGATAGCAACGTTTGTCTCCACCCAATCTTATCATCTGCAAGCTAATGGATAAATCAAAATCTTGTTAGTGACTTTACTTGGGTTTTGTCCTTTCTTCAGTTCTCTTTGCAATGATACTATACTGTGACAGGAGATTTCTTGTGCTATTCCTAGAAATTGTGAAACCCTTGGAACTTGGTCAACACTCTGGATGCAGATTAATTAGTTGTTAAATGCTGATATATAATATGGTTCTATTGCATTTTGTCTAAATTTGTGATCTTTCTCAGGGATTTATGTTCCTTTTATTTTAGTCATCTTAATTTTACTAAACAGGATTTGCAGCAAAGCATAGGTTCCAAGTAGCATATATGTTTTGACATTCTAAAGTTTGAACTAACATAATGTCTTTGCTTGTAGGTATCAACAAGAGGGTATAAACTGGCTTGGATTTCTGAAAAGGTTCAAGCTTCATGGGATATTATGTGATGATATGGGGCTTGGCAAGACGCTTCAAGCGTCAGCTATAGTGGCCTCTGACATAGCTGAGCACCGCGCTATAAGCAATGGCAAGGGTCTTCCTTCGTCATTAATAATTTGCCCGTCAACTCTTGTAGGACACTGGGCTTTTGAAATAGAAAAGTATATCGATCCATCTTTAGTATCAACTCTCCAATATGTGGGCTCTGCTCCAGATCGCATTTCCCTGCGTGAAGAATTCGATAAACACAATGTCGTCATAACATCATATGATGTAATCCGCAAAGATATTGATTACCTTGGACAATTAATGTGGAACTATTGTATATTAGATGAAGGACACATTATCAAGAACTCGAAGTCTAAAATTACAACTGCAGTGAAACAGTTGAAAGCCCAGCATCGCCTTATTCTTAGTGGAACACCAATTCAGGTACAATATTATTGCAATATTCCTGAAATAGAAATTTGAACTTCTTGTTTCCTGACAAATATTTGGTTTTATTTCTTTTCATGCAGAATAACATAATGGATCTTTGGTCCCTTTTTGACTTCTTGATGCCAGGGTTTCTTGGAACAGAGAGACAAGTATGTATCCCACTATTATGCATCACTATTTATGCTGAACTGTCATGCATTATAGTTCGTCAGCTCAGTTCTAAAATGGGATCGTTTTGTTAGCATCAAGCTTTTCTGGCTTGCTTATCCAAAATCAATATGCTGTCTGCTTGGAGCTGTAAGTAGTGAACACAAAAAGGCACAAGAAATCATATGAATACTCAATTTGAGAAATCATAGGAACACTCAATTTTTGGAAGAACAGCCCCAACCAGTAATCAGCTCCATCTCATATGAACAGATTCAAGCCCTGTCAAACATGCTTTAAAAGTTTATTGCTTCTGGATGTGGATACCAAGCATGAGTGTGCTTAAAATTGCTGGAATATTTTTATCACCATGATTTACTTTTGATCCATCCTTCCGGGATAATGTGTTATGTTCTGGGAGTTAAATTTGACTTGCTGGTCAGTTTTGCTGCTAGCTGGTGCTGCTTCTTGTTCTACGCTGTTATCTGTTTGTGAAGAGACAATGAGGTGTACTTTTTCTTTTCTGTATGTTGCATTGAGCAGCAAGATGGTCACCCTAAAGATTTTCCTGTACAAGAGGACAAGTCTTTTTTCTATATCTTGTACTAGTATAATCAGGGTATTGTGGTGCATAGTAAAATCAGGGTATTGTGGTGCATAGTAAATTTCTTTGTTTCCCATGCTTTTTCTTGGCTGAAACTAACCTTTGGATGGGGCTTGATAAGTCCCGATGTTTTTTGCTTTCATTTCTACTGCCATATAATAATGTAATGTGACTTGAACAGTTTCAATCTACCTATGGCAAACCACTGTTGGCGGCTAGAGATTCAAAATGCTCAGCAAAGGATGCTGAAGCTGGAGTACTTGCTATGGAAGCCTTGCACAAGCAGGTCACTATTTTTCTGTTCTTTCTAGGTGATTCTTTATAAATCAACATTCCGGTCTCAAGTTTCAAGTTTTTTTCTCATAGGTCATGCCTTTTCTGCTTCGTCGGACCAAAGATGAAGTATTGTCGGACTTACCAGAGAAAATTATTCAGGACAGATATTGTGACCTTAGCCTTGTTCAGTTAAAACTCTACGAGCAGTTTTCTGGTTCTCATGTTAGACAAGAAATTTCAAGCATAGTGAAAGTAAATGAGGCTGAAGATATGAAAGATGTAAAACCAGCTTCTTCTAAAGCATCCACACATGTTTTCCAGGTGACAAAGCAAAATTCTCGTTTGGTCCCTGCTATGCCTCTCAATAAGCTTCTATAACCTCATATTTCCCCTATTTTTTGTATCTCAGGCACTTCAATACTTGCTTAAACTCTGTAGTCATCCATTGCTTGTCACTGGGGAAAAGATTCCTGCCTCGCTGGAAAGCTGTTTGTCAGAACTGTTTCCTGGAATCTCAAACATTATTTCAGAACTTCATAATTTGCATCATTCTCCCAAATTAGTTGCTCTTCAGGAGATTCTTGAAGAATGTGGAATAGGCCTGGACACTTCATCTTCTGAGGGTTCTCTTCCTGTTGGGCAACATAGAGTTCTAATATTTGCTCAACATAAGGTAATCTCCTGTTTAACTGGTTATTCTAAAAATCTCACCTTTTTCTGTTATGTCTGTTTGACAGAGGTACCTTTTGTAGGCCTTATTGGACATCATTGAAAGAGATTTGTTCCACACCCACATGAAGAAGTGAGTCTATTGTGTGTGTGTGCTCACGTGCGCATGTCGAGTATGCGCTCATTTTATCTTCCTCTCGGTCTATGCTCTAACATCCTATGTTGTTTGATATCTTGTGGTAAAGCAGTGTTACATACTTAAGGTTGGATGGATCAGTAGAACCTGAGAAACGTTTTGACATTGTGAAGGCTTTCAATTCAGACCCTACTATAGATGCCCTGTTACTCACGACACATGGTACGTCATTTGTCCCTCTTTACTTGATTTCGCCAATGAATAATAATAGATTTGTAGCTCACAGGGGAATGCCATGGGCTTTGGTTTGAACCCGATACTATTCATTTGAAATAATGCTTCACATATGCTAACTCCAGAGTTCATGTTGCAGTTGGTGGGCTTGGCTTGAATCTGACCTCTGCTGATACGCTCATTTTTATGGAGCATGACTGGAATCCTATGCGAGATCATCAGGTAATTGTTCCTTCCAGCTTTTGTGATTGCTTCTAGCTTTTAGTTAAGCTTATTAGCATCATTTAAATCAACCTATGAAAGCCAGTAGCAGATGTTGGAAGAAGAAATCGTCCTCCCCCAGCTCCTAGCTTATGGTCTTGTCTGTTAAGTGGAAATTTGTTAAGAAAAAAGAGTATTTCACATTATGGACTTATAAGTTATCTGATCCATACACAAAATCGTATTTTAGTTAAATCCACAAAATAACTCTGAATAATTGAACTTTCAAACACTATAACAAGAACTCCAGATACTTCAAAAGTAAAAAGTCCTTGTCAAGTACAAAGGGCCAAAAAACAATTAAAAGCTTTTATCTCTTCCAACAAGCTCTCATTATGTATGTGCTCAAATTGTTTTCAGGCTATGGATCGAGCACACAGATTAGGCCAGCGGAAAGTTGTCAATGTGCACCGCCTCATTATGCGAGGCACCTTGGAGGAGAAAGTCATGAGCCTTCAGAGATTCAAAATGTCGGTTGCAAATGCCGTTATTAATGCGGATAATGCTAGTCTGAAAACAATGAATACTGATCAACTGCTTGATCTATTTTCTTCAGCAGAAACTGGCAGAAAGGTAGTGGTGCCTGTTCCTTTTCAATTCTTATTATTGAGTGTGTCATAGTTCTTTGGTTACATAGTCTGTTGTCATTGTTAGTGATGCACTTTACTGCTCCTGCTATCAACGAGTCTCTCTCAACTGTTGACGGTGTTGGGAGTCTGGACTTTTAGTGCTTGTAATTAGAGAATATATTATATGTGCATATTAGTTTTTTCGCTCCTTTTATGCCATCCTAAATATTTTAAAAATATTTACTTAAATTAAGCTTCATGAGTTTCTTTTTCTTTCAGATCACTTCTTTTATTTCTTGTTATAATTTTGTCCTTTTTTGAGGATAGGGAAATGGGTCAGGATTAAATGGATAGTGTATTTTGGTATTCTTCTCCTTAATACTTCTTATCCTTGTAGTTAAATATTACTTAAAATTTAATTTTCAGGGAGCTATTGTATCAAGACGTGCAGATGGCAACATTGATGTTGACCCTAAGTTGATGGGCGCTGGGAAAGGTTTGAAAGCCATGCTTGGTGGATTGGGTGAGCTGTGGGATCAATCCCAATATGCCGAAGAATATAATTTGAACCAGTTTTTGGCAAGGCTTAACGGCTGAGTCCAAGCTTGAAGCGATGTACAGGTTGTATATCTCAGGATGAAATAGGGTCAAAATTTTGGCGTTATAGTTGTAGGTTCTCCTTTCTGTCTTTACTTTTTTATTACCTTTCTCAACTGGCCCTCCTTTCTAATGAGCCTGCCATGTTTGCTTCCTACATTTCTTTTTCCTCCCGTATGTGCTTTTTTGTCTTCTATGGGGGGTTGTGCAGAGAAGATGGATTGGGATCGTTAGTGCAGGAGTACGGCATGTGGAAGAGTTAAGAATATTGAGTGAGTTGGTGTTGGAAGGGATTACAGAAGTGTAAATTGTAGACAGATGTATAGACATTCGGCTTCATTGACTTAATAAGAGTTATTACTTTTTCCAATGAGGAAATTTTGGACACTAGAACACATCCTTAACAATATCTTGGTAACATGCTCTCTGTTTTTTTTTTTTTTTTAACCTTTTCTGGATACTAAATCTTGATAATGTACTTCAAACTGTTTAACAGTGCTGAGACATGATATCTCTAGCCTTTGCTTATACCAAGTTGCTTTTGGGTTGAGCTTTACTGTTGGTTGGTAAATCAGGGGCATCGTTGATTTGTTTGCTCTTGGTCCAGGTATGCCGGCTACATTTACAAAAAAGCATGTTTGATCTTCTACTTTACATAGAGTTTTCTTATTTTAGTAGAGACGTGCCATCATCTTGCCACTAGAACAAGCGGACTTTAAAATTTACAGGTTCCGCTCCAGCAGGGACTTTTCAGTGGGAAAATTCTGGCAAGTGCGAGAGCATACTGACATCTTTAGATGTACTTGTAGCCACTTGCAGCTTGCTCAAGATGGCGGTTGATGCCTTGATGGCTCAACTGCAGAATGGATCTTTGACGTGAGTTCTCTTCCTTTGATTCTTGCTGGATGAACAAGTCCTCCTTGGTCTTCGCTGTTGATAAAGCTTATATAATGAAATCATGTTGGTCGAACAGGTATTGTCAGCCTTTGTGACAGTGCTAATACGAATCGTGTCAATTGTTTGTCATATTATAGTTCTTGATCGACATGTTGATATATTATACAGTAGGGGAAATTGCATGTGGTGGTTCCGGTGCTTGTATAGCCTTCAATATGCACATAGGGTTTTCCATTTTGCTTTGCCTCAGTGGTAATTTGAGTCGTATTCCATCCTTGGATGTTCGAATATGTGAATAGGGTTAATGGAATTTTTCAAAAATCAGTTCCTTTTCTTTAGCCGGAATAGATGGTGCGCAACTTATGGGCGTATTACGATCTCACTAGATACTGAAGTTTGATATCTAATTATATTCGGCGGATGGTATACATGAATCTATGGAGATTAGTTGAGCAGGAGTTAAGCAGGATGTTGAGATATCCATTTTATTCCCGACTAAAGGCGGAATGATATCTCACTGTCCAGTACAAGATGAGTTTTCTTGAAGGAGGGGAGCGGCGGGCCTAGCGGCTGGTGGTTATTGCTGGTTGAATCTCGTTTTGGCCTTGGAGGTTCGGTCTTCGACTGCTGCGCTGAAATTTCATTTGGAACTAAAGTAACCGTTCACTTGATTCAGATCCCAATATGTAGTTTAGCTCCTGATTGACCTTTAAACAATAAATCAATCGGCGGCACTTGTTGAGCACTTATTTTCTTTTTCATTTTTGTGGGCAAAACTCTTCAACTATTTTCGGGATAAGTACACTAATGGTGCCATAAGTTGTGTACGGCGCTCACTTTGGTGCCAAAAGTTTCTGTCGGATCACTTAAGTGCCAAATCGGAGGAAAAATGCTCACTTTGGTGCCACCGGCAAAAGATTCCGGCCTCCGGTGAAAGATTCCGGCCAAAATGATTTTTAAAAAAAAAATAAAAAATTGATAAGCCTTTAAATGACGTCGTTTTCGGTCCTCCTTAAGAAAACAACGTCATTTTGCCGTCCTACGTGGATGGCTTCATGGAAACGACGCCGTTTAGCTCACATGGGGAAGAAATTAGGGTTTCGGCGAGGTTGAAGCCGTGGCCGTCGTCGGGGTTGAGGTCGGAGTTGGGGTCGAAGCTGTGGCCGTTGATTGGCCATCATCGAGGTCGGGGTCGGGGTCGGGGTCGAAGCTACGGCCGTCGAGTGGCCATCGTCGGGGTTGGGGTCGGGGTTTGAGCCGCGGCCATCGTCGCGGTCGGGGTCGAGGTCGAGGTCGGAGCTACGGCCGCCGAGTGGCCATCGTCGGGGTCGGGGTTGGGGTCGAGGTCGGAGCCGCTGCCGTTGAGTGGCCATCGTCGGAGTTGGGGTCGAGGTCGGGGTCGAAGCCATGGCCGCCGAGCACAAGGACCGTCGAGGACGGCGACGGCCGGAAATTAGGGTTTTGAATTGAGGGAGACACCAAACGGCGTCGTTTTGGTGTTTGGATGCTGACTCAGCTCTCCGACGAGCCACGTCGGTGTCAAAAATTAATAAAAAAAGGCCACGTCGGATTTCCGGCCAATTTCGTCGGAGTTGGCACCAAAGTGAGCGTTTTTCAAATTTTTTGGCACTTAAGTGATCCGATTGAAACTTTTGGCACTAAAGTGAGCGCCGTACACAACTTATGGCACCATTAGTGTACTTATCCCAACATTTTCAAATGACTTTTACGTGTTGGTTGAACGATAAAAGAAGCATGAAGCAGTACGCCGTCATCTGTCGAATGAGTGCAGTGATAATGGTAATTCGGAGTCAACGAATGGAGAAAATGGTCACAGACAGAAGCGAAAACAGTAATTAAAAATTAAAAAATTAATATTTTTAGTGTTCATAAAAAGGAGCCAAACCTAATCGGGAAATAAGTTAAGTGGAATGAATGAAATAATAATGAACTAATAAACCGATTCAACTAACAGAAATAAAACTAATAACAAATCGACGAACGAGAAAGTAAGAAAAGATTGGAGCTATAAGTGATTTGATGTCGATATATATTACTCTTAGAAAATTTCGACGGACACACGGTCTATAAGTTGGATAAAAAAAAGTTGGATGCCTTTGATATTTACTATGGACAAAAGAATGATGAGATTGATGGAACTGATTTTCCCAGCATATTTTGCTACCGGAGCAAAATTCATAATTTTCTTGACAAGACAATACGCAATTAATCGAATAGATTCTAAGAATTTTGGGTCATTCTTGACACATAGCACCTCAATCGGAGAAATAAGTAGTTTTTTTTTTTTTTTATTGTCAAAAGATAATTATATTTATTGCTCAAAAGAATAATTAAGAAATACATAATTTTCATGATAAAACAAACCAAAATAGAGCAATAATATTGAAAAGTAAAGCTAAGTCCAAAAAACAATGAGTATCAATGGAGCACCAGCAAGATTAAGCATACACTTGTTTTAGAAGAATAGATCTATCAAGCAAAATTATTCAACGGTCATTGGATCTCATATCTTCATTGATGAACACATGCTGGGAATTCATTCTGGTGTAAGTCTAGGTTTCATTTTCTCTATACCATTGTTATATAGAGACAATCAAAATAAGTTGAATAAACACAAATCTAACATGTGAATGTACAAATTATTGTGATTTAACGATATTGCAAAGCTCTCGTGATCATCATTGAAGTTGGAGGTAAAAATCTGTACATGAACAAAGTAGAGGGGTATCAAATCCCCAAAAATATATTTATTAAACTCATCGATCTAGATTTGAAATAGATCGAGAAATGATAGCACCTAAATCTAGAACTAAATTAACATAATTCAAACTCTCATTGAGAACTAGATTGGAAGAAGAGAGCTCCCAAATTTAAATTGGGAGAGAAGAAAAAGCAAGAAAAGAACAATAAAATGCAAACTAAATCAACAAAAGAGGGAGGGGAGGGTGAGGCTAGCTCAAATCCTTCCTCATGGCTGAAGTTCGAAGAAGATGATGTAGAGAAAACAAAGAAGGAGAGAGAAAAGACTTTTTGGCTCCCGATGGAGAAATAAGTAGGTTTATGAAGTACAATTATATGGAAAACGATTCTTAAAATGGATAACAACAACATGAACAACACGATAATTATAAAAAAAAGGTCATAAACTTATTGAATGAATGCTAATTCAATTTTAAACTTTCTAATTTGGCCAATTTAACTCTGAAGATTTTAACAATTTGCCAATAATCCTTCTAGCCTATTTTGATTGAAAATCACTAATATGGATGTTGCACGGTTGCTACCGACATTGATAATTGTTGCAATTTAAAAAAAAAATCCAAATTTCTTTATTTCTTCCTTTCAAAAAAATTTAAATAGATGTAAAAATTGTCCATGTCAATATTAGTCATGCCACAAAAGATGGCTGGTATTCACATTAATAATTTTCAACCAAAATTGATCGAAAGAATTACATTGATAAAATTAAAAAATTTAGGACTTAATTGGCATGTGTACATTAGATTTATGACTTTTTTTTTTTTTTTTTTTGTTAATTTTCATGATGAACAACAATCAAGTGCTTTTTCATATGTGGCCTCATCTTACAATGAGTGCTTCTTGAGGGCACTCTAAATTGAGTAAATTGAGGTAAAAGTACAGTCAAGTGCCAAAATATGGCATGAAGAGATATTTAAGTGCCAAAAATTAGAAAAGTGACACTTAAGTGTCTTTTATTTTTTTTAAAGTAGGATACTTAGGGTGTGCATGGTAATACTTCTTAACCGGGGAACAATTTCTTTTTAGAAATAGTTCTTTTCTATTTCTACTTTGATGAACAATTTTTGAGTAAAATAAGATGTTTGGTAACTATATAAAATTTCTATTCTAAGAATAGAAATATGTTTAGTGCGATTTTTTATTTTTTGTATTTATTTACTTTTTATTCTTGTTCATGGACCTCTGACCACCTGTCACTTGTCGCCACTGCCCGCCGCTCGTCACCGCCACGCCATAGGAGCGCCGGTGCGGTGGCATCAAATGGTGGTGGGTGGCGGCACGATGGCGGGGGTGGCGACAATGGGCGCCAACGGTCGATGGTGGCAATGGTGGTCGATGGCGGTCATCAGAGGTTAGGGGTGGCCGGTGGGTTGTGGATGGTAGTAACGACGATCAGACGGTGGCGGCAACGATGGTCGCCATCGACAACGATGGTTGGTCGATGGTGGTTGTCGGTCGATGGTGGCCATAGCTAGCCGAAGGTGGCCGGCGGTTGGCAAGCGGCCACCCAAGTCGCAGGCTTGCGGCAAGCAAGAAAAAAAGAAAAAAAGAAAAGAAAAAAAAGAAAGAAAAATTGGCTTATTTCTAAAAATTGTTCCGGGAACAAAAGTTTTTTTTTTTTTTTTTGTTTTTTTTAGTTTTTGTTTCTATTCCAAATTTGATTCCGGGAACAAAAGTTTTACCAAATGGATTTATTCTTTTTTTGTTTAGGAAACAAAATAACATAAATTGTAAAAAACATAAATGTTACTATGCAAGCCCTAAGAGGCCTGAAAAGATTCCAACTCAATAACTTGTACTTTGATATCATGTAAAATTTTGTAAGATTACTATCAATTATTTTTAAATTTTACACTTGTAAATGAAATCGTAATTTAATAATAAAATATTCTAACAGTTGAGTTGAGTGAAATTACATTTAGAAACGTTCTTAAGCAAGACGAAGAATGACGAGTTCGTAGCGTTTTGGATTGGCAAACGAGAAAAAGTCATGTTTTCAAGTCTATTCGAGATCATTTTCGAAAAACGACAATTCTAAAGGGTCGATGGGCCGACCGCCAAAAATTTGTTGGGTTAATGAGTCCCTAGAAACAAGCACAAAAATGTCATGCCTACTAATTTGGGAAAGTATTAATTAGATAAATACAGAATGAATTTGTTAGGGGACTCGAACCTCGTACCAAGTCGCAGGAAACGTCAATAGCTAGAGGTCTGAAACCATACTCGATCTCTAGCTTTTGAAGCTCTAACGGGTCTAGCCTTTCCTAATTGATACTTGTGGCCAATGTTTGGTAATAGCGGAATAGGGTTTTTTGAGTTTCTTTTTATTATTTGTGCAATATGGCACTTGAATTTTTTTCCCAATCCAATCGGATTTTTGAATTGTATATTTATTTGTTATGGTTGGTTCTTTCGGTCAAAAAACAAAAATGTGACGCGACTATAAATTGATCGTTAATTGCCTCAGTGGTAGCCACGTGACTATGACAAATTTTGAAAGATTGAAAATATATACATTCAGTTAATGTTTTATGAAAAGAAGAATTTAAAAAAAAAAAAAAAAAGAGATAAGAAAGAAACTTCAACTTGCCCTTGCCAACACGGGACGATGGCAGCACCGGGCAACCGCCAATTAGGGTGGTGAGACCATGGCCAAACTCGGTGACGGTGCTCGATGCCAGAGCTTCAACATTGCGTCATAGAGCTTCTTTGAACCAGGATCGTGTCTGTGGGATGAGGTGGGAATAGATGTGGGGGAGTGACGTGTGTGCGGGGTGGGCAAATGTATTTTGAGTGATTATGATAGGACATATGATATAATACAATCACCACCAAGGCATAAAAGACATGCTATTAACTTAGGATCAGGAACGGAATTGATTAAGGCTTAAAGATCAAATCACCAGTTAAGGATAAATGATTTCGGGATAGAAAAAACTTATCACCAAGGCCAAATGAAAAATCCATCGGACAAGGATAAAAGATTTCTTGACTCATCACCCTGAAAAAAGCCACTTTCCAGGAATAAAGAATTGGAAAAGATATTCACTCACATATAGGAAAATCTCACGTATTCACAATATTCAAATCTTATCTATTTACATTTGAGAATTCACCTCTTTTTATAGAGGAAACAATGCATAGAAAATAGACTGAGCATTAAAAATACGGGAACTACCCAACTAATAAAGACATGGGAACTAAAATACACAACAATAAAACTGTAGGAACTTGAAAATGCATTTAAAATACATGGAAACTTGAATTTTGACTCTTCCAAATTTGTGTACCAGCCTTGAAAGCCGAATGGATGCCCATGAAGATCAACAAACACCAATGGAAGTCGACCACAACAGCTTTCAATTTATAGATGATTGAGTAGCAGCCTTGAAATTGACCTTAAACTTATGCATTGATATCTTGATAGTCAATCGGTAACCATGAAATCAACAACTATTCTTGTGAGTCGACAACTAGCATGTAGAATCAATAGCTTTGAACTTGGACCCATCGAATCAGATTGTAGCCAAAAATTGGCCTTTTGCTTTCAAACATAGAGATTTAGCTAGATTAATCAACGAGATCTGAGTTGAGCTCTCGAGTTGATCGATAGAGTCCCAAGTTATTGAAGATTTGTCCTCAAATCTAACATGACTTTATCTCCAAGATTAAAAGTAGACAAGTTACCATAACCATCTTTACTAAAAGGAAACTTGATTCTGATAAATTTCCTAGATGGCCTCACCAACAAACTAGATAATTCATTAGCTTCATACTAATTAATATCTTTAAGGCTCAATAAAAACTGAAAGTATATCAAACATATTTTGACAATTGATGAACACTTTGAGAGAGAATGCTTCGGGGAATAAGAAATGAAAGTGATAGGTAATATTATCAGCCGTTTTAATCATTCCATCTTCATTTATAACCTTACTGTTTGCCTCAATAACTTTATTTAGAGATTCACCATCCATAATATCATAGTTGCTTAATGGCATTTGGATAAGCAGCATCTCCTCTTCTTCCATTTGCCCTATGACCTGGTCTTGCTCTATGGATTTGAACTCTGCGCATGGTATGGATTGTGCCGAGCCTAATCTTTTCAATTTCTTGAATGGTGATAGCTCTTTGGTTCGGACAATGGCACTTGAAGCACTTGCTATCTCTACCATCTAATTCTTTTTGAAGCTCTTTAATAAACTCAAGGGGTTTTTTCATTTCGTTCTCTTGTTTGGAAATATTCTCAGCTTGGTTAGAATAAGGACCCTCAAAGAAGGACATACCTTTAGTTGAAGGCTTGGTCGAAAATCTTGAGCCACCATTTACTCGTTTTTCTAGGAGGGTGAGTATTCTCTCCATTTGTTGCTGGAGTTTCTCTATAGCACGGTCTTGCCTACAATTGTGTGCTTGCTCCAATGTTAAGCCTCCTGAACATGATTAGCCAATTTTTTTGAGTAAAGTGTGCTAGAAGTGTCAAAATTTTACATAAGTGGATAATTTAGTGTCAAAATTTTCAAAAGGTACATTTAAATGCTAGTTTTTTTGTTTGAAAAGTGAAACACTTCAGTACTAGTCTAGTGAGAGTAGTCGGAAATCCAATGTGGTATTTTTTTAATAATATATGTGGTCTACATGGCTTGCCGAAAGCCAACTCAGCAATGATTTGCCCCAAAATTAAATTTTAATATAAATATTAATAAAAACATATAAAAATTAAATTTAAAAAAAAAAGGAGAGATCTGCAGCAAGCTTCGGTGAGGGTTTGCACGAGTGTTGCCAAACCCGTTCCCCCTTTCTATATATATATATATATAAATTTATTTTAATAAATATATATTAAAATTCAATTTAATAAAATATATTAAAATTTTTAATAAATATATATTAAAATTCAATTTTGGGGCCACGATAGCGCTAAAATGACATCATTTTGCATCTATCTAGCCATGTTAGCACTAAAACTACGTTGCTTTGCACTTATCTCACCGGAAAAATGTCATGTTAGCAATTCAATCTCAATTTCTTATTGTTGGTATTTAAATGTGCATTTGGTAACGTTTCTGTTTAAAAATTGTTTTGAAACAGAAATAGAAAAAAGTGTTTCTGTTCTAGGAAATAATTTCTGAATAAAAAACGCGTTTAGTAAGCGTATAAAATTTCTGTTTCTGAAATAGAAAAAAAATAGAAACACGTTTGGTAAGCGCAAAAAATTTATGTTTTCGGAATAGAAAAAGAACAGAAACACGTTTAGTAATGTACAAAATTTCTGTTCAATTTTTTTTTCAATTTTTTTTTTAATAAAGTGTAAACTTGGTATTAAATTATCATTCTCATGAAATGCTCATCAATTTAATTTTGTTCATATTAAGTGAAAACAAACATTCTAAACTTGATCATATTTGCTTACTTGGAAGAAATTTTTTAAGTTTGTACCAAAATTTTCCCAATTGCTTTTTTTTTTTTTTTTTTTTTTTAATAAAGTGTAAACTTGGTTTTGAATTCTCATTATCATAAAATGCTCATCAATTTAATTTTGCTCATGGTGAGTAAAGTCAAACATTCTGAACATGGTTATAAGTGCATACTTTGAAGAAAATTTTATAAGTAAACTTTGTACCAAATTTTTCTCACGTGCCTTTTTTTTCAATAAAGTGTAAACTTGGTATTGCATTATCACTCTAATGAAATGCTCATCAATTTAATTTTGTTCATGGTGGGTGAAGACAAACATTCTGAACATGGTCATGTGCATACTTGGAACAAAATTTCGTAAGTAAAATTTGTACAATAAGAGCTACCTAAAAGAAGAATATCTTATAGATCTCTATATAGACCCTTTCATACATAACATCACAATAAGGAAGTAATATAGTTCATTGTTCAACTTCATCACATTGAATTTGATAAGCGAATACTTAAAAACAAAATTACAAAAGTCAGAAACACAAAGTCATGAAATCTCAGGCATATTATCATCCCTCGCCATTTTTCTTCTTCGATAATTTCCTCCGACGCCCAAAATTGGCCGTTCCTTCCGAAGCCTCCATAGTCGAATGCCCAACCCATTCTCTCACGCCGAGCACTATGAGCAAAACAACGGCTGAGCTCGTCGTTTACTTCCACCATCGCCCATCCGAAGCCATTTGTTATTTGCGGCCAAAGTATCCAAGGGTCCAACGGAAAATGAATATAATGCAGCGAATATCAAGGAAACTCATTGCAAATCACGTATTTCTGAAGGAGTGCAAACCGCCCATCTCAACCACCGTTGGCAGCCGACACCCCCCCCCAATTTATGACCACAAAACAACGAATGTACACTGTGTGGACAGGAGAGACAACCCAACAGAATATTTTAGACTTTGAGTACTTCCTCGTCAGCGAGGACCACCAAGACACGTTAAAGATTTGCAAAACAGATAGTAGGAACACAAAATGAAACAAAAAGAAAAGAAAAAGGGGAATGCCTAGATTTTGTCTAATGATGCAAATGAAGACCAACAAATAACAAGAGGTTTATAACACGTGAAACCTGCCTATACATGTTCAAGAACAACCGGGAATCGGTAATGCAAACACCTAGGCTGGATTAGACACATTGTCATACGTGTGGTGAGCATGGACTAGGGGAATAATATTGACGATTTTCAGGACTTGAACTCATCGCTAGACTCAAAGAAATCGTCAAAAAAAAAAAAGCATCCGAAATCAGTAACATTAGTTCACTCAAACCTGACATGCGTGTGGACTAACAGAAAGAACAAGCCTCGACTTCCAATTGGATCAAAATGTGGCTGAGCCGCAAGGGTTCATAGAGACATACAAAAAATACTAATATTAGACCAAATCCAACCAATACAGGACAAAACGCGAATTGATCTTGAACTCTAACATGCACAGATATTGCGGCCTTCTCTCAAACATTCTATCAAACGGTTAGTATGTGATTTAACCAACATGTTCCAGAGCGAGATTTATTGCAACCTTCGAGCCACAGATGATGCATACAAGCTTAAATAGATGTGTTTCATACTGGAGCTGTCTTATTTTACAATGATTCACTTAAAAATCCCATACTCAAGTTTGGTGTTCTTACATGTTTCATGCTTCGTTCGAGCAAAAGTCGAACAGTTGGCATCTGTTCATGAACTCGAGTTCTGGGTTCAAACTGGAAAGCATTCCTCAATGTAAGCATGATGCATTAGCCTCAAAACATCACTAATCGCCCTAAACTCGCTTCGTCTTGCCGAGATTTTGGTCAAAAAGTTCTAATGGTCAAGCGAGTTCCAACGGGAGGGGTACTCCTACCTGGCTTAATGGGAAAAGATCGCGGTGGACGGCACTGGTCCCCAACTATTTTAGTTTGCAGCAACTAGACAAACATACTTGCTATCAATAGCAAACCTTCACGCTTGCTACTGCTCACGCTCGAGCATGAGTAGCAGCGAGCGAGCAGAGCAGGGCTCGCTGCTTTGCTCACTCGAGCGTGAGCAGCAGTGAGCGAGCTACTCATTTGGGCAAGCCTACTGGTCCAGATCTTGAGCAAGCAAACGAGCCGCTGCCGCAAATCTGGCGAGGTACGTTGCCGCAGATATGGGCGAGCAACGCTCGCTTAGATCTATGAGACTCGCTTGAGCAAGCGTCTTGCAGATTTGGGCAAGTGCTAGCTCGAGCGAGCCCTCACACTCGAGCTCCGATCAGCCATCGCACAGATCTGTGAGGGGTGGCTCTCGCTGAAGCCCTCATTAATTGGTGAAGGAGGAGCAGTGAGCGGGTTTACCTGGTGAGGGAGCAGTGGCTGTTGGCGCCGGAGAGGACGACGGTGGAGAAGCCGTTGGCGCCGGAGAGGACGACGGTGGAGAAGCCGGATGGTTTCGAGATAGAGGCAACTATCGGCGCCGAAGAGTGGGAGGCGCCGAAGAAGACGGTGGAGACGCTCGTAGGTGGAGATGCTCGTAGGAGGAGACCCTCGCAGGTGGAGACGCTCGCAGCGATTGTTGGCACCGGAGAGGACGACAGTGGAGAAGCCGGATGGTCTCGAGACAAAGGCGGTTGTCGGCGCCGGAGAGTGGGAGGCACCGGAGAAGATGACGTGGAGACGCTCGCAGGAGGAGAGGCGGTGTTCGAAGGGCTGAGCAAGAAATAGAAAAGAAACATGATTTTGTTCCTTTTTTGTTCTTCAAATATGTTTTAGAAATAAGAAACATAAATTTGTTGTTTCTTATTTTTGTTCCCTTTTTGTTTCTGGGAACAAAAAAACAAAAAAGGAACAGAAACGCACCCAAACGCATTTCCTTTTTTGTTCGAGAACAAAAAAATAGAAAAAGTGTTCAAAAACAGAAAAAAGAAATGCAAACAAATAGGCCCTAAGTGTACATTTTGAAACTTTTGACACTAAAGTGCTCCCCCATGCAAAGTTTTGCACTCTAGGTTTATGCACCTTTTTTTTTTTCTTTTTGAATTGAGAGTATGAGAGGGAATGAGAGATTGGTAATGGAAGAAATAACTTAAAATGAGTTCAACCCTAAGTTTTGATACCAACTTGATGTATGTGGGTAGCGGACGAATGTGTTTTGAGTGATAATGATAGGAGTCAATAGAATTTGATCACCACCAATGCATAAAGGACATGCTACCAGCCAAAAATAGAGATTGGGATTAACGAAATTCACCATTAAGGCAAAAAGGCTAAGCCTACGTTTTGTTGGACTTTTGAAGAAAGTTTTTGTGAAAATGCAAAGGATTTTAAGTTAAAAGAGTTTTTTTTTAAAATGCAAATTGTGTTTGGTAAATTGTATTCTAAAAGTCCATTGAGTAAAATATTATTTGAAGAAATAATATTTGCAAAAGACTTTTGTTATTAAAAAAAAAGGAGGAAAAGAGTTGGTCGGCCAAGGGTAGGGCTTCATCCGCAAAAGGTAGGTGGCTATCATCTAAGGTTGCAAGACCTTAGATGGCGTCCAGAGACCATTGGCAAGGGTTGCCCTTGCGGTGGCCCAAACCATGTGGAGGTCATGTGACCCAAATCGCATGGCCCTTCACAAAGATCGCACGACCTCCTAACGACGATCGCCCGTGTTGCCCCGTCCATGCCGGCCTCTCTCTAGCCCATCATTGGCCCCTTGCAACAACTACTCGCAACCACGATAGTCAATCTCAATGGAGAAGAAGATGAACAATCATCGAGGGTAAAATCGGAGAAGAAGGTGAGCAGTTATCGAGGGCAAAACCAAAAAAACAAAAAGTTAGTGAGGATAGTTTTGGAAGAAATTTTTTTTACTAACCCTAGTTGAAGGCATGTCGAGTAAGGGTGATTGGTTTCCGGTTTAGTCTAGTTTCAAGGTGGAATCGGACCGGACCAGGAGAATCAATTTTCAATTTTTGGGACTGAGAACCAGACTGGACGGTTCTAGGACTGGGAATTGGATTGAACCAACCCCATTCCATGGAACCCATCACCAAGCAAAAAGTTATAGTATTAAAAAAAAAAAAAAACTAAAGTTGTTACTATTTTGAGGGTTTATTGCTATTTTAAAGAAATTTAAAAATATATATTGTTAAAAAAGAGTTAGTTTGATCCGGTTCGATTCTCCCTTGGAACTAGGAATTGGACCGATAATCATCAATTCCATTTTTGGAATCGAGAATTGGACTGATCCTTCTGGGAATTGAACTAAATCGGCCGGTTCGGTCTAGTTCGTGCAATTCTCGATTTGGGCAATCCAACATACTCACCTCTAATGCCTTAAAAACTAAAAGCTTAAGGCAGCCTAGGATTTGTCTTGGGCTTTTAGGGAAGGCTTTTGGGGAAAGTCTTTAGGAAAATGCAAAGACCTTTGAGTCAAAGGTGTTTTCCAAAATGCAAATTGTGTTTGGTAAATTGTAATTTGAAAGTCATTTTTGAAGTACCTTTGAGCAAAATGGTGTTTGGGGGAATTACATTTACAAAGGACTTTTGTGATAAAAAAATAATCAAAAGAAAAATAAAAAAAAATCGACCGGCAAGGGTAGGTAGCCGCCGGCAATTGAAATTTGTCGCCGGCAATCGACATTTGACTCAGGTAGCCCCAAAGACGACTAGGGAGGGCTACCTGGGGTTGAGCGACCCCCAAAGACCACCGGCAAAGGCCGCCCGAGGTCACACAACGCCGCTGCGACCTTTGGCCACCCTGGATTTAGGGCGGTAAGGTCGTGCGACGCCGCCTCAACCTCCGGCGACCCCACCGCGACCTAGATCCAGGGCATCGGGGTCGCGGGAGGACCTTGCCGGCGATTGCTCGCAGGCGTGGTGCCAAGGCACGGTAAAACCAGTGTCATAGCGGGGGTCGGCGATCGAGCGGAGGACGGTGGGCATAGGCGCGACAGAGGCGAGCTACTGAGGCGAAGGTCCTGCAAATGACGAGTGAAAGCATTGGCCGACACGGCAGAGTAAGGTGATGGGTCGTGGGCTGTTGGGCGGCGATGGCGTCGGGCGGAGGCGAGCTCAGATCTGTAGGTGTCGGGGCACTCCAGTAGTGAGATCGGGACAGCAGCAGTCGAGCGGTGAGGGCCTCAAGCGCTGGGTTGCGAGCTGCTGAGTGACGACGGCGTTGGGCGGAGGCGAGTAGCAGTCGGCGGAGGCGAGCATCAGTTAGTGGTGATGCGGTCGTCGAGCGAGATTGGCGTGACGAGCTTCGTGATTTGTTGCAGGTGCAGTTCGAAAGGGGCAGCGGTCCGCTCGGGTTTAGATCTGGTGGAGGTGCAACAACAGTGGCTGGCGGGACTAGCAGAACGGCGGTGGAGTAGAGAGGGCTCACGGGTCGTCGGCGTAGGTGGTGCTGGCGTGGTCGAGGGCTATCGGCATAATGGTCGGCATGAGCAAGGTTGTCTCTGTGAAGAAGATGAACAGTACCCACTCGTGGAAGAAGAAGAAGACAATGAGAGGGCAAAATTGAAAAAATGAAGAATCAATGAGGATAATTTGGGAATTTTTTTTTTAGCCCCTCACCCTCAGCATTTTCGGCATGCTAAAAGCCCAAGGCAACCCCCACCCTGCTTTGGGCTTTCAGCCTTCACAAGGCTGACATTTTGCAAAGGGGCTTTGAAAATTCTTTGCCAAACACCCCATCCTTGGCCCAAAGATCTTTGGAGCTTCAAAATAGCCTTGAGAAGCTACTCCAAACGCACCCTTAACCTTCTAAAGGTTGGCCTTTGCAAAATGGGCTTTCAACAAAATTTGCCAAACACCTGCAATTTAACCCAAGGGGCTTTGGATGCCCAAAGTGGCTTGGGAAAGCCATTCCTAAATGCACCCTAAATCACCCGCGAATGATGAAGGATTTTGAGATAGGAAAAACTCATCATCAATACCTAAAAAAAAAGTTTACCAACCAAGGATGAAAGGTTTCTCAACTCACCACCAAGGAAAAATCCATATAGGGATAAAGGATTGTAAAAGATGTTCACTCACATTGAGAAAATTTTAATGTATTTTGAACAATCAATTCTTATCTATTTACATGTGAGAATTCGCTTCTTTTTATAGAGGAACTGATACGCAGGAAATAAACTAAGCCCTAAAAATATTGAAACTATCCAACTAATAAAAACATAAGAACTAGAAAACATGACTCTTCCAAATTCGTGCGCCAGCTTTGGAAGTTGAACAAAAACCCTTGAAGATCAATAAATAGCTACAGAAGTCGAAGTCGACGAACAACTTTTGGTTGATAGATGGTCAAATAGCGGCCTTGAAATCCACATTAAACTTGTGTATCAATATCTTAATAATCAATTGGTAACTGTGAAATTGGCAACTATTCTTGTGAGTCAATGATTAGTATGTAGAATCAACAACTTTAAACTTGGACCCATCGAATTAAACTATAACTAAAATTGGTCTTTTGCTCTCAAACGTAAGAATTGTACTAGATTAATTGACGAGGTTTGAATTGAGCTTGATGGCCCTGCATAAGAGAGTCATTGTTGGTGACAAGCTTAGTAGAAAAGGATGGTGCTCATGGCACGGTAGGCCATAAACCTTACCCAACCTTTGTAAGGTGGTTGAGGATAACAGTGTGTAACGGGAATCGCTCCAATTGAAAACTGCTCGGATCGGACTGGATCGACTGAATCTCAATATCCCTCAATCAATTATTCAATCCTTACTACTTAGGACCCTCAGTTTGACTCAACTCTATTGCACTCAACGTCAACGTTCTCTCCCTCGCGCCTCACGCATCGCCCTCAACAACAACGACGATGTTCTCTCCCTCTCGCCTTATGCATTGCCCTCGACGGTGATGACGACTCTCTCTCTCTCTCTCGCCTCACGCATCACGCTAGAAAATCTTGACAACTCTTTCCCTCGGCCACTATTTCTGCGACTCTCTTGCTTGAGTCTTAGATCTCGCCTTTCGCACCTGAGTTAAGGATCTCTCGTACAATGTTGTACGAGCCCTATTCCTCCCCTTGGGGTTCTTGGGTTCACTATCACAGCACATCCAATGTATTATTTAGTGCCCTCTCGTGTATCTGTTGTTCTTCGTGTGTCTCTATGAATTGTGTGATTCATGGAATTGTCGCACGATTGCTTGTTTGCATGTATGGTTGGAGATGTTTTGATGATGTGGTCCTGTCTAGTTGTTTTTGCTGGGGAAGTCTTGCTTAATTTGAGTAAATGGTGCTAAGTGAAATATGTGGTGAATTTGATCAGGGAATGATCACTGTGAAGGCCAAAGCTGTAGCTCTTTATCTTTTGTAGCTAGAATGTCGGACGTCATAATCTCTCTCTCTCTCTCTCTCCCCCCCCCCTCTCTCTCTCTCTCTGTGCGTGCGTGCACGTGTAGATTGCACTTTGTTGAATTCTCTTCTTGATTATGTCTGTCTACACCTTTTTGTGACCATGACATTTTGAGTAAAACAATCGTTCTCGTTTTATGACCTACAGTAGGATATTGTTGTTTGACATAAGTGAATCATTTGATAAAGCTATACCTGTTAAACGGATGGGTTGGGTTGGGTTTGAGTTGGGTCATAAATGATCCGATCCAAATTGACCCATTTAACTCGTTTATGACCCATTTATTGCAATGCAAAAATTTTGACCTATACCCGACCCAATCCATACCTAACGACTACCCATTTAACTAAATTTAATTTAATATATATATATTTATAGATATATATTTTAAAAAATGGTATTGCTAAAATAATTTTATACAACACAAATTTGATGGATAATTTTTATAATTATTTTTTAATTATTTTTATAATTTTTAAATTTTTATAACTTTTCTTTTTCTTTTTCTTCTTCTTCTTTGGTTGGGCATTGGCCACAATGAGGCTAGCGGTCGGCCATAGGCTAGCCTTGAGCTCGCCCGGCTTGCCGACGCCGGCGAGCTCGAGGCTCGACAGATCCAGTGAGCTCGAGCCTCTCGGAGCCTTGCCGATCCGCGAGCTCAAGGCTCGCTTGGTTGCAATCGGCTATCGCCGGAAAAATCGGAGGAAAAAGAAAGAAAAAAAAAAAAAAATAAAAAAGAAAATTAAAATAATTATAATTATAATTTAGATTTTTTTTTAAATTGTAAAATTAAAAGAGAATAGAGAGATTATGAAATTTTGGGTGAAAATAAGTGGGTTAATTTTTAATGGGTTGATAAATGGGTCTTAAATGGATCAGCTTTTGACCCATTTAAGACCCATATATCTTAGTCTTGACCCATTAAAACCTATTATGAGTGCTTTAGGAAATAGGCTTGACCCATTAAGAACCCATTTAAACATAAATGGGTCCATAAATGGGTCAATGACCCATTTTGACACCTCTAGATAAAGCTAACTACTAAATGCTAAAGATCCATAGGCTTACTTGGAATCCACTTTCGATGAGGCTTATGAAGTTGGATTAAGTTCCATCTTAATAGATATACATAGTGCATTTAGCAGCACACAAGCAGATAAACACATAAAAGATGTTTGTGGATGGTTCTTATTTTTAAATGGTGCTGATGTACATTTTGAAAATTATCTATATAGAGTATTACACTTTAGCCTTATATTATGTTTTTATTTGCTTTATTTGCTCTAGTCTTATATTATGTCTTTAAACAAATAAAAGATGTTTGTGGAGGATTCTTATTTTTATCTAGGAATAATGGTGCTAATGTGCATTTTGAGGATTATCTTTATAGAGTATTTTGCTTTAGCCCTATATTATGCTTTTATTTGCTTTATTTGCTAAGCCCTATATTGTGTTTTTTAAACAAATAAAAGATGCTTATGGAGGATTATTGTTTTTATTTGGAAAGGGTTCTGATGTACATCTTGAGAATTATCTTTATAGAGTATTTTGGCTTAGCCCTATATTTTGTTTTTATTTGCTGCTCTTATTTTATCAAATTTGTGCTTGTTTTTAGGCCTTAGTTATGCTTTCAGCTTGAAGAAAAGCTAAATTTGATGGCCCCAATCTTTGTTTTGCTTGATTTATGTGATATATTTATAATTCAAATGTCAATGGAAGCGGACATGGACAAATCTAGTGATGCTATGAATCTGGTAATGGACTCACTAGAATATGAAGGTGAAGAACACCTTGAAGAGGCATTTGGCACGAGCAAGATACCTAACCTTGGACCTTCTAACAAACGAAAATAAGAAATCTAGTTGTATTTTTTGTAAAGGACAAACCGAGAATGGGAAAATTGAAGTGTAATATTGATAACAAAACTTTTGCTACGTTGAAACACTTAAAAAGCTGCAACAAGTATCCCAACAATTTAGATAAAAAACAAAAGTTGTTGGTAGCACACAGAGTAGATGGGACTCAAATGACAATGGGGCATAAAACTAGTACTAGTAGTGCTAATGTTTTAACGACATGAAAATTTAATTAGGATCATTGTAGGCATATATGCTTGTTTGGATGATCATAATGGATGAACAATCTCTTTCAGTGGCTAAGTGTGTTGGATTCCATGATTTTATTAATCAATTACAAGCGTTTTTTCAATCACATCTGCGATTTACTATGGCTAGGGTGAAGTTATTTCTTTGTGAAAAAGCAAGTTTGAAGACTTACTTTCATAAGCTTAAATCTAGGATTGTACTCATGGTTGATACATGGAGTTTTATTTAGAACTTGAACTATTTATGTCTCACCGCACACTTTATTGATGACAATTGGACATTGCACAAAAGAATAATCAATTTTGTGATGATGCTTAGTCATAAGGGTAAGGATATTAAGAAAATGGTTGAAAAATGCATTTATGAGTGGAGAATAGAGAAAAGAGTGTCCAAATCACCATTGACAATGCTATTTTGATTGATGTTACCATTAATTTTTTAAAAAAAAATTATGAAAAGATAGGTTATTGATCTTAGATGGAGATGTTCTACACATAAGGTGCATGACTTATGAATTGAACTTGATTGTGAAGGATGGATTGATCGAGATGCATGATTCTATTATACGTATTTGAAACATGGTTGGGTATGTGAAAAGATCTCCCATGAGATTTTAAACATTCCAATATTACATTAGGAGTGTAAGGATTACTCATAAGGGTTCAATGTATCTTGATGTCACAACTAGGAACTCCACCTACCTCATGTTAGATACTACCCTAAAGTTTAGAAAAGCCTTTGAAAAGATGGAAGAAGATGATCATTCTTTCTCAATTGAGCTTGAATGTGAAAACTCCTAAACATAAACATTGGGAAAATGCCAAATTGTTTTTAGTATTTTTGAAGAAGTTTTATGATACCACCTACAAGATGTCTGAGACTCTGTATATCACTTCCAATGATTATTTTAATGAGATATCTACTTTATATAAAACTTTGAGACAAATAGAGAAGGCATTGGATCATAGGGTGAAAGCTATGAAAGATAAATTTGACAAATGTTATGGGAGTTTTGAAAAAGTAAATATTATGGTTATTAATTGTAGTGATATTAAATCCAAGGAAAAAGATGAATTATGTGTGGTATTATTATAGACTAATCTATGATGATCTTGCAAAATTTGATAAAATGTCCAATAAGTTGAGGATTGCTTTGGAACGTTTGTTTCATTTTAATGAGAAATCTTATCTTAGTTCATGTGATAGAAATTTTTGTGGTCAATTTTTAATTGATATTAGTAGTAGTTGGGATTTTGATAGTCATGCGAAGGAGGGTAACAAGGACAACCTTGATTTGGTTGATGATTTCACTTTGGATAAGGCATTTGAATCATTTTTACATGAAGAGAAAAAAGTGTGAGTGGGCGATATATTTGAACACAACAAATATCTTAATGTCGAACGTGAATAAGTTTGTGATCTTGACCTTTTGGTGTGGTAAAGAACTGTTGGCCAAAAGTTTAAAGTTTCTCTTTGATGGCTTAGGATATTTTGTCCATTCCTATAACAATCATTGCTTTGGAGTTGACTTTTAGTATATCTGGTTGTGTGTTTCATGGCTTTCGAAGTTCTTTGATTCCTAGAGTGGTGGAAGCTTTGATTTGCATTTAAGATTAGTTGAGATTGACTACAATGCCGATTAATATTAAAAAGTGCATTAAGAATGCGGAAAAGTGTGAGTGGGGTAAGTCGTGGATATATTTTTTTATCTTGTTTTTGTTAGATATGGATGATGTTCACTTGGAACTTATCAGTAAATAGATTTTTCACGTTAAAATGGAGGAAATATATGTTGTAAGATTTTTCCATTATCTATTTGAGTCTGATTTCTAGTAATTTTAGTTTAAAACTAACATTCAATGATCATACATATACTTTATAGGGCTATCCAGGTTGTATTTTCACCATAATAGTTTGCTAAGAGCTATGAAAGAACTGTGATTGTAATTTTTCAAGGTAATCTCCAGGTTGACAGCCTTGTACAAGCCAATTCAATGCTATCTTCATGTTTGAAGAAGAGTCTAATGAAGATGAAAAATCTATTGATGGAATATGCACATTTTGATGTTATCCACAAGTGTCGTGCTTCACCGACACCTTTATGTAGTGATATGTCTAAGTTGATTGCTCGGTGCTTTTGCAAAATGTCTTTGCGAAAATATAGATGTTCATGGCTTGCTTAAACCTCGATACACATGTAGATTTCATCCAAGACGCCTCTAGTCTCGATGGTTTGTTGAGACCTCCAAATTTTTTATGTTCGATTAGTTTTCATTTGATCTCATGCTTTTTAGTTTTATTTTGATCCTAATGTACAAAACACAAATCTCTAGCATTGAGCAATGTCGTGTAATTGACATGACTTGTAAAGAATACTTACCAAAAGTGTTTTAAATGTATCTCTTTCTTGTGTTTTTATGCACCGTGTGATTGTAAGTTTTCAAGTAACATATGGATTCCAACAAGTGCAAGTATAGCTCAAGTCTTTGAATCCCTCACAAGCAGCAACTTGCAACATTAATTAATTTTTGGCTTGGAACAGCAAACTTACATATTCCATTGGACTGGTTGGTTAGGGCGCGTTTTGTAACATTTCTGTTTCGGGGAACAATTTTTGAACAAAAATAGTTTTTTTTGTTTCTGTTCCTAGGAATAATTTCTGAGTATAAGAACACGCTTGGTAATTGTATAAAATTTTACTCCTAGGAAAGAAATGCGTTTGGTAAAATTGTATAATTTTATTGTTTCTTTTAGTTTTTAAATATTTTTATTATATTTTTCTTTTTTTCTTCTTTCTTTTTTCTTTTCTCTCCTTCTTCCTTTTTGTGGTCAGTCGTTGATGGTCGACGACCAGCTGGGTGAGGTTTAGCAAGCTTGTTGGAGCCTTGCTTGACCACCGGCGAGGCCAAGCCTCCCGATGGCCTGGTGAGCACTATGAGGCTCGGCCTCGCTAGATTTGGGTGAGACCAAGCCTGCCGGTGACCTCGGTGGCCAAGTGAGCCTTGCCAGGGCACCGGCGAGGCCTAGCCTCACCTAGGCTGGGCGAGCTCGAGCTGGTCCAGATCTGGCGAGGCCAAGCCTCGCCATGCTTGGCCCAGCCATGGTGAGTCTCGGGCCGACGAGCCTCGCCATGGCGTGATGTCTCCAAGGGCTGGCGACCCTCCGGCAAGGTCGCCAGCCCTCATCTAGCTAGCGTCGGCCATGGCCAAGACCGACAATCGGCCAAAAGAAAAAAGAAAAGGAAGAAACGAAAGAGAAGAAGAAAAGAGAAGAGAGAGAGAAATTGTTTATAGGATTGTTGTTCGGGAATAAGAAGCAACTTTTTTCTACTTCTTGTTTTTGTTCCAAATCGAAAACAAAAAAATAGATTTTTTGTTCCCGAAAACAAAAGTTTATCAAACATGCTTTGTTCTTTTTTTATTCCTTAGAACTTTTGTTATGGGGAACAAAAACACTTTTTACTAAACAAGGCCTTAATCTGATTCTTGGTTCTAGGATCGGTTGATCTAGTGCCTGATTCATCTCCCTATTCCACATTGGAACTGGATTAGACGGGGAACCGATCACCCTTAGTCAAGGAGAGGGTTGCAGCCCTAGCCTTAAATTTAGATGAGGTTTGGTAGCGCAAATCTTTGGTTGTTCGTTGAACCAAATCTCTAGTTGTTTATTGTAGATTCGTAATGAGGTTGACGATGGCTATGATTGCTTTGCCCCTTACATAAACATCCTTGTATCCTCCATATGGACATGACTCTTCGTGGTTTCTTTCTCTATACATTATTGCTTTTGATTTGTTTAGAGGTAATGACAATGAGCCAACCATCAGTGGTAGTCGATGGAGTCTAGTGTATGTCTGAGCAGCGTCGTTGCCATTCCTTATCTAGCCTTCCTTCCCTCCCTGTCCTCTCTATCTCTAATTCACCATCTCTGTGGTGTCTCTTTCTCTTTAAACTATTGCTTTTGATTTGTTTAGAGGCAATGACAGTGAGTCAACTATTAGTGACAGTCGATGGACCCTGGTGCATATTTGAGCCGCGTTGTTGCCATTACTTGCCTGCCCTTCCTTTCCTCTTCCTCTCTCTCTCTCGTTTGCAATACATAATTTTTCGTTCTCTATTCCGCCTTAGGAATTTCAATCCAACCATTTCGACGACAAGACTAGCTCAAACAAACAACTATCCTAGACTCAATTTCTATAAAAGCGAACATTCAAGAACAACACCACACAAATCTGAAAACCTCCAACACGCCATCCCCATTAGCCATGGTGCTTTTCTCGCCGCTTTCTTAGCCTGGAAGCGATGGCCCCCATTCGCAAGGTAACGACGGCAACGACACATGTGGGAAGATGATCAAACTTCAGGAGTCCTAAAATTCTAATGTCGAGAGTGGATGTGATGGGAGTGTACTAGAGCCCACGCGCAGCCCAAGAAGATGATTGGCAAGATCGGTTGGAACGGAACGTGAGTCGCGCCGAGCTCCGCGTCGCCCGGCTCTGCTCCTCTCTCGTCGCTTCTTTGTCCAACTGTCATCGCCAACATCCCCACCCACTCTCTCTCTCATCTGTACCCACCATCAGCGCCTTCAGATCCAGCGTAAAGACAATCCTTTTTCGTACTAAAAAACAGTAAAAAATAAAAGGAGCCAATGCCCTCCAAAAAGGGGACCCGACTCTAACAGCTTCGAACAATTTTAAATAATACAAATACCAAGTAACGCGTGAGGAGCTTTTCTCATTGGACCGGCGAAAGGCTCCTCCTTTCTTCTCCATCCTTTTCCTTCGTTGTCCCCACGCGAAACCATCTTGTTTTTCCTCGCTGCTTGGACGAGTGGGCCCCACTCTCTCTGTCTCTGTCTCTGTCTCTGTCTCTCTCTCTGTTTCTCTCTCGTGTTTATTCCGCGTCGCCGGTTGGCCCACGACGTCCCCCTGTTTCGTCACCTTCCGTTCATCATTTTGAAAACCAGTGGTGGCCACTGACTTACATTTCACGGGAGAGGACTGACGCGAATCCTGTCCTGCCTTTCTCTTTCTTCAGTTTCCCCGCACCTCTCCGTGCATCTGCGACGTTGGCGTTCGAACCTCTTCCCCATGAGATCTAACTGAACTCCTCCTCCTCCTCCTCGTCCTCGGTCATTTATCATTTTCGTGTCGAATTTAATGCTCACCCAAGAGGAGAGGAAGAATCCGCCTTTGTGGTTTGTCCTTTTTGAAGTAACTCCCCTTCGCTTTTAACAGTTTGCCGGCCTTTTGTTTTCTTTTTCTTGAATCTTTTGATTTTTGAGAGAGAGAGAGAGAGAGAGAGAGAGAGAGGGAGATGACTGGAGGAGGAGAAGAAGGGACGACGTTGGAGTTCACTCCGACGTGGGTGGTCGCCGCCGTTTGCACGGTGATCGTCGCCATCTCCCTCGGGGTCGAGCGGTTCCTCCACTACAGTGGCAAGTACCTCAAGAGAAAGGACCAGAAGCCTCTCTTCGAAGCCCTCCAGAAAGTGAAAGAAGGTCCTCTCTCTTCCTATCTCTGTGTCTGTGTGTGTGAGTGTGCTATTAAGTTTTTCTGTTTTTGGTGAAATGGGTCTCAATTTCTATCCGTGTTCTATCCAGTTTTCGTTTTTTTGGTGAAATGGGTCTTCATTTTCTGTGCATTTTCTGTGCAAATGTTGAGATTTTGCTGCAAAAATTTTGGGTTTACAGAGCTTATGTTGTTGGGGTTCATATCGCTGCTGTTGACGGTGTTCCAAAACCCGATATCCAAAATGTGCGTGCCCGCGGACCTCGTGGAGCACATGCTCCCTTGCAGCCGCAGCGACGCCCTGGAGGAAGGAGAGACCGCCTCCAACACCACCACCTCGCACTTTCAGCTTTCCTTCTCCATGGCTCCGGGGAGAATCAGGAGGCTCCTTACTGAGAATTCAACGGTGTCATCCGAGGCCGAGACTTGCGCCGCGAAGGTCGGATTTACATAGTTATTGCCATCATTTTTCATTGATTGTGGTGCTTTTGTTTGTTATTAGCTCGGCCATGTGCTTTGGTCTCTATGCACATGGTGAAGGACTGAAGTGGAGTCAATCAAGCTTCTTTCATTGTTTAATTATATCGTGTAACGATGTTGGTCTGAGTGTCTATTCTAATTTGCTGGCGGTGCCCACAAGTTTTCTAAGATCATGTTGCCTTTCTATTGGTATTATAGAACGTGAGACAATTTTATTAAACTAATGGACTTGATTCGTGTTGTGACCAAATTTGTTTTGTCTCTGCTCTAGAGGAATAAGCATGGCTCTTATTATGCAACTCCTGTTGCCACTAAATAGAAGTCAACCAAACTATTTTGCGAAGAACTGGATTATAAATAGTGGTTTAATCTGAAGATGCAGTGAGACCTGTCTATATCATTGATAATGATACCATGAAAGATGTCAACATTATGATGCTTACAGTTACTTCAAAGGTCATACATGAGAGTGCTTTTATCGTGCTGTAACAATTTTAATGTCAAACTTCTAGTTCAATATTATTTACATAGATGCACTTTTTTTGGATGGTTATAACAATATCCCATTTTTTCCCTTCAGAATAAGGTGCCGTTGTTGTCAACTGAGGCATTGCACCATCTTCACATCTTTATCTTCGTTCTAGCGATAGTCCATGTGACTTTCTGTGCTCTTACCATTCTGTTTGGAGGCATGAGGGTGAGCCATTCTTGACTTTTGCTTTCTCTTCTGATCTTACTTTCCTGACATCGTATGCCTATTTGGATGCAGATACGTCAATGGAAACACTGGGAGGATTCTATTGCTAAAGATAATTATGATAGTACACAAGGTATTCTATTAGACCCAAGGAAGCATGTATCACCTGTATCTGCTAATATGCCAAAAAAACCAATGTTAGTTTATTTTTTAGTAGCATCTTTGCACTCTGTTGCGGTCTAGATGTCATTGGCATTATTATTTGTTTTGGCATGTTAGGTTTTGTTTTAACATTTATTTTTCGTGCAGCAGTTATTGCATCTGTTAATAGAGTTCTGATATGGTGTTTGGTGACATGGATGCTGAGTAGAGTATCATGGTCCTACACTTTCAGTTTGGGCTTTGGTTAGGACACCTGAGTTGCACTTCTTCAGTATGCTGGAAGTCTACATTGATATGCCGTTGGTTGTGTTGTGCTGCAAACTGTCTCTTGCCCTTTTATGTGCATTTTAGTATAAATCCTGAATGTTAGGGACGCACTTCTCTCTGATCTTGGTAAGTTTTGTTGAGGAGAAGTGGGATTCATCTAAAATAAGGAAAACGGAAAACACACTTTTGTGTACTTTGTTCAAGAGGCTTTTTAAAATCAAGACAAATAGTTAGGAACTAATGATGCCAATTTGTCCTCTGGTTTCAGATGATCTGCTTGGTATTTGTCTTTATTGCTTGATAATCATAAACTTTTAATAATGCAGCTATAGACAAGGTCACACATGTCCATCAACATGCCTTTATCAAGGAACATTTTCTGGGTATTGGTAGAAACTCAGCTCTTCTTGGTTGGTTGGTGAGTTGCTATCTCAATTATGGTAGAGTCTGAATGTATAGTTTCTTCGATGGGCTGTATCTATTACTTTTGATATTGCTACAATGTTGATAATGTGAGACTGTCTTTTACCCCTTTTCTGGTCCTTTTATGGAATGTCCTCATGTTAGGACATAAGTACAACGATAATTTGGAAAGAATCTGCTGAGATAATGTTTGTTTGAGTGAAATGGATTTTTTTCTGCTTTATGGTTTGTGATTGAGATCTGACAGAAGAACATGACTCTTTGATCTCTGAACAAATAGCTGTTAGATAATTTAGACATGTAAGCTAGCAAGTGATGAGAATGCTAAAGTTGGGAAATGGTCAATCTGCAGACAATGCACTGTTACTAATGTGCTTACTAGAAGCAATCTGGTACTTTACCTCAAAAGTCTTTAGGGAGCAAGCATGCTTTTTTGTGATGGGGGCCATTGCTTTTTGCTAGTGTATCATAATGCAAATGGATATTGAGAGAATAAGTCTTTAAGTATTGATGTAAAAGTCTGTTTTAGCAGGAATTATCTTAATTTGCTTATAATCTCTTTTCTCTTACAGCATTCATTTTTCAAGCAATTTGGTGCTGTTACGAAGGCTGATTACACTACACTGCGCCTCGGTTTTATTATGGTAGGTTACATATTTGAAATTGATTCTCTGCTCGAAATAAGTAGTCTGGCATTGCCAACTTCGATTGGGCATTGATGTGAATCTTGTTCTTTTTCTCTATGACAGATGCATTGCAAGAGTAACCCAAAGTTTAATTTTCACAAATACATGATACGTGCCCTGGAGGATGATTTCAAGAGAGTTGTGGGGATAAGGTATATGATTTCTTCCAATTTTTGGATAATAAAGCACTCACTGACATGTTGGGCATGGGGGATGATTTACTGCATAGCTGATGCTAATAGTTTGCCTTCCTTGGTTGCAGTTGGTATCTGTGGATATTTGTGGTTGTGTTCTTGCTGCTGAATGTCAATGGTACGGAAGTCATCTAGTGGAGGCCTGTGATGATTTTACTGTTTAAGTGTTCTTTTCACCTTCATTATCCTCTGCATTTCATCAAGTCATTTTCCTGCTTGAAGGGCCAGAAGTGTTCTTTTATAACAATCTGCATTAATGAAATTGTTTATTTATCAGCATGCCTGTCTATATAGATCTGCATGCCATTATTCAATCTTTTAGTGATGCTTTTGAAGTTCATCTGCTTTGAGAACATAAAAATGCCATGTGAAAAAACCATAGACTTGCTGAGTCCAATATATTCTTGTAAATGCACATTATTTTCTCACCAGTGCCTTCTTCACAGTTTCTGTATTTGAGTTTGGCCCAATGCTGTGACTGTTATCACATGACCTCTGCTTTTTACTTCTGTCTGTACAGGCTGGCATACATACTTCTGGATAGCATTTCTTCCATTCATTGTGAGTTACCTGTTCTGTTCCCCTTAATTTTATTGCAGATGTCTGTCTTCACAGTAGCCATTTAATACTTTTAGTACAAGCAAATATATGACAGTGGTTTATGAAATAGAAATGGAAAATATGAAGCATGTGCTTAAAAGCTTTTTCTAATTGTGTTTTCAGCAATTATGGGTGGAAATTTTGAAAATAAATTTGATGGAGAATCTAACTGAGTTTGTCACTAAAAAGGTCTTATAGTTAGGATTAACTCTCATGTAAGGATGGAATGGTAGGCCATGGTGAGAATGTTCAGTGTTTTATAATGTTTGAAGATTCATTGATTTGGTTGGTACTTAGGAAAGTGGTTTTAATGGGTCATGCCCATAATGACCAATCCTGTAAATGCCTTTTAATTTGGAAGATAGTGACAGTGACTTTGCTTTAGCCTTTAAGGATACTGTTTATACTCTTTGTTGATAAGGATGTGCCGTGAGCCATGTAGGCTGCTGGATTTGCATCATGCTTTTCATAAATTGTGATGTTGAAGTTTGTTTTCCTCAACTGGATCTTCAATTTTCAACTAATAGTGATTTCATCCTGTTCTGTGCTAAACTTTTTTTCTGTTTAATCTGATGCCATAGATTAGGATGTGCTTAAATAACATTATCGACCTAAAATTAGCTTGCTTTGCTCCTCTTTGAGGGATCTTTTTGGGTCTATCCTTTACATACTGTTAGTGTGAACTGAGAATATTTCCATGTGATTGAGTTTCTGCTGACATGTTGGAGCTGGTTATTCCTGTGCATCATTCCTGTACAAATTGTGCCTGACTTGCAAGATAGATGAGTTTAAGAGGAAGTGAGACTTAGGTTAGCAATATAATGGAGAAATATATATTTGGATTCAATGAATTTTCAATAGAGAAATGAGTAATAGACATTTGGCAAGGTGAAGAGTAGCCAACTAGCTGTCAAATAATCTGCTACTAATCATGGTGGATCATGGCTGAAAACATGGAACAACTGGGACACTCTGCTTATGATGAGGTTTAGTTTTTGTGTGATTCATGGCTCACACAAATCATGGACTTTCAAGAGGGAAATTTTTTAAGAATGACAGATTTACATTTTCAAGCACACAGATGTGATGTTTAAATATTCTAATATTTCCATCACCGCCATGGATGGCCAGTGGCTGGCAGTCCTTTCTGATTGTAGTTTCCAAGAAGTCGAGCTCCAGTCTTTAGAACCTTATGCTAGTCTTCCTATTTTGTTTGGATGAAAGAAAAATTCTCTGTGCCACATGAATTTATCACAATGGTCAAGTTTCAATTACCTAATAATATTGGAACAAGGATCATAGTTGGACAAAGGTTCAGTCTGAATGCGATGCAATCAACTCTGTCATTAGTACTTATAAGGAAAAATGCTCCTTGGCATCCTATTTTCTGAAATGATCAGGGAGAGTGCCTTTATGGTCACGTTGGGTCATTTTTAGCATGGTTTATCTCATTTGCATTATTTTCCGTCATGTGAGTCAATATACTTCTGTTTTTATCACTTGTGAATGCTCTCTTACATAATGTACCTAGGCTGATTGTTAAGTTGACTGTGCTCTGTTTGCTATCTATTTGTGATATATCCTAACTTAGTGTTTCTTATCTGTTGATAAAATGTTGGGGTGCACCTGCTGTTTCATGTTTTCAAAGGTTCGGTCATGGTTGGAAGTGCATGCAGTCTTGAAATCATGATTGATCAGACTTTTGTGAATCATAAGTCATGTGCATTTCTGCCTTTTGATAATATTTCCAGCTTCTGCTGGCTGTGGGAACCAAGCTGGAGCATGTTATTACACAATTGGCTCATGAAGTTGCTGAAAAGCATATCGCAGTAGAAGGGGATCTCGTTGTTCAACCATCAGACAAACACTTTTGGTTTGAACGCCCCCGAATAGTCCTCTACTTGATCCATTTTATACTTTTCCAGAACGCTTTTGAGATTGCATTCTTCTTCTGGATTTTGGTAAGTTGTTTTGAGGTATTGCTTCAGAAGCTGATGGCAGCAAAGCAGGAATTTAGCTAGCGAATTAACAGGATCTCACGGTTCCTTGTGTCTGCAGTTTCAATATGGCTTTGACTCCTGCATAATGGGACAAGTCCGTTACATTGTTCCAAGGCTTATTATTGGGTATTAACTGTGATCTAATTTGATTTCTTTATCCCTGATTATATGATGTAGCAGAAAAAGAAAATGTTTATGCACTTCCTCACTTGTTCATGGGCGTTGGATTCAGTGTGTTCATTCAGGTACTCTGCAGTTACAGCACTCTGCCCCTATATGCCATAGTAACTCAGGTGGGTCCTCTTGCTGCCCATGCTTGATGTGCCATCTTTCTTTTTCCTAACATCGTCTGTCTTACGGTCTTTCTCTGATTGAATGAAGATGGGAAGTACATTCAAGAAGGCCATATTCGACGATCACTTGCAGGTAGGCCTTGTCAATTGGGCACAGAAAGCGAAAAAAAAGAATGGACTGAGAGCGGCAGCTGGGGATGGCTCGGGCTCTGGCCAAGCGAGCTCTCATGATGGTTCTACCATTGGAGTTCAGCTGGGGAGAGTATTCCGCAAGGCATCTGCACCTGGGGAGACCCAACCTACGAGCGGTCCTGAAGGTTCTAAATGAGTTCTCTAGCTATATTGCAGATACTAAGTTGCTGGATTATCATTTTGTATAGCGGAAAGTAGTACTTTCAGAAGATCATATACCCTGTTGTATGAGGCCTGAGCGTTTGTGGCGATCGCTAGGGTTGCTGCGGAATGGTTTTTGCTCGAGATTTGGGGCCATTATGGTGTAGTGTACTTCAAAATTTATGTCGATGTATACTATATACCTGAAGAAGGAATACTTATGTCTTGCTATCTATCTGACAGTTATATACAAGATGAGCAATTTGGGTTAGAAGGACAAGTATATATTGTCATTTTTCTTGTAAACATGTTACAAAAGTTCGGTGCTAGTATTTAAAGGGAAAAGACTACCAAAAATTCAAATTTTGCTCAAAATGACAAATTTATCCCAAACTGTTTTTTATGACATAAAAAATCCTTAATTTTGCAAACTGTGACATCTTTAACCCATTAAGGGCATTTACATTTTGTTTTTTTTTTTTATGTTTTTTTTTTTCTCTTCCCTCTGCTGGTCATGGAGGAGGGAAGTTGGCGTCTATGGGGGTGGCCCTCGCCCGACACAGGCGAGGCCGCCCTCGCTTGGGTTGGCTAGGGCATTCCTCGCTGGCGTCAGGCGAGGGCTTCCCTTGCTAGGTCTGGTGAGGGCACCCCTTGCCCGACATCGGCAAAGGTGGTCCTCAACTGATGAAAGCGAGGGCAGCCCTCACCGTTGTCAAGCAAGGATGGCCCTCGCCGGACTCGGGCAAGGGGTGCCCTTGCCTACGTCGAGTGAGGGCCACCCTTGTTGGGGTTGAGCCGCCCTAGCCAGGCTAGGCGAGGGTGGCCCTCGTTGGATGCTGGCTTTCCTCTGTTGGCTCCAACATGGCCGGCGGAGGGAAGAAAGAAGAAGAAAAAAAAACAAAAAAAAATTAAAAAGTAAAATGACCAAAATGCTTTATAATTTTTGGGTAGACGTGTTATACAAATGAAAATTTAGGGTTTTTTGTGTAAAAAAAAATAATTTTGGGATAAACGTGTCACGGTTAGCAAATTTTGAGGTTTTTCATGTCAAAAAAAATTTTAAGGCAAATTTATCACTTTGGGCAAATTTTGAGATTTTTGGTAGTTTTTTACCATTACAAAATGATGATATATTTCTAAGATTCATTGGATTATATTACAGGTAAATGTTTCAGTCCAATTTAAAAGGTTTTAGAGGGATATTGCATGTATATATGCTCTATTTATTTATTTGAATACCATATTGAAATAATCGGACTTGAGCGTGCGAAATGGATTTTATCATGTTGCATTATTAATCGACTGCCGAAAAGACATCAAACAAGTGTAAGATCGAAGTGTTTTCACCTTGTATAATATGACATGTATTTCATATTTGCTTCAGCCCATATGCGACCTTAAGTATTCTAATAAATTTTCACCGATCCGACGTGTTAAACATAAGATATCAGTAAAATCTCAAATGTTAAATATGTAAAACAATTACAAGCAGAAAGCCACTGATCCTGAGAAGTGTTGGTTGAACTAGATAACATTTTGTACGATCGCGATGAATGTCATATTCGAATTATAATGTTTCAAATTACAGTTTGATTAACTATAAAAAATTATTCAAACCGTAACATATCCCATTCAATGTAAATTGCGGGGCCACACTAGTCATGTCATGGCAGAGCCGTTCTAGATGCACATGAATAATGTACGATTCACTTCATCGTGGAATTTTTAATTAATCGAACTAGATATTCGAATATCGTATACCTTAAAAACTAGAAAAGAATTCCTAGCTGCCCTTATCATTACAACAAGTAGTTTAATATTATCATCATAATTCGGGTCTCATGCTTTTCCATACTATTTAAAAAAGAAGAAGGTATAATCAACTATTTTATATCAATGATCTAGGATTACAAGCGTGGGAAGCCAGCTGCCTTGTTATTCTCGAAACACATTGCAAGCCTCATTTGGACCAAGGCTGCTTGGCATGTGTAGGTAGCTTTAACTCAGAATAGTTTGCACGTAGGTAGTGAAAATCAAATTGGTAAATCTCCGATTCCCGAGCTGGGAAAATCTTAACACTCCAACCAGCCATGCGAGCCTTAGAAGGTTAGAATTGGCCTTTTTCCGACGGTGGGTGTTGGTTTCGCCGGCGTGATCTTGACGGACGATTTCTATAGTATGTAAAAACACAATGAAACCCCTCGATGTCATATGACTATTTTACAATGAGTTAGTGCTGCAGTCTCCCACCTAGACCTGGCTAATGGGCCGCTTCGCGCGGCCCGGCCCGCTTTCCTCTTCCAGGCCCACCACGTGCCATGTTTTGGGCTTTGGGCCCAAATGGCCCAACCGCCGAGGCTTTAGTGACCCGTTGGCAAGCCACACGCATGATCGACGGCTGCTGGGGGGAACAAGAGGTGCGCCCGCTCTCGACCGAACTTGAAATTCGTCGGAATCTCGCTGTCTCAACCGCCGGCGGCGACGGACGATACCGACCATCTCCGTCAATTTCCGAGGGGAAAGTGTACTTTGCCCAAAAAGACTGAGTCGCCACCGTACGAGCACTAGTTGTTGAGACCTCAAACTTTTCAAACATTTCTAGAAACAAGAGAGAATTTTTAGTTTGATGGAGGGACGACCCAAGAATTTGACTGCAAATTGACCAGCGAGAAACGAGGCTCGGGGGGACCACAGGTTCTACCCGTCAAAATAACATTTTAACACCCATATTACCACCCAAACCTGATAGTCAGTATTTGAATTTTCGACGTCGATATCTCGTTTTTTGTAGTATTGATAAGATTTCGGTTTCCTGATCTCAATTGCACATGCCGAAATTGGGGATTGCAAGTATTTCAACACAACAATATATCGAGTTGATTAGGTGTTGGATGCCGAAATTGGGGATTGCAAGTATTTCAACACAGCAATATATCGAGTTGATTAGGTGTTGGATGAGAAAAGTAATTGCCGGTCAAATTATAGTTAAGACAAACCCTGAAAAGGATCCGGAGCCTAAAAATGTACCTAAGAGTCATGCAATCGAACTAACCTTTCCAGATTTCTAAGTTATGATAAATGATGACTTTTGAAATTGATAAGTCATCGAATTCTAGTTCATTAACCCTTCCCTTAGCCCCGATTTGGGTTGAAATCTCGAGAATGTGACTCCCGACTTCACCTAGCAATATTAGGGTAATTGTAAAGCTCTTGACATGAGGGTCTCAAGATGCAAAAATCACACAAATCGAACATTGAATGGAGGAGATTTTACCTTTAAAACTCCGCCTTTTGTTGTACACCAATATCCAATTAAATTCACGATGCTAATGAAATAGGGTTACTCTTTAGTTCTAGAGCATGTTTCACTCCAATAAACATCCTTACGATACTATTATGTATTTTGATTATACATCACCAACATCAACAGCATCATACTTAGCATTGTTTTGTGATTGCACTTTACCATTATCGGTGCATTGAGAAGTAGTATGCCAATTCCTATTTGGTGTAGTGTGAAACAAATAACCATAATCCATAAACCATCCATTAAATGATGAATCTTTAGTGCTATGCAAGACAACATTAGCATTATCCGATTTAATATTAGCTATTTGCAATGATATTACTAGTAAGTTGGACTCTAATTCTCTTACCTTTCTTATTATTCAACTTAAGGTGATCCCTTTTGACATGCCCCCTGTTGCCACAATTGCAACAAATGACATCATCAGTCCTAAGCTGACAATGTTTCTTTAGGTTCATGGTACTTGTGCACGTGTACTAATTCTTCCTCTAGCTTCAACTACTAAATTAGCAAGCACAAATTCACAAGATTCTTTTTTATGAATGTCTTTGCTTAGAATCAAATCGCTAACCTCATCAAATGTCAACTTGTTTAGCCAAAAATATTAATAACGATTGTAGCAATATTATTACAACTTATCAAATCACCTACTTCATTACAAAAGTTAATCTCAAGTGAACTCGATTGACTAACAACCACATTGGATATGCTTAGCAACCAACGTTGCCTTTGCATTTCTTTAAGTGAAAGAGACGTCTATCAAGTAGACTTATCAATTTCAGATGGCTTTTGCATGTTCAACATGGCATTCATTAATCTCATATTAATCTTTTCTTTACGATGTTAAACTCGACACCATGAGCCAACGGTGGCTGACTTCAATATCCTAGGAACAAGAAAATGGAATCGGAATCTAGCAAGCCCTTATCAGTTTGTTTCATTGACTTTGGCTTCTCCTCAGAAAAAAAAAAAAAGTAAATGTAGGTTCGTTTATACATGTAATCCTTAATCTTCATTGTCTGGAAGCCAAAATCATTCCCATTAAATTTGTCAATTTTCACTTTTTCTTTTTTTGTTGCTATTGATTTGCTTAACCAAGCTTATCTCTAATGTCAATTAATGTGAAAAATGAGCAATCGAACAATATAATAATTAGAATGAAGAAATAAATTGGACATCAAATTTACATGCTTAAGTTGATATGACTTACTCCACTAGTAGGGCAACACATGATTCTGATATAAATCAAGTGATACAATGAAGATTACAACCATACTTAAGTTAATTAAACACTCTTAGTGTTCTTTGACCCCCGATTACACCTAATGATTCATTCAATATTTAACCATTACAATTCATTACAAAACAACCTCTCAACCTCATTGAGAAATTAACAAATTTTACCACAAATTTGTTGGTTCCAAAACACTTGCAATTTCTTTAGGATGTAATTCATGAGCACACACCACATTGTTTGTCATGGCCAAATGACTCTTCTACTCTCTTTTCTTTGGGTTGGTCTCTTCTACTCTCTTCAATGGGCAAAAACTAACACTAGCCCGAAATAGGAAATTTGCTCAAATTAAGAAGTCCATTAGAATCGGGTTTTTTTAAGCAACGGGGTCCAAATCCGCGGCAAATTCTAAAAAATATTGTGACGATGCAATGCATTGCACGCCGGACCAACAAGACATAGCAGAGATGCAGTTGGACCACACATTAGATTGATATAATTCTGCGTAGAGTTTCGTAAATTGAAGAGAGAAGGGTTTAGCTGCAGTTGCTATCGCCCGACAACTTGTCGTTCATTCATATATCGTTTTTCTAATGTTGATAGGGACGTCAAAATAGCCATTTTATGTCAACATATTGGGACGAGAGCAGCACGTCTCAACATGGGACGTTCCTTACATGTCACTGATCGGGGTTTCTCTTCATAATTGAATATTACTCTATGACGTTTCGTAATGTCCTCCAGTGACTTTTCTTTCTCCCTATATAATGATGTCATATTTTTGTGTTCGTACATAATAATAAAACATAAAATAGAAGATGAAGACTAGGGGGAGCTGGACCAAACTAGCTATGATCGACCGTTTCGAGCTTGGCTCTAAGAAGAGATGGTTTGGTTCCCATTTCTAAGATTGAAACCGTCAGTTCTACCATAGTGACACCAGTTCTAAATTGGTTGTTAAGCATCTTTTAAGAAACTATTTATAAAGTATCTTTTAGGAAAAATAATACTTTTGTGTCATCAGGAATTAAACCATGACATTCAATATGAACAGACAACAACAAAACCACTTGACAAACAAATATTTTTCAAGTAAAACATGGTGAAGCTTTTGTATTTTATTATAAGAATTTGGTTTTTTATTCAAAGCATAAAAGAAGCCGATTCTTGGGAAAATTTGAGAATCAAAATCGAACGAATCGGATAGACTGTTTCAAAATTGACTACTTTGGTTACGTGTTCCAATATTTGGAATCGGGAGTTGTGGGAACAATTTCCGGTTCTTTGCCGGGAACCAACCCAAGTACCGATCATACCTAATGAACACTAACACACAATTGCAAACACACGTAAAATAATAGATTTATTCCATGATCATTATTTACCAAAAAAGTTTAATGTCCATCCCTAAAAGATTTAAATATATCGGTTGCCGTACCAACATAGTTGAAACAGGGCCCTCCCAAGGGCTTCCTTGTTCAAAACTTAAACTAAGAACTTATCGGTTTTAAACTTTTCAATTGAATTCAATTGAGTCGTGAACTTTTATTGAAAAGTATAATCGGCTTAAAACATTTAAATTGATTCACTTAAATTCCAAAGAATGTACTAAAAAAATTGAAATTAAGTCTTAACCTTAAATGATATCACCTAACCACCACCATATCTGCCTACCAAATCCATACGTATGCAATTCAAATTTGAAATTTAACAAATTTATTTAATCTTCAATTAGATTTATAGATCTCGCATGTCAGCATTCTGACAAAACTAAAAATAAATTAAAATTCAAGATCTTGATAGAATCTGCTATTTAAAATGGGCTGTCCTTATCCTGGCAGCACCACATTCCACGGCATTATATTATCGTGACATACAAGATAATTTGTGCAGACACAACGTGGGTGGGGACCGCGGATTTGATTAGATGTTTAATTAGGTTTAACCACTTTTTCTTGTGTCCCTAAATACTTCCTGATTGGACGATTATGATGTTTGTCTTCTTGAAGATAACAAGAAGAATAAAATAAAATTTTAAAAAAGCAGTTTTATTTCAAATAAAATCTTTTGGAACGACGAGCGTGCGCTGCGCAACTCATTTGGGACCACTGCAGCACTTGCAATTTGAGATAAACATTGGATTGTGTGGAGGGTCAAGATTTTTTCAGCATATTTAGGAATGTTTGGAATTTATATATGTGTATGTAATTTATTATGTTAATTTTATTAGAGAGGTTAATTTCTAATATGAAAATTTCCATTGCAATCTTCTGCAACAAAAATTGTTCGCTTGGAGTCATAGTTTATTAAAAATTTGGAAAATAGGTACGAAAATTAGTAATAAATTGACACTTAAATTTAATAAACATTGTGAAAGTTTCGTCGATAAGAAATATGAGCCAAGAAAATTAACACTACGGGCCGAAAATGGAATAATAAAATTAAGGGATTTAAGGTCATATGATGGGCATTGACCAATGAGAATTCCTCATTAGTAGTTGGAGTATCAATATTAAACGAGTGAGCATAGACTTTTTAGATAGATAGCTATTGACTTAGATTGAGTGGTGCTAATATTCATCAAGGCGTGAACTGTTGGTACACTCATTCAATTTGGTAGACTATAAATACTTGCAAGTAAACATAAGATCAAGACAAACAATATGTATTTTTTTCATTACAGCATTATGGTATCTCAAGTTAGATTTTGTGCAAACTTGACAAAGTTCAACTTCTGGTTCGATCAAAGACATTCTATCTATATTTGGGTTTGAATGTTTGGAAGCAATTATTCCGCTGCAGCTGATTCCCAAATCATTGTGTTGAGTAAGAATTGAATTCAACATCTCATACTTCTTGAAATTGGGGATTCCGATTAATTTATCACTAGTTAAATTATCATTTTCTGTCTTATTCTCTCTCTCTAACTTAATTCTCAACGAATTTGCAAAAGATGAAATTCATTTTCATGGTTGAACTTTGTTTGTTACGTAAGGAAATGGATTGAAAGGAAGATAAAGGAAATAGAGAGAGGAAATCAAAATCCCTTTTTTCTGTTTGGATGCACTATGAAGGAGAAGTCAAATTCGTGGATTATTTTAACCATCACTTTTCTTATTGACATCTGAAAAGAAAGTAAAGGTAATGGAAAACAAAAACATGCAACATTTGCATGTTTCCTTTGAATTTTCTTCAATTTAGGAAGGGAATAAAATGTTTATACATAGTGATTTCTCTTCTTTACAACTTTAACATTATCGGTGGTTAGCTTATCGGTTTGAGATTTATTTCCAAGTGATATTGAAAAGTTATGTCTTCAAGTTTGACCACTAGTTGCTCCTTGATCTCTAGAAATCTTAATTCATTTTACGGACTGTCTATGCTAAGGTAAGCATAGAGTTCTATAAACATTTTCGTCGATTGCAATGATGGATTTATCATCTAGGTACTACATGCAAGATAATAATTTTGTGTAAGTTAAATCAAACAGTCCCCAATAAGTCAAAGGAGAATTGATAAAGCTAACCGCTATTTTCCTGTCCTTTTTTTAAAGAAAAGGAAATTTCCACAAAATACATGAAATTATACCTATCATGATTAATTAATTAATTATAAATTTTTTTATATAAAAAAACCCAAACTATATTTTTTGTGACACATTTACCTTAAATTTTTTTTTCTTATAACATAAAAAAAAAAACTCCAAACTTGTAACCTATGTCAACGCTATTTATTTTTCAGCATCCATATAAGTATATTTTCAATGATTCTTATTGATAAAACTTTGATGGAAGGTAAATACGTCACTTATGTATAAGTTTAAAATTTTTAATATTACAAAAGAAAAGAAAGATAAATATGTCACAGTAATCATAATTTAAATCTTTGGTGAATTTTGCCCTAAAAACATTGGAAACATCTTCATCAGTATCAGTTGATGTATGTATGTATCTAGGTAATTAGATGTGGCACGTGGAGGGGAGGCATCCAAGACCCGCCATTTACGGTCAGCATCAGCTGACTCGTTCCCCAATGAAAAAAGGAAAGCGAGTGCTGCTTTGCTTTTGTGCCCAACCGCCATTCGTTTGTCTTTCTCCTCCTCTTGTGCTCATCGAAACTCCCACCATGCCTAAGTCGCGTAGTTTAGTGGGCTCAATGTGGATTTACCTTTTGCTTTTCTTGAATTTTCACTAAGATTGATTTGATTAGGAATTGGAACACTTCGAAATTCAGGGTAAATTTTAACAAATTTAAATTGCATACGCTCGAGCATGGAGAAGACAAAAAGGAAAGGGACAAAATTGACTTGAGAGAGAGAGAGAGAGAGAGGATTTCAGAGAACGAAGTGGTACTTTATTAAAATGTTGTGAACCTTTAAATTGATTAAATGAAAAACTTTGAAAATGTAGTTTAATAAGTATTTCAAAATGCCTCGGTACAAAATTGACAAGACTAAAAAAGTAGGTCACATGACACGAACTAATACAATTATTACATAAGTTACGGGAGAATTACTAAAAAAGTCTTAAACCTATTGTAATCGTGTCACTTTAGTTCTAAATTTTTTTTTGGGCCAATTTAGTTTTAGACTTTTTACAATTGTACCAGTTTAGTCCGTTCGACCAAAATTGGCCGGTTGGTGCTAACGTAGACGCCGGCCGTCCAATGAAAGTTGACATAGCAATTTTTAAATATATATATTTTTATTTTTTTCAAATTTTAAAAATATTTTTAAATATTTTTTTCATTTTTTTTCCACATTCTCCTTCCTCTGGCTGGCCGGCACTGGTAGAGGTGAGGGTCGGCAAGGTCGGCCTTACCGTCACTGAGTGAGGACCCGCCAAATCTGGCGAGGGTTGACCTTGCTAGATTTGGCGATGCTGGCCTTACCGTCGCTGGGCAAGGCTTGCCTTCGCTAGTGGCCAGCGAGGACGAGCCTTGCCATTGGTTGGTGAGGTTGACCTCACAGGCTCTCGCCTTTGGCCGGCATCGGCCGGCTAGAGGAAGGAGAAGGTAGGAAAAAAAAAAAAGAAAAAAAAAGAAAAAAATTTTAAAAAAATTTAAAAAAAAGAAAAAGAAAATATCTAAAAATTGCCATGTCAGCTTTCGTCGGACGGCCAGTGTCCATGTTAGCACCGGCCGATCAATTTTGGCCTGATAAACTAAACCAACACAATTGTAAAAAGTTTATGACTAAATTGGCTTTAAAAAAGTTTAGGATTAAATTGACACAATTGTAATAGGTTTAGGATTCTTTTTGGTAATTCTCCTTGCAATTTACTTCACCAAATGCTTACAATGAATAATATGTTAATATATTGACAAGTTTATATCGATTTGTGTACATGATAAATATGTAAAAACATGTTTATAGAAATCTAGATCATATGAGTGATTTCACTCCATATTAATTATAACACTAAGTTAGTTTTACTTTATATTTAATGGCTTTTGTATCCTTAAATATGTTTTGTTATATCATTTATACTTTTTGAGGTGCTGTTTTTATAAATTTTTTTAATGATAAATAAGTCTTTAAATATGAGTATTAAATGTGTAAAAAAATTGGGTCTAATTGTGTCGTGTTGAGCAATTAACACATTAACTTAAATGTGCTTATTTGTGTTTAAATGGGTTAAATGAGTCAACCTGCTTAAGACAAGATTTCAATTGGGTCAGTTGACCTACTTATAACATCAATTTGTTTATGCCAAACCGAAACTTGTTTCGTTACATATCGTCTTATTTTATAAATAGATCATGCCAAGAATTGTCAATTTTAGATAATTGCATATCCAATAGCACATAAATGATTAGAATTCTCCCTACCTTTGTTAGTATATACACATCCCTAAACCCCCCTTCTCTCTCCCCGTCGCCCATCTCCTGGCTATCACGCATCTCGCTTGTGTTACTAGGCCTCGCCCTGTGCTCTTCTCTACCATTGGCCAGTTGCTGAACCTAGTGCCATAGATCAACCCTCATCATATCCACTGCTCTCTCTCTCTCTCTCTCTCTCTCTCTCTCTCTCTCTCTCTCTCTCTCTCTCTCTCTCTCAGGTGGCGCCAAAGCCATCATTGTCTTGCCAAAGGTCAGGAAACTCTAGTATGAGGTTAAAGCAATCATTTGCTTTAGATGGCCCCAAAGAAATGGTTTTCTTGATAGAGGTTGGAAACTCTAGATGGACACTATAAAGCAATCGCCCGCCGTAGGCCACCCTAAAGCAATGGTCATGTTGCCAAAGGTCGGGAAACCCCAATGTGAGGTTTAAGCAATCCCATGCCTCAGGTGGCCCAAAAGCAATGATTATATTGGCAAAGGTTGGGAAACTTCAATTTAAGGTTGAGACATCAGATCATAAATGTTGTATGTATCGCCTGCCCTGGGCTGCCCTAAAGCAATGGTCATCTTGCCAAAGGTCAAGAAACTCTAGTATGAGATTTGAGCAATCTGCTGCCTTAGGTGGGTTATCTTGACAAAGGTCGGGAAACTTTAATATAAGTTTGAGACCTCAGATCATAAATGCTGTATATATTGCCCACCCTAGGATGCCCTAAAGCAATGGTTGTTTTGGCAAAATTCGGGAGACCCCGGTATGAGGTTTGAGCAATCCCCTGCCTCAGTGAGCCCAAAGCAATGGTTATCTTGACAAAGATTGGGAGACTTAGATATAAGCAGGGAAAAAGCCAAATACCAAGTCCATCATGCCCTAACTGATTCCTCAAGTGCACTTTTCTCTTGTTCTGTAGAATCTTTCATTTACTAGGCAACAAAGGTTGTCTTTAAGGGTGCTTAGGCCTTTTAATTACTCAATCCCGTTTCTATATTAATAGTCCATGATACTGATGCACGAAAGAATGTCGCCAATTTTATTCATACTAGAGACAATTCCCTTTCAATCTATCATATATAGTTGAAGTTGAGAAAATATTCGCTTCCAACTCGCCATATGGCACTTCGCTCATCTGTGAATATCACATGGCCTCAGACATGGCCTTAAGTGTGATTTGTTATTCTTAAAATTTCATTTGCTATGCAATTAAAATTTTTGAAAATGACTTAAGAGAAATTACTTCAAATATATTCTTAAATGATATAATTTATTTTTTCAAAAAATGGATAAAGAGATCATATCTTCAAATATAGCATTCTTAAAATATTACAAATATATCATCAAATAAAGATATACACAAAATCTAAAACAATAAGTGTAGAACGTACTAATAAAATATATTAAATAAAATTATTCTCTCGTACCAAGAAAGTTCCAATGTAAAGTATAATTTTTTTTTTTATTCAAGCAGTTGAATTTAGTGAATCAAAATATAAATAAAACATTAAAAAATATACATAAATCCTGTGACTTCAACACTGCAGAAATACTTGTATCGATCTTTAAATTGCAATATATAATCTTTTGCCTCTTAGTAGTTTAAACTTCAAAAGACGGACAAAGAGAAAATATCTTCAAATGTGCTGATGTTTAAATATAAAAAATTGCATCTTGTAAAGAAATTCACATAATTTAAAAGCTGAACAAAATGGAGCATGCTCTTAATGTAATTTATGTACTAAATAATTATTGCTAATTTAACACACGACTTATTTGATTTAATTTGTTGAATTCATTGAATAAAAAATATAAGAAAATTCAACAAATTATGTAAACCACTCTACTTCGAGATCAAAAAAATAATATTGATCTTTGACTCACAGTATATCACCAAAATTAGAAAACCATTAAAAGCCACAACCTATTTAAAACATACCATATTTACATGTTACTTAGACTTAGTATAATAACTAAAATATTAAATTTAGAAATTCACTTAATTTGATGTTGAAATATTCAAAAGATTTTAAATGATTGATGAAGAGTTAACTTAAGCAAAGATTCAAGATGGGTATTTTCAATCTCGTAATTTAGCTTTTAGCGTATAAAACTAAAAATACAATACATTTAGTCTTCCTCCTCCTCTCTTTGATATAATTTTCACATAGGTTAGAGAAAGCTACTCTAGAATTTAGCTTTCTTCATTTATCTTACCGTTTCTCCCCCTATTTACATGACATAATATTGTGACGTCTTTTCTCCCCTTATTATTTTTAAGACTCCTAATATTATACTATTCATCTACTAAGATATGGATATTATCATTCGATATCTCTGAACTTTTCTCTTACATCACATCTTCATTAATTGGCATCATCAATGATCTGAAATTGCAAATAAAAATATGCATGTGGGAAACACGGGCTAAGTTGTAGCTGCGTTTGGCAATCGGGATAAAATTTGGGATATGATATGATTTATCCTATCTTACATTTGGTGCTTACTTAAGATATGATAAAGCCGGATATAAGGGGGAGGTTGGATAAAATTACCTCATGGGGGAGGTTGGATAAAGGTGGATAGAATTTCTAATGTTCATAATAGGAAAGTTATTTTTCTCAAATAACAAATTTCTTAAATGAATAAAATTAAAATTATATTTCAATATAAATAATATTTGAATTATAATTTAAGAAATTAAAAATTAAAAATAAATTTTTTTAATTTAATCTTATTTTAATTTATATATTCAACTTTAATTCCATCTTATAATAAACATTTAATCTATAAATTATATATTTATATTTATTATATAATTTAGGTATTTTTGTATTTTAGGTATGTTAGTACATTTTACTATTTGATAAAATTTTATTAAAGAATGATGAAAGGGGAAAAAAGAAATAATAAAGAAAATAATTTTAAAAGAGGAAAAATAAAATAAAAAATAAAAAAAATTAAGGACAAGTGTCATAGAGATTTTCACCATCTTCATTTATAAACTTTTAGGTTCATTTACAATGATATGCCATTTATACTTTAAAAAAAAATGTATATGATATGATGTAAATATATCCGACTTTAATATTGCGATTCACCAAATAGTTGATAGGATATAAAAAAATCTCATGATTTTATATTCTATCTTATAAAGTCCTATCTTGATTGAAAATCCAAACGATCAAACACAGCCTAAATAGCTAGTTCAAGGATTAAGTTTTTTTAGTTGACTAATTTCCTATGGAGAAAGCAGAAAAGTATTGCATTCTCAGGAAGCCCCTTTTTTGTTAGATTCACCGGATAATTTACTGTAAATTATATTAATCGATTTGATGAAAAGAAAAACTAATTTAGAAATCTTGGGCTGACGACGGGTGGGTCCAGCAAAACCTTTTTACACCCCACACAAAATAATCTTGTTATTGCATAATATCCATGATTGGATTGAAATAATCTTGAGAATAGTTGTCCAAAAAGTATCAAATTTATTGTACGACGGCCAATTTAGTCATAAGTTTTTTAGTTTGGAAAATTTGGTCATAAATTTTTTAACAAGTTGCTAATATAGCTCTTTTGGCAAATTTTGGACGGGAATTGCTCATGTGGACACAAACAATTTTTTAATAATTTTTTGCTTTTTTCTCCTTGTCTTTTTGCTTTTTTTTTTTTTTCCTATTTTCCTTTGCCAATCACCGGGGCCTTGGCAAAGCCTAGATGCCCTTGCGGGACCTTGCCAGCTATCATTGGGATCCGAACAACATATGGAGGAAAATAACGAAAAAATAGAAAAAGGAAAAAAGAAAGAAAAATCTTTTTAAAATTTTTAAAAATGTCAATGTTAGCATCGGTTGAGCCACATAAAATAGTCAATATTGATTAAACCATTATGTTAGCGATTTCCAGTTAAAATTGGTTGGAAGAACTATATTGATAAATCATCAAAAAAATTATAACTAAATTGACTAAATTAAAATGTTTAGAATTGAATTAACTGTCGAACAATAGATTTATGATTTTTTGAACAATTTACTTATAATTTTGTGACCACAAGCATCCATATTGAATACAATGAAAGTAAAGGACAATGATTACCTACAAATAAAAGGTATGTGTACTATAAACTTGAACATTCTATCATCTTTGTTTATTTCGAACCTTTAGTAGTTGAGTAGGTTTATAATTAGGACATCTCCTTGTCTAATGTTGATTTTTTAAGTTCTATATAGGTCAAATTAGTTGATTAAAGAATTTAGGATGTCAACCTAATAAAGCGGATTTGATTAAAATCTTATGTGCTGAAAGCACAAATAGGCATTAGATTTGGAAATCGAGTGGGTGAGTTGGCCCCAAGACTTAAGTTTGTGGACTTTAGACAATACGCCAATAATCTAAATTGAAGGTGGAATATTCAACATAAAAGTCCAAACTTCTATGTGCAGAATTCAATCAAGTCTTAAACTTTTTTATTATTGTAATAAAATTGCAGATCTTTCTTGGAAAGATGCAATGCAGTCTTGTGCATTCCAATTGGTACAATCAAGTCATAATCTTTACTCAATAGTACTATCAAATTCCAAAACTATATATGTATTTGAAAGATGCAATTTAAGGTTGTCATGTATTCAACTGTTGAGTATCACGGAGCCAATTTATGGTAGTGTTTACATTATGAAAGGACTTGGCTGTGCTTTTGCAAGATAAAAAAAGGTAGAACTTGATTGTATCGATTGAAATATATAGGACAAAGGTACATTCCATATTGATTTAGGACTTGGGCCATGTTTTCTCTATTTTTAGTTGGATGAAATTTGGTCCAACCACCTCTCTTAGGTCCTGTTTGGCAACCATCCAAACAGTGCATGATTCTGATTTTTTGTTCCCGAATCGGTTTGGGAACATAATCGCGTTTGGTAAATTTTTTGTCCAAAATTGATTCTGGAAACAAATTTACTCCCGAATCGATTTTGGACAAGAATTCAGAAAAAAAATATGATTCTCCGTCCGAGAATCAAAAAAGAGAATCAAAAGTGCCAAATAAAAAAAATTTTATTTCTATATTTTATTTTTATTTCTTCCTAGTATGAAATATATATATTTGTTGTATATAGAATACATATTTAATTTTATGTTATAATTTAGTATTTTTATTTTTTACATATTGTAGGGATATTAGTATAGTTTATACTATGGTTTATTATTTACTATATAATAAAAATTGATTAGTTAATATTTTTATTACTTAGTATAAAAATATAATTAATCGTGAATGGTTTATGAAAATTCAATATCAAATTTATTTTAATCTAAAAAGGTAATTAAAAAAAATTGGAATAGAAATTTTATATAGTTACCAAACGCGTTTCTATTCTTTTTCTATTCCAGAATCAAAAATTTTATTTGTTACCAAACGCGTTTTTTTACTCAGAATCGGTTTAGAACGAGAATCGAAATAATCATTTACGGTGAGAATCGGTTCCGGGAACATAATCGTTACCAAACACGCCCTTATTGGGTAGATCACAAGAATGAACTTCACTTACATTTATTTTTATAAATTTGCATTTGGGTGATGTCAATAACTAATAATTTTTAAATCAGAAGGTAATTTCTTGCGACTGGAGATGGTGGAACTATTGCAGCTAGGACTTTCAATGTGCACATCAGTTACCAATAACATTTGAACTATTGGTTTGGCTTTTTTTTTTTTTTTTTTTTTTGGGGGGGGGGGGTTGGGGAGGGGGTCACAATAGAATTTCCGCTGTACTAGAGTTGCATATGTCAATTACATCTTAACTTTATTGTTACTTAGACCACCCGACCTTACTTTCATTTTTTAATCAAGTCGCAACATCCAAAGACCATTATGATAATGTGTTCAATATATTTATTTTCTTCTTTAGTTTAATGACGATGGATTACACATGTATGGGTAGATTGTCACTTATAACTTCAGTTTGACTTTCATAAGCTCATCGAACTTCTATAGCCAACTTTAATGAAAGTCATTTTAGTTTTTGCTACTTTCACTAAGGTCATGATGATGCAAATCGAATTAAGTGATCGATATTCAAGGGGCATTTTGTACAATAAAGTCGGCAATGCGAAAAGTCCCACATGTGCGAACAAAGACAATATAATATGCGCACTATGCATTTTTTTTTTCTCCCTTTTGGGGATGAACCTTTGTATAAGGTTTTGGAAAAAAAAAAAAAAAACAAGAACAGAAACTAGCTGGCTATCCTTTTTTAAATGTTTCTCGACGTTATTACTCTGTATTCAATTTTTGCATGATGTTGAAGTAGGTTTAGAGCATGGTGTAGGAAAGGCCTCGCTAATCTTTTTTTTTTTTTTCTTTTCGGTTGGCAAGGCCTTGCTACTTTAAATGGGGGAAAGGTACAAAAAAATTATCAATATATTATAATCGTGTCAATTCAATTCTAAGTATTTTAATCATGTCAATTTAATTCTAATCCTTTTTCGCATTTTTTCTAAATGATTCAATTCGATCAATTTTGACTAAAAATCGCTGACGTTGATACTTTTAAATAATATTTTAACATTTTATATAATTTTAGAATACTTACAAAAAAGAATGAACAAAAATTAGCTGATATGGACCTTTTTAAATAATTTTTTAATATTTTATATAATTTTAATATTTATAATGAATAAACGAAAAAAAGTTTCACCATCCACAAATCTATTTAAACATAAATTATTATCAATAATAAAAATATTATTCATTGGCTCATTTTTTAAGCAACGCAAGTAATCATTTTTTGAAAATATTTTTCAAATAATTTATTATCCACTAAACATACGGAGTCTACGGGTATTGTTTTCATGACATCATTTTTCAAATTTTAATGTGTTTGGAGTCCCTTGAAAGGAGATAATCAATGGAAAAGGTTTTACAGTTAAAGAAAACAACCACACTTAAAATTGAGAAAAAATGATTTTCCATCTTAAATAGAAGAAATCGTTTTCTCAAACTCCGTTCCACTTGCATGCTCAATTATAATTATAGCAAAGAAACTTATCTTTGAAAGTAAAATGTGAACATCAAAAGCCTCTCCCATCTCACCTTCAAGTACAACCAAACAATTAAAAGCAAGCCATATTCCTTCAAAGTCACTTTCATAGGAGACATTTTCCCCATCAAGACATTTTCTCGCAAAACAAAGACGCCCCAAGAGTGAAAATATACATTGAAGGAGGTAAAAAAGGGGGAAAATGAATTTAAGACTTCTTAATCTAAACCATATAAAATTTGTAGAATCACTGCCTATTAATTTTAAAAGTTAAGTCGTAAGATAAAAGCGTTGCTTAATATATTTAAACATTTTAATAAATGTACCCCATCTAATTCTAAGGTTTATTTTGATGACCATGTACAATTAGTTAGTCACTTCAATGCCACATAGCAATAGATTTATATATCTTTTTAAGATATAGAACAAATGGACTTCATTAGCATAATTTGCAATACAAATTGTACATCCCAAATTACCCCTAAAGTTTATTTGCATAAACAAATAATGATGTGCGTGGACCAAGAAAGAAAGAGAATCCTAGTCTTTTTTTTAATAAAATTAATAATGAGTGCCCCTATCTTTTGTCATTGGGGAAAAAAATTGCTTATTATATAAGCAAATTTTTATTTATTAAACGACTTAAATGATTAAACACACGAAAATTAACTTAGTCATGTGAATCAAGCCTCCAATCAGGTGACGTAAAAGAATACGCATATAAGGCAAGTTTCTTCGTTTATCACTCGACCCAGACAAGAACTCATTTTTATTAGAGTGAATATTGTCGAATAGCTCCATCTTAAGCCGCCCTCTCTCTCTCTCTCTCTCTCTCTCTCTCTCTCTCTTCTCTCCCCTTTCCTCTTGCCTTCTATCCGTTCTAGGGTTTCAATTCCAGCTGCCTGAGGTTTCACATAAAATAACCCATTATGATTTAAAAAGCACACTTCCTGATATTACTCTAATTATTCCATTTTGTTTCACATCCATTGCTGTGGTGAGTGTATGGCTTCAGGTTTAGATTTAGGTTCTTCAAACCCTTTTCTTCACCACCTCCAGAGACCTGACCTTCACCTCCAAAACCCGCCAGATTCTGATGACAATGACCCCAACACCCCACCAACCCACTTCTCCGGCGATGGCAACAACCTCGACCTCGTCTCGCCGTCCTCGGGGTCCGGCGACCTGGTTACCCGCCGTCCCCGCGGGAGGCCGCCGGGCTCCAAGAACAAGCCGAAGCCGCCGGTGATCGTCACCAGGGAGAGCGCCAACACACTCCGGGCCCACATCCTGGAGATAGGCAGCGGCCACGACGTCTTCGAGTCCGTGGCGGTGTACGCGAGGAGGCGGCAGCGGGGGATCTGTGTCCTCAGTGGGGCCGGCACAGTCACGGATGTGAGCCTCCGTCAGCCGGCGGCGGCCGGCTCAGTGGTGGCCGCCCTGCACGGCCGGTTCGAGATCCTGTCCCTGTCGGGGTCCTTCCTGCCGCCGCCAGCCCCACCTGGGGCCACCAGCCTCACAGTGTTTCTGGCGGGGCCGCAGGGCCAGGTGGTCGGGGGGAACGTCGTCGGCGCGTTGATAGCCTCGGGGCCGGTCATCGTGATCGCATCTTCTTTCACAAACGTGGCTTACGAGAGGCTGCCTTTGGAGGAGGAGGAGGCGAATCCGATGCAGCAAGGGGGCGGCAGCGGAGGAGTCAGTAGCCAGTACCCAGATCCTTCATCAGGTTTGCCATTCCTCAATCTTCCACACAACATGACTCATCAGTTAGCAGTTGATGGGTGGAGCGAAAATGCAGCTGCAAGGCAGGGTTATAATTGACCCCCTTGGAAATTAAATTAACCACACTTGCTGTAATACTCACTTGCTGTCTGTAAGACAATCTCTCTCTCTCTCTCTCTCTCTCTCGCTCTTCCTGGTGTTCCTTTGTTCATTCTTGTAAGTTTGATACTGGTGATGTGTGAGGAAAGACTTGGCTATATTTTTGGAGTTTGATCTCCTAATTTGGACTTTCATCCTCATCTGAAATTGACATTGAATGGGTTCAACTCACAGCACAAGGGTTAAAACCATGGGACACGCATGTGTAGTAAGTCAATAGTCCTTATCTTGAAACGAATGATGGGAGAAAAACGAGAGCTATTGTCGTTCTTATCATCGCTAGACGCTAGGGTTTGTTTTCTGGCTTGATGACTTTACCACAAGAAATTTCTAAGATCGGAGCATTTGTTGAAATTTCCTTTCACATGTCTTAGCATATCTTAGATGCTGATTAGAAATTGGGCTACTTCATGGAGTTGCCCGTCCTTGTGTTTTTTCTGTAAATATGGTGAGAACTTGAACAAAGTTTGACTAGTTCAGACTAACGATAGCAATATGTAATCTAAATTTACAGCATTATATACTAGTTGAGGCATCTTAATCAGTTAAATAATCCGGACAATGTTGTTGTTGTTGTTTTGTTTTTTTTTCTTCTTTTTTTTTCGGAATTAAATGCCTTGTTCGAGGTTAAAAAGATAATCCGATTTGCTCTCTAGTAACTCTAGCTGAAAAAGAAGAAGAGGAGACAATCGTGCACTCAACTCTAGGATGGCATTTGAGCCAGAGATCTCGAATTCAACTCCACATCACGTTCCCATTTTAGCTTTCGTCCAATCAAGGTTATCCTTTCTTGATTTATTTTAGATTTCCATAATTATTTCGCAATCACATACCAGATCTGTGCACTTGTGACATTTGTTATCACAGTGGTTTTGGCTTGACGCAGAGTGTTAATGTGAAAAAGATAATTTATATGATGATTTAATAGCTTAGAGATCGTTTGGCTATTTTGTTTTCATTTGGTTCAATAGCTTAGAGATCATTTGGTTACGTTTATTTTTGTTTTCAATTATAAACAACAAAATCATTTGACATACTTCTAATTGACATATTTATTAATTGACTGTAATGTCTGGTAACGCCTTCATAGGTATTTCTTCAACACATTTTCAGTAAACAATGTTCGTCATGTTTGATTGTCACTTTTACTTTTTATTTTGTTCCTCGGCAAGGTTCGTCCGTAGCGGGTGAGTCATGGCCTAAGATTAGGTCGAAAGGCATAATATCTCTCCAGGGATTGTGAAAGATGTTCCACTCAAAATATTCTTGAAAAAATAAAATAAAAAACTACTAGTTACACATAATTAAAAAAAAAAAAAAAGTCACAAAAAACTCTAAACTATATCCACTGTAACACATTTACTTTGAACTTCTTTTTGTAGCATTAAAAACCCCAAATTATGTCAATTATGACACATTTACCCTAAAAATTTTCTTGTGACTAAAAAAAAATTTGTATCTATATGATATATTTATCCTTCCGTAAATGTCTTGTTAGATGATTTTTTGGCCAAAATAACGTTGTCTTTATTTTATTTAACCCATTTGAGCTCCATGTCAATATTATTTTCTTTTTGGTGTCCTTGTAACATATTTTTAATAGTTTTCATTGACAGAACTTTGATCGAGGGTAAATATATCACATAGGTACAAGTTTGATATTTGTTGTGTTCAAAAAATTGTTTAAGGTAAATGTGCTATATTGGGCATATTTAGGGTTTTTGGCAGCTTTTGCCCCATAATTAAAACTAAAAGAAGCACTTTTTATACAATATTAAACAAAAAGCTAATCATATTCTTAATTAAAAAACAGTAAAAAAAATGTGTTTATTAGACGTAAGCACGTTTCAACTATTGAAATAAAAATAAAATTTTCGAAGGAGCTCATAGCTTTTACCACGTGTTATGGGGAAGTCACTAGTAATGGCATTGATAAGATTATATTGAATTTCGTTTTCAATATAATCAAATTTTCATGCGTAGTCATCCTAACAGTGTTTTTTTCCTTAAAAACCATCTTTGAAAACATAAAAAACCCATCTACGACATTGTAGTTAAATAGGGCGCCGGGCATTTTGAAGCGATAGACATTTTCACGAGACATTCAAAGCGGAATATGTAATCTATTCATGCTTTTTGCTCGTACTGCTCAATAGATTACATGAATCAACCCTAAAAGCTAAACAGCTGAGGACACGAGAGCTAGAGAGATCCCTTTTGCTTGTTGATGATTTCCCAACATCAGAGCGATGTCCACTTCGGATGGAAAGGGAGAGATTGGAACTGACATTGGCATGCATTTGAAGTTAATGTTTTGTTTTTGTAGATCCGATCGAATTAGGGTGCGTTTGGAAACGATTTTGTTTTGGAAACATATTCTGATTATAAATGATTTTTTTTTTTAATTCTGTTCCCGAAAACAATTTCTAAATATTTTAAAGCCATTTGGTAACAGTTCAAAATTTTTAATTATGGAATAGAATTTCATTTGATACCATACTTATTGATTCTGTTCCAAATTAATTTCTTTTAATTTTTAAACAATTTTTTTCTTTGTTTTTTCCTTTCTCTCTCATGTCTTCTTCTTCTAGTGGCCGGTGACCTCACCAAAGCGTCGCCAGCCCTTGTCGGCCGAGGCCGGCCTCGCCAGGGCTAGGCAAGGCTCACCTAGCCACTAGTGGGGTTAAGCAAGCCTCGACGGCCCGGGCGAGGCTCACCTAGCCCGCTAAGGCTCGGCGAGCCTCGCTAGGTGAGCCATTGGCGGGGCCGGCGAGGCTAGGATTGATTGGCCATCGCCATCGGCGAGGCAAGCCTCAAGCAAGCTCGAGCTCGTTGGATTGGTTGCCGGCGACCGGCAGCGGACGGTGATGAACGGCGGCGGAGACCCGCGGATGGTAGATGAAGAAGGAGAAAGAAAATGATTAACTTTTTTATTTATTCTTAGATTATGTTCCCAATCTTTTTTTTTTTAATTCTTGATAACAAAAAATATAGAAAATTTTTTTTCTCTAAGAAAAATTTTTTTTACCAAATACGATTTTATTCCAAAACTATTCTCCTAGGAATAAAAAATCATAATTAGACGTTGTTTGGATGGTTATCAAACAAGGCCTTAATGATATCTCTATATCATCGCCAGATTATTCACTTAACGAAGAAATCAAGAAGAATTGGAGTGCACGATTGCAGAAAACAGTTCAACACCTTCCTCAGACGCGGATATCACAAGAGAGAACAAAAACCTAATGCTTTGCTAGTGCAGATGCTCACAGTAGATCCCTACAAGGTAAGTAGGAAAACTACAACTCCACTTTAGAGAAGGATCAGACTACAAGTAATTGGCATAAAGAAGCCGACATTCCCGTCGTATTCACAAGCACGCGAGCCGATGGGGTCGAGGAGGTTTACTCCCGAGATTTCTGATATTTGGGGACGTGTTAGCGTCGTACAGCGGTAAACATCATGAACGAGATGAAGTACAGAACGAATTTTTTTTTTTATTTGGTCGGAAAGTACAGAAGGAATTGAATGACTCGTTTGTTGACGCATATTTAGTGGGCTAAGTGGAATATATGGTACCTAGAAATATAAATACATGCTGTGAAATATTAATAAAAGTAAAGCCAGCCCGATCAAATATGGGTCTTTGGTGGATGTGAAATGGATCCATTTTTCCAACCCACAACCACCTCAGCTGAATTCAACCCGACAAAACGAGATTGCTCAGAACTTTCTCGGGAGATTTCCATCGTAGATTGCCCGAGTGGAAGTTGAACCGAGATTGCTCGGACCTTTCCTGCATCAACTTCGTAATCGATATCGCTGCGTCGATACGCAGGCTTTGCTTCTAAATTTCTGGAAAATTGATGACACAGTGAAGACACAAAGAGAAGCCAATTAGAGCTGAATGTTGTTCACAAGCAAGATCTTCGAATCTCGATTGTGTAAAATGGAACTCATGATTCGCACGTGCTTTTGCCAATCGGTGGCACACTGTACACATTCCAAACTAACCAACGGGAAACGATGATTGTTTCTCGATATGATTAAATTCAGGCACGTGGCTTTTTTGCTCACCACTCAAAATATGACTTTTAAGGCCTTTGTTTTTTTTTTTTTTTTTTTGGTCAAAAGACTTTTAAGGCCTTTGTTTTGAACAATCAATTGGCATAAAGTACTTTTTGCCATTAGTCTTTTCAGGCTGTTGGACATAAGGAAGACCTTAAAAGGGTCGGGGGAGAAAAACAGTCAGAAGATTCATCTTAGTGTGGGAGATCCTCTAATACCATCTTTTATATTTTCACCCATCGAGAAAAAAAGTTTGGGTGGAAATCGAGGGGCATATCGATGGTGAAGGTAGACAACACATCAATATCTCAATATTAGCTACCGTCAAATAGGGAAGTATAGTAGTTCTTCCCACTTAATGTGAGTTAGAGTGAATTCAAAATCACTATTAGGTGAGTTGAGCTCCGCTCGAGCCTTTCAAACGGCTGCTCACTACTCAAAGTACTACTTTTAAGGCATTTTATGTTGAACAATCAATTGCCATCAAGTGCCTTTTGCCATCAATCTTTTTAGGTTGTTGATTTTCATATTCATTTCTACCACAAAAATATTCATTTGCTGATTTAATGGTTATGTTTGGGATATGAGTTATTTGGGTGGATTTTAGATTTGACCTATATTGAGTTGGATATGAGCCACATAAATCATATGGCATAAAAATGGTATATATAGACTAAATAGGTCCATGCGGTTCACACCCATATTTGATGTATCTGGATTGGACCAAACCTATCCATTTGCCACCTCTAGTGGTAAGCAAGTAATGAGAAACCATTTGTTATGGAGAATTTCTTAAGGGTTTGCTATTGAAATCCCTATAAAGTCTAGAGATGCCTAGTTTCATAAAGATATTGAAGCTTGGACATTGTGAAGACAAAAAAATTGCTCTCGATGAGTGAATCAATTGGGCATATACAATGAGAAGTGATTAGCTAACCAAATCATGCAATGTGGTATTCCTATTCCTAGTGTCAATAGGTCAATAATAGGTTGTTGCGTGTTGGGAGAATATAGGCCGTCACCCAACTCACTTGAACCAAACCCACAAGAAAGGGTTAGGAATTAGGTCATGCCAATCCCTAACGAGCCATGCAAACTACTAAGCCAAAATGAAGCTTAAAAGCATAATTTACAAAAAAAAAATCTAGAAAAAAAATTGATCAAATTGAGAAAATTTACCTCCAAATAAATAATCAATAGATTGTATTGTATCTCAAGAATTATGATCAATTAACAATTTGTAAAAAGACTAATAATGATTTGGTTCGAGAACATACATGTGAGATATGTAAACATCATTTGCAAGCATAGCAAAAACTCTATTAGGGTATAGCACTTCCTTAGATTTACTATTAGAAAAAGATAAATTGCCTTAAAAATAAACATAGCTAATTCAATTTTTGGTCTTATTAGATGTGAGAATATTCAATTGTCAAAACATTAAATTGTAGTATTTGGAAATATTAAGTGGCTCCCTATTCAGTGCTATGCATGGTTCTTTGGTAACCTTTAGTTTGATCAAGGAAATCACATAAAATGAATCTGCCAATGAAGGTTATAAATTCAGTCAAAAGGAAAAAACTTATAATATCATAGCTGCTCATAGTTATTTTGGCCGATTAATCTTCTAATATGCTAGTTTCAACAATTCTCGTTTTTTATACTTCTTCCTTGCTGCTTGCCCGGTAATCGGTTCACTGATTTATCAAGTGCGCCGGATATGTTTTTGGAAAAATTCAATGTTTATTTATGATGCTTTAATTTTAGCTAAACAAGGTGACTCAGAAAACCCTAGAAAAACCCTCCGCTCAAGCTTTCCCATCGTCTCTTCCTCAGTTCTCTAGCTAACCTCCTCCCCGCCGCCGCCGCCGCCGCCGCCGCCCGCCGCCTCGCAGCCTTGCCGCCGGAACCCGCCGCCGAACCCCTCGTGCGTCTATTCCTGCTTCCGTCTCCCCTTCTTGTCTGTCCGCTCTCCGAATCTCTAGCTGCATCTCCTGTTTGTTTTCACCATCTCGGAGCTTTTGTTCGGATTCTTCCGACTGCTGCGTGCTGAGCGGCGCGCGTCTCTTCAAAGAGAGTCGCCGTCCGGCGGAAAGCCGCCGATTTGTTCTTCGATCGCGATTTTGATGATAAATTCGGGGTTGTGCAAAGATTGGAATTTGGGATTTGACTGGATATATGGGTTCCAAGATCTCGATTTGTTGTCTTAACTGATATCAATAAATCCAAGAATTGCTGCGGCTCGTGCGAATTCAGTTGTGGGTTTTGCGCATTTCACTATATGCATCGACGGCTTTTTTCCTTTTATGAATTTGTGTGTGTGCTGCGATTCTTCTTGGACTGGTAAGGTTGGCCGATTCGGCTGCAGATTGATCGGAAAAAAGCACTCATCTTCTCCGGCCAGCATGCCGTGTCGTGTAATCGGAATGGCTGATTTGTGGTCCTCTTTCTTGATGCTTTGGTTTTCTTTCTCCTGTTCAGTCCTTCTTGGACTGATCGGAAATGGCTGGTTTCCGACCCATATGATCAGATATGAGCTATTGTCCAACCTAAGTCCCCGGTTTGGCGTCCTCTGTTCTGCAGTTGGAAACCTTTTATTGAAGTCTTTTTGTTTTGGGCGAGAATGTTCTTTGGCTTTGCTTTATTGGGATTTCTAGTGTTCTTATCTTTACTTAGGGCATTTGCCTTGGACTTTACTTGTAAACATAGAAATATGAAGTCGAGTTTGAGCAATTTCCTGGAGACTGCTTGAAACATCCATTAGATTCCATAAATGATGATGGCATTTACATCTTTGTTACATCTTGATTGATACTGTAGTGTGTTCATCTTGTTGCTTATGGATTCTGAGGTCGAGTATTGAGCTCTATCAAATGCTGATTGCTGATCGGATTGCTTTCCTTTTCTCAGGCGCGGTGAAAGGTGTGGAAGGATCAACAGAAGAATCTAGACTACTGAAAGACTCGCGAGACAGATAACTTTTCGAGATGAGGCTCTTAACTCACAACATGCTTTCTTCAAACATCAAGGGAGTAATCAATGGCTTCCCGCTTGGCATTGTGGTGGAGAAAGTAATAGAGAAGCCAGTGGAGATGAATCCCGACTTCCTCAAGAATATGTTTGCCAAGATTGAGTGGAAAGCTCTTGTGGATGCATCTCGGTCCATGGGCTACACCGAGCTTCCTGAACAGGCGGATTCCTCAATGCTTGACTCTGTCGATTTTCTGCAGAGGTTTCATCATGCCCTCTTAGAGCTCCACCTTGAGGAAGGTGCATTGGTTTGCCCAGAGACTGGGAGAAAGTTTCCTGTCAACAAGGGAATACCCAACATGCTCCTTCATGAAGATGAAGTCTGATTTTGGTTGAACCGACTTGACTTTATTGTGCCATTTGCGAGTCAAGATTTAGTGAAGTTATTTTAGGCAGAGGTGCAAATTAATTGACCACCTATTACTTTGCTTGTTTAACTAGAGACTAGGGGTTTTGTGGTTTGGATGATGCAAGAGGGTTTAATAGCAGAGAGAGCTTCCAATGCATTTTGAGTCAATGTAATTATTGTTTTTTTTTACCTGATCTAATCTTAATAAGTTGTCTCTTGACATTTGAGGTATACATTGGCCATGTCAATCTACGGTGCTCGGTCCAGATAGTCATGTTATCTTTCTTCATTTGTTTTTGGTGTTGTGTCTCTTAGTATCACTTATTTTGCATGTTCTGCATATGTGGTGTTTCTACAAAGTGAACTGGTTGTATGGGACTTTGTTGACTTGAACTTGGTGGTAAGGTCTCAGACTTTCTTCCTTAAGTCCCTGACAAGCACATGCATATATGAGGCCCATCCCTTCTGCGATCAAGTAAATAGCTCTATGAACTAATGGATCGGATCGACTTGCAAAATGGAAAGATTTGTGGGAGAACTTTTGGTTGTAATTGTGAGTTCTTTTGTAAATAGTAGTCTACACGGTACACTCTATTCTACAAGGTGTTAAATGAGGTCTTTGGTGATCTTTGACAAATGAAACTCCCACAGCTTGGTCTAGTTTGCTACCTAATGAGGAACGCTGTTGGAGATACAATATTATGGCAGCTTTATCGCTAAATATACTTCTCATGTACTCATCTTCATGCACCATGGGTCGATCCTTGCAAATTTCATATGAATGCATGATGGTTCACTATATGACTGTACATTTATCCTCCGTAGGCTTTGGACCCGAAGGACGGGCAAGTTTTTTCATCTAGCTTATCGGGAAAATGTAGGAACCTTTCATCATCTCAGCCTTGGACTTGCCAGGGTGAAGGTGCGAAATTGAATTTATTGCGATGACCATCATATGTGCCAACTAAAACATCGGTACTAGGCGTTTGCTGTAGCACCTTTACACACTTGGTTATATAGAAGGGCTTTTGGGAAGAGAGCTTCTAAGAAAATAATAATTTTGATTTGACCATATAGTACAGGTTTGGTAAGCGATTAGGTAACCTCTTCACCATCAGGTTTGCAAAATGAATCTCTGTTTTCTGATATTCTAATTCTGCTGATCAAGATGAAAGTCTCATCACATAACTCGGAGTCCTTGCAGAGAACTCTTTCTTTCAGTTTTTCTCGTATATGGTAAAGCTATTCACCTGTCATACTATTGTATGACCAGTTCCTCTATGTACAGTGACAAACTCAGGTCTGTCGCTGCTAAGCTTCACCCTTGTTGACTCATTACTAGTGTTGCCAAAGATTACATGACAGAGCAAGCATTTGGGTTTTCGTCACTGAAAAGCTGTGGAGCATAAACGTAATGAATGAAGTATGGATTTCCCTCCTTGCTCTTGACCTCCACGACCTTTTTCTCTTCTGTGAACTCCACAGTCTCTTTGCCCTTCGTCTCTACAACCTTCACCTTCTCTTTCTCTATCGTCACCTTCTTCTCCTCCTCTTTCTTCTCCCCTTTCTTCTCTTCTTTCTTCTCCTCTTTCTTCTCTGGTTTCGGAGGTATGAGCTCGGCCTGTTTGTGCACCTTCCTCCGCACGTACGACAGGAGCTTCTCGGGCTCGATCGTTCCTTGGACCGTCATGGTTTGAGCCTTTATGTCGGTCTTGACACTGTAGATACCTGCACAACCATTTTGGACGTCATGTATCTGGTGATTCAGAATTCCTTCATGGATGGCACATGCGGGGGAAGTCTCAACTATACCTCGATGTCTTATAAGCTTACGACGCAGGTCGCGCTCGCATTGGTCGCAGTGCATGTAGACCTTCAAATTGTGAGTTCGCACGGGTAGCTTAACAAGAAAGAGACGAAGCAAATTTTGATTAGATCTCTTTTTCTTTACGCAGGAGACAAATGAAGTGACGTCCATGAAAGAAATAAATTGGCCTGACTCTGGATTTGAATATTGTAAAAGCAAAAACTTGTAATATCGTCAATTTATCATACAAATGTTGACATAAATCTAATGGAACTCTTGATTCTTCCCAAATGCAGAAATTACTATTGTTAACAGGTACTGATTTACTTGGCGATCAAGGACTTATGTATGTAATACCATACAACTCCTTGGCGATTGCTACGAACAAGCATGTCTTGTTCAAGAAAGAACCCTCTTTTAGGGTGGTCGTGCACCATATGTTAAATCTAACGAAACAGATACTAAATAATACTAAAAATGAGTTCAGATTGCAAACGAGAGGGAAAGAATGTTGTTGATTTTCACAATTGAATGAAAATGTCCAAATGTGTGTGACTTTTACTAAAATGTAACTAGTTTCTGTCGATTAATAAATGTTATGATGAGCAAAATCGTAGTGTCTATAAATTTACTTCTTTGGGGGGTTCCTTGACGACTTTCTTCTTGATTTCGGCTGCCTTGATGTCGATCTTGGGCGATATCAACTCCACCTTCCTCTTGCTGAGCCTCTCTATTTTCTTATAAATTCCCACTGGATCGATTGCCCCTTTCACCTTCACTTCGTTGCTCTCCATGTTCACTTCCACTCCGTGAACACCTGCTCTAATGAACAGCATCATCATCATTCATCACAATCCAAGACAAGAGGCTTCATGGAATATTTGCATTTATCTAGTAACATCGCATTCGCTCCATTCATCAATTGATGTTTCGGTTAATGTTCATGATGTATCTTGCGCTTGGTGATGCGATTGGCTGAGTTGTCGATCCGACAAACGGGCTTGTTATAAATTATATCTATGCATTTTTCATAAAAATCCACTTCACATACCTTGTGTTCTGAGAAGAGGCCTCCTGATCTCGCCTGCACATTCTGGGCAATGTAGGTTAACTTTGTACACCGCGGTGATCACGTCAACTTTCTTCTCCTCTTTCCCCGCCATTTATTTTTGCGAAAGTCTCTCGAAACCAGGAGACAGAAAAAGGGAAAAGGAGATGACAAACGATCGCTTGTTTAGAGCTTTTACGCTGAAGAGAAAGGGTTATGCAGATGAGGCTTCTGCCAATTTATCGTGGAGGGACTGAGAGACCATGCAGGTGAGACTTGCTGAGGGTTGTTCAACTGCTGCATGAAGCTTGTCGCAGATTTTGACGTGAAGTACTAGGACTCGTTTACTTACTGTTTTTCCCTCCTTTTAGTTGTACCTGTTTGTGGTGAAATTCCAATGAAGAAAATGGAAACAGATGTGGAATTTGTCTGCTGGTGACGGAACTTGTTGCCCATTTCGTTTTGAGTATGGGTTTGGCTTTGCCTCTAGCTATTCTTGTAGGCATTAGGGCTGACGAAACGATCGAAGAATTAAATCTTCTGAATATGGAACTTCTAGTTGTGAAACGAAATCACATCATATGTATTGCTTACAATCAACTTTACAAGGTAAACAATCGGATCTTTAAGTTGGAATAGTAGACCAATCAAGTTCTCAGTGTCATCTAACAAGCACATGTAGCCTGCTTTCAATACACCCCAATGCCTCTACAAACAGAGAAACTACGTTACAGTTTGCTTAAAATCTGATTTTCAACTTACAATCACGCGACATTTTTGAGACTAATGCAAACCATCCTTTACATTACATGAGCCACACATGGGGCTTAATACTAGAGCTTAGATTGTGCTCGATGTACATGCATCCAATGCACCTAACACCCACTCCGTTCATGGAAAAGATTTGCTATACTTCCCCTATCTCCATTTCTCTCAATTGGACATATAACATGTAAATTAAACAAAAGAAACAGCAAGCAATTCTGCTTTAATCTTCACATGGGTTAAGATGAAAATCAGTAAGAGAATGAGCATGTCTCCATTCATTTTATTCCTCAAATTTATCTCCACAAGTTGTCCTTTTGAAACATCAAGATTAAATACACACAAGACTAAACACATTGATTCAATATATGTCATAGATTACACATTACCAATTCTCAGCTATCTGCGCAAAAAGAGCAATGCTGAGTACTGTAAAATTGGCATATTGAACCACTGTGTAATTGGATGTTTCAGCTGCCTCGGTAGGTTGTGAATGAGAATGGAGAAAAAAGAAGAGGAACATGAAAATGCTCCCGCTTCTGTGTCTCTCTGATTTCGAAAACGATAGAAACATAGGGGAAGAACCCGTCGGGGCAGTACTTACTCGTGTTAAAACTGATCCTGTATATTCCTGGATTAATCTCATTGACAATGTCCATCAACTGACCGCTTCGGCCATCTTTATCTGTACTAGAGACCCCTTGAAGTCTCCAACCACCAACTTCTGCTTCACCGAACAATGGGCGGGGTTTGTGGCCCCTCCACATCTCTAAGCAGACCTCAATGCCTGAGGCTGGGCATCCTTGAGAGACATCCAAGACATGTGTTGTTATAGGCGGACGAGTTCGATTTGTACTTTGTGATGTTTTGCTGGAAGAAACTTCTGAAACAGCCATGAGATGTCCTCCAATTATGCTCACACGATCTTCTAGAACACAAAAAGGAAGATGTTAGCATGATCTGAACCAACGTAGTTCAAAAGCATGAATATTAGCAATTAATGTCATGTAAATATTGTTTCATAAAATTTCTATAAGTTAAATATTCATTTTTCAATTTGGCAGGAAAGTATAATAAGTTCTTAGGAGTCAAAAAGCAAACAGATACGTGATTCATTGTTCTTTTGCACCCGGATTCATGTTTGATACCTTAAATGCCCTTAGCTTCTGAGTGAACATTGCAGCAAAAATCAGGACAGCCTTGAGAAATATAGATAACCTAGCAACAAATGACAGGTGTGTCAACCATATTGCATGCTACTGCAACATGGTTGAAGTGGCAATCATAGGCTCATAAGGAAGATTAACCAAACCCTAAGTACTTGATATATCAATGGGGTAAATGCCCTCCCACTCGGGAGGAGAAGAGAAACGACAGATCCACTCCACCTGTCTCAATGAACTCCACACAGCATCCAAATTCTGAGAGCTACAAATCATGCGATTGAGAGAGAGAGAGAGAGAGAGAGAGAGAGAGAGAACAAAGTGCAAAGGCGATTCAAAATACTAGAATCTTTCAATGCTAGAGAATTCTTTTAGATTAGTTTGTATGGGGAAAAACAAGCAAAATAATAGCAGAAACAGTTGCATCTTTTAGAGTCATCTGTCAATTTAGCAGCTAAGGACAAGCATGGATAGAAGAATTGCTCTGACTTAATAAATAACTGAAACTTCATGCATGAGAGATGAAACCTAGGACATCAGGGGTACCTTCCGCTTTCTTTGCTGGATCTGCAGGACCCTGATCACCAGTTGAAGCCATATGTCCTTTGGATGAAAAGAGCTTTGCAAGACGTAATTCAATTATTTTCATCTGCTCTTCAGCTGCAATCTGGAACTCCTCTATGGGCCTATTAGAAAACCGTTTCTGGAAAAAGAAAATGTTGCAATTTTCTCACTTCTCAGTTATGATGTAATAATGTAATGCTGTTGACTGATATCTACTAAGACTGAAGGAAGCAATGAAAATGCATTGAGCTTTCTCTGAGGCACAAGACACATGACTTCATGGAAAGCGATTCTGTTAAGCACACTTTCATTTATCACAAAGCAGTATGCCTTGAATCGTCCCTCATAAGAGACATGAACTCACGTGAGCTTGTAGCCTGGGGTACCAATTCTGTTTCAAGATTTACCTTCAGCTCTGCAAGTATTTCGGTACTTGTCCTTCCAGAAGCGCAAATAATAAAAATAAATCCAAACTTCTGCTTATATCGTACATTCCAGTCAGATAATTCCTGCAAATGACAGGTCCAAGGGCATCAGAGTATGATTGCAATTAACAGTATGGTTTTCTCCATTACATTTAAGTAAATATCAGGACAATAAATTTTCTGCATAAGAGGTTAACCTGTAAGCTGGAACCAGTGGCAGTTGCCAAAGCTGTAGATTGCTCTCCTTTGCTCCACCTATTGAAATGAATCTCCAAAATTACTCAGGTATAGCACAGCATCAGGTGATACATGAGTAACAAAAGACCAAAAAAGTGCCAAGAAATGCAGGTGAAAGGGCATGTTAGTAAAGAACACAACATCTGGAGTACTATGAACCATTCAGCTAAGTGCATTTAGCCCTTGATATGCTTCAATCACTTCTCTTGTTTTGTTTCTTCATGTTTGCTGCATAACAATATTGTATAGGCTAAACAGGCATTTTTGTCTCGTCATAGACTACCTCTACCTCACAAAAGTGCACAATACAAGAACACACTGAAGTAAAGTTGAAGAAAGTAGGATTCTTTCAAATAAAACAACTTGTCCCACCTATTTGTCAATATAACAGCAACTTTATGAGATGGAACATTAGTGGAAATCAAATGCCAGATGAAACAAGTTCACAGCAGATATATTTGTAGCACCTATCCAACTCCATGAAGAGGTTTATGCATAATCTTTTTGTTCTTCCAGCTATGTTAAAGGAAAAACTGATGTGTAAGATTAAATCATGCTTAATGGACAGTTCCATGAGAGAGTTCACCTGATGAAGGAGTCTAACTGAGAATGCATTACTCATCATGAATGGTAGGAAAACATTTTTTAAAATATGGCATAAACCATAAGTCATTTCAAAAGTCAAAAGGAGCATTTCTGTCACAATTCACCAATGAGTTGTCTTTCCATAAAATCAAGTACATTATCTAAACTATTCGGCCATAACCTATGGTAAATGGGACACATGCAGTCCCCAAAAAAAATATTATGGATGCATAAGCAGATATCTAAAGATAAACAGACCAGTCAAGTACTCCTTCGGGGCTTGGCCCACTTCAAATTAGAGCCACAGTTCGTAAAGTAATTTGTCCAGAACATATACTCCCATTCATTTGCAGCATACATATGATCAACATAATGAAGCACATAGTGTCAAAAACCCCATCTTACAGAATGCAGAGTACCCTACAGCAAGTTAAAAGTTCACCCAACCAATAAAACGCCCATCAATTTTCCCATTAAGATGACCAAAATACTTTGAAAATGAGTTGATTGACCCCTCAGTATAAACAAATCATAGTCTGTCAAATTGGTCAACCTCATTCCAAAGGTTCAAATGACACTAAGTCTTCCACGCTTCAACAAAGGCATCAGACATCCACAAGTTGCTAATTCATATAATTCAAGGAAGCAAGCAGCAGCTGAAATAATGAAGAGACAATTGAAGGAGCCAAAGCATGACTCGCCAGTTGGTGGGCAACACCTTCCTCACGCAAGCCGGAAAAACCTACCTGCTTCGCCTATGGTTTCACAAACATTCACATCACAAAATTCAAACCAACCCCCCAAAAAAGTGATCCTTAACCGTGAAGGCTAAAAGTTCATCTATTTGGAAAAAGCCAGTCTTTTTAGTCGCCACAGTGAACTCCAACAATTAATCCATGCCAAAGAGCAAAGCATGAAGATTTCAGGAAACCCCATAAGGAAAAATTCCCCACCATCTCTTCAACTTCTCTTAAAAAAAAAAAAAAATTGATATCCATCAGGGTCAAGCGCAGAGATCAAGACAGAAGATGCAGAGAGAGACTTAACTGAGCACTGGCCTCGCTTTTCCCGGGAGCCGCCGATTTGGTCTCTCCGATCTGAGGGTGGGCCGCGAAAGCTTCGAGCCAACCGCTCACGTCAACCTCCGAATCGCGCAAGAACACAAGAATCAGCAATTCCCTCCAACAGCTCCGATACGAAGCAATGGAAACTGCGATCGACGCGTGACTGAAGAAAGAGAATCGGCGGAGATAGAGAGAGGGAGAGCGAGAGGGAGAGGGGTTACTCTGTCGAACCAGACGTCCCTGGCGGTGGCAACGGCGGCTTGGAGAGAGAGGAAGGGGGAAGCTCTCGCCATCTCGGCGGCGAACCTGGCGCTCCCGCAGCAAGCCAGGAAGTCCTTCTCGTCGAAAGCGAACCCCATGCTGGGCGTGCCTTGCGTCGCAGCGGCAGCGGCAGCGGCGGCGGCGGCGGCGGCAGTAGCCGGATCGAGAGCGAGGCCGGCCGATCGGAGAACGGTCGCCGGCGAGAATCTGGTTCGGGGAGGTGCAGACGGATGGAAAAGGCCAAGCGAAGATGATGAACCGATAAATGATAATAATATATTTCTAGTGATTTTTTTTTTGAAAAATTTTAAATTGGTATGCGCGACAAATTTATCTTAAATTATTTTTTAATTATAAAAAATCTCAAATTAGTGCATTTGTGATAAATTTACCTAAATTGACTATTAGAAATTCCAAAGTAATATACTTGTAATAAATTTATCCCAAAATAATTTATATAATTGCCAAAAATCCCTAAATTAATATATTGTGACAAATATATAGTTGGATTAATACAACAAAAAATCATAAAAATTGTATAATTATGATAAATATAGAGTAAAATCCCAAACCGATACATCAGCTAACTGTTCTGTGTTATTCAACTTAATAATTTGACGGTAAAATTTAATAGAAATTAACAGATGATAAATTTATTACAAGTGTATACATTTGAGGTAAATTTGTCAAAAGTATCCAAATTTGGAATAAATTATTTTATGGTAAATTTATCATATGTGTACTAATTTGAGGTTTTTCGGGTATAAACTTTTTTTTTTTTTTTTGGTTTTCAATTGTGTCTTCGACAATTCATCTTTTTACCTAATCTAGACTACTCCCTCTTTTTTTTTTTTTTTTTTGGTAACTTAATCCAAATTTTCCATTTCACCTATTGGAATTTTTCCAAGTGCGAAATATTTATAATTTTCCACGAAATGCAAATGGGACGGCTAAGATTCGTGCATAATTTACTTGGTATGGAATAATAAATAGGACTTCTTATTTAAGTTCAAATAGACCGTTCCACTAGGCGTGTCTTTTTTTTTTGGTGAAGGTAATAATAGTATTAAGGGAAACGTACAAAAGATCGGGTCCAAAACCTACGCTCTTGCCAAGAAGCAAAAGTGGAGGGGATCCGATGTAAAACCACAAGGCAAACAAGCCCACAAGGAAGAACCCACACAACAAACCGAACGACCGACCCTCAGGCAGGACCACCGACCCTCAGGCAGGACCACCGGCCCTCACACCCTCTAACAAGGAAAGGCAAAGAGCGGAAATGTAACGAGCTCTAGACACAAACTAAGGAGGTTCCGAGGAGCTTGAGAAGATCACGAGGTCAAAGCCCCACCCTCTTTGAAGCCTTCTGTTCCTCGGAGAAGGGGCAACATCCTTGAAGGTAAGGGCTTTGTCCCTAACCACCATCAGCAAATGGTTTTTTAGAGCGGCCACCGCGCACGATTCACCCCTGAAGATGATTGCATTCCTTTTCTTCCATATGAGGTGGCACAAAGCACCAAAGGAGAACCGTGCAATCCTGTGATAGAAGTCATTTCCAGAGAGGAACTTCATGGCCCAGGGAAGCACTTCATTCCAGCACCTGTTCCTCCAGGGGAGGTTGCACCTGGCGGCCCAAAAGAAGGCTAGTGAAGCCGAGGTGCAACACGCGAAGAAAAGGTGGTCTGTAGAATCTGGGACCTCGCTACAAAAAGTACACACATTAAAGTCAATACGTCCATGGGATAGAAGCATGACCTGTGTGAGAAGCCGATTCCTGACTATGAGCCATAAGATGAACTGGAACCAAGAGGCTACAGCATTGTCCCAAATGAGAGGAGCCCAGCTGACCTGAGGTTTCTTCGATTTGATAGAATCTCATGCAGATGCAACTGAAAAAGAACCTGACGGATGATCGCACCATATAAATCTGTCGCTTCCAGCAGTCAAAAACGGAATAGCAAGGCCCCATCTCGACAACAACTCCCTGAATATGAGACCCATCGGGGTAAAAAGATCAGCTACCACCGCATGATCGGGAATGAGGAGCCTTCCCCTGAAGGAAGGAGACACGAACCCATCCAAAGGGCCACAAGACAACCAGTAGTCATGCCATAAAGAAACAGCCAAGCCATTTCTCCACTGGGCGTGTCTTTTTAAGCGGGAGCATGCATTCCCCGAGATAGATTGTCCACCTCCCTCAGCGTCACATGTAGCATCGCCACCATCGTACCAATTACGAACACCACCCGAATGTCAACTGCCGCCGGCGTCGGTAGTAGGGATGCGATCGTTCGCATCGGTATCACGATGAGGACCACGCGTTTTGTCGATGGTTTCAGCTAAAGATGAAAGAGCCACGCGGCCCCATCGCGACAACGAAGGCGATGAGTGAGATTGAGCACTAGACGACGTGAAGGAGGAGGTGCGGAAGAAGGAGATGTTCGTCCAGACTTTGGAGACGACATTGGAGAAGTTGGAGGGGAGCCCGACGGAGCGAACGTCGAGCGTGAGCTCTTCCATTGGCCTCTTCAACCATCGGCTACCCATTGGATCAGTGCCACTCACCTCCTCCTCCTCTTGCTCCAGGGCCACTGTCTCGTCGCCCAGTTCAGTGGTCTCGAAGTGGCAGATCCTAGTGCTAAGCCATGTTCACCTTTTGCCTTTTCTATAGGTTCGCATATGGATATTGCTTAGATCTAGCTAAATTGATACACATTGAATTAATCCCTTGACCGTTAGAACAGTCAACAAAAGCCTCACAATATAAACATGTGGCTTTGTCTTGACTATTGTTTGTCCTTTTAAAGTGTTCCCATACAACACATTTCGTCCTCCTTCTATATGTGCTAGTAGATTCACTCATTGAAGACATCTATCAATCTTTTTATCTATGACAATTAGAACCAGAAGTTATTACTATTATAAAAAGATGTAATGTGTCTAATTATTACACATGATTCAAGTGGATGCATCAAGTTATCAACACTTGTTAAAGCATGTTGATATGCTAATGAACGAATTTTCCTCTTTGTTTGTCCTCCTGTCATACATTTACCGGTGGTTTCTGTCATAAACAGCCACCGCTACATGATTCACCTATTTAACTTAAACAAGCCGAAGCAAAATAAGTTCAAGTAAAAAAAAAAAAAACAAAGGACATGGCAACAATGGCAAATCAATCTTTTCACCATCCTAGATATCAAAGAGTGTGGACCCGTAACAAACTAGAACGAAGCAAAAGAGCAAGCCAGATAGATTTCAAGCGAAACTACAATAAAATAGGTTAATAATATGAAAAACCTTAAACTGCCAGCATTGTGATAAATTCATTTTTTGTTAATTTCTATCAAATTTTACTACTAAATTACTGAGTTGGATAATATATAATAATTATCAGATCGCCAATTTGGGATTTTACCCTTCATCCAATTTGTAATCTTTTATGGTATTAATCCAATTTAATGGAAATTAATAAAGAGTATTTTTTTTAATAAATGTACAAATTTAAAGGTGCCAAAAAAATGTACAAATTTGAAGTTTTTTATGGTTAAAAATTAGTTTATAATAAATTTATCATAAGTGCACCGATTTAAGATTTTTCGTGATATTAATCTTAAAATAAAAGAGGACTTCACAATGCACGCACATTTGAGCAATCATTCAGCGTAAATAGTTACTCATGTAATTAAGATATTCATGGAACTATTTCATTTGGGCAATTTTGCTTATTAAGATGCTAGATTCCCTCGGTTAAAACTAGGGAACATAAATTAAACCTTCAAAGATTAGCCAACTACTAAGTTCAGGTGAAAATCACCATAGTTTCCCTCAAAGAGAAATTCTAAAACTAGAAAAAGGGATAGAATGCCGCAATACACATCACACAAAAAATGTGTAATTTTTCAATGAGACAATGTCCATTTAGTATCGAGATGGATGGTCATTAAATCAAAACAATAGAACTCGCAAAGCATAAATCCTCACAGCTAAATATTTTTTAGGAAGAACAAAAGGAAAAGAAATCATATGGGCACTCCCCAATCCCTCACCCGAGAGAGAGGAATGCCGGCAACTGGGCGGCAAGAACCTTTGCAGCACGTTCGCGGCAACAAATGACCGAAAATTTAGCTGGCAACATGACGATTATTAGGCGAGCACTGAGTCAACGCAGGTGGCAGAGCTGAGACTTGAGTATCCAAAGTTCGCTTTGCGTGCTTTGTGGAGAAGTAACGAGAGATAGAGTAATTCGAAGGAGATGAGCGATAGAGAGCGATTTAAAGGGCTTCTCGATTTAGGGTTTGAGAAGCCATAAGTGACGAGCATGATTTTATGTTTCAACAGTTCGATTTGGTTATGAACCGAACTAAACTGGCAAAAAGAAATGTGTTTTTTCCCCATTATATAAATTGAAAATCGAACCTGGTCGAAAATAAGCAAAAAATTTTGTTTGATTTTCTTGTTGGGTTTTGACCCCTTAATGATTGTCAATTTCTTACTTTCTTGAAGTACAACTTTAAAAGTATTGGGTGCTTCTTATGTCACTAGGTATGATATAGTGAAAGATGTCCATGGGGTTCTTAAGATGATTGATGGATATTGTGAGAATGAGGAAAAATTTTGCAAAAAATAACCAAGAGAATGAAGACCAGATTCAATAAGTATTTTGACAATATGGACAACATCAATCTAACTTTGTTAATTGTATGCATACTTGACCCTTGACATAAGTAAAAATAGGTGAAATTCATGACTAATGAAGTTTATCAATGATAAAGTAACAACATTTTTGACGTTATTGTTCGAGCAATATCACATCGGGATATGCCTCTAAAGCAAATTGAGGTTAAAGGGTATAAGGACAATGAGCATGTCAAAGTCGCCTCTGGTTGGTGCAAACACTATGGCTACAATGTATCTTAGCCAAATGAGACAAATTATTTGGAAGGAAAATCTAAATTAGATAAGTATTTGGAAGAAGGATGTGAATGCTATAGCTCCCACAATGATATCTTAAATTGGTGGAAAGTCAATTATTCGAGATTGTCTTATCTTCTCTCCATTGCTCAAGATATTTTGGCTGTGCTTGTCTCAACTATAGCATCAAAGGCTGCATTCAGGACGAGACGTCATTTACTTGACTTATTTCATGGCTTTTTGACCTAAGCATAGTGGAGGTTCTTATATGTGTTCAAGATTACTCATGATCCTCATCACTTTCATTGTTGATCAAAGAGGACTTAGAAAAACTCAAAAATTTTGAATTAGGTATGAAAATATTACCATGGAATTTTTTATACCCTTCCATATTGCAATAGATATTTCAATTCTCATTTTCATTGCATATTTGATGAAGAATTGTCAACTATGATCATGGAATTGAACTCGACATTGGTTTCTCTTTATGATCGACGAATTTGGAGGTACTTGTTAAACCATTTTTTTTTTTTTATCGAGATTTGGAGAAGGAATTTCCAGAATGACGGTAGTTTTGTAATTACCTAGTTATCCTTTATGTCTTCAAGTTATGTTAATATGGAGGATGGTCAGTCCTCTGTTTTGTTTGCCTGTTGCTGTCATAGTGACTTTTCTTTTAAATTATTATTATAGTGAGAGGGGATGGATAATGCACTACTGCTAGTCTTCATTGTTGTTGTGGATGTATATTGGTTCTTGCATCAGCATGTTTGGTTTATTATTATAGTGAGAGGGGATGGATAACTACTGCTAGTCTTCATGTTTGAAGTTCTTACGATAATTCAAACGTCCTCTTCTAAAGAGAGTTTATAAGGATGTAATATAGACTTGGTTAAAGGATTGGGATACGAAAAGATTTGCACTTAAACATTTTTTTTTGAGGGGTTTGAAGTTGGAGATTATCTTGGCATCATTTCCAACTTTTCTCCAAAAGCTCTTCACCGGCCACAAAAGTCCAGACTTGACCCTTCTGGGATTGGTGAGATCATTGCTTTTTCGCTGGGATGACCTTTTAGAACTTTAGTCCTTGGGCTTGGCATTTTCACTTCATTGAACACGATTTTTTCTTTTTCCAATGTTGTGTGTGATTTTGGGCACTTTTGCAGCACTATTTCCTAAACATCAGTCTTTAACTTTGTGCCTAAATTGACTGTTGCTCAATTTAGCATTTTTGGAGGCTCAAGGCTTTTGTCTGTTGGATGTATACCCTAAAACTACTATATAATTATTACATATTAGGGATTTCAGTTGTATTTTTATTATTTTTATTTAATTAATGGCAATGACGTATTCATTCATTTGTCAAATTATTTTATATTTATGGATGATTCCATAAGATTAGTTGCAACTATACTTATTCTTGAGATGTCAAGAATATAAGTGATGGGTTCAAGTTAGGATGAATCTTTAAACAGTTCCCGATCGATGGATTATTGGGTGGATATTAATAATTCTATTGAGATTGGTGTGTTCTTAACTTCCCCATTAAGTATTTGATACTTAAGGGAATTATGAGTTACAAGTCATTAGGTATTGTGATGCCTAAGTTAAGAACATAAGTATTTGTATTAGACAAGTTCACTGAACGTGAAGCATATGAAATGATTAGCGACATGGAAGCTTTTAGCATTGTCAATGTCTAATTGTTCATGCTTTGGTTTTATATAAATAATCCTTAGACTTGAGGCACAGTGTTAACTTGTGTGTCGAACAACTATGGTTCACGGGTGCACATAATACCGGGTCATTGATCTATTTTTATACCCGATGGTCATAGTTTGTTCATATACGAAGTTACACATGTGTGCAATATGGAATTTGTCTCCTTATTACATGTAAGGTATAATAATGATGTTCTATGCGATCTAATTATGACACTACATTGAAATCCTTGGCCGGGATTGTAACCGAGAATAAAATTGTTTATGTCTCGAATAAAATGCATGTCAATTAGATTTGTGTATATGATCGAATTAATGACTTGACAAATATTCCATGGTTTTTGTTTGATCGGGACATAGTAAGACAAAGGGATTGAATTACACTATAGTCAAAGTTGACATGTCCATTATGTTCTTAAAATATTCATACTATTTGGGTAGCCATGACATATTGTTAAATGTCAATCATATTGCTAAATGTCAATCATGGCTTGTAGAATTTAAAAGATTAATTGGGATAATTTATTCTTTTGGGAGTATTAATGTGTTAGTACAAGACCACCGCTTGCAGCGGCGCAGCTGGCTTAGGGCTCTCTCCCCCTCACGAAGGGGAGGAGTTTGAATCGTTAAGGATTCTTACGTAGAGTACTGTGATGGTGGGTCCTGAACTCACTCCCCCAGGATTTGCTTGCCGGCTGTATTGTTGTAAATGTGTTTACTGGATTACCCAAAAAAATTGTTAGTAATCTAATTAGTGATGAATTTGTATTAGATGCCAAATACCATAAACAATTATGCATTTGTATTGGAAAAGAGAAAAATACATAATAATGTATTCCAAATATACATATAAAAATTATGTTCTTTTTATTTTTAAGGAAATTGATTAATTAATTATTCATTCATTTAATTAATTAATTAATTAAAGAATTGATTAATTAATTAATTAATTAAATTGAAATTAATTAATTAATTAAAGTTGAAATGGTTAGCAATTCTTGCTGACCATTTGGCACGAATAATCGTGCACATGCACGGTTGATGATTCGTGCATGGATCATGCTCGAAGCAACCATGCACGAAGCAACCGTGCATGTGCACGATTATTCGTGCCAAATGGTCAGCAAGAATTGCTGACCATTTCAACTTTAATTAATTAATTAAATGAATAAATAAATAATTAATCAATTCCCTTAAAAATAAGAAGAACATAATCTTTATATGTACATTTGGAATACATTATTATGTATTTACTTTGGGCATACAAATGCATCATATGCAAGTAAGCTCGTGACTATAATACGAATTAAATTAAATCCCATTTAATTTAATTTGGAATAATCGTGCACATGCACAAATTAGTAACAGTTCGGCAACCGTTGATGATTTCATGAAAATGTGTTTTATTTTTTTTTTTATTAAATGTCGCAACAAGGGGAGATGAGAGCTCGTTGCTAAAAATATAGAGCAAAGTGTGTGTGTTCTTGTGTTCTTCAAGAGATGTGAGAAAGAAAAGTGTTCTCTTGTTCGGGCCTTGACTATAATACATTAAGGATACGGAGAATTACTTCACGAGATTGCTAGCACGATCAAAGTAGTAATTATCGAAAGTTTTCTCTTCCGTTCGACATCTATTGTTATTGTATCTGAACTAGAGGTCCGACATTTGTGGGGCTCAAACTATAGAACATCCAAACCAATTCGTATACAGCGCGTTTCAAGAGGTAATTCGTTTAACTCTATTTTTATATTCAAATTTTTGATTAAAACGCACAAATGACGCCTTCGGAAAATCATGTATAAAATATATTATACAAGTTCAAGTGAGTTCCGCAGGGATTATCATCAAGGGTTGTGGCTTCCTCAAACAATGACTGCTAACCTTAAGATGCACAATACGCCAAATTACCTGTTGCCAAAAAGATTGAAAAGAAACATTATTATTCTACCAATTGCATTGTAAGGTTCTAACTCAGGCAGGCTGTAGCTGAGGGTGCTGAGCTTCATAAGACGAGGAAGCCGGCGGACTTTCAGGAGTCAATCTTTTACGTCCCTCCCAATCATAAAAAAAAAGAGAGGAAAAATAAAATAAAAAGAAAGGTCTTTTTGGAGTAAGTGCATGAAAGAATAAAAAATTCCTTTCCTGCGAAAAAAAGATGAGGGGCTCGATGTTTAAGATGTCTGTTATGCTGACGTAACGATGAAGTACATTAGGTACTTTGATTGTCGATAATGATTATCTAGCTCCAGTTCAAAGCTTCTAGCTAGGCAGTTAGCTGTCACTTAAATAAAGATAAATATTTCCTTATATAAAGTTCCAATTTATTCAACCCATTTTCATTTCCAGGTCATCATCCATGGCAGACTCCAAACCTGGGAGGTAATACAAACCCTTCACCCTCAAACATTTATTTTTTTCTTTGAATTCCTTCCAAATTTCGTTTTGCTCTGCAAAGTTTTTTCCCCCATTTTTTCTGTACGTCTTTTTTCACGTATGCAGTCGTTACAGGAGCCAACAAAGGGATTGGGTTTGCAGTGTGCAAGCTCCTGGCTTCCAAAGGGATTGTGGTGGTATTGACTGCTAGAGATGAGAAGAGAGGACTTGAAGCTATTGACAAGCTGAAATTAGAATATGGTCTCTCTGATCATTTCATTTTCCACCAGCTCGATGTCTCCGATCCCGCCAGTGTTTCATCTCTTGCTGACTTTGTTAAGCACAAATTTGGAAAGCTCGATATTCTGGTAAACCCTGAAAAGTTGTCTTTCTTTTGGGACCAACAGAGATAATTGTTATATATCCCAAAAACGTTTGCATCGTTGATGGTGGATGACAGAATACTGCTATTGTAGTAACATGAGCATTTCCTATTTATAAAGGCAAAGAAGGGTAATTTGCAATGAAAATCTCGATGTACCTTGGATTGTGGTATTGATAAATAACTCAATATGTGAGATTAAGGTGTTTGGATGTTCTCGCATTAGCGAGGAAAATGTGATGCAAGCCTAGGGGAGGCTTTCTGAAACAATAGGATCGGGGGAATGACTCGCGCACGAGAAACGGGACGAACAGTAATTTCAGCACTGCGCAAGCTCAGGAGAACAGTCGTATCTTTGTCGATATAGATCGGATCAACCTGATTCCAAAGCCAAATAAACAAAGACTTCTGGATCTACAATTTCTGTGTTTTGGGTTTTCTGAAATAAGCACTGTAGGATGATCAAAAATGGATTGGAAATAACGAATAGAATAGGAAAAGATAAAAACTTCTTTGGTTGCTCTTCTAGGCCTCCAAGGAAGTTGAAAGGGACACCGATTCTTCTAGATCGATGACTGCAACTCTTCAAGGATGCAGGTTTCGAAAAGCTCCGACTCTTCAAGGACGGAGTGAAAACTCTTCTAGGTTTTCAAGGGTTGAACTCTACAAGGTTCACGATACTTGCTTCAAGCAAAGTTTTCTTTCATTCATCAAAAAGCTGTCTGTCTTCTACAAGGGATTGGCTTATATCATCAAAGAAATAAAAACAGAACGTTGAAACTAGGAGAAATAAAGACAAAGCGTTGAAAACTAGGAGAAATGAAAACGGAGCATTGAAAATAGGAGAAATAGTAAAGAGCATGGAAACTATAAACTAGTAAAAGCGTCACGCGAGCTTCCAAGGTGTCTTTCAAGCTTCCGGGATGGACTCAAGATGTCTTTATGGCTTCTCGGTTTCGTCGAGCTTTAATGCGGGCCGATCTTCTTGGTCGAGGGAGCCGGTCTTCAATGTGGGCTGCATCAAAATGTGATCATCCCTTTTAGCCAAGGATATGTCTAAACTCCCCTTGTCTATCTCGAGGTGCATTATTTTAAGAATGAGTGATAAGTGATAACTTTGATTGACTCGATAGAGAATGGTGCCAATCTCCTGTGATATCTGCCTTTCTTGAATGGTAATATGGAATTTCAGTTCGAGTACAAGACGTATAGTATGCATCACTGTATTGATCTACCTTCTATTGTGCAATATACCGTTTGATGCGTGGGTTTATGTTCAATCACATTGCTCAATTAATTATCTTGTTAGTTTAGGATGTACTGTGATGGTCCTTTTTGATTTCTGACTTTTTAGAGCGCGTTTGGTAATATTTATGTTCTAGGGAATATTTTTTTTTTTGAGAAATAATATTTCCTGTTTCTATTTCGTGGAATAATTTTTCAGTAAAAGAACTCATTTAGTAATTATTTAAAATTTATATCTCAGAATAGAAAAAGAATAGCAATACGCATTTGGTAATTTTTCTTTTCTTTTCTTCTTCCTTTCCTTGTTAAAGAAAAGAAAAAAAAAAAAAAAAAAAAACTTATTTCTAAAAATTGTTCTTATGAACAAAAAGCCACTTTTTTTCTTTACTTCTCGTTTCTATTATAAATTTATTCATTGACTACTTTTCTATTTCAGGGAATAAAAAGATTAATTGACATTATCAAATAAATTTATGTTCTTTTTTTTTGGTTCTAACGAATAAAAGAACAAAAGAACAAAGAAATTGGCAAGTTGCATGCAGGACCTTAGTATTTTACAAGGGAAAACAATTTCTTTAGTCCCTTCATACTCGTTTAGTGATGGGCCTTATTTTATCATTGCAGAAGAATATTGTGCTAAAAGAATCTCTTTTCCGGGTGAACAATGCTAGTGTTACTGGAGCCATTGTCGACGCTGATGCATTGAGGCTGCGTTTGGTAGTCTGGATTTGAGTATGGATAGGATAATTTTTTATCCTAGTCGATGTTTGGGAATGTCCACCGGATCGGACAAACCCGGATACATTCGGATAAAAACGCCAGATAAAAAATCTGGGGGAGGGGGCGAGATAAGCCCGGATTGGATAAGAATTTTTTTTTAAGGAAAGAAAGAACTTAACAAAAAGAGAAGATATCATAAGCATCTACGTCAAATGAATGCATACGCCTCTCTTATTAATTATTAGCCCTCTTCTTCCACTTCTTCTCTCATCTTCGCTTCTTGTATGCTAGCAATTGGGCGCCCCTTCCTTTGGATCATGGACTTGCTGAATCTGATGACCAAGAGTGGCTTTTTGAGACGAATAGGGCAGAAGTTTTCTCATAGGCATCTGTGGAACTAATTGAAGCATTGCTTGTGCCACCTCAAACATCGGTGGCTAGAACTTTAGCTCCACCTGCGCCACTTCATTGACAATGCTAGAATCCTTACGAAGTACGTTGGACGTCTCCAGGGAAGAGGGGAAGATGGTGATGGTGATGAAGCAGCTGTAAATCTTTGGTATTGTTGACAATTTGGGACCTCGATTGATGTGAGGCAATGCAAAGACTAATTCGATGGTCACCTAAAATTCCCCCAGCCCCCTCTTTGTCGTAGTCTAAGATTTACTGATTTGTGTCGCTGTTGCATGGTGATGTTGGTGCTCGCCGTTTTCAATGGTGGCCACTGAAGAGGTGGCCACAATTCCTAGATCTAGGGCTTTTCCATGACCTTTAATTAATTGAATTTTTTATTTTTTAATGTTATAATGTAATCGAATATCATATTTATTTGTTAATCTTATCCTAAAATGCGCCAAACACTTGATAGGATTAGATATGTTTGCCTTTATTATCCATAGGATTTAATATCCTACTTTATCCTATCCTATTTTGATTATTATCCCGACGACCAAATGTGGCCTGAGAGTTTCGGCATTGGAAAGGTATGCTTTCAATTTCTCTTACAATGGTGTTGTGCAAAGAGAAACTCAATTTAAACAAGATTTCTTGGCTTCAAACACTCTAATCCTCTTTGATTAAAACCCACGAAGAAAACAAATTGGATGTAATTCCATGAAGAGTGCAGTATCCAAATTGATGTCGTTAAAAGCTCTTCTATAAAGACCAAATATATATTTATATCCCCAAAATAGGAAACTTTTCTCAATCAACCTTAACTCCAACTTTAGTGTGAGATTTTGTGAGACCACTATTAATTGTTCTAAAAACTTAAGTTATTAGATGAAGACTTGGTTTTATATTTAATTACTTTAACATTTCCCCTCACGCTTAGTTATGTATTTTTGCCTAGTATTAATATGAAAATATTTGATTAGGGAGGCAAATAGGGTCTACAAAAATTTGAAGTTAGAACCTTCAGTTTTGATATTATGTGAGATTTTATAGGACCATTGTTATTTATTTTAAAAGCTTAAGCTATTAGATGAAAGCATGATTTTATATTTAATTACTCTAACAATAGGAAGTAAATCGATGTTTTGCGTTGCTTGTATAGACATCATACCACAAGTTGTACTTAGACTTGGCTTTCTACTTAGATTGGATTTTATTTGTTGGCTCAAACTCAAAACATATTTCTAACATCACTATGGTCTTTTCAGCTCTTGTGAAGATATTGTTAGAGATTTTCTTTTCTATTACAATGCAAATGATTGTGACTAAAATAGAACATCATTCTTCTAATAAGTTACACATAATTATTAGAAAGAAACGTCACGAAGAAGAACCATTAATGAGTCAACCAGTGCAAAGTGGAATTTTGATCCTAAAGAAATATACCTTGTTTGAATTTTTTGCGTCTAACTCCTCCTAGGGGATGCCACTGTGAGCTTCCTAGGAATTTAAAATACATATTCATTGTTATGCTTCTTACGCTGGTTCGTAAGATTTTCTATTGATGATGCAGAAGCAAGTCGATTTGAGTAAAATTATGACAGAGACATATGAATTAACTAAAGAGTGCCTGAACAGTAATTATTATGGTGCCAAAAGGATGGTCGACACATTCATTGGCCTTCTCCAAACATCAAACTTGCCCACTATCGTCAATGTTTCCTCGTTGATGGCGAAGCTAGAGGTAAAAAGTACTAAGTTTGCAACTTCAGTGATATTTCTCAGTAACGTAAGAATGAAAAATTTACTCTCGAGCTGTCAAATTTGACGCAAAGCATCATTTTGGCAGTAGAACACTACAGTGCGGCGGGTCAAGCTTTAAGCTAGACCTATTTGCTAGATATAGGTCTCATGAGAATCGGATATTGCCTTTAAAAAGCAATAGAGATTTCTGACAGTGCTTTCTTATAGCGTGAATGAATTCTTTCGGATCTCTTTTTGCGGGTCAAACACAAGTGAAATATGTTCCGTGAATTCATTGCTGTGATATTAATTTTTCATGTGGTTCATTCTTTTGGCCATGTTCTATCTAGAACATTAAACTATCAAAATGTTGTTCCAGGATGAATAATATTTTGATCATCCTGCAACCTTTCGATTAGAATTTACCCGGGGGCTTGGCTACGGAAGTGTTCAGCAATGCCGAAAGCCTCACAGAAGAAAAAGTGGACGAGGTATTAAAGGAGTTTTTAAATGATTTCGAAGAAGGTTCTGTAAAGACGAAAGGCTGGCCTGTTCATCTATCTGCATATACAGTCTCTAAAGCGGCCTTAAATGCGTACACAAGGATTTTAGCAGCAAATTACCCCACGTTTCGTACAAATTGCCTCTGCCCTGGATTTGTCAAGACGGATATAAATTGCAACACCGGTTCCTTGACTTTTGAGGAAGGTGCAGAAGGTCCCGTGAGTCTGGCCTTATTGCCGAGTGGCGGTCCATCTGGTCGATTTTTTCAAGGCACAAAAGAGGCTACATTTTGATAGAACATGTTCTATTGTTAGACGAGATAATGTAGAGATTTGAAATCTATTGTCTGTGTGTGAGATATGTGTCTGGGCTCAAGCTCACAGAGGTTGGGCTCGGGACACCAGTACTTGTGCTCGAGAGTTCAATGCTTGTGCTCAATCTCCTGCGCCCAACCCTAGATCCATAGAGGCCAAGCCTTGGCACCTATGCCTGAGTTCAACAAGGCTGAAACTGGAATCCAAATGTTCGCGGCGGAGTCTTTGGCACTCGAGATAGATCCTTAACACCTGTGTCCGGGTCCATCAAGGCTGGGCCTAAGACCTTGGTGCCCTTACTCAGGTCCATCTAGGAAAGGCTTAAGACCCCAATTCTCATGCCTAGGTCCCCCGCACCCAAGATTGGATCCTCAACACTTACACCCTATTCCATCGAGGTCAGGCTTGAGTCATACGTTCTTGCTCAAGTCCCAAGCACCTGAGACCAGCTCCCTGATGCGAGCACCTGGGTCCATTGAAGCAAGCCGGAGATCTTAGTGTACATGCCCAGGTCTTTCGAGGCCAACCCAAGGCACTAGTGCCAATGTTTGTGTCCATTGAATCTAGGCCTAAATTGCCAGGGTCCCAGGCTCGATCTCAATGGACTCTGACTCAGGTGCTGAGATCTAGGCACTAGCACCAAGGTCCTAAGCTCGGCTTTTGTGGACCCAAATCGAGGTGCCAGGGCTCGAGCCTAGTCATGATGGACTGAAGCCTAAATGACTCTTGTGTGATGTAAGACATGACGGCATTGCAAATTAGATCATATAAATTTCCGCAGGACACCGCTCAACGACTTCACCCATACGCTCCTTGGTCCATAGGATTCGGCAGAGGCAAGTTCGATTGATTGTTGATGGCGTTTTGATGGGACCACAGTTTTCCAATTGTCCGCCGTCCATAAAGTTTAAAAAGGTCACAATTATCAGGCGTGACAATTACTCCAAGATAGTTATTGGAAAATTATTATGTGGTCCCCTATGGTGGCGCCATTCACAGACCCAACATTATTTCCGGGGAATCTTGTATGACAAGTCATTGGGAGTTCCGCTTTTCTAAGAAGTAACGTCACTCACGCACGAAATCACGCGGAAGAGAAAGAAATGAATATTTCGGGTTGGTTCAGACAGAGAGAAAATTTACGGATGACTTGCGGCGACGACTTGATCAATTGAAGTCTTTGTTTAATGTTCTCCTTTGGGGCTAACTTCCAAGCTAACGTTAAGTGGCTTTTAAAGTAAATTAGACCTTTGATAAAAAATAAAAAAATAAATATAGTAGAAGTGCCATAATTGCTGCACAGCACTTATTTGAGTGTTATAATTTTTTTTTCATTCATTGAAGTGCCATATTTATTAAAAATCATTCATTTAAATATTATCGATGATTTGTGTCATCAGAAAATTTAATATGACATTAATTTATTATAAAATAGGCCGACTTAGCTTGGCAGAAAAGTCTAATCGGCACATATAAGAAACGGCGTCACTGAAAAAACCCTAACATGCATAGTAACAGCCATGGAACTCCACGCTCAAGCTAGGCAGCAAAGCAGCCTTGGAAGCCCCTAAGGTTTGTTGACGTGCGCCCATCGCACCCTAATATGAGTCACGAAAACCTTCTCAGTGTCGAATACTTCCTCATTAGAAGCACTCGGCCTGAAGCGCTTCTCTTTTCCTCTCCAAACTTCCCCTTTTAAACCCAAGCCCTATTCCAAAATTGTAGAAAACCCTAATTCCTTTAATTTTGGGCAAATTTACCATATGAATTGTGACTATTGAAGATGAAGAAGTGGAAATCAGCTTTGTTCTCTTGCTGAAGGTCCCCCTTTCCCTGTGAATTTGATTCTAGAATCGATCACTTGGTCAAACAAAGCAAAGGAAAATAACAGAAAAAGTCCTAAACTTAGTATAATTGTGTCAATTAAATTTTGAACTTTTAGTTTGCCGATTTAATCATAAATCTTTTGAGAAATTTTTAATTGAATTCATCCAGTCAATTTTGACAAAAAATTATTAATATGGACGTTGGCCATGCCATTTTTATATTTTGAATTTTTTATAATTTTTTTTATTTTCTTTATTTATTTCTTACTCCATCGGTTGCTGAGCCTTCGCGGCCACTAGCCAGGCACTGAGTGAGGCTTGCCATCGCAGATTTTGAAGTTCGCTACTAGAAGAATTTTGAAGCTCTGTCTCTTTGTCGGAAGCTCTGAGTCTCAACACAACAATCAACTAGGGTTGAGCATCGGTTCAGGGTCAACCCTAGACCAACCCTGAACTGGCCCAACCCTATCGGTCCTAGTCCAATTCTCAAGGAGACTGGATCGGTCTTTGGTCCTAGAATTCTTGGACCAGTATTATGCGGATAGGTTCTCGGTCCTAGGAGTTCCGAATTGGTCCAACCTGGACCAACCCTGACTATATATATATATATTATTTATAATTTTTTTATATAGAGAAGATCTTAAAATAAATGACGTCAACAATATTAAATAGCTTTTTAGTGAGAAGTTCAAGTAATTTTACATTGTTATTTAATAACTTATGTTTTTAATGTCTTTTATGGCATTAATAGTCATAATTCACGAAGGAAGAAAATGTTTTTGTGAGGGGTCCTCACAGCGTCCAAAAAGGCACATTGTGGCATCTTTATCTGGTATTCGTTCTCTTATGTCTTATTTGTCTTCTTAGTCTTCAATTTGCTAAAATCGACAAAAACTTCTTCGCTTGCTGCTCAATATTCGCTTGACTTGTTGCTCCCCGCTTGACATTCGATGCTCATCCTGTTCGACGCTCACCCCACTCAACATTCACCTCACTTGACCCTCATCGATTGCCTCTCTTAGCTAACCTTGTTCATCATTGAACCTATTAGGTCGGTACAATCCTCAATTACCCTTTCAAAGAGTACAAAAAATGAAATAAAAAATTATTGGTTAGTCCTGCAGGTTGACTCAAACCGAACGGAACCCATTGGATCAGTCTGATCCTCAATCACTTTTTTAAGAAGTACAAAAAATGAAATAAAAAATTATCAGTTGGTCCCGAGTTGACCCTGGAATCGGACTGAACCCATTGGGTCAATCCGGTCCTCGATCCCAAGTTCAATAGGATCAATTCTCGGTCCCAAAAATTGAGGATCGGCACTATGCGGATTGGTTCTAGGGTTAGGGTGGACCAGTCCAATCTAGACCATGTTCGCCCTTACAGTCAACACCAACCCCCCTCCCCTGGGGGCGTCGGGCCCGCCCCAAGATTTTTTCTACTGTCTCCCCATAATCTCTACCCTAGAAGAAGAATGACAAAGGCGGGTCTCGCATTTTTCCTTTCGGGTAATAAACGTTGATAACAAGCTGATGAGTGGTTGATGTTTGGAACAGGTATTCCTATCTATCATCTCTGACTTTACTGGCCGCCCATTTGATTGCAATTATGCCCATTATGTGCAGGTTTATGACTTCCACGCCACGTTTTGTTGACAATAGTGGTTATTATGCTTGTGGGTGTTATTCTCTCTTTTCAATTGCAAAATTAGACCAAATAAGACGATAATCAATTCTATTCGCTAAAACCAAATAGTGCGGTAGTTGTTGTCCTCTATTCTATTATATAGCGGAGACTTGGACGACTTCTTCGAATGCAAGGGACCCGCCTCGGGCAAAGTGGTCTGGAAAAGTATTATTATAAACATGACTTGACTTTAGAGGGCCAAAACTGGGCCCACTCTAGGAAATTGATATTTTTTTTTTTTGGTCGGTGGAAATTGATATTGAATTGGGATAAAGATTGACGAAGACTTGGTTGGCAATATTTATTGGCCGACTGGCAATATAAAAAATTGACAAGCGCTTATTAGGAGAAAGGGCCACCGTTGATAGTGACTTGTGACCTAATTTTTTGCCCCCAAGTGAAGGCTAGGAAGTCACGCGGGGCTCCGACCCGATCTCGATGGACTGACGCCTAGATAACACTCGTGTGACGTAAGACATGACGGCATTGCAAATTAAACGATAGTCTTCCACAGAACACCCTTCAACAGTACTACTGCTCCTTAGTCAATAAGATTCGGAACACGAGGCAAGTTTGAACGACTGTTAATGACGTTTTGATGGGACCACGAGATGCAGTTTTTCAATTGTCCCGTCCGTAAGTTTTAAAAAGTAAGATAGACCTTTGATCAAGAAAAGATAAAAGATTTTTTTTTTATTAACTGAAGCATTATGTTTATTAAAAATCGTTCACTTAAATATCATCGACCATTAATGTTGACAAAAAATCTAATGTAGCATTAATTTATTATAAATAGGCCGACATGGTTTGATAGAAAAATCTAATTGGCACACATAAGAAACGACGTGATTTTGGCTATATAGGTTAAAAAACCCCTAACATGCATAACAACCACGAAACACCACGCTTAAGCTAGGCAGCAGAGCAGCCATGGAAGCCCCCAAGGTTTGTTGATGCGCCCATCACCCCCTAATACAAGTCATGAAAACCTTCCCAGTGTTGAATACCACACTTCCTCTTTGGAAGCACTCGGCCTGAAGCGCTTCTCTTTCCCTCTCCAGACTTTCCCTTTTAAACCCATGACCTATTCCTAAATTGTAGACAGCCCTAATTCCTTTAATTTTTGGGCAAATTTACCTTATAAATTGTGACAAATGAAGATGAAGAAGTGGAAAATCAATTTTGTTCTCTTGCTGAGGGTCCCCCTGCCCCAGTGAATTTGATTATAGATTTGATTACTTGGTCATAAACTTATTATACAGTAAATTATTCATTTCTATACTTTTCAAATCTACTAATTTAATACTAAATCTTTTCATGAGTTGGCAATGTAGTCTTTCTAGCTAATTTTCATCGAAAATCATTGATGTGGACAATTATCTATTTTTTTCATTTTTTTTGAATTTGTAAACATTTTGTAAATAAAAATTTATGTGTCAATTATTACTTAAACAAATATAAACATTAACGTCCCCACCTGACCCTCCCATGGGACCGAAAAAGGAGTTAGCAGGAAAAGGAGAGAAAAGTGACAGCATCTCCTTTTCCCCCAAGAGAAGGTAACGCATGACGACTTAAGCTCTATTTAGTGACGTTTCTATTTTTTTCAATTTTTATTTTTTGTTCTTTGGAAAAAAAAACATAAATTCATTTGGTAAAATCAACTAATTTTTCTATTCCCAAAGATAGGAAAGCGATCGGGGGATAAATTTGGAACATAAAGAAGTAAAAAAAAAAAAACTTCTTACTATTGGAAACAATTTCTAAAAATAAGTTATTTTTTCCTTTTTGTTCTTTTCTTTTTTCTTGCCGCTTGCTGCTAGCCGCTGTTGCCCCCCACTTGCCAATAGTAGTCAGCGGTGACGGCAAGCGACAGCCGCCAGCAGCGGTGAGGAAGAAGAAAAGAAAAAAAGAAAAAAAGAAAAAAGTTCTTTAAAATAAAAAAAAATTCTACGTTATAAAAAAAATTGTAGATCGTATCAAACGCATTTTTATTCATTTTTTTCCATTCCGGAGAATATAAATTTTCAGAAAAAGCTTACCAAACACATTCTTTTACTCAAAAATTATTTTAGAGAATAGAAATAGAAAAAGACTATTCCTAAAAAGAAATTATTCTCCGGAATAGAATAGAAGTGTTACCTACCGGACCCTTAGCCAATTGAAGGCTTTGTTTGGAGTCTTTTTCCCTTTGCTAACTTGCAAACAGCTGGCTTTGGAATAATTTTCCAACAAGAACGTTTTTTTCGCTAAAGAGGAGTTTTATTCGTTAATAAAACGTTTTCATATATATATAAAAACGCTGAACTTGCTCGGTTCCTTTTGACATTTCTTTTGCCCTCGCAAACCCTCACCTTATCGCCTCTCTTCTGTGGTGAAGTCTCATCTCAAATGGCAGCGAAAACGGGAGGCTCGATAGCGGTGGAAGAATACCGCTGGAGGAGGAACAATAATTAGGTACTCCTTTTTGCACTGTGTAACCTGCTGCATGGAAGATTCATCGGTAGTCTTATGTTCTTTTGCAAGTTCGGAACCAAAATTAGAACCAGGATTGTTTTGAAAAAATCGAATAATTATTATTAAGTGTTATCTTTTTTTAGCTTATAACTTGTAAAATTTTGTTAGTTGAGTGTTCTTGTCGTGGCTTTCATTCTTTCCTTTTTTCTTGTTTTTATATAAGTTTTATAAGACTGGTTCAGATGTCATGGTTGGAGTCCCTAAAAGGCTTAAGGAAGAAGAACCTTCAAAGGGTTGGAACTTCCCAAGGTCACCTTGCATATCCCCTCCTAGCAGGAGAGAAATATATTTGCCTATAATTGGAGGGCAGAGTGTGCGGGTACCAGCATGTCAAAATATGGGTTGCATTCGGGCCGGGCGCAAGGGCTGCGCATGATAAAATTTCTGTTTCTTGATTTATCTGTTTCTCTGTTCTTTGAACAGGTTTGGAGCAATCCATTTAAGAATTTGATTTCTCTATTTTTGAAACAGATTTTTATTCCAGAAATAGATTTGAAGAAGAAATCAGAAGCTAAAATTTTTAGCTTCTCAGTTTCTGAAATAGAAATTGAGAAATCAATTTCTTATCAGAAATCAATTTCTGTTTCAGAAATTTTATCATGCGCACCTTAGGTTATCACACTACCATTGAAGGCCCTTGTCAAAGTTTTGACTCTTGTTACACTTTTCGGAAGCTTTCGTATTGTATCGGATATTCCAACGTATGTCCGATACTTTCTAACACTCGGTCAAAACGTGTCGAAAATTTCGATATCATCAAAGTTCCATATAATCACAAGTCAAGGCACATGCCTAACGGAGCTCTTATCTACTTCGATAGCCTTAGATAAGTCTAAAATGAGCTGGAAAGAATTGTGACATGGGTTTGAGGTAGATAAATAAAATATGACACCACATCTAATACTAGAAAGACCTATGGTATGGGTTTGAGGTCGATAAATGAAATACGACACCAACATCTAATACTGCCAATTTCTATATATATAGGATGAAGCAATAACGGCGTTCGGAAAATCCCGAAAAAGAGTTTTATTACAATGTTCGAGGCAGTAATTTTCACGAACGCGTATCTTTAATTTCTTTTTTCATGCTTGGGCTAACAATATGCAAGAAATTCTTATGGTAACAGTTCCTAGTGCTGGCAGTTTTTTTTATTGTCCTGAAGATATAATGCACCGACCTACGCATCTTTTAATTTATTTTGTATCGAATTTTGAACTGATCAAGTGCCTAAATAATTTACAATCGATGTTCTTGATCTACCGACCAAAAAAAAAATGTTCTTGATCTAGAATCCGTTACGTTCACTCATTAAGTATAAATAATTATGTTCATTGTCCAAACTAACAAGTAGCAATGAATTTCAATGCATCTTTTGGGAATTCTTTTTATACTTGAAGTAGGAAAAAGATAGTCATTGAACAAATCCATTAAAGACAATATCATGTGGTATCACTCATATATAAAATAACACGGTAGAAGAATAATTTTTTAATTGTAAGATAATTAATAGCCTCTATGAGAGCATGAAGATGAGACTAGATTAGAAAAAAAACAAAAAAGAAAAGCATAACTCATATTTTAACCAATGACCATCTACAAGTTATATTAGACATATAAGTATAGTGTAGCCGTGAGATAACACCGTTTCAAATTCATGATAACACATTACCATGGATGTTTCCATGCGTGAGCGCTCGTGCCTACAGATAATTAATATAGGGTCGATAGGACCTACGGAAGTTGTTTATTAAAAAAAAGATTCTGAGCTTGATGAGGAAAGAAACACCGTGATATCGGGACGAAAAACGCCGGCCCGTGGATCACTGTAAACTTGTGGGGCACGGTGTTCGAAAGAGTCGAGCAACAACGTAGCGTGGGGTCCGTCTAAACATTATATAATGACTTGGAGTTGCTGGTGCTCTTTAATAAAATAATTCATGCCAGAGAAAAATTAATTTTATACCGGAGACAGGGGTGAGCACGGTTTCCGGTTCATAAGGGACCGGTTAGGGCTAAAAAAAAGCCCCAAATGACTTTCACATTTCACAATTCACAGTTTCACACGACACTTTCTTCTCTCTTCGCCCGTTCTCCGCGTCCGCTCGACGCCACCTCTCGATCTCGACGCAGCCGCCGGTCGCCCTCGACCCCACCGCCGCTGACCTCTGCTCGACGCCACCGGCGCTGCCCTCGACGCCACCACCACTGACCTCTGGCTCGCTGACCTCTGCTCGACGCCCGCTGACCTCTGCTCGAGGCCACCTCCGCTCGTCCTCGACGCCACCGCCGCTGACCTCTGGCTCGCCGCTTGCCCTCGACGCCACCACCGCTCGCCCTCGACGCCACCGCTGACCTCTGCTCGGCGAGCCACTGCTTCCTCTGTAGAGAGAGAGAGCGTCGTTACAGGCGCTCGGCTCTTCCTTCGAGAAGAAGGCGAAGAAGAAGAAGGTGCGTGCGCCCGTGTCCGTGTCCGTCGCTCTTAGGGTTTCGTGGTTTCTCAACGCTCTCTCTTTTCCCTCCATCCCATTTCGCGTTTCCGTTTTTGCTGAGATCCGTGCGTTTCCGTGTCTCTCTGTGCAGGTCCCGTTGGAGCTCGAGACCGTTACAGGTTCATTCCCGTTGACTGTCGCTTGTGTCCTTGTCTCTTTTGTGATCTTCTTTTTTGGCGGTGGATCTGTGTTTGATCCACTCTGTTATTACCTTTGCTTGAGTTCTAATCTCCTGAGTCGGGCTTGCGTGTGGTGATGGCCTATGTGGTTGGTGTCGATCTGGCGAACATGCATTATTTGGTTTTGTTCCTAGATCTATTTATGCAAGCACATGGGAATTGTCTCTGACATAATTACACTTGAAGGAGCTACGGCACTCTGATTACTACTGCCCAGATTGCGAGGCCAAGACCACTTGCAAAAGGCCAAACTTACAGAAATTGGAGCCAAAAGAGAAGTATGCTCAGAGATATGTTACCTGTTTTGGTCAGTTATATAGTCTGCTTGCATGTGTGCTCGTGCGTACGTGCACATATGCCTTTATGGTCGGGTTAGGACTTGAACGAGATTGCTTGAATTTGCTTGAAACAGGTTGGTGGAAAACAAGCAAGCTCCTCTGCCTGACAAGGTTTCTGTGGTGCAATGGCATGGAAGGGTCATATATTCCAAAACTTCATCTGTAAGCCTTCAGTACTGCAGATTGAATTTCGTATAATGCTGCTTCATCTTTTCTGTCCTATCAACATTTTTCTTTTCGGCTTTTGTAGATTGAGCTTCTTTCTTTTAGTTATGACTAATTAAGTTAGCTTATTGGCTTTTACGGCATAGTTAGTCTGTTGTCTACTTTGGAATTTAAGTGATCTGAATGGTGTGTGTTGAAGACCTTTTATTATGGAAAACCTGCATAACTTGTTGATAAGCCATCTTGATTTCGTTTGTCTTTGTAGAATTGTGTGCAAGTGTGGCTCGTGTGGTTCAAGGATGCAGACACCTAGTGAATGGGAACGACACACAGGTTGCAAAGCCAAAAAGTGGAAGTACAGTGTCAAAATCAAGGATACGAGAGAACCACTGGAGAAATGGGTTGGTACACTTTTCTGTGACTTCACGGCATCACTTGCGCTCTTTCCTCATCTGTCAACTTATACTAGACTTGCTTATCTAGTTTGCTCGATTCTTGTGTTTATAAATAATCAATCATGAACTTTGTTTGAATATTTCCAGCGTCAAATGTACTGATAAAGTAAACGCCATGGAGTAGCTTTTCCTTATACAGCTCGTGGTGTGGTGTAGTGTCCATGATTTATACTTTGTGTGCAGATCTGGTCATTAACATATAACCTACTACAGGGGGGCATGGGTTTGTACATTATGAATTGTTTATGCTATTGTTATTACACAGTGCATACCATGTTTCTGGAATCTATAGTCTTGGTCATCTTTCAGCACACATCATTTGAGTTTCTGTATCTCCTTGTTTTAATGTTTTTCTCACGTGGAAGATTTCCACTTAGAGACTAAATATATTCTCAATATTCAGGTGGGAAGAAATCATGTTTAGATCAATGAGGTATACATACCCAATTTCATTCGAGGGTCTAAAACTGTCTTTTGCAGCCTTTTCATGTGATATAATATCTCTTGGCAATGATTGTATGTATTGTATATGTGGTGCTTATACTTTGTGTGGCCAAAGTGCAGTTTCATGCTAATCTTATGTAACATTAGCTTGCAGAGTATGCCGCACTTGGTTCTGATCCTTTGAAGTTAGATAAGCAGCAGTTGATGGATTTCTTGAAAGGGAGTTCTTGCATTTACCATCAAAATATACACCGAAAGTTTTCATTGTATATATGGTACAATTGCATCTTCATTGAAGTGATGCTGCATCCCGAACAAGAAGATGCTTGGGCATTTGGTGGTTTTACTGGAGCAGTTGTAGCTTTTGACTTATGGTTTTAAGTTTGGTTTTTCATTTTTTAAATGTAGTGCTTGAAAGTTGTTTACATTCGAAGGGACAAATATTTCGAAAACAAAAGCTAGAGGCTAAAGCTTGCAAGCAGAATTCCCCCTGCTGCGAAAAAAAAGAATCTTAGTGTTTGGAATAAATGAAGTGCTTTATTATTTATTTATCTTTTTGGCAGAGAGTTATGTGCCTATTTCTGCTAAATGGACGACGGAAAATTGTGCTGTATGTAGATGGGTTGAAGATTGGGACTATAACAAAATGATAATCTGCAACAGGTCTTACATCTTTTCAGGTAGCATTTGTCCACCTTTTTTTTGGTATTTGAATCAAAGGTCACTAGATAGTTGGTCTTCTTCTGTAAATGAACTAGATTCACTCTTGATTGCAGGTGTCAGATAGCTGTGCATCAAGAATGTTATGGAGTAAACAACATCCAAGACTTAACTCCATGGGTTTGCAGGGCATGTGAAAGGCCTGATGTGAGGAGGCAGTGTTGTCTTTGTCCGGTAGAAGGATCAGTGAAGAACTTGTAATCGATGCCACAATTAAAGGGAATATAGCTCGGCTAATTAATCATTCGGTAAGTTCCAATAGAAGCATTTTTTTAAACTAAAAATGAAAAGAAAAATGAAGAACCTGTTGGAATCTGGAACTGACCCCGGAACCTGTGACAAGGTAGGTTCCAGGTTCCAAAAAATGAGGAACCTGTACCCGAGGGTAGGTTTCAGGTTCCAAGCGGAATCACGAACTGGGAACCGCTCACCCCTACTGAAGACCATAAGACATGTCGCCTTGACTCTTTCTCCATCTTGCAATATAGCTCGCTTTGGATTCAGTTTGAACGCCGGTCAGGATTGGGGACAACCATCGCTACCTGTAAGTTCTCTCCACCGACCCCCCCCCCCCCCCCTCTTCCTTTTACCTTTTTTCTTTTCCTGCATCTGCATCGACCGCTAACCCCATTTTTTTTTTCTTTTTGACAATAAACGAGCTCTTTCGCAGCTTAGACGATGGCCCAAACAGGCCAACCCATGAGACCAACGGCCAGAGATACCCCCACCTCCCCGTTCCCAAAGAACGATGGCCACCGAAGCGTGGTTTTGTTTTTTTTTTTTTTGGTCGTGACTGAAGCGTGGTTAATCAATTGCTACTTTTGGTGTGTGCTGACATCATGCATCTTGCTTGCTTTTTATTTGTGCATCTATTTTTTGTTCCCATTAATTTAGATAGCCTCTCAATATGCATAACGTTTCATAATCACCTGCGGCCATATGTGAGCGCTTGCATCTACAACGTTCGGCAAGTTATAGGCAATTCCGTGTTACTGAATAAAGACAGATATGCAAATAGGTAAGTGGTTAATCTCTAAATCGAATGGATGTTAATTCTCAAAGTAAAAACTAATCCTCACTAGGCTACAGGCCTCATGACTGCTTCTATAAGCGAGTGGTATTGTCCCGCTGTGGGACAATCCGTGTTCTCCCTTCTAATTTCATCTCTGCTTGTATATACATTTCTCACGGTAACACAAACATTGTAGTATCCACTGGGTTTCGTAGTTGACTTCTCTTATCTCTTCACATAATGTCGATCGCAATTCTCTCGGAATCTAGACGTGTAACCGAGGCGAAGTTGCTGAAGATTTAAGTAATTAGAATGCGTCATTCTCACACTGATATACACATTTGAGCTTATGATGTAGCAGACTATTATTACCAAGAAGCCGTGGTGTCAACACTCCAGATGGTTCTATGACCCAAAAAAAAAAATGATACTTGTCCTCCAACACTTAGGCAGTTGAAGTATGCTCTGTATTAACAGTTGCCCGCGACATATGCTCCTGCGCTTAAAAATTCAGCACGATATTGTCACCACTACAGCGAGATTCTCTTGTGAACAAGTGATGCCCGGCCTGGGGGCACTCGCATAATTTCTACCAACAATGCACTGATGCCCAGAAAAAGGTAGCCCGCTATCTGGCTTGCAGGCCGCCACAACTCCTTCGCTGTTATTTACTCTCCATTCTTTCGGGCAGCTATCCAATTGCGCTTTACATTCGATAGAGCGAGACTTGCAGCTACCACTGAGGAAGTCCATGGCGAGTGCAACATTAAAGCCTTTTTCCACGGAGACAGCAAAGTTTTCACTCGAGATGTTAAAATATGTCACGAACGGGCCGCCATTTTCTGCACAGTCTTTCCCTTTGCATTCACCAGTGACGCAACTGTTAAAGCCCCCTGCATTTGAAATGCAGCCAGTTCTCATATAACCAAGGCCAGAGAAACTTCTTGCCAAAGAAACTCCCAGTGTTTCACTTGGGCTAATGACAGTAGAACTGTTGACTATCTGAGATCCATCAGCAGAAATCAGCAAGGGATACATCCGCGTCGAGCAATTATTTTTTAAGGAAAGGGTAAAATTCCCTGAAACAACAGGTGCTCCTCCTACAGAAACCAAAGAAAATAGATGCAGCTCTTTGATAAATAAATCGGGTTCTTGAGAAGAATAGATTGATAAACCATTGAAGAATAGCGTTGAAATCGCAGATTGCAGACTCACCGTGCAAAATTGCTAGGAATATCAATATCACCAGTCCCCAAGGCCCTCCTTCTCCAGCTGCCATCTGCAATAGTAAGGCCACGTGATCTTCTGTCCAATTGCTTAACAGAGCAAATAATGAAATACAGAGATAGTAAATAACAAAGGGAAAGACCCTTCCAATCCCATGTACTTAACATAAATTGCCAAGGACTCTTTAATTACTAAAACTGGTTGCCTTCATGACGTCCTCCTTTCAATTTACCAGGACATGGAGCAAATAGTAAACAAGGAGCATCTCTATAGGCCCTTTCAGTAAGTACGTGGACCTCTCGTCCAGCAGCTTAGATGAGTAATAACATGTACATCTTCCAAAGCAAGCTTGATGCCAAATGCACACGTGACCAGCGAACATCAAACACACAGGACCAGCATTTGACATACCAAAAGCACATATAAACAGTGAGCAACACAGCATGACTATCTGTCTATAAATATTGGTGATCGTGAGGAAAGACCTGAGGAGGAATTGAACATTTGCTATACAACATTCCATGAAGTGACAACTGTCAGTCTCCACTCATACATGATTCATCTATCCTTAATTTCAATGTGATAGGACTACAACAAAGGCCATCCTGTGTGGTTTGTGGTATGCCCACCTTTGCGGTGGAGTTTAGGGTAACAAAAATCCGAGCTCAGGCTTGTTGGTCTCTATCAGTAACAGGCATCGACACAGAGAAATGCCATATCCAAATTTTCAAAGCCCAGTGGCACAAGTCAATTAAAGTTACTAAAACTCATCTCCAATATGAGGTAGAAGCAAGAAATACATATATATAAAACGAAATGCAACCAAAGAAATTGGACCAAGCAAGAAATTACTGGTCAGAAGCGACTTCGAGTTCAGAGTCCTTTTCCTTCTTTTCCAATGCATTAATTTCCTCAGCTCTGCCTAAATTTTTATATCTCTGCGTAAATGAAACAACAAATGCTGGAGGCCTCGCTTTCACTTCAGTGCAAATCCGTGCCACCTATTGTGCTACATCCCATCCATTCCCACAATTCACTCCTCCCCACCTCCTCGATCTCCAAGCCCTCCATGCCACTGTTCGAAATGCCTCTTTCATTTGCATTAACATCAAGCAAAAATTTGAGGGGATGCAAGCGAGGTCAGCTCCAGCCTTGCCACTTGCCTGTGAAGTACAACGGAGGGCCGTGACCTACCCCAATTTCAGGGGAGGTTAGAAGCCCTCGTCGAACCTTGCATTCGAGCAAACCCTAGCACCTCCAAAGGCATGAGACAATCTACAACGCGAAGAAATCGAAGAAATGGCAAACCACAAACAATCTAGGACCGACAGCTTGAAGAAACGGCAAAACAAAAACAATCTATGACTGACAGCTTCGCTCAATCGAGCCACAAATCAACTACCCAATCAGAAAAGCAGAGGGGAGAAAGAGAGCAAGAATCACAAAAGTGAGAGACGCCTATAGTTTCACTGCTTTTTCACTGCTTCAAGTTCAGCGTCCTTTTCCTTCTTTTTCAATGCATTAATTTCCTCAGCTCTGCCTAAATTTTTACATCTCTGCGTAAATGAAACAACGAATGCTGGAGGCCTCGCTTTCACTTCAGTGCAAATCCGTGCCACCTATTGTGCTACATCCCATCCATTCCCGCAATTCACTCCTCCCCACCTCCTCGATCTCCGAGCCCTCCATGCCACTGTTCGAAATGCCTCTTTCATTTGCATTAACATCAAGCAAAAATTTGAGGGGATGCAAGCGAGGTTAGCTCCAGCCTCGCCACTTGCCTGTGAAGTACAACGGAGGGCCGTGACCTACCCCAATTTCAGGGGAGGTTAGAAGCCCTCGTCGTACCTTGCATTTGAGCAAACCCTAGCACCTCCAAAGGCATGAGACAATCTACAACGCGAAGAAATCGAAGAAATGGCAAACCACAAACAATCTAGGACTGACAGCTTGAAGAAACGGCAAAACACAAACAATCTATGACTGACAGCTTCGCTCAATCGAGCCACAAATCAACTGCCCAATCAGAAAAGCAGAGGGGAGAAAGAGAGCAAGAATCGCAAAAGTGAGAGACGCCTATAGTTTCACTGCTTTTTCACTGCTTCAAGTTCATAGTCCTTTTCCTTCTTTTTCAATGCATTAATTTCCTCAGCTCTGCCTAAATTTTTATATCTCTGCGTAAATGAAACAACAAATGCTGGAGGCCTCGCTTTCACTTCAGTGCAAATCCGTGCCACCTATTGTGCTACATCCCATCCATTCCCACAATTCACTCCTCCCCACCTCCTCGATCTCCAAGCCTTCCATGCCACTGTTCGAAACGCCTCTTTCATTTGCATTAACATCAAGCAAAAATTTGAGGGGACGCAAGCGAGGTCGGCTCCAGCCTCGCCACTCGCCTGTGAAGTACAACGGAGGGCCGTGACCTACCCCAATTTCAGGGGAGGTTAGGAGCCCTCGTCGAACCTTGCATTCGAGCAAACCCTAGCACTTCCGAAGAAATCGAAGAAACGGCAAACCACAAACAATCTAGGACCGACAGCTTGAGGAAACGGCAAACACGAACAATCTAGTACTGACAGCTTCGCCCAATCGAGCAGAAAATCAACTAGCCAGTCAGAAAAGCAAAGGGGAGTAACGAAAAACAATGCGAGAATCACGAAAGAGAGCAAGAATCGCGAAAGCGAGATATGCCTACCGTTTCCCGAGAATCGCTGTGACGACAGAGGAGGAAAGGTGTCGGCTACTCGACCGTCTCCGACGACCGCGATCGATAATAGAGGAGGAGGAAGAGAAATTTCGAGAGAGAGAGAGAGAGAGAGAGTAGGCGACTCCGCCGTCTCCGATGACCGCGATCGATTATGGAGGAGGAGGAGGAGGAATTTCGAGACAGAACGAGGGAGGAGAGAGAAATCGGGAAAATTGTTAAAAAAATTCTAAACTTATTGTACTTTTATTAATTTAGTCCTAAATTTTTTAATTTTGTAAATTCAGTCCTAAACTTTTTTTTTCTTACATCGTCAATTGAGTCCATTCGATCAATTTTCACAAGAAAATCTTGGCGTGGTCGATAAGCAGTCTTATGTAGGGTTTGTCGGACTGATGTTGATAATTTTTAATAATATTTTTTAAATTATTATTATTATTATTATTATTATTATTATTATTATTATTATTATTATTATTATTATTTTCTATTTCCCTCTTTTTTTTTGGCTTTCTTTTTTGCCTTTTTCGGTGATCGGCCGGCTATAGCCATAGTCAGCCAACTAGCCTTGCCCCCCACAAGTGAGGCTTAGCCAGGAGAGGGCTAGCCCTTGTGAGGGGAGCCCTCATCGAGGCTAGGTCTAGCAAGGCCGATTCTTACTCGGCGTCATTGTCTCTTGGCCAACACCTGGCAAGGCCACCTTGGCTTGGGTGCAAGTCGGCCTCGCCCAAGTGACCCTTCTCGGGCCACGCCTAGGCGAGGGCTTCCCCTTACTTGTGGTAAGCGAGGCTAGCCGGCTAGCTATAGCTGGTGGTTAGCCATTGCCTGTGGCCGGCCGGCTACTGGAAAAGACAAAGAAGAAAGCCAAAAAGAAAAGAAATAAAAGAAAGAAGAAAATGGGAAAGAATAATGAAATTTTTTAAAAAATATTAAAAAATTATTAAAATTTTTCACGTCGATATCGGTGGTCCTACGTGGCACCACCGGAGTCCACGTCATTTTTCGGAAAATTAGTCCGATGGACTCAATTGGCAAGAAGTAAAAAGGTTTAGGACTAATTCGAAAAAGTTAAAAGATTTATAATGTAATTGGTAAAAGTGAAATAAGTTTAAGACTTTTTACTCTAGAGAAATAGATGCCTTGATGCATGAATTATAGGGTTTTGCTTCCAATTTTCTGAGCTAGAGTAGAGGAATTGAAAGAGGAAAATTATTAGTTCACAGCTAACGGAATTAGAAGTGAAAAAATTCCTATTAAGTCGAACACTTTGAATATAAAGAATGGAAAAGCAATTTAAGATGGACAACCAGTCAACCTCGATTCCCTTAGCATAATAGTAAAAAAATTATTATTAATTTGAAAGAAATCATTAATATCGTCTATTAAAATTTTAAGATGAAATTTTTAAAAAATATTATCTTTATAACTAATAATGAAATCACCGTGCAATTAAATGGCTCCTCCTTCCTTTCTTTCAAATCAAATTCTATAAAGGGACTCTCCAATAACCTATAATAAAAAACCACTAATATAGATTGTGCATAAAAGCGGATGAACTAAAGAAAATATTGAGATAAGAAGAATAGTTAGTAGATGAAAAAAATATCCTATTTATGCAAATCCAGTAGATGAAGACATGTAACACAAACTCCATCTATTTGAATGAGATTCGGAAAACTAATTAAGCATTGTATGTCTAAAAAATATATAATGATAGACATCAATTAAAATTCAACATCAACTAATACTCTTACTTACTTGTAATCAATGAAGTGGAGACTAATGAATTTTTCTCCACGGTATTGTGTTCATCAGAATCAAAATACTAAATAGTCGGAAGTTCAATGTATATGACATTCCTATTTATTTTATTATAGTTATTAAGTTTATTTTATTTGGGAGGGCAATCCCCAAAAATATTTACTTTGGTGGAGAATGATAATCACTCCTTTAAAAGTTGCAATTAGTCAACTTAAACATTTCTTTGATAGGAAAAAAATCTACTTATTGGGATTTTTTAATTTATTTGTGATTTCGTTATTATTAGCTAATCATTTTCCTTTTTAAAATTCTCTAATCCAATGCTAAATTAAGCCAACAAGATATGAAGTAATGGGAAGTCAAAAAAAAAACGGAAGAACTAATCTTCCTATTTCCTCAGTAAAAAAGCATGGCTAACATGCTACATGCTAGCCAGCACACAACGAAGAAAGTTCCAATTAGGGGCCAAAAGTGAGATAATTTTCTCAAAAGAGAGCTGAAGTGAATATTATGTTAAATAAAGATCTGGAATGGTCACATCTATTTTAAATAAGGACCTCACATCGTCGACTAGCCAAATGTGATTTTTTTGGCCATGAGAACATGGGTATTTTTGTCATAAAAAAATATAAGCCCTAAAATTAAGAAAAACAACAAATTAATTTGCTTTCTTTTTTCTTCCCATCTTCTTCGTTATCTTCGGAGATCACTTATGATCCATGATCTTCGATGCCATACGCGCCACCGGGCTCACAATCATGCCCAGATCTCTTCAGATACTTCCTGACTGGCGTCGGATTCACCGCCATACCTCTCCATGTAGCTTCCGGGGATTAGGTCGCTGAAGTGCGGCTGGCTCTCCTTCAACCTCCTCAACACCTTCGCGCATGAGACCCTCCCCGCCCTCACTGCCTTTCCCAGTCTTCGTATGTTCCCATCTTCTTCCTTTTCTTTACAATTTCTGCATACTGACTCACCCACTCTCTCTTTCTTCATAATTACACTTTCTCTTGCTGAACCAGTGGTCTTTGCATCCTAAATGTGGAGTCGAATACTCTTATGTAGGCAGTTTCATTCATCTGCGTTTTATACTAACAAGTACCATATTTATGTCTGTATGTAGTTTTACCGATTTCACTCAAGTATGCAGTTTTATTGGCAGTGTCTCTGACCGGAACACCTCTGATCATGTGGAGAAACTGAAAAATAAGCGTCTTATTATAAGAGTCATATGGAAGTTGAAATTGTATGTGCTCTTCTGCACTCCCAGATTTTGGGACCTCTTTTGTTGGTCACTTCCTAAACCAGGAGTTAAGGCTCTGTTAGCAATATGTGATGCCTGGATTTCTTAGAACTAGACTTCTAGTTGATAATTAGACAGAAGTTTTATATGAACTATAAAACCTTTAAGATTTAGCGAGGAAGAGCTAAAATGGCAATGTTAAAGAGTGAATGTGTGAAGCGGATTAGTTCAAGGCTTCTGGAGTGTGGAATGAATTGGAGGCAAATTAAGCTTCTCGTATCAGCAATTTCGAATTAACCAGGAGATAACTGAATTGAGAAAAGCAGAAACAATTTATTGGTGTATGAGCAATATCCTCGCCCTAACTGGTCTATCTTTGAGCTCCGTATCCTGGAGGACTAATTACTTGTCTTTTGGCTTTAAACATCTCGATCTGACTCTGTGCATATCTATATCATTTATGTGGTTTTGTTTTCTGCCAAAAAAAAAAAAAAACACATTTAATTGCAAGCCCGGATTTTGAGGATATGCCACATTTGCACGCGGCACGCACAACTCACACAGACACATTTGAGTATTTTATCTGTATTTGGTCTGGGATACTTACTGATGAACATTCATACTATTTTGATTCTGATTTACCTGAAATTCTCTTATATTGTTGTTAGACCCTCAGTAGTGGTTTTAAATATGGTTTCCAATTAAACTGCTTTTGAATTTTCTGCTTGGGACAATTGATGATACTAATGAGTTTTGTGAAATGTGTACCTTATATTGGCATGCAACTCTGTTTTTACCTATGTTAATTCAATTGTTTCAGATGTGGTTGGTGTCAACTTATGAGATAGATGCTCAGATTGGTGGTGAAGCACACCCTCGCAATGATCAGCCCAACAATGTTGTGTAATTTGAGCAGGGAGATGTAAAAAGAGATCAATTAGTCCTTGTCAATGGTGGATCGCCAATCGCTTGCATAAGGCCAGCAAACCAAAAGCATCCTTTATGGAGTTTTAAGATTGTCGGGACATTCTATCATTTTATTTACGAGGAGTAGCCCGTCACAGTCTTGATCTATTTATAGTTACATATGGTGTCTTCCTTGTACATATGTTACCGAAAGGAATAATATTGGGTTATATAGTTGCCTCGATAGGCAGTATACATGCTACAATTCCCAATTGAGTTTTCACTTGTTAACACTTAAATTTTTGCTCGACGATCATTTTCAAAAAATAGGTACTTGTTTTTCCATAAAAAATACTTCATGTCAAATTCTTGCATATAGATTATTTAGGCATTTAGTATAGTTTTTTAAATGAAAGATTTTTTTCCTTAAAAAAATTAGAAAAATAAGAAAAAAAGAAAAACAAAAGGAAAAAAAAAGAAGAAAGAAAGAAAGGAAGGAAGAAAGGAAAAAAGCAAGTTGGGGCCAATGATCTAAATATGGCTAGTCAAGCTTAAGAGGTCATATTGGAATTAAAACAGCAAGTTGAGGCCAAAATGTAACTTCCAAAAATTGAGGAAACAATTCACAGATTTTGTAAAATTTCACCCAAGCTCTTAAATTATCATTTTAGTCCCCAGTTGAGTTGAAATTGAACTTGGGTAATTTCCGAATGATCAATGGTCCAATCGATCAATGGTTTAACTGGCCAAGTTGATCGGTGAACGATCAACTCGGGTCGAGTCACTCGGTCAAAATTAGGTCGGGTCAACTTGGCTGGGGAATGATGTCATTTGCCGCCGAATGACTTCATCCGTGATGTCATCATTAGCAAGGCGGTGGCAAAGTCAACAGGATGATGTCACTGATGATGTCATCCATCGCCTAAGCTGGTCACACGTCCCTGCGTTCGAGTGCGTGAGAGTACTTGGCGGTGTGTAGCGTCGCTTGTAGGCACGTGCGAGCACGTCTAGCCTCTTCTGTTGGAGCACAAACCACCAAAATTCTCCTCTTGATGAGAAGAGTTCAAATATGTGATCAAAATGGATTTTTACTAGACCAAAAATCATGAAACGGGCGAGACAATCCAAAGCTAGGTCAAATCCGAAACAGTCATGGGCGGCACATTTGGCCTCCGCTGGAGGCGAGTCACCAACTGAAACGCTCAGCTTGACAAGAAAAATATAAATGTGTTCAAAATCACATTTCAATAGATAAAATTTCCCAAAATGAGCCATATGCAACAATTTAAGTTCTAGAGTATGGAAGCTATGATAACATATGTTGGCTGTTTCGAGCATCCTAGGATCAACTTAGCTAGAAATTCGAACATATTGAAGGAGAAAAAAAGATTTGTGTACCTGATTTGGAATTCATTGATCTTTATACAGACTGACGATGATTCGATGCTCAAGTTCTTCTTCTCTATCGCCCTTGGATCTTGGTTTGATGAGATTGCCCCTCATGGCTTTCCTTATATGAGGTGAAAGTGTGTTCGTGGAAATTTATAGAATTTTCAGCCAACCTCTCTTATCACGGGTCAGGGTTAACTCAGCATACACAAATCAGGCCCATATTCGATTATTAAAAAACTTTATATTTTATCTTATTAGATTAATCTCATAAAACGGTAAATTATAATTTTAATTAATGTAGTAGCGGAACATTCTTCCATCGCCTGGAACTTTCACAAAAGGAGAGCTCGAAGGAAATGCTGGGAAAGACGTTCGCATGAGAAAGGGAGAGAGAGGTTCGGCCATTACTGCTTATAGAAGGAGGAGGGACGTCGTTGGTTTTTTAGAGAAGACGACCATTGAAGAGGCAATCTGTAGAGAGCTTGGCGTGAGCATGAGGTGTACTCGACCAAGAGGAAGAAGAAGAAGGTGTCGAGTGAGCTCGACATTCTGAGATCGAGAACCCAGAAGGCTCACCAGCAAGAGACAAAGCTAAAGAGGCTGTTCGCGTTTGCTAGATCCAACCGAACGTCCATGTCCGCCACAATCTCGTCCCCGAACCAGGTAAATTTAGTTCACTGAAGCGTAAAGTGTTGAAATCCGTGGGTAAATTTTCTATTGAAATGAGTGAAACTTCAGCTATTTGTGATAGATAATGACAATCTAGAGCCATGTGTAGTAGGGGTGAGCATGGTCTGGGTTGGTTCAGGCCACCTCCTAACCCTAGGACTAACCCGTACAGTGTCGGTCCTCAATTTTTAGGACCAAGGACCGATCCTATTAAGCTTGGGACCAAGGATCGGACCGACCTAATGGGTTCGGTCCGGTTCCAGGGTCAACTCGGGACTGATCGATAATTTTTTTCGTCTTAATTTTTATGCTCCCTAAAAAAGCGAACCCACAAATTCAAATTACACATCCATCGACAATGCGCATTATGTAACTAAACTATAAATACCAATACATATTTAGTAAATTTAAAATGACACAATAATAGAAATTTCATACCGCTTAATCGCTCATTGAGATATGGGACAAGATGAAAAATTCTTGTAATCATCTATCTTTAATATTCATAATACCATATGCAAAAGTGTTTTCCTACATTTTATCATGTAGAGTCCACTCAACCAAAAAATGTGTTTCACACCACTTGACTAGTATTTGATCATGTAGAGTCCACTTAACCAAAAAATGAACTTCATACCCCTTGACTAGCAAATCACTGTAGCAACTGCAGTACTACTCTACTTTTCAAAAACTTCTACCATTTGACACAAATTGAAAAGCAAAGTGCAGGTGAAATTCATTAGTAAAATACAATTAAAACATAAAAAGTTCGAAATACTTAATTTAAACCATGAATATATAACTTCACATCTTGTTAATTCACTTAAACTTCTAAACATCTGAAAACAAAACAAACGACACATAATCAATACTCAACAAAAGTTTTAAATTGAAATTACTATTGGTGCTATTGATAGGACATGTCAATATAATATAATATAACAGACATTTTACTTAGGTTTGAATATATAAAATAATTTTAAATAATATAATGTAATATAATATAATATAATATACATGGTTGGTCTAGGGTTGGACCGACCAAAAACTCTTAGGACCAAGGACCAACCCGCACAGTGTTGGTCTTGGAATTTCAGGACCAAGGACCGACCCAGTCCCCTTGGGAACCGGACTAGGACCGACAGGGTTGGGCTGGTCCAGGGTCGGTCCAGGGTCGACCCTAAACCGTTGCTCACCCCTAATGTGTAGCATGTTCGGGCCGAGAGTCGCCTTCAAATCTAGTTCGGATATCACTTTTTAAACCGCATAACATATGTTCGACAAAATGCTTGAAATAAAACCAAAGAGCAATTTATTTAAACTCAAGGTTAATCCATGTTTGAGTCCCTATATCTTGAATCACGTCTAATATGCTTGTTTTCTGTGTTTTTCGTCAGTAACTATAATGTTATATGTTTCATGTATAAATTTATTCACATAAATATCTAATCAATCAAGAAAAACGGATTCATATATGATTGTAAAACATCGAGATTAATAAACATAGTGGAATTGAAGTGTACCGGTTTGAGCCATTGCTTTACTTGAAGTAAATAGATCAATCTGATAACCAGTGATTTATCGAAATGCCAGATCTTCCTCTCTATGACCTATTTCAATATAGCAATTTTCAATGTGATTAAAGCAACTAATAGGTACCTTTTATAGGCTAGAGAGGGGACCTAGCAAACTCTAATCAACAGCGTGTCAACTGGGCTCTTCCCATTACAGGCTTTAGTCAAACATAATTGCCTACACTTTGTTGCTCAACTAGGCCCATTATCAATAAATGCCAATACCCAATTCAATCAAATCACTTTAGGATTTAACAAATATTGGAGTATCTATTAACCTTAATATTTAAAATAGAAAATCAATTAATTAATGTAAGCCCATATTATAGGAAATTGCCAACATTTTCCCACTTGGGCTACAATAATTAACTTATTTTTATTTTGACAAAGATTTTATATTGAAAACGACACTATCGGGTTAATAATTGAAAATTTTGTTTTATGTGGCCACAACTTTTAAAAAATAATATTCCAATAACGGCATCTCAAAATCAATCTAATCCTATATAATCTCAAGTATAGAACTATGGAGATCAATGTGTTAAGAAAATGTTATAACACAAGATCTTCCATAATCGCATATAATAAGCATTATATTTTCATAGATCATGGGCCTCGTAGTGTAGTAAGAAATATTGCTAACATATGATCAAAATATACACTATTTCTTATCGGTCCTCAATGTAATTTCTCAACGACATGAAACTGCATTAATGCAATTTCTCAACGACATGAAACTGCATTAACGCAATTTCTAAACAATATGAAATTGCACAACTATGTGACAATCCAACATGAAATCTCATAATCAGTGACATCCAGTCATCTTTAAACTAAAATTTGTTTAAAGATACTATTTTATACTTCCATTTCTCAGTCAATAGGAGAAAGGATAACAACATAATCGATAACAATAGTTATTAAAATAAATGCTTTAATAAACATCATAAAAGCATTATCAGTTTGCATATAATTATAATATTCAGAAATACAATTTGTATAACTCCCACTAATAAAAGAAATCAAAAGAATCTAAGATACCCATATTCTTTACATGTTCTTTAAACAAAATGGGTTGTAAGCCTTTTGTTAGAAGATTAGCCAATATGGACTCAATTATGATATTTTCAATCACAATGTCTCACTTTTTGACCAAATCCTTAACAATATAATATTTGATCTCCATATGTTTGGACGCATTGATAATCTTGTCATTCTTAAAATAAAACACAGCTGTAGTGTTGTCACATATAATGCAATAAGATCAATTATGGGCAATGACGAATTCAACAAAATAATTAGCACATCACAAACTTCTCTTTGGGCAGAGTGTATAATACACTATTATTTTTCACAACATGAAAATTATGAAATGATAACAAGGAGAATTACACATAATTGTCAATGATCCATCCCCTTTTGGCAGACAAATCATTTAAATTATACATCTTCATGATATCAATATATAGAGACGATAAAATTACATATAATCTTCAAGGATCAATCTCCTTTGAGTAGACAAATCCTTTAAATTATAAATCTCCATTATCTCAAAATAGGGAGGAATTACACATAATTCTAAAAAATTTATCCCATTTGGGCAGATAAACCTTTTGAGTCACACATACCCATCATTCATCTCTAATATATCAATATAGAGGGGAATTACACATAACTTTTAAAAAATTTATCCCATTTGGGCAAATAAATCTTTTTGAGTCATTCATCCCCATCTTTTAATTTTGCAATTTATCTTCATGTAATTTTCAAATTAATATACACAATAACCCCATTTGGGTAGGTAATTGTATATACTAATTTTTATCAATAGGGAACTCCAATAATTTATGCCAAAAATTCATCAAGCAATATGAAACACTTTACAACATGTGCTTCCAATGATCATATTGCACTTTTTCAAACAACAATTTTTACCACATTTTATTATTTTATTTTATTATCATTTTATTATTATTTTAATAATACGGACCCAACCCGCGGGCCCTTACCTGCGCCCGGCCCGCACGCAAGCCACTTAAAACGGGCGGGCCGCGAATAAAATTGGCCCACAAATTCAAAACATATAAATTAATAAAAATGGGCTAAGCCCATTAATTTTGGGCTCTGGGTTCTGGGTGTGAGCCTTTATGTTTCTTTAATAAAGGTCCCGGGCTACGCCCAGAACCTTAAACATTAAAAATAAACAAAGAAAGGATGGGCTTACGCCTATCCATTTGTCCGGCCCGGCTGGAGGGTCTTCTTCAACCTCCAGCCGGGTCTTGAAGTTGCAGAAAACCAGGTCGCACGACCCGGTTTCAACCCGAAGCTCCAAAACCACGTATTAACATGATTTTTGATGAAATTTCCTCATGGATTTTGCATATAACATCAATATAATTAACTATATTGAATTAAACGAAGAAAAACCAAGTAAATCTACCACATACAAGCTTCAAAGTTTCGGATCTTAACCTCCCATGGCCGAATTTCGAATTTCTTAAATTCAAGCCCTAAAAACTTAATTTAATACAACAAAAGGATACTAAAACAAATATATAACAATACCTATGCAAAGATTTTCATCGAGCATCAAACAATTGTAAGTAATTTGAAAATTCTAGAACTTTTTCATGTATAAACCCTATAATTTCATATTTAAAATTCTCTCTCAATTCTCAACGAAATCATGCAAATTATATATGGTTAGAAATATCTTGACATGTAGAACTAAAGCCCTATGGTTTCAGGATTAATCGATCAAAAGAATCCACACAAAAAAAAATAATGCATATATTCGGCTCAAAGAGGAAGATTTCGAATTTTGTCATTGAAAAAGAATTTGGATTCTCCAATCATATATGATTAGCTGTGATACCACATGTAGAAAATTTATTCACATAAATATATAATCAATAAAAAAACGGATCCATATATGATTGTAAAACACTGATATTAATAAAAACTGTATAATTAAAGCGTATCCGTTTGAGCCATTGCTTTACTTGAGCCATTGTTTAAATAGATCAATCTGATAACCAGTGATCTATCGGAATGCCAAATCTTTTTCTTTATATAGCAGCTTTCAATGGGATTAAAGTAACTGATAGGTATAACCTACCTTTTATAGGCTAAAGAGAGGGGACTTAGCAAACCCTAATCAACATCGTATTAATTGGGCCCTCTCCATTACGGGCTTCAATCAAACACAATTGCTTACACTTTATTGCTCAACCAAGTATATTATCAATAGATGCCAATACCCTATTCAATTAGATTACTTTAGGGGGTTCAACAAATATTGAAATATCCATTAACCCGAAAATTTAAAATAAAAAATCAATTAATTAATGTAATCTCATATTATAGGAAATTTCCAACATTTCAACCATTGATGTTGGCCGTGCACACTTCTCTTCATCGGAGACCCCTCCCGCACAAGCGAAGTCCGCAGTTCGAAGACATGCTAGTTAGCCCATCTCACTTCATTATAATGTATTTTTGCTTGACTAATTTGCTAGAGTTACTGTTGTTAAGAGTGCGGGTTCGGTAGAATGGTTTTTGCGATAGATGGAGTGGGTGGTCGGATCTGGTTACCGTTGATTGAAATAAATGATCGGCAGGTGAAGATAGGTCAGCGTGATCTAAATTCCGGTTATAAACTCGTCGGTGATAGTATTTGTTCCGTCAAAAAAGATTAAAAAAAAATCGTTGTTAAAGATAGGTTGCAGGAGAAGAAGGCTTCGGGGAAGAACGGCCGGAGGTTGAAGAAGATGGGCAGAAAAAGATAAAATAGGAAAAAGACAAGAGAGAAGAAAAAGAAAAAGAAATAAAAAAATCAGAAAAATTTTCAAAAAAGATAATATGAAAGTATTAAAAAATCGGTTTTAATCGGACGCGAGTTGGATCCATATAGATGGGTAGGGTCAATAGGCCGGATCCGGTAAACTCGATCCAAACCCATTTTCCTGCACATAATAATATTTTTTTAAAAATAACATTAAAAACATTAAAAGTTTTAGAATTCATTAAAAACTAAACATTTTTAAAATTTTGGAAATCAGAAATTAATAATTTCTTTTTAGAAAATTCGAAATCAATAAAAATAGAAATTTGAGAAAATCATTAAAAAAATCTGAAAAAGTCATTAATAAATATTTAAAATTTTAATTAAAAAATCGGAAAACACTTGGAAATTAAAACTGAAAATTGGATAAGCTTTTAGGGCTTTGCAATAGGGTTTCTTATTATGCTTTGTCTTGTTTTCATTTTTAGGGATAATTTTAGAATGCTTGCATACTTCCGATTATGATTATAATTGATTGTATTTTTCAATATTTGAATGTTACTTCCTTGTTTTAGAATGGTTGGAACAAACCTTAGATTTTTCTTGATAGGCTGCTATGGCGTTAATTAGCACAAGACTAGGTTAGATATTGAAAAGGCGTTAGCCCTAGGACTAAGGTAATCAAGTCCTAGAATCCAAAATCTCTAGTTCTTAAATAGTAAGATATTCTTAGCCGATCCTTAAAAAAGGGCTAGTGGCGACTCCCTTGTTAAAATTTGCATAGATTGAATTGATAAAAAAAATTTAAACGCCCAATGTCACGAAGGTATGGGCATGGAGAGTCAATGGACGGCTTGAAGTTGACAATATCTATAAATCTAACAACTTCCTCCCTCGTGAGAGGGTTAGATCGCGACGGCTAATTGCTTACTTTCCAAAATGACACAGAACTGGATATACAAAAAAGCCAAAGAGTCAACCTTTGGTGGGAGATATTTTGTCCGGGAACTTTCTTGGCGAAACAAGAAAAATAATCAAAAGTCCAAGTTAAGCCTAGAACCTATTATCATATATATCCATTAGAAGCACCTTCAAGACATAAAATTAAAATCAATGATCTATTCACTAATCGGATATGGTACCTAATTTTTATTGTCCCTTTTTCGGTGATGTATCTACCGTCCACGGTAACTTTTGAGTCTCTTTAACTTGTGATTTGTAAAGCAGCCCCACGAATTATGTTTACAACCACACCTATTAATGTCTCCAACGTTTCTCTTTGGCTTGCGACGGGGTTGCCGGTGTCGATTTTCCTAGTGAATGATGACGATGAAGGCTCCTAGTCACAGCTTAGATGGGGTTTACGGTTATCATCTTTTTTATGTGTTTTTGCGCCATTTAACGAACTTTTATTATATGGAATATTATTTTTGGAGTTATCGCACAACTTTTTACAAGGTCCTAAGATTCACGATTAGCGTGAACGATTCACACGACTGGGCAACACTGTTTTGCACATAACTATTTCAGCAACACTAATCAGCTACCACTGGAGAAATAAGTTTCCTAGCTACCTTTCTGACTTCCTCTTCGCTCGCCAAATAGATCTAAGATATCGCAAGTTAGTCATGACTAGTCCGAGCACTATGCCACATAACAATCCTATTGCCACGGCCTTTGGTTCGACAAAATCTGCAAAGGATGAGTGAACCCCGCCTTCAGGCAGGACTGGAAGCTCCCCCGGCGCCCTGGAATCAGTACAAGATTTGGACAATGGAAACCCGCACAATCCCGGGTTCCCAAGATAGGATTCGGCTTGAAATGTGTTGAATTGGTTCCCTTGAGGAATCGGTCCTGTTAGTTGATTGGAAGAGACATTTAGGACCGCCAGAGGTGTGAGTTTTGTCAATTCAGTTGGTATCATTCCGCTAAGCTCATTTGAAGAAAGATCCAACCATTCAAGTTCGGAAAGGTTGCCCAAAGATGATGGTATATGGCCTTCAAGATTATTATGAGAAAGGTTGAGCCCCTTGAGTAATTTTAGCTCTCCCATTACATCAGGAATCATTCCTTGGAACTTGTTGCTTGATAGATCAACAGTCGTCCGGATCAGTAGGATTTTAGGGAGATACGTGTCAAGTCCTTTCATTGTCGCATTCATGGAATCCTGGTAGTAACCTTGGTCCATGTATTGCAACTCCAATCCATCCTGATCAGTCGACATCATCATTGCTTTTAGATTTACAAAGTAGGCGCTGGGCAAAGGACCAGTGAGCTCATTGAAGGAAACGTCGAGAATGCGCAACTGCGGAAAGGGAAATTCAGTTCTGGGTTTGCCTATGGAGCCGTGAAGTCTGTTCGATCGCAAGACCAAGACCCGCAGGCTAGAAAGTATTTCCAACCATTTCGGGAAAGTGTCGTTCAACTTGTTACCACTGAGATCCAGCGCTTCAAGTTGCTTGCAATTGATTATAGAGCGCGGCAACAGGCCTTCAAATGTGTTTTCATTGAGGTGAAGACTTTTCAGAGCAGCATCTTTGCCGAATGTGAGTGAGATTTTACCGCAAAGTCTATTTTCTTGTAGGTCCAACACTAAAAGGCTGTCGCTGAGGTCCCCTAGACATTGGGGGATTGTTCCAGTGAAATTGTTGTGAGAGAGGTCAAGAATTTGTAGGCCCTTCATTTCACAAATAGAGCCAGGGATATAGCCAGTCACTTGATTTCTAGCAAGCAAGAAGATGAGAACTGAATTCGGGAGTGATGGAGTTAGAAACGGCCCTTGGATCAAGTTCGAATTCAGGTCAAGGACTTTAAGATTTTCCCATGGAGCTTGCTCGAAGCTAGTGAGGAAGTTGTGAGATATATTGAGATAAGACAATGACTCAGTCCCGACATCCCACATCCATGGCGGGATATTGCCGTGGATTATGTTGCACGACAGGTCTATATACTTCGCGCTGGTTGAATTTGTCAAGAATGCAGGGATTACAGTAATGTTGCACCCAGAAAGACTGACTTTTGAAAGGTTCGGCAAGACATGATCGACATTTTTGCCATTACTCAGTGACAAAATGTTGTCCGAAAGATCAAGATCTGTTAGCATTTTGAGTCTCGAGAGCAATCGTAGGTCTAAAACACTGGTCAGCTTATTTCCCGAGATACTCAAGTAGGTTAGGTTCCCAAGCTGAAAAATCGAGCATGGGATTGAGCCACGCAACTGATTACCACTCAGGTCAACATGGTCTAATGAGGGTGCAGCAAGGAACTCGCCGATGTGACCACTGAGCCTATTGTTACTGAGGTCTAGGCTCGTCAAGGATGGAAGAGAGAACAGTGATGATGGTATAGACCCCCAAATGAGGTTATTTGAAATGTCAAGTTGGGCTAGATCGGAAAGATTTTTTATGCTCAGAGGAATAGGGCCCACGAAGTGGTTATGTGAGAAAAACAGTTGTTGAAGTCGTGTCTTGTTGTCGAAGACATCAGGTATTGGACCTATGAAATTGTTGGAGCAAAGATCGAGCAGAGTGAGCCGATCAAGATTGGACAGAGTTGGAGGAACATGACCACTAAGCTCATTGAATGAGAGTTCCAATCCGGTGAGTTGTGTTAGGTTACCAAGTGACAATGGAATAGAGCCATTGAAATTACACTGGTATAGCCAGAGTATCTCCAGAGAATGAAGGTCGCCAATGGACTCTGGTAATACTCCAGAGAAGCCTGTGGAGGACAAGTCCAAAACCTTTAAAGAGCTATTCCAAGTAGATTCGGGTAAGTAACCCGCAAGCTCCCTGTTGCCTGATAAATTAAGACACGTCAGCTTTGGCAAAAGGAAAATGTTTGCCGCTAACGTGCCATGCAATTTACAGGAACTGAGGCTGAGAACTTCCAGAGATGGAGAGAGATTCATTAAGCGACTCACGTCAATGCCAGACATGTTTAACCCATCAAGAATGAGGACTCTTAACTTGGTCAGGTTTTGAAGCAGCATATCCGAAGTTGACCCTGATGGCCTTTCTGCTTTGTGAGGAGAAGAATGATTGAGGGAACCGAATGTAGATGGTTCAGTGCTGTTTGAAGACCCTGCAGAAGAGTAGCAGGTTGGGTTTGGGCGATAGCAGCCAAGTTCAAGGCGAATCACATGACCTGTCATGTGATTGCACGTGACTCCGTCCCACGAGCAACAGTCTGTATCAGCGTTCCAGGAATGCATCTTTGTTTCACTGGGCCAAAAGCCATCTGTTTGACAGAAGAACGATGTCGAATTATTGGGCACCATCGCGTTCATGAACCGAAGTAGGTCAAACTTCTGATCAGGACGACAGGGCACAGCTGCCCCTAGAGAGGAAGGAGAGAAAAAGGATGAGTTAGGGTGCTTTTGGTAAATTTTTTTTCGGAGGAATAATTTTCTTTCAGAAATAATCTATTTCTATTTCTATTTCTTGCAATAATTTCTGAGTAAAAAGAACACGTTTGATAAGTATACAAAATTTATATTCTTGAAATAAAAAAGAGTAATAATGCGTTTAGTACGATTTACAAATTTTTTTATAAAATAGAATTTCTTTTAATTTTTAAATAATTATTGTAGATTTTTTTTTTTCCCTCTCTTCTTCTTCTTGCTCCTCCTCTAGCCGATGATGTTTGGCGACCATCAGCCACCGATAGGTGGTGTCCGGCGTCCGGTGTCCGAGCATCCAATGTCCGACAATGGCATGTGGCGTTTGGCTTCGCGGCGGTGGCGGTGGCTATGATGGGTCGTTGCGGGCGACAGCAGACGGTAGGAGATGGCAAGGAAGAAGAAGAAAAGAAAATGAAAAGAAAATAGAGAAAATGACTTATTTCTAGAAATTGTTCTCGAAAACAAGAAATTACTTTTTTTCTATTTCTTGTTTCTATTCTAAATCTATTCTTTGGCTACTTTTCTATTATGGAAAATAGAAAAATCAACTGACACTACTAAATAGATTTATGTTCTTTTTCTATTTCGAAGAACAAAAGTACAAAAAAGTCAAGGAATAGAAATGTTACCATGCAAGTGCTTAAGAGCTTGTATTCCAATGGGGAATGAGAACAGAAACGTGATCATCAGATAGGATCCTACCGAGCGTTCCATTTTTTATTTAGAGAGCGAAGTGAATTAGCTAGCTGTGGTATCAACGTTTGGTAGGTTGGCTTATATATACTTTGATTACCGCTGTTGAAAGCCCCTTAAAATTTTAGAGATTATTTAAGGACTACCAGGTCTTTGTTTGAGATTTTGCATTACTAGTAGGAAATTCCTCCGTAGTTTTCCACAACCACTTACAATCTTGGAGAGACTCATAGTTGCTCGCTGTAAACTGTTTAGGTCATGTTTAGTAACACTTCTAGAAACAATTGATTATATTCTTTTGTTAAAAAAATAAAAACAAAAATCCATTTTTTTATTCTCAGAAATTGATTTGGGACATAATCAATAAGTAAAAAAAAGTTGATTATTGTTCCCGAGAACAATTCCTAGAATTAAGTCTATTTTTTCCTCTTTTTTCTTCTCTATGGCAAGACTCGGCCTTGCTAGGCTAGAGCGAGGTCGAACTTGTGCTTTGTTCGTTCGAGCGAGGCTCGACCTTGCTCGATCCGTGAACCTCTAGCGAGCTTGTTAGACCTTGCCAAGGCTGGTCGCCGACCACGGTAGTGGCGGGCAATTGGAGACCGGCAACCGGCGACGAGAGGAGGAGGAAGAAGAAAAAGAAAAAAAAAGAGAGAAATAGGAAAAATATAATAAAAATATTAAAAATTAAAAGAAATAAAAAAATTAAGAGTCTTACCAAACGCATTTCTATTCCTGGAATAAAGACTGATTTCAAAAAATTAGAACCGGAAACTATCCATTGGTTCTGTTCCAATTCCTAAGTGTGTCCATAGAACTGGTTTTATCAAGTTTCATGTGTCAACAAAGAATTATACAACGGAATCACCTCGTCAAAGATACTCCCAATTAGAGTTAATGAATCAAAAATATTAGTATGTTAGGAAGTGTGTAAGTAAGAGAGCACACTCACCAAGCTTGTTATAAGTGGGCAAAAGAAATATAAGTAGCATAAGGATTTAGGATTTTTCATTTTTTAAATTAAAAATTAAATATATATTATATATATTGTCGGTTCAATTCGGGTGAGCGGTGTTATACTTGGAATTGGGAACCAAACAATAAATTAGAATTGAGAACCAGATTGGTTTCCTTAGGAATCACTGGTTCTTTGACAGTCCCGTGTGGCTCGGGGTGCTCCGGACGATTCTTGATTCCTTTGTATACCCTAGGACTAGAGGTTTCACGAATCCTTACGTCATTGTTCTGACCCCGGACTCCCCTGAGCATCGCATGCGAAATGACGGCTAACCAAACCAGAGACTTTGCGCACATAAATCTGACTTATGGGTTGTTAAAGTTTGCATGAACAAATTGATGTTGACGATTAGCAGAGTTCTCATTGGGCCTCATTGGAGCCGTTGGGAAATCCGAACGATGTCACTGTTTCGGACATTGATCTTATCTTATATTAAGCAGAAGTCAATTTTCTCATAATTCAATATTCCAGTAGGGAAGAATATCGTTAGTAGTACATAACTGGATCGATGTGATCAGACTAGATTCAATTATACTCAATATTGGGAACGATTTGACAATACATGATTGACGTCAACATTAATAATTTTTTTACTTTTCTAAATTTATAATTTCGTTGAATTTTTCTTTTCTTTATTAATTATACATTTTTCTTTTTTTATTTCCCTTCTTCTTCCGTTGGAGAACGAGGGAAAAAGAAAAAAAAATTGCTTGATTAGCGTTGATTAGGACCTATTTGTTTTAGCTTAATTAAAGGTAAAAAATTCTTTTATATTCCATTTAACATTTACAATAATATTGAAATTAAAAAAAAAAAAAGGTTACAGAAAATTATATATGAATTTAGGCATCTATGCTTCCAATTTGTGAAAGTTTCTAGTGTTCAGGATTCATAAAAAATAATTAAAGTGTGTAGATTGCTAAGTATTACTTAAAATAAAGGAAAGAGTAATACTCTATCAATATTGACTCTTGCGTCCTAAACATGATGTTAAAAGGCTTCATCTCAGTCCGTCTAGATCTTAGGATTCCCGAAATATAAAATAATTAGAGGACACTCCTAAATACTGGGTAGGAAAAAGAAGTTGTACTAATTGAGGTACGAAGCGCGTGAATATCGACACGTTAAAGTGAATAATGCATTCTAACAATCCGCTCCACAAATTAAAGATAAGCGTAAGAGACCCGTGCAAGGGAGAAATTCTCTTTTCTTGATCAGATAACCCTTCAACCACGTCGGGGATCCAAGAAAGTTTCTAGTTTGAATTGGTAAGTATTTATTGAAAGAGAGGAAAAAGTAATAGTCTATCCATATTGACCCTTAGAAAATTTAGAGACATGATAACTATTCTATCCAAAAACACACCTTAATGCTTCCCCGTTCAAAAAGCCACTGATTGCGGATTTGACAATTTGGTTAGCGTTGATTTAGGATCAATTTGTTTTAGCTCAATTAAAGGTGATAAAAATATTTATTTTGCATTTAATATTACAATAATATTCAAATATCAAAAAAAAAAAAAAAAACTTAGGAATCAATATTTTCATTTTGTCAAAATTTTGAGTGTTTTGGACTCATAAAAGATAATCAAAGTGTGCAAACTGCTAAGTAGTTCTTAAAAAAGTCAAAAGTAATACTCTATCCATATTGACCCTTAGAAAATTTAGAGACATGATAAATAGTTACTAAAATGTGTGGGTCATATATAATACTTCATTAAGTATTTTCATATTGTAAATATCAATCATAACAGATATGGAATTATTACAATTTTGGCTATATTAATGAGTGTCAAAATACTAGTTTAGGATGTATTGTATGAGATAGTTCAATTTCAGAAGTTTGAGTAGCACGTAAAACGATATAAGTAGTTACATCAGTAATTTTAAAGTGCACCTTGATAGACTTTTTATTTTTCTTATTTTCTTAATCTAAATCTTTTGATAGACACATTTTGAATTTTTTTTTAACCCAAAGCAATTGGAACTTTCATAACATATAATTATTGACAAGCACATTCGCATATACTCGCTTCATTATTTTTTAAAACTGTAATTTTAAATTTGATGAGAAAAGCAAAAAAAAAAAAAAATACTTTTTTTTTTTTATTTTTACTTAATCCCAAAGATACAGATCCTAAAATTTTCAAGTTAGTTACTTCACAAATTTACTAAAGTGTGGTTAACAAAATTCTCATATATGCGGTGTTGCCACCTGCCATTTTTTCTTGGAGACTAGACAAGTTTGGAAACGGAAAGGGGAGAACTAAGCAAGAAGAAGAAATAGGAATGGGTCCAAATCAGAAGAAAGATACTTAAAGAAATTTCAACGAAAATAATGGATAATTTACACTCCATTTATTATATAAAAAATGAATAATTTAAAATTATTTTTCTAGAAACGATCAATTGTATCACTGAAAATAATTAGTCGGTGAAAAATTGTATTTATCGTCAATGTAATTTATGTCTAAATATCTTCAGTAACAATAAAAGTATTTTATGTTCAATTATTTTTACAAGCAATACAAGTAAAAGTTTTTCGAAAAATATTTTTTAAATCATTTAATTTGCACGAAATAAATGAACCTTTAATTTTCAATATTTTCTCTTTGACCGGACTAACTCATTCGAAACAAAAAATTTCTTATTCTAAACAATTTATAATTGGAGATCCTATCAAAGGACATTGACAAAATCAAGCAAATCACGTGATATTTTGCGTAATTCTATTTTTTAAGATTGACGGGGACATACTTCAGACTTCAGATAACCACTTTTTTTCCGGAAAATCAACCTGACCCCACTCAAGTTGACTAAATGTCGATGGCATTTGGCCAGTTTAATTCGTTGTAGTTAAAGTAAACCGAACTTGATGTAACTCCACGTGTTGTGAACGGAACAGTTGAAATATGTGTGTCAATAGTTGATGCAAGCATTACCAAGATGATTTTGAAATATCTAGAAGAGCACAAGAATCGTCGGTTTCACTCTAGCATTCAGAAAGAGCTTATTTTATCCTGTACGATACTTCTCGAAATTTCGTAGACAATGACAAATGTCTTCTTTCAATATTCGTACTTGACAAAAAAAATGAGTCAAATGTTAATGTAGGATGTTCATGCATGGTTCTCACATAAAATCTGAATCGTAATTCGACAATCACAAAAAATCCAAATAGCAATTCGACAGAAACAATGGAGTAATATCCAATATGATATTCCTTTAGATAGGAAAGATTACCAAAAAAATTATAAATCATTGTAATTTTTTCAATTTAATTATATTTCTTTTTTTATCATTTTAGTCCTAAATCTTTTGCAATTACGTTAATTCAGTCCATCCTGCCAGATTTGGCCAACCGACGCTAGTGGACAATTTTTTAATAATATTTTATATTTTATTTTTCCTTTTTTTCCTCTCTCGTCCTCCTGCCTCTTGCTCGACGATTAGCTAGAGGGGAGGGTTGATCACCAGGACTGAGGAGGCTACCTAATGGTGAGCTCACCTCACCATCACTAGGCGAGGGCGAGCTCGTCCAGCCACTAGCTGTGGAGAGAGAGATAATTCTAAAAAATATTGTTAAAAAATTGTCCATCGGCATCGATTGGCCAAATTTGGCTGAATGGAATGAATTAACATAATTGCAAAATATTTAGAACTGAATTGGAAAAGAGAAAAGGATTTAAAACATGTTTATAACTTTTTTGATAATTTTCTTATCATAGGAGTATGTAGGCCCCAACCACTATGTATATTGTGCCATTTGTCATGAAATTCCCCAAGCAAACCAAAATCTAGTTGCCCTACCCGTTTTTTTATATTCTAATATATATTTTACTAACTTAGGTGGACCTAATTATACTCGCAACCTAACCATCATGTCAACATCGAATTTTCTTCGACATAAGGATAAGGATTTGGAATATTTAGAGTGAATCTCTTGAGCACGTCGCTCGTTCCAAATGTTGAAAAGACGAACTAGCATAATTATTAACAATAGGCGCACCCATATTATTTGTTTTGATAGTGTATTTACAATAATTGAGTTATATGACATATCAATTTGTGCTAACTAATCGGGATTGTTATTATAATTCAGTTCAAATTATGCTAGCGTAGAAATCATAATTTTTGTTTTACTAGCTAATTAATTGCCTCTTTTTGGGACAACAAAACAATTGTTTTTTTCTTTATTAAAGTATCTTAATTCATGTTATTGATGTCATTCATGCCATATTTTAATTTTTTCTCCTTAATTCGTGTTTTACCTCAAGTTTTATAAAGGATCATGTCTAGTATTACCATTCTATTATTTTAGAGGATGAATTATGTTATCACAAGGAAATATATTTATTTGAATCTTGAAATGTAATAGATTGACAGAATGAGGTCGAGGTTACATTGACCATTCGCAATTATTATTTTCTCTTGCTAGATTATCTAAGATTATGATTTTTCTACAGTCTTTCCCAAAGAATTTAAGTTAGAGAAGATTGACATTGACAAATATCATTGAGTTTTTATTTTTTTTTTCCATATTATAGTAGAGAAAAAAACTGAAAATGATTCTTGCATTATACTAAATTTACTTAAATCCACTCGAGCACGAAATTATGGCAACTCTTTCCAATATTATCAGTTGTAGTTGCTTTGACAGTAATATTTATCATGTATATGGGAGAAATTACCAAAAAAGTCTTAAACCTATTATATAAGTGTTAATTCAGTTCTAAATTTTCTAATGATTTGCCAATGTAATCCTTTTGGCCATTTGGTGATGTGGACGCCAATCGTCTTACGTGACAAAACTAACAATAACGTGATTTTTTTTTTTTTTTATAATTTTTTTCTCTATTCTTTTTGTCTTTTCCTTATTTCTCTATGCAAGTCCTCGGCCTAGGCAGTGGCCGGCAAAGGTCACTAGCCATAGTCAAGGCTCGTGAGGGCCTACGAGAGTCACCTGTCCATAATATATAAAAAAAAAGAGAGAGAGAGAGAAAAGAAAAAAATTCAAAAAATTTGTCTATATTAGTAGCAGTCATTCCACGTAATACAAATGGCATCTATATCATAATTTTTTATCATAATTAACTAGAATGACTATATTGGCAAATCATTAAAAAGTTTAGGATTAAATTAGTCAAATTGAAATATTTAGATTTGAACTGGCATTCATACGATAAGTTTAGGACTTCTTCTAATAGTTATCCTATGTGAGATGTAAGACATGATGGCATGGCATATTAAACCAAATAGTCTTTGTCTTCCTTTTCTTCTGTTATTTTCTAGAGAAATGAACTAATAATGAATCTGATTACGGCAGATTTTCAAAACAAATGTGACTCAAAACACTGCTCATCTACTTCACCCGCAAGCCACTTAAATTTCGGGTTTAGAATATGAGACAAGTTATATTAATTGTTAAAGGCATTTTACTAAAAACCCAATATAAGGTTCTTTGATGGCCCGCCATCCATTATTTGATCTCACAAATTTTTCTTTCCCAGCACCATTGGCTGAGCCAATAACATTTGAAAGAAAATGAGAGCATTGGATGGTTAGTTTTAAAAAAAATTACACAGTTTCTATCTATCATTGGTTTGAAGGGTTTAACTTCTTATCCTCTCACCAACCATCAAATCAAGGATAAGAAAAGCCGTTCAGGAAGATTCTTACTAATTGACAATTTTATCCTATAAATACTATTTTAATTGTTAAGTTCTGTTTTTTTTTTTATTGTACAACGTACCATCATCTTAAAGCAATTCAATTATTTTGTAATTTCGCTTGCACCAATGTACACGGGTCATATGATATAATAATCTACAATCTTACATCCCGTATAATAAGTCGTTGGGAGTTCCACTTTCTAAGAAGGAAATGAATTTCTGGAGTTGGTTTGGACAAAGGAGAAAATTAAGCGGGTTTGACGGGGCATGTTCAAAACAAGCACAACTAGCAATTTTGGTCTTGGTTCCTATCATCGCAATGCTGAACATTTTAAAATTATTATATATTGAAAAGAAAGAAGAAGGACATATTGCAGAGTTGGTACTAAAGTTAAGAATCTCCGGCTACAACGACTAGACCAATTGAAGTCTTTGTTTGAATTTTTATTATTTTACTTCCAAGAATAAATTTGACCAAATATAAGGTCTATGTTTAATGCTTGCTTTTAGCTAACTTCCTAGTAGTACAATGGGGTCCACTAATAAATTCGATCAATTTTAATTGGAAATCGTTAACGTGAATGTTGATTGTCTTACATGGATGACTGGTGCCAATATGAACAATTTTTAATAATATTTTCATAAATTTTTTATTTTTCTCTTTTTTTTGTCTCTTTTTGCTTGCTAACCAGCTAGAGGAAGAACATAAAAAGAGAAAAGGTAAACATGACCATAAATTGAAAATTCAAAAAAATATGTATTAAAATATTATTAAAAAATTTTCATGTCAACATCGGTTGTGTCACGTAAGATGGTCAGCATCTACGTTAGTAACCAAAGTCAGTCGGACGGATTCCATTAGCAAAACGTGAAAATATTTAGGATTTAATTGACACATTTAAAATGTTTTAAAGTACTTTTTGGGGAATTTTCTCAAAATTAACTAGCAATTAGTATGTTCACATTCAATTGGCCTCCTCACTTTGTCTCCTTTCATTTCGTGTCCAACACTTTGTGATAATCGTCATCTAATTGTCATCGTGTGTCACCACCTGTATATCATGGTCATTCATAATCATCATGATCATCAACCTTTTATTTATTTATTTATTTATTTTTTTGTATCAGCAGTTTACAATAACACAACTAGGACTTGGCCAAATTTGTCAAGCGGTTATCGTCGACCAATCGCTGTCATATGTCGACAGCTTTATACTATTGTCATTAATATATATTCTAGTTATCAACAAGTATTTCCATGTCCATGACTTAATGGTAGCCAAATCATACTTGACGGCTCCGTTTGGGAACCAATTTTTCAAAGGGGTTTGGACCTCCAACCTTTAGGGAATATATGAGGTGTTTGGCAAATTTTTTTCCAATCCATACTAAATGTTGACTTTGCCAAAGCTAAAAACCTAAGGCAAATCCAGGTGGCCAGGCCACATTTGGCTGCAGGGGGTTGGTGAGGTCTAGCGATCCACGTGGCAATTGCTTGGGGTCACATTACCTCCATGACAGACCAACTGGGATTGTGTGACCTGTTGCAAAGGTCGTACAACCATCGCCGATGCCAGATCTGGGTTGCTGGTAGCCTAAGCATTTTGCTTGAGCTGACAAAGGGTTTGAATTTTTTTTTAATAAAAAATAAGAAAAGTCATTTACAAGAATAATCTTTCCAAACATTATTTTAACTAAAGTTGCTTTATATAGGACTTTTAAATTACAATTTAACAAATAAATTTGCATTTCGAAAAGCCCAATTAACTTAAAGTCATTTGTATTTTCCCAAAAGTTTTCCCCGATAGTTTATTCATTCAAATGTAGCCTAAATAGTCTCGGACAATTATTGCTTATATACATAGAAGAAGCCAACAAAAAAACAAACTATGTTCCATATTTCTTGTACGGCAAAAGTACACATAAAGTGTCAAAACTTAGTACGAGAGAACACTTAAGTGCCATAAGTTAGGAAAAATACACTTAAGTGCCACTTTTTTTTTTAAAAAAAAAAAGATACCTAAGTGCCAAGTTTGACGAAAGTAGCCGAAAATCCTACATGTCAATTTTTTTTTAATAATATAACTTGCCTACCTAGTATGTCGGAGAGTTGAGTTAGCAATGAACAATCAAAATGATGTCTTTTTGTCCTTTTTAAATTTTAATATAAATTTTAATTAAATTAAAATGTTAATATTTATTTTTTTATGAAAAAGGGAGGAGGCTAGAGGCGAGGGTGTTACTAGCAAGGGCTAGCAATAGTGAAGGGAGGGTCGGTTAGTATTGCCAGGCCTTAGCCAACTAGCAACAAGGGCCCGCGAGCTCTCACCCAAATCTAGGGTAAGGGTTACGGCCTTCCCCCAGATCTAGCGAGTGTTGTGGGCCCCCGCCCTGGAGGGAGGGTCGGCCGGTGTCACCAAGCCCTAGCCAGGGCCTACCAACCCTAGCTAACAAGGGGCCAAGGGTCGACGATCCTTGCCGGATCTATGGGAGGGCCACGACCTCACCCTAGATCTGGGTGAGGGCTTGCGAGCCCTCGCCACTAGTCGGCCTTCACTTGCATCTTGTTCGGTTCGTTAAATCATCCACTTAAATATCTAACACTAAAATTATGGCCAACTCCACCTCACATTCACTAACCATTTCTTATTGTTGATGGAAATAACTATAACTACTGTAACATTAAAACCACTACTTTCTTGATGGCTCAAGATTTGTGGACATTGATATGACTATGAAAGAAGGTGCAAGCATTTCGAAAGAGATGCTACGAATGATGTAAGAACTTATGTGTGGTCCAACAAGCACCGTTGAAAATGATATTGTCAAGAATAATTGTTGGAAAGGAAATTGCAAAAAGGATGGGATATATTACAAAAAGAGCCCCAAGGCACAACCAATGTACACATAATTAGACTTAAAGGGAATTTGAGAATGGTTTGTATTCAGTTCACTTGGCTGGATAGATTGCTATGTCGTGCTGAAGGCCGAGTGCCGAGGACTTAAGGCCGGGACTTTTCCTGGGATATTATCACGCAGAAGAACAAACACACAGGATTTTCAGAAGTGTTTGCAATGAGTATTTATCTAAAATAGGTAACCAAACTTTTATTTGTTCCTAACTTGGTTTTGGATGAAATTGACAAAGAAACAGGTTGGGAGACAACTTTGCAATTTGGTAAGAACTAATAATTAATCTTAGATCATCAGAGTAAAGTATGCAATTTTACTAACATGTCGCCCAAAAAAAAAAAAAAAAAAACAATTTTCCGGGCTAGAGAAATAACCTATATATCGAACATACTTCACTATCATTGGAAAAAAGTCGTATAGTGAACAATTTTCATGGGGCAAACTGTATAGAATTGCTGTATCTAACATCATTTTCTGATTATCATTTCCATTTTCCTCTCAAGCACTATTTACCATTCCCAAATAGTCCTTCATTTCATTAGGGAAACAAGGGCAACGCTGCCACGAGTTGCAATGCATCTTGAACATCTTGATGACCTTCTCTTTTGTCGACGACCGACCGTTTATGTGCAGGAGCGCCAAGAGCTTCTTCACCGACCCGTAGATCAGCATTTCCTCCAACACCCTCTCGCTCGGGTGGAAGCTGCCGATCAGCCACAGGATCTTCACGCTGAGCTTTGTTGCCGCATTCGAGACATTAAGCATTTTCTTGGTCACGGCGGCAATCCCCATCCCGTGATCCACCATGGCCAATCTCCCCTCTGCGCATTCACATAGAAGCTTCAACAACATCAGTATCTTCTCACTTTTGGATCGGTTCGAATCAGGCAATAGCTCCACTAGAACACAGACGGCACCCGCCTCAATCGCCCTCACTCGGCTCTTCTTTGATGCAGAGAGCATCTCAACAAGGACCTCTAGGGCGTATGAGCTGGCCCTTGTGCATATCTCGTCCGAAACGAGTTCCAACAAGGACTTGAATAGATCTATGCCATGGTCCTGTAGGATAAAAGTCCAATGCGTCTCGCTTTGAGCCATATTCCGGAGGATGATGATGGCGTGACTCCTCGCCTCCGCGCTCCCTCTTTGAAGCATTGCCGTGACGCACTTCATAGGCTCGGGCTTCGATAATGTCTCTAGGGTCTTCGCTTCTGTGGACAATGAGAGCTGGTGCAAAACGCCGAGGGCCTCTTCGCATGCTCGGAAGATGCTGAAATCTGATCCATCCTCAAGGACCTGGCTTGCAATCCGGACAACGATCCCGATGCCTCCTGATTGGAGGAAGTCGGCCTTTGCCTCATCGTCCGTCTCGATCATTGACCTGAGCTTCTTCAATGAGGTGACCTTGAAGGGGGAGGACTCCAGTGTCTCGAGTAAGCTTACGATCTCATCGCGCCTCTCAGTCGATTTACGGGACTCCGATGAGGGGGTTCCAGGCCCCCCCTTGCTTTGCCACGTGATGATGAGCCTCTTGAGGGTGTGGTTCGGCGTGAAGTCGAAGCTCTCGACACTCTGCATTGTGGCGGGGCAGGTCTTCTTCTTGTAGGTAAAGAACCACTTCTCGATGTTTTTGCGCTCGAAAGTCATGCCGGTCGCAATGGTGACTGGATCCTCCATGACCTCCATTGAAATGGGGCACCTGAAATCCAGGGGATAATCCATGGCTCTCTTTTTGGTTTTTCCCTTGCCGTATCAAAAGTTTTGGTGGCTCTTCCAATGTTGAAATTTGAAGAGAGCGATGTTGAGGAATAGTGTCGTTATATAGGAACAAGGAAAGTATAGATGTAAAAGTCTAAAGATGGGAAAAAATCAAAGTCAAACCTATTTGATGCCATTGCAAGCTGTGAACATGGAAACCACAAGGAAGCTTTATGGAGATTTTTTTAATGCTTTTCCAATATTGGTACTCATTTCGATAATGCCTATTTTATGCACTGACCCATGAGTTCTAACAATTTCTCAAAACAGTCCCCAATGTCTCTTTCATTTCCCCAAATCTCTAACTACCCAAATTGAATTGCTTCCCTTTTTTGTGTGTACGATGATCCTGAATAAAGCGTGCTTTCGGGCATATAGCTAGGTTTATAGAGAGACATCTAAGTCATTATCGGATTGGTGTATGTTGCCATTTAATCTAACAATAATCCATGTACTCATTAAATTGATCAATCGTTTACGAACCTGTGAATTCCAGAACTGGATTTCCCAAGAATCTGATCTGCACTGACTATTCTGAAGTTATAGTGGCAAAACATTCAAACGCAAAAGAGAGAAGGGAATTCAAAACTTGGGTGTCCATTTTGAGAATATACCGAAGATGTGAAGTCAACGTCCCAAATTTCCAAGAAAGCAGACCGTGTATATGGCCGACGCAAGCTGGTGGGGTTGACTTTGAATAAAGATTGGAGCACTCATTAACTGTCGATAGATGAGATCTTGATTGGCGCACGACATGCATCGGTGCGTATTCAAATGCACTAAGCGACTTTCGGGATTCAAATAGAATACGTATAATTCGGGCGATGACTGCGAGGTGTTACATGTTGCTCCAGCTCTGTTTATTCAACGTCTTATGCGGGCTGTTGAACGGCCTCTTTGACCGTCTCTCTCTCTCTCTCTCTCTCTGAGGTGAGAATTTAATTTGGAAAAAAACCATTAAGATAGAGGTTGATGATGATAGTTTATCTGAAAAAATAGTAACAGTGATGGAACGGCACAATTGTTTATGTGAAAGTTTAAGAATCTTTGCTTAGGACATACTCTCCTTGAGAGTAATTGTGTGTACCGCCGAGATCTGTGAAAGTTGAAAAAAAGACAAATAATTAAAGATTAAGGACAAGAAAGACAGCAATCTTCTTCTTTTTTCGTTGCTTTTTATATCCGATACTTATTCAATTGCATCTTCGAGAGTGTCCCGCTAACAAGTTGCTATTCCAAACACAAATCCGATCATGCAACAGATGTATAATATGTCAAATAGTTGAATGATTTACATAATATATGATGTATCAGCTATATTTGCATAATATCTAGAATATATCCTTAACAGTCAATGACATACTCATATCTTACAGGAAAAATTATAAAAAAAAGTCATAAATGTATGGATGTCAATTTATTTCTAAGCCTTTTGATTTCCTCAATTTGTTCATAAGCCTCTTTATTACCATTGTAATCATTCCAGCCAATTTTAACCAAAAATCATTGACGTTCATAGATTTTGTAACTTTTTAAAAATTTATTAATTTTTTATGATCTTTTATTTTCCATTTTTTCATTGTGGCCAATAATCCTCGCCAACCACTAGGCGAGTGCAAGTCCTCACCGACCGTTGGTAAGGGTCATGGCTTTTGCCAGATCTGGGTGAGGGCCACCTTGCTCATAGCCAGTGAGGGGTACAGGCTACCGTCGAGGCCCCAGCGACGAGGAAAAAAAAAAAAAGATAACAAAGGAACAAAAATGATAAATAATACAAAATAAAATAATTTCGGAAAAATTTAAAAATTTGCAAAATTTTGAAAGGTTTAGGAATGAATAAACATACATTAGGTTTAGACTTTTTTTTATAATCATCCTGATTACAATACTCTAATAAATTACGAGCAAAAATTCCTTTTTACAAGTGAGCATGTTTTTGGCTAGTAGATTACGAATTGCTCACATACTGTACTAGTAATGTTGGTCAGCGACTGATGCCTTACCAAAAGGATAAGTATTTTACTGCAAAGATTTAGCAACGAATAGTTAAACTTAATAAAAGATTATTAGATTACTATTACATTGACAGCCGTAGATCGCTATGTTGTTCATAAATTACAACCGCTGACCATACCAGTAGGTTAACTGTTGCACATACTTATCACCATGATATAAAATTTAGTACCAATGTTACATATTTACCAGGCTCGAAAGAAAATGCCTTTTTGGTGAACGTTTAAAAATATCCACGTAGTGAACATTTGTGTACTTTCCTTGTCATATAAATGTAAGGTTAATTTTAAAAAATAATAATGACCACTCCCCGAAAGAAGGTGAACTCTAAACCACACAAACGCCCATTCTAGTCCAAGAGTGCAAGCACAGACACCCAACTATTTCTGAGTACGAAACAACTTTTAAGCCCCATAAACCGCTTAAGTTTGCAGTTAATCCTGACTCAAGTAGTCTGCATGTAATTAGTATGATTCAAGCAGATAACCTCTGGTTCCCAAGCTGGACAGCCTATCGATGAGAGCCTAGGTAATAATCTTGGATTTTCGCCCGTTGTGGAGCCAATCCCCTCCCAAAATTTGATGAATAGGAAGAAACTATTTGTCAATGGACCATATTTGTAACGTAAATCTCATCACTATTGAGCTAATCAAAGTATATGATAACTCAGGAGCGTTGAAATGCAACCAACCGATCGTTAGTTTTATTCAACGTTTGCAAACATTAGATCAGATGTGGTTAGGCGAGATCTCAAGCTACTCAATTGAAATATAAGTGTAAAGTCATAGCAACATGCTCGTCATGCTACATGTGCATTGCATATTAATATTACTATCTCCACCTTGAGACATCTAATTCCATTCACACTTACATCATTCTCTTTGACAAGGCAGAAGATGATTACTGTGTCTGTCACTTGTTTTATGCTTTGAATGATCAGAAATATTCGCAATGCTATACCATTAGGTGATCGTCTGCCGGTCATGGTATTACATTTGAATAGGTCAAGTTGACATTATAGCAATTTGCAGAAGGTGACCTACCAGAGTTTTTTTTTTTTCATTTATATGTTGCTTCGTGTAAACTTCGATTTGGTTGATCCCACGTAAGTTAGAGCGGAACGAATGAAGAACGGGTCACCTTGTATAGATAGACTGAAGAATCACGCTTATTGCATCATATACTAGCAGATGTGCACACACGATACCTGCATGGAAAAAATCCTTATTGAAAGATTAAGGATAGTCGCTTTATCACGAAATATTGAAATCATTAAATAATGGGAAGAAATTATTGATAAAAGTACATAACATAAAATATATATAGTTTAATTATACATGGAAAGAAAAGCATATTTCAAAATGATTACAATTCACTGGATACAAGAAAAACCTCTTAAGTCCAGCTGGCATTTAGAGCGTTATCATCAATATCCTTGTTAAATGTGCCGGCAGCCGCTAGAAAAGTCTAATGCTAAGTACATCTCAAGAACGATGGGGACCCAATAAAAGACTATACAAGCAAATTGAGGATAAACTAATTAGAAGCTTGCAAAATTATAATGTCGCTAATGAACTTTGGATCTAGTTACAATTTAACCCCTCTCCTATTAATTGTTTTTTTCAAGAAGCACCCCTCTACACCCTTTTAATTTGTCTCAAATGAGGTCCGTTATTCTGTATCTTCTCATGTAAGCATCCTGTAATTTAGGAATAGGTCTTTGTGAAGCCTCAAATGTCACGCATTGGCTTGATAACGACCGTGACAATCCTATTATGGGAAACGATTGGGATAACGATTTCTCGTCCAGGCACAATTCCTCGTAATCGCTAAAACATAGGATGGTCAATGAGACAGAGTAAAGGGGCTCAATCAGGACAGTTTCCTGAATTCCGTGGTGTTAATTTGGAAAATTAAAACTGTAGGGGCTCAATCGAGATGCATTCAAAAGTTCGGGGCCATATCGGAAATCTAAATGTAAGTGGAGGCCCCTTAATGGTAAACATGGGATCAGCAACCAATCAATGAGAGGAAGGGCCTCTAAGGACAGCGTCTGAGATTTTATTAGACATGTTCAACTCCAAAGCATATGAGGACACGAAACAGCCTGGGGAAGAATATATAATTAAGCAGGAAATCAGGGGTCAAAATCATCGGGCCAGGTTGTGACAGGGAAAGTGTAGTTTGTTGGAATCATGTTGCGGCTTTGACGTAACCCAAGTGATAAGATATTGTTCAAGTCATCTAATCAGGTTTGATTAAAGTTTCGAAATGCTGTGATATAACACGTCATGCCAATAGGAGGTCAAACCTTCTGAATTCCAATCCAATTGGCTTTGCCTGATGCGGTGGTTGATAAGTTTGAGTCAGCTACGTGGAATCCTAAAATTAGGTCTTAGAAACAGGAGGGGTCAAGGACAATTACTATAGGTTAATCCTCTTTTCAGGGAAGATGATTGACTATTTATGAGATAAAAAGGGGTTTAGACCGGGCCGGAGCGTACGTCACCCACTACTGAAATATTCAATTTTAAGTGTTAACGAATCAATAACTGCTCACTGTGCAAGCCTGTCATCCCAACCCTATCAAAATACAAGTAGAATGCTCAGCATAGAGGATATCTTTGGAAACTAGCTGATATTTCCTAAAACCAGCGGTAGCTTGAGGAATTGAAGCTGGGCTTTTGAATTGCAAACAAGTCTCGAACCACTTGACCAACCATTGCGATAATACCTAAGTTCTTCAACTACTAGAAAATAAACTAATACGTTATCTTCTGCTGGAGATATCTTCGGTGAGGTAATTTACTATAAAGATAGCATATGATCAAATTTATTTATAGCAAATCAGATTTATCAGAAGTAAAGTAGACTTTACTTCTCGTAAATCTATATTGTTCATATTGGGAATGAAGCCTCCTGTGCAGTAAATGTACTCATCACGACATGCTTCAAGAACAAAGGGCCCGTTTGGTTCGGCTTTTGGGGAATGCATTTGCCAAAATGCAAATACCTTTGGGTGAATGGGGTTTTCCGAAATGCAAATATCGTTTGGTAAAATTTGTATTGAGATAAAATTTTGTCCAAAATACCGTTTGGTAAAATTTACATTTGTAAATGACTTTTATTAAATTAAAAAAAAAACATTTGTATTTTTTCTTTGAAGTCCGGCGGCCAAACTGCCGGATCTGGCGGTCGGATGGCCGAGCGCGACCTCGGCGACGGTCGCCTGAGGTCGCGGGACCCAAACGACGCGGGATCGCGCCACCCAAGCCATCAGTCGCTTGGGTCGCACAACCTAGACGTCGCGTGAGGTCCAGCAATGGTCGTCGGGGTCGGGTGACCCTCAAGCGGTGGTCGCCGGCACGCGCGACCCCTTGGCCGGTGGTCGTTGGCCTCCGGTCAGCTTCTTCGCGGTGGTGTGCGGTGATTTTGGAGAAGATGAATAGTACCGAACTTGCATTCCGGAGATGCAACTTCCCAAAGTACCTCCGGAGCTGCATTGGGTTAAAGGCCCTTAGAGCCACTTGGAGATGCAATTGCATCTCGCCAAAGTCGCCCAAAAAACATAACCAAACACGTTTGCATTTGGCCAAGGGACTTTAGAGCCCAAATGGGCTTTCCAAATGCCTAACCAAACAGGGCCAAAGTGAATCTATTCGTTATAAACCTATTGTGTCGGGGTAAACCTTTTATGTTCAAGACAAATCCCTGTTTCTTCTCAAGAAAATACTTTAAAAGACTAAAAATATGGTATAGAACTCATGTAAATCTTATTAGATTATGATAAATCTTTTCATTTGAAGTAAATATGACTCAAATTAACATTTTACTCAATCAATTACTCAATTGTAGTCATTAATAGAAATCTTCTATAGCTATTCTAAAAGTAGAGGAATATAACCTTGAATTTTCAATAACAATTTATATTCCTTAAAAATTATACTTAAAAATACAACTAAAATTTAGAGAGATTGACTTATATTTACAAACGACAAGTTATATTTACTACCAACATCTTCTTTTAATCACCAAAAATGATTAAAGATAAAAGTTACGTGTTCATAAATCTTTTTATTTTCAGTAAATTACCACCATTCTTAGTAATGATAATGCCTTTTTAGTGGAGAGAGGGGTGGTTGGGTGGCCACTTTTTTTTTTTTTGGTCAGAATAACAATATACATTCATTCCTTAAGTCTTAGCTTGTGAATACAATAGCAAAGCATTAAAACAAAGTAGACTCCAAAGATTGGGAGAAGGATAAAGGGTCCAATTCCGAGGCAGGGGATTTTTTCTTTGGGCCTTAGCTACCCAGTCTGCCACTTTGTTGAACTCTCTATTACAATAGACCAACTTAATATCATAAAAGTCTTTCAAGAGGTCTTGGGCTTTCAAGATAAGCACAAGTATATACCACTTAAAATGATATGCACTTGTGAGAGCTCTTATCATATCTAAAAAATATGACTCTAGCTAAAAACAATCCATAGCATGTTATGAGAAGAAAACTAGCATTCTACAAGAGCACCAAACTCGACTTGAGTTGCAAAGTTGACCCTCACCGTTTTGGCAAATCCACCTATAATTCATCTGAGCCAATTTCGCAACACACTAGCAATTGCTTTCACCATTGAACATTCAATAAAGGAAGCATCAATATTGATCTTCAATACTCTCTGTTTAAGGTTTCACCAAATCAAAGGTAGGTCTTGGCCTTCAACAGCTTTTCCTTTTCCTAATTTGCTTCCTTTTGCTTCATTATGCACTGCCTGAGCTGAGTTCACTTGCTATTGTGGATTTGGTTTTAGTCTTTGCAATATGAAATTGTTCCTTAATTTCCAAATAAGCCAAAGGACAGTTGTGAGTAGCTCAAAGGATAAAAATTTGACAGTAAAGTTCAAGAGCCATTCTTCAATTCTTGGAAGACCTTGATTGGGAATTTTGATTTGTAGCACAGGATCAAACTAGACTTGTTTCGTCCACAGGCAAAGAAGAAAAGCATACTCAACAGTGTCAGGATGTTGCTGACATAAATCACACCTCGATTTTGGTACTATAATCCTCCTAAATAGATTTTCCTTTGTTGGTAAGGCATTTTGACATACTACCCAAAGATAAAATCAAATCTATGGTAGTGAGTTTGTTTTCCAAATTTTAGTCCATAAAGCTCTAGGGGTTTGACACGAGGAAGAGGCCTCATTTGGGTTTAGTTTCTCCGAAAGGTCTTTTTCTGATTACAACCGCTCCTTACTATATATGACCCAAATTTGGCATTTAACCAAACCAGTTTGTCTTTAGTGTCATGCAATCTCAGTGGATGGCAAGAATTTCATTGGTAATATGTTCATCAAATAGTTGCTACCATATCAGTCCATTCAATTTAGATTCCTCTTGGACTATCAACCTAGCTACCCTCTTAGGCTCTCCAACATTAGCTGGACCACCAATAACTCCCATGTGTTGCCATTTCTCTTCTCTAATATTTATCTTTTCCCCGTTACCCACAGACCACGTAATTGAAGGATGGAGGGATGTTCTCCCCACCAGTACACTTTGCCACCCCATGATGGTCAAGTCCCTATCTAGGCATGCCAAAAGTCACAATTAGGGAAGTAAAGCCCTTCAATACTCGAGTCCACAACGAGGATGGATTCTGAGTAATTCATCATGCTTGTTTTCCTAACATGGCTTCATCAAAAGTCATTAGATCATTAATACCAAGTCCTTCACTATCCTTCCTCCATTTTAGCACATCTCAATTCCTCCAATGTAGCTCAGCTTATTTTTACCATTTTTCCACCAAAATGATGCAATTTTCTTTTCAATTGGCCTACAAATGGAAGGAGATTTTAAAAATAGACATAGAATACTGCAGTAATGCTCGCACCACTGCTTTAATGCGTATTTCTTTTCTAGCTTTTGACATCAAATTTTCCTTCCAACCTTCTAATTTCATTTTTACTCTTGCTAGTATCTAGGAAAACATATGTTTCTTTGATGCCCCCCCAGTTTGAAGTAATCCCTAAGTACTTTCCAATCTTCTCTAGCTTTAGAACTCTAAGCTCATAGGTCATATACCCCTGACTTGTTTAAGTTAATAGATTTCCCAAAAGCAAAACAGTATCGATTCAAAACAACTACAACATTTGGCATTTCCTTATTGTTCCATCAGGGAAGAAGATTAAGTCATCTGCAAACAAGAGGTGAGATAGTGTGGGTAGGACCTATCAGCTTAATTCTCTTTATACTTCCATTGTCCATTACATTTTTCACAAAAAGGATAACACATTTCTAACCAAGATGAACAAATAGGGGAAGGATGCCACCTCGTTGATTTTCTCTTGATGGTTGAAAATAGGGTAGAGGCTCTCCATTTAGCATGACACGAAAGGATATAGTTGTAACACATTGCATTATCCACTTCACCCATTAATAGAAAAAAAAAAAACCCATTTTTAGCGTGCAACTTCCAAAAAATCTCATTCAACTTGGTCATAAGCCTTTTGCATATCAAGTTTAAGCATTGTTTGGAATGTTCTCTTTCTCTTTCTTATTCTCAGCTAATATAGCACCTCTAGGACAATTAAGATGTTATCCTGAACTTGTCTTCCACTCACAAAGGTACTTTTCTCTATGGATATCAAGTCTAGCAAGTATATTTCCAATCAATAAGCCAAGACTTATGATTTAATGTCATACATAAAGTTATACAAGCTGATGGGACGAAATTGTTCCAGTTTTCTTGCTTTGAGATCTTTAGAATGAGGGAGATATATGTTTTGGTCAACTCTAGGTTGAGATACCTAAGTAGAAAAAGTTTGGTACCTCCATGAATACTGCTTGTTGTAGATCTTCCCAGTTATGCTGATAAAACTGACCATTTAAACTATCACACCCTAGAGCTTTTTAACCCAACTAGTGAGCTACTTCAATTACTTACTCTAGTGTCATTGGCTTTGTCAACATCTTGTTCATGTCCTCCCCTACTAAACAAGGGTATCCTCCGGTGTTGGTCTGAAATTTCAAGGGCCAACTGATTCAAAGAATTTGGTAAAGAAATCAAATGCTTGCTACTTTGTCGAGTTAAATCATGAGCCCATTCCCCTTCTTCAATTTGTAACATGGAAATTGTGTTCCTCTATCTCTGCTGAATTGTTGTTGCATGAAAAAATTTAGTATTTTTGTCTCTCCATTTTAGCCAATTGACTCTCGATCTTATACCCCAATGCGTATCCTCTTATCGTCATAACCTCTCAATTTCATTCTTCAAAAACTTCACCCTCTCTCTATTATAGTGCAATCGTTGGTTGTTGGAGATCTCCTGAAGTTGTCTCTTTCAAAGGTCTATTATCTTCTTTCCATTAGAGAACTTTGTTTTGTTCCATTTAGTAAGAGCTAAGGATACTACTTTCAGCCTTATCAACAAAACTCCATCCTCCAATTCTACTGAATGTCAAACTTGATTTCTCCACGTTCCTCATTTTCAAGCCAAAAAGCCTCAAATTTGAACTCTTTTTTTTCCCCTTTACACTAGCTCAAGAAAAAGAGATATTAAAAAAGGACTATGGTCTGACCCTATAGCTGGTAATGAATATGCCTTAGCATTTGGAAAACAAACTTGCTAGTCCATAATGCATAATATCTTGTCCAATCTCTCCTTGACATGATTATTTACATCCCTATTGTTTGCCCAAGTGAAAGCACATCCCTTACTTTCCAAGTCCATCAAGGAACACACATTTAGAAAGTCCCGAAAAGCATTGAGTCGATAGTGTTCCACCATGCACTTTCCTACTATTTCCCAATGATGAAGGATTTCATTGAAGTCTCCTATGCAGGCCCATCGTAGATAATTTCTTTTTTTTTTTGGTCGAACATTGTAGATAATTTAAGAGCCTAACATTGTACATATTTTCCCAAAGAACTAGTCTTCTCTAGAACTCATTTGCTAAATGTATAAAGGTTAGTTGCATTCTCTATTTTTTTTTCCCTCTAATACGCACAGCAAATCTATAAAGAATTCAGAATTTGACTCCATTGTTAAAGATATTTTCTCATCCCATAAAATAGCCATAGCCCCTACAGCACCCCTCGGATCCCCTTAAAAACTGTTCTAGAGTGATAGTTGCTTCCTTAATCAATGTACTATAGGTTTTTGATTTTTGGTCTCCATTAAGAACATAATACTGGGCTTATCTTGAGCTAGAAGGACTCTAATTACTTGAATTGTCAAGGGATTACCCAACTTTTGATCATTTCAATATATTAACTTCATTTGTAACCCAGTGGCTTATTAGAGCTAGCCATTAAGGCTCATTCCATTATTCTTGACACCGCATGAATAGGTGCATCCAACAATTGGGTTTCATCCAGCATTTGTGAGTTTGCCATTTGTGTTTCATAGGGCTATACCTGCATTTCTTCTTACTGGCATATTTCTTGCTCTCTTTAAGCTTTTTGTTCTGCACAACTTCTGAAAGCATTTGCAAATCAGAGGAGCACCCTACTAGGCCTGTGACCGCATACTTGTGTACCCAGACACTATGTCCTTTCCCTTTTTCGTTGAACATATTGGGCTGAGATAAAGGGTGCTAGATATCTCTCGTAAAAGGCACAATTTTAAGGGAATGTACGAGAGTCTCAGGTATGAATTCGTCCTCTATGTCCTCTTCCTTTAACTTGCCAAAAAAAAAAAAAGCTTCATAAAAGGACTATGACCTTGTACTTCGAACTGGCCATAGAGAAAGTTTTCCTCAGTTTTAAAGTTTTCCTCTTCTTCATAGTATTGTCATAATGCCCCAATCTACCACAGGAGTAATAGAAGTTAGGGAGCCTCTCATACTTATAATTCCCTCCATTACTGGCAATAAATCTAGAATTTAAGGGGGTGGTCACATCTAAGAGGACCCTCGCCTTCCCAATTTTAAGAGCAACAACACCACCCTTCGCATCAACCCTCACAACCATAACCAAACAAGACTTTTGACAACCCTAACAACCACTTCTTCCATAAGCCATTCAAATGAAAGTCCATGGATTTGCACCCAAAAGCACACGTATTAAACTCATAATGGTGTGGAGGCATATCTATCTCCCATTTTTTCGATAGCAATAGATGGCTCGTAAAGGACCAAGGCCCAATCTCATATACCCCCAATAGTTTTGCTTGAGTCGTGCAGGTAATTGCATAGTCCTAGACTCCAAAGGGAGAAGGTTACATTTCAAGTCTCCATGCTCTCCTTATAGTGTTTTGTAAAGCTAGAAAGTTTTCTTTGGGTTTTGAAAAAGCTTGCCAACGAGGGTAAGCCTACCTTCTCTAATTTTTCTAGTAGGAATAGCCTTGTCCCTTGCAATAATTTCTATTCCTAACCAAAATCTGCCTAAGAATTTGCTAAGTATTGCATTTTGAATTTCTAATTCCTCCTCTCCCTCCATGATCAAGTTCCTTAACAAGCTAGATCATACAAGATGACTTACTCAAGGAGAGAGGTGTCCTTGAGTCAAAAGCTTGAAGATCCACTAAGAGCAATCTGAGGAACACTGGTGCTTTTCGATACTAACTTCAGCCTAAGACTTTGTTGGACGAGTCACCGACCAAAGAACACCTTTATTAGAACCTCACTAGTAGTTCTTGAAAGGACAGAGTAAGGTAGATTGGTTGAGAGATCATGATTCGATGCTTTAATACCCATTTTAGGAATGTCCAACGCCAAAGTCTCTGAATGGGTGTGTCGCCAATCCTTAAAACAGGCATTAATACAGCTAATTTAGCCCATCATTGAACAAGAACCAAATTCCGCGATCGAGTCATGCGGGTCTATGATTTTTTATTTTTTTTTTGGACGAAATGCGGGTCTATGATTGGTCTCATTGTTTTGTGTGCGTTCATACATGAATCATGCTTGATTCATATATATCATCCGCTTCTCGCATTGGATTCACGCACATCATCTCATGTTTATATTCATATCAGGAGCGGGTTGGATTCATTACATTCATGTCATATTTAGCGTGCATTGGGTTCCAGCATAGCATGATCTTGAAAGATACAGCAAATCACAAAGCGCACATTGATTATATAGTATTGTGATTTCATCTTAAGATGGATAATGATAATTTAATTGGAAAATTAAAAAAAAAAAATAGGTGCATTGTATTACAAGAAATCTAATGGGATAGCATATCAAGAGTTCAATCAAGAAACGTGATGCCGAAAGGGCATGGCCAAGATGTTAACCCTTTTTCCATGCATAATCGAACCCTTGGATCTTCCTCTTCGGTCTACGCGTCAAGAGACCAGTTGATTTTCCTAATAGACTAGTTAAAGTTCCCGATCCACCTGGAGAATTGATCGGTAGATATTCTTAAAGACAGATTATAAGAATTGAATCCTCGAAGACTACCTCGAAGTTAAAACAGAGAAGACTGTAGAAACCGGGGGCGAATGTCCATGGCCGGTAGCGTCTCGACTCTGGAGAGATTTCGTAAAGGTGCTACGGACGACACTTGAAGTTTTCATGGCGGAAGTCGCACTACTGTCTCCCATTTATTAGCATAAAAACTGCGATGCTCATTGTACGAGGAAATCCAATATTGAATTTGAGAAGAAAGCAGACTTATGCCAGATGTGCCTTGTAAGTGAAGTTATCAAATATTTCTCCTTTCGGTTGTAATAATTTTTCTATTTAACAATCGACTTTTAGAATCATATATATGGAGAGATCATAAAGGCCTGACCTCCCTTTTCTGTGTGTTTTTGTTTCTGTGAAGGGGAGGTTGGCACTGCCACGTCAGTATTTTTGTTAGATTTTTAAGGGATCGGATTAAATTTAGCAAATAAATATAAAATTCGTTGATCCAATTGCGAAAAAATAATTCCAAAACTACGTTGAATAATTGAAAAGGAGTTTAAAAACCTATGACAGTCTTTAACTGTAAGGAAAAACTGTCAGGTTTAATGTCTTGGAAGGATGCTTATCCTGAAATCGATCCGCTTTCTCTTCCATCCGGTATTCCTTTGGCAATTCTTCTTTAATAGTCCAATAATTATAGCATCATCTTCCAGAGGCAAAAAATTTCACCTCCACCGATGAGAGTGGTAGCCCAATGATAAAGGAATCGCACCATCTTCCACGTAATTACAAGTAATTACAAGTTTAAGTCATGTTGTGAGGGAGTCTCTAACGAATTTGTGCCTCAAACATTTGTCATCTCATATAGAGAGATTTTTCTGGTTTGCGGCAATGAATGGAACTGCAGTTATGTGCTCATACACCGATAAATGGATCAAGTAGTTACAACACAAATCAAGCATTTCATAATAGGTGCAAGATACTTATAATAATGCCGAGATGAATTAATTATGCTGGTCATCTCTCTTCACCCTATCTACTAATCAAATAAAAAGGCTTGACCCTCTAAAGCTCATATTTTCAATTTGACATTTTTCTTGGTGAAGTGCAAGAACATTAGAGGCAAATAAACACAATTAGTGAGGCACATACTGCTTGTGCTTCTAAAGATAGGTTTTCAGGTGGAGAAACTTGTGCTTACTATGAAATCTAACTTATGAAAAAGAAGAACTTTACTCTAAATGTTCCCCCTAGGGCTCATTTTAATTTTCGAGTTGACCGAGAGGTGAGTGCCATGAAGCAAAAATCGCCCTCCCGGTACCAAAGAGACGTGCCATGCGGGCTCCGTTCTCAACATATGTCCCCATTTACATGATTTGTCATAATGATCTAGCCGTGACATGAATCCTCGTTGGTGGTGAGTTTAAATGCTCTATCTCACTTATACATTAGCAAACGGTTAACGGGACTTCGTCTTCATGAGTAAAGTGAAGATGAAAGAAGAATAGAGACCGTGAGCAAGTATAATTGTTGGTGGAAGCCCACAATGCCAAAACAAATCGGATCATACCAAACTTAATATGGGCCGGACCTTTCTTTGAATGGGCTCTGTTATTTTAACCAGCTGCAAGAGCTGTGTATGCATGAGACCTACTTTTTTTTTTTTTTTTTTTAGCTTACATGAGACCTACTTTAAGTCTACACATTTCAGACAAATTACACTCATATCATCAATTTAACTTTAGACTCATATCATCAATTTAACTTTAGAATCAACGAAAATCTATTTTTTTAATTTTAAAATATTGTGAAAAAACATTATGTGAGTCTACGTGCTAACATTTACATATCATGAGAGTTTTAGGTACTTAAGGTTAACATCAAATCAAAGCGTGAGCCACAAATTTTGAAAAATGCAAAATGTAAAAAGTACAAATTAAACAGATCTAGATCTCATTTATTGCAAATGTTAGATATTAAATTTTACTGGCTAACGTAATTCTCGAATTGTTCTTAACTTATTTTCAATTACAACATTTGCTTTAATTTAGTTTGTTGTAGATATCTTTTCATTCTTGTCAAAGTTTAACTTAGTCAAAATCTTTAGCTTGAAAGTTTGAGTTTCAAATCAATTTTGTTTTGGAACCTATGTTTGTATAATTCAATTAAATCTAATTTACAATCAACTTTATAATTTAATAATGTAGTTCCATTGTTTACTTTATATTGAAATGCTAATTGCTTTATATTTTTGCAAATGATAATGGGTAATATTTTCTCAGATGTCTCTCAAGGACTTGACCACATGCTTAAAATTGCACATTTTGTTGCACTGATTGGCTTAGTACTCCATATTATTGTGTCTAATTACTATAAATATGCAAATTATATTTATCTTTATTTTTTAAAAGTCTCCCCAACATATTTGGCATAGTAAAAACTTGGATACATATTGGCAACTGCCAAAATTAGAGTAAATAGCTTGGATTTTCTTCATTTTTTTTAATCTTTTTATGTGCCTACATCTTATCGGACATAACATGCTCTTGGATTTGAAGGGCATGGACAAGTGTCATTGTTAGAGAAATTCGATAGGATCTCCCCCATTAATTTATTTATACTTAGTGAATACACCGCATTTTGCCGCCATATCTTTTTATAACGGATCCTCGTGGATTGTTTCTAAATTTAAGCGTAATGGGTCAATTAGCCTTATTCTTTTATAAATTTTTTACTTGCATATTGTCTTTAAGAAAAGGTATTGTTTCAATAGAGCAACGTTATAATAACTCAAATAAGAGTTTGTTTTTAATAACATTAATAAGATAAATATTCTCTTTATCCAATATCTCTCGTGGTTAGAGTGATTCTTAACCATTTTGTGAGATTTCTCTAAATTGACAATACTCAATAATGTCATGAATAATATGCATTAAATAGTTACTAAACGAAACAATTTGCTTAATAGCTCAATCTATTATGCATAATGGATAAGAATATAAAAAAATATTTAAAACATTAATAAAAAAAAAAAAAAACTTTCCCAAACTAGTGGAGTTTGTCTATTAGTTCCAGGCACGAAAGGACATTGTTTTGGAAAAATAGAAAGAGGGTATAAAAACAAGGGCAAAGCCATCAAAATTCTCAAACTATGCCCATAGTAATATATTTACTTCAAATTTTTTTCTACAATACAAAAAATCCCAAACTCGTATTTATAACATATTTAACCTTTATCAAAAGTCCATTAGACAAAATCATTAAAAATCTACCTGCATGGATATCAAAAAGCAAACGGTGTTAACATAACACTCATATTACATATCGTTGTTTTGAGTGAAAAATTGTATAACGAAATGTTGACAGAGTAAATGTATCATATAAGTACAAGTTTAAGACATTAAATTTTTAGAATAAATGTATCGTATTGGATATAGTTAAAATTTAAAAAAAAAAATATGTCACAAATGAAATTCAAAGTAAATGTGTTACATTGACATAGGTTGAAGTTTTTTCTTACTTTTTTCCTAAAAATAATTTCGAAAGCAAAGAATTTTTTTTTTTTGAAGAATTAAGAAAGGAAAAAAGGAAAAGAAAAAGAAATAAGAAAACTCCCATGCTGTTAAACCAAACGTAATTAATGAGTTTGGCCAAATGTCAACTCCGCATATCTTTAAAGCCTTATAATAGCAAGATCCGGGTCTCCTTTTTTTCCATCTAGCTGCCAGCTTTGGCCAATGTCAATGACGCAATCTGATTGGACGTGAAGTCTCTCCGTGCTTTGCAGAGAACTGACCATGTGGGAAACATCAAAAGCAATTTTCAACGACCGCGGTCAGTGTTCAAATTACTGTGAAATCAACTCAGGCTTTGTTTCATGTTTTTTTTTTTTTTTAGGTTGAAAGAGAACTTTCATATTTATATAACCGGTAAATTACACCCTGAAGCTACATAATCCGCAACCAAGAGATCAAGCAAAGCAGTAGGGGGGTTAAAAAGCCAATTCTGGGCCGAGAAAACATTGTTGTGGGCCTTTGCGGCCTAGTCGGCAACCCTATTCCCTTCTCGCCTACAATGATTCAGCAATAGGTTAGGAAAACATAAAAGCAAAAGGACAGCCTCCGCTTGCAGCGACCGAAGCTCCCATGGCGTCGATCCTTCAATCCTCATAGATTCTATGACAATAAGGCAGTCCATTTCAAGTTCGAGCTTACAGTCTTGTAGATGCCGACTCAGCAGGTGATGAAGGGTATAGGTGAGTGCTTTAAACTCCGTTTCCATAGCCGAGTAAGGCTTTGTTTCATGTTGAAGATGAACAAAATCTTGCCCAACTGTCCATTCGGTGATGACTCAAAAGGAAAATCAGACATCTCCAGCAAGGGTGATCAATTTTCGGATAAGGCCGGTTCCCCTAAAATTGGGAAGCCGATTGATCGGTCCATGGGTCTAGTTCAAAAGTTGGAACCAGTCCAATTTTCAATTTTGACAATTTTCTTTTCTTTAATGTTTAAAAAAATGAAATATTTTATTACAAAAAAAAAACACACACACACACACACATTGATTCGATCCGATCCAATTGGTCCAAGCGATTTGGGTCCAAAAAAAAGTCGGAAATTGAATCGATTATTTTTAGGTTTCAAAAATTTGGAAACTAGAATTCCGATTTTTGGGTCAACCGATTTCAATGCGTGTTTCCAATCTCCCATAGAATCCAAGGATAAGAGTCCCCGCAAACCACAATTGCATTATCCAACTAATTTGTGTGATTTACAAGGATTTGATCTTACATGCGTATAAGTTCCCATGGAGATCATTAGATTTATGAGAGTTTACTTTACACATTATGAAACAGACAAAACATTTTGCAATTTTCAAGGTACGAAAGTCAACCGTCCTTTCACCATTTAACGTGATCAAAGCTTATGTGTTACAATTTAAAATTGACAATTGATTAGCACAAAATATATCATCTTGAACTTTTGACCATGGTGTTACCGTACTCCTGAATGTTGATTAGCATCATATGACTTGCATGGACATGTTTTTCAGATTAAATTTTTTCACAACAGGTTCCAATTTCCAGCAATAAAAACATTTGTCAAAACTTATTGTGTTGAAAAAGCGTGATTTGAACGGAAATGAATGAAAACACATAAATTCACATTTGATCCAGGAAATTCACACTTCACAAGGACATCAGTTGCTAGCTTTCCAATGATTTGGAATGGAAAGCATTTAAAGAGGCAATTTGACCCTAAATCAAGTCCAAAAGTCCAAAAGATCTCAAATGGAAAGCATTTGATCCAAGTAACTCGAACTTCACAAGGATGTCAGTTGTAATTTTTTTAGCAATTTGACATGGAAAGCATTTGAAGAGGCGGTCCAACCCTAAATCAAGTTCGAGAGCACAAAAGATCTCGAACATAAATCTTTTTATTCTAGCAATTTGAACTTCACAATGACGTCAGTCGTAAGTTTTTTAGCAATTTGGTATGGAAAGCATTTGAAGAGGCAATCCGACCCGAATCAAGTTCGAGGGGACAAAAGATCTCACAGGGGATAATCTGAAGTGGGCCAATAATTTCAATGGGGACCCCCACGCGATTGCGATTTCCCCTCCTTCCAAGGGAGGACGTTTTCTGCACGATCTAATCGATTGGCCCACGTGTCATGTTCTCTCGACATGGCACGCGGACCTTCGGATCGAGGGAAATCCTAGAAAATTGCTGTCCGTGAATGGCCCGGCCGGGACACGAGCGATCGCAGAAAGGGAGGGGGTGTCAATCACATCCAGCAAGTGCGCTAGGACAAGCATGATCCAGGCCAAGGATCTGAACTGCCCATGAAGGTTGACACTCATTTTCATGTTGCCACTTTGGGGGGCAAAACTTTGTTGATATAAAGCAACAAAAGGCAAATCCCCCCATCTTTCTATCTTGGCAATGGCTCGTATTGCAGAAGTTTGAGCCCACATATTGAAGAGTACAATCGGCCACGTCCTTTTGCTGAACTTTGAAAACCCCTGTGCTCGAGGGAGCATAAGTACAATTATTTGTTTGACGAAATAAAGAAAGGCCCTCGTGTCCAAGGATGTGCCCCCACTATTTTATGGTTTAGTCGAGGTCCATGTTTGCTTCCATTCCTGGTGACTAATGGCTTCAGCAATCATCTCCCGATACAACAAGAAATATCGGCACACAGTAGTGCAATCCACAAATTTCCGAACTGATAGAATTTATCTCCTTTCGTTGACTAATGAATGTGCTTCCGAATTCGATTTTTCTTTTTCAAGCCATTTGCAACCCTCTCTGTTGACCACGTCACCTTCATTTTTTCCACCACAGCCTTTATCCGCCATTTTGTTAACCGAAGTAAATTAATATCTAACGTTTTAACCTGAATAGAAACACAAGTCAAGGTCTTCTCTATTTCTTCTTTTTTTTTGGAGATAGGCTTCAACTCCACTTCACTTTCCTCTAAAAGAAAATCAACTTTAAGAGTAATCGCATCCTCCTTTCTCTGAAAAATAAAATATAAGAAAAAAAAGATTTCCTGCCCAAGAGTCCTTGCAACTAACCTCGAAAGCCTATCCAATTAAGTTGTTTAAGATCTTCAATCTCAACCAAAAAAAAAAAAATTAAGATCTTAAGTCTCATCTATCAGGTGACTCTCAAGGTAAAACTCGTGGACTCTTTTTTTCTATCAAACTAGTTCTGTTTTTTTTTTTTTTTTAACGAACAAGAGTTGTTAATTTTTATTATTTATTTTACTTCAAGTGAATAAAGTCTTTGTCATTCAACATTCCATTCAAGGTAAGTGAAAAATCTAAGAGCTAAGTTGAGTCGATCTATTTATTACTCTTTAACATGGTTTGTTGATATTTGTTCATTTAATTTAGATTTTGAAATTAAGTGTAACTGGGATTCAAGAATGGCATGTTGAGCTACAATAATTACTTGGCTTGAATTGAAAATCTTTCCACATGCGTAAGATACGCTGGAATGATTACCAAAAGATTTTGTTGCATCAAAACTAGGCTTAAAAGGGCTTTTTGCTAATTTTGTAAATCTACAGAATTGATAAGGCTCCAACAGTGATATTTTATCGCTTTAAGTAAGTTAGACTAATTAAAGGAAATTAACCGTTCACAATAACTAGTTTTGAAGCTTTAGGGCCAAATTTGTAATTTCACCAAGTTAGGGGGCTAATATGTAAAAACTGGAAATTCTGTGGGCGGCTCACAACATTAGAAACCTTATGATGATAGGTAGTTAAGTTATTTTTAGAAATAATTATTTAATCTAGATAATTTATTCAACTAGTCAAAATTGGACTTAATTGCACAAATAATTTAAAAATCTGATGTTTTGATAATTTTATAATATATGTGGCGTGTCTATAGCATTAAAAAATATTCATATTTTTGAGATGACATATGACTGGTCTTTGGTATTTAGTTTAATTAATATGGCTGGATTAATTGAAGATTGCAACTTAGGGTAAAAACTATAAAATGAGAAATTTCAATGGGGCAATTATGTAATTCTAGAAAAATGGAACTATAGGAAATTGGTTGTAGTTTTGATGATTAAGATGAATTGAATTAAGGTGTTGTCCTAAACGAAAATGATACAAGTTACTTAAATTATAGAAATGTTGATTGTCTAAGAAATAGTCGTCTCTTAAATTATAGAAATGTTAATTGTCTAAGAAAAAGTCATTTCAATGATTTGTGGATTTGCACGAATTCTCTATTCAATGATGATGCCATGGTGTTTAGAGGATGATGATTTATATGTTGGCGTACACGTAGTTATTTGATCGCCACTGTTTACACAAAAAATGTCAAGATATTAGTGTGATTAGCTGTACTTGTTCTTTTAATCCAAAAGTGTCTTCCAATATGGTGCCATAGAGATGGGTGATGTACTAGATATCAATTCAATATAGAAATCAATCTCTATCAAGGAATGCATCTAGAAACTATAGAGGGTAATCCAGTAGCAATATCGATTCCAATGGTGTCTAACGATAGGAATACTTTATAGGTTTACATATCTTTTCCTGTGTCTTTCACACAAGCCATATAACCGTAGCAACCACTTTTCAAAAGTCACCTCGCTTGCATGGCTGAGGTCTATCGTGGACAAGTGCATTTACAGCTTCTTAAAAAAAAAAAAATGTGCTGATTTAGAGAATGGAAGACAGCTTTCTTTGAAAAAAAATCAATAGTAGCACGATGAGGGAGAACTAATCCATCCTTTTAGTAACATCAAAATCTTGTATATTCAACTCCATTAGATCTACCAGGAAATTATACATTATTAAACTAGAGCACACAATCATGAACGCATAATCAACAATAAAGAAATCGTCTATGGAAGTATCGACACCTCATTCACATTTAAGAGGCTCAGGCAACATATCAATCTTCTTAGCAAATTTCATAAACTAAAGGAATGCTTAGCACCGGGATTAAATAACCTCAAGCATGTCGCGAGGCAAAAAAAAATGTTACCAACAATAACTGAGTTAGATTTCGCTGCCTCTTCATCTATCATGGCAAAAACTTTTCTAGTAGCCTTTACTTTCGTTGATTCTCTGTGGCCTACCAACCATAAAAGGGTATATTTTGAGTGGAATAATTGCTTGTTGTGTAAGAGTTTTCCTAATGTGAACTACATTAATTAATATTATAATCTACCATTTTACGAGATTTGGTTTAAGGTGAGATAGAAGATTTCTTAATTAGTCTAATATGGGGTTGGCTAGTATGGGCCGAGTTGAGCCTGGCCCGTGATGAGAGAGCAAGGTTGGAAACTCTATAAATAGTGTTCAAGCCTCTCCTCTAACCCTAATTCTCACAAGTATCCTCACATAAGGAGCATTAACTTAGCGCTAAAAGATGAGGAGGCTATCTCATTGAACTAGTGATATGGAGGGCAATAGAGGAGAAAGATTTGTGTGTAGATCATCGCTTTTCCGCTTCTGCATCAAGAACGATGGATTCCAAATCAGATACGTTAATCTTTCTACTCAATTATATGTGCTCTTGTTCTGGTTATGGAGATCTTGGAGTTGCACATTTTGCATCTAACATGTTGTACGTCTAGGCTGCCCACAAAAAAAGTACGATCAACTATCAGTAGAACCATCCCTCTACATAGAACATCACATGCCATATTTCCCATTTTCTCGCATAGAAAGCACTGCTCATATTCCAATGAAAATGACTATTGTGACGCTTCCATAAGTGTTACAAGGGCCCTGATTAATTTCATTTTTAAACTTTTCTGGCTTGTTATTGCCTCTCCTCTTTTGCTGCCACTCCCATGGTTCCCTTAAAATTAGTAGGTCTGGGTCTCTTTTGTTGATGTCTACACCATGTATCACACTCTAACATAACTTGTTCTATCGTTATTGCTCTCTCTAAGACATCTTTGTATGTGGTGGTCATTACATGAGAGGAAAGTTTAGAATGGGTCGATGACGAAAACCCTCTCTCATAATCTTCAGCTTTATCTTTTCTTATTTTCTATGAAATTCTTCTTAAATCTACTCAACTGATTGAAAAAACCAGCGTACTCTATAACATTTAAGTCATCCCGAGATATTTACATGAAGCCACCTCTCCTTTTCACTTGAAAAGACTACGAAAAAATCGGTTGTAGAAAGCCGCGGCAAGATCTTTCCATGAGATAGTCACATTGTTGTCTTGAAAAGCTAGTGGAGTCTCCTCCCACCAGTACTCAACTTTGCCTCCTAAGTAGTGAGTGGCAATGTCGACATTACGATCATCAATAAGTCTTTCCTTCCCTTGAAGATCCCTTATATCTTTCTGATCCTACACTCAGCCAAAATAAATATGATTTCCCATCATAAGTGGGGTGGATTGGCCTGCCGAAGGTGCATCGTTTTTGGCAGCTCCAACATCGTTTTTGGCAGCTCCACTTGCCACTTTGCAGACTCCAGCTAAATCAGTTTCAATGGTAGGCCGGCCTCACCTCCGGCGAGTCAGGATTTGGAGGTAATGATTCGCTTGCCTCATCCCTGTCAAAGCCATGCCTCAAGAACCTTAAAGACACATTTCAGTATTAGAGGTAATGGTTCACCTGCCTTTATTATTTTTACGAAGCGCAGAAAGTGTCTTTGAGTTAGAATTCATGATCACCTAGACACCAAATGAAACATATACCTCAGTACCTAACAAAAGATTAATGCTTTAAAAACCAACAATGAACCTTACAACGTCTTATGAAATCAAAATCCAATAAGATCATAACACAAGTTTCTCCCCAACGTCCTTAAAAGACGAACTTGCTTCTGACCAAAAGATGGTTGAAGTTGGGCGACAATGATGTCCAGCGTAGGAGTTTCAACTATACATCTAAATGTTCCCGCGGGGGGTGGGTGGGAACTATAGATCTAAGAGTGCGCAACACACTTCAACATTTCACGCCAACCAAACCTAAACTAAAATGAAATTCTGTAAAATTCTACACAACCACGACACCCCCAAAGTTTCTTAGAAACATGATATCGTAGCTTAGCAACCTCTAGAATCAACCCATAAACTCAAAATTCAACACAATCCAAAATCGGATAGGAAAAACTCTTTCTTGCCACCTTTTGAAGTTGTCATTAAAAACTTCAATCTTCAATATGTTTGGAAATGGTTTTGCATGAGACATATGCGGCAGTGGTGGCAACACAAGTGGATCAGCAATGGCGACAGCAGTAGCACCAATGATAACAATATTAGGTTCAGTTTAGGAATCCATAGACTTATTCTTAAGATTGTTGTAGAAAGAGCATTGGAGAATAAGAAAAAATAAGAATGAAATATATGGAGTATGCAAGTAATATCTTTAAGGATAATACCGCCTTAGAGTATGAAATTCAATGTGCAATGCTCTAGCGGCTACCCTCTCAAAATATATCAGATATTCCTCTTTACTCTGCACAAAATAAATAGAGGGAATAGGAATGACAACATTAAAGTAAAACCCTGCTAAATGAAAAGAAAAAAAAAGATTTTCTTATTTTTTTAATGTTTTCGTTGTGATAAGAAAATTCTCCTCACGGACAAATAAATGAGAGCTAATATTTCAACCAAAAAAAATGAGTTAATAAAATAAATAAATCAAATCAATTTTACAGAGCCATTACAAATTGATTGCAGTCATAACGTCCATTAAATCAGCTATAAAAGAATTGCCTTGAATAATTTAAAACCTTTGAAATATCCAAAAATCACATATTTTAATAACTTTTGAAAAAGAACTAGGTTAAACTCAATGAATGTAGTGCATCAAAACTGGTGCTTAGGCTATGAACCAAACCTAGAAATAATGAATAACTCACAAAATTATTGGTGAAATTTGAAACTTTCGTGAACCAAGAATTTCTTTTATGAATTATAATTTTCAACAATCACATTATACCCTCACAATTTTTGTTGTTCAATGCAGTTTTGCACTAATGGGCCATATGCTTGCCTAGTGTTGGAGAAATATCTTCAAGTGATTTTGATGATATCCGAACTATTCTTAGTATGATGTTTACTATAGTGTGTATAGATGCTTTGTAACAAAGGACTACGTAATATCTATAGTGCAACCTAGTGGTTAAAAGAATGCAATATGTCCTCATATGGATTTTTTGTAAATAGTACGAACGGACCTAAAAGATCAACTAATGTCGATGTCTATGACGATGTTGTAAATATTAGGCCATCGGTGTTGTGGCAACAATTCATTTGATGATTTTCATTGGTTCGGCAAACTAGCCATTGTAGTGGATTTGCGTAATTGTAGAATTCTGGTGTTAACAATAATTGAGAAACCAAGTTATCTAACAAGTCTGTCAAAAATTGCAATGAAGGGATAGCAGTAGATGCTATTTTTAAGTAGCCTGCAAACGTTCAAGAAAAAGGATTGTATGGACAATTCCATCTTTGGATAGCAGCATCAATGGTAATTCTAATGACTCTTTACTTCTCTAATCCACCTCCAACAAATAGATTGAAGATGGTTAAAAAATAGAAGATCTTGGAAGCCAAATGTTGGAGAGAGATAGTACTAAAGACTAAAAATTTGCTAAGCGAAATGCTCTCTTTTGACTGCTTCTTTGAGTATTGTATTCGTGTTGTTTGAGTAATTGTGCTAAACATTAAGTGTATAAGAGTAAGAGAAGCAACTGAGTCATGATAGTACGATCTATAGTGTGATAAGATTAGTATTTGCCAATTATAACTTTCCAAGCAAATTCTAGTGCAGTCTAGCTCAACTTGTGGTCGTTAGTTTGAAGAGTGAACATAAGCTTAGGGATAAAGCCGAACCATTATACATTGTTGTATGTTACTATTTTCCTCTTATTATTTCTACAAGCATACATTACGCTCACGAGCTTTGAAATATCACTTTCACCAGATCTTTACTTAGCGTTAGCTATTTTTGGCAAAAGATTATCAAGTTTTCTAAAAACAACCTATTCATCTCCTCCTCAAGATTGTATTGTTAGCCCCCAACATAAAAGAGCAGCCCCACTCCACACTTATATAGGAAATTCCATCAAACGTATTATGCAATTTAATACACCATCAATAATAGTTGTGGAATTCATTAAGAACTTAGTTTAACCTCTTATTCACTGCAATCTTGCACTATTCTTACCTTAGGAGGAACAACAGTTTTTATTAGTGCATCACTAAATCAACAAATGACTTGTTAGTATTGATATGAATCTAATTTGTAGGATCATCAATCAAATAAGATGGCTTATCATAATTGATTTTCCCCAACTAGCTTGAGTTTCATTCCCCTTGATGTATCATAAATTAATTTTCTCCCCATAAGTTTAGTCAGAGATCGGCCTAATTCACTTATGACTTTACATAATCAATAAACATAATTTCATCTTTAAGTAACTGCTTTATCACATCATGTCTTCACTAAATGTGTCTATTTTCACCATTGAAAATTTTATTCTTTGTAATGGCTATTGCTACTGGGCAATTACAATGCATAGACATAAAAGGTGTTAGTTTCATTCTTGAAGGAATATCTACCAAGAGGTTTCTTAACCACTTGACCTCACTACTAGCCAGTTCTAGAGCTACAGGCTCTGACTCCATGGTCAATTTAGTAATTATTGTTTGCTTAGTTGATTTCCAAGATACAAAAACTCCACCACGTTCAGGAAAATTCCCTTGTTAGTTTTGATGATTAACAAAACTTTCTTTAATCGTTCTTTGATTCTAATAATAAGATTTTCCTGGTGGAAACTCTGATAAGCACTATCAAACGTTACTTATCAAACTCAGAGAATCAAACTTTAAGTCATGAACAAATCCATATCCTTGATATTTAATACTCGGGGATATTATCAAGAAGATAATTTTGGAACAACGACTAGAAATTTGATGGATTCCTTGCTATAATTAAAAGATCTATCCAAGAAGGAAAGTATATCAACGCCAATCTCTTAAGATGGAATTTAGGAAGACTTGGATAAATTAATTCACAAGAGGCGAAATATTCTTTCCACGTGAGGCACTCTTCTTATAGAAACTCTATCTACTGTATGAGCGGCAGAATCAACGAGAGACTTCAATCTCCACAACCTTGAAGCTATCAGATTTTTTGACAATGTTCGAGTCCAAGGGGTAGATTGATGAGCAATCCTCTAAGGAAATGTCCAACAGTCAGCTTGGATAATGAGGATTATAAAAGAAGGTCGAGATGCTAAAAGGGAATGAGAGCTGAAAGATTGAAATTTATACTTCCTAATCTTGAGTGATCTCCAATCATATACATTCATTTATGTGAAGCAATACTATGTAATCTTTTAGAGGTTGAGAATGTGTGAGAAATTGTTCACATGAGCTTGAGTATTTATTACTCAGATCTTGTAAACTTTAACAAATTCATCTAATAGAATCCAGCCAATTAGTTGTCAGTATAGGAGAATAGACATAGGCTTGCAAAAGCCAAACTACTATAATCGTTTGTGTGAAATTTTCTATCCCTTTCTCTCTTTATTTTATCAATAATAAGGGTTATTTGCGCATCGGTAAGATATAACAGTTATTCAGGTTGTGGTTAGACGTTGTTTTGTTGCAATATCATTTTAAATTTCTTTTATTTTGCATTATCACCAATTCACCCCATCTAGATGATCCATCTAGCCCCAACAATTGGTATAAGAGCTCGGTTACTCTTTATTGAAGTGCTTCATTATTTTTGAATTAACGATCTTTTGATGGCTAGTATTATTGTACCATGACTTATTGAAGGACAGAATTATACAAGACCTCCATACTTCAATGGAAAGGATTACAACATCCATAAGAACAAGATGAAAGCATTCATCATATCCAAGGATCCTTTGGTGTGGGATGTAGTTTTGATAGGTGTTAGGCCTAGAGCCTCTTCCTCCAAAAAACACATGATCAACATAAAACCTAAAGTTGAAGCCATGTCCGAGATAGAACTATCCAAGAGAGAAGCTTTAGATACTAAAGCAATTTACTCTTTTTACTATACTTTATCTCCTACTGAATATAATCGCATATTCTCAAGTGAAATTGTTAAACACATTAGGGATAGGTTGCAAGTAACATACGAAGGAACTGATCAAGTAAAGGAAACCAAGATAAACATTTTGCTTGGATAGTGTGAATCCTTAAAAATGAAGACGGATGAATCGATGACTGATATGTTCAGTAGATTCATCGACATCATCAGTGGCCTAGTGCAATAAGGACAACCAGTACCTGACTCCATGAAAGTGAACAAAATCCTTCGTGGGTTATCCAAGGAATGGAATAACATCAAAACATCCTTTCGGGAAACTTAGAGGATCTCACTACTTTCCTTAGATGAACTCATGGGAATGCTTGAATCATATGAAGTAGAATGTTTACATGAGGAAGGAGAATCCTGAGATAAGAAAATGATTGCGTTAAAATCTAATTATGATTCTAATGATACAAATTCTGAGGATGAGGATGAAGATGACGAAGAAATGGCTCTTATGGTGAAGAAATTTCACAAGATGGCTAGAAAATGAAGAAAATTTAAAGGGAAAAGATCCTTCAAATCATCTAATCAAAAGAAGAACTCTAGTGAAAGAGAAGATAGCAAAGATGTGATCTACTTTGAATGCAAAAAGAGAGGACACATCAAACAGAATTGCCCTCTATTGAAGAAAAAGAAAAACAAGTTTGAAAAGGCAAGAGAGCACTGAAGGCTAAGATTGGAAGTGATATTGAATGTGAAGATAGTGATAAAGAATATGCCCACATCTATCTGATGGCAAATTTAGAACCAAAAGATGAAATCGAGATAAGCAATTTCAATATACCTAAAAAAGTCTTAAATTACAAAGATGAGTTATGTTATGATTACAAAGTTGCACTTAGCAAGATTTTCAAATTGAAAAAGGAAAATTCGAAATTGAAGCGATAGGATCTTTTTCAAAAGGAAAGGATTGAAAACTCTTGAGAAAAATCTTTCCAAATCTTAAGAAAGTCAAGACTTGTTTTGAAGGAAAACAAGCATTTGAAAAGGAAGCTTTTAATGTTACAAAAAGATATTATATTGGTTCAAAAACCTTGGAATATATTCTTTCGATTCAAATAACTTATTATAACTATTTTGGTCTTGGTCGCAAAATCACAAATGATCTTCAAAATGATTTTCCAAGATTTAAAGAAAGAACAAAACAAAGACCTTCAAAAATTGTTTACAAACATCATTTAAAAAGTAAATTTGTAAAGCCTGTGGTCGAAGTTTCCTTAAGTGCTCAATCTGTGGGAATCCATATCATTTCAAAAATGATTGCCCAAAAGGTTGGAGACCTATTCGGAGAAACTTTCTAAATATGGCTGAACCTTTTAACTGAAAAGGACCCAAACAAGGATAAGTACCAAAGAAGGCTTCAATCCATTTTATTAATTGCATGTACCAAAGAAAAAGACAAATAAATGGTACCTTGATAGTGGATGCTCAATACACATGACAAGAGATCCATCCAAGTTTGTTGAAATTTCAAGATTCAATGGTGGAAGTGTTCTTTTGGTGGGAACAACAAAGGAAAGTAATTGGCAAGGGCACTGTCAAAATAGGAAGTCTTACAATTAAAGACATTTCACTAGTCAAAGGACTAAATTACAACATTCTCAACATCAGTCAACTTTGTGACGTCGGCTTCAAAATTCATTTCCAAGAAGACAAGTGCTTCGGAACAAGTGAGGATAACAAGCAATCCTTTACAGGGAGAAGGCATGGAAATATATATCTATTAAACATAAAGTCTGATGATATACAATGCCTAATATCCATCAGGGCACATCAGTACCAAACAAATCCAAAAGTTAACAGCCAAGAAACTTGTATGAGGATTACCAAACGTTAGATTTGAAAAATCTAGGACTTGCTTAATTTGTGCTTTTGGAAAATAGGTAAAAAGTACTTTCAAACCCATTAACTATGTTTCCACTAAATGTGCATTGTAGCTTCTTCATATGGATATTTTTAGACCAACAAGAACTCAAAGCCTTAGAGGAAAAAGGTATTGTCTAGTCATTGTTGATGACTACACCAGATACACTTGGGTTTTCTTTCTCGCACATAAGCATGAAGCATTTTCATATTTTTCAAATTTTGCAAAAAGAGTTCAAAATGAAAAGGGTTACACTATTTCTTGCATCAAAACAAATTATGGGGGCGAGTTCGAAAATCAAATTTTTTCCGACTTTTGTGACAAAAATGGTTTTGAGTATTAATTTTAAACTCCCCACACACCCGAACAAAACGATTTTGTAGAGAGGAAAAACTGTTCTTTGCAAGAAATGACAATAACTCTTTTAATTGAGAGCAAAGTTGCATCATATTTTTGGGCAGAAGCTCTTTCTACTGCTTGTTACATTATGAATTGTGCTTTTCCTCAGACCTTCTTTAGATAAAACCCCCTATGAACTTTTCAGATGCAAAAAACCAAGTATCTCACATTTTTCGAGTATTTGGCTGTAAGTATTTTATTCTTAAAAATGTTAACGATTGGCCTGGAAAGTTCGATGAAAAGTTAGATGAAGGAATTTTCTTAGGATATTCATCCACTAGTGAGGCTTTCAAAGTTTACAACAAGAACTCTGGAATGGTGGAAGAATCAATCAATGTGAAGTTTGATGAGAATAATCAAGGTTCTGTAAAAGAGTCTAAAACTTCTCAACAACATGAGTCTCTTTAGTAGTTGCAAGAGTTTCGGAAGTTACCAGAATTAGAAGTTCTAACATTTGATGAATCTAAGAAGCAATCTAACGAAGAAGAAATCCCAAAATCTAATGACAAGTACAACAAAAATTGGAAGTACAAATCCAGCCGTCCAAAAGATCTCATCATTGGGAACATTGAGGATAAGATCAGAACTAGATCAACCTTGAAAGATGCTATCAGTACTCTTGCACTTATTTCAGAGATTGAGCTTAGAGGGACTGAGGAAGCTCTCTCAAATGAAAGCTGGATAGGAGCTATGCAAGAAGAGCTTCATCAATTTAAATTGAATAAAGTTTGCGAGTTAGTACCAAGGCCAAAGGATCATCCAGTAATTGGAACAAAAATGAGTGTTTAGAAATAAGTTGGATGACAAAGGCAAAGTCACAAGAAAGAAAGCGAGGCTTGTGGCTAAAGGCTACTCTCAAGAGGAAGGAATAGATTACAACAAGATATATGCTCCAATGGCAAAGTTAGAGGCCATCAGACTTTTACTTGTTTTGATGATTTCAGACTTTTTCAAATGGACATGAAAGTGCATTCTTAAACGGTTTCTTCACAATATTCGTAGAACAAACTCTTGGATTCGAAGAACCTAGAAAGTGTAATCATGTCTTCGGACTAAAGAATTGTATGGTCTAAAACAAGCTCCTAGAGCTTGGTCCAAAAGGCTTAGCAACTTCCTTATCCAAAATGATTTTTTTAAAGGTGATGTGGATACTACACTCTCCATTAGAAGAGAATGTGAGGATATCTTGCTAGTACAAATATATGTTGATAATATTATTTTTGGATCGTCTAATGAGAATCTTTGCAAAAAATTCTCGAGGTTAGCACAAGATGATTCAAAATGAGTGTGATGGGAGAACTAACTTTCTTTCCTAGACTTCAAATACGACAAGAGAAGAATGACACCGTCATCTTTCAAGAAAAGTATGGCAAGGAACTAGTGAAGAAATTCAAGATGGAAAACTCAAAGAAGGAAAATGCCAATATCTCACTCATCAAAGCTTGACAAAGATGAGAAGGGTAACAAGGTTAGTCAATAGTTGTATAGAAGTATAATAAGATCTCTATTATATCTAATAGCTTCTAGGCCTGACATTCTATTTAGCTTTTGCATGTGCGCCAGATTTCAATCAGATCCTAAGGAGTCGCACTTATCTGCCATAAAGAGTATTATTAAATATGTGAATACTTACCCCTCTCTTGGACTTTGGTATGCAAAAAGGTCAGAGTTTGTTTTGTCTGGATATTCTGATGCAGATTATGCAAGGTGCAAAATAGATAGGAAAAGTACATTTGGAACTTGTCAAATGTTAGACAATATGTTGGTATCTTGGTACACTAAGAAGCAAACTACAGTGCCTTTATCATAGCTTAAACCGAATGCATGGCACTTGGAAGCTGCTATGCTCAGAGCCTCTAGATGAAGCAATGGTTGAAAGATTTTGGTATTGAAAACTCAAATACAACAATCAAGTACGACAACACCAATGCCATTAATCTTATGAAGAATCCTATCTTGCACTTTAGAGCCAAGCATATCGAGATCAAGCATCATTTCATCGAAGATCACATTCAAAACAGTAATGTTAATATTCAATTTATTGACTCGAAAAATCAATTAGCAGATATATTTAGTAAACCTTTAGAAAGTAAAACTTTTGATTTCATTTGCAATGAACTAGGGATTATTAACCCGTTTGATCAAAGTGTATAAGATAGGAATCTTTAGATAGTATTTCCAATAGGTGTCTTTTAGATTTCACAGGATTCTATTTCTCTTGGTGAGTAAGTTCTACGTGTGGCAAGAAATAAGATATGAATTGTTCTCTCAATATTTATTCATTTATTTATGAATTTATTTACAATTATTCCTTGAAAATTGGATTTATTATTCAATTTTTTTTTTGGAAACTGCTCATTGAAAACTCGTGTCTCTTTGGTTTCTCTTATTCACTTTCCAAAAATTGCTATTTATATTTTTCATCTTTTCCGAGAAGAACTCATCTTTCTCTACACCCATTCTTTCTCTCCAAAACCCTCATTCTTCAAAACCCTCTCCTTCAACCTCTCAACGATTAAAAAAAAAAAAAAAAATCTCTCAAAATCATCCATGCACCAAAATCTAGACCCTCTGCTTCACAAAGATCGAGACGTATAACAAGAATGGCATCTCAAGCAAAAGGGAGCGTCGAGCATTTTGAACTATCCAATCCTTCCAACAATGTTGATGGCACCTGCCACCTCTAAAAGTGATTCTTCGGCTAAGTGGTGCAAGTTGAAGGAGGACATTACATCGCTCCAAAGTTTGGGAAACAATGAAGAGGTAATATCTACCTTCTTGGCTGTTAACAAGTTTGACAATGAAGAGGCTCTAAAGTTAATGTTTGCAGATCTTATTTGTACCATACCATTTATGGCACTCGGAACATCTAGTGGGATAAGCTTTGTTGCTAGGAAGGGAAAGGAAAAGGTGGCTGAAACCCCTATGTCTAGAAGGAAGATAAAGTCTTTCAAGAATCTAGGTGGTGGTAGGAAGATTGATAATGATGAGAAGTTATCCATGAACTTTAAGAGGAAACCCGTTGGATATGTCGCCAATAGGAGTAAGATTGGAAAGCTAATCAAATCAACTACTCATGCAGAGTATTTGCAATGGTTATTAAAAAGAGAAGTGATAAATCATAAGGTTGTCGACTTCAAATTCTTTGAATCATATGGGATTAAGATTAAGCATATTTTTGACAAACTTTTGATGACTAATATGAGTGCTAAAAGTTTTCCAAACTATCCCATTTGTCAACTTATTTTCACTCAAGCTTGTCGTTTACTCCCTTGACACCATTGAGTTCACTATATTTGATAGATCTATTCTTATCCATGCTATTGATTTAACAAGAATTCGGGGTGTCAATCACTCAGACTTTGCTCCAATCTATATTGACTTTGATGTAGCTTATCAATCACTCTTGGGTATCTCTAATTTTCAGGGAGAAGTACACTATCAATGCCATAACTTGTGTACGACACTCATTTTGGTGCCAAAAATTTCCGTTAGATCACTTAAGTGCCAAATTGGAGACAAAACGATCACTTTGGTGCCATCGGCGAGAAATTCCGACCAAAATTATTACATGGCTTTTATATAAAAAAAAATCAATAATTCTTCAAACTGTCCATGGTGGATGGCATAAAATGATGCCGTTTTCCTTTCTTCATAAGAAACAGCGTTGTTTTACCATTCCACGTGGATCACTTACAAAACGATCATCATTTTGTGAAATAGAAGAGACTACGACCAAAAACGATGTTCGTATACAATTCTCGCTCGATGCCGCCGGCCGTAGCTCGCTGACCCACCATCGTTCACTCGCCCACCGTTGCTCACCCGCCATCACTCGGCCACCGCTGTAGTTGCACCGTCATTCATGTTCATTCACTAGCTGCGTCCTCAACTCTCGCTCACTTAGGTTTGTCATGTTCTCTATGTGGATCAATTTAGTGAAAAATTTAGGGTTCCGACGGGCAAGTTAGGGCATGGAAGGCAAATTGAGAGCTCGACTCAGGGGAAAAGTGGTGGGGACCGAATAGAAAATTTGAGGGTTCCGTCGTTTGTTCGCTTTCTTTTGTAAGGACCAAATAGAAAAATAGGGCACAGAAGGGGAAAATGGGGCTCGACTCGGAGGGAAACATTGGTAGGGCTAAATTTGTTTAATTAATTGGACTGTTTATGTGGGGGAAACAATGAGGGACCGAATGTGATTGAATTGAAAAATGGGTGGTAGGGACTTCAGTTTGTTTATTCAATTCGGTTTCTTTTGTTTCTGTAAAAGCACTGAATTATGGAGATTAGTCGCATTTGTTCCTTGACAACAAAACAATAAGGACCTGCATGTGAAGTTGCTGATTTTATCATGTGGTCCCAACAAGTAATGACACTTTATTTTTTCATTGGGTGCAACATCAACATGGATGCGAATCAGGTAGGCATCATTGTTTGCTATGGTGGAGAGTTTCTTATTGGCACCGATGATTGGGAATATAGTAGTGGAAATGAATGTACTATTTATGTCAATATTCGGAAGCCATCATATATTGATTTTCTGAGGGATTTGGTGTATTTTTTACGATGCAAAGTGCAAAAACTACATTATTGTGTTCCTGAGAAAGAATTAAATGATGGCTTGAGATTTTTTAATGACGATAATAATATTAAGGATATCATTTACCATTATCTTCATGACGAAAAAGTTAAGGTATATGTTTAGTATTATAGTGATGGTAAGGAAAAGGATGAGGATAAGGATGGGGATGAGTAGACCACCACTGAAGAAGTGAGGGATCCTCTTCAAGTGAGTAATCAGGTTGGGGATGAGTTTAGGTTAGATGAAGGGGAAAATGAGAGGGAGAGAATTCATATTAATAGGGATGAACAAACAGGGAGATGCCCTAAAATCTTGGGTAAAGATTTGGGTGAAGATGTGGGCGATGAAGACTTCATTGGATTAGAATGGGAAATTACTTTATCCAGTGAATCAGAAGATGAATATTTGGCTTCAGTTAATTTCCCAAGTGACGAAGATGATGATGAACTCGCACAGTCAAGACAAAAGAAAAGATTATTTTTTAAAAAAAACTTACAACTTCAGCAAAGAGGCCCGAGCTAATAAATAGGGATGGAGCTCCAACTAAAGGTAATAGAAGTGAAGATGAAGAAAGCTACAGCGATGAAGTTGCTGGTTCAAAAAATGAGCTTGACAATGATGATGAAGAACTTGCTCGTCGAAAAAAAAGTAAGTACCCTTGCTATAATTCAACTGTTGATAAACTTGTTTTATCTATGGGCATAAGATTTGATGATGCCAAATAGTTCGAGGAAGCTGTTGTGAATCACTCTATTGGTGAACAAATGAGCATTCAATTCATTAGAAACACGAAAGAATTTATGAGAGCTAAATGCTCACAACCCAATTGTCCATGGAAGCTCCATGGCACGCTGAGTAAGAATGGATCATTCCAAATTAGGTCATTCCAAGAGAAGCATACTTGTCCAATTATCTTTAACAATAAAAGAATAACAAGTGTGTGGTTATTGAAGCATTTTTTTCAACACTATCAAAGCAATGCCCAAAATCAAGAGTCCTCAATTTCAACAGTTAATGAATGAGCAAGTAGGAGTTAATGTGTCAAGGAATTAATGCAAGAGAGCTAGATGAGGGTGATGAAAATATTGATGGGTGGGTATAAGTAAGAATATGCTCAGGTATGGAACTATGCTGGCGAATGCATGTTTCAAAACCCATCTAGTAGGGTATATATAAAGGTTGTGGAGAGGCCACTCCCTAATCTTGGGCCTAGATTTGATAGATTTTATGTCTATTTTGATGCATGCAAACAAGGCTTATTGGCTGGTTATAGAAGAGTTATAGGATTTGATGAATGGTTTCTAAAGGGTTTGTGCAAGGAAGAGTTATTGGCTGCTATGGGAAGAGATGTCAATAATCAAATGTTTCCGATAGCTTGGGTGGTGGTAAAGATAAAGAACAAGGATATTTGGTCCTGATTCCTCAAAAATTTAATGGCTGACCTTGAGATAACCGATGGGGGGATAGGCATTCATGAGCGACCAATAGAAGGTAATTTCATTGTCAATTAATTCACTCCCTTTTAATATTAATCACTTGCATATTTTTCATTACTTGTATTTATTGGTTTGAATTTTTGTAGAGACTTATTCCTACATTGGCTAAGTTGATGCCACATGTTGAGCATAGAATGTGCGTGGGGCACATATATGCAAACTGGTCAAAGAATTTCAAAGGAGATAGGTTGCAGAAGCAGTTCTGGCATATAGCAAAGAGTACCAACATGGTTGATTTCATATTAGCCAAACAAGGATTGTTATAGCTGACAAATGAAGGTTTTGATGCACTCTTCCAGACAAAAGCTAAGCACCGATGTCAAACCTTCTTCAGCGAGGAGTTCAAATGCAATATCATTGATAACAACCTCAATGAAGCTTTTAATGGCAGAATTTTAGAGGCCATGTGCAAATCAATCATCAGCATGCTTAATGATATTCGAGTTATGGTGATGACTAGATTGTATAGACAAAGAGATGAGGCTACGAAATAAACTAAAGAATGTGACTCTAGGATTGTAAAGAGATTGGATGCAAACATTGCTACAAGTAGGTTCTGCCATCCAGTTTAGAATAGAAATAATGGATATGAGATTATTCAAAATTAGGATAAATATGTTGTCAACCTGAATAGAATAAAGTGTTCATGCTAAGCCTAGCAACTGAATGGAATTCCCCGTGCCCATGCCATTTGTACTATTCAGATGAAGCAAGAAAACCCAGATGACTACATACATGATCGATACAAAAAAAGCTCATACCTTGCTTTATACCAATTCATGATGCAGCCTATTAGAAGCAGCAAATTTTGAGAGCCAACAAATCATGAAAGCCCTCTATCTTTGCCATTAAAGAAGCAAATATGAAGGTCAAAGAGGAGACGGAGAATGCAGCAGGAAAATGCATCAAGTCAGAGGATAAGTAGGACTGGGGCAAAGATAAAATGCTCTTATTGCCGCAAGGAATGGCACAATAAGAAAGGTTGTAATCTGAAAAAATAGCATCAATAGTAAGTTGATTTAGGCTGCGTTTGGCAACCACTTTGCCAAGGACCTTTAGGGGTCTAAAGGCCTTTAGGCCAAAAATTGGGTGTTTGGGAACCAGCTTTCGAAGTCCCTTGTGGGAAAGCAAATATTTGGGAAGGCTGAAAGCATTCTCGGCATTCTCGGCATGCTGGGGGTCACTGTTCACTTTTTTTTTTTCCAAATTTGTCCTCACGAATTTTTTGTTTTTCCGGTGCGTGCCCTCGTATGAGCACTGTTCATCTTCTCCAGACGCCGGGAGTCGCCGCCAGCCGCCGGAGGTTGCAGGTCAGCCGGAGGTCGCAGGTCCAAGCGGCGACCCAAATCTGGGTCGCCGGAGGTCGCGCGACCTCCGCGCGACCTCTGTGCAACCAGATCTGGTCGCCGGAGGTCGAGCGACCTCGCGGCGACCAGATCTGGTCGCCGGACTGGTCGCCGCGAGGTCGCGTGACCTCCGGCGAACAGATCTGGTCGCGCGACCTCTGCGCAACCAGATCTGGTCGCCGGACGTCGCGCGACCTCTGTGCGACCAGATCTAGTCGTGGGACCTCTGGCGACGCGCAGAAGTCGCGCGACCAGACCTGCCTCCCGCGACCCAGATCCGGGGTCGCCGGAGGTCGCGACGGCGTCGCGCGACCTCGCCGGCCCAGATCCGGGGTCGCCGGAGGTCGACGGGAGTCGCCGCCGGCCGCCGGATGCCGCTGCCCTTGCTGGGGGTCACTGTTCACTTTTTTTTTTCCAAATTTGTCCTCACGAATTTTTTGTTTTTCCGGTGCGTGCCCTCGTATGAGCACCGTTCATCTTCTCCGACGCCGGAGTCGCCGCGCCGCCGGAGGTTGCGGGTCAGCCCGGAGGTCGCGAGTCCAAGCGGCGACCCAAATCGGGTCGCCGGAGGTCGCGCGACCTCCGCGTGACCCTCGTGCAACCAGATCTGGTCGCCGGAGGTCGAGCGACCTCGCGGCGACCAGATCTGGTCGCCGGACTGGTCGCCGCGAGGTCGCGTGACCTCCGGCGAACAGATCTGGTCGCGCGACCTCGCAGCGACCAGATCTGGTCGCCGGACGTCGCGCGCGACCTCCGTGCGACCAGATCTGGTCGTGGGACCTCGGCGACGCGCAGAGGTCGCGCGAGCAGACTTGCCTCCCGCGACCCAAATCCAGGGTCGCCGGAGGTCGCGACGGCGTCACGCGACCTCGCCGGCCCAGATCCGGGGTCGCCGGAGGTCGACGGGAGTCGCCGCCGGCTGCCGGATGCCGCTGCCCTTGCTGGTTTTCATTTTTTTATTTTTCTTTTAATAATTTTTTTTTCACAAAAGTCCTTTGTCCCCCAAACACCATTTTGCTCAAAGGTACTTCACAAAGGGCTTTTAAATTACAATTTACCAAACACAGTTTGCATTTTGAAAAACACATTTAACTCAAAGGTCTTTGCATTTTCCTAAAGACTTTCCCCAAAAGTCTTCCCAAACGCACCCTTAGTGCCAGGGACAAGACTTATTGAAGTGCTTCTTCTTAGGTCTATTGAAAGGAGGACAGAAGGCCCTACTGTAATGCCTATTGAAGGGCAAATAGAATAGGGGCGAGCGGTTCCAAGTTCCGGTTCGGCTCTGTCTGGAATCTGGAATCTACTCGTCATAACCGAGAACTTGGAACCTACCCTGTCACAGGTTCCAGGGTCGGTTCTTCCAGAGTCGGTTCCAGGTTTCAACAGGTTCTTTTTTTTTCTTTTTCTTTTTTGTTATTTTCAGATTTGAACTCTAACGTATGCGCACGTTACCAAAAAAAAAAAAAGAATATAACGTACGCGCACATTACCCAAAAAAAAACTATAACATACGCACATGTTACCAAAAAAAATATAATGTACGCACACATTACCAAAAAAATAAATAAATAACGTGCACGCACGTTACCAAAAAAAAATATAACGTGTGCGCACGTTACCAAAAAAAAAAATAACGTACGCGCACATTACCAAGATAAACTATAACGTGCACGCACGTTACCAAAAAAAAAATATAACGTACGCGCACGTTACCAAAAAAAAAACTATAACGTACACGTATACCACACGGTAACTTCCCACATCTTAGCAAACATACCAATGCCAACTGTCAAGAATTTGGACATATATAATCAAAACTAATAAGAAGTTTTCAAAGAAGTTTCTAAAGAGATGAAAAACCAGAATTGCCAACAAGATCTCAAATTTTCATATACTCCATAGTGTGAACTCTGCAACCTTTCCCTGTGATTCATTTGGCATAGCAAACCCTTGCAAAGACATGAATGAAAATCAATGAAAATCATAAGTAAAGACACAGAAAAAAATCAATATCGATAATACTCCATGAAGCATGTCATTTTGCCCATCTAAAGGGTCCTAAATTTTTTGACAACATAGTTCAAAAATTCAATGTACATAAAAGAAGCTTGCATTAAAATTACGACAAACAAAGTTGCGCATCAATAAGCCAACAAAAAACCTTGCTTGACTTTTCAACCGTTGGATCCATTACAAATGCGACACCACCAACTTTATTTATCGACAATAATCTCCGCATTAAAACCAACCATATCTTAAAAAAAAAAGAAAGGAATAGATTAAATAAAATATTCACTTATCAGATATACAAAAAGAATTACAATATATAAAGATATAAACATTACTTACCCAACTCTAATTGTTCCACGTTCTTAATACACTCTTCAACATCAAGCGGTACATGAATGGCTCTCAACCAATCTTGAGTGCAAATCAAAGCTTCCACTACTTTTGGAGTTAAAGAACTCCGAAAGCCATCAAGCACACGACCTGATGTACTAAAAGTTGATTCTGAAGCAACGGTAGTTATAGGAATTGACAAAATATCTCGAGTCATCAAGGAAAGGATCTTATATTTTGAGCCATTAGTCTTCCACCAAATCAAAATGTCAAGACCAAGATCCTTTTCATTTTTTTCTTGAAGATACTCATCAAGCTCGGACTTGTTGTCATCGTGCCCTTGTTCATTCAAGTATAAAAATATTTTCTTCCAAACTTGGGCGTTATGCTTACTTATCCTTCACTACCACCCATATCGATATTGGAATTTGAACTACTACTATTTACACCCAAATTATGGTCATCAAAATCTTGATCACTTGAAATAAGAGAATATTGCTCATAAAATTCATACAAACGCTCCAATGTATGATTCACCTTGTAATACATCTCTTTAATTTTTGATTCATCATCATAAATTTGTCCATACAAGAAACTCACATAATTTAACTTGTTTATAAGATCTAACACAACCGTAATTAACACCATCATATTCACTCTATCCAAGCTTCCATAATATTTGTCAAATTTTTCTTTCATTTTCACACCCATATCTTAAAGCTTAGGATCCGAAGCATTGATCACATCTTTCAAATTTCTATACAAAAGAGCTATCCTTTCAAAATAATCATTTGAAGTAACATATGACGTCTCAGATTGGTGGCATCATAAAATACTTTGAGAAAATTCAAATGAATAATAGCATTTTCCCAATCATCTTCACTATGAGTTTCATGATTAAGCTCACTTACAAAAGATGGATTGTGATCTTCCATCCTTTCGAAAGCTTTTCTAAACTTTATGGCGGTGTCTAACATGAGGTAAGTAGAGTTCCATCTAGTGGCGACGTCAAGAACTACCAAACCCTTATAAGTGATCTTTCTTTCTCAATGCAAGATTGAAATCCTTGGGCTCTTGTAGGAGAACTCCTTATATATCTAACCACATTTCGGATACGTGTAATGGAGTCATGTATCATAGTCAAACCATCTCTCACAATCAAATTTAATATATGAGCTCACCTCATGTGCAAAACATTACTATCTAATATCAACGACTTTTGTTTCGAAAGTTTATCTTTCAAATAGCTAACTGCAACATCATTCGAGCTAGCATTATCCACGGTAATTGTCAACACTTTTTTTTCTATTCCCCACTCCTCAATGCATCCCTCCACCATTTTTCCAATCTCCCTACCCCTGTAACTATGCATCACCACAAAGTTGATAATTCTTTTATGCAACTTCCAATTTTCATCAATAAAATGTGCAGTGAAACACAAATAATTCAGATTTTGATTGGAAGTCCATGTATCTGTCATGAGTGCGATCCTAGAATTAATCTTTCCAAAATAATTCTTCAAAGAAATTCTTTCACATAAAAACAACTTCATGCAATCTTTTGCCAATGTGAAATGTGATATATGTTTGAAGAGAGGTTGTAACTCACTAACATATTCACGAAATCCAACACGTTCAACCAAGGAAAAAGGTTGTTTATCAAGGATGATGAACCGAGCAAGCATTAGTCTACAATGTTCTTGATTAAATGTCCATGTCGATAAGATGCTACCAGTACTAGAATCTCCTCCTCTCTTACCAGCCATGTTGACATTACGTGGTACAAAGAATTTTTGTCTCTTATCTAGATTACGGGGAAACATCTTGCATGTGGTCAAGTGCTTCCTCATTACAGAAGTACCGTTAGCAACACGGTACTTAAGCATTGACCCACAATGAATGCACTTCACTTGATATATTTTTCCATCCTTATCAATAATTTTCGAATAATTATTCCAGCATTCGGGTGTATATTTATTATTATAGGAAAGATGAGAACCGGATACCTTATTTGTGGCACTCGAGATAGGGGTGCCTCTTCTTCAATTTCATCGTTGGAAAACTATAATTCCATAATTGGAGTCATCTCCTCACGTCCCTCCACCTCCATTGACGTGTTATCTTGATATATTAATTTCGCACTGCACAATAATAATAGAATATTAATTTAGGTGCACATTTTGACCACTCGTAACAATAATAGCATGCACCTTGTAAGCACAAGTGGTAGACATGATAATTCAAACCATTTAACAGTGATTTTGTTATATGTGCACAACCACATATGCTTATTATTTAAGGAAGATTAAACAATAACATGTTTATCTAAGGTAAAAAAGCAACCAAGTCTTTCTATATGAGGGTGACTTAAATGTCAACACGATGCATAAACACCAACCCCTTATGAACGAAATGTCACACTTGAAGCGTGTTAGATATCTTCCAAATAAGGGTAAACCTTCAAATTAAGATATTGAGCCTAGAAATCGTACAATGATAGTCAAAAGGCAAGAAAATACAAGATGGATTCATAAAAAATAATAGCACATTCCTTTAACAACCCAGAATATGCTTTTCTAAATCTGGTGTTCAAGTCCAAAACCTTGATATTGCTAAATTTCAAGGCATTGTCCTTATTCACAATAATTCTCGCTGAAAAGTGAGCCTGGAATCCATTAACATTTTCCTACATGGTACTATTATTCACTCTAAAAGAGCTACATCACCTCCTTTTTTCCCTCTATTCTACAAAGCCTCAAACACTGGTTTACATGTCTGTTACACACTTGGTCTTGAGCTAAGAGAGCTTCCTCGATAATAATAGTATGGAATAACAATGCTTGTCTCAAAATTTGCTACCAAAAACTTGCTCATCCAAAATTTAAACTCCAAAAACAATGAAAATGCCACCAAAGAACTATAATCACTGAGCAAGTCCAAGAATCACCAAATCGGTCACTCACTCCCTACGCTGGTATTACCCCGAGATCGTACAAATGAAATTCACAGCATTTGATGGTATAACCCCGAAATCATACCCTTGGAGAGAAGGTCTAGAAATCCAATTTCACCGGGTGAGCGGCATCCGGCGCTAAGCAGTGAGCAGGCTATATGGACGTCGGTCGCTAGTCTTCGAGGCAATGGCGTTAGGCGTCACGACAGCTGGCGCAAGCAGCAGCGGTGGCGATGGGTCGCGAGCGGAGATAGTAAGCGTCGTCAGGGCTTCTAGCGCGAACAGCGGCGGTGGGTCACGAGCGGAGTGCTGTATCGGCATCGTCGGGGCTTCCAGCGCGAGCAGAGGCAATGGGTTGCGAGCGGAGACAGCAGAATCGGCATCGTTGGGGCTTCTGGCACGAGCAGCGGTGGTGGGTCACAAGCGGAGATAGCAAAATCGGTGTCGTCAGGGCTTCTGCTCGTCAATGACTTGGGGCTTCTGGCGTGAGCAGAGGCAGTGGGTCGCAACTCTCAAGCGAAGACAAGCTCGGCTCAAAGCACAGTGTCATCAGGGCTTCTGCTCGTCGGCGACTCGGGGCTTATGGTGTGAGCAAAGGCAGTGGGTCACTACTCTCGAGCGGAGACGAGCTCGGCTCAGAGCACAACATCGTCAGGGCTTTACTCATCAAGGCTTCTACTCGTTGGCAACTCGAGGCTTCTGGCACGAGCAGAGGTGGTGGGTCGGGACTCTTGAGCGGAGATGAGCTCGGCTCAGAGCACGATGTTGTCGAGGCTTCTGCTCGTTGGGGCTTCTGCTCGTCAGTGACTTGGGGCTTCTAACGCGAGCAGAGGCGATGGGTTGCGAGTGGAGATAGTGGAATCGGCATCGTCGGGGCTTTTGGCACGAGCAGCGGTGGTGGGTCACGAGCGGAGATAGCAAAATCGGCGTCGTCAGGGCTTCTGCTCGTCAATGACTCGAGGCTTTGGCGTGAGCAGAGGCAGTGGGTCGCAACTCTCAAGCGAAGACAAGCTCAGCTCAAAGCACAACATCATCAAGGCTTCTGCTCGTCGGCGACTTGGGGCTTATGGCACGAGCAAAGGCAGTGGGTCACTACTCTCGAGCGGAGACGAGCTCGGCTCAGAGCACGACGTCGTCAGGGCTTCTACTCATCGGGGCTTCTGCTCGTCAGCAACTCGAGGCTTCTGGCGTGAGCAGAGGTGGTGGGTCACGACTCTTGAGCGGAGACGAGCTCGGCTCAGAGCACGGCGTTGTTGGGGCTTCTACTCGTTGGGGGTTCTGCTCGTCGGTGACTTGGGGCTTCTAGCGCGAGCAGAGGCGATGGGTTGCGACTCTCGAGCGGAGACGAGCTCGACTCAAAGCACAGTAGCGATGGGTAGTTAGCGATGGGCGTCGAGGCAAAGCACGGCAGCAACGGGCCTCGAGCGGCGAGGGCTCGCGCGAGCAACGTCGGTAACTGGCGTTCGGCGGCAGTGGCCTTGAGGGCGAGCGGCGTCCGGTGGCAAGACTCAGAGCAGCGTCCAGCGATACCCTGAAAAACTAAAAGTGGAAGAGTCTGAGAGTCGGGAGTCTCGGGGGAGGGGAGTTTCGAGGGAGGGGGTTCCTTTTGGAACCCTAACCGGTTCCTCGACCGGTTCCGGAACCGAGATCGCCAGTTCCCGAAAAAATGGAACCGGGAACCGGAACTAGTCCTTTAAGAACCGGGAACCACACTCACCCCAAAAACAGAAAGCCCTGCTGTAAGGTAAATATCCCCTTTGCCTCAATAACTTTTCAGTTCATATTCGATAGAGTTTGATGGTTCACCAGGTGTACTGAATTCTCTTGTGTTTTTCCTCTGTCATGCACTTGTAATTTGAGAAGTTTTCTTCATTTGTTTCCCACCATGAAAATAAGTAGATGTCTAATTATTCGAATTATTGTAGTTGGTCATAATCCTAATACAGTACATTATTATAATGCCTACTAAAGAGCTAGAAACAGGCCCTGTTGTAGGCTCAAGTGTAGGAACATGGACTAGAATGGGTAGGACAGCAACAACAACAACAACAATTGGGTCTACTATTGAGCAAACGAGAAAAAAATATCGTGTAAGTTGTACATCGTTATGTTTGTCTTTTATGAGATGAAATTTAAATTTATTATGTGTTTCTCAAGTGAGAAAACGAACAATTACACAAGTTGCTGAGGTGGCTCCCCAGTTGTTGTTGAAAATGATGCACCATAGCGAACAAAATGGGCTCTTGAAAAAAGATTAAGGCAATATGATTATGAGATTTACACAAATGAACGTACTGAAATGACTATTTTGAATGTAAGATTTGTAGGTCTCATGCATTTAATTTGTTATACTTCAATTCATTTGGTTGACAATATCGTTATGTTCTTGTAGCATGAGAGAACTTCGGAGGTACTTCTCTCTCAAGGTGAGCTAACTCAAGAATCAAGGATGTAGCCAAAGAAGAGTGCTCCAAAGAAAAAGACAGTGGGTATAACTACAAAACAATCATCCAAATAGAACCCAGCACCAGTTCCATTTCGACCAATTATTGAGAGCAATAGTAATGATATGAACTAACACATGATACATGCCAGAAGCAAAATAGTCGTTATCAAGAATAAGGAAAAGGAGGTGACACAAAGCCCAGTTAAAAAACTTGCACATCCAGTTCGAAAGAGTGCTTAGATTATGAATCAATTCAAAGCTCCAAGACAAAAAGGAGATCGGGGTGTTGTCCATATTAATTGATGGGAGGGTACTAGACATGGTTTCTTTTTGTGATGCTAGACATGGTCTTTCTTTTTATGTTTTTTTTTTTTAGGAGGGTGCTAGATATTATATCATTGATGATAGTTGCTGCCTGCATATTGCCATTGTTTTTTTTTTTTTTTAAGAGAGTGCTAAACCTTCAGTGATTGGGGAGTGAAGTTCATGTTTTTCTTTTCTTTTATAAACAATCAATCAATATCAATGACAATAGCTATTTTTGTTATTTTCTCTTGGCTTGGTTTCGACTAATAATGCTAGTAAGACAGTGATTAGTTATGCTGTATATTTTTTTGTTGTTGATGCAATGTTCTTATGAAGTTGCTATTATTTTTAGATTTAAATGTGTGCACATAGTATTGCTGGTTGAAGTTGTTGATGCGTTGATGCTATTTGTGGGGTTCTGGTTGTATGTGCTAGAACAAGATGCAATTTTGGGTGCTGGTGCATCTCGTTGCATCAACACTTGTATGGGCTGTTGTAAGAAGATACACCAGCAACCCAACTAGTGCAAAAACAAGATGCCATGGTGCAACAAGATGCAAGATGCACCACGACTAGTGCAAGTTTGAAACTTGGTACTCAAGCGATCACTATTTACAATTTGTGCAATAGAAGTGATCACTTTGTAATCGCGACTGGCACTTAAATGATCACTTTTATAAAAACTTGGCACTCAAGTGATCACGATTTACAACTTTTGGCACTAAAATGGTCAATCGTGAATTTGCCACCATCTCTTAATTTCGTCATGGTTTGCAGTTGAAGCAAACTAGCAAACCATTACAACAATAAAAATGCAGCAACCATTCTATTTGAAGCAAAAACTAACCAAAACAAACATTGACAATATACAACTAAACAATAAAAATTTTAAGTGCTCAAAACTAATACATTCCAACTCCAACCTTCCATTTCGCCATGGTTTGCAATTGTAGCAAACCAACAAACTAGTAAACTATTACCAAAAAAAAAAAAAATGCAGCAAGCAAACCATTATATCTGAAGTAAAAACTAACCAAAACAAACATAGACAATTCACAACTAAATAATAAAACTTTTAAGTGCTCACAACTAATGCATTCCAACTCCAACCTTGCATTTCTATCATAGATTACAACAAAACCTTCTACTTCATACAAAAATTGCAACAAACCAAAAACACATTTTACTTATAAATAATCCAATACAAGTGCATATTCCACGTCTTCAACTATGGTAGACATACAAACTTCTTCTCATTACTCACTTCACATTTGAATAAACTACCCAAGAGAATAAGAACACAATCAATGCTCAATAAAAGTTTCTTTTAATTTTCAGCCTTGAAACCTCCCTCTTCAAATGGTCGATCAAAGATGTTAAACCCTTCATTTAAGCTTGCATTGAGTCGACATCCTCCAACTCATCCATTAACGCCGGTGGAGGTTGATTTCGGCCTTCAAGTAACTCCAGGATCACTTATGTCACTTAATAAGAGAATTTCCTATCAACCCATTTGAAATATTTGCACTTCGAGCCTTCTCTATATCTGCCGCACCCATGGAATCTTCTCCCGGGATTCAACCGAGTCCCAGATGTTCTTCTTGGACTCGGTAACCCACAATAACAGTAATACTCACAATCTAATTTACTTTTTTTATAGGAATGTGAGCCGTTGCTGAAGCTTCTACCCTCCATTTGCAAGAGCGAGCTGATAATTTTGGGAGAAAATTAAAATGTGCACTCAAATTGGTCGAATTGGGGATTTAGGGTTTTCAATTTCTAATTCTACTCAAATTTGGAGATTTATGGTTTCTTATTTGGGGGAAAAGACACTAAATGATGTCGTTTTGTTGTTTGCATACTGATTGTATTCTCCGCTATTTTGAACAATCATCACTTTTCCCTCACACAAATGGATCCACGATAGTTGCCCTATGGATCTTTGATTACCAAAATTCCGATACATTATGATATCGAAATTCAAATATTAATAAAAAATTGTCACATCTCAGATTGATAGGAGTGGGATTTTGGAGATAGCCTTCTAGATGAGGACTTTGATCTAGATGAAGATTTGGAAGAGGATAAGATGCAAATGACACTAAACTAGACAAGCCAAATGATGTGGAAAACCCCTAGCAATAGCAAATGACTGATCCTCTAGCAGTTGTGTCGGAAAATGAATAGGAAGTGGTTGATACCCTAGCATTGATTCGGTGTTGGCACTAAAATAAGAGTTTTTCAAAATTTTTGGCTAAGGAGATAGGGCAGGGAGAAAGGGAAAAGGAGCATAATCCACTAAAATAAGCTTCATTTATGTGAAGCTATAAGTGTAATCTTTCAAAGGTTGAGAGTGTGTGAGACACAAGCTTAAGTATTCATTATTCTATTATATATTATGGTTTGCTATTATACTATTGATCTTGTATCTACATTCATTTATGTGACAAATTCATCTAGTGGAATCCTTAAGTATTCATTATTTCAGATCTTGTATCTCTGACAAATTCATCTAGTGGAATCCAGCCAATCAGCTATCAGTGCGGGAGAGTAGACATAGGCTTGCAAAAGCAAAAACCACTATAATTGTTTGTGTGCAATTTTCTATCCCTTACTCTCTTTATTTTATCTATAATAAGGGTTATTTGCACATCGGTAAGATTTGACAATTATTCGGGTAACAGTCAGACATTTGTTTTATTGCAATATCATTTTAAATTTATTTTATTCTGCACTATCACTTATTCATCCCCTCTAGATGATCCATCTAGCCCTAACACACCAAGTGTGTACACATATCTACTACTGGATTTTGTCACATCTGAATTTGATACCTAGTTCGCATCACTTATCCTTTTAATATAGCGGGATATCTATGCCATATAAAATGCCATAGTTTATGGTTCCTTTAAGATATTTCATTATTTTGCTCAAGGCAATCCAATGATCATGATTGCGATTTTGTGTGAATTTGCTCAATCTACACAGAGCATGAGCTAAATTAGGTTGAGTGTAGTTCATTAAATGCATTAGACTACCAATAATCTAATCATACTCAGACCGACCCACACTATCTCATTATTTTTTCACTAATTCAAACTGTCCATATTTTTTAGGTAGTCTCACCACATAATACTTTTGAGTAAGTATTAGACCACCATCACTTCTTATAATTTTAATACCCAAAGTGACATTAGCTTCTCCTAGGTCCTTCTATCGAATTTAGAAGTCAAAAAATATTTCATTTTATTCACAACCAAAAATAAGTACGTCGTTAATATTTAAGCTAATAATTATATATTCACCATCAGTTGTTTCTTGTGTATACACTATTGAGAAAACTCCTAGTAGATTTTGAAGTTAACAAAACTATCCATAAGATGTTAGTAAGTTTGATTATTGTCTTCAAGTATGTTGATTCAAGAACATAATCTTGGAATGAAATCATCTCATTTTAGCTCAAATTCAAGAATAGTTTGTAAAGTCTACTTCAGATAGAACTCACTCAGATTAAGCTCAAGACTTTATACTAAAGAGAAAGATTGAGAAAATTACTCAAATTCCCATCCTGACGCAAGTTTATAGTGTGGCAACTTCAAAATGTGACAAGTTCATAATAAGACCAATCTAGAATGAATAATAGCTAATGATATGGTTTGGATTTCACACCTAAATATATTTGATTGACTCAATCTCATTTAATTGGCAAATCAATCTTGAGACAAGTTCTTTGTAAACGAAGAAGCTTTACCTATGGAAACCAAAACTCTAATTATATGGGTGATCAAAATCAGGTCGGAATTCATCTTCTGTCCCTCGACGACATCTTCTTGATACAGTTCTATCAATGGGTAGATTAGAAGATGATCCTCTAGAGACTATGCAATGCCTAGTTTGGAAGTGGAGGAGTATATAAGGAGATCAATATGTCGAAAAGCATGTAAGAGACAAGGCCAGAATCTAGAGATCCAAAACCTAAGCGAACTTCGATTAAACACTTGTCTTTCGTGAGAGAAGTACTGAAAGAGTGACTAAGATAGTATGATCTATTACTGAATATTTACACTCAAATATTGTAATTTCTTCTTGTTCATATGGTGGAATCCAACCGAAATATAAAAGAGTAGACATAGGCTTAATCTAAGCCGAACCACTATAAACTTTGTGTGTGATTTCTCTTATCTCTAAACTCTTATTGTTTATTGTTATTGCACACTCACGGGGTGCTTCTAAAGTCTATTCTACTTGTTAACTGATTAAGAACCTTGTTCTAGAACCCATTCTTTGTTCAGACTTAAATCTTGACTTGTTCTATTCCACTTTAAATTGTCAACATTTTATAGAATCACATATTCACCCCTTCTAGGTGATACATGCTAGCTACTACAATTGGTATCAGAGCAAAGTGCTCATTATTTCGAAGTGTTTGTACTTCTAAGCTAGCAATCTTCTATGGCTAGCATTATAGCACCGTGTCTAATTGAAGGACAAAGTCACACTAGACCTCCATACTTCGATGGAAATGACTATAATGTCTAGAGAAATAAGATGAAGGCATCTCTTAGATCCAAGGATCATTTGGAATGGGATGTTGTTAAAAAGGTAATCAATCCTAATGACACATCAGCATCAACTGAAAAAGGAGATGGCAAAACGCCTGAACATTCTGCCACTCTATCTTAGACAGAGATATCAAAAAGAAAATTTCTGCCTTTAGGTCATTCACTAGTTTGTGATTTTAGTTGATCTATGTCTTGATTTCTTTTTCATCAGACATTTCCCACCAATAATAATTTTCGATCACGAATTTCTATCTGCCCACATCTTTGATAGTGTAGTTTGCAATCATGGAGTCCCACATTCTTTGCTCAATAGACATCAAACAATTCATTAAAAAGCATATTGATAATTGTGTACCTGCACACCTTGTTAGCATATATCCATTGTTCTCGCAAATTATTTTCGGTTGGTACGGGCTCCATAAATGCTAAAGCGACTCCATGCACATCTAGGATAGAGAAAACTCTTTCTTGTCACATTTTGAAGTTGTTGCCATTAAAAAACTCAATCTTCAATATGTTTGAAAATGGTTTTGCATAGAACATAGGTGGTAGTGGTGGTAATGTAACTAGATAAGCAATGGCAATGGCGGTAGCACTGATGGTAACAATAATAGGTTCAGTTTGGGAACACATTGAGATAAGAAGAAAATAAAAGAATCAAATATTTAAGACATGCAAGCACTGTCTTTAAGGTTCTAGCGGCTTCCCTCTCAAAATACAACAAATCTTCCTTTTTATTCCCAGCATTGTACGTAAAGCCCGCTAAATAGAAAGAAAAAATAGATTTTTTTTATTTTTTTTTGGGAATGTTTTTATTGTGATGAGAAATTCTCTATATAGAAAAATAAAGGAGAGTTAATAAAGAAAAAAAAAACAATATCAATGTTACATAGCCGTTACAAATTGATTGCAGCCATAATTTTCATTAAATCTATTATAAAACAATTGCCTTGAATAATTCAAAACCATTGAAATAACCAACATTTACTGCATGTTATCTTGCACATAGCAAGTTCACCATCTCACAATCAATGTCATTTGGTCCTCCATGTCGTCATCTTTGGGTGGAAGAGGAACCATAAGAAGGTGACATGAGTGGGTCGTCCCGTGGTCAAGAGAGGGTCGCCAGTCACCGCTAGTCGCTAGTCCTCACTAGTTGCCAAGCAAGGGTCGTCGACCCTTACCTGTAAAGTTGGGGGAGACAGCATTGCTACCCTTGAGCCACTGTTCTATTTTAATTTTTCTATTTTAATTTTTGTTAACATAGTTTACTTTTAAATCTCACTTAATTAAGGTTTGAGAGCTAAAAATTAAAGTTTGGAGAAAAACATCATAGCTTTGGGGATTGATTCACACTTGAGTTATCAGCGGCCACAAGAGAGAGAAAAAAAATTTAAAAAAATGTCACAACAATATTTTCTAATAGTTAAATTGTACGAAGCTAACGAAGGACTTGATCGCACCATTTTATAAATTTTATAACTTAATTATGCATTTTGAAAATTCTAAAAGCTAATTATACTTTTGTGACAAGTTTCAAAATTTTTAATAAACTTATTCCTCCCTTTTTTGGCCATTTCTTACACGTGGCTTTCGAGTTACTTATGCATATATACCTCGAAGACGTATTGTCTCGAGGTCAGTTTCAGCTCATCATAATTTAACATCATCTCATTACGAATCACCTTCTTCTGAAGACGCTTAAGAATATGTGAATTGCATATAACAGCGGTAACTTCAAGAATGGTCCAAGCCCGATCATAGTGGACTCCGCAAACTTAATTGCATTGTACTTACAGCATATTCGAACGCTCATGTACAAACAGATGATCAAACAAAACCAAGGTTAGTTCAGAAAAACCAGATACGGCTTTTGAGTACGTGTCTTGTCCACTAGCATCTAGAGTGATTTATATTGACGTCATGACAGGCCAAGTGAAGAAGACAAAGGAGGCCAAATCTTTTTCGTTCTTTCTCTCTCCCTAAACCAAGGCAAGGCAAGTAGCCAAAAACACATTTTGTTCTTGAAAGCTTCAAGTTTTGCAGCGCAGAGAGAAAAAAGAATGACAAAAGCAAATGGACAATGCGACAAATGAAGGCTATATAGGCCGGCAACCCCTTTCTTTCTCGCATAAAAGGCCACGTCCAGAAATGACATTACCTTATTGGCTTCCCACCTCTCGCCAAAGTTCTCATTCTCCATTACCCTCCATCTAAACTTTTTCCACATTAAAAATGAAAAGTGGAAATTTTCTTTAGATTGATTCGAATGTGGTACATGAAGTATCGGACAAAATGGGGGAGGCATGGACAAATAAAGTTGGTGGCCTATTATGTTTGTTTTAATGGCACGAGGACCGACTTGTAAGGCTCAAATAGTTCCGATTATTTGATATGGATAAGTACAGACAATTTCATATCTATAGCGTCATCACTTGTACTTTGAGTCATGCCTTACCTCATTGCTAGCACTATGGAATTCTTTCTCCAAGAAGCCTGCAATATGTACATGAAATAGTGGGTGAAGTGAACTCTAAAGTCTTAATTTATGTGCACGGAATGCAATTAAGGTATAAACTTTTGAAATGATTCAAGTAAATCCTAAATCTTTTCATAAGTGTACTCCAGTTTTTTCAAGGAGATTGCCCATGTGTCACTCAAATATTGCCTACTGACACCCTCAATTTGCCCTTCTCAATATGAGTCGTCCAACTTAATTGTACTTTTAAGAGTAAAGGTTTATATCAATTAAATTAATGGAAATTTTTAATATTCTATTGCACTTTTTAATAAATTATTATGACTTGATTGAATCATCCGAAAGCTTTGAGATAGATTGCCATATTCTATGCAAAGTTTTGTTACTTTTGTTGTCGGAATAATCTTTTCTTGCATTTTATGGTGTATAAAAATAAATTTATGTTGTAGAAATAATCTTAAAAAGAAAGATTACTCAAAAATACTCTCGTGATTTATTATTGTAATATTTATCTAGTGACCCCACGTACTTTAAATTCGGTTAAAGTAGCCCCTCTACTTTTACCGTTGCATTAGGGACCCTTCTCAGTCGGTTTCAGGAGGTTTTGTTGCCGGAAAAAAAGTGTTGTCGCCGGAAAAAAAGTGTTTGTCTTTTTTCTAGTAACAAAAGCCCCTAAACCGATTGAAAGAAGTTTTCAATTGAATTAAAGGACAATGCTTTTTACCAAGTTGAAAGTTTTTAGAGTCGTTTGGAAGAAGGAATGGCTATTCTACTCCTCAAAACAATATATGCAATTTTATCTGTCAGTTGTCACCTTTACTCTTTCTTTCCTTGCAATTCCTTTTAGGTGCATTTAAACACTCACTCCTTTATTTCATATTCTCAATTTCTTGGCACATTAAAGTAGAGGAATCATTCTATGTCATTCCTCATTTCATTCTAATCTATTCCATTTTCCTTATACTAAATCTATCATGACTAGATTTTTCAAGATTCATAAGGTGACAAAGTGATGCGTGATGGGTTGAGTGATTCAAGAACAGAGATTTTTTTTTAGGGGATTTTAGTGGTTAAGTGTATGGAGAAGTGTATACGGGGAAGAAATGGAAAGGAATAAGAACAGATAAAAACAATCTCCTTCCAAGGTATAAAGGCAGCGCCACCAACCAAGGATGAGGATCGAGATCTACGAAGTTCACCACCAAGGCCTAAAGCTTTCACCAGCCAAGGATAAAGGACTTCGGGATAGGAGAAGCTCACCACCAAGGCCTAAAGATTCCACCAGCCAAGGATAAAGGGCTTCTTGGTTCACCACCAAGGAGTGATCTATGCTCCAAGGATAAAGAAACCGAAAGGAGTTATCCGCTCTCCAAAGGAATTCACTCAAGTTGAGGAAATCTCACAATTCTCATTCATAAAATTCGTGTCCCTTACATTGGATAGTTTTCCCTCTTTATAGGAGGGTTTTAGTGTTAATACACATTAAAAACGGACCTTAATAGCCTAGAAACCGACGCCTTAATACATATTAAAAACAGACCTTAATAGCCTAGAAACGACACCTTAATACATATTAAAAACAGACCTTAATAGCCTAGAAACCGAAACCGTCAACTCTTGGACTGCATGACAAGTAAAGACACATAATAACTTAATAAAAGCCTTTATTAACACGGGAATTAAATGCCTTTAATCTTCGGCCTTTCGCATTCTTGAACCTTCAAATTCGAGCTCCTCCCTTGACCAGAAAATAATCCTTCGAAACTTCATCAACTGGTCATTCAAGACATTTAGAATGGCCTCCCATTGAAAGTTATCGATATACCATGAAGTACCGATAAATAATTGACATTATTCATTGAAAATAATCCAATGAAGCACATAATGTCCAATTTCTCTCTTGGCTTGGATAAACATTGATGGTTCCGAGTTGTTGGATGGAGCCATGTTGGATGCTCCCGCATCATCCTCCCCCGGTTGTTTGAGATTTGTCCTCAAATCTAGAAGGTTTTCATCCTCCAAGTAAGGAGAAAGGTCTCCCACGTTGAATGTTGCTGAAACTCCAAACTCTCCCGGAAGGTCAATCTTGTAAGCATTGTCACCAATTCGCTCCAAAACTTTAAAGGGACCATTAGCTCTTGGCATGAGCTTGTTCTTTCGACGAAATGGAAATCTCTCCTTCCTCAAGTGAAGCCATACAAGGTCGCCCGGTTGAAATTGAGCCTTCTTGCGATGTTGATTAGCTTTCTTCTTGTAAGACTCGTTGGCCTTTTCAATGTTGGATCGAATCTGCTCATGGAGCTTCTTCATTGACTCAGCTCTTTTCTTGCCATCAAAGCTCACTTGAGAGTTAGACAGAATTGGAATCAAATCAATGGGCGTGAGAGGATTAATTCCATACACAACTTCAAATGGCGATCGACCGAGTAGTATAACTTGGCGATCGATTGTAAGCAAATTCAGCATGCGCAAGCTTTAAATCCCAATCTTTCAATGATTTACTCACCATACCACGAAGGAGAGTGGTTAGAGTACGATTTGTTACCTCCGTTTGGCCATCAGTTTGGGGATGACAAGCCGTGCTAAATAAGAGTCTTATACCAAGCATTTTCCATAGAGTCCTCCAAAAGTGGCTTAAGAACTTGGAATCACGATCAGACACAATGGTCTTTGGTACTCCATGAATGCGGATAATCTCTTTGAAATATAATTCAGCAATATGAGATGCATCATTGGTCTTGTGACATGGCACGAAATGAGCCATTTTAGAGAACCGATCCACGACCACCATGATAGCATCTTTTCCTCTTTGAGTTCTTGGTAGAGCCACGATGAAATCCATGCTAACATCTTCCCAAGGCTGCAATGGTACCGGAAGTGGAGTATACAAACCTTGATGGAAATGACTTTTTGATCTATGACAAGTTGCACACCTTGATATGATAGCATGCACATCTCAACTCATCTTTGGCCAATAGAAATGCTCTTGAAGAACCTCAAGAGTTTTGTTAATCCCAAAATGACCAGCCAATCCTCCACCATGCGCTTCTCGAATTAGCAATTCGTGAAAAGAACTCTTCGGCACACATAATTGATTTCCTTTAAAAAGAAACCCATCTTGCAAAGAATATATACCTTGAACTCCTCGTTTGCAATTGTTGATGATGGATGAGAACTCCGCATCTTCATAATAAAGTGCTTTCATTGATTGAAATCCGAGAATCCTAGAGTCCAGAACCGCAAGCATAGAATATCTTCTTGATAAAGCATCTGCTACAACATTAGTATGCCCGGGTTTATATTTCGAGACAAAAGAAAAGGATTGAAGAAATTCTACCCATTTTGCATGTCTCGAATTAAGCTTGCGTTGGCCACTAATAAACTTAAGCGCGTCATGATCAGAATGAAGGACAAATTGCTTTGGCCTCAAATAATGACTCCAATTATCTAGAGCTTGGAGAATGGCATAGAACTCTTTGTCTTAAGTCTAATAATTCCTCTTGGAATCAGATAACTTCTCGCTGAAATATGCCAATGGTTTTTGTGCTTGCACCGAAACAGCACCAATACCAACTCCGCTTGCATCACACTCAACTTCAAATACTTTCTCAAAATCTGCTTGATTACCTCAAAGGAGTTTTGAGCAATCTTTGTTCATTCAAAACCACCATTCTTCGTGCATTCAGTTCTAGGAGCCATGACGGTACTAAAATTTTTGACAAACCGTCGATAGAAAGAAACAAGTCCATGAAAACTTCTTACATCAGAAATAGACTTCGGAACGGGCCAAGTCTTCATAGCTTCTACCTTGGCTTGATCAACAGAGATTCCATCTTTTGAAACCACATAACCAAGAAACACAATGCTTGGAGAGAAGAACTCACATTTCTCCATTTTAGCATATAGTTTTCGTTCTCTCAAGACATTAAAGACTGTGTTAGATGAGAGATATGCTCCTCCTCATTCCTACTATAAACAAGAATATCGTCGAAATAAACAACAACAAATTGACCAATAAAGGAACGAAGAACCTCGTTCATAAGTCTCATGAAGGTACTCGGAGCATTAGATAATCCGAATGGCATAACCAACCACTCATAAAGGCCTCCCTTGGTCTTGAAAGCTGTCTTCCATTCATCACCTTCTCGCATTCTGATTTGATGATAACCACTCCGCAAATCTATCTTTGAAAACACAGAAGAACCATATAATTCATCTAGCATATCATCAAGTCTAGGTATAGGGTACCTATACTTAATGGTGATATTGTTGATGGCCCGGCTATCAACACACATCGATATGTACCATCCTTCTTAGGCACAAGTAGAGCCGGAACAGAGCAGGACTCATGCTTTCTCGAACGTATCCTTTGAGAATAAGTTCATTGACTTGTCTTTGCAACTCCTTTGTATCCTCCGGATTGCATCGATAAGCTGGCTTGTTTGGTAGTGGAGCACCGGGGATCAAATCAATTTGATGCTCAATACCTCTTATGGGAGGTAATCCAAGTGGCAAATCCTCCGGAAACACATCTGCAAATTCTTTCAACAAGTAATGCATTTTTGGATGTATGGGTCGCTCCATCTCACTCTTTTTCTCGATCACAAGCAAAGCAAAAACATTCTTTTGTTTGCTAATGGCTCTCTCAACCCGTGTCTCACTCAAGAACAGATTTTCCTTACAAGTGTTTCCCTCCCCAGGTTGATTATTATGTATCGAATAAGGGCTCAATGGTAAAAGAGTAATGCATTTTTGATCCTTCTGAAAAGAGTATGTGTTTTTCCGACCTTCATGCATAGCATTTATATCAAATTGCCACGGTCTACCCAATAACAAGTGGCATGCCTCCATTGGAATCACATCACATACAACCTCATCTCGATAGTTCTTCCCAATCGAAAATGATATAAGAACACGTTTGGTTACCTTGAGTTCATTCCCTTGATTGAGCCATTGGAGCTTGTGTGGTTGAGGATGTTTCGTAGTTGGAAGCTTCAACTTGTCGACAAGAGTTGTCGAAGCAACATTGGTGCAGCTCCCACCATCGATGATCACCGAACACACCTTTCCATTAATAGTGCAACGCGTGTGAAATATATTCTCCCTTTGCTCATTATTAGGAGAAACTTCAACATGCAATGCTCTTTGGATGATCAACAGCTCACCATCATCAGCTTTCTCCACAACTTCTTCTTCCCGATCAGATTCGGAAATATTTTGTTCTTCATTGTCATCAGCCTCTTGAAGCGCCGAATTGATCTCCTCAATTTCTTGAAGAGTCATAACTCTCCAATTTGGACAATTTGCTTGTAAATGCCCAAAGCCATGGCACTTAAAGCATTTCCTCGCATCACCTTCAAACTTCTTTTGGACTTCTTTGGAAGGCTCTGCATTCTTTCCCTTGCCTCTGTCTTTTGTCGACGAACTCTCCCCCTTGCTTGAGGAAGCACCCTTAAAATAGGATGTCGCCTTTGTTGAGGTTCTGGAGGAAAACCTCTTGCTCTTCAATTGTTTTTCCACTTTTATCGCCAACTTGCATACGTCTTCAAAGGACCAATATGGTTGAAGTTCAACCATATCAGCAATTTCTCGATTCATGCCGCCAAGAAAACGAGCGATGGTTTGCTCGGGAACTTCGGAACTTCACTCCTCATTTTGAGTTGTTCAAACTCACGAATGTATTCTTCAACGCTCATCCCATGTTGTCTTAGGGAGTTCAGTTTGAGGAAGAGATCTTGCTTATAGTTGTCGGGCAAGAACCTCTTCTTCATCAACCTCTTGAGTTTTTCCCAAGACTTGATTCGGCCTTTTCCTTCCCTTGCTCGTTGATGCTTTAGATTCTCCCACCATAGAGAAGCATATTGGGTCAACCTTAGGATAGCAACCTTACATTTCTTCTCATCCGAATAGGATTTGAATTCAAAAATTCGTTCGGTTTTGTGTAGCCAATCAACAAAGTCGTCGGGATTAAGATTACCGTCAAACTCGGGGACCTCCACTTTAATGTCTCTTTCGTCCTCCTTATGCCTCCCTCTCTGTCTTCGTCGTCGAATTGGAGATTCAGAATCACTAGAGTGCAAAATCGTTCGGTTGTCTCCAGTGGACTCGGAATCGACATCAGAATTTTGACGAGATTCAGAATCATCACGCCGACGCCGTTCATTGGGACGCCTTGCTGGTTGTCCTTCTCTAGCCGGATTCTCTAGAAGATTGAGGACTCGCTCCATTTGTTGTTGAAGATTTTGGATTGCATGATCTCGCCTTTCATTATGTGCTTGCTCCAAAGTCAAGCCTCTAGGAACTTGTTCATCCATAAGGAATTTGTAACAAAGGAAAGAAAGGAATCACTCAAATGAGTTGAACCTTGAGCTCTGATACCAATATTTTGATGCGTGATGGGTTGAGTGATTCAAGAACAGAGATTTTTTTTTAGGGGATTTTAGTGGTTAAGTGTATGGAGAAGTGTATACGGGGAAGAAATGGAAAGGAATAAGAACAAATAAAAACAATCTCCTTCCAAGGTATAAAGGCAACGCCACCAACCAAGGATGAGGATCGAGATCTACGAAGTTCACCACCAAGGCCTAAAGCTTTCACCAGCCAAGGATAAAGGACTTCGGGATAGGAGAAGCTCACCACCAAGGCCTAAAGATTCCACCAGCCAAGGATAAAGGGCTTCTTGGTTCACCACCAAGGAGTGATCTATGCTCCAAGGATAAAGAAACCGAAAGGAGTTATCCGCTCTCCAAAGGAATTCACTCAAGTTGAGGAAATCTCACAATTCTCATTCATAAAATTCGTGTCCCTTACATTGGATAGTTTTCCCTCTTTATAGGAGGGTTTTAGTGTTAATACACATTAAAAACGGACCTTAATAGCCTAGAAACTGACGCCTTAATACATATTAAAAACAGACCTTAATAGCCTAGAAACTGACACCTTAATACATATTAAAAACAGACCTTAATAGCCTAGAAACCGAAACCGTCAACTCTTGGACTGCATGACAGTAAAGACACATAATAACTTAATAAAAGCCTTTATTAACACGGGAATTAAATGCCTTTAATCTTCGGCCTTCTGCATTCTTGAACCTTCAAATTCGAGCTCCTCCCTTGACCAGAAAATAATCCTTCTGAAACTTCATCAACTGGTCATTCAAGACATTTAGAATGGCCTCCCATTGAAAGTTATCGATATACCATGAAGTACCGATAAATAATTGACATTATTCATTGAAAATAATCCAATGAAGCACATAATGTCCAATTTCTCTCTTGGCTTGGATAAATATTGATGGTTCCGAGTTGTTGGATGGAGCCATGTTGGATGCTCCCGCATCACAAAGTCAATTAAGACTCGACCCACATCGATCTTTGTGTCGATGAGGGCCATCAAGACTCGAGTCTCATTTTGTTTGTGCCCCTTCTAAAGGTCTTCTACCAGAATCAGTTACGTGATTATGTCGAGACAAGAAGATTGCGAAGACCCGATGGGATTGTGAAGTGTTCAAAAAGCCCGACACCCAACATGATCGTGGTAAAAAGAGAGAGTTGAAAAGTGGGTTCCTCACAGAATAGACACATATATATGAGACGGTCAATTTTTTGGCCAAGTTGCATGCTCCCTGGTGGGTGCTTGACCAGTAAATTGGACTTCTCTTTTTATTTGTAGCATGCTCTGGAGTAATGAGCCCGGCTACGTGTCCCTCTCAATTCTATATGAGGCTCGCATAGCATCGGACGCCGAAAGAGACTGAAGGGGATGTTTCTGAGTTCCCCTCTCTAACACTCTCTCTCTCTCTCTCTCTCTCTCTCACAACTCTGTTTCTTCATCAGCTGTTTGCGAAGAAAAGCTAATAGTTGAGGAAAAGGCTTGCGTGGCCCCATCAAAGCAGAACGCAAGAGAGGTTCATCGCCATCCTTTGTCATGGAGCTCGCTTCTTCCTTTTCCTCTGCTTCGTTTCTGATGCTCGTGGCATTGATGACGCCGGCATGGATGGTTCTGGCATGGCTTCTCAAGCATGCAAATTGGTACTTGTACGAGACCCAGCTGGATAGGGAGCGACGACGCTCGTTACCTCCCGGTGATCTCGGATGGCCTTTTATTGGGAACATGTGGTCCTTCCTCAGGGCATTCAAGTCTGGCGATCCTGATTCCTTCATGTCCTCCTTCGTCACCAGGTCTCTCCCTCTCCCTCCCTCCCTCCCTCCCTCCCTCCCTCTCTCTCTGTAATTACTGTTCACAGCAGCGTAAGGCTGCCCTCAAAGCGGCCTTACAAAAGAGAAGTTTCTTAGTTGATTGAGATTGGCTCTGTTGATCGCGTTAGTTTAACCGACATTTTCCTCAACTGCTCAAGCACAAAAAGATGCAATCCACCTTCTCTGCCCCGAAAGTCTCTCGCTCCTGTAAATGCAAAAGTGCAGAGCGATCCAAGAAAATTCTGGGTCCGATTCCTTTGCCTTAGAGAAATTCTGGGTCTCAATCAAGAACTGGTTAAGTCGTGGCATTCTGCTTTTTTTTTTCTCTTGATCATATCCCCGGGATGATGATTGACCGCTACCTTGTTCTATCTCTACTTTCTTTCTCTCATTTGGGTTTCTTTGCTCTGCTTCTCCTATAAAATATAGTTTCAAGAGGGAAAATCTTGAGACTCGAGTTAAAAGAGGCAGGATATCACTGATGACGATTCTTTGGAGGAGAGCTGGCTGATTTTGTCCTTTCCACTGTCCCAAGAACAGTTTCACACATTCTTCTATCTTTAACGGACGAGACATCGACCATGTGGCGCTGTTCCATGATTGGTCGTGAATATCTACAAATTTCGCCGATGTCTTTCGTTCTCTTCTTCCATTATTATTATTATTATTATCACCAGCTTTTCTTTCTTTCTTTCTTTCTTCTTTCTTTCTTTTCTAGCTGCAAAAACAAGATCAAGAAAAAGCAAAGCGACTGATTTTTAGTGCGCCAATCCCAGTACGGCGAGGTTCATCTGTGCGGGGTGACGCAACACTTTGTTCGTGTGCACTTAAACAGAATCTTGTTTGTGATAACCTTCTTCTCCCTGCCGGTCTAGTGCCCTTCTCTCTCGCCAGCAAACTCTTCCCGGCCACGGCCGTCCTCCCAACCACTGTCTCCGCCGCGCCACGACCATCTCGATGCGGCTCCCCTACCCTTCTCTCCTTCTCTCGATAAAGTGAATCTAGTTCTCGATCTGACCACTGCCATACACGTGGGCCACTAAACTTGTTCGTGGACTCTACTAACTCTTCAGATATGACACGACAGGTTTTTTGGCTGATATGTTGGTCTTCGTCTTGTGCATCGGGAGAGGAGTAGAAATTATATGCTATTTGTCAGGAAGGATAGATGATCGATGGTACTCATGCTTGGCCGGGCTAAAACTATAACGGGAACAGTGTTGGAACTTTCTTCGAGTGCTTGATTGACCTCGCCTTGTCTCTCTCAAACTTTAGAAAATATCAGAATCATCAACTAGGATTTGCATATTTCATCTTTTTCTTTAAGTTCTTTTCTTGGGTTAGGCGTGAAATGAAATGAGAGAATATGCGGGTGATTTGGTTTTTGAGTTGTGGACAAATAGACAAGTAAAATCATAAACCAGATGCAACAAATATTTACGTGTTGAAAAAGGCCGGTTGCTTTGCAAATGGTTGAAGCACCACAACATCGGAGCGGGTCCTACTTTGATAGGGGCTAGGAAGGGAAAAAATCAGCCTTTTGCGGTTTGGATGGTAGTGGATAATGCAACTGCCCTTTACTATTAGTTAAATTCAGTCCATAACTGCTTTGAATATTCTGGTACTTTGTTTATTCAGCTGTCCATTTCTTCCTCCTCTTGTCATTGTTTTTTCCAGATATTAGAATCTCGCTTGCATACTGAATTATTATCAAAGTGCTCCGAGGTTCTAGATCCACCAAGAGAATATGAAGTCCACAATTTTAAGAGTTTTAAACACAGTGATGAATCAAGAACATAAGTTCTGTCAAGATTGATACATAATACAACCAAACCCATGACTGAAAGCTTTTGAAGCATGCATATCCTATTGAGGAACCTCGCTCTTTACCTGTTCTTACCGTCAAGATGCTTCATTTGTTATCATTAATTTAATGAGAAAATTTGAAAGGCAGCAACAGAGCAGCTTTTGGGGTCTCATGGATTACTGACGTGATTGAAGATTCTTATCTTGAAACTGGTATTTGAAACTTTTGCACAAATTGTAATATGGTCCCGGCTCTAGGTGACGAAGCGAGTTACAGGTAGAGAATGCCCAATTGAGTATCTTCAGGGAGTTGTTTTTTCCTTGTTCTTCCGCTCACATTGTCAATACCTTTTTGTAGGCTGCTTCTGCTGTGTTGTTCTTCACTTTCTTTATTAATCTCAGGCAAACAGAGAAATTTTTAATAGGTAACCCTACTAGGGGACCAGTTTAGTAGCACCCCCCCCCCCCAAAAAAAAAAAAAGAGCATAATTGTGCTCTCACATAAGGACGGTCGCTTCCCATCTTCCAAAAGTGTCGTGTTGGTCGTGAACACTCCCTTAATGTCTATTAAGAAAGAAAAAATTCTTTGGAGAGTGTGTTGGTTGAAAAAAAAATAGAGATGAGAATCAAGCATTGAAATCATCAATAGGGTCAAGCTTTTAGTTGTTAATTTTACCTTTGTTAATGGTATTGATTTATCTCACAAAAACATTTCGAGGATTAAAGTTGAAACCTGGCAAATACCTATTTGACTGTTGGGTTCAAAAGCATCAGTAGTCTATCTGATGTTGAGCACAAATTGCAGATAATGCTGTTCTTGGGCTATGGAAGGTAGCAAATAATCTTAGTTGGCATTTGCAGATTCGGTAATACTGGAATCTACAAGGCCTTCATGTTTGGGAGCCCGAGCGTGATTGTGACCATGCCTGAGCCATGCCGAAGAGTGTTGACCGATGATGAGAAATTCCAGCCTGGTTGGCCCATTTCAACAATGAAATTGATCGGGAGGAAATCATTTATAGGGATTTCATATGAAGAACACAAAAGGCTTAGGCGTTTGACTGCAGCTCCCGTCAATGGTCACGAATCTTTATCTCTATATATGGGATATATTGAAGAAAATGTCATATCTGCACTTGATAAGTGGTCAAAGATGGGGCAAATTGAGTTCTTGACTGAACTTCGGAAGCTCACCTTCAGGATAATCATGTATATCTTTCTTAGCTCAGAGAGTGAACCGGCGTTGGAGGCTTTAGAAAGGGAATACACCACTCTCAATTACGGTGTTAGAGCCATGGCAATCAACCTTCCAGGATTTGCTTATCACAAAGCACTCAAGGTGAGAATTGATTCACTGAGGCATGTTTGACTTTAGTCTTGGAAAATGAACACTTAAGTAGTTCAATTCTTTTGACCTCCAAAAGGAACATGGCAGTTCTAAATACTCATTCTGACAATTCCAAAACCGATTGACAGAACTTATTGACGTTATCCAATCTCATTGAACCTCTCATCTAATGTTTTTAAGTAAGTTTTAATAAAAGTCGAGTAACAATTCCAGTCGTTATGGATCATAGATAGAATGGTTGACTTGCAGTCAATATCACAACCAGCTTCATCAGATACTCAGTGCCTATTGTTTTTTTTTTCAAACGGACATTAGGCTCGGAAAAATCTAGTGGCAATATTCCAGTCCATAGTGGAGGAACGACGGAATCAGATGAAGACTAACGTTTCTGCAAAGAAGGACATGCTGGATGCCCTACTAGAAGTGGAGGACGAAAATGGTCGAAAGTTGGACGACGAGGAAATCATTGATGTGTTATTAATGTACTTAAATGCGGGCCACGAATCTTCCGGTCACATCACAATGTGGGCGACTATCTTCCTACAAGAGAATCAGGAGTTCCTCAAGAAAGCCAAGGTACTGAGCTTGGGCATTATTGATTCATTGATTCCATGTAATATACAATGGAAACATCATGTTGCAAAGCTTCTGCGCTTGAGCGAGGCAATATGCTTTTCCTTACTCTACCACAGTTTCATTATATAAGTTTCACCAAATGCTTCGCATCAGCCTCTCCAATTTATGTGCCAGTACCACAAAAGAAAAAGAAAAAGAAAAAAAATAGCACAACAGAGTGTTAAGAGGGTGACAGGAACAGCCCTTAACCAAGGGAATGGAATTTCAGTACTTCTATAGGGGCTTTTTGGATATAAATTTTATGAGCCAAACCATTTCATTGACCATCTTTCATAAAGAACTCAATTCACTTTCGTATTTCACTGTCTTGTTGGCATTGGGGTCAAGCTTTGTGATGATTTTTACCCACAGCATCTAAGCTTCTCTGTACCACATGATAGGAGGAGCAAGAAGAGATCATGAAGAAGAAACCGCCAACACAAAAGGGTTTGACCCTGAAGGAATTTCGGCAGATGGAATACTTGTCCAAGGTACTTTCCTTTCGTTTTTTGCTCTATTTGGCATCATCCTTTTCTATGCAGTTAACGGAATGCAATGGATTTTGAGTTCTCACTGAATAATAAAGGTCATTGACGAAACACTTCGCTTGATCACATTCTCACTGGTGGTTTTTCGTGAAGCAAAATCAGATGTCAGTATGAATGGTGAGCTGTTTTTTCCCCTCTCTCCTCTTACATCAGAGAACTTATATCATCTGTTGTCTCATGATTGTGAGGAATACATTTGATCTTCGTCAGGTTACACTATTCCTCAGGGTTGGAAAGTTCTGGTCTGGTTCAGAACTGTTCATTTGGATCCTGAAATATATCCAAATCCAAAGAAATTTGATCCTTCCAGATGGGATGTAAGTCTGATGCCATCATAAGTACTATACTATTGGCAGTTAATAACATGATGTGAGAACCCTTTCTAATGAATAATATCGCCCCTTGACTCTCAGAATTACATACCCAAAGCAGGAAGTTTTCTTCCCTTTGGAGCAGGAAGCAGGATGTGCCCTGGAAATGATCTCGCAAAGCTTGAAATAGCGATTTTCCTGCATCATTTCCTTCTTAACTATAGGTGAGTTTTTCGTATAAATCCTGTTCTCTTTTTGTTGTCTTTTCTGGCTAGTCCGGCAAGTTAGAGTATTAGGTTTTTAGTAATAAAAGACAAAGGTTACATTATTAGGAAAGAAACCAAAAGGCCTTCAAACATATGCATTCATTTCTTATCGAAATCATAGGAACTTGCGTTGTGTAAGGGAGTGAGTTCAGTCCGTTTCAGCGTGACTGGCCAGTGGGTTTCAATTAAAATCAGAATCAGCTAGTTCTGAATTTATGATGTCATGGCAGGGCTTCATAAACTAATCATAGTAGGTATTGTAGAACAGAAATGGATGGAAAGGAATAATACAATGCACATCAGCTGGGGGCATTCTAATTTCCTTTAACCCGTTTAGATCCCAATAAGACGAGGCTTCACCATTATCTCACCATTAAACACAATCAGACACAACCATACCAAACCCTTTTTCAACCCAAACTACCCCCTCTGCTCTTTCCATGCAAGTCAGCTTTTGTTCTGCAAGTCTTATGATAACCACACACCTAGATGTCAAAGGATGTCTTACTGTGGATTTAACAGCAATTCAGTTAACCAAAGCCCTCATCTGATAATAATGACCTTCTGTTGTACATGTGGCAGGCTCGAACGACTCAATCCCGGATGTGCAACAAGGTACTTGCCCCATTCGAGGCCGAAAGATAACTGCCTAGCACGAGTCATAGCACTCTCATCTCCATACACATAAGAGGGAAAGACGGGCGGGAAATTTTCTCTTCGTTTCTTATTCTTCCACAGTAGTATGTTAAAATCCTGTATGAGAAACACCGTAACAGACCTTAATGAGGCTCTCTCTCTGTTTTCGGGAGAAGTATGAACTCTAAAGGAATCAAAAAGACAGAAGTTGGTTCAGTGTACTTGGAATGTTTCATGGGTTCAGCGCCATTCAGCTGTAAAGACAGCAAAATCGTAGGACGGTGGAATCCAATCTCTTTTCATGGATAAGCATCATGGTGTCAGAGATGCCTGGCGCCAGGGGAATTTCATATCTGAATGCCGTCAGTGTCCGTCTCATTCGTTGGATATGTAGGCCTCACATGTGCGGTTGACATAGGACCCATCTAATCAATGACCAGACGAATCAAATTGAGTAGACTATCGATATATTCCATGCTTAAGGAAAAATTCTTGCATAGAGCTCAGACCAACCGCGCATGATCAATCATTAAATTTCATCGATTCCTATATGGCATCTGATCAAATTGCTGATATGAATTAAATTCAGTACACTTAGATCCGATATCTTTCCCTGCAGAGAGAAGAAAGAAAATCTTTCTTAGATTGGATCCATCTTGTCAATTCATCATGTGGGGCCCATCATCGTGTGGGCCCCACTCGTGGAGCTCACGTGGACCGCACACATATCAACTGCTAAACTTCACCTACTCCAGCACGGCAAAAGGCCGAAAGCAAAGTCCCGACTACTTTTCTTAAGACCTGTTCAGGATGATGGTGTCTTTATTATGTTGTTGAGTTCACCTCTGAATATCTGGGCTGCTCATGCAGCTCCCTCGCCTCTGCAATTCCGCGTTAATCGCTCCAATTAAAACATTATTTTTCAAACGACATTTTGCTCTTGCATTCTACTCTCAAGGTATGTTAAGAATCTCATCTTTTTCACAAGGATTCGACCCGGTATGCAACTTCTCCAATCCGGCAAGTTCAAGCAACTGGAAGCAAAATAGACCTTCTATTGAAGTAATAAAGCAAAGGAACAATTCTGTGTATAGAAGGAAAATGGATAAGGATGTTTGAGGGGATCCAACATATCTTCTCTGGTTCTTGAGCAAAGGAACCAGAACCCACCCGAACCACCCAAAACCGATAGTTCTTAGGGGAACCAGTCCGATTTCCGGTCCAATTTATGGGAACCAGTGAGTATCAATTCAGTTCCCAGTTCCATGGCAGATACACCCGCCCATTTATATTATAATAAAATATTAATTTTTAATATTAAAAAAATTTGTTAGAATTAATCTTTGATTTCCATATATGCTCGGTTTGAGTATGCAATATCTCCATCTCAGTCCATGCCCGCCACATGTTTGAAGAAATTCCTAAACCAAATTTGTTAGGATTAATCTCTAATTCTAAATTGTCAAAATGAGTACGTGAATATATGGTGTTCGTTATAGGCTTTGTAATGAGTACGTGAATATATGGTGTTCATTATAAGCTTTGTGTTGATTACTAGGTATATTTTTAGTCAAATTTCATCTCTAGTGAGTCCGAATCTCTTCAATTTTTGGTTACCTTTGCTTTGTGCTTTGGCCATATCTCTATGAATGTTCTCTATATTTGTGATGTGGTTACGATCATGAGTCTTGAATGGATGATGATGAGGACGAATGCCAGCAAAATCCCATGCAGTGGTCGAAGGCAATCAGAGATGCCCAATGATTGGTCTTTTGTATGAGCGTACGGTATTATAAGAGTTGCGACGTTGTGGGTTTAATGTCCTATTTCTGGGTAATGGGATGAAGAATTTGAGAAAGAAGTAAAATAAGCTAAGAAAGAGAGGAAAAAGCTTCTTGACCAGTTCCTAGATAGATCCATGCAACTAACAAGCAGTTCCCAATTCCAATTTTTCGAAACCAATCATTAGTGGGAGGTTCCCAGTTCTAAGGTGGGAACTGCCCACTCGGACCATACATGTCTAGCATGCACAGCAGAGAGCGAGAGAATATGACCAAAGTAAACTCTCATAGTATACCATGTGTTGCAAATATGAAATGTTGAGAGCTGCCAAAGAAATGTTTTTGTGGTTGAATACAGGCATCCAACATAATTCCCTACATCTGGAAACACCCCCACCCAAAAAAGAAAGAAAAACATTGTACCTTGCAAACCCGGGCAATTTTATTCTTCAGAGTCACTACATTGTTAAAGCAGCTGCCCAAGCTAGTGCTTCGCAGTCGCACCAACTGGTTGGCTAAGCTTGCGGTTGAGGAGCATCTGGCTGGTTTTCCGGCATGGCATCTTGAAAAGCAGGTATCTCACTGTATGCCTCGTGCAACTTTGACAAGATAGGAAATTGACTCTACAAAAGTAGTTAAGGAGCAATGAACTGAATATGTCTTGTGCATGATAAACCAAGACGCTAATGAAATTTGAGCAACAATTTGCAGATGGAGTTTTTATTTTTTTTTCCCAGCCATCATGTATAAATTGAGAATGATTTATCTGATCCATGTGCAGCTTATGGGGACCTTCTGTTATCCAGCACATGTGAAATTACAGATAACGGTTCTGCACCATTACAAATCCCCAATGCCACTCTTTATTAAAGTTTGTTGTAGAGTAACTTAGAAGGAATTAAATTCTGAACTCTATATGATAAGAACCGTGCATGCTTAGGTAAGAGAATTACCATGTCAACATTGAACCTCTTGACTGCCGCATAAATCTGGGGTGCCAGGAAAACATCGGCCTGCATATGATTTATTTGATCACTTCCAAGCAGAACAAATAGAACACGATTGCAAACTATTTAGTCTACACTGGGGAAGAGAACTTATTCTGCCTCTCCATCGGAGCGCAACAAACATCAGCACAGCATACAATCTATCTTTCATTAACCAGGTATAACAATTCTAGATGTTTGACTCATAAACAGCCAATCCTCAAGAACTGATCAACAAATTATACTGTGGTCAGAAGACAGAGAAACTCATAAAAGCATCTTTACTCACAACGAGCTTACTAAAGTTAACATTAGTAGTAAGACAGTATGGGGGTTTCTTCTTTCAACAGTCAGTTCGTGATTCTGTCACAAACACAAAGTCATGTGTGTCAATTTGCCTAACATTAACCTAATGATGCACTAGAAAGAGAGAGGAGGAACAGGCATAATGGATCTGTGAACAGCTCTGAAAATTTGACCATGACAAAGAATAAAAACAAACAAGATGGAACAAAAGATAGGAGCTTTCAGCAGAAAAGCAGAGCCCAGAAATCAAACCAGGCAAACTTCATCTCCTGTTGCATATTTTCCAGCATGGTCTGCTAACACCTTCTCAAGTGCTGAAAAATGTAAGCATGACTTTTACCACTCTAAAAGTTTAAGTTTTCATCCATTATTTCATCAGAATAAAACAAGAACAATTGAGAATTCAAGAAATTTTATCCAGTACAATGTCATTTGAACATGAAGCAAACTCAGCACCCAAAAGATATCTAGTCATGATAGACCAGCTAAAAACAATCAGAACTGTTCTATGCTTCCCCATAAATTGGAATTCCAACTTCTGTAACAAAAAATTAACTGATAAAGGAGAAAAATCCCAAGCAAATAAAGCTAAAAAGAAAGAACTGAATAAACTCATACAGCATTTGTCATAGCTATGTACAGTAGTTACCACTTTCAAAGGAGGTGCTTCAGCTTTTCTGCGGTGTTAGGCAACACTTCGCAGCTGCAACACCTGACAGTTGCAGTCTCACCCAAAGTCCAGGTGTTGCAACTTTAAACACATGTTTCCAGACTTAGGTTTTGCAATATATCAGAGAACAGCTACAACTACACCAAACGGACTTTCAGACTCATTGTTTAGATGAATCAGAAATGGCCACTGACATGAACAGTGAAGAAAAAGCATACTGCACAATAATGTGGGGAATATTACAGCAATAGCAACCTTAAATTTAGCTTCACCACATGCTATTTTAGTAAGGGACCATATTTATACATTACAAGAATCAATTATCCCATAATGGTTTCAGAATTAAGGGTGAAGAAAATGGACTGCACACTGAACACAGTGTGATGTAGGAAAAACCATGGGAATCTAAACTAGATTAAGCTGCATTACATGCTACACCTACGGGAGCCTATATTATAGTTGGAATCTGGTGCTCTTACAGAGAGATGAATATGTATTGTACGGGATTCAGCAGAGAACTAGCCTAACCAAGTGTTAATTAGGGAGTTTCTTCCCAAAATTTGATAAGACCATGTAGAACTTATCCTTCTGTTCATTCCTTCGAGTTCAAGTAACAAGAGCCAGCTTGAATTAGTCCTCAGACAAATTTAGACTGGTACTTCCCTTGAAAGAGGTTCTCGCATTTAACAGGACTAAGCACTGGATTCTCACCACTATTGGACAGGAATGATCATTCTCAAATTGATATATTCATTAAACAAATTGTTAAGTTGAGGCCAGCAAATCTCTTCTCCAGTTAAGGCAAGTCACATCTAGACAAGCCTGACTTCTTGTTCAAGGAACTGGGGCAATGGTCTCAATTTATGAGGTGTAGATAATTGCAACTAGGAGGTTCCCTCCTCTTGAGTATTATTTTATCTATACTAGACGATTTCACTATTAAATTGCTTCTAAATTTAACCACTCCGATAATGCAGAAGGAAAATCAAACAAAAATCAGTAAAGCATCTGCTCAAGGGAAAGCTATCACCTATCTGACCTTCACAATTTGTGCACATTGAATCATGCTATCACAAAGGAAGACATCATGTCCACCACCCCCACGAACCCCACCCCCCAAAAAAAAAAAAAAAAACACACAAGCACAAAATAGAAGAAAAAAAGAAGAAAAATGAGGGGAAAAAGCAACATGTGAACGATGGAAGGAGCTCAGCAGAGTTATCGATAATACTAAAATGTACCTGAAAAGCCCCTTCCAATGTGATATTGAACCCAAGAAAGCGGCTCACTGGGACTAACTTTCTCCTCGAGAAATTTCTGTGATGCAACAGTTGTTCAGTCACATTCCCGCATATTAAAAGCAGGTACTAGAGGAACAATTAACTTCCTCAGATATTTACCAGAACATAGAGATTCTGAAGAGGTTGTATGCTTGCAGAAACAATATTTGCAGCCTAAACAATAAAGACCAAGTTGCTTATCAGAAAAGAAGCCGGAAGATCATATAAATAGAATAGAAAGTCAACATCAAAAAGCACATCATGTATTTATTCTCCAATCATTGCCGTTTGTCAATCTTGACATATGTCGCAATATATAGGCACTTCACCTCCCTGTCCTTGCCCTACTGCACCTCAGTTTAGTGTCAACCAGTGAATTGATTCCTCAGTTGTCACCGCCCACAGAGCCAGAATTGTTGTCATACTCTCTGAATTTTACAGCTGGTGGCTCTGGGCCTAAGCCCCGAGGCAGTTACAGATATAGTTCAACCAAAATTTAGGTAACTTAAGGAAATTTGGCAAAACTTTAGCAGAAAAATGATGATTTGTTGTATTGTTTTGAGGGCAAAAAGAAAGATGGAGGCTGCAACCAGCCTTTAATGCTGGTACTGGAAGTTCTGGCAAAGTTGTATGCATGAACAGATTTTAACAGAAGATTTAGGCATGTCATTGACTCAGCAATCACCTTTAAGATCCACAAGCAACAAAAAGCCAGTGGAACAATTTAAAACTTATTTAGGCATTTATTATGTTGTTAGATTCTTTATAAATGGACATGGAAGAGAGAGAAAAGCCTCCAAAAGTAATAACCTTTTACCTGATAGTTGATTGCCCTTTTCTCCAGATCACTGGGCAAAAGTGGGCGGTGATGAGGATATTTCTCTTCTAAATACTGCAAGGCATAAATGACACATTACAGACCACAGCCTACACAAGAAAGTCTCTAAAATGATGAAGAGTCCTCTATGCCCAGTAATATGATAAGTGAAGGAGTTGAAAGTTGCAAATTCTCACCATTAGGATAGCAAATGAGTCTGCCAGTACAAAGTCCCCGTCAGCCAACGCAGGCACATAATGAATTGGATTAATCTTTGAGAACTCTACCATTTGAAAAGGCAAAACAGCAGTGAGAAAAACTATATCCAATCATGAATATGGAGGACTTGACAGCCTACTGCCACGCATAAAAGGTAAAGTCACTTCTACCTAGTACTTTGAAAAATAAAAGAATATCACAGCTGCAGAACTGACAAACAGGCATATCTATGTTACCCTTGCTATAATACACTCTCTCTTGGTCCTTTACGTAAAATAAATCTCCCAAAAAGAAAGGATGTAAAGTGGGGTATATGCAGCAAGGCATATCACATAATAAAATTCTCACTGTATCGTGTCAGGAGAAGTAACTGGGAGCATGACCTCGTTTAGTAGATTGTGACGATCTCACGCTGCTCAAAGGTAACTAAGTTCAAGCAACTCTTTTTTCTAGAATGAACTCATGACATAATTAAACACAAATCAGGTCGTACATGACAAAGCAACCGATGCCAACAGATAGACTATTCGGACAGCTATAGAGGAAACAAAGAGAATCTGGGAAAAAAAAAAAACATATAGAAAAACACTAGAGAGTTAAAAAAAAAATCTCCTTAAAATCTTCTGTAAACTCTCCACACACAGCATCATTGCTTCTCAGTCTATACGGGGCATTCCAGTAATCTTGACATAATTCACTGTGTAAGACTTTCTTCAACCACCCCTAAAGACAAAATTCCACTGCTGGAGGAAAGAAATAACCCGTTAAATGTTGAAAACCATAATAAGTTGACAGATTACTTCATACAGTCGGATTGGGAAACATAACCATGTTGAGACAAGTTTCCCATCCCATCACCAGGCCAACGGATAGGAATTATAACCATATTTCAATAATGCCCATCTTGTTTACGCAAGCCGATTGTAATGTAGGAATGGCTTAATAACAGGCTTTCCAAGCACAAAGCAGATGATAAACACGACCAGAGCACCGCATCAACTCGGGACAACAGGGGGAAAAACAGAGGGGAATAGACAAGGAAGGACTCACCAGCACCGAATTGCTCCCCCTTCAGCAAATTCACAGGCACGTACTCGTACTCAAGCCCTTCAAAATCCCAAAACAACCATCACCACCGTCGTCATCACATCGCGCCAGGGGAATAATTCATACCAAAAATCACCTCCAAAACACCAATCAAGCGCAGCACAAAACTCTCCCTCCCCAAATTTCACCCTCCAGAAACCCAAAAAAAATTAAAAATTAAAAATTCAACAAAAGGCCGGCGATTGCAACAAATGGCGCGAAGGAGCGAGACCTTTCAAGTTGAGGGCGAAACGGACGCGGAACGAGCAGGAGCTCCTCCAGTAGCTGAACAGCTTCAGCTTCGCCGGCGGCGAGCCCGCCCCGGGCGCCGCACCACCGCCCGTCGCCGCCGCCGCCGCCTGACCACAAACAAAGCCGTTCGGAGAATCGTCAGACGATGAGAAGAAGGGGGAGGAGTAGGAGGAGAAGGAGATGGAAACGCATCGCGCGCACCATGATCGAACGCTTCGCCGGCGATCGAAGGAGCAAAAGCGAGCGAGAGAGCAAGCAAGGCTTCGCCACTGTCAGTGCGTAGCTGGCTAACGGCGGAATGGATATCATTTATGGACGACGATGAAGAAGAAGACGGCCGGTGAAAACGGCCGAACGCCCACGTACCCCCCCCCCTGTGCTTATCCTGAAATAAATTTCTAAAGTCGTGATCCGGCACGTCAACGGCGACGGCAACGGCAACGGCAATCCCGATGTTCGATTTTTTTTAATTTAGTAAAATAATTTGGATTACCTTTGGAACAAAATATTATATTCTCCATTTTTTTTTCAGTGTTGCCATACAACTACTCTTATTAAAAAAACAAAAAAACAAAATTGAAACCATAATGACCTATGAAGAGACGTGGATTCCTAAAATTACAAGTTTTGTGGAGGGGGACGTTGACCCGTCGTGTCTCCATCCGTTCCTCCCATCTTTTGTATATTGATCCGTTTGTTTTGCAAAAAATAAATAATTTAAAAAAATTCTAAATATAATTATTTATATCATTTAAAAAAATTAGTCAATACAATATATTTTTATTATCGATACTAATTTATATAAATATTTATATAAATGATCAAAAAAATTTTGTTCATTCATTTACATAAGCAATATAAATAAACTAGATTATTTATTTTGATTCAACATTTTGAAAGTTTCTTAGAGTCCAAAAATCCATTTTAGGCAAAATATGGGAAATTTGGCAATCATCTCTAAAGGGCTTTCAAGTTAAAACTAATGTTAAGAAAATTGAAAGCTTAAGATAGGTAATGACTTGTTTTGAGTTTTCAATATTTTCAAAATCTTGAAGGTCTCAATTAATGAAACTTTGCCAATAGCCTATTTTGCCCTCAAAATGTTACTAAAAATCCAATTTTGCCCCTTTTTCAAAATTCCCCTTGATCTACATTCAGTCACTTTGCATTCGATCACTCTCTCCTTCTCTGTACTTTTCGCCTGCACCGCTTCTTCGCTCACTCGATTTTGCGCTCCCCTCTTTAATTTGCTCGCCTTTGACACTTCGATCTCCTCCTCATCTCCAAGTGAGATTTTCCGATGCTCTTCTCATGCTTCTCTGTGGTTGGATCTTGAGTGTCCTTTTTTGTTGCCCGATCCAAACTTCCATGCACTCGGAAGTGATAGCTATGCTGAATTCTTCATTTTGTTTCCATTGATGTCTCTTGATTTGGTAATAGAGGCGTTGGGTTTTCGAATTTTGTAGAAGTTGAACTTTAACCAGAATTCAATTTTTTTTTTAAGAGGAGCAAGTGTCTTTTGGTTTCTTCACTTATTATTTTGTTCAAGTTCAAAGAGGTATTTGCCACGATAGTTACAAGCTTGTTAGCAAAATCTTCCATGTCTTTCATCCACTTTGGAGAAAAAATGCTATAAGTGCCAAACTTTTCGTACGGCGCTCATTTAAGTGTCAAAATTTTTTTTACTCATTTAAGTGTCACATCAAAATAAAATCACTTACTTAAGTGTCATTTCCGACCAAACGCCCTACATGGATTTTTAATTTATCATTTCGACATGGATTTTTATAAAATAAGTCGAATTCCTACTTGGAAAATTTTGTACACTTGAAGAGAAACGGCATCATTTCCTATGTCATTTTAATCTATGTATCTCTCTCCCTTTAATAGAAACGACATCATTTCTCAGCCCGAAACGGAAACGACATTGTTTCTTTTCGTGTCGCAGCCTGAAATGGAAATGACATCGTTTCTCTTCATGTCGCGGCCTGAAACGACGTCATGGGGCTTTTCAATTGGACGTCTTCCACATCTCTCTATTCTATTTCTCTCTCTATTCACAAAATTAGGGTTTCCATCTTCAATTCCTCAACTTCATCAACCCCATACTTCATCTATATTGCAAATCGATCTCTCACTAGCACTCTCTTTCTTTTGTTCGTGTCTGATTCTCACTATGCCCAAAACCCCAAATCGATTGCTCTCTGTAATCCCAACTTAAGGCTTCAAGTTTGCCATTGCTCGCCACTAAATAGAGACTACAAAGGCAACAACTTGGAGGGAAAAGTCAGGCTTGTTACGTGACGAATCTTTGTTGACAAAGAGTACAAGTTGGTGATTCTGGACCTGGACATGTCCTTAAAAGGTCTTCTCCCTGAATCGGATATCCCTGGGAGACTCCCCCCCATAAGCCATTTACAGGCAAGTGGGGGGAAGGAATAAGGGATAATATCCCCAAGGGCTCTCCCGGGCATCTCCTTTATGGAGAGGGAACCCCTCCAGAGTCCCGTGATGCCCTTCTCCTAGCATACTAGACTGGGTACAGGACAATGACGGAGTTCCTCCCCTTTTGTTATTTTGTGTTGATTGACTGACAAAGTGAGCAAACGCTTATTCCAATTTTTTATTTTTTTTGACAAAGAGTAAAAGTATGGGAAAAGGTGAGATATTAGAAGGCAAATATTAGGGTTTGGTTAGTGCAAAGGTGAGTGCTTTAGTTTATTTATCTTTAAATTTTGTCGTTTTGTGTCCACCAACCAACACTCAAATTATTGTTTATAGTGTTTGTGAGGATCAATTTCTACTATTATTTGCTAGAGTTATAATGACCGATTGCTAATCTTGTCTCCTTTCGTTGTGGTCCTCTATTGCATAAATAATTTTTATTGTATTAGGAATAGTGTTAACATGGGTGATACTAGTGGACAGTTTGTTACTAGGGGAGAGAAAGGATAAATTAGTGGGCAAGTCGCTATTATCCTTGTCAGTCTCAGTAATCTATCATTTGAAGTCTTTAAAAATGATATAGTAGATTGATTGAGATTCAGAGTAGGGAAATTACATAGGAGTCTTGAGGATGGTTTAAGATATATGCACGATAATAGTGATGTGAGGAATATCCCCATGGTTATTCTGTTTATATGTATGTTGAACATCATGGCAATGAAGATGAGCAAGTGGTGTTAGAAGCTGGTATTGAAAACTAAGCTAGTGATGAAGCTTGTCGCGACCTGATTTTCGTGGGTTCACCACCTAAAATTAAGTTAATGGATTACTAAGTCTTTAAGCTTAGCTCGGGCTCTCCCAAGCCCATACCAATTCGCAACTTAGGTTTGAATTCTTAACATGCAAATGATTTTCAATCGGAGTCGCCACTAATCTATTTTGGTGGGTCGATTAGAAACCCAAGTAAAGTAATGGGAGATTTACTTTACTCCTACGAACAGAGATTCGTGAGTTCGGGGACTTGGTTACACTAGACTATCCTAGTGCCCTTTCGGTACCTTTTCATTTCATTTAAAAAAAAATGTTTGGCAATTGAATTGATTTTAATTTAACTTCCTAACATGTGAGGTGATCATACGTGTGCGCATACCACCAATTTAACACTCAAGAAAGCAATTAAATAATGCAAGACTTATCTCAAAGTAACGAAAGCAAGCATCTGCAGTGTTAAATTAAAATCCATATCAACAACCCTAGATATGATTTCTAATTGACGCACAATTACCCAATTTTTGTTTTTGCTTTTTTCTTAATGAAATTCATGCGATGCATGCTAATAATCTAATATGACATGGCAGCATGACCTAAACTATATGACATGAAGAGATGCAATAATTAAATGCAATCTAAATGACCTAATTCTAATGACATGCAATGCGATGCAATGTCATACAAAATTATTTAAACTAAAATGACACGTGACATTCAATTTAACATGTGGGTTATATGTCATGCAACATTTATTAAATGACTTAATCTAATGATGAGGAGGTTCTAATTAAATGAACCTAACAATAATCACTAAAATTACGTGCATTTCATGGACTTAATTCTATATAACGTTCACATGATTTTTTATTATAAAAATGCAATCTATCCTAGAAATTGCAACTAATTTACCCTAAGACAAATTTTATGAAATTTGAAATTTAAAAATGCAAAAATGACCTAGCTAGATTAAGATTCTATCTAATTTATACTAAGGATTAAGTTACATTAAATCCTAATTTAAACTAAGATATTATCTTAATCTAACATGCAATTTTCTAATATGCAATGATGTGCGGAGCATGCCCTAATTCTACGACATATGCATGATACTTTTTTTTTTTATTATTTATAAAATTCAAAATTTAAAATTGTCACATAATTAAACATGCAACTAAAATCCTAAATTAATGCATTTTTTATATTTTTCAAACTGAAATCCCTATGCTAGATATGCAAGATGACAAGAAATATTCTAAAACAAACTGAATCCTAATTCAAATATTTTTTAGATTTTTTTAGTGGCTTTTCAAAAACAATCAATTATCAACCAAACATTAAATCTAAACAATCAAGATATTCAATCAAATAAATGATCAAAATAATCGAAAAAATAACATGTTGTCTCACAAGTTAAATTAACGATTATCCTAACCCTAATTATCACGACAAAGAGTTCAAAATAACTAAAAATCTGATCCGAATTCTTACGGATCAAATTAATAATTATATTGATTCAAGTACTTAAAAACTATCAACAAACCCCAAAAATTAATGTAATTAAAAAAATAACCCGACATCTTACGAGTCAAATTAATAATTACAATAAGTTTAGGATAACTCTTGTGGATAATGCTTACAAGATTCATAAAGTGAACATTGGGATCCAATTAAGTAAATAACTAAAGAATATAAACAAAATAAAGTAAAATAAATGAAAAAATAAAAACAACCTAATTGATTTTGCTTTTTCTGTTGTTTTGCCTTTTCTTCTGAGCGAGGCAGCACGTGGTGGCCGGTCCGGTGAGGAGTCGCCGGCGTGAGGGGACGATCGTCAGAGCTCCGGCGAGAGGAAAACAGCAGCAAGCAATCGGCGAGGAGGTGAATCGCTGGTAGCTTCGCGAACGGGGGCGCTGCAGGGGCGTCGGCTCGGCGTCCGGTGGGGCGAGGCGGTGGCAAGGACAGAGCATCGGCGTGCAGGCGCCGATCCGGTAGGGGCTGCGTTGCAGCTGAGGAGGAGGCGCGGTGGACAAGTCGGACGGCGTCTCCGCAGGGGGCTAGCGTTCTGTTCGGGACTTGCTGGCGGAGCAACGAGCTCACGGGCGATGGAGAGCTCCGGCGACAGGCGAGATGGCGGTGCGAGTGCAGCGGTCGGTGGTTGCAGCAGCGTTGTCATGGTGTGGGCGCGGCATCGGAACAGACGCGTCGCGGGTGGAGGTGCTGCAGGGGAGATGGCAGAGGCGAACGGCGGGGGTTGTCGGGGCTCGTGCGGAGGATGATCCAGGCATCGGACGGGAGTGGCTTCGAGCTCCAGGCGGCGTCGGCGTGCGCGGTGAGGCGGTTCGTCAGGGAGCGGAGCAGGGGCAAGGCTCGGCGCGGCACGGTGGCGGAAGCCTCGCGGACGGAAGTTGTAGAGGAGGGGCAGCGATTTGGGGAAGATGATGAACAGTAGGGGTCAAATCACCCCTTTACTTTTCTCCTCTCTCTCTGTCTCTCTCTCTCACGTCACTCTCCCTCTTCCTTCGTACTCTTTCTCTCTTTTTACTGCAGAAACAAAACTTCTCTCCACTTTTCTGAATTTTTTTCAAAAGAAGCTCTCCCCTTTCAAAACCCTACGTACACACCCTTTTATAGGCCAAGATAAAATGCAATCTTTTTGTGAACATTTCATCCGACAAAAAAATTATCTATAACCTCCTAATCATCAAATTATTCTATTCTCCTTATCTCCAAAATATTTTCTACTGATTTTTAAAAATAAGATCATAGCCCTGATTTTCTTAAATTCTGAAAATCCTCATTTCAAATCTCAATTTTAGAAAATGGGCTTGGGCCAATTTATACTCCCCATGGGCTTAGTCCGACCTGTTAATTTAAAACTCAAAAACACCAATTCGACCCATCCGCCACCAATCCACTAAATAAAATGCAAAATATGCAAACTAAATGTAGCTATGCAATTAATATTTCTTTCAGGAATAAAATTAACCCCTATTTTTTTATGCAATAAATGACTAAATTGATCGCCAAAATTTAGGTGTCAACAAAGCTATTTTAGAAAGAGATGTGAGAGTAAAGGGCATCAGGGTTTTGTATACAACTCAAGTGTTAGAGTTATTTCGGCAATTTGAGAATATTGACAGCATATTTGATGGTGAAGATACACTGTTAGAAAACTCGACTAGAATAATCTTAGGCTCTTAGAAAATTGCATTGTCCAGTGACAAAGATGAGGAAACACTTGTGCATACTATTTGCACAAGTGATATTGACGATGAGAACATTGAAACAAGTAAGGGAAGAGGTGATGACATTTCAAGAAAGGAGAAAAACACCATTTAGGGTAGTGAATGAAGGCATTCACCAAACAATTATGCAGGAGCTCATGTGGCTAATGATGATGATTCTGATCATGGGAAGAATGGTTGTGATGATGGCGACAGCTTAGAAGATGATGGTAAAGGTGGTGCAGCACAACATATAAGGAGAAGTCAATATCTTTTTTATAATTCAACTGATATAAATCCCACCTTTTATGTATCAATGACATTTGATAATACCAATTAATATCAAGTACTTAATAAATCAATAACGAAATGTTAAATTTATTAGAAATACCAAGAATTTTATTAGAGCGAAATGTGCACATAACATTTGTCCTTGGAGAATATAGGGGTAAGTACACTATCAATATCAAAAGTTGTGTATGACGCTCAATTTTGTATTAAAAGTTTCTATCGGATCACTTACGTGCCAAATTGGAGGAAAAACGATCACTTTGGTGCCACCGGCAAGAGATTTCGACTAAAATGATTACATGGCTTTTATATTTAAAAAAAAAAAATTGACATGTCTTATAACCAACATCATTTTCTATCCTCCTTAAGAAAATGACGTCGTTTTGCTGTCCTAAGTAGATGGCCTCACAAAAATGACGCTGCACAACTCATTTGGGAATTTTTTTTATTTGGGATTGAAATTAGGGTTTTTGTCCAATCCTCGCCCAACGCTGGCCATCGTTGCTCGGCCATAGCTCGAGGCGCGTGAGGTTTCTACACTTGAGCGAGACTAGCACGAGCGCTTCGTCGCCAATGCTCAACGACTTGCGGTCGCACTTGAGCACGAGCTTCATGACCAAGTCGAACCTGCGTGAATAGCGCGGAGACCACATCTAGCAGCTTCGAGTAGGCGTGAGGGCGAGCCTTTGGCGGCTCTAGCCTTCGATTGCGAGCCAATGGCGGCACATGAGGGAGCACCAGCCCCAATTGTCGGAGCCTAGGTATTGGAAACGCAAGCAAGGCACTTGTTGGGGAGATCGGAAATGGAGAGGGAGAGATCGGGGGCGGCGCACTTGTCGGCGGCCTCCCCGAGCACCAATCAAATCATAGGCCTTCAACTTGGCCACTGAGTGGTTGTCGTCGGGGTCGGGGTCGAGGTCGGAGCCGGGGCTACCAAGTGAGAGGGCTGTCGAGGACTGCGACAAGCCCAAAGTGAGCGTCGTTTATCTCTCTCTCTCTCTCTCTCTCTCTCTCTCTCTCTCTCTCAATTTGGGGATTTAGAGTTTTGAATTGAGGGAGAGACATCAAACGGTATCGTTTTGTTGTTTAAAGGCTAACTGTACTCTCTAGCAAGCCACATCAACTTCAAAAATTAATAAAAAAGTGCAACGTCAGATTTTTGTCAACCAGATCGGAGTTGGCACTAAAATGATCATTTTTCCAACTTTTTGGCATTTAAGTGATCCGATATAAATTTTTGGTATCAAAGTAAGCACTGTACACAACTTTTGCAATGATAATGTACTTACCCCAAGAATATATGATGCATTGAGTAAGAATAGTAGCTCATTCCAAATAATCTATTATAATCAAAGAATCGAAGTTAAAATCGCTCACAAACTCGAATTTTTCCCACGCCTAAATTTAAACTCAAACCCAAAATATTTACAAATAGATAATTCAATGTATATGTAAACTCACAGCACGAAATTACTAGTGTTCAATCCAAGCAAAAGCTTTTCTTTGCCTGACTGAAAATCAAAAACGCCGCGCGTTGCTTCTTTTCCCTTCTTCATATGGCGGCTCTTTCACTATGCGGCTCTTCTTCGGCTTGTACAGTGCTTCTCTCTCTTAAAAGAAAGACCCACTATTTGGCCACTCAAAAGAAATAAAAAAGAAAAAACCATTTTTATTCAACGCAAAAAAGATAAGAAAGTCATTTTGATATCGTGCAGTAAATTGAAGCAAGGATCCTTCTTTGGTCAAACTATTGGATAATTACAAAGAACGTCATTACTAGAAAATAAGTAAATATATATGATAAAATATGTGAGTTCTTTTTTGTCTTGTAGTGGCAGAAGATTTTTACCCTTTTGTTCGGCCAAAAGCAAGTCCAACAAAGAAGAACTTCTTCATCAAAATTCTAATCTACTTTAGAAAATCTTTCTCAACAAATTCATTTAGCAAATTGACATTCAAATTCAAATTCGAAACATTAACTTAACAACCTCTCATTACAAAATCACAAAAGTGCTTGAAAGAATTGAGCAAAGAATAAATTGGTATTGAAACCTATAAAATTAGATATCTTCTCATCCACATTCTTCAAATAATTGATGACTTTATTAAACTTATTCAGGTAATTCTAGATTGACTTACCGTCAATCATCTTGAAAGTGAAGTAATGTTGAATTGAGGACAGTTTCTTCGAAGGTCATTTCTTCATCGGTTCAAGTTTCGCCCAAATTGCAATCGAACTCATTTCATTAGCCACTCCAACCAAACAATTATCCTCTAAACTCAACATGATAAAACTCCTAGGGTACTTAGCTTTTTCTTCCCCTTTCATACCTTGGTGAAATTTATTATCTCCCTCAAATGCTAAATCCAAACTCTATTTCTCCAACAATGTCCACATCTTAGTATGCCATAGGTCAAAATTGTTCTTGTTGGTAAATTTCTACGACACAAATATGGTAAAAGCAATAGCTATAGTTATAGGCAAACGAAATTCCTAGGATAATCGATCAACGATATGCTTCAGTACTAGTCTGTTATGACCAACATAGAAATGGTTCAAGCAATAAACAAATTGTAGAAATAAAACCTCAATACAATGGGCTTTCATGGACCGACGGTATGCCTACTCCATGAGCAAAGATCGATGAGATGGTTCTACAATGATAAGAAAAAAAAAAAAAGGATCACAATCACTTGAAATCCCAATCCTAAATGCATCTCATAAAAATCAATCATGAAAAAGTAGTGTTCAACTTTTTTTAAATGGCGGCTCTTTAGTTCTCTTTAGACTTCTAAAAAGTTACATCCGTCTTCAACTCCAAGCACTTGCAAACACTTCGAAACATCTTGATAACACACCTTTGTGTAGGCTTGTTATCACTTGAAGAATGAGAAGAAGAATTATTGACAAGAGAAGAGAACGGATGAGTAGGAGAAGAAGTAGAGATATTGAGTTGAGAAAGAAATAAGTCCACCTATTTTTGGATTAAAAAATTATCCTGAAAATAGAAAAATAAAATTGTGTTACTATATAGATTTCTATTTCAAACCTGTTTTTTAGGGAAAAAATAACAAAATAGATATATAGAATGGTTGATATGCACGCCTTTTAACTTTTGAAATGGTGGACATAGGCGACCCACCAAGACATGAAGAAATAACAAAGGAAGCAAGTTTAGAACTTGAGCTATTTAATAGATGGAACCCGAAAACAAAAGCTCGACCTAAATGAGTCGCGCACCAACCTGTGATTTGGGTTCCTCCTGCAAAGGGTACTCTCAAATATAACATTGATGGATCTTGGAGAAACGAATAGGAACAAGGCTCGGCATTCGGGATCCGTTGGAGCACAACCAGAGTCATCACCGACAGCTTTGCGTTGAAGTTTCACGCTGGTTCAGCCCTAAAAATCGAGTCTTTAGCCCTCCATGCAGTTCTGTCAAGGCTGCTGGAAACAAGTGATCAAGAAGCTTCAGTTTTATTTTCAGCTAAAATACACAAAATCATTCAAGTTAAAACTGACAACTTGTTAGGCTCTGTTTGGGAACAACTTTCTCAAGGATCCTTGAGGGGCTAAAGGCCTTTAGGCCAAATGTTGAGTATTTGGCAATTTTTTTTCACTTGCCTTTGCCAAAGGCAAAGCCTTGAAAACCTTTTCAAGGCTGAAAGCCGAAGGCAGGTTGGGGGCTACCTTGGGCATTCTCGGCATGCTAGCTTTGAGAATAATAAGTTTTTTCTTCCGAAATTGTCCTTGTTAATTTTTCGTTTTTCCGACTTTACCCCGACTACTGTTCATCGTCTTCATCCTTCCCTTCTCTCTACTGAGAACACGGCCAGCATCAGCGAGCAGTTGCCGGCAAAAGGCAGGTGGTCCAGCGAAGGGCAAGTGGTTCGGCTAGGGTCCCACGACCCTCCGACGAGGGTCACCACGCGGAGGACGCCGGCAACCTAGATCGTGCTCAGATCTAGGTCGCGGAGACCAAATTGCAAGTGCCGACGACCCCGCAGCGCGGTGGGTTACATGACGGCTCGGCGAGGGTCGTGGCGACTGGGATCTCGCGATCTAGGTCGTCACGACCAGATTGAGCGGCACCAGCAACCTCCGCGTGGAGGTCGCGGCGCGGCGGGTTGCGCAACCTAGATCTGGGTCGCCGAGCCGTGTCCTCCACACGATGACGCTAGCCGAACACTACCCTTCGCCGCGCCACCTCCCTCTCGTCGGACAGCCTACCCTTCATCGTGCCGCCTCCCCCTCGCCAGACCGCCTACCCTTCGCCGGCGGTAACCGGCAAAGCCCTTGGCCGGCCAACTCTCATTATTTCCCTTTTTTTTTTAATAACAATAGCATTTTGCAAATTTAATTTATCCAAACACTATTTTACTCAAACATACTTCACAATGAACTTTCACAAGCACTATTTACCAAACAAAATTTGCATTTTGAAAAACTCATTTGACTCAAGTATCTTTACATTTTCTCAAGAATTTTCCCCAAAAGTCTTTCCAAATGCACCCTTAGTGGTAGAGTGCGTTGTAGGCCAAAAGCCAAGCCCATGGGCTGTTCACGCCATTTTAGAGTAATGCAAAGATTTGCTGGCCAAGCTCACAAATGTTTTTGTGTCTTACGTTTCCAGGGAGGCCAATAAGTCCGCTGATTGGGCCGCAAAAGCCCGTTAGGACAATACTCTTCCACTTAGTTGGTTACGTAATCCCCTCGTCCACTATGGTCTTTATTATGTATGGATTTCGGACTTAGTTGCATTGCCACAACGTTTTAGTAATGAATGATATTTACTGACCAAAAGAAAAAAAAAATAATGGTAGACGTAGGAAATATTAAGGGTGCGTACGACAAAATTTTAGAAATAGAAATTGATTTCTAGTTAGAAATTGAGAAATTAAAAATTTTGGCTTTTGATTTTCTTTAAATTTATTTTTGTAATAAAAATATATTCTAAAAATAAAAAAATCAAATTGCGTTACCAAATAGAATTTTGCTTCAAACTTGTTTCGGAGATCAATAATTGGAAGCAAACATGCAACGGCGCACGAATTTAAAAGGGCCACAACGTGGGCCAAATTACCAGTAGAATGGCTTTCCCGGCCCGGCTCGGCCCAACAAACCGCGAACGTCCTTTCCAGAATCGCCGGCGTCTTCCTCCTCCTGTTGCTGCTGCTGCGAAGCTGCAAGGTAGCAGCAGAGACTCAAGCGCTTCGCAGCACAGGGGCGACGAGACGATGGCGGTGAGGCAGAGGCTCCCCGATCTCATCCGCAGCCTGAAGCGCGAGCTGAACCCCCCTCGGCCCTCGAGCCAGCTCCTCCTCCCCTCGCTCCGGCGCGCCTTCTCCCTCTACGACCAGATCAACCTCATCGACAACGTCCCCGACGACCAGCTCCGGTTCCAACAGTGCGTCTCCCTCTTAACTCCTCCGAGCTCCGGTTCCGTTTTTTTTTTTTTTTTTTTGCCCCCTCTTTTGTGGTGGGCGGTCGGAGGCCGCGTCTCATTCTGCGCTCTTCGTGCGATCCGCAGGTACACGGAGACGGGTTTCAAGGTGAACGGAGTGATGTACGAGGGGAGCTTGCTCTGCGTGGGGAATCTGCTGATGTCCTGGAGCCCGCAGAAGTTCTCCGACATAACTCCTGACAGGCAATTTCTGCTCATCTCTCTCTCTCGTATGATCGAGAAAACTGGGAGGCTGGGTTGGAGCCTGCATTTTTTATGGGAAAAGTTGAAGGGTCGTGACCGGACTGCGCGATGAATTTCCTTTACCTTTCTTCTTTTTATGCGTGACTGGTTGCATCTGTTGGTGAAGGGTTGATGCGATTTTTAACCATTGGTATGGTGGGTTCGCATGACGAATAGTGTATCGAAATACCGAGCCCCAAGCAACATTATCCACGAGTGCAAGATGGAATGTGTACTTAATTAGAGCAGTGATCGTATATGTTTTAAAGCATGGTTATTGTCCCTCAGAAGAATTGTGGAATAGTTGGAGTTGTTCGGGGACATGGTTAAGTGGCTGGAAGGAAGTCTCCAAAATTTCAGCCCTGCTATGTTAAAGCTGAGCCAAAAAGTATAGTATTAGAGACGCTAACATGTATATCTGGAATGAGTTGTAAATGGAATTTGTTACTGCCTTGCCTTGACAATGGGCAGGATGCTGCCTTAACTTGACAATGGACAGGATACTGCCTTAATTTGACAATGGCCAGGATACTGCCTTAAATTGACAATGGCGACAATGGCCAGGATAGTGCTTCCTGCAAGTAGTGTTTTCCACCTATTTGTGGGGCAGTTTTTGGATTTGACTCATGGGAGATCCTTGAACATTTTGTTTGATGATTTAGGAGATGCGTTAGTTTAGATATTCTCGAACATTAGAGCTGCTCGTATATGAAGTGTTTTCTGAATTTTTCTGTAGCTAGGGCTATAATTCTTTCAGGTTTTGACCTCTATTCTACCTTGCGTGCTTTTCTTCTCTTCTGCAGCTTGTCCATATTCCAGACTGTTCGACCCATACCAGGTGAGAATCTATGCACTATGTGTGATCCTATCTTAGAATTCGCATGCATGTTTTTCCTTACAATTGTAACTTGTTTATTTGGTGGAAGTGCACATGTGGACTATTTCCCCCCCCCCCCCCCCCCCTTTTTTCTTTTCTCCTTCCTACAACTAACTTTTTAAAAGAGCACCAAGAGGTGCCTCCCATAAACGTCCCACATGTTAAAAAAAGGTCTATAAGTTATTTCAGAAAAGACTTGAGTGTCTAAAGAACTAACAATGACAATTAGACATAAACTATGAACTGCTTACTGTTTAAGGGTCATCTACTTAATTTTGTGGAAATTGCTTTTTTCCAGCATATAACTGCAACATATTTAGAATAATTTCATTCATTGGCTGTTAAACTCTGTTGGTTAGTAGAAGTTTTCCACATCTGTATCTTAGCTTGGTGCTACATTGCATCCAGTCTCTATTAACGGAGTGCCTGTTGTGCTCTTTATGTTTATAGGCATGTAGTATGGAATTAATTGCTGACAGACATACCCTATATATAAACTGGGCACTCCATGGAAGGAATTCTTTTTTTGTTTTTAATAGAATATCTAGTGGGCATCTTCCTGTTTCATCACATTATATGACTGTATTAGCATTGTCTTCTGAATCTGCGTATTGTTTGTAATATATTTCAGAGCTTCTCCTCCTTGGCTGTGGGAAGGACATACGACCTGTTGATCCTGATCTTCGGCGTTTCATACGGTCTACTGGCATGAAGTTGGAAGTTCTTGACTCGGTACGCAACTTTATTTGTGTTCATCTTCTAGGTCACTTCTGACATATATCTAACTAATAACAGTAGCTTATTCTTCGTTTTATCTCATCTTCACTTAAGAACTGTAGCCAAATTCTGTATTGTTGCTCGTGGTTGTGATTAGGATTATAAAAGTATTATTTATTCTCTATTATTATAGATGACTGTGTCAATGAAGTCGGAGAAGAAACTTGTTCTGGGGTGTGTTCGTTTTATGAAGAACACATTGATGGTTTTACCTGAAACTTATTTTAAGGAAAGTGAATGATTTTCTCTTATTTGATTATGAGCATGAAAATTAGAGGGAATTAGTTTTCCGGTGTTGAAGAATTTATGGAAAGCAAAGAATCCATAAAGTTATGGTAAATGTATCATAGTGCTCATTGGTACTGCATTGGCTGCACAATACAATAGTGGTGTCCCTTCAGGGAAATTCGTTTCCCTTTTATGGGAGGGAAATTCATTTTTCAAAGTTTTAGCCTGCCAATTTTGGTTAATTGGAAATATTATCTGCTGACTAGTTCATTTTCCGGTGACCAAACTAGAAAAAAGTTTGAAAACGCTTTCCATCATTAGATAATTTGCTGTCTATGGCCAATTTTTGATGAGCTATCATAATGACTATGGATGTTTGGGTGGCTGAGGCTTTTGGCCAGGCTTTACAAATGGGTTTTGGCTTTTGGCTAAAGCTGTGGTAATCTGACTTTAAACGTGTAATTAGCTGTGACTTGGTCACTAATTTCAGTTGCAAACTTCTTGAATCCTAGTGATTTATTCATGGTATTAGAATAACTTTTTTGACTGAAAGCCTTCAGCTGAAAGCTAGAAGTTTGTAATCCAGCTTCTGGCATTTCTTTTGTTGTGGCATCCTCATCAACATTGTAGGAGCGTTCCCACGCGTGGACATGTCATGAGTGCTAGGTCGTTCAACATCACCTGTTTTAGGCTTGTTGACCCAATTATAGTGGAAGGGAGTCAAAACCTTGCCTCTTGATAAAGGAATACGACCCTCTGACCATCCCACTATTTGCTTCCCTGGTCCAAAGTTAGGAGTTGTGACCAATTTAAGAAGAAACCTTTGCCACTTGGACCAAGTGCTAGAGGCACCAAACAAGAGCTGTGTATTTGGAGTTATTATTGCTTTATCTGAGAAGATGCCCCTTTTTCTATAATTTGAAAGAGTTAAAATACACGTTATTCATTTATTTTTGCAAGAAAGCCAAAGCCCAACCAAAGAATCCCAGGCAACGCGATGCTAAATGAATTGGTACAGTTAAAGTCAAAACAATTCACTCTTGCTTGAAAATCGCGCCATGCCTTTTGTTTCCTTTGCGAGATCAAAACCAAGGTGGCATCAACATGAATATTTCAGTGCGTATCTTTCTATGTCTTGAGATATAATATAATTCTAGTGGCTCAAGGGAGCATTGGCTGTAATTAAAGTTTGGAATGCAGAAAATTTCTTATTGCAAGTGTTCAAGTAGATTGGAAAGAAAAGGTCTAGCATTTTGTTGTTGGCTATGCTGACCAACAAGTTCTGTTTCTGTCCTACTTAAATTTTTCGTAATAAACCTCTATAGATGAATACGGATGAGGCCTTTGACAGCTACTGCTTGTAATTTTCCTCCGTAAGTATATGGTAGAGCATTTCCAATTCTAGGCAAGGCTGTCCACTACTAATATCATGACATGGCTATCTGAGCATAGCGGTATGCTAGTTAGATAACAGCACGCTGGCTTCATCGTGGGTGTGGGAGGGAAGTGGGTTGCCCTTAAATGTGCTATGGGGAAAGGGGAAATTCAGATTGCGATACTCAGTCCGATCTTCGACAAGTGTTTAGTGGGTAGGCAGGTCAAACTTAATACTTAATTTTCTTCATCAAATAAACTCATTGGAAGAAGTTTCCATGGGAAAAGTGGTTATGGGGCATCAATAAATTGTACTTTTCAACACAGTTTTGGGATTTAATGGCATTTTGCAATAAAGATTTATGACTCAACTAAACTAATTGAAAGGTTTAGATATAGATCCCAATTTTTGATAAAAACTTAAAACTTGATTGAATCAATTGAAAAGTTTTATGACTTTCCTTACATAAAGTTCAGAACTCGTTGTGCAGTTTTTCTCAATTTCGGTTAGTGAGGGCCCATATGATGAGGTACTTGGTTCAACAATAGTTGAGGTGGAGTTACCATTTACCTATTTCTACCTCTAGAGTGGTGAAATCCGCTCAATCAGTGCAATATCTAGTTAAAACAGTCTCAGGGGCCACGTAAAAAGCCAGGTATGGAGTACAATTGGTCAGGATGCTTGAAACAAATCGATAGTCAATTTGGCAACTTGAATTGTTTTGGCATGACTAGTTACGATCAACAGCTGCAGTTGCTAAGTGGGTCCCACGGAAATGGCCAATAGTTATTTTATAAGCTGATTCATAGGAAGTTCTTCATTGGAAAGTGTGTTGTGTTAGCATGACATGTTTAAGACCATTGAAGACTCAGGCTTGTCTGTATGAAAAAAATCTGGGTAATATTGGTCGTCTCAACTATTTTTGGGCACTTTTTATTGAATACTTGGTAGTAATGGCTAAACTTCTTCATATCAGTTGATTTATTTTCATCAATAGGAATCAGAAGACTAGATTGCTTAGTTATGTCTACTTGTGGTGCTGTTTGGTTCCCTCTGGTTGAGTCTTTTGTCATTCTTGGATTTCTTGGAATATTATCGGTTTGCTAATGCACTTATCCACGAGATTTTCCTCCACCGTGTTGGGCATACATAAGGATGAATATCATCTATATGAGCTTATCTAATTATGGATGATGCAGAGTTGGTCTTGCAATCATTCTTTGGATAATTTGAACATGATTCTTGCCCCAATAGAGCCTTTTTGTTTGTGCACTGAGATTAAGCTTAGAGCTGTTAGGTGAGCACCATAATGGGTATCCTAATGGAAGTTGATCAGAGGTTCTTGTGACACATGAAGCAGCTTTCTACTGAAGCAATGACTGTATTGTTCTACTAACTTGGATTCTTGGTAGACCAAACAATACGGTGTGGTTTTTTGTATTTTCATATTCTGTCAGCATGGTAACAGCTAAAATGGAGGGGTGCAAAAGATAAGTTCCTTCCTGTGCTGGTTTTTCCGGGTCGAGTTAATCATGCAGAGTTATCCTCATGTTGATGTAAATGTCACGTGGCAATTGTTATGTGAAGTTACATTGCTTGTCACAAATATCTGCAGAGAAATGCCTCATCAACTTACAACATACTGAATGAGGAAGGAAGGATAGTAGCTGCTGCATTGCTTCCATACGGAACAACTTCTTAAAGAAGCATCAAAGGCAACAGAGCATCACTAGTAAACTTTCTCACTTTTTCTGATGTGCTTGATCTGTAAACCTTTTTGCCGGTTTGTTTGCAGATTTGGTGAAAGCATCATTGTAAAGGCGGATTAGGAGATCTGTTAATGGAGATGAATTCATCACGGAATAATATTTAATAAGTTCAATCGTCATGGTTCTATATTCCATGCCTGTTTTGTTTTTCTGGGTTTCGGCTTTAGTTGGTACTAATACTGAGTCGTGCTCGACTCATGATGGTTTCACCTGTGCGGCAAGTTCACCAAAGAGGTTGCAAGTAGATTGCTAGATCCATAATAAACAGCTGTCTGCATTATTACGATGATTGATCATGTGAGACCTATCAGATCTAAAGGAAGCGGCGGTAAAAATGGATTAGTTGTGGGATCTACAAGATGTAAATGAAGGAATTAAAATGGATTAGTTTAGATTGGAAGCAAGCCTAATTTGTGGCCAACCCATGACAATTGGGCCATGGGAGTTGATATCAAAAAATTGAGTAAGATGCAACACGAAGGAGGCTTCCTAAAGTCGATGGTTCACCTCAAAAGTATGGAGAGAGCAGAGTTCCTAAGCACCTAGGCTGGTTACCCTTGCCATCACCCCAACCTCGTGCTCGGTGGCGTGGCGGCGCCACCGGTTGCCGCCTCCAAACAAGGGTTGGCTAGCTCTCGAGTGGCAGTCATTGACCCTCGCTCCGTGGTGGCGAGTGGTGGCCCCGCCGCTGAACGCCCTCGCCTTCTCATGTTGACGGTGGGCGGCCCTGGCTAACGTTAGTGAAAGCGGCGGCGTCCCTCCTCCAAACATACAGGCCTACACTCTCTCTCTCTCTCTCTCTCTCTCTCTCTTTATCTTCTAAAATCTGTTTTCTTTTTGTTATTTTTGTCAAATGTCCTTAACCGCAATGTAGCCACGTCAACACGGCAGCAAAGATGGGTCTCCTGCCTAAGTTGCATGGTCATATTAGTTTGAAGACTCATTAAATTGGTGAATCGGATCGAGTTTAGGTTGGATCAAAAATAGATCTGATCCAAGTAAACTTATTTAACCCATTTTGATCGATTTTCATGTAATACAAATTGTTAAAACACTTTTATATTTAATCTAATCTAAGAAAATCATACCCAAACACTGTTATTAGAATGTGGAGTGAGCAAGTGCAGAATCAAGTGAGAGCGATAAAAAATGAAGAGACAGTCATAGATGTGGGATTAGTCTAAATGAGTTGTAAATCCGTTTATGACTTATTCAACACTCATATTATGTTTAAATCTATTCATGACCCATTTACTTAATATAACTAACCCATTTAACACTCATATGATTTAAGAAAATAACTCATTTTGACAGATTTAGCTTGAAGGAACAAATCAATTGAAACAAAGATTATAATCACCAATTTGGTCAGGATTATAGTTCAAGGCTAAATTAAAACATTGACTTAGAGTTTTAAAGACCAATATTTACATTGGCCCGTGGCGACAATGTAATATCATGCAAGGGGAGTACAATCACCACAATACGCTTCCTTGGAGATCATGGCAGATCGGATATAAATTCATTTTAGAACTTTTTTGCACCACTTAAAAACAACAGATTTGCGCACACTAATTTAAGAAAATGGCATGCTGGATCATGGAATAGTAAATTTTTAGTTCCAAAATATGCTAGAAGTGTTTACGAAGAACGGCATCCATGATTCTAAACGCCAAAATGGTTGCTTCTTGTGATTATGTATGATTCATGCGAAGACAACAAATGACTCTTGGTTACATGTAATTGTAAGATATTCACATGGTTTGAAATCTGAAGTCCTATATCATGCCAGACTTATGTATGATTCAGATTTTCACTGCATAGAATTTCATATATGTGCGGGGTTATTTCCCCCCTATATAATCAAAACCACCACATTTTCATTAAAAAGTTAAAATTGGGCCTTAATCATCCAATGAAATTTTAAAGTTAGGACCCCAAACTTATACACTTTCCCCCTCTTTTATTATTATTATTTTTAAAGTTTTTCAATTTCCTTGGAAGATCTTGTTGCTATGCTAAAGTATCACTTATTTTCTTTTTCTTTTTCTTTTTAATTTTCAAATGGGTATCGCCATATGCATTAAAAAGCATAGCAATTAGAAAATCTAGCTTTTTCCACTTCTCCAACCAAATTTTATGGATTGATTATCAAGTAGAGTCCTAAAGAATTGGAACGTAAAAAATCTTTTGCAACAAAATATTGATTTGCATATCGCCATAATTTTTTCAGTTATCTTTTATGCACACACAATGGGATGATTGGATTGAAAAAAAAAAGGTATTGTTAAAAGTTTTTCAAAGTAAAATAACAATTACATTCCTCAAGAAAGATTTCTGAAAGACGAATTTTGATTAAATGAAAAGTTCTTACAAAATAAGAAAAACTTTTAGAATAAACTTCATTCATTTTGAATAGAAAAAAAATTCATATCATTTATGGAGCGTTTATGATAAACTATCCATGTACCTAAAAGCGTATAACTTTACATAATTATATTTATGAGTATTTTTAGTTACTTTAGTAACTTCTTACATGCTATACGTAAAAGTGTCATCTATTGTTGAAGAAAAATCATCATCATTTTTTTTTTTAATATTAAAGGCAAAGATACGTGATATTTTTTTCTTTGAGACTAAACAAATAGTAAGTAATAAAGTCACCCAAAAATGAGCATGTGAGAAGAAAAACGAGTAAGGGCCTGTTTGTTTTCATTCAATTTTTTTTTCTGTTTTTGAACAAAATTTCTGTTTTTTTGTTTAGAGAACAAAAAAAAGAATAGAATAAAACGCGTTTGTTTGCATTTTTGTTTCAAATCTATTTTTTTGTTCCCAAGAACACATTTTGAATAAAAATAAGAAATAAAAAAAAACGTGTTTCTTGTTTAGAACAATTTTTAAGAACAGATTTTTCTCTCTTCTCTTTTTTTATACTTTTCTTTTTCTTTTTTCTTTGGCCGGTCGCCGGCCTCAGCCATGGCCGGCGATCGACCCCGGCCGTTGAGGGCCAGCGACCTCGTCATAGCGTCACCGGCCCCTAGCAAGGCTCGGTCTCGCATTGGTTGGGCGAGCTCAAGCTCGCCGAATTTGGGCGAGCCCGAGCTCACCCAACCATTGGCGAGGCTCGCCGGCCTGGTGGTGGCTCGGCGAGGCCGAGCTCACCCAACCAAGGCAAGGCCGCTAGCCATAGCCGAGGCCGGCGACCGGCCAAAAGAAAAAAAAAAGAAAAAGAAAATATTAAAAAATTAAAAGAAACAAAAAAATAATATAAATTTACCAAACGTGTTTTTTCATTTTTTATTCCTAGAACAAGTTTACCAAACGCGTTTTTTTATTCAAAAATTATTTCTCGGAATAGAAACATTTTTAAATAGAAATATTACCAAACACGCCCTAAATTGCAATAAGGGCAATGGGGAAGATGGTGTTGATTTTCACTTTATACATGGTAATGATCTAACGAAGAAAACCCAAATTGAGGCAACCGTGCAAATATGGAAATATTTAGGATCATTTTATCCTCCATCTGGTGATTAGTTATGTTAGAGGTGAGAACAACCCGTGCATATCCATATTCTTTAGGGTTAATACCATAAAAATTTTCAAATTAAAACACCCACATCATATTTACCACAAATTAGTGCCGCATCCAAATTAATTGTTTTGTTCACTAAAGATCTCAAATTAATATATAAATGCTGCATTTATCCCAAAGCAATTTTCGCTTCACAAAAGATCCAAAATATCCCCAAAATCGAAAATTGCTAATCTTGCTCTAAGGGCTCTTTCAAATGTCGATAATCCACTAAAACCCCTCACCTTTTACGACACAAACTCAAGTTCAAGAGTATATCACCAATTTAATTTGAGATAAATCACTGGGTTTATTTAAGTGGCCACATTTCCAACATAGAAAGGAGAGGTGGGGAGTTCGAATTCTCATCTTTTCGAGAGTTGGAGTTTGGACGATTTAGTTTTGAGTGTGGATTTTGACTTCCACACTCTGATGATGCGTAGGATAAAAACCTGAGAATGAGAGTTAGATTAGAAGTAAAGTAGGACTAATAAAAAAAAATTGAGATATTTTGTGACACTGATAATTAGTTTGAGTAAATATCCTACAGATATAATACCGATCTGATTAATTTTTCGGTGCGCAAAGATTAGCTTGGGGGCAAACACGGCGCGAGCAGATCAGTTCGAGATCTCCGTTGGTACCGTTCGCAAGACCCGCATCAGCCGTCGATCCCAATCCAACGGCCATCGAGGAGCTCCAGATCCGCCGCTCCCCTGCACCCGTCCCACACGGGATCGCAACTCCCGGACAGTCCCGCCCTTCTCCACACTACTATAGGCCCGCTCTCGCTCAGGAGATCATCATCAAAGCTCCGTCCCGAAAATCTCGAAAGCTTTCAACCGTCCCCGCCTAGGGTTTCCACTTCTCTTGGCGGGAACCCGAAAAATCCTCCTCCTCAACAACCTCGACAGTCCAGAATTGCCTCCGGCGGCGAGCGGCGGCGGTGAGCGGCGGCGATGGGGAAGGACGAGGAGGAGATGAGGGGGGAGATCGAGGAGAGGCTGATCAACGAGGAGTACAAGGTGTGGAAGAAGAACACGCCGTTCCTGTACGACCTGGTCATCACCCACGCCCTCGAGTGGCCCTCCCTCACCGTCGAGTGGCTCCCCGACCGGGAGGAGCCCCCAGGGAAGGACTACTCCGTCCAGAAGCTCGTCCTCGGCACCCACACCTCCGAGAACGAGCCCAACTACCTCATGCTCGCCCAGGTCCAGCTCCCCCTCGAGGACGCCGAGAACGACGCCCGCCACTACGACGACGACCGCGCCGACGTCGGCGGCTTCGGCTGCGCCAACGGCAAGGTTTGATTCCGGTTTCGGTTTCTGTTGGTGGGTCTTGGGTTTTGGGTTTTGGCTTTGCTGCTGTTCGTTCGTCGGGGGTTTGGTGGGTTGGGGGTTCTTTTTCGGCGATTTTTCATTTCATGCGGCTTTGCTGGGTGGAAGATTCGGGGATGGGGAGGGGAATTCTGTCCGGCTTGTCTGTTCTGCTGTTTTTTTGGCCTGAGCAAAATGTGCATCTGTCCGGGTAGTACATAATACATGGACATGGTGCAGTGAAAATGGATAACGAGTCGATGAGCTACATGTTTTCTTTGTGTTATATGTTCTTAGGTAAGATGACTTCTTACTTCTTGAAGGTGGAATAATTGGCCATATGCATTCTCTAGATAGATTTGCCAAAGTATAGCTTGAAACTGGTTGGATTCATTTGAAGCTTCTTTGTCTCTCAGGCTTTCTTCATCCGCATCAATGCCTTTGCTGATCTGTCTCATTTTGTCATTCTGTTTGTTCTCATTTGCATTGTTACGATTGGAATTTTCGTTTTGCCTTCCAGTGCTTCCCTTGCATGAAACATTGCACTTTAATGTGCTTTAATCTTAGATGTCGCAAGATATAGTTATACACTTATGGTGCTTTTTGAGTAGAAGGAGGCATGACTGAGTATTCTCAAGATATCGCTGCCCAGGTGTACTTTGGATCACAATCCAACTTAGCAGAGTTTGGGAGTGAAAGGGATAAAATGAAATTCTAGAGTTTTTGGGTTGGAACGATGTTACTTGAGACTATGTCTCTAAGTAAGTGTAATCTCGTCATATTTAGCTGAAAGGGGCAGGTTAGGGGAAATATATGCTTTTGTTGTTGCTTTCTCAATTCAAGATATCCTTTAATAAATCAGAAGTGAAATGACCTTTCTAAAAAGGTATAATAGCATCGATAGCAAAGACGTGGTTATAGGCAGAGGATTGCTACAATGAATTTAGAAGTAATGATTTGATGTTAGATTGGTTGAAGCTGGAGTTGTGAAGCCTGTCTTTGCCGATGAAATGGTAAAATAATCCTGGCCTAGATGGCTTTGCATATCCAATTTTCCTTTAGAAAGGAGAAGTGATGGGGTAATGTTGAAGAATGTGATCATCGGTTGATATTAAATGTTACTTCCTTGAGTTGGAAGAAAGTTGGACCTTCTAATATGAGAGATGACAGGCCTATTGCGTTTAGCTGGGGTAGTCTATAAATCGTTGATGAAGTAATGGTGTGAAAACCCTAAAGAGGTGACTTTTTGTCAAAATGCTTTAGCAAATGATTGTTGCAATCGTGCACGAGTGCAAATATGCCCCGGACATTTGAAGAGGTCTCAGGTTAATGAATTTTTGCGAAAATGCATCCAATAGAGTTCCTGTATTGAATCCATCATGATAGGTAGCATCATAAATGTCCATATGCTATTCTGACACATGTCCATGTCAGCACTCAGAAATTATCTTTAGCTTTTAAGTCTCGCTCTTCCGTGGGTTCTGTATTTCGTATACTTCATCATGCCTTCTAGTAGCTATTTCTTTGTCTACTGCACGAGCTAAGTGATTCTTTTTGCTGGAAGCATTCCAATTTTGTGAGAAGATCGATTATTCGTGATGCACAGGGAAAAGTCCTGTGGCATGTTTATATGTATATATACCACTTACACTTTGTATTTGGCAGGTTCAAATTATACAGCAAATAAATCATGACGGAGAGGTGAACCGAGCCCGTTACATGCCACAAAACTCCTTTATCATAGCAACCAAGACAGTTAGTGCAGAAGTTTATGTTTTTGATTACAGCAAGCACCCATCTAAGCCTCCACTAGATGGTGCGTGCAGTCCTGACTTAAGGTTGAGGGGCCACAGTACTGAAGGCTACGGATTATCGTGGAGTAAGTTCAAGCAAGGACACCTACTCAGTGGTTCAGATGATGCTCAGATATGCTTATGGGACATCAATGCAACTCCGAAAAACAAGTCTCTCGATGCCATGCAAATCTTCAAGGTGCCTTTCTTGCCTATACACTAGCACTATCTATCCATCTTGACCAACCCCAACCCCCCCCTCCCTTTCTTTTCCTTTTTTCCTCTCTTTTGCCAGTTAGTTTTTGTAGCCTGCTGGCAAGTCTTTATGAGCTAAATCATAAGACTGGTCAAACACTTCATGCCTCAAAATTCACTAGTTCAATGAGGAGTTACCTTATGATCCGGAGTTACCTGAATTTAGTTACATGTTTTATGTATGATTCTGGTCTGTTGGTGTGGTTCAGGTTCATGAAGGTGTTGTTGAAGATGTTGCGTGGCATCTCAGACATGAATATTTATTTGGTTCAGTTGGGGATGATCAATACCTGCTAATATGGGATCTACGGACTCCATCAGTAACCAAGCCTGTCCAATCTGTAGTTGCTCATCAGAGTGAGGTAGGTGTCAAGCACTTTTAACTTTTAATAACATGTTCGATGAGACACTGCAGAACCAAGAAAACCATATCCTAATTGTCTATTTTTGCATAGAATTAACTGTATTTTGTTTCTTTGCTTTAAATTGTCACATTGGAGAATGTTCCTTCCGTCCTATTGGGGCACTGATCACCTTAATTGCAATTTACTGCACAAGATAGGTTCTAGGAGTTGTTCATCAATTACTTTTATTGTTTAGTTTCATTTATTTAAGTTATATATGAATGTTTCTACAATAATGGAATCAAGGGATAATGTTTAAACAATAAAAATTTCATGAAGTATTATGTTGTTCAAGAACTAGAAGTGGAAAAGTTAGGCTACTTGCTACAAACCGATGCATTATATGAGCAAGAAAGAAATAATATGTAAAGGAATCATAATGAATATTTTTTTCATATAATGATTTTCTTTCTTCCAAGACCGTTTATTACACTGAGATTTAATCATCCCACTATATATGAAAAAACCCCTGAGCGGCACGTCCTTCTGATGCTACTTTACCATAAACTTGGAAGGAGAAATCAAAATTATGCGCTTTATCCTGAGTTGTGGGGAAAGAAGATGATATCACCAATCATGATCTCACTTGATCCAGAAATTACTTATTTAAATTCAAATTCCAGACTTTTGCAATTTGCTTCATGAACAATGTAGGCGCATTATAAAGTGCCAGATTTATGCTTAGTCATGACATTCCGGATCCTCTTTTATGAGTATCCTAGTAAATCAAGAAGCTTTGTAAATGAAAGAAGCTTGTTAACTTTTCTCGTTTCCACCAGAATCGAGTGGTAGGCTATTCACTTGCATGCTAGAAATTCTAGTGTCCATGTGATTTATCTGTTTTCCATTGACATAAAATTTGTCTGAAAATATTGTAGACTTCAATTGGTTTAGCAAATTTGCCTTTTCTTGTTTTTGTGATGATTGCAAGGCCTTGAGAAATTACTGGTTCTTTGAGTTCTAGAGCGCACTTGAGTGGTTTCACTACCAGTATCTAGTCATAGGTATCCATCTTTATATGTGTATATTTATTCTTATGATTCATGTAACATTTTCAATTTATCCTGCTTGTTTACAGAACTTTTTTTGTTTGGTTTGAGCTGGACATTTTCTATCTCAGCCCTGTTTCCATTGAAGTGTGGTATTTTCCACAATATGAACTGACTGTATGAGTTTGTTTTCCATGGTTCAATGTAGGTTAACTGTCTAGCATTCAACCCCTTTAATGAATGGGTTGTTGCAACGGGTTCTACAGATAAGACTGTTAAGTTATTTGATCTACGGAAGATCAGCACTGCACTTCACACCTTTGACGCTCACAAGTAAGAGCATGTTTCTTTGATTACTAATATCCCTGTTTCTGTTTTATAAATGTTATTGGAAAGTGCTTAACAAATTTCACTTATAATCTTTTTCTGCCTGATGGATTACATATAAAAAACATATTGGTTTCAGGGAAGAAGTTTTCCAAGTTGGGTGGAATCCGAAGAATGAGACAATCTTAGCATCATGCTGCCTTGGCAGACGACTTATGGTGTGGGATCTTAGCAGGTTTGTAGCTTAGTTTTTAGTTTCTACATTTTTCTATTAGGTTGTATTGTGTAGGTTTTGCTCACCTGTGCAAGGGAAATAGCAGTTCTGTTTGAGGATTTTTCCATCAGCTTTGATTTGAAATCACACATCTCAAGTTTGTACTTCCTTCGTCATTGGAGTTCATTTAGGTGCCCTGCGAGGATTGATCATGGAAGACTTCCAAATAAAAGTGAATCTGACACAAACATTGAGTGATCTCATTATATTCATCATGAATACACAATTTCAGAATCTTCTCAAAAGTTTCCTATATTGATTATGAGTATAAGAAATTATTTAAGATAATTTTGCTTTGCACGTTTGCAACTATGCTTGTAGTGAAGGGTTATTGATGGTAAAAAGAGACGTGTAAATGCATATTGTGGTGATTCTATTTCAGGATTGATGAAGAGCAGACGCCAGAGGATGCTGAAGATGGACCGCCCGAGTTGCTTTTCATTCATGGTGGCCATACGAGTAAAATTTCAGATTTTTCATGGAACACCTGTGAAGACTGGGTCGTAGCCAGCGTGGCTGAAGACAACATCCTTCAAATATGGCAGATGGCCGAGAATATCTACCATGATGAGGATGATGTTCCGGGAGAAGAGTCCAACAAAGGATCCTGACCTAATCATTAACAATTCAGAAGTCTAGGAGAAAGCCGTAGTAACTTGAAGTCCAATATGGCAGATGGCCGAGAATATCTACCATGATGAGGATGATGTTCCATGCCCTTACCTGTACCTACGCGCACCATTATCTTTTGATCTTCCGATGCTGTGCTAGATAATGAGTTTTTACTGTCTTTAGAATTACCATTTGTAAAGGATTCACTTTTTAATTATTTTTGTGAACTCCAAGTGTACGGGTTTCATTTGGCTTTAATAGCAACTGGCAAATAGTGTGGTCAAAGCGATCGAATTCCGTTGCGGCCCAAAATTGTCTTGCATTTGATATAGTTGCTGCACCCTCTTTAATCAATGATTCCTTGGTTGTTCTTGCATCTGAGCATCTACTTTTTATTATTATTTACTCATTGGACTTTTTGTGTTAATATTGAGAAAATAATTTTGAGTTTAGTCATCCTTATTGCCACTGCACCATAACATGCCACGAAGTTGGCTCGCTCTTGTTTGCATTATAAAGGGTGTGCTAGGGAGTGCTTGGTAATTATTTTATTTTCTGAAATAATTTTTGATAAAAAATGGTTTTTTTATTCTATTTTCAAGAAGAATCTTTAAGCATTTGATGATGTTTGATAATTGTTTAGAATTTTTATTTTCGAAATAGAATTATGTTTAATATCGTTCTCAAAATTTTTAATTCAAATTATTTTCTTTTAATTTTAAATACTTTTATTATCTTTTTATTTGTTTAATTTTTTTTTTCTTTCTCCTCTTCATAAACCTTTGGCTGGTTGTCGGCCCTCAGTGAGGCTGCGTTTCACTGCGTTTCGTCGGCTGAGCCTCGCCTAGCCAAGCAAGGCTTGTCGGTGGTCGAGGAAAGCTCAGGCAAGGCTTGCCTAGCCACTAGCGATCTGATGAGGTCAAGCTTCACCCATGGCTAGGCGAGCCTTGAGCAAGCGCTGAACCTTGCCAAACCAATTGTTGACGATCGGTGGTTGTGGATGACGGTGGTGGCAACGGCCAACGGCAACGACAATGGAAGAAAAGAGAGAAGAATAATAAGAAAATAAGATAAATAAAAAGAAAGAAATTTAGATTGGCTTGATTTTGAAATAAATAAAGAATCAATTTATTTTGTTTTACTTCTTGACTTTGTTCCTTAATTCTATTTCAAATCTATTTTCGAGAACAAAAAAAGTAGAAATTATTACTGTTCGGCAAGTTATCAAACGCGCCCTGAGAGCAAGGGTTGAATTAAAAGATGGTCTGGCTATTTAATCGATGCAATTGCAGGAAGCCAGTTGACCGATATTTCTTTTTCATGTGTTTCAAGGGGAGGTTCGAGTTATTGCCAATCGAAATTAGCAATTCTTTTCTCTAATACATGGGTTTTAAGCAAATTCATTTCCAGCACGGTGAAATCTATAATGTCGAGGGACAAACCATTCACTATCGAGCTTGAGGAGTTGATATTTTGTACTCCCATGATGAAGCACATCATGGAATAATAACTATGTAGCCTCTAGTTTTGCCCGGGCAAAGACCATGTAGATCGATAAATTACCTTCTGCTGAACCGATAGCTCAATCTTCAGGTGGATTCGCAAGAAACCAAACAGATGTTGGTGAGGGTTGCCTCTCACCAAAAAAATTGTATAACTCTTTCCAGCACATGATGAAAAGAACCATAGTAAGGGAGGTTTTCACATCCATTACGACGCATAAGCTCCCTGGTTTGAGTTATCAATGAAGTCTTGAGTGTGCAAAGCATGCTCGGACACTTTGTCCATCACCGTAGCAGCAGTTTTCTGGCTAACAGAAGCAGCAGTTGAATATTTTTTCTTAGTATTAGTAATATTATCATGATAACAGAAGCTGTTTTTAGACAAAGTGTCGGAAGGGTACTTCACTCTCATACCACTAAAAATGATTTCAATCATCAAATTCAATCCTAGAAATGAAGGAAGCATGTCCCTCGTTTGACGAATCTCCCTCGATCAATTTAAGGGTTTGCTGTTCTTCAGTGAATTTCAAGATTCTTGGCAATGCTGCCATGACATTTGGATCTCACCCACAGACTGAAAAGAAGACATTCAGAGCCGGCAAACTCCTCTGATGGTTTAGATACTTGAGCTGCAACATTTGGCCTCATTCAATGACCAAGTAAACTGAGCCACATTCTTTGCAGCAATGAAATTTTGCATGAACTAGTCACCATTGAGGAGTTGATCGGCAGTACTTCGACAATCTTCATTTGCTTCATTCTGATTTTTTTCACTGTCTGCACTCTCTTTAGTCTCCCTCTTCATAAACTGGAAGCCCATTATATACCTGTATTCTCCGGTGCCAAGGCATCGTGAGCAGTATTCAAGGCCACTGCCACCACATGTCCGGCACCTGCCAGGCAATCTGGTGAATCTTAGACCAATGCTATTTGCCCAGTTACAATTTGAAAAACTGTGCCCATTCATCAGTCACAACAAGTTAATGATCATACTGAATGGAAGAGTTGAATAGCTCACCATTTTGGCCACTCCCCTTTTGGAAGCATCTTCAGGTGAACATGGTTTGTCCTTCCTATGACATTAGAAAAGCATGAGACCAGAAAATCAGGATAACTCAGCCAAGCCAAAATAAAATAAGATGTCCATACAAAAGAGACCAGAACCAGAAGAAATGCAGAATAAGCAAGTGGACAAAAGGTGAAATTCCAAGGAAGGCATGGCGACGCAGTGTGTGTTTTGTTATGGAACAAGAAGCAGCATTGAAGAAGACCACCGTAATTACAACAAAACGCACTCATACAGACTCATACAGATCTCTCACAAACAACATTTCTATTCTGCTCAAGACCTCAAAGAAAGCTAGCAATTCCCCAATAACATTTACAACTCCAGTCATTAATTGCAGCGAACTCTGACTCTCTGAGTAGATTAGATTTAGATTGAGGCTCTATCTATGAACGCGGAGGGGCTCCCGCAACAAACTACCAAGACTAAACTCCCAGAATGTTTTTCACACAACAGCTGGATTATTCATTCAAACATTAAAGGGGGTATCGCAAGGAAGGGGATAAAGCAAGGAAGGGGATAAAACAAGAAATCTGGTCGTTGCATTATGCTTCTCTCTTTTCTCTTTCCTTCTTTTTCCTTTCTAAGGTTACGCCTTCGCCTACGGCACGAACATGTATGAATTGGTCCTATAGATTCTGTCATCAGAACCACCTTTCGCACGACAACACACATCCAATGTACAAACCCGAGGGAGGTTGGCCGTAGCTGCCGGCTCCCAGCCGCTAGGTACTCAACGCAATAGCATGTACTTGCAACAAGTTAGGAGATTTCACCAATAACCTGAGCTGATATCTAACCAAACCATCTGGGTTTGCCACCGATAGAGAAAGAGAGAAAGAGAGAGACCTTTTCCGCGGCAACGGTGGCAATCGATCCTGCCGCTCCCACGGCAGACGACGCAAGGGGGTTCCGGCTTGGTTCGAGCCTCCCTGTGCACGTTCGACTGCGACCATCACGACCATGAAATGCCAGAATCAGTGCGAATTTAGGGCAGGAAGGTGGTGGAACGCGTCATACAAAGAGGGTTAGCTCGACAGACAGAAACAGGAACTTGCCTCCGTCCTGACGACCCAAGAAGGCTTAGAGAGAGAAAGCGCGGGCCTCCGAAGGTTGCTGCTGCTGGCGGGAGGAAGTGGGATTCCGCCATTTCCGTCCGGGGGAGCCCTATTCGTCTCCAGCCGTACGGCTGCTGGAAGACGAAGAAGAAGAAGGGGCTTCGTCGTCGTCGCCATTTTTTCAATCTTCTTTCTCCTCTTTCTTCAAGCTCGGGGCTTTACGCTTCTGCAGTGGCCTTCGACGTCTGTCTGACTGGAGAGAAAAAGGGGAGGGAAGAGGAGGCAGAAATTAGCAAACAGGGGTGTGCATGGTCAAGTGCACTGAGAACGGTATGCTAAGAACCGATTTCAGAAAATTGAAATCAAAAACCACTCACTAGTTATATGGATCCACTCGGAAACTAGATCCCCGATTTGGTCCAATTCCCAAGTGGATCCATAAACCGGCCCAACCTTCGCAATAAAAATGACATAAGTCGAAAGGGATAAATGCATGCTTGCACTATAATTTATTATTCATGGGCCTTTTGTTTGCTTAAATAGTCTTGTGAAACCGTTTTACTAGAAATGACCAAAAGGACCGTGTCGGGCGGTGTTATTAGAGCCGAATGCTGCGAGAGAATTGTGTAGTGGTTAATTCCACCAAGTAGGAAGCTTTTGCAATGCTGGTTATATCTTCCCGTTAAAATTAACATGTTATGTTTTCTCAATCGTTGGAAGATGGAAATGCCTAAAAGTTTCTTCAATCTATTCAACAGCTATATGATCAAAGTTAAAGATTTGTTCTCGGTATGTTATGGTTGTACGGAGAGTAATGAAGGCATAGCCTTGGAATTTATTTTCTTTGTGCACATATTGCCAATCCTCCAGCCTCCAGCTAATCTCTTTATCTACCTCGCTATCCTTAGATACTCACATGCGCTTAGATACATGTTGGCATATGCAGATGGACTCCAGTTCTATGGATCCATTGAACAATTTCCCTATCTAGAGTAATTTTGATTTTTTTAATATTAAAAAGTAATATATTATTATAATATAACTGGTTCGGTTCGAGTAGGTGGGCGGGTGGATCTGCCCATGGAATTGGAAACCAGACCGGTACCTACTGGTTTCCTTAAGAACTATTGGTTCCAGGCAGTCCGAGCAGGTCCCGATTCTTTTGCACACCTCAATTGACAAATGATGTTTTTCTTTTTGGGCTACGTTGAAATTGACCCTGGAACTTTGAGTTAGTATTGGATGTGGTCCTTAGATTTTTAATTTTGGTCAGTTTGATCCATTCTGCTCAAGATAATTTGATCCTTTCGAATTTACATATCAATGTACTACTCAATCGCAGAACCCATCTTAACTGACGTGGCCGATTGATCGATCTAGGCAAGAGGCACTCGATCGCCCTCATCAGGGCCACTGTAAGGGTCATTGCCTTGGTCACGCAAGTAAAGCAATGTCGTTGCCACCCCTCTCCATGTCTCTCTCGCTCTCCAGTTAATTTTTATATGCTAAAGAAGAACAATACTACACGTCACTATATTTTTTGGTACTCTAAATTTTATTACTGCTTTGTTGTTGAAATGATGTTTGTGCATAAGTAAGTCTCTAAATTGATAGCTTGAAATGAAGTGGACATGACTTTACACAATTTCCATAGCACTCATTTGACATCAATAGGAACGTCATATGTCAATCATATCTAAAGAAAAGCTAGATAAAATTCTCTAATTGGTTGATATGGATTTGTGACTATAATGTTTACATATCATTGTAAGAACATTAGTGTTATACTAAGTGGCTCAAATGATTTTTTTTTATATCTACTCAGTGTAAGATGTATTATATCTAATAACAAATGTTAAGAGAATTAGGAGGGAAAGAAACTTTGTGGTGATGTGCTTAACTAGAAAGCTCCATTTTTAGCCAATTTTCTTTCATTATATATGGAAGCATCTTCCACCCACAGCACCTTCATTTTTATCGCTTGAAGTTGAACAGTGAAGAAAATTTTGGATTTCATCCCTAGAAGTTCAAAAAGATAGTTTATGTGATTATTAAACTATAAGGCAGTGACAACATTTTGTAATTGACCAGTCACATTATTCACGTAATGTGCATCTCATCTTATTTAGCATAAGGTGAACATTCATTTCATTTTTTATTGCGAAAATTCTAAATAAGAATTTCAAGTACCATCATTTTCTCAAATAATAATCTAAAATGGATATTATTTCAAATAATGACTTAAAGTGGCTATATTAGTCTCAAAGAATGGCATCAAGTGGATATGGCTATTTCAAATAATGGCATAACCTTGCTAGCCATCACAAATTCCGATCTATCATGGATATTTTCATCAAAACAAAATTTAAATTTAAACATAAATTAAATTAGATTAAAATTTAATTAAAAAAAAAAAGCAAAGATGGCCGTCACCTAACACTCTAGACCTAGACAAGGAGGTTAGGGGGGCCTTGGGCAACCCTCGCCCAGATTTAGGAGAGGGTCACTACCCTCTCCCATTTCTAGCGAGGATAGGCCCTTGCCTCTTGTCAACAAAGGTCGCCAACAACCTCACCAGCCATTATTGTTGCCCTATTAGCAATTGGGCGACGGCCACTGGTAGGAGGGAGCCCTCCCTCCTATGCGTCTCTTTCTTAAAATTTTTAAAAATGTTTTCGAGTTTTTTAGAAAGAAAAATAGAAAAAGGAAAAAAATTACAAGATGAAATTGCCCTTCCCAAAAAGTGAGTTCAAACATTTCTTTGAAACTAATATGGCCACTTCAAGTAGGTGTGATTGGTTATTGATCCGGTCCGATTCTACTTAGGAACTGGAAATAGGACTCGAAGAACCAATTCCCATTTTTTGGGACAGGGCCACTTAGCAAAATTAAAATTAAAAATAAAAAAAGTACTCATGTAAAGAAGAGTTGATCCGGTCCATCAATCTAGTTCCCCTTGAAATCGAGAACTGGACTAACACCCCCAGGAACCATACCAAACTAGTCAGGCTGGTTCGGTTTGATTTGGATGGTTCTTACTTCGAGCAGTCCGATATGCTCACCTCTAACTTCAGGCCTCCATTAGAAATAAGGTCTATTTATGACCCTTATTTGATAAAATGATAGCACGTTGAGCGCTTATTTGAAACAATGTCCATTTCAACCTATTGTTTAGGAAAACAAGAGCACTTTAGGCTCTTATATGAAATTTTCTCCTTTTTATTGGCTTGTTACACCACAGCTTGTTACACCACAACATTTGGTATGACCTTGATATAGGATATAGTCTCCTTGAAGTAGGGATGGGCATAAATCAAATAGATTGGTCCTGAATGCATTTTTTTGGCATGGCCATAGTCAAGCTAGGAATTTCTCGACTCACTCCAAGGTTCGAACTTGAAAATTGTAGTTGGATTCGGTTAGAACTAAACCAATATTATATATATATATTTCCATCATATATTTATAATCCAGCCAAGAATCATAACATCATTAAATCTAATACTACTATAAAATTCCTCAAATATTATCAAAATATTAATTTTTCACATTTACATGAACACGTAAACTTTTGGTTTAAATGTATTTACAAGACCATAAGTAGGATGGAAAAAGTCACTTTTTTGGCATGTTCATGACAATCCTTCTTGACTTTGGCCCCTACAACCACACTATTTCTTCCTCATTTGATATTTGATTATGTATATCAACTAGGTTATGGCCTTATTGGGGTGGCTAGCGAGTAAATATTTTTAATACGATTCTTTAAGTATGCTTCTGGTCCAGGCCAGTGTATCTCAAGCCTGAAAAAAGGCCCATTTTCTCAAAATGAGGATTGAGGAACCCACCAAGGAAATGATCCAAACCCAATTGTTCAAAATGGACCCCCCAAGCCCGACCCCGACAGATGTAAGCTATTATCAGGAAACTTTGCAACTGCAAACCAAGTAATTCAAAATGCAAGAAATTTATACATTTGGAAGAAGAATTTTGTTGCAGCATTGGTGAAGATGGTAGGTCTTTTAGGCAGTTGGATTGCATCGAAAATAGTCCTACCCAAACTGACTCATTTAATCAATATTCACCCATTTTTATACAATAAAATTTTAGCTGGGAGTGATTGGTCCTTAGTCTGGTCCAATTCCACTAAGGAATCGGAAATCAGATTGAGAGGACCAATTCCCAATTTTTAGAACTAGGGACCAAATTGGATAGTCTTGGGACCGAGAATTGGATTAGACCGATCATTCAGCCAAAAAAAAATTAAAATTTTAAAAAATACTAGAGTTGTTACTATTTTGGGGTTTATTATTATTTTAAAGAAATAAAAATAAATATATAGTTTTTTTTAAAAGAGTCGGTCCGGTCTCGATTTCTCCCCAAAATTGGGAATCGAATCAAAAATCATTGGTTCCATTTTTACAAAACCAAGAACTGGACCAACAACCTCGTGAATCAAACAAAACCAACTGATTCGATTTAGTTCAGGTAGTTCCTAGTCTAATCCAGGTAGTTCTCATTCGGTTGGTTTGATATGCTCACCCTTAATATTAGCAAGCCATAATTGACTTAACTCGGATTCCATTTCTTAGCATTTTTTCTACTTAAGTTGTTGCCTTTGAAAATGGTTGACTCCATGGAGCGGCTCGCCAAGTTTGCAATTTACAACTCAAGTGGTCTAGTTAGGTCGTGAGTTAGGACTTTACATGGCACATAAGCAACGTAGAGACATGGGTGAGTGCTGCGTTGATGGACAAAACTAGTTGGTTCCAATTCAATTTCTAGTTTTACCTAGGAAATGGCTCATTTTATGTTTTTGGGTAAAAATTAAATTTTACAAGATCAAAGTTACATTGTTTCACTACAAAAATAGATATTGATCAAGTGGTTATGTTGTTGTTATTCATGTTGAAAGCTATGCTTTGATTCTTGATAAGTGCAAAAGTTTATATATATAAGGGGATTTAAAAGTAGCCTCAAGGGATCTGGGCATGAGCACCGAGGCCCTAGCCTAGCCTCGAGGGACCTAGGCTAAACCTCTCTAGATTTGAAAGGGGGCATCGGGTTCTCAACTTTGGCCTCAATGAATCCAATACCAACACATATGTGGACTCAAGCATGGACATTAAGATCTCGAGCTTGGCCTCGAAATTTAGACACGGCCTCTTTAGACTTAAATTAGGTTGTTGAGGAACTAGACCCAACATCAATGGACCCATGCCCGATGGTAGTGACTTCGGCGAGGGAGCTACCTTAGTATGACCACTAGGAACTCGGGCATAGGCACTATGGTCCCAAGCTTGGCTATCAAGGAACTCGACTCAACCTTGATGGACCCGTCCTAGTGCTAGGGGCTTAGTTGCAAAGCTTGTACCCAAGCATGCCCGACCTATGTAGACCCAATCAATGAACCAAGCATGACTTCAATGGACCCAAGTCCCTCCTTGATTAATTGAGTCAGGTGCCAAAGAATTGGGAGCAGGAGTTGAGTACCCAAGCATGCCATTAGGAACCCACATAAGGGCACCGAAGTCCTAGGCTAAGTCTTGAAAAACTTGGGCCCAACCTTTGTGGACTTGGACATGAGCACCAAGGTCTTGGGCTTTGCCTTGAGGGACCTTGGCCCAACCATTATGGACCTGGGCTCAACTAACGAAGAACCAATGTAGCCACAATGAACTTGGGTTGGGCACTATTGACTTAATGCTAGAGTTAGATACTTGAGGCTTGGTCACTATGGACATGAGTTCGTTGTTAAAAAATTGGGCCCAACCTCTAGGAATAGGGCTTGGCTTTTGTGGAGCAAGGCATGAGCTACTTGAGGGATTGGGCCTCGCTTCTATGAACTTGGGTCTAGTTGTCAAGGAACTAGCCATGGCTTTGATGTACCTAGGCTAGCCTTCTACGTACTTAGGTTGTTTGCTTGTGACTTGAAGGTGGGAGTTGGGTACCAGGGCATAACTGCCAAAGACCTGGGCATGAGCATTGAGGTCTCAGACTCAGCCTTGTGCATTTGGGCACAAGCATCAGTGTCTTAGGCCTAGCCTTGAGAAACTTGAGCCCAACCTTTAATCAAGCTCCATGCCTCTATTCCTAGCGACCATGCCTGAATACTCGACTTCTATGCCCAACTCACTAGCACGAAGCTCGGGCCATGTGGACTTGAGCATGCGGAGGGCATTGCTCTTTGATTAAATTAGTTGAAAGTGAGTTCTTTGCAAATCCATTGAATGCATCATTGATCGTGCTTCGGTTTATTATACTCATTTATTTTAAGTTTTAGGTAACTGATATATTACTTATTAACAAATATGAGTTAAAATATGGGTTCATGACCCATTTTGCTACCTCTAATGATCATTAAAATTAGTGTCTTGACTAGAAATGTTAGGAAGGATTCAATGAATTGCAGGCTCATCAATAGTTGATTGAGAGAGATAAAAATTGTGCAGGGCTAAAAGAGTTTTTTTACTTCTCTATTTAATTTTTTTTTCCTTGTATTTTCACGGTTACAAATTTGTGAGATTTTCAAATAGTAAGGCCTCCATTCATTAGCTTTTCTTCTTTATTACCTTTGACTACCAGATGTGCACTTTTACTATTACCTAATCTCATTTCCACTACTTCTCTCTTCGTTTCCCTAATATCCTCTCATTTAACTCTCTGTATCAGGTTAACTCCTCATGCTCCCAGCCAGCTCTAAGTTTCCCTCTACCATGTCGATAGTCTCAGTTTAATGAAATTCAGCCTTCTTCTTCCAAATTTCCCTTATTCTACCTGTGATGTGGACGATTCACAGCCGCTCTAGTTCCCCTTCCCCAGACGTACTCCCCTCAATCCCCAAAAGCTTCAATTCTCGGTTGTTACTACCAATTCCGCCTCCATTCTTCCTTCTTGGTTGAACCCTCAATTAGGGTTAGGCTTTGTTTGCTTAGTATTGCCCGATAGCCCCTTCCTCTTGGGCGACCTCTGTTTACCCAATAGGTCGGGCCTGCTCTCCTATTCTTCTGCCAAGGTTGGATCCCTTTGTAAAGCCTCGCATGTCATCCTTTCTTGAATTCCCCCAATCTTCAACCCATTTCAGTCACCTAATCCCGTTTCATCTCCTTTGTTGCGATGTACCAATTCCCTACTAGGCCGGAGCCCTCCTCCGTTAGCCCGGTTTGGCGAAGACAGGTACGCGAACTTTAACATCCGTAACTAGGAAAGTACAGAAGGCCTTATTCAATACTTAGTCTAAGTCCTATCTCTGGTTGGGTCTTTGATTGGAATTATTCTAAGCTGTGGTATTTAGATTTCTCCCTCCTTGAGCATGTTTAGTTGGCAGTAATATGGTTGACTTAAATTCCGAGGATAGTCGTTTGGAGGCGCTGTGTAAGAGCTTGGGTCATCTTTGGTCGAATAGCAACGTTATTGAAGTTACCGATGGCATCTCTAAAGAAAAACTAGCTGAATGTAAGCGCACCTTACTTGGCAAGCTATATTCCAGACCCAACGTCAACTTCCAGGCCTTTATCAATACTATGAAACGAGCATGGAGGACAGAAAATGTATCTTGTACCTTATTAGAACCTAGGTTCTTTTCCTTCTCCTTCAAGTCAGCAGTCGAAAAGCAAAGAGTCCTAGATGCTGGCCCGTGGTCTTTTTCCAGCAACCTTCTTGTGCTCTGCCAATGCGATCCCGATATTCCAGAAATGTGCTATGATTTCTCTTAATGCCCCTTTTGGGTACACTTATTTGGCTTACCCTTTGGTCGAATTACATAAACAGTTGTGTGGCAGATAGCCTCGAAGATCGGCGACGTCTTGGAAGTAAACCTGGAAACCAAAGGTAACAGCACTTATAAGGTTGGGAAAGCCAAAGTTAACCTGGATTTAGCGACACGTCTTAAAACAGGGGTATTTATCAACTTGGGCAGCAAAAAACTGTGGATTGAATTTAAATATGAGCGACTCCCACATTATTGCTATTCTTGTGGTCGTATCAGGCACTATGCAACTGCCTACAAAGAGATCCCTTACGAGACTACGAGCTGGAGGAGGATTTACTAAGCAACTTTGGCAACTGGCTTCGAGCTAAAGTCCAGGAAATGAGCCCATATAGCAAACTCTTTTATGGTAAAGCTACCCCACTCCTCGACAATGCCGCAATGGTTCCGGAGCCATATTTTGCTAATGATACTCATGCCATCCAGCAGGCCCCTACAGTTTTAGAAAAGCCTAGTCAATCTCCTCGAACCCAGCAACTCCCGGAGGAAAGTCCATCCCAACTCGCAGTCCAGTCCCACTTCTCTCGGGCCCAATCTATCATGGAAGGAAAAAAAGCCACAGATGAGAGAGGGTAGCTCTTTAGACGCAAACTCTGCAATCGTTATGTATATGGAATAGCATAAAGAAGTAGCAATTGATGAGCAACTTTCCATTCAGCTTGAAAGAGGATCAAAATCCCACTACTCTCAGGCCCTACCTACCCTAGAAGGAAAAATACCACAGAAGAGAGATAGTAGCTGTTTAGATGTGGGTTCTACGATGGTTGTGTATACTAAACCTAGTAAAGAAGCGGATCATGACAGGCAAACTTCCTTCAAACCTGCAAGAGGCCTACCTACGGGTACAGCTAAATCCAGCAAGCTCCCTTCAGCAAAAAAAGGTAAGCGATTTTGCCCTATGGTACTCATCCCTAAAAGCTTCTGTCTACTGATAACTCACAGTTAGTGGAGATCCCTGTTACCGAGGAAAAGAATTCAGCTACATGGGCTTTGATGGCTAGCCCTCATAAGCCACCGACTCAATCATGAAACTTATAAGCTGGAACTGTCAAGGGTTGGGTTCTCCCTTGACAGTCCAGGCTTTACAAGTCCTTGCAACTCAGGAAAGGCCCAATATTATATTTCTCATGGAAACTAAACAACAAGAAGAGTCGGTGCAATGTATAAGATGACGTCTCAAGTTCTCAAACAGTTTTTTGGTAAATCCTGTAGGTTTTTCAGAGGGTTTGGTGCTTTTTTGGGATGACCTGGTCACCCTTTCTGTGGAATCACACTCTGAATTCTTTCTAAACATGTGTTGTCTTATTCATGATAGTCAATAGGTTATGCAAATTACTTTCCTACATGCACCTAATCTCTTTCAGGATAGGGTATCACTATGGGACAACATACATAGAAGAAGTGCCATCAATCATCTTCCTTGGCTCTGCATTGGGGATTTTAATGACATTCTGTATCATTGGGAAAAAGTGAGTAAGCGAATGGCTGATCATTATCATCTTACAGCTTTCAGGAAATGTTTAGAAGCATGCTCACTAATGGATCTAGAAAGTAAGGGGTGCGCTTTTACTTGGTCAAATAGAAGAGAGGGTGATGAAAATGTTAGAGAAAGATTGGATAGAAATCTTAGTACCATGGAATGGAGGATAGCTTATCTAGATGCAGAGGTCACAACCCTACCAACTATCGGCTCGGACCATAGTCCTCTCCTTCTTATAACTACACCTATAGTGTAATGCAGGCAGAGAGACTTTAAGTATGAATCTTTTTGGGCTGAAGATGGGGATTGTAGCCGGATTGTCAAGCAAACTTGGGAGGCATCCAGCAAGAAGACTATGGTAGTGAGACTGCAAAAAATCGCATTTCATCTAGCGGCATGGAGTAGAAAACGATTCCCCTATGCTTACAAGAAAATTGAAGGCATGAAGTCTGAGCTACAAGCCCTAACAAATAATCCTCTATTGCAGTATGATTAGCGGCGGATCCAGCATCTTAACACAGATATTGAAGCACTATGGTGACAAGAAGAAATGTTTTGGGGCATGAGATCTCGAATTCAGTAGCTCAAGTGGGGGGATCGAAATACTAAGTTCTTTCACGCCACAACTATACAACGACGTAACAGAAATCGCATTTCCATGCTGATGAATGGGGAAGGAGATTGGGTAAAAAATTTTGATACGCTTAAGGACATGACAATGGACTTCTTTAACAATCTCTACACTACAAGAGGTCCACAGAACTTTCAGCCTGTTATTAACCATATCCCTACCTTTGTTGATGCAATTATGAATCTCAAAATTACTGAACCAGTTACAATGGAAGAAGTATATGCAACAACTTACCAGTTGGGTGCCTCCAAAGCTCTTGGACTCGATGGGTTAAATGGCATATTTTTCCAGCAGCATTGGCAGGTAATAGGTTCAGCAATTCTTCGCGAGGTGCAACTATTCTTTGAGTCTAGCTTCCTATCCCCAGCCCTGAACAAAACCCAAATAATTCTCATTGCTAAAACCCAAAACCCAGAAAAGCTAGAGCAATTTCGACCCATCAGCCTTTGCAATTTTGCATATAAAATCATATCTAAAATCCTTACCAACAGACTGAAACCCCTACTACCAAACATCATTGCAGCAGAGCAAAGTGCTTTTGTGGGAAATCGGCAAATTCAGGATAATATTTTGATTGTACAAGAAGTCCTCCACCGACCGCGTACCCGGGACAGAAGGAAAAAATTCTAGGCAATCCTAAAAATAGACATGCAAAAAGCTTACAACCGAATAGAGTGGGATTTCCTGCAAGCGTGCCTTTGTAAGATGGACTTATGTGAAGCATGGGTGAGCTGGGTTATGCAATGTGTCACCACGGTGTCCTATAGCATCAAGTTTAATGGGGAATCTTTACCGGATTTTAAACCTACTCGGAGTCTTCGTCAGGGTGATCCTTTATCTCCGTACTTATTCATCATTGTAACAAATGTCCTATCTCAGATGATGAAGGAAGCTCTAGCAACCGACACTCTCCATGGTATTAAATTAAACAGACATTGCCCAACCCTCTCACATCTCTTCTTTGCAGATGACTCAATATTTTTCATGGAAGGATCACTTTTGGAATGTCAAAACTTGACCAATATACTCCACCAATACTGTTACGCATCAGGTCAAGCTATTAATCTGAATAAATCTAACATTCATTTCAGCAAAGATTGTCTAGATAGCCTTCGAAGAAATATGGCCTTAATGCTAAGAGTTCCCGAAATTACAAAAACAGGGAAATATTTAGGGATTCCTTCGGACTGGGGGGCCTTGAAAAAGGACATGTTTGCCTGGATCCTAGCTCGAGTGAGTAAGAAGTTGGAAAGTTGGAAAGAAAAGCTGCTTTCGCAAGCTAGTAAGGAAATACTTCTAAAATTTGTTGTGCAGGCTATACCTCACTATGCCATGTCAATCTTCAAAATCCCCGCATCCATTGTTAGAGCTGTAGAGAGGAAAATTGTTAACTTCTGGTGGAGGACTAAAAACAACTCCAATGGTCTGCATTGGCGTAAATGGGATGTTCTTAAACTTTGCAAGGTGGAAGGTGGTCTTGGCTTTAAGGACCTTATTGCCTTTAACACTGCAATGTTGAGTAAACAAGCTTGGCGAATCTCTCAACAACTAGACACACTATGGAGCCAAATTATGAAAGGCCTTTATTTCCCAAATTCTGACTTATGGAAAGCAGGTAAGGGATGACGCCCATCGTGAGGATGGCAAAGCTTACTAGCAGGGAGAGATGCGATTGCTCCTCATGTTAAGTGGGTGGTGGGTAATGGACAACAAATTTCCATTCACAACGATAAATGGCTCGCACTAGGACCGATGGCGACTGTTCGAGACCGAATGAACCCACTAAGGTAGCGAACTTGATAGATATGGAAGCTGCCGAGTGGAAGAAAGACTTATTGCGCTCCATGTTTAACAACACCCTCGTGCAGAAATTAAAGCCGTTCCTATTGGTCTACCAAGCACAGCAGACAGATTGGTGTGGGAAAATAACACATCAGGTACTTATATTGTAAAGAGTAGATACATTCACACTAGAAAACACCAAAGGAACCATACTGACTCCCAGCCCACAACATCTCACTAGATCGACCAACATCTATGGAAGCACATTTGGCAAGCCAACATACAACCTAAAATCAAGTTCTTCCTCTGGAATGCCTACCACAATGCTCTGCCTACTTTAGAGAATCTCTATAGAAGAAAGATTGTACCTGCTCCATTGTGTCCACTCTGCAACCTCAAATCGAAGACTGTTGAACATACCCTGCTGCTCTGCCCCTGGACATCTCACATTTGGAATGAACCTAGCCCACAAGTCCAAATAAACCGAATGGGTCTTTCACATTTTGATGACTAGCTATGCAAGTATTTAGCTCGAACAGGGAACTCACGTCGTTTTGAGCTGGTTGCGAATGTCGTATGGTGTATTTGGAAGGATCGAAACCACTCCATCTTCAAGAAAAGCCCCCTCAACCCTCACAAGACCCTGTTCAATGCTAAAACGCTCCAAGTCAGCTTCACTACTTGGAATGCGAAGTCACAAAAAAGCAAGCACAGTCAAGACTTATCTCACAAGTGGCAACCACAGCCCCCAGGAGTCCTCAAAATCAATATTAACGCTTCATTTGACATTGCCTGCCTAGCCGACAATCCTACTGACTTTAGCCACCATAACCGAAGGTATCTTAATGACACATCCTCAGTTTTTGAAATGGGGTTAGCTACAACCTGCCAAGCTCACATGCTTCAGCCAAGAGCTCTCCCAAGAAGTAACACCTCAACTGACAAGGCAGACAGAGACTTCACCACAACCCCTAACCAAGAGGAACGATGCTCTGTTCGCATGACTAGGGACTTTAGAGTTGCAATGCCCCAAGCAGACAAGATCAGTACTGATCAACCCCAAACCGAGCAAGACATAGCCCGACTTTCCCAATGTTTACTAGATTACCTCAGAGAGGGGTACAGACAAATGAGCAGTGAGACAAATAGCCACGAAACCCAGATGCTGCCAGGTAGAGTTCGTGTGCTAGATCGTGGCAAACGCCCCATGGAAAGTAGTCCAACGGCTGCCCTTGCCTTGTATACCAGAATGAAGACCATAAATGGTGTCTCTAATTACATGATAAGTACCACCAGAGAAGAAGAATTTGAGACAACCAGCCATGGTCCTGATCTGTAAATCAGTCTGATGGAAGCAAACCCCTATTGCAACCTCCCTCCCCTGCATAATGACGAAGTTTGCAACTTGGGTCACACCCTCCCTCTGGACAGAAAAACCACTGTTGAAAGCTCGGTTGCATCTACAAACCGCAACTCTGCATTGCGTTTAGCTGGGGTAGTCTATAAATCATTGATGAAGTGATGGTGTGAAAACCCTAAAGAGGTGACTTTTTGTCAAAATACTTTAGCAAATGATTGTTGCAATCGTGCACAAGTGCAAATATGCCCCGACATTTTAAGCGGTCTCAGGTTAATGAAATTTTACGAAAATGCATCCAATAGACTTCCTGTATTGAATCCATCATGATAGGTAGCATCATAAATGTCCATATGCTATTCTGACACACATACATGTCAGCACTCAGAAATTATCTTTAGCTTTTAAGTCTCGTTCTTCCGTGGGTTCTGTATTTTGTATACTTCATCATGCCTTCTAGCAGTTATTTCTTTGTCTACTGTATGAGCTAAGTGATTCTTTTTACAGGAAGCATTCCAATTTTTTGAGAAGATCGATTATTCATGATGCACGGGGAAAGGTCCTGTGGCATGTTTTTATGTATATATACCACTTACACTTTGTATTTGGCAGGTTCAAATTATACAGCAAATAAATCATGATGGAGAGGTGAACCGAGCCCGTTACATGCCACAAAACTCCTTTATCATAGCAACCAAGACAGTTAGTGCGGAAGTTTATGTTTTTGATTACAGCAAGCACCCATCTAAGCCTCCACTAGATGGTGCGTGCAGTCCTGACTTAAGGTTGAGGGGCCACAGTACTGAAGGCTATGGATTATCGTGGAGTAAGTTCAAGCAAGGACACCTACTCAGTGGTTCAGATGATGCTCAGATATGCTTATGGGACATCAATGCAACTCCGAAAAACAAGTCTCTCGATGCCATGCAAATCTTCAAGGTGCCTTTCTTGCCTATACACTAGCACTATCTATCCATCTTGACCAACCCCAACCACCCCCCCCCCCCTTTTCTTTTCCTTTTTCCTCTCTTTTGCCAGTTAGCTTTTGTAGCCTGCTGGCAAGTCTTTATGAGCTAAATCATAAGACTGGTCAAACACTTCATGCCTCAAAATTCACTAGTTCAATGAGGAGTTACCTTATGACCCGGAGTTACCTGAATTTAGTTACATGTTTTATGTATGATTCTGGTCTGTTGGTGTGGTTCAGGTTCATGAAGGTGTTGTTGAAGATGTTGCGTGGCATCTCAGACATGAATATTTAGTTGGTTCAGTTGGGGATGATCAATACCTGCTAATATGGGATCTACGGACTCCATCAGTAACCAAGCCTGTCCAATCTGTAGTTGCTCATCAGAGTGAGGTAGGTGTCAAGCACTTTTAACTTTTAATAACATGTTCGGTGAGACACTGCAGAACCAAGAAAACCATATCCTAATTGTCTATTTTTGCATAGAACTAACTGTATTTTGTTTCTTTGCTTTAAATTGTCACATTGGAGAATGTTCCTTCCGTCCTATTGGGGCACTGATCACCTTAATTGCAATTTACTGCACAAGATAGGTTCTAGGAGTTGTTCATCAATTACTTTTATTGTTTAGTTTCATTTATTTAAGTTATATATGAATGTTTCTACAATAATTGAATCAAGGGATAATGTTTAAACAATAAAAATTTCATGAAGTATTATGTTGTTCAAGAACTAGAAGTGGAAAAGTTAGGCTACTTGCTACAAACTGATGCATTATATGAGCAAGAAAGAAATAATATGTAAAGGAATCATAATGAATATTTTTTTCATATAATGATTTTCTTTTTGCCAAGACCGTTTATTACACTGAGATTTAATTATCCCACTATATATGAAAAAACCCCTGAGCGGCACGTCCTTCTGATGCTACTTTACCATAAACTTGGAAGGAGAAATCAAAATTATGTGCTTTATCCTGAGCTGTGGGGAAAGAAGATGATATCACCAATCATGATCTCACTTGATCCAGAAATTACTTATTTAAATTCAAATTCCAGACTTTTGCAATTTGCTTCATGAACAATGTAGGCGCATTATAAAGTGCCAGATTTATGCTTAGTCATGACATTCCGGATCCTCTTTTATGAGTATCCTAGTAAATCAAGAAGCTTTGTAAATGAAAGAAGCTTGTTAACTTTTCTCGTTTCCACCAGAATCGAGTGGTAGGCTATTCACTTGCATGCTAGAAATTCTAGTGTCCATGTGATTTATCTGTTTTCCATTGACATAAAATTTGTCTGAAAATATTGTAGACTTCAATTGGTTTAGCAAATTTGCCTTTTCTTGTTTTTGTGATGATTGCAAGGCCTTGAGAAATTACTGGTTCTTTGAGTTCTAGAGCGCACTTGAGTGGTTTCACTACCAGTATCAAGTCATAGGTATCCATCTTTATATGTGTATATTTATTCTTATGATTCATGTAACATTTTCAATTTATCCTGCTTGTTTACAGAACTTTTTTTGTTTGGTTTGAGCTGGACATTTTCTATCTCAGCCCTGTTTCCATTGAAGTGTGGTATTTTCCACAATATGAACTGACTGTATGAGTTTGTTTTCCATGGTTCAATGTAGGTTAACTGTCTAGCATTCAACCCCTTTAATGAATGGGTTGTTGCGACGGGTTCTACAGATAAGACTGTTAAGTTATTTGATCTACGGGAGATCAGCACTGCACTTCACACCTTTGACGCTCACAAGTAAGAGCATGTTTCTTTGATTACTAATATCCCTGTTTCTGTTTTATAAATGTTATTGGAAAGTGCTTAACAAGTTTCACTTATAATCTTTTTCTGCCTGATGGATTACATATAAAAAACATATTGGTTTCAGGGAAGAAGTTTTCCAAGTTGGGTGGAATCCGAAGAATGAGACAATCTTAGCATCATGCTGCCTTGGCAGACGACTTATGGTGTGGGATCTTAGCAGGTTTGTAGCTTAGTTTTTTAGTTTCTACATTTTTCTATTAGGTTGTATTGTGTAGGTTTTGCTCACCTGTACAAGGGAAATAGCAGTTCTGTTTGAGGATTTTTCCATCAGCTTTGATTTGAAATCACACATCTCAAGTTTGTACTTCCTTCGTCATAGGAGTTCATTTAGGTGCCCTGCAAGGATTGATCATGGAAGACTTCCAAATAAAAGTGAATCTGACACAACATTGAGTGATCTCATGATATTCATCATGAATACACAATTTCATAATCTTCTCAAAAGTTTCCTATATTGATTATGAGTATAAGAAATTATTTAAGATAATTTTGCTTTGCACGTTTGCAACTATGCTTGTAGTGAAGGGTTATTGATGGTAAAAAGAGACGTGTAAATGCATATTGTGGTGATTCTATTTCAGGATTGATGAAGAGCAGACGCCAGAGGATGCTGAAGATGGACCGCCCGAGTTGCTTTTCATTCATGGTGGCCATACGAGTAAAATTTCAGATTTTTCATGGAACACCTGTGAAGACTGGGTCGTAGCCAGCGTGGCTGAAGACAACATCCTTCAAATATGGCAGATGGCCGAGAATATCTACCATGATGAGGATGATGTTCCGGGAGAAGAGTCCAATAAAGGATCCTGACCTAATCATTAACAATTCAGAAGTCTAGGAGAAAGCCGTAGTAACTTGAAGTCCAATATGGCAGATGGCCGAGAATATCTACCATGATGAGGATGATGTTCCATGCCCTTACCTGTACCTACGCGCACCATTATCTTTTGATCTTGCGATGCTGTGCTAGATAATGAGTTTTTACTGTCTTTAGAATTACCATTTGTAAAGGATTCACTTTTTAATTATTTTTGTGAACTCCAAGTGTAAGGGTTTCATCTGGCTTTAATAGCAACTAGCAGCTGTAGTGTGGTCAAAGCGATCGAATTCCGTTGCGGCCCAAAATTGTCTTGCATTTGATATGGTTGCTGCACCGTCTTTAATCAATGATTCCTTGGTTGTTCTTGCATCTGAGCATCTACTTTTTATTATCATTTACTCATTTGACTTTTTGTGTTAATATTGAGAAAATAATTTTGAGTTTATTCATCCTTATTGCCACTGCACCATAACATGCCACGAAGTTGGCTCTTACTTGTTCGCATTATTAGGGGTGTGCTTGATAATCATTTTATTTACTGAAATAATTTCTGATAGAAAATTATTCCTTTTGATTCTATTTTCAAGAACAATTTTTAAGTATTTGAAGATGTTTGATAATTGTTTAGAATTTCTATTTTCGAAATAGAATTGTATTTAATACCGTTCTCAAATTTTTTAATTCAAATTATTTTCTTTTAATTTTTAAATAATTTTATTATCTTTTTTTTTTTTTTTTTTCTTTTCTTTCTCCTCCTCATAAACCTTTGGCTGGTTGTTGGCCCCAGTGAGGTTGTGTTTCGTCTGCTGAGCCTTGCCTAGCTAAGCAAGGCTTGTCGGTGGTCGAGAAAGCTCAGGCAAGGCTCACCTAGCCACTAGCGATTTGATGAGGTCGAGCCTCATCCATGGCTAGGCAAGCCTTGAGCAAGAATCGAACCTTGCCCAACCAATTGTTGACCATTGGTGATTGTGGACAACGGTGATTGTGGACGACGACGGCAACAGCGGCCAACAACGACGACGGTGGAAGAAAAGAGAAAGAACAAGAACAAGAAAATAAGATAAATAAAAAGAAAGAAATTTAGATTGGCTTGATTTTGAAATTAATGAAGAATTAATTTTTTTATTACTTCTTGATTTTGTTCCTTAATTCTGTTTCAAATCTATTTTCAAGAATTAAAAACAATAGAAATTATTATTGTTTGAGAAGTTATCGAACACATCCTAAGAGCAAGGGCTGAATTAAAAGATGGTCTGGCTATTTAATTGATGCAATTGCAGGAAGCCAGTTGACCAACATTTCTTTTTCATGTGTTTCAAGGGGAGGTTCGAGTTATTGCCAATCGAAATTAGCAATTCTTTTCTCTAATACATGGGTTTTAAGCAAATTCATTTCCAGCACGGTGAAATCTATAATGTCAAGGGACAAACCATTCACTATCGAGCTTAAGGAGTTGATATTTTGTACTCCCATGATGAAGCACATCGTGGAATGATAACTACGTAGCCTCTAGTTTTGCCCGGGCAAAGACCATGGAGATCGATAAATTACCTTCTGCCGAACCGCTAGCTCAATCTTCTGACGATTCGCAAGAAACCAAACAGATGTAGGTGAGGGTTGCCGCCCACCAAAAAATTTGTTCAACTCTTTCCGGCACATGATGAAAAGAACCATAGTAAGGGAGGTTTTCACAACCATCACAACGCATAAGCTCCCTGGTTTGAGTTACTAATGAAGTCTGAGTCGGGCAAAGCATGCTCGAACACTTTGTCCATCACCATAGCAGCAGTTTTCTGGCTTAACAGAAGCAGCAGTTGAATATTTTTTGTTAGTACTAGAAATATTATCATCATAGCAGAAGCTGTTTTTAGATTACAAGTGTGGGAAGGGTACTTCACTCTCATACCACTAACAATGATTTCAATCGTCAAATTCAAACCTAGAAAGGAGGGAAACATGTCCTTTGTTTGACGAATCTCCCTTGATCGATTTAAGGGTTTGCTGATCTTCAGTGAAATTCAAGATTCTTGGTAATGCTGCCATGACATTTGGATCTCACCCACAGACTGAAAAGAAGACATTCAGAGCGGGCAAACCCCTGATGGTTTAGATACTTGAGCTGCCACATTTGGCCTCATTCAATGACCAAGTAAACTGAGCCACATTCTTTGCAGCAATGAAATTTTGCACGAACTAGTCACCATTGAGGAGTTTTTTTTTTTTTTTGGGTAAAGTCACCATTGAGGAGTTGATCGGCAGTACTTCAACAATCTTCATTTGCTTCATTCTGATTTTTTTCACCGCCTGCACTCTCTTTAGTTTCCCTTTTCATAAACTGGAAGCCCATTATATACCTGTATTCTCCGGTGCCAAGGCATCGTGAGCAGTATTCAAGGCCACTGCCACCACATGTCCGGCACCTGCCAGGCAATCTGGTGAATCTTAGACCAATGCTATTTGCCCAGTTACAATTTGAAAAACTGTGCCCATTCATCAGTCACAACAAGTTAATGATCATACTGAATGGAAGAGTTGAATAGCTCACCATTTTGGCCACTCCCATTTTGGAAGCATCTTCAGGTGAACATGGTTTGTCCTTCCTATGACATTAGAAAAGAATGAGACCGGAAAATCAGGATAACTCAGCCAAGCCAAAATAAAATAAGATGTCCATACAAAAGAGACCAGAACCAGAAGAAATGCAGAATAAGCAAGTGGACAAAAGGTGAAATTCCAAGGAAGGCATGGCAATGCAGTGTGTGTTTTGTTATGGAACAAGAAGCAGCATTGAAGAAGACCACCGTAATTACAACAAAACCTACTCATACAGACTCTCTTATTTGGATGGAAGCTATAAAAATAAGCCTAGTGGCTTCTTTGCTTGGAAAAGAGTAGATTATCAGCGCTTGACCATATGTGGAGCTTCACCTTCTTGTCAAGCCACCATATCTTGTGGTCCACGACTCATAAGTCTGAACCAGTTCACTAGTAATGCAATGGGCTTTCTTCAATTCACTAGGTAGGAGTAGCCTTCATGCTTTTCACTATCCTCACTATCCAACTAGATAGATATTTCTTCCCATCTTAGATAGGACAAGCCTGAAGTTAACAGCTGCCAGTACCGAAAAGAGAGAACTATACGGAATCTCTCTTGCAAGAACAATGCATAAGGTCAATTTATGCCCTCACATTTGGAAACTAATCAAGTTCATCCCCACGAGATATCTATAAGCAGACACTTGCAACAGTGTTGCACGCACAGGCTCTCATAAACAACATTTCTATTCCGATCAAGACCTCAAAGAAAGCTAGCGATTCCCCAATAACATTTCCAACTCCGGTCATTAATTGCAGCGAACTCTGACTCTCTGAGTAGATTAGATTTAGATCGAGGCTCTATCTATGAACGCGGAGGGGCTCCCGCAACAAACTACCAAGACTAAACTCCCAGAATGTTTTTCACACAACAGCTGGATTATTCATTCAAACATTAAAGAGGGTATCGCAAGGAAGGGGATAAAACAAGAAATCTGGTCGTTGCATTATGCTTCTCTCTTTTCTCTTTCCTTCTTTTCCTTTCTAAGGTTACGCCTTCGCCTACGGCACGAACATGTATGAATTGGTCCTCTAGATTCTGTCATCAGAACCACCTTTCGCACGACGACACACATCCAATGTACAACCCCGAGGGAGGTTGGCGTAGCTGCCGGCTCCCAGCCGCTAGGTACTCAACGCAATAGTATGTACTTGCAACAAGTTAGGAGATTTCACCAATAACCTGAGCTGATATCTAACCAAACCATCTGGGTTTGCCACCGAGAGAGAAAGAGAGAAAGAGAGAGACCTTTTCCGCGGCAACGGTGACAATCGATCCTGCCGCTCCCACGGCAGACGACGCAAGGGGGTTCCGGCTTGGTTCGAGCCTCCCTGTGCACGTTCGACTGCGACCATCACGACCATGAAATGCCAGAATCAGTGCGAATTTAGGGCAGGAAGGTGGTGGAACGCGTCATACAAAGAGGGTTAGCTCGACAGACAGAAACAGGAACTTGCCTCCGTCCTGACGACCCAAGAAGGCTTAGAGAGAGAAAGCGCGGGCCTCCGAAGGTTGCTGCTGCTGGCGGGAGGAAGTGGGATTCCGCCATTTCCGTCCGGGGGAGCCCTATTCGTCTCCAGCCGTACGGCTGCTGGAAGACGAAGAAGAAGAAGGGGCTTCGTCGTCGTCGCCATTTTTTCAATCTTCTTTCTCCTCTTTCTTCAAGCTCGGGGCTTTACGCTTCTGCAGTGGCCTTCGACGTCTGTCTGACAGGAGAGAAAAAGGGGAGGGAAGAGGAGGCAGAAATTAGCAAACAGGGGTGTGCATGGTCAAGTGAACTGAGAACCGTATGCTAAGAACCGATTTCAAAAAATTGAAATCAAAAACCACTCACTAGTTATATAGATCCACTCGGAAACTAGATCCCCGATTTGGTCCGATTCTCAAGTGAATCCATAGAACCGGTCCAACCTTCGCAATAAAAATGACATAAGTCGAAAGGGATAAATGCATGCTTGCACTATAATTTATTATTCATGGGCCTTTTGTTTGCTTAAATAGTCTTGTGAAACCGTTTTACTAGAAATGACCAAAAGGACCGTGTCGGGCAGTGTTATTAGAGCCGAATGCTGCGAGAGAATTGTGTAGTGGTTAATTCCACCAAGTAGGAAGCTTTTGCAATGTTGGTTATATCTTCCCGTTAAAATTAACATGTTATGTTTTCTCAATCGTTGGAAGATGGAAATGCCTAAAAGTTTCTTCAATCTATTCAACAGCTATATGATCGAAGTTAAAGATTTGTTCTCGGTATGTTATGGTTGTACGGAGAGTAATGAAGGCACAGCCTTGGAATTTATTTTCTTTGTGCACGTATTGCCAATCCTCTAGCCTCCAGCTAATCTCTTTATCTACCTTGCTATCCTTAGATACTCACATGCGCTTAGATACATGTTGGCATATGCAGATGGACTCCAGTTCTATGGATCCATTGAACAATTTCCCTATCTAGAGTAATTTTGATTTTTTAATATTAAAAAAGTAATATATTATTATAATATAACTGGTCCGATCCGAGTGGGTGGGCGGATAGATTTGCCCATGGAACTGGGAATCAGATCGGTACCTACCGGTTCCCTTAAGAACTACCGGTTTCAGGCAGTCCGGGTAGGTCCTGTTTATTTTGCACACCTCTATTAACAAAGGATGCTTTTCTTTTTGGGCGACGTTGAAATTGACCCCGGAACTTTTAATTAGTATTGGATGTGGTCCTTAGATTTTTAATTTTGGTCGGTTTGATCCATTCTGCTCAAGATAATTTGATCCTTTCGATTTTACATATCAATGTGCTACTCAATCGCAGAACCCATCTTAACTGACGTGGCCGATTGATCGATCTAGGCAAGAGGCACTCGATCGCCCTCATCAGGGCCACTGTAAGGGTCATTGCCTTGGTCACGCAAGTAAAGCAATGTCGTTGCCACCCCTCTCCATCTCTCTCTCGCTCTCCTGTTAATTTTTATATGCTAAAGAAGAACAATACTACACGTCACAATATTTTTTGGTACTCTAAAATTTTATTACTGCTTTGTTGTTGAAATGATGTTTGTGCATAAGTAAGTCTCTAAATTGATAGCTTGAAATGAAGTGGACATGACTTTACACAATTTCCATAGCACTCATTTGACATTAATAGGAACGTCATATGTCAATCATATCTAAAGAAAAGCTAGATAAAATTCTCTAATTGGTTGATATGGATTTGTTACATATCATTGTAAGAACATTAGTGTTATACTAAGTGGCTCAAATGATTTTTTTTTTTTTTTTTTTATATCTACTCAGTGTAAGGTGTATTATATCTAATAACAAATGTTAAGAGAATTAGGAGGGAAAGAAACTTTGTGGTGATGTGCTTAACTAGAAAACTCCATTTTTTAGCCAAGTTTCTTTCATTATATATGGAAGCATCTTCCACCCACAGCATGTTCATTTTTATCGCTTGAAGTTGAACAATGAAGAAAATTTTGGATTTCTTCCCTAGAAGTTCAAAAAGATAGTTTATGTGATTATTAAACTATGAGGTAGTGACAACGTTTTGTAATTGACCAGTCACATTATTCACGTAATGTGCATCTCATCTTATTTAGCATAAGGTGAACATTCATTTCATTTTTTATTGCGAAAATTCTAAATAAGAATTTCAAGTACCATCATTTTCTCAAATAATAATCTAAAATGGATATTGTTTCAAATAATGATTTAAATGGCTATATTAGTCTCAAAGAATGGCATCAAGTGGATATGGCTATTTCAAATAATGGCATAACCTCGCTAGCCATCAAAAAATTCCGATCTATCATGGATATTTTCATCAAAACAAAATTTAAATTTAAACATAAATTAAATTAGATTAAAATTTAATTTAAAAAAAAGAAGCAAAGATGGCCATCACCTAACACTCTAGACCTAGACGAAGAGGTTAGGGGGGCCTTGGGCAACCCTCGCCCAGATTTAGGAGAGGGTCGCTACCCTCTCCCATATCTAGCGAGGATAGGCCCTTGCCTCTTGTCAACAAAAGTCGCCAACAACCTCACCAGCCATTATTGTTGCCCCATTAGCAATGGGGCGACGGCCACTGGTAGGAGGGAGCCCTCCCTTCTATGTGTCTCTTTCTTAAAAATTTTAAAAATGTTTTCGAGTTTTTTTAGAAAGAAAAATAGAAAAAGGAAAGAAAAAAGGAAAAAATTACAAGACGAAATTGCCCTTCCCAAAAAGTGAGTTCAAACATTTCTTTGAAACTAATATGGCCACTTCAAGTAGGTGTGATTGGTTATCAATCCGGTCCGATTCTACTTAGGAACTGGGAATAGGACTAGGAGAACCAATTCCCATTTTATGGGACAGGGCCACTTAGTAGAAAAAAATTAAAATTAAAAAAAAAATACTAGAGTTATTACAATGAGCTTATTGCTCTTTTTAAAAAAATTAATATATTGTAAAGAAGAGTTGATCCGGTCCATCAATCTAGTTCCTCCTGAAATTGAGAACTGGACTAACACCCCCAGGAACCATACCAAACTAGTCAGTCTGGTCCGGTTTGATTTGGACGGTTCTTACTTCGAGCAGTCCGATATGCTTACCTTTAACTTTAGGCCTCCATTAGAAATAAGGTCTATTTTTGACCATTATTTGAGAAAATGATAGCATGTTGATCGCTTATTTGAAACAATGTCCATTTCAACCTATTGTTTAAGAAAACAAGAGCATTTTAGGCTCTTATATGAAATTTTCTCCTTTTTATTGGCTTGTTACACCACAGCTTGTTACACCACAACATGTGGTATGACCTCAATATAGGATATAGTCTCCTTGAAGTAGGGATGGGCATAAATCAAATAGATTGATCCTAAATGCATTTTTTGGCTTGGCCATAGTCAAGCTAGGAATTTCTAGACTCACTCCAAGGTTCGAACTTGAAAATTGTAGTTGGATTCGGTTAGAACTAAACCGATATTATATATATTTTCCATCATATATTTATAATCCAACTAGGAATCATAACATCATTAAATCTAATACTGCTATAAAATTCCTCAAATATTATCACAATATTAATTTTTCGCATTTACATGAACACGTAAACTTTTGGTTTAAATGTATTTACGAGACCATAAGTAGGATGGAAAAAGTCACTTTTTTGGATGTTCATGACAATCCTTCTTGACTTTGGCCCCTACAACCACATTGTTTCTTCCTCATTTGATATTTGATTATGTACATCAACTAGGTTATGGCCTTATTGGGGTGGCTGGCGAGTAAATATTTTTAATAAGATTCTTTAAGTATGCTTCCGGTCCAGGCCAGTGTATCTCAAGCCTGAAAAAAGGCCCATTTTCTCAAAATAAGGATTGAGGAACCCACCAAGGAAATGATCCAAACCCAATTGTTCAAAATGGACCCCCAAGCCCGACCCCGACGGATGTAAGCTATTATTAGGAAACTTTGCAATTGCAAACCAAGTAATTCAAAATGCAAGAAATTTATACATTTGGAAGAAGAATTTTGTTGCAACATTGGTGAAGATGGTAGGTCTTTTAGGCAGTTGGATTGCATCGAAAATAGTTCTACCCAAACTGACTCATTTAATCAATATTCACCCATTTTTATACAATACAATTTTAGCTGGAAGTGATTGGTCCTTAGTCTGGTCCAATTCCACTAAGGAATCGGAAATCAAATTGAGAGGACCAGTTCCCAATTTTTAGAACTAGGGACCCAATTGGATAGTTTTGGAACCGGGAATTGGATCAGACCGATCATTCAGCCAAAAAAATTAAAAAATTTAAAAAATACCAGAGTTGTTACTATTTTGGGGTTTATTATTATTTTAAAGAAATAAAAATAAATATATAGTTTTTTAAAAAGAGTTGGTCGGGTCTGATTTCCCCCCAAAATTGGGAATCGAATAAAAAATCATTGGTTCCATTTTTACAAAACCAAGAACTGGACCAACAACCTCATGAATCAAACCAAACCAACTGATTCAATTTAGTTCGAGTAGTTCCTAGTCTAGTCTAGGTAGTTCTCATTCGGTTGGTTTGATATGCTCACCCTTAATATTAGCAAGCCATAATTGACCTAACTCGGATTCCATTTCTTAGCATTTTTTCTACTCAAGTTGTTGCCTTTGAAAATGGTTGACTCCATGGAGCGACTCGCCAAGTTTGCAATTTACAACTCAAGTGGTCTGGTTAGGTCGTGAGTTAGGACTTTGCATGGCACATAAGCAACGTAGAGACATGGGTGAGTGCTGCGTTGATGGACAAAACTAGTTGGTTCCAATTCAATTTCTAGTTTTACCTAGGAAATGGCTCATTTTATGTTTTTGGGTAAGAATTAGATTTTACAAGATCAAAGTTACACTTTGTTTCACTACAAAAATAGATATTGATCAAGTGGTTATGTTGTTGTTATTCATGTTGAAAGCTATACTTTGATTCTTGATAAGTGCAAAAGTTTTTTATATATATAGAAAAGGGAATTTAGAAGTAGCCTCAAGGAATCTGGGCATGAGCACTGAGGCCCAAGCCTAGCCTCGAGGGACCTAGGCTAAACCTCTCTAGATTTGAAAGGGGGCATCGGGTTCTCAAGTTTGGCCTCAACAAACCCAATACCAACACATATGTTGACTCAAGCATGGACATTAGGATCTCGAGCTTGGCCTCGAAACTTAGACATGGCCTATTTAGACTTAAATTAGGTCGTTGAGGAACTAGATCCAACATCAATGGACCCATCCCCAATGGTAGTGACTTGGGCGAGGGAGCTACCTTAGTATGACCACTAGAACTCGGGCATGGGCACTATGGTCCCAAGCTTGGCTATCAAGGAACTAGACTCAACCTCGATAGACCCGTCCTAGCGCTAGTGGCTTAGTTGTGAAGCTTGTACCCAAGAATGCCCGACCTATGTGGACCCAATCACGAAACCAAGCATGACTTCAATGGACCCAAGTCCCTCCTTGATTAATTGAGTCAGGTGCCAAAGAATTGGGAGAAGAAATTGAGTACCCAAGCATGCCATCAAGAACCCACGTAAGGGCACCGAGGTCCTAGGCTAAGTCTTGAAAAACTTGGGCCCAACCTTTGTGGACTTGGACATGAGCACCAAGGTCTTGGGCTTTGCCTTGAGGGACCTTGGCCCAACCATTATGGACCTGGGCTCAACTAACGAAGAACCAGTGTAGCCACAATGAACTTAGGTTGGGCACTATTGACTCAATGCTAGAGTTAGATACTTGAGGCTTGGTCACTATGGACATGAGTTCGTTGTCAAAAAATTGGGCCCAACCTCTAGGGATAGGGCTTGGCTTTTGTGGAGCAAGGCATGAGCTACTTGAGGGATTGGGCCTCGCTTCTATGAACTTGGGTCTAGTCGTCAAGGAACTAGGCATGGCTTTGATGTACCTAGGCTAGCCTTCTACGTACTTAGGTTGTTTTCGTGTGACTTGAAGGTGGGAGTTGGGTACCAGGGCATAACTGCCAAAGACCTGGGCATGAGCATTGAGGTCTCAGACTCAGCCTTGAGAAACTTGGGCCCAACCTTTAATCAAGCTCCATGCCTCTATTCCTAGCGACCATGCCTGAATACTCAACTTCTATACCCAACTCACGGGCACATAGCTCGGGCCATGTGGACTTGAGCATGCGGAGGGCATTGCTTTTTGATTAAATTGGTTGAAAGTGAGTTCTTTGCAAATCCATTAGGATGCATCATTGATTGTGCTTTGCTTTATTATACTCATTTATTTTAAGTTTTAGGCAATTGATATATTACTTATTAACAAATATGAGTTAAAATATCGGTTCATGACCCATTTTGTTACCTCTAATGATCATTAAAATTAGTGTCTTGACTAGAAATGTTAGAAAGGATTCAACGAGTTGCAGGCTCATCAATAGCTGATTGAGAGAGATAAAAATTGAGCAAGGCTAAAAGAGTTTTTTTGCTTCTCTATTTTATTTTTTTTCCTTGTATTTTCACGGTTACAAATTTGTGAGATTTTCAAATAATAAGGCCTCCATTCATTAGCTTTTCTTCTTTATTACCTTTGACTACCAGATGTGCACTTTTACTATTACCCAATCTCATTTCCACTACTTCTCTCTTCGTTTCCCTAATATCCTCTCATTTAACTCTCTGTATCAGGTTAACTCCGCATGCTCCCAGCCAGCTCTAGGGTTCCCTCTACCATGTCGGTAGTCTCAGTTTAACGAAATTCAACCTTCTTCTTCTAGATTTCCCTTATTCTACCTGTGATGTGGATGATTCATAGCCGCTCTAGTTCCCCTTCCCCGGACGCACTCCCCTCAATCCCCAAAGCTTCAATTCTCGGTTGTTACTACCGATTCCACCTCCATTCTTCCTTCTCGGCTAAACCCTCAATTAGGGTTGGGCTTTGTCTGCTTAGTATTGCCCGATAGCCCCTTCCTCTTGGGCGACCTCTGTTTACCCAATAGGTCAGGCCTGCTCTCCTGTTCTTCTGCCGAGGCCGGATCCCTTTGTAAAGCCTCGTATGTCATCCTTTCTTGAATTCCCCCAATCTTCAACCCATTTCAATCGCTTAATCCCATTTCATCTCCTCTGTTGCGATATACCAGTTCCCTACCAGGCCGGAGCCCTCCTCCGCTAGCCCGGTTTGGCAAAGACAGGTACGCGAACTTTAACATCCGTAACTAGGAAAGTACAGAATGCCTTATTCAATACTTAGTCTGAGTCTTATCTATGGTGGGGTCTCTGACTGGAATTATTCTAAGCTGTGGTATTTAGATTTCTCCCTCCTTGAGCATGTTTAGTTGGTAGTAATATGACTGACTTAAATTCCGAGGATAGTCGTTTGGAGGCGCTGTGTAAGAGCTTGAGTCATCTTTGGTCAAATAGCGACATTATTTAAGTTACTGATGGCATCTCTGAAGAAAAACTAGCTGAATGTAAGCGCACCTTGCTTGGCAAACTATATTCCAAACCCAACGTCAACTTCCAGGCCTTTATATATACTATGAAATGAGCATGGAAGACAGAAAATGTATCTTGTGCCTTATTAGAACCTAGTTTCTTCTCCTTCTCCTTCAAGTCAGCAGTTGAAAAGCAAAGAGTCCTAGATGATGGCCCGTGGTCTTTTTCCAGCAACCTTCTTGTGCTCCGCCAATGCGATCCCGATATTCCAGAAATGTGCTATGATTTCTCTCAATGCCCCTTTTGGGTACACTTATTTGGCTTACCCTTTGGTCGGGTTACACAAATAGCTATGCGGCAGATAGCCTCAAAGATCGGTGACGTCTTGGAAGTAAACCTGGAAGCCAAAGGTAACGGCACTTATAAGGTTGGGAAAGTTAGAGTTAACTTGGATTTAGCGACACCTCTTAAAACAGGGGTTATCATCAACTTGGGCAGCAAAAAACTGTGGATTGAATTTAAATATGAGTGACTCCCATATTATTGCTATTCTTGTGGTCATATCGGGCACCATGCAACTGCCTGCAAAGAGATCCCTTAGGAGACTACAAGGCTAGAGGAGGATTTACTGAGCAACTTTGGCAACTGGCTTCGAGCTGAAGTCCGGGAAATGAGCCCGTATGGCAAACTCTTTTATAGTAAAGCTACCCCACTCCTCGACAACTCCGCAATGGTTTCGGAGCCATATTTTGCTAATGATACTCATGCCATCCAGCAGGCCCCTACAGTTTCAGAAAAGCCTAGTCGGCTCCTCGAACCCAGCAACTCCGGAGGAAAGTCCATCCCAACACACAGACTAGTCCCACTTTTCTCCGGCCCAATATATCATGGAAGAAAAAAAAGCCACAGATGAGAGAGGGTAGCTATTTAGACGCAAACTCTGCAATTGCTATGTATATGGAATAGCATAAAGAAGTAGCAACTGACAAGCAACTTTCCATCCAGCTTGAAAGAGGATCAAAGTCTCACTACTCTCAGGCCCTACCTACCCTAGAAGGAAAAATACCACAGAAGAGAGATAGTAGTTGTTTAGATGTGGGTTCTACGATGGTTATGTATATTGAACCTAGTAAAGAACCGAATCATGACAGGCAAACTTCCTTCAAACCTACAAGAGGCCTAGCTACGGGTACAGCTAAATCTAGCAAGCTCCCTTTAGCAAAAAAGGGTAAGCGATTTTGCCCTTATAGTACTCATCCCTCAAAGCTTTTGTCTACCGATAACTCATAGTTAGTGGAGATTCCTGTGACCGAGGAAAAGAATTCAGCTACATGGGCTTTGGTGGCTAGCCCTAATAAGCCATCGACTCAATCATGAAACTTATAAGCTAGAATTGTTAGGGGTTGGGTTCTCCCCTGACAGTCTAGGCTTTACAAGTCCTTGTGACTCAGGAAAGGCCCGATATTATATTTCTCATGGAAACTAAACAACAAGAGGAGTCGGTGCAACGTATAAGACGACATCTCAAGTTCTCAAACAGTTTTTTGGTAAATCCTATAGGTTTTTCAAAGGGTTTGGCGCTTTTTTGGGATGACCTAGTCACCCTTTCTATGGAATCGCACTCTGAATTCTTTCTAAACGTGCGATGTCTTATTCATGATAGTCAACATGTTATGCAAATTACTTTCCTACATGCACCTAATCTCTTTCAAGACAGGGTATCACTATGGGACGACATACATAGAAGAAGTGCCATCAATCATCTTCCTTGGCTTTGCATTGGGGATTTTAACAACATTTTGTATCATTGGGAAAAAGTGGGTAAGTGAATGGTTGATCATTATCATCTTATAGCTTTTAGGAAATTTTTAGAAGCATGCTCACTAATGGATCTAAAAAGTAAGGGGTGCGCTTTTACTTGGTCAAATAGAAGAGAGGGTGATGAAAATGTTAGAGAAAGATTGGATAGAGCTCTTAGTACCATGGAATGGAGGATAGCTTATCCAGATGTAGAGGTCATAGCCCTACCGGCTATCGGCTCGGACCATAGTCCTCTCCTTCTTATAACTACACCCACAGTGCAATGTAGGCAGAGAGACTTTAAGTATGAATCTTTTTGGGCTGAAGATGGGGATTGTAGCCGGATTGTTAGGCAAACATGGGAGGCATCTAGCAAGAAGACTATGGTAGTGAGACTGCAGAAAGTCGCATTTCATCTAGCGGCATGGAGTAGAAAACGATTCCCCAATGCTTACAAGAAAATTGAAGACATGAAGTCTAAACTACAAGCCCTAACGAATAATCCTCTATTGCAGTATGATCAGCAACGGATCCAACATCTTAACATGGAGATTGAAGCACTATGGTGACAAGAAGAAATGTTTTGGGGCATGAGATCTCGAATTCAGTGGCTCAAGTGGGGGGATCGAAATACTATGTTCTTTTATGCCACAACTATACAACGACGTAATAGAAATCGCATTTCCATGCTGATGAATGGGGAAGGAGATTGGGTCAGAAATTTTGATACGCTTAAGGACATGATAATGGACTTCTTTAACAATCTCTACACTATATGAGGTCCATGAAACTTTAAGCCTGTTATTAACCATATCCCTACCTCTGTTGATGCAACTATGAATCTCAAAATTACTGAACAGATTACAATGGAAGAAGTATATGCAGCGACTTACCAGTTGGGTGCCTCCAAAGCTCTAGGACCCGATGGGTTAAATGGTATCTTTTTCCAGCAGCATTGGCAGGTAATAGGTTCAGTAATTCTTCGCGAGGTGCAACTATTCTTTGAGTCTAGCTCCTTATCCCCAGCCTTGAACAAAACTCAAATAATTCTCATTCATAAAACCCAAAACCCAGAAAAGTTGAAGCAATTTCTTCTGATCAACCTTTGCAATTTTGCATATAAGATCATATCTAAAATCCTTACCAACAGACTGAAACCCCTACTACCAAACATCATTGCAGCAAAGCAAAGTGCTTTTGTGGGAAATTAACAAATTTAGGACAATAGTTAGATTGTACAAGAAGTCCTCCATTGACGGCGTATCCGGGACAGAAGGAAAAAATTCTAGGCAATCCTGAAAATAGACATGTAGAAAGCTTACAACCGAATAGAGTGGGATTTCCTACAAGCGTGCCTTTGTAAGATGGACTTCTGTGAAGCATGGGTGAGCTAGGTTATGCAGTGTGTCACCACGGTGTCCTATAGTATCAAGTTTAATGGGGAATCTTTACCGAATTTTAAACCTACTCGAAGTCTTCATCAGGGCGATCCTTTATCTCTGTACTTATTCATCATTGTAGCAAATGTCCTATCTCAGATGATGAAGGAAGCTCTAGCAGCCGACACTCTTCATGGAATTAAATTAAACAGACATTGCCCAACCCTCTCACATCTCTTCTTTGCAGATGACTCAATATTTTTCATGGAAGGATTAGTTTTGGAATGTCAAAACTTGACCAATATACTCAACCAATACTATTACGCATTAGGTCAAGCTATTAATTTGAATAAATCTAGCATTCATTTCAGCAAAGATTGTCCAGATAGCCTTCGAAGAAATATGGCATCAATGCTAAGAGTTCCCGAAATTACAAAAACAGGAAAATATTTGGGCATTCCTTCGGACTGGGAGGCCTTGAAAAAGGACATGTTTGCCCGGATCCTAGCTCGAGTGAGTAAGAAGTTGGAAAGTTGGAAAGAAAAGCTGCTTTTGCAAGCTGGTAAGGAAATACTTCTAAAATTTGTTGTGCATGCTATACCTCACTATGCCATGTCAATCTTCAAAATCCCTTTATCCATTGTTAGAGCTATAGAGAGAAAATTGCTAACTTTTGGTGGAGGACTAAAAACAACTCCAATGGTTTGCATTGACGTAAATGGGATGGTCTTAAACTTTGCAAGGCGAAAGGTGGTCTTGGCTTTAAGGACCTTATTGCCTTTAACACTGCAATGTTTAGTAAACAAGCTTAGCGGATCTCTCAACAACCAAACACACTATGGAGCCAAATTATGAAAGGCCTTTATTTCCCAAATTCTGACTTATGGAAAGTAGGTAGGGGATCACGCCCATCGTGGGGATGGCAAAGCTTACTAGTAGGGAAAGATGCAATTGTTCCTCATGTTAAGTGGGTGGTGGGTAATGGACAACAAATTTCCATTCGTAACGATAAATGGCTCGCACTAGGACCGATTGGTGGCTGTCCGAGACCGAATGAACCCACTAAGGTAGCGGACCTGATAGATATGGAAGCTGCCAAGTGGAAGGAAGACTTATTGCGCTCCATGTTTAACAACACCCTAGTGGCAAAAATTAAAGCCGTTCCTATTGGTCTACCAAGCACAGCAGACAGATTGGTGTGGGAAAATAACACATTAGGTACTTATACTGTAAAGAGTGGATACATTCACACTAGAAAACACTAAAGGAACTATACCGACTCCCAGCCCACAACACCTCACCAGATCAACCAATATCTATGGAAGCACATTTGGCAAGCCAACATACAACCTAAAATCAAGTTCTTCCTCTGGAATGCCTACCACAATACTCTTCCTACTTTAGAGAATCTCTATAGAAGAAAGATTGTACCTGCTCCATTGGGTCCACTCTGCAACCTCAAATCGGAGACTGTTGAACATACCCTGCTGCTCTACCCTTGGACATCTCACATTTGGAATGAACCTAGCCCGCAAGTCCAAATAAACCGAATGGGTCTTTCACGTTTTGATGACTAGCTGTGCAAGTATTTAGCTCGAACAAGGAACTCATGTCGTTTTGATCTAGTTGCGAATGTCGTATAGTGTATTTGGAAGGATCGAAACCACTCCATCTTCAGGAAAAGCCCCCTCAACCCTCCCAAGACCCTGTTCAATGCTAAAATGCTCCAAGTCAGCTTCACTACTTGGAATGCGAAGTCACAAAAAAGGCAAGCACTGTCAAGACTTATCTCACAAGTGGCAACCATCGCCCCCAGGAGTCCTCAAAATCAATATTGACGCTTCATTTGACATTGCCTGCCTAGCCGACAATCCTACTGACTTTAGCCACCATAACCGGAGGTATCTTAATGACACATCCTCAATTTCTGAAATGGGGTTAGTTGCAACCTGCCAAGTTGGCATGCTTCAGCCAAGAGCTCTCCCAAGAAGTAACGCCTCAGTTGACAAGGCAGACAGAGACTTCACCACAACCCCTAACCAAGAGGAACGATGCTCTACTCGCATGACTAGGGACTTTAGAGTTGCAATGCCCCAAGCAGACAAGATCAGTACTGATCAACCCCAAATCGAGTAGGACACAGCCCGACTTTCCCAATGCTTACTAGATTACCTCAAAGAGGGGTACAGATAAATGAGCAGTGAGACAAATAGCCATAAAACCCAAATGCTGCCAGGTAGAGTTCGTGTGCTCGATTGTGGCAAATGCCCCATGGAAAGCAGTCCAACGGCTGCCCCTGCCTTGTATACCAGAATGAAAACCATAAATGGTGTCTCTAATTACATGATAAGTACCACCAGAGAAGAAGAATCTAAGACAACCCGCCATGGTCCTGATCTGTAAATTAGTTTGATGGAAGCAAACCCTACCGCAACCTCCCTCCCTTGCATAATGACGAAGTTTGCAACCTGGGTCACACCCTCTCCCTGTACAGAGAAACCACTGTTGAAAGCTCGGTTGCATCTACAAACCGCAACTCTGCAATTAGATCAAGTGATTTTGCCGCCTCGATTTTGCAGCACAGCAACAGATAAAACCCACAATCTTCCCATCACACGATCGGCAACTCAGCAAAGAGGAATGAGGATGGATTTAACCTGGAAAGTAGTGCTGTGGATCCTGGACTTGTAGAATATCCAAGCCTGCAGCTTTTTGATCGACAGTTAGAATAACGCCTCTCACGCGCCCGATCTTCCATGAACAACGCCGATCTAAACCACCAGATCCACCACAGACCATGCATCGATCCAACTGAGCGACTCAACTCCAGCGAAGTGCAAGATGGTGGTACCATATCGATTCTCCATCGATTCAACCCTTGACGCCGTCTTCAGATCTACGGATGAAGCCTCGCCATGTACGTAGCTGGACAACAACTACCCAACCGACACCCCCAATCTCCCCACTAGCAAATCGGTCAGAAGGATAAACACCATAAATCACCCAATGAACAGCAATGCCGAAGGAGAAATCGCTACTTCTCCCATATTTGACTTCCTTCTTCGACGGGTTGTAGGCAACACAAATTTGGATCAGGGCCTCGATCCAATAGGGTCGCAGGATGGCCGAGCCTTTAGTCCATTGCAGAGTCGTCGCCCTTCTCCTTGAGCTGCTATAGCATGCGTCTGCAGAGATTCGTTTGGCAGGATATGGGATGGGTTTGCCAAACACGTCGAGGTGAGTTCAGCGGAACAAGCGGAGGCCATAGCTTTGGTAGAAATCCTAGACTTTATTTCCTCTAAGCTATCTCCACGCAGTGTAGAAAATAAATTCCTCATTCAGTTTGATTGTTTTACGCTAGTGAAAGCGTTCTCTCCTCTACTCCGTCAAGTTGGGCTGTGCAACCTCTAGTGGATCGAGCCAAACTGAAAATGGCGAGTCTTTTGGGTATTAGCTTAGCCCACTGTAATCTTGCTACCAACAAGGTAGTGGATTGGCTAGCCAAAACTCATCGGTGGGGCTGTCTACCACGGAATTGGATTACCAATCCCCCATCTGCTCTTTTGAATTTACTTTGTATTGACACTCTTGATGTACGTGTTCCGAACTTCTATTAGTAATGAAAGCAGCTTACTTGTCCAAAAAAAAAAAATATCTCATTTCCACTATCTATTCCCTCTTTAAGAGAGCAAGCAAGATACTCAATTGATCCAAAAGAATTGCGTAGAAGAAGGAAATTTGCATTTGCCTCCGTAATCGAATTTCTGTTGTGATGTTCGTTAGAATGTTTATCCCTATCATTAACAATCAATAATATGGTAGCAAATACGTAGATAAATATGTTAAAAAGAAATGTTTCAAAAAAGAATTTACTAACCAAGATAAAGAAGCAAGTGCACATTAACATGTGCACTTAATATAACCAAAACAATAGATATCAAATTTGAACGGTAATTTCAGAAAAGTTATTTATGCAAGCACCCGTGCACTTGTGCCCTCTTACATGGATGTAAAGTTGACTATTTGTCGCGACCAAATTTTCGGGTGTGTGAATCACCTAGGGTTTGGCTAATGGATTGTTAAGTCTAGACTTAACTCGGGCTCTCCCAAGCTCATACCAATTCGCAACTTAGATTTGAATTGTTAACATGCAATTAAATTTTAACTAGGATTCGCCATTAATCTATTTTTGGTGGGTCGATTATAAACCCTAGTAAAGTAACGGGAGATTTACTTTACTCCTACGAACCAGAGATTTGGGTACGGGGACTTGGTTACGCTAGATTTCCCCAACACCCTTTCGATACCTTTCTCTTTTATTTTGAAAATGTTTGGCAAGCAATTTGGATTGATTTTAAATCTATTTCCCTAACATGTGAGGTGTTCATGCAGGTGTGCAAACCATCAATTTAACACCCAAGAAAGCAATTGAATGATGTAGAACTTACCTCAAAGTAATGAAAGCATCTGCAGTGTTAAATTAAAATCCACATCAACAATCCTAGATATGATTTCTAATTAACACGCATTTTTTGTTTTCACTTAATTAATGAGAATCATGCTTTATGTAATGCATGCTACTAATTTAACATAAAATGATATGACATGGTAACATGACTTAGCTATATGACCTAAGCAATATGACATAAATAAGCATGTAATCTATCCTGAAGCATGAGATGGATTTATTCTAAAAAATAATTTTTTTTTGTATTTTCCTTGAGATTCAAAATTAAAGAAATGCAACACTTAAATATGCAATCTAAATTAATCTAATGACCTAATTCTAATGACGGACAATTTCCAATTAAATGAACCTAACAAAAATCACTAAATGACGTGCATTGTATGAACTTAAATATGACGTGCACATGGTTTTTATTTCCCTAATAAGCATGCGATCTATCCTAATATGCAATTAACCTAAATATTTATATTTTTTGGGGTTTTCTTTACGGGAGCAATCAAATAAAGGCATCAAGAACATCACGGCAACAAATCAAGCAAGATATCATCCATGTCCATTTAATTTTGGGAAGTAAATTGACAAATCGTATCTCATGCATGAGATCGGATTGGCCAATTTTAAAATAAAATCACGAATCGTATCTCGAGCGTGAGATCGGATTGGTGATTTTTCCGTACGATTGCGGGTCATTTCGAGCGTGAAATCGGACCGTCAATCATATGTACGTTGTGAAATTAGGAAGATTTCCCAATTTGAAAGACTATTCGGGAAACATGGGACAAGATAACATCATTCGGGGGTTTAATCAAGAATGCAATACCTCAATTGAGCAAACGAAATATTCAAGAATTAATTTAGATGGGGATTTTACCTACCTTGATTGTTGTTTCCTAGTTTGGACGGGTATCAGATCGTAGGAGTCATGCTCAACTTTGCTTCACGGTAGCTGGCTCACGATAACGTTTTGGGAATCGCTCGTGGCACTCGATGGTGGAGAGGGCTCTCGGCTCAGTAAGGGTTGCGTCAATATTATCGGACACAACCAAAAGTGGGCTTTCTTATTTGCCGATCGTCTCCTCTTAGGAGCCTTTCTATATTTTAATGTAACCCCCAATACAGTTCCTTTGACCCCCGTTTGAAGCTCTCCTCTTAACTTGCAAAGGCCAAAAAAATATTTAATGCGAAGAGCGCCCAAGAGGCTTTGATGTGGCACGAGCCCAGCAGCGCCACCGATGGTAGGATGAAGCAGGGGCGGCGCGTCGAGATGGGGGGAGCAGCAGCTTCGTTGTCCACACGGCGAGACCAGAAAAGCAGCCCCGTTGCGTGGCAAGGCCACAACAACAGCGGAGTCGCCTGGTGCAAGGGACTTGCGATGACCGAATTTGGCTGTTTTAGCCGTGGAACTTCAACGTCAGGGATGGCTTGAATGGACTGAGGTGTCTGCAAATAATTCAAATTGGATCCAAAGAAGTCTTTGACCGAGGAAAGCAGCCTTCTCTCTCACTCTTTCATGGCCTTGTATTCCATTGTGTAGCTTCCAAAACTTCGTGGTTGTTGATCAAGGCTTGACTGGAAGTGAACGCTATTGCTCTATCATCGGGGAGGATCACTGGAAAGCTGGTCGTTGTCAATGCAACAGACGATCGGCAGCAAGATCGGTGTCAAGGTGCGGCCACGAACTCAGCAAAGTCACGTCCGTGAAGAGCTTCTGGCGGAACTTCCTCTCCGCTCTCGATTCTCACGTGTTTTCTCTCTCGTATGAAGAATGCCCACCTTTTGTCCTGTAATGAGTCAATTTATATTGAAAGGGCGTAAACCAATGAGGAAAGAAAGCATATTCTGTTTCCTTCTGTGCATGCATTGAAATATATTTTCTTTCCTTTCCTCTTTATTGATCGAATGCCGATATATATTTTTTTTTGCAAATCCATGCCCGCAATGCAGAACGTGCCCAACATTCCCCTCGCATGTCATCCTTTCTTGAATTCTCCGAATCTTCAACCCATTTCAATCGCCTAATCCCATTTCATCTCCTTTGTTGCGATATACCACTCCCTACCAGGCCGGAGCCCTCCTCCGCTAGCCCGGTTTGGCGAAGACAGGTATGCAAACTTTAACATCCGTAACTAGGAAAGTACAGAAGGCCTTATTCAACACTTAGTCTGAGTCTTTGTCTATGGTGGGGTCTTTGACTGGAATTATTCTAAGCTGTGATATTTAGATTTCTCAGGCTATTTCTCACTAGATATGGCCAAGGTCCGCCTTAGTTGCAGCTAGCAAGAACCTAGCAAGGATATGCCAATGGTCAATGAGGGCTTATAGGCCCTCGCTCAGGATTCAATTTTCTGTGAAAATTGAATCATTTCATTAATTCTATCTAATTTAACTAACATAAAATATTAACATGATTTTTTTTTTTATCTTTCCCATATGATGTTCTACATGACGTTAAGGTTAATGCATTAAAACAACGTCATATTGAGAATCCTAATTTTTAAACAAAATCTTAATTAGATTAGGTTAAAATGTCCAAAATTTAATCCATAAAAAAGATGAGCTAAAAAAAAAAAAGAAAAGGCTAAAAGCTTAAAGCAAAAAAGAAAACACAGAAAAGAAAAAGAGAAAACCCAAGCCTTCACCACTCCATTGCCACTGGGGTGTGGACGATGGCTAATTGGATCGCTAGCACCTTAGTAGAGGTGTCAAAATGCGACATAGACCCATTTTTGGATTCATATTTTATTTATATGGGTTATATATATGTCAGAAACTTTTAAAAACCCAACTAAAAATGGATATAAAAAAGTGAGTCTAATTTAAATAGGCCGAAAATGAGTTAGAACTTATGACCCATTTTCGACCCTTAAAATATCAAGTGAGTTAGAACCTTAAAACCCATTTTTAAATTTCCAACTGAAACCCCACACAATCTTTCCCTCTTTAAATTTATAAAAATATTTTTTTGTAAAAAAATCAAAATTATAATTATTTTTCATATTTCAATTTTTTTCTTTTTTCTTTCTTTTTCCTCTTTCCTTAGTCGGTGGCCGGCACAGCAACGATCGACGACAAGTTTGGCGAGGCTTGAGCTTGCCGACACGTGAGTTCATGGTCGTCGACGACTAGCGAGGTTGAAGCCTCACCAGATCTAGCGAGACTTGAGCTTGTCGACGTCGGCGAGACCTCGGCCTCGCCAGATTGGCGAGATCGAGCCTCGCTCAACGTCGACATTAGGCGAGCTCAAGCTTGCTTGTGGCTGGTCACTGACCGTCATCGTGGCCGATGGTCAAGCGAGGAAGAAGAAAAAGGAAAAGAGAAAAGAGAAAGAAAAAATAATAATTAAAAAATAAAAACTATAAAAAAGTATATTTTTAAAAGATAAAAATAAAAAATTATGTTTTAAAAAATAAAAAAATAAAAAATTCATTTAAAAATATTTTTTAAAAAGTTATAAAAATTTTCCATTAAATTTGTATTGCATAAAAGTGTTTTAGCAATACTTTTTTTTTATGAAAAAAATCATAAAAATGAACTTTCTTTAGTTTAGTTAAAGATTTTTCATGTTACAATTTTTAGTTACTCCAAAGTGTGTTCACTTCAAACAAGAGAAACATGTTCATGGTCTCATTCTTTATAAATATTTCAATTTATAGGTTTTTAAATTTTATTTATTTATTATTTTTAATTTAATTTTAAGTTTTAATCCAATTAGCATATAATGAGTGTGGATTTTCCTAAAATATTAATAAGTTTTAATAATACGGATCGGATATGGGTCGGATATAAGCCACTAAATTTACACTACATGAATATTGATCAAAATGAATTAAATAAGTCAAATATCAGTCGACCCATTTTTGACCCGACCCACCCATTTGATGGGTTTACACCTTAGTCAAGCCCAAACGATGATGGGGTGATTTTTTTCCTTTTGTCTTACTTTTTAATCTAATTTAACTAAAATTTACGCTAAAATTCTCTTTCCACAAAAATGCCATTGATCAAGCTGAAATATTTAGCTAGCTGACAAGGTCAAGCCTTTTTGGAACCACAACCTTAGGTCATTTTTTTAAACAATATTCACTTCAGCCCTTATACGAAAATGTCCCCCAAAAATAGACTGAGATGGACTTAACTTTCCATTAAAAAACGTGCTTTTTAAACGGGATGTGGTACCCAAACGCCTGGTTCGTGCTACCCAGATATTGCCTTTACTTGTATGATTGACGTGCACTTTTAGCAATTACACTTTGCAACATGAGGATTGAGGAACCTAGCAACGTACTCAGCTGCAACAGAGAGAGACACATGGCTGGGACTAGTCATACAATAGGGCTCTGCTTTTCTTGAGAAACAGATACATCGCTGGGACTAATCATGCATGAGGACTCTGCTTTTCTTTTATTAATCTATACATTTCAATCAACACAACAATCCGTAAGAGTCAAAATTTTCTTGCCTTTCAGAAGAGTGAAAGCCCCGTGGATTAATTTCTTTCGGTAGGGGAGCATCTCTGTAGACATTCTGTCTGGCTGAAATCCTCCTTGGACAAACTCAAAATGCCCGATTGCTTATCAACATTCTCAATGAGAAGCTTCAACAGTGGTAGCTTTGATAATGTGCCCAGCGACCCCACCATAATCAACTTTTTCTACATAGACAGTAAATTGCACGAGTGAGATTGATAGGAATAGCAACAGGAATATCAGAGCGATGTCTTTTCTTGTTCATTTTGATAAGGAGAGGGATGTTGCACCCACAAGTAGACAAACTTCTACAGAGACAAACTTATGGATGATTTCATTCACCTTACCAAGTTGATAAAACATGGACATGAGGTTGATGGCTGTTAATGTACTAAATTATATCTCATGCCAAATTCATCTTTATCCACTTGTTAGAACATGAGCAGGAATTAATGGACTCTTGAATAAAGAGAGTAGAAAACAGCTTAGGGTCGGGAGATTCTCAAAAAAGAATACAACCAGCAGGCTAAACTTCCATGTATTTTGCAAACTTAATGCTTGCTGCCAGACATTTCAAACATGTGAAAGTAGTAGATCAAGTGTTCAATACGAGGTGATCATAGCAAACTATCCATTTTTTCCTCTGTTTTTAACACTTCAACGTGCTAAAACTAGATTAAATCAAAAAAAAAAAAAAAAAAGTGAAAGCTGCATTTATTCTCCCTGAGATGTACAAGATTTTGGCAAAAGACTAAGTACAAAATTGTTAAGAGTCTGACACCTAGTATAGCAAAAACTCAACTGATTTTTCCACCACTAATATTATATTCTAATGTATTCAATTTAAATAAATTCCTACTAGTAGGACAACAAGGGGAAAAGAGTTGCCATTCCCGTACTGCAGGAAGTAAAAATATCTTCCTAAAAAATCAGCTAAATAGGATTTAAGTATCATTAGTAAGTGTCAAAGCTGGATGATGAAAAAACCATCGCTCTATGATCCTAGCCATGTTTTGGAAGGATGAGATTTTAAGACCCAAAGCTTTTGAAGTACAATGGCATGGTTTGCTTACCTTGGCACGAGTAACAGCGACATTGATCCTATGCCAATCACCAAGTAGTGAGGAATTGCAATGATTCCCCTCTTTGTTAGACCTCACAAAGGAAACCAATATGCAATCTTTATCTCGTCCCTGGACAACAGTAACAGAAGGCTCAGTGAGAAAATTATACACATCTCAAGAAAAGTACAAAAAAAGAAAAAAAGAGCGAAAAAAGAAAAAAAAGATAAGCATTGAGGTGAAAAGAACACATTTCACAAGCCAGACTTGCATAACAAAAAGAATATTGTTAATGAATGCCCTGGCAGCAGTGGTCAAGGTTCAAGAACATATATAAAATCGTTATCCTATTTGATGTAGGAAGTTTTCTTGTTATCCTATTTTGTAAATTCGAATGTGTTACTTGCCAAACATTCATAATTTGTTGAACATTAAGAAATTTGAAAGCATGCTGGTAACTTTGTCAAATATTTACTGCTGTTTAAATTGGTAAAGTTTTATATCTGTTAAGATACAAATTTACTTTGTGCCACACTCTAACTATTGAAGTAAACGATTGCGCATCTAGCTTCAAGTTGATGGCAGAGTTAGAGTTCTTGAGTTCGATAGCTAACCGTCGTCTGCAACCTGTTATGGGTCGCCTATTCTTATGCCTGCAAGCATAGGGTTTGCATCATAAGGCCTTTGTCACCAAATCACCTTTGCATAAGCAAAAATAACCACTACACTCTTAACAGCTTAAGCTTTTGTAGTCAGTTGTGCATGTAATCTCAAGTTTATCAATTGATAAATTCAAGTACCCTTTGGTACATAACTTCATGTTATCGAATTCTAATGTAAATGAATAGTTTACTTGGTAACCACTAGTAGAATTTCAAAGAAGTCAATAATAACCTATTTATCAACTTGACCATAGTGCAATTTGTTAAATAGAAATATTTGTTGGTAATTTACTTGCAAGTTAAGAATTACCACCAATACCAGGCCGCTCATCTGTTTTTTAATTAGTAGGCCATTCATCTGACAATGCAAAATAAAAGTCAGTGAACCAGCAAGTGCATTAAAAATTTTCCTTTCTGTTACTCTAATGGAACCCCAAGTCTTCTCTGCCAATTGGAGTCTCGTCTCCTCCTTTTGAGCTTAGAACTTATCTTTCCAGTATATCTGAATTTGTCTCAACTATTGAAGTCTTACAGGTTCACTTCTCTGTAATGTTAATAAAAGAGAATTTTCATGTTTATTATTTCAAGCCTAACCTGATATTTATCAATGGTATGAATCTCCACAGAGGTTCTGCAAACAGCGTCTCGGATGAGATCTGCTTGTGAGTTATAGGGAGTAATGATGCCAATGTCTTCTTCCTTGATTCCACTTTCTACAAGTTCTTCTGTTATCTGCAATGACCAAATCAGGAGATGGTTTGGTGAAAGCTCCAAACCCATATAACTTTATGACTCATACAAAGAAAAGGTATCAGGGAGAAAAAAAAAATCAGTTAATTTTTATTTCTTTTTATTCTTAATCATAACAGCTGACCAAGAGAATAACATTACTGTACTGACCAAAATAAAATTATTACTGCGAAAATTATACCTTCCCAATGATGCAAGCTTCGATTGGATTCTTTAAAGTCTTGTGATCTTTTTCTTCAAAAGCAGGCAGCAGATCTAACCATTAAAGGACAATCTATTTAAGATGATGCCAAAAAAGAGAAGCAAATTGATTCACAATAACAAGAGAGAGCCTTTTTACACGAACCAGTGTTCAGAAATACAACTGGTGTACCTGGTTCCAAAACCTACAATAGTTTGTATGTTAGTAAATGTTACTACATCCACGAGTTTACTGAAGACACAGAAGAGAACAAATTCAAACTTGAGCAAATGAAGACTTCAGAGTGAACTCTTGAAATGGAACTGGAAAAGAATTTGGAATGATGCTTAATTGGCAAAGCAAGCATCAAAATTTGTTCAAGTAACACAGAATCCAACAAGATTTTCAATGTCATTTAAATGTATCTATTTATATGAAAATAGTAGAGAGATTCATCACATTGCCTAAATTTCTCAAGCAGCACTAAAATTATGAAATAGCTAACCCATAGAGGGAAAAGAAAAGATTCTGTTCAAAGTTCACTAGAAAAGATTGACCTCCTCTAAACACAGTCATGCCAATTCTATGAATAACAAGTCTATCCTGCGCTTCTGCGGGTAATATAGTTACTGAAGATGCTAGCAATCTTCTCTCTATGATACTCACCTGGTAAAACTCGAGTAAATGGACCCACTTAAATACGGTGCCAAACTGGGTGCATTGACAAGAGGAAAGTATTGTAGTCGAACACAATTAAAACAAAAAGAAAAGTGTAAGGTTTGGTTCTGTTTGTTATTGAACATCTCTTGTTTAATATAATTATTGGACTTGTCTTTCATTAGTCATCTTTCAGATTATTGCATTTACTGCTTTTATACTTTTAAACATGTAGCAATTTTGGCCACTATCAAATGCATTTTCATCTGCCAAACTCAAACTGTAAAGAAGAAAACAAAGATAAATACTGTTATCATGTCACAACAGTGACTCATCCAACCTTCAGGTTTTATATATTTGTATGCCAACAGACAAATCAAATGATAGATATTTTTACCAAACACCAAATCCATCTCGGGTCACAGAGACTTGGATTTGTAAGTTGGGAGGCTATGTCATTCATTGAGAAAAAATTTCATAAGAGAAGTTCGTCAACTTAGACAGTTGAAGCAAATGGGTTACCCATTCAGTAAATGATCAACTTATGTACTAACCAGAATGAACTATATACTTCCCATATCAAAAAAATAGCTTTGCCATTCTAAAAGGCTTTGATTAGAACCAAAAAGCAACGTGATTATTAAAGAGTTAAAAGACCAAAAGATAAAGCAAAAAATAAATTCAGTTCCAACTTATACAGTGAATGGTAAATGATATGAAAAATTAATTTCGGTGTAAACACTGCTTTTAAAAGTTACCACAATGAACCAAAAAGAATGCCAAAAGTGTAAAATCGACTTCCAAATCGCTTCCTCATTCCTTATATCATTATAAAGTCTACAGTTTCACCCCTAAATTACACTTACGAGTTGTTGAGGTTAAATAACTAAAATATTAGTTTCACATGACAGCAGGCTTTGGCATCACATCCCATTAGAGTGGAAGCAGAGATAAACCCCACACTCATTTCAGACAGTAGAAGTAGTGAAATATGCACTGCTGAAATGAGCATGCAGATCTGACCAAAAAATAAATAAATAATAAATAAATAAAATGAGCATGCAGCATCATGTCCTTTCTTTGGCTGAAAGAAGCATGTCCTTTAACTACTACAGAACCATGATAAGTTTTAATAAACTGAAGTTACCACCTTTAGCCAAGATGAATAAAGATTCTCCTTAGCAAAATTAAGCTTAGCATTTGCAACATCAGTGGAACCACAATGCAGCCTGTCACCATAAATTAAGGCATTCGATAGTTGCATTATTCCCTGGCACATACGATACTGTAATACAAAAGTATTTGTTAGTGATCAACTAAAAAAATCGTAGCAAATAGACTTGATCTAGTCAACAACTGACCTGGCTTTGCAATGCTGAAATTGCTTGAGGATGTGCTTCTGAAAGCCTACAGAACAAACTGATACCCAGTCCATTCTCTCGAGCCTCTGTGCTCTGAAATGCAATCAATGCATGAACTTTATTAATTAAAATGCTGAGGGCACAAACTTCAGCAAGTGAAATGAAAGTAGATACCATACACACCTGAACAAGTGGAGGAAGTTGATAGTGATCACCAACAAGGACAAACACTGAAGCAAACGTCAGTGGCCCTAGGGATACCTGAAGAATGTCATATCGTTGACAAATCTTTTCAGAGACTCTAAAATTGAACTAAAGGGCATCACCATAAAACTTCTGCAAAGATATAAATGCTGTACAAAAACAGATGAAAATAATATAGATGCTGTACAGAAACAATATGATGCAAACATGAGGTCCCATCATAAACCCTCTGAGACCAATGATTGAAAGAAAGAAACAATATCTCATGATGCTTTTTACACCTAAAGGGCTATCCTTGTGATTCATCTGCCTTCCTCGTATCATTCAAAGTCAACAGCGACTACAGTTACTTTGCCTGTGTCAGGAAAAACTCTTCAGTCATCAAAAGTATCATTCTGCAGACAATCTCTCCGTCTCTTTCCTGACATATGATCTAAGAAATGAACAGAAGAAATTTCCTTCAGAAGTCCATTCCAAGTCCATTCTTTCCAACATTTTGCACAAGAACATCCGAAGGATGAGAACATCCAGAATAAACTTTCACTGTTACTTGTAGAGATCTAATAAGAGATGAACTCAGAGGAGCGCAGAATTGAACCTAGGCTTTGAGCTTCTCCTGAAATTTTGACAGCTACTTTGCAATGCAATACCACATGCTCAGGAGCTTTTCCATATTATTTGCACAAATAAAACAATTAATTAGGGCCTATTTGATCTCAGATAAACCATTGTTGGAAATCTTACCCATCATTATCCAGATTACTATTAATTTCTGTGAAAATCTAGCCTCTTTGCATTTACACGAGCCTTCATCTCTTTCCAGACAACTTATCATCCCCATATATAAAAAAACAGACACAGTAAAATAAATTTGCAACAGAAGTCAGATATTTCAGTTTTGCACATCATGAAACTGTTAAGAGAGTAATAAGATAAAGGGCAGTTGTGTATTTTATATTCTTATGCTTTAGAAAAGGTGTTTCCATAACAACAACAAAATGTCCTCCTCAATTCTAATTTCCTTTCTGTGCCTGATTGCTGCCAATACTCTGATTGCTTCCAGTTTATCTCTTTTTCCTTATAAAATGAAAGCTTCCACTTCAGTTTTTCTAAAGGGACCCTAAAAATTAGCTTAATCCTGGTATTCTCTTTGAATACTTTTTTCACTCCAGCAGAAATTCTAAATTCCACGGTAAACAATTTTTTTGAAAGTTAAGGAAGTGACCATTGGGAAATCTTCAAAGAATTTTGCCTATGCATCACTGAAATAGACAGTGAGTGCACAATTCTGCCATCTTCATACCAATGGACATATAACACTTCGTATCAAATCTACAGCATGAAGAACAAGTGGACATTTGAAAGGGATAATGACTAAAGTGACTAAGTTCACTGCTCTGGTAATATCCAGCTTATCCATAGTCATTACTCCAATATTAGTCTGTATTTGAACTACACGCATAAAATGTCACCAAGCCGAACAACTTTTTCGTCACATCACAAGAATCATGTTTTAGATAACTTTTCATCAACCAGATCTAAAAAATCAGAATACTTACTGGCAGGGTTGTCTGGCCAGCTTCATCCATGATGCAAACATCAAATCTCTTGCTTGCAAGGAGAGGACTTGTTATCCCTAGACATGTAACAGCAACTACTTTGACTTGCTCTAATCGTAGTTTTATTCCATCAACACTTTCCATTCCCTTTTCTGTGTGTTAGATATCTAAAGATTATGACAAACATCAACAGAGACTTCAAAAAAATGCTCTTATGAGAGGGATCTATTAGACCTGGGAAGCAATGTTCTCTGACATCTTCATGCACAACTTCCGGTCTTCCGATACGAACAAAGTCGATGCCCTGTAACAAGATTATTTAGTAGCATGCAAAAGAAGATGTGGCAAAAGATTGAACACTCAAACACAAATATTTTAGTGTCAAATGTAAGTGGACCAGTCAGAAAAATAGCTGGCAATATAGCAATAGCCCAAATAGGAGTGACTCAGGACAGTACACCCATACATCCCCCAACCACAGGTGAAGCCCATTCTTTACACATCTTCAAAGACTTTAACGTGCCTAGGCCTAGACAGTTGCACTTCATACCATATACCTTAGGCAAGGTTATATTAGGCCCTCTCTACTATGAATAATAACACTTTAAACTAGATGGATTGTATACTTGGAAAATTTTTTGCATCTTGTACCAAAATAGTCAAACATAAATCATCAATAAATCTGCTAGTATGTCATTAACTTTAATATGCCGAGGGTTTTACTAGGAAACTTTACATTACTATTGACATAACTATACTCCTCATTTTCCATTAAAGGGTTGCACTATACACACTTTAAATTGTAGGCTAAGCCAAATATGTATTTCAGTAGCCAGAAAAAAGGCTATGCTAATTTATCCTGGCATTTTAACCAGTTGAACACCAAAAATTTCCCTCTGTAGCAGGGTTTCTGTTCTCCTTGAAGACTGGAAAATACTTTGAAAAATGAGCCAGAAGACTTAAGTCAATCCGTCTTTACTGAAACCCCTGATCACACATGGTCTCTACCCCCTACAAATTTCTTCAGAATCAACTAAAGCTAGGGATGAGGGGCAATAAGTGATTTCACCACTCATTAGGCCAATCATCTGAAAACACCAAAATGTAATGTGTAAGAATAAGGGATGCAAAGTGTCCTTATGCCTATACAACATGATATACATAATTTATCCAATTTTTTCTCAACTCATAGAAGTGTGATATGCAACCAAGTGATCCTCAATGAAAGCAATTATAACCCACCGAGATCTTCTATTGCCTCTTTTTACAATCCCTGGATCTATCTTCTATCTAAGACATAATTAAATCGGTATAGTGGGTTTGTGTTGAACAATCTGAACTATGACATCCGACCAATGACAAAGAATGGGTTTCAACAATATGAGGCTGGTTATTGCTGCAACAAAAGGAACATAAAGACATCTGAGTTTCAAGTTCCTCAATTATTAGTGATGGACCTATTCGATTATCAACTCAATTCGACTTAGGGAATTCAATTAAAGGTCTAGGACTTCATATCTCTTGACTGAATATACAAAGACTAACTCAAAAGAAAATATTTCAATTCAAGAAAATATCTACCAAATCACTTTAAGTCCACTGACTAATCTATTTTATAATTGATCTTATTATTTGACATTCACATAAGCCAACATTTCAGGCTTCTCTAGTTTTTGGTTTAACAGTTGCCCATCATAAATCACATTATCTAGTGTCTAATGTCAGCCGTGATTTTGATGAACTCGACTATAGCACTATATGACACTATAATATTCATCATGCATTGGAGTTTGCACCTTCTTTACTGTTCAGAAATGTGTTTTTGTAAAATATGATAAGAATATTTATTGAGACTTGCTCTTTCCAATACGACCAACTTTGTTGAATTTCACGAAGTTTGTTCAAGTCAATACAATATGGAAGCATGCTCATGATTAAAGTTCGTCAGGAGAAGTACCTTTACCCTTTACCCCATAATCATTCCAAATTGCTTCAATCTCTAATTTTGCAACATATTAATTTCTATTTGCTTTATGAAAATCTAATTGACTTTAGTTATGCTGCCACTTTCCAAACTTGTGATTTTTGTCCATTTACAATTAATTTCAGCATTAACATTATCATAACTTGAATTTTTGGGTTGGTCCAAGTAAATAAAATAAACACCAATTTAAGAATAAATATTGATCAACAATGTGCTTAGAATTGATGTCCTGCATAAAACACAAATAATAAATCCAAAAAAGACATGCATACTGCTTCAACTATGCTTAAGCATATTTTCACCTATTTGACGCTATGGTGCAGCTCCTTGCCGCAACAATGGCATCTTTTTTTTTGTTTCTTACAAAGGAGAATGTTCCTTATTATCCTCGCACTTGACTTGGAAAGTTAGATTCTGTATTGGATTGACCTGGAATTACATTCTATCCGTAAGTTTAGTAATTTTCTTAATTTTCATTCTATCATATTGTCCTTGCAAAACTTTACAAGGTCTGTGAAAATTTTAATACAGGATGAAGACTACCAATTCTAACATGGATCTGCTCCTTTATAATGTACATAATTGCGAGAATAAGGATATGTTAGAAGCATTGAATAATGACCTGATTCTTCAATTTGATAAGCAAATTATCAACTGCTGAGTTTGTGTAGGACGTAAGCAAGATTGATGCACCTCTCATTAACAAGGCCTTCACAGCATGCACCATCGTCGATGTCTTGCCTGTTCCAGGCATTCCGAGTATTAAGGTGTAATCCTTTGCTGTAAGTATCTGAAAAAGTATCACTAGGACTGTGAGAAACACATTTCACTGATTATTGAGCAAGAGGAAAAAAAAGGTATGATAAAGTATGGCTGAGTTTTAGAGAGGACCTTGACTATCGCTCGACGCTGGTCGTCATTCAATTTCTCCTCAGACCACACATAGGATATGGCAGGGTCTTGACTAAATATGCATCCACTGTCAAATCTAGGAGGCTATGTGGAATAGGTGAGTGCAAGTCAATACTCAGTTGCCAAAATTAGCAGATTACACCAGCAGAATTTAGGTATGCAACTGGTGACAAACTCACCTCGAGGTCAACAATCATTTTCCTAAGATGAGAACTTCGTGCATCTTGCCGAAAAAGTTGGACAAGGTTGAACCTTCCAAATTAAGAAATAGTTAATGCAGTTGAATGGATCTACTTGAAAGCATATGTTTTGGTCCAACGACAAGGAAAATTCTCAATCAACTAAATTAGAATTTAAAAACCCAAGTACCTCATAACAGCAAAGGAGGTTATGAATTCGTCTTTGTCAATACGCCATAACTCATTGACAAGATCTTGCACCTCAGACAGAGGCCTGCTTCCCGGAAGCCGTAGACGCTTGGAAAAAGACACCTAGAATTCACAGGGTTTTAGACAAAAGATAAAACAAATTGAAGCTTTCTTCAGTGTTAGTAGCATAAATAAGTAAAGCCACACATTTTCTTACAGAGACATGGGAGCGGCTGATATCAGAAATGACTCCACTGGCAATTGCTCGCCGGCCAGATTCAGTGCTCAATATCTAAATGAAGTATTAGTCAGATCATGATTACCGTTCAAAGGAAAGTAGAGAAGTGTTTGTTCATGATTAAGTATCTTATAAAATATATGAACTCCACTAATTAAGCATGTATGCATAAGTTCATTTCCTTTAAGATGGAGGCTTATACTCTTCCCTAAATGACTTGAACTGAAAACACAATAAGTGGTATGAAACATAAGTCAGAGGAAAATCATACCACAATGTCTCCCCTTGAAAGTTTGCAAGCAAAACCAGTCGTCATAGAATCTCCAGCACCAGGAGTATTTCCGACAAATGTTTCTGCTTGTTCAGAAGTCAAATTCTGACCCAAGAATCGATAGGTAAACCTCTTGTCTCTAGAAGGCGCGCAACTTGTCTCTTTATCTGATGTGTCGAGAACAAGAGAAGAAAGGGAACAAGCAGACTCATCATGCCTTGAATTTCGTGACCTCCATATATCTTTCTTCCTGTGCTGAAAAATCAAAACACATTAGTCAGTTATCTGTTCATTTCTCTGTCTATGAATTATCAACTGCAATTTGGTATCATCAATTGCACCTCTGCTTCTCCAGCTTCTAAGTCAATCAACCAATCCCAATGTCTCAAGAAATTGGAATGTGCAGTTGTTAAGTGGTTAGTATATGCATTGAAAAGGTCACCCATTCCGCTGTTTTCTGTGCTTCCCCCATGTGCCTGTAGAGTTGTACATCATTTCAGCAACCAAGGGTGGTAACAACAGAGGTGACTAGAGCCCTTGGCCATTGGATGAGGCATTAAATGTTGCAGCAAGAAGTTCAGGCCATATGGAAAATATCCGTGTTAACAGAAATTCCAAAAGAAACTAGGATGCTAATAATGGATTTAAGCCTAGAATTGTAGGCATATAGCATGGATTGTCACTCATTTGTAAACCAGCGAATGAAGAGACAAGTATCATCAGCTTGTCTTAACCAGGACACATATAAAAATGACTGGATGGCAGCTTCGACGTGGCCAAATTTAAAATCCATATTTCTGACATAAACTAAACAATTTCACCATCTGTCAATTTATTATAGTCTCCACTAGTCATACACCTCAAGACAAATTGAAATTATTGCATTTGTCATTATACATAAAACAAACCTTTGTATGAGTAACCACACTTAGACAAATAACAAGTCAACTGACTTCAGAAGATAAAAAAGTTCACTGGGCTCATAAGGGGAGTATAAAATCTGATCTTGCTTAATGGTATTGGCTTAGGACACATAATCCTAGCATATTATCCAAAACTTAATGGATTGGACAAAATAAATAAATAAATAAATAAACAATTGGAGTCTTTAAGGATAAAGTTTTACCTTGTGATAGAGGGTGCAGACATCAAGATGCCGACAACCTTTGCAAATACTAGGACTCTGAGGAAACAGTTACAAACAAAACTTAAGAAAATGTACTTTTACACAAAGACACCGTCAAAGATGGCAAATATGCTGACCTGTAACATCGGGGGTAGTTGCTGAGTTGTTAACGCCTTAAGAATAGAAGTAGCAAGTTCATTTCGACGCATGATCAGGCCCACCAAGTCAGATCTCCGAACAGTAATTCCCTACACATGTCATCAATGCAAACTTGGCATGCCGGAGACTAAAAACAACACAACCACAAAGATAAATTTAACCAACAACACAACCACCAAGATAAAGTTTAACCTTACATGAGTGTGATCTGACTGGAGGTAATATAAAAGACCAGAATCAATTGGCTTCAAGTATCTATAGATAGACAAAAGAAAGTAACAAAAACAATAAAAAACTTTGCTCCAAAATAGGGCATGAATATCAGAAAAATGGCTAATTTTGGCAAACCTCTCGGACATAAGGAGTGTGTACAATATCACTTGTGCACAATGTTCCATCGATGACTGCAAAAATGACAAACTATGAATTAAAAGAATGGGATGCTGATGTAATAGCATAAATGATTTCTAAAAGAGTCCTGCATTGGCACATCCATAAGAACAACAATGAAACATATAGACATGCCTGGCCATTAGGACGTTTGCCAGATTTGAACTCTAAAGGCACAATCTTTTCCACAACTCCAGAAGTACTTGATTCAACTTTTACTCTGACAGAAGCATCGATCATTCCTTTTAATCCATACTTGGGTGCCCAGGACATCTCCTCTATATCAATCACCTACATAAAAGGGCTGTGGAGCTCTTTTACCATGCACTTACATAAAAAACGAGGATATGAAAAATGGGAAATTTCTAACAAGTATGCACATGAATTTACATGAAAAAGAAATATGCAATATAAACATACTATGATTGTGGTTACGATACTTTTTTCTACAGAAAAGAGGCCCTGGGGCCTTCTCAGAGAAATACAATATATGTGAACAATCACAAACTACAGTTACTTCTAGTTAAATTAAAGGTTTAATTATATCATGGATTCATTTCCAATAGATACAAGTTGCATCGGATGTCAATAGGACTTCACAATAAAACTAGACTATTCACATGGACCCTGAAAAATAAATTTGTAAAATGCCTATACAGAGAAGCAGATCAACCAGCAAAGATATATCAGAAAAAAGAAATGGGTGGACATCTAACCTCAGATATATTGACCTTCTTAAGACCATCTTCAGATCCAAAATCAACTGTGGGAGCTTTCTGAAACTGGCAGCAATTTAAGAGATCCATAAGTTTTAATCTGTTGGCTTGCTGATCAAGGAACAAACGTTTCCAGCACAAGGGTTCAATTCCCCATGCCCCCAATTATCAAAAAGTCTCATGTTTAGATCGCCCACCAAAAGTTTATATCAGCCCTTGGTCCATGAGATTGGCAAGATATTTCTAGTGTCAGATCCTCGTATACCTATGATGCATGTCTTTGTCATCATGCAAATAAAAAAAACTTTATAAAATTTCCAAAGTTGATTGATCAGTAAGCAGCTTGGTCTATTAGAGTCATCACATTTGTGGGATGATTTGATAATCTAAATTATTTAGCGTTTAGATGAAGGCATGGTTTAAAATGTAAGCTCTGCCACACTTTCCCTTATACAGAGGTTGGGATTTGGCCTACAAGAAAAGTATGGAAATTAGATCTATATCATTGCTCCTGGAGATCCCCTAGTTATCTCATCAACATTGACCACCACACAAGGGAGAGTGTTAAGAAGTATGTTAAATTTACATTGTGGGCAAGTTTCTTGACAGCTTAAACGTTTGGGGAAATTTTTTTCCAACTATGAATAAATTGAATTGTACCAAAACCTATCTTGTTCAACAGGCACACAAGTATCTTTCACCAGTATCTATAAAAGATGATCTAAACCTAGTATCAAGAAGAGAATTTTAGAATCTGTTGAAGTACATCTAATAGCATTAGAAACAAGTGATTTTATGTGACACTTTGCTCTACATATAGGCCTCCTATGTAATCTTTCACTAAGCCATTTTGAGTAAAGATAAAGTAGTTTGAGTATTTCCTCCAATATCTGAATAATAGAATAATTAGAAGGAAAGAAGGGAAAAGGGGGGGGGGAGGAGATGATGCAAAGGATAATTTTCATCATACCTGTGACTTTTTAAAAAGGGAAATCCAGTTCAACAATCTTGGGTTTGCCTCGATCAAAGTATTAAGGATATCTTTCTCACTAACTGCAATTCCAAAAAGGACATAAGAACTTTCACAAGACCTGTCAAGATGTGACTGGTGATAATCTTCAGTCATATACCGAAAAATTCATACACATTCACAAAAAGAAAGGCCTACTTAGTTGGTAAACAGTCTTTCTCAAACCTAATCAAAGAAAAAGCCTCTAATATCTTTTCAGTCATATACTCATAGCACAACAAAGCAACAATTTTACAGGGTTATACCTCCACAAGCATACAAGCTCTCAACATTTTTCTGGAGCACTACACCAGCATACTCATCTAAAAATTCCTTCGTGGGTTCATCCTTCACTAGTCCAGCCTGTAAATGGTCACCATAGTGGAAAATGGATTTACAAAGGAACGTCCTGAGGAATTTTATATATATAATATTTGACAATGCTAGAAGATAGTGAGATAAGTTTTCAGAATAAAACCTGAAAAATTTGATGCAGCAAGGTTCCGATTAATGCTGCAGTTGAGTACTCAGAGGATTTTAACCTCTCATCCAGGATGGTTCGCCTTGGGCAGGTAAAACTTGTGGCAACCTATGATGTGGCCAGATAATTCATATAATATCGACATATTAGAAAGCTCAAAAAATGGGGCGAGAGAAGTGAGCATCAGGACAACAAGAATAGTTAGTTCCATGTGCTAATGCAAAATAGTTCAGACCATACATAAGAAACCAATTATTACCCGAGTTCCAGACACTAGGAGATCTGGGTGAACAATCACAAAATTACTGTCCCTACTCACATCACACTTTCCCTGGACATCAAACTGCCCAATTACATTTACTGTGTCTCCAGGTGAAATGACACTGTAAAACCTGACCAAGAACAACATTGTAAGTTCAGGAACAGATCAAGTCCAACATGGTGCTAGCTAGGCAGCAATTAGAGAATGTGGTCTAACAAGAAGAAGTCTGCAAACAACATGATTGAGATATCAAAGGTAGATGGACAGCAGATTTAGAAAATTAATGGAAGGTTCTAGATTGTTTGAAAAACAAATAAGGATGACTTTTATCAGCGTGCAAGGCAACAAGCAGGACAACTCTTTGTTTTCAAACAGAGACAATGTACTAACCAAAAACTGAAAGATCGAGACAAACCACTAGGAGGTGCTTATGTGAAGAAATTGAAAGATAGTCTAAAAGGACAGAGACTAGAAAAAACAATATATACATACATATATATATATATATATATATATATATATATATATATATATCAGATAATTAAGTGCCAGCCCACTTACTTTTGCTGGATTTATTTGATGATTGTACTAATAAATATTAATAGTTTTTTCTCTCATTAACAAGGAAAAAAAAATCATTAGTGAAGAAAGAGAAATGGGTGAAGTCAATGTGTAAAGAAGTACACAAAAGACAGCACCCCAAAGAGTCATTCATGAGAACAGGAAAACTACAAGAAATAAGCACGTGGCATCTGACATTCAGCAATGTAATAGAGTATAAAGAGCCTTTAAAACCACTATGCCGTCTCTTAATCTTCAAAAATTCTGTTTATTCTTGAGGCACATTATCCATCATAATGCGTACAGGCAGAGATCTTCGATACTTTATGGTAAAAAACAGAATAAAAAAATTGAACGGTGGAATAACCCAAAGGAACCATTTTCCAGTGGGAAGTAGGACCAAATTTCTGAAGCAAACTCGCATTTTAAGAGTGTGATGGATAGATTCCCTCCTCCTTCTACACAAACAGCAGTCAATAACCATAACATTGTCCAAGCTTTGTCTCAACATGCAGTCCAAGAAAATAAGGAAACCTCTCTACATGATTAGACTCACCAGATTTGTTCCAACGGGCAAAATTCAAAGGAAGCCTTATAAAAAGATGTCACATCAAGTTTTTCGAGAGAAGGGGCCTCATATTAACATGTTGCATCAAGCTTTTACAGAGAAATAAAGTGCAATACATATGCCAAAATACTATACAGCAGCAATACTCTGTCTAGTAGCGAGGTCACCTAAACCCAATAAACACATTTAGCATGGTTTAAGCGATAAAGAAAATGTCATGAGCACTAGAGATCATGGTCATGGCAACGCAGCTAAAAAAGAAGCGCAAGAATATTAACCTAAAAAAACTCACCACTCATCCCATAAATGAATTGTCCTTTCCTCTCCATTTTGCTCATTCAACAAACGGAGAACCTGAAATAAACAAACTGATTGAATTAACATCTTACGACAGCCACTTATCACCTCCATAAAACCCAGATGGCCAGAAAGAAAATTTTCATGACCTTGTGAGGAGATGGACCATGACCCGAATCAGCAGACCCACTATTTTCTGCCACCTGGCTCAAAAAAAAAAAAATTTAATAAAGAAAAAGAATTTCATTCACCAGTCCACAAGGACTTTTGAAGCATTTCCTTTGTATGATCAAACTCATCAAAATGGAAGGACAACGCACCTCCAATACTAGGAAAATATCATCTAAAGATGCCATATTGGCCTTCTGTGGCACTACAACTCTCGCATCACTACAAACTTTTACGGGTAATTCACAAGACTTGCCATTCCGAACTTTTGATGAGCATCCTTTGAGCACATTAGGAAGTGGTTCATCAATGGAGATGGCATCTTCAACTTGATCTAAAAGCTCAAGCAGTGCCTAACAGGATAAGGAACAAACGAGATAAGGCTGGTGATACAACCAGCAAAATGTCCTAAGGAGTAAGGACTAAACATATTAAAAGCCTAGAATTGAAATATCACTTGAAAACAGCACAGCGATATATTGGTAAAGAGAAATGAAAAATGATCAGCAATAGGAATAAACACAAAAATAGATGGGCCCATGCACTGAAAACCTTTTTGTGCTGCCTCAGTCCAAGCTCATTCAATACTCCATTGCAGGCAGTGCCGTTAGCTGGCTGCACAAGAAAGCATAGGAGAAAATGTCAAAAGAAGAATTCTCACACTCTTATACAAGTGAGAACTAATCCAAAGAATAAAACTGAACGAATGGAAATTGGTTTTCAACTTTTTATTCTTATCTTTGGGAGAGTGGGAGATGAAGAAAGAGAAAGGAAAATACAGCCAAATTTAAATATTCCTTTCTCTTCTTACTCAGAAAAAGGATTAAAATTTTCAAAATTCTCCACCCAAATTTCCAATCCTCCCATTTTCCCTAATACCCAAACAAAGCCATAGTATCTCCTAGAAGTATTAAAAAAGCTAACACCTGAAAAATAATTTTATAGCTCAAGCACCCGTCTCAGACGTAAATTTGCTTTCCTCTTATAGGCCCCTGTTCTGTTTGTACCATGAGAACAGAAAGAACTAACCAGTATCCCGCATAGATCAAACTAATTACCTTATCCTGGCAATAAGATAAGGAAGGAGGAGTTTGAAAAGGACTTTGTTGACTGGCTACTTGGGTAGTAATGACTTCGCCAGATTTTCCTTCATGATCAGCATTCTTATCTGGGTTGACTCCTTTCACACCCAATGAATTTGCACAGCAAGATCTTCCAGAAGCCTTCTTGAAGGGTGAAGAAAGGCACATTCCACCACTGCCAGCTGCTTCTCGCGTATTCTGCAAATTCTTGTTCGATTGGGTTTAAGAGTCAAAACAATGTTGAAAAGCAAGAAAAAACTGTGCAGGAAGTGTACCTTGATTTGTGAGCATTGCCGAATGTATGTAGAGTTTAGCCTTGACAATTCTGCTAGAACTTTTATTGTCTCAGGCATGTGCTTGGAAACTGTTTGCAATCGCTCATTTACAGGTGATATCTTCCAAGTTACTTCATCACCGCCGTCATCCTGGCTCTGCTTTATCAACTGTCATTCGAGGTTCCCCCAACAAGCATGGTCAGTAGCCAGTTGCCCAATCAATGACATTAACAAAAGAACTCCTAACAATGGGTAATAGCCGTAAAACAGAAGATAAAGAAAGCATTTCATGCGTGTCCAAGTTAAAATTTTAAATCTCTTCTTTGAATGTTACTCGGTGACTTCTGTAATAACAATTCTAGCATGCCTCGCCCAGATGATTCAAAAAGAAGAAGAACCCAAGTTTGAAAGACAATGGACCTTCCAAAGCTCATTCCTCCTCAAAGTAACACGAAACTCTCAATACGCCGACACCTCCAGGCATGACAAGTAGCTCTTACCATTCCCGGAGAAAACTTGAAGCGTTTAACAGACATGGATTTCATCATCTCCGGCGAAACTACGAGGGGACTACCGGCATCCTCCCCATGATCTCCCGCCCTCAACAAGTTATCCGCTGGCGTGCTCTGTGATGCACAATTCGAAACAGCCCCATTTTCCGGCCTCTCGGACGCTCCGACCACGCGATTCTCATTCGCCTCCTCAATCCCCGAAGCCGCCGCAGCAACGCCCGAGCTCGGAACCCTCGAACTCGGCGCGTCCCCGTCCCCTAGAACATTGGAGTCAGCAGCATTAGTGTCCGGATCCCTCAAACTTTTGCGGCCCCGCCCCCTATTGCCCAGCGACTTCCGACGATCGATTTCCCCCAAATCAAGGCCGGCCTTCGAGGCGGCAGGGGCAGGGCGCGGTCGACTGGCCGCGGCTTTACGGTCCGGAGGGTCCTGAGAGACGGGGACGGCGGCGGCGTTGTTCTGGGAGTGGCGCTCGAAGAAGTGCTGGATCCCGTACTTGGGAGGCTGGGAGGCCTGGGCCTGGCTCTGATTCTGGTTCTGCTTCTTCTTCGCCGCCGCCGCCGCCGCCGCAGCCGCCGCCGCCGCGGCGGAAGAGGAGGAGGGATTGGCCCTCTTTCTCGGAGGCATCCTTCGGGACCTCGAAGGGCGAAACGACGGCGGACGGCGGACGGTGGTTTCACTTCATCAGCTTCCGTCTTCGAAGAGAGTACGACAGACGAGACTGAGAGAGAGAGAGCGCGAGGGGGGTTCTGAGGTGCGGGAAATGGGGAAATTTTCCCGCCCAAATGGATTCCTACTTTTGGGCTTCGAAGAGGTGACGTGGATTCGGGTCGGGTTCGAGGCCTCGGTGATGGGCTCACTGTGATTAGGCCCAAGAAATGTTCAAGGCCTGATGAACGATTGACGTGGCAAATCTTAAAATAATTATTTGTATCGTTGAAAAATATTAAGAAAATCAATATTATTTTTAAAAATAATTTAAATTTTAAAAAATATTTACAAGTTACAGAAGCATCTTTTTTGGAAAAAATGAATTGTTTTTTTCAAAGGCAAATAAATTCACTGCGATGCTGTTATTTCACAAAAGGAATGGTGCAATGTAAGTCACAAGCGTTGAAGATGGAAAACTGGAGACTAATAGGTATTTGATCCGTAAAAGAAAAGATTTAAGGTGAATTTTTAGTGAGTATTTGATCCACAAGTTTTGATCAATACTCTTCCACCAAAGAAAAGATTTAAGCAGATTCAAAAGTTTCAAATTGCAACCTTTCAAATAGTAGAAATTATTCCCTGATCAAAGAGAAATTTTGAAAATATCTGAATAGAAGAACTCAAAAAGATACTTTATTTGATTTCGATTGAAAATGCTTTTTCGGTTCTCCTAAGATTTATTTATTTATTTATTATTTATTTTGAGGGGGGGGGTCGAGCAGTTTTCTTAAGATATGATTTTGTAATTTTTTAGGACTCCGAAAAAGAAACAAGGAAATGGGCGATCAAAAAAGCTTTCGGCTAAAGATCAGCGTGATCGCATTCCGTCTTATTTATGTTTAGCTTCTCGTGGCATTTACATCTTCCGTCTTATTTATGTAACTCCTCTTATAATATACACATTCTATATTCCCATAGCCAAAACCCGATAACTCGCCGCATCACTCGTCGGCGTAGCCTTTCTCCTGCTCTTCCCACTCCTCCGGCCCGGCGAAGAAGAACTCCTCGTCCTGGCTCTTGAAGATCCGATCCACGTCCCTCGACGGGAAGTTGAAAGCCAGCTCCTTCGCCTCCCTCTCCATCAGGTCGATTATGTTCCTCTTCCCCGCGAGAGGGTACCTGACGTTGTTCTCGGCATTCACCTCGAAGCACGCGATCTGGAGGTTGCTGTTCTTCGATGCGATTGCCGCCACAGGATGACCTGCCGGGACGATAAAGGCGGTGCCCCGCCTCAGCTGGGCCCGCACCTTCTGGTAGGTCCGACCGCCGCCGCTGCCGCCCTGTTGCTGCTGGTGGCGGGAGTGCTTGGACTGCGAGGAGGAGAGGTGGGGGCATGCCATTTCTAAGTAGCCCTCGCCTTCGGTCACGAAGGATATCTTGGTGGCCTTGGAGTTGTAGTACGGACCGATCATGGACCCCTGCCCATCATTTTGAGGATTCCATAGTTAGATACGAAATTAATTAATATACAATACTAATGTATGGCTGAATTGAGCATGTTAATACCTAACATGCAATCATCAGATGAAGAAATGCAAGACCCAACGAAATTTATTATATCTTGAAAACCTATTCACAAATGCAATTCGTGCCTGGGTAATGTTGGCGAAGGAGATCATGACGTCCATGTCTTCCAGCTCTTTGAAATCGTCTCTATCGGCGATGTACAACTGGCCGTGCTGGTTTGCATGGGAAGGATGCTTGTTGAACAGGTTGAAGGAGCGCGATCCCTTTGAGCCACGCGACTCGCCCCCACCGAAGGGCCACCAGCCGCCTTCCTCGTGCCCGCTCAAGGCCTTGATCTGCTCCCTCGAGGCTTTCACTATGGCTCCTTGCTGCTGTTGCCCGAACAGCCTCTCCAACTTGTTCCGGTCGGTCTTCGCATGCACGATTAATGTACGAGATATAAGATAAGGATGCTAGTTTCTTCATGCTCACCGGCTGATGACTCCAACGAAAAACATCATGCATGAACCTAATTCATTACCTTCAAGGCAGCTTCAAGAACCTCCCAACTGAAGGCTGTGTAGAATGATTCAGGGTTCTGACCACCAGTTCCATAGAACGCCTGCAAGTAGGAATTGACAAAAACCCAAAAGAAAATCAATACCTTCAAAATTCCACATTCATTTGAGGAAAACCTCGAAACAATTTGATGTAACAAATGAGCTGATCACCTCAAATTGGCCGGGAAGGTTGACTGGCCGGAGGAGCTCAGCGATGATGAGCTTCTGATTTTGGTCCCGGTTGATCATGTAGACAGGAGTCCCGGCCTCAACCCTCACTATGTCGCCTTCCTCTATGTTGATGCTGTGCCTCTTGTTCTGTCGCACCAGCGTGATCGTACCTCTTCCTACACGCACAGGCACACACGATCACAAAAACTTAGGTCGATTCGAGTCGAATTCGCATGGCCTTCACTTCCCTAACTAGCTAACTGAACTTACGTACCCTCGACGATGAAGAGAACGGCGTCGGTGTCCCAGTGGCTTGGGACCTCAAAGGTGTTGGGCTCGGCCTCGAGCAGCGCAAGCCGGAAGTTCTCGATGCCGTGGAGGAGCTTCGACCTCTTGGTGAACTGGGGAGCACGCTGACCCTTCCGTGCTCGGTCTCGACTATGGTTTTAAAGTGCTCTGGGTCGAAGACGTAAGGGTTATCGCTCTCTTCTCGTCCTTCCTCCTCCTCCTCCTCCTCGTACCTGCCACTAACCCACTCCTTCCCTCTCTCCTTCTCCTGATCCTCCTTTCCTCTCCTCTTCCGCGGCTGGTCCTCTCCCTTCCGCCCGTACGCCTCGACGCAGCGCTGCTGGCACCCCTCCCTGCTCCGTCCCTTCTGCTGTTGCCTCTCGCACTGCTTCTGGCACTCCTTCAGCTGCTTCCGGTCGTCCTCGGCCGCCCATCGGCCGTCGCCTCTCTCTCCCTCTCGGCCTTCCTCCCGCTTGCCCTGTTGCTTCTGGCGGTAGTAGTCCTCGCAGCGCTGCTCACACTGCCGCTGCTGCTCCTCGGAGAACCGCTGCTGGACCTTGCACTGGTGCCGGCACTGCTTCAGCTCCGGATCCTGCTTGGCCGAGGCCAGGGCCAGGGCCAGGAGGAGAGAGAGAACCACGAGGCTCGCTTTGAGTCCCATCTTGCTTATGCTGTTTAGTCTACAATGGAGGGTGGCGGTTGCATGGGCATATGTAGGTTGGCGGAGGGAGAGAGAGTGATAAGAAGAGGATGAGGATGCGGCGCGTGGGGGGCTGCAGGGAAGGAAGCGCATGCGCGACGACGAGTGTCTCCGGCGGAAGTGGGGACGTGGCGTGCATGGCGGGCGGGTGGATCGCCGCGTATTAAAGCGGAAATTGAACAAACTTCTTGTCTCATAGCCGAGCCTTTAATAAAGAAAAAAATGATACCAATAGCCTCCAAATTCTCATCTCATATGGAATATGATTATTGAACTTTTAATTTATTTAATATGATTCATGAACTTTCATCGATATATAATATGATTCATAAACTTTTAAAGTATTTAATATAATCTATAAACTTTTGATACATATTAAATTTAGTCATTAAATTATAAAAAGATGTTTAACATTGTCATTTTATTAATTTAAATTTAGAGATCACATTAAACATCTTTATATGTTCTAAAGATCAAGTTGAATATGTAACAAAACTTTAAGAATCAAATTAAATAAATTGAAAGTTTATGGATTATATGACATATTGGATGAAAGTAAATGGATTATATTGAACATATTGAAACTTTAGAGATTATATTATATATTGAATGTAAATTTAGAGATCATTTATGTTATTATCGCTTTTTAAAAAAGAGATGGCAAAGACGACACGTTGGGGTGGGGCGTGGGGTGTGGTTTTGACGTGCCGGTGTCGTTTTGGTGCTGTCCGGGGCTATTATTGGAGCAAAAGCATTTTGAGTTATCGCTTATCGCGTTCCCCTCTAGCTATACAGACAAGATGAATCGGTGGTCTCATCTCGAATAGGTCTTTTGGCTTTTAGTACAACCTACGCGTATGTAACATTCAACTTTTTGTTTTTTTTTTTTTTGAAAATTACTGCATTTCTCTTCATTGTTACACTGCAGTACATTTATAGAAAAAAAAAATCTAATCCCATTATATGCATGTCAGTTAGTTAGGCCTTATTTGGTAACCATCCAAACATGGCCAAATTCGATTCTTTGTTCTCAGAATCAGTTTCGCCCTAGAATCACGTTTGGTAAAATTTTTGTTCCCGAGAACAAATTTGTTTTTGGAAACAGATTGGGAATAGAATCAAGAACAAAAAAAAGTTGATTCTTGTTCTGGGAACGAATTTGATAATCAAAATCAAGAAATTTTCTTCTTCCCTTCAGCCATCTCGCGACCGCCATCCACCACCGCCTGCCACCTCCTGCCGTCCATCACCGCCGCCAGCCGCCGGTCCGGCGAGCTCGCCAGGGCTGGGCAAGGCCTCGCCGGGGCCGGGCGAGGCCTGCTTGACCACCGGAGAGGCTCGGCCTCGCCCGATCTGGCGAGGCCGAGCCTTCGAGCGGGCCGGGCGGCGGGCCGGGCGAGCCTCACGATGCCCGGCCCCACGGTGGCGGCGAGGCTCGCGGCCACCGGCGAGGCTCGCCCAGCCCCGTCGGTGGCCTGGCCACCACCGGGGGTAGGCGAGCCTCACCCAGCTCTTGGCGAGGCTCGGCCGACGAGGGCGGCCTCACCGAGGGCCGGACGACTCTCGGTGAGGTCAAGCTTTAAGAAGAAGAAGAAGAAGGTGAGAAAAAGAAAAGAAAAAAAAGGAAAATGAAAAGGAAAATGAAAAGAAACAAATGAAAAAATGAAAAAAAGAAAAGAAAAAAAGGAAAAAGTAAAAAAATTATTTAAAAATTAAAATAAATTGATTTGGAAATTTAATTAATGAACACGGTACCAAACACAATTCTATTCGGAATCGAAATTTTGGACGATTACCAAACGGCTTAAAATGTTTAGAATCGGTTCCGGGAACAAAATTAAAAAGAATCGCTCGATTAGAATCTACTCCCGAGAACAGAATCGTTACTAAACGCGCCCTTATAAATTGTTCAATTTAATCAGTTTAATTCTAAAATGTTTAACAATTTGCCAATATAATTTTTATAATTAATTTTGGCAGGAAATTATTGACTTTATAATTTAGTTGGTGGCTAAAGCTAACGTGGATAATATTTATAATTTTTTTAATTTTATGATTTTTTTTTATTTTATCCCTATTTTTCTTAGCCGGTTTTCAAGTCTCAACAAAGGTCATCAGCTATAGATGAGGGCCGCAATGCCCTTACTGGTCTCTAGCAAGCATTGGCCTCACAATGTCCTGGACGAGCAGTGGAGTCTACACCGAAACTCGCTTTGAGAAAATTTAGTAAAAAACTAATGGTAGTTTCTAGCATTGTTTTATTTGCTTTTAACTGATGCCATAGAGCTAGGATATTTATCTAAAGCAATGTAGGTTGAAGTTTTTGTTATGCGGAAGTTAGCAATGCAAATGAGTTGGATTCACCGAAAAGAACAAAACTTGAGTGTTAACTCAATAACTAGATGGAAAAGAAGGCATTGTAGAACAAATGGATATTTTGGGTTAAAGAAGAATTTGATGGTAGTAAGAGGTATAAAGCAAGCTTAGTAGTAAGGGTTATACCACCAAAATTCTACCATTGGTACACTCATGCAACATTTACTAAAAAATAATTTTTGTGTTATAAAAGCTCCCGGATGGGTACACTTACTCACATTTACCCCAATTAACCATTGACGTGGTGGTGTGTTATGTAAGACGGCTGGTGATGATTGGATTGCTAAGTCAACAATTTCCAATGAAATTTAATTGGATGGATTACATCGGAATTTTATGTAAAAATTCAAGACTAAATTGATATCCGTATAACGTTTATGATTGATTGGTAATTTTTTCGATTTTGCAATGAACACTACGTATATCTCTTTACCTTACATCACTCTCTAAGTTGCACAATGTATATATAAGCAACGACAACATGGATTCTAGTGTAATGACAAAAAAAATCGATTTTTATGAAGAACTCAAGATTTCTATAGCATACACATAGATCTAGGATTTCATTTTCACAAAATAATGGCCTAGATATGTGTGTAGATCTTCGATCTCACTTCGAGACACACAATGGTCTAAGACACGCATAAATCGTAATGTTCGTTTCGACGGCATGACAACCTTAAACATGCATGAAGTCCAAAACCAAACCATATAAAAAGGTTGGAAGTATAAACAAAATAAGTGCACCGCCTCTCGAAATGTTATCAAAATAAGTCCTTTGATCTTCGTAACGTTGGAAGTATAAACAAATATTTGTGATTTTCAAAACCAAACCAAACAAAAATGTGGGCGCTATTGAAAATTTTCTATAATATGAGCTTACATTAACTAATTAAATTTTCTATTTTAAATAATCGAATTAATAGATATTCCAATATTTGTTGAACCCTACAATGATTTTATTAAATTGGGTATTGGCATATATTAGTAACAAGTCTAGTTGAGCAACAAAGTTTATGCAATTGTATTTAACTGAAGCTTGTAATAAGAATGGCTTAGTTAACACGCTATTAATTAGGGTTTGCTAAGTTCCCTCTCTAGCTTATAAAATGGTAAGTTATACCTATCAATTGCCTAATCCCTTGAAAGCTATTATACTAAAATAGGTCATAGAGAGAAAAATCTGACATTCCAATAGATCTTTGATTATCAAAGTGATCTATTTTTCTTCAAGTGAAGCAATGGCCGTTGTGTTTATTGATCTGGGTGTTTATAGTCATATGCGGATCCCTTTTTTTCTTGATTAATAAGTTGTTTATGTGAATAATTTTATATAGGCGCTAGACAAGTTAGTTTGGTATCTTAATTAAAAGAATGTTGACACATCAATTAAATGAAGATTGTTAATTTTGAGCAAAAGTTTGTAAGTTTAATACGCAGCTATCCAGCAAAAAATAAATGTTTGTTAGATCATTAACGTGGTTGGTAATGTTAGAAGTATAGACATACATTGGTATTTCTCAATATCAAGCAACATAAAAAGTTAGTTGGAGACTAAAGCCAGTATCATAATATGACCAACGCTGGTATCTCGGCCAAATTAAAATTGGTACATTTGAACAAAAGCTAGTAACGTCAAAGGTGTTGATATGCCATAAAGAATAAACGTTAGTAGATCATTATAGTAATGGGTAGTCTTTGAAGTATTTAAAAAAAAAAAGGGTCGTACTTTCCAAATCTAACAAAATAAAATGTCGATGAGCAACCCAATGCGACGATGGTTTCTACATTAGTCAAACAAAGGGTGACAATCACACAAAAAAAAAAAAAAAACTATTAACTTCAAATGCATTGGTAAGTCATAAGAATAAATGTCGGTAGATTATTTAAGTATTGAATAATCTTGAAAATATAAAGAAATGTCAGTACTTCTCAAAACCAAGTAAGATAAAAAAATTGGCAAAGTAGAAAGTTAAGATTAAATAGACGAATATTAGTACATCGATTGAATTAAAATTGATAATTTCGAATAACAGTTGGTAACTTCATTAATTGTACAAAGTTCTACCAATGACTGAAGAAGAAACCACATGCATATATTGAATGCAGATTCCGTGCAGTTAGGATCCTATGATTTAGAAGATCGCACCTGTAGGAAATAAACAGAACATTTCGAACCGCCTGCGTATATCTTTCCATCCTTTTCTCTTCTCTGTGAGATACAGTTACTTCCACCAAAAGAATGACAGATAAAGTTCATCCAGTTCTAAGGATCTACTAAGTTATAATGCCCTTCCCCGGGAAAGGCCACAACACGGGTTTCGCATTGGATTTGAAAAGAAAAAAAAGGAAAAGAAAAGCCAAATGGAATGTACTTATGTGACAATCCACATGAAGAATGTAGACCACAAGGTGAGGCTCAACGATGCTACAGCGTATGTCCACAACATAATGATTGAACATTCATTCTCGCCGGCTTCCAGCAGCTGCGTGATTGTACCTGCAACAGTCTCCCAAGGCGAAATCAGTGCTGGAGGGCCATTGCTGCAATGGGTCGTTCCAGTTCTAATCGGGTCGTTCTGCTAGAATGCGAGATTGACATGACAATGTTCGTGTTTCCAAGAGAGTGCAGAAGTTACATGGGTATGCCCCTGTCCTCATGCATGCTAAGAGAATGTTGGCAAATGGATAATTGCTTCCACCAATCACAAATAGAGAGAGAGAGAGAGAGAGAGAGAGAGAGAGAGAGAGAGAGAGAGAAGACCTACCGACATTCATTGCTGGCGGAAGGGCAAATTGAAGCATGAGGGTAAACTGATATAGCGCGTCTGATCCAACCATGCCATAGTGGTGAGCAGCTTTAACGACACTGATACCGATCAATGGCAAGGCAATATACCTGATTGTGATAACCCCTATGATAACCACGGGACTAACTGTTGATCTCTTCAAGCCTGATTTGTCAAACAGAATAAGACGATTTCTGTGTGGGCACTGTCACTGGATTCTGGAAGTGCTGGCAAAATGGTTCAAGCCTAAGATAATTCAAACTTGCGTTCAAACTTTACCTCTTAAAAGATTGGCTCCAATTATCAGAGTGATACATGGAATTGCAGCCTCCCTGTGCAGCATACAAAGAAGTAATCAGAGGATGTTTCTTTTCTAAATAGGCAAGAAACAGAAAAGTGGAATTTCATGCAAGAGGCTCTGGTTACTGAAAACCAAGTTACATTGATGAGAAACAGAACAAACTATTGTTGTGAAAATCTTACCCTAGCAAATCTGTCGCATTGTAGATCACACGCAGAGGAGCATCATCACCAATCATGAGTTTCCGGATTGGAGATGCAACTCCAATTATGAAACCGATAATCTGGGGAAGAAAAGTATGAACAAGCCACATGAGTGAACGTTTCTTTCTTGCTGGCAAGGAAGTGCTGCAAGAGGAATGGATGGCATGCTACTCGCCATTTCACTAAACTTCAAAACATTTAAACACTATACTGAGAACTGTGTCTTAAATGTCTCTCGAGATGTGTCTTCAGTGCCTACACAGGCAATAAAGGGAGATTCAGATTACATCTACCCATCATCTCTTTGGCTTTGTGATTTTTCTTTGATTGCAAAATGCCCTTAGAGTAGAGTATAAAGCACAAGTCAGTTGGAAAATTAAAGAGGCCAATGAGGCTGGTGGTAGGCTTATGGATGACTCAAATGATATTGAGTCCCTCATGCTTTGAGTTGTAACATGTAATTTTGCAGACAGTAAACAATCAGGTCCGAGTTATTTTACCAGCATATATAGTCTAACCTAATTTCAGCAGATTTTCAGTAATATCATGCAGATCATATCCATGGTGGCTTGGAATCTTAATAAGCAGGAGAAACAGAATGCAATCTCATACATCCTGATGACATTGTAACGCATCCTTTAAAAAGTTTGGAACCTGATGTCATAAACCATCTATTTGAAACCTGTGAGAAGTAAGCCTGAAATAGCAACGTCCAACTCTACTAACTTTTCTTGGCCAACAAAAGAGAGCCGTGATTTTGTATCCTTTTGGCTTGCTTTGATGAATGTATACCAATTGAAACTGGCAGAATATGACAGGCAGTGTGAGCATACCACTGCAATTGTAGAAGGTGCAAACAACTTCTTTATGTCAATATGCTCTGTAATAGTTGTTATATGCTGCCTGATCTTCTTGAGGAATAATATCTAACAAAAGAATGAAAGAAAGTTAAATTCATCAAGGTTGTGTAAACTCATTGGACATTAATATAATACACTAGCGATAGAGAAATATCATTGTGCAAAGGGTATAACAGAGGGGTTGCTTTTTGTTTGAGAATACATACATACCAAACGGTTAGCACCATATGGGAAACAGAATTTAATGCTGGAGGTTCTTTGAAGTAAAGTTGTACAATGAACATGAGTAGGACATAACAAAAGGGAAGCATGAGGCTGGAAGGTTGTGATAGTATTTCAGTTTCTTTGGTACTCTCCTGACCTTTTAACTATTTCAGATGATTGTAGTTGTCAAAATTGTAAGACCTAGAAATAAGTTAAGCATAACAAGGAAAAACCATCTCTCTGAGTGCCATCTTCTAACATGATCCATTATCAGCTTATTGTATAGTCTTTGGAGAAAAGCAATGAAACTTCCTTCAGGATTACTGGAAAAGCCTTCTGTAAGGTTTAACTAACAACCATACTAGCAATTGCTCAAACAAAATTCAGTAGTTCTTTAATTGGATGATACAATGATTTTTTTTTTTTTAATATACAGTGTATTCGCAAATTGACATATGGGGGAGAAATTTCTTCAGACCACTACTTTCTTGATGAGAACATCAACCACTTATAGGCCAGTCCAACTAAAATTCTGTCTTTTAAAATCGATGTTGTTGAAGAACTTAAAAGTCAAGAACCTTTGTTTTTCCCTTGAACCTCGTTTGACAAATTTCATCTTGGCTAATGCAGTCCATAGGGCTTGGAGAATCCTCTGAAGCAAGTAATGGTTCTGTGATGATCTCTGGAAGTCCACCTGAAATTACTTCATCAGCATTTAGGCTTTCTGTGGGGTCCTTCACGTCTGTTTCTTCAGCTTTCTTCTCTGCAGATATCCTCATGAGCGGGTACACATAGCACCATATGTACACAGCGCCTATCTGATAAGGAAAATTGAGATGATTAAATAACTAAGATGAAAGGGACTGTATAGAGAACTAAACGGATTAAATGCAAGTTTTGTAAATGTTGACATACTTTTTATTGGAAGTATGATACTGACAAGTTAGATAAGACAGCAAATATTACTTGGACTACCCACCACTTATGGCAATTTGATTGTCAAACATTGGCTACTTTAAACTGCAGTTGGAGAAATTTAATGGAAAATACAAACATATGATAGAAAGGAATACCGCCATAGACAGGGAAGCATATGCCTCGCCATTAGTAGAGCAGGTGGATGAATCTCCAAATGGACTATTTGTCTCAGTGCAGACAGCAGGAAGTATAATCAAGAGCAAGTTTCCCAAGTTTCCTAAGAACAACAAACAACGAACTATAGTGGTAAATCGTAAATATAAAAGAGGTGAACCAAAATTCAGAACGATCATATCACTTCAAGTAATATGCTTGCTGGATTTGAAAAATTGTAGTATTTTAAGCCTGCTACAACCATACAATCAGGAAGAGAATGTTCCATATACAAATACCTGCTGCACAGCAACCTATGACAAGGCTTTGGAGATGCCGGGGAGTTCTTGTGAGCTTTATCAGTACCCAAGCAAGCGCTGAGCCAATAATGAATGTGAGAAGAATGTTCACCGGCATGAACCATCTAAAACAATTAAACAACAAAGATTTCATCAACTCTTGTACTAGGACGTTTTCAAAGGCTTCAAAATGGGTTTAACTCACAAAGTAACCAGACTGCTGAGTGTAATTGTGTCGGCCAAGTTGCTTGCTATCAATGATGGACTGAATATGTAGAACACCAACTGCTCATGAATAATTGAATCAGTACATGTTAAGGTCTTTAAGGACCCTCGAATAACATGCATTCCATTTGGTTTTATTCTAGATGCAAACATGGACGTGAAGGCGAAGAACAAACCTAGAAATGGGGGTAAAAGGAAAGGGGGAGGAAGATGTGCTCAGTACCAATTTAATTGTGAATGCAAATACAGAAAAAACAGACCAATTCGTTGTCTACCAATACTTAAAAATAGAAAGGCCATGAAGCACTTGAAGGATCTCCCTCTCAGTACTATCTTTTCACATGTAATGATGTTGACCATTTGGAAATTGCAGACTAGCCAACATCTCTCCTATTTCCCACCATTGCTCAACTTAACACCAAAGCATACTGATTACTAAATTTTAAAGAAACAAGAATCTAACAATTTCCTATTATCCCCTTGAGGGAAATTGGCTCATACAGTTGTCAGAAGGTGAAGATGATTGAAAGGAAAACTTTACACTAGTGGTCTTGAAGTAACATCAACCTCAAATGAGGTGAAAAAGATGAAGTTCAAGTTGCTCAAGAAAGATTATTGACATGAGCGTTTAACTGAGATTTATAAATTTGACAGTGGCTGTTTGCAGAGTTGTCAAGACAAAAGGAGGTAATTATTAAACGAAATACTCATTGAAAAATGAAGTAAATGATATGAGGGTGCTGAGGAGAGAAGAACACTTCAAAATGCAGCGAGCGCACAGGAGAGCTCACATTATTCACGTGTTGCTTTGCATCGCGCCCCAGCAGATTTACACGCTCCATCGCAAGAAGCGAGCCAACAGCAGTGACCAAGAGTACTTTCAGAACTGGCATCAAGGCCACGACGAACAGATCGAGAACACCCATTGAAACTGTATCTTTCAACCTCACGTAGAATCTGTCTTACACACCTAATTAAGAAAGAGAACGAGAGACGATTTAGATGTCTCATGAAAACTATTACAGCATTGATTTGACGAAGAGTCAACACAATGGAAAATATGATGGACTCTTGCGTTAATAGATGCCCTCATGTGACTGAAACAACATACAAACAAGGCTTTACGATGCTGAAAAACATATTTAACAGTATTGCGTTAATAGATGCTGCTACAAAGGGATAATATGATGGATCTGACTGAAACAACATACAAACAATGGAAAATAATGGACTCTTGCGTTAATAGATGCCCTCTGACCGACCACCGGCAATGATTACTGAAAAACATATTTAACAGTATGAAAAGTGAGGTACGTGGTTGTGGATGGATACCGAGGTCGGCAAATACTAATCTGCTGCGTACAAACGGATAAATATGAACACCTAGCGAGGAAAACAAGGGCACGATCACTCAAAAGCTTTTAGCCACGATAAGGACAAAGGTATTTAAACGTCGCTTCAAAGCAACCACAGAAAAACATCGAAGGAAGGTAGACTCACGTTTCCTTTTCGTCGATCAAACCGAGACCTGTCAATAGAATGAGAAAGTTACCTTGGTGGTAGACCTCAAGGTGACAGAGGGAACAAAAAAAATGCAGCCTGGTGGTGCCCGGCTTCCGCTTGGAGATGAAAGAGTTGCCGAGAAGGGGGCGGAGCAGGGATGTCACGACCGTCTGGGGGCGAGTGAACAGCAATGCCACTAACTTTGGTGGGCAGCTCCAGCGCAATCTGACGGAGCGACTTCTCGATGACAACGAGTTCACCGGAGAAATACATTGAACATAGCCCTTTATGATCTTCTGCTGAACGTGCCTATGTCTTCTCTTCAGCCGTAAAAATTGACGATGTATGACCATATCCACCTGCTCCAACGAAAATTCCTGATTTGTGGCTGCGAGCTTGACCATCACCACAGTATTCCAGGTAAGAATCTCTAACAATGCCTCTGGGATTTGAACTTCTTCCCTTCGTGAGGGGAGAGAGAGTTGCGCGTTGAGGTAGTGGTGAGCCTTATCTTTTTGTTCCTCTCCACAATCACTCTCAAAACCACATCGCCTTGTGTCCCATCTTTTCCTTCTGGTAAACCATGCGCGTTCTTTCCTTTTCAATGCAGACCATGCCTCTTTTATTTTTCTTTTTACCATGTATAAAATATATATTTATTATCTTATTATGTTTGGGAAAAATAAATTCCAAGAAACTAATTCCATTTTAGAAACTATACTAAATTTCTAAGTAATCTAAATTGCAAGAACTAGATCTCTAATAAAATGATATATATATAATATATAATATATATATATATATATATATATATATATTATTTTTTGTTTGCAGAGAACAAGTGCAATTTTTTTTTGAAAAAAATGTAAAAACAATCTCTAGGCAAAAATCTATGTGTCAACACACGCGAAAACGTATTCACAATGCCCAAACATGTCTAGAAAGTTGGCCATAAGTTGAAGGAGCTAGCGATAAAAGATTCACCAACTCGCTCCCAATTCTTGCACAAATTCAAGCATTCATGTGCCTGACTGATTTTACGAGGTTGGATTAGCCTTTCTTCGGAAACTCTCCGCAAGGTGATGAAAATGCTAAATTTAGGAGACGTGTTGCTTCTGAAGAAAGATTCTCTTCTCTGATTCTGACAGCAAGTCGATAAAATAGAATAAGGTTGGGGTGGAACATAGTGGAAAAGTTGGAATCGAACACTTTCCTTCGCTCAGCAGTCAAATGATTGCAAGCTTACATCCAAAACTTGGCGGCTTCAACCGCCGGTCAGTTCATCAGTCCAAGGTAGAAGATTTTTCCACGCCGCAACGCTTAAGTTTGCACCAGAAAAGTCGAGAGATTCCAAATAACCCTGTCCACTAGTCCAAACGCTGTCCTTTCACGGAAGATAGATTGTTGCCGTAATCATCTGAGGGTACGACTATATTTTCATTTTAATTAAATTGTTTTTCATCCGTACAAATTTAATCCGGTCAGTCCATCAGTCCAAGGCAGAAAATTTTTCCACTCCGCAACGCTTAAGTTTGCACCAGAAAAGTCGAGAGATTCCGTATAACCGTGTCCGCTAGTCCAAACGCCGTCCTTTCACGGAAGACAGATTGTTGCCGTAATCTGAGTGTATGACAATGATTTGCTTTTACTATATTTTCGTCCGTTGCTAATTGAATTGTTATAAGTATGGACATAATGTTAGACGCAAATTGCGCAACCCCAGGATCTCCATAACCAGAACAAGAACATGCATAATTGAATAGAAAGATTAACGCACCTGGATCCATCGAACATAAAGCGGAAGCAGAAAATGGGTAAAATGGATTACCCACATATAAAGGGAATCCACGCATCAAGTCCTTCTCCTCTATTGCCCTCCGTATCACTGGCTCAATGAGACGGCCCCCCTCACGTGTAGCATTAGGTAAACGCCCCTTAGGTGAGGATACATGTGAGAATTAGGGTTAGAGGAGAGACTTGAGCACTATTTATGAGTTCCGTAGTCCTCATTACGGCCAGGCTCAACTCGCCCACACTAGCCAGCTCATATTAGAGTAATTAAGAAACCTTCTATCTCTCTTCAGACCAACCCTGTTTTACAATAACCGTAAAAACAGTAAATTACAATATCAATTAATTTAGTCCACATTAGGAAAACTCTTACACATAATCCATGCACAAATTTAATCGAACACTTGCCTTCAATTAGCAATCAATGATTGCAAGCATACATCCAAAATACGCACGGCACTTGGTGGCTCCAACCCACGGTCGTCCAAGGAAGAAAAATTTTCCACTCCGCAATGCTTAAGTTTGCACTAGGAAAGTCGAGAGATTCATATAACTATGTTCGCTAGTCCAAACGCTATCCTTTCACGGAAGAGAGATCGTTGCCGTAATCTAAGTGTACGGCAATGATTTGCTTTTACTATATTTTCGTCCGTTGCTGATTAAATTATTGTAAGTATGGACATAATCCACTTAGAAACTTAATCAACAATGCGTACGAGTGAGGTCAAATTCTGAGAAAAGGGAATTTTGTTTCGTGAATAGAAAGTATGTAACTTCGATAGTAATCCTACGGATAAGTGTACCAGAAATGCTAACATTTGTCATGAAAGTGCAATTTAATGTGCATTTATTTCATGGAAAATATTTTTCTTATTTTTCAGTGTTTGGTTCATTTAGAAAAATTAATCAATGGAAAATATTTTCCTACAAAAGTTTAAATTTAAGAAAATGATTTCCCCTTTAAAAGAACTATAAAATGTTTTCCTTATCTACCAAAGCTTAAACTTGGGTGCTTGATTAATGAAACAAATTTTTTTTATAAAAATATATTTTCAATTAAAAAATTGAATTTTAATTCTTTTTTTAAATTGAATTTTTTATTTTTAATTTTTTTTCTTTCTCTTTCTTTTTTTATTTAAATTTTTAATTTTTTTCTCTTTCTTTTTGCTTCTTCTCAGGTCGTTCTTTGGCCACGATGAAGGCTGGTGAGCTCTAGGCTCACCAAATTGGGCGAGCCTCAAGTTGCACTAGATTAGGCGAGCTCCTAGCCTTTTGTGGCAAGGCTCAATCTTGCCCGAGGTTGGTAACGCTCGCAACCTTTGGCGGCAAGCCTTGGGCCTCACTAGATTGGGTGACTTCATGGCCTCGGGGGGGAAGCTCGAGCTTGCTCTAGGCCGGTGAGCTTGTGGCCTTTGGCGGCAAGCCTCGGGGGAGCTCGTGGCCTTGAGTAGCGAAGCTTGAGCTTGCCCCTCGTGAGTCGGTTGGGGACAAATCACCAAATGAAGCAAATGGCAATGGCGTGAGAGGAAGTAGAGGAGTGACGGATAGGAAGAAAGAAAAAAGAAGAAGCAAAAGAAAAGGAAAAAAAGAAAGTAGTTAAGAGCATCAAATTATAAAGTCCCCCAATTGATTTTGTCCCATTTGATTAACAGAAAATGTTGACATGGTTTTATTTATTACTTTTTAAGGACACGTGGCACCAACCAAAATTAACATAAAAAATGAAAATAGAAAAGATAAAAAAAGGTAAAATACAAAAAAGGAAGAAAAATAATTAGTTAGAGCATTTTCCGTTGAGTTTCATCTTCTTCTTCGTTTCCACCGTTCATTTTCTTCCTCAGCTAAAGGAGGTGCAGATAAAATTGCTCATCTTCTGCTTTCAATCAAATTGATGCAACTGTGGAAACTTGAAAGAAGTCGTTCGCAGCTATGGCTAAAAAGAGTGCGTGCGGCCATGATGAGATGAGAATGAACGGTAGAGATTACGCTTAACAATGGCAAGGGCAATTTGATAATTAACAAGAGTAGCATTTTTTAAATTCTTGAAACTTGAAGGGACCATGCTTGAGGGGCTGTGATGGTCAGCCGATTGGCCCGAATGGCCCAATGGGCCAGACCACCCGGGTTGCCTCGGATTGATCGGGTTGGCCTGGGGATGCTCGATTGTCTAAATTAAAGAAGGTAATTTGGAATTGATATCAAATTACTCTGTTTGAGCCCATGTTGACAAATCATTGGACTTCCTTGAAGGTCGGCAAACCCCGTCAGAGACGGACTCATATTAGAACCGGAGTGACCCAAACGTGGGTAGGGAATGACACAAAGTTATCCTTCTTCCGCCCCGTTACTTGATACTTGCAAAAGATGAACACACATGCATATATAGGATGATGCATGGTATGTATGATGCAAATGCCCTAAAGTAACTTGCATTGTAGGAAGAATGGCTCTAACACCTTTGATTTCATTCATGAGAAATATTGTTTGACTGCATCAACATTTAGACTTTGACAACTCACGGTCATTCATCTCAACTACAATTAGAGCACCGCCCAATAAGACTTTCTTGACGATATATGGGCCTTCATAATTTGGGGTAAAACTTTCCACGTAGGTCCTAGATGATAGGCAATACTTTCCTCAGCATGGAATTATCAATCTCAAAGTGTTTCTATTGAACTTTGTGATTAAATGACTTTGTTACTCGCATTTGGTAGCAATGGCCATGGCATTAGGTCGTAATCTTTTCTCGTAAACCATTTTCAATTGTTTGTATCTCTTGCAAATGCAACCAGCTTCAAAAAGTTTTTCATATGATAAAACTCTCAATGAAGGAACATCCACTTTCACTAGTAAAATTACTTCCATGCTATATACTAATAAAAAGGGTGTTGCCCAGTTAAAGTTCAAATTGAAGTTCAATATGCCATAAATGCCTATGGCAATCTTTCATGCTAGTCATGGTAATTCTTAATTGTTTTGATAAGATCTTCTTTATATTCTTATTTGCCGCTTCCATAACTCCAATTATTTGTGGGCAGTATGGTGAAGAATTTAAGTAGCAAAATTTGAAATCCAATGAGCAATTCATCCACAATCTTGTTGTTGTTCAAGTTCAAACTATTATTAGTGATGATTGCCTCTGGAACTCCATATCAAGCAAGGATATCACAATGAATGAACTTGGCTACATTCTTGGTAGTGACGTTAGCATATGAGTAAGCCTCAATCTACTTCGTGAAATAGTCAACAACCTCCAAGATGAATTGATATCCATTCGAAGCTTTTGGTTGATTGGCCGAATGATGTCGATGCCCCACATAGAAAAAGACCACATTTCAAACATTTTAATGTAGTTCATTTGGAGTTGCATCAATTGTATCTCAATAAATTTGGCCTTGGTGATAGTAGCATATGTGTTGAATGCAATTAGTCTCCATAGTCAACTAGAAATAATAGAGTCTCATGATTTTTCTAGCCAAGTGGCCGCTCATATGAGGATCACATTATCTTTTGTGTATTTCTTTCATTAAGTGATTAGCTTCTTTAGCTTCAATCCATCTTAATAAGACCGAATCAAAAGATCTTTTATAAAGTGAATTACCATTAATGAAGAATTTTGATGCTAATTTCATCAAGTAACTCCTATTGGCTGCTTTGCTCCTTTGAGGAAATTCTACTTTTTGAAGCTAGTTCCTGATATTGTAATACCATAACTCACCATCGGATTTTTCTTCAATTGTCATACACTAAGTTTGATGTTCAAGAATATCTATCTACAAAGGTTTGATGTGTAAACCCTCCATTACTTACAACATCGAGGATAATGCAGCTAAAGTATCAATGAATTGATTTTGAGATCTTGGTAGGTATTTAAAATACATTCCTCAAATTTTTCCACCAAACTTTTCAAGGAATTTATGATATGGAATCAACCTTGAAGCATGAGTTTTCCATTCACCTTCATGCTGGTAGATGATAAGTGCAGAATTTCCATGGACTTGTAACCTTCCAACCTTCATGTTAATAGTGAGTTGTAGACTAAGAGTGCAAGTTTCATATTCCACAATGCTATTGGCATATGAATATATTCTCGTTGGGTACTCATGAAAAGTTTTAGGACATGATTGCGTTTAAAAAAGTTTCAAGACTCAATTTCACTTTCGTGACAAGTTTTAGGACTTAATTATACTTTATTAAAGTTTTAAACTCCATTGCATTTTTTATGACGAGTTTTAGGATTGATTGTACATTTTGAAAGTTTTAGGATTTAATTGTATTTTTATAATGAGTTTTAAGATTTTCAGTGCTCTTGTTACTCTTGAAAATAACTACATTCCTAAATTGCACTAGGGATATTTATCAAAAATGTCATAAACCTATTATATGGATGCCATTACAATTTTGAACTTTTCCATATGAAAAATTTAATCTTAAACTTTTTGACGATTTACTAATGTATTCATTTTTGCCAATTTTAGATAGAATAGGTATGACAAGCCAATCATCGTTGACAGTCCTACGTGGCACACCTAATGTTGATGCGAACAATTTTCGCAATTTTATTTTTAAAATTTATGATTTTTTCATTTCCTTTTCTTTTTTTATTTCCCTCTAATTTTGATTGGATAAGTTAGTCACGGCAACGTCCTTGGCAACCTTATGTGAAAATTAGCCTCACCGGATTCGGTGAGGGCTATCCTTGATGGCCTCTGCGAGCATTGGCCTTAAAGATCCACCCTCATTGGCCATCATTAGGCCTTGTCAATTGGTAGAGAGAAGTAGAAAAAAAAAAAAAAAACAGAAAGGAAAAAAGGAAACTAAAGAAAGTAAAAAAAGGGAAAAAATTCAAATTTTTTTAAAAAAGAAATACAAAAATCATCCATATTAGCATAGAGTTGGTCGTGGCATACACACCAATAATCTTCGGCCAAAATTAGCCAGAATGTCTACATCAATAAATCATAAAAAGGATTGAATTGGTACCCGAACAATAGATTTATGACCTTTTTGATCATTTTTCCCATTGCAATACTTGTGATGGGATTTTAACCATTTCAACCAAGAATAGAACAAGAATTTGGTTTACGTAAGCCAAAATTAGCTAGTACATCAATAAATCATTTAAAAAGATTTAATTGGTATATGGGATTTTAACCATTTCAATCAAGAATAGAACAATAATTTGGTTTACGAGGTTGATACAAGGCGTGGCTAAAGTTGATTTAACAATATAAACCTCCAATGACAAGCAAGATTGAGATGTTGAGGGAAATAGTTGAAAAAAGTTTTAAAAAAAAAGGTGTTCTGGATGTCGCGTGTCCTTCTCTTCTCTTGGAGCACCTTGAATATTGCGAACTGAGAGTCGCCAGTTAGTAGAACCCTATTTCTTTGGATCTTCTCAAATCCTTACTTTTGTAATCTACTAAATGAATATGATTGAATCTTATATCAAACTATTGTCTTCATTAATTGATTTAGGAAAATCTAGATTGATTGGACACCTAGTATATAACGTATAGGTTCAGGGGTTCAATCACAAGTGAGACAAATTAGCATACATAGAGGTGGTGACCCTATTTCAATGTAAATTTTCAAAGCAAATAGGCATTTACTTTTAATTTGGTATGCCCTAAACTGTTTTTATATATTGAGGCAATATCTCTTGTAACTTGTAACTTGATACTCTGATACTGATAGAGAAAAGATTACCTAGTGTGATATTATGATTTTCCCATTTTGATTTTTGAAAGGGTATTCCACATAAAAAGATTGCTTGTCTTCTTCTATCATTATGCTCTTTTACATTTTGTGCTTCTAACAACTGGCATTAGAGCTTGGCTAGGAGGAATAGAGGGTGCAACAAAGATGGATGAAAAGAAGATGAAGATTGATTGGTTCAATGACAACGAATTCTGTTTCTGGAAAATGCAAATCGAGGATTTGTTGTATCAAAGAACACGCATAAGCCTTTGTTAGGAAAGAAACTAAATTTGACACAAAAAAAAAAAAAAAAAAGATAATTGAGAAGTGTTAGAGTGGCAAGCCCTAGGTGTGATTCGTTTGATGTTGGCATGGAATGTTGCCTTTAATATGCTAATGAGAAGACAATAACGGATTTGATGATGGCTTTGTCCAACATGTAGGACAAAGCTCTCTATGTTAAATAAGGTACATCTAACATGTTGTCTATTCAATTTGAAGATGGATGAAGGTGCTTATGTGACAGATTAGATCAACATATTCAACATGATCACGACTCAATTGAGTTCAATGGAAATCAAATTTATTGACAAGGTAAAAGCTTTAATTCCATTAAAATGTGAAAAGTTAAGAAAAGCCACCTAGATACTTCTACGGAACAAGTGTTCTAAATAAGAAAATGAGATGAAAGTGTCCTCTTCTGGTGGCTGACCGTCGATTATTACGTGGATACACTTATTGATAGTAGAATCCGCGGACAAGGGTTTATAATAAAACTCACACACACACAATCAGTGGTAGAAGAAAAAGTTCTTTTTTACGACTAGGTATAACACTTGCTCTATTTGCACCAAATGGAGTCATTAGCTCATGCTCCTGCATATTTTTAAATGAGAGAGCCGTTTTCTATTATTGATGTACGAATTCATCGCGCCAAATGGTCATTATCTCGCGCTTCGCATAGGTTCTTTAGAATAATTTCATTTCTTCTGCCTTCTAGTATCTCCAAATTTCAGGAAAATTTACCAAAACAGTCCTAAATGTATTGCAATTTTTCCAATTCAATCATAAACATTTTTTTACTAATTCAGTCCTACATTTTTTGCAATTGTGCAAATTTAGTCCATTCGGGCAAATTTGGCCGGTCAACAATGATGTGGCCGCCCGGTCAACAATGATGTGGCCGCCCGATCGACATTAACATTGCAATTATTTAATAATATTATATTTTTTTCAGATTTTTTAATATTTTTTCCTTTTTCTTTCTTGCTCTTCTTCTAGTCGATCATCGGACAGACATGAAGAAGAAGAAGAAGAAAAGAAAAGGAAAAAAAGAAAAAAATTAATAAAAATTCAAATAAAATAAAATCTTATTAAAAAATTACCATGTCGTGGCCGTTGGATGGATAACGCTAGTTAGCATCCATGTCAACGTTGGTTGGCTAAATTTGGCTAGATGGATTGAATTGATATCATTATAAAAGGCTTATGACTGAATTGGCAAAAAAAAAATGTTTAAAATTGAATTGGAAAAATTGCAATAAATTTAGAATTCTTTTGGTAATTTTCCCCCAATTTTCAATGTTTACACACCATTGTTTTGTTAATTTCATAGAAATGGTTGAGATTCTTAATGATTCAAAGAGTCAATGTCAAATAATGATGAAATCTCAAATTATATAAACCAAAATGCTAAATGTAAAAGCCATACTATATGAGTACATCATTGATTTAGAGCATGTAGAAGCTCCATTCATTTTATGGAAAATGTAGTGTTTTTGAAAAGTGTTTTTCAGGAAGCCATTTCCCAAGAAAATGATAATATTTTCTGGTATTCGGCTGAAATCAGAAATCGAAGTGGAAAATATTTTCTCTTGTTCAGTATTTGATTTGATTTTCCTCCATAAACTTCTTTTGATCATTTTTTTGTTTTTACTTTTATTTTAGTTTTTTTCTATTCGTATTTTGTATTTTTTGTATTTTTATTTTTTTTTTTTTTTACCTTTATTTTCTTTTCCTCAACTAGTCACCGATCGTTGGTTGTCGGCCATACCAGCGGCCGTCAATCTGCAAGGCGCGAGCCTCATTGCCTCCTAGTGGCGCTTGAGCATTGCCAATCTAGCGAGGCTCGAGCCTCACGGCCTTTGTCGACGCTCGAGCATCGCCGATCTATGAGGCGTGAGAGTCACTACCTCCTTGTAGCGCTCGAGCGTCACCGATCTACAAGGTCCAAGCCTCATCATCCTCTAGTGATGCTTGAGCTTGCCCGTGGTCGGCGACTGACCAAAGGAAAAGAAGAAGAAGTGAAAAAGAAAGAAAAGAAAAGACAAAGAATATACAAATCATTTTTTAAAAGAAAAATAATAAAGAAAAATAAAAAGAAAAGATGTTTAGTCAAAAAAGTGAAGTGAAAAGAATATGGAAAATGTTTTCCTCTTTTTCAAAAGTGGAAAACATTTTTCCTTATTTTACAAGATTTTTTTTTCCGTTGATGGATAATATTTTCCTTGATTAGTTCATTTTTTGTGAAACAAATGCTGGAAATCTCGAAATAAGTTTTCCTATAAGTTATTTTTTGTGAAACAAATGGAACTTATATAGGAAAATAAAGATGATGAGTGCTTGAAGTTAAGATTTAACGACTGCCTCAAATGGATTGGCACATTTTGTTTTTCTTTTTTGATCAAAAGAAAGATTTTATTCATTTCTCATACTAATATTGGAGAGATACATAAAAGGTTTTTAAATCTAGCAAATTCCAAATAATTGCAGAACAAAGCAAATGCCAGAATGCAAATAAAAAAGCACAATCTGCATCTAGAGGCACACTCTCATCCTTCAAGAGCAGATCTGGCGCTATAAACTTCAGCAACTGATTACCAGATATGGTGATGAGCACATACCGAGATTTCCCACTTCATTTTGAACGGCTTGCGATGTGTATTTAGATTCAACCTCTTCATTACTGTGACTGTGTAGAGACCAACATCAATATGTTGAAAGAACATAGATCAAATACTTGTAATGGACTCCCAAATCTATATGCAACTCTAGTTCAAGAAAGTAAAACCCTAAGATCTAGAAAAAATCTAAATTGGGTGAGGAAAAATGGCCTAATCTTGGAGAGGTTGTATAGTGATGTCACGAACATTTTATTTGGTAGTTGTCGAATGGGATAAATGGTTGACTAGTTGTAGAAATTTATTCATACACACAAACTCCCAAACCAGATCAGGAGAGAACTACTGGGGATTATCCCAATAGCTACCGTTCTCACTTTGAAAGGGTTAGGTGGATAGTTTGAAGAGCCACCTTCTTGAAGGACAAGGGTTGAGACGTGTGAGTGAAGAAGTAGGGATTTGCAATCTATGCACAGCACATATCATAGACAGTGGCTTATTTATGGAGATGGCAAGACAAAAAAAAAAAAAAAAAGATCAGGAGAGAGAAGAAATAGATAATCAAAGCAAAGAAAAAAAAATCAAATACTAAGTAGGCTTTCAACTTTAGAAACTGAAGTTGAGAGCTTACGAGAGAGCCTGAAAGAGGGAAGACCTTTTAGGAGACGTGGGGGTTTGCCCAGACGAAACCTTAAGGCAATTGGCACATTAACTATCGCCATAATCTGATGTGCTATTGGTCGGACATGTAAAATATGAGAAAGGACCAAGGAACACCTTAAGGCAATTGGCACATTAACTATCGCCATAATCTGATGTGCTATTGGTCGGACATGTAAAATATGAGAAAGGACCAAGGAACAATGAAGAGCTTATGAAGTGTTTGGTCCCACCATAAATAAAGGAACCTCTGTTTATTTTGTGAAAAAATGAATGATTTAAAAAATATTTTCTTAAAAATAATGGTTGGAAATAATTAGTCAATGAAAAATATTTTATTATCGATAACAATTTATCTCTAACAATTTTTTTTTTTGGTAAAGAATTTATCTCTAACATTTTTGTAGATGATAAAAATATTTTTTGTTCATTCAATTTTATAAGCGATGCAAATGATTATTTTTAGGAAAATATTATTAAATTCATTCATTTACCGTGAAATAAACAGAACTAATAATGTCTAGGACTCAAACTCCAGATCATTATGATAGGTAGCAGATATAGGTACGAAGTTAGAGAACCGAGAAGGGAGAGTGACTTACTAGGGTTTTAAAAAACTTACTCACATTCTGATATTCTGATATCCAAACAAAGCCTTAAGAACTTCTAATAATCGTAGCGACTCTTATTTAAGGAGTAAACGGCAGAAAATACAATGACACCATCCGGCTTTATGATAGCCTCATCGATCCATGCCGACAAATCGAAATAGTTTACTGACATTATCATTGTGCGTGAGTTATTCCGGAATGAGAAAGTTTACTTAGTACAATATTAAGCAACAAGCACACGGTGAGTGCTAAAACCTCATGCCGCTACCTTCCGATTTAGTCCCTTGTTGCTTCGCATGGCCGAGAGCACCAGCAGGCGGAACCCGTTCTGGAGGCTTGCTTCCCATGCTTTCTCTATGTCGAACATCATGCTTCCGCACTTGTTCACATTCCATCCTTCTAATGCATGCACTATCCCTGCTACTTGCCAAGCACTCATCACCCTTCTCGGCAACCAATTCTGCAGACGAATAACTTGCAGTTAATTGGATACTGCAAAATAATTTCACATGCCATTTGCGCATTAAAAATGGTCAGTTTTTCTTACTTAGTGTCTACGCATGCATGGGTGCGAAGGGTGGCAAAATGGGTCCATGACTCACATTCCAACTCATAATATGTTTATTGGGTTGCACGTGGGTTACAAAGATATAAAGACCCAATTAAAATGGGTCAAAAAGTTTTAAGCTGAATTATATGGGTCGAAAATGGGTTAGAATGTCTAATGCATTTTCAAACCATTTTCAATATGAAGTAATTAATCTAACACAAACCTTCCTCAACTTATACAATAGATCTACTACCTTTTTCAGTTTCCTTTTTTTTTTTTTTTATTTTCCCTTCTCTTTCTTTTTCTGTCTTCTTCATTGGTTGGTTGTTGGCCATAGCAGCGGCTAGCGACTAATCAAAGGCAAGCTCGAGCCTTGCTAGCTCTATAGATTCCGATGAGGTCAAACTTGGCCTCACCTCCCTCGACATTGGGCATGCTTGAGCCCTACCCGATTTGGCAACTTGTAGGCGAGGCTCGAGCCTGGCCTAATTCACCGAATCTGGTGAGGCCCCAACTCACTTGACACCGACGAGCTCAAGCTTTGTTGGCATCGGGCAAGCTTGAGCCTCGCTAGCATTGGGTGAGTTCAGCCTACTTGATTAGGTGAGCTGGAGCCTCGCCATAGGTTAGCAAGACTCAAGCTAGCCTGCTACCACCATGGCCGGTGAATGACCAATGAGGAAGAAAAAGAAAAGGAAAGAAAAGAAAAAGAATGAAAATAAAAATAATTAAAATTTAAAAATATATAATAAAAAAATTATTGAAAGCGGTGCATGTGTAAAAGTTTTTTCTTATTAAATAGTGGAAAATATCTTAGAGTTTATTTTTATGTTTTAGCCGAATATTGGAAAATATGATTATTTTCTTGAATTGTTTTCCTAGAATATTAATGTGTTTTGATGATATGGGTTAAGTCAGGTATGGGTCGGGTTGGGCATGGATTATTAAATTTATATTGTATGAAAATGGGTTAATATGGGTTGGGTTGAACCCATCCATTTGATAGGCTTAAGTGTGATGTCAATTTAATGGGAGATCAATGGCCTTATTCTATTTGAAATATATCATGTGTGTGTCACCTAGAATTAGGTCATCCCTTGCACATCATCTAGTCCTTGCATGATTAGGATCATTTAAATGCGTGGCATATTATGATAGTTTCATTTAATATTTACCCGTCATTAGATTAGGTCATTTAATTAATATTGCATGACTATAGTCTACATATTATGTTTATTTAATTGTATGTCACATGTCATGTTAGCATAGATATATTTTTTGTGCATCATTGCAATGTATTGCTCATAGATTAGGTTTATTAAATAAGAGAAAATTCTAAAAAAAGATTGAGTAACTATTTGTTAATTAGAAATCATATTTAGAACCGTTGATGTGAATTTTGAGTTAACATTGTTGATGCTTTAATTGTTATAAGGTAATTCTTGCAATTTATTTATTATTTTATTAGGTGTTAAATTGGTGGTTTGTGCAGCTGCATGATCACATCACATGTTAGAAAATAAATTAAAATCAATTCATGCTCCCTACAAAACATTTTTTCAGAATAAAAGAGAAACAATACCAAAAGGCATTAGAAAAATCTTGGGTAATCAAGTCTCCAAACTTACTATCTCTATTTTGTAGGAGTAAAGTAAATCTTTTGTTACTTTACTTGGGTTTGTAATTGACCCATCAAAGAATATATTAATGGCGATTCCTAATTGAAAAATCATTTACATGTTAAAAAACTTGAACCCTAAGTCGTGAATTGATACAGGTTTGAGAGAGCCTAAGCTAAGTTTAGACTTAGTAATTAGTTAGTCAAATTGTAAATGGTGCCCTCAAGGTTAGGTCGCAATAGCAGTAGCTTATAAAATAGATATAGGAGAGGACAAGACAAATAATAATAAAAAAAGATTAGGAGAGAGAAAAAAGAAGATAATCCAAGCAAGGAAAAGAAAATCAAATACTAAGTAGGCTTTCACCTTTAGAAGCTGAAGTTGAGAGCTTACGAGAGAGCTTGAAAGGGGGAAGAGTTTTTAGAGATGAGGGAGGAGGGAGGGTGAGAGAGAGAGGGACGAAACATTAGGGGGCAACAAAAGGTCCAATTGGCACATTAATTATCATAATTTGATGTACCATTCGTCAGACATGTAAAATATGAGAAAGGGCCAAGGAACAATGAGCAGCTTGTTAAGAAGTACTTAGGGGGCCTTTTGGTTCAGCTTTGCAAATGGACTTTGGTGTAATGCAAATGCTGGAAGTAAAAGTTATTTGAGGAAATACAAATTGTGTTTGGTTAAAACCTCTTTGCAAATAGACTTTGAGTTGAATGTGTAGTTGGCAAAAAAAACTTTTGCATTGGGCTTTGGATATCTTTTATATATATATTTGAAAAATGGCCAAACTCTTTGCTAGATTGGCAAAAGGCTATGGCCACTGGTGAGCTAGATTTGGCTTCGATGGTAGTTGGTCGAGGTCGCGCGATCTAGCCAAGGGCCATCGAAGGTCACATGACCTCGGGTGACCCTAGGCAAGGGTCGCGCAACCCAAGTGTTCGCCACCTGAGGTCACAAGACCTAGACGGTGGCCACCTGGGTCGCACACCGCCTAGGTCGCTTGAGGTCGTGCAACCTCTGGTGGCCCTCGGTTGTGTCGTGCAACCTTGGCCAAAGGTCGCTCAACATTGGGCGACCTTAATCAACGGCCACTGACACCGGATTGGCTTGTCGGTGGCCATAGCCCTTCACCGGTTCAAGGAAGGGTTTGGTCCTCTTTTAATTAGCCAAAAAAAAAAAAAAAACTAATGAAAGATGGGATTGGAATTTTGAAAAATTGATGAAGGTAGTTTTTGAAGAAAAAAATGAGTTCCGACATTTAACTAAATGTTGAAAGCCCAAAGCTAGTCCCTATTAGTATTGGGCTTTCTGCATTCTCAATGCTAACTTTGAAGTGAAAGCTCATTCAAAATAAGTGCTAAACGGTCTAGTATTTCCCTAAGAGGCTTTGGAGGCTGAAAGCCCCTTGGTACCATAATAAGTGAAGGAATATCTATTTATTTTGTCAAAAATGAATGATTCAAAAAATAAAATTTAAAAAATAATCGTTTGAAATAATTGGTCAATGAAAATGTTTTTATTATCAATAACAATTTATGTCAAACATTTTTGTGGATGGTAAAAATATTTTTCGTTTATTCAATTTTATAAGCGATATAAACAATTATTTTTAGGAAAATATTATTAAATTTATTCATTTACCGCGAAACAAATGGAGTTAATAATACTTACTTCCAATGTCCGATGGGTAAGTTAGGACTCAAACTCCAGATCATTACCATAGCTAGCAGATCTAGATACGAAGTTAGAGAACATAGAAGGGAGAGAGACTTACTCGGGTTTTAAAAAACTTAAACCACAATATGATATTCTGATATCCAAACAAAGCCTTAAGAACTTATAATAAGCCTAGCGACTCTTATTTATGGAATAAACGGCAGAAAATACAATGACACCATCCGGCTTTATGATAGCCTTGTCAATCGATGCCAACAAATCGGAATAGTTTACTGACATTATTATTGTACGTGAGTTATTTTGGAATGAGAATGTTTACGTAGTACAATATTAAGCAACAAGCGCACGCTGAGTGCTAAAACCTCATGCCACTACTTTCCGATTTAGTCCCTTGTTGCTTCACATGGCCGAGAGCCCCAGCGGGTGGAACCCGTGCTGGAGGCTTGCTTCCCATGCTTTCTCTATGTCGAACATCATGCTTCCGCACTTGTTCACGTTCCATCCTTCTAACGCATGCACTATCCCTGCTACTCGCCAAGCACTCATCACCCTTCTCGGCAGCCAATTCTGCAAACGAATAACTTGGAGTTAATTGGACGCTGCGAAATAATTTCACATGCCATTCGCGCATTAAAAATGGTTAGTTTCTCTTACTTGGTGTCTACGCATGCGTGGGTGTGACGTCGATTCAAAGGCAGAGATCAGTGGCCTTATTCTACTTGAAAAAACAAACCAAGGTGACCTACCATTTTGTTTAGCGATCAATATCTTCAAACAACTACGAAGTTTCCCATCTTTCTTGTTCAGACAATATAAAAGTTATGGTTAGCCTTGCATGATAAATTAATACATGATCTTGTTCACCGCATATGATCAAGTACTAAGTTAACATTTTTCTTGTTTGGACAATATACAACTCATGGTTAGTCTTGCATGACAGACTATGCATGTTTTTGTTTGCCATGTCATCAAGTTCTAATGAAGTCACCACTAATCGGAATGAGTTCAACAGAGCTAAAATCTTTGTAGCCTTTTGTTTTGTGCGGCAAATATAAACGGAGGACCAAAATCGTTGAGAGTTAAATGATGAGTAATGTATGATTGGAATCTACCAGTGAGATAGCCTCGCAACATACCTTGTGAACTTACATGCTTCTAGTTTGCCATCCCCATTCTAAAACACAATGTAACTCCATAATACATAATTCCGTCGACAGAATTGAGCAAACTAACCTCACAAGAGTCCAAATTATTGAACGACTTGGGAGCGATCATCGCTGGAGTGCCGTGGTAAAGACAATCCTTGCGGATTTGCTTTGGAGGGAATTGAGAAAAGGGTATGAACAACGTTCCCTTGGGTGCCTTTTTCTGTTCTTCTTCGGCAAGTTCATCTCCTACCAACCATATCTGCAACTAATATTTTATTAATATCGTTCTTACATAAATTACAAGTTGGTTATCTTCAAAAACTGCCTCGTCAAATACCTCAAGTCTCACCAAAAAAAAAAAAAAAATACCTTTTGAGCAAAAGTACTTGAATGAATCAAATTGCTTCCTTCCTTTCCATTAAGACTCCTTTTGAGCTTCTCATGCTCGTCCTCAGAAGCCACATTTACCTGCCATATTTCTTGCATCAATTGGATGAAAAAAGAGGTCCATATAACTATATATTGATTGCGGACATGCAATCCCTTTAAGAAAAATTCCTTGCATCACTTTTATTTTACTAAATCAAATCAAGGAAAAATAATCTCATTAAAAATAAAGGCGGCGCTATTTCCACCATGGAAGGGGGAGGTGAGGGGTTCAAATCCCCACCTTCTCAGGAGGGGATGGGGGTAGGGACGCGTAAGTTTGAGAGTGGGTTGTGACTCCCACGCCCTGCAAGAGACAGGGCATAAGTCTGCAAGTGAGTGTAGAGTAGGAATAGAGTAGGACTGACAAAAAAAAAAAATGACTAAATCCATCCTCACTTACACTAAAAAGACAAAACTGCCATAAATCTTTTAATTGTAGTTTTAGATAATGGCCCCACTCCTTATTTATTTATTTATTATTTTTTCCTTTTTCTATTTAGGGATAGTTACCATAATTAAGAATTTCACATAGTTTTTCTTGCATAAATATTCTTATAATGTTTCACATCTCCATGTAAAACTATAATCCTAACAGTAAGGAAAAAAACATTATTTGATATAATATAAAATAAAAAAAATCTCTTTTTCATCATTACTTTTATAATAGCCTATCTATTTTTTGCTCCTCTTATATTAAAAGCTCACTTTCTTGGTAAAATTTTTATTAATTACATTATTCTAAAGTATATTTCAACTCTCCTTATTTACTATATCAAATAATTTATATTTTTCCTTACCATATTGGCGAGATACTTTTATAGAGAACATGTAAGAAGTTAGAGAAATATCTAAGAACACACTAAAACATTATGCACAATTAGATATCTAAATATTTTTTCGTAAACAATTTATCGGTGATATTAATTTATTTCAAATCAAAATAATGAAATTTCACTGGCATTTCAAAAAAAAAAACTTACTTTATGCAATGTTTTGATTTAATTAAATTTCACCCACTTAACAATGTATCCATAAATCTAATCAACAATGTAGAAAAGAATTCTTGGAATTTCTCTTTTTACCAAACAAATTTTTATGAAAGTAATATTGACAAAAAAAAAAGACAGTGCCTCTAATTTACATGGAATATCTACAATAATCAAAAGCTAAATACATGAAATTCTTAATTATGGTAGGTAAATCTTACATAGATATAGAAACACTTAAAAAAAGGAATGTAAATAAATTTGGGACCGCCAGTTTAAATTGAATTAAGTGATAGAGGGTAATTTTGTTTGTTTGTTTTTTTTTTTTTGTGAAAATTGGGTGGATTTAGTCATATAGTGGTGGAAATATCGCCACCCAATATTAAAGAAAGGTGTAAAATATAACCAAAATGATTTTATATAAAAAAAGAGGACTGAGCACCTGGGCACCCCTTGCGCATAAAGCATGGGCAATGGCACAAGCAAGCTTGTTAAGATTGCCTCTGAGGAGAACTTGGCTTGTCCCTTTGGGAATGCTGCGGAGCACAACTGCCACTGCCAGGCTACTCCCATCCACCAACTTAGTCCTCAAATCTCTGTGCTTTTGAATAAACAATTCACCATGCGCATTCAGTTTCTCTCCCTAAAAGGGAAAAAAAAAAAAAAAAAAAAAAAAAAAAGAGTTGGTATCAATAAGCACTATAATTTGGCTAAAATAGACACCTCAGTGACAGGATTTTGAGTGTAAATTGAAAAAGTAGATCGGGCTCCTTGTAATTCTCGACGACATATAATTAGATTAACATTTATAGGGTTGCCTAGGGAAGAGACAACATCTTGCCTGATTGAGAAGACCCAAAGTCAGAACCTTGACTCCTTTCTGGTTAGCATCCAGTATAGCTTCTTCTATCAGGGCATTAATGGCTTCTGTTCGCCATGGTAATCGATACTACAGGAAAATGAACATGAAACCGAGTTGACACACAGATGGACATGCATATGTCCCGGAGAAAATAGAAGACCAATAAACTCAAATCGTTCAGTCAACACCCGCTTGAGATGTTTTGAACCATCCGATATTTGTTAGTAGGTTACATGGCCAAAGAACCTAGACCATCACCCCATGGTTTTATGTGCAGATTTCTTAGTGGAATGAGATTTTCTTAGTGGCATGACAGGGCGGGATGGGGCTGAAGGATCAGTCCTCGTATCTGTTCCGCTCCCCCAGCCTGTCTCCCATCCCCGTTCCACCCTTTGAGGCAAACGGGCTGGCCGTCCCCAAGTTGGGAGCATTGCCACTCTCCCGTTAGGATGTTTTGCCTATCTTCAACATTGCAATACCGTAACAAGGTAGTTCATCAAAATTCATGCCCCTAGAAACAACAAGAGAAGTAAACACCAAGTTTGGAAACAAAACAAATTCTTGTCTTGGTTCTTACATGGACATTGTATCTTGGAATCACCCAAGATTGCAACTTGAGTTTCTTGAAGGCATTCCTCTCCAAGACGAAAGAGTGGCCGTTGATCCAAGTCCACACCACCAAGACGAGTGTGAGTGGCCACATGATCCACAAGTGCTGCTTGGGTGAGTAAGGTCGAGATGCGAGGGAGGCAAATCCCAGCCGCAGATGATAGATGGACTCCGGTGTTGTCATGTACATTAGATGCACCACGTCTGGTGAATCTTCCGCTTTTTGAAGAGACGTCTCGTACGTGACATTTGTTGACTCATCCATCGTTCCGTACATGTAGTCATAGATAGGCATGAAAAGGCTGTAGTTTGTTCGGAATTGGGTGTGGTGCAACGAATGAAACCTGTCGATAGGCCATGACTCATGAACATGAACTGAAAATTATGTGGCCAACAAGCGCTTGTATTGATCAAAACATCAAATGAACCGTGCATGAATTTCTGCTTATGTCTTTTACTCATGCTCAACTACTTCTTTTGATATTTCCCTTTTCCCTTTTCTTTAGCCAAAATGTCCTTTTCCAAACAAAAACAGCCGTTAATTTCCCCATCTTTCACCGAGAATCATATGTATCTCACATATACACACACGTATATATTATATTGGCTTATTTTCTTCAACTTTGCGTAAATAATTTCGTAAACACTTTTTACCTTTCATGCTTATAACCCACACCATTATGAGAGAGAGAGAGAGAGAGAGAGAGAGAGAGAGAGAGAGAGAACAATTAAATGAAAACAATTACTGCATTGTGGACTTACGATGGAGTGTACATTAAGTACTTGAGAGGTGGAAAGATGGTGAAGAGCCTACTGGGGATGAGCTCAAAGTTGCAGTGACCCATGTTGTTCATGAAATCAATGTATGTGGTGTAGATGATGATCGATGCGATTGAAGCAGTTCTCGTGAACACTGTCGTGTACATGGGTATTGCAAATAGCATTGCATACGCTATGTGTTCCGCGAAAGGATGAACTATGGCTACAAAAAGAAAAAAATGATGAAAAATCAAAGTTTGCCTAACTGTATCCTGAAATCAAAATTTAAACAATAAAAGCAAGAGTAACTTAAACGCAAAATCAACTATGTTGGCTATCTAATCACAATGAATCATTTGGTCCCGACTAAGTACCATGGGTGACAATTCTCCTAGACGATAGGTAGCTGTCCGTCTTTACTTAAAGAAGCCTGACACAGAGCCCAATCCGATCGAATTTTGTAAATTATCTTAGTATACGTAACTTGTGTAAAAAGATGTTGCAGTGGATTGTTGGTCTGGGAGTATCGACACATTTTCATCATAGAAGACACGATTACACTTTCAAAGACAAAACTATCAAGGTTTGACAAGTCTTTTAATTGCATAAAGACTAAATGAAATAATGTTAAATAAAATGTGATGTAAAGCATAACTTACAAGAGATGGGCTCGGTGACAATGGAGGAGTGGTGGTGGGAGTGATAGCGAGAGTAGAGAAAATGATGGTGTAGGGCTCGATGAAGCCAGTAATAGAGATATTCCACGACCAAGGCATGAATCAGAACGGTGATAATCACACCGTCTGTTTTCCAAAGTGGCAAGTGAGAGGCTTGAGGGATTGTCCAGTGATTCATGTATAATAGAATTGCAGTGAGCAAAATCTGGTCGTCTCTGCATAGAAACAAAGAAGGAAAAAAGAAATTCACCTTAAAAATGAGTAAGAACTGACTAAACTATGATGGCCCTTAATCAATACGTCCTAATTATGCCGTGTCATTGATCAAGAAGATAGGGCATCATATGATACAAGGGTGTACTTAAATTATCTGAATAACCACTGCGCACAGGGGTCCCGCTCGTTTAAACATACATCCTAGAGAATGAGTTTGACCGGCTACAACTTGACCACCTATTAATCTCGGTCGGAGCAACATTAGTCAATGCATGGCTTCATTGAACAGAAAATACAATAATGATCTGCAACAGAGAGAGAGAGAGAGACCAGTTGCTTTCTCGGTCCACCTGCTCGAACTCGATGCCTCTGTCGAGGATCCGGTTGTTGCCTTTGGCAGTTCGGTGGCGAGAAAGGGTGATCCAAATCTGATTGTGAATTATCCTCTCTAGAAGAAATGGGAGTATAAGGAAGTAGCTGAGGTCCCTCTCGCCAGGCCCTTTCGCAATGAATTGGTACGTGCCGTGAGCCATCCATGGCGCCAAAATCACGTACTGTTGAAGGGGAACGTTTCACACGAGAATCAAAAGGATGGTGAGCGACGAAAAGTGACTATGTGTGTGACATCCTGATTTTCCAATTCTATTTTCAATAAATGAAGACGGGCATTTTGTTGGCACGCATATGTTCTTTTCCTTGAGTCGGCCACTCATGTGAAAACTAATTTATCAGGTGAAGCCGTTAAGAGTTTCTAATGCATCAGACTCGAGAATTTGATCAGGAAGCGATCTTTCGATCGAGCTAATCTGCAAGGGTTATTACAGCACAAATAAAAATCAATTAGAGGCCAGAGATAGGTTGACTCGACAGAGGCATGTGATCAAGTGTGGGTGATTCCACAAGATCACACAATTCTTGTCGATCGACACTGGACCGACTTTTCTATCGATTGGGTACCCTGTGTTCATATTTGAAACCTTGAGATTACCCCGACAATCGAAAGTCGCCAATGTTTCAAAGATGTACATTGTGGCTTGAGATGATCAACCACAGGTCAAATGCATGAAAATTTCTAAAAGCTACCCAGTAGGTTGGGCCGCGCTACTATCGTGCCAAAGTGAAATTAACCGTGAAATTGAGATCGAATTCAGAAATTGGAAGTTTGGGTGTGTCACAAATCATTTTAGGAACATCAATTAATCTTCGGAAGATTTTTCATGCAAGCCGAGTTTTTCAGCAAAATAATCAGAGAATGACTAATTTGGCTCGAGAAATTAGTAAGCCTGCCTTTGGTCTTGCTTTTGGGACTTAAGTTGGCTCTATGGGGAAGTGAAGATGTGAATTGAAGTGTGGTGACATTGGGTTAATTTTATGGACTTTAATTGGACTGAGTTGGAAGAGAATCGATTGAAAATTAAAGACTTTGATGTACAAAGAAATGGACCCCGGCGGAAATTGATTTGGACCCATTGAAATATGTTGTAGAGGAAATGAGTTAGTGGATGATGACATCATGGAGTGATGTCATGGTGGGTGGCCCATTTGGTGGAGATCTTGACAAGTGGAGGGGTGGATTTAATCCCCCAAAAAGTGAAGGGCCCCACCACTTCTTCTTCAACCTTGAGAAGAGAGAGAAAAAGGGGGGGAGGATGTGCGACCGGCAGGCCAACCGCACGCCCGACTGGCCGTTCTCCGCCTGCCCGCTCGTCACCGCCGGTGCCGTCGCCTCCTCGCGTGACCGCGCGGCACCCCGCTCCCACGCCCGCCTCGCCTCGCCTCGTTGTCCTGCCTGTCACTGCCTCGCCCATGCGAGCCGCACGCCCCTTCGCCACTTGCTCGGCCGCTCGTCGCCGTCGCTGCCCGCACGCCATCGTCGCCGTCGCCACTGCTGCATGTCTGCCCCGCGTCGCTCGCACGTCTCCGCCTCCATTTCGCCGGCCCTCTGTTCTAGCTATAATTCCAGATCTAGGGAAGCTCAGTTGACGCTGTCCAGCACCATGAACTGCTGCCGGAGCCGCCGTGGACTGCCATACACCCCTGCCGTTGGCCACACGGCACCGCCGCAACTCCTCCACCGTTCCTTCGCCCGAATCAGCCCTGGATCTGCCCTCCTTCGCCCCCAACCAGCAGCAAACAGAGAAGAAGAAAATGGGTATGGCAGCCCCTTCGTGGCCCGTTTCGGCCTCCTTCCCGAGCTCGGATGCTTGGCCCACTTTGGAGAAAGTCGATCCCCTCGTCGTCCTCGTCGTTTTGGTTCCCTCGGTTCGCTAATCCGATGAGTTTAACTCACTAAACCTCGCTTAGAGGTTTAATTATGCTTAGGGAGGTTTAGTTTATGTTAAGTATTATTAGGTTATTAGTTTAGGTTAATTAAGAGTAGATTTGATTAAGGTTGTGGTTTAATTTAAAGTGTGCTTAATTAAGGGTAAGTAGGTTTATTTAAAATAAGCCTTGATTTGACATAAATGAATTTACTTTTGATTTATTTAAATGTCTCAAAATTACTATATAATTTAATAATATATTTTATTCGAAATTAATAAAATATTATTATTTAATTATTTTCGGAATAAATTTAATTATTTATTAAATTTCGAAAATTTTGTCGGGACCCTAAATTCTTAGAATTTCGTGCCGGTCGCTGCTGTGTAATCAGATTTTGAAATTAATGATTGGATATTATAAATTGAATGTGGATTGCGAAAAATATGGATATTATTATTTAATTAATTTTCGGAATAAATTTAATTACTTATTAAAATTCGAAAATTTCGTCGGGACCCTTGTTCTCTTAGAATTTCGTGCCGACCGCTGCTGTGTATTTGGAATTTGAATTTGATGATTGATTGTGGCAAATTGAGTGTGATTGTGATAAATAGGGATTCTTTTTATAAATTCCCAAGTGTCGAAATTTATGGAAGAGTTGGCCGTGATTAACCACCTATTAGAGGTCGTGCCCAGTAAGGCCGTGAATTGCCACCTAATAAAGGTCGCGCCCAGAGAGGCCATGAATTGCCACCTAATAAAGGTCGCGCCCAGAGAGGCCATGAATTGCCACCTGATAAAGGTCGCGCCGAGTGGGGCCGTGATGCCACTAATTCTAATTTTGCCGAGTGGGGCCGTGATTAAGAGTAATGATTGATTTGCTGAATTGACATGTAATCGGCCAAGTCGATTGATCGCTGAGACGATCTAAGTGGTTGGATTGTTATGATGATGTGATTGTGCCATGGTTGTTTGGTTATTATAATTGTACGTAGTTGAATTATATAAATTGTGTTAACCTGCAGATGAAGGCTAATACGAGGTAAGTCTTTTGTGTGATGTGGCTAGGCCACCCGGGGCGTATTTTCTTTCTAATAGGGGTTTAGGGGGTTGAACTTGCTGAGACATCGTCTCATCCTGGTTGTGGGATTAAAATTTCAGGTCCCTGGTGGACGAAGCGACCGGATAGCTTTGGTTGGCCTTGTGGAGTTGCAGAGGTGAAGTCATAAGATTGGAGAACGTGTCCGACTTGTAGGTCGTAGGACAATTCCTTTTTAAGAGCCGGTCTTTTGTAGACTTTTGGCCGTAGACCTCTGTTTGTAATTCTGTTGAATTATGACAGTGTTATGTTGTGGTTTTGCTTCCTACTTTTCTATCTCGTATTTTATTGTTAGGGGTTTTATAATACGTTCCGCTTGCGCATTAAGCAATGAATGAGGTCGGCGACACTACCTGGGAATGTCGCATTTGATCGACCGCAGTAGGATGTGCGTGCGCTCGGGGTTCGGGGCGTTACATTGTGAAACTCACAAGTGCATACATGTACATCTCTCATTTGAGCTCCGTTCATTTCACGCAAAATGATTTTCAAGAAAACGTTTTTCGGATTTTCCAACGTTTGTTTCATGGAAAATGAATTAGTTAAGGAAAATGTTTTCTATCATTGGAAAAAATAGCCTTTAAAAGTGAGAAAAATATTTTCCACTTCTCAAAAGTGGAAAATATTTTCCATAACTTCTTCCATCTTGCTTCTTTTCATCAATACATTTTCGTTTTATTTTTATGCTTTCTTTTGCTCTTTTTTTTTTAAATCAAATTTTTAATTTTTTTTTCCTTTTCTTTTCTTTCTTTCCATTTCATCTTCTTCTTTGGTAGCGGCCGGCGACTGGCCATGAGCTAGCTTGAGCCTCGCCCTAGGCTAGTGAGGCTCCGCCTAGCCCAATCTGGCGAAGTTCGAGCTTGCTTGAGCCCGCCAAGCTCGGGCCTTGCCAGATCGGGCGAGGTAGAGCTCTCACTGGCTTGGGGCGGAGCTCTTGCCTCGCTAGATCTAGCGAGCTGGGTAGGGCTTAGGCCTCACCCGAGCTTGCAAGGTCTGGCGACAGAGCTTGGGCTCTCAATCCAGGCGAGCCTAAGCTCCATCACCAGATCTGGCGAGCTCACTACTCGCCAAAGCCCGGCGAACCTCTAGCAAGCTCGAGCGAGATTGGCCAAGCCTTAAGCTCATCGGATCTGGCGACCAGCTCTTGGCTGGCCATCGGGCAGCCGGCCATCATCAAGCATGCAGCGGCGGAGGAAGGAGGAGGAAGGAGGAAGGAAAAGAAAAAGGAAAAAAGAAAAAGAAAGAAAAAAATAAAATAAAAATAAAAATTTCAATTTTTTTAAATACAAATAATTAAAAATTCATTTTTAAAAAAAAAAAAAATAAAAAAATTTGTCAATTAAAAATATTAAAATTTAACTGATAATTTTTCTCAAACAATTAAATTAGTTAATGAATGGCGAAAAATATTTTCCACTCAAAGTTTAGGTTTCAGCCGAATATCGGAAAATATAGTCATTTTTCAAGAAAATGACATCCTGAAAAATATTTTCTGAAAATGTATGGACTCTTGAATAAATTTGGGAGATTATTAGTTGACATTATTTGATTGTGTGACGAGTGTGTGTCGATAGTTATCCAATTAATAGATTGAACGAGATATAAATATTGTCCTAAGATACTTCTTGCATGATATATAATTTTGTACATGTTGGAACTAGTGTGCTATTTTCCGTAGTTATCGGAACTACAGCTCTCTGTTATATTTTCTAGATAGTTGAAACCCCAATTTTTGTTCTCTCACATGTAAACTGATTTCCATTGTCTCACTCGTAAAACTTATTTTGTAATAACATATTCTTGATACGATGAACCCGAGCACTACCAAGTAAATTTTTTTTTGTCTGAAAATAGATTGTGCATACAAAATGCATCTACACAACTCTAACACCACAGTTCATGAAGAGCGACTCGAGCCGACCATTTGACAAAATTCTACATTCACCAACCTTAGGCAATGTTTTTTAAGCCGGCCCAGAAACACGAATTAAAAGGGCAGTATACCTTGAAGCTCCCCAGAGGCTTCCATGGCCAGTCGGTTAGAATTCCTGGTTTGGAAGCCATTCCTTCTTCTCTGCTTTTTGCCAGACTATTCTTTTAGTGAGCACGAGACCCTTCGTGGTAGAATTGGACATGCCCGACATCTCTTATAGAACTTCTTCTCTTGCTTTAAGTGCGTCCCACCCACCACATGCACGTTTATGGTCCATCAACCAACGCTCCAAGACAGGACGAGACCAACCCGGTCGGACTGATGGGCCGTCCAACCGGCGGTGTTCAGCATGATTTTGTTAAAATTTGTTTTTTTTTTTAATAATAAATTTTCTCGTAAAGTCTTTGTATCTCCCCATCGCTAAAATTATAACATGTGGATTAGTTTGCTTGCCCAAGTAGAAGTGTTGTCCGTCATTGATCATCAGATTTTTCGAAACTTGATTTTAGTGTCACAACAACTAATATGATTGATAGATTAAATTGCAGCACAATTTTCTAGAAGGAACGTGGGATTTTGTTTAGATCAATTACAAGTATTATAGAAAGGATTTTTCTGATAAGGGCATAAAGGGCACTAATAAGAAACTAGGGAGTGTGTTTTCTAATGTACAGCCGCTAATGTTATGTGTAATTCATCGGTCTAAAAGCCAATTGTTTTAAATGAAACATGATTAATAAGTTTCCCTTGAATGTTCAGTACCATCGTCCTTTTTTTTTTTTTTTTTGGTTGAAAAAAATTATATTTATTACTCAAAAAGATATATGAGAAGTATATTAGTTTTTCATGGCAAAACAAATTGAAGTAAAGTAAATGCAAGAATATTACAAAACAGGTTTAAGTATACACTCGTTCAATAAGAATGGATTTGTCAAGTAATATAATTAACAGTCAATTACTCGATTTCATATCACCATCAATGATAAGCACATGCTATAAATTCTTTATCCAATAATTGTGGTGTTGTTAGTTGGTGGTGTACGTTTATGGTTTCCTCTACACCATTGCCATAAGGAAAAATTAAAATAGGTTAAATAAACACAAATCTATCTTTTGAAAGAACAAATCTTCGTAGTTTAGTGAAATATAAGAGCTTCCACGATTATCATTGAAACGGGAGGCGGAGAATTTGCATATGGATAAAGCATAAGGGTATTGAATCTCTGAAAACATTATTAAATTGCCAAATCTAAGTTGGGAGAAAAGAACTCCTAGATCAAGAACTAGATTAGGAAAGTTCAAACTCTCAGATCTAGAACTAGACTGAAAAAAAGAGAATTCCTAAATCTAGATGGGGATAGAAAAAAAGAAGAAAAGAATAAGAAAACTCAAATAAAATCGATGACATATGGAAATTTTGACCGCATCCAATTTGTCACCGTTTTATAACAATGATTTCATCTTTTTCTTTATTAACTTTCTCATTCGTTTGTCTAGAAAGGGAATCTTAAATCATGATAAACATACAAAAAAAATGAATGCTTTCTTTTCTTTCTATTTATTTGCTTGACTTTTAGATACGTATATTGTTCATGTTCCCTCTATTATAGAGGAAGATTTGTTATATTTTAGGGAATATTGTTCCTATTTCTTCTACACCATCATCATACGGAGACAACCAAAACAAGTTGAATAAAAACCTATCTAACTTTGAAAGAACAAATTTTTATAGTTTAGCTAGACGCCAAAGTTCTTGCTATCACCATTGAAACTAGAGGTAGATAACCTATATGTGGATAGAGCATGAGATATTGAATCCCGAAAACATTATTAAACTCCTATGTTTAAATCGGGAGAAAAGAACTCCTAAGTTTAGAACTAAATTAGAAAAGTTCAAACTCTCATATTTAAAACTAGATCGAGAGAAGATAACTTCTAATTTAAATTGGGAGAGAAGAAAGAAGAAGAAAAGAATAGGAAAGCTCAAATAAAATCTAACGGATGGAAATTTTGACCACTGTTAATTTTTAACAGTTGTATAACGTCTGATTTGATTTTTTTTTTATTAACCATCTCATTTATTCCCTAACAAGGGAATGTTAAAATCACCGTAAAAACATGCAAAAAAACAAAAAAGTGCTTTTTTTTTTCTTTTCATTTATTTGCTGGATTTTTATAAGGGGACATTGTTCCTGTTCCCTCTATTATAGAGGAAAGCTTATTTTCGTCTTTTCCCTCCAATAACGGTAACTATGTACGACTGCCAACTGGCCCTGAAAAGTATTGCTGTACGAACCGAATTCATGGATGCTTGACGACGTGCTGATTTTTTTCTCCTTTTACATTCGTTGCCGACTAAAAACATCCGGATCCTTTGAGGATGACTAAGGATTTTCTCGTCCAAAGTTTATCATATGGGGGTGACTTGCATAATTTCCTTCTTCTATAATATTTTGAGTCTAGATAGATTTGGGATTATAATCGACATATAGTGAAGTCAGATGGGATTGTTCATATTTAAAATGTATGTGTCCATTCTTTAACCAAGGAAAAATCCCTAAAAGTTCACAAGAGCTAATACGTGCGTTGGAAGCAATGAAGAATTTTTGGTGATAATCTATATGTTGTAAGATTACTATTAATTAAGTTTTCATTGGTAATTTCAATATCTAATCCTATACTTATATGAAGAATAAGATATTGTCGATCACCGTATCGATTTATTACTTGAAAGGACATAGATATCTAATAAAGGCATACTAAGTTTCATTGAGCTTTTGCTTTTAGGACTCATTTGGGAGGTCGAATATAAGGAGGCACTGGACAGGCAAATGACTTATCCAGAAACTCAGAAGTGAGAAACTCCATAACCAAAATAAAGAGGAAAAAGAAAAAGAACAAGACAAAATGAAGAATGATAGCAGTAGCGCACCATTGCATCATTGGCAACTTCGCATTATCTCGATCGTCCTTGAGATTTCTCTTCTTTGGATGGTCAGCAACCTCACAAATTGAATGGGATAATTGCCCAATTAGACCTAAATCTATTTAGAAGGATGTTAATTCAGTCATAATCTTTTCAATTTTGCTAAAATAGTCCAAACCTTTGCGTGATATCCTGATGTAGTGATTTTGGAAAATTGTTACAAGAAATTGTTGACATAACGCCGGCCATCCTACATGATAAGCTGATATTGACAACTTGTAAATTGTATATTGAAAAAATTGGGAGGTTTAAGATTGAATTGTTATTCGTATAATAAGTTTAAGACGTAATTGGTAATTTTTTCAAATCCATGAATGTGGTAAGCGATTAAATATCTTCTCTCACTTAAGTTACGGGAGAATTACCAAAAAAGTCCTAAACCTATTGCAATTGTGCCAATTCAGTTCTAAACTTTTTTTTCTAGCTAATTTAGTTATAAACCTTTTACAATTGTGCCAATTCAGTCCATCCGGCCAAAATTGGCCGGCCGGCGATAATGTGAACGCCGGTCGTCCAGCGAACGCTGACGTGGAATTTTTTTATTTTTATTTTTCGAATTTTTAAATATTTTTTCGAATTTTTTAATTCTTTTTTTTTTCCATCATCTTCTTCGCCTCTTAGCTTGCCGGTGTCGGCCGGAGGTGAGGTCCGGTGAGGTCAGCCTCACCGGCCACTGGCGAGGGCGAGGCCCCGCTAGATCCGACGAGCTTGGCCCTCGCTAGATCTGGCAGGGCCTCGCCCGCCGTCCACAATGCGGCACCGATCGGAAGCCGAAAGCTCGCTTGCACTCCAGAGGCGCAATCGCAAGGCACGGATTGAGGCGGGAGAGAGAGAATGGTTCCGAGCAAGCGGCGAGGCGACCTCTTCAACCGGCGAATCTTCGGGTGACTATCCCTCTCTCTCTCTCTCTCTCTCTCTCTCTCTCTCTCTCTCTCTCTCTCTCTCTCTCTCTCTCTCTCTCTCTCTCTCTCTCTCTCGTTTGAAGTGACCGAGTGGCGGCAATGTAGCGGAGGGCGACGGGTCACGCAGCGCGGTTGTAGTAAACATGGAGTACGCTCGGCCAATCGTGACCGAGATGTGGCGGCCGATAGGGTTTCGGGGAAGACAACGGCGACGACGCGTGGGCGGTAGCTTGTCACCTGTTCGTAGCGAGGGTACGGCATGGCGGCGTTGTTGGTCGGCGAGATGGCGTTAGTTGTTGCGACGGCGATAGACAGCAGGGATTTGTCTCCGAGACGGCGTCGAGGCTACGCTGAAGCAGATGTTGGCGGGCGACAGCGACGCGGCGGAGATCCGGTGTAGCGACGACGTCGGGAGGTTTGGGCAGCGTCGATGGCGCCTCCATCCTACTCGGATCTGGCCCCCTTCTCTAGTTTCTCTTCCTCTCTCCGGCACCTCTTCGTAGATTTGGAACTCCCTTGCCCAGAACTCCTCCCCTTCGGCCAGATCTGAGATCTCCGGCGAGGCCTCACCCTTGCTAGTGGCCGGCGAGGTTGGCCAGCGAGGCTAACCTTGCCAGATTTGGCGGGGCCTTGCCCTCACCAATCTCGCCGGCCCTTGCTGGCCCTCGCCTCCGGCCGGCCAAGAGGTGAAGAAGATGATGGGAAAAAAAAAAGAATTCAAAAATTCAAAAAAATATTAAAAATTCGAAAAAAAATTAAAAAATTCCATGTTAGCATTCATCGGACAATTGGCATCCATGTCAGTGCCGGCCGGTCAATTTTGGCATTATGGACTGAATTAGCATAATTATAAAAGGCTTAGGACTAAATTGGCCAAAAAAAAAGATTAGGACTGAATTGGCACAATTGCAATAGGTTTAAGACTTTTTTGGTAATTCTCCCCTTAAGTTACGATTAATTATTGACTAAAATCTATAATCACGACTTTGCGATTGATGGCAAAGGTCACGCAAGCGACTTGTGAGGTGCACATATGAGCATGTTAGGAATAAAGAAGTATCACATTATGTGTAATTAGCTTAAGTTCGTAAGTGAAGGTACATCGAACTGAAAATTAGTTACAGCTTCGGACCTGGGGCTTGTCCTCAATATCTCCCCAGGTCAAGCTTTTCAAGTTTTATTGCGCCGCCTAGCACGATTTTTGTCTTTTGTCCTTTTTCTTTTCCATATTTTGATTCTTGTTTGTGGACGACGGGCGAAGGAGGAGTTACTGAAGGAAAATCATGGAAGCCATTTCTTCTTCTCCGCTGTTTGCCGGACTATCCTTTTAGTGAACACAAGACCCTTTGTGCTCCAATTACACATGCACGACATCTTTTACGGAACGTCCTCCTGTTGCTTTAAGTGCGTCCCGCCCAGTCCATGCACTTTTTATGTTCCATCTCCCAGACGGACCGAAGCGACAGCTAACCGGTTATGTTTGTTCTGTTTTTGTTAATATTTCTTAAATATTTTTAGAATTTTTGCGGAATGTCTGTATTATCTTCCAATCCCCGAGCTTACGTTTGACGGATTAGTTTATTTGTACAAGTTAAACTCTAGTCCATCGTTAATCAATAACTTGAACTTGTGGAGGGAACATCCGGTTTGAACTTGTGGAATCTAATTTAAGTGTTGCAATAACTAATGGTTGCGTAGATTAAATTGCGGTGAGATTTGCCAGAAAGGAACCTGTGGTTTTGTTTGGACCAATTGTAGGTAATCATAAAAAGGATTTCATCGATAAGTGCATTATCAATAAGCACCTATAACTAAGGAATTTGTACGGTTTTTAATGTACAGACTCCTATCATGTAATGTGTAAATTGATCATGTTTTAATAAAATAATAATAAAATAGCCACGAAAGTTTTTCTCTCTCGACATGCAGAGCTCTTGTCTACCATTAGTAGTAGTTTTCATCTCAAACCCTACCGGTAATCCACTAGCTAACAATTCTCCTTTCCATTACAACGGTATTCTCACAACCCTAGTGGTAATCCCCCTGTTGTAGACGGATTTAACCCAGCTATCGACGGCTTTGTCGGTCCTTCTCTTCTCCGTCTCCTTCGCAGTTCTTGTTCCAACCCTCGTTTTTTTCTGTCTGACTCTCAATGTTAGACTCAATTACACCAACGATGTCAATTTTGCTAGAATTATCCACCCACACAGTTGCTCATTCCACCCCCTCAATCGACCATCCTCTGTTCTCTTCCCCAGTTCTACCCTATCTTTTCTCCATTTGCCGTCACCTTATAGTTGTTCAGATTTTCCGCCACAGCCCCAGCATGTCCGATTCCTTTCTAACCTGAATCAGCCGTTATCTTGGGGAGTTACTTATGGATTCCCATCATTAGGAAGAGGAATTGCTTCTCGCTGCCCTCAGCAGCAGAATGGGTTGTCTTTGGTCCGACTACGATATTAAGGTCTGGGACGAATCGCCTCCAATGGAACAGCTACAAGAGTGCAAAAAGGTATTAGTAGGTACAATTCTTTCAAATCCATCTATCAATCTTCAAGCTCTTCAAAATACTTTAAGGTGAGTTTGGCAGACAGAACAAGTTGAAATTACCCAATGTGAAGTTGGGCTTTATGTCGCAACATTCAAATTAGAAAGTGAAAAACAGAGAGTATTAGAGGGTGGTCCATGGAATTTTGCTGGTCATTTGGTAATACTTAAGGCTTGGAGACCAAATACACCATTACATTGCTATGATTTTACTACTTGTGCATTATGGGTAAAGTTTTTGGCCTACCCCTTGAGTGGTGTTCAGACCAAATGCTCTGTAAAGCGGTAAAGAGTGTAGGCAGAGTGTTGGAGGTGAAAATTGATAAAAAGGAGGGAACTACTCTCAGAGCTGGTCGTGTCTGAATTGAACTTAATCTAAGTCAACCATTGAAAACAGGACAGTTAATTCGAATAGCTAGTAAGGCTATCTAGCTTGATTTTCGTTATGAGCGACTCTCTCATTTTTGCTACTCCTGTGGCCAACTAGGACACTATGCTACTTATTGTCAAGAAATTCCATTCAATGAAGCAAAGTTGACAAGCAAAGAGAAAATGGCATTTGGACAATGGTTAAGAGCAGAGGTCAAGGAACATAGTCCCTATTGACTTACCTTTTATGGGGTTAATGTTGATTCTGATGACACTGAAGAAGTGATACCTAAAACTCCTCCTTCAGCGACCACAAAAATACCTGCGTTACCTCCGATAGAAGATACAACAGTGGAACCTCAATCAAGACCAGACATGCTATACTCTCACTCCTCAGCGCGTCAACAACAAAATCTGCGCCTTTGTCCTGAAGGTCTAAAGTCTGCGAACCCCTCAACTAGCGCTATAATACCTGTTGCAAACAAGATGAAAGGATTAAAAGAAGTACCACTAACTATTAAGGATAGGGACACAGGTTACCAGCATCAAAACAACTCGGTAATTCAATCTCATGAGGCTGCTCTGCTTCAGCCATTCCTTCAAGCAAGTACTTTGCCGATGACTTCCATACACGCAGCAATACTTCCTTAACCTGTACAATAGCAAGGCAATTAGAATCAGATTGTGGAGGATGTATCTAAAAAGAAACAAAAGCATACTCGACTATCAACCAAGGCAGGGATTGTAAAGAAACTAAAAAGGCAAATTCCATATGACTTGCTTATTTGAAGGTCTTGATGAAAATTTACTAATTAAAACTCTGTTATTTTGGCTGAAGATGCCGGTAAGTGGGTTGAGGTGGCTTTCCCCAAAAAGCCACCGCTTGCATCTTTTAAAAAGTTGAATTGTTCAAAATTGAGTATGTTTAACATATCTCCTTAAATGTATTAAGTTCGACACGCAAAAATTAAAACTTTCTTTTGAGGGAAAAAAACACACTCTCATCTTGCACTAATGACGGCCGTTCTCTCGCATCTGCGAGCTTTCTCTCTACCCCATGGTAGCGCTTCCCTTTTCTCTCAAACCCTAATCCTTTTTCCTGAATTTCTTCCGTGCTTTCAGTTCCTTTCCCCTGTGATTTCTTCCCCTAGAATCCAAAAGGAGAAAAAAAAAAGAAAATAGAAAAAAAAAAGAAGAACGAAACTATGTTTGAATCTCTTATCAGTGAATCGGGAGCCTCTTGATCCCATTAGGCAGGAGGAAACGGATTGAAAGCATCCTTTAGGTGAAGTGTCGATCGTTGATCTAAGTACTAATCTAAGTAGAATCTCCACACATCTGTGTGTTTTTGAGTTTTTGTCTTGACTGGTCGACGAGATCGGAGTGGTAGAAGTCAGGATCTAGGAAAAGTTGAAGCTGGGTGGATTCGAGAATGTTGATAGCTTGAGTATCAAACAAGCGATTGATAGTTAGTGAAAATGGAGAGTAAAGAAGAAAATGAGATAAGAGTGGCCGCTTTATGCAAAAGCCTTGGGCACCCGTGGTCTGAGGAAGACGTAGTCGAAGTGTCTGATGAAATACCTCAATAGAAAAGGGAGGAATGCAGATGTACTCTATTCGGCAAATTGTATTCCAAACCAAATGTGAACTATCCTGCTTTCCTAACAACAATGAAAAAAGAATGGAAATGGAAGGTAAAGGGGTTATATCAGAAGGAATCGGGGCAATTCACTTTCGTATTTCCAACGGAGGAGGAAAAACAACGAATAATAAGGAACTCACCTTGGTCATATTCAACTAATTTGCTCGTTTTGTAGCAGTGTCTTCCTGAAGTCCCCGAGCATTGTTATGATTTCTCTAAGGCAGCTTTCTGGGTGCGCATTGGAGGAGTTCCCCCTAGTTGGAGAATAGACAAAGTGTTCAATGATCTAGGGAAAAGGATGGGAAAGGTAATAGAAGTTCAACTCGATTCAACAACTAAAGCTCAGAATAGAGGAGGTAGAGTTAGAGTTGAGATCGATTTGACTTTACCTTTGAAAGCGGGAGCTGTTCTGGATATTGTCAACAAATGGCTCTGGATGGAGTTTAAATATGAGCATCTCCCACACTACTGCTTCTCTTGTGGCAGGATTGGGCGGCAGGATTGGGCACTATGCTACCGACTGCCTCGAAATTCCATATGCAACATCACCCTGGGCATTGAACAAAAAAGGGTCATATGAACCCTAGTTGAAGGCAGAAACCAATGATCACAGCCCTTATTGGGATGCTTTCTACGGGAAAATGGAGGAGGAGTATGTAGTGAAAGAAACTGTACCTGTTCCATCAACCAAACCGAGTGAAGGGAAATCCATTGAGCAAGAACCAGCATCTGATATGCAAATTGTAGCATGCAGCAAAAAGCGACCAGAAAGCAATCCATAACAACTGATAAATCCAACAAATGAACCTACTAAGTAGAAGACAGAGATCGAGGAAAATAGGTAATAAGCCCTGAAACTTAAAACCCACTGTTATTAAAAGTTGGGAAAAGTAGTAAGAAGACAATGAAAGTTCAAAAGGCAAAAAAACATAAATGCATGCCAGCAATATCATCTCTCCTCCTAGATGATGTAGACCTCCTGGAGACCCCAGTGAACCTAATCTAAGATGGACAAGAATGGGCTTTGGTGGCTAGCCCTAATAAGCCACCACAAAAGCCATGAAAATAGCTCTCGAAAGGCCCCCCTGACAGTTCAGGAATTAAGAGCTTTAATAGCTCTCAAAAGGCCTAACTTACTTTTTCTTATGGAGACAAAAAATAAAGCTACCATGGTGGAAAAGATTTGTAAAAAACTTCAGTTTCAGAAATTATACTTAGTTGATCCAACAGGAATAGCGGGGGGATTAGCAATTATGTGGCAAGAGGAAATTGGTTTAAAGGTGCAACAAAGTTCACAACAGTTCATCGATGTGCAGTGTATAGATCCTGAAAGTAAACAAGTTATGCAGATTACCTTTAACCACGCATCTACAGATTTTGGAGAGTGGATGGCATTATGGCAGCTGCTGGGAACCCTTAAACCCTCAGCTTCCACTCCCTGGATCTGCATGGGAGATTTTAATGAGATACTGTATGTATGGGAGAAAGTTGGGAAAAAGGAGGCAGACAATAGAAGAATTGCAACATTCAGAAACATGATTAATGATTTATCTTTGATGGATGTAGACAGTCATGGATGCGCATTCACATGGGCTAATAATAGGGAGGGGACAGAGTTGGTTAAAAAGCGACTCGACAGAGTGCTTTGTAATCTAGAGTGGCGAGTTACCTTTCATGAAGCAGAAGTCCAGGCCCTTCCAGCTATTGGATCAGACCACAGTCCCCTAATCCTTTGACTGTATCCTAGAGTACAGAAAAGGAAGAAATAGTTTAAATTGGAAGCTTTCTGGACAGAACATGCAGAATATCAGGAAGTCATCCAGCAAGTCTGGGTAGAAAATTCAACTCAAAAGTTTCTTTTTGCAAAGAAATTAGGGAGGACATCAAAAGAATTAACGAAATGGAGTAAAGAGAAATTTGCAAATGCCTATACACAGATCAAAGAGCTTAATCAAGCTTTAACAACAATCACGAATCAAAAAGATCAACACACGAGTAGATAGAAAGTGCAGCATATCATCAACCAAATAGATACATTGAGAAGATAGGAAGAATAGTTCTAGGGAATGAGGTCACGCATCAAATGGCTACATTGGGGAGACTAGAATACCAGATTTTTTCATGCCACGACAGTCAAAAGGAGGCAACAAAATCGCATTACAATGTTGCAATTAGAGGATAATAGCTGGTGCAGAGAACCCATAATGATACAGCAACATATTCAAGCTTTCTATGAGAACCTATACAGCACTGAGGGTCCACGACACTACCAACCAATCCTAAACCAATGCCCATCCCCAATAACAGAGAATATTAATGAAGATCTAGTGGCAATACCTTTATTGGAAGAAATCCAGGCAATAATTTTTCAATTGGGAGCTCTCAAGGCTCCAGGCCCGGATGGTTTCAATGGAACTTTCTATCACCAATCATGGGAAACTATAAAGACTGACCTGATGTAGCTCGTACAGGAGTTTTTTAAAACGAGTGTTCTTGACCACCGGCTCAACCAGACACATATTGTGTTGATCTCAAAAGTTAAAAGCATTGAAAAAATTAGTCAGTATAGACCCATTAGTCTGTGCAACTTCAGTTATAAAGTTATCTAAAAAATATTAGCAAACAGACTCAAAAAGTGGTTGCCACTTATCATTGAACTAGAGCAGGGTGCTTTCGTCCCGGGGAGGCAAATCCAGGACAATATCTTCATAGTCCAGGAAGTTTTGCATCAGCTACGCATCACAAAAAAGAAGACAAAACATCAGGCCATTGTGAAGCTTGATATGCATAAAGCATATGATAGAATAGAATGGGATTTTGTGAAAGATCTAATGCTGCATATGGGGTTTGATGCAAAATGGGTCTCCCTAATTATGCAATGCATATCAGCAGTTACTTTCAGTGTGAAAATCAATGGAGAACTTACCTCTTTCTTCCATCCTTCACGTGGCCTCAGACAAGGTGATCCACTCTCACCCTATATCTTCATCCTGATGTCCAATGTGTTAACCTGGATGATGAAGAAAGCATTAGCAGAAGGAACACTCAAAGGTATTCAGGTAAATAGATATTGCCCCAAGCTATCACATTTGATGTTTGCCGATGATGTGATATGTTTTCTAGATGGAACCATTACATAATGCCAGAATCTTGCCCTTATACTAGACCAATATTGCTATGCCACAGGACAAGCAATCAATTTGAATAAATCGGGGGTTTATTTCAGTGGTCATTGTCCAGCAGTATTGAAACACAATTTGGCCACAGAATTGAGAGTCCCCGTTCTACAGAAAACAGGAAAGTATTTGGGCATACCTACCGAGTGGGGCCAATCCAAAAAAGAGATGTTTTCGTGGATCCTGGCTAGAGTAAATTCAAAGTTAGCAGGATGGAAAGAAAAATTGCTTACAAAGGAAGGAAAGGAAGTGCTAATAAAAAGTGTTGTGCAATCCCTACCTACCTATGCTATGTCCATATTCAAGCTGGCCGTATCAATTTGCAGAGCTATAGAATAACGTATTGTGTCGTTTTGGTGGCAGAATGGTGATGTTAAAAGAAGCTTGCATTGGAAAAGCTGGGAAGTGTTAAAAACTCAAAAAGATGTAGGGGGATTGGGGTTTAAGGATCTGATTACCTTTAGTCGAGCCATGTTAGGCAAGCAAGTTTGGTGCTTAGTTTCCTCCCCTTCAGCCCTATGGAGCAGAGTGTTGAAAGGGATTTATTTTCCCAATGGTGATATCTGGATTGCTTCTAAGGGATGTCGACCATCATGGGGCTGGCACAGTTTAATGCTAGGCAGAGATACCATAAAAAACAACATTAAATGGTCAGTCGGGGATGGAAAATCTATTCGTATTAGAGAAGACAGATGGCTTTCACACGGAGTAATTGGTGGGGCAGCAAACCAAACAGAGCCTAATTTAGTGTATGAATTGATCAATCCAGAATCCAAAGAATGGAAACAACAACTTATCTACCAACTTTATGAAGAAACTCTTGCAAGCGAGATTTTAGCAATTCCCCTAACCTAGCAACCAAAACAAGACACGCTTATATGGACAGGTAACAGATCAGGACAATATTCTGTCAAGAGCGGCTACAACGAAGCAAGGAAAACCACCAGCAAAACAGACCAGAATCGTCCCTCCTGTTCTTTTCAACCACCATGTACCTTATGGACTCAAATATGGAGTCTTGATGTGCCACCAAAGGTCCGCTCTTTCCTCTGGAGCCTCTGCCAAAATGCTCTCTTGACGAAGGAAAAACTATTTATAAGGAAAATCGTTAGTGACCCACGATGCCCGATCTACTGTTCGAGTATCGAAACCACAGAGCACTTGCTGTTCTTCTGCAAGTGGACAAAGAAAGTCTGGCAAGACCTGCTTTTTGGAATGATCAGGCCAAATAACAGCATCAAATGCACGGATCAGTGGATTATAAATGCTTTTCGAAGAGACCAGATCTCACCTGCTCGAGAACTGACTAGTCTGGTTCTGTGGAATATCTGGAAGGCGAGAAACAACTGGATCTTTTGAGCGAAAGAACCCAGACCAGTAGATCTGTTGATTACGGCACATGAACAACAGTACTCGTTCAGCAAGGGTAAATCAAACAGAAGCGAGCGATCTCTCAATTGAAGCAAACCTGATTAGTGGAGGCCTCCAGAAGGGCAGGATCTGAAGCTAAATGTGGATGCAGCGTGGCGATCAAGCGACTTTCTCTGCTCTGTCACTGGTGTTGTACGTGATGCGGCTGGAAGGGCTCTCGAACGATTTGCGGCCACAGCTAGGGTTTCCTCGGCAAGTGAAGCGGAAACTCAGGCGATTTTACATAGTATTTCGTATATGCACGAACTCAAGTTGACTCACGTGCGGGACTTTGGAAGCCAAACTGGGAAGTGTTTCATTGAAAGTGACTATTATGCGGCGGTAGAAATGATCATGGGCTGGGCCGAACCTCCATGGGATCTAAAAGAAATCGTCCAGCGCTGCAGGAATGGGTTAAAACAGAATAACAATATTACGGTGATTTATAGTCCACGCCAAACAAATGCTGCAGCAGATTGGATCGTACGGCATCATCGACTAAACGCCCTCCCACGTAATTGGTTGATTTCTCCCCCTTTTCCTCTATGGAATATTTTATGCGCAGATCTTTCTCCATCGGTGTTATGTAAGACTCCTCCTTAATCAAGTAATAGTCATTTCTATTTTGACCAAAAAAAAAAAAAAACATATCTCCTTCAAATATCCACATCATCTTTATAACAATTATGTACTAAGCATTGATTGGACTTTAAAGTATTCTTGTACGAATTGAATTGTTGGGTGCTTGATGTTTGCTGGATTTCCTTCTTTCCTCTTTTTTGATAAAATATGTAAATATTAAGGTATACCTACATTATAACAGTTTAAGCTTTCAAAATAATTTGCAGTGATACCACAAAATCACATATGGTATCAAAATAATAAGTCATGAGTTTGAGTTTTTTTAGGTCTCCATTTTCCCTTCCAATTAGTTTGCAATGGTCTCACAATCCATTTAGATTGATTATGGCAGATATAAAATGGATTTTTTGAAAAATGCATAAAATGCATAAAAGGCATCAACTAAAACTAAGGAAATTGTGTGATTTGTACTATTTAGACTACTCTCATTTGTGTAATTCATTGTTTTATAAGTTGAATGATTGAAAATTGTGGGGGCAAGTATAATAGAAGTATCATAACTTTTATACGATACTCACTTGAGCGTCATATCTTTTTTTTTTTTCCTGCTCATTTAAGTGTCACAATTTTAAAAACTTAATTACTTAAATGCTATCGGTGATTTACCTTGAATGCCAATCATTCTATATGGCACCACTGAGTTGACATGGACAATTTTTATAATTTTCTTAGCTCATCTAAGTGCTGTATATTGAAAAATCAATCCTTTAAGTACCATTGACAATTTGTCTCATCAGAATATCTACTATCGGTCTCACTCAGATCTAGTGAGGACATTTGTGCCCTCACCCGTGGTAGGGCCAAGGCCTTTGTGGCCTATGCACAGAAAGAAATAAAAATAAAGAAAGGAAATAAAAATAAAAAATAAAAAAAAATAAATTTTAAAATATAGGTAAAATAGTTATGATACTTCTATATTACTCATCACATGTGACATGTCTCCCTCCAGTATCCACGTCGTCCCTATAGTACTAAGGGGACAATGCTTGACGTTTACTAACTTGACTTGAATACGTGTACGAACCAAATTAATGAAATCCTTGACTTTTCCTAATTTTACTGTTTTCCCCTTCCGGATGTGCTGCCAAGAAAAGACAGCACGGTTCCCTTGACATTTACTTCTTAAAATCCCACTAGGACCAATAGGAAGCCACGTATTTGCTCATCCAAGGTTTGTCTGGCGACACAGCGACCTCCAAAATTTATAGGTCCCCACGAACTTGATTGAGGTAGTTGTAATCTAAGTAGTACCGATACGTGACACGAACATATGACACGACACGACACGATATATCGATACATCATTTTTTAAAAAATAGATAATTTTGACACGTTAGGACATGTTATATATTAAACAAATATATATTTTTATTTTTAATTAATTTGATTCGAATTCACAAATAAATAAATAATAAAAAAAGAGCTTATAATGAATTTACACTAATAATATTAATAAATCTATTTAGAGGAAATTTGAAAGATATATCTAGAGTTAATGTGTACCCATATTTGAAAACATGTTTCTAATTTTAATAAAAATTATTAATGAAACTAATGACTAACAAAAAATTAGAATCAATTTATTCATATGAATCTATTATATTCTATAACGATTAAAATTTATTATTATTTAATATTTAGTATTTTAATTTTTTTGAAATCACTTTTTTCTAACAAATTAATGAATCCTTGACTTTTCCTAATTTTAGTGTTTTCCCCTTACGGATGTGCTGCCAAGAAAAGACAACGCGGTTCCCGACATTTACTTCTTAAAGTCCCACTAGGACCAATAGGAAGCCACGTATTTGCTCATCCAAGGTTTATTTGGCGACACCGCGACCTCCAAAATTTATAGGTCCACACAAACTTGATTGAGGTAGTTGTAATTTAAGTAGTACCGACATGTGACACAGACATGCGACATGACACGATACGATATGTCGATACGTCATTTTTCAAAAATAAATAATTTTGATACGTTAAGATCGTTATATATTAAATAAATAATTTTTATTTTTAATTAATTTGATTCGAATTCACAAATAAATAAATAATAAAAAAGAGCTTATAATGAATTTACACTAATAATATTAATAAATCTATTTATAGGAAATTTGAAAGATATATCTAGAGTTAATGTGTACCCATATTTGAAAACATGTTTCTAACTTTAATAAAAATTATTAATGAAGCTAATGACTAACAAAAAAATTAGAATCAATTTATTCATATAAATCTATTATATTCTATAATGATTAAAATTTATTATTATTTAATATTTAGTAAGTTCCCCCACCCCCTCCCCCCCTTCTCCCCCCTCCCAACACGCACCAAAACCTCCGATACAAAAACTGCCATCCCCAAAACCCCCTCACAAAAACCGCCATCTCTCCTAAACCCCCTTCCCCAGGAGAAAATATTCAGTGGTTCGTGAGTGCCATGTCATCAGCTTACGTGGCACTCACGAATTTACTGATACCCAATTAGATTTTGACATGTGGATGTTAATATGAAAATCTAAAAAGTTAATTTTTTTTTTCTCTTTTCCCCTCCATCTTTGACCTCCGCTCCGCTTGGGCTCCACCATCTCCACCGCCCAAGTCGCCGCCGCCACCACAGTCGTCCTTAAACCACAGCCCCACCTTGGCCGCCACGGTCTGCGGCAAAGCTGTTGAGCTCGTCGCCGGTAACCATGGACGAGCCAAGACTCGAGCTCAAAGCTATTGAGCAGCAAACCATATCTGGAGATATAGAGGAGTGTTGCGGCAAAACAGATCTGGAGATGCAAAGGAGCGGTCGGCCATGGACGACTTCTCAGTTTGCGGCAAAGCTGTTGAGCTCGTTGCCGACAACCATGGATGAGCCAAGACTAGAGCTCGAAGCTTTTGAGCAGTAAAACAGATCTGGTTTGTTGCAAACCAGATCTAGAGATGTAGAGGGGCGGTCGGCCATGGATGGCTTCTTGCTCTGCGGCAAAGTTGTTGAGCTCTTCACCGGCAGCCATAGACGAGCCAAGATCTGGAGCAGCAAACCAGATCTGGAGATAATCTCCGCGTCAACTCTCTCTGTCGTCTTGCTGGATTTGGAACTGAGGCATGGGCGGAGGAGATGGTCAAACTGGATTGATGCGGCGGCGGCAACTCCAACTTGCTGGCCCGAAGGAGGGGCGGACAGATGGAAGAGGGGGAAAAGGGAAATCTAGGTGGATTAAGGGGTTTTTAATTTAATTTTTTTAATGACACGTGTCAATTTTTAATTGGGTATTAGTAAATTCGTGAGTGCCCGTCTGATGACGTGGCACTCAAACCACTAAATATTTTCTCCTTTCCCCCAAAAACCCCCTCACATAAACCCCCCCCCCCGGTTTCTCCCCTCGTTTCTTTCCCCCATCACCCATCAAGCTGTCATTTCCCTAAAAAATTTAAATCATCCTCTCAGCCATCCCTCCGCACCAGAATTTCCATTTTAATTTTTGTTTTCATCTACTCTTCTTGTTAAAAGTTAAAACTCTCCTCCAAGGCCTCCTCTTCCTCCTCCTTGTCCGATTCTCTTCATCTTGATCTCTGCTCTCTCTTGCTTACCTCATCGCAATCGCTTGCCGCCGCGCTTGCGGCCCTCCCTCCTTCGCAGCCACAACCACAACCTTCGGTCCTCCATTGCGCATCGCAGTTGCAGTCCTCCTCCTTGTAGTTGTGGCCACGCCGTCGCCTCCGCAGCCTCACCTATGCTCCCTTGCTCTTGCATCCACCTTCCATTGTCTTCTTTAACAATTTTCTCTACCTTCACACTTGTAGGCCCGCCCCTAAAACCACCATGCTTCTCACAATTTCCAAACACGTGAGTCAAAGCATGTCGGAAAGAGTTGACCGCGTGTTCGACATGTGTTGACTACGTGTCCGAGCGTGTCCAAGCGTGTCGGACACGTGTCGAGGTTTTCGACACGATGCGGAAGCTCCTATAATGTGTCCGTGCATCATTGGTTGTAACTTGACAGCCGCACTCGGCAAAACCTAGCCCTTTTTTTTCGATTGTTCTTTATAATTATTTTCATAAATGAAACGAAGATGAGATGGGATCAAGGTGTAAGTAGACTTATTGACAATCACCCATTTGAACTTATGATAACCTCCTTTTTTGAATTTCTTTTGTACTTACACCTCTTTGAAGACCTTTTTGGAAACTATTTGTTCAACTCTACTCTTTAAGTTATCCATTCGAAATTACCGATAGTCACTTTTGTGATCAAATCGACATTGTGAAAGCAATATGACCATTCATCTATGATTACTGATTGAGTTGAATATTCAAATATCTTAAATAGAAAGACTATTTTGAAAAGGAAATTAGAGAGAACTTGAATTATATTTCAATATAGTGTTAACCAATGTAGGCGTAAAACAAATGAAAGAGTGCATGCATAGATAACATCCGTGTTATGTTGAAATGCTTGTTGAGAGGTGATGGTAAAATCTCATATTAGAGATTTGTTATAAGTTAAAATAATTTATATACACTAGTTCATTTATAAATTATTGTTTCAAGTTTTAAGTGAATGTAGGTCCAATTTGATATCATTGATGGATTTACACTTGGGTTTTGTCTTAGTACTTTCCTCATATGAAGATGTTGGACTTTTGTTTGACAAAATGACGGTATATTTCGATTTTTAGCTGAAACTTGAAAATGAATGTCACTTGGAAAGGAAAACCTATTTTAATATCCAAAATAGATATGCACTATAGGGGTGCTAGTGACCTAGGCACAGACAATTAGGGAATGTGGCATAGGCACCGGGGGTCCTAGGCATAGCCTTTGTAGACCAAGACATGAGCACTAAAGACTTGGCACAAGCACCATGGTCTCAAGTAGAAGCACCATAGTCCTAGGTCCACAGAAGTCGGACTTGAAACCTTAGTAACATGCTCGAGTCCCTAGTGCTTGTGCCTAGTTCTCTAGTGCTCAAGCCTTGATCCATGGAGGCTAGGTGCAAGGCCATAGAGATGGAACTCAACACTCTAGTGCTTGTGCTCAAGTGCTTGGCAACTGCGCCCACATCAATCATGGCAGGGCCTAGGTTCATGGAGGCCATGCTTGGCACTTTGACATTGAGGCTTGAGTACATCGAGGTTGGACACATGACCCCATTGCCTGTGCCTTGATCTCGATGCTTGAGCTTAGGTCCATTGAGGTTGGGCCCAAGACTTTGAGAGTGTTCCATGCTCTAACTTGATGGACCTAGGCCATAGGGGTCATAGGCCCAACCTTGAGCATTGGCTTCTATAGACCTAGGCTAGATCTTGATACTCGAGCTTTGGGCACTTGGACCCAAGCATGACACCAAGATCCCAAATCTAGCCTTCATGGACCTAGCCTCTACTTTGATGGACCCAGGCACAACATTGACATCCCAAGCCTAACCTTTGTGGACCCAAGCATGAGCACTAGGGTCGGGGGCCTCTTGGTGGACTAGGGTCTTAAGCACAAGCACTAGGGTCCAATCATTGGGGTCTAGGCCTAACATCTTTGGACTCAAGCCTAGCCTCTATGGACCGAAGCCTAGGCATAAAGGACTTCGGCTTGATCCTTGTGGACCCAGACACATGCATTAGTATTTTGAGCCTGACCTATATAAACCCAGGCTAAGGCGTTGAGTCTTGGGTTGGGCCTTTTTTGATTTAAGCCCAAGAGTTGGGGGACTAGGCACTGGCATTAGGGTCTCAGGCCTAGCCTCTTTGGATTGTAGCTAAGCTTAGTGGTCTTGGCCTCGACCTTTAGACTTGAAAATAAGCATTGGTCTTCCCATAGACAAACGCAAAGATCCTAGTCCAAATGTTGATATTTAGTCATATTTTAGAAAATAATGTCTTATTTTTTGAAAGTGGAAATTATATTCATGAAAAATATGTTTTTTCTTGATTAGGAAAAATATTTTTTTCTTAGTAAAATATTTTCTTAGAAAAATTTTCTTGGAAACAAACCTTGTTGTGAGGCTAAGGATATAACTTAGAGAAGAGTGCATAGGTTGTTTTAGAAGCTTTGGTGATTTTGTGGAAATTAACAACTAATGTAAAGAAGATAGCCATTCTCCCTTTCTCGGGTTACTGTTCATCTCTTTCTCTCTACTGGTGGTGCGCGAGCATTGTTCCTCCGGTTCGGGTTTTTGCTGATTCCAGGCGTTCTAGCCGTCCATTGGCGCTGTCATTCGTAGACTGGACACGTCTTGACCCCAGCGACCCTTTCACCGAACCGATTTATTTGGGATGACCTCTTCTGGTGTCAATGCTCGCCTTTTATTAGGGTTTCGTGGGTCTCTATATGGATTCTTCTGCAAAAGACATGGCCTCTGCGTCTGCTGCGACTAAAGGCCAGAAGGGCAAGGCCCAACTGGTGGCTGGTGGCAGACCAGGTAGAAGCCGTAGTAGGCCCTCCTCCAATCCCTCCTAGGCCCCTTCAGCTGGTATGAGAGAAGGTTGGGCTTGGCCTCTCAGATTGAGGAAGGTAGACGCGGTAGAAGCCGAAGCAGGCTTTCAACTGGATGTCGTCAGCCCCAAGGTCAGCTAACAAGGGGCTCAAAGTCCCCTCCTCTTCGGTCATGGGCCAATGTCGCTAAGGCGGCCGTGAAAGGGTACGATCTCTCCTATATGCCCCCATCCTTTATTGATAACAACCGGTGGTGAATCTCTCTAAAGAAATCTTTCAAGCCACGGACCCAAAGTGGTATGAGTGTATTGTAGGATACTTTGTAGGAAAGAGACTCCCCTTTAAACTTACTGAAGCAGCTTTGAAGCACACTTGGGGACATCACCTCGTTGATGTCATAGCCAATGATCAAGGATTTTACTTTTTTCACATTCCGGACCTTGACTTCAGGAGGAGAGTCCTTGACGAAGGGCCATTAACTGTTGTTAGGGTCCCTCTCATTTTACAACAAGAACAAATTTTCATCATCTTTCGAGACAGGTAGAAGAAGCTCTATATAGATGTAACCCCAAATCCTAATGCCCCTTCTTTATTTTTGAGTCCCTTGCTGCTTCACATGGCTGGGAGCGCCAGCGGACGGAACCCGTGTTGGAGGCTTGCTTCCCATGCTTTGTCTATGTCGAACATCATGCTTCCACACTCATTCATGTTCCATCCTTCTAACGCATGCACTATCCCCGCCACTCGCCAAGCACTCATCACCCTCCTCGGCAACCAATTCTGCAACCGAATAATTTCGAGTTAATCGCATATGCTGCGAAACAGTTTCCCATGCCATTTGCGCGTATAAGAATGGTTAATTTTCCTCACTTGGTGTTTACGTATTCGTGCGTGACGTTGATTTAAAAGTAGCAATCAATGGCCTGCCCTTTTATATAACCATAGAAAACTTTGCTCTCGTACTAAGTTTCCATTTTTTCTTGCTATGACAATATACACGTGATGGTTCGTCTTGCACGATGGGTTAATACATGTTTTTGCTTCATCGCATTACCTACTAGTAGACATCGATGTTGAATGATGTTTGCAGCCTTCTGTCTTGCACCGTAAAGAGAAAACAAGGGACCAAAGTCTTTAGAGTTAAGTGATGTGTAATGAATTATTCCAATCTACCAGAGAGATAGGTTCGCTGTATACCTTGCAAATTTCCATGCTTTTACTTTCCTAACCCCATTCTAAAATTCAATGTAAATCCATCGTCCACTATTCCAGCGACAGAGTTGTGTAAACTAACCTCACAGGAGTGCAAATTATCGAACGACTGGGGAGCGATCATTGCTGGAGTGCTGTGGTAAAGGCAATCTTCGCGGATTTGCTTCGGAGGGAATTGAGAAAAGGGTATGAACAACGTTCCTTTGGGTGCCTTTTCCTGTTCTTCTTCGGCAAGTCCATCTCCTGCCAACCATATCTGCAATTATCATTTGAATTTACGTTCAGAAAGATTGAAAAGGAAAAAAATGGCCAAGAGAAACATTTCTTAGGAGTATTCGAATCCAATTATATTTCCTTCCAAATATGTTGCTAATCTCCAAGATCTGCCTTGCCAAATACCTCTCGAGAAAAAGTTCTCGAAAGGATCAAATTGCCTCCGTACTTTCCATCGAGACTCCTTTTGAGCTTCTCATGCTCATCCTTAGAAGCGACATATACCTGCCATATTTCTTGCATCAATTAGAGGAAAAAAAAGAGGTGCGTATAACTATTTATTGATTGCGGATGTGGAAACCCTTTTAGAAAAAAGAGTCTTGCTAATATGATGGCACCATTATTTACCATCAATAAAGGTGCCACAATGACCACAAATTCCCATATGCATGGATTTGGCGACCAGAGCTATGGAAATCAAAGATATTGGAGCCCATAACTAAGAGATATTGAAAACCAAATCCACGGAGGGTTATTATTATTTTATTACGGAATGAAAAACATGGTGGAATATTATAATGAAAGGTCATGATGCTCATAAAATAAGAATATTCACATTGTACAATATTTTACTCTTGATAAATGTTGCTATATCTATATCATACAAAATAAAATAAGAAACTTATTACATTCACTCATTTACGGTAAAACTAAGTAATTATCTAAATAAGAAAAAATTCCCATTCTATAAAGTGTTGCCCTTATAATGTAATATTTGAAATTCTTTATAAACAATGATAATTTTAATATTAAAAAGATCATATTTTCACGTATTGTATAATATGTTTCACTCGGTGAAAAAAAAAAAAGTAGTTAGCAGTGGTGTAAGGTTGTAAAATTAAATAACAAGGCATTTTATAATATCACGTGTATATGATTATGATTAAACGTAATAAATCTTTATAGAATATCATAAGATAAAATAAATATAATTTATGATATTTCAATCTTGATCACATTTTCGCATAGTAAATTCGCAAAATTAGGTTTTCAAGTGTTATGAACTATGTTGATTGAAGCCAAGTGGAAAATGTCCTAATAATTTATTTGAGTTGGTGTACAGATGACCAACTAAAATGATCATATCTTAAATGGAGTAAGTGGTTCTGTACGGAAAAGAGAGAGCAACACAGCAAAAGATAGATATAAAGGAAGAGCGATGCTATTTATGGGAATTTGATTTCCCAAGGAAACCGGACAAAAAGGTCATCCGGTTTCCTTGGTAAATTATGGGGTGCAGACTGCACCGTTACCCACGCAAAGGAATGGTGCAGTCAGCTAAAATTTGACCTAGAAAAAATGCCTCACATTATTTTTATTTCACCAGAAACCTTTCAGTGAAACAGAGTCATATCGTTCAGGAACCTAACCTACTAGCTTTTATAGGACTCTGCTAATTTGGCTTATAAACAGGCCATAAAAAGCAGCTATCATGGGCGATTCATAATTCGCGTAAACCATAAAACCAGAAAACTAAGCCAGGTAAACTCACTTTGTAATTGGTGCATTTGACACGGTCTATCCAAATTTAAAAAAGAAAAATAAAAGCAGGTTGAGACTAAATTTTTCTGACCTTCTTTTGGTGTCAATATTGTTTTGCTTATCCACTATACAACATGCTAAAAATGGTGTTGGATTAAATTAAACAGATGGAATCTAGAAAACAAAATTTCATTAAAATAAATATAGGTGGGAAATGAATAATAATGCTTCTATAAAAGAAGAAGAGGACTAGGCACCTGGATGTCCCATGCACATAAAGCATGGGCAATGGCATACGTAAGCTTGTTAAGGTTGCCTCTGAGGAGGACTTGGCTTGTTTCTTTGGGAATGCTATGGAGCACAACTGCCACTGCCAAGCTACTCCCATCCACCAACTTGATCCTCAAAGCTCTGTGCTTTTGAATGTACAATTCACCATTCCCATTCAATCCTTCTCCCTATAGGGGGGAAAAAGGCAGAAAAAAAAATTAAAATAGATAAACACTAGATAATTTGGCTAAAGTAGATACTCAAAGATAGAATTTCGAGCATTATTTTGAAAGAAGCCGGATCGGGGCTCGCCGTAATTATCAAGGATGAAAAGTAAAATTAAATAAATAGTGAAGGGATTTGCCAGGAGGAGACAACATCTTGCCTGATTGAGAAGACCCAAAGTCAGAACCTTGACTCCTTTCTGGTTAGCTTCCAGTATAGCTTCTTCTATCAAGCCATTGATGGCTTCTCTTCGCCATTGTAATAGATACTACAAAAAATGAAGAACATAAAACAAAGTTCACACACAGGGGGATAGATATGTATCGTGGAGAAAATAGATACGTACCTTGACTTAACCGTTTTGGTCAACACCCGAGTAAGGTAGTTTCGAGACGCTGTCTATTAGTAGATTACGTGGTCAATACACTTGAACCGTCAACCCGTGTTTTTTTGTGCAGATTTCTTTGTTTAATGAAACATAAAGGAAAGACAGGGGATTGAGATTTTCAATTCCTCGTTTGGAACAATCATTAGAAAGAGTAGGTTTTCATTTAGCTAGACATTTATTACTTGGGCATCCTATGATCGAGTGTGAAGTAAATCGTCATCATATGGGCAAAAATGTCATTGTCTTAAAGATATATGCATTCTTTCCTCTTATACATAGTGGAAAGAAAATGCAATTCGTCACTTTTCTCTCCACTATTTTCTTTCCACACAATATAGAATGAAATCATTTTTAACTTGATTAATACTTCTCGGTTTTTAAGTGGAAAAGTTACCAAACAAGTCCTAACCCTATTGCATGGATACTAATTCAGTTCTAAACCTTTCAATTTAGTCAATTTAATTATAAACATTTTAAGGATTTGCTAATGTAATCATTTTGGCTAATTGTGGCTAGAAACCGTTGATGTGGACATCATACATTCTACATGACATGGTTGGCGCTAACTTTTACAATTTTATATTTTTTTTGAATAAAATTTCTGAATTATTCATTTTTTTTTTTCTTAAAATATATTAAAAAATCAGAACTTTTACTTTTAGAAAATAGTAAAAATTGTTCATGTCAACACCAACCATGTTACTTAGGATGGCTAATATCTATATCAATGGTTTTCGGCCAAAATTGGCTGGAAGAATTATATTGATAAATTGTCAAAATGTTTTGGACTAAATTGGCTAAATTGAAAGGTTTATAATTGAATTAATATCTATATAATGACTCTTTTTTTTGTAATTATCCCTTTTCCAAGCAGCTAATTGTTGAATTAAATAATGATTTCCTATGTTCCGCAAAGAAAAAGAAATACTAATAACTTACTACGCCTAAGGAAATAAGTAACGAATGGGATCGTGTATAGTGTCATTTCATAATTAGGGAGAATCCACGCAACATGGTCATTACCCAAACATTTTAACTTTTCAAAGAGTATCCTTGATGAAGTTTTATTAACAAATTTAAATTGTGATCTCGAGCCATGTATCACATAATCACTATTTTTCTTCAAAATTAAGACATTGATATGATAACATTTTAAAGAGTTATTGATCACTTAATGATGGATAAGTGTATCGCACACTCAAGTGATATGCGGCCTGGCCCCAGCCTGTCTCCATCCCCGTCTCACCCTTAGGCGCAAACGGACAGGCCGCCCCCGCGTTGGTATCAGGTCAGTGTCCCCCCGGGTGTTTCCGATTCTAAAGTATCGCAAAAAGACAATAATCAAAGTTCATGCATAACAACCTCTTATCTCAGTTCTTACTTGGAAATTGTATCTTGGAATCACCCAAGATTGCGACTTGAGTTTCTTGAAGGCGTTCCTCTCCAATACGAAAGAGTGGCCGTACATCCAGGTCCACGCCATGAAGGCGAGCGTGAGTGGCCACATGAACCACAGGTACCACTTGGATGAGTTGGGCCGAGATGCGAGGGAGGTGAATCCCAATCGAAGATGATAGATCGACTCTGGTGTCGTCAGGTGCGTTAGATGCACCACATTTGGTCTATCTTCCACTCTCTTAAGGGATGTCTCATACGTGGTGTCTAGTGATTGGTCCATGGTTCGGTATATGTAGTCGTAAATAGGCATGAAAAGGCTGTAGTTTGTCCGAAATTGGGCGTGGTGCAAAGAGTGGAACCTGTTGAAGTGTCATGACTAATGTGTCACAAGTAATTAAGGTAACTCAATCAATTACAAAAAATGCCCATGGAGTCTAGGAACTGGTGTATGCATAGGTCGGTTTTCATTCTAGAACCAAACTGGGCAGGGTCGACTCCTAGTTTGTAAAATCGAGAACCAACCTATCCAATGAATTATTTTTATTTTTTCTTTATTTTTTCTTATTCCCTACATGTGGGAGCTTCCCATCATTAAAAGAAAAAAAAATTATTAATTAGGATTTGCTTCAATATAAAAAATAAAAATAAAAATTTAAGAAATTTTGACAAATCTGTTGGTTCGGTTTGGTTCCATGTGTGGAACTAAGAATTAGAGTGGTTATTCCCGATTTCAAAAATAGAATTGATTCAGTTCAATCCGGTTCCAGGTTGGAATGCACATCCCTAGCATTGGGCCAGAATTTATTGCTGTGGATAATGCAACGAATGGATCCTGTTGAGTGCTCTTCTTGAGAAATTATGTTGTTTGTTCCGTGAAAAACCAGTCCGTCTCAAGTAAAGGATCGGGCCATAGGGTCACGTGGGGTACCTTCCCAAAAGGGTCCATATTTGCTTTGTCTACTGATTCTTAAAATTTATTTCCGGCCAAACGAAACGAAACGATATAATTTCTGTGCCGCTAAGGCTATACCCGATAATGGCACATCTTTGTCCTTACTACTTGATAGTACTCTCAAATATCCCAGTCGTCCTACTCTTCTTGGGTATAAAACGAGATAAGTACTGTACCGACAAATTATTCGATAGGTTGGGTGAATCCTCCTATTTTCATTTGAGACATTTAATGTATGTTTTTAATATTCAACTAAAAGTAGGTGCAGTCTATTGAATCTTGATGGTAGGGATAAGCATAGTCCAAGAGCTCGGTTCCCTCCTTGGAATCGCTCACTAAGGACCGGCTCTGAAAAATTGAACCAAGACCCACTCATTGGTTCCATGGATCCACCCGGGAATTGGATTGCCGGTCCAATCCAATTCCTAATGGGTCCATGGAATTGGTCTCCAATCCCTACAAAGCTTGTTTGAGTTGAATTGCAAGCCATTGATTTGGATTATGGATTGAAAATTAGGCAAAACAAATAAGACAATACTTGTTATGTAAAAACTTAATTTCTTCAAAGGTTGTGATATGATCCTCTTCAAGTTTCCTAACATTGGAAACATGTGGAGAATTAGACTTCACGTTAAAAGTCTTAACCTCTAGAGAAGTTAAAACATTAATTGATTGATTCATTTTTTTTTCAATGTCAAGCTAATTTAATCATGGGAATGGCTAAGGAAAGACATGACTATACTCTTAAAATGAGCCGTTGGGTCTTATGGACATCTCCAATTGGTTCTCTCCTTCCTCTACATTTGTTTGTTTTGTTTTGGTTGAGAAAACTAGTAAATAGATTATTAGAAGGGGAAAAAAAGTGGATGGTTAATCCTATTACATGCCCAAGAGACAAAATTAGTGAATCATGTTCAATAACCACAAATAAATATACATATATATATATATATATATATATATATACATATATATTTGGTTGAAAGCTATAAAATAATTGAGTAATTGATATAAAATTTCTTTTATATATATCAATATATACATCGGTTCGGTCCGAGTGGGTGGGCAGATGATTCTATACTTAAAGCCGAGAACCAGACTGATACTCACCGGTTCCACTAAATTGGAACCAGCTCTCATGGGAGCTACCAGTTCTGGTCTAGTTTTGACCGGTCTGAGCAGTTCTCGGTTCTTTTGCACACTTGTAGATGGTACAAGTAGCCTCGGCGCCCATGCAGCCAACCTATGCAATAATAAAAGCTTTATTATATTACATTAGTTGATGGTGCAAAAAGACCTTGCTAAGTCTGCTTATAAAAGTTCTGGTTCCCAAAACTCCTTCGGGACATTTTTCAAATGAACTAGTATATATAATGCTTAATATATTTTTATCCTTGGTCTGTGTATTTGATAGAAAAAATACGGTATCTGGCTAAAGTGGCGTAGATATATATCATTTAGCAAAACAAGAGTGTAACTCAAAATAAAAAGTTATTTCCTTTTTGTCGTTGTGACTCAAGTCATTTCCTTCTACGTGGCCCAGCATCACTATTCTATGTCTAGAAAACTTGGGACCATATAAATATGTTACACGACCGTGTGGGTCTATTAGTCATGCTCAACTACTTTTCTGACCCAAAAAAAAAAAAAAAACTCTACACTTTTTTTTCCCTTTCCTTGTACCTTCTATTTCTGCAAATTGCCCCTTTCCAGACAAAAACTACAGTTACATTGATCAGTTTCCCCATCTTTCCTAGCACCAAGAATGATAACTACCTTTTTTTTTTTGCATGCTCTTAACTGTAACATTGTGGGGGTAGAGAGAGAGATCAAATGAAAATGATTTTATGTACGATAGACTTACGATGGAGTATACATTAGGTACTTGAGAAGTGGAAAGACGGTGAAGAGCCAATTTGGGATGAGCTCGAAGTTGCAGTGACCCATGTTGTTCATGAAATCAATGTACATGACGTAACCGGCAAAGGATGCTATTGAAGCAGTTCTCGAGAACAACGTCGTGAACAAGGGTATCATGAAAAGCATAAAATACGCTATGTGTTCCACGAACGGATGAATTACAGCTGCAAAAAAGAAAAAAACAAAGTAAAAAAGGTGAAAATTAAAATTGTCTAACTATATCATAAATGTAATAATAATAGCTAGCGTTACTTAAATGTAACACCAAGTATATCAGCAATGTGATTGCAAAGGGTTTTCCCGTTCCTACTAAAGACCATGTATGTGCTGATAGTCCTGTACCGTAAATAGATGTCTGCCTTCACAAAGAGAAGTGTGACGTAGGCCATTCATGCAGACTAATGATTAGTGGGACATAGGATGCGATATAATCAAAATTTTGTAAATCATCTCAGTATACCTAACTCGTGTAAATAGAAATTGCAGCTGATAATTGGTCTAGGAGCATCGCCACATTTTCATCATAGAACATTCAGAAATAGGGCTGTCATAGTTTGACATGTTCATATTCACGAAATGGACTACTTCCACGTGCTGCTATGATGGGAGTCAATTTATAAACTAATAATTATAATGTTAAATGTAATGTGAAGCATAACTTACATTAGATTGGCTCAGTGACAATGGAGGAGTGGTGGTGGGAGTGATAGCTGTTGGAGAAATCTTCTTCAAACGTTTTGAAGCTGACAAAACATTTCCATCAGTCTAGTCTGAAGGCTTGCAGACTCTGCTGTTTAAAGTCTGAAGACCTTTGGACTACCAAACTCAAGATTCAAAGTCTATCCTCATTGACAGTTCTAATCCGTTGAAGAAAGGCTATCCAGAACTGGATGTTTTATTAAGAATATGACCTTATCAACTGGAGAAGATCTCTTGGCTGGATATGACTTATCGGAATCTTTTAATTGATCGAGATTGATTCGAAGATTAAGGATCCGTTGATTGGCGAAATATTCGTGGAAGGTTCTACTTATGGAAACCGAGATCCTGATTGTATGGGCGATCATGATTGATGGGCTATTGTCATGTTCCTTTAATAGCTCGAATGATCTTCCTAATTGATTTCGTCCAACGGGTAGATTGGAGGAATTCCTTTGGTAAGTGCCAACGGGTATGATGGCGTAAAAGAGTATATAAGGAAGACGTTCTAAGTTTTTCGAAAGGTGCGCGATAGAAGAATTCCAAAGTTTGAAGCTCCTTGTTATTTAGTCAATTCATTTGAGTGAAAACTTGTACTCAAAAGAGAGTTTATATTTGTGAGAAACCTTGAGGAAATGTGTTAGAACATCTACACTGTGAAATCAAGGAAAAGCTGTGTTGTAAAATCTCTTTTGTTCATAGTGGAATCCAACCGATAGGCTATCAGTGCGGAAGAGTGGACGTAGGCTTGGGATAAGCCGAACCACTATAAACCTTGTGTTTAATCTTCTCTTCCCTACTCCTTACTTTGCTTTGATTGTAATTCATTTTGGAGTACTTCCTTTCTATCGATTGCCTAGTATTACTTCCGTATCTCAAGAAATTGTTTTTACACCTATTCACCCTCCTCTAGGTGATTATACTAGCTACATCAATTGGTATCAGAGCTCGTGTACTCACTTTGTTTGAAGTGTTTTTACTTCAGAGTTAAAGATCCATGGCTAGTATGTTGGCTCCAGGGCTGGTAGAAGAGCAAAGCAATACCGGACCACCTTACTTTGATGGAAAGGATTACAACATCTGGAAAAACAAGATGAAAGCATTCCTAAGATCAAAGGATCCTCTGGAATGGGAGGTTGTAGAAAAAGGAATCATTCCTAAAGCTGCACCTGTCTCATAAAGAGGAAAAGATATTGTGAAGTCTAGTCAAATGACTCAGGAAGAGATAACCAAGGGACAAGCTCTTGATGTAAAAGCAATTTATTCTTTATATTGTGCTCTATCACCTACTGAGTATAACAGAATATCTTATTGTGTTATAGCTAAAGAAGTATGGGATAGATTACACATTACCTATGAAGGAACCGATCGAGTGAAAGAGACCAGAATAAACACTCTCCTCGGTCAATACGAAGCCTTCAGAATGAAATCGAAAGAATCTATAACTGACATGTTTAGTCATTTTACAGATATTGTGAATGGTCTTGAAAATCAAAGTCAACCAATTTCTGATCCCATGAAGGTAAACAAGCTACTGTGTGGACTCTCTAAGGATTGGAATTACATAAAGACCTCAATCAGAGAGACCCAAAGAATCATGCCACTAACTGTTGATGAGTTGGTTGGAGCTCTTTAGTCTTATGAAGTGGAATGAATCAATGAAGACAAAGACCCTAAAGGTAAGAAATCCATTGCATTAAAATCCAATAATGATTCTGATGTTGTAGATTTTGAAGACGATGTGGATGACGAGGAGCTTGCTCTCATGATAAGAAGATTCAAAAAGCTGAACAGAAAAGGAAGAAGATTCAATCTAAGGAAACAAAGTTTTCAAAAGCAACAGACTAAGTCTGTTGAAGATGATGAATCAAATAAAGATGTAGTCAGCTTTGAATGTAAGAAAAATGGACACATCAGACCCAACTGTCCTCTTCTGAGGAAGAAGAAAGGAAAAGCTGAAAAGTATCGAAAGGCTCTTAAAGCAGAAACCTAGAGTGATACAAAATGTGAAGAAAGTGATGATGATTATGCCAACATATGTCTGATGGCATAATCGGATTCGGATTTAAACTCCGAGACAAACTCAGATTCAGACAGTGAATTTGAGGTAAGTAACTTCAAAATCCCTACTAAAGTTTCTAAATACATTGATGAGTTGTGCTTTAGTCTTAAGACTTCTTTTAAAAGGATTTCCGAACTCAAAAAGAAAAATTCTGCCTTAAAACAACAAGAAAGTGTTTTGAAAGAAAATGTGAAATGTTTAGATATGAATGTTTCTTCTCTTAAAGAAAGTGAAGATAATCTTTCAAAAGAAAATGCATTCTTGAAAAATGACATCTCAAATATTTCCAAAAGATTTTCGATAGGATTTGAGAAACTAGAAAAAATACTTTCTGTTCAAAGACCGTATTTCAATAAATCTGGTTTAGGAATGACTGCTGAAGCCATTCCTTTAATTGATTTTCCTAAAGTGAAGGAAAGAATCAAACAAAGACCTTCAAGAGATGCTTATAAAAATCATTTTAAAATGACCTTTGTAAAACCAGTAGGTCGCAATGCTCTCAAATGTTCAAAGTACAATAGTGCAGATCATTTTGAAAAAGAATGTCCTATGGTTTGGAAACCTGTCAATAAAGTATGGGCAAAAACCACATATCATACTAACACGAATGGACCCAAGAAAAGATGGGTACCAAAGAAAGTTTGAGTTTTTTTTTAAATGCAGGTCACATCAAGAGAAAGGTAAAATGGTATCTAGATAATGGATGCTCAAAACACATGACAAGAGACTCAAATTGTTTCATAAAGCTTGTTCAAGTAAATGGTGGAAAAGTTTCATTTGGAGGAAACAGCAAAGGAAAAATTGTGGGATTTGGAACTGTGAAAATTGGAAACCTCACAATAAGCAATGTTTCTTTAGTTGAAGGACTCAACTACAATCTGCTCAGTGTCAGTCAGCTATGTGATACCGGTTTCAAAATCTACTTTCAAGAGGGTATATGTTCAGGAATTAGTAAAGACTCCACTTAGTCATTTATGGGACGAAGACATGGAAATATCTACCTCTTGGATGTAAAACCTGATGAATCGTAATGTTTAATTTCAATCCAAGACGAAGCAAGTTTATGGCACAGAAAGCTTGGACACATCAATATGAAGTAGATAGCCAAAATTTCAACAAAGAAGTTTGTTCGTGGTCTACCCAATTTGTCATATCAAAAGTTTGACCTATGTACACCATGCATATTGGGAAAACAGGTAAGAAATTCCTTTAAACCAATAAATCAAGTTTCCATTAACCATGTACTGTAGCTTCTGTATATGGATCTCTTTGGAACAAGAACACAAATCATTGGAGGTAAGAAAGATTGCATAGTAATCATGGATGACTACTCACGATTTACTTGGGTATATTTCCTAACAAGTAAGTCTGAAATTTTCTCTTACTTTGAAAATTTTGCTAATAAGGTCCAAAATGAAAAGGGATATGTTATTTCAAGTATAAGAACAAATCATGAAGGTGAATTTGAAAATCAAGACTTTACAAAGTTCTGTGATGAATTTGGTTTTCAGCATTTGTTCTCATCTCCATATACTCCAGAACAAAATGGAGTTGTGGAAAGAAAGAATAGATCGCTTCAAGAAATGGCTAGAACTCTTCTAATTGAAAGCAACATCTCCTCATGTTTTTGGGTTGAAGCAGTTTTTATAGCATGTTATATTATCAATAGAGTTTTTCTAAGGCCTATTCTAGAAAAAAACCCTATGAATTATTCAAAGAAAAGAAGCCTCTTGTTTCATATTTTCATTTGTTTGGATGCAAATGTTTTATACTGAAAAATGCAAATGATCGAGTTGGTAGGTTTGAAGAAAAATTAGATGAAGGCATCTTCCTTGGATATTCAACCACAAACAAAGTATATAGAGTCTATAACAAAAAGACTTAAACCGTGGAATAATCAACGAATGTCAAACTCCAGGATTTTATACAAAATGAATCTATTTAGACTCATCTTGAAGAACCTGAACCTGCTCCAGACTCTACAAAGTCTAAATCTCAAGAAGCAGCTCAGACTTTTAAGAACCAGCAGCAAGTGACTACTGAAGATTCAAGTGAAGGAAGTGATCATCATTCTGACGAATTAACCAACAACTGGAAGCATAAGTCCAGTCATCCTAAAGATCTTATCATTGGCGACATTAATGAAGGAATTCGCACAAGATCCAAAAGGCGTGAAGAGTCTAGTGCTGTGGCTCTTATTTCTGAAATAGAACCCAAAAGCATAGATGAAGCTTTATATGATGAAAGCTGGATTGAAGCCATGCAAGAAGAGCTCAGGTAATTCAATATCAATGATGTCTGGGAATTGACTCTTAAACCAAAAGGTAAAACAATTATTGGAGCTAAATGGGTTTTCAGAAACAAGATGGACGAGAAAGGAAAGGTCGTAAGAAACAAAGCAAGACTCGTGGCCAAGGGATACACGCAAGAAGAAGGGATAGATTATGATGAGACTTACGCACCAGTAGCAAGGTTAGAAGCAATTCATTTATTACTTGCATTTGCTTGTCATAAAAATTTCAGGTTATTCCAAATGGATGTCAAAAGTGCTTTCCTAAATGGATTCATCCATGAGGAAGTCTATGTGGAACAACCACCTGGGTTTGAAGACCCAAGGAAACCAAACTCAGTATTCAGACTCAAAAAGGCCTTATATGGTTTAAAACAAGCACCTCGAGCTTGGTACGACAAGCTGAGTAAGTTTTTAATTCAAAACGGTTTTGTGAAAAGTAAAGTAGATACTACTCTGTTTATCAAAAGAGAAAGCAAAAGTTTTGTACTAGTTCAAATATATGTTGATGATATTATATTCAGATCTTCTAATGAAAGTCTGTGCAAGAAATTCTCTAAGACTATGCAGAATGAATTTGAAATGAGCATGATGGGTGAGTTAACCTTCTTTCTTGGGCTTCAAGTGAAACAACTGAAAGAAAGAACTTTTATTCGTTAAGAAAAATATGCTAATGATCTCGTCAAAAAGTTTGGTCTAACAATTGCAAGAAGGTTGAAATACCAATGTCAAGTTCCTTGAAGATAGACAAAGATGAAGAAGGAAAGAAAGTCGACCAGAAGCTATACAGGAGTATCATTGGCTCACTTCTTCATCTTACTATTTCTAGACCTGGCATTTTGTTTAGTGTTTGCATTTGTACTAGATTTCAAGCAGACCCTAAAGAATCCCATTTAAATGCTGCAAAGCGTATTATTAAATACATTGCTTCAACTTTAAGCATCGGATTATGGTATCCTAAAAGAGGAGACTTTACTTTTCTTGGATACTCAGACGCAGATCTAGCCGGTTGCAGAGTTGATAGAAAGAGCACTTCGGGTACGTGTCAACTACTTGGAGGCAGGATAGTGTCTTGGTTTTCAAGGAAGCAGAGTACAGTAGCCCTCTCTATAGCAGAAGTAGAGTATGTAGCTCTCGGAAGTTGTTGTTCACAAATTTTGTGGATAAAACAATAGCTAAGAGACTTTGGAATTGAAGATTCAAGCATGAAGATTAACTGTGACAACACCAGTGCAATCAATCTTACTAAAAATCCAATTCTTCATTCAAGAGCAAAGCATATAGAGATTCAACATCACTTCATTAGAGATCATGTTCAAAATGGAGAAGTTTCGATTCAGTATGTTGATTCAAAGAACCAACTGGCGGATATATTCACAAAGCCTTTGGAGAGAAATCAATTTGAAAGTATTCGCTCCATACTCAATATTTTGAGGTATGAGGAAATCAAAGTCTAGAGTCTCTCAGACTTAGATATATAAGACCTTGACTGTAAGTTATTCTCTCCCTTGAATCTTATCTTGAAAAGGTACGATCGTCAACTATGTTTGATTATTGCTATATTTAATTGATGCGACCATTGCGACATTTTTGTTTTCAAAAAGGAAGTTTTTTTTTTGAAATGACTATTTTTGCGGAAAAGACAATTATTTTGAAAAGGCATCTTTTTATTTTCCTTTGTGACGGTCCGTATGCTCCCTTTTTAAAACCAATCATGCACTATTGCTTCCTCTTCGCTTTACTCTTCAAAAACCCTAAAAAGAACCGATCTTTCATTCTTGTTTTCTTCTCTTGCCTAATCTTCAAAAAAGTTGTCATTTTTTCTTGGGAAAGTCAAGCAAGGAATCTTTCAAGAGTGAGAAAGATGTCGTCTTCAAGAAAGTCTTTGAGGATCGCAAGTAGGGGACCACGGCGAATTAGTGAGGGCCTACTCACTTCGATCTCACCGAGGAAGAAGAGTCTCCAAATCAGCAATAGAGCCCACAACATTCTTAGCAGCGTCATTCTCCACCATCTAGTCCTCAAAATGTTGGTCATCAACAAGAGGAAGAAATCATTGAAGACGCGGATCCTGTAAGAGTTCAAAGGCCCTCTTTTATTTACAAGCTTTATCGTGCTTTAAAAGGGACTTGTACTCCATTGAACTACATCGATAATTTTCTGAAAGGCAAAGGATATGGGAATGAATATACCTTTTTGCGAAAAATGGAAAGTTTGGGAATTGCTTGTAAAGGGGTGGCAGAAGAATCTCTTGCAAATATCCCAAGTGATCCTCATGATTGGGGATTTAATCCGATAGATGGGAATGATGATGACAAACTATACAGCCAATTTCAACCGAGGATGGGTATTGCGGCGGAAAATCGAGGGAAAAGGGGAGAGTTGTTTAGATTCAAGGAACAGAAGGATCTATACTCAAAATTGCTGAAGCGTGGGGTGATAAACCCTAGGAGTGTGGATTTTGATTTTCTGGATGCTGTAAATGTGAATTTGAGGGAAAAGTTTAGTTTTCTTCAACTTGAGCAGTTCTGTTCTGACACCACAGAAGCTCATGCTGAATTAACTACTTATTTCTATTCGAATCTTAGTTTTCTGGATGCGAATAGATTCTCTTTCAGTGTCAAAGATCAAGACTTTGTAGTGGATATGGATATGCTGGCAGATGTGTTAGGGGTTGAGAGAGCAAGATATCAACCGATCAAAGTTTCTATTGCTCGTGCTACATTAGAACTTGTTAAGGATAGGAGAACAGAGGAAAAGACTTCCTACCTAAGGATGAGTGCGTTCAACATTTTGCTTCATAAGATTGTGATCAATTGCCTCAGACCGAAATCAACTTCCAAGACTGATGTTTCAAGTTCAGAGGCAAAGCTGATGTATGCCATTCTTACTAGGAAAAAGTTTTCTCTTCCTCACACTGATACGTTCCACATGTATAGAGCAGTGGTGAAAGACATAGGTCAACTCCCTTATCCAAGTCTTGTGATGAAGTTATTCAGACATATGAATATTCAGCCTCCACAAATTCTTTGTGCTCGATCGTGTGATCATATGGTGGTAGGACTGAAAATGGTGACCAAGATGCGTCTGAAGGAGCTAAGCAAGGCATTGGAGAAATTTAAGGAGAAGACTCCTGTAAAGTCTCATCAAATCTCTTCTGCATCAAAAAGAAAAGGAAATGAGCCAATGGTTACTCCATCCAAGAAAAGGAGAGCTCTCATCATTGAAGATGAAGATGATGAGGAAGACATCACCATCTCTGCAATGGCGTTGAAACATTTGAGCCGCTCTGCTCCAATGAAAGACTCAGAACAAAGGACTCGAGAAAGAGAAGAGAAAGAAAGAGAAGAAAGAGAAGAGAAAGAAATAGAGGAGAGAGAAGCAGAAGACAAGGATGCTGAGGAGGCAAGGTATGAAAAAGAAGAAGAAGAAAGAGCACTTGGCAAAAAAGAAGTAGTAGAAGAAGAAGAGAGATTGAATCAAGAGGAAGGAGAGCTTGAAAACACTCTTCTCCACCTGAAGGCATAGAAACAGGGGGAGATAATGAGAAAAGAGGGATGTCAGCTGCTACCAGTGAAGGAGTCAGCCGCTCTCTAGCCGACCCAGAAGACATTCATGCCTCTCATTTTCTTGAAGAAGAACATGATATTTCATCGCCAAATCTATGTGATTATTCTGATATGCCATCATCTGCAGATCATGCTGAAGCTAGTATGCAGATCAGATTTTCGCAGAATTATGGATATGCTCTTGGAGATGCGCGGTTAGATTTATGCTCTGGGATGCGAGGTTCAAAGCTTGCAGAATGCAGGTCAAGTTTCTTCAGTTTCTTTGAAAGATCAAATCCAAGCCCTCTCTGTTCAAATTCAGGCTAATGCTAAGGGTGAGGAGGTTGCACAACTGAAGGAAGACTTGAAAATGCTAGAAGGGATCGTTCAGTCCATGGGAGATTTCCAGCTTGTCCGCGTTCCCAAGCAATCTTGACTTTATTACATTTTCTTCTCAACCTTTTTAATGCTGACAAAAAGGGGGAGAAAGTTATCTTTAAATTTTTAATTGTTTGAATTTGATTTGGATTGATATTTGACTTTAATTTTGTGTCTGGATGTGAATTTGGATTGACTGCTATTGATTGCTTTTGATATCTTATGGATGGCTTTATCATATTCAAGACTAACCTATTTTCTGTGGTTGCAGATTCTAGTGTTATTCATTTAGCCATTAATCTTTATAAGATATGAATGTTTGTTTGAGAAATGTATTGTAGGTCAAAGTTATTCAAATCCACAGGAAAGTTTTGTCACCATAAAAAAGGGGGAGATTGTTGGAAAAATCTTCTTGAAATGTTTTGAAGTTGACAAAACGTTTCCATCAGTCTAGTCTAAAGGCTTGCAGACTCTACTGTTTAAAGTCTGAAGACCTCCGGACTGCCAGACTCAAGATTCAAAGTCTATCCTCATTGACAGTTCTAATCCGTTGAAGAAAGGCTATTCAGAACTGGATCTTTTATTAAGGATATGACCTTATCGACTGGAAAAGATCTCTTGGCTGGATATGACTTATCGGAATCTTTTAATTGATCGAGATTGATTTGAAGATTAAGGATCCGTTGATTGACGAAATATTCGTGGAAGGTTTTACTTATGGAAATTGAGATCTTGATTGTATGGGTGAACATGATTGATGGGCTATCGTCATGTTCCTTTAATGGCTCGAATGATCTTTCTAATTGATTTCGTCCAACGGGTAGATTAGAGGAATTCCTTTGGTAAGTGCCAACGGGTATGATGGCGTAAAGGAGTATATAAGGAAGACGTTCTATGTTGTTCGAAAGGTGTGTGATAGAAGAATTCCAAAGTCTAAAGCTCCTTGTTATTTAGTCAATTCATTTGAGCGAAAACTTGTACTCAAAAGAGAGTTTATATTTGTGAGAAACCTTGAGGAAGTGTGATAGAACATCTACACTGTGGAATCAATGAAAAGTTGTGCTGTAAAATCTCTTTTGTTCATTGTGGAATCCAGCCGATAGGCTGTCAGTGCGGAAGAGTGGACGTAGGCTTGGGATAAGCCGAACCACTATAAACCTTGTGTTTAATCTTCTCTTCCCTACTTCTTACTTTGCTTTGATCATAATTCATTTTGGAGTACTTCCTTTCTATCGATTGCCTAGTATTACTTCCGTATCTCGAGAAATTGTTTTTACACCTATTCACCCCCTCTAGGTGATTATACTAGCTACATCAATAGTGAGAGTAGAGAAAATGATGGTGTAGAGCTCGGTGAAGCCAATAATATAGGAATTCCACGACCAAAGCATGAGTCAGGATAGTGATGATCACACCGTCTGTTTTCCAAAGTGGCAAGTGAGAGGCTTGAGGGATTGTCATGCGACCCATGTAAAATAGAACCCCATTGAGCAAGATCTGGTCATCCCTACATTAAAAGAAACAAGAAAAAGAGATCAACCTAAAAATGAGGAAGAACTGACCAAATTATGATGGTCCTTAATCACTGCTTCTTGATTGTGCTGTGTTATTGATCAATAAGATGGTGCCTCGTATGATACACCGGTGTAGTTAAATTAGATGAGTTACAAAACAAGCAGAGTGTACAATGGTCCCACTCATTTAATCACACATCCTAGAGAGTACGTTTGACTGGCTACTCTTCATATGAAAACTTGTTCGCCCACTAATTTGGGTTGGAGCAACATTAGTTGATGAATAGCTTTGTTTGACTAAAAAATCCAAGAAAGATATGCGAGAGAGAGAGAGAGAGAGAGAGAGAGAGAGAGAGAGAGAGAGAGAGAGAGAGAGAGAGACCAGTTGCCTTCTCGATCCACCTGCTCGAACTCGATGCCTCTGTCAACGATCCGGTTGTTGCCTTTAGCAGTTCGGTGGCGAGAAAGGGAGATCCAGATCTGATTGTGAAGCATCCTCATCGAAAGAAATGGGAATATGAGGAAGTAGGAGAAGTCCCTCTCGCTAGGCCCTTTCGCAATGAATTGGTACGTGCCGTGAACCGCCCATGGCGCCAAAATCACGTACTGTTGGAATGGGGACGTTTCATTCGAGAATCAAAAGCACAGTGGGAGATGACAAGTGACTGAAACTCGCAAGTGCAGGCATGGACATCGCTCATGCAAATAGATTTGCAAGATTATTGGATGGTTTTATTGATTGTGTCAGGTGTGTCTTGGGGTTAATTAGGTGTCCTAAACCTTTTGGATTTGGCAATGTAATCATTTCAGTCAATTTTGTCAGAATTCGATAACTTCGACGCTGGTTGTCTTATGTGATAGATCAGCACTGACAGAACAATTTTTATAATTTTTAATATGTTTTCTGAATTTTATAACTTTTTTCTTTTCTATTTTGTCTTTTTTTCCCCACTATTCTTCTTCCCCTAAGGATTGGCAATGGTCACTACGGCCTCGGTGATGGCTGGCAACTCTCGTCACTAGATCTGTGAGGGCTACAATGCCCTCACTTGTGATTGGTGGGGGCTGGCTGCTAACCATGTATTTCCCCATTTTTTATAGGAAAAATAGTATGAAAATAAATGAAAACGTTAAAAAGAAAAATTCAGGAAATTAATATTATATGTAAAAATGTCATGAATAGCAATTTTTGGCTAAACTTGGTAAATTGTCAAAAAGTTCATTACAAAATTGGTTAAATCAAAAAGTTTAGAATCGGATTGGCCACCATATAGTATATTTATAACTTTTTGGATAATTTTTTCCATGCTAATTTTATCATAATCACTGCTCTTTGTTTTATTCTCTTGATAGTTGGAAACATTTCTCTCCATTGTCTAACTAGCAACATTTACTTTGTAATGACATATTCCTGATATGATGAAGCTGAGCACTACCAACTGAAAACTGTCCCCTGAAATTAGATTGTGCATACAAAATGCATCTATGCCATTCTCATATATGTCTGAGCAATTAAGATGCCATCGTGAAGAAACAACTCAAGCCAACATTTGAGAAAGTTCTAAATTTGCCAACCTTTGACAATAGTTTTGAAACCGGTCAAGGAACACGCATTAAAAGATCAATATACCTTGAAGCTCCCCAGGGGCTTCCAGGGCCAGTCGGTGAGAATTCCTGGTTTGGAAGCCATTTCTCCTACTCTGCTTTTGCCAGACTTGTTTTTTCTAGTGAATACAAGATCCTTTGCACTCCAATTATACATGCACGACATCTTTTATAGAACTTCTGCTCTTGCATTAAGTGCTCCCACCAACTTCATGCGCCACTTTTATGTAACATGGCCCAATTACGTCCATGGCCGATCGGGACGGACCGAAGGGAAAGCTGATCAGTTGATGCTCGGTGTGATTTTGTTAATTTTTGTTATATGTTGTAGAATTTTCACTTAAGTCTGTATATGTCCCCATCTTCGAGCTTATGTTTTGTGGATTAGTTTACTTGTTCAAATTAAATTATAGCCCGTCATTAATCCGAATACGCAAAGACACACATGATTTTGAGCTCATGGATGGAAAAATTCTCCAAAATATCTTAAATATATTATATTTTTGCTAATTAAATAATAAATATTTCAATTTTGCTGATCGAGTTCTAAATTTATTACAGCCTCCTCGAGCAAGGGCAAGGTAGCCCTTGCCTAGATCTGGCAAGAGCCTTCATGACCCCATTGACTAGGCAAGGCGGCCCTCACTCAAATTTGCCAAAGGCCCTTCATGCCCTCGCCTACAGCCTTCAACCTTCAGCCAAGGAGGCCGGTGGCCCTAGGTGAGGGCTTCATATCGCCACCAATCCAGGTTAGGGGGAGGTGGCCCTCGCCAGATTTGGGGAGGGCTACCTTGCTTGTGGCCGGCAAGGCTGCGAAGGCCCTTAGTCATGGCCAAGATGGCCTAGCCTAGGCCTTCATAGCCCTATCGACCTTGGCCAAGGCGGCCCTTGCCTAGTCTAGGCGAGGCCTTCGAGGTTGGCAAGGGTCACTGCTTACTCTCGTTAGCACAAAAAAAAAATCAAAGAAGAAATGGAAAACTAAAATTAAAATTAATAAGATTTAAAAATAAAATATACAAGAAATTGTTAATGTTAGCAATGGCCATGTCACATAAGACGAATGGAAGTCTAGCGAGTCTTTCCAAACTGCTATTTGCCTTTCCAATGAAATATTTTCACATTTACAACTAAGCAAAAATACCAAATTAAGCATGATTGGAAATGATGAAGCATTTAAATATTAAACAGCATTTCAATTTAATAGCTTAAAGTTTTAAAATAATAAGTAGCTATCTCATCCAAAATTATTTTATTTGTGGTACAAACAAAATACATTGAGATTCCCTTGATATTTTCTTCTTAAAACCCCAAGAGGACCGACAGGAAAGCTGCCAGACCCGTCAAACTTAAACATTTATAGGTCCCAACGAACTCCAATTGAGGTAGTTGTAACCTGACAGCCACACCCGTCTAGCCCCTTCTTTTTCCGATTGTTCTTTGTAATTCTTGTCATAATTGAAACGAAGATGAGATAGGATCAAGGTGGAAGTAGACTTACTTACAGCACTCTCCTTTTTCAAATATTGTCGTACTTACACCTTTAATAACCTCAGTTATAACTGTTCGTTCAAATTTACTCTTTAAGTTACCCATTCATAATCACCGTTGGTCACTTTCGTGATCAAGTCAACGTTTTGAAAACAATTTGACCGATTCATCTACGATCATTGATTGAGCTGAATATTCAAATATCTTAAATAAAAAGACGCTTTTGTAATAGGAAATAAGGGAGAACTTGAAATTTATTTCTTTGTAGTGTTAATTAATGTAGGTGAAGAGAAAATGAATGAATGCGTACATAGTTACAATTGAATTATTGCATAGATCACGTTCGTGCTATGTTGAAATGCTTGTTGATAGGCGATGGAAAAATCTCATCTCGGAGATTCGTTGTGAATTGAAACAATCAATTTATACTAGTTGACTTATTAGTTTGAGTTCTAAATGTAGGTCTAGTTAGATATATTGATGGATTCAAATTGGGGTTTTCTCTTGGTAAGCTGGGTAAGCTATTAGGGACTTTAAGGCAGATAGACTAAGAATTAGACTTCTCGATCGTGCTCATCTTAAGGGATCATTGCGGCACAATATAAAACTCTCGTCGACCGGCACTAATTTGATTTTATTGTCATTTTGGTACCCTGTGTTCGTATTTGAATCCTCAAGACTTTCACGACAATCGAGAGTCGTCAATGTGTCGAGTGGGTTCATCGTGGCTCGAAGAAAATCGACCACGGGTCATTTGTCCTAAAAAGTTCTAAAAACTACCTAGTAGCCTAGGTCACAATAAAAACACATCGGAGTGAAATTAACCGCCAATCGAAGTCCGATTTTAGAAATTGAAGATTCTGTCATGTCACAGGTCATTTTAGGAACGTCGGCTTAATCTCAGAAGATTTTTCTGAAAACTGAGACTTTTTGGGAAAAAGTTGAGTTATGGCCTTTTTTTATCAGAATTTGCAGAGGACTGTTTTTATTGTGAAATTGGGATGCAAGTTGGATTATATGATGGGAAAAGTCATGAAATGGACAAGGATACCTTGATGGATTTATTTAGGCTTCAATTGAAATTGTTTGTTGAGAAGTGAACAAATTTGAGTAAGATTGAAGAGGGGAAAATAGCAAATTTGTATGCCACATTTACCCAACACCTTAACCTACCTAAATACTTCTAGAAGGGGCATTTTTGTCCACAAAATGAAGGGTGGATGGCAGTTGGTAGTGGCCCACGTGTGGATGACCTAAAGAGAGAGAGAGAGAGAGTGAGAGAGAGAAAAGGAGAAACTGGTTTTCTCTTCTTCCCCTCTCTCTCCCATCGTGGTCCCTTCCTCCTCTTCGGTTCTGTTGGACACCATGGAAGCCGAAGATTGAGCTGCCATCGCCACCTCTCGTTGTCGCCGTCGCACGCCCGCAAGCCATTGGAGCTACTTGCGCGCATCCGATCCCACCGCCGTGCTGCCGTCCGTGCGCCTCCGCCCCCTCTCCTCTCTCTGGTTCAAACAGAACCGACCGGCAGAAGTAGAAGCAGCGACTGGCGTTGCTTGAAGGAGCTGCAATCGTCGTCGTCAAGCACCGTCGCCGTCCCGTCCGCCTCACGCTCGCTCGCTATGCGCCGTCTGCCCTGGTCCAAATGAGCTACTGTCTAGCCCCTGTTCCGCCTTGGTTTAGTTTGGTTCGGCCACCTCAGGCCGCCGCCCGACCACCTCCAGCCACCGTTGGCCTTGCAGGAGCCACGCCTTGCCCTCCGCCGCCCTTGGCCGCCTCAACCAACGCCGAAACCGCCTCAACCAGTAGCGCACATGGAGAAGGTAGAAAATGGGTATGACAATGGGGTTTTGGCGCGTTTTGGCCGTCTTCCCGAGCCTAGATGCTTAAGCCACCTTGAGGAAAGTCGATTCTCGCGTCGATCCCGTCGTTTTAGTGAGTTTTGCTCACTAATGCCTTCTTAGTTTGCTAATTATACTTAAAGGTTGATTATGTTTAATTAAGTGCAATTAGGTGGTTAAATTAGAGTAGATTAGTGATTATTAGATAGTTGTGATGCATGTTAGTCAATCGAATTTTACAATTAGTGAGTAGACATGTAATACTATTTATTGAATGCTTCTTGGGATTTTTCATGACCCTTATCGAATGTTAATTAGGCAATTCGGGCTTAAATGGAATTTTTAGGAATTAAATATTAATTTTTGAAATTAATTATTTAATTATTTATTTTCTGGAAATTCAACTGGGATGGTTAGTGACCGTAATTTTATTCTGATGATCGTGGCGCAGTCCGTATATTTAATTAAGCTTCATATTGTGCTAAATTGGAATTATTGTGTTTATTTATTTAATTTTCGAAATTAATTATTTTTCGAAAATTTAACTGGGATGGTCGGTGACCAGAATTTCGTGTTGATTGTCGTGGAGCAGTCCGTTTATTTATTTAAGCCTTAATTAGTGTCAAATTGATTTAATGATGCATTTTTAAGTTATGTTCTTAAATAATGCAATTTTGTCTATGTGATTGAGAATTGGTCGGGTATCGATTGTCAATATCGAAAGTGAGTTGGTAAATCACCTGGAGAATGCATGTGGCCTGGTGAATTGGAATGTCACTTGGGAATGACACGTGGCTTGGTGATTGGATATGTCATCTTGGCGAAAAGGTAGCCTTAGAGAATGCACGTGGCTCGGAGACTTGGTATGTTTTCCTGGAGAATGCACGTGGCTCGGTTACAGAGTATGGCATCGTGGAAAGGTCGGGTGGGACCATAAAGCCACCGAATCTTAGAAAGGTCGGGTGGGACCATAAAGCCACTGGATCTTGAAAGGGTTGGGTGGGACCATAAAGCCACTGAATCTTAGAAGAGTCGGGTGAGATCATAAAGCCACTGAATCTTGGAAAGGTCGGGTGGGACCGTAAAGCCATTGAATCTTGGAAAGGTTGGGTGGGACTGTAAAGCCATTGAATCTTGAAAAGATCGAGTGGGACCGTAAAGCCATTAAATATTGAAAGGGTCAAGTGGGACTGTAAAGCCATTGAATCTTGCAAGTGTCGAGTGGGGCCGTAAAGCCACTAAATCTAAGAAGGTCCACCTATAAATAAGTTGTGTCCTAAGGACCGTGATTCATAATTAGAAATTGAGTTGGAATAATTGAAATGACCAGAAGTGGTATTGTTGACATGTAATCGACTAAGTCGATTGATCGTTGCCTTGATTTGATGTTGTGGATTGATTGATTGAATGAAAATGACCGTGAGTGGTCTTGTTGGCGTGTAATCGACTATGTCAATTTGATTGATGCTTCGATCTGTGATGTGATTGCTTGGGTGCCTATTTGATCTGTGCTAATATGCAGGTGGAATCTGAGGCCAAGGTAAGTCCTCTGACTCATGTTGTGTATAGGCAGCCCTAAGGTATATTAGTTTATTAATCGGGTCTAAGGGGGTAGAATTTGCTGAGACGTTGTCTCGGTGGTTATTGAATAACCATTTCAGGACCTGGATGAGGAGCTTAAGGAGGAGGAATCTGACAAGGAGAACCCTAATGAGGAACCCGAAGAGGAGTACGTGGAGGAGGACCTTGAGGATGACCTTGAGTATGACTCGGATGAGGGTTGAGATCCTGTCCTGTCTTGTCAGACCATGTTTGCATGTGAATAGATGTTAGATTAGACTTACGTATATATATAGTATTGTAGAATACTATGAGATGTGTGTAAAAAGGTGTGGTTGAGAATTTTCAGTATGAAAAATATGATATGCTTTTCTATCCTATTATTTTATTGTCTGGGGATTTATAATTGCTTCTGCGTGTGTATATATAAATGAAAGGGTCGGCAATACATAGTCTTGGGATATCGCATTTTAAAATCGACCAAAGGTAAGGGATATGCGCGTGCCTGAGGATCAGGGCGTGACATTCTCTCTCCTCCTAGCCTGCACCCTCTCTCTCCTCCAAAATGCATTCATTACAAGAAACTTTTTCTCTTGCATTCTCAAGAAAGAGAAGCAGACATTTGTTCCTCTCCATTTCTTTCTCCTAGACAAAGGTTTTGAAATTTTGAATCCTAAATTCTCTCTCTACGCTCATTGCTGCTCCATCGTGCATCAAGCGGCCATACCCCCGTTGTTGTCGACAAACCACATTACGGTTGCCCTTGCTCTGATGCTGGCTTGCTTCTCTCTTTGCACTTTGGCACTCGTGTTGGTGTTCGTCAAGAGGCCGTTCCCCGTTGTCACCGATGAAGCACATTAAGGCTGTAATAAATGTGCTTTGTCGATCAACTGAAGAAGGAGGGAGGGCCATTTCTTCTTGAGGTGAAGGGACATGGGTAGAGATTTGGCCATGGTGGGCTGGAGTGGAGCCTAAGGCACATGTCCTACCACTACACGCTGCGGAGCAAGTTGGCGATTGGGCTCAGTGATTACGGGCTACTCTTGAGACTCAAGTCTTGAGGGGAGGTCGTCGATTGGCTGAACTCCATCATTCAAGGTGCGTTTGGGGCTTTCTTTTCTTCCCTTGTCTTTGTCACTATGTTCGATAGGATGAAGGTTTTCCATGGGCATGATTGGTGTTCTCTAGTGTTGGGCTCTTCTTTTCAGTTTTTGAACAATCGAATCGGACATTTACTATGAGGAATTCTCTCCATTATCTCAACTTGCAATCTTCGTCAACAAAGTTTGGTTGAACCGAGGTAAATCCTGAGGAACAAATGACAAATATAGAGTTAAAGCAAAGGGAAGTTGACAAAATTTGATCGCCTGGAGCCTTCCATTCTAGCAACGAGTCTCAATTTTTTTTTTTTTTAATATTTTGGTTAAGTAGGTTCACAAACTAAATGGTTTACATAAAACTATTCCTATATATACTACCACATCATTGGTGAAGTCGGATTAGCTTTCACAAGATTACCGAGAGTGAATGATGCTTGAACATGTAAGGAAGGAGGTTGATATACTACCTTCGAAAATTGGAAAATAGGATGAGAATGTTGCTTTACTAATTAAAATGTTGAGCTCAAGCCCTTGGTGCCAATGCTTGTTTTCCTAGTGCCTATGCCTAGTTTCTAGGTGCTCAAAGCTTAGCTTATGGAGGCTAGGGTCAGATTTGCAAAGATCTAACTCAAGACCCTACTGCCTGTGCCTAGGTCCCTGATGCCTAAGTATGCATCTATTGTGGCAAGGCCTAGGTTCATGCAAGCTACGCTCGACACCCAACATTCGAGCTCAAGTGCATTGAGGCCAGGCTCATAACCCAGTTGCTTGTGTCTTGATCTTGATGCTTGGGCTTAGGTCTATCGAGGCCGAGCTTGAGACCTTGAAAGTGTTCCACGCTCAAGCTCAATAGACCTAGGCCAAGACCTCACCTCAAAAGACCTTGGTCTATGCATAGGGGTCCCAAGCCCAACCACAATGGATTAGGGCCCAAGCGTCGGCCTCCATAGTCCTAGGTTGTACCTCAACACTTGGGCTCGGGCACCAAGGACCTAAGCATGATACCAGGACCCCAAACCGACCTCCATGGACTTAGGCTCTGTTAGCACCTAAATTTTAGTGATCCGGTTATTTGTTTATTGCATAAAAAAAATTATGGATTGACCGGATCCCTAAAACAAAAATATTAGTTAAATTGCATATAGCTTTTAGGAGTATTGATTGTAATAGGTTCATATGTTGCATTTAAATTGCACCGGTGGTGGATGTCCTTAATTGAAAGTTTCTTAACTTTTTTTTTTTGTAATAGGTTCTTAACTTAATTAAAAAAACTGGATTACGCCCATAAGAACATTATTTTTTTTTTCTGTCAAGCCCACGGGATACTAAGAGGGCCAAATTCACACAAATTAAATACCAAGGTGGAAAATTGAATTATTAAAAGAAAACTTGGGGGATAATTAGGCCTTTTATCATATTTGAGGGTTTCTTATATGTACGAAAATCTAAAACTTGCACTATATAAAGGCTTGTTATCACAATTTAGAGGGGGTTTCAGATAGTACACATTAAAGAAATTACCCATTAAGAAGGGAGATTAGTGAGAGGCGGCCACAATTCACAGAGAGAGGACGTTCGGCACATAGAGTGAAAAGGAGAGGAGATGACTCTACCTAGAGAAATGCTGTCTTCGATAGACTAAGAAGCTCACGATACTTGCTGCTCTTCATCAAGTTACTGCCGTTGTGCCTTGCCACAAGACCCTCACCCTCGGCGAGTCTTGCCATGCATCACCTGGATCGGCAACAGACCTGGCGATCTTACTGACGTTGCTGCTTTGTATCTTGCTGTCAGTCCAATTTCCATCAGCATCGACAATTGTCCAAAGAGTTTTTCCTGGAGTTGCCATCATAGATCCTTCATAGAGTTACGGTTGCTAGCCGCGTTGGTTCCTGTTCTTTGTTCACCGCCACTTCTCTTGCTGTTATTGCTGCACCGTACGTTGCCGTTGCTGCCATCCATGATGTTACTTCCTTCGGTGCCATCTTACTGACGGTTCTTCAATCCTCGGCCTCTTCCTGTGAAATACAAAGCATCACTGAGAAACCGACTTGTCCAAGTTCAAGGTTGAAGGTCGTGAGTCGAAGAGGTGGATTTTGTCTTTTATTATTATTATTATTATTATTATTATTATTATTATTATTATTATTATTATTATTATTATTATTATTATTATTATTATTATGGACATCTTGACAACCAAGGTCAAGAATATTCAGTCGAAGAAATCCACAGCCGTGTGATCTTAAACATAGTGTTTGAAGATATGCATCGGATCAGATTCTAGAGATATGCTTGGAATCATGCTCGATTGTAATTGTGCATAAATTAGTTAGGAATTGATTTCAATTGATTACACAAAATATATTTTTGTCTTTATTATATCACTTATGTACTATATTTACAGACTTTGTACAACAAGAATAGACAATGAAAATACAATTTTCCCGGAATCTCTTGTCTTCTCCACGACACTTTTGTTTATCAGAGCCGCCAGGCTTATAACCTATTTTTCGCTTCTACTCTCGATTGCCTACCAGAGGATTTTTGACCTACAAAACAGATCCGCCATCTGGTATAGGACTTAGCTTTCAAGGAAGAAGATAAGAGTTTTTTTTTTTTTTTTTTTTTTTTTTTTTTACCTTCAATGGCTTCTACCGACGACTAGTCTACTGGAGAAACTCCATCACAGTCGCAAATCCAAAGCCCTCTTGTGACAATGCAACAACAACCACTCTAGGCCCAGTTTGCATAGTGGGGGCCCATATAGGCTTAGTTTAATATGGGGCAACCCATTTGGGCCAACCTTTCGAGTGGGTACCATACCCATGGTACCTTGGGCTAGGCCCAAATTCATCCTCGCCAGGTTATGTGGGCCACTAGAGCCACGTCCAATCCGAAGGGAGCCCACCAGCCACGAATGGTGTCACGCGCCGATCCTCGGGCACGCGCATATCCTTCTACTTGGTCGATTTTATAATGCGATATCCCAGGATTAAGTATTGCCGACCATTTCGTTTTTAATAGCACATGTAGAAGCAGTTATAAATCCTCAGACAATAAAACAATGTGATAGAAAAGTAATGCCATATTTTTCATATTGAAATCCATAACCAAACCTTTATACAATCACACCTCAAAGTACTTCACAAAACTATTCATAACTTTCTAGTCTCACACTATTCACATTTAGACAGGATTCACAAAGAGGATGGAATCATAGTCCTCATCCGGGTTATACTCGAATCATCATCAGGGTTCTCCTCCAGGTACTCCTCTTCGGTTTCTTTCTCCTTAGGCTCCTCATTAGGGTCTTGAAATGTTGTCCCACAACCGGGACAAGACTATGTCTCAGCAAGTTTTACCCCACTAAGACTCGATTAGGAAACCAATACGCAAACCGGGCCATATATACACGCAAGGGGTAGAGGACTTACCTTGGCCTTAGATTCCACTTGCATATTAGCACAGTTCAATAGGCACCCAAGCAATCACATCATAGATCGATATCTCGATCAATCGACCTAGTTGATTTCATGTCAATTCGACCATTCCCCGGTTGTCTCCCTTATTTAGTCTCAAATCTTACTCACGGCTTCACGAGCATAGTCTACCACTTTTCTTGGCAACAAATTACAGTCCAAAGGACACGACCTATCTTTAGGTGGTAAATTACGGCCTAATGGGCGTGACCTTTCATAGGTGGAAGGTTACGGCCTTATCAGGCACAACCCTTATCGGGTGGCAATTTATGGCCCAACGGGCACGACCTCTGTCAGGTGGCAGTTTATGGCCCAATGGGCGTGACCTCTATCAGGTGGCAGGTTATGGCCTTATTAGGCGCGACCTCTATCGGGTCGCAATTTACGGCCCAACGGGCGCGACCGACTCCAAATTTGGTGGCAAAACTCGGCCCCACTAGCATAGCCATATCTTGATGGCTTTCGAGGTTCTACTCACAATCTTTCACAATCAAATTCTAATTGAATACCAACACCGATCAATTTTGGGATAAATCCCCACATACTCATCAACTCACTAAATTTCCACAAACCAATGCTCAAATAAATAAATAGACTACACCATGACAATCAGCACAGAATTTCGGTCGTCGGCTATCCCAGCCTAATTTTCGAAAAATAAATAAATAAATAAATAAATAATTTCGAAAATTAATAAATAAATACTAAAAATCCAATTTAGGCCCGTAATGCCTGATTGGAGCCTGAAACGGGTTAGGAAAATCCCGAGATGCATTTAATAAATAGTATATGCAATTCTCTAGCTAAGTACACTAACCACCTAACTAATATGCAATGCAATTAACTAATAATCACTAATCCATTCTAATCTAACCATCTAATTACACTTAAGTAAATCTAATCAACCCTTAAGCATCATTAGTCTACTAAGCAAGGATTAGTGAGATTACTCACTTGATTAAAAGCGGGGACCGGGACACCGCGACAATGACATGAGGGCGGCCGAAATCGGACTTTCGACAACACCGGCGGGCTTGGATCGGGCCTTAAACTTGGGCTCAACAAATCTCAGCCTAACTGAGATTTGTTCTTGCACTGAACTGGGCTCACATTTGGGCTTGGGCTTGGCTAAGATTGGGCCTTCTTTGCGAGGCTGGGCTTGGGTTGAACTTGCTGAATTGGGCCTAATGGAGTTATTGGAATGGGCCGGCTTGTTGGGCTTGTGAAAGAGCTTCGATGGACTGCTTAACCCGAATTGTTGGGTTCAATCCATGGAGACGTTGGGTTGCTTGAGCAGTGTGGGGATGCTTGGCGTTAATGTGAGGAACTTCGGTTGCTTGGTGTTGATTAGGGAGCTGCAGACTTGGACGTTGTAGCAGAACGTCAAAGTTGCATGGAGTAACGGTTGAAGACCATGCGGACAGGGCTGCTTCGGCATCGCTCGATGGTCAACAAAATGGGAGGAAACTTGTTGCTTTTGACCGAAGAACCGTGGTGCTTAGACAAGTGGCACAGACTTCCTGAGATGGAGTAGCTTCATGGAACATGGGCTAAGCGAAGAGAGAGAGATATGGCTTCGGTTGAATTCGATGGCAAAGACGGAGGGAGAGAGGACGTGGGATGAGGACATTGGCTTCGGTGAGTCTTCGGTGGATTACTTCGTGCGGCTGGTGTTGCGGACGAGAGGTAGTCAACCTTGGTGAAAGAGACACCGGCCTGTTGACTCCATGGACATGTGGCAGCGGTTGGGAAAGATGGGCGCTGGCGGAGAGAAAAATTGAAGGAAGCGGGCTGGTGGCGGAGAGAAAACAACGTGGAGATGCTGGTTTCTTTCAAAGGAGAAGCAAGGAAAGCGAAAGCAGCTCGGCACCGTCAGGAGGGCAGCTCGCATGAAGAAGAGAGAGACCGGCCAAGCGTGTCCATGAAGCCAAGGAAAAAGGGACTTAAAGTCAACACTTATCCCCTCCATTGATTGTATGTCCCCTAGATCTTTATGTACAAATATCTCAATGCTTTCTCCTAATACTTTCATGTAATAAAATCCAAAAATTACTCCAATTTGAAGCCAAAATCCAACCCCCTCACAAGCTCCGAATTTCATTATATTTGCTTCGATTATTCCACAAAATTTCTCAATTCGACGTCCAATCTTTGACAAATAAAATCCTGAATGATTTTCTGTAAGTCCCCGACACTCAAAGGCTTGGTTTGGAAGTCCAAATTTCTCTCAACTTAACACATATGAATTTCCGTTAATTTTCTATGACGTTTGAACCGATTTTCCGTAAAAATCCCGGAATCTTCGAAAATTCTTTTGAGACTGAGTCGATGTTTCTAAAATAGATCATGATACCACAGAACTTTCAATTTTTGAAATCGGATTTGAATTTATGGTTAATTTCCATTTGACGCGTTTTTAGCGTAACCTAGGCTACCAGGTAACTTTCAGAAATTTTTAGTGCAAATGACCCGTGGTTGATTTTCTTCGAGCCACTATGAACCCACTCGACTCATTGGCGATTTTCGATTGTCGTGAAAATCCCGATGATCCAAATATGGACATAGGGCACCAAAACAATAAGAAAATCAGTCTAGTGTTAGTCGATAAGAATTTTCCAATTTAGTGGTGTCACCCATGATTAGCCACACATCTTAGTCAAACCAACCTATCTTTGATCTTGAATTGATTTATATCTGTGCCGTAATGACCTCTAAAGATGTACACGGTCGAGAAGTCGATTTCTAGTCGAATTCTCAAGTCTATTGCATTAAAATTCCTTAGTGGCTCCCCCAGATAGTCTAGTTATCTCTAGAATGATCAGTTCTAAGAACAGCCCTATAGATGCATCAATGAAATACCAAATTTATTCAATAGAAAACATGACTGAAAAATATGGGATGTCACAAATGGGGCAAGCCCGACCTCCGGATTAGAGAAGATAAGTGGGTCGAGTGAGTCAGGTATGGGAACAAATCCCTACCCGGGTTTTTTAAATGTGGGTTACCAATTCGGATTGGGGAAATCGGGTTCAAGGACAAATCCCTACCCGAATTTTGCGCCTAGTTTCTTGCCGTTTCTAGTTGCAGCCGTCACCGGACGACCAGAGCCTGGTGACCCCCTATATACCTCGACGGTCGACGGTCTAGAGCCACGGCTAATCAACCTGTAGTTAATTGGGCTAGAGAACTACTCTAGGTGGTCTCGAGACTTCCGGCGTGCCCTTGTGACGAAGGACAAGGATGGGTTCCTTGATGGAACTGTCCCGATTCCTGTCGATGAACGACTAGCCTGACACTGGAGGAAATGCAACTAGCTCGTTCGGACATGGATCGGGAATTGCATCTCTCCAAATGTCACGGCTGGTCTTCCACCAATGGAGGACTTGAAGAACATGTGGGAAAACATCAAACAGATGTATGGGAAGTTAGATCGGGCATGAATTTTTTCTCTTATGCAGGAACTCAATAAACTCAAACATGGAAATATGATCGTCTCGGCTTGCTACAACAAACTCTCATCTCTCTAGAACGACCTCGAAGTCGCGGAAGAGAAGCTTGAGGGACTAGAGGAGACACTCGAATGGTATCGATCCATGAAAGAAAGGGAAAAAGGCAACATGGTTTCTTTTAATTTTGAATGAATTGTACCTGACCTTTCGTTCACAGATCTTGGCCATGGAATTGATGCCGCCCTTTGGACGGATTTTTCAGTTGGCCGTTTAGGAAGAGAGCTAGCGGCTCGCATCCTTGGAGCCGGTGAAAGGAGGAGGAAGTTTCGCCTTGGCAAGCCGTGGCGAAAGGTGAGACCTAGGAGCAAAAACCCTAGTGCATGAAAAAGGGGTGATGCAAGAGGTGCTAGGGTTCAGGGCCAAAGACATGTGATCCCTTAAAAGAGAAGGGATGGGTGGTCCAGATCGCTCACATTGATCGGATGGCCAAAAGGGGTCGATTCACTCAACAGGATCAGACGGTAGAGATGAGCTAGTTGGAAAAGGATCCGACGGTGGAATTTTTTTAGCATTTGCAAAGAATTTTAATTCAAGAGGAAATGGTAAATTATATTGCGAATTTTGCAAATGTCTACATGTGGCATCCCAAAATTAAGAGCCAAGCCATAAGGTGTGTTAAAGTCTTTAATTAGGTGATAAAAATTTCCATGGCTTATGCTTTAGCCATTAGTCTTTTAATTAGATGATTTGTGCATATGATTGTGAAAATTTAAATTCGATAGATTAATAATCTATGCTTGGCCATAAGATTTATAAATTAAATTTCAATATACAAGATGTCCCAAGACTTTGGCCAAGATTGAAAATAGAAATTTAAAAATATTTATAGAAGGGATTCAAAAAAAAAAGAGGAAAAAGGGTTAATTTTTAGGTAGGCCCATTGGCCTAAGCTTAGTGGGCCGAATGGCCAGCCCAAATGGAGGCCCACGGAAGGGCTATCGCTGGCCCATGCATGGACCTTGCCAAGTGGCAAAGGGGAAGGCCATGCATTGGCCATGGTTGAGGCAAAACAATCATTACAAATGATGAGCTCTAGGGGGGTAAAAGAAGGGAGAGAGAGAGAGGGTGACTGGCCATTTTGTTCGCCCAAGAGAGAGAGAGAGAGAGAGAGAGAGAGAGAGAGAGAGAGAGGTGTGAGAGAGAGAGAGAGAGTTGTGCGAGAGAGGAGGAGCGGCCGAGAGAGAAAGGAAGGAGGGAGTCGCCGTCGCCGCCGTGTCCGTCCGCCGTACGCCGTCGTTTGTTCATCCTAGAGGCAAGTGGAGTCCTCTAACTTCTCTTGCATGCTTGTATTGTTGATTGCATGTTAGATTTTAGGTGTTTTAAGTGAGAAAAACTGAGGTAAGGTTGGCTCGTTCTTAAGTCGTATGACTGTTCTTGCTCGGGTTGTGTGAGTCAGTAACTTGTTTGAGCTTGCATGTGTATTTGGAGTCCGATTTTGGCTTTGATGTCTCATGAAAGTAGTAGCTAACATCTTGTACTATAACATACTGAAATTTCGTGGAAAATGATGGATATTTGAGGGGTTAAAGTTGTATCTTACAGACACCTCAGATCTGGAGAGTTTTTACTAACCTTTTGCTGGATTCATGGTTGCATGTTGGCTTTTGTTGAGAATCTCACTTCGATTTCTTCATAAAAGTTGTAGGGAACATCTTAAAATACAACATACTCAAATTTGAAGTGAAAAGAACAAGTATAGCTTGGTAAATCGACTAGATCTTGAAGACGATGATTCTGGTGATGTATTCCGAGACACCCGAGACTTAAAGGACTAAAATGAGGACTATACTCTGGTTATTTGACCTAGATCTCTTCATGAAACTTGTAAAGGACACCTTGATACATAACATATCCAAATTTCAGAGGAAAATAAAGAGAATAGATGGGTGAAATCTTAATATTTCGGAGATGGAGGCACTGGACGATGCGGTAACGGGTTCAGAAGCTTCGTGAGGTTGAATAAAATAATCTATAAGTAATCTGGCTTGGAGTTCTGCATGAAAGTTGTACGAAAATGTCTTGGCTATAATTCAGCAAAATATTATAATTTTTGGAGGCCATATGGATATTTTAATTTAATTTTTTCGGAAACCATGCATTCTGGTTTCAACCGAGAAGCATAGGATGTTTTGGGAAAATTATGAGGTTTTGTAAAAATTCAATTTGGCCATGAATTTTGCAATTAATTATCATCCTATGGGTTTGTTTAACAATTTCTTGAATTTTGATAATTTTGGGAAATTATAGTTATAAAAAAATAAAATAAATAAAAAAAATAAAATGATAAATAAATAAATGAATAAAAAAGAATTATTTCATTGGCCATAGATTCCATTTAATTAATTCATGTTGCACATGTGATAAAGCCTTGATATGCTATGATATTGAATTGAGATGCACATGTGAATAAGGTCTTGGCATATGTATGGCAATTGAATCAATGCATGTGTGAATGTCACGCTTAGTATGATTTTTTTGATATCATGCCATGTGCCATGTTAAAATGTGAATAAAATACTGGTAAACATGAATGATGGTACATGAGGAGATGGTTGTGATGGCGGATGATGCTCGGAATGTATAGAGATGCATTGCCGAAATTCCTTGGGAGATTCAGGATGCCCGGAATGTGGGGGGCCGGAAGCCCTGTCGGAGGTTTCTGCCCGAAGGGAATGCCTCGCGATGCCAGGATTGGGGTGCGAGATGCCTGGCTAGAAGGGTAAAGGCCGGAAGCCCTGTCGGAGGTTTCTGCCTGAAGGGAATGCCTCGTGATGCTAGTTGAGATGCGAGATGCCCGGAATGTGGGGGACCGGATGCCCAGTGGCCTGGGAGGCTGAATGCCGAGGAACCTCGGAGCTCTTTGCTCGAGGGGATGATGAAATTGATGATTTGAGAAATGGGTGATGTGGTGATCAATTGAAAAGTAAAAAAAAAAAAAAGTGTAAATTAAACCATGATATGATATGCATGATGATATGCATGATGGTGATGATGATGATGATATGCGTGATGATATGCATGATGATGATAATGATATGTGATGTGAAATAATGATGATCACCCATGATATGATATACATGATGATATGCAAGATGATGATGATGATATGCAAGATGATGATGATGATATGATATGCATGATGATATGCATGGTGATGATAATGATAATTGTCACGCCCCGATCCTCGGACGCGTGCACATCCTTCTACTTGGTCGATTTTAGAATGCGATATCCCAGGACTATATATCGCCGACCCTTTCTTTTTGTTAAGCACATGCGGAAGCAGTTATAAATCCCCAGACAATAAAACAATGGGATAGAAAAGCAGGCCATATTTTTCATATTGAAATTCACAACCACACTTTCATTAACAGCATAAAAGTCTCACACCTATCTACACTAAGACAGGGTGCACAAAAGGGATGGGATCTCAATCCACATCTGGGTCGTATTCAAGATCCCTCTCTGGATCATCTTCTTCTTCAAAAGTCTTTCTCCCCTTTAGGTTCCTCTTCCTTAGCTTCTCCTCAGGGTCCTGAAATGGTTATTCAATAACCAATGAGACCACGTCTCAGCGAGTCCTACCCACTAAGACCCGATTAGTAAACTAATACGCCATGAGGGCTGCCTAAGCACACCATGGGTCAGAAGACTTACCTTGGCCTCAGTTTCCTTCCTGCAAGTCAGTTCAAATAATAAATACTGATAATCATAGCACCCAATCAATCAGATCGACTTAACGATCAATCGACTCAGTCGATTACATGTCATCAACACCATTACATGGTCATCTCGACTCTTCATTCTTGACTCTGAATCGCGACCCTATAGGCATAATTTATTTTTAGTGGAATCACGGCCCCACTCGGCAAATTTTCTAGACTTGGTGGCATCACGGCCCCACCTGGCAAATGTTCTCAACTTGGTGGCATCACGGCCCCACCTGGCAAATGTTCTCAACTTGGTGGCATCACGGCCCCACCTGGCAATTTTACTTAATCTGGTGGCATCACGGCCCCACCGGCAAATGTTCTCAACTTGGTGGCATCACGCCCCACCTGGCAATTTTACTCAACTGGTGGCATCACGGCCCCACCTGGCAATTTTACTCAATCACGGTGGCATCACGGCCCCACCTGGCAAATGTTCTCAACTTGGTGGCATCACGGCCCCACCGGCAATTTTTTCTCAATCTGGTGGCATCACGGCCCCACCTGGCAATTTTTCCTCAATCTGGTGGCATCACGGCCCCACCTGGCAATCTTTAATCCAACTCACAACCTCACACAGTTACTTTCCCTTCAAGTATCGACATTTTCCAATTTTGGGACAAATTCTCATATTCACCAATTTCACTAAAATTTCATAATCCGATCCTCGAATAAATAAACAGAAAGCACCATTGAAATCAGCACAAAATTTCGGTCGTCGGCTATCCCAGCCTAATTTCCGGAAAATAAATAAATAAATAATTAATTACGGAAAATATTAAATAAATGCAATAAATCCAACTTAGGCCCGTTATAGCCTAATTGGAAGCCAATACGAACCCGGAAAATTACCGAGACTCGTTCCATAAATAACATGGCATGCCTACTTGCTAATGTCTATTTCTAACCACCTAACATGCATCATTAAGTCTCTAATTTAATTGTTCTAACCTAATTTAACCACCTAAGTACATGTAATTAAATCTAACCAACCCTAAGGCATAATTAGCAAACTAATAAAGCATTAGTGAGTAAAACTCACTTGATCAAAAGCGGGGATCGAATCACCGCAACGGCGACGCGACGGCGGCCGAAATCGAGCTCGCGACGACTCCCACGGGCTTGGACCGGGCCTTAAGACTTGGCCCAACAAACTTCAGCAAGGCTGGGCTTTACTGCTGGAATCTTGGGCTGAACTAGATCTAGACTTAATTCTGCTTGGGCTGAAAACATGGGCCAAACTATTGTTCACTTGGGCTGGAATTCTGCAAGCTGAGCTGGACCACAATTGAAGATGGGCTTCACAAAACTCTGCTGATGGGCTGCTGATGGTGAGAAATTGATTGGGCTTGAACTGCGGCCCAAATGGGCTAAGATTTTTGTGGGCTTCAAAAAAGCATGGGCTTGCTGCGACTGAACCAAATTCACTGAAGATGGGCCGAGCTTCATAGGTCCACTTCGTGCGAGGCTTGCGGCTGTTGGGCCTCGGTGATGAAGGGCTGAAGTCGCGGACGAGGGAAGCAGCAACTGCTTCGCTGGGATTCTGGGGTTTCTCCGATGGGATTTGCTAGCCGAAGATAGAGTAACGGAGGCAGACGCGTGGGGACTTCGGTCAACAAATTGCAAGGAAGAAGACCAGTTGAGGTGGCGAGCTGGCTTGCGAGTTGCTTCGCTTGGCGTCGCTTCGCTGAAGACACGCGGGTTGATGATGAACCGTGAAGATGGCCGACCAAACTCGGTGAAATCGTGGGCTTCAAGCGGTCCACCAAGAACTTCATGCGGTGGGAAATTGACCAAGACGTGGGCTGATGAAGACACAAAACACGGAACAGCTCCAGTGAAGATCCCGTGAGCTGGCTTCTTGGTGGATCGGTCTTCGGTGCAGCTGGCGGACGAGTGGCTTCTTCGGTGGTGTTGCTCGGTCAACAAGTGCTTCGCTCGGTGGAAGTTGTTGACCGAAGATGGGCAGCTCGTGGACGAAGATGGAGTCTTCGCTGGCACGGCTGTTTGCTCAAGTTGAAGACGCGGACGTGAGGAGCAGCTTCGGTTTCTCTCTTCCGCTGGGTTCTCTTCTCTCTGCTAGTGCTGGTGTGAGTGGAGAGTGTGGGATTCGATTGAGGAAGAGAAGTAACGGAGATGGAGAGAGCGAGAGTGACCGGATGGTGGGGTGAGAGAGAGATGGATAAGAGTGAGGTGGGACCTTGGCTTGATATTATGCCAAAATATCCTCCAAAATCACTCTTGGCCAAGTAAAAACACTTGGCTATCACTAACCCACCCAAATGACTTCCATAACCTCTCAAGTAGTCCAATCATGCTAGGGTGAGGGGGTGATACGAATTTCACCATTTAAACTTCAATTTCTCCAATAACTTCCCAAATTAAGGTCCAATTTCGACGTAGAAAAATCCCAAATGATTTTCTATAAATCCCCGACACACAACGGCTTAGCTTGAAAGTCCAATTTCCCTTTAATTTAGCCAATCTGAACTTCCGTCAAATTTCCGCGACGTCCGAAACGGTTTTCCGTAAAATTTCCCGAATCTCCAAAAATCTTCTGAGACTGAGTCGATGCTCTTAAAATTTATTGTGACATGGCCAAAACTTCAATTTCTGAAATCGGACTCGAATTGGCGGTTAATTTTCATTCGGCGCGTTTTTTTAGCGTGACCTAGACTATCGGGTAGTGTTCAGAACTTTTTAAGGCAAATGACCCGTGGTCGATTTTCTTCGAGCCACTATGAACCCACTCGACTCAATGGCGACTCTTGATTGTCGTGAAAATCTCGAGAATTCAATTACGGACACTGTGGTACCAAAACAATAAGAAAATCAGTCTAGTGTCGGCCGACGAGAATTTTCTAATTCGGTGGTGTCACCCACGATTAGTCACATATCTCTATCGATCCAGTCTATCTCTGATTTCAAATCGATTTTTAACTGTGCCGTAGTGACCTCTAAAGATGAACACGGTCAAGAAGCCGATTCCTGATCGAGTTCTCAAGTCTATTGCTTTAAAATTCCTTAATAACTTCCCCAACTAGTCTAGTTATCTCGAGAGTGATCAGCTCTGAGAATGACCCTATAGACGCGTCAATGAAATGCCCGATTTATTCAGTCGAAGACAGGGTTGAAAAATCTGGATGTCACAATAATGATATATGATATGACATGTGTAATGTGATGATGTCATGATGATGATGATATGTATGATACGATGATGATACACATGCATGTGTTATAAATTGATATGACGATGCATGATAGTATGCGCATGGCTTCAAGGTAAGTAACGCCTGCAATGCATGTATGATCTGCCTGTTGCATTGAGTTGTTATTGGATTTCCCTATCTGCTGAGTGGTTGTACTCACCCCTTTTGGGGATAACATTTCAAATTAGCAGTATGCCGCTTCCTACCGTCTCGCGGGGTACATTTTATGGGATACCATCCGATGTAGAGGTCGAGTGTGCTGAGATAGACTGTCCCTCTGTTCCTGGACTGACTTTTATTCGAGTACGCTGTCTAGTGATATACGATGTAAGCCTGGCCGGGGGCCCTGTTATTCAAGAGTTTATATCCGTACATGTTTATCGGGATGGAGCGATGCGAGGGATGTTGCCACTGCCACCGCCTGATGCACCGGGTTGGGTGTGAGGCCTGTACGTGACGAGTAGGAGCTAGATCCTTTTTGGGAGTTAGTTAGCCGACACTGATGATGGGGAATTGTTGCACGTGTGATGTAGAGGGTCGATGGTTCTTTTTGAGGTTTTAGGCTGGACATGGCTGAGTCCTAGCTTTTCCTTTTTGATGTACCGACCCAAGAGTAGTCCCATCTTGAAAGAATATGTAAATAAAGTGTCGTCGCTTGTTTATAAAAATCCTGATGTTTAGTGGTGTGTATTTGTATCATGGTTGGTAGGGGGAGAGACGTGATATCTAATTTGCTTCTGCTAATGAGTCGCGCTGGGACCATTTTGTTTTAAAAAAAAAAAATGTGTCTATAAATTACGACGCATCTTCTTAGAAAGACAGAAAGGTAATAAGGAGTAACATTGGCGCTGGTGACGACCTGCGAAAGTTTCGGGGTGTCACACTACACCATACAATAGAAAATTGTTGGAAATTGCATGTGAACAATAGAAAAGGGGAAAAGGAAGGAATTCTCCGCAGCTTACCAAGTTAGCAGTCCTATTGCTTATCAGTCCATAACATATGAATAGTACCAACAGCTGATGTAGGCATTGTAGAAATTGGACACCTCAAACAAGGGAGGAAATTTCTCAGGTATCTCTCGCTGTCTGATTAATAATATCTCAAGGAAAGCTTGGATAATTGATTATGGGGCAAGTGATCACATTGTTTGTGAGAAGGCATTATTTTCAGATATGAATGAGAACCTAGATTTTCCTATCTCTATGCAATTACCCAATGGGAATGTCACTTACGTTACTATTGCTGGAACAATCAAGCTTAGCCCATAGATCACACTCCACAATGTCCTTTATGTCCAAGAATTTCGATTTAATCTTATCTTTGTGTCCAAAGCCTGCAAATAAAATTCCTATCGTGTATTGTTTGATTCCGACACTTGCTTCTTTCAAGCCCTTTTGACTGGCAGAGTGATGGGCTTGGGTAGTCTCTCTGAAGGGCTATTTCTTTAGACAAATTTTCCAAGTAATCTTAATTTGTCGTCATTTTTTTTCAAATAAAATATCAGTGTGTAACATGACTACCAATGGTAAAGAATATCTTTTGCATTCAAGATTGGGTCATAGTGCTTCATTCCCTTACTCTAAATGTCAAATATGCCATCTTGCAAAACAGTCACGTATTCCTTTTCCTTCTAGCCAAAACCGTGCAAATGATATTTTTTTCCTTGATTCATATGGATGTTTGGGCCCTTATCATACATTACATCATGATGGGTCACATTATTTCTTAACAATTGTGGACGACTATTCTCGTGCCACCTGGGTTTTCCTAATGCAGTCAAAGGGACAAGTTTTCTCACATTTGAAAACTTTTATCACCTTATCAAAGATTCAATTTGGGAAATCTATTCAGCGAATCCACACAAATAATGGGAAAGAATTCTTCAACAATGATTGCAATTTCCTTCTTTTATCTCATGGGATTCTTCATGAAAGTTCCTGTGTATATACCCCACAATAGAATAGGATAGTCGAGCACAAACATTGCCATATTTTGGAAGTTGCACATGCGCTGAAATTTCAAGTGTCTATTCGGAAAATTATTAGGGCGAATGCGTCATTATTGCAACTTATCTCATCAACTGTATGCCCACTCCAGTACTTAATGGAAAATCTCCATTTGAGTTACTTTCCAAGAAGAAACCAAAACTGGACCATTTTAGGGTATTCAGATGTCTATGCTATGCAATAATATTAAGCCCCTAAGACAAGATGGGTCCTCGCGCTCAACGTTGCATCTTCATGGGCTATCTGAATTTGCAGAAGGGATATCGTGTCCTCGAACAATCAATCGGGGAATTCTTCATTAGCAAAGACGTCATCTTTCATGAGGACATGTTCCCATTTCATGAAAAGGATTTTTTGGGAGAAACACCAGATATTTCAAACCGTCCTACTCACTCCCTATCTCTAGAAGACTCGACTCTTGGATATCTTCTAACAAGAACTCCAGTTCCAGTAATGACTCCAATTTCTCCTGAGAATTCCACACCAGAGATTGTTGTAGAACTAGTGCAGAGAATTCCTCATAATTAGAAGATCATTCCAAAGAAATTGGCATTGAAGAAAGATCCTCTCCATCTTCCTTTGCCCCAGCACAAGTGGATTTTCCTCAACGATCTAGTTGTTCTACATGTCCACCAACTTGGACAAAGGATTATGTTTGTGCATCCCTCAACTCACCAAGTATTCATTACCCAATATTATCTTATATTTCATTTCATAGACTTTCACCGGAACATAGATGTTGTGTTACTTGAATATCGGAGGACAAAGAACCATCCAACTATGATGAAGTAGCTGTTGACCCAAGATGGCAAGAAGCTATGGGAGCTGAATTGCAAGCATTAATTGCAAATTAGACCTGGGATTTGGTCAATCTACCTCCAAACAAGAAGCTTATTGGATGCAAGTGGGTTTATAAAATCAAATACCATGTAGATGGCTTAGCTGAGCATTACAAAGCTCGGTTGGTGGCCAAAGGATTTACTCAATGGGAAGGTTTTGATTACCACGAAACCTTTTCCCCAGTCACCAAAGATGTAACTGTAAGATCTTTTCTATCTGTTGTTGCTATTAATGATTGGCCACTACATCAAATGGATATGCATAATGCTTTTTTGCATGGAGATTTAGATGAGGAAATCTATATGGATATTCCTTAGGGTTTACGAAAATAGGGGAGAATAGAGTATGTTGTCTCGCAAATCCCTCTATGGTCTTAAGTAGGCTTTTAGGCAATGGTACGCAAAATTTGCCGATGCTCTCACAACTGCAGGATTCAAACAGTCCAAATATGATTACACCTTATTCACATGGACCCAAGGTACGTCATCAATCTACTTGATGATATATGTTGATGATATTCTTATCATGGGCAATGATAAGAGTGCAATAGAAAGATTCAAGAAGTATTTGCATTTTACTTTCCATATTAAAGACTTTGAGCACCAAAATACTTCATTGGAATTGAGATTGCTCAATTTGATTGAGGAATTTTCCTTAGTCAATAGAAGTTTGTGCTGGAAATCATATCAAAAGCAGGTTTATCGGGATGCAAACCATCAGTTATTCCAATTGAGTAAAATGTAAAATTGACCACCAAAGATTACGATGCTGGAATATCTGAGAATCATGATCCCATTCTCAATGATCCTTCAAGTTATCAGAAGCTGGTTGGAAAACTCATATATTTAACTATGACCAAACTTGATATATCATATGCAGTACAAACCCTTAGTCAATTCATGCACAGTCTAAAATTATCCCACATGAATGCTGCTTTAAAGGTCGTGAAGTACTTGAAAAAGTGTCCAGGACTAGGGATCTTCCTATCCAGAAAATGCAATATGGAAATGTTGGCATATTGTTATGGATATTATGCGACTTGTCCTATGAGCTAAAGATCCATTATAGGTTTTTGCATTAAGCTTGGAGAATCTCTTCTTTCATGGAAGACCAAGAAGCAGGCAACCGTATCAATATCTTTAGCTGAAGTAGAATATTGAGCTATGGCAAAGACTACCTATGAGATTATATGGATACAAGGATTACTTCGGGATCTTGGGATTATTTTGAAGGGTCCGACAAGGTTGTTTTGTGACAACGATATGGCACTCAAACTTGCGAAAAAATCCAGGAAGGGATAATCGAAACATATAGAAGTGGACTGTCATTTCACTTGCGAAAAAATCCAGGAAGGGATAATCGAAACAAGAGGAATTGGAACGGCAGAGCAACCTGCTGACATTTTTACCAAGCCTCTATGTCAAAGACAACATGCATATCTATTAAGTAAGCTAGGCGTCTTGGACATCTACGAGCCACCAATTTGAGGGGGAGTGTTGGAAGATATGCATCAGATTAGATTCTGGAGATATGCTCGAAATCATGCTCAATTGTAATTGTGCATAAATTAGTTAGGAATTGATTTCAATTGATTACACAAAATATATTTTTGCCTTTATTATATCACTTCTGTACTATATTTACAGAACTTTTTACAACAAGAATAGACAATGAAAATACAATTTTCCCGGAATCTCGTCTTCTCCATGACCTTTTTGTTTTCTTTCACAGAGAATTCCAAAATGAATAGACAACAAAAACGAAAGTGGCAATCGAAGACTTTCGTTGGAGCAAGCAACATCTATAAATCAAGGAGATGTCCATTGCCAACTCTTCATCGCTGATTATACGTTTCACCCGCGAGACGCATCAACATTCATCCCTATTCATGTTGCTATGACCGTCTTGTTCAGTCCAAGTCCTACACCTGCCGTCCTCTCTCTCACCGGTGCTTGTGAAAATTCTAACCTTGCCACCGTTCGTGCCCCCCCTAGCCATTGTTTTGATTTGGAAACGACATCCACAAATTAGGTAATTTATCCAATTCAAGTTTGATTTGAATATCTTATTGCCTAATTTGTTCTTAGTGATATCTAATGTTGTATATTTTGAGTGATAGGCATATCCAATTAGAAAATTTTCCTAATCTGCAACATGCATATAATCGGTAACTCAATCTCTATGTCTTGAGATATGATTATGGATTGCACAGAAAATTGGCAATTTTGATCTTTAAGCCATAGGACTAAGTTGTCGATTTTATTTGTTTCTAAATTTGAAATGGGTGAATATATATATTGCAACTTTTGAGCTTATCTTGTTTGATTGAGTGCTTATCTTTTATTTGTTTTCCTTATATAAGAAAATACAAAAAATATTGCATGTTAAATTAAAATAAATTTTTAGATAACATGACATGTTTTAGATAATATTGCACGTTTAAAATTGTTCTCCAAGATGGGATAAGATCTGTTCAAAAATATATCATTTGCATCATGCTTGCATCACTACTGGCCATGTCATGTATCATCTTATCTTGCCACGTCAACATATGCCATATCACAACCACATTATCATATAATGTCGTGTCATCATACCATGTCATGTATAATACGTCATCGTGCCACACATCAAGCCATGTCATATTGCCACATCATTGCCATGTCATTGCCCATTTGATATATTCCATGTCATGTCATTAGTGCCATGTCATTTATTGATTGCATGTTTAGGTCATTAATTAGAATTAAATGTCATGTTTGAATAGGTCATGTAGATATAATTTAGAACTAAATTTGCATTACATGCATTGCATATGGTTTATTCTTATAAATAAGAAAAAACTGAAAAAATAATTAATTAGTCAAGATTCGTAAGCATTTAGAAATCATGTTAGGATAGGTATGCATTTCTTTTTAATGAATATTTTGCAGATATTTGGGAAAATGAAAAATATGTTTTGCTTGCATTGAGGTATTTAAGTTCTTTCCTATTCTAACAATTTATTTATTGCTATTGTTTATGGGATGCTATTTTAATGGTTGCATACTTGTATTGACACTCCTCACATGTTAGTAGATAGGTTAATACCAATCTAAATTGATGGGCAATTTTTTTTTTTTTAAATAAAAGAGAAAATTTATCGAAAGAGCATTAGAGAAATTTAGTGTAATCATGTCTTTCATTCCATAATCTCTAGTTTGTAGAAGTAAAGTATCTTCCCACATTTTACTTAGGTATCTAATCAACCCACTAAAAATATATTAGTAGGGACTTCGAAATGAAATCAATTGGCATGTTAATAGCTTAAAGTAAAGTTATGAATTGGTAAAGGCTTGGGAGAGCTCAATCTAAGTTTAGCCTTGGTAATCCATTAGCAAAACCTCATGTGGTTCATCTAAAGAGAAGTTCACGATAGGCTCTACTTCGATGGATCTAGGTACAAGCACCAAGATCCTAGGCTTGAACTTTGTGGACCCAAGCATGGGCACTAGGGTCTCAAGCTTGGAATGGACTCGGGTCTTAGGCATTGGGAACCAAGGTAAGGGCATTGAGGTCCAGACTTGACATATTTTGAATCAAGCTAGGCTTTGTGGACCTAAGCTTGGGCATATAGGACTTGGGTTTGACCCCTATGGACTTAGACATGAGCATTTGTGTCCGGAGCCTAACCTTTATAGATCCTGGCTCAAGCATCGAGGCCTTGAGTCAAGCCTTTGTGGACCTAGGCCTAATTGTTGGGGGATTAGGCACGGCTCTATGTTTTCGAGCCAGCCTTATCCTCTAGCCAGAAAATGAGCATTAATCTTCTTGTAAATAAGTGCATAGTCTCTAATCTAAGTATTGATATCTGATTATATTTTCGAAAATTATGTTTGACTTTTGAAAATGAAAATCATCTTCATAATTTGAAGCACATGTTTTTTGTTGATTAGAAAGATTTTCTATTGACTTATTTTTCTAAGTGATCCAAACATTGAAAAATACTTAGAAAAATGAGGAAAATGATTTTTTTAGAAAAAATTCCGTGAAATAAACAAAGCCTAAGAGAGACCAGCCTAATGTTGGATGCTCACATGCATAAAAGATAAGAGGGTTATTTGTCAAGTACCAAATTGGAGATTTTGGTGTGAGATGAGCAATTAATGTATACTAGTTTGCCTATAACTCATTACTTTAAGTTAATGAAATTGGATATGCTGATGATGCTCTTCCTTTGTCAAGTTATTAATTCGGCCATTGCGATGCCATACGTTTTGTTGAGAAAACTCCCATAAGGTTTTGAAGTTTACAAAAGTTTCATTCTCTTATTCTTACTATTACTCTAAAGAATACTAAACTTCTGTGCAATGCTATCAAAGTTTATTTTACATCAGAAGTCTTTTCCACTCTCACGAAGATACAAATTGAACTCATTACAAGAACGGAGATATAATCAGATTCAAGATTATTGATCTTTCAACAAGGATTCAGTACATGCAAGATTTATTTGGTTTTCTGGCGGAGAATCTCACTTACTTTTTCTAAATATATTGATGAAATCAATTACGGATTGATAAAATCAATTTTGAAGACAAGTTCCTTTTTGGAAAGCATTTACTTATGGAAGCCTATATTATGATTGTATGGGCAACCAAAATAAGATTTCCTTAATCGATTCCGTCTAATGGGTTGATTGGAAGAAATTCCTCTGGAAAGTACCAACGGTTAGAAAGGCGTAGAGGAGTATTTAAGGAGGTTATTTAGTCCATTTGAGATAGTGTGTAAGAATAAAAATTCCAAAGTTTAAGACCTTTCCAATCACTTATTCTTCATCAATAGTGCTTACAATTTGTACTCGAGAGAGAAAAACACAAAATGAGTGACTTAGTGAGAGAAAAAGAAATTTTTTCACTGAGTGATCGTACTCAAATCATTGCATTTCTCCGTTGATTCCTTAGTGAAATTCAGCCAAAAGGTTATCAGCGTGGGAGAGTGGACGTAGGCACATCCCTAGTTAGTCGATCAAATTACGACATTCCCATAACTCGTTGCCTACCCATTCATTTTATGCACATGCGGAAGCGAATTAATAAATCTCTAAATAACAATCAACATGAGATAGAAAAACATGACAACCACTTAACACAAAACATACTTTATAAACACATCAGGTTTATATACGTAAATCTAAAGCCAAAATAAGCTACTAGGCTAACCTTACCTTGGACCCTACCTACTTGGGATTTAGGTCTACTACAACACCATTTAGGATGTTGATATCTAGAGGATCAACTACCTCTACTATGGGCTCTTCAACCTCGGGCCCTTGGTTCGCCTCGATATAAGCTATAATATCGGCATCATGCACAGGGTTAAGATCCACCACATACTTGGCATCGACGGTAGGCCCGTCGAAACCATCCAAGGGGCCCTCCCAAACATTGTTGGGCTTGTGAAGGAACCACGCTTTGAATCGATGAGGTACTAACTAAGGTAGGCCCTCATCGACCCAAATGGTAGTCACAATGAGCTCACAAGTCCAGTTAGGGTTCTCGTGGATGGGGAGTTTGGTATGCTTGGTCTCCCCATCTTGAGGCCACCCAAAACGAATGTGGCGCACCTCCATCTAAAGACCTATAAAATTTTAAACCACAATGGGGTGAGACAAAGTTTTAGTGAGTCCACACTCTAAATATGCATTATACAAGATTTATCTTGCCTTAGCACCTCTCTACACATTAGTACAACTCATTTAACATATGCATACAATAAATGCACTCAATAATTGGAACACTTCACTTTAGTATATCAATCAATTCCAGGGGTCTCAATTATATGGCCAAATCGTTATGACATGTCCCATTTCGTCTCACACAATTTTGTCCCATAATCAGGCGTGGTTATTTCACTAACTCAAGCATGTCCTAATTAATTATGACCCAACGGCCACAACCAACTCAACAGTCGGCGATCATCCGCATAACCGGGCATCGTCCCACTTCGTTGGGCACGGCAACATCTACATCTATACGGCATTCCCAAGGGAGCATCGGCCCAGCCTCCACTATGACCGGCATTCGTTGACATGGGGCATCTGAATTTAATCAGGCATCGTCCAACGTAAATGCATCGCAATGGATTCCAATAGTGATCACATGCACATCCAATCTCGGCCAAGGACATCATACTTTGCACTCAATGCCTTAATTTCAAATAATGTACTTAGCATATTTTCTTTATATTTAAAACATCTAGTAAAATAATTGTGCGTGGTCACACAGTTAAATCAAACCATAAAGCATGATATTCTCCCATTTTAAAATTTCACGACTTTATATAGTACTTAAAATATTTTTGACATAAAAAATCGACACTCGGTATTTTTCTAATTAAATAGCAAAAATCCATATTTTTTAAATAATAATTCAAAAATCATCACCAAGCACTCAATTTCACAATTCACTTCAACCATGATGATCAGTGTAAAATTCTGACAACTAGCTATCTCGGTATAATTTACGCTAATTAATAATTAAATAAATAAATTGTAGTTAATTAAATAAATTGCAAAATATCTAAATTAAAACACTTAATTAAATTAACATAAGCTAACCAGGCTAATCTACTTAAACTAATTAAACTAATTTAACTAACTAACTACATTATCTAATTAACTAACTAAATGGTCTAACTGTGACATCCTGATTTTTTGATTTTGTTTTTGATTGAATGTGTTGGGCTTTTCATTGATGCGCCTATAGTATTTTTCTCTAAGCTAATCACTCGCAAGATAACTAGTCTATTTGGTGAAGTCGTCAAGGGATTTTAACGCAACAAACTTGAGAATTCAACTAGAAATCGACTATTCGACCATGTTAATTTGCAAGAGTCAATACACCACTATCAAAATTGACCAAAGATCGGAAATAGGTCGGTTCGACAAAGGCATATAATTAGAGTGTTGATTTCACCTAATTGGAAAATTCTCGTCGAACGACATTAAACCGATTTTTCTGTCATTTCTGTTCCTTGTGCCCATATTTGAAACCTTGATATTTTCACGATAACTAATGGCCGCTATTGAGTCAAAGATGCACAATGTGGCTAAAGAATAATCGATCAATGGTCAAATGCACTAAAAATTCTCAAAAGCTACTTGGTTGGTTAAGTCACGCTAAAATCGCGTCGGGTTGAAATTAACTATGAAATTGAACCGATTTTAGAAATTAAAAGTTCTGTAATGTCACAATTTATTTTAGGAATGTCAACTCATCCTCCGAAAATTTTTCGGCAAACCCGAGTTTTTGGCGAAAATTCAAATGTTGGCATTTTTGGACCGGGAAATTTAGAGGACCATTTTTGGGTGGATTTTTGGCATTCAAGTGGGATCAATTGATGAGGAAATTGCAAGGATTTATTATGGATACCTTGGCTAGAATTTTTGGGCATCAATTAGATTGTTTTGGAGAGAAATTGGATTGAATTTGGAATGGAAATGTACAAAATTTGTAGCCATGGAGGGGAGCAACATTTTGGACACCTTGTTGGGGGAGCTTGGTGTGGGGAATTGGTTGAGGATAAAGCTTGGGTTGGTGGGGCCCTTGTGATGATGATTCGAGATATTTTTGAAGACCTTGTGGGCATTTTGTTCCCCCCAAAGCCAGCAGACCACTTCTTCTTCTTCCTTGCCCCATCTTTCTCCATTGTTGTTGCTTTGAGCTCAAAAACCAACTAGTAAGCCCTAGAGAAGCTAGCCAGCCACCATCGATCGCCCCTCTTTGCCGTTCGAGCGTTGCCGTGCCCCTATTGAGCCGCTTGAAGCTCCGCCCATCGCATGCCAGTCCACACGCCCACGACCCAAGCCACGTGTGCAGGTCATCGGTCCCATGATTGTTGCCGTTCGCTAGGGCTATTCCAGCCACTTTCCATCGCCGTCGAGCTCCTCCGCTGCCTGTCCAAACCGCCGTGTCACCACCCGTGCTTGCCTAGCCCGTTTCGATCGTGAAGTCCTTCAGTTCAGCCCAAGACCAGAAGCCGAGATCTCAGCCCAAGCTAAGACTTTGTGGCCCATTTTAGGCCCCTTCCAGACCTTGTTAGATGTCGCCGTTGACCCGAGTGTCACTCCTCATTGTGCCACCATCGTTGTGAATTCATCGGCTCACTAATCCGGATGAGTTACTTGATAAACATTGCTTATGAGGTTAATTATGCTTAGTGGGTAATTAGATTAGCTTAAGTATGGTTTAGGTGGTTAGTTTAGTTTAATTAGTGATTTAGTTGGTTAATTAGAATTGTTAGGTGGTTAGATTAGATTAGTTAATGGTTAATTATATTGTATTATTTATTGAATATGGTACATTATTTTTCTAGGCCCGTTTAGGTGGTTAAATTAGGGTTTAAAGCTTAATTATGCACATTGGATTAAATTGCATTTATTTAATTACTTTTGCAATTTATTTAATTATTTAATATTTTCCGGAAATTATACTAGGATAGCTTGTAGTTGGAATTTTGTGCCGATTGCCGTGGTGTGGTTAGTTTATGCAATTATTTCAAAATTGCGAAATTTTGGTATTTAATCAGAAAATACCAGGTGTCGGGTTTTGACACCAAAAATATTTTTAAGTACTATAATAGTGGGATTTTAAAAGGAAGTATATCAATTTTTAAGGTTTGATCTAACGGTATACCCACACACAATTATTTTCACCAGGTCTTTCTAATACGAAGAAAATAGGCCAAGCGTATTATCTTAATTGAGACATTTGAGTGCAATGCACGGTATCCTTGACCGGAGTTGAATGACCGTGTGATGGTTATGAGAACCCGTCCCTGATGTGCGTCGAGTGGATGTTGCCTCTATATAGGATGTCCCTGGACAATAGATGCCGATCGCAGTATAGGCTGGATCGATACTCCTTTGGGATTGTCGTCTAGTGTAGACGTTGCCGTGCTCAATGGGGTGAGACGATACCTAGTTACGCCAGAAGACAGCCGAACGTTGAGTAGGCCATGCCCGAGGGGCTATAATCAATTGGAACATGTGAATGGTTGAGATAAATGCGCATGATTATGGGACAAAATTGTGTGGCACGGAATGAGATGTGTCATAATGATTTGACCTTATAATCGAGACCCCTATGAGTAGTTGAGATTGAGTAAGACGTTCCAATTGATGTGTGCATTTATTATATGCATCTGGGATATAAATTGTATTGACATGCAATAAGGAACTGAGGCAAGGTGAGTCTTCTATGATGTGTGATTAGATTGCCTCTAGGCGTATTTCCTTCATAAATGGGGTTTAGGGTGTGAACTCGTTGAGATATTATCTCACCCCATCATGGGTTTTATCTTTTTAGGTCCTTAGATGGAGGCGAGGCTAGTTCGTTTTGGACAACCACGGGGGTTGGAGATGTAGCGTACCATCTTCCCAGTCTATGGGAATCCTGACTGGACTCGTGAGCTCGTGGTTACTACTATCTTGGTTGGTGAGGGTCTACCACAGTTGGTACCTCATCGATTCAAGGTGTGGTTTCATTGCGGGCCCAACGGTATCTGAGAGGGCCCCTTGGATGGCTTTGACGAACCTATTGTCGATGACGAGTATTTTCAGCTCAACCTCGTGCATGATGTCGATATCATAGCCGATATCGAGGCGGATCGTGGACCCGAGGTTGAGGAGCCTGTAGTAGAGGAGATAGCTAACCCGCTAGACCTCGACATCCCTGATGGTGTCATGGTAGATCCAAATCCCAAGTAGATGGGGTCCGGGGTAAAGTTAACTAGAGACTTCTTTTTGAAAGTTTGATTTTTGTATATATAACTTCGGTAGGCTAACCTTGGTCATTTATAAAAGTGTTTTATGACATTTGTTATCTAGCTTTTCTATCCCATATTGAGTGTTGTCTGGGGATTATTTATTATATGCTTCCGCATGTGCAATAAAATGGATGGCTCGACGACGCGTCCTAGGACATTGCAATTTTATTGACCACTGAGTTCAAATGACGAGATGATGTTCTAAAATAAATCGTGACATGTTTGAATTTTCGATTCCCGAAACCGAGTTGAATTTCGTGGTTAAATTCAACCAAACGCAATTTTAGCGTGACTTAATCTACTGGGTAGCTTCTAGGGATTTTAGTGTGTTTGACCCGTGGTCGATGATTTCGATCCGTGTTTGTGCATTTCTAACTCATAGGCAACTCTCAGTTGTCGTAAAAATCTCAAGGTTTCAATTACAGACACTGGGTACAGAATCGATAGAAAAATCGGTTTAGTGCCGTTGAACACGAATTTTACAATAAGGTGGAATCACCCACAATTTAATTACGTGCTTATGTCAAATTGACCTATCTCTAATCTCTAATCGATTATAACGATGCCGTATTGACCATTGCCAATTAGCACGATCGAGCAATCAATTTTTGATCAAATTTTCAAATCGGTTGTGTTTATATCCTTAACGGTTTCACTTGAAAGATTAGTTATCACGTGAGTGATCAGCTTAGAGAAAATGATTATAGGTGTGTCGATGAAAAGATCATTTCATATTATCGAAATAGGGTCAAAAATTCAGGATGTCACAATAATACTAGCACTTTCAATTGATATCTCAGTTGCGATGCTTATCTTATTGAAGTACTTTTACTTATAAGCTAAAGATCTTCTATGGCTAGTATTTTGGCTCTAGGATTGGTTGAAGAATAGAGCAACACCAGACCACCATAATTTGATGAAAAATAGTACAATGTATGGAAGAATAAAATGAAGACGTTTCTAAGATCTAGAGATCCTCTAGAATGGGATGTTGTAGAAAGATGAATCAATCCAAAAGCAGCATCACCTTACACAAAGGAAAATAAGTGATAGACAAAGATGCTGAGGAATCCATTCAAGCAAAAATTGCCGAGAGATGGGCTCTTGATGCTAAAGCTATTTATTTTTTATAATGTGCTTTGTTTCCTACTGAATATAACAGAATTTTTTCATGTGAAATAGCTAAAGAAGTCTGGGATAGGCTTCATGTCACTTATGAGGGAAATGATCGTGTAAATGAGACAAAAATAAACATTCTACTTGGACAATATGAGTCATTTAGAATGAAACCTAGAGAGTCTATTGGTGATATGTTTAGTCGCTTTACTAAAATTATAAATGGTTTGGCATATCAAGGTCAACGATCTCTAGTCCAATGAAGGTCAACAAATTACTACAAGGACTTTCAAATGACTAGAATCATGTGAAGACTTCAATTAGGGAGACTCAAAGAATCATGCCTCTTTCTATTGATGAGCTAATAGGCATTCTTCAATTGTACGAAGTGGTACAAATTAATGATGAAAAGGATCCAAAAAGTAAGAAGTCAATTACACTTAAATCTAATGTTGATTTTGATAATACAGATACCAACGATGATATGGATGACAAGGAGCTAACCCTTATGATAAAGAAATTCAGAAAAATGAATAAGAAATGAAGAATATTGAATTGAAAGAAGTAAAGCAAGCAAAATTCCCAAAAGAGACCAATGGAAGATGTTGAAACAAGCAAAGATATAATATGCTTCAAGTGCTACAAAAAGGGACACATCAAGCCTAAATGTCCCTTGCTGAAATGAAGAAAGGGAAGTATGAGAAGTACAAGAAAGCTCTCAAAGCAGAAACTTGGAATGACATCGAATGTGAGGAAAGCGAAGAGGAATTTGCAAATATCTATCTGATGGCTCACTTAGTATCAAACTCAGAATCATAATCAAATACAGATTTTGATTATGACAAGGAAATCAAAGTAAGTCACTCAGAAATTCTTGTTAAAGTTTTTAAGTATATAGATGAACTTTGCCTCAACCTTAAATCTTCTCTTAAAAAGATTTCCAAATTGAAAAAGGAAAATTCAAAACTCAGGCAACAGGATGACTCTTGGAGAGAAAAGTTTGACAATTTGAAAAATGATTTTGATGGTTTGAAAGAAAATGCCGATTCTCTCTCAAAAGAAAATGATTGTTTGAAAATGGATATTTTAAATATTTCTAAAAAGTTTTCCAAAGGATTAGAAAAGTTAGAAAAAATTCTTTTAGCTCAAATACCCTATTTTAACAAATCGGTTTGGGTATAAACAATGAAACAACTTCTTTGATTGATTTTCCCAAAATAAAGGAAAGACTTAGACAAAGACCCCCAAAGTCTTTTTACAAAAATTATTTTCAAAATTTTTTTGTAAAACCTGTTGGCCGGAATGCTCTTAAATGGAGACTTGTTAAAAGGGATTGGATAAAAGCTATTTTTAAAACTAACTCTCCTGTACTCAAGAAAATTTGGGTAGCAAAGAAAGTTTGAGATCTCCGTTTGACTGCAGGTTATTATTCAGAGAAAAAGCAAATGGTACTTGGACATTGACTATTCTAGGCATATGATTGGAGATTCAAGCAGTTTTGTGAAGCTAGAAAGACAAAAATGAGGAAATGTCTCTTTTGGTGGGAACAGCAAAAGAAAGATTATCGAATATGGAATTGTGAAGATTGAAAGTCTAATCATCAACAACATTTCACTAGTAAAATGTTTAAATTATAATCTTCTGAAAATAAGTCAGTTATGTGATACAGTATTTAGAATCAATTTTCAAGAAGATATCTACTTTGGAGTTTGTTGAGATTTGTCTCAATCCTTTACTGGACGAAGACATAGCAACATTTATCTTCTGGACATAAGTCCAAAGAGCTCTCAGTGCCTCATTTCAATTCAAGATGAAGCTTATCTCTGACATTGCAAGCTTGGACATGTGAATATGAAACAAATTGCTAAAGTTTCTTCTAAGAAACTGGTTCGAGGTCTTCTTAAAATGGCTTACCAGAAATTTGAATTGTGTGCTCCATGTATTTTGGGAAAACGGGTCAGAAGTTATTTTAAACCAATAAATTAAGTTTCTACCAATCGTGTCTTGTAGCTCCTTCATATGGATCTTTTTGGACTTACAAGAATACAAAGTATTGGTGGAAAGAGATATTGTTTAGTAATTGTGGATGATTATCCACAATTCACTTGGGTTTTCTTTTTGGCAAATAAGTCTAAAAAAATCTTTTACTTTTCAAAATTTGCCAAGAAAGTTTAGAATGAGAAAGGTTATGTTATCTCAAGCATAATGACTGATCATGGAGGAGAACTTAAAAATCAAGACTTTGCAAATTTCTATGACGAGAGTGGTCTTCAACATGTTTTCTCCTCTCCATAAACCCTAGAACAAAATAGAGTTGTGGAAAGGAAAAATAGTTTGTTACAAGAGATGGCTAAAACTCTACTGATAGAAAGAAAAATCTCTTATCGCTTTTGGGCAAAAGTAGTTTCTACTGCTTTTTATATAATTAATAGGGTATTTTTAAGACCCATCTTAGAGAAGACTCCCTATGAAGTGTATAAAGGGAATAAGCCAAACATCTCTTACTTTCATGTATTTGGCTGCAAGTGTTTTATCTTGAAGAATGCAAATGATCGATTTGTAAAATTTGAAGAAAGATCGGATGAAGGAATATTTCTTGGTTATTCTACATCAAGCAAAGCTTACAGGGTTTTCAACAAGAATACTCAGACTATCGAAGAATCTATGAATGTCAGATTTTAGGAAAGTATTCAGAACCAACCAGATCAGACTCAACTTGAAGAATTTGAATTAGTTTTAGACTTAATAAAGTATGATTCCCCTGAAGGACTTCAGTCTTTGGGAAATCAAGGTCAAGTAGAACATAAGTCAGAAGAATCAAAGAAAATAGACGATTGGTAGATCTCAACAGGAAACGACAAGCCAAATAACAATCGGAAGCACAAATCAAGTCATCCCAAAAAAACTCATCATTGGCAATTTAGAAGAAGGAATCCGCACTAGATCCAAGGCAAAAGAAGATTCCAATGCATTAGTACTTATCTTAGAAATAGAACCAAAAGGAGTAGAAGAAGCATTATCTAAGGAAAGCTGGATAGAAGCAATGCAGGAAGAACTCAGACAATTCAACATCGACAATGTATGGGAGCTAGTTCCTAAATCGAAAGGCAAATCTGTGATTGGAATGAAGTAGGTGTTCAGAAACAAGATGAATGAAAAGGGCAAAGTAACCAGAAACAAAGCAAGACTTGTGGCAAAGTTAGAAACAATTAGACCACTGCTTGGATATGCGTGTTTTCATAATTTCAGGTTATTCCAGATGGACGTCAAAAGTGCTTTCCTAAATAGATTTATACAATAAGAAGTCTATGTGGGACAACCACCAGGATTTAAAGATCCTAGAAAACCAGACTTTTTCTATAGATTGAAGAAGGCGATATACGATTTGAAACAAGCACCTTGAGCTTGGTATGAGAGGTTGAGTAAGTTTTTGATAAGTAATGATTTTCAAAAAGAAAATGTTGACATAACCTTGTTTATCAAAAAAAGAAGAAAAAGATTTTCTACTTGTTCAAATATATGTATATAATATAATCTTTGGATCTTCTATCGAAAATCTGTGCAAGAAGTTCTCAAAGTCTATGCAGGAAGAATTTGAAATGAGCATGATGGGAGAATTAACCTTCTTTCTAGGTCTACAAGTTAGACAATCAAAGAAGGGAACATTCATTTATCAAGAGAAATATGCCAGAGATGTTATCAAGTTTGGAATGGAAAACTACAAGAAAATAGAAACTCCCATGTCAAGTTCTTCAAAGCTTGACAATAATGAAGGTGGAAAGAAAGTTGACCAAAAGGTATACAGAAGCATGATTGATTCTCTTCTTTATCTCACTACCTCTTGACCTGATATTCTATTCAGTGTGTGTATATGTGCTAGATTTCAATATGATCCCAAAGAGTCGTACCTTAGTGCTGTTAAATGTATTATCAAATATATTGCGACTTATTCGAAGCTAGGTATGTAGTTTCCAAAAGGAGAAGACTTTACTTTACTTGGTTATTCTGATGTTGATTTGGTTGGTTGTAAAGTTAACAAGAAAAGTACTTCAGAAATATGTCAACTGTTGGGACAAAGGTTATTGTCTTGGTTCTCAAGAAAGAAGAACATTGTGGCTCTCTCGACAGCAGAAGCAGAATATGTTGCTCTTGGAAGTTGCTGGTCACAAATTTTGTGAATTCGGCAACAACTAAAAGATTTTGGAATAGAAGAATCATGCATCGAAATCATGTGTGACAACACAAGTGCGATCAATCTTATTAGAAATCCTATTCTTCACTCAAGGGCAAAGCAAATTGAAATTCACGATCACTTCATAAGAGACCATGTGCAAAATGGCGAAATCAATGTTCAATTCATTGATTCAAAGAATCAACTGGCAGATATCTTTACCAAGCTAATGGAGAAGGGCTTATTCGAGTCCATCCATGAAAAGCTAAATATCACCCTTCCATCTGACTAAAGTCTATGGATGAGTAGACTCAATAGATCAACATGTGGAGAATGCATTTGTTTGAAAGTCTTCCAAACTTAGGTAGTTTTATTTTAAATTTTTGATGTGTAAATTTCCTTCCATATTAAACAGGTACATTTATTGTCAATATATCACTTGCCTTTTATATTTTTGGAAATTGTAATAACTCTGCTGAATTTTCGAAAATTATTGACAGTTACTATTTTGAATTTTTTGAAAAGGTATTTTCCTTTTATGACAATTCAGTTGCCATACTTCACTTTCTTTAATTCCTTCAAATTTTTCTTCACGATTATAGTCCATCTTCAAACCCTAACTCTCAAATGCTTCAGATTTTTCTTTGCTTATTTAAATGAATCTAAACTACATGCAATGCATGTAAGGCAATTATTCTAAATGCAATAACGTACAAAATATGTCTATCCCAACGTGGTGTGCAATACCTAATTGACCTACTTTACGTGACATGCAATTTAATTAAACGACCTAACACGCAATTTTTAATGATGAGCAAAATTGATATGCAATTATTCTAATATGACATGCAATGTTAATTAACTAAACTTAACATGCAATCTATATATCATACAATTTATAATAAAATGCAAACTACATGGCATGCATTAACTACATTAACCTACGACATGTAATTATTTAAATGACATGCTAAGGATTTTTTTTGGCATTTTCTATTTTATTAATTAAATAAATTGAAATTAATAAATGCCTAAATTAAACATGCAATTGTCATGGGCCGATCGTTTGGGATCGTAACCGTACAGCGACTTAGGCTCTTTTAGGATCGCTTGAATTGTTGAGGTGCCTAAGCCAAGCCTTGCTTGGATAGATCACTTACTCGCTTGCTCACCCGGATCGTAGTGAGAGAAAGTTTCTAGAGAGAGAAGCTCTAAAGAGAATGAAACTTTTGATTATTGAATAGTAAGATGGATACAAATGAGGGAGAGAACACCCCTTCTTATACTGGAGGCCCTAAAATTACAACCATTGATCATACTTTGATCCGATAGACGAGATTGTATCTCTTCACTTACCAACTACTGACATTTATATCAAGAGAGTTCTAGATCTTGGTGCAATTACCGTATTGCCTGTCCTTGGAACATTTTGTAAGCTCTTGCGGTAAACTTTGGCGATCTCAAGAGGTCTTCCTAAAAAATGCACAGTCCCTTAGTCACAGGAACCTCGCGACCGTTACATTCTCCCCTACTCATTCAAGCAACGCCCTCATTGCTCTCGTTTCAAAGAGTGAACTTCTTGGTACGAGCTCGAGCCCTCTTGTTTAGATTTCACTTGGTTCTAAGCCTGTCGAATAGTGGACAATATGGCTCCAACTTCGGCTCAAGCATGGCACACAGCAAATACTCAACCTTGGGGAAGAACACTTCGATCGACATGTCACGAGTTGGAATAGGAGGATCTAACCCTACCTTCGGCTTTTCCAAGGATGGCGGCTTTGTTTGTGACTTAGTCATGCACTTCTCGGCCTTTAGACTTTTGTCAAGGCATCGGATCATGGCGCTGGTCTTGGTGTTGATTGCTCCTTTCATGAATGGGATCATCACTGAGCATTATGGATCGAGGATCATAATGGTATTGGCCCTCATATCGATCATGGACCTCACACTATGGAAGAGCCGCATGCCCTAAAAGAGATCATAGTCATCGAGGGGAATTACCTTGAAGGAGAGCTTGCCCTTCCATCCTCCGATTTGGATGTCCACATTTGGAGTTGTTCATACGCCTACAAGTTCATTCAAGTTGATGGCCTTAAACGATTTCCCGTTTGGCTCAACATGAAGTCCCAAGGCTTTGGCTACCTCGATGGACATGAACATGTTTGAAGCGCCCATGTCAACCAAGGTGTTTGAGGCTCACCCACATACCTCAATCTTTACAAAGAACATGTCCATGTTCGAGGGAGTTTCATTCTTTTTGGACGGCGACCAGGCTTGAACGGCATTGACATACTTCACGGTTCCAAGCCAAATTTGCTGCTTCTCTTCTTTGGCCTCCTTCTCCTCTTCTATGGCAAGGAGAGTGTTGATCTTGCCCTTTTTCAAGCACTTTTGGGTCCACTGTGGACCTTTGTAAATAAAGCAAGGAGATGGCAGGGGTTGGTCAAACTTACTCATGGTGTAGTCTGCCTGGGATCGACTTTTTTGGAAAGAGGACGGCTTAGATGCTCCTTCTCCCCATGAGTTGACTCGGCCGCCTTGATCTTTCGATGCAGAGGGAGAGTCTCCACCTTCATCCTTGGAGTGTCGTTATGATCTCCAATCCCTGACTCAGTTCTTTGATGAGTTGGCTTTAGTGAGGTTGATGAGGGACTTGGCTACACTAAGCGCCCTCATGAGACTCTTCACGTCCCAATGTTTAAGCTCAAGTTGCCCCTATGGCTTGAGTCCATCCATGAACGTTTTGAGAGCCTCCTCCTCTCCTAGATTGTAGATTTGGAGTTTGAGCTCGGTGAATTCTTGTGACATCCTGATTTTTCAATCCTATTTTCAATTGAATAAATCGAGCCTTTCATCGACACGCCTATAGTGTTATTCTCTAAGTTGATCACTCATGAGATAACTAGACTATCTGGGGGAGTCATTAAGGGATTTTAACATAATAGACTTAAGAATTTGACTGCTCGACCGTGCTAATTTGCAAGGGTCATTACGGCACAATTAAAAATCGATTAGAGACCAAAGATAGGCCGATTTGATCGAGGTGTGTGATTAAGTGTGGGTGATTTCACTTGATTGCAAAATTTTCATCAATTGGCGTTAGATTGATTTTCTGTCATTTTAGAAGCATTATTGGCCATGAAAGCTTGAAAGACAAGCTTGGACAAATGAGTGGTGGAAATTCACTCTTGCCAAGCAAGCCAAGAGGCTATCATGAACATAGGACAATACTTGAGCCCTCATTTAATACTTGATAGACACCCATCTTCTCATTTCTTTCTCCTTCTTCCTTAAGTTCTCTTCTTTTCCTCTCATTCTTCTCTCGCTCTCCTCCTTGGCCGATCTCTCCCTCTCCCCTCTCTCTCTCTCTCTCTCTCTCTCTCTCTCTCTCTCTCTCTCTCACCTCTCTCCCTTTGATTGCTGCCTCACCGCAATTGCCACCTCATCGTCGATGCAGCCGCTGCACCGTCACCATCCTCACACCATCTCACTGCTTGTTGTCGCCTACCATCTCAAGCTGCAGTCCTCATGCTGCCATGTCGTGCCATGAGCATTGAGTCGCTACCGACTGCCCTCTTATTCTTGGCCCAGTTGTTTGTAAGTGAATCCCTTAAATGCCAACTTGGCCATTGTGTTATGTGACTTGGATTTAGGTTGATTTTGCTTGTTTTAGGAGTTAAGATTAAGCTATGCTAGAGAAGTTAGAACCATGTATTGATTTTGTATGATTTGCTCATGAGATTGCTTGTGTTAGGAGGATTCAGATAAATAAGAATAGTTTAGGTTATTGTTAAGGTTGCTTAGTTTGTTATCGTTATTGGAATGATCCTTTTATGTTCACATCCGGGTTTGGTTTCAAGGAACCATTGTTCTATTATGTAATACGGTCATGTTATAATTTAGGGTGAGATATTTAAGACCTTGTTATTATTGGATGTGGCTATTCTACGTGGAAATGCTACATGTGTGTTCATTTGAATTATTTATGTATAAGTATGTTCATAGTCCATGGTCAATGCATGAGAGCACCCTGAGCCTCCAAGGTGAGAGTTGCGTTGATTCTTGGTTGTGCGTGGAAGCAAACTAGGCCGAGTCTCTCTCTTAGTTTGGTGATATTGAGGTGTGTCATCCGATTCAGGTTTGACTTAGGCTGGTGCCTGAACATAATGGGTCAAGCCATAGTTTTTGTTTCATGCTTGGCATATTTTATTGATGGTTTTCAATAGGTCATGAGTCACACATTGCTTGACACACCCTTAGGGCACTCATGCATTGGATTAAGATGGAAGATAAAACTGGTTGCGTATTTAATCTGCATGGTCACACGAGGGATTCTGCCATCTAGGGATTTTGGGGGATGATGCTGCCACAAGAGATGTCAAGGGGTGATGCTTGATAGATTTCGGATACCGTTCGTGATGATGGTTACATAACGATGCCTGAAAGGATGCCCCATGGAGGTTCAGATGCCGTGCTCGATGGGGTGAGACGATGTCCTAGATATTTCTGGAAGAGCCGTAGGATTTTTGCTATGTGTGGTTAATAATTGACTCAAAATAGCATAATATTATGGAATATTATGTGAGTCTCGAGGTGCTAAAGGTGTGCAAAGCATTTGAATGTTATGTGATACTTTGGAAGTGGCTATATGGCTTGTGCACATTTGATATGATATTATATGAGAGATGTGAGATACGTGCATAATTTAATTGTCATTTTGAGTGACTTGGAAGACAATTGCATATTATAAATGCTGTTAGTCGTAACGTGAGCGACACATAGGTGTTTTGGAAGTGATTATTAGAGTCTCGAAGGCCATGATAATATTTTAAATGCTAATATTTGAGACATTGAAATATTATTGGCTATTAACTGCACTATGTGTAACACGTATGAATTTTTATACTATTATTTAGGACTTAAGGAATGCGTGTACGTTGTTGAAGTAATTAATTGGCATACTCAGATTTTTTATGAACATAAGATACCTCTTAGATTTCTATTAGGACGGATGTTTAGGTAGAAGATGAGAATCCCTCATGTTTATAGTCAAGGTAAAGCAAACACTTTGCTATTGATCTGTCATTGACAAGCATACATGGAGTTCGTGGGTTTCGAAATGAGGCATCCACCTATACGAGATTTAGGTGATTTACTTATTGAGTTCTCAAACTTATTTGCTGTTGTTTCACTTCTTTGAGGCCACTAGATATGGATCTGCTGCCCGCACGTTTCATGCGATTTGGAGTGCCCATGAGTATGAAGGTCATAGTCATGGACATATTTAGGGAGGATACCGTACTCCGAAGAATCACTACTACTATTTGGGTGGAGGAGGACTATAACGATCTCATCCCTCACGTGTGGTTTAAAGGGGATCTCTTCAGGCCCCTCCATGGGTTTTGTGGACCGCTCAGACCACATGAGGACAATGGCCCATCCTATGGTCCAATAGATGATGCCTAGGTAGCCGGTCCTCATAGGAGAGCCACTTTTGGTTAATATTTCACTAGAGGAGATAGGTTCACCCTGAAGCTTGTGAACCCTTCCCCCTACTATCTATTGATTGTGTATCAAATTGGCCGAAGAACGGACTTGTACATTAAACGATCCAATTTAAGGAAGTAGATAAATAAAATATATATTTATTTATGTGTTTTCCTTGTTATCCTTTTTATGTGATTGTTGATTGGTGTTGACATATATGCGTTTTTTAAATGAAAGATAATAACCGATGAGACCGCAACGCTTCCTGGGACATCGCATAATTAACTAATGCCAGATGTCGCGTCCCTGAGGTGGGAGAATAAAGGTCCAAGGCGTGACACCAACCTTCAACACTCATACATATATCGCATGCTTAATGCAAGCACATAAGAAGGGCGTGATGAGCAAACTGGTGCTTATGTGGGTAATGGCCAACACTCACGCCATGAATTTTGCACCACCACCTTGTCGATGAACCCCATTGATGACATGGGAACATAGAGAAAACATTGATTCAGGGAATTTATAGATGACTTCATTATGCATCGTGTTATAATATTTAAATAATAAATCACATTTTTGTCTAAAAGCTTAAGTTTTGGTTGTGCAAAATTTCACATATTATTAGAATTAAGAGATCCTGACTTCAAATCTTTTAGTTCTCCATTTGCCTCTAAGTCTAGTTTGCATATGAGAGGGATTGTTATAATATTTAAATAAACAAACTATATCATGCAAACCAGCATCTCGATTTTAGCAATTCCAGGAACTACTTTATGACCCTCTCTTAGAGGGGATGAGCACCACGCGTGTTGGTCCTAGCTATGGAATTAAAGAAAAATTTCTTACCCGAAACAACGCTAGAACGAAAATATCATTACACACCATCCAAGAAAGACTCAGATTCTTAGTTATTTAACCGAGTATTGTTAACACAACTCAATGTCATGTCACGCTCAAAGCGGGGGAGAGAGTGGGAAAGGCGTTACCTGGTCGATAAGCTAAGGCGAAGTCACGATGGACGACTAAATCAATGAGTGAAAGTTCTGTTATCGTTGAGGATTGAAACTGCAAGAGCTAAACAAGCTTCAAGCAAACATCTTGTTACTTTGAGATTTCTGGACACAAAACAGAGCCGTCTCTATGGAAAAGGCCAAAAGAGGGACTCCAAGGTCTACTCGGCAAGAGTCGTTTTAGGCAAAACCGGGGCTTCTATGGTGGTCGTTGAGGCACGGTATGAGGTTCCATCAAGATCGGATGTACAAATGTTCAAACGAGAAAGGTGAGCCCTTGGATTAAGGAGAACAAGATGACTAAAATCGGGACCTCTCGGTTTGGGACTGTGGCGTTGGTCCCCGTGGTGGGGAACTGGCGATGAAGGTGGTCAAGGGAGAGGGAGAGGGACTCGTGAGATGAGACCTCCAGTGTCTTCGGGACCAAGAGAGAGAGAGTTCGGCCAACATGGGACCTTTTTTTCATGGACGTTCGTCCCCCTTTCCCGTCCCCCTTTCCCAGACAGAAGAACCACGTTTTTCCTTTTTTGTACTTCCACCGCTTTTTCTTTTTCTTTTTTCGTTCGTTTCACCCACGGAAGAGATGAAGGGAAAAAGGTGAGGGTTTTTTCTTTAGGGGTTTTGTATGATCGCGATTTTGAGCTGAAATTTCAATCCTAGAGTCCCAAGTATTATATTCTAAATGGTTGACTGACTCCGTAAGTTGAAATTTCTTTAATCAGATTTGAGATTTTTAAATTTCACGATCCCTAAATCAAATGTCAAGGAAAAAAAGAGACTAGAAACTAATGAAATTTTAATTTTTCTGGTCAAAGTTCAAATTCTTCGGTTATACCAAAAAGTCAACATTTGCCCGTTCTTATGAAAATTTGATATCCAAATGCCTAATTCTACATGCCTATGCTAGATTGACATATATATGCAATTTCTGCATTTTTGTGTTTTCCACCTAGAGTTTTTTTTCTTTTTCATGTTTGACCAAAAAATTAAGGGATACATGCACTAAAAGTTATAATACTTGCCAGGAAAGTACAATTAAGTATTAAAACTTACAAAAATTGTAATTAAATCCTAAAACTTGTTAAATTGATGCAATTAAATCATTACATCAACTCCATTCAACTTGACTAACGAAAAATGATAATGTGACTTTGTTTAATATTTCTCAAAACAATGTCGTTTTTTCTCCAAATATGCTTTTTTTTATAAAGAATTTTATTTAAATGAAATTAAAAAATTAATGTTTGCAGCTCTTGCCCCCATTTCCAATTCTCTCATTTTTTTTAATTTAGCTTCTTTTTTATTTAATTTAAATAAAATTTTGATAAAAAAATCAAATTTAAACCAAAACGACTTCATTTTAGCTTTATTTTTCATGGTTTAATCACATCATCACCATATAAGAGAGAGAAAATATTTACAAAAGTCACATAAGTGTTTTTTGTCAGCCAAGTTAGACAAAATTAATGGAATGACTTGAATGCATCAATTTGATAAGTTTTGAAATTTGATTGCACTTTTTATAAGTTTTAGAACTCAATTGTATTTTTGTGATAAGTTTAAGACTTTCCATTAACCAAGACAAATCAACTCTAGATTTATTGAAAGATGATGCCTAATTACTAATGAAATGCAATGCTCCTAAATCCTAGTTATTGTATGCATTGAGACACTAAGGAGACTTAGCTATTTTTTTCCATCAAGAAACGAGACTTGCCATGATTAGGAGTCTTGATTCTCAAATTCTCTAACTTTAATTGTCAGAAAAATTCAAGTGTCAACAATTTAGATAAATAAACATGAAAACATATTTAGAGGTGTATAAGCATGTCCAAATACATCTAAGCATATCTTGCTGATGCAAGTAGCATGTTAAACCTATAAAACTTAATATATTTAAGTGTGTCATATACACCGATACATTTTGGCTAGAAAGTGAAGGCATATTAACCATTGGATTGTTATGAGTACACCAATAATGCTTAAGCATTAGTTGTAGGTGATAAGGTGGAGATAATGAGCCTTGGACTTTATTAGAGTTGATGGCTAGTGTTGAGTCGTTATAGAGCTTAGTGGCTATATTTAAAGAGATGAAATCATTCCATTTGAAATTAGTGGGATCTGGCCAAATGTATCTAAAAGCTAGTAGATTGTCAAGTGCAAATGGATTTATAAATAAAAAGAGGGGATTCTAGTGTTGAGACAGTGAGGTATAAGGCGAGGCTTCTTGTTAAATATATACTCGATATGATGGCATTGACTATAATGAGGTTTTCTCCCCTATGGTAAGATGTACTTTGATTCGAGTGTTATTTGTCTTAGTGTTTCCATAATATATTTAATCATTATTACTTTCAACATATTAGTTTACAAATTCAAAGAAGAGTTGAGCAGCACTCACTTGGGATTGCAAAACCAAACAATGAATGCTATCTCACTCAAAAACTATTAATTAAACGAGAAAAATATATTAAATTCAAGTAGACAACTATCTTTTTTAAGACCCAACTAAACTAAGGTTATACTGCGATAAAATCTACGCACCAACAAAAAGCTCCTCCATAGCAGAACATTCAATTCTATCCATTATATTAGATAGCTCGTGGGCCAAATTTGGTTGCATCAGACCTCTCTTTACTAGACTCCGATTCAAGTGAGTTTACTATTGAACAAAAGCTCACAAAGAGACCCTTAACTTAGCCATCCCAAAAAGATGGCCGGAGATGAGTAAAAGCCATCGCCAAATACAATTTCGAAAATTTATTTTGATCAAACCGTAACTCCAAATCAATTTCTGTAAAATCCCATGACACCCTAAAATTTCATTGCCGCATGACTTTGAAGCTAAATCCTAGAGTGGACCCAGCAACTCCGAACTCATATATATCCAAATTTATAGCGCAACTACCAAAATTCCTTCGATCAGATAAATGAAGGACACAAATGCTTACAAAGAGTTACGAAATGGAGTTAATCCGGCTTGTCGCAATGTTCGAAAAGCACATGCAATTTCCTCTCTCACTCTCACACACATACACGCACGCACACGCAGACACACGAACACGAACACGCGATCTACAAGTCTAGTTCAAATGTGTTTTCTGTTTTTTTTATTCCAAGAACAGTTTTTTTTTTTACACTTACCAAACGCGTTCTTTTATTCAAAAACTGTTCCCTGGAACAGAAATACTTTTTTTAATTTTGTTTTTAAAGAAGGAAAAAGAAGAAATCTAATATCCTATTCATATTTGGGCTGAGTTGGGCCTGACCAAAATAAATTTGAGTTTTTGGGCCTTTTTTTAAGCCTAGTTGTGACAAAAGATGCTCTGATGTCCAATATCTAAGTAAGGACTTGACTTGGGAACGTTATGACAGCTAGTAGATCTAGATACAAAGTTGTATCATGATCCACGACCCGACAAGCAAGAAGGGCGAGTCATTCACTCGGCTTTTAAAAAGCTTATCCTCTAAAATCTAAACAAAGTCTTAACAACTTCTCATAATTTTAAGGACTCTCTTTTATGGAATAAACAACAGTGGACAAAATGAGACCATCCAGCTTTATACCATGTAGATTTTACTGACATTATCATTGTACGTGAGCTACATCGGAATAAGAATTACTTAGTAAAGTCTTGAGCAAAACTCCCACCCTAATGTCAAAACTTTACTAGAGCCAATTTTCAGCGTATCTCGAGACAGGTAGAAGAAGCTCCATATTGATGTAACTCCAGATCCTAATGTCTCTTCTTTATTTATGCAATCCCTTGTTGCTTCACATGGGTGGGAGCGCCAGCGGACGGAACCCGTGCTGGAGGCTTGCTTCCCATGCTTTCTCTATGTCAAACATCATGATTCCACACTCGTTCACATTCCATCCTTCTAATGCATGCACTATCCCTGCTACTCGCCAAGCGCTCATCACCCTTCTCGGCAACCAATTCTGCAACCGAGTAATTTCGAGTTAATCACATATGCTGCGTAATAATTTCGCATGCCATTTGCGTGTGTAAGAATGGTTAATTTCCCGCACTTGGTTTTTACCTATACATCAATTTAACAGCAGCGGTCAGTGGCCTGCCCTTTTATATAATCATAGAAATCTCTGCTTAGGTACTAAGTTTCCATCTTTCTTGTTAGGGCAATATACAAGTTATGGTTGCTCTGGCACGATGGTTAGTGCATGTTTTTGTTTCATCACATAACCTACTAACAGACGTCGCCGTAGAATGTGTCATTAAGATTTAATCAAGGACGCAAAAAATTGGATTTAGTTCAAAACAGAGTTAAAATGTTTGTAGCCTTCTGTGTTGCACCGTAAAGAGAAAACAAGTGATGTGTAATGTATTATTCCAATCTACCAGAGAGATAGGCTCCCTGCATACCTTGCGAATTTCCATGCTTTTAGTTTCCTAACCCCATTCTAAAATTCAATGTAAGTCCATCATGCATTATTCCGGCGACAGAGTTGAGTAAACTAACCTCACAAGAGTGCAAATTATCAAACGACCGGGGAATGGTCATCGCCGGAGTGCTGTGGTAAAGGCAATCTTTGCGGATTTGCTTTGGAGGGAATTGAGAAAAGGGTATGAACAACGTTCCTTTGGGTGCCTTTTTCTGTTCTTCTTCGGCAATTCCATCTCCTACCAACCATATCTGCAATTATCATTTGAAGTTACGTTCATTTGAAAAGGGCAAAATGGCCAAGAGAAACATTTCCTTGGAGTATCCGAGTCCAATTATTCTTCCTTCCATTTAATGTGAGATTAATGATCTCATGTGTAACGTTCCTAGACAAATTATATGTTGCTAATCCTCAAAAAGTGGCTCATCAAATACCTCTTGAGTTCGACCAAAAAAAATACCTCTTGAGAAAAAGTTCTTGAAAGGATCAAATTGCCTCTGTACTTTCCATTGAGACTCCTTTTGAGCTTCTCATGCTCATCCTTAGAAGCTACGTTTACCTGCCATATTCTTGCATCAATTAAATGAAAAAAAAAAAAAAAATAGGTTCACATAATTCTAAATTGACTGTGGATATGAAAACCCTTTAAGAAAAATGCCTTACATCATTTTTATTTCACCAGAAACCTGAGTGCAACTCAATCATGTCATTCAGGAACCCAAGCTACTGGCATTCAAAGTACTCTGCCAACTTGGGCTTATAAACAAGCCATAAAAAGCAGCTATCACGGGCTTTAAAAATTATCCATAATTCGCATAAAATATAAAAACAGAAAAACAAGCCAGGTAAGCTCACTCTATAGTTGGCGTGATCGACGGCCACTCAAAATTGAAAAATAAATAAAAGTAAGTCGAGTCTATATTTTTCTCACCTTCTTTTGGTGTTCATATTGTTTTGCTTATCCGCAGTGCAACATACTAAAATTGGTGTTTGGATTTGATTAAACAGATGGAACCCAAAATCTCATTAAAACAAAGAAAAGGGGAAATGAAACCACAATGCTTCTATAAAAGAAGAAGAAGACTAGGCACCTGGATATCCCTTGCACATAAGGCATGGGCAATGGCATAAGAAAGCTTGTTAAGGTTGCCTCTGAGGAGAACTTGGCCAGTCCCTTTGGGAATGCTGTGGAGCACAACTGCCACCGCCAAGCTACTTCCATCCACCAACTTGGTCCTCAAATCTTTGTGCTTTTGAATGTACAATTCACCATTCGCATTCAATTCCTCTCCCTAACAGAGGAAAAAAAAAGGCAAAAGAAATTCGAAATAGATAAACACTAGATAATTTTGCTAAAGTAGATACCCAGTGAGAGAATTTCAAGTGTGGTTTTGAAAGAAGTTGGATCAAAGCTAGCAGTAATTCTCAACGACGAAAAATTATGTTACATTAAAAATGAAGGGAGTGGCTAGGGAGGAAACATCATCTTACCTGATTGAGAAGGCCCAAGGTCAGAACCTTGACTCCTTTTTTGTTAGCATCCAGTATAGCTTCCTCTATCAAGGCATTAATGGCTTCTCTTCTCCATTGTAATAGATACTACAGGGCAATGAAGAAACATGAGACCAAGTAGAAATCCAATAGACTGAAACTGTTTAGTCAACACTCGTGGTAGGTGTTTTGGACATCCGACGATGTTTGTTAGTAGCTGGGGAAATTAGATGCAATCATAAGTAAATCGTTATCACCCTTTTTAATAACACAATGAGAAGGGAAACTATGTCATTTGTACTGAGGGTATATATATTGCCTCTCATACATATTCTCATTCTTTCTAAATAATAAAATCCAATTCTCACATTTTTATCTCCACTATATTTCTTCCCACATAATATAGAGGAAAATCATTTTCAACATCATTAAAACTTCTTGGTTTCCAAACAGCGAATGGAACATTTCTAAACAACTAAACCATTTTTCAGTGAAATTGTTGAGTCAGATAATAATTTCTTATATTTGGGATATAATAATTTAAAATGCTAAGGCAATAAGTAGGTAACTCGATTGGTACCATGAATGCAGTGTTGTTGAATTATTGATGAGAATCCATGACATGCAACATGGTCATCACCTGAACATTTGAATTTTTTAAAAAATATCTTTCATGAAGTTTTATCAACAAACTTAGGAATCAACAAATCATGATCTTTAACCATATGTGACGCAATTCCTATCTTCCTTATATATTTAAATTTTGGAGAGCTATTGATCACCATATGACGTCCAAGTGTAGTGCAAACTCATGCGACATGCGAGAAGTGGGGTGAAGGAAGCATGCCAGGACTGGGTAGGGTAGGCTGGGGCGGGGCCATATGTGCACCACCCCTGGCCGTATCCCATCCCTATTCTGTCCTTCGGGCAACGGGTAGGTAGGTGTCCTGCCGGGACATTTTGCCGATTCTAGAGTACCGCAAATAAAATAAAATAAAATAAAATTTCATACACTAGAAACAACAAGGGAAAGTAAACACCAAGTGTGGAAACGCAACAAGCTCTCATCTTAGCTCTTACTTGGAAATTATATCTTGGAATCACCCAAGATTGCAACTTGAGTTTCTTGAAGGCGTTCCTCTCCAAGATGAAAGAGTGGCCGTAGATCCAGGTCCACACCACGGATGCGAGCGTGAGAGGCCACATGATCCACATATACCACTTGGCCGAGTGGGGATGAGACGCGAGGGATGCGAATCCCAATCGAAGATGATAGATGGACTCTGGCGTCGTCAGGTGCGTCAGATGCACCACGTCTGGCGAATCTTCCTCTCTTCGAAGGGATGTCTCATATGTGCCGTCCAATGCTTGGTCCACTGTTCCGTATATATAATCATAGAGTGGCATGAAAAGGCTGTAATTTGTTTGGAATTTGGTGTGGTGCAATGAATGGTACCTGCCGAAGTGTCTTTACTCATGATGAATTCCCAACTAAAAGTCTACATGCTATGAGACCCAGTGTCATAACTAAGTGCACTTCACAAGAATTGGTTCATGATAGGACGTTGTTCTCAAAAAATTTAAATCTATAAATATTGTGAACTTTTCATATTCATTACATAATAAACGATACAAGGACAGTGTCCAAGAAAACTCCTTGTGATCTTTCATGAATAAATTAGACAATCTTGAACATTTTTTTTCCTGAAAATTTGGAATCATGTTATAATGTCGGCAAACTTTGTGGGCCCGGACCAACTTACCCCTCCTTTAAACCCGTCCCCCCACATGCATGACTGTGAACCGACATCGGACCGACTTACGCTCGTATTCACGGACGGGAATCCATTTCTGTGTTTGCGTTTTTTACTCCTGCTCAAGTACTTCTATGGATTTTTCCGTTTTATCTTTTCTTTTCGCAAATTGTCCTTCTTCAGACAAAAGCTGCTCTGACATTGAGTTATTTTGCCCATCTACCCTAGCACCGCGAAAATTATGTGTCTCACATTTCCTTAAGTGCTCATTTCTTCAACTTCGCCTGTATGATTTCGTGAAGGCTTTTCCCAATATTGATAGTGAGAAAACAATGGAGAAAGAGAGAGATCAATGAAATCGAATTATGTATTGTGGGACTTACGATGGAGTGTACATTAAGTATTTGAGGGGAGGAAAGATGGTGAAGAGCCAATAGGGGATCAGCTCAAAATTGCAGTGACCCAAGTTGTTCATGAAATCAATGCACAAGATGTAGCCAGTGAGGGACGCCATTGAAGCAGTTCTCGCGAACAGTGTTGTGAACATGGGTATCGCGAATAGCATAAAATATGCTATGTGTTCCGCGAATGGATGAATTACAGCTGTAGAAAGAAAAAGGAAAAGAAATAAAGGTGAAATATTTTTTGTCCGACCATTCCACGGAAGTAAGATATAAATAATAAGAGCCAGGGTTACGTAAATATAACACCAAAGTAAATCTGTTATCTAATTACAATGGGCTATCCATTCTCAGGACCAAGTACTTGCCAATATATATAGCTGTCCGCCTTAACAGAATGAAGTGCAACACAGACCGTGCATGTAGATTCCTGAAATGGACTTAAAATGCGTGCTACTTTACTAGGTGTCAATGATCAAAAACCAAACAAAGAACTGTGTTAAATGTGGTTTGAAGCATAACTTACATGAGATGGGCTCCGTGACAATGGAGGAGTGGTGGTGAGAGTGATAGCGAGAGTAGAGAAAATGGTGGTGGAGAGCTCGGTGAAGCCAGTAATAGAGGAATTCCACGACTGAGGCATGAATCAGGACAGTAATGATCACGCCGTCTGTCCTCCAAAGTGGCAAGTGAGAGGCTTGAGGGATTATCATGTGACTCACGTAAAATAGAATCCCATTAAGTAAGATTTGGTCGTCCCTGAAATATAAAATGAGGAAGAATTGACTAAACTATGATTGATTTGTAAAATAATGGCGTTGATGGCCCTTAAACATTGCTTCTGAGTATGCTGTGTTATAGGTTCAAGAAGATATTGCTTCATATGATAAAATAGGTGGAGTTTCACCTATCTTCTGGGACAAAAAGAAAACTCTCTTTCCTTCACCAACGTGGATAGGCTTACCGCTCGTCACTTATTTCCACACTCTTTATAATACTAGAGATGACAAGAACCAAAACTAAATGAATCTTATTCCGTGGTGTAGTGAAATTTTATGGTTACAAAACCATCACTGCGGCACAAGGGTTGGAGCAACATTAGTTGATGAATAGCTTCATTTGACAAAAATACAAGAACGATCTACAAGCTTGAGAGAGAGAGAGAGAGAGAGAGAGAGAGAGAGAGAGAGAGAGAGAGAGAGAGAGACCAGTTGCTTTCTCGATCCACCTGCTCGAACTCGATGCCCCTGTCGACGATCCGGTTGTTGCCTTTAGCTGTCCGATGGCGAGAGAGCGAGATCCAGATCTGATTGTGAAGCAATCTTGCCAGCAGAAAAGGGAGTATGAGGAAGTAGCTGGAGTCCCTTTCGCCTGCCCCTTTTGAAATGAACTGGTACGTGCCATGAATCGCCCACGGGGCTAAAATCATGTACTGCCGCAGTACCCCCCCAAACCCCAAACAACATATAGGTAAGATGGCAAGTGAGATGAACTGTTCAGGAAGTGACTAGTCAAATTTCGCAAGTACGTCTCTCAGGCAAATAGAATTGCAAGATTATTTGCTGATATTCCTTCGCCGTACATTGAGCGAAGTGGGTCATTAGTTATCCATTTAATAGATTGCATCAGACTTAATTAACGATCGAGATGTTTCTTGCATGATATATAATTGTATTGTGTAGATAACGTTTAAGATGTTCCGTGCATAATCGTCAAAATCACCACTCTTCCCTTTTTACATCGTTGATAGTCGAAGCACCACTAACCATCGTCGGACTAGCAAAATTTACTTTGCAATAACACGTTCACAATATGATGAACCCGAGCACTAACAAGACCAAAACTCTCACCTCAAAAGAGAATGTGCATACAAATTGCATATGCATGATTCTAATATACATTTGAGAAATCAACACTACATCATGAGAACGACACGAGCCAAAATTTTGAGAAAATTTTAAGTTCACCCACCTAAGACAATAATTTTGAAACAGGCCAAGGAACACAAATGAAAAGATCAATATACCTTGAAGCTCCCCAGAGGCTTCCATGGCCATTCGGTGAGAATTCCTGGTTTGGAAGCCATTTCTTCTTCTCTGTTTTTGGCCAGACTACTACCAGACTCTTTGTGCTACAATAACACATCCGCGGCATCTTTTATAGTATTTTTTTCTCTTGCATTTAAGTGTCCCACCCACTCCATTCGTTAGGTGTCCCATCCACTCCATGTGTTAGAAAGTCCAATGTCCAGACTTAAATTTATGGGTAGAAAGACATTACATGTTCATAAAGAGCATATGATATTTCAAGAGTGAACATGCAAAAGGGACAGAAATGTGGTTATGATACAAGTCGAAGCAAAAGGTTACGTTTATAAGTGAAACGAGACCACATGTATTATCAAGCGATATGAGATATTTTATCATCATACATGATATTTTTTACCTTTCAAGCAGACAGTCAAAATGGACCGAAGGGAGAGCTGACATAGGCTGCCTGCACTGCCAGATGTTCAGCGTGATTTTGTTAATTTTGTTATTTTTTCTAAGAATTTTTTATGTAAAGTATGTGTATCTCCCCATCCCTAAGCTCATGTTATGTGGATGAGTTTGCTGGCTCAAGTTTGTACTCTAGGTTGTCATCGATCACATGGCACAAAGGAACTTGTGATTTTTAATTTTGTGGAATCCAATATAAGTCCCACTCTATTTATCATGATAAACCAAATTATGAGTCTTGCAGGATATAAAGCAGGTGCAGAATTGACGAAAGGGCAAAAAAATCAAAATAAAAACTAAAATGAAGTACCCATGAAAATGCATTCTCCCTCAAAAAATAGGCCTCAGAAGCCTATTTACAATCCTTCCCACCTGTATAACTTGATGGAATCTCGGAACATGAAATTTTTACCATCTCTACTTATGTGGTCACTTCTTAATAAATAAAATCAGAAATTGAGAGCGACGTCATCGATGCCTGAAGAAGACAGCAATATGCGCGGATCATGTGCTCGGTGCAATCGACGACGTCACCCGAGTGGCGGACAAAAGAGTTTTATCTAGCATCATATCAATATTGATAGAACTAATTTGCAAGGAATCAATTAGGGGGCCCGTCATCCTTCACGTGTGCTTCGAGGTATGGTGCAAAAGACGAATACCAAAGTCTCACTGCCACGAGCTAAACGACTGACGTGCCTCTCTCATGTACATGCTTGTTTCAAACTCAAAACATGGCGTATGCTGAAAGGAAGCCATTGCTGCTGGGCTTCTTTTCTGCTATGCGTTTCCACACATTTAATGGCTTAACTCCTATTTTCGTCCGACAGTGAACGAAATCGATTTGTCCTCCACTAGAAGATCGATAAGACAAATCAGTGGATGGTTTGGGTATAGAAATATTTAAGATTGGCGTGCATGACATGTCATGTCACGCCTGAATGCTATCATGGCATGTCATTTTCCTGATATCATGATTGAATTTTGCATCCAAATTCACATTTGCACACACAATGTCACACCCAAATGGAGCAATAGGCACGAAAAAATGACCTCGTTAATAATAACTAAAAAAAAGGACATCAAATAAGTATTTGATTGACATCCCGTATTTTAAAATAAAATATCATGCATGATTTGTGATTAGCGAATTAATTGATGAATGATTTAGGACTTGAACCAAAATAGGGTTATGGTACCAAAACAACAGGTGTGATGCTAATGCATCCCATGCATATGATTATTCATGTTTATGATCGTATCCAACTTTCATAGCTTACCTAAACCAAGGATTTGGGAAGAACCTATGGATCGAGGCATTACTAGCTGGCAAGCCCCCGTCTATTTAAGGTGCTACAAATTCCCAAAAGTACGAGGACCCAGAGTATAAATTTTTAAAAGCTTCTACACAACATATGCTGTCTACATTTGGACGGAACATAACATATGGACCAAAACTGAATTTGGGTAATATTGCAAGGACTAATTTGTAGTTTCCCCTAAATATCACTAAACTCGTTAACAAAAAAATTGATTATGTCATCACTTAACTAAATGAATGGATGCAAATAGGGAAAAGTACCAAAAAGTTTAAACCTATTGCATTAATACTAATTCAGTTAGACCTTTTAATTAAACTAATTTAGTCCTAAATATTTTCACGTTAATACTAATTCAGTTCATCCGGCCAATTTGGGCTAGAAATTGATGACATGGACACCGGCAATCCTATGTGGCATCACTAATGCTGACATTGACATTTTAAAATAGTTTTTTTTACTATTTTTTAATTTTTTTCCTTTACTTTTTTTCCCTTTCTTTGGACTATGCGGCCAGCCACAAGCGATGATTGACCTCATTGGATCTAGCAAGGGCAATCCCTCACGGCCTGGGCGAGGATGGCCCTCACCAAGTCTAGGAAGGGCTCAACCCTCGCCAAATTTGGCAAGGGTTGCTCTTGCAACCTTTAGCAAGGGCCACCATTGCCCAGGCCATGACGGTTGCACTCTCACTAGATCTAGCGAAGGCAACCCTCACCCAAGCAACAAGGAGCAACCCTTGCTCAATTCGACAAGGGGTGCCCTTACCTAGGTCATGAGGGTCTCGCCCTTGCCAAATCTAGTGAGGGCGACCCTTGCCAGCCCCCACCTATGGTTGGTTGCGGGCAATGGACAATACTAGCCACAATCCAAAGAGATGGAAAAAAAAAAAGGAAAAAAAGAAAAAAATGAATTTTTTTAAAAAAATCAAAAATTAGTAAAATAAAATCATTTTAAAATGTTCATGTTAGCACCGGCGATGCCACATAAGATTGCTGGTGTCCACGTCACTTATTTCCAGTCTAAATTGCTGGATGGATTGAATTTGTACCAATGTGAAAAGGCATAAGATTAAATTGATCTAATTAAAAAATTTATAACTGAATTGGTACTAATGCAATATGTTTAGGATTTTTTGGGTATTTTTCCCAATACAAATGCATTTGCCTTGCAAGCAATCCCATAAACCTTCAAATACATAATCCATTTACAGAATAACTTGTGGGGGGCATCATAATACATCGCAAGCTTTGGGTCAATACTACTTGAAAAGCGGAGCAAAGTTAGTAAGTTATTAATTTCGGCGGTGACTTAGTAGTTGAGTAGCTAAGATATAGTTTTCAATGGAAGATTTAGAAGAAATTTATAAGTTACTACAATGGAGATGGTTGTAAGCCAAATCGTAAATTGCTTACGCTGGTGATAACTTACTATTATTCTAGGTGGACCTATAGTTATAGGCTGTTAATTTAAGTGGTAGCTTACTATTTAGGCCTCGAAGGTCATTTTCAAAGGAAAAAATTATGAAAAAACCCTTCACAGTTGCCGGTACATCGATTAAAGTCGGATCGTAAATTACTTACTTTAGCATAAGGTATTATTAGAACTTTAAAAGTGGAGCAATGTTCCTAAGCTATTAATTTCAGTGGTAACCTCCTATCTAAGACATTAAGATTTCCCTTCGAGTGGTAAATCTATTAAACAAAAACATAATGATTAATGAGTACTACATTGAAGGTCGTAGGACATTAATTTCAGTGGTAACCTACTATTTAAGAAATTGCAATTAGTGTCGAATGGTAAATTATTAAAAAAAGAAAAAGTTAACGAATTAGTATTACATCAAGGTCGCTAGATGCACTATTCCTTCCACTTCCTCCCTAAGGATCCACCAAACCTCGCCTGTGTTGCTGGATGCAGGGTGCAAGGCTTGACATGTCCTCGGTGAAAACAGAGGAAACGCGAGGGAGAGGAGAAGAAAGAGCTCTAAAAAATGCTCGGCATTGCGACAAAGATATGATGATGCGAGCGAGATAGTGTGCTCGAGTGGAGTTCCAAGATTGGGAGAAGAAGAGGAGTTCCTTTCAGATGAAAGCATAGTCGGGTTGAAGATCAGATGAGATTAAGAGAAGGGTGCAAAGGCAATGGATGGTCTATCTACGCACCTCAATGTTCAGATGACCTGGATATCAATCATTCAAATGAGATCTGCATGGTCTTTAAGGGCTCGAGATCGAACCGGAGAGCTTCACAGTAACATCATGGTGAATCTTCATTCGGTCACTGGGACACCAGAGACGCATCTGTCGACTGGCGGAAGGCACTTCTCAAGGTTTGCGATCAGGACCAGAGCCAGCGGAAGCTCGGAAAAAAGACGTGCTGAACTTTCCTAATCACCAAACGACCCTCCGTTCCTGTAACTTTTAAAAGTCTTGATAGTGCTTGTGAATACTCAACCACGAAGTATGAACAACGGTACACTAATTGGAAACCTAGGAACAATATTTTTATCCCTAACCGTTGTTCTAAATTGCAGTTCAGTTTCCCAAATTTAAATTTACTTCGAACAATTAAAACATATGAAGTGATTTGCCCTTGAATCATTGCAATTGTGAGATCATTTACATACACTCTGTCTCGAGCCTCTGGAAGTAATATGTGGCTTCTAATACAATATCCGTAATTTGCATTAAAAGCTGCTTCTTGCCCAGATTTGTGTAGAGCAGTTTGTGACAATTTAGCAATTTGTGACAGGCAGTGAATTGCCATAAACCTCTGACGTAATAACCATATCTCCGGATTTGCCTTGTCATAACAGAATCCACCAGGAGAACATAATGAGTCTGTCTTTTGGCCCTGGTCAGTTTTAAGCAGTTATTCTAGAACACAGACACAAATGTTCTATTAAAATAAACAAAATGATTGAGGCATGGACATTCTCTTTAAGGATGTTGAATTTTGGGTTTCATTCATGTGACCTCTAAGCATTCAGAATATTCACAAGGATGACAAAGGAGAAACCTGAGGAACTTCAATCTACTTAAGTCAGCCAACTATCTTGCACTGAAAACAGGTTCTGCTTCAGGGCTAGATTGCACTCTCCTGGTGAATTTTAGGAGTAAACCTTCCAAAGAAAGACCTGGAACGCTCAGATCCCTGTAAAAGACATTAAAATATGAATTTCATTTAAAATGTTTCGAAAGCAAAGCTGGTACATAAATATATCAATTAACCATAAATAATCTCCCAAACCTGATGTAGGGTTCTAGGTCCCTCCAATCCCATTTTGGACGTTCTTTGAAAAGAATGGAGAACCGCTCAGATGGATCAGATGGCAATGAAGAAACCCTAAATGGTTGTACCCATGTTTCAACCCCAAGCTTTTCCTTCAAAACTTCGCCGTCTAACATCTCAAAATTGGCAACCATCTCCTCAGGCACCCTCTTCTTCCACTCGTCAATAAAATTATCGATTCTCATTTTCCCTTCTCTGAGGACATCTCTGGCGTAATGCACACAAACCCGTCTCTCATTTAGTCTCCAGACACATCTACCTTCACCCTTGTCAACCTTATCACCAAACACTGATAAACAATGATGTGCTATCATGCGAGGGAAACCATCTGCTTCCAGAACATGGAGAACTTCATCTTCGTCAAGTGCACTCAGCATCCAGTCATTCAAGACTGAGTTGTGCAAAAGCATTTTAAGGATCATGCCAATGCAAGATTCATCTACTAATCTCCAATATCCACCAATTTCTACTGCCGAAAGAGCCTTTAATCCAGATTTTAGCTCCTCTTCACTTGCCTGCATTTCATTTACAAGATCATGCCACCTATACAATCCAATTTTCTCTGTTTCTATCTCTTCCATCTCCATTGCTGAAACATCCTCAAGCTTATAAGGATTCTCTGAGAGAAGCAGCTTAAGCTTATCCAGTTTAGGAGCAATCTCAACAAGCTCCAAATGACCCGGTGCCAATTTGATAACAGATGCAACATCATGATCGCACTTCTTCTGGTTACCATCCTGGGAAGCTTCATCCTCTGGCACTTGGTTTGAAGAGGGTATGAGAAGTACGGAGTTAGAAGTACCCACAAACTTCACAGCATATGTCTTAGACTGAGTACAGAGAACTGCATTTTCATCAGGATGGCCCCTTAAAAAAACCCTTGAAAGGAGATCCAATAAATTAGCAAGGGAACATGTGCATAATAATTGGTTGATGCAGGCAAAAACTATTGCTTACCTCTGATGAATGACATCATCAAGAAGCTTCTCATCGAGCTCAAGAAGAATTAGGTCATCATGTGGGCCATAAAGAGGGTGATAAGCAACAGAGATTGAAGAATTTTCCTGAAGAGCTAAAACTGCTTCTGCTCCTCCTGAAACACTGGGCGTACAAGGTTCCATCCACCCCACCTTCTCTCTTTCTCTCGCTGTGTCTCACCAACACTTGTCAGAGCCTGTTACCATGTCAAAAGAACAACCCAAACCGAAATGACCATAAAAAATCATTCCAAAATATTGATGAATTGCATCTTATTCTCGATACCCACAGAACCCATTTCAGACACATTCTTTTTCTAAAGTGAGCCAAAGGACCTTCTTCCTTCCCCTGACATGCATACCACTGTACTTCTCACTAAAAGTCAAACTAGATCTAACACGATTAGATGCCCTCATTCCAGGGTATCCATCCAATCACTTAATCCCAGAATTTAAGAAGCTCGATTGGAAGCGACTTACTTAAGATGTTGCTAACAGTCTAATCCTCATTTAGCAAATCATAGACAGTGACTGCAGTGTGTATACAGCACCAGAAATAGAAAACGGGTACTACAACAAGTGTGCGAGTCACTCTTCAGTACAAGAAACAGACAGTGACTGCGGTGCACATAAAGCACTACAACAGGGGACGTGTATTACAACAAGCTCGCAAGACACTCTTCAGTACCCACCAACTGCTATATCCAGAGGCACTGTTCCATCTTCCTTCTTCAATTGAAAGAAGCAAGTTCAAACAAAAGCAGAAGTCTTTGGGGGCACAAAAAGCAATTGAGCAGGCACAAGCAAGGAGTAGTAAGGGACACGACTGTTTCCTTCATAAAAGCAGCAAATAGATGTGTCTTAAGGCCAATGAAAGGTGCCACAGCAACCCGGCGATTTCCAATCAATCGCCGGTGGTGCCGGACGCTGCATTCTCCGGCAAATCCGGTGTTCTAAAGCTTCTAGATTCACCGATTTGTCTAAAGCGTCAGGTGCGCCCAACAGAGTTTCTTCAGCATTCTGTAGCAGGCCTATCAACTTAACCTAGAAATTCGACATGGAGGAGATCTTGTGTCCTAGGGTTTGAATCGAAACAGCCCGACAATCTCTCTCGGCGGGAACCCTAGATTACAAGAGGCGGCGCTAATAACAACAGAAAAGGTCGGAGCTTACCTTGCTTTGCGCGACGGGCGTGCGGCGGCGGCGGCGGCGGCGGCGGCGGCGAGAGCCAGAGACCGCGACGGCCAGGATGAGAGAGAGAGAGAGAGAGAGAGGAGGGAGGGAGGGAGGAAGGGAGGGAGAGTTCGGCTAATATCCCGCGCGTTTCCTTTTGGCGCCAAAATTTCCGCGGCCGCCAAATTGCAGTTCGCTCCCTGAAGTTTAGCTTTTCTTTCAATTAGCACCCTGAATAGTAAATTCGATTGGATTGGTTTCGAGTTTAAATATAAGTTCATTTGCAATTGCTCTGGCTCTCTTTCTTTTTCTCGTCGAAGAGGAAATGACATGTTAGGCCATCAAGGACTGTTCGGTTACGCGGACGGCAAGTAGAGCAGAGCAAATTGTGGAAAACTGGAAATGCACGACGGGTTCGTGAATATCCAATGGAGAGGTACCAAAAATGCAAAAGTCCCCGGGCAAATTGCGTCCGATACTGGCAGAAAGCCTCCGTGGCTCGGTTAGGTTATGGGTGAGGGTGTTGATTGTAGATCTTGGGAGTAATTCGGAGTTACAACACGTGCTCTTGGATGCTGCTGCGATGTTTCAGTAGATCTCTGTAGAAAAGACAGCCCCGTTCCTCAGCTGCAAGCCGAAGGAAATTCCGGATCTCAGGAGGCATTAGGAGCTAACAAGATATGCTTCCCGATCACGTTGTCGGGTTCGGCTGGGATCCCTCTCGGGGCTAATTCGTGAGCCGAACATAGAGTGAAACTCCCTTTCTGAGTAGATGTTTCGAGCTGTTCTGTCGTCCCTTTGAAATTGGGGAAACACGGGGATGGCCCTTATGGTATCCCGGATACTGCATCGGCTCGTCTGGTCCTTCCATCTGGCCTTAACACTATTGTGGAAGGGCAATTGGTAGTGCCTCGGACCTCTTGCATCCTTGTTATAGGGACCCCTCCTCGCTAGAGATAGCCCGGGAGCAGAAGAGGTACATAGAGGAATCCCACCCTCCTTCCAAGGCAAGGACTTTTCAGATGAGCGAGGGTACAAAACGTCACCATGCTTACTAAGCTATGAAAGGCGACACTCTATTCTTTGGACTTCTTTAATCCCAGTCCTCTATCCCATTTAGTCCGCGAAACCTTGTTGTAGTTAACGAGATTAATTCATTGTTCATTCTCAATCGAGCCCCACGAAGATTTCTTCTGATTTAGTCCAGTTCCTTGCGTACCCTGGTCGGTGACGATGCACCCTGCACGCAATCGGTTAGAAGAGGCCTTAAAGAAGGAACTTCATAAGGATGGTGCGACTTGCCATGGAGAGTAATATCGTGTTCCAACTGGCGATCTTCTGACTATGATGAAGTCGAAGTTGAGTTTGCTTGATGAGGTACACAGGTTGGGGAAAACCGGGATAATTCTGAGGGTGTCGTGTTTGTCGAAAGCCTAGAACAGAGGCGATCCCAGCTTCCAACTCTCATCCATGTTCTTAAGAGGAGCATACCTTGGAAGCACTAACCATTTGGCCAGACACATCACAAAAGTTTTCTAGAACTTCAGAGATCCCGCTTACAGTTCCGACCAGCTCTTCGGGGATGCCACGACCCCTCCCGGCAAGCATCCTGGATCTTGAGGCTCGAGTGCACCAAGAAGAGTATGAAGATGTAGGGTGATACATCCAATCCGTCGTCATTGAAGAGAACCGCCCACAAGTGATGTGGCAGACATGCAACTCATAAATATATTCAATCCAAATCGGGGAAAGATCAAGTGTGTCGGAATTGGACGGATAAATTTCCACTCGAGTCAATCATAGGCTTTAGCGAGATCTGCCTTGATGATCACCCGTCCCTTTTTACCTTTATCTAGCTCATGTCGATGGACGAGCTCTTGGTTAATGAGTACATCCTCGGTAGAGGTGTTAAAATGGGTTATAAACCCATTTATGACCCATTTAAATCTTAAATGGGTCATAAATGGGTCACTTGTTTATAACAAAAGATAGTTAAATGTATTTCACAATTAAAGGTTTAAAATAGGTGGGTTTTAAGTGGGTTTTTAAATAGGTTGGGTTAAAAACTCATCTTTAACAAAAACATTATAATTCCTCCATTCTCTCTTTAACTTTATAAAAATCGAAATTATAATTTTTTTATTTTTATTTTCTCTTTTCTTTTTCTTCCTTTTTTATCTTTCTTTTTTTTTTTTTTTTTTTTCTCCTTCCTCCTTCTAGTCGCCGGCACGACGATGGCCGGCGATTGGCCAGGCGAGCCTCGAGCTCGCCGGATCTAGCGAGACAGAGGCCTCGCCGACGCCCGGTGAGGCTCGAGCCTCGCCGATCTAGCGAGACTTGAGCCCGCCGGCATCGGTGAGGCTCGAGCCTCGCCATTTCCCGCGAGGGGTGAGCTCGAGCTCGCCCGACATTAGCGAGCCTCGAGCTCACCGGATCTAGCAAGGCGAAGGCCTCGCTGGCATCAGGCGTCGGATGAGGCTCAAGCTCGCTCGACACCGGCGAGCCTCGAGCTCGCTGGATCTAGCAAGGCAGAGGCCTTGCCGGTGTCAAGCGAGGCTCGAGCTCGCCGGCGTCGGGCAAGCTCGAGCTCGCCGACGCCGGTGAGCTCGAGGCTCACCTGTGGTCGGTCGCCAGCCATCGTCGTGGCCGGCGGCCAGCCAAAGAAGAAGAAGAATGAGAAGAAAAAAGAGAAAAAGAAAGAAAGAAGAAGAAGAAGAAGAAAATTATATTTTAAAAATAAAATAAAAATAATTAAAATTTTAATTTTTTTAAATAATTAAATTTCGATTTTTTAAATAATTATTTTAAAATTTATAAACATTTTCCATTAAATTTATATTGTATAAAACTATTTTATCAACACAATTTTTTAAAAAAATAATAGATATAAAAGCTTGGAAGTATTTTAATAATATAATCTTTAAAAAAAAGCATAGGAATAAGTTTTTCTAAATTTGTTAAATATGAAAATATTTTATTAATATGAGTTGGGTTGGGTCGGGTATGGGTCGGGTATGGATCGGGTCGGGTTTGGGTCAAAAAATTTACATTAAACATAAATTGGTCATAAATGGGTTAATGGGTCAATTTGGGTCGGACCATTAATGACCCGACCCAAACCTTACCCGACCCACCCGTTTAACGGCTCTAATCCTCGGTCCTGCTCATCCCTCGGCTCCGCCATGAACAGTCTTAGCCTGTTGAACTGGGATTTTTGCAAAAATCTTAGTCATGATGCACAAGCTGATGGGGGTGGAATTGGTCGAGGAGGAAGAGACTGGGGCACTGTGGAGATCCTTAAAATGGTTTTCGACAAGCATGGATCAGCGTAATCAGTCTTTGCTCCTGTGCCTCCTCCGAACACAACTCACATTTGTGTTTCTTACTGCTCTTGTTTCATTTAGAGACTATTTGGTAATACTTTTATTTCAGAGAATAATTTCTTTTCAGAAATAGCATTTTTTTATTTATATTCCAAGGAACAATTTCTCAATGTAAAAACATGTTTAATACAATTCACAAAAGAATATTAATACGTTTGGTACAATTCATAAAATCTTTTGTAATGTAAAAATTCTTTTAATTTTTTTTCTTGTTCTTCCTTACCACCAAGGCCGCGCGCTACTGATGACAGCTGATGCAGCCACCCGCTGCTTGCTGCCGTCGACTGCCGCAGGTGACTACCGGTCACCCATTGATGGTCCGCGCAAGTACGAGTAGGACCTACAATTTACACGTGATGCCCATCACTCTGATTTATTGGGCCCGACGATTGTGTTTTGAGCCTAAACGCAAAGTGCTCGTGTTAAAAGGCATTTTCGCTTGAACTTTGTACTCTTCCGTACGTGTAACATGGGAAAATCGTCTAAAAAGCTATAAATATTTCTATAGTGGTCAGATTTAATCTTAAAAATTTTAACTTGATCAATCTAATTATAAGTCTTTTGATGATCTTTCAATGTAATTCTCTTGACCAATTTAAGTCAAAAATTGTTGACACAATCATAGGCCGTCCCTAAGTAGCAATGTGACATGGTTGGCATTAATGTAAACAATCTTGACAATTTTTTAAAGAAATTTTTCTGAATTTTTATATCAATTTTTTTTATCATTTTCTTCCTTTTTTTCTTGTTTGCTGTTTATCTCTGTAGAAGGGCTAATGGGGTCACCAAGGCCTCGGTGATGGCCACCCTCGCCTATGCCATCACCGAGGCCTGAACAACCCCCTCTAACCCTTCCTAAAAGATGAACCGTAAAAAATAAAAGAGAAAAAAAATCATAATACTTTATAATAAAAAATTAATTTTAAAAATTACGAAATTTATCTATATCGGTGTTGACCATGACATAGAGAAAAGCCGACATTGATTAGACTATCAAAGTCAATGATTCCAATAAAAATTGATTTGAAAGACCACATTAAAAAATTGTTAAATGCTTTAAATCGAATTGTTCTTATATAATACGTTTTGAACTTTTTGAACAATCTTCCCCAATTAAGTTGGGAGTTGAGTCTTGAGCACGAGCAAATGGGGGACAGTCTAATCGAAAGGGAGTTCATGCATAATGCATTCCAAGGCTGATTTGATTGGCCCTTTATCCCATTTCTTTGGAAAACTTATCCCTTCTTCAATATCCAAATCGATGACATGAGGTTTCTTAGGATTACTCTAATCTAGAGATTCAAAATCCTCGTATTTGGGGAAATCGAGGGATTTGAGTCATCTCAAATCTTGTCCCTTCGATTTATCTCTACACGTGCAACTCACAATTTTTAGCTTATATGCATGGAGTTAAGTACATTGGAAGTTCTATAATTTGTTACAAAAGTGCAATTGGTCCTAAAACTTTCAAACAACATAATTTAATCATCAAACTAGTCATTATGAAAGTGCAATCGAGTCCCAAACTTTCAAGAAGTGTGATTAGATCCCAACACTTATAAAATTGGTCTAATCAAGTCATTTTTTATTGCACTTTTGTAAAGTTTTAGGAATCGATTGTACATTCGTGATAAATTTTAAGATTTGGTTACACTTTTTGAAACTTTTAGGAATCGATTGTACTTTCATAATAAACTTGAGAATTTGATTGCATTTTTTGAAATTTTAAAATTTGATTACACTTACAATACAAGTTTTATGATTTTCAATGTACTAACTTGTTTGCTTCATAAGAATTAATGAAGGTTGCCTGAGTAAAGTGATCCTCACCTGTTGTCAAGCTCAATAACAGGACTTGTTACCGAACAAAGGCGTAATAACAAGCGATGTATAGAATATACTTGGTATGGCCTGAGTTGGTGAATTATTGTTTTCCGTTTAATATTTCGTGCTAGTGTAATTTTTTCCTTTATCTTCACATATATAGTTCATTTTAGGATGCATCTCTTAATAAAAACCTAAAAAAGTTCGTTTTACATATAGAAAAATTTAGGGATTTTCATATTCGCTGTCATATTTCTTTAGGGAATTTTCATGCTAATTCCCAATTATTATTTGCTTTGCAACCAATCGGCTTGGGTTGTTTGATTTTGGTCGGATTTATTACATCACTTGTTTAATTTTATTTGTGTACTATTTTGCTATTCTAGTAATAAATAAACCGGGAAAAAGTGTTAAAAAAATCATAAACTTATTGCATTGGTGTCGATTTAGTTATAAACCTTTTGTCATTTCGGATAATTTTAGATAGATATTGCTGACGCATACATTGGCTAGTTTACATGGTACCGCTAGTGCTAACATTGATAATTTTTACTAATTATTTTTTCTTTTTCTCTCTCCTTTCTTCTTCCTTTTGTTAGTGACTAGTTGTGGGCCATGGCCAGGCAGGCTGACCTTGCTTGGCCATGTGAAGGTGCGCCTCAATAAGGTTGGCCTTGCCATATTTGTCTTGGGTGAGGTCAACCCTCACCTAGGCAAGGGCTTCCCTTGCTAAACCTGGCAAGAGTTGGCCTCACTAGGCTAGATCTAGTGAGGCCAACCCTCGTTGAGCATCACCTTAGCCCGAGGAATGCTTGACAAGGCTACCCTGGTCTAGGTGAAGGTTGGACTCACCAAATTTGTTTAGGGGAGCCCTAGCCAAGATTGCCCTCACCCAAGCTAGATCGAGTGAGGTCAACCCTTGTTGAGGCTTGACCTCACCATGGCCAGGTGAGGCCAAGGCCAATGGGTGGCTATCGCGTGTGGCTTGTCACTTACAAAAGAAAGAAGAAATGAGAAAAAAAAATTATTCAAAAATTATTAAAACTTGTTCACCTTAGTGTTGGTGGTTCCAAGCTAGCCGGCGTCTACGTTAGCAATATATGGTCAAAATTAGCCAAAAGGACTAGCTTGGCATGAGAACTAAAAGTTTGTGACTAAATTGATACTAAGTTAAAAGGTACAGGACCAATTTGGCATTATTAAAAGGTTTAGGATTATATTAACACAAATGCAATAAGTCTAGGACTTCTCTAACACTTTTTCCAAATATATTAAGGTAAAAGCTTGACATCAAGTAGCAAACTAACCGATTCACAAGTGTTAGACTCTCTAGTGTAATTGAATCCTTGAATTTAAGAATCTCTATTTGTAGAAAGTAAAGTGTTCTCACACGCTTTACTAAAGCTTTTACCCAACTTAGCAAGTAGATTAGTGATGATTCTAATATCAAAATGAGTAAATGAGACAAATCAAGTTGTGATAGGTAGTGCTTGTAAGAGCTGTGCAAAGAGTTAGCACCACCTTGCTAGAGAATTGTTCTTGCCTTGCCTAGTAATCGGTCAATTCCCTAGGAATTTACTTTGAGAGGGTCGTAACAATTTGGCAACTCCGCTAGGGACTTTGGTTTAAGATGAAAATTATTTTCTTGGTGATTAGTTGAGCCAAAAGAATTAAAATTATCCATTGACCACGTGGAGTTATAAGGGGAAGCTGATTACTAATCTTTGTTTTTAAGGTGGTGTGGAGATTTATGTTTTTTTTTTTTTTTGGTTGGTCCTACTTTAATCCTAACCTAATACTCACGCTCAGACTTTTGCCCTTGCCTCCTTACAGGGCGTGAGAGTCGAAACTCACTCCTGAAATGAAATCGTTTTCACCTCAATCCCTCATGAGAAGATGGGGATTTGAACCCCGTGTGGAGATTTCTGTTTACTTTCTTGATTTGAAGTGGTGAATATATAACATAAAGTGGTGCATTTACTTATTTTAGCGCTGCACTCTTCGCACGCACATCCTACAACTAAAACCCTAGTCGCATTTTAGGAGTAAGGTTAGATAGGGAAGTGAAAGTCAAGCGTGCTTGCTCATTGCGAGTGGTATTAAGCTGGATTGACCACGGTCAATTTATTGAGGTGTGATGACCGATGAAATGAGAGCCTTGAGCCTTAGCTCGCGCCCTGCTAACTTGTTTGTTCATGATACTTTCAGCCTTTTAATTCCTTTCCTTCCATTCATGAACTCATGCATTCTTTATACTGCCCAAATAAAGGCCATTTTCATAGAAATTTTATTAAAGAAAACGTTAAATTTTTCGTTAGATGTAGGGCCCTTTTTTCTATTTTATATGTATATATAAAAGCCCTTCAAAATTATTCGTTCGGCCTTAACATCTCACCAAGGTAACCATTTTTCAAGGGATATATTTTTTTTTCCCAATTGAACATCCAATGATACTTCAACTAAAGCAAAAAAAAAAAAAAAATACTTGATGATATGTAAGGCCCATTCCTAAAAATTAAGTTTCCTTGCTTTCCTTGAGTTCATAAACTGTCATTGGGCCTTCCCATGCAAAGGCGTTGAAACTATAATGGACCTCTGTTCATCCCATTTGAGTACGGCCTGTTTTCTTAAAAATTTTAAAGGTAGCATCTCAGCTTGCTCAAAACAAGTCAAATGTGCTTCAGAATTGCACTAGGCATTCATACGTTCCATGGGATTTTAGGCCCTTCGAAGGCTTTCAACTTGTCTAAGTTGCAGGGGAACCGCACAAATCTCACGATGGGTGAGGCCTAGAATTCTTTTCATTTGAGTTCGATTGGGCAGTCAAATGACCTAGCATTTTTTTTTTTTTTCAAACCTTCCATTACGATTCTTTATTAATCGAAACCCTGGCAAGAGATGATCGGCGAATTGTCCTCGATGTGTGCTAAAAGAGCAGCGTATGAAAACGATGTACAGAGGACCTTGGGGCAAACAAATATGAGTTGCCATGTTTTTAGTATAAAGGAAAGTAAGTCTCATGGAAGGTACTTCCTTTGTCTGTGAGCTCTTTTCTACTGTAATTTCGGAGGCGAATGGGACGGCAACAATGATCGAAGGTGTTGAGAGGGAGGCTGACGATCAGATGCGGCACGATACTATTGACTGAAATGGCAGCAGATGGTGGCAAGTGGGGGAGATATCCAAGTTTGTGGGTGATTGGAGTCAGGTCTTTGGAGGATTTGGGGCTTGGGACACTCTAAAGTCATAAGTCTATTGTACTAGTATCAATTTAGTCCCAAACCATTTAATTTGGTTAATTTAGTCATAAATGTTTTGACCAATTGCCAATGTAGACCTTCAGTCAAATTTGGCCTGAAATCACTTATATGTACATTGGCAACCCTACATGACACGATTGGTGTCTCGCATGGATAATTTTTGTAACTTTTTTAAAATTTGTGGATTTTTTATATTTTTATTTTATTTGTTTGTTCTTTATTGTTTTCCACTATGGCCAACAGGGGTCATTAGGGCCTCGCTAGCCATCGGGCGACAGCTTGCAACCTGCTATCGATGAAGCCTAGCTTTGTCATTGCAAGCAAGGTTGCCATCACCCGAGATCTAGGCAAGGTGGCCCTAGCCAACGATCATTGAAGCCTCGGCGACGCTTGTCAACCACAATGAAAAGAAAAAAAAAAAGGAAAGAAAAAAAGAGAAAGATAAAATAAAATATAAAATATAAAAAATTCAGAATTATTTTTAAAAGTTCCATAAAATATCCATGTAAGCGTCGGTTGTGTCATGTAGAATGGCTAGCATCCACTTATCGTTTTCTTGTCAAATTTGTCTAGAATGATTACCTTGGTAAATTGTCAAAAATTTGAAGACTGAATTTGCGTAAGTGTAGTGAATTTATGACTTTTTTTAGTAATTTTCCTCAATGATCATTGAGGTATGTTTTTGAAATTTTCTTCATATGATCATATATGTATATAAACACAACTATTGACAAATGTTCTAAGGGCTTAAAGTCTTGTCTGGTAATGCCGGAACTGTTCCCACTTCTAAATCCATCGGCTAATCTGTTTTGGGTCTCTTGGGATAAATTTTTGAGGGGTGGGATGGGAATGGACGAAAAATTGGGCGGGCGAACAACTTCGAGTAACTAATTAAAGGCACATGCTGTCTTCTTGACTAACCTATTTCTCAGATTCTCTTTGACTATTTACAATGAAGATCACAGAAAAATAAAATTTTGGATCTTTGAAGTGGTGTGGTCGGGTTGCATTATTAGAGCTGGTACTATCAATAGCTTTTTTTCCCTTGCATGTTGGGTGTCAGTGGGGCAAGGGCGATGCATGGACAATCTAACCGATTCCCCCTATACTCTTGGACCCTGTAAACTAGATTTATAGTCCTCATTCAATTTGCAGCAGGGTCACCTGGGAGATGAGCTTTAAACACAAAATGATCCACGAACACATGCGTGCCTTAAAGTTATGTTTGGCACACTAGCTGAAATAGATATATATGATACTCTTTCCCTATCTCGTATTACGCAATCGTCAATCTATATATATATATATAAAGAATATATATAAAAATGAAAAAAATAAAAAAAAATAACGAAAGTATCGCATCCACACACACAACACTTATATAGAGAGAGAGGTCGCCATTTTCGGGTGGTGCCACGTAGGGCTGGCAATTTGTCTCTTCATGCTGTAATCACATTGTGTCATAATGGTATAGTGTGAAATCGAAGCATGAACACGTGACACGTTTATTAATCGCGACATAACTTTCCAAAACCTAAACACGACATTTTTATTAAGTAGTTTAAATGACATATTACATATAGCATGTATTATGTATAAACATATATAGATAAACATATAAAATTGTGTTTAGACTTGTATCAACGTGTCTAAATATATCTAAGCATATCTTGTTAATGCAAATAACTTGTTAACCTATATAAACTTATTTATCTAAGCATGGCATAAAAACTAGTACATTGTGTTTAGACTAAGAAGCTACAACGAACCACTGGTACTAGGAGTGTGCAAAAGAATCGGGACTCGCTCAGACCGCCTAGAATCAGTGGTTCTTGAAAGAACCAGTCCGGTTCCCGGTTCCAATTTATGGGAATCGGTGGGTACCGATCTGTTTCTGGTTCTATGGGCGGATCCACCCACCCGAACCGAACCGATTATATTATAATAATATATTGATTTTTAATATTAAAATAAATTTCGAAATTACTAATTAGCAAATTTAAATTTTAGGGCTCCATCTCCTCTCATAGTTTCCATGTTTTAATAAGAATTTAGTAAAGTGCGTAAGTTGCCTTTCAACAACTCAACAAATAGCTCCTTCAAAGAATACTTTCGGGACTCATATATGACACTATGTTTAAGATTATGTGGAGTACCGGTAGAATTGTTTTTACAAAAAAATTCAGTAAAGCAAATGTTGTAAGAGATTGAGCATTATTAGTTAATAAAAAGAAAGATGATCTACATATGATAATTATTCAGAATCTTGAATTTAAAGAATATTTTAGATTTCAACTAAAATAATTAAAAAATAGGAAAAAAAAAAAAAAAACTATTTCTCTAATTTGATAGTGTTTTCCAATAAAACAAAGAAAAATGGTACCCTTAATTAAGCCGGTTCAATTTAAAGAAAAATATTACTCAATATGAAAAGTACTCATGATGGGATTTAGAAAACGACATTATTATTGGTGAGACCGCTTCCATGGATTCACTTGGGAACCGGACCAGACCGGTGGTCTGGTTCTCGGGTGGATCCATGCAATAACAGGTGGTTCTCGGTTCCAATTTTTTGGAATTAGCCCTTAGTGGGCGATTCTTGGTTCTAGGCCGTGAATCGCCCACTCGGACCATTTACACCCCTAACTGGTACATTATGATTGTATAGATTTTTTGATTATGCATTACCTATAGGTGATGGCATTGGGACGTGATGGCATAGGGACAATGGGCCTTGGACTAACTTAGAGGCAATGGCTAGTTTGAGTCATCGTAGTGGTTAGCGGCTATTTCAAAAAGATTTAGCCACTCCATTGAAATATGTTGAAGCTAGCCAAAGTACTTAATATCCAAAAGATGGTCAAGTGGAAATGAAAGGAGGGAATTTCTAGTGTTGTGATAGCAAAGTATAAGGTGAGCTTTATTGCCTAGGGGGCATACATAGTATGACAATATTAACTATAGTGAGGCACTCTCTCTTGTGGTAGCACATACTTCTATTCAAGTATCACTTTTGCCTTTGTTATTGCACAAAATCTTGAACTTAATCAAATGAACTTAAAGATGACGTTTCATCACAGTGAGTTAGAAGAGAGAATTTACATGAAATAAGTGAAGGGATTTGCTATTGCGGATGAGGAAAAACTTGTTTACTCGTTAAATAAATCTTAACAAGTATTGAAAGAACCTCCTAGGCAATAGTACTAGCCTTTTAATGCTTTCATGGCTAGTCTTGACTACTTGAACAATCAACAAGATACTTGTGTTTACTTTAGAAGATTGGAGAATGGGTCGTTGATTTATTTATGATGTGTTTGATGACATGTAGTAGCTAGATGTACACATGATGTTCATATAATGAAGCAGTAGTTGAGTGTTGAGTTTTTTTTTTTTTTTTTTTTTGTTGGTCGTAGGTTGAGTGTTGAGTTTAAAATGAATGTTTTGTGTTTTGCAAATAAGGTAGGGGGTATGAAGATTTTACATGGTAGTGTCATAGGTGCTCTGCATCTCTCCTCATAGAAAACATTAGGAATCTTGCAGTCAGGGAAGCATGTGAGTACACCTTGAAAGGGCTAGTAATGACACTTAGAGAGGGGTGAATAAGTGTAATAAAATTCTTGCAAGATTCAAAAGTAATAATTGCTTGTAAAAATTCACAAACGAATTCAGACTTTAACAATTTTAAACTTAAACAAATAAACAAGGCTACTGATCAAAATAAAGGAGTTGAGAGAAGAGAATAGGAACACAAAGTTTATAGTGGTTTGGCTTAGATCAAGCCTACGTCTACTCTCCCACGCTAACAGCCTATTGGCTGGATTTCACTAAGAATTCAAAAGAGATTTTACAGTCTTGCAATCATGACTTCACAGTGAAGAGTCTCTATTGGTCTATCACAAAGTCTCATTATGAGTTTCTCTCTCTTTTGTAAACAACTTTGAGCTCAGTGAAATAACAAGGAACTAAGAATTTTCAGATTTTGAAATTTTTCTTTTACGCACTCTGTCGAACAACTAAAGAGTTTGCCTTAAATACTCATTCATGCCATCACAACCGTCGGCACTTTTGAAGGAATTCTTCTAATCTACCCATTAGACAGAATCAATCAAGGAGATCTTGAGTTGTTTGAAGATTGAGGTGAAAGCCGTCAATCATGTTTGTCCATACAATCAGGATCTTGGTTTCCATAAGTAGAACTTTTCAAGTTTGCTTGCCTTCCAAAAGATTTGACTATCAAAATTGATTTCAATAAAGATAATCAATCATATAGGTGCTATATCCAGCCATATGAATCAAATCCTAATCTCACATCTCGATAAGTCTTCATTCTTTAGTCTGGAAACTGTCTGTGTGGGCAGACTTTGAACCTAAAGTCTGGCAGTCTTCACACTTTGATGCTAGAGTCTGAAAATCTTTAGACTAGATTTTCTGGAAATATTTTTTCAACTTTAAAACAATAAAGGAGTTTTCTCCAACAATCTCCCCCTTTTTTTTATGGTGACGAAACTTTCCTGTAGATTTAAGAACTTTTCACCTGCAAGACAACTCTTAGGCAATACATAATATCTTAAAAAATTTAGATGGTTACCCGACCCAACATTGCCTACACGGTCAATAAGTTATCACAGTTCATGCACAAACCTAGCAACACTCATTTGACGGTAGCCAAGCATCTACTTCGTTATCTCAAGAGTACCATCTTTCATGGCTTACACTTGTGTTGTGATACCACACTGACACTTCATGCTCACTCTGATATCAATTGGATCGGTAACTTAGATGATTGTGCTTCCACTTTCTAAATTCTTATCTACATTAACACTAGTCCCATTTCATGGAGTTCTCAGAAACAAAAATCTATTACATGCTCCTCCACTAAGGCTAAATATAGGGCCATAGCCACAACCTCGACCGAACTTCTTTAGGTCCAAAATCTCCTTCAAGAGCTATCAATTCATTCAACTCAACCCTCCATCATCCATTCTGACAATATTGGCGCAATATATGTTTGTGCCAATCTAGTCTTCCATTCTCGCATGAAACATATTGCCATAGACTACTATTTTGTTTGAGAGCTCATCAAAACAATTTGTCTTCAAGTCTCCCATATCTTGACACATGATCAACTCACCGACATTCTCACTAAACCATTATCAAAATAACAAGTTGATCAACTTCAACAGAAGATTGGTGTTTCTGATGGAAACTCCATCTCGTGGGAGCATATAAAGGAATGTAACCAAGTTTGATTTTTGATATATTTTGTTGTCATTTTTATATTATTTTTTGTTATTTTATTGCCTTTCTTGTTACATATATTTTTGGATTCTTTGCTAAAAATAAGCAATCAACATTATGTATCTTCTCCTATAAAGCCATCTAAAGTGTGTAAATAATGTATAATCAATAATAAATAGAATTTTGAGCAACTTTACACCCTCTATGATGACGTGGCATTTTGTGAGTCGTGCTATTGTTTAAAAAATGGTGTTAACGTGGCTTCATGTGGACCGTCCAATTCTATTGAAGTGAAGGGTAATCCTAGCCATCAAATCCTTCCATCTAATTTGTGCCATCCATTAGGAACCTCTTAAGGTTTCCATCTCCCTCCATTCGAGTAGCAACTACTGCTCGGTGTATCCCAAAGGCTTCAAGTGCTCGCTATGCTCCCCCTACCGAAGTGGCGAGCACAACACCTTCCCTTGCCCGAGCATCCTCCATCGTGGCCAATCGTTGGCTTTCTTCTTGGATGGCTAGTTGATATATTCAACAGAGTGGTGGCACCGAATCCATGGTGAGGATCTAAAATCTGAAAGGTGAGTAATTTTCATTCAAGAGTAGCAAAAACCATGTGACTTTCTCTCTCTCCTTCATTGCATGATATTGTTTGAGGGTTTCCTTGTGACATCCTGGATTTTACAGTTCGGCTTTCAAATAAATTAATCGGGCCTTTGATCGACACGCCTATAGTGTTATTCTTAGAGCTGATCACTCCTGAGATAATTAGACTATCTGGAGAAGTCATTAAGAGATTTTAATACAATATACTTGAGGATTTGACTACTCGACTGTGCTCATCTACAGGGATCTTTACAGCACAGTTAAAAATCGCTTAGAGATTAGAGATAGGTTAGTTCGACTAAGATGTGTGATTAAACATGGGTGATTCCACCAAATTGAGAAATTCTCGTCGATCGACACTAGACTGATTTTTCTATCGTTTTGGTATTCTGTGTTCATATTTGAATATTTGAGATTTTCACGACAATCGAAATCGTCAATGTGTTGAATGGGTTCATTGTGGCTTGAAGAAAATTGAACAAGGGTCATTTGCACTAAAAATTTCTAAAAGCCATCCGATAGTCTAGGTTACGCTAAAAACGCACCAGAATGAAATTAACCGCGAATTTAAATCTGATTTTAGAAATTGAAAGTTCTTTCATTTCACAAATCATTTTAGGAACGTCGACACAGTCTCTGAAGATTTTTCTGCAAACTGAGACTTTTTGGGAAAAAGTTGTCATAGGGCCCTTTTTATACAAAAAATGCCAAGGACCAGTTTTGATTACACAATTAGGAAGTGACATGGTTCAATTGGTGAGAAAAAATACTGATTTGATTATTGACTCGATAATTGAATTTATAGAAGTTGAATTGAATTGATTTGAGAAGCATTTGGTGTCCAATTGGAGGAAAACCTATGCAAATTCATATGCCCCATGAACCATGACATTTTGGACCTCTTCAAAGCTTCTTGAGGAAGCCAAAGCTACTAGAAGTGTGCTATGGAAGCCAGCCTTGGTGGTGGAGCCTTCAAGGGGACAAAGTGAGAGAAGAAGAGGCCAAATGGTCCCCCTTGCCCCCTCCCTATCTCCATCTTTCCTCAGCCCGTCGACCGTCCCTCCTCTCTAGCGTGCGAACATGCCCAGCAACCTAGGAAAACTGCCGAAGCAGCTAGCAACCCAAGCGGAGCTTCCGCACGTCGCCGTTCATCGTCGCGCATCCCAACCGTGCTCGTTGTGCCTCGCCTTGCCGTGCGACCGTCTCTGCTATCCCATCTACTTCGTTTAGACCTGCTCACTGTCCAACCGTCTGCCTAAGCCATGCGGAGGTCGTCGGAGCCGCCCGAAGCATCGTCATTGCCCGTTTGGATCCGGTTCGGTCCTTTCAACCCGTTGTCGCCTCAACCGGCTCTTGTTTTAGTCTTTAACGGCTCAGACTAGCAGCTAAAAAAGTGGGTCACTAAGTTGTTTTTTAGGCCTATTTTGGTTCGTTCCCGACCCCGGTTGGCAATCCTACTTTGGACTTTGTCGAGTTTCTCCGTGTCCTCGCCAATTTGATTTGAGCGGATATCGAACAAGTGAGTTTAACTCACTAATCCTTGATTAGTAGGTTAATGACGTTTAATGGTTGATCAGTTTAGACTAAGTATGGATTATGTGGATAGTTAGATTATATTAGCAATTTAATTAATTGTTATTGCACGTTAGGTGGTTATAGTAGTTTAGTTAGAGCCTAGATAAGCTTTAGTATTTAACTAGAGTGGTTCGGTAATTTTCCGGATTTATCTCGGCTTCCAAATAGGCTTTACAGGCCTAAGTTGCATTATTGACATTATTTAATTATTTTTTGTAATTATTTAATTAATTATTTATTTTTCGAAAATTAGACCGGGATAGCAGGTGATCGGAATTTTGTGCTGATTGCAATTGTGTGATCTATTTATTTAATTGAGCGTTAATTTGTGCTAATTTTGTATGATTTGTAATTTTAGAACTTTATTCATAAAGTTATTTAATTTCAATAATTAATTGAAAAATCACCAAGCGTCGGTCTACATCGCCAAAAATCTATTTTGGGCTATTGAAACTAGTGGGATTTTCAAAGGTGAAAATATTATGTTTCGGCTAAAGCCAACCGTGTACCCATACACGAGTATTTTTATCGAGTAGGATAAAAATGAGATATTTGTCATATATCAGATCAGTGGATTTGACAGGTTCTGACGAGCTTTATTATTATCAATATACTACAGCAATATAGTTGATAGTATAATTGGTAGCTTCTAGTGAGCATAATTAATACATCAGATTAGTGGATTTGGCAACTTGAAAAGCATATTTGGTACACTATAGCAATGTATGTGGTAGCTTCTGGTGAGCATATTCAGTATACCATAGCAGTATACGTGGCAGCTTTTGGCGAGCTATACTATCTATTTTCAGCTTAGAGTAAGCTGTCCACAAGGTGGTCGAACTTTATGGATAGTATTGATTGAGATGACCAGAGAATGGTTTTGTTGACATATAATCGATAGTTCGATCTATTTTGATATGTTGAAGCCATTGGTTGAAAATGTCATTTATACTGAATTGCAGGAAAGAGCAGAGGTAAAGGTAAGACCTCCGACTCATGTTTGTGCTTAGGCAGCCTTAGAGCGTATTTCCTTCCTAATCAGGTCTTAGGGGGTAGAACTCATTGAGACGTCATCTCACCCTGTTGTAGGATAACATTTCAGGTCATTAGATGGCAGCTCTTGAGTTTTTTGGATGACCTAAGAAACTGACAGAACATATATCTTATATTCCGATGAATCAGGGCCCTAGGGGTTGGGACTATGAGCTAGTAAGGTCTGTAATATGGTCAATGCGAGTCTTACCCACAAGGTACCCCACCGATATAGATCATGGTACTACCGAGCTCAAGATGGCCAAAGAGAGGGTCCTATTCCAGAATTTGAGATTCCTCTGTATGCTCTAGAGGTTGCTTTTGGGAAGGGCATAGCTGATCCTCCTCAAGGCTCGATCGTAGACGCAATAGACTTGGCTCTTGCAATACCAAAGCCCCCAGTGCGGTTGCTAAAGGCTCTAGTTAAAGTGTAGAGGAAGGTGAAATCATGGAGGATGATGAAGAGGAGGATGAGGACTCTTGATTGATTTGCTATATATATATAAGTGTGGTTGTGGTTTGGTTTTGAGAAAATTATGGCCTTATTTTTCTATCCCATTATGTTCTTGTCTGGGGATTGTTTATCTGCTTGTACATATGTATTAAGAAGAAAGGGTCGGCGATGCGTCATGAGACGTCACTATTGTTGGAGAAATCTTTCCAGAATATTTTGAAGTTGTTTGGAAACCCCATTGTTTGATAGTCCTTATGTATATATTTATATGTTGGTTTGTTTGGTAATTTGTAAGACTTTATTGATTTGCTATATATATAAGTGTGGTTGTGGTTTGGTTTTGAGAAAATTATGGCCTTATTTTTCTATCCCATTATGTTCTTGTTGTGACACCTTGAGCGAGTGTGGTAGATCATCTACACCTAGAAATCAAGGGATTGTTTATGGAATCCGCTTGTACATATGTATTAAGAAGAAAGGGTCGGCGATGCGTCATGGGACGTCACTATTAATCGACCGTAAAAGGGATGGGCACCCACTCGGAGAATTGAGACGTGATATCCCCGTTTAAGTGGTATTAGGGCATGGTTAGTGATTAGAGTGATAAGGTGCGAAGGTTCTTGGATAGTTAGTAGGAGAGGCCTTTAAACTTATGTTGTTTCATGTTTGTGATAGTTGATTAGTAGAATTGATTGCTTGTGGATCGCTTAGCTTCTAATTCGGTGTGGAATTGGAAGCATGTTCTTGTAAAGAACCATCGAGATGAGCAATCAGGAGCAGAGAACTCCTATGAAGAGTACCATTAGGCCTGTAGCTCGGGGTAGGACGTCGATGAGGGTCGGTACCCAAGGAGGCCAAGGTAGAGCACTAGTTAAGGCTAGCACGAGTAGAATGGCACCGCCTTCCATTGGTGCTGGGGTAGCAGCCCTTGGTGATCTCAGAATGGAAGGGATCATGCAAGCGCTCGAAGTTATGAGATATCTGATAGGACAGTAGGCCCATAATCAAGCCGCTGTTGTTGCAGCTGCTGCTACTGCTGCCGTTGCTGCCACCATTGAGGTTGCACCTGCTACTGCACCTGTCATTGCACCCGTTGAAGTTTAGCCTAAGAATGTGGCAGTGCTAAGAGAGAGGTTGATTTATAAACTGGTGGAGCAATTTTTGAAACTGAACCCGCCAAGGTTCAATGGCGTAGGAGATCCAAAAGCCGAATCTCTTTGGATCCAAGATCTCAAGAAAGCCTTTGCACTGCTGATGTGCATTGAGGTAGAGAAGGTTATTCTGGCAGTGTATCAATTGCAAAGTAATGCCTATACCTGGTGGAGAGCTGCCAGAGGTGCAATATTCCAGGAAGGAGTAGTTTCGCTATGGGACGCCTTCCTAAGAGCCTTCAACGATCAGTACTTCTTGGGAAGCGCTCGAGAACAAAAAATGGAAGAGTTCCAGCACCTCCACCAAGGGGTGATGACTGTTGACTAGTGTGGGGTCAAGTTCATAGAGCTTTCTCAATATGCTCCGAGGTTGATTGAGGATCCAGAAGAAAAAAACTCGAAGGTTTAGGAACAGCCTTCATCTTGAACTGAGCAACCATTGATACTGTTGGATCTGACAGATTATCGAGAAGTTTATTGCTGAGCCCAAATGTTAGAAAGGAGTCTCAATGAGCAAGCAGCCTCGTCTGGATCGAGGTTTAATTCAAGTAGAGAAGGGATTCAACAAGGAAAGAAGCCCATGCCCGGAGGAAGATTCCACGTCCCACCTAGTAGGAAGAGTGGAATTGGGAAATCGGGGCCAAGTCAGAATGGCCTGTTTCACTTTTGTGGAAGGTGACATGGTACAAGCCCATGTCCCCGAAGAACGGGCACTGGTTTCAAGTGTGGCTAGCTGGTCACTTAGTCAAAGATTGTCCTAGGTGACCAAGAGGACAACCACAATTGTCGCCGCCGCCACCATTGGCTCAAATCAGATGGTATGGGCCTCAGAACGCACCGCAGGGTGGATAGATGAGACCCCCAGCTTAGGAAATAGTTTATGCCATCACCAGAGGTTAGGTAAAGGATGCGCCTGATGTGATTATAGATACAGTTTCGCTGAACAACCATGTTTCTTATGCTTTATTCGACCCTGGCGCGACTCATTTTTTTATTGTCAAGCAATTTTTTAAGCTAATAGGATTAAGTCTTGAATTATTGGAGTCAGTGGTTGGCATATCTACACCGTTAAAGGATAAGGTGTTGTCTGCTTTGGGTTATTTTGGTTGCAAGTTAGTGATTGATGAGTGAGAGAGGAAAATAAACTTATTAATCCTAGCCATGTGTGACTTTGATTTGATAATTGGCATGGACTGGCTAAGATGCCCTTTTATCATAAGGCGATTCAAGCAACGAGCTAAGATGAACTATTATCTTAAAGCGATTCAATTTAACCTGTTAAAGGGTGGAAGTTCGAGTTTGTTGGAAGTCGAGGAAGACCCTCGATTACATTGATCTCGTTAGTTGAAGCAAACAGTTTGTTAGACAAGGGTTGTCAGAGTTACCTGACAATTGTTGTGGAGGAGTTGAAGATGGAAGACATCGCAATGGTGCAATAATTTCTAGATGTATTTCCGAAAGAATTACCAGGTCTACCGCCGGAGAGAGAGATAGAGTTCGTGATTAAGTTAGCCCTCAAGACAGAGTCAATCTTTAAGGCTCCTTACCAGATGGCTTTGTTTGAATTGAATGAATTGAAGGTACATATGCAAGAATTGTTGGATAAGGGATTCATACGTCTCAATCAGGTTACGATTAAGAACAAGTATCCCCTATTGAAGATAGATGACTTGTTTGATTAGTTACAAAGAGCATCAATATTCTCCGGACAGGATATCATCAACTGAGGATCAGAAAATAGGACATATCGAAGTCAACATTTCGTACTCAGTACGGTCATTATGAGTTTAATGTAATGCCATTTGGGTTGACAAATGCTCCAGCTGCCTTTATGGATTTGATGAATAGAGTGTTCAAGGATTATCTGGATTAGTTTGTGATCGTGTTCATCGATAATATTCCGGTTTATTCAAGCAGTGAGAAAGAGCATGAAAGTCATCTGAGATTGGTATTGCAGACTCTGAGAGTTCATTAGTTGTATGCGAAGTTCAGTAAGTGCAAGTTTTGGTTGACTCATGTTGTGTTCCTAGGTCACATGATTTCAGGCGAAGGAATCTCTGTGGACTCGTCCAAGATTGAGGTAGTGATCAATTGGCCGAGACCGACTACTGTGACAAAGATCAAAAGTTTTTTGGGTTTGGCAGGTTATTACAGATAATTCGTAGAAAGGTTTTCAACTATAGCGTCACCGTTGACTAGACTCCTGAAGAAAGAGAAGAAAATCATTTAGATGGACAAGTGCGAGTGTAGTTTCCAAGAGCTTAAGCGAAAATCAACTATTGCATCTGTATTGACCATTTTATCTGGTCCTGGAGGATATGAGATTTACAGTGATACATCGTTCAAAGGATTGGGTTGCGTGCTAATGCAACATGGAAGAGTGGTTGCATACACCTCTCGTCAGTTAAGGCCTCATGAGCAAAACTACTTGACGCATGACTTGGAACTCGTAGTTATCATTTTTGCATTGAAAATTTGGAGACATTATTTGTGTAGAGAAAGGTTCCAAATCTTAACTAACCATCAAAGTTTCTAGTACTTATTCTCTCAGAAGGAGTTCAATATGAGACAGTGCCAATCGATGGAGCTCCTAAAGGACTATGACTGTGATATCCAATATCACCCTGGAAAGGCGAATAAGGTTGCTGATGCGTTAAGTCGGAAGTCTTCAGTTGCTCATCTGCTAGTTAAGGAGTGGAATTTGATTGAGAGAGCTCGAGATTTGGTGTTCAAGTTTGAGGTAGGCCACATTTCGAATCTGATGGCCACCTTCAGAATTGAGCTGGATGTGCAAATTAGGATCAAGTTACTTCAGTCGATAGATCTAGATGTTCAAAAGATTCTACAAGAGGATATCGAAAAGAGGAAGGCTAACTTTTAGATTTCTGATGACGGAACATTAAAGTTCTGAGGACGATTGGTTGTACCTGACGATGTGGGGCTTAGAGAGGATATCTTGTCGAAGCACATTATAGCAGTTACAGCATTCATCTTGATAGTATCAAGATGTATCAAAATCTGCGTCAACACTATTGATGGTCTGATATAAAAGCGAACATCGCCAAGCGTGTCGCCAAGTGTTTGACGTGTTAGCAGGTCAAAGCTCAACATTGCAAGCCGGGAGGACTTCTGCAACCTCTCGAGATCCCAAAGTGGAAGTGAGAGCACATCACAATGAACTTTATGACTGGACTATCGAGGAGTCAAAAAGGAAATGATTCTATTTGGATAGTGGTCGACAGGTTGACAAAGTTAGCCCACTTCATTGCAGTACGAAAGGACATCAATTTGGACAGGCACGCAGATCTGTATGTGTGTCAGATGGTTCATCTACATGGAGTGCCGGTTATGAAACAGACCGAGACCCGAGGTTCACGGCTACTTTTTGGAAGAGCTTGCGAGTGTTTTAGGTATGAAGCTACAATACAGTATGGCATATCATCCTTAGATGGATGACCAGTCTGAGAGGACAATTAAACCCTCAAGGACATGCTGCGAGCTTGTGTACTAGATTTCAAGGGAAGTTGGGAAGAACAGCTTCATTTGGTCGAGTTTGCCTACAACAATAGTTTTCAGTAGAGTGTTTAGATAGCTCATTTCGAAGCGTTGTATGGCAAAGTGTGCAAAATGCCAGTTTGTTGGGATGAAGTTGGGGAAAGAAAAATTATAGGCCCAGAGTTGGTTCAGCAATCAGTGGATGCAGTTGTAGTAATCAGAGGTAGATTAAAGACCGCTTAGAGCACCGAAGATCTTTGGAATTCCGAGTTGGTGATCACAATTTTTTGAAAGTGTCACCAATGAGGGGAACTTCGCGCTTTAGCAAGAAAGGAAAACTGAGCCTGAGATACGTAAGCTCGTTTGAAATTCTTGAGAAAATTGGGACCCTAGCGTATCGTCTTGCCACCGAGATTGGTGCAAGTACACAATGTCTTTTATGTGTTGATGTTGAGAAAATATGAGCATGACCCAACCCACGTGCTTAATTTCGAGGAATTAGACGTGGATGATCGTGTGTTGTACATTGAAAGCCCGATTCATAACATGGATCGAAAAGAGCAAATTTTGCATACTAAGACCATCTCGTTGGTCAAAGTGGTCTAGTAATACCATGGTACTAAAAGAGCAACCTAGGAAAGTGAAGAGCAGATGAGATAGTTGTACCCCCACCTTTTTGTTTAAAGTTATAATTGTTTAAATTTCGATGACGAAATTTTTATAAGAGAGGAGGAGTTGTGACATCCTAGATTTTACAATTCTGCTTTCAATTAAATTAATCGGGCCTTTCATCGACGCACTTATAGTGTTATTCTCAGAGCTGATCACTCCTGAGATAATTAGACTCTCTAGGGAAGTCATTAAGGGATTTTAATATAATAGACTTGAGGATTTGATCAGAACTTGACTACTTGACCGTGTTCATCTGTAGGGATCGTTATGACACAGTTAAAAATCTCTTAGAAATCAGAAATAGGTCGGTTCGACTGAGATGTGTGGTTTAATGTGGGTGATTCCACCAAATTGAGAAATTCTTGTCGACCGACACTATACTGAATTTTTTGTCGTTTTGGTACCCTGTGTCTGTATTTAAATCCTCGAAATTTTTACGACAACTAGGAGTCACCAATGTGTCAAGTAGATTTATTGTGGCTTGAAGAAAATTGATCATAGGTCATTTGTACTAAAAATTTCTAAAAGCCATCCGATAGCCTAGGTCATGCTAAAAACGCACCAAAGTGAAATTAACCGCGAATTTGAATCTAATTTCAGAAATTAAAATTTTTGTTATGTCACAAATTATTTTAGGAGCGTTGACTTAATCTCCGAAAATTTTTCTGCAAATTGAGACTTTTTGAGAAAAAGTCGTCATAGAGCCATTTCTGTACAGAAAATGCTAAGGACCATTTTTGATCACACAATTGGAAAACAAGATGGTTCAATTGGTAAGAAAAAAATACTAATTTGATTATTGACTCGATAATTGAATTTATAGAAGCCAAATTGAATTGATTTGAGAAGCATTTGGTGTCCAGTTGGAGGAAAACCTATGCAAATTTGTATGCCCCATGATCCATGACATTTTGGACCTCTTCAAGGCTTCTTGAGAAAGCCAAAGCTGCTGGAAGTGTGCTGTGGAAGCCAGCCTTGGTGGTGGAGTCCTCAAGGGGACAAAGTGAGAGAAGAAAAGGCCAAGTGGTCCCCCTTGCCCCCTCCCTCTCTCCTTCTTTCCTCAGCCCATCAATCGTCCCTCCTCTCCCTCCATCCAACATGCGAAGATGCCTAGCAACCCAGGAAAACTGCTAGAGCAGCTAGCAACCCAAGCAGAACCACCGTACATCACCGTTCGCCGTCACACGTCCTAACTGCACCCATCGCGCCTCCCCTTGCCGTGCAACTGTCTCCGCCGCCCCATCTGCTTCGTTTAGACCTACTCGCCGTTCAGCCGTTTGCTCGAGCCGTGTGGCAGTCACCAGAGCCTCCACGAAGCATCGTCGCCGCTCGCCTAGACCTAGTTCGATCCCCTCAGCCCATTATTACCTCAACCATCTCTTGTTTCAATCTTTAACGGCCCTAAACTAGTAGTTGAAGAAGTGGGTCTCTAAGTTGCTATTTAGGCTTGTTTTGGTGCGTTCTCGACCCCGGTTGGCAAGCTCACTTTGGACTTTGTTGAGCTTCTCCGCGTCCTCATCAGTTTGATCCAAGCGGATTATCAAACAAGTGAGTTTAACTCACTAATCCTTACTTAGTAGGTTAATGATGTTTAATGGTTGATTATTTTATACTAAGTATGGATTAAGTGGATAGTTAGATTATATTAGCAATTTAATTAATTTGTATTGCATGTTATGTGGTTATAGTAGTGTAATTAGAGCCTAGACAAGCTCTAGTATTTAACTAGAGTGGTTCGGTAATTTTTCGTATCTATCTCGGCTTCCAATTAGGCTTTACGGGCCTAAGTTGCATTTATTAGCATTATTTAGTTATTTTCCATAATTATTTAATTATTTATTTATTTTTCGAAAATTAGACTAGGATAGCCGATTACCAAAATTTTGCGTTGATTGCAATGGTGTGATCTGTTTATTTAATTGACCTTTAATTTATGCTGATTTTGTATGATTTGTAATTTTAGGAATTTATTCATAAATTTATTTAATTTCAGTAATTAATTGGAAAATCATCGAGCATTAGTCTACAGCGTCAAAAATCTATTTTGGGTTGTTGAAACTAGTGGGATTTTCAAATGTGAAAATATTATATTTTGGTTAAGGTAGACCATGTATCCACACACGAATATTTCTATCGGATAGGATAAAAATGAGATATTGGCTATATATCAAATCAGCGGATCTGGCAGCTTCTGGCGAACTTTATTACTATCAGTATACTACAGCAGTATAGCTGGCAGCTTCTGGCGAGTTTTATTATTATTAGTATACTATGGCAGTATAGCTGGCAACTTTTGATGAGCATAATTAATACATCAGATTAGTGAATAGCATATTCAGTACACTATAGCAATGTATGTGGCAGTTTCTAGTGAGCATATTCAGTATACCATAGCAGTATACGTGGCAGCTTCTGGTGAGCTATACTATCTATTTTCAACTTAGAGTAAGCTGTCTGTAAGGTGGTCAAACTTTATAGATAGTATTGATTGAGATGACCGGGGAATGGTCTTGTTGACATATAATCGACTGAGTCGATTGATCGATAGTTCGATATGTTTTGATGTGTTAAAGCAAGTGGTTGAAAATGTCATTTATACTAAACTGCAAGAAGGAACAAAGGCAAAGGTAAGAACTCCAACTCGTGTTTGTGCTTAGGCAGTCTTAGAGCGTATTTCCTTCCTAGTCAGGTCTTAAGGGGTAGAACTTGTTGAGATGTAATCTCACCCCGTTGTGGGATAACATTTTAGGTCCTTAGATGGCAACTCTTGAGTTTTTTGGACAACCTAAGAATCTGATAGAAGAGACATCTTATATTCCAATGAATCAGGGCCCTAGGGGTTAGGACTATGAGGTGGTAAGGTCCGTAGTCTAAGTTGATGCGGGTCTCACCCATAAGGTGTCCCACCGATACAGATCGTGGTACCGCTGGGCTCAAGATGGCTAGAGAGGGTCATATTCCGGGATCTGAGATTCCTCTATATGCTCTGGAGGTCACTTTTGGGAAGGACACAGCTGATCCTCCTCAAGGCTCGATTGTAGACGCAATAGACTTGGCTCTTGCAATACCAGAGTCCCTAGTGAGTCTGCTGAAAGCTCCAGTTGGAGTGTAGAAGAAGGTGAAATCGTGGAGGATGATGAAGAGTAGGACGAGGACCCGTAGCTATTTGGAAACCCCCTTTGTTTGACAGACCTTATGAAAATATTTATATGTTGGTTTGTTTGGTAATATGTAAGACTTGACTGGTTTGCTATATATATATGTGTGTGTGTGTGTGTGTGTGTGGTTGTGGTTTGGTTTTGAGAAAATTGTGACCCTACTTTTCTATCCCATTGTGTTCTTGTCTGGGGATTGTTTATCTGATTTCGCATGCGTATTAAGAAGAAATGGTCGGTGATGCATCTTGGGACGTCGTTATTAATCAACCGTAGAGAGATGGGCACGCGCTCGGAGGATCGGGATGTGACATTCCTTGGGTCCCTCAAGTTGTTCATTGATCGCTTCAAGCTCATTCCATAAGGCCAACAATCAATTGAAGTAAGCCGTGACTGAGAGGTCCCCTTGCTTCAACTCTGACGGTGCTTGGGTTAATGAGAATAGCTTGGCATGGTCGAGTTTCCCATACATTTCTCATATTGTCTTACATGGTTTTCGAGTCTTTGGTTAGTGGGAGCCTAGCGACGATCTCGGGACTCAAGCAATTTATGATCCAAGTCCACACGAGCTGGTTGCATTTGCACTAGTATAGCTACAATCGTTCGGTGATCGAAAGTCCTATGGTTCCATCAAGGAACCCATCTTTATCCTTCATCACTAATGCTTGCCAAACGTCTTGAGCCCATGCTGTATAGTTGTTTGGTTCGGTGAGTTGTAAGGTGATGATCTGCAGTTCTGGGCCGTTGGCCGGTGACGTGTACCAAGCTCCAAAATGGCCACTACAAGCTAAAAGAACGTGGAGCATGATCCTAAGTTGGAAACCAAGTTGATACCGTAGGTAGGGATTTGTTCCTAGATCCGCTAGATTCAGTTCTGGTCTCTGGCTCAATGACATCCAGCTTGGCCCATCTCTATTGGGCTGGGCTCCTAGACCTGGTGCTCCTCCTTCTACTAGTGGACTATGTTGGGCCCATGATTGATTTGGCGCGGCAGCCCATTGACCTTGAAGCGGAAACCAATGGGCCAGTGGCCACTAGACCGGGCCATGATACTGAATTGGAACAAGAGCTGAAACAATGGGATGTTGAACACAAGATATCTCCTCTGCAGTCGGGTCTACTTGATCAGATGTTTGGTTCCGAGGTGAGTGAGATTCCTCCGTCACAGATTTGTAGTGTTTAAGTTTCATGGGATGATATCAGTTGCACGTGGATTCCTACTCGGTGGACTAATTTTTGTTTAGCATATTGTATTTTGTAACAACAAAAAACTTACGGGTTCGAGTCCCAGGCAACCCATTTTATATAGAATATCAAAATTTTATATATCCGCATTATCAGGAATGACTAACAGGAGGCAATCCTGGAAACTTTGCACAATGAGGGTTGCCAATGAATTCCTACCATGGGCTGATTTGCTTTGCAGAAAAAGAGTCGCAACAACAAATTCAGAGACAGGGCAGAGGCAATTCCAGAGACACGGAAGCTTGGCCAGGAAAGAAACGATGCTCCGATACCATGACAGCAGATGAAAATATTGAGGAAGGATTGTTATTGTATTTCTCTATATCAATGTACATGTATTACCAATCCTTTATAATGGAGGAACAAAAAAAATAGGAAAAAAAATATACAAGATAGCATTTTCCTAATCAATAGTCTGTATATTTGATTTTACGGATTGATTGAATCAAACCATTTACAATTAGAACAATTAGTATAAAAGCGTATCTCTAAGAGTACCTCCAACAACAATCATTGATCACATAGATCCCGTGAATTATACATAGCTTGATCTCATGTATGATGGACGACTATAATTGTGTCCAATTCATAGATCCCGTCCTGGGAGGAATCTTTCCTCGCCTTATGGCCAAACATAGTGCTACATTGGACTCTGTGTGTTTGAAAATGTGAGAACGTGGGTCGTGGCTATCAACAACCATGTACTCAAATCCATCTCGCCCATGCTTGTCCGGTGGTTGAACAGAATAGGCGACGTGGCAAGTGTCTCTAGGATGCTAGAATAGATGAGCGATGAGCAGGTCGTTGAGCAGATGGGCGACGTAGCACGCGTCTCTAGGATGCTAGAATAGATGAGCAATGAGCAATTGGTCGATATTGCAAGCTTTGTAGGGGCACGTACTCAAAAGGTAGGGCAACAAAGGCCCTGTTTGGTTGGGTATTTGGAAAGTCATTTGGGACTCTAAAGTCCCTTGGCAAAATATAAAGGTATTTGGTTTGTTTTTTTGAGCGATGACGAGATGCAATTGCATCTCCAAATTGCTTTAAGGGCCTTTAACCTAATGTAGCTTTAGAGGTATTTTGGGAAGTTGCATCTTCAGAATGCAAGTCTCGGTACTGTTCATCTTTCCAAAATCACCACACACCACCGCATGAAGAAGCTGATCGAAGGCTGACGACCGCTGGCCAAGGGGTCACGCGCGCCGGTGACCACCGCCTGAGGGTCGCCCGACCCCGGCGACCGTTGTCGAACCTCAGGCAATGCCTGGGTCACGCGACCTAGGTGATTGATCGCTTGGGCCGCGCGATCCAAGAGTCGCCTGAGGTGACGCGACCTCGGCAACAGTCACCTGAGGTCGCGCGACCCAGGCGACCATCGCCGGGGTTGCCCGCCAAATCCGACCATTCGATCGCCAGATTCGACGGTCTGGTGGTTGAACTCCATAAAAAAAATACATATGTTTTTTTTTTTTTTGTTTTTTTAATTTAATAAAAAGTTATTTCAAAATGTAAATTTTACCAAATGGTATTTTGACTAAAAGTTGTATTTCAATGCAAATTTTACTAAATGATATTTGCATTTCAAAAAATTCCATTCACCAAAAAGTATTTACATTTTAACAAATTCATTTCTTAAAAGTTGAATCAAATTGGCTCAAAATATTCTTATAAAGCAACTTTCTTGAAAACATCGATTCAACTTCCTAGGACCATTCGTTCTTTCTTTATTTTTTTTGTTACTAAAATCCTGGAATCATTCGTTGTCACCCCTCTGTCTCGCATTTAATTTTCAATTGATAAGACTGATCATCTGTCCTAAAGACAGCTCCTGTCCCCTCTCCGTGTGCTGTACCCGGTGTTGGCTCCTTGGGTGGTCCACAGCACTTACGTCTTCGTCAATAGTAGTGGAAGAGAGAGGAACTTGCCCCTGTTCCTGATATTTCCGTTTATGCTACGGAGGATAGACCACAACCAAATTTGGGTAACTCTGTCTCGGTACCGCAACGCCGGGGGAATGGCAGGATCGTTGACAAGGGCATTGATTTTGAGCAGGTCGACCGAGAACCGGACTGGTCAGTATCTTCATCCCACATAACCATCTTCTTTCCATCCCCCAACAACATTTATTCCTTTTTTGCGCAACAGGGATCAGAAAGATCTTTAAAGATCGTTTACTTTTGTGTGCAACCTTTTTTTTTTTGGTGTTTCTTCAACCGTAAAAAGGGGGCCACAACAAGAATTTATCGAGTTGATAATATCAACAAAAAGAGAAAAATGAAAAGGGCCCTAACTTTAATAATGGATATATAAGTTTTTGTGCTCGCATGTCTCATCACGCAAACTGATGAATTCACTTAAAATCATTGATTTGGAATACCAACTTTTGTTTTTGGGCAAAAAGAACTCAGTTCACTAAGCCCTATTCTTTCAATTTGTGGCTACTCATTTCTTTCCTCTTTCTCATTGGAACATATGAGTTTTTGATTGAAAAAATTGAAAGCATCGACCATGTTCTGCCTTGTCAGCATGTCTTGTCTACGCATTAGCATCGTTAATCACATTTTGTTACCAACTTGCATGTATGAAAATTTTAATGGCGAGTCTACTCTTCTCTTTTAAGTAAAAGTTTCTTTGAGATCCTTTGAAAAGTTGGGATATCCACCTTCCAATTACTTATTTTGTGTTTTTTTTTTATATTTTTTTTGTTATTTTGTAATTTATTTTTTGGCCCAGCTATGTTCTCTTTTCATTCGTTCTTTGCCTCTTGGAAAGTTTTATCAAATGGAATAGTTTAACAACAACACTATAGTATTTAATTTAAGTACATTTTCGCAGCAAAATTGGATGCACCGCTTAACCGGTTTTTAGGGAAAAACTTATGGTGAAGCATGCTCCATCTCAATTGGGAGAGTGACAGAGCCGTTTTCTTCTCATTTCCCCTTTCTTATTTGTCAAAGCCAAAGAAAAGAATATCTTCTCGTCATTTCTTCTTTGCCACATCACCAATCTTGCTCGCCTCTCAAACATGCCACATCAAAGACTTCTCTCCTACTTAGCCATGATTTTATGAGTAAAATTGATAATATGTTTCTATTTGTGATTATTAATTTTTTTCACAAATTTAAGTTTGTCAACAATAAGTGAAATAATAGTCAATTTTTAAGTTTAATAAATGTCTTCAATGATATCAATGATTTCTTTTGAGATAGTGATAATATTTTTTTATTTGTAATTATCTATGTTGTGGTAATATTTTTTTTATTTGTAATTATCTATGTTGTGGTATTTAATTTGCTATAGAATTATTTATTTCCTTATGTTGATTTTCTTTCTTCATATTTATAAAATCTAACCAAGCAAGCGTTTCCAATTTTAATTTTCTTAAGAAAACCGGTTAAACAGGTCAGGTGGTTTTCTTGAGAAAATTAGTGGTGGACAAGCCACCGTTATCTTTAATGTGTCACATTGACCGTGAGCTTCTCATTCCCAAAAAATTATTGTAGCCTATCCGTGTGTTTTTCTTCAAATAAGTCTTGCTATTTCATGGAATGAACTAATATAGTAATTGTCAGGCATTTCATTTTACTTTTTTTCGTTTAATTTGTTTAAACATTGTGTAGGGACGACCGAATACTGTTCAATGGATTAATCTTCTACATCGGGGCGATGACTCTCGCCGGAGGTTCTCGCTTGCCGATGTGGAGATCCGACGGTATAATAACCACAGCTTTGCTTTATATGGGGCCGGTGGGGTTCCTCTACTACTGGCTTCACAAGGCACTTCACCATCACTATACTTCCGCTATTATTCTCACCATCTCCTCCATCGTCACTGAGTCTATTGCCCGTAAGAAGTCATCACCTGTATTTTGCTTTCCTCTCTCTCTCTCTCTCTCTCTCTCTCTCTCTCTCTCTCTCTCTCCCGCCCGCTTAGTTACATATGAGGATCTTAATCTCAAAATGCATGAAGTTTACAATTGAAAGTAGGATATGTTTATGCTATACACGTATCCTAGTGTCCATCCAACTCGTCAGGTGTTCATGATGCTCATGTGATATGTATGCAAGTGTTCATTTTCTTGTGAGTATATTGAGCCATGTGATCCAACAGTTCACCTAGCTTTGTCTTATTACATAGAATTCGTTTCTAAAGAGAGACCATCATACTTTTATTGGTTAAATATAGAGATTAATCTTTGCTTCTATTATTATGTTTAGGTAACTTAAACATTCTGACCTTTGTTCATTTATACCTGTTCATTTCCCGACGTTCGTCTCGGATCTTCAATTCGTATTGTATAAATACCCGACGAGTTACTGGTTTACTTTTCTGGACCTTAGATTAATTGTCCACATGCTTTGTTGGGTGCTTATTCCTTCATACTGCAATTTCATTTACCTGTATGTTTTCTTTTATGCTTCAATTAGCTATTTTAGAAATGGCACGAATGAGCCATCCATGTGTGATCACTTAGCATTAGGATTCACGTTGCACGAAAATGTAAAATATTGTTTGATCACCTTTGATAACAACCCAACTCATAGGTATCGAAAGGGCACTAACAAACATCTTTAGCATAACCCAAGTCCCCGAACTCAAGAAATCTCTAGTTCCGTGAAAATCAAGGGAGGTGACCTAATCCTTGATTGGGTTTCTAGATGCCCCCAACAAATAGGCTACGAACGGCTCATAGATACTGTTTTTAGGTTGTCTAAAAACCTAAAATGAACCCCTATCATGCTAGGTATAAGTTTGGGAGCCACATTCATAATTAATTAACCGAGCATGGCCCACCGACTAGATGTCGCTTTTGAAGCCGTCTCTTTTGAGGACACTTGCTTGGACTGTTTTACAAGCAAATACTCCAATATCTACCCGTTAAAGGAATATCTTCTCACTTCGAATGGTAGGTTGCGACGCATCCCAACAGATGTTATTCTTATTATAGGAGTATAAATATCAGAGTAGTTTAATCCTTTCTTTGTGTAACTTTTTGATAATAAGACGTGCTTTATACTTATCAATGAAACCATTAGCTTTACACTTCTTTTTCAAGATCCATTTACATTCAATTGGTTTATTTCTCGAAGAGGATTAACCAATTCCCAATTGTTATTACTTAGGATAGAATTAATGATTTTTCTAAAGCTAGTCTATATCCACTTGCCTATCATAAACAAAAGAGAAATGCTTATAGGACTATTCTTAATCTACTGTAAGATTAATAGCATGTTCTAGAAACAAATAATAAATAATTAATAATTATTATGGGGTCCACTCTTTCAAAAATTTATGGCTCACAACACGCTAGTGATGCCATTACTCTCTAACAAAGCCCTTAACAAAGTTAAATGAATGATTCAAGTTGCATTATTCCTCATCGAGCGTTATGTACTGTCATGTAAACACAATCCCATAATTTTTCCTCCATAACTCACAAAAATTTGAAAATATTCCATAATGTCCACACCAACTTTTATTGCCTCCTTTTTTCTTTGTTTCCTGTCCTAAGCACACTCTTACAACATTATTCATTCAATGTAATACTTTATAAGCCAGAAAGTGGGCGTCCACGTCCCCTTATCTTTAAAGGCAACGGGTGTCATTCATGCAATTTCCACCCTACTGGATCCCACAGATAGCGGAGAAGCATTATATAAGGTCCAACAACTACGAGAGCAAAGCCTGTGCTGAGACTCAGAGAGAGAGAGAGAGAGAGAGAGAGAGAGAGAGAGAGAGAGAGAGAGGAGTGCTGGTGTCGAAGTGAATCATGGCCTCTAAACCAGGACTCCTTACTGATTGGCCATGGAAGCCTCTTGGAAGCTTCAAGGTGTGAACTCTCTCTCTCTCATGCATGCATGCCGAAGAAAAACTTGTGCACTTCGGCAACCCTTTGCATAGTTACTTGGGCTTATTGTCAAGGTTTATGCAAACAAAGTGCGTCAATATAGATCTGCTAATGCACGATCCGATGCTTCACTAGCTCCTCGTTATTAAGAGGCTAAGACTCATTATCATCGGTTGAGATTTTTTTTTTGCTCCAAAATGCTTAGTCTTCAGTGGCCAGCGCCTAGGGATATTTAATCACGCTTGTGTCACCTCATGGAATACTTTAACTTAAACCCTAGCTGATAATAATCAAATCAATGATAATCATTGATCACATAGATCCAACGTGAATCATACAAAGCTTGATTTCATGCATGATTGACGACTATAACTGTATCCATTTCACAGATCTCATCCAGGCAGGAATATTTCCTCGCCTCATGGCCAAACATAGTACTATGTTTGATAATGTGAGGTAACAAAAGAACATGGGTCGTGGTTATCAACAACCATGTACTCAAATCTATCTCGCCCATGCTCGTCCGGTGGTTGAGCAGAATAGGCGACGTAGCACGTGTCTCTAGGATGCTAGAATATATAAGCAATGAGCAATTGGTCGATATTGCAAGCTATGTGGGAGGCACATACTCAAAAGATAGGGCAACAAAATCTTCTTATAAGGCAACTTTCTTGAAAACATCAAGGCAACTTCCTAGGATCAATCGTTTTTTTCTTTTTTTACTACAAATCCTGTGATCATTCGTTATCACCCCTTTATTGTGCACTAAAGCAGTCGTGTCTCGCATCTAATTTTCAATTAACGACAGCTCTTCGATCCCCTATCTGTGTGCAGTACCTGGTGTTAGCTCCTTGGGTGGTCCACAGCACTTACGTCTTTGTCAACAGTAATGGAAGAGAGAGGGACCTGTCCACGTTCCTGATATTTCCGTTTCTGTTATGGAGGATGGTCCACAGCCAAATTTGGATAACTCTGTCTCGGTACCGCAACGCCAGAGGGAATGGCAGGATCGTTGACAAGGGCATTGAATTTGAGCAGGTCGACCGAGAAAGAGACTGGTCAGTCCCTTCATTCCTCATTACCATCTTGTTTTCCATCCCCAACAGCATATTTTATCTTTTTTGCTCAACAGGGATTAGAATGATCATTAAAAATCGTTTTCTTTTATGTGCAACCCCATTTTTGGAATTTCTTCAACCATACCAAGAGTTTATCAAGTTGATAATATCAACAAAAAGAGAAAAATGAAAAGGGCCCCTAACTTTAACACATGGATAGAGAAGTTTTTGTGCTTGCATGTCTCATCACAGATAATTAGCTGAAATTTATACATTAAGTGTTTGTGGCTTTTATTTTTTACTTCTTTTATTCCATTCCTTGCAGCGTGCCTAAGCATTTATTTTTTTATTTTTTATTATTTTTAAGTACGTAAAACATTCACAATTTTTAGATATCAACTCATAGATTTTTTTTTTTTTGATTGCTATCAACTCATAGATTCACATAGAGTATCTACGTAACTTTTCTAGATTTAAATAATACCGTAAATTTTGGCGGGACAATAAGATATCTGATATTTTTTGCTTTTCATGAATTGGTAGGTTGTGGTGGATGTTGAATATAATTAGTTACTCATTTATAGGAAAAGTTACAATTTTTCGCATCATTTAACATATTGATTTAGCAGACTAGTCGTAATATAAGAGCACTAATATCTCGTAATCATATCATCACATAGCTAGCATGATCCTATAATTAAGGAATGGGGTCGATCATACACATAAAAAATTATTACAGCCTATCCGTGTGTTTTTCTTCAATTAAGCCTTGTTATTTCATGGAATGAACTAATATAGTAATTGTTAAACATTTCCTATTTTTTTTGTTTAATTTGTTAAAGCATTGTGTAGGGACGACCAAATACTGTTCAATGGATTAATCTTCTACATCGGAGCGATGACACTTGCCGGAGGTTCTCGCCTGCCGATGTGGAGATCTGACGGTGTAATAACCACAGCTTTGCTTCATATGGGGCCGATAGAGTTCCTCTACTACTGGCTTCACAGGGCACTTCACCATCACTATCTCTACTCCCGCTATCATTCTCACCATCACTCCTCCGTCGTCACTGAGCCTATTACCTGTAAGAAGTCATCACCTCTCTCTCTCTCTCTCTCTCTCTCTCTCTCTCTCTCTCTTCTCTCTCTCTCTCCTGTTTCGTTAAATATGAGCATCTTAATCTCAAAATGCATGAAGTGTACAATAGGAAGTAGGAGATGTCCATGTCATACGGTATCCTAGTGTCGATCCAACTCTTCGGGTGTTTATGATGTCCATGTGATATGTATGCAAGTTTCCTTTTCTTGTAAGTATCATGAGCCATGTGATCAAGCAGTTCACCTAGCTTTATCTTATTACACAGAACTCGTTCCTAAAGTGAGACCGTCATACTTTTATTGGTTAAATATAGAGATTAATCTTTGCTTCTATTCTTATGTTTAGGAACTTATGACAACAGATCTATCGCACCTATAGTACTCTTTGTTCTTGTCCAAGTGGTAGGAGGATCTGTCATAATGTGAATGCATCCTCTTTGCCAGCCCTAATTTTCAGATCATGAAAATGTGCATTTTACACTGTATTCAATCAGACCTTAAGATAAACCTCTCCTGCAAATCTTAGTTACTCCCTCTTTTCTTCGGCTGCCCACCGACTGTGCTCTCCACCGTCACAACATTCAAGATCACGTGGCCATTGGTGCGAGCTTGAAGCTTGAGCGACCATGGCCGCAAGTTTGAGGCCGCAAACTAGAAGAGATTGAGCTTGTGCAAGGGGCGGCTAGAGGTTTTGAAGTTGAGGAAGCCCTTTAGAAGTAAAGAGGATGATGAAATTCATTGGTTTTAGCCAAAATGGTTAATGTTGATATGGGGCATTTTGAAAACGCCAATAATAATAATAACAATAGTTCACATATCCACTTCCCCTTATATTTCTCTAAAATAATCCACATCGACAATTTTTAACAGCTAAGTCATGTCAGCAGAATCCGTCATAGGAACGCCTCAAGGACGATCGGTCGCACGTTTAAAAATGTAAGAGAACTATTTTGAACATAAAAAAAGAAGGGGAAAAAAAAAAGAATTAGTCGGACGATTGTGAATTTCCAGTAAAAATAGAGGGACTTATTGGTGATATCGTTCCAAATACATTTAACTTCATATGATTTTTGCAACTTGTTTTCTCTCCTTGGAATTATGCACCCTACTTGTAGAAGACAAAAAAAGAAAAAAGAAGAAAAAAAGAACTCGTTAATTTGGATAATGCTGGATGCACTAAATTCTTTTTAGTCAATGCGTCAAATTTTGTTTGCAATGTAAATTATCGCGATCCATCCACTTAACGATCTGACTTTTTCAAACAACCAATACAAATAACTTTGACACACCCTTGCTGTACGTTTTTTAGGTAGGAAGTCGTACTATCTCTTGCATCATAATCAAACCAAATGTGCAATGTGTTCTCTAAGTTCAATTGTACTGACCAATGAGTCGCTGAATGAAATTTTTTGTTGGTTGCAGCTGTGATTCATCCATTTGCGGAGCACTTGGCGTACTTCGCACTGTTTGCAATGCCTCAATATACGACGGTGTGGATGGGGACGGCATCGATCATGTCAATCACTGGCTATGTGACATTTATCGACCTAATGAACAACATGGGTCACTGCAATTTCGAGCTCATTCCTAAGTGGATCTTCTCATACCTTCCCCCTCTCAAGTACCTTATGTACACCCCCTCGTAAGTCTCCCTCTCGCTCTCTGAACCACGGTAATCAATCATCAGTGATTATATTAAGATTGGTTTGCAAAGCTAGTAAACACACTTATGTGACAGAAATCATTATTGAATGTTGAATATGACCTCATCGACAGTTGACCACATCATTATAAACTAAATTTATATTTCAGTCTTAACCTAGATCGTATTGTGCAATCTAATATGATAACTTCTTGGAAGTAAATGCGTAACTTAAGTTCCTATTAAGCGTTCGATATGCTGTCACTCCATACTTCCAAAAAACGAGTGTCAATTTTAAAATTATCGTGTCATTATTGCTAGGAGCAAAAGAAAATTATGGATGCAAGCGTGTTAAGACACTTACATCGAGTAACTAATTTAAAAATGTCATAATTTCCAATACAATAATTGCTGTGGTGAAGTGGGTTATCGACAGCTTGACAATCGAAACATTCCTTTTAAAGATTGTGAGGCAAGGGATATGGACGTGATCATGTGTCCGAATGAATATTTGGGGACAGAAGAAGTTTTAAGAGGGCCTGCAATAAATTGGGTAGTGGCCTTAGGACAATAGTAGTTGTCGCGGTAGGTTGGCGATTTATGTTTGGGGGTAGGTGGAATAGATTCATTTGCTTTGACGAACATATCGATGTTCTTGGGTTACGTGGTGCTTGGAATATTTCTCTTTTTTGGAGGCGTGGAGGGGAGATTGCAGAAAGGAAGAAAAGGTAGGTGAGAAGTTCAATTATCTTGTTCTCTAGGGGCCCAAGGAAAAATTGAGTGGAAAAGAAATGAGCCCACCATTGTTCTTATCAAGAACATAAATTAGGAACCCTTTATAGAATATCAAAATTGGACAAATGAAAATTAAATCAACAAAGAATCGGTAACTTGTGCTCTAAACAGCTCCATGGAATCATTTTCTTCAACAATTTTATTTTCACATCACATTTCTCACCTCTCAATTTTTTCCATTTAAACAGTGTCAACGCCCATCTATCTTATTTATTTTACAACAAACTCTTGTGTGCACGCATTTTGAAAATTTTACAATTCAAATTTGAACTTTCTTAAGATGCAAAATTTGACATTTAAATTAAATGTAGCTTTCCTATAATTTAAATAGCTTAAAAAATTGAACCAGAGGCACTTTTTGCTTTTTACTTTCACTGAAATGAACATTTTTTTGTAAGGGGGATTAAATATAAATACCTATTACTTATATAATACGGGTAATATTTTATTCCCTCTTAAATTGGATAAAGCCATTAAAAGATATGATCGCTGCGATCCAAATCGTACTGACTGATTGGTTGATCTGATCAAGCCAAGCTCTTGACCGTCATGTGGCTACTTGTTTGGTTCTTATTTCAGCGACTTCACTCACATGGACTGGTCCTTATTTCAGCAAAACTGTCACTATATCTCAAGGATAGATGGTGTCATGTGCGAGGATGGTGGGTCAATTTGTTAGTGAGGAGAAATTCGAGAATAATCAAGTTTGAAACTGGAGGACGTGCAATCTAATGAAATCAATCACCTTTATTGTAATCTATATGTAAAATCAAATTGAATCTTATTGAGAAATATATGGACATAAATTTTTTCACATGGCTATTAGCTCTGTTTATACAGCAAAAGAGTTGATAGGACATACTTGGAAAGAACCATGCAAATAATATTTTGGCTTATTGATGATATTACTGATAACATCATTCTAATTTTCCAGGTTTCACTCATTGCATCACACACAGGTCCGGACTAACTACTCCCTGTTCATGCCATTTTATGACTACATCTATGGAACAATGGATAAGTCCTCTGATAAACTTCATGAGACTTCGCTTGAGCGAGAGGTGGAAGTGCCCGATGTCGTGCATCTAACCCATCTTACGACTCCCCGGTCGATCTATCATCTACGGGTGGGATTCGCGTCTCTCGCGTCCTGGCCCGACCAATCATCAAGATGGTATCTATGGTTGATTTGGCCTGTGACTTTATGGTCCATGATGGTTACTTGGATCTATGGGCGCACTTTTGTGGTTGAGCGGCATCTCTTCAGAAAACTCAAATTACAAACTTGGGTAATTCCAAAGTATAGCCTTCAAGTAAGATTTTATTTTATTTATCCGCCCAGTTGGTTTTTGTTTCGTATTAAAGAGTTTTTGGTGCTCTAATTTTGGACATTTTCTCATCTGCATTAATCGTTCTTTGATCTTCTTTCTAGTACTTCATGCAATGGCAAAAGCAGTCCATCAATGGTCTGATTGAGAAAGCCATTATGCAGGCAGAGGAAAAGGGGACCAAGGTTTTGTGCTTGGGTCTCTTGAACCAGGCAAGCATCTTATGACATTATAATTTCCATCTCATGAAATAATAAATTCCATCATGATAGGTTCATGATGGACACTTTTGCAAGACAAAGTCTATATGCTAATAAAAGTTTATTAGGGTTTAACAAAATTATTCTGTAATACTTAAAAGTGGGAGTGGGAGCATTCGGAAGCTTAACTTATACTCTGATATATGTTGGCAATGAATAGTTTCAAAAGGTTGACATTATATTAACTATTAACTGAAGATGATCTCACGAATTTTCCCCAAAAAAAAAAAAGAAAAAAAAAAGAGAGAGAGAACATTATTCAAAGAAGGGACAACTAAAAGCAAGTCCCAAAACTTATTACGGTAATAGACTTTTAAATCCTTAAAATTTCACTTCTTAAATTTAAATCCTAAAATTTGTTAGAACCGTCCATTTTAGTCCTATCATTGGCTCCGTTAAAGTTTCAGCGGACAGAAGACTGTGGCATTATTTATTAACGGCCCACATTAGACTAGAAAACTAATACAAAAATCATGTTTCACTTTGGGATATGTTCAGCAGAAGTCCTAAAACTTGTGCAGAAAGTGCAATTGAGTCCTAAACTTACAAAAAGTTCAATTAAGTCATAAAACTTGTCCAGAAAATGCAATCGAGTCCTAAAACTTACAAAGAATTCAATCAAGTCCTAAAACTTGTCCAGAAAGTGCAATCGAGTCCTAAAGTTAACACCGTTAAGAAAGTTAACGGAAATTGCGACATGGCGCTAACGTCATATTTTAAATGATTTTTTTATTTTTCAAATGGCTTTTTAAAATGATTTTTTTATTCAAAATGTTTAAAAATTAGATTAAAAAATAAAAAGGAAAATATAAATTTATTTAAAAAAGAAAAATCTAAATTTATTTAGAAAAAAAAAGGGCGGTGGACTTCCGCCGCCGCCCATCGCCGGAGGGGCCGGCGACCGTCGCCGGCCCTGGGGGTGGCCGGCCCTCACCGGGGGCCGGCGACCGTCGCCCGCCCTGGGCGAGGCCTCGTCGGCCCTCGCTCGGGGCCGGCGAGGCTCGCCCAGATCTGGCGAGCCTCGCCGGCCCCGAGCGAGGGCCGACGAGGCGCGCCCGTGGGGGCGACGGTCGCCGTCCCTCGCCGGGCCGAGCGATGGTCGCCCGCCCGGTGAGGGCCGGCCACCCGCCTGTGGCCGGCGACGGTCGCGAGCGATGGGCGGCGCGGAAGTCCACCGCCCTTTTTTTTTTTTTTGAACAATTTTTTTCTAAATAAATTTAGATTTTTCTTTTTAAAATAAATTTAGATTTTCCTTTTTATTTTTTAATCTAATTTTAAAGATTTTGAATAAAAAATAATTTAAAAAACCCATTTGAAAAATAAAAAATTATTTAAAATATTACGTCGCGTTTACGTCGTCGCAATTTCCGTTAACTTTCTTAACGGTGTTAACTTTAGGACTCAATTGCACTTTCTGGACAAGTTTTAGGACTTGATTGAACTCTTTGTAAGTTTTAGGACTCAATTGCACTTTCTGGACAAGTTTTAGGACTTAATTGAACTTTTTGTAAGTTTTAGGACTCAATTGCACTTTCTGCACAAGTTTTAGGACTTCTATTACACATATCCCTTTCACTTTCGCCTGCTTAAAAAATTGACGAATCTAAAAGAAAGGACTCTAATGCAATGAATTTGAAACATTTAGGACTTAAAAACACAAAACAAAAGTTTTAAGATTCGAATAATTAGGATTTCTGCTGTCATTGTCCTTTCGAACCATGCTCGTATACACAAAACTTGGTATTTGCAGGGAGAGGAGCTGAATGGATATGGCGGGATGTATGTGGGGAGACATCCTCAGCTCAAAGTGAGAGTTGTGGATGGGAGTGGATTAGCAGTGGCTGTGGTGGTCAATAGCATTCCTAAAGGAACTGTCCAAGTCCTCTTCAGAGGGAGGCTCACTAAGGTGGCCTATGCCATTGCTCTTGCTTTGTGCCAAAGGGGAATCCAGGTAAATAAATAATCTGGATAGTAATTCTCAAAGGCAGCTCCCCAGAAAATGCTTAAAGTAATTCTCTCATTTTTATAGGAGTCGGGGCTGCATCTTGTGAGTAGCATTCAAGCGAGATTAGAAACATGTTCGATTCCCATATGAAATATAGGGTTCGAGAAGGTTTAAATTTAGATTCTCCTGATAGGATAATTTGTCAGACTATTCTAAAATTTTAGTTTGTTAGATTATGAGGTGGTTTAATACATAAATATATTGATATTATCTTCATTATAAGGACTTCCTATTTAACAAAAAAAAAAAAGGAAAGAAAATTCATATCCTCAACTAACTAAGAAAATGACACTGGATTCTCAGTGGCAAAGTACATAAACGATTGTATAAATTAAGAAAATTCCACTTGATTCTCAGCAGCAAATTATAGCTTTCTGATCGGGAAAAAGATTATATCTTCAATAGCAGAATAGACATAGCATCGACATTAGTTACAACACACATACGAAAAGTTTTATCAATTTTCGATCAAAACGTGTGATTCTTCCATCTACGTGTGAACATTGTCAATTTTCAGCATAATGGAGATAGCATGAAATTGGCCACCTTACAACAAATTTGTTAATTCAAGTCCTATAAACAAAAAAGAGGATAAGAGGGCTGTTCTTGGCATCATTTACTTATTGTCTTTCTGATTTGGCCCGCTACCTTTGACTACTCTTCTTAAATAATGATATAAAACTTATATTAGGTGGCTACACTGCATGAGCATGAGTACAAGATGCTGAAGAAATCATTCAATCACAAGTGCGACAGTAATCTGCTTCTCCAAAGTGACCGTGCGCCAAAGGTAAATGAATCATGCCCTTAGTCGCAAATGACTTCAAATATCAATGTGCATAGACTTTTAAGATCAACGTGTTCATTTCTGGGTTTTATTTGGATTCTTAGTATGAATTGGAACCCCACCCTAATTGCTATTACATCTGTCGATATGATGCCACAAGAACTAATTATCGCAAGTTGATGATCACAGTAATATACATGAACGAGTACTAACGATCAGTAAATTTTTAGATATGGGTAGTTGGAGATGACATAACGGAAGAAGATCAGTTAAAAGCACCAAAAGGGACGCTATTCATACCCTACTCGCAATTCCCTCCCAAAAAGTTGCGAGGCGACTGCTTCTACTGCCACACACCAGCCATGGTCGCTCCTCCGTCGCTTGAGAATATGCATTCCTGTGAGGTATGATATGGCGTATAATTACCATTTCAGTTAGTCTCTATTTATTCTGTTGAAGGGAGTGTGCTTTGATAATTTTTGCAGGGAAGAAAACATGTGCTTTTATTACAAAATACAAAACTTGCCATACTAACATTCATAGTAAACTCATAATGTAAAAAGATCGATTCTACCAGCTAGTTAAGACAAGTGACACGTGTCATTGCTACTTTGGCCGAACCACAATCCTTACATCACCATGTAGCCGTTTGGATTTGCAGATTTCTCGTGTGCCGAATACGTACAGCAACCCTAGTATAAATCTCCTTACTGTCGTTGTAATACTGCAGAACTGGTTGCCACGAAGAGTGATGAGCGCATGGCGGGTCGCAGGGATACTCCATGCAGCAGAAGGGTGGGAGGAGAATGAGTGTGGCTACTCCATCACCGACATCGACAAAGTATGGCAAGCTAGTCTACAGCATGGCTTTCAACCTCTTGGCATCCCTGCTCATGTTACACAAGAGCTGAGTTAGATCTATCTCGATTTACAATAAGCATGGACATAAAGCATGGACATATCTGTGATAACATGCAACGCACAATGCAATGGCCTCTAGGATGACTTATCTAAAATTATGCCTCACACCCTATTTATGAGGTTTTATAATTGGATAGGATCTGTGATCTGTTTAACACGATCCATTTATATATCTATTGCTAGAAGACTTTTGCAGAATTACGTGTTTTACGTTATTATTAAGTTACAATAAAACATTTGTGTTGTGTAGCAATGAAATTCCTCAAGAATTTAGTTAATTGTCCTTACTAGATATAGTGTTCATAAAATCTGTAATTTAATAAATTTGAATTAAATTTACTGATTTCTTAAGAAAACGTACTCAAAGTAAATTTCTTGACTTTTTACATACTTGATCCATCTTTCTAATAAAAATTATTAGAAGTTGTCCCACCGGCATAGAATTGCCCCTCTTTGTGGTATGGGCAAAAGGTAAATAAATAAATAATTACACATTTTCTTCAACCACTGTTCAAGTTCATTTTCAGCATCTCCCTTTGTAAAGAGAGGGCAATTTGTGCGGTAGCAGTTCAAGATGCTCTCTTTATTTGGTTCTCCCTCTATTAGCATATTCACGCCTTTCATTCGCTTTCAATGTGCTCTCCTATTTTATTCTGCCTCTGTTAGTAGAATCTTCATGCGAAATATTGTGCAAAGTACAAAGTCCGTGCAACTATTGCACTCGCATCAATTAGATTTATTAGACTGAGCCAACTAAGTTTTAAAAATATGCGAGACCTACATTATATGCTAGTAAAAACAATAAGTTCTTTCTACGCCATAGTTGATTATGGTGAAAATTGTCCAAAAATACTTAAATCTATCGTACGGGTGGCAATTTAGTTTTGAACCTTTTTTTATTTGACCAAAGTAGTCCTATATCTATTGATCATTTTCTAATGCAGTCTATTCGGCCAATTTAAGTCAAGAAATGCTAACATGTTAGTCCAATTGGCGCCGCGGTCTTAGTCAATACCGGCAGTTCTATGTGGCATAACCAATAGCCAACATTAAAAAACATGAATCAAACCAATATCGTTTTGCTTTTTATTATTATTATTATTATTATTATTATTATTATTATTATTAAAAACCTAATTTTTACCTTTTCTTTTCTTTTCCACTTTACTATTCATCTTCTTTTACACGTCATTATATATCACTATTGGCTGGCGGTGGTTGCACATATATTAGAATTGAATAGATGAATTTTCTACACAAAATCACTTTTTAGAGAACGTTCTTCACCTGATGGTGCTCGGATTTGTTGTATAACGTGCAAAGTAAGTTATGCTAGTTCAACGACGGAGAGCGACAATAACATGTCAATTGCAACATATAGCAATTATATATCATACAAGAAACATATGTCGATGTTGTTAATGTTCAATTTAAACTATTAAATGGATAACTAGTTAACCACGATACAAAACCACACAACCAACGATATCATGCAATAATCTTTCAATTTTATTTGGACGAGAGATGTACATGCACGTAATTGCGAACTTTGAGTTGTCACTTGTCTTTGACTATATATTATGACTCACTTGCGATTGACTTATATGTGTTTGAGGTTTGGTGTGCATTACAATAGTACGTGATTTTGGTCCCTTGGGTGGTTCATGCGACGTACCAATTCAATGCGAAAGAGCCCAGCGGGAAGGACTTGGGCTACTTCCTCATATTCCCTTTTCTTCTAGGGAGGATGGTTCACAATCGGATCTGGATCTCGCTCTCTCGCTATCGGACTGCTATACGTAACAACCGGATTATCGACAGAGGCATCGAGTTCGAGCAGATTTCACCGAGAAAGCAATTGGTCTCTCTCTCTCTCTCTCTCTCTCTCTCTCTCTCTCTCTCTCAAGCACGAAGATCATTCTTGGATTTTCTGTCAAATAAAACAATGCGTTAAGAAATGTTGCTCCCACGGAAATTAATAGGCGAACAAGCCTTCATATGAACAGTAGCCAGTCAAACCCCCTATACAGCTACTGTCTCTTTTTGTCAGAGAGAGGCTAATCTCGCCGTAGATTGGATTGCAAAGGCACTACGCCACAAATCTCTTCCTTCCAATTGGCAACGCGAACCACCCGCTCCCCTTTTGTCTATATTATGTTATGACTCTAACTTACCCTCTTTTTGTAAGGTTCGTTGTTCTTAATGAAAGTATGAAGCACTATTATCGACCAAAAAAAAAAACAAACCCCTATCTGGGATGTGCGTTTAGATGAGCGGAACCCTTGGCAATTTAAGCAACATCTTCTTGACCAATAGCACAGCATAATCAAGGAAACAATGATTAAGGGCCATCAACGACATTATTGTACAGATTCACCGGGAAAAGAAAAATCAATCATAGTTTAGCCAATTCTTATTCATTCTTTGGACAATGTTTTTCTTTTTTTATTTTTCACCGTAAAGACGACCAGATATTGCTTAGTGGGACTCTATTTTATGTGAGTCACAAGACAATCCCAAAAGCCTCTCATTTGTCACTTTGGAAAATAAATGGTGTCATCATCACCGTCCTAATTCATGTGGAATTCCTCTATCACTGTCTTCACCGAGCCCTACACCATCATTTTCTCTACTCTCGCTATCACTCCCACCAGCATTGCTTCATTGTCACTATCTCATGTAAGTTATGCCTTATGAAGTACCGATGCTTTTCGAGAGCCTCTATGTCATATTGGACACTTTGACACGTGTTCAACACTTTCCGACACTCAGTCAATACGTATTAGAAAATCTGACACCTAGTCAACTCCCACGATACTCTCCAACACTCACGTCCGGAATTCTAACTTGCAAGTTTGGAATTCTGACACATACATGGTTAATTTTAAAAAATTTCAATAAATAAGGGTCAAAGTGTAAATATGTAAAAAAATAAAAAATAAATAAAAATAGTAAAGGGGAAAAATGAAAAACTTAGTTTTCTCTTCTCTTCGACTCTTACTTCCTATGACACACAATTCACCTTCCAAATTTGTTTTTTTTTCCTCTTCTTCTAACACGCTCTGATACATGAGTCAAAATATGAATTGCTTTTTTTTTTCTCCAAATTATGGATTATTGGAGTGGAATTGAATTTGTCAAATTAAAACAATGAATGACATCAACAAATTGTGGATTAATGTTTTTATAAATTCATCCTAGGCTCTTTTTATTATTTATTTATTTTTAATTTGAATCAAATTAATTTGATTAAAATAATCATAAAAATAATAATTTATCATGTATATATGAAAATATATATTTAATATACAATATGTCTCAATGTATTGGAATTTTTTATTTTTTTTAGAAACGACGTGTCGGCATGTTGTGCGGTGTGATGTTGCGAGTCGTGTGTTGATATTGATATTACTTAGGTTATGTCGCATGTCGTATAATAGAAAGACTCTGTTCAACCATGACGACTCTATCTCTGAATGTGTTGTCGTGTCTTTTATAATGAAAACGAGTCAATACTCCTGGACCAATGATTAGCTGCAATTTCTATTTACACAAGTTAAATATATTGAGATGAAATAAAAAGTCTGATTGGATCGGGCTCTGTGTCGGACTTCTTTTAATAAAGTCGGACAACGACTTATCATCTAGGAGTATAGGCACGCACATGGTACTTAGTAGGGACCGAATGACTCATTGTAATAAGATAGCCAACATGGTCGGTGTTGCATTTAAGCAACTATAGCTTTTAATGTTTACATTTTGATTTCATGATATTGTTAGGCAAACTTTGATATTTTTTACCTTTTTTTCTTTTTCTTTATATTTCTTTTTAGCCATAATGCATCCATTCGTGGAACACATAGCATACGTAATGCTACTTGCAATACTTTTGTACATGATGGCAATCACGAGAACTACTTCAACTGCATCCATCACCAGCTACACCACGTACATTGATTTCATGAACAATATGGGTCATTGCAACTTCGAGCTCATTCCCCATTGGCTCTTCACCATCTTTCCACCTCTCAAGTACTTAAAGGACCCTCCATCATAAGTCTACAATACGCAATTCAATTTCATTATATATATCCCTATTATTTTCACACTATTAGAAGCATGAAAAGGAAAGCCTTTACGGAATCATTTAACTGATGGTGAATAAATTTATTTATAAAAAGGACAATTCACAAAAATAATGTTAATAAGGGAAAATCAAACTAAGGATAAAAATATACAAAGCATTTAATACTAGATCATTGAAAGGAGCTTTGGAACTCGAACATAGGCTTTTCGCATCATCAATTAATGGAATGAAATAAAGGTAGTTGTTATTCCGCAGGCTGGATGCACACATCCTAAGGCTATTCCTACCATTAAATTTAATGGGTATGGCTTTTCACTCGTCCGATGGCTTCTATGTAGAAATCAGCCTAATACCATAAAAAAACTTCCAACTTTAACCCTTATCCCGATTCTACCTATTTTAGGTACGGTCACAATTCTATTTTAAACTTTTTTTTCTCTTAAAAAAAAAAAAAAAACCTCAATTTTAGGTTGTGCCTCAATTCTACCCTATTTTTTTCCATTAAAAATCCCCAACTTTAGGTCTTATCCCAATTTTACCCTTCAATTTTTATAGCCTCACAAAAAACCACAAACTTGTACTTAAGTTGCAAATCTACCCCCATTAACCCTCTATCCAAAATTTCTTGTTGACAACCGAGAGATGGAAAACTCTCAAGTATGAGTTGTTCGAGTGTCCTAAGCGAGTGCTCTCCGGTCACAAGAGATGAAACATTTGCAAGCACTGGAGATTGACAATCAATTGCAAAATCCAAAGGGCGATTTTGACGAAGGATTAAAAGAAGCAGATTTGAGACTCATGTAAAAGTTAGTGATATTTAATGAGACAGAAAAATAAAGTAAAATTGGGATTCTTTTATGAGATAAAAAATAAAGTTTAGGGTTTTGATAGTACAAGAAAAAGTTTAGAATTAGGACTGTATCTAAAGTTGGGGATTTTGTATGGGACAAAAAAATGCTTAGGTTAAAATTAAGATTGGATCTAAAATCAAAGGTTTTTACAAGACAAGAGGTAGAATTGAGACCATAGTTAAAGTCAGAATTTTTAAGGGTATTAAGTCCGTAGATATCTATACTTAATAGCTCAAATAAATTCATCAAACGATTTCTTCGATGTAAGTACCTTTATTATATTATTTACATGGAAAGTAGGACAATTATCAAGTTATAAAGTGAGAAGAAGTCTCTTGTAAGATATGTATGGCCTTACAGGCACAAAAATAATTTTAAGGAAATAAGATCCCTACCTTTAAAGCGTTAGCTGACGTTGCCCTCTTATTATTGGTCCAGATTTTTTTATGTTAAATATCAGGCCTTGTCGATCATTAGGTTCAACAACGAAGTATACGAATTATGCTCCGTAGGAGCTAATGAACTAAAACTCCATTTATTTTGTAAAGAATGAATAATTTGGAAAAAAAAATTAAAAAATTGATTAACTATACTGCTTGAAATAATTAATTAATGAAAAATATTTTTATTATTGATAATAAAATATTTCTAAATATTTTTGTGGACTTTATTTATTCATTTTTATAAGAGATATAAATAATTATTTTTAGAAAAATATTTTTAAATTATTAATTCTCCGTGAGATAAACAAAGCCTAAATGGAACTGCAGGAGTGAATGTGTGAATTAGAGAAATTTTTTTTACTTTAGGTAGACCAATTTTTCATAAAATAAAAATATATATTCTTTTGATGTTTTTAATAAATATTTTCAAAATTGAACCCTTGTATTTAAGTGCATTTAAAGTGTATTCTTATGACACTAGTTCTTGTGGCAAATGGACTTTTAGTTAGAAATTACTTGTGAGTCATAACATTTCGATAGGTTCCATTCATTGCACCACACCCAGCTCCAAACAAACTATAATCTTTTCATGTTGATCTACAACTGTATATACAGATCGGTGGACTAGTCAACGAACGCCACATATGAGACATTCCTTCAAAGATCAGAAGATTCACCAGATGTGGTACATTTGATGCACCCGACAATACCGGAGTCTATCTATCATCTACCGCTGGGATTCGCCTCCCTCGTGCCTCGGCCTCACTCACCCAAGTGGTACCTATGGATGATGTGGCCAGTCACGCTCAGCTCCGCATTGTGGACTGGATCTACGGCCACTCTTTCGACTTGGAGAGGAACAAGATACAATGCCCAAGAGCTCAGAGAAAGATATTGTTATGTTTTCTCACTTTGGTGTTTACTTTCCCTTGCTCCTGGTGTATGAAATTTAATTATTTTCTTTTCTGCGGTATTGTTTACCTTATGATTGGCAAAATGTCATGGCGGGTCACCAACCTGATCCCACCTAGGGGATGGCCGGCCCGTTTGTCCCAAAGGGCGGGACTGGGGCATTCCTTGCTTTTCCGCACCTCTCGCATGTCACATGAGAAATTATTGGCTGACTCAACAATTTGACTGGAAATGGTTAAGTTGTTCGCCGGTTTAATATTTACCTTATTTTTAATTACTCGATTGGATCTTATGTATGATAAAACACAGGATCATAATTCGACGGATTTCTTATCAGGCAAGCGGTATTTGGGCCCATAAGATGCTCAAAAACGGCGTGAGATGGCTTCAGTTCGAAATTTCGTCCATTACATTACAGCTCTATATTAAGTCATCTTGTGCTTATCGGAACCAAATCTGAGGAAGAGAAAGAGGGCGTTTAGGCGTCAAGGGATGATAGTGAGCAATGTTGTCGGCAGCAGTGAGGTGGTCTGAGGCGGCGGGAAGGGTGGTAGGTGGTAGGGGATGGTGGTGGTAGACTTGGGTTGTGGTGTTGGCTCTGTCGGGGTTGTGGGGCTAGAGTCTCTTGGGGATTTCTTCACTAGATGGCCTTTTAATCGTTCTAGCCAGGCTGAGGTATGAGATATGTATTTTAAAAAGTAGACCTAATGTTTTTAGCGAAGGGTGAAAATTCACGTATTTTTCCCTAATATTCTTATCATACTAATTTAAATAGGGATAATAACTAAATAAGCCATAAACCCATTGTACATATATTGTATCAGTCATAAAAATTTTAATTCATCCAATTTAGTTTTAAATCTTTGACGATTTACTTACTGATTCTTTCTAACTAGTTATCATGGACCCTAATGTTTTTCTCCCACTAATTCAAACGTGTTGGTCGTAACAAGTGTCCCCACCTACCTACTTCAACAACCCAAGCCATGGCAAGGTAACGATTAGCTGGAGTTGGAAACATAGATAAAGAAATCGATGGACATGGGCAAAGGAACGTCCAACTACAACAAATTGGGTCACCGAACGCAATTTCAAGGCATTAAAATACGATGTTGGATCTGTTTTCCGGACGCTGGTCGTCTTAACAACAAAAGGGACATCGCCAAACAAGAACAACTACATGGTTAGTGGTGCAGTAGCGCGTGACATCGTACTTTAGTCTCTTAAATGGTACTGGTGAATTTGCTGTTGTTGGATGCTGATTTGGGCCCTCCGGATTGTGCATGAACTTCATCTTTACACAATAGATGAAACCTATCGGCTTTGGAACAAAATAAATAGGACTCGAAGAGTGACAATACTTTGGAAATTACACGAGAAATTGGTAGATTAATGCAAAAACTCGAAGAAGTATTCAAGGAAATTAACAGAGATCTCATGAAAGAGGTCTTGTTTTTTATTTTCATTACCCAACTGTACCGTCACATGACAAGTCTGCAGATTTTCACCAGATTTGATCTAATATAATATAAGATTTACCTACCCCTGAAAATCAAGTGTATCCACTGAAGTCGGAGGGACAAATTATTTTTCTAAATAGGAATTGCTTCATTTTTTAACTAATTTAAGTGAGGTTGATTTTTTTTTTGTCTTTTCATATTAATATTTTAATGTGAGCAACGAAGTTGTGAATTGCTATTCACCAACAATGAACGACTTGGGCACGGCACTGAATCCGTTTGAGGTTACTTGTGTCGCTCGTTAATTGGAACTTGGAAACACTGTACGAACGGCATTGTTGGTCACATGAATAAAAGATGTGGACCGGAACTCACGTTAGTGCTAAACGGAAGGACAAGTCATCTAACTATCCCCGCTTACGTCGTGCAAATTACTTATTCTATCAAGAATTTAGTGCTTGAAGGTCAGAAAAAAAAAAAAGAAAAAAAGAAAGGATCGGTAGATAAACTGTTTTGCGCACGGAAAAAAAAAATTCGAAGTCATTCGTAATTTTGCAAAATGAATTGTGTCATCACTTTTCTTTTATATCGATAGGATGTTTGGTAGTTTTTTGACATCTGATTATTTCCCATATGATATCACGCGTGCCTCTTAAACACTGATAATATTATGCTCCTGAGAATGGCTTCAAGAGGATGCGCAAGTGTGTTGATTCGAATTCAGACCTAAGAAAGATGAATACGCCTAATATCCCCGCAGTTCTCAGGATTTAAAATAATTTTATTGTTAGCCAAAGAAAAAAATGTCATAAAAATAGTTGATGCTGATAGGAGTGTCGTCGGATGCGAGGAAGAAAGGGGCATCTGACTTGCCAACCCTCTTTAACAAAATTTTGAGAACAAGGACTCGGATGCCAGGGGAAGAAGGCGACGTACTAGCTTTATTCCACGCATCCTTCTCTTATGTTTAAAGCACTCTATATACTTCATACCATAAAATATAAACACAGAACAGGAGCATCCGATCATGTCCGATGAAAAAGGTTAAAAGCACGTAGATATGAGAATTTGTCAGGCTATTTGAGTGCATTTGTTTCAAGTATGAAATCAAACTAACCAGGATTCGCAAAAATAGATTAAAGATCATGTGCAAAAGATAAATGACAGAATGGAAAAACTTCACTCGAATAAAAATTAAAATTGTTTCATCTGCCTATATCGCAATGCCCATGCAAACGACGGGATCGCTGGTTAATGACAACATAGAAAATGGAAATTCATCTATAATCTTAGCTCGAGATTATTTGACAAATTATGTATCTAAGCGATTCGATTGATAACTCTCAAATGCTCATGTGCTCTGGATGTATGCAAGTCTAATGCATCACGATCTTTGCTTGTGGTTGGTCTCACGTTATTTGATGGCTTGGAGGCACTGGGTTTGCAGGAACTCGGCCCATCCATCCGACCGCTCAACAGAAACGAACATATTTTCCGAAAGCCAAAAGCCAATAACAGAAGCAAAAGTACTCGTCACCTCCTTTACCAATAATACGGTTTACTGAAACAAACCTGATCTCAGTAGCAAATTGAACCATGCCAAAATAATTTAAATGGGGAGAAATTAAATTAGTGACAATACTAAATCATTTTCGGCATAATCAACGTTTAGTTAAGCCATGTCGCCTACCGAGAATTCTCACCCGGAACCACAACTCCCTTCCCAAAAAAGCTCTGCGAGAACAACAGGAAACCGAGGATCACGCCACTGCTCGGCCCATGTCCGCCCTCGTGATGCGGAGGACTGACCCCGGCGACGCGGCTCCGGCAGAGAGGACATGTGGAGCGGTGCTTGAACCACACGTCAATGCACTCAGCGTGGAAGCAGTGGCCGCATCCCTGCAAATTCCGGTAGCGCTCACCGGCGGCGACTTCATGCAGACATACCGTGCAGTATGGAGGAGCTTGATGTCTCCGGCAGAGAGTGAGAGCCGGAGGGTACTGACTCCATCGGAACGTGTTGGCGCAGAGACGGACGAGGAAGACGATGACAGTCACGATGGCTGATGTGGCTTTGTCAAGAACCGTCCTCGCTGTAGCATTGAGCTTGGGAATGCTCGCCATGTAAACTCTCTCTCTCTCTCTCTCTCTCTCTCTCTCTCTCTCTCTCTCTCTCTCTCTAGCTTTAAGGGGATTAGGTTGGCGTTTTCTATGCTTGCAAGCGTATATAGTGGATTCCTCTCAACGCACTCTACTCTTTGGATGACGAAAATATACAGCTAAATCTCAACAACATCATGGACCATTTTGACGTGAAGTCATGAGCTATTATTATAAGTGTGTTTGTTTTACATAATAAATTAAATCTAGACCTTTAAATTTAATGAGTTTTTTTCGCATCTAACAATCGAGATTAAATTTAACATGTGCACCTGATCATGAAATATTTTCTCGTTGAGTCATAAATCCTTTAGCCTTTGTTTTGTTTTTTTTCCCCATTTTCACAATGGCTTCAAAGGCTTAATTGGACAAGCGATACCATGCTAGCAAGTGAGACGGTACAAACTTTCCGTTTGTCATAATATACCAATTTGTGATTTTTCGTAATATTAATTTAATTTAATGGAAAGGAAATTAACAAAGAGCAATTTTTTTACAAATGTACCATTTTAGGGTTTTGGTGGTGAAAAATTAATTTGGAGTAAATTTGTCATAAATATACCAGTTTGGATTTTTTGTGGTCAAAAGATTAATTTAAGGTATATTTGTCACAAGTGTATCAATTTATGATTTTTTGTTGCATTAACCCTTTTGTTTGGGCTGTGGTTGATATTCTCTTGATATTTGATGTAATTACCAAATAGTAGGGAGCTATCCAACTTACAATGACATTAAACAAAATGATGATCAAGAACAAAGGATTTGAGAATCTGGATCTTCATAATGCATTGAATTCTCTACACCTTCCTTTCCCCTGTTGTATTTCCCTCTCTTTCTCACTCAAGCCAATAAGCTGAGAATGTGTGACCTGAATGTATATGGATGCACATATTTCCATTGTTGTTCCTCATTTACTGGAAGTTACCCGAATAGGCTGGCTTTCATTGTCCGAAACACAGAACGTGGCAGACTTGCTAATAGAACCTTCTAGTATTATACTATCAGGAACTTAGAAGTAAAGTCATTCGCAATGCGAAGTCATGCAAGAAAAACCCTTAATTGAAATTTTTCTTCGCACAGATGAATGATGGTGACACGTGTGCGCTTAGATATTCCTACCATGATAGTGCATACATATCATACTCAAGAAGGATGCTTGCTAAATGAGACCTTTCTTCAGACAGCGTCTGCAATAAAACTCCGTAAAAATTTCTGTGCATCACAAAATCCCCTATCTACTTCCTCCCGGCAGCAATCTATCGTTGTCTGCGCTTTCCGTATTTTAGATTCCTTTGTTAGAGGTCTAACGTGAAATCTGTCATTCTCTACATGATGCAGCATGTTTAGGTCTTTTTGTTTCATCTATAACCGGCAATATGAAAGCAATATTCATTGATTTCACTCCTTAGTTTGTTTCCTTCTCTCTTCATTAAAAATATAGCGTGAGCGTTCTGCTGGAACCGTGAATGGAATATTAAGGGTCCCTATCTTTGTATGGTTTATTATATATCACTATATTGTACCTGGCTTCTACTAAGTATATGCAGTTGATTGCTCTGCATTTGTTCTGCTATTACATTTATTCATGTTGTTGCATAAGTAGTTGGGCCTAGTGGCATGACCCAGCTTCTGTAGACTGGAAAGTTGGACACACTCTACACTGGCCAAATTTAAAGAGAAGAAACACTAGAATAATTAGAAGAATCTTCTATAAGAGGGAGCTCTCTTTGTGATCCGTTTCTGTGTGTGTGCAGTTTTTTAGAATAAAATACAAATCATCGAGCTCCTATCTCAGATGCAGGCTAAAGATTTAAATCTTGCCAAATCATCAGCTGAAGAGGTCGGTGTCAAGTGCCCAATGACATTCCAAGCACAAGACATGTAAGTACTTTGCCCATTTGTGCTGATTCTCAGAATTTCATTGTTCTTGACTTCATTTCACCATTTCCTCCTTTAAAAAGATGTTAAGATGAGTAACTTTTTTGGGCATGGTTGGACTCGCTCCATTTTAATTTATCTCGTTAAAATTTAACTATGGTGTTAAAGTAGGCAGCCTAACATACAGATTAACAAGTTGACAAGTCTTTGAGATGACAAATTTCACCATTGCCAGGAAATAATGAAGAGGAAAGCATTCTCATGTTGTGTCTCAAGGCAAACTTCGATTTTATAGGATTGTTTTTCAAAACAACTACAAAATTGTATAATTTTCTATATGTTTGATTACTGTTGTTCATGATGATTATTTTCAGATAAAATACTGTTTTCTCAATATGACTTGTTTCTCTAGATACTCGGGGCTATGCAAAGATGGACACGAAAGCAAGGACTTTTCTTGCGTTTTCTGCCACTATTATTCCGGTATCGATGAGCATAAGGGTAATTAGTGAAGACTCCTAATTGCAATATCAATGCTCAAAATGCTGAGAGCCTGAGACTTTTTATTTTGTATTTTAGCATCTACAGGGTTTTTCAGACCGTTAGCTTTCAGCTTGATGATTCAAACATGTATGCCCAAGAAGGCTTTCCTTTTTTCTACACTTTTTCTATTTGTTCCAGTATAAATCTGCAAAGTGTTTATGGGGATAAGTACACTAATGGTGCCATAAGTTGTGTACGGCGCTCATTTTGGTGCCAAAAGTTTCCGTCGGATCACTTAAGTGCCAAAAAATTTGAAAAATGCTCACTTTGGTGCCAACGCCGATCTGAACCGCCGGAAATCTGACGTGGCCTTTTTTTATTAATTTCTTATACTTATGTGGCTCACCGGAGAGTCTAGTCAGCGTGTAAACCACCAAACGACGTCGTTTGGCAACTTAAACCCCAAGTCGAAACCCTAAATCCCCAAATCGAGAGAGAGAGAGAGAGAGAGAGAGAGAGAGAGAGAGAGAGAGAGAGAGGCCATGGCGGCGGCGTTGTCTTCTTCCCCGAATAACAACACCAGCAGAGAGAGAGAGAAGCCATGGCGGCATCGTCTTCTTCTCCGAAGAACAACACCAGCAGAGAGAGAGAGAGAGAAGCCATGGCGATGTCGTCTTCTTCCCCAAAGAACAACACCAACAGAGAGAGAGAAGCAATGGCGCGGCGTCTTCTTCCCCGACGAACAACACCAACACCAGCCACTCTTTGAACAGAGCCCAATCCACCATCTCCATCTGTGCCCTCCTTGTTTCCCTCGCACTCCTCGTCTTCTCTCTCTCTCTGCACCTTCAATCCCCCTTCTTCCTCCTCCTCCTCCTCCTCCGCCCTCGCCTCCTATTTTCCCATCACTTCTTGGCCGAGTGACGGTGGCCGAGTGATGGTGTCGAGCACGGTGGCTGAGGACGGTGGCCGAGCACGGTGGCCAAGGGACGGTGGCCGAGCAAGCTAGGTCGGCGAGGATGAAAAAAAAAAAAAAACCCTAATTTCAAGCACAAATGAGCTATACGCATCGTTTTTCCTAAGCCATCCACATAGGACGGCAAAACGACGTCGTTTTCTTAAGTAGGATAGAAAACGACATCGTTTAAAGGGTTTATTGAATTTTTTTTTAAATATAAAGCCACGTAATCATTTTGGCCGGAATTTCTCACCGGTGGCACCAAAGTGATCATTTTTTCTCCGATTTGGCACTTAAGTGATCCGGCGAAAACTTTTGGCACCAAAGTGAGCGCCGTACACAACTTATGGCACCATTAGTGTACTTATCCCAGTGTTTATGTACTATAGTCTCCTTAAGCAGTTTCCCATTATGGTCCAATGGTTTTGGCCTTGTTTATTCAAAAGCACCTGGCAGTTCAGTAATATTGGAGCCCTCTTTGTGAACGATAGTTGACAGGACTTTAAAGCTGATTTGCTTCTGTGTATCAAACTTGTGGCTTCATTCTGGTCACTCTCTTTAAATTTTATCAAACCTTAAATTTCTCTCCAGTTCATTTGCAGATGTGAACATGATAAAAATTTATTATGCTTGACAGTTCGATCACATTGCAGACGTGCCCTGAAAGGAATGATACGTCCATTGATTTAAATGCATTTCTTCTGTAGATCTCAATGCAGTTCAGAGGAACATTGCAATCTGGGTAGAACTCTCACTACATTGATAGACTTGTATATAGAATAAGAAAAGTTTCTAGAGCTATCCTCCTTTCCTTCTTCTCTAAAGGTTAAAAGGTAGTGTTATTCTTGATGAACTTTGGCCCCGGAGAAATGTGCTGCGCCGTAGTTATTTCTTTTGGCAGAATGCTTACACCTTAATTTTGAAAGCTTGAGCATTTGAAATCTTTAAAATGTTATTTAATCAGAATTTATCAGACAGAAAAAAACTAACCTATTGTTTCCTTTTCCAGTCCCTTCCCTTGTAGTTCTCGTCAATTCTTTCCAATTGATCAAACGATCTCTTTAGCACCGCATTTCAAGAAAGGTAAGTACTGTAAAATACAAAAATAGTTCGCCTGAATGAATTATGAACATGAGTTTCCGTCATCTGTAGTCATGTATTCAAGAAGTGTTTTGCAAGCCTCACTTGATGCTTTGTGTTTCTCATCAAGACAAACCCTCTTCGAAGATGACTCAACCTATCTATTCTAATGGGCTTGGTGTTAGCACATGTCCTCTTTACACAAGGCTATTTATTATTTGTCTATGTTCTCTTCATGTGGTAACCTTTTGATTGTTGGTTTCTTATATGAAGATTACCCCAAGCTATAATCCTGTAAACTAATCCTTTTGAAATATCATTATAAATATGCTATCAATTCATTTATTGATGACACATTTTGAATCCAAAATTTTGATTCCCACTTGTTAAATTCTTTGACATTGTTATGCTTTAATTTTTCAAAAGGATATCTAGAGATTCCATGCACTTTGTATTATTTTGTAACTCTTATGGTAATAAAAAAATCACCATGTACCATTATGAATTCGGACATTAACAGAAAGATCTATCAGGCTGTTAGTTTAGCTGATAACATACTGAGCCTAAATAAAATTCACAAAATAAGTGGATTAACCACTAATTGAACCCAACTATTTTTTCTATCAATTCTTGGAACTCTGAAAACTAGGGAATTTCGATCATCCCTCTATCAAAGAAAGATGGATCTTCCACTCAGATTACACAGAAGAACAACCGACTCGGTCAATCGCCATTTCACACACTGATAAATTCAAATTAACTTTGCCTTCGGTTTCTTCTCTCTTCCCTGCGAGAATTCTTTGAAACGCAATATCGGAGCAAACGCACGGTTGAATAGCGCACTTTCCTACTTCAATAATGGTAGGCCCTCAGAAGAAAGGCCTTTCGGTGGGCCCACATCGTACAGAGCAATGCCACACCCCTGTCTTTTACTCCCTAAATGGGCTGAAAAATAGGCCCATCTACTGGGCTCAAGCGGTCCATCACGACTCATTTGTCATTCCTGCACGTTAATATTTCAAAAAAATTTGTTTAATCATGTAAATGAAATGGCGCAACTTACATAGAGGCAACGAGAGAAAATTGACTACACAAACCTGATGAGCATATTTTATTTTTTAATCATTTTTACAAGGTGCCCAATCATCAAAAATTTACGTCTTATGCTCCAGCGTGTCAAATGGGAAGGCAGCGAGAACGCGACACGTGTCGGTATGGGCCCCACTCCATTAGGCCATGCATCTGATGACCATTCTTCAAATTTTTGCATCCTCTCTCCTCATTAGTTGCTGGTCTTCCCCCTCCATTCGCGTTGAAACCCCTCTGTCTTCTGCAACTTCCGAGAAAAAGAAGCCCGCGCTCTTTTCTCTTTCAAAAAACGCTCCCTCCCTCTCGCTCTCAAGAGTCTCGCCGTTTGCCTCTCGAGCTCAGATCCGCAAGGCCTCCACCTCCGTTGCATCCCGAGCTCAGATCCAATGCCTCCGCCACGTCACCTCCGCCTCCGCCACCGCCACCACCTCCAGGAACCACTTCCTCTCTCTCTCTCTCGCCCTAAAGCGCCCCCGCCTGTCTCATCCCGAGCTCATATCCTTTCCATCATCTCCATCCTTGGCTTTGCTACGAGAGAAGGAACGCCAATGGAGTCCGTGCTGATCCGTCTTGCTCGTCCCCTCCGCTCGCGGAAGCGGGAGACCTCTGCGGCCCGAGATCTTCGTCGACCGCTGCAACGAGGAGGGCGTCGGCGCCGTCGCGGCGGTTGCCAAGTCGCCTCTGCCTCCGTGCTCCTTCTTAGTGTCCCTTTTGCCTTACTTCCCAAGTTTGGAGGCAAAGCGTGAAGGAAAATGTCTAGACCATGCAAAGCGCCGGCAAGAGGAAAAATCGGAGTCGCCTTCTCGCCACAACCCCTGGGGCGGCAATATAACACCCTCTTATCACGACCGGCTGCAACTTGGGAAAAGCTCTTCCGGTTCGGAAGGAAGGAAAAAAAACGCTCGCGGAGGCATTGATGTGAATAAATAAAATTTCTAATTTTGGAATAGAAAAAGAATAGAAACGCGTTTGGTAACTATATAAAATTTCTATTCCAATTCTGCATTTTTTAATTACCTTTTTAGATTAAAATAAATTTGATATTGAATTTTCATAAACCATTACGATTAATTATATTTTTATACTAAGTAATAAAAATATTAACTAATCAATTTTTATTATATAGTAAATAATAAACCATAGTATAAACTATACTAATATCCCTACAACATGTAATAAATAAAAATACCAAATTATAACATAAAATTAAATATGTATTCTATATACAACAAATATATATTTCATACTAGGAAGAAATATTTTTAACCATAGCAAAAAATATATAGAAAAAAAAAAAATTTGATTCGGCACTTTTGATTCTCAGTTTTTTTGATTCTCGGACGGAGAATCATATTTTTTTTATCACCGAATTCTTGTCCTAAAACGGCGTTTCTGGAGGTGGTGGCGGCGGCGAGTAAATTTGTTACCTCGAGGTTCTTCAGTTCAAAATAATCCAGTAGCTTTTACGACGAAAAATAATTACCAAACGCGATTCCAACGCCACAAATCCCACCCATCGAAAGGAATAAAAAATCGAAAAAGGCATTCAGAAACCGGTCCTCACTAGCAAGTTCGTTCTTTGGATGGTTGCCAAATGGCGCCGATGCCCTCCTCGTTGCAGCGGGGCCTTAGCCACCACATCGGCGTTCCTTCTCTCGCAGCAAAGCCAAGGATATATATATATATATATATATATATACACACACACACACACACAAAATCTTGCTCAATGAAATGAATTTCAGTCGAAAACTTTAACATATGATGCCTGTTCCAATTCCAATTTAATGGGTTCTCTGTCACCGTCCAATCATCAATCCACTCCGTCCAATCCCTAGGTTCTCTCTCATAATACATACACAAATCTTTGACTAGCGTTTTGATTTGGCTGTCATCTCAAGGTCAATGCCAATGACGGTGATGGTGCGGGAGATGTGGAGGACATAAACCCTTATTCAAACGAGCTCTTCTGATCAGTTATCTTCCCAAATCTCATTGCAACTGCTGTGCCAGGGCTTCTCAAAACTCAAGGCTTACTATAGATGTAAGTTTAGGACTCGTAATGGACAAAAGCAATTGTAAGATTAAGTTTTTCCTTATTCCATTGGGTTAAAGTCGGATTTTGAACCGGCCTAGCTTATGTTATATTATGTGTGGAGAATAATTTCAGCTTGAAGCGAAATTTGGAATGGTCGGTGCTTCTTTCTTGACAAGTTTTGATTTTGAAAAATTCAAACATATAAGCTTCTGAAGGAATTTTTAGTCGAACCTTTTATGCTCGAATTCTGTAACTGCTGGTAACATATGACCGTCGATAAGCTCAAGAGCACTCCGTTTGGAGTACCCTTTTGACTTAGTTTGAATGATTGAGATGACATGCTTTCCAATGCTTTGCCGATGTTAAGAATGTTGCTTCTTCTCAATTGTGCCATTTTTGAGTTATAAATTGCACTACTCTTTGGAGCATGTCTGACCTAGAGTACTTTGAGTCAAGATTTGAGTTATAAATTGCACTACTCTTTGGAGCATGTTTGACCTAGAGTACTTTGAGTCAAGATCAGACCTCTCTCTCTCTCTCTAGAAAAGCACATTAACTTTCTGTCGACTAATTTTTTTTTCCCCTGGTGTTTCACAAGAAGGAAAAAAAAAAAAACAACATGGCTATAATCCAACTGTACCTTTGAGAGAAACTCAACAGCCGTTCTTCACTGGAGTTAAACCACATTAATGCCGAGCATCTTGTGGTGAAGAGTCGGTTTTGATTTCTTGCTGCTTTCCACAACTCATTGAAAATTGAAAAGAAGTTAACAAATTAATACTAGCTTGTGCATAATCAGCTATCAAGCACCATTGAGTAGAAATGGTGAATTTATTGAGGCACAAACATGAGGATTCAGTACCTGATCACCAGAAGTAAGACCATCAGAAGCACGAGTGACAACTGCAAAAGCTCATTCTTGAAGCCTGCTGCAGTGACCACAGGCCCATCAAGTGAGACCATGTGTTTCTATAATACAGGGCAGAGAATCAGAGATTGAGTGCAGATCTTGAATGAATTGGCTCAGCTAGCATGAACATGCACAGAGACAAATGAAGGCGAGAATTGCTGTCGCTGCACCTTCTCCATTATGTTCTGTTATTTAAAGCATCTATTCACCAATGGTAACCCTACCCCAGTAACTTGATATGTGGCCCCACTTGTTATGGTGAAACAGAGGATATTAATCATTACCGATAAAAGGATATTAATCATTACCGATAAAACGGGAGAGAGATGCTTCCATGTTCTTGTTGATGAGTACTAGTTGATTTAAGATTCCAAGATAAGCATGGACAGTAATAAAAGAAAGATGCTATGAATTGTATAGGACGACCATTCCCAAGGCAGAATGCAGAAACTTCATCTCTATTTTTGTGCGACAAACCTGCAAGCCACCCTCAGTGAATATACGGGTGATACATGAGGGTGCTCAAGATTTTCTCACCCTTGCAGAGACTTCCAAAGACACTACCATTCTCATTTATGAATGCCATAGAGAAACCAGAGTGATCTGTCGTTTGATGGGACTCGTGGACCTAGTCCAGTATTGTGAAAATCTATCTGCAGCAAAAATAGTTAGTGCAACATGAAATATCCGAGATGCGTTCATAATTAGACAGCCATCCATCGTGTGGAAAAAAAAGAGTGCACATAAACTAAAGAGACCATCACTTGTATGTGGGAGTACCCCTCTTACTCAACTGTAGTTATACCTCCTATCATATTACAGCATAAGAACCAACTTTTCCCTCGCTACACAGTAGTGCTACCAGTCTGTAAAGCATCCTGCATTCTGGATCTAGCGGATGACATTATGCTTCCTAGACCCTCAAGACCATTATCTGATGCTTTTTTATCGCGATGTCCATTTTGAGATTTGAGCTTTGGTGAGAAGCTTAAATCGTCACTGTCGTCTTCCTCTCACCGTTCATCATAAGAGGACCGCTTTCTTAACTTCTTTCTGCAAGGTGGCCCAGATATACCAAAACTATCTTCACCAGGATCACTTATGCTCCCAGCAGCACTAGGCTCTGTGTCCTTCTCATAAAATAAAAGCAACCTATTACTGTTGTTTGATCGTGAATTTAGAATTCCTTCACTTGGAGATTTCATAATAGAAGGAATAGCAGATACCCACACACCATACCTGCCCGTGGTATCAACGACAGCCAAGGCATTGCGAATGGGCTTTTATGACACGCAACATATCCTATCATCAAATTTCTGGCTGTCAATGTCCTGCTTCTAATCAAACATCCCAAATTAAAACCTGCCTGTCCAAACAAGATGTTGCCATGTGTTTACCATTCGGTGACCATGACAAGTAACATATAGATCGCAAATGATTGCCTCACAAAGAAAATATTTGCCTGCTGTGTCTCCGTCGCACATTACCACATCATTCTTTAGACCAGGGACACCTAAAGTTTATCTCTCAACAGTAATGTCAAAATGCGAGGTAAGAATGCATCTGCAAAATCGCTATCCCAAAAATAACAAAAAAGAAGCACTTCCACAGTGTGTGCGATCGAACACAATTCCCATTATTCACTCATGCAAAAGATGCAAACGATGCATATGAACAGCCCCTTTTTCATATGCAATACGTCAAAACCAATCGAAGTGGCCCGAACATTAGACGAAACAGAAACAAGCTTCAAGAAACCTTTTCCTCACACCCGCTTAGTTGACGATGCATCTTCTCCGAATCATCCGTAAGCTCCGGAACGTCGGGGCCTTCGAACCCTCCCCCTCTCTCCGGCGACTCCACGATGCAATCGGAGTTCCGCCAATCGGTCTTGATCGCGAGCTCGGGAGAGCAATCGATCAATTCGAAGAAAAGCCTGAATTCCGGGGATCCCCAAGTACGCCTGCTCGCGGAAAACAAAAGAGAACGCGCCCGGAATTTAAACAAAGGCAAGCTCCGACATACACGAAAGACAGAATCGAAGGTGCGCAAACCGACCTCGCACCGGACGCTCATCGGAAGCATGATCCGGACCTTAGTCGGCCGATCCCTGGACCTCGGAACCGGCATTCTCGAAATGGTCGTGATCCGGCCAGATCGGCGGCGGCCGGCAACACATGCTCACCGGAGGACGGCTGCGGGGAACGGCGGTCCAAATCCGGCCGTCGAAATCCGGCGGAATCTTTCTCCCATATCTCCTTCTTCTCCTTCTTCTTCTCCTTCTCCATCTCCTCTCAACAAGGAACGGGCTATGGCGGTGGCGAAAACTGTTACGACGGTGGCCGTTTTTCCATGACTCAGACTTGGAGTTACAGACTGGGCCCCCGTTCGATTCTTTGTGGGCCCGGCCCCGAAAGGTTAGGCCTAATTAAAAAAAACAATTTTTTTAAAAGTAATTTTGACAAATTGTATTTAATAACAAAATTTGATTCACGTAAGGAAGGGGATACTTAATTGTCGTTAAGTCATAAAGTGTCGATGACTATTAGAATTTGGCCAATCATCTTGCTAAAAATACCTCGAGATAATAAATTCGTGTGTGATGGGAAATTAATAGTATCCGGTGATCAGGCTTTAGTTTATTTCCTCAAACAAATATTCAATTTTGTTATTATCATCATCATCATCGGCACTTAAATTTGTGAACACTTGCTTAAGTTCTCACCATTTATCTTTAGCTTCGTGGAATGATATCGGGTCTGTATTGTGAATTCGATAAAATGAAATTAAATAATATCAAATTAGGTAATTAAATCAAATAGATGCACTTGTGTTAAATTCGAGAATAAAAGAGCGATAAGTTATATGAGGTTATTTAAATCTAATTAATTTTGCACATATAAATGCTTTGTTCAACAATCATGTTTTCTTGGAGCTTTGGCGTAAATTCTGCTTTTGATATTATTTTACAACTAATTTAACTCTCAGAACGATGGTGAAAGAAAGCAAGGAAAGGAAGGAAGAACGAGGAAAAATATGGGAATAAGTTCTGTATTTTCTTTTCCATATTCATTCAATGTACAATGTTCTACAATTATAGCATTAGACATGTACAAGAAAAGGAAATAAAGTATATTACAAAATCAATTCCAATATTAGATTGTTATTGATTGATCAAGCAAATCAATCTAAATCCCAAGGAATGTTGTATGACTCGCGCATATCTTTCAATAGACGGTTAAGAGAAAACGCAACAAGATATAGCAAATCAATTAAAAGTCGGGACTCCTTGACCTCCTTTTTATTTTGAGTAAGGTAGCCGAGTAACACTTAGAAGCAAATTCATTATTTGGACATTTGATAAAGCCTTAAGTTTCGACCGTTTCATTTACATTAAAGTGCTCACCACATTCAAGACGACCCAAGTTTCAAAATTAGTTCCCTTTTAGCAGCTAATCAATCAAACGAGCAACGAAGCATCTACAGTATTCACGATATCGAAACGAAGAGCTAGATAATAACTATTCACAAAGATGCTAAAACGGAAGCATCGGCTAGTAGATACCATGTAATGTAACCTACCAAGCAACAACCAAAAATGGAGTTTGGGACACCTGGAGTGCCATAACTTCGAAAAGGTACACTTAGGTGCCACTCCGACGAAAATCCGGCCAAATGGCTGACGTGGCAATTTTCCAGTAAGTTTGGTCCAAAACGGCGTCGTTTTGCACGCTGACGTGGCAAGAAAATGCAAAAACGACGTCATTTCGTGTTTGATGTGTAAATAATAATATAAAAATTAATTAAATTAGATTTAAACTTAATTTTATTTAAAATATTCTAAAATTTAAAAAACTAAAAATTTTTTTTTAATAAAAAAGGGGAGGCCGAAGGGGGTGGCTGAGGGCTGAGCCCTCGCCATCGCTGCTTCCCTGCCGTCGTTGGGAAGGGCCGGCGATGGAGGGGAGAGGGTTGACCGGGGTCGCTAGCCCCTAGCCGACATGTGGCGAGGGTCGCGAGCTCTCGCCGGATCGCGGTGAGGGCCGCGACCCCGCCCCAGATCTGGGCGAGGGCTCGTGAGCCCTCATCGCCGACCCCTGGCCAGGGCTCGGCAACCCCAGCCAACCCTCCCCCCTCCATCGCCAGCCCTTCCCGACTGCGGTGGGAGGCGGCGAGGTCAGCTGGGGGACGTCGACCCCGGCCGACCCTCCCCCCTCCGTCGTCGGCCCTTTCTGGCGACGGCGGGTAGGCGGCGGCGGCGAGGGCTCAGCCCTCAGCCGCCCCCTTCGACCTCCCCTTTTTAAAAAAAAAAAATTTATTTTTTAAATTTTATAATATTTTAAATAAAATTAAGTTTAAATTTAATTTAATTAATTTTTATATTATTATTTACACATCAAACACGAAACGGTGTCATTTTTGTATTTTCTCGCCACGTCAGCATGCAAAACAATGCTGTTTTGGACCAAACTCACTGAAAAATTGCTACGTCAGCTATTTGGTCGGATTTTCGCCAAAATGGCACCTAAGTGTTCCATTTAACTTTGAAACTGGCACTTAAGTGTACCTTTTCGAAGTTATGGCACTTAAGTATCCTCTTGTGCTAAGTTATGGCACTTGGGTTGTTCTTCTGCCGCCAAAAATGCATCTAACTGGAATGCTCTGATCAATCATTGTCGTTTCCACACATAATTATCAGATAAACGTCCCAATGCCGCCCAGAACTCATGATCATCACCCTCAAGCAGCAATGCACCCAAAGCCATCTTCTCCGGCAATTGCCTCGTAGAAAGAATAGGTCAAGAGAGAGAACTCACGAAATTATCAGAAATCCAAATCGCAAAAAGTCACGCCAAGAATTGGATTTGTATGACGAAATCCGGGTCGACTTGGGTTTCAGATCACAACTTACAGCGATACCGGCATAGGTGTTCGCTTGCCACGGTGCCGAGTGCAAAGCTTTCCAGTCAGAAACCCGGGCTGAATCCGCGGCTGCATAACAAAAAGTCTCACTCCAAGCATGTGCATAATATCTGAATGCATCTTCTTCAAGCTCTAAATTCTGGCCCTTAATCATTCATGGAAAGCAAGTGGCGTATGCAATCTACCAAGTAGAAGCAAACCGCTAGCTAGTAGAAACTAAAAATAGGGTTAATGCCATGAAAAACCCTAAATTAGAACACGTGTGATAAATTTACGTCTGTTAGTTTTCATTAAATTTTTTCATCCAATTGTTGAGTTTAATAATATATGATAGTTGACGGATATACTAGTTTGGGTATTTATACTCCATTTATCACAAGTGTATTGGCTATGATTTTTTCGCAGCATTGATCCAATTTAACGGAAATAAACAAAGAAGAAAAATTTCACAAATGTTAATTTGAGATAAAGTACCAGTTTGGAGTTTTGTTGTAAAAAAATTACTTTGAGCTAAAGTCGTAATATGTGTACTAATTTGGAGTTTTTTGTGACATTAATCTAAAATATTAAGGAGATTTTAGGCAAAAACCAAATTTTTACACCATCATAATTGACTATAAATCCTATGAATATCTTTAGAGTAAGCTAAAATGAGACCATGTTTGGCTGAAATGAACAGTCAATAGAGCAATTGAGACACAGAGGATGAAAACATGATCAAAGCTATGTGTTCACTTTTGATGCCTTGTTAGCGGCTCAGAAATTTTTGTACTGTCCAAATACACAGAACTCGGTGTTCCGCTATAAGTTCTCCGATCTGGGGCAGCGAACGCCGGAGACGAACTTCGTCCTCCGGTGAGAATCGAAGTTCTGGGCAATCCTTTGTTGCTTTAGTGGCTTCTTGTGATCTCAGTGAACCATCAATCTTCACGGCGATTGTGTATGGAATGGGCGGCAAGACTGATTTTCTCGGCCCTGTCTCTGATTTGTATATGTTGCACTTTGCGCGGGTTTGCATTAAACTGTTTTGAATAGAAACGAAAGGAATCCTCTCGTTTTCTATGATAATTTTTCACGGATCTGAGAAATGGTAGTGTTATACAACGTTCTCACAGGTTTTTTCTTCCTTATGGGGTTGTGTTTTCTTGAATTTCAAGGGTAACTACAAACAATCTAATTGAACGAAATGTCTAAAACAAATCTATGACTAGTTGAAACGTGCAAATTCGGAAATATCATTTGAAAATATCATGTTTCAATGCAAAAAAGATCCAACAGCCTTTTTCAAGTAATGAAATGAAAATTTGAATTGATCTCGTATTCCTAATTTTGGCATTGCTACTCAATCAGGATAATCTATGGTCTTTCTTGTTAGATGGATATCATCCCTTTTGTTTTCTGGATCCATTGATGACTCATCGCAATGATTTTTTTTTTTTTTTTGCATGAATTACGAGAAAGGTTCAGTTCGGAAATGCAAAGATAAATGTTTAAAATTATAAGAAAAGCCTAGCAAAAATAATGTAATTTGTGGGAACTCTCAGTTTGCAAGGGGAGGCACAAGTTGAGAGAATTATCCTTTCTGGCTTTGCAAGAGGAAGAAGATTGAAAAGATGTGGTTTGTATTGCATGGAGATAAGAAACTAACAAATATGATATCTGTATCATGTTTCATGTCGGGAAATTTGAGTTTGCGATCGTGAACAAATATGATATCTAATTTCTAGGTTTTAATGTTGGAATGAACGAGTAAACTAAATTCTTGAATTGAGCTTCTACTTACATACAATTTCGGTTTTGCTTTTGCTGTTCTGGAGGAAAAAAATGAATTGTTTTCTTTGGGGCCAAGTTCAAGAAAGAATAGAATATTAAAATTTTGTATAGAAAGGAGATAGGAAGGTAACAATTCATATAAAAATAATTTGTCTAACAAAAGGTGTAAAGAAATACTAATACTTACTTAATGAAGTTGAAGGCTAATTTGACTATTTAATGTATATATATAAATATAAATAAATAAATATATATATATATATATATATATATATATATATATATATATATATATATTAGGTAAAACAGGTGTGAAAATGGCAGCAGGCTATAAAATATGGTGAAAAAGGAGCGATTAACACTTTCAATCGTCAAGCAAATTAACACGTCCAGCCAATTATATGGGTGCTAGAAATGTTCTTATCTAAAATAAATACTTTTCTTGCGGTCTCTCTCTCCTTTATGTTTCCAAGTACAGAACTTTTCTCCCTCGCAAATTCTCTCAATTTCAAGAAAGCAAGATATACTCCACTACTCATCTTAATTGGGCACACTTCTTTGGCGGTGGACTCATGGAAGTTTGAATAGTCAAACTCCACTTGTCAAACATGGGCCACGCTAGCAAGCCACCTGTGCTATGCTTTTTGACTCAGCAAAAATAAAGCATCAGCAAATAATTCACCTAAAGATACGTCCCTGAAGTCTCATGTCACTCTACTCGTTACTTCCTTATCCATAAGAGCTTATTCAACAATTAATCTCATTTCTTAACACAATATCAAACAACATTAATTTTAACCTTTCACAAAAAATCTGGTTGTCACATCAATTGCACTTGTTTTACTTTGGTCGAAGCATTTGTAGATTCCCATTATTATACTTGAGAGACTTTATAAGACTTCCGTGCTATGATCACTTTTTTATAATGTGAAATTTTGCCACAAAAAACAAATTGTTTTTGGCTAACAATTTGACTTAGAGCATACAGAAATGGAGTCATTGACACACGAAGAGGATAAAACCTCGATCAATCCCTACTAAATAGAGTCATCAAGTCACGTGGCTGCCTATTTTTAGGCTCAGCAGTTTCCTATTGTTGATTCGCACTAAATGGCCCTGCCTAGGTTCCTTAGTGGAATTTCCTTGCTTCTTTCTCCCCGGACGCTATATATAGCACTTCATCGACACAGAGCATATTTAAAAAATTGCACGTTCAATTTACTGCTGGGAAGATTAGGATGATGAGTCCTTCAAGTTACGATTTGACAAGTTCCTTTGGATGCCTTTTTCTGTTCTTATACATCTGGCTGTTGTAGTGATAAACTTTCCACTTATGAATGAGGGTGGAAATAATGCTTTGATACAGCCACGTAGGCAAGAGCTGCAATGCAGTTGCACCACCCGGCATGTGATCTTGACTTTGGTAATCTTAACTGAGCAAGTAATCATATTATTGACAGGTTTTAAGATTTTCCTTTTCAACAAGTTCTCATGACGAAATTCTGATTTCAAATTGTTAGTCATTTGTTTTCCTGCGTTTTTATTTTCTCGTTTCTTGGCTTTCTGCCTTTCTAATACATCCCGTTTCATATAAAATAAAACACGCATTGGAATGGGCTCTGCTCATCCCTTATTTTTTATAGAAGGAATAATAAACTCAATGGATTTTCAAATGCAAATTAATTGCTAGCTATCCTGTATAATCAAAGCTTTACAATTACATAGATGTAGCGGAACTTATTATTTAATAGATGAAGTCAAACTTTAGACTCTAAACGTTAGTTGATGATAATATACTTTAGATAGATAAATTAATGGCTCACTCTGTTTGCGCTTCTTTTTCAGGACTAGAAAACCCATCTTACATAGACAAGCTCAAAGTCCATGAAAATACTCCACTAACATCATCTCCCATGAAATGAGTCTCAAACCTAAACTCAAGCTGGCAATCAGAAATTGTTTGCAACGGCAATATGGGGAATAGAACCCGTGTTGCACTCGTAAAAGAAGAAATTGGATGGGGTATTTGGATCCAGGAGGAGTCGCGAGGTTTTTGGGCGTTCAGCATGCAATCCACGGGTTTATAGACATTTGGTCTGGGATTTCCCTTTTTTATTTACGTATTTGCAATTTTGATTTTATTTTTAATGATTGCGAGCTATTTATATCCATGGCAAGATCGAAGTAGTGTTGAGTGGCTGATTCACTCTCTAGTTTAGAATCGTTAGACAAGGGAGTACAATTTTCAGGAGAGTACAATTTTCAGAAGAGTAGAGAGGAAGAAAATAAGTACAGACTTACAACAACCAAAAGGGATTTTACACGTTTCACTTGATGTTTATTGCCAAACGTCGGGGGTAAATATTCTTTTTTCTTATGCCATTCCTTTTCTGCAATTTTTATTTGTACGTCATACACCTAGATTTGTAATGGTGTGTGTCTGTGTTACGGATTTAATTCTCTGACCTATTTGTCCCCAAAATTGTTTCTCTAGAAATGAGTGTTGACCGAAATAGTGAAAAAAATTTCACGGAAGGTTGATCTTTGGTTTTTTTGTAAAATGGGTTCTGATTCAATTAGGAATTGAATTATGTAATAAGGATGAAGAACGATAAATTTAGATATAAAAGATTGCAAAGGATAGGAATTTGAAACGAATTAATATTGATAAACTAAAAGAGCACATGACGAATTTGTGCTCGTTGGTGATGATCATCCCACTCATAGTAATTACACCCTACCTTTTATACTATGAGCAATTAATATTCTACCTATGGTTACAACTACAATTTCACAATTTTAGGCTCCATGGTTGCATATCGCCCTTATGCATAGGTGACAACTTAAGTGTCACATGGCTCAACCATCAATCCGTAATTCCTCTACAATCAACATCTTCATTTTGTCTCCTTTCTTCGTTTCCTTGTATCAAAGTCGAATCTGTATATCGACGGTCACATGTTCTTGTTATTGATAATATTGCTTATGGTCATCAGTGGCTGCTTCATCATTGATAACTTACCAATCACCACATTTGTTGTCACCTCTACATTCACTCAAATTGACTTCAGGTTGACTACAAAGAGTTGGGTTAATATTTTGTGCAAATAGAATTACAAATATTGACTTCATGTTTACTTAAGTTTTAGGATCTTATTACACTATTTGGAAGTATTATGACCCAATTACACTTTCATAGCAAATTTTAGAACTTTTAATGCACTTATCCCAAATTATTAAGTAGTCTAGAAATGATTCTTGGCTTTTCATCAAGCATGTTATTGGAGACAGAAGATCTATCTTTTATGTGGCATGATGAATGGCATCCCCTGGCCCTCTGCTCAAGTCTATGATTCTGGTTTGCATTCTCAATCGGGACTAGCTAATATTATATTAGATTCATGCTGGTTTTAGACTCCAGCTAGATTAGAGGCTTTGGTGCGCAGATTCAAGTTAGAATTTGTGACATAGCCCAATTATTTTGTTGCTGATAGGGTCATTTGAAGTTAACTATTTGTAGATGCTTCAAGGCTGGGAGTCCATGGAATGCTTTAAGAGTTAACGATTGAGAGTGCCTTGGCATTAACTCGTTTGGTTCAACCCTTGTATACCAGGGCAGTGATTTATTACAAGCTTCGCCATGCACTTTAGGTCGGCGACTAAGCATGGATATAAATGTATGTTGTGGCGAAGCAAACTTTCGCCACGTGGAGACTATCTTTGTTGTGGTGAGACTCTGATTGTGGCATCATGTGGTGAGATTATATTCGGTAAGATTTGTCAAATTCAACAATTCAACGACAATGATGTGTTACAAACATTTCAAGATCATTCGGGGTTAATATCGTTCTTATAAATCTTGAGGTAATACCCTAAAAGGGATTATATAAGTTTTATATCTGAAATTTATCTGAACATTTAACCATTAAATAAACGTCTATCGATATTACCAAGCAAATCAATTTTGGTAAGTCATTTTCTTATCTTAAGCATTATTTTTGGATATCCAATAAGAATATGAACATAGAACAGTAGGAGCATCCATCTGTGTCTGATGATAAAGGTTAAAGTACGTGAATACGAGAATTTGTTAGGTTATTTGAGTGCATTTGAGGGAAGTGCGAAATCAAACTTACCTGGGTTCAAAAATATGGATTAAAGATTACGTGCGAATGATAAATGACAAATAGAAAAACTTCACTTGAATAAAAGTTAATATTTTTTCATTTACCTACAATGCAGCTCCCATGCCCACAGGGGATCGCTGGTCAATGACAAACATGGAAACTCAAATTAAGATGAAAATTCATCTATAATCTTAGTTCAGGAGATTATTTAACATATTTTCCAAAAGCCAAAGGCCAATAACATGAGCAAAAGTTGCCTCATTACCTCCTTTACCAGTAATACAGTTTACCGAAACAAAGCTGATCTCAGCGCCAAATTGAACTGTGCCAAAAATAATTTAAATGGGAGAAATTAAATTAGTGACTATTATAAATCATTCTCGACAGAATCAACGTTTAGTCAAGCCACGTCGCCCACCGGAAATTCTCACCCGGAAGCGGAACCACGACTCCCTTCCCAAAAATGCTCAGTGAGAACGACAGGAAACCGAGGATCAAGTCATTGCTCCACCCATGGCAGAGCTTTTTATCATATTTCCCCCAAAAATGGCAAGAATCATCAAATCCCTTTGGACCGCGTCGTATACTTCCTTTTTAAGAACGAAAGGGACGAGTTCGGTTTTGTTTTTTTGTTTTGAAAAAGGGAAGACTCATCTTTCGGAGAAGGAGTGCAGGCTGTCAAGCTTCAATGAACTGTAGCTTTCGGTTTTGATATAGATTGGCGTTGGCATTTGACTGATGATATCAGCCGGGAATATCAATGGCGTCGGCTCTAGCAGGGGATGATCTGGCTAGATCCATGAGCAGCCAGCAGAGCTGGGCCACCACGAGCCTCCAGGAGGCTAGTAACGCCGTGCGGGAAGTGTTCGCACAGAGCGGGAGGCAGGACGATGAGGAGGAGCTCTGGTGGGCGGCCACTGAGCGGCTGCCGACGTATGACTGCCTCCGAAAAGGCATGCTGAAGGAAGTACTCGACACTGGGAAGGGGGTCCAGCATGAAGTGGATGTGACCAACCTCGGAATTCAGGGCAAGAAGCAGTCGATGGAGAGCGTACTTAAAATTGCAGAAGAAGACAATGAGGAGTTCCTGAGGAGACTGAGAGACAGGACTGATAGGTTAGGGAATTGTTTTTTCGGGTTGATCATATATAAAATTTATTTAATGTTGTTCTTTTTGTGTTCTGGCATTGATTTTCTTATATTTTTTGGGGGGTTGGTATCGAGTGCAGGGTCGGGATGGAAATTCCGAAGATCGAAATCCGGTATGAGCATTTATTTGTGGAAGGAGATGCGTACATTGGAAGCAGAGCCCTCCCTACCCTTCTCATTGCCACTCTGAACACAATAGAGGTAATCTGTTTAATCAATTTTCAAGTTCAAATTATGGGAATTCATGATCTGGTGGTAGCTGTTGGAGCTGGCAATGATTTTGTATACAGATGGTTTCTGGAATATATGAAGTTAACCTTGCGTATTTGTTCCTGATAGTTTAGCATCTCTAGGATGAGTTTTTACTTTCGAATGGGATGAGTTTTCACTTGCGGACTGACCTGACTATTTCGTTTGCCTGGATTACTGCTGTAGTCATCATCCGACTAGAAATATTTGAATTTATTGATTACTCTTTCCCTTCCTGTGTGAAGCAACAGAGTGTTCTTGGACTTATTCGCCTAGCCCCATCAAAGAAGAGAAAAATCCAGATACTTAAGGATGTGAACGGATTAGTCAGGCTTTCAAGGTATTTTCATGCAGTTACCAGCATTACAGAGTCCTTTTTGGACGCATTGAACTGACAATTGGAAAAGCAAAACATTTTAAATGGTATCATGGGGACATTAACCTGTCGATTATGCCTCAAGTTTGTACTAACTAGAATACCAAATTCTGTATTCTTTTCTCATTCTGTCTTTAGGCAAAGTATTTTATGTTTTGGCTCATTCTTTCATCATGTTTGAATTTCGATGCAGATCAATCCTCAATTGATGCTGCTAATTTCAGGATGACCCTACTTTTGGGTCCACCCGGAGCAGGGAAGACAACATTGTTGCTGGCCACTGCTGGGAAACTTGACAGCAATCTGAGGGTGCCAATCCTGATTTCTGTCTCGTATAATTAGTGTAGGATTCCAACAAATATTATGCTTTTTGTGACGTCCATTTGTTTAAACTTTTGACAGGTAACTGGAAGAATCACCTACTGTGGTCACGAGCTAAATGAGTTTGTTCCTTGGAGGACATGTGCTTATATCAGCCAACATGATCTTCGCTATGGAGAAATGACAGTTAGAGAGACGTTGGACATCTCGGGTCGCTGTTTGGGTGCAGGGACAAGGTATGAGATGCTTGCAGAACTCTCCAGGCGAGAGAGGGAAGCCGGAATCAAACCGGATCCCCAAATCGACACTTTTATGAGGGCCACAGCTGTGTCGGGTCAAGAGACAAGCTTGGTCACTGATTATGTACTCAAGGTTGGTTTTCTCAAGTCTCTTTTTGTAGTTGATTCCTTGGTAGGAGTTGCTTCATGGAAAACAACCTCCCAAGTTACACATTGCAGATTCTTGGATTGGACATATGTGCAGACATTATGGTTGGAGATGAGATGCAAAGGGGCATTTCAGGTGGACAGAAAAAGCGTGTTATGACCCGTATGTCCTTGGAGCTTCTGCTCCATTTTATAGAATAGTTCTCCATTTGTCAAGTTTCTTTAGGACTTGTTAATTTAAGTTGGTGATTAATAAACTTTGAGGTTCATATTAGCTTATGATATGACAACTACTAAAATTTGGGATTCTGCTAGTGTTACATTGCTCGTGCTCCTCATTGCACCATTCTCCACACTAAAGTCTTCTTGTTTGATCTGGTTGCAGGAGAGATGTTAGTAGGACCAGCAAAGGCTCTTTTCATGGATGAAATATCCACAGGGTTGGACAGTTCCACTGCTTTTCAAATTTGCAAATCATGAGGCAGATGGTTCATATAATGGATGTCACCATGATCATCTCACTGCTTCAGCCAGCACCCGAGACTTACGATCTCTTCGATGACATTATCCTTCTCTTAGAGGGTCAAGTCGTCTACCAAGGTCCACGAGAGAACGTCCTCAAGTTTCTTGAGCACATGGGATTCAAGTGCCCTGAAAGGAAAGGAGTTGCCGACTTCTTGCAAGAAGTGACATCTAAAAAAGATCAAGAACAATGTTGGTTCAAGAATAACCAACCTTACTGATATGTTTCTGTAGATGATTTCATGCATGGGTTCAAATCTTTTCACATTGGCCAACAGCTCTCATCTGATCTTAGTGTTCCTTATGACAAATCCAGAACTCACCCAGCTGCACTAGTCAAAGAGAAATATGGGATTTCAAATATGGAGCTGTTCAAGGCATGCTTTGCTAGAGAATGGCTACTAATGAAGCGAAACTCCTTTGTTTACATATTCAAGACCACCCAGATCACTATCATGTCGCTTATTACTATGACAGTGTTCCGTAGGACTGAGATACCAGTAGGGACTCTGGAAGATGGAGGGAAATTTTTTGGAGTACTTTTCTTCAGCTTGATCAAGGTCATGTTCAATGGAATGGCAGAACTTGCAATGACTGTTTTCAGGCTTCCTGTGTTCTATAAACAGAGAGATTTCTTGTTTTACCCCGCTTGGGCTTTCGGCTTGCCTATTTGGATCCTCCGAATTCCATTGTCATTCATGGAATCGGGGATATGGATCATCTTAACATACTACACCATCGGTTTCGCTCCTGCTGCCAGCAGGTACATGAGAAATTGCTATTGGGTTTTCCATAGATATCTGAAGCTAATGTTTCTCGGGGTATTTACTCATAATATTTGCGCACTGTGCTTTATAAGAAGGAAAAGTCTAGGAAACTAATCAATCTTACTCTTATCAGGTTCTTCAAGCAATTCTTGGCATTCTTTGGCATCCATCAGATGGCACTGTCCCTCTTTCGGCTCATTGCTGCACTTGGGCGAACTCTGGTTGTTGCAAATACCCTGGGACTCTTCACTTTGCTACTGATTTTCGCTCTTGAAGGATTGCCAAAAGTAAATACAACTTACCTCATACTTTTGCCAACCATGTCTATTTGTTGACTAAAGCATTTGTTGCCGGGCTGCTCATAGATTCTTGGGTGCCGTTAAATCGATTCTACCAGTTTTTTTGTGCCTACACTAATGTTTAATTTAATGGGGACATGTTATTCTTCCTTGCATTTACAGACGACATCAAGCCATGGATGATATGGGGATATTACATTTCTCCTGTGATGTATGGGCAAAATGCTATAGTGATAAATGAATTCCTCGACAAAAGATGGAGCAAGGTAAAATCTATTTATTCTTTCACCAATCAGTTGTCCTTCATGATACGCAGGTAATAATGCATTCTTGAAACCTGATTGCCATCATGCGAGCTGAAGCCTAACGTGGATAATGAGCCCACGGTTGGGAGAATGCTTTTGCAGTCTCGAGGTTGATATGGAGCTGAGCCTCGAATGCCGGAGCACTCACTTCCAGCATCCACGTGGCCGGATTGTAACCATTCCTGATCTTCGGAACCCCTGGGACAGCCTGGTGTAATACACATATTTACCAGAATTCAAGAATTACCTGAAGATTCTGAGGGAAAGAGGCGACCAGGTAGACGCTAGGTATTTAGGAAACAGAAAAAGTTCACCTCAAAATATTCTATGAGCTTGTGGGAATGGCGACCAAGAGGTCCAGCATAAATGACCCGCCCGCCTCTTTTCATCAATAGCAACTGCAGTAGGAACATTTCTGAGTCAATTATTCAAGAGCAAGGCATTTCAAACAACAAAGATAATGACATTGAAGGATTAGGGACCAAACCTCATCAAATGCCTCAAAAATGCCGATGCTTGGCTGGTGAATCGTGCAAACAACAGTCCTCCCTGTATCTACTGTGTTCCTCACTGTATGCATCATGATGGCAGCTGCTCTAGCATCAAGGCCGGAGGTTGGTTTGTCCATGAAGATAATAGATGGATTAGCCACCAACTCTACAGCTATTGTCAGCCTCTTTCTTTGCTCAGTTGAAAGGCCATCAACAGCAGGAAGCCCAACATGGGTGTCCCTGATTGAGTTGAGCTCGACTAACTCCATAACTTCTTCCACAAACATCTGTTACGAAATTAGAAGCACAAGACCAAAATAGAAAGATTACTAAACCATCTGATTTAAGTTTTTCCATGAGAGAATGTGAACTAGGCCCCAACAAAAGTGGGGCGTCTCGAGAGACAAATATTCCCTACCTTGCGGGTTTTAGTCTTAATGTCAGAAGAAAGATGAAGCCAGGCTGAGTATAGGAGGGATTCGTAGACAGTGACATTAGGCGAGTGAATGTCATTCATTTCACAGTAACTGCTGACCCAAGTAAACGTAGATTGGTTTTTAGGGTATTCAGAGATGCTAATACTTCCTTCTATGTAACTACCTGTCTTCCTTCCGGCTAGCACATCCATGAGGATTGTCTTTCCGGCACCACTTACCCCAACCAGTGCTGTGAGAACCCTGGGTCTGAAAGCGCCGCTGACATCTCTCAACAATTGGAGACGGTCTTCCTCTAGTCCTTGACTCTTCATTTCCTAATATCATGAAAATAGTAGTTATTATCACTACTCTTTGCCTTGTTGAAGAGGAGTGAAAACCCAAACAGTGCTCCGATGCAGATCCAATACCAATAATTAGTATATCAGCTCATATACACAAGTGATGTAATAGTGTTGACACTCCCTGCATGAAATTGTTTGCAGCTTTGGGAGATACAAAAGCAGTTGTCTTGGATGAAGAGGCAGATTAGAATAAAAACAAATCATTGTCTTCTCAACTTGCGAAAGAAGGTTTGCACATTCTCAAAATTCATCAGTTGCTCAATGCTATTGTTCTTTAGGCTACTTTAGAAGATAAACTTGCTAAGACTCTAGTTATGATCGTATAGCTGATAGAGAAATGTTCTCAAGAAAACTAAGATCGAGGAATTTCTATAATTGACTTCCAAAATAAGTTGCCTGATCAGTTGTCAAGAAAAAGAGTTGCCTGATCTCTGACATATGTCATGAAATTCCAGGAATCGATATACAAGTCAGAAGTTCTTCAGAAATCTTTAGCACTTTGGAGAATATACAGAGAAGAGGGATGGTTCTGCCATTCCAACTCCTTTCTCTCGCATTCAACCATGTGAACTACTATGTGGATATGCCTGCAGTGAGTACCTTCCTCCTAAAGAGTCTATTCTTATCTTGGAAGCAGTAACTTCTTCCTAAATGTAACCATGAGCTTGTGCGAATCTTTAGTACTACATATGATCATTCGTTGTCGTGTTTTCTTTTGTCTGGCGTTACTCTTCTCCAATTTTACTTAACCTGCTATTGTGATGGACCGAACTTCCTGTTCTTGTCATCACAAGGCAAAGAGTAGTGATAATAACTACTATTTTCACGATATTAGGAAATGAAGAGTCAAGGACTAGAGCAAGACTATCTCCAATTGTTGAGAGATGTCAGCGGCGCTTTTAGACCCGGGGTACTCACAGCACTGGTTGGGTTTAGTGGTGCCGGAAGGACAACCCTCATGGATGTGCTAGTCGGAAGGAAGACAGGTAGTTACATAGAAGGAAGTGTTAGCATCTCTGGATAGCCTAAAAACCAATCTATGTTTGCTCGGGTCAGCAGTTACTGTGAACAGAATGACATTCACTCGCCTAATGTCACTGTCTACGAATCCCTCGTATACTCAGCCTGGCTTCATCTTTCTTCCGACATTAAGGCTAAAATCTGCAAGGTAGGGAATATTTGTCTCTCGAGACGCCCCACTTTTGTTAGGGCCTAGTTCACATTCTCTCGTGGAAAAACTTAAATCAGATGGTTTAGTAATCTTTCTATTTTGGTCTTGTGCTTCTAATTTCATAACAGATGTTTGTGGAAGAAGTTATGGAGTTAGTCGAGCTCAACCCAATCAGGGACACCCTTGTTGGGCTTTCTGCTGTTGATGGTCTTTCAACTGAGCAAAGAAAGAGGATGACAATAGCTGTAGAGTTGGTGGCTAATCCATCTATTATCTTCATGGACGAACCAACCTCCGGCCTCGATGCTAGAGCAGCTGCCATCGTGATGTGTATAGCGAGGAACACAGTGGATACAGGGAGGACTGTTGTTTGCACGATTCACCAGCCGAGCATCGGCATTTTTGAGGCATTTGATGAGGTTTGGTCGCTAATCCTTTGATGTTATTATCTTTGTTGTTTGAAATGCCTTGCTCTTGAGTAATTGACTCAGAAATGTTCCTATTGCAGTTGCTATTGATGAAAAGAGGCGGGCGGGTCATTTATGCTGGACCTCTTGGTCGCCATTCCCACAAGCTCATAGAATATTTTGAGGTGAGCTTTTTCTGTTTCCTAAATACCTAGCGTCTACCTGGTCGCCTCTTTCCCTCAGAATCTTCAGGTAATTCTTGAATTCTGGTAAATATGTGTATTACACCAGGCTGTCCCAGGGGTTCTGAAGATAAGGAATGGTTACAATCTGGCCACGTGGATGCTGGAAGTGAGTGCTCCGGCAGTCGAGGCTCAGCTCCATATCGACTTTGCTGACATTTATGCAAACTCTGATCTCGATAAGTAAGTTTCTTAAGGATCCAAGTTTCAAATGCGTCATTGAAATAATTTGCTCATAAAGGCCAATGTCAATTTAACAATTTTGTTTTCTTTGAATCAGTTTCAGGAGGAACCAAGAACTGATCAAAGAGCTTAGTACCCCAGCTCTCGGCTCCAAAGATCTCTACTTCCCGACCCAGCACTTGCAACCTTTTTTCACACAATGCAAGGCTTGTGTTTGGAAACAGCACTGGTCTTACTGGAGAAATCCTCAGTACAATGCCATTCGGTTCTTCATGACCATAATCGTTGGCATTTTGTTCGGTCTGATATTCTGGAACAAAGGAGACCAGACGTAAGTTCTGATTTCTTTCATCTTATGTGTTTTGCTGAGTAAACTCTTCAAAGTGACCAAACAGAAATAGATTCCACATCATTAGATGTTAGAAATGCAGGTCATTCATGATATCTGCATATTCAGACTTTGGCTAAGATTAATCTCTTGACAGCGCCAAGCAACAAGACCTGATGAGTCTTTTGGGAGCCATGTATGCAGCTGTGCTGTTCCTTGGGGCCCGAAATGCTTCTGCTGTGCAGTCTATTGTTGCCATTGAGAGGATGGTCTTCTACCGTGAACGAGTGGCTGGAATGTACTCTTCTCTGCCATACGCATTTGCTCAGGTATGAACACAGTAATTTAGCAAGGTCGAGTCCTCTTTGAAGCATAAAAGGATATAAGAAAACAATTACCACCCCAATGATATGAAGGCTGAACAGTATAAAATGATTTTTTGCAGGTGGCCATTGAGACAATTTACGTGGCTATTCGGACATTTGTCTACAGTCTTCTCCTTTACTCAATGATAGGGTTTGAATGGAAGGCTGGGAAGTTCTTGTGGTTCTACTACTACATGCTGATGTGCTTCATCTACTTCATGATGTCTGGGATGATGGTTGTAGCATTGATGCCGGGCCACCAGATCGCTGCCATTGTGATGTCCTTCTTCCTGAGCTTCTGGAACTTGTTCTCTGGCTTCCTTATCCCTAGGCCGGTATGTCTGCTTTCACTCAGTAATTTGGTGCATTACATACGTCCTGAAGGCATTTTCAGTAGCTCACTTCCAATAAGTTCTAGCTTGTCAATTTATGAACGGAATTTTTGGACAAAACATATTTCTTCTTGGTCTTAATGGCATGACCCTGTCAAAGGACAGCAGCTTTTGGAGCAAAACGTCACACTCGGTAATTTGGCTCATTACTTATGTCCTGAAGGCATTTTCAGTAGCTCACTTTGGAGAAGTTCTAGCTTGTCAATTTAAGAACAGAATTTTGGGACAAAACATATTTCTTCTTGGTCTTGATGGCATAATCCTGTCAAAGGACAGCAGCTTTCGGATTAAAACATCACAATCTGAAGCTTAGTCCACATTTCAAGCTTCTTGCTGTGCACTAGATTCTTTGGCACATGGAAAAAGAAACATTAGAGTTCAGCATCATCAGCAACATGTGAACCGTGTGTTGATCTTTTTGTTTCATTTTGACGGATGCAGCAAATTCCTATATGGTGGAGGTGGTATTACTGGGCTTCACCAGTGGCGTGGACGCTGTACGGTCTCGTCACCTCCCAAGTGGGCGAGAAGAATGGCAATCTCGAAATACCAGGAGCTGACGACATGCCATTGAGGCAGTTCCTGTAACAAGAACTGGGCTTTGACTATGACTTCCTCCCTGCCGTCGTGGTTGCTCACATCGGCTGGGTCCTGCTCTTCTTCGTCTTCGCTTATGGCATCAAGTTCCTCAATTTCCAGAGGAGATAAACCGGTGGCTACGGTTCTTACTGTCTGTCCAGTTTTTGAAACATTAAACGTAGGTCCATCACGTAAATTAAAGATGATAGTTGACTAAAGAGTTTGCCTCCTGTTTTCTTCAGTTTTTGGTAAGCTTTGCTCCCGTGACATTAGCATTCTTTGTTACCGCTGCTGCATTAGATTAAGGCTACGTTTGTTTCATGAAAAAAAGAATTTCTTGGGAAACATTTTCCACAATTTCTGATGTTTGGGATGTGGAAAATGAGTGGTAAAAAAAAAAAAAATTCCGTAACATTTTCCACTGTTACCTCGTGCTTCTCTTCTAGATAGCAAAGCAGGGGGCGTCTGACGTCGTTCTTGCTTTCAGACATATTTGTGGTATGGATTAATTATCGCCATTCTCGGGGCTTCGATAGAATCAAGTCAGTGCATCGTTTCCCCAAATCTCTCATGAAGTTTCTTGCATCATGCGACCCCGTGCAATCCAGACTGGGAGGAAAAGTTGCTCTTCTTTCTTCAACCTCGCCTCGGAAAATCTGTTTCCAAGCAAGAGTATTCGTGGTTATTCCCTACTGAGCAAGAGACTATAGTGTTCTAGGTGTCTTTCATGAGGTTTCGAGATTTGGATTTGACTCATTTATGTCCGTATCACGTGACTTGTGACAAAATCGAGGAAAGTTTTGAGACATAATACATACAGTTTTGGCGTTGGGGGCAAGAAAATAGACATTCAGATAAGTAGACTTCTCTGAATTAGCAAATTGGCACCGACAAGGTAAAAGGGAGCTCGCTTCTCTGTCTAAAATGCCGTCTCTCTCTTCTCCGGTTTTAATTGTTTTTCCATTCTTAATGCTTCATTTCTTGTCTGGTTTTGTGTGGTCGCTTTTCCCTGCTTGTGGAGTGAATTTGATAGTTAAGTTCTTCGTTGATGCCACAATTTGATATCAGTCTTTGTGCTTATATAAGACGCAGGTGTTGGCTCTCTGACCACGTTGATTTTTGGGTTAAGTTTTGAGGTTGCTTGAGTCTTTTGCGAGTGACGATGGTCATGTATTTTTATAGCAATCTTTCAAACTCCAGACGCTCTTGTTCCGTAAGGACGTGTGGACATGGATGCCGAATTACCATTCTTTTGTTTGACTCAAAAGTATAATTGAAAACTCGATTGGAGCTTGTTTCCGGCAATTTCGAGATCTTATTCTGCACTCTGCATCTGGAGTTCTGTCACAACTCATGTTGTCCCTGAATTTTAATTTATTTAATGTAATCACTGAACTTTTAACTTATTTAATGCAACATGCAATTTATCAAGAGGATGTTCCCCAAATTTGCAAGGTACATATAATCCAATCAATGCAAAACCACTTGTATATTAAAGTCTACACTTGAGGGGTCGAATACATTTTACTCTTTGGTAAACAGAAGTCGAAAGTACAGCATCCATACAATTGCCTCCTTTGTTAAGCAGAAGCTGGGTTTCATCGGATATCAAATACACCTAGCTTGTCCAAATGAGCATTCACAGTCTCCAACATCACTTATTATACTGATTAGATCAATTTTAGTACACTTGGCATTGCTCAGAAATAGAAAACCAGTCCCCATATTTGGGCTGTTGTTTAGGCTACAGTATGATGGTTCGCTGATAATCTAGCACAGATTTTCGGCAAGCAGCAACTTCTTCGGGTCGAGATATAGGTTAAAGTGGAAGCCCTTTCTTTCCATTTTCTGTGAAAGATCTAACTTATTAGCATCAACAGAAAGAGGAAGGACTAAAGGATCGAGGCAAAAGCAGAGAGCTAAAGCTCTATGTGTCATAGTATTTTATTTTATGTCCCCCTCTAATTGATGACAGTGCCTTTGCTGGTTGTACCATTGACTCGCATTCTTATTTTACCATTTAGACTGGGCACTACCGAATGGCCAAACTTCTGAAGAAGATGACATGGCTGAGGTTTTTGGAGCGGTAGTCTGGAGAAAGAGTGATTTGTAAGTGATTAGTGATTACTAACCCCTCACAATCTTGATCATTCCTAATAAAGATGGCTTATGGGTAGGAGCGATAACTATGCTTTGTCACTATTCTCTTACCATCGATTATTTCGTTTTTCATTTGGTGTCAACTAAAGTTGTTTCGACATTTTTAGATTTTCAATGAAACAAGCTTTTTTTTTTTTTTTTTCCAAATAAGGCCTAACCGTCATGCCCCGATCCTCGAGCGCGCCCCATCCCTCGGTGGTTGATAAATTTGCGACGTTTCAGGACACGTCGCCAACCATTCATTTTAATACACATGCGGAAGCGAAACAATACCCCTGACAATAACCAACACGGGATAGAAAAGCGGAAAACATATTCTCAACCAAAACACTTTTATAAATAGCCAACTGGTTTATATACAGAACTCGTTTATCTACAAAAAGATCGGTCCCCAAAAGGAGACTGTCCTATAGTCCCCTAGTCGGACATTTTCACTGATCCCTCGGACTCCACAGGCTTCGGGGGCGTCGGGTCCACCACAACACCATCAGGAGGGTCAACTACGTTCTTGCCCAAAGCGGTGTTGAGCATAACAACAAGAATATCAAATCCCTGGATGGGACCTACCCTATACCCATTGAGTCCATGGCAATACCACGCCCTGAATCAATGAGATACCCTTTCAAGTAGGCCCTCATCAACCCAGACAGTGGTTACCACTAGTTCATAGACCCAATGACTACCAAGGACTGAGACGTCCATACCCTGCTTAGTAATAACCCACGGCTGTCCAAAACATTCCAGAGGAATCGCCATCTAAGGACCTGAAAAAGTTTGAGCTCACGACGGGGTGAGACAATATCTCAGCAAGTTCATCCCCTAAACTCCGACTAGGAAAGAAATATGCCTAGAGGTAGTCTATGCACACTAGTCAGAAGACTTACCTCACCTCAATTCCCTCTTGCACGTCACTACAATTCATAATCTCTACCAATCAATTCCATCCAATCGACTTGATACAATTGATATCATCTATCTATTCATCGATACGAAACTGCTCACACAAGCTGAAATAGATAGTTATAGCTCTCACAAGCTGATATATATTATAGCTCACCCAAGCTGATATATATTATAACTCACCCAAGCTAATATAATATACTGCTCTCACAAGCTAACATATTAAAGGTCACATAGGCTGATATAGTATACTGCTCTCACAAGCTGATATATCAAAGCTCACATAGGTTGATATAGTATACAGCTCACATAGGCTAATATAGTATACTGTTCTCATAGGCTAATATAGTATATTGTTCTCACAAGCTGACATACAACAATGCTCGCACAAGCTGATGATTCAATAATGCTCACGCAAGCTGATATACGGTAAATCAATCTCAGTCAAGGACCTTGTGTTTTGCATACTGATTCCTCAATTAAAATAATGAACTTGGTCTAATTTCATCGTGTTAAAAATACCCGATAAAAATAATCATGTGTGAGTACACGGTCAGTCTGAGCCAAAATGCCATATCTTTATTTTAAAAAATCCCACTATCTAATACAATGAAAAACCGACGCCCCGGTATTTTTTTGATTAAATACCAAAATTATACAATTTTGGGATAAATACCCAAAATTACAATCATCACTCAATTTGAACAAAATAGCAATCAATTAAATAAACCAAGCATATCATTGCAATCAACATGAAATTTCGATCACCGACTACCCCAGTATAATTTTCGGAAAATAATAAATAATTAAATAAATATAAAAAAATATTTAAATAAATGCAATTAATTACTAAAAATGCAAACTTAGGCCGAAAAAAAATTTCCGAACATATCTAGATAAATTGTGCAACTTATCTAGTCTCTAATCTATCCATTCTAACCACCTAACATGCACGAATGAACAATTAAATCACTAATCCATTCTAATTAACCACATAAACCATATTTAGCCTAAACTAATCACTCCTTAAGCATCATTAACTCCTTAAGTAGAGTTTAGTGAGTAAACTCACCGGATTAGCAAGCCAGTGAGTCCACGGTGACGGCGACGTGACGGCGGCCGAAACTTGGGCCTTTGGCGGCGCCAAAGGAGGCTCAAACCAAGCCAAAAAAGCCCAGCAAGCCCATTGTTTGCTGCTCGATCGGTTGCTGGGTACGGGCTGAGCGGAGGGGCTATTCCACGGTGGACGTGTGGGCTAACTTCTTGAGGTGGCTCGAGTGCGCGGGCTACAACGAGTGGAGGGAGCTCTTAGGGGGCATGAAGTCGCTCGATGGAGATGGGCTGACGTGCGAGCTAAGTCGTGGACATCAATGGTAGCGAGAGAAGATCGTGGAGTTGCTTCAGTGGAGAAGGGCGTCGGTCATTGGTGGGGGGTTGATGTTGTAGTGAGATGGAGACACGAGGAGGCGTTAGGTTGATTGGTGGGAGTTGCTAGGTTTGATTCATTAGGGTTGAGACACAAGGAAAGGAAACGACGTGAGTAGAAGGCTGGTAGGGAAATGGGCAGAGAGGTTGAGTCGATGGAGCTGGATCAAGGAGATTGACCTCGTGATAGCTGCAAAGAAATTCGAGCTGCAAGGGAACAAAATAAAAGAAAAGAGTGGGAACAATTTGTCCAAGGAGGGGGACGATCTAGCCGAAGGAAAGGAACAGTTCGTCCAAGGAGGAGGACGATCTAGCCAAAGGAAAATGGAGTGAAGGCAAAAGCTATGAAGGAGAAGCAGTTGAGCGTGTGTGATCGAGAAGCTGAAAGAGGGGGGTGGAAAGTCTACAAAAATATTTATCTTCTTCAATGCTTGGTCCCTAAAAAGTCTACATGTTCATTCCATTTGTCCCCCATAATACTTTCTTGCATAAATCTCCACAAATAAAAAATTTTGGTGCCAAAAGTTGCAGCCCCCACACAAGCCTACAAATTTCATTAATTTGGACTTCAATTTCTTCACAAATCTCTCAAATTTGATGACCAATTTGTTGAGGAGGAAGTCCACACAAATTTCACAATTTCCCTCACCAAGTAGCTTACTTTGGAGGCAAAAAATCCCCTCTATTTGTCCCATCCGAATTTCCTTTCGTTTCCGAATCCTCTAAAATTGATTTTCTGTAAAAATCTCGGGCTCGCCGAAAATTCTTCAAAGGATGAGTTAACGTTCCTAAAATAAATCGTGACATGCTAGAACTTTCGATTCTTGAAACCAGGTTTAAATTCGCGGTTAATTTCAATCTAGCGTGATTTTAGTGTGACCTAATCTACTGAGTAGCTTTTAGGACTTTTTAGCGCAGTTGACTTGTGGTCGATTATTTTCGAACCACATTGTACATCTTCGACACATTGGTGACTCTCGATTGTTGCAAAAATCTTGAGGTTTCAAATACGGACATAGAGTACCAAAATGATAGAAAAATCGATCTAGTGTTGATCGACAAAAATTTTGCAGTTAGGTGGAATTACCTACACACTAATCACATACCTCTATCGAGTCGATCTATCTCCGGTCTCTAATCAATTTTTAACTGTGTCGTAATGACCTTTGTAGATTAGCACGGTCGAGCAGTCAATTTTTGGTCGAATTCTCAAGTCAATCGCATTTAGATTCCTTAACAACTTTACCTGATAGGCTAGTTATCTTGTGAGTGGCCAACTTAGAGAAAAGAACTATAAGCGCGTCGATAAAAAAACCCAACTTATTCAATTGAAGACGAAACCTGAAATTCAGGATGTCATAACTCTTCCCCTTTTATAAAAATTTCGTGCTCGAAATTTAAATCATTTTCCAGGTTGCTCTTTCTGTGCCTTGGTGTTGCCAGACCACTTTAACCAATGGGATCATCTTGGTGTGCAGAATTTGTTCTTTCCGATCCATAATCTGAATCAAGCTTTCCACATACGATACTCTGTTGTCCATGTCTAATTCTTTAAAATTTAGCACGTGGGTCGGGTCAGGCTCATACTTTCTTAACATCGACATGTGAAAGACGTTATGTACTTGTGTCAACCTTGGCGATAATGCAAGACGATATGCTAGGATCCTAATTCTTTCTAGAATCTCAAAGAGACCTACGTACCTCGGACTTAGCTTTCCATTTTTGCCAAAGCACAAAGTATCCCTCATTGGTGACACCTTCAGAAAGACGTACTCTCCAACTTGGAATTCCAATGGCCTTCGACGCTTATTAGCATAACTTTTCTGGCAGCTTTGAGCGGTCTTTAGTCTGTCTCTAATAATGGCAATTGTATTCACTGACTGCTGTACTAACTCTGGGCCTGTGGTCTTTCGTTCCCTGACCTCATCCCAACACACTTGCGTTCTGCACATTCTACCATAAAACGCTTCAAAATGAGCCATCTAAATGCTCTGCTGATAACTGTTGTTATAGGCAAACTTGACCAGATAAAGTTGTTCCTCCCAGTTTCCCTTGAAATCTAGCACACCCACTCTCAACATGTCCTTGAGAGCCTTAATCGTCATTTCAGACTAGCCATCTGTCTGTGGGTGATAGGCTGTACTGTATTGCAACTGCATTCCTAAGGTGGTCTGCAAACTCTTCCAAATTGCAAACTCTTCCAAAAGGCAGCTGTAAACCTTGGGTCTCGATTTGATGTAATCGTCATTAGTACTCCATGCAGATGAACAATCTGACACACGTACAATTCTGCATATCCACCCAATGCATAGTCCCTTCATACGATAATAAAGTGAGCCGACTTCGTCAGTTTGTCAACCATAACCCATATGGAATCATTACCTCTCTAACTCCCTAGTAAGCCCATTACAAAGTCCATTGTGATGTGTTACCATTTCCACTCGAGAATTTCGAAAGGTTGTAAAAGTCCTCCTAGCTTACAAGGCTGTGCCTTCACTTGCTAATACATTAGACACTTGGCGACATACGTGGCGATGTCTGCATTCATACCAAACCACCAATAGTGTTGACGCATATTTTGATACATCTTCGCACTACCAAGATGAATGCTGTAACTGCTATGATAAGCTTCTAATAAGATCTCTTCTTTAAGCTCTACATCGTCAGGTACACATAATCGTCCTCGGAACTTCAGTGTTTCATCATCGGAAATCTGGAAGTTAGCCTTTTTATTTTCTGTATCCTTTTGCAGGATTTTTTTGAATTTTTGGGTCTATCAGCTGAAGCATCTTGATTCTAATCTAGACTTCCAGCTTAATGCTGAGGGAAGCCATATGATTTGGATGGTGACCTACCTCAAATTTGAAAACCGAATCTCGTGCTTTCTCAAGTAAAGTCCATTCCTTAACCATCATTGTGCAACTGAAGACTTCCGACTCAATGCACCTACAACTTTATTCACCTTTCTAGGGTGATACAAAATATCACAATCATAATCCTTCGAGAGTTCCTTCCAGCGACACTGTCTCATATTCAACTCCTTCTATGAGAATAGATACTTGAGACTTCAATGGTCTGTGAAGATCTAAAATCTTTCTCCACATAAATAATGTCTCCAAATCTTCAGATCGAAAATGATCGTTGCGAGTTCTAAGTCATGCGTTAGATAATTCAGTTTATGAGGTCTCAACTAATGGGACACGTATGCAACAATCCTACCATGTTACATTAGCACGCAACCTAGTCCTCTATACAATGCATCACTATAGATCTCGTATCCTTCTGGACCAGATGATATGGTTAGCACAGGTGCGGTAGTCAGCTTCTGCTTAAGCTCTTAAAAACTATACTCGCAATTGTTTGTCCACACAAACTTGTCTTCCTTTTTCAGTAGTCGAGTCAACGACGAAGCTAACGCTGAAAACCCTTCCACGAACCTTTTGTAGTAACCTGCCAAACCCAAAAAGTTTAAGATCTCTGTCTCGGTAATCAATCTTGGCTTGTTGATAACTGATTCGATCTTGGTCGGGTCCACGGAGATTCCTTCGCCTGAAATCACGTGACTTAGGAACATATCACAAGTCAACCTAAACTCACACTTACTAAACTTAGTGTACAGCTCATGATTCCTCAAGGTCTGAAGTACCATCCTCAAATGCCTCTCATGCTCTTCCGAACTTCTCGAATACACTAGGATATCATCGATGAACACGGTCACAAACTAATCTAAGTATTCTTTGAACACTAGGCTCATTAGATCCATAAAAGCAACCGAGGCGTTCGTCAAACCAAATGGCATTACAATGAACTCGTAATGGCCGTATCTAGTACAAAATGCTAACTTTGGTATGTCCTTCTTTATGATCCTCAATTGATGATATCCCGTCCTCAAGTCAATATTTGAAAATATCGACGCTCTTTGCAGCTAGTCAAACAAGTCGTCGATCCTTGGGAGCAGATACTTATTCTTGATCGTCACCTAATTGAGTTGACGATAGTCGATGCACAAACACAATGAACCATCTTTCTTTTTCACGAACAGAACTGGTGCTCCCCAAGGTGATGCACTAGGACGTATGAATCCCTTACCCAACAACTCCTGCATCTGTACCTTTAGTTCCTTCAACTCATATAACATCATCCGGTAAGGAACCTTAGAGATTGGCTCTGTCTTGGGTGCTAACTCGATCATAAACTCTATTTCTCTCTCTGGCGGTAGGCCTGGCAATTCCTTTAGAAACACGTCTGGAAATTCTTGTACCACTGCGATATCTTCAATCTTCAGTTCCTCAACTATCGTATCCACAACAGTTGCTAAGTAACCTTAACAACACCCGTCTAACAAATGAGTTGCCTCAAGCGACGAGATTAAAGTTATCAAGGGTCCTCCTTGACTCTCAATAAACTCGAAACTTTCACCTACTAACGGATTAAATTGAAATAATTCACAACCATAATTCATCACAACAATAGGATCCTTGAGCCAACTCTTTTCATATATAACATCAAAGTTATACATAAGTGAAGTAGTCAAGTACAACTCTAGTCAATGATTCTCCTTTCTACTACTTTATTACAACAAATTGAAGTTCTACAAACTTAACCAAAATTCTGTTGCACTACTTTGCAAAAATCACCCCAAAAACCTTCTTCCTTGATTGGTGCATAGTTCGGCTCACTCGTGTTCCTTTTGCCATTCTAGTGGCACTCTATTTATGGTAGCGGTGCCTGTGCTCTCTTGGACCTGTGCGGGCAGTCCCTCACCTGATGGCCGTGCTAGCCACATCTATAGCACACTCCCGTTATACCAGGACACTGGATTGATCCATGCTTCCTTCTACAAACTCGGCACACATCTGGTGAGTCCTCTGCCTCCTGCTGGGTGACAGCATGCATCCTTACTTGCATTGGGGGCTTGTTCCAAATACCCCACTATGTGTTTTGCGACGCATTCCCTCTATTCTGCCCCATCAGCAGTGACGACGGAGCTGTTGTAGTCCCATCGGCCTTTTGGGACAGTTTTTAGCCAAGTGACCTTGCTAGCCACACTCAAAACAAGCACTCGTCCTAAAATGGCACGAGGCTGGACCATATTGACTTTCGCAGAAGTGACACATGACATTTTGGTTCGGCACTGACTTTCTAATTCTACTCATTTGGTTAGGACGAATGGGGTGCTTTCCTTCAGTCATCGATTTCTCCCCAAATCGATTTCCATCTCTGCTTGAACTGAACCGTGACCTAGATGCAATGGCTTGCTCCCCGATCATAATTCCAAGTTGGGCCTCAGCAGGTCAACAACAGCGGTTATGGCATTGGCGGTGGCAATGACAGTGGCAACAGTGACAGTGGCAATAGTGGCGCTTGGTTCTAAGCTCGCTAGCTCAACAAGTTCCCAAGGGTTACTAACGTCTGTACAATCTCGTCGGTTCTGGGATCACCAAGTGCTGCTGCACCAACATCGACCTACGACGGCGCTAATCTGCTTGCACTGGCCTAAGTCGACGTTCTACCTCGACTACCTCGAGCACCAATCCTTGTTGTCGTTCTACCCCGAGTCATAGAGGCTATTACCCTCTTACTAGGAGTCCTCTGCTCCTGATCACTCATTACGCAAGATTTTTACAAAACTTGCTTTCCAATTCCACAATGAATTAGAAACTGAATGATCCCCATAAACAAGCTACCAATTAGCTATCAATCCCATGCATTAGCATGATTAAAAGGCCTCTTCTACTAACTATCCCAAGAACCCATTGCACCTTATCACTCAAACTATCGACCAGCTCTGATACCACTCCAGGTGGGGATGTCACGCAATGATCCTCAAGCGCGTGCCCATCCCTTGGTGGTCGATAAATTTGCGATGTCCCTGGACGCATCGCCGACCCATTCATTTTAATGCACATGCGGAAGCGAAACAATACTCTTGACAATAACCAAGACAAGATAGAAAAGCAGGAAACATATTCTCAACCAAAACACTTTTATAAATAACCAATTGGCTTATATACAAAACTTGTCTATCTACAAAAAGATCGGTCCCTAAAAGGAGACTGTTCTTTCTACAGTCTCCTAGTTAGACACTTTCATTGATCCCTCGGACTCCATAGGCTCTGGGAGCGTCAGGTCCACCATAGCACCATCAAAAGGGTTGGCTGCGTTCTCACCCAAAGTGGCGTTGAGCACAACGACAAGAATATCAAATCCCTAGAAGTGACCTACCCTATACCCATTGAGTCCATGGCGATACCACGCCCTGAATTAATGAGATACCCTTTCAAGTAGGCCCTCATCAACCCAGATGGGGGTCACTACTAGCTCATAAACCTAATAACTACCGAGGACTGAGATGTCCATACCCTGCTCAGTAATAGCCTGCAGCTGTCCAAAATATTCTGGAGGAACCGCCATCCAAGGACATTAAAAAGTTTGAGCTTACGACAGGGTGAGACAATGTCTCAGTAAGTTCACCCCTTAAACTCCAACTAGGAAAGAAATACGCCTAGAGACAGTCTATGTACACTAATTAGAAGACTTACCTTATCTCAATTTCCTCTTGCACGTTAGTACAGTCCATAATCTCTACCAATCAATTCCATCCAATCGACTTAATACAATCAATATCATCTATCAATCAATACCATCTATCCATTCATCGATATGATTACTGCTCACATAAGTTGAAATAGATGGTTATAGCTCTCACAAGCTGATGGTATCTCGTACAAGTTGATACATATTATAGCTCACCCAAGCTGATATAGTTTACTGCTCTCACAATCTAACATATAAAAAGCTCACATAGGTTGATATAGTATACTACTCTCACAAACTGACATACAATAATGCTCGCACAAGCTAACGATTCAATAATGCTTACACAAGCTAATATAAGATAAATCAATCTTGGCCAAGGACCTTGTACTTTGCACACCGATTCCTCAATTAAAATAATGAACTTGGCATAATTTCATCGTGTTAAAAATACCCGATAAAAATAATCGTGTGTGGGTACATGGTTGATCTGAGCCAAAATGCTATATCTTTCTTTTCAAAAATCCCACTATTTAATATAGTGCCTAAAAAACATTTTTTGAGTTAAAAATTGAGGCCCAATAATTTCTAATTAAATACCGAAATTACACAATTTTGGGATAAATACACAAAATTACAATCACCACTCAATTTGCACAAAATAGCATTTAATTAAATAAATCAAGTACAACATTACAATCATCACGAAATTCCGGTCCCCAGCTATCCCGGTATAATTTTCAGAAAATAATAAATAATTAAATGAATGCAATTAATTATAAAAAAATGCAAACTTAGGTTGGAAATGCTTAATTAACCGCCTGAACGAGCTAGGAAAATTTCCGAACCTATCTAGATAAATAGTACAACTTATCTTGCCTCTAATCTATCCATTCTAACCACCTAACATGCACAAACGAACAATTAAATCACTAATACATTCTAACTAACCACCTTAACCATACTTAACCTAAATTAATCACCCCTTAAGCATCATTAACTCCATAAGTAGAGTTTAGTAAGTAAACTCATCGGATTAGCAAGCTGTGAGTCCACAGCAATAGCAACATGACGGCGGCCGAAACATAGGCCTACGACGGCGTCAAAGGAGGCTCAGATCGAGCTGAAAAAGCCCAACAAGCCCACTGCTTACTGCTCGATCGGTTGCTGGGTACGGGCTGAGCGGCGGGGCTATTCCACGATGGATGCTTAGGTTGACTTCTTGAGGTGGCCCAAGTGCGCAGGTTGCAGCGAGTGGAGGGAGCTCGTGGGGCCGTGAGGCCGCTCGGTGGAGATGGGCTGACGTGCAAGCCGAGTCGTGGACGTCGGTGGTAGTAAGAGAAGATCGTGGATTTGCTTTGGTGGAGAAGGGCGTTGGTCGTTTATGGGGGTTGACATTGCAGCGGGATGGAGACACAAGGAGGTGTCAAGATGATCGGTGGGAGCTGCTGGGTTTGATTCACTAGGGTTGAGACATGAGGAAGAGAAATGGCGTGAGTGGAAGGCTAGCAAGGAAATGGGCAGAGAGGTTGAGTCGGTGGAGTTGGATCGGGGGGTTTGACCTCATGGCAACTGCAGGGAAAGTCAAGCTGCAAGGGAACAAAATAAAAGAAAAGAGTAGGAACAATTTGTCCAAGGAGAAGGACAATCCAGCCGAAGGAAAATGAAGTGAAGGCAAAAGCTGCGAAGGAGAAGCAGCTGAGTGTGCATGATCAAGAAGCTAAAGGGGGAGAAATCTACAAAAATATCTATCTTTTTCAATGCTTGGTCCTCCAAAAATCCACATGTTCATCCCTTTTGTCCCCCATAATACTTTCTTCCATAAATCTCCACAAATAATAAATTTTGGTGCCAAAAGTTGCAGCCCCCACACAAGCCTACGAATTTCCACAATCTGGACTTCAATTTCTTCACAAATCTCTCAAATTTGATGACCAATTTGTTGAGGAGGAAGTCCACACAAATTCCACAATTTCCCCTCACCAAATAGCTTACTTTGGAGGCCAAAAATCCACTCTATTTGTCCCATCCGAATTTTCTTTCGTTTCCGAATCCTTTGAAATTGATTTTCTGTAAAAATCTCAGGCTCGCCGAAAATTCTTTAAATGATGAGTCGACGCTCCTAAAATAAATCATGACATACCAAAACTTTCGATTATTGAAATCGGATTCAAATTCGCGATTAATTAGTATGACCTAACCTACCATGTAGCTTTTAAGAATTTTTGACGCAATTAACCCGTGGTCGATTATTTTCGAACCACATTGTACATCTTCGACATATTGGCTACTCTCAGTTGTCGTGAAAATCTCGAGATTTCATATACGAACACGGGGTACCAAAACGACAGAAAAATTGATTTAGTGCCGATCGATAGAAATTTTGCAATTAGGTGGAATCACTCACACACTAATCACATACCTCTCTTGAGTTGACCTATCTCCGGTCTCTAATCGATTTTTAATTGTCATAATAACCCTTGTAGATTAGCATGGTTGAGCAGTCGATTTCTAGTCTAATTCTCAAGTCAGTCGCATTTAGATTCTTTAATGGCTTCACCTGATAGACTAGTTATCTCATGAGTGTCCAACTCAAAGAAAATAACTATAGGCGCATCGATGAAAAATCCAACTTATTTAGTCGAAGATAAAACCTGAAATTTAGGATGTCACACTAACAGCATGGAGTCTGGGCTGCCTAAATTTTTAAACAGGTGCCAGCAGTGTTATTGAAGTTTACATGGCGCTAGAACCTGATTTTGCATCTTTCATATCCCATTTAATATTTCATATCACTTAATGGTGCAAGAGTCAAAAGTGTTATTGCCTGAAACTCTGAGGGTGAAGTTGCTGAAGGAGAGAACTACCCATTGAATGCTTATCTTGGGCTTAATTGTCACAATTCAAATCCTATAGGAATTGGGGAAATAATTTGACCATCCTTTTCTCCACCTGCAAGATGCAACCTCAAATCGAAATCAATATATCGAAATTTTTATAATCCAAAAAAATGTATGTATACATCTCCAATGCATACCTAAAATTCAACTACCAAAAGTTTCTCGTTATCAACACTCTTGTCCTACTTGATGCTAACTAAGGTACTTGAAAAATATGATAAGATGAAAGGAATAGGCAACTATAGCCTAGTAAGTAAATCTCTTCTAACTGAATCAAACATTCACTATGCACCTTTATAAAATGATACATCTCTATTTGTCACGACCAATTTTTCGGATGTGAACCACCTAAGGTTTGGCTAATGGATTGTTAAGTCTATACTTAACTCGGGCTCTCCCAAGCCCATACCAATTCGCAACTTTCGGTTCAAGTTCTTAACATGCAATTTTTTTAATTAGGAGTCGCCACTAATCTACTTTTGGTGGGTCGATTAGAAACCCAAGTAAAGTAATAGGAGATTTACTTTACTCCTATGAACCAGAGATTATGGGTACGGGAGACTTGGTTACACTAGATTTCTCTAATGCCCTTTCGGTACCATTATTTTAATTTCAAAAATGCTTTTGCAGGCAGCTTGAATTGATTTTAAATCTATTTCCCTAACATGTGAGGTTATCATACGCGTGCACAAATCACCAATTTAACACTCAGATAAACAATAAATAAATTGCAGAAAAACTTACCTCCAAGCAACGAAAGCATCTGCAATGTTAAATTAAAATCCACATCAATAACCCTAGATATGGTTTCTAATTAACACGCAATTTCTTTTTTTGTTTTCACTTAATTAATGAAAATCACACAATATGCAATGCGATATTAACTAAATGACCTAATTCTAATGACATACAATTTCTAATTAAATGGGCCTAGCAAAAATACTAAATGACATGCGTTTCAATGAATCTAACCCTAATGATGTGCATATGACATTTTTTTCTTTTTCCTAAAAGAATGCATTTTATCCTAAATAATAAAACTAATTTAACCTATGACATTTTTTTTGTATTTTTCATGAAACTCGAAATTTGGTGAAATGTGAAAATTACCTAATGAGATTAAGATCCTATTTAATTCATATTAGGAATTAGGTTGAGTCAAACCCTAATTTAAACTAAAACATTATCTTAACCTAAATAATCCTAAAATGCAATATATCTAAAAAATATCTAAACTTATAATAAATTAAAAAAATATTATCTAAAATTAAACTAAGTGCAATTTAACCCTAATATGCAATGACGTGTAAAATATGCCCTAATTCTACATGACATATACATGATGATTTTTTTGTTTTTATTAATTTTCGAAATTAATAATTGCCAACTAATTAAACATGTAACCTAAATTAAAATCTAGCAACCTAAATTGATTTATTTGAATTTTGATTTATTTTGATTTTTTGATTTTTTTAAAATTTGAAATAAAATTCCTATTCTAAACATGTAAACCCTAAGACATGCAATATTCTAACTCAAACATATCTCGAGATAAACAAGGCAATTAAGACGAGACAATTCATTCAAAATCATCAAAAATATCGCACATCGTTCAGATCAAGAGATAATATTTCGCTAATAAAATCGATAAATTGATTTTAAACCTTAAATATCAAAATATCAATTTTACTCCCGCTTGATTAATTATTTCATCTAAAGCCTTATAGATGAAATAAAAAATCTTAATGTGATTCGAATCAGGTGATATATTGGGATTTCCAATTATGCATAGATAGGTATTTCAACCAAAGAGAACAACTTATAAAGAGACAATAATAAAAAAAAAATAGAGAAAAACCTAAACTTGCCTAATAAAGTAAAGCAAAAATACCTAATAATTTTTTAAAAAAAAAAAGAAAAAGGGAAATCCTAGCTGCTGGATTTGGGGGAAATCGCCGGCGGGGGTTTCCAGCGAAGGCACCGGGGGCGGTGCGACGGCGGCGAGGCAACAGGGAGCGTTGCGGGTCTGGGTGCGGGCGTCGCGGGCAAGGGACTCCGAGCGCGGGCAGAAGAAAAGCGGAGACGGCGTCGGGGCGGCGAGGCAACAGGGAGCTTCGCTGGCGGCACAACGAGACCGGCGGGTAGCGTCGTGGGCGGAGCAGGAGCTTCAGATCTCCCGGCGTCGGTCACGAGCAGGGCAGAGAACAACCCCGAGTTGTCAGGTCACTGGATCTGCGGCGTCGGGTCTCCGATCGGAGGTCGGGATGAGGTTGCAGGCGGAGCGCGACGAAGCAGGGGCTTCAGCTTGACGCGGGCTCGCGGGTGGAGGTTCGGAGTGGCGGTCCGGTGTCGTGGGTGTGGCTGAGTCGCGGCGGCGACGGCAGGCGAGACAACAACGGTGCAAGCAGGCAGCATTGGCGCCGGTAAGGAGACACCCACGAGGAAGATGAACAGTAGCGTTTGGGGGGGGGGCGCTTTTCTTTTTCTTTTTTTCTTTCGTTTGGTCTCTCTCTCTCACGTCACTTTTCAACTTTTCACTTTTTTGTGTACTTTTTCACCTTCCAAAAAGAATCCCCCCGCTCCCCACCGTACGCGACTCCTTTTATACACCAAAAAATTGTATCTCCATGGTATATTTCATTGCTAACTTTGCTCGTGTAAAATACTATTGAATATATCATCTCACCACGCGCAATATTTTTTTGTGTTTTTTCCAATATTTCATTCGAGAATTTCCTTTCCGTCAAAAATACATCCCTCGGTGTATATTGCTTAAATATATGAAAATCCCAATGGAATATGTGAAAAATTTTGCACTCGCCATCAGTCCAATAAAATAAAATAAACAAAAATGTTCCTAATCTATATATCATGTGTTTTTTTATTTTGGTAAAAATTAACCCTAAAAATTATGCAAAAATTTAGGTGTCAACACTATTATAGATGTAAAATATAAAAAATAGATAGTATCCTTCCAACTAACCTTTTCATGTATAAAAATCAATAACAATGTCAACTCACAATTACAAACAACCATCAATGTTACATTCCATTGGTCAATCTCAATCAAGTCAAACGTCAATAGTCCATTCCATTAACTAATCTATTGTTTGACATCTAACTATGATTACATTTAATGCGGTGACAAAGATGGCCAAGTTTACCCCTCTTGACTAAGTCTACCACCTACTAGCTAGTGATTCAACCCAAAAGGGCGTCCTGAAAATATAATGCATACTTCCCCCTCAATAGGTTCTCATCAGAGTGAAATGAGTAATATCAACCAATATCTTTCTTTAACAACCCACTATCAATGCTAGAGAGCCATTTCATAAATTGGTTTTATAAACCGAGTCACATAACCTTACACAATTCCATTTATCAAATAGAATGCATTTCATAAAATATTTCGCAACCAATACGAACAACTTTTGGCAATTCCCTTTGCAAAACATTTGATCAAAACATTCAAAAACAAACCTTTCAAATTATCTCAAATAAGGCTTTCCAGTGCCTTTTCATGCAACTAAAAATATACTAAAAAGTTCAATCCAATTTATGCAGAAAAACATGCTCTTTCATAACTCATATTATATTCAATCTCTACCATTTTCAAGATATGAATTTGTAAATTCATAGAAGAGATAGTATCTTTTACTTAGAAAAGCTGAAAACCAACTTACATTGGTTACTTGAGCCAACACACTCCTATTCTAATCAATTAATTGAAAAATGACATAAAAATTGAGTAATACACTACTCTAATGAATGACTCGACTATTGATACTTATTCGTTGATAAAACGACATTTACTCACTAACGAAGAAACTCATTTATAACAATTATTCATCTTTCTTCGTTACTTGTATTCTTTGCTACACATAACTTGAACGCGAAATTCCAATCCAATTGTACTTCAAAATCGATTTTCATCAATCCTCATATCTCCACAATGCCATTATCTACTATGTCCATATAAATCTAAAGCTCAATAGCTCTTAGTTCAATTTTCACATAATTCTAGTTTTAAGACCTAATCGAAAAAATTATTTCAATTAAATGAACGATAGAGTTGAATATTTACCGGGTGTTGCAATTCTCAGTTGATTCGGTTTGTGGAAACGTCCGTACGTGCAAAACTTTCTCTCTCCTCTCTACGATTTATTTTCCCTGTATTCACGGACGAGCTTCATTTTCCTCTCTCTTATTTTCTTTTCTTACGGTCTCTCTCTCCTTTATGTTTCCAAGTACAGAACTTGTCTCCTTCGCAAATTCTCTCAATTTCAAGAAAGCAAGATATCCTCCACTACTCATCTTAATTGGGCACACTTCTTTGGCGGTGGACTCATGGAAGTTTGAATAGTCAAACTCCACTTGTCAAACATGGGCCACGCTAGCAAGCCACCTGTGCTATGCTTTTTGACTCAGCAAAATAAAGCATCAGCAAAAAAATTCATCTAAAGATACATCCTGAAGTCTCATGTCACTCTACTCATTACTTCCTTATCCATAAGAGCTTATTCAACAATTAATCTCATTTCTTGGAAAAAAACACAATATCAAACAATATTAATTTTAAACTTTCACTAAAAATTTGGTTGTCACATCAATTGCACTTGTTTTAATTTGGTAAAATCATTTATTGATTCCCATTATTATACTCAAGAGACTTTATAAGACTTCTGTGCTACGATCACTTTCTTCGAATGGAAACTTTTGCTCATTTTGTCACCAAAAAAAGAAGAAGTTGTTTTTGGCTAACAATTTGACTTAGAGCATATAGAAATGGAGTCATTGACACACGAAGAGGATTAAACCTTGATCAATCCCTACTAAATAGAGTCATCAAGTCACGTGGCTGCCTATTTTTAGGCTAGAGAGCAGTTTCCTTTTGTTGATTCTCACTAAATGGCCCTGCCTAGGTTCCTTAGTGGAATTTCCTTGCTTCTTTCTCCCCGGACGCTATATATAGCACTTCATCGACACAGAGCATATTTAAAAAATTGCACGTTCAATTCACTGCTGGGAAGATTAGGATGATGAGTCCTTGAAGTTACGATTTGACAAGTTCCTTTGGATGCCTTTTTCTGTTCTTATACATCTGGCTGTTGTATTGATAAACTTTCCGCTTATGAATGAGGGTGGAAATAATGCTTTGATTCAGCCACGTAGGCAAGAGCTGCAATGCAGTTGCACCACCCGGCATGTGATCTTGACTTTGGTAATCTTAATTGAGCAAGTAATCATATTATTGAAAGGTTTTAAGATTTTCCTTTTCAACAGTTCTCATGGAGAAATTCTGATTTTAAATTGTTTTTTTCTTTTTGGGTAAAGCATTGATTTTAAATTGTTAGTCATTTGTTTGAGGTGCGGACCCCCGCAATGTCATAACTTGACAGAAATGGACACTTAAGTGCCATAACTTTCGAAAGGTACACTAAAGTGCCAAAAATCGGAGCAAAGTTGATCACTTGAGTGCTAATCCGGTCAAAATCCGACCAAATTGCATATGTGGCATTTTTCCGGCGGAGCAAGTGCAAAACGGCACACTAACGTGGCCAAATAATGCAAAAAGGGCGTCATTTTGAGCTGACGTGATAAAAAAATATAAATTAATTAAATTAAATTAAAAATTAAATTTAGTTAAAATATTTAAAAATAATAATTTTAATATTTAAAAGGGTTGGGGGGGGGGGGAAGGCGGCTAAGGGCTTGCCGCCGCCTCCCCGCCATCGCCGGGAAGGGCCGGCGACGGAGGGGGGAGGGTCGGCTGGGGTCGTGGGCCTTGGCCAAGGGCGGCGACCCCCGGCCGGACCGGGCGGTGAGGGCTCGCAAGCCCTCATCTAGATTTGGCGAGGCTCGACAGCCCTCGCCGGCCGGGCCAAGGGCCGCCGCTGTTGAGGTGACCCCCAGCCTCGACGAGGGCTCGCGACACTCGCCCGGATCCGGCTGCGGGGGGGGGGAGGAGGAGGAGGAAGGAAGAGGAAGGAAAAGGGGGGGGGGAAGGAGGAAGGGCGGCAGCTGGCGGCGAGGGCTGGCGCTGTCGAGTTGGTAGCTCCAGCCGACTAGCGGCGAGGGCCTGCGCATGCCCTCGCCCCAGATCTAGGTGAGGGTCGCCGACCCTCCCCCACCTTCCAGCGACAGCGGGGAGGCGATGGCGGCGAGGGCTCAGCCCTCAACCACCGGCTACCTTCCTCCTTCGTTTTTTTTTAAAATAATAATAATAAATATAAATTATATTATTATTTTGTTTTAAATTTAATTCAATTAATTTTTATATTATATTAAAATTCAAATTATGCCAAAATGGCGTCGTTTTGGCTAATTTAAGGGCTCTATTTTGGCCAACACTTGAAACGACGTCGTTTTGTGTGAATTAGAGCTAACTCAGCTCTCCGGCGAGCCACCTCAACAAGAAATATTAATATTTAATTGCCACGTATAATTTCTAGCCGGCTTCGTCAAAGGTGGCACTCGGGTATCCCATTTTTTTCAAATGTGGCACTTAAGTATACCTTTCGAAAGTTATGGCACTTAAGTGTCCCTTTGTGTCAAGTTATAACACTTATAGTATTTTTATCCTTCATTTGTTTCCTACGTTTTTTTTTTCTCGTTTCTTGGCTTTCTGCCTTTCTAATATATCCCGTTTCATGTAAAATAAAACACGTATTGGCATGGGCTCTACTTATCCCTTGTTTTTCATAGAAGGAATAATAAACTCAATGGATTTTCAAATGCAAATTAATTGCTAGGTATCATGTATAATCCAAGCTTTACAATTACATAGATGTGGTGGAACTTTTTATTCAATAGATAAAGTCACACTTTCCACTCTAAACGTTAGTTGATGGTAATATAATTTAGATAAATAAATTAATGGCTCACTCCGTTTGCGCTTCTTTTTCAGGACAGGGAAACCCATCTTACATAGACAAGCTCAAAGTCCATGAAAATACTCCACTAACATCATCGACCATGAAATGAGTCTCAAACCTAAACTCGAGCTGGGAGCCAGAAATTGAACCCGTGTTGCACTTATAATCCCCACGCACGAGTAAAGTCCTTATATGCTTGACTGTATACTTGTGTAGTGGAGGACATGCTAAATTTACTTAAGAAGATGTGGATCAAGCTAATAGGTGTGGAAATAGCCTTACTTGAGCAAACGTATGAAATTTTCGGAGAATTATTACTTGTGGTCTCGTACACACACACGGAGGGGGAAGATGGGCATTGGAAATGGTCTCAGACATGGACACAGAGCGCGACCGAGATAGGTGAGTCTGACAATGTTGGGCGGTTGAACAAAGATAGATGCTTTTTTTTTTTTTTTTTTTTCACTTAAAGTGCATTCCTTTTCCGCCACAGATGTAATTTTAGGTGAAAAAGGCTCACAAGAATGCACGTAACGGGTTAAGCAACAATATTAACGTTGTTGCCCAATCGTAATATTACCTCTCCTAGATGAATATTGGCTACGGATGTGTTTGGTAACGGTTGTATTTCTAGAAACAATTTTTGATCAAAAATGATTTTTTATTTGATTTTATTCCCGGAAATAATTTATGAGAAAAAGAACGTACTTGATAACTGTCTAAAATTTCTATTCATGGGATAGAAATGTATTTGGTAGGATTCTTAATTTTTTTTTTTTATTATATTTTTCTTTTTTTTTTCTTTTTTCTTTTTCTCTTTCTCTTCTTCTTCCTCCTTCTTGGTAGCTGGTTGCCAATCTTGCCGTGGAAGGTTAGCGGCAAGGCGAGGTCCGGACCAAGGCGAGTCTCGGCCTCCCCAAATTTGGGCAAGGCTCAACCTTGCCGAGGAGGCGCAAGGTTAGCCTCGCCTTGGTTGGGCAAGGTTGAGCTCGACCTCGTCAAATTTGGCCAAGGTCGACCTCACCCAACCAAGGTGAGGTCGAGCCTCATTGTGTCTCCGTCGCCATGGGTCGGTGATGCTTTGACGAGGTCACCAGCCCTCATCTGGCCATTAGTCGGCCATGGCCAAGCCGACGACCTGCCAAAAGGAAGAAGGAGAAGAGAAAAGAAAAGAAAAAATTAGTATTGATTCTAGGAATTGTCCCCGAAATAAAAAATAACTATTTTTTGCTTCTTAATTCTATTCCAAGTTTATTCTCGAGAACAAAACAAATTGATTTTTGTTCCTAGGAACAAAAAGTTTATCAAATGGAATTTTATTCTTTTTTAACTCTCAGGAACAAAAGAACAGAATCAATTATTCCCGAAAATATTATCAAACATGCTCTAAAAGTTTGGGATCAATTCCGACATTGCCCCTCTAACAAACTTTGCTATACATAAAGCAAATTATTGGAGAGATTTCACCTCATGTCCACATTACTTGTATGATGTATTAGTATATAATATGGTATGATATGATATATAAAATTGCAATTTAATTAGCCAAGTTAATCATAAACTAATCATCTATGTATGTTCGTTTCCCAAATTGAATTTAAATGACTTGTTTCACTAATTTGTATATTTGAACATTTTCTCTAATTTCCTCTAATTTCACGTACATTTTAATTTTTGATGACGCACTTCTCTCGCTGGTCGAAGAATAATCGAGAAAGCGACAAACCGGCTAAGATCGTCCCAGATTGGGAAACATACCGAAAAGGACATCGATGACTTTGGAGTCGTCAAGATTCCTCGTACCCCATTCTTCACTTTCACACGTCAACACGAGTTTGACCCATTTCTTTGTCCTCTCAATTTGTTTATTTTACAATCGACTCGTGATGTCTCCCCGCATCACACGAGTACAAAAACTAAATGATTTCACAAGCAGGTGAGGTACAAAGCTCGGCTTCGCATTTCTCTTCAAATGGCGGTCCTTTTTTAGAAGAAAATAAGATTTTTTTTTTCCATCCTCACAGCTAGAAGAGAAATTCCTTAGGCCAATGCAAATAATGGAAGAGATCAATTGGAAGCCTTATCGGAAAGACGCGTTGAGATTTCTTGCTCCTTTCTTCCTACTTCCATATTAGTCACGAATTCCTTTTGGAATTTTATTTTTTATTTATTTATTTTTGGTTCTCGATTGATGGAATCTATGACATCTTGATAGTTCATCTACTATGCATTTTGTTGTAATGTACCAAATCCACAAATTCTTCAAACATTTTTGACGAGCATTCAAAGCCTATTCTTTTAAGATCCAACTATCATCAATTCCCAAAATAAAACATGTCCTTGAGAATTTGGGAATTGCCTCTTGATCAAACTCCAACTTGAGTAATGTTATACTATGGGCCTACATGGTAACGTTTCTATTTTCTCTCAATTTATGTTCTTTTGTTCCTCGGAACAAAAAAAAAAAAGATCAGAAATCTGTTTGGTAACGATAACTTATTTTTATATTCCCCGAGAATAGAAAAGTGGCGGGGAATAGATTTAGAAAAGAAATAACAAATAAAAAAACAAAAAAAAAAGTAACTTCTTGTTCCTATGAACAATTTCTAGAAATAAGACTTTTTTTTTTTTACTTTTCTATTTTTTTTTTTTTTGTACTTCTTCCTTGTTGTGGCCATCGCCTGCCAACTGTTAGCCACCTCCTACCGCCTGTGGCCACCATTGGCAGCCAATCGTCGGCGACAGTCGCCGCCGCCCATAGCCCACTGGCCGCCGCCCACAGCCCACTGGCCAACGACCACCACCATTCGCCGGCAGCCTGCCGTCGCCAACCGCCACATGATCGCCGCATGACCGCCAACCGTTATCACCGACCGCTGTTGCAAGACCACTGCCCATAGCCCACCGGCCGCCACCCCCTCCCATGGCCGGTGGGCTGTGGGCAGCAATCCTGCGGCAGCGGTCAACAACGGTTAGCAGTCATGTGGCAGTTGTGCGACGGTTGTGCGACTATCGTGCGAAGGTCGTGCGGCGGTCGTGTGGCGGTGGGCAACGGTTGGTGGTCCGTGAGTAAGAAGAAAAAACAAATAAATACAAAAATTTATAAATTTTCACCAAACACATTTCTATTTTTTTTTTATTTCAAGAATATAAATTTTGTATAATTATCAAACACCTTATTTTACTCAGAAATTGTTCCTAGAGTAGAAATAGAAAAAAACTATTTCTAAAAATAAATAGTTTCCCGAAATAAACATTGTCAATGCCCACCCTATATAAATGAATTGTTCTCTTTCTTTCTTTTTTGGATCTCTTTATCGATTGAAACTCGAATAGATGTATGTGTATATGCATATATGTGTAGAGAAACATATATATGTATACATATGTATATCCACTTTTGCAATTCATGATTGTTGTAGTCAATTGAAGTGTTGAAAAATTTCCGACTTAAGAATTGGAGGTCACTTGAATATAAATTATTTTTTGATATGTAGCCGATGAAAATATGAAAGGGCCACACACGAGTAAAGCGCGTGTGAGCATTAATTGAGAAGGTCACTGGACATGTTCCAAAGAGCATTCCTATACTTTCAAGCAACATCGCTAAGCTTTCATATGTAAATTAAACCTTTTGCAACCATACCGACTCTCCACTCTCTCTGTTCACATCTCCCTCTATCTATAATAAAATTATATTTATATTTTTCTGTTGATTCACTTGAAGCTTTCGTCTCTCTCTCTACTTCCTTGGGTGATGCCTATAAAATGCCTGTACCCCGTCACTACTCCATACACGTCAATTTGGCTCCAGCTTCCAAATGGAGCACCTCTACCTCTCCCTCCTCCTCCTCTTCGTCTCCTCCGTCACCCTCTCCCTCCTTTTCCTCTTCTACAAGCACCGGTCCCACTATGCCACCTCGAACCTTCCCTCGGGCAACATTGGCCTACCATTCGTCAGCGAAAGCCTCGACTTCCTCTCCACCAGGTGGAAAGGCCACCCGGAGCGGTTCATCTTCAACTAGATCACCCGTTACTCCTCCTACGTCTTCAAGACCTCCCTCCTAGGGGAGCCCACCGCCGTCTTCTACAGCGCCGCAGGCAACAAATTTCTCTTCTCCAATGAGAGCAAGCTGGTCATCTCGCGGTGGCCTAACTCCGTCAACAAGGTCTTCCCTTCCTCCACCCAGACCTCCTCTAAGGAGGAGGCCAAGAAGATGAGGAAGATGCTGCCCAACTTCCTCAAGCCCAAGGCGTTGCAGCGGTACATCGGGATAATGGACACTATTGCCATGCAGCACTTTGCCATGGGGTGGGAGGGTGTCGCGACCTCTTTTTTCGGCACCGATCGAGGTGGGCGCCTACGGAGGCTAATGGTTCGGCTAGGTCTATTTTAGCCCGAACTCTCCCAAGTCCGCCAATTCACGACTTAATAGTCCAAGTTTTTTTAACTTGTGAGTTAATTTTAAAATGGAGTCGCCACTAATTGATTTGTAGTAGGTCGATTAGAAACCCAAGCAAAGTATCGGGAGAAATACTTGCTCCTCCGCAACTAGAGAAATTAGGATCGGGGACTTGATTACACTAGTTAATCACTAATGCCCTTTCGATACCTAATCTTGTTTAAATCCTAAGGCATTTTTGATTTTTTAGGGATTTTCTATGCATTGGTGGAGGAAAAGCATTTTTGTCTTTTTTTCATTTTTTTGAACATAAAAAGCATTTTTGGGAATTATGGTCTTCTCCTAAAAATATGAATCATTTTTTGGCTTTTTTGGGAAAATATGGATATTTTTTTTTTTTTGGAAAATAAATTAATTTCTATTTGATTTATTTATTTTATTAAAATATTATTTTTATTATTATCTAATATAAAAATCGAACCGGGTTGGATCCGCGGATAGGGCCCGACCCGGTTCAGTAAAACCCGAGACTCAAGTTTGACAGCCCAAGTCCAGACCAGCTTGGGTCGTTTGACACGGTCCGGTGAGCCCTAGTCGAGGCTGGGCCTGATGCATAGGCCCAGTCCGGTTTCTTCTTCTTCCCTTTTATATTTCTAAGAGCCCAACAACCCGACAACTCGGCCCACTTAGAAGCCAAACCCTACCCGATTTAGATCCACGCCGACCACCGCTTTAGGACCACCGCCCATAGCCCATCGGCCGCCGCCCCCTCCTGCGGCCGGTGGGCTTTGGGCGGCAATCCTACGGCGACAGTCGGCGGCGGTCGGTAGCGACGGTTGGCAGTTGTGTGGCGGTCGTGCGGCGGACGTGCAGTGGTCGTGGGACAGTCGTGCGGTGGTCATGCGGCGGTGGGCAACGGTTGGTGGTTCGTGAGTAAGAAGAAAAAACAAATAAATACAAAAATTTATAAATTTTTACCAAACGCATTTCTATTTTTTTATTCCAATAATATAAATTTTGTATAATTACCAAACACATTTTTTTACTCAGAAATTGTTCTTGGAGTAGAAATAGAAAAAAACTATTTCTGAAAAGAAATAGTTTCCCGGAATATAAACGTTGTCATGCGCACCCTATATAAACGAATTGTTCTCTTTCTTTCTTTTTTGGATCTCTTTATCAATTGAAACTCGAATAGATGTATGTGTATATGCATATACGTGTAGAGAAACATATATATGTATACATATGTATATCCACTTTTGCAATTCATGATTGTTATAGTCAATTGAAGTGTTGAAAGATTTCCGACTTAGGAATTGGAGGTCACTTGAAAATTAATTTATATTTTGATATGTAGCCGATGAAAATATGAAAGGGCCAAACACAAGAGTAAAGCGCGTGTGAGCATTAATTGAGAAGGTCACTAGACATGTTCCAAAGAGCATTCCTATACTTTCAAGCAACATCGCTAAGCTTTCATATGTAAATTAAACCTTTTGCAACCATACCGACTCTCTACTCTCTCCGTTCACATATCCCTCTCTCTATAATAAAATTATATTTATATTTTTCTGTTGATTCACTTGAAGCTTTCGTCTCTCTCTACTTCCTTGTGTGATGCCTATAAAATGCCCGTACCCCGTCACTACTCCATACACGTCAATTCGGCTCCACCTTCCAAATGGAGCACCTCTACCTCTCCCTCCTCCCCTCTTTGTATCCTCCGTCACCCTCTCCCTCCTTTTCCTCTTCTACAAGCACCGGTCCCACTATGCCACCTCGAACCTTCCCCCGGGCAACATTGGCCTACCATTCGTCGGTGAAAGCCTCGACTTCCTCTCCACCGGGTGGAAAGGCCACCCGGAGCGATTCATCTTCGACCGGATCACCTGCTACTCCTCCTACATCTTCAAGACCTCCCTCCTAGGGGAGCCCACCGCCATCTTCTGTGGTGCCGCAGGCAACAAATTTCTCTTCTCCAATGAGAACAAGCTGGTCGTCTCATGGTGGCCTAACTCCGTCAACAAGGTCTTCCCTTCCTCCACCCAGACCTCCTCCAAGGAGGAGGCGAAGAAGATGAGGAAGATGCTTCCCAACTTCCTCAAGCCTCAGGCGCTGCAGCGGTACATCGGGATAATGGACACGACTACCCGGCAGCACTTCGCCATGGGGTGGGAGGGTGTTGCGACCTCTTTTTTCCAACACCGATCGGGGCGGGCGCCTGCGAAGGCTAATGGTTCGGCTAGGTCTATTTTAGCCTGAACTCTCCCAAGTCTACCAATTCACGACTTAATAGTCCAAGCCTTTTTTAACATGTGAGTTAATTTTAAAATGAAGTCGCCACGGTCGTGCAACGGTCGTGCGGCAGTCGTGCGACGGTCGTGCGGCGATCGTGCGGTGGTCGTGTAGCGTTGGGCGACGGTCGGTGGTCCAAGCTACCCACTTGCGTGTCCCATCATTGCAAGTCTACTTCTCCCATCTTCGTCGTAGGCATCCTTGAGCGCGTCGCCATCATTGCGCGTGACCTACAAAGGCGGAGGAGTAAGGAGCCAAGAAAAAGAAGAAAGAAGGAAGAAGAAGGAAGAAAAGGAAGAAAGAGGGGGAAAGAGGGTCGGGACGCGTGGGCCGGGCCATTGGGGCCCGCGTGAAAAAAGAAGGGGCTGGGCTCGTAGGCCTAGCCCGAGCCCAGCCCCAGTGGCTATTGCTTTTGCTCTCTCTTTTTTTGTTTTTTTTTTTTTGTTTTTTTTTGTATTTTTTTTGTTGTTTTTCTCTTGTTATTATCTATTATTTATTATCCAAAAAGGAAAAATACATAAACATAGAAACTAAGGCCTAATTGAAAACCTAATCAAATTTTAGGTGTCAACAGAGGGCAAGGACGAGGTCACCGTCTTCCCCCTCATGCAGCGGTACACCTTCTGGCTCGCCGCCCGCCTGTTCCTCAACGTCGAGGACCAAAGCTATGTTGCGTGGTTGGCCGACCCATTCCAGCTCTTGGCCTCCGGCATCATCTCGATCCCCATCAACCTGCCTTAGACGCCATTCAACCGCTCCATCAAGGCCTCCAACCTCATCAGGAAGGAGCTGAGGGCGATCATCAAGCAGAGGAAGGTCGATCTGGCCGAAGGGAAGGCCTTGCTGATGCAGGACATATTGTCCCACGTGCTCCTGGCGACGGACGAGGATGGGAAACACATGACCAAGCTCGATATCGCCAACAAGATTCTCGGCTTGCTGATTGGTGGCCACAACACCGCCAGTGCTGCTTGTACTTTCGTCGTTAAATATCTCGCTAAGCTTCCCGAGATCTATGAACAAGTTTACAAGGGTAAGATTTTCTTGTTCAATATATATTTTTTTTTGGCTATATCCACGTAAATATTATGATCTGAGTAATATAAGTAATATACATAAGAAAGGAGATAGTAAATTTTTTGGAGGAACTATAATTAAAAAAACAAAAGCTCTAAACTTGACTTGTTAATATCCAAAAAATCAATTGAACTTATATTTTTTTGGACGAGATTTTTTACATTTAAATTCTCTAATCCTTTTTTTATTAATCTCACCAAATTAATTGGTGAATCAGACACCCATGTGAAAAAGTTTTTTATTTGAAATTGTTTGAGAAAAATGAAGGTATATATAACCAGTGAAGATGCTCCTAGATTTGCCTAACAAGCAGCAAATGATCCATGCCTTTGTCCATATCTATCTATATGTACTGACTCTTATTTTTTTTGTATGTAATCGTGCGATAAACAGAGCAAATGGAGATCGCGAAGTTGAAAGCTCCGGGTGAGTTGCTGAACTGGGACGATATTCAGAAGATGAAATACTCATGGAACGTGGCCTGTGAAGTCTTAAGGCTTGCCCCCCCTCTCCAGGGTGCGTTCAGGGAAGTCATCAACAACTTTATGTTCAATGGTTTCTCCATTCCGAAGGGATGGAAGGTAAACACAACCCCATCCTGTCCACTGCTTGTTCATCTCTTAACTAGCGAAATCGTAATTCGACGGTCGAACTAACAACTCTTAGGATTGAATCATTTTCTTAGATCTATTGGAGTGCGAACTCAACCCACAAGAGTGTCGAGTATTTCCCCGAGCCAGGGAAGTTTGACCCAACCCGGTCCGAAGGAAATGGACCAGCGCCATACACATTCGTGCCCTTTGGGGGCGGCCCCAAGATGTGCCCAGGGAAGGAGTACGCTCGCCTGGAAATACTTGTGTTCATGCACAATCTGTTGAAGAGGTTCAGGTGGGAGAAGTTGCTTCCGGACGAGAAAATTGTCGTTGACCCGATGCCGATGCCTGCGAAGGGACTCCCCGTTTATCTATACCCTCACAAAGCTTGATCAAACCAAAGTAGAGAAAGAGGGAGAGAGATAACACAAGGATATCTACATCCGTCGTTTAAAGAACAACTTCATGTGAGACATGCATTTAATAAAGGACCCAATGCACGCGATAATGTACTCTTTCCATCTTCGTACATCATGTTTTTCTTTGGTTATACACACTGTCATTAATTGTGATTGACTGTGATTGTCCAGGACAGTGGAGGCTACGGAACAGCAAAAAGAGGGATGTGTATATTTTTATTACAAGGTTCAACATTTCATATGATCCCTAAGCTCTCGTCATCATGTGATATTTCAATTTTACCCCATGTTTTAGACTTTGTACAATTTGGGAAATGAATTACTCTTTTGGTTAAAGCTACATCATGATTAATAAATCCTAAGATCTTAAACCCTTCAAAATAAATGGACAATTTAATGAGTTAGACATTAATTTCCGTGGGTTCACATGTCAAATCTTGTACGAGGAATTATGCATTTTTTTTAAAAAGTTGGACATGTCATATGATTCCTCAACTCTAGCCATGCGATATTCAATTTAATCTCCATATTTTTTTAAAATTGTTCAAGGTGGGCCTTAAATTTCTTTTAATTTTAGGTACATCATAATTCCGAAACATGGCTAATTTTCTCCCTATCATACTAATTGAAAAGGTTAATAAGTTTGACATTAATTTTCATAGGTTCAAATGTCTAATTTCTGTATGATTTATGTAGAGCAGTCTTAGGCTATTGTTGAAAAGGCTGATGTAGTTCTTTCAGAGAGTTGATTAATTTGTTAGGATTATACTTAATCTATTTTACAACAAAATGTGCATTAAAAGAAATGTAATGTATTTGGATATATTTGAATGACTAAAAATAATTATAATGTGGGCCTAAGAAATTGTTAGCTTTATTTGATACACCAATGGGAACTTTATTCAGATATAGTACAGACACAAAGATAATACGGATGACTTGACAAGGATTGATCATTAGCAACATCTAGAGTTTCTCGTGAAGCAAGATGAAAACAAGGTTGAAAGAAACTACCCCTTTTTTGTGTTTACTTTGTGAAGAGAATTATTATAGAGGCGATCGGCTTCAAAATTAATAGATTTTAGCTCTAAAACCAGAAATTTACTTTATCATAATCGCACCCTTGGGAAGATTCCTAAGGTTGACTTGGGAATTGGGTTTGGTCTAAGTTTAGATAATATAACTATTACTGTTGCAAATTATACCATGAGAACGATTTATGTCATATTAGTTGAGGTATCAATGAATTACTTAGACTTTCCAAGTTCAAAACCCATCTCCAATAGAATTATCTTTTTCTAGGCAACAGAAAAAAATAACAAAAAAAAGTAAAAACCATTCAAAACAAGTTTAAGACCAACGGTTCCCAGTGTGAAACTTAGAAATGAACCGGTCAAGCCTAATTTTCATTTATTTTTACCTTGAAGAGGGGGTAGGAGATGAGAACATGTCCCATCCTTCCTTGGAAAAGTAAATCACTTATCATTTCCAACTTTTTGAGAGGATTGTTGAATGTCCTTCTAACTTCAACGGGAGTTGCAAATTATTCTGAGATAGGGTTTGTTTTGCGCAATTTCACAACACGACACCGCTTTTAAAGCAATTTAAAAGGAAAGATGTTGTGGTTTGAAGGGTAGCCTTGTTCTTGGGTACCTTAGGTTGGAAAGATGTAGTGGTTTGAAGCAAAATATCAAGCAGTGGTGATCAGCGTCGACGAAGAAGGATTGAGTGAGCACGAGGACCTTCAAACACTCAGATCAGGAAAACAAGGGAGAAGAGAGGCATGGCCGACAAGACTTGGAAGCAACGGACGGCATCAGTTGACGATGGCGACAATGTCCGAAGAGTGATGGAGAAGGATCACCAACAGTTGAATTTCAGAAATCATCGAGAGAGGATTCCTTCGTTAGATCCGTGTGTATGCTCTATTTTGGCTGCAATGAACTCAAGGTGGTTGGCGATGAAGATTGACAGGGATTGAAGATAGTGGATGGTGGATTGAGCAATTTGTGGATGAAGGGAAGTTGTAAAGGTAAATTCTAAGTGCATTTGCATCTGGTGCCGATTTCTATTGTCCTAATCAACTAGGGGAGGCAAGTTTCTGAAATTGGATGCTTACGATGGCATGACTGAGGAATTTTGAATGCTGGGATCTGGCAGGGGGTGGATTTGGACTTCGCCGACACATCATTTCGGCTTTCTCTACGAGGAGAGACAACCAGGAGGTGGATTCGTATGACATGCTCATTGTACAGGCTTCGTCCTTGATCCAAGGGAGATGAGCTACAGTTGCTACAACATCTACTGTAAACGGACAATTTACAACACTAGATGACAATCTTTCAACAAGCAATTTACAGATATTCGTGACCACGTGTATAATTTCTTTGTTAATTGATGGCTTTTGAGAATTAGGGTTTATATTTGGGGAATTTGAGAAAATGTTTGATTGTCCAATTTAGGGTTTATATTTGGGGCAAAACTCATAAATGACATTGTTTAGAGAATAATATGATAACTAAGCACGCCGGTGAGCCACGTCAAATAGAGAAATTAATTAAAAAAATTGCCATCTCAAATTTCTAGCGACCCAAATTAGAATTGGTACATAAGTGATCGTTCTTAAAAAAAAGCACTTAAATTATTGAAAAAAAATTGACATCAAAGTGAGTGCTATACCAAACTTTTGACATTTTTAGTATTCTTATGCTCATAAGTTAGTCAGTAATATAAGAGAAGAACGATACATTTTAACTAGAATAATCAGGTGTATGAACATTTCTTGGACCTAGCAAATGGCATTTGCTCAGCTAAACTGACAGAATCAAGTGCGGCTCAACAACGGTTTTTCTTCTGCGGACCCTCAAAGTTTTAGTTATTGCTTGATAAGTCCTTGGGCCTTTACAAATTCACATTTATGGGCTTCGCTGGAAGCTCTTGAGCAATTTTACCAACAGTAATATGCCCCTACTTCGAGAGATTAATTACCCCAAAAATTAACAGCCAACCCTAATCCCCTCGGTCTCTGCCCCTCCATTCTACCACCGCCATCTCTCTCCCCCCCCAGAAAAAAATTAAAAAAAAAAAAAAAAATCTCCCATCTGAGTCCCGCCCTTGGGGACAAACGGGCCGTCCATCCCCTAGGTGGGATCAGGTCGGTGAGCCGCTACGACATTTTGCCAATCCTAAAGTGAACAATACCGCAGAAAAGAATATAATCAAAGTTCATACACCAGGAACAAGGGAAAGTAAACACCAAAGTGTGAAAACATAACAATCTGTTTCTCTCGAGTTTTTTGAAGCTGTTCCTCTCCAAGACGAAAGAGTGGCTGTAGATCCAGTCCACACTGCGGAGGTGACCGTAACTGGCCACATCATCCACAGTTACCACTTGGGTAAGTGAGGCCAAGACGCGAACAAGGCAAAATCCCATCGGACGAATCTTTTGCTCTTCAAAGGGATGTCTCGTATGTGCGTTCATTGACCGGTCCACTGATCTGTATATGCAGTTGTAGATCAACATGAAAAGATTGTGGTTTGTTTGAAATTGGGTGTAGTGCAATGAATGGAACCCGTCGAAATGTTATGATTCACAAGTAATTTTTAATTGAAAGTCCATTTGTCGCGAGAACTAGCGTCATAAGAATACATTTAAATGCACTTAAATTACAAGGGTTCAATTTTGAATATATTTCTTACAAATATTAAAAGAATATATCTTTTTATTTTATGAAAAACCAGTCTACCTAAAGTAAAAAAAATTCTCTAGTTCACGCACTCACTCCCGCCGTTCCGCTTAGGCTTTCTTTATTTCACAGAGAATGAATCATTTGAATTCTTTTTTTTTTTTTTTGTAAAAATGATTGTTTATATCTCTTTCAAAAATGAATAAATAAAGTCCACAAAAATGTTTAAATATATTTTATTGTCAATAATAAAAATATTTTTCATTAACTAATTATTTCAAGTGATATAATTAATCAATTTTTTTTTTTCAAAAAAATTCAAATTATTTATTTTTTACGAAATAAATGGAGTTTTAGTTCCTTAGCACCCACGGAGCATAATTCGTGTACTTCGTCGTTGGACCTAATAATTGACAAAGCCTGATATTTAACATAGCAAAAAAAAAAAAAATCTGGACCAACAATAAGAGGGAAAAAGTCAGCTACCTCTTTAAAGGGAGGGATCTTATTTCCTTAATTTGAAATTATTTTTGTGCCTGTCAGGCCACTCATATCTCTCAAGACACTTCGTCTGACTTTATAACTTGATAGTTGTCCTACTTTCCATGTGAATAATATAAAAAAAAGTACTTACGTCGAAAAAATTGTTTGATGAATTTATTTGAGCCATTAAGTACAGATTTCTACGGACTTAATACCCTAAAAAATTCAAACTTTAACTATTGTCCCAATTCTACTTTTTATCTCATAAAAACCTTCGATTTTAGATCCAATCTTAATTCTAACCTAATTTTTTTTTGTCCCATAAAAAAACCCCCAACTTCAGATACGATGCTAATTCTACCCTAATTTTTTTTTTGTCTCATAAAAATCCTAATTTTTTTTGTCTTATAAAAGAATCCCAACTTTAGTTCCAATTTCAATTATACTTTAATTTTCTGTCTTATAAAATATCACCAACTTTTACATGAGTCTCAAATATGTCTTCATTAATCCTCCGTCAAAATCACCCTTAGGATTTTGGACTTGATGTCAATCTCTTGTGCTTGGAAATGTTTTATCTCTCACATTCAAAGAGCTTGCACTCAGGACACTCGAACAACTCATACTTGGGAGTTTTCCATCTATTGGTTGTCAACAAAAAAATTTTAACGGAGGATTAATGGGGGCAGATTTGCAACTCAAGTAAAAGTTTATGATTTTTTGTAAGACTAAAAAAATTTAAGAGCAAAATTGGGATTGGATTATAAAATTGGGATAAAACCTAAAGTTGGGGATTTTTAATGGGAAAAAATTAGGGTAGAATTGAGACATAACCTAAAATTATGGATTCTTTATGGGACAAAAAAAGAGTCTAAAGTAGAATTGTGACTGTACCTAAAGTTGGAGGTTATTTATTAGACAAAAAGTAGAATTGTGATAAGAGTTAAAGTTGGAGGCTTTTTATGGTATCAGGCTGATTTCTACGTAGAAGCCATAAGACGAGTGAAAAGCCATACCCATTAAATTTAATGGTAGGAATAGCCTTAGGACGTGTGCATGCAGCCTGTGCTAGGACGTGTGCATGCAGCCTGTGCAATAACAATAGCTTTATTTCATTACGTTAATTGATGGTGTGAAAAGCCGGTGTTCTAGTTCCCAAGATCTTTTCAATGATCTAGTATTAAATGCTTCATATATTTTTATCATTAGTTTGATTTTCCCTTATTAATATTATTTTTGCGAATTGTTCTTTTATAAATAAATTTCTTCAACATCACTTAAATGTTCCGTGAAGGCTTTCCTTTTGATGCTTCTAATAGTGTGAAAACAATATATATATATATATAATATATAATGATATATGTATGTATTGTAGACTTATGATGGAGGGTACAATAAGTACTTGAGAGGTGGAAAGATGGTGAAGAGCCAATGGGGGATGAGCTTGAAATTGCAGTGACTCATATTATTCATGAAATCAATGTACGCGGTGTAGCTGGTGGAAACATGTGCTACGTGTTCCGTGAATGAATGAATTATAGCTAAAAAAGAAATATCAAGAAAAAGAAAAAGGGTAAAAAAAATCAAAGTTTGCCTAACAATATCATGAAATCAAAACGTAAACATTAAAAGCTAGAGTTGCTTAAATGCGACCGACTATGTTGGCTATCTAATTACATGAGTCACTCAGTCCCTAGTAAGTACCACGTGCGTGCCAATATTCCTAATCCTAGATGATAAGTAGTTGTCCAAATTTACTAAAAGAAATCCGACACAGAGCCCGATCTTATTGGACTTTTTAAATCATCTCAATATAACTTGTGTAAATAGAAATTGCAGCTGATCATTGGTCCAGCATAGTGTTTTTATTACGTAATGGGCTACAAGAAACTATGTTAAATGTGATGTGAAGCATAACTTACATGAGAGAGTGACAATGAAGGAGTATTGGTGGGAGTGATAGCGAGAGTAAAGAAAATGATGGTATAGGGCTTGCTGAAGGTAATAATATAGAAATTCAACGACTAATGCATTAATCGGGAGGTGATCATCACACCATCTATTTTCCAAAGTGAGAAGTGAAAGACTTTTGGGATTGTCGTGTGACTCACATAAAATAGAGTCCCACTGAGAAAAATCTGGTTGTCCCTACAGTAAAAAAAAAAAATTGTCCAAAAAATAAGTAAGAATTGACTAAACTATGATTGATTTTCTTTTCCCAGAGAATCTGTACAATAATGTCGTTGATGGCCCTTAATCAGTGTTTCCTGATCGTGCTGTGCTATCGGTCGAGAAGATGTTGCTTAAATAGCCAAGGGTTCCGCTCATTTAAACGTACATCCTAGATAGGGGATTTGACTGGCTACTGTTCATATGAAAGCTCGTTCGCCTATTAATTTCCATTGGAGCAACATTTCTTAACGCATTGTTTTATTTAACAGAAAATCCAAGAATGATCTTCGTGCTTGAGAGAGAGAGAGAGAGAGAGAGAGAGAGAGAGAGAGAGAGAGAGAGAGACCAATTGCTTTCTTGGTGAAACCTGCTCGAACTCGATGCCTCTGTCGATAATCCCGTGGTTGCCTATAGCAGTCCGGTAGCGAGAGAGCGAGATCCAGATCTGATAGTGAACCATCCTCCCCAGAAGAAAAGGGAATATGAGGAAGTAGCTGAAGCAGCCCCCCCCCCCGGCTGGGCCCTTTCGCAATGAATTGGTACGTTGCATGAACCACCCAAGGGGCCAAAATCACATACTATTGTAATGCCCCCCAAACCTCAAACATTAATAAGTCAATCACAAGTGAGTCATAATATATAGTCAAAGACAAGTGACTACTCAAAGTTTGCAACTATGTGCATGTTACATCTCTCATACAAATAAAATTGAAAGATTATTGCTTGATATTCGTTGGTTTTGTGGGTCCGTATGGTGGTACACTAGTTATCCATTTAATAGTTTGAACTGGACATTAATAAAGTCAATATATGTTTCTTATATGATATATAATTGCTATATGTTGTAATTGACGTACTGTCACTACTCTCCATCGTCGAACTAGCATAATTTACTTTGCACGTTATACGACAAACCCGAGCACTACCAAGTAAAGAACTTTCTCTGAAAAGTGATTGTGCGTACAAAATTCATCTATTCAATTCTAATATATGTGCAATCACCAACCGTGAATAGTGATGTATAATGACGTGTAAAAGAAGATTAATAGTAGAGTGGAAAAGAAAGGAAAAGAAAAGAAAAAGTAATAATTAGTTTTTTGAATAAAAGAAAGCAAAATGATATTGTTTCGATTCATTTTTTTAAAGTTAGCAATTGGTCATGCCACATAAAATGGCCGGGATTGACTAAGACCGTGGCACCGACTAAATTGAGATGTTAGCATTTCTTGACTTAAATTAGCCAAATAGACTACATTAGAGAATCATCAATATATATAGGACTACTTTGGTCAAATTAAAAAAAAATTAAAACCGAATTGCTAGATGTACAATATATTTAAGCATTTTTTGACAATTTTCCCCATAATCAACTATGGCATAGAAAGAACTTATTGTTTTTACTAGCATATGATGTGGGTCTCACATATTTTTAAAATTTAGTTGGCTCAATCTAATAAATCTTATTAATGCGAGTGCAATAGTTGCACGGACTTTCTACTTTACACAATATCTCGCAAGGAGATCTACTAATAGAGGTAGAATAAAATAGGAGAGCACATTGAAAGCGAATGAAAGGTGTGAATATGCTAACAGAGGGAGAACCAAATAAAGAGAGCATCTTGAACTGCTACCGCACAAATTGCCTTCTCTTTACAAAGGGAGATGCTGAAAATGATCTTGAACAATGGTTGAAGAAAATGTGTAATTATTTATTTACTTTTTGCCCATACAACAAGGTGGGGCAATTCTATGCTGGGGGGACAACTTCTAAGGATTTTTATTAGAAAGATGGATCAAGTAAGTAAAAAAGTTAAGAAATTTACTCTGAGTACGTTTCTTAAGAAATCAGTGACTTTAATTTAAATTTATTAAACTACGGATTTTATGAACACATCTAGTAAGGACAATTTACTAAATTCTTGAGAAATTTCATTGATACACAACACAGATGTTTTATTGTAACTTGATAATAACATAAAAAGCGTAATTCTGCAAAAGTATTCTGGTGATGAATATACAAATGGATTGTGTTAAATAGATTACATGGCTCGTTTGATTCGGCTTTTGGGGAATGCATTTGCAAAAATGCAAATACCTTTGGGTGAAATGGGGTTTTCCGAAATGCAAATAACATTTGGTAAAATTTGCATTGAGAAACAACGTTGGTCAAAATACCGTTTGATAAAATTTACATTTGTAAATTACTTTTATTAAATTAAAAAAAATGTATTTTTTTCTTTTGAAGTCCGGCCATCGAATAGCCGAATCGCGGCCAAATGGCCAAATCGGCCCCCGGATGGTCGCCGAGCTTGCACGATCTCAGGCAGTCATTGCATGGGGATCGTTGGGGTCGGCTGCTTGAGGTCGCCCGACCTTGGCGACCGTTGCTTGGGGTTGTGCGATTTAGGCCATCAATCACCTGGGTCGCGTGACCTAAGTGTTGCCTGAGGTCCAACGACGATCGCCGAGGTCAGGCGACCCTTTGGCAGTGGTCGCCGGCACGTCGCTAACGTGCGCGACCCCTTGGTCAACAATCGTCAGCCTCGATCGGCTTCTCCCCTAGAGAAGATGAATAGTAACCGAAGCTTGCATTCCAAAAATGCAAGTTCCCAAAAGACCTCGAAATTTGCTTTGGACTAAGGGCCCTTAGAGTCCTTTGGAGATGCAATTGCATCTTATCAAAGTCGCCCAAAAAATCGAACCAAATGCGTTTGCATTTGGCCAAGGGACTTTAGAGTCCCAAAGCCCATTCCCAAAGTTGAACCAAATGGGACAAATTCTATCCAAATAGAAAACCTAATAAATGGAGTGTGAGGCATAATTTTAGATAAGTCATCCCAGTGGGTATTGTATTGTGCGTTGCATGGTAACACGGGTATGTTTTTGCTTATGTAAATCGAGATAAATGTAACTCAGTTTTTGTGAATCATGAGCAGGGATGCCAAGAGGTTGAAAGCCATGCTGTAGACTAGCTTGTCATGCTTTGTCGATGTTGGTGATGGAGCAGCCACACTCATTCTCCTCCCACCCTTCTACTGCATGGAGTATCCCTACGACGCGCCATGCGCTCATCACTCTTCGTGGCAACCAGTTCTGCCATTATTACAAGGACAGTAAGGAGATTTACACTAGGGTTGCTGTATGCATTCAGCACACAAGGAATCTGCAAATCCAAACGGCTATATGGTGATGTAAGGATTGTGGTTCGGCCGAAGTAACAATGACACGTGTCACTGGTCTTAACTAACAGGTAGAATCGATCTTTTTACACTATGAATTTACTATGAATGTTAGTATAGTCGGTTTTGTATTTGTAATAAAAGAACATGTCTTCTTCCCCGCAAAAATTATCAAGTAGAGACTAGCTGTGATTGGAATTATGTGCCATATCATACCTCACAAGAATGCACATTCTCAAGCAACGGAGGAGCGACCCTGGCTGGTGTGTGGTGGTAGAAGCAGTCACCTTGCAACTTTTTGGGAGGGAATTGCGAGTAGGGTATGAATAGTGTTCCTTTTGGTGCTTTTAACTCATCTTCTTCTGTTATGTCATCTCCAGCTATCCATATCTAAAAATTTACTTTACTGATCGTTAATAGTCGTTCGTGTATATTACCATCATCTTAGTTCATGCGATTATTATTCAAGTGATCATATTTCGTAGAATAAGCTTCTGCTATTAATCTCATTGGCTCCTCCCTATAAAAGACCGAACAACGATGGTCAGAAAGGTTTCGAATTAGGGTGAAAAACAAATTTGTTCCTAATAATTTATCACTTACTACCTCTATTTAAAATATCTTGGAATTCCTTAACGACCACATTTTTAAAAAAGAAATTGTAGAAAACGACTTAGCAAAGTACTTAAAAAATGATACATTTTAAAATTCGGGTGAAAACAAATTTATTCCTAATTAGTTACTTTCTCCCACTATTACGAATGTCCGGGAATTCCCAAATGACTACATTCTACAAGAAAAATTGTAGAGAGTGCATTAGCAAAGTCTTTAAATATTAATATGATCTTTACTTTATTAGAGAGAATTAGTATGTGACATTCTTTCATGGTATGTTATTTTAGAAGCCCCAATTTTCTTCTCATCCTTCTACTCAACCATCATTGGACTTGAAGTCGAGAAGTCTTCCCACTCTAGAAATTGCATCCCTTTGTTTAGCGTAAGAAACCGAACATAATTTTTTCACCTGACATCCTATTAACTTGATTTTTGCATCTACGGAAAATCCATGACTCGATTGTTTTAAAAATTAAGTTCCATATTTAAAAAAAAAAAGTGATTGATTGCAAATTTCTAAAAATTGGACCAAACGAATGGTCATAATATTTTCTTCTTTGAAAATCCAATCCCATGATTGAAGCTATGTAATTTAGATAATAGGAAATTTTAAACGCTACAAAATCAACCATATCAAATCATATCTAATTGACAAAAAATTGAAAAGTGATATTTCCGTAGTTTTTACTTCATTTGGCCAAACTTTAACCAAGCATAATTTTTCCATTCACTCGATTTCTAATCCTATGGAAAATGTGTGATCCGATTGTTTCAAAATGTGGTTCGATTTAAAAAAAAAAAATTGGGTTCCTGAATTTTCAAGATGTGAACCCAATGGACAGCTAGTTATATTTTCTTCATTAAAAATCCGATTGCTATGATTGAGCCTAATTAATTTTGATTATTAAAAAACTCTAAATCGCACAATGTCGAGCATTTCAAATCATCTAATTAGAATAAATTTCAAAAAGTGGCATTTATGTATTTTTTTTAATCAAATTTGGGGCCAAATTTTGATTAGACATAACTTTTACATGAAGTGAAAGTGAGAGAACAGAAAATATCTAATGGGGCTTATAGGTTGAATGACTGCATTCATGTAGGCCAAATACAATATAATAGATATATTCATAATATTATATTTAGAGAAACTATATGACTAAAATACACTAAGAATAATCAAACACTTGGAAAAATTAATTGAAGCACGATGAGACTACAAACTAGGAGCTTGTTGATGAGGTTGTTGTGATATTACAATCCTTCCTTGATTCCTCCTTTTAGTTTTCTCTCTTAATTTCCCAGGCAACAACATTTCAAACAAAAAAATCAACAATATTACTACTTAGGATAAACAAAAGACTTCACATGAAGAGTATGTATTGAGAATGACACAAACTTACTTGCTAGGTAAAATTCTAGGCCATGAGATTAAAAATATGTAAGCATCTAAAACCATTTCCTCTCATATCCCCGCATCTTCTTGTACACAGCCAATTGACCAAAAAAGATCATAATGATAATAATAATTGACACCATAATTCAAAAAATTAAGAACTCAAGAAATCTCAAATACATATTTTTTTCTGTGTAGGTATGAGTACTTTGTATCGATGGTATTGATCAACGGCCATACAAAATCAGGAAGGCTGTAATCGAAAGTAAGAGAGCAAATCCAAGACATTCGCATTAGCAATTGCATCATCTTAGTAAGTGTTTCAAAATACTTAGTAGGCCGTTATGGAGATAGTGGGCATGCGCACCTCTTCCCCGTTTTGTCCTAAGCTTAAGTGAACTAAAGAAAAAAGGAAAGAGAGAGAAAGGTGGATCAGAAAGGAAGAAGAGAGGACCGGGGCTCTGTGCATCTGTCCGGGCCTTGTATGTTGTGGGCTCTCTGTCGTTTCTTCTAAAATCATGAGTCTATTTGAATCACTGAATGGGTTGATATATACTGTTTTGGGTCGCCGACTTAGGCCACGCGGCTTCTTTTATTATTATTATTATTATTATTATTATTATTATTATTATTATTATTATTATTATTATTATTATTATTATTACTATTATTATTACTATTACTACTACTATTACTGTTACTATTATTATTATTAGTATTATTATTATTATTACTAGTATTATTACTATTACTATTACTATTACTATTACTATGATCATTATTATTATTATTATTATTATTATTATTATTATTATTATTATTATTATTATTATTATTATTTATTATTATTATTATTATTATTATGTTTTTTTCACAGAAATTGTATATTCAATTTTTTTGGCAAAAATTTAAGTGTTAATAGTTGCCTCTTTTTTAAAGGGAGCTCAAAAGGGTTTATTTCAAAAATGAAAACATGCTTGAATTTTATCAAAATGTTATGCAAATGCACTTGATGTTAGGAAAATTGGTAAAAAAATATACCTGTGAATACTCACCTTGGACTTCAATATCACTTGTGAGTACCTTCCTAAGTTTTCTTCTTCTTTTTCTTTGAAAAAAAAAAAGGCCAACTAGAAGGAAATAGAAACTTGCACTTGCACGATGTTTGATGTGAACTTGTTAGATCCCCTAGTGCTCGAGTGATTGAATGCTGGGGTTAAATGTTACTATGGTCAATTGTCTTTCCGTAAGTGAATATGGTGATACATGGAATATATGATTGATGAGCATATCATATTACACATGTTTGGTAGACTATGGCAACATGATCATGAACGGTGGCATACACTAGTGTGCATTGATGTGAATCAAATTGTGGGCTTGTCATATTTGTGAGACCTAGATATGATCGGAAAATTATCCAAAATGTCCTAGACTCATTGTATGGAAGCCAATTGAGTAATAAATATTTCACTTGTACCAATTTAATTATAAACATTTTACTCCTATGGGTTTATAATCTTGCATACAAAATTGTTCAAGAATCTTATTTATGTATGTTTCTTGCGAAAGAGATAATGATATCTTCGAATGATCTCTTGAAATCTTAACTCTAATAATGTATGCAGCCTCACCCATATCTTTCATCTCAAAGTTGGAATATAACCAATTCTTCGTGGTATTAACAAACTTCATATTGCTTTCGGCAATTAGTATATCATCAACGTATATACACAATGATCCTCATATATCATTGTAAAATCATATACCATTATGGCATTATAAAAACGTATATACCATTATCTCGATGACTGCTTAAGGTTATATATCAATCTCAAAAGTCGACATACCTTTCATTCTTGGCCTTCCATAATGAAACCAGCAGGTTGTTCCATATATATTTCTTTCTCTAATTCTTCATTGAGGAAAGCAGTCTTTACATCCATTTGATGTAACTCAAGATCCATACTAGTCACTATTGTCAGAATAATGCGAATCGAGGTAAATCTCACTACAAGAGAAAATGTTTCTTCATAATCAATTCATTCTTGTTGATTATACCCTTTCGCCATAAGGCGATCTTTATGTCTTTCTATCGAGCCATCAACTTTACGCTTTATTTTGATAACCCACTTGTTCTCAATAGCTTTGCGTTCTTTTGGAAGATCAACTAGTTCCCAAACATGATTTGATTTCATTGACTCAATCTCCTCTTCCATTACAAGCATCCATTTTTCCTTACTAGGGCAATTTAGAGCCTCATTAATATTTCTTGACTCATCTTCATCTTGTGGAGCAACCATAAAAGTTTTCCCTTCAATGTCAAAGCGTTGGCGGGAATACTTTTGCAATTTGTTCGCCGTATGGGAGATTGTACACTTTGCACATCATTCCCTATTATGCTTTCACTTGGATTAGATAATGGCAATATCGTTTCATCATGTGGTTATAATTGAGAGTGAGTTGAATTAAATTCATCACTTCTCATGTTACTCCCACTTAAGACGAACTCCACTAAATTCATTATCTGAATCCAAGGTTTTAAATAGGGAGTAATCCTCACCTATTTCGCCCTTCTTAGGAAATTCATTCTCTAAGAATGTGATATCCTGTAATTCGAATTCAATTATACTTCCACTTTCCTACTCACTTATGAACGCATACCCTTTCAAGTGTCCAGAGTATCTTATGAAAATACTCTTCTTTCCTCTGGGACTCAATTTCTCAAACTTGTGAGATGGCTCATGAGTATAGACAATACAACTCATGGTTTAAGAAAACTTAAGTTTGGTTTTCTATATGTCCATAACTCATATGAAGTGGAAGAAAACGTATCACTCCAAAAAGTGATAGATAAGTTAGCATGCGCCATCATGAACCTAATCATTTCTAGTAGGGTTCTGTTCCTTCTCTCCGCAACACCATTTTGTTGGGGAGTATATAAAATAGACAATTGTCTTTCTATTCCTTTTTCATCACATAAATTTCTGAACTCATCAGATAAATATTCTTGATCTTGATCGGATCTCAATACTTTTATTTTCTTGTCTAATTGATTTTCTACCAAGTTCATAAACCTTTTAAAACAACTAAATGCTTCAGATTTATGAGAAATCAAATAGACATATTCGAATCGAGTATAACCATCTATAAATATGATGAAATAAACAAGCCAATGCCTTCCTCTCACATTCATTGGATCACAAATGTCAAAATGGATTAAATGCAAAGGAAATTTAGCTCTTGTGTCTTTTCCAAATGGTTTTATTGTCGTTTTCCCTGCTAGGCAATGCTCACATATAGGCAAATCGATTTTTTCATTATTGCCTAACAAGCCCTCTTTGGCTAGTCTATTCATAAATTATTGGCCAATATGACTAAGTCTAGCATGCCACACATTCACATCATTATCATATGAATTAGAAGATGTGAAAAGAGAATAATAAACATTGACATAACCATAGTCAATATTCAATACAATAAAACCATCTAGAAAATAATCACAATCATAATAATTTGTATCCAAATACAAATCCACACCACTATCATAGAAGTTCATATTAAAACCAAGCTTAACCAATACTAAAACAGACACTAAATTCTGACAAATCTCCAGAGCATACAATACATCATGTAGGAACAAAGTGTGTCCACCAAGTATGTACAGTTGGCAGGTGTCAATTCTTTTTACTTCTGCTCTGGAGTTATTTCCTACATAGATCCACTTAGTTCCAGTTGGTACTCGTCGGAATTCCACGAAGGATTCTCTATCATTCGCTACATGGTCTATTGCTCCCAAATCTACAGTCCACAAATGATTAAATTCAACTAAGAATACATAACTTGACACATTAATAAAGTTCTTAAGAGTACAAGGGGTGAGTACCTTCTTTGGTTCACGACAATCGCGAGCATAGTGACCCTTCTAGTTATAGTTGTAACACTTCACCCTTGAAATACTCTTCACTCGATGACGTTTTCCTCTCTTATGTTAGTCAGCTCTTGGTTCTTATAAGAATGACTTGATCCTTGCATTTCCACATATTGAACGAATCAATGCGCTTGTGCTTAGAGCTCGAAGCCTCTTCCGAGCTGGAAACAACATAGCAAATGTCTGTTTCCCACTCACATGCCTTGAGGCGATCCTCTGCTAGCTCAAGGTGGTGCACAATATCCTTAAGTTCTTTCATAACATGATCAAGAACTTTTAGTGCTTATTGCTTTTCAAGCACATATTGAATATTCTTATTCAATATTTCACAATTCTCGCCGTTTAATTTGTCTTCTTTGTTCAAATCATCAATTATGTTCTTTGTTCATATCAGATACATATGCACGAATTATTAATGTCTATTGTTTATGCATCCATTTTGCACAGACCCATCATATTAATGAATAATTTCAAGTAAGGTTTCGGAATCAAAATGTCACTATATTTCTAATCATCATCCAAAAAATCCTAACTTAAAACTTTCTTGAACTTCCCACAACGAATTGTAAATTAACATATTAATTTACAACAATAAATAACATTGAACTTTCAATAATTACACATGTCCATTACACTAAGTAATACAGAGGAAAAAAATATCAACATAAAAAGAGATATTTACACTTAAAACATCTCAAACTATTCTAAGAAATAAGTAGGGAAAGTCTTTTCTAATCTATTAGTAAAATTCTATAAGAAATCTGAAGGCACATTGGCCAACCACGGAAAAACTTTTGGAGAGCTCTCATGCCACCTCCAAGGCGCATTCATTCTGCCCCATGTGGCACTCATCCCAAGGGTTGAAGTTTTAGTTAACTCGATTTTGTAGTATTCTCTTACAAAAGCTATTGTAAGCCTCCTATAATCCGAGACCACGTTGATCTCCCATAGGCGATCTAACACTGCTTGCCATTCAGGTGGAAGAATGTTCATTAAAACTAGTACCTTCTCAAAATCCGGTATAGGATAACCATTCTAGATGATTTCTTGTATCATTTTATTGATCCTGACCACGTGTGATACTACATCACTGTCATTCCACCGATAATTAGCTAACTTTGTTATTAGCTCTTTAAGTCTTGTATTTTCTTCGTCCGTTCTCGGAAATGTAGATATGCTTGCAAAACGCATTATAGTTTCTGCAACAAATGTAGAACAAAAATGGATTACTTATAATCCACATTGAACAAAAGGGAAAATACATAATTTTCCATGGTTTATGCAACAAATGCAGAATAAAAAAAAAAAAAAAAAAAAAAAAAAAAAAGATATTACTTATAATCCATAATGAACAAAACGAAAAATACATAATCTTCCATGTTTCCAACGACACCGGTTCCTTCCGACCGCGTGGCGGGTCCGGCGGTAATCCGCTACTCGGTTTTCTCGTATCCACGAGAGCTTTTACCCTATGCTATCAAAAACGAATTTTGACTTACAGAAAATCACAAAACGGGGTGAACAGTATGCGGGTGTCGGGATTTTTCCATCCTTGATCAGCTGACGACGGTGTTTCACAAAAATTTAATAAAAAAAAATTCATAAACATGAAAAGGGATCGAGAAACATGAACGATGGCTTTGATACTAATGTTGGGAATAACGGATTCCCTAAATTGATCCAATACTAAATCAAACCCCTAAAACAAATGCGAAAACGAGCCCAGGAATCGCGTGTATCACCAATCAAAGATACACCATGGAATCATGCGTATCTTATTGTCCACAGATTAAACACCAATTTTGAAGTTTGAGGAAGAATCTCGATCATGTTCTACCGAGGAGCGCATACTGTTGCTGTAAGAGGGGAGAAAAATGTTGTTTTGGGAGCATTGCGTCATACGCTTCTTGGAGGGAGAGAGAATAAAAAAGTGTACGTACTCTAAAGGGTACGTTCCCTTTTTTTTTCTCTCTTACATCTTCTCCAAAAGACGTATCTCTTTAATGTAAAACGTTTCCTCCAAAAGACGTAACCCCTCAACGTAACATCTCTTCATATCTCAATCCTTCACTCATGGGCCCTTAACCTGTGGGCCGGGTTCTTAGGCCCAACATGGGCGAATGGGCCTACTTAGACCCATATCACAATTAAATAACCCATCAGGGAGGATTTATAGTGAGCGACAAGTGAAACCCTTTTTCTTCCGTTAGTAGAATGCTTTTAGTCCCCTTGTCATTTTTTTTTTTTGGCGCAATGGTCCCCTTGTCTTACTTGTAGCTATGGTTGCCCTATGACAAGTCAAAAGTCTTGTTATCTATGGTTGGGTGGAATCAACTTCGTTCGAGAATATTCCAGACATAAATATGCACCTTATGAAAAAGAAGAAAGAAAACAAAGAACAATTTCTACGGTTTAAAGCTACATCAATCTAAAAATATCATAATTATCCCTTGTTTTCCCCCGTCTTTCGAATGTCTTGATGCTGCTGAGAGAGAAGAAATGGGAAAAGGAAAGAGTAAAGGATTTTGGAAGAAGAGGGTGTCGGTCTGTACACGTGACAATTAATTGATGCTTAGTAAATTTTATGATAAAATGACAGAGAAAGAGGAAGTAGCTGAAGGCCAATGACTTGGGCCTATGAACGAAGGTCCCTCTCTTCTCCACAAGACCTCAACAACACTTCGGTTTTGAAGCGATATCTCGACTCTTTTCTCGTCAGACAAGAGGTAAATGTCTCTCTCTCTCTAACATCCTGAATTTTGATCCCGTCTCGATAATATGAATAGGCATTTTGTCAACGTGCCTATGGTCATTTTTCTCTGAGTTGGCTACTCATGAATTAACTAATCTATTAGATGAAGCCGTTAAGGGATATAAACACTACAAATTTGAGAATTTGATCAGAAATTGACTACACGACCGTGATAATTGGCAAGGGTCAATACGATACTGTTATAATCAATCAATGATTAGATATAGGTCGATTCGACGAAAACACATAATTGAATTGCAGGTGATTCCACAAGATTACGAAATTCGCATCGAACGGCACTAATCCAATTTTCCATTGATTTTATACTCAGTATACGTAATTAAAACCTTGCGATTTTTACAACAACCGAAAGTCGCCAACAAGTCAAAAATGCACAAACATGGATCGAAAATTATCGACCATGGGTCAAATGCAATAAAATTCTTAAAAGCTACCAAGTAGGTTAAATCACGCTAAAATCGTATCCGGTCGATTTTAACCACAAAAGTGAATTTGATTTCAGAAATCGACCGTTCGAGCATGTCACGATTCATTTTTAGGATGTCGTCTCATCTTTCAAAGAAATTCCGTCAATTCCAGAATTTTGCGGAAAAATTAATTTCAGACAAATTAAAATTAAGAAAATTCGGATGGGTTGTTTTAAAGGGATTTTTGGCTACCAAAAGGGTTTTATTGGTGAGGAGATGAAAGGAAATTGGCTATTGGGTGGCCCTTTGACAAAATTGGCATGAAGACTTTAGGGTTCAAGTCATGATGGCATGAAGACTTCCATTTCCCTCTTCTCTCTCCCTCTCTCTCCCTTTTTCTTCCCCCTATGTGTGTGAACCTCCCCTGCCGCCCATTTTCCTCTTTGCCCATTCCTCCTCACATCCACTCCTCTCCATTTCACTTCCCTTCTTCCTCATTTCTTCCTCCCATCCTCTTCACTACCAACCCCTTCCTCCTTTGCTCTTCATTTTCTTTGCCACCACAGCCCCCACCAAAATTCCACCAACGTCAGCCCCACACTTCCTCACCACCACAGCATCCCCCGAAGTCCAACACCACCATTCTAGCATCATCTTCAACCATCATCCCATCGTTTTAACAGCCGCAACCCCACCCCAACAACACCAACCACCAATAGCTTCAGCTCCTCTGTTCCTCCACACAAGCCAACAACACCGTCTCCAACTGCAGCAACCGTGACCGACCAGCACCACCATCCTCACACACTCGCCTCGCTCCCAACACCGTCACAACCGAGCCGATCAACCTCCAGCCACAAAACCAAATCTCAACTTGAGCTAAGACTTGTGGGCCGTTTTTCAGCCCCGGTCGGTTCTCCATTGGTGACGCCGTAGTTGTGGGATCTCACTGCCTTCGCGCCGCTGTCACTGTGAACCCGCCACCGTCCTAATCCGGTGCGTTTAGAGGGTTAAATTAGTATTAATTAGCTTGATTATATTAGTTTTAATTAGCTTGTTAAATTAGAGTTAATTACATTAGCTTAATCTTCAGAGCTGGTTTCCAAGACACTCACCGTTTGCCATTTTTGTGGGGAAAAATGTGCTATGATTGTGAGGTTGATTCCTTCTTGAAAAATGTTCTAGACATCTACAGTTATGATATATATTTTATTCAAGATTTTAGAGATTTAAAAGAATGAGATTTCAACTTTGTTATTTGTAAAATATAATATCGGATTATGCTGGAAACAGTTTTTTTTTGTGTTCAAAGGATTTTTATCAACTATTAAGGTTCAATTTTCAAAAGAGTGCATTCACAAAAGTTGTTTATCACATGTTGTAGTTTAACATAGTCAAATTTCAGATCAAATGAACAAGTTTTTGACCTCGAACCAAATTGATTTTGGAAAACAGACTTTCTAGCGGTCACAGTTTTTGTAACGGTTTGGGCGATTTACTGCTCTTAATCTAGAAAGATCTGGGTCAAGGTGTCTTCATAAAAAATGTTTGTTTAAGTATCCTTTAAAACATATTCAAATTTGATAATTTTCTAAGTTTGTTTGATTATGTTTTTGGAATTAAACTTGGAGGCGCGCGGGTGACACGGTTTCTGCCGGTTAGGGCCGGTAGTGGTTTTGTGGTCGTTCTTGGTGTAGTGATCGCTGGATAGTGAATATTTAGTGATGTGGTTGACTTGTGGCATGCTTAGAACTTATGTATGATGATATATGAATGGTTATGCTATGGTGAGTGTTTATTGGTGATGCAAAAGGTGACCTTATGGACTATTAAATTTGATGATGTATGATGATATATTTAGTGTTTATTGTCTCACCCATCGTGGTTTAAAATTTTTAGGTCCCTAGGATGGAGAGTCTGGAGCCGGAGTCGAAGGGATCTAGGTATAGGTAAGTTAGGACTTCTTTTTGGGAGACGAACCTTTGTATTTGAACCTGTAGGTTTAACTGTAGGTTTAACTCAGTTTGTTTATAAAGTGTGGCTCGTGAAAATTGCTATCCTGCTTTTACTATCCCATGTGTTTGTTTGTTGGTTGGATAATTATTTGTTCGCTTCCGCATGTACATAAAACAATTAGGTCGGCGACACTTCTTTGGAACGTTGCAATTCCATCGACCATCAAGGGATGTTCACATGCTCGAGGTTCGGGGCGTGACACTCTCTTTCTAATTGCTTCACTCTCTCGCTGCGCTATAGTAAGATCACCGGGCCATTAAGTTTCGATATCTTTAAGGCACATGCATGCAAATGGTGACGTTATCTCAGAAAACAAAGTTGAATGTTTAATGAGCCTGGCATCTGCAGCAACTCATCCACCATTTCCTTCTGTGGGTCATTTTTACTTTTCATTTGCTTGTTCATCAGGAAGGGGAGTACACGAGTACGCAAATACCGAGAATCGCAATCTAGTTCGTTCGAGGAAGAGAGGAAAGCAGAAGATCAGGATGTGGAGGCTCAAGATAGCAGCGGCAGAAGACGGTGCCTCCTTTTACAGCACCAATAACTTTGCAGGGAGGCAGATTTGGACTTTTGATCCTGAGACTGGCACCATGGAGGAGTGCGCCGAGGTGGAGGCCGCTCGCCAACATTTCTACCACCACCGCCACCACGTCAAGCCTTCCCACGACCTCCTCTGGCGCATGCAGGTACACCACGCACCTAAACACATACGCGCGCCCGTTCTCATTCAGGGTCCGCCAATTTCTTGTTTAAGTGTGTGAAAGAATTGTCGTGTACTTTTTTTCTTCGGACTTTAAATTTGAGGACTAATTGATCCCCAGTCACGCAAAGAGGTACCCAACATGGATCCCCAAAATCAATTTTCAATGGCCTTAGCTAGTTATGGAATTAACTTCGGCGAAGTAGATAGCGTGCTATCCAGTTGCTAATGTCGGCCGTTTACGTTTCAAGCAGAAGATCCGCGGCGCAGAAATTTCTCGGGTCAAAAGATTTCAACCCAACCTTCCTCCGACTTCACCGCATTACCCTGTTCTTGGTTTTGTCGTTTCCTCTTCTTTCCTTTTCAAACACGCTCCCCCTGGCTTCAATCCCATAAGTCCATCAAAAGGTAAAATTTTTTAACTGTGCTCTGAAAGTGAGTCATCACCGTAGCCTTAGGAGAAATGCCAGATTTTACGCATTCCATAGCCGAAGTAATCATCTCGGTCTCGGGAGTTGGGGTTTGTAGATTAGATTACTAACTTATATCGGTCGAGGACAGAAAATTTTTAGTTAAAGCTGTTCACAAAATGATAAACGATGTAATAAACACGCTTGTGGAGGGATTGAATTGTCCTAAACATACAAATATCACTTTCATTACTTTAAAACTTTTGGTGTGGCGTTTTCGAACTTATCTGACAGTTGTTTGAATCTCCGTCATAATTTTCTTTGTTATTGTTCGGCACGCCATTACTGTTGTTGCTTGACGTCAAGTTTAAAACTTGTCAACGTGTGGTAATACCTAAGTGATGGGCAAGCTTAAGCTGACGCACGGTGCATGTTTTCTGAGCAGTTCCTGAGGGAGAAACAATTCAAGCAGACCATCCCGCTGGTGAGGGTGGAGGACGGTGAGGAGATCACCGAGGACAAGGTGTCTACTGCACTGAGGCGGGCCGTCCACTTCTTCTCTGCCCTGCAGGCCAGCGATGGCCATTGGCCTGCTGAGAATGCCGGCCCTCTCTTCTTCCTCCCTCCCTTGGTCATGTGCGTCTACATCACTGGCCACCTCGACGCTGTCTTCACAGTTGAGCACCGCAAAGAGATTCTCCGCTACATCTACAACCACCAGGTACTCTTTTCTCACAAAAAGAATGACAATGGATGGAGAAACAGCAGAGGAGCTATGAAAGACTTCGACTTGAAACTCTGTACTTATGTCCTGCATTAATGTTGCTGCAGAATGAAGATGGTGGGTGGGGCTTGCACATTGAAGGTCACAGCACCATGTTCTGCACCGTCCTGAGCTACATATGCATGCGCATTCTTGGGGAAGGGCCCGACGGTGGCAGGGAGGATGCTTGTACTCGGGCCAGGAAGTGGATTCATGACCATGGCGGGGTTACCTACATACCCTCCTGGGGCAAGACTTGGCTCTCGGTACTCTCTCACTCTTCCTTCACTAATCGTCAAAAAATTGTTCTCAAGATTGTTCTGTGTATGTGTCTGAGCGAATCATTTATGTGATGTTGTGCTCGTGCTTGTGGGTTGTCCTGCCATGCATGCTCTGTAGATTCTTGGTGTTTTCGATTGGTCTGGAAGCAAGCCAATGCCCCCTGAGTTCTGGATCTTGCCTTCATTCCTCCCCATGCATCCAGGTATGTTTGGTACTCTATAGTAGTCCTGTACATTTAATTTTACCCAGGTGATAAGACAAATTTGTTGGACTAATTTCACGTTGGGACCATGTGGCAATTTTGCTGCACCGAGAACAATATGGCATTGGCTTTTTATTGAAGTCGCCAACCTTCAAGAATTCCCCTTGAAAGATAGAAAGTTTCAACTTCTGTTTTGTGTAATTGCGTTTCTCCTTAGTTTCATGGATATTTCGTCTGAATTGTCCAATATTGAATGATGTAGCTAAAATGTGGTGCTACCGTCGGTTGGTTTACATGCCCATGTCATACCTGTACGGGAAAAAATTTGTTGGCCCAATCACACCTCTTGTTCAACAGTTGAGAGAAGAACTTCATACTCAACCCTACAATATGATTTGCTGGAGAAAAGTCCGCCATCTTTGTGCCAAGGCAAGTGTCGGTAGATGGTCCAAAATATTGATCCAGAATAAGATAGTTTGCAAGTAGGCAAATTTCTAATGAAATGATTTGAATTGTTGCCGCAGGAGGATCTCTACTATCCCCATTTTTTAGTGAAGGATCTGATGTGGGACAGTCTTTACATATTCACTGAGCCTTTTCTCAGCTGTTGGCCGTTTAATAAACTTAGAGAAAAGGCTCTTCAGGTGACGATGAAGCACATTCACTATGAAGATGAGAACAGTCGATACATCACAATTGGAGCTGTAGAAAAGGTAATGAATACATACATTTAAACAGGAGAGGGACACACATAATCGCAAATTTTACACATCAAGAGAAACATCACTGAGAAGATATCTTTTGCTTTGGACTTGGACAGGTGTTATGCATACTTGCTTGCTGGGTAGAAGACCCGGATGGTGACTCCTTCAAGAAGCATCTTGCTAGGATACCGGATTACCTTTGGGTAGCAGAAGACGGAATGAAGATGCAGGTTAGTAGTAGTGTCGCTGAACTATAACAGAATTGGGCTTACGTTTGAACTGAGAAATACATGTTTGAAAGATGGAAGTATTCCTATAATAATGAGTGGATTGATTTAGTAAAGCAGGACCAGCTAGAGAAAAGTTTAGTCTGGTGCTTGGCTCATTCTTATGCAGAGTTTTGGTAGCCAAGAGTGGGATACGGGCTTCGCCATCCAAGCTTTGCTTGCCAGTAATATGACTGAGGAGATAGCACCAGTATTAGCTAGAGGACACGACTTCATTAAAAAATCTCAGGTTTTGAATTTGATTCTTGCGAGCATCTGCTTGCCTCCAAACTTTGTCCTAGTTTCTTTTGCTTCCTCTAAGCTGAACTGCATTGGTCTGTCAACGACATTCCAGGTCAAGGACAACCCTTCAGGTTACTTCAAAAGCATGCACCGTCATATTTCTAAAGGATCTTGGACATTTTCGGACCAAGATCATGGCTGGCAAGTCTCTGATTGCACTGCAGAAAGTCTGAAGGTAATACTGCTAGGAACACCTACACTACGTCCACAATTTCAATCCAATTCTAAATTACTTTGTTTCTCACCGAATCTCTTATCCTGACTATTCAGTGTTGTTTGCTTTTCTCAATGATGTCACCTGATATTGTTGGTGAGAAAATGGAGCCAGAGAAATTGTACGATGCTGTTAATATCTTACTTTCTCTACAAGTAAGTACACCATTGTTTTCTTTTCCTGAGCAAGACTTGAGAAAATATTTGATCTAGACAAGATATATTGGCCAAACATTGTCTGCTCCATGCATCCCAAAATTACGTTGTTATCCAAGTCTTTCTTTGAGTTTTACAACTTTTTTTTCAGATTCCCAAGTATGATTATACATTATAGTATCATCACATCGGTCATGCATGTTACTTGTTCCAGAGTAAAAATGGTGGATTGGCAGCATGGGAACCTGCAGGAGCCCAGGAATGGCTAGAAGTAAGTTTTTAATAAATTTGTAGGAATTCCTTGATAGTCCCGACAGACTAATACATGTTTCTTTGTTCATTAATCACTAAATCAGGACATTATCGATTATTGTTTGTCACTTGCAGCTCCTAAATCCAACAGAGTTCCTTGAGGATATTGTCATCGAGCATGAATATGTTGAATGTACATCCTCAGCTATCCATGCTTTAGCTTTGTTCCGGAGGTTGTATACCAGACACAGGGAAGAGGAGATTGAGGATTTTATATCAAATGCTGTACAGTATCTCGAGAATGCACAAAATCCAGATGGCTCATGGTATGTTCCTTTTCCATAAGGTACTTCTGAAGAATTCAGATAAATTAAGGAAACAACTAATGGAGCAAATTTTGCAGGTATGGGGACTGGGGTGTCTGCTTTACATACGGCTCATGGTTTGCCCTTGGTGGACTAGCAGCTTCTGGCAAGACATATGGCAATTGTGCAGCTATGCAGAAAGGAGCCGCTTTTCTTCTAAGAGTACAGTTGCAGGATGGCGGGTGGGGAGAGAGCTATCTTTCTTGCCCGAAGAAGGTAATTCCTAGAGTGACCTTCTACAGCATGAGCGGCTTTAGCTGTTTTAGTTGCATGCTTTTCTGGCAACATGGAAATCTTGAAATTTCTAGTTGTCCAATCGCTTCAAGTAGGAATACATACCTCTCGAAGGAAACAGATCAAATCTGGTGCAAACTGCTTGGGCTGTGATGGGTCTGATCCACGCGGGGCAGGTCAGTGAATGATTTTGTTGGGGTCTCAATTGCATTAACCATACTATGATGATAGTAAAACCAACGTTTCTGACTTTGGTATTTCATCTACTATCAGGCAGAGAGGGATCCGACTCCGCTGCACCGGGCCGTCAAGTTGCTCATCAATTCACAAACGGAAGATGGGGATTATCCCCAACAGGTTTGTGCCGTTCTAACACTTGATCTCATATGGGATTAATATCTCTGGAAATATAAGAATACACCCCACCAATATCCTATTTGCTGTGCAATATCCATTCAACTGGGGGAACCCAGAGATGATAATTCCATGCATATTATCTTCCAAACAGTTTGTTTAATTATTCGAAACATTGTTGGGAACTATCGAAAAAAAAAAAAAAAAAAAAAACCTGAAAGAGAGAGAGAACTCCATCGGTAAGATTTTCCTTACAACGAAACAACATGATCGAAGCATGGACTGTGCCTACCATTAGTATTAATAGTCAGTAACTTTGGGTGGCAGGAAATCACTGGGGTTTTCAAGAAGAACTGCATGTTACACTATGCCGCTTACAGGAACATACACCCATTGTGGGCTCTGGCAGAGTATCGTAGGCGGGTTCCTTTACCGTCAGCAGCCCTTTGAAGAAGCAAGGCATACACCATCACAGCTTCCATATTGAGAAAACGCAAGTTTCATAATCATGACAGATAGACCCGAAGAACTTGCGGTCCAAGAACTGAGGATCCAAGCTATGATGGCGGTGTTATCCATACTTCATTATAATATAATCTAAACAGTTATTGAGATGTAATCAACTACAAGTTTTTACACGTTCTACCTACACCTCTCGGGGCGTCTAGGACCATTTATATATTTTCCACCTTAAATTGTTTTCTTTGAAAAATGGGTGACTCCGTATATCAGCTTGCCGAGTCAGTGAGAGATTCGGGTTGGATTGGGGGCTAGGACTTTGCGTGACACATGGGCAACGTGGAGAGGTGGGTGGGCACCGTATTGGCATACAAGAACACCTTGTCTATGGGTTCAGGGGTCGGTTATTGAGTGGAGTTTGAAGGTGGGAGTGACGTGAAGGGTGGTGCATCTTGCCTGTGCGACAAACAATGTCTTGGTCAGACAAACAATGTCTTGGCCAGTTCACTTCTACTTCAGTGTCAACAGGTCGGTTCGGTCTAGTTTTCTAATTGAACCAAACTTGGTTCCTACTTTTAAACATCTTTATCACACTGCCTCAATATTAATGATAACTTTGTATATATAATAGGAAATTTAGAAAAAAAATTGTAGGCCTTTTTTTGCCTTAAAAAAAACTCGCAAAAGATTAACAAATAGAAAATGCTAAATTTGAACGACAAAATAATCAGACCAACATTGCAGATTTGTAAATTCCTAGATCTGCAAGGTTGCTTGCTTTGGCTTGAAGCCTTAAAACTACAGCGATCTGCAATGACCACCGACCTCATTGGTGGCCACCGGATGTTTTCTTTTTGCGTGTAGAACACAAGTCCTCTTTTTCATTATTAATTGTTTTTGACTCTTCTACCTTGACAACAAAAAATGGAGAGGAAAATAAAATAAAATAAAATAAAATAAACAGGAAGAAGGGCAGTCGCAACTCGCTAGGTGCCCTTAACATTGAAAAAAGGAAGTGGTCTTTATTTTTGGGCCCAGTAGGCCCAAAAAATTAAAGAATAACAATCTTATCCAATTATTGAGGTAAAAACTAAAGGTCAGACATTGTTATTGGAGCTTTGCATACACAATTGTTTTTTAATAACTATTTTGCTAGAATTGCTTACACAACAAAATATCTTTTATCGAAAGTCATTTTTCAGTTTTTATTGATAGGAGACATGTTCTTGGACAATTCTAGACAAAAAATATCACAAGCGAACAAGGAATAACTGCAAAGTTGAATTCAAATTAAATTGCACGTATAAACCAAGTCAGAATTTACTGAGCATTGTTTACCATATGTCCTCGTGTGTCAACAATTGGGAGGTAACATTTATCGATGTGTGCTAATATAGGTACCGATTTCTGTAGTTGTTGACAACAGGGTCACGTGCATTGACAATATTTGAAGCTTTAGCCACATAATCATCCCATGTCGATATCCGGATTGTGTAAATATGTCCCCCGTTGTAAAGATGAATACCCGCCCGTACGGGTGAACAGTACTGGAGTGCGCGTTGTCTTCCTATGCTTCGTTCTCTGTGCAGTCAACCCACTTATGTTCCGACACGTCAGTTCGATCAGCTGAAATTACAAATCGTCATCACTATGATGGTATCTCTTAGATCGTTTGCTTCCGAAATGTTGCCTCCAGAATTCTCCGTATGGAGCGAAGAACTTGCCTGGGTTCTTGAGTCTTTAGGACCTCCTCAGCTGATCAGGAGTTGTTATCGTCACAACAGGAAGCTCCCCGAGTTAAAGATAGAAGACCGATCCTTATGTCTTGCCCAACTTGTTCAGGCGATGGTGCGGCACTTCACCGTTCATTTGGTGTAGATTTCCAATGACTAGAAGCGTCGTCGAACCCGGAGGCAGCTTAAAATTTAAGCCTCTCTTAAAGATCACTTTTCTAATAGTATCAACAGAAACAAAGAAGAAGAAAGGATGAAGGACAGGGTAAAGAACTGAGACATCATTTGGAATTGGGCTTCGGAAACAGATACTGAGTGTAGTTAACTATGTAGAGAGAAGAAAACCAAGCTGTGAATTGAGGAAGAAGAGTACCAAAAAAGTCATAAATTCTGTGCATTATGATTGAGGATAAGCACAATGGTTGTATCAAGCAGCTGTCTTTCACAAGGCTTCTCTTAATTTTTTATAGAAATAATTGAAAATTTCTCCGGTCATTCTTCCGAGGATGCTTATACTTTGCATCCACAGCTGTAATAAATTGGACCTTCTAGTACTTAAATAGGCAAAGCTTAACTTGTGACAACAATAGCCTTAATTTCTAGTCAAGTCATTAGTCATTTTTCTTTAGGATTCTGCTGTCGAGTGCCCTTCGGATGCTTACAAATTAAGCAAAAAGTAATGTTTGCAGATTCAAATGCAGTGCATACCTCATACTATTTGTAATCAATAATTTGAAAAATCAGAACATTTTATTATCGAGAACTTTTAACAGATTCCCTAGGGGCACTCCATAACAACACTATTTTCTTAGACAATATATACCAACCCTTTGAATTCTTTTTTGTTATTATAACAATGAAAAGAAATGCAAGTCTAAAAAAGTACTTAAATTTGTAAGGTCAGATCAATATGGACAATATTCAAAGCACCTAATTTACTCATCTATGCCAAACCCTCCATGGAGCCCCATGCGACCGGTTTATTTCATTCATAGAGCAACGGCTTTTTTCAAAATTTTGGGCCGACATAAGATGGGCAGCTGGAAATGCCTGTTTACTAAGGCGTTCACTGCAAATCATTCTTACTCTCTCCTGAGAAGGGAAAAAAATTAGATGTTTTTTTTTTGTTTATTCAATAAAGGTCGCCGGTGTCACGTCCTAGATCCTCGAGCGTGCGCACATCCCTTAGTGGTCAATAAATTTGTGACGTCCCAGAACGCGTCGCCAACCCATTTATTTTAATGCACATGCGGAAGCGAAATAAAATCAATCCCTAGACAAAACTCAACATGGGATAGAAAAGTAGGACAATCAATTCACAAAAACCACACTTTATAAACACCACGAGTTTATATATAGAGGCCAACACTAAGGTTTATGTACAGGAGGTCTATCTCCAAAAAAAAACTAGTGAGCCACCCATGTTCTTGACCATTCCGTCTTAAGCTCCGGATTCTTCACACTAGGGACCTGAAAGCGGTAACCAACGACGGGGTGAGATATAAATCTTAGCGAGTTCACATCTAAACCCCAATCAGGAAGATAATACACCTAGGAGCGTCCTAACCACAGAACCACACAACCACACAATCAATGAGACTCACATTGCCTTAGTCCCTTCCTGCATGCAGCACAGTTCATATAACGGATGCATATAATAAATGCACACATCAATTGGAATGTCTCACACAGCTCAATAAATCACACGTTCCAATTAATTACTGCCCACATAGGCACAATCTACCTGTCACACAACGGTCTTCCGGCGTAATCAAGCGTCATCTCGCACCATTGTGCACGGCAACATTTATTTCAAGACGGCATTCCGCATAGGAGCATCAGCCCAGCCTTTACTGCAACCGATATCCATTGTCCAGGGCTTTCCACATATGAGCATCGTCCACTCGACGCACATCGGGTAATGGGTTCTTTTAACTATCACATGCACATCCAATCCCGGCCAAGGACATCGTGCATTGTACTCAAATGCCTCAATTAAAATGATGTGTTTGGCCTATTTTCTTCATATTAAAAACGCCAAGTAAAAATAGTCATGTGTTGGTACACGTCAGATCGAACCAGAAAAATCGATATCCTTTCTTTTAAAAATCTCACTATTTAATATAGTACCTAAAAATATTTTTGGTGTCAAAACCCGACACGCAGTATTTTATAATGAAATACCGAAATCTCATATTTTTGGAATAATAATTCGAAAATTAACACTCAGCATCAAATTGTACAAAGTAGCACTCTATTGCATAATTCAACCACACCACGACAATCAGCACGAAATTTCGGTCACCGACTATCCCCATATAATTTCCGGAAAATAATAAATAATTAAATAAATACCAAAAATAAGTAAATAAATACAACTAATTACCAAAAATACTAACTTAGGCCAGAAATGCTTAATTAACCGCCCAAACGGGCCAGGAAAATTTCTGAACCTATCTAGATAAATAGCACGATCTATATAGTTCTTAATTAAAACTTACTAACCGCCTAACTTACACAATTGAATAATTAAATCACTAATCAATTATAACTAACCACTTAAACCATATTTAGCCTAAACTAATCACCCCTCAAGCATCATTAACTCCCTAAGCAGAGTTTAGCAAGTAAACTCACCAGTTTAGCACGAAAATTGGTTCACGGCGACGGCGACGCAACGGCGGCCGAAACTTGAGCCTACGGCGACACCAAATGAGACTTGGACTGAGCTGAAAAGGCCTTGCAAGCCCATAGCGAAATTGCTGGGCTCGGCTGATTTTGGCGGCGATTAAGGGAAATAGAGCTTGCGGATGCTGGCGTATAGGTTGGGCTGCGGACGAAGGAGAGAGGCAAGCTAGCAATAGCAGCGTGAAGGAGACTCGGTGGAGAGAGAGACGTGTGGCCGCAAGGGTTGCTTCGGTGGAGGGAGACAAGCGTTGGTGGAAGGGCGTGAGCTACAAGCAGCGAGAATCGATGGAGATGGGCATGGGGCTTGTGGAGTCAACGTTGGGGCTTTGCTGGAGGGGAGTTGACTCGGACGTGACAGCAAGGGTGGCTTCAATGGAGGGACAGAGGATGGTGGTATTGCAAGGTTTGAAGAGAGGAGCTACATCGAAAGAAAATGAAAGAAGATGAAGCTGCAAGAGAAATGGGCAGAGGGGACGGTCGCTCAAAGGGAAAGGAGGGAGAGAGAGAGAGAGAGAGAGAGAGAGAGAGAGAGAGAGGCATGAAAGTCCAAGGGAAATATCTAAAATTCATCATTTCTTGGTCTCAAAAGTCACGTGCTTATCTACTTGATCCCTTAATACTTTCTTGCATTTTATTTTCACAAATAACCAAGTTGATGTCCAATTGTTGCAGCGCCCATACTAGCCTACGAATTTCACCAATAGAGCTTCAATTTCTTCATCAATTTCTCCAATTTGATGACTAATTTTGCTAAGGAGGAAGCTCACACAATTTTCACAATTTCCCTTCACCAAATAGCTCACCGAGGAGGCCAAACATCCACTCAATTTGGCCCTTCGAATTTTCTTTCTTTTTCGAATTGTCCGAATTGATTTTCCATAAAAATCCCGAGCTCTCCGAAAATTCTTCAAAGGATGAGTTGACATTCTTAAAATAAATCATGACATGACCGAACTTTCAATTTCTGAAATTGAGTTCAATTTCGTGGTTAATTTCAATCAGACGCGACTTTAGCGTGACCTAACCTACCGGGTAACTTTTAGGAATTTTTAGCGCAATTGACCTGTGGTCAATTATTTTCGAGCCACATTGTATATCTTCGACACATTGACGACTCTCGGTTGTCATGAAAATCTCGAGATTTCAAATACGAACACAGGGTATCAAAATGACAGAAAAATCGGTCTAGTGCCGTTCGACAGAATTTTGCAATTAGGTGGAATCATCCACACACTAATCACATATCTCTATCGAATTAACCTATCTCCGGTCTTTGATCACTTTTGACAGTGCCGTCATGATCTTTGCAGATTAGCACGATTAAGTAGTTGTTTCCAGGTCGAATTCTCAAGTCTGTTGTGTTAAAATCCTTTAATGGCTTCACCTGATAGGCTAGTTATCTCGTGAGTGATTACCTTAGAGAAAAAAACTATAGGCGCGTCGATGAAAAGCCCAACTTATTTAATCGAAAACAGAATTTGAAATTCAGGATGTCACAGCTGGGGCTAACAATGCAACCTAAAAGCAAGGCTGAATAGGCTAAGAGTTGATGGATTAAAACTTTTGCAAAGTATCAAATAATCAACACTGAAGATGATATTGCAAACTAATCAATATGCGCGATGTTGATAAGTAAATTAAAGTGGGTAGATCACACAACGGTGTATAGTGGTTTGGTTTATGATCAAGCCTACATCCACTCTTGGACTAATAGCCTTAGCAGCAACTAGAATCTACTAGTAATCAATTTTATAGTTACAATTGGCTAGTGTCATTCCCTTCACTTAATAGATCATACTATCGAGATACAATAACACCACACTTACTTTGTACATTTGGCTATAAGCTGTTACAGTGCTAAATCAAAAGCAAAGAGGTTTACAAATCAAGATCAGTGATAATTTTTAGCTTAGAAAAAAATAGCAATATTTCATTTATTCTGTTCTTATGGCTAACCCTTTTCATAGCCGCACTCCTCCTTATATACTCTAGGTCTTCAATATATTCATTGAGGAATTTCCAGAATAATCAACTAGTCATTTGAGAGCCACTAGGAAGTTCCCTAACAATATCTATACTACTCTGACAATCGCTTCACTGTTTAAAGCAATTTACACCAAATATCCTCTCATTGCTATCTTCTATTTGAAATGTGTTAGTTACTTTTCTACTACCTTACTCGGTTTTTTAGCTACGGAATCTAGAATTGCAATGGCTCTTTTCTGAACTACCAACGGTCTTCTTTCAATGTGTATCTCACTATCATTAGACCTGATACATCATTACCACAATCTAACGCACACTATCACCAATGTAGATTGTAAGCATTTAGGCTAACCATCTTCAATGATAATATCAATTGAATGATATGCAATGTTAGGATCAATGATCTTTTCCATTTTCACTAGTACCAAAGACTTTTAATATTACCATCTCAATTGGTATCTCGTCCTTGCGGATAGGAAGGATCATGGATAATATTAACCAATTTCACTATCTACATTCATCATTGTAACTACTAGTAACAAAGGATAGTTTGGTGATCATTAAAATCTTATAGGGATGGTTTCCAACAATTGACACCCGAACTCTAGAGTGCAAAAAGTTACGAAAGTGACACTTAAGTATCAAAATCAGAACAAAATTGACCACTTAAGTGCCACCGGCGAGAAAATCTGACCAAAACGCTGACAGATTTATTCCTATAATTCCCTTGATTAGTTGTAAGAAAACCACATGATGCTTCCTACGAATCACGCTGCAATTTAATTTGCTCCATCGCATCAGCTGTTGCGACACTTGCGTTAGATTCCACAAAGAAATAATTGCATGCTTCTCTGTGCATTGTGATCAACGAGGGACTTGAGTCTAACTTGAGCAAGAAAACTAATTCACAACACGTTAACTTCAAGGATTATATACAGGGACTTTGCATGCAAATTCTAAAAATATACAACAAATACTAACAAAATCACACCGAATGTCAAGCGGTCAGGGGCGGCGCCTCCCTCAGCCTTCCCTTCAGTCCGTCCCGATTGGTACTTTTTTTTCATGCGGAGAACGATGACTAGCCAAAAAGACGCCAATAGGAGTTGGCCAGGTCAGCATCTAGAGCGTTGGTTGGTGGAACATCATGTTAGTGTGCATGGAGTGGGTGGACGCACCTAATGTAAGAGAAAAAGTTCTCTAAAGCATGACGTGCATGTAAAATTATAGCGCAAAGGGTCTTGCATTCACTAGAAGGGTAATCTGGCAAAAAGCGGAGAGAAGAAATGGCTTCCAGACCACGAATTCTCACCGAATGGCCATGGAAGCGTCTTGATCTCTTAATTCTGTTACTTGGCTGGTTTCAAAATCATTGTCTAAGGCTCTTTACGATACCGTGTCTATTACCCAAACATATATTAGAATTGTATAGATACATATTGTATGCATAATCTCTTTTCAGGCAAAAATTATTCACTTGGTAGTGCCCCGGTTTGTCGTATTGTCGACATGTTACTGCAAAAATAAATTTTACTAGTTAGACAGTGAAGAGCCGTGATAATATGTCAATTTCAACATGCAGCAATTATATATCATACAAGAAGCATATGTCAACGTTATTAATGTCTAGATCATACTATTAAATGCATAACTAGTTAACCACGATACAGAACCCCGCAACAAACGAACATCAGGCAATAATCTTTCAATTTTATTTGCATAAGAGATGTATATGCACGTACTTGCGAACTTTGATTAGGCACTTGTCTTTCACTCTATAGTATGACTCACTTGTGATTGACTAATATTTGTTTGGGGTTTGCGGGGCATTAGAATAGTACGTGATTTTGGGCCCATGGATGGCCCATGAGACGTACTAATTCATTCCGAATGGACCTAGCGAGGGGTCTTGGGCTACTTCCTTGCATTCCATTTTATTCTGGGGAGTCCTAGTTCAGTCAGTTCTTACTCATTTTTTGGGTGAAATATGTTCTTTTTTTTTTTTCACTGCAAGGATGACCAGATCTTGCTCAATGGGACTCTATTTTATGTGGATTACATGACAATCCCAGAAGCCTCTCACTTGCCACATTAAAAAACAAACGGTGTGAGCATCACCTTCCTAATTCATGCCTTGATCGTGAAATTCCTCTATTATTGGCTTCACCAAACCCTACACCATCATTTTCTCTACTCTTGCTATCACTCCCACCACCACTCTCCATTGTCACCAAGCTCATCTCATGTAAGTTATGTTTCGCATCACATTTAACACAATTTCTTTAAGCCCATTACGCAATAAAACGACTGCCGAACCATGACAACTCGATCTTTGAATGTGTTATCATGTCTTTTATGTTGAAAACCAGTTGATTTGATACTCCTAGACCAACGGCCCAATGCAATTTCTTTTCACCCAAGTTAGAAATACTAAGATGATTTACAAAATTTGATTGGATAGCGCTCTGTGTCGCACTTCTCTTTGTAAAGATGGACATCTATTTATCCTATGGGATTATTGGCACGTACGTGGTACTTAGCAAGCCCCAATAACTCATCGTGATTAGATAGCTAACATACTTGTTGCATTTAAGTAAAGCTGGTTCTTATTGTTTAAATTTTGCTTCATTGACATCGTACTTTAGTCTCTTAATGGTACTGATGAATTTGCAGTTGTTGGATGCTGATTTGGGCCGTCCGGATTGTGCATGAACTTCATCTTCACACAATAGATGAAACCTATCGGCTTTGGAAGAAAATAAATAGGACACGAAGAGTGACAATACTTTGGAAATTACACGAGAAATTGGTAGATTAATGCAAAAACTCGAAGAAGTATTTAAATAAATTAACAGAGGTCTCATGAAAGAGGTCTTGTTTTTTATTTTCATTACCCAACTGTACCGTCACATGACAAGTCTGCAATTTCTCACCAGATTTGATCTAATATAATATAAGATTTACCTACCCATGAAAATCAAGTGTATCCACTGAAGTCGGAGGGACAAGTTATTTTTCTAAATAGGAATTGCTTCATTTTTAACTAATTTAAGTGAGATTGATTTTTTTTTTGTCTTTTCATAATTAATATTTTAATGTGAGCAACGAAGTTGTGAATTGCTATTCACCAACAATGAGCAACTTGGGCACGGCACTGAATCCGTTTGAGGTTACTTGTGTCGCTCGTTAATTGGAACTTGGAAACACTGTACGAACGGCATTGTTAGTCACATGAAAAAAAAAAAAAAAAATGTGGACCGCAACTCCCGTTATTGCTAAACGGAAGGACAAGTCATCTAACTATCCCCGCTTATGTCGTGCAAATTACTTATTCTATCAAGAATTTAGTGCTTGAAGGTCAGAAAAAGAAGAAAGGATCGCTAGATAAACTGTTTTGCGCACGGAAAAAAAAAAAATCGAAGTCATTCGTAATTTTGCAAAATGAATTGTGTCCTCACTTTTCTTTTATATCAATAGGATGTTTGGCAGGGGTGTCAACGGTTTTTTGAAAACCGAACCGAACCGAACCGTTATAAAAATATTCGAACCGAAATCAAAACCAAAACCGAACCGAACTGAACCGAATTCGGTTCAGTTCGGTTCGGTTTTTCGGTTTTCAACTTTTGCTTTTCGGTTTTCTCTTTGTATCTCTCTTTCTGTCTATCTCTCTTTGTATCTCTCTCTCTGTCCTAGGATCAAACCATTCGAAGAAGGGAAGAGAAGACTCAAACCCAGATGACGACTCGAGTTGGAGACATCTCCCTCCCTCACCCCACACGAGCTCGAGGCAGAATCATGGTTGAGCCAGACAGGCAAAATTCACTACTCCACAAGCCCTAGACGAACAGACCCGAACCCAATTCTGAACTGACGATTCACCGCACGAATCGCATGATAAACCTGAGGAACTCGTACCGAAACACCAAATCAACACTAGCATGCGGTTCGGCTAATAGGGACCGCAACCTACAGGGCACAACTCACCTGAATTCATTAGCAATTTGGGACTGCCCCACGAAGTCGCGCACAATCGAGGGCAGGTTCACGAGGTCGATCAGGTTGGCCAGCTTCTTTGGGTTGTCGGCCACGGCCTTCTTCATCTCTGCAACAACATTTTCCCCCTTCCTCTGCAACAGCGTTCCTTCAGAGCAGAGCCTGTTTCGGTCGATGGTGGGGAGGACCGGAGGAGGGTGTCAAGGGGAGCAAGACATGCTTAGGCACACCCCTCAATCGGTTGCCGTCCGTGTCGCCGTCGCCATCCTTGCCGCCGTCGCTGTCCCTGTTGCCATCGCAGTCACAGTCACCGTCGCCGTCGCCATTGCACCGAGAGGTGACGGGAGAGAATTAGAAATAAGGTTTGCCTTTGCCGGTTTGGTTAATGGTTCTACTTTATCGGTTCTTCGGTTCGGTTCGGTTCGGTTAACCGATAAAAACCGAACCGATAAAAAAGATTTCGGTTTTTAATGAGAACCGAACCGAACCGAAAAAACCGAATTTTTCGGTTCGGTTCGGTTCCTGACACCATTGTTTGGTAGTTTTTTGACATCTGATTATTTCCCATATGATATCACACATGCCTCTTAAACACTGATAATATTATGCTCCTGAGAATGGCTTCAAGAGAATGCGGAAGTGTGTTGATTCAAATTCAGACCTAAGTAAGAAAGATGAATACGCCTACTATCCCAGCAGTTCTCAGGATTTAAAATAATTTTATTGTTAGCCAAAGAAAAAAATGTCATAAAAATAGTTGATGCTGATAGGAGTGTCGTCGGATGCGAGGTAGAAAGGGGCATCTGACTTGCCAACCCTCTTTAACAAAATTCTGAGAACAAGGACTCGGATGCCCGGGGGAAGAAGGCGACGTACTAGCTTTATTCCACGCATCCTTCTCTTATGTTTAAAGCACTCTATATACTTCATACCATAGAATATAAACACAGAACAGGAGCATCCGATCATGTCCGATGATAAAGGTTAAAAGCACGTAGATATGAGAATTTGTCAGGCTATTTGAGTGCATTTGTTTCAAGTATGAAATCAAACTTACTAGGGTTCGCAAAAATAGATTAGAGATTATGTGCAAAAGATAAATGACAGAATTGAAAAACTTCGCTCGAATAAAAATTAAAATTGTTTCATCTACCTATATTGCAATGCCCATGCAAATGATGAGATCGCTTGTTAATGACAACATAGAAAATGGAAATTCATCTATAATCTTAGCTCGAGAGATTATTTGACAAATTATTTATCTAAGCGATTCGATTGGTAACTCTCAAATGCTCATGTGCTCTGGATGTATGCAAGTCTAATGCATCACGATCTTTTCCGAAAGCCAAAAGCCAATAACAGAAGCAAAAGTACTCGTCACCTCCTTTACCAATAATACGGTTTACTGAAACAAAGCTGATCTCAGTAGCAAATTGAACCATGCCAAAAATAATTTAAATGGGGAGAAATTAAATTAGTGACGATACTAAATCATTTTCGGCATAATCAACGTTTAGTTAAGCCATGTCGCCTACCGAGAATTCTCACCCGGAACCACAACTCCCTTCCCAAAAAAGCTCTGCGAGAACAACAGGAAACCGAGGATCACGCCACTGCTCGGCCCATGTCCGCCCTCGTGATGCGGAGGACTGACCCCGGCGATGCGGCTCCGGCAGAGAGGACATGTGGAGCGGCGCTTGAACCACACGTCGATGCACTCAGCGTGGAAGCAGTGGCCGCATCCCTGCAAATTCCGGTAGCGCTCACCGGCGGCGACTTCATGCAGACATACCGTGCAGTATGGAGGAGCTTGATGTCTCCGGCAGAGAGTGAGAGCCGGAGGGTACTGACTCCATCGGAACGTGTTGGCGCAGAGACGGACGAGGAAGACGATGACAGTCACGATGGCTGATGTGGCTTTGTCAAGAACCGTCCTCGCTGTAGCATTGAGCTTGGGAATGCTCGCCATGTAAACTCTCTCTCTCTCTCTCTCTCTCTCTAGCTTTAAGGGGATTAGGTTGGCGTTTTCTATGCTTGCAAGCGTATATAGTGGATTCCTCTCAACGCACTCTACTCTTTGGATGACGAAAATATACAGCTAAATCTCAACAACATCATGGACCATTTTGACGTGAAGTCATGAGCTATTATTATAAGTGTGTTTGTTTTACATAATAAATTAAATCTAGACCATTAAATATAATGAGTTTTTTCACATCTAACAATCGAGATTAAATTTAACATGTGTACCTGATTCATGAAATATTTTCTCGTTAAGTCATAAATCCTTTAGCCTTTGTTTTGTTTTTTTTTCCCCATTTTCACAATGGCTTCAAAGGCTTAATTGGACAAGCGATACCATGCTAGCAAGTGAGACGGTACAAACTTTCCGTTTGTCATAATATACCAATTTGTGATTTTTCGTAATATTAATTTAATTTAATGAAAAGGAAATTAACAAAGAGCAATTTTTTTACAAATGTACCATTTTAGGGTTTTGGTGGTGAAAAATTAATTTGGAGTAAATTTGTCATAAATATACCAGTTTGGATTTTTTGTGGTCAAAAGATTAATTTAAGGTATATTTGTCACAAGTGTATCAATTTATGATTTTTTGTTGCATTAACCCTTTTTGTTTGGGCTGTGGTTGATATTCTCTTGATATTTGATGTAATTACCAAATAGTAGGGAGCTATCCAACTTACAATGACATTAAACAAAATGATGATCAAGAACAAAGGATTTGAGAATCTGGATCTTCATAATGCATTGAATTCTCTACACCTTCCTTTCCCCTGTTGTATTTCCCTCTCTTTCTCACTCAAGCCAATAAGCTGAGAATGGGTGACCTGAATGTATATGGATGCACATATTTCCATTGTTGTTCCTAATTTACTGGAAGTTACCCGAATAGGCTGGCTTTCATTGTCCGAAACACAGAACGTGGCAGACTTGCTAATAGAACCTTCTAGTATTATACTATCAGGAACTTAGAAGTAAAGTCATTCGCAATGCGAAGTCATGCAAGAAAAACCCTTAATTGAAATTTTTCTTCGCACAGATGAATGATGGTGACATGTGTGCACTTAGATATTCCTACCATGATAGTGCATACATATCATACTCAAGAAGGGTGCTTGCTAAATGAGACCTTTGTTCTGACAGCATCTGCAATAAAACTCCGTAAAAATTTCTGTGCATGACAAAATCCCCTATCTACTTCCTCCTGGCAGCAATCTATCGTTGTCTGCGCTTTCCGTATTATAGATTCCTTTGTTAGAGGTCTAACTTGAAATCTGTCAATCTCTACAAGATGCTTCCTTGAAGCCAGCATGTTTAGGTCTTTTTGTTTCATCTATAACCGGCAATATGAAAGCAATATTCATTGATTTCACTCCTTAGTTTGTTTCCTTCTCTCTTCATTAAAAATATAGCGTGAGCGTTCAGCTGGAACCGTGAGTGGAATATTGAGGGTCCCTATCTTTGTATGGTTTATTATATCACTATATTGTACCTGGCTTCTACTAAGTATATGCAATTGATTGCTCTGCATTTGTTCTGCTATTACATTTATTCATGTTGTTGCATGAGTAGTTGGGCCTAGTGGCATGACCAAGCTTCTGTAGACTGGAAAGTTGGACACACTCTACACTGGCCAAATTTAATGAGAAGAAACACTAGAATAATTAGAAGAATCTTCTATAAGAGAGAGTTCTCTTTGTGATCCGTTTCTGTGTGTGTGCTGTTTTGGCTAAAGATTTAAATCTTGCCAAATCATCAGCTGAAGAGGTCGGTATCAAGTGCCCAATGACATTCCAAGCACAAGACATGTAAGTATTTTGCCCATTTGTGCTGATTCTCAGAATTTCATTGTTCTTGACTTCATTTCACCATTTCCTCCTTTAAAAAGATGTTAAGATGAGTACTTTTTTTGGGCATGGTTGGACTCGCTCCATTTTAATTTATCTCGTTAAAATTTAACTACGGTGTTAAAGTAAGCAGCCTAACATACAGATTAACGAGTTGACAAGTCTTTGAGATGACAAATTTCACCATTGCCAGAAAGTAATGAAGAGGAAAGCATTCTCATGTTGCGTCTCAAGGCAAACTTTGATTCTTAGGATGGTCTTTCAAAACAACAACAAAATTGTATAATTTTCTATATGTTTGATTACTGTTATTCGTGATGATTATTTTCAGATAAAATACTGTTTTCTCAATATGAATTGTTTCTCTAGATACTCGGGGCTACGCAAAGACGGACACGAAAGCAAGGGCTTTTCTTGCGTTTTCCGCCACTACTATTCTGGTATCGATGAGCATAAGGGTAATTAGTGAAGGCTCCTAATTGCAATATCAATGCTCAAAATGCTGAGAGCCTGAGAATTTATTAAAATTATGTCTCGAGTTTTCGCTGGAAAGTAGGAAATATAAAATAAATATTTGGGCACACGGTATATGAATTCCTTCTTTCGGAATTGTCGCTAAAAGATGTTATCCACGGTGGGCCCAGGTTTCCTATTTCCTTTGAATTCTTGCACTGCTGAATTCCTCATAGCGAGAAGTCCCTGCGCGTGAAGAACTCTTTTTTTTTTGGCGTGAAGTCCACGCACGTAGAGACCGTGAAATACAAATTATGGTGGGCCCAAGTCAAAGTTTGACCTTGAGCCCACACGTATAAAAGGGAAAGGTTTCTCTTCATTCGTTTCACTGCCGAAAGAAAACCTACGTAGCCGCAAGGATCCAGGAGCCGCGCGAAGCAATAAGGAGCCGCACATCTACCGAAGAGAAGCTGGAGATTTCTTTTTGGCATGCGACTTGAACGCGTGGTAATTTGTTCCGTGAGTTTATACCCAAGCGAGTTGTTATTTATACACTTAGGGTTTGGGGTTAAATCTAGGTGTGGAAAACACTTGAGCGATTGAGCGATTGTAAACTCTGATTCTCCGATTTTAGTGGATTATTTGCTGCTGGCTCTCCCCGTGGATGTAGGTACCGATACTCGGACCGAACCACGTAAATTTCTGGTGTCCTGATTTTCTCGTTTAATTCTCTGGCGATTTCGCGTTGACGTAATTTGTAAGATCCTATCGTTTCCGCGTATCATATCCCAACAATTGGTATCAGATCATGGGGTTGGATTTATTGATTCTGATTTGGGGCTTTTGCTTGTTTGATTATTATCTGGAAATTCTATTATTGCAATTATGTCTGAGAGGAAATTTGAGATTGAGAAATTTTATTGGAGAAACAACTTTGTATTATGGAGCATCAAGATGCGGGCTTTATTGACAACACAAGGTTTGGCTAAGGCACTAGATGGCAAAGATGAGTTGCCGATTATAATGAAAGCTTCAGAGAGGGTAGAGCTTATGCAAAAAGCAAAGAGCATGATCCTGTTAAATTTGTCGGATGAGGTCTTACTAGAGGTTATTGAGGAGAAGGATGCCGCGGCATTATGGGCAAAACTTCAAACACTCTATGTGAAGACAGGTTTGAACAATCGCTTGTATATGCTAAAGAAGATGTTTCAATTTAGATATACTAAAGGTACGTCTATCAGAACCCACCTAGATGAATTTAATAAACTCATGTTGGATCTGAAGAACGTTGGTAAGATTCTTGATGATGAAGAACAGGGCATGATGTTGTTAGCCTCTTTACCAGAGTCATGGGAGCACTTTACTAATTCGCTGTTGCAGGGGCGTACTACAATTACCTCAGAAGAGGTAAAGTCCGCCTTATTCTCTAAGGAGTGGCAGAGAAAGTTGCGAGATGACGGTCTGGCGAAAGGAGCAGTGCAAGCACTGACAATTCGGGGTAGAGAACAACATCGAGAGCCTAGTAGCAGCAGAGGTAAAAGCAGATCAAAATCACGCAATAGAAAGTCCAAAGGACGCGTGAAGTGCTTTGAGTGTCACGAGGAGGGGCACATCCGAAGAGATTGTCCAAAGCGGAGAAATAAAGTTGATAAGCAAAATGCTACAAGCAATGTGCCAAACGTTGCTGAGGGAAGCAATAGGGATGCAGAAGCTATCTTATGTGTGACTGCTACTTCGTCAGGTGACGAATGGGTGCTAGATTCGGGGTGTTCTTATCACATGACGCCTCATAAGAACTGGTTTACTACTTACCAAGCTGCAGATGGTGGTAGGGTTCTTTTGGGGAATAATGCAGTCTGTAAAGCTGTGGGGATAGGGACAATCCGGATTCGGATGCATGATGGGGTGGTTCACACATTGACAGATGTGAGGCATGTACTTGAGCTTAAGAAGATCCTTATTTCTCTGGGGACACTCGATGACATCGGGTGTAGGTACACTGTTGAAGGTGGAGTACTGAAGGTCTCTCGAGGTGCTATGACAATGATGAAAGGGAAAAAAGTGAATACTCTCTATTATCTACTGGAAGAGACCGTGACTGGAAGTGTTGCTGTTTCATCAGGTGAGTCAAATTCTAACTTGACTCAGTTATGGCATATACGTTTAGGGCACATGAGTGAGGCAGGTATGACGATGCTGAGTGAAAGAGGGTTGTTGAGTGGTTAGAAAACAGGAAAGCTGGACTTATGTGAGCACTGCATCTATGGGAAGCAGAATCGAGTTAAGTTTACCACAGCTATTCATTCGACCAAACGACCAGTCGAATATATTCATTCAAACGTCTGGGGCCCGTCTTCAGTTCCTTCGAAAGGAGGTGCTCGATATATGCTGACTTTTATCGACGATTATTCGAGGAAGGTATGGGTATACTTTCTGAAGCACAAATTTGAAGTGTTTGATCGGTTCAAGAAATTTAAGGCATTGATTGAGAAGCAGTCAGATAAGCAAATCAAGTGCCTAAGAACCGATAATGGCATGGAATTCTATGGTAAAGATTTTACCGAGTTCTGCGAGAAAGAAGGTATTGTAAGACACCGCACAGTACCTGGGACACCACAGCAGAATGGCGTGGTAGAACGGAAGAACAGAATCTTGCTTGAGCGAGCTCGATAGGACTTGGCAAGGAATTTTGGGCTGAAGCAGTGAACATGTCATGTTACCTGGTAAATCGATCTCCATCATCTGCTATCGAGTGGAAGACTCTTGAGGAAGTATGGTCGGGGAAACCTGTTGATTATTCCGGATTACGAATATTCGGATGTCCTGCGTATGCTCATGCGAGGGATGGTAAGCTTGAGCCAGCGAAGAAGTGCATATTTCTGGGTTATGCACAAGGGGTGAAAGGCTACCGGCTGTGGTGCACCGATCCCAGATCACCCGGTTTTCTAATAAGCAGAGATGTGATCTTCGACGAGACTGCAATGCTTCAACAGAGGAGTTCTGGGACACAACCAGCAGAGAAGACAGATCATGGTGTCATAAGTGAGGTGGAGCCTCAGGTGGAGACTCTGGAGACCTCAAAGGTAACAAAGGTTGAGACTGCAGATGAAGCCGCAATTCCTGAAGTCGGTGATAGTGAACAACCAGCAAAGCTGCAGCAGACTATAGCCGTAGATAGAGAGAGAAGGCAAATTAAACCACCGCTACGTTATGGTTATACAGATGTTGCTTATGCATTGACTGTAGGTGATGAGATAGAGACAGATGAGCTTTCGTCTTATTCTGAGGCGATAGCCAGTTTGGAGTCATCGCAATGGCTAGGGGCTATGAGTGAAGAGATGGAATCTCTCCATCGAAATCAGACATGGGAGCTGGTCAAAGTACCCAAGAGCCAAAAGATTGTCGGAAGTAAATGGGTCTTCAAACGGAAGAGGGCATTCCTGGTGTCGAGGCAGCGAGGTATAAGGCGAAACTTGTGGCGAAAGGATATACACAGCGTGAGGGCATTGACTACAATGAGGTGTTCTATCCTATGGTAAGACATATTTCTATTTGTATTTTACTTGCTTTAGTTGCTTCGTAGGATCTCGAATTAGAGCAGCTAGATGTGAAAACTGCGTTTCTTCACGGTGAGTTGGAGGAGCAGATTTACATGAGGCAACCAGAGGGATTTGCTATTCTAGGTAAGGAAGATCATGTTTGCTTGTTAAAGAAATCTTTGTATGGGCTAAAACAGTCTCTTAGACAGTGGTATAAACGTTTTGATGCCTTTATGGTTAGTCAAGACTACTCAAAATGTCAGATGGACAGCTGTGTTTACTTTAGGAGATTGGAGAATGGTTCTTTGATTTATCTACTTTTATATGTTGATGATATGCTGATAGCAGCTAAGAATATGTCTGATATTGATGTGCTGAAGAGGCAGTTGAATGCTGAATTTGAGATGAAAGATTTAGGTGCAGCAAAGAAAATTTTGGGTATGGAGATTTTGCGTGACAGGACTGCAGGAGTTTTACGTCTGTCTCAAAAGAAATACATTGAGAAGATTGTGGCACGTTTTAACATGCAGTCGGCAAAATCTGTAAGTACACCTTTGGCGAAGCACTTTAAACTTTCAGATAAATTATCACCGCAGACTGAGGAGGAGGAGGAGCATATGTCCCGTGTTCCTTATTCTAGTGCCGTGGATAGTATTATGTATGCTATGGTGTGCACTAGGCCTGATATTTCATAAGCTGTGAGCGTGGTTAGTCGCTATATGAAGCATCCTGGTAAAGCTCATTGAGAAGTTGTGAAGTGGATCCTCAGATATTTGAAGGGGACAACAGACGTGGGTATAATATACCGGAGGGACAGCAATGGTAGTGAAACCACTGGTTATGTGGATTCGGATCACGTTGGTGACTTGGATGATCGCAGATCTTTAGCAGGGTACGTGTTTACGTTAGCGGGTGATGCAGTTAGTTGGAAAACGTCCTTACAAGATCACATTGCCTTGTCTTCGACTGAGGCAGAGTACATGGCACTGACCTTTGTAGCGAAAGAGGCGATATGGTTACAAAGTTTGCTCTTGGACTTTGGGTTAGAACAGAAAAGTGTGGATATACACTGTGATAACCAAGGTGCAATATATTTGGTGTATAATCTAATTTATCATGAGCGAACAAAGCATATCAGCATTAGGTATCACTTCATCCGAGATGTCTTAGCTAAGGGTATTATTATTGTTAAAAAGATTGCTACAGCAGATAACCCAGCAGACATGATAAGTAAGTCTGTTCCTTTGGCGAAGCTCAAGCTCTGCTTGAGCTCTATTGACGTCTGTGGAGAGTGAGTGCCCGTCGGGGCGTTGGGAGAGCAGCATGGGTGATGAGCACTATAACTTGGCTTCAAACATCGAGCCAAGGTGGAGAATTGTTAAAATTATGTCTCGAGTTTTCGCTGGAAAATAGGAAATATAAAATAAATATTTGGGCGCACGGTATATGAATTCCTTCTTTCGGAATTGTCGCTAAAAGATGTTATCCACGGTGGGCCCAGGTTTCCTATTTCCTTTGAATTCTTGCACTGCTGAATTCCTTATAGCGAGAAGTCCCTGCGCGTGAAGAACTCTTTTTTTTTGGCGTGAAGTCCACGCACGTAGAGACCGTGAAATACAAATTATGGTGGGCTCAGGTCAAAGTTTGACCTTGGGCCCACACGTATAAAAGGGAAAGGTTTCTCTTCGTTCGTTTCACGGCCGAAAGAAAACCTACGTAGCCGCAAGGATCCAGGAGCCACGCGAAGCAATAAGGAGCCGCACATCTGCCGAAGAGAAGCTGGAGATTTCTTTTTGGCATGCGACTTGAACGCGTGGTAATTTGTGCCGTGAGTTTATACCCAAGCGAGTTGTTATTTATACACTTAGGGTTTGGGGTTAAATCTAGGTGTGGGAAATACTTGAGCGATTGAGCGATTGTAAACTCTGATTCTCTGATTTTAGTGGATTATTTGCTGCTGGCTCTCCCCGTGGATGTAGGTACCGATACTCGGACCGAACCACGTAAATTTCTGGTGTCCTGATTTTCTCGTTTAATTCTCTGGCGATTTCGCGTTGACGTAATTTACAAGATCTTATCGTTTCCGCGTATTATATCCCAACAGACTTTTTATTTTGTCTTTTAGCATCTACAGGGTTTTCAGACTGTTAGCTTTCAGCTTGATGATTCAAATATGTATGCCCAAGAAGGCTTTCCTTTTTTCTCCACTTTTTCTGTTTGTTCCAGTATAAATCGGCAAAGTGTTTATGTACTATAGTCTCCTTAAGCAGTTTCACATTATGGTCCAATGGTTTTGGCCTTGTTTATTCAAAAGCACCTGGCAGTTCTAATATTGGAGCCCTCTTTGTGACCGATAGTTGACAGGACTTTAAAGCTGATTTGCTTCTGTGTATCAAACTTGCGGCTTCATTCTGGTCACTCTCTTTAAATTTTATCAAACCTCAAATGTCTCTCCAGTTCATTTGCAGATGTGAACATGATAAAGTTTATTATGCTTGACAGTTCGATCACATTGCAGACGTGCCTTGAAAGGAATGATACGTCCATTGATTTAAATGCATTTCTCCTGTAGATCTCAATGCAGTTCGGAGGAACATTGCAATCTGGGTAGAACTCTCACTACATTGATAGGCTTGTATATAGAATAAGAAAAGTTTCTAGAGCTATCCTCCTTTCCTTCTTCTCTAAGGCTACGTTTGATCGTCCGGATTTCTAATCGGGATAGGATTGGATAGGATAGGATATGAAATCCTAGGATTTTTTTATGTCATGTCCAATGTTTGGTGAATCACAGTATTAAAGTAGGATATGTTCACATCATGTACATTTTTATTTTTTATTTTTATATAAACGACATATCATTATAAATGAACATAAATGTTCATAAATGAAGATGGTGAAAATATCTCGTAACACTATTCCTTAATTTATTTATTATTTATTATTTATTATATTTTTCCTCTTTTTTTATATTATTTTCATTATTATTTCTTTTTTCCCTTTCATCATTCTTTAATAAAAATTTATCAAATAGTAAATTTGTACTAACATATTTAAAATACAAAAATACCTAAAATATATAATAAATATAAATATTTAATTTATAGATTGAATGTTTATTATAAAATAGAATTAAAATAAGATTAATTAAAAATAAATTTTTATTTTTATTTTCTTAAATTAGAATTCAAATATTATTTATATTGAAATATAATTTCAATTTTGTTAATTTAATAAATTTGTTATTCAAAAAAAATAACTTTCCTATTATGGACGTTAGAAATCTTATCCACCTTTATCCCACCCCCCATGGGATAATTTTATCCTGTCTATATCCCCCTTATATCCGACTTTATCCTATCCCGAGTGAGCACCAAACGTAGGATAGGATAAATTATATCATATCCCGAATTTTATCCCGACTGCCAAACGCAGCCTAAAGGTTAAAAGGTAGTGTTATTCTTGATGAACTTTGGCCCCGGAGAAATGTGCTGCGCTGTAGTTATTTCTTTTGGCAGAATGCTTACACCTTAATTTAGAAAGCTTGAGCATTTGAAATCTTTAAAATGTTATTTAATCTGAATTTATCAGACAGAAAAAAACTAACCTATTGTTTCCTTTTCCAGTCCCTTTCCCTTGTAGTTCTCGTCAATTCTTTCCAACTGATCAAATGATCTCTTTAGCACCGCATTAAACACAACCAATAATGGACGTTATTTGTATTGTGATAGCCTCAATTGTATCTCGACGTAGCATGTGCTTTAATTATTTCTACTTGTAACTGATTTTCATTTGAAAGTGTAACACAAGCTGCAAAGAAGAATCTATGTAAAATCGTGTAAGAAATAACAATAAGGTAGAAAAAAAGTTTATGAAATTTGACCAATCATATTCGAATGAATATAAACTCAAAAGAGAATTCAAGATTAAAAAAAAAAAGTTTGGAATTATAGCCAATTGATTGAAACTAGAATTGGACTGAATTGGCTGATTTTGGGTGGTTTCCATTGGACCAGTCCGATTCTTGATTTTTGGTGCCTTGTGCAAAACAGGACTGAATCAGATCAATGGGCCACATTGATGGAACTGCCTGATTCCCAACTTCTCATGCATTCAAGAAAGGTAAGTACTGTAAAATACAAAAATAGTTCGATTGAATGAATTATGAACATGAATGTCCGTCATTTGTAGTCATGTATTCAAGAAGTGTTTTGCAAGCCTCACTTGATGCTTTGTGTTTCTCACCAAGACAAACCCTCTTCAGAGATGACTCAACCTATCTATTCTAATGGGCTTGGTGTTAGCACATGTCCTCTTTACACAAGGCTGTTTATTATTTGTCCATGTTCTCTTCATGTGGTAACCTTTTGATTGTTGGTTTCTTATATCAAGATTACCCCAAGCTATAATCCTGTAAACTAATCCTTTTGAAATATCATTATAAATATGCTATCGATTCATTTATTGATGACACATTTTGAATCAAAATTTTTTATTCCCACTTGTATAAATTCTTTGATATTGTTATGCTTTAATTTTTCAAAAAGGATATCTAGAGATTCCATGCACTTTGTATTATTTTGTAACTCTTAAGGTAATAAAAAAATCACCATGTACCATTATGAATTCGGACATTAACAGAAAGATCTATCAGGCTGTTAATTTAGCTGATAACATACTGAGCCTAAATAAAATTCACAAAATAAGTGGATTAACCACTAATTGAACCCAACTATTTTTTCTATCAATTCTTGGAACTCTGAAAACTAGGGAATTTCGATCATCTCTCTATCAAAGAAAGATGGATCTTCCACTCAGATTACACAGAAGAACAACCGACTAGGTCAATCGCCATTTCACACACTGATAAATTCAAATTAACCTTGCCCTCGGTTTCTTCTCTCTTCCCTGCGAGAATTCTTTGAAACGCAAAATCGGAGCAAAAGCACGGTTTTTTTTTTTTTTTTTGGTCGAAAAAACGCACTGTTGAATAGCGCACTTTCCTACTTTAACAATGCTAGCAGAAGAAAGGCCTTTCGGTGGGCCCACATCCTACAGAGCAATGCCACACCCTTGTCTTTTACTCGCTAAATGGGCTGAAAAATAGGCCCATCTACTGGGCTCAAGCGGTCCATCACGACTCATTTGTCATTCCTGCACGTTAATATTTCAAAAAAATTTTGTTTAATCATGTAAATGAAATGGCGCAATGAGTTTTTGTAACTGCCAATTTTATTTTATTTTTCAATTTCGTAGAACCAACCACTCTTGGAAGATCATAACTTATATAGAGGCAAGGAGAGAAAATTGACTACACAAGCCTGATGAGCATATTTTATTTTTTAATCATTTTTACAAGGTATCCTATCAAAATTTTAGCCACCATTATATACAAAGTCTTGCTCAATGAAATGAATTTCAGTCGGAAACTTTACGATATGATTCCTGTTCCAATTCCAATTTAATGGGTTCTTTGTCACCGTCCAATTGTCAATCCACTCCGCTCAATCCCTAGGTTTTCTCTCATGTTATATACACAAATCTTTGAATAGCGTTTTGATTAGGCTGTCATCTCAAGGTCAATGCCAATGACGGTGATGGTGCAAGAGATGTGAAGGACAGAACCCTTATTCAAACGAGCTATTCCAATTAGTTATCTTCCCAAATCTCATTGCAACTGCTGTGTCAAGGCTTCTCAAAAATCAAGGCTTACTATAGATGTAAGTTTAGGACTCGTAATGTACAAGCAATTGTTAGATTAAGTTTTTTCCTTATTCCATTGGATTAAAGTCGAATTTTGAACCGGCCTAGCTTATATTATATTATGTGTGGAGAATCATTTCAGCTTGAAGCGAAATTTGGTATGGTCGGTGCTTCTTTCTTAACAAGTTTTGATTTTGAAAAATTCAAATCTTTCATATAAGCTTCTAAAGGAATTTTTAGTATAACTTTTTATGCTCGGATTCTGTAACTGTTGGTAACTTATGACCGTCAATAAGCTCAAGAGCACTCCATTTGGAGTACCCTTTGACTTAATTTGAATGATTAAAATGACATGCTTTCCATAAGAATGTTGCTTCTTTTAAGCTCGCTAATCATAAGAATGTTGCTTCTTTTCAGTTGTGCCATTTTTGAGTTATAAATTGCACTATTCTTTGGAGCATGTTTGACCCAGAGTACTTTGTGTCAAGATCAGACCTCTCTCTCTCTCAGTTGTCAGCTGTGTATGCTATATTTCAGCCATGAGAACGATCTTTGGCACAGAAAGCTTGGTGATATCAGCATGAACCAAACACATGGGGAAAATGTTTACATCACAAACCACGGTTTTGTGCTGCTTTAGTAATCTAGAAAAGCACATTAACTTTCTGTCGACTAATTTTTTTTTTCCCTGATGTTTCACAAGAAGGAAAAAAAAAACAACATGGCTAAAATCCAACTGTACCTTTGAGTCATAGAAACTCAACAGCCCTTCTTCATTGGAGTTAAACCACATTAATGCCGAGCATCTTGCGGTGAAGAGAGTCGGTTTTGATTTCTTGCTGCTTTCCACAACTAATTGAAAATTGAAATGAAGTTAATGGATTAATACTAGCTTGTGCATAATCAGCTATCAAGCACCATTGAGTAGAAATGGTGAATTTATTGAGGCACAAACATGAGGATTCAGTACCTGATCACCAGAAGTAAGACCATCAGAAGCACGAGTGACAACTGCAAAAGCTCATTCTTGAAGCCTGCTGCAGTGACCACAGGCCCATCAAGTGAGACCATGTGTTTCTATAATACAGGGCAGAGAATCAGAGATTGAGTGCAGATCTTGAATGAATTGGCTCAGCTAGCATGAACATGCACAGAGACAAATGAAGGCAAGAATTGCTGTCACTGCACCTTCTCCATTATGTTCTGTTAGTTAAAGCAACTATTCACCAATGGTAACCCTACCCCAGTAACTTGATATGTGGCCCCACTTGTTATGGTGAAACAGAGGATATTAATTACTACCGATAAAACGGGAGAGAAATGCTTCTATGTTCTTGTTGATGAGTACTAGTTGATTTAAGATTCCAAGATAAGCATGGACAGTAATAAAAGAAAGATGCTATGAATCGTACAGGACGACCATTCCCAAGGCAGAATGCAGAAACTTCGCCTTTATTTTTGTGCGACAAACCTGCAAGCCACCCTCAGTGAATATACGGGTGATACATGAGGGTGCTCAAGATTTTCTCACCCTTGCAGAAATATCCAAAGACACTACCATTCTCATTTATGGATGCCATAGAGAAACCAGAGTGATCTGTCGTTTGATGGGACTCATGGACCTAGTCCAGAACAGTGAAAATCTATCTGCAGCAAAAATAGTCAGTGCAACATGAAATATCTGAGATGCGTTCATAATTAGACAGCCATCCATCGTGTAAAAAAAAGAGTGCACATAAACTAAAGAGACCGTCACTTGTATGTGGGAGTACCCCTCTTACTCAACTGTAGTTATACCTCCTATCATATTACAGCATAGGAACCACCTTTTCCCTGACTATACAGTAGTGCTACCAGGCTGTAAAGCATCCTGCATTCTGGATCTAGCAGATGACATTATGCTTCCTAGACCCTCAAGACCATTATCTGATGCTTGTTTATCGTGATGTCCATTTTGAGATTTGAGCTTTGGTGAGAAGCTTAAATCGTCACTGTCGTCTTCCTCTCACCATTCATCATAAGAGGACCGCTTTCTTCACTTCTTTCTGCAAGGTGGCCCAGATATATCAAAACTATCTTCACCAGGATCACTTATGCTCCCAGCAGCACTAGGCTGTGTCCTTCTCATAAAATAAAAGCAATCTATTACTGTTGTTTGATCGTGAATTTAGAATTCCTTCACTTGGAGATTTCATTATAGAAGAAATAACAGATACCGACACACCATACCTGCCCGTGGTATCAACGACAGCCAAGGCATTGCGAATGGGCTTTTATGACATGCAACATATCCTATCATCAAATTTCTGGCTGTCGATGTCCTGCTTCTAATCAAACATCCCAAATTAAAACCTGCCGGTCCAAACAAGATGTTGCCATGTGTTTACCATTCGGTGACCATGACAAGTAACATATAGATCACAAATGATCGCCTCACAAAGAAAATATTTACCTGCTGTGTTTCCGTTGCACATTACCACATCATTCTTTAGACCAGGGACACCTAAACTTCATCCCTCAACAGTAATGTCAAAATGTGAGGTAAGAATGCATCTGCAACACGGCAAGCATGACTTCTACCCTAAATCGCTATCCCAAAAATAACAAAAAAGAAGCACTTCCGCAGTGTGCGGGATCGAACACAATTCCCATTATTCACTCATGCAAAAGATGCAAAAGATGCAAACGATGCATATGAACAGCCCCCTTTTCATTTTCATATGCCATACGTCAAAACCAATCGAAGTGGCCTGAACATTAAACGAAACAGAAACAAGCTTCAAGAAACCTATTCCTCGCACCCGCTCAGTTGACGATGCATCTTCTCCGAATCATCCGTAAGCTCCAGAACGTCGGGCCCTTCGAACCCTCCCCCCCGACTCCACGATGCAATCGGAGTTCCGCCGATCGGTCTTGATCGCGAGCTCGGCAGAGCAATCGGTCAATTCGAAGAAAAGCCTGAATTCCGGGGATCCTCAAATACGCCTGCTCGCGGAAAACAAAAGAGAACGCGCCCGGAATTTAAACAAAGGCAAGCTCCGACATACACGAAAGACAGAATCGAAGATGCGCAAACCGACCTCGCCGGCGACCGCCTCCTTGTCGATGCGGTTCCCGCAGGCGTCGCACCGGACGCTCATCGGAAGCATGATCCGGACCTTAGTCGGCCGATCCCTGGACCTCGGAACCGGCATTCTCGAAATGGTCGTAATCCGGCCAGATCGGCGGCGGCCGGCGACACATGCTCACCGGAGGACGGCTGCGGGAACGGCGATCGAAATCCGGCGGGATCTTTCTCCCATATCTCCTTCTTCTCCTTCTCCTTCTCCTTCTCTTTCTCTCAACGAGGAACGGGCTATGTCGGTGGTGAAAACTGCTACGACGGTGACCGTCTTTTCATGACTCAAACTTGGAGTTACAGACTGGGCCCCCGTTCGATTCTTTGTGGGCCCGGCCCCGAAAGATTAGGCCTAATTTAAAAAAAAAACAATTTTTTTTTTAAAAGTAATTTTGACAAATTGCACTTAATAACAAAAAATTGATTCACGTAAGGAAGGGGATACTTAATTGTCGTTAAGTCATAAAGTGTCGATGACTATTAGAATTTGGCCAATTATCTTGCTAAAAATACCTCGAGATAATAAATTCGTGTTGATGAGAAATTAATAGTACCTGGTGATCAGGCTTTCGTTTATTTCCTCAAAAAACTATTCGATTTTATTATTATTATCATTATCATTGGGACTTAAATTTGTGAACACTTGCTTAAATTCTCACCATTTATCTTCATCTTCGTGGAATGATATCGGGTCTGTGTGGTGAATTCGATAAAATGAAATTAAAATAAAATCAAATTAGGTAATTGAATCAAATAGATGCACTAGTGTTAAATACAAGACTAAAAGACGATAAATCATATGAGGTTATTTCAGTCTGCTTAATTTTGCACATATAAATGCTTTGTTCAACAATCATGTTTTCTTGGAGCTCCGACAGAAATTCTGCTTTTGATATTATTTTACGACTAATTTAACTCTCAGAACGATGGTGAAAGAAAGTGAGGAAGGGAAGGAAGAATGATGAAAAATATGGGAATAAGTTCTGTATTTTCTTTTCCGTATTCATTCGATGTACAATGTTATGCAATTATAGCATTAGACATGTACAAGAAAAGGAAATAAAGTATATTACAAAATCAATTCTAATATATCCACTGGCAAGCAGCACAATTGGTAAGTTCTCCCTTTTGCCACCGCAGGGTCGGGAGTTTGAATCTTCTCATTGCTAGCATCTTAAGTAGGGGGCCTTGATGGTGGGTTCCTAAGCCAGCTCCCCTCTAGATATAGTCGGTGGTCGCCGTTGGGCCTGTCGGGCCCTCGGTGGCCGTGAGCACCTGCAAGGTTAAGCCAAGCCGGATCCTAGATATATAAAAATAAATAAAAAAAATCAAGTCCAATATTAGATTGATCTAATTTACAGAAATTAACAAAGAAGAAAAATTTCACAAATGTTAATTTGAGATAAATTTGTCACAGATGTCATGATATCCCAGGAATCGATATGCAAGCCAGAAGTTCTTTAGAAATCTTTAGTACTTCGGAGAATATACAGAGAAGAGGGATGGTTCTGCCATTCCAACCCCTTTCTCTCGCATTCAACCATGTGAACTACTATGTGGATATGCCTGCAGCGAGTACCTTCCTCCTAAAGAGTCTATTCTTATCTTGGAAGCAGTAACTTCTTCCTAAATGTAACCATGAGCTTGTGCGAATCTTTAGTACTACATATGATCATTCATTGTCGTTTTTTCTTTTGTCCGGTGTTACTCATGTCCAATTTTACTTTACCTGCGATTGTGATGGACTGAACTTCCTGTTCTTGTCATCACAAGGCAAAGAGCAGTGATAATAACTACTATTTTCATGATATTAGGAAATGAAGAGTCAAGGACTAGAGGAAGATCGTCTCCAATTGTTGAGAGATGTCAGCAGCGCTCTCAGACCCGGGTACTCACAGCACTGGTTGGGGTTAGTGGTACCGGAAAGACAACCCTCATGGATGTGCTAGCCAGAAGGAAGACAGGTAGTTACATAGAAGGAAGTATCAGCATCTCTGGATACCCTAAAAGCCAATCTAGGTTTGCTCAGGTCAGCAGTTACTGTGATCAGTGACATTCACTCGCCTAATGTCACTGTCTACGAATCCCTCCTATACTCAGCCTGGCTCTGTCTTTCTTCCGACATTAAGACTAAAACCCACAAGGTAGGGAATATTTGTCTCTCGAGATGCCCCACTTTTGTTAGGGCCGAGTTCGCATCCTCTCGTGGAAAAACTTAAATCAGATGGTTTAGTAATCTTTCTATTTTGGACTTGTGCTTCTAATTTCGTAACATATGTTTGTGGAAGAAGTCATGGAGTTAGTCGAGCTCAACCCGATCAGGGACACCCTTGTTGGGCTTCCCGATGTTGATGGCCTGTCAACTGAGCAAAGAAAGAGGCTGACAATAGCTGTAGAGTCGGTGGCTAATCCATCTATTATCTTCATGGACGAACCAACCTCCGGCCTCGATGCTAGAGCAGCTGCCATGGTGATGCGTACAGTGAGGAACACAGTAGATGTAGGAGGACTGTTGTTTGCACAATGCACCAGCCGAGCATCGGCATTCTTGAGGCATTTGATGAGGTTTGGTCGTTAATCCTTCGATGTTATTATCTTTGTTGTTTGAAATGCCTTGCACTTGAGTAATTGACTCAGAAATGTTCCTATTGCAGTTGCTATTGATGAAAAGAGGCGGGCGGGTCATTTATGCTGGACCCGTTGGTCGCCATTCCCACAGGCTCATAGAATATTTTGAGGTGAGCCTTTTCTGTTTCCTAAATACCTAGCGTCTACCCGGTTGCCTCTTTCCCTCAGAATCTTCAGGTAATTCTTGAATTTGGGTAAATATGTGAATTACACCAGGCTGTCCTAGGGGTTCCGAAGATCATGAATGGTTACAATCCGGCCAAGTGGATGCTGGAAGTGAGTGCTTTGGCAATCGAGGCTCAGCTCCGGATCGACTTTGCTGACATTTATGCAAACTCTTATCTTGATAAGTAAGGGCCTACATGGTAACGTTTCTATTTCTCCCGTTTTTTATTCTTTTGTTCCCTGGAACAAAAAAAAAGAACATAAATCTTTTTGATAATGCCAACTTATTATTCTTTTCCTCAGAATAGAAAAGTGATTGGAAAATAGATTTGGAACAAAAGCAAGAAAAAAAAAAAAAGCTTATTCCCGGGAACAATTTCTACAAGAAGATTTTTTTTCTTTTCTATTTATATTTTGTTCTTCTTTCTTGTCGGGGCCACCACCGGCCGCCTGCCAACCGTTGGCCACCTCCTGCCGCCTACGGCCATTGTCGACAGCCGACCGCCGACGACTGTTGGCGATGGTCGCCACCGCCCGTAGCCCACTGACCACTGCCACAGCCCACCGGCCAATAATCAACACCATTCGTCGACAACCTGCCATCACCAATTGCCACACGACCACCACAGGAGGGGGCGGCGGCTGGTGGGCTGTGGGCGGCAATCCTGTGATGGCTGTCAGCGGTCGTGCGGCAGTCGTGCAACGGTCGTGCGGCGGTTGTGCAATAGTTGTGCGGCTTTCGTGCAGCAATCGTGCGGCGGTGGGTGGTGGTCAGCGGTTCGTGAGTAAGAAGAAAAAAATAAATAAATACAAAAATTTATAAGTTTTTACTAAACGCATTTATATTCTTTTTTTTTTCTATTTCAATGATAGAAATTTTGTATAATTACCAAACACCTTATTTTATTTAGAAATTATTCCCAAAGTAAAAATAGAAAAAAACTATTTTTGAAAAGAAATAATTCCCGGAATAGAAACGTTGCCATGCGCAAGTTTCAAATGCATCATTGAAATAATTTGCTCATAGAGGCCAATGTCAATTTAACAATTTTGTTTTCTTTGAATCATTTTCAGGAGAAACCAAGAACTGATCAAAGAGCTTAGTACCCCAGCTCCGAGCTCCAAAGATCTCTACTTCTTGACCGAGCACTCGCAACCTTTTCTCACACAATGCAAGGCTTGTGTTTGGAAACAGCACTGGTCTTACTGGAGAAATCCTCAGTACAATGCCATTCGGTTCTTCATGACTATAAACGTTGGCATTTTGTTCGGTCTGATATTCTGAAATAAAGGAGACCGGACGTAAGTTTTGATTTCTTTCATCTTATGTGTTTTGCTGAGTAAACTCTTCAAAGTGACCAAACATAAATAGATTCCCCATCATTAAATGTTAGAAATGCAAGTCATTCATGATATCTGTATATTCAGACTTTGGCTATGATTAATCTCTTGACAGCACCAAGCAACAAGACCCGATGAGTCTTTTGGGAGCCATGTATGCAGCTGTGCTGTTCCCTGGGGCGTGAAATGCTTCTGCTGTGCAGTCTATTGTTGCCATTGAGAGGACGGTCTTCTACCATGAACGAGCAGCTGCAATGTACTCTCCTCTGCCATACGCATTTGCTCAGGTATGAACACATTAATTTAGCAAGGTCGAGTCCTCTTTGATTTTTTGCAGGTGGCCATTGAGACAATTTACGTGGCTATTCAGACATTTGTCTACAGTCTTTTCCTTTACTCAATGTTCGGGTTTGAATGGAAGGCTGGGAAGTTCTTGTGGTTCTACTGCTACATGCTGATGTGCTTCATCTACTTCATGATGTCTGGGATGATGATTGTAGCATTGATGTCGGGCCACCAGATCGTTGCCATTGTGATGTCCTTCTTCCTGAGATTTTGGAACTTGTTCTCTGGCTTCCTTATCCCTAGGCCGGTATGTCTGCTTTCATTCAGTAATTTGCTGCATTACATATGTCCTGAAGGCATTTTCAGTAGCTCACTTCCAATAAGTTCTAGCTTGTCAATTTATGAACGGAATTTTTGGACAAAACATATTTCTTCTTGGTCTTAATGGCATGACCCTGTCAAAGGACAGCAGCTTTCGGAACAAAACGTCACACTCGTTAATTTGGCGCATTACTTATGTCCTAAAGGCATTTTCAGTGGCTCACTTTGGAGAAGTTATAGCTTGTCAATTTAAGAACAGAATTTTGGGACAAAACATATTTCTTCTTGGTCTTGATGGCATAATCCTGTCAAAGGACAGCAGCGTTCGGATTAAAACATCACAATCTGAAGCTTAGTCCACATTTCTAGCTTCTTGCTGTGCACTAGATTCTTTGGCACATGGAAAAAGAAACATTAGAGTTCAGCATCATCAGCAAAATGAGAACCGTGTGTTGATCTTTTTGTTTCATTTTGACAGATGCAGCAAATTCCTATATGGTGGAGGTGGTATTACTGGGCTTCACCAGTGGCGTGGACGCTGTATGGTCTAGTCACCTCCCAAGTGGGCGACAAGAATGGCAATCTCGACATACCAGGAGCTGGCGACATGGATCAGCCCCATGCCACTCTAGGCTGGGTGCTTGTTATAAGTGTGACTAACAAGGTCACATAGCCAGGAATTATCCTAGAAGACCGATGGGACAGTAGTTGCCACCATCGCCACCGATGGGTTAGAATCGAGGGTATGCGCCGTAGAACACACCATAAGGTGAACTAAACCGACCTCCAGCACAAGGGAGAGTGTACACAATCACCAGAGGATAGGCTAAGGACTCGCTTGATGTGATCACAAGTACGATCTCGTTAAATGACCATACTACTTATGCTTTATTTGACCCTAGCGCAACTCATTTGTTTATAGCTGAGCAATTTGTTATGCTATTAGGATTGAGTTTTGAAATGTTGGAATCAATGGTTAGCATATCACACCATTAAAGGATAAGGCGTTGTTTGCAATGGGCTATTCTAGTTACAAGTTAGTAATTTGTGAGCGAGAGGAGATGATAGATTTGATAGTCCTAGCTATGTATGATTTTGATGTAATAATTGACATGGATTGGCTCACCAAACAATGAGCTAAGATAGACCCCTATCATAAAGCAATACAGTTTAACCCATTAGCGGGTGGAAGTTTCAAGTTTATTGGGAGTCGAGGAGGACCCTCGATTCCCTTAATCTCGTCACTTGAGGCAACTCGTTTGTTAGACGGGGCTTGTCGGCCACCTCCCGCGACCTGCGGTCATCGTCGGCAGCCAATCGCCGACAACTGTTGGCGATAATCACCGCCACCCACAGCCCACTGGCTGTCGCCCACAACCAACCAACCGACGATTGCCACTCTCCATCGGCAACCTGCCATCACCCACCGCCACACAACCACAGCACGACTGTTGCCTGCCACCACACAACCACTGACCATCGTTGCGGACCGCCGCAACAAGACTGCCGCCCACAGCCCATTGGCCGTAGGAGGGGGCAGCGGCTGATAGGCTATGGGCGGCAATCCTACGACAATGGTCGTGCAGCGGTTGTGCAACGGTCAAGCAGTGGTCGTGCGGCGGTCGTGCGACGGTCGTGCGGCATTCGTGCAATAGTCGTGCGGTGGTGGGCAACAATCGGTGGTTCATGAGTAAGAAGAAAACACAAAGAAATACAAAAATTTATAAATTTTTACCAAACACATTTCTATTCTTTTTCTATTTCAAGAATAGAAAATGTGTATAATTATCAAACATCTTATTTTACTTAGAAATTATTCCCGAAGTAGAAATAGAAAAAAACTATTTCTAAAAAGAAATAGTTTCCTAGAATAGAATCGTTGCCATGCGCACCCTAAGTTTCTTAAGAATCCAAGTTTCAAATACATCATTGAAATAACTTGCTCATAAAGGCCAACGTCAATTTAACAATTTTGTTTTCTTTGAATCATTTTCAGGAGGAACTAAGAACTCATCAAAGAGCTTAGTACCCCAGCTCTGAGATCCAAAGATCTCTACTTCCCGACCGAGCACTCGCCATAGGGTGGGAGGGCAAGGATGAGGTCACCGTCTTCCCCCTCACACAGCGGTACACCTTTTGGCTCGCCGCCTGCCTGTTCCTCGGCATTAAGGACCCAAGTTATGTTGCGTGGTTGGCCAACCCGTTCTAGCTCTTGGCCTCCGGCATCATGTCCATCCCCATTAACCTACCCTGGACGCCGTTCAACTGTGCCATCAAGGCCTCCAACCTCATCAGGAAGGAGCCGAGGGTGATCATCAAGCAGAGGAAGGTCGATCTGGCTGAAGGGAAGGCTTCGCTGACGCAGGACATATTGTCCCACATGCTCCTGGCGATGGATGAGGATGGGAAACACATGACCGAGCTCGATATCACCGACAAGATTCTTGGCTTGCTGATTAGTGGCCGCGACACTGCCAGTGCTGCTTGTACTTTCCTCATTAAATATCTCGCTGAGCTTCCTGCGATCTATGAACAAGTTTACAAGGGTAAGATTTTCTTTTTCAGTCTATTCTTTTTGTTTTTGGCTATATCCACGTAAATATTATAATCCGAGTAATATAAGTAATATACACAATTAAGGAGATAGTAAATGTTTTGGAGGAACTATAATTAAGAAAATAAAAGCTCTAAACTTGACTTGTCAATATCCAAAAAATCAATTGAACATATATTTTTTTGGACGAGATTTTTTACATTTAAATTCTCTAATCATTTTTTTAGTTAATCTCACCAAATTAATTAGTGAATCAGACACCCATGTGACAAAGTTTTTTATTTGAAATTCTTTGAGAAAAACGAAGGTATATATTACCAGTGAAGATGCTCCTAGATTTGCCTACCAAGCAGCAAATGATCCATGCCTTTGTCCATATTTATCTGTATGTACTGACTCTTATTTTTTTTGTATGTAATCGTGTGATAAATAGAGCAAATGGAGATCGCAAAGTTGAAAGCTCCAGTTGAGTTGCTAAACTAGGATGATATTCAGAACATGAAATACTCGTGGAACGTGGCCTGTGAAGTCTTGATGCTTGCCCCTCCTCTCCAGGTTGCGTTCAAGGAAGTCATCAACAACATTATGTTCAATGGTTTCTCCATTCCGAAGGGATAGAAGGCAAACACAACCCCAGCCTGTCCATTGTTTGTTCATCTCTTAACTAGCGAAATTGTAATTCGATAGTCGAACTAACAACTCTTAGGATTGAATTATTTTCTTAGATTTGTTGGAGTGCGAATACAACCCACAAGAGCGCCGAATATTTCCCTGAGCCAAAGAAGTTTGACCCAACCCGGTTCAAAGGGGATGGACCAGCGCCATACACATTCGTGTCCTTCGGGGGCGGCCCCAGGATGTGCCCATGGAAGGAGTATGCTCACCTGGAAATACTCGTGTTCATGCACAATCTGTTGAAGAGGTTCAAGTGGGAGAAGTTGCTTTCGGACGAGAAAATTGTCATTGACCTGATGCCGATGCCTGCGAAGGGACTCTCCGTTTATCTATACCCTCACAAAGCTTGATTAAACCAAAGTAGAGAGTGTGGGAGAGAGATAACACAAGGATATCTACATCCGTCGCTTAAAGAACAACTTCATGTGAGACATGCATTTAATAAAGGACCCCATACACGCGATAATGTACTCTTTCCATCTTCATACATCATGTTTTTCTTTGGTTATACACATTGTCATTAATTGTGATTGACTGTGATTGTTCGCAGGAGGGGCAGCGGCCGGTGGGCTGTGGGTGGCAATCCTGCGACGGCGGTCGTGCGGCGGTCGTGCGGCGGTTGTGCGGTGGTCGTGAGGCATTCACGTGGCGGTCGTGCGGCAATGGGCGGCAGTCAGCGGTCCGTGAGTAAGAAGAAAAACAAATAAATACAAAAGTTCATAAATTTTTACCGAACGCATTTCTATTCTTTTTCTATTCCAAGAATAGAAATTTTGTATAATTACCAAACATCTTATTTTACTCATAAATTGTTCCCGAGGTAGAAATAGAAAAAAACTATTTCTGAAAAGAAATAGTTTCCCGGAATAGAAACGTTGCCATGTGCACCGTAAGTTTCTTAAGGATCTACGTTTGAAATACGTCATTGAAATAATTTGCTCATAAAGGCCAATGTCAATTTAACAATTTCGTTTTCTTTGAATCATTTTCAGGAGGAACCAAGAACTCATCAAAGAGCTTAGTACCCCAACTCCAAGCTCCAAAGATCTCTACTTCTTGACCGAGCACTCGCCATGGGGTAGGAGGGCAAGAACGAGGTCATCGTCTTCCCCCTCACGCGGCGGTACACCTTCTGGTTCGCCATCCGCCTGTTCCTCAGCGTTGAGGACCCAAGCTATGTTGTGTGGTTGGCCGACCCATTCCAGCTCTTGGCCTCCGGCATCATCTCGATCCCCATTAACCCACCTTGGACGCCGTTCAACCGTGCCATCGAGGCCTCTAACCTCATCAAGAAGGAGCCGAGGGCGATCATCAAGTAGAGGAAGGTCGATTTGGCTGAAGGGAAGGCTTCACCAACGCAGGACATATTGTCCCACATGTTCCTAGCGATGGACGAGGATGGGAAACACATGACCGAGCTCAATATCGCCGACAAGATTCTCGGCTTGTTTATTGGTGGCCGCGACACCGCTAGTGCTGCTTGTACTTTCGTCGTTAAATATCTCGCTGAGCTTCTCACGATCTATGAACAAGTTTACAAGGGTAAGATTTTCCTTTTCAGTCTATTCTTTTTGTTTTTGGCTATATCTACGTGAATATTATGATCCAAGTAATATAAGTAATATACAAAATTAAGGAGATAGTAAATTTTTTGGAGGAACTATAATTAAAAAAACAAAAGCTCTGCCAAAATGCACGCACGGGTACTGTTCACCGCCTCTCTTCCTCTGGGGTTTTGAACTGTAGCTCGCCGGCGTCAGCTGCTCGATCCGGCCGATCCAAACCTCCGATTGGCGTGAAAATTGGGGGTGCAGCTCCTCTAGGAAGGCCCTCGCTCCTCACCGAACGGATTCGACTCTCTCCATCTCTGCGGCGAGATCTGAGCTTCCTCTCCACGGAAATCGCCTGCTGCTGCGCCGCTCGACCCTTTGAGGTGCGGTGCTGGTGTGGCTCGGATCTGTGCTTCGCAGGCGTCCCAACACCATTAGGTAAGCCTCCCTCGGCTCAGATCTTGAACGGTTGCTGGTGCTCCCCTGCTGTGCCGTGCCCTGCACCGAACTGCTGCTGGTGCTCGACGCTGTGCCGCGGCCTGCTCTTGAACGGTTGCTGGAGCTCCCCTGTTCGGACCTTGCCGTGCCACGCCCTGCTCTTGAACGGTTGCTGGCGCTCCCCTGTTCCGCCCCAGCTGTGCCGCGCCCTGCACCGAATTGCTGCGTTGCTCGGCCCTTGAGGAGCAGTGCTGGTGCGGCCCGGACCTAATCGAAGCGGGAAGAGGGCGTCAGGTAAGCCGCCTTTTCCTGAGCGGTCTGTTGGTCCTCCTCCCTGCCCCGTCCTTGCTGTGTCCAGCCAACCCGAGAGGTGCGAGGCGTCCGAACGGTTAGTCTCTTACTCTCTAGATGGCTGATGTGTAGAGGATTAGGTTTAGCTGGCTAGGTAGTGTTATGGCTGCTCCAATGGCTGTGGGTGGTGAGCCGAGTAATACGGCACAATTGAGAGATGAATCGGGAGACAAGGAGGCCCGGGCCTCCATGCTCACGGGCAAGGCTCCTGCACTAACAGAGACCTCAAACCGTGGTCCCAAAGATATAGGCAGGGATAGGTGCTCGAGAGGACGAAGTAGAGCGAGGTCGGCTTCCAAACGGCCCCAAGCCTCGCAAAAACAAGCGAAGAAACCAGACGCCCCGGCTGTCCGGACGTGGGCAAATGTTGCGAAACTTGCAGCGAAAGGGTATGACCTTACCTTTGTTCCTCCCTCATTTGAGGATGATATCCCGGTGGTGGATCTTCCTGAAGAAGTGCTAGATGCGGTGGATCCCAAATGGCATGAGTGTCTGGTTGGATATTATGTAGGAAAGAGCTTGCCGTTCCAGCTCACGGAGAACTCGCTCAAGCTATGTTGGGGACCGAAGCTTGTTGAGGTTTTTGCCGATGACCAGGGTTTCTTTTTCTTCCGTATCCCTGACCCTGAGTTCAGAAGGAAGATTTTGGAAGAAGGTCCTATAACGGTTGCAAGGGTTGCACTTGTTTTGCAACAATGGAAGCCGTTCCTAGAGTTGAAGAGGGAGAAGCAAACCACGGTGCCAGTGTGGATTCGCTTGAAGAACCTACCTCTTGACCTATGGACAGCCCCGGCAATTAGCGCCATCGCGAGCACCATTGGCAAGCCGTTATTTGTTGATCAACGCACGGAGCAATCTCAAAGGATCTCTTTTGCAAGAGTTTGTGTGGAGATTCAAGTAAACAAGCCAAGGTTCTACTTGACCAGGGTAAGACTAAACGGAGTTGTTCGGTCGATTGCCATCGAGTATGAGTGGAAGCCAGCGGAATGCTTGAAGTGTGGCTCCTTTGGGCACAATTGTGCAACCTCTTTGAATGGGCGGAAGGCGGTGCAAGGCCAGAAGCAAGTTCAGACCATTCCCCCCCTCACCAGTGGAGGCCCGCCCCTCTGAGACTTCACCAATGCTGGTGGTAGACCTGAATGAGACTGATTTTGGATGGAAACAAGTCAAGGGAAAGAAGAACAAATCTCCCCCCCCCAAGGAGACATATTTGGACCATCCAGCAAGCTCAGAGTGGGTTTCAAGCACTAATCAGTGTGGATGACCACACCTTGATAATGGAGGAAGATCCCATTAGCCATCCAGAGGCGGGCTTAGGGAGTGGAGCGGAGTTGAATGAGTCTGTCAACCACCTAAGCTCAAATGAAGATCTTCTCTCGCCTTGTCAATCGCCGAAGGCCCCTCCAGGTTTATCGCCGAAGGCTCCCCCAATGAAAAACATGGAGGAGAATACCCAGGACAAGCCCCTGGTGCTTCCTCCAGACCCACATCCTCCAGCGGCTCGAGCGGCTCCCACTCAGAGCCGTCGCAAGCCTCCGAAAAGGAGGTAACCCTTCCTCGTTTCCTCTTTTGTACATATGTATATAGGTTGCTGGAATATTAGAGGTATGGTTGATTCGACTAGACAAGCGGGGATTCGTAATTTTATTACTTGAACCACTTGTCTTTGTGTTGGTTTGGTGGAAACTAAGGTGCCACGGGATCGCTTTAACTCCATTTCCAAAGCTCTATTGAGAGGTTGGTGTTGGACTGCAAACTATGACTTCTTCCCCAGGGGTAGAATTTGGGTCGGATGGGACCCCATGAGAGTCAAGTTTGAAACCTTCTCTCTTTCCAAGCGGGCAATTCATGGGAACCTTGAGAGCCTAGACTGCAGGGTGGCTTGCTGTGTTTCTTTTATTTATGGAGATCACTCCTTTTTTTGAGGAGACGTGGGAAGACATCATCATGAAAAGCACCCATCTCCGAGACACTCCTTGGCTTGCCTTGGGGGACTTCAATGCTATTAAGGATCCATCGAACCGAGTCGGTGGCTCCGAAGATTGGCTCCCTTGTTTCAATGAGTTTGGACAGTGCTTGGAGCAAGCTGAGCTGGAAGACTTGAGGTTCGTTGGGTTTAGATACACTTGGACTACGTCTTTAGGGCATACTAGGAAAGCAAGGAAGATTGACAGGGTTCTAGTGAATGCTAAGTAGAGCTTGGATCTATCTTACTCAGAAGCCTCCTTCCTTGCTCCTGGAATCTCGGACCACTCGCCTATGGTGGTGAAGATTCTTAATCCGACTCATAGAAGGAAGCCCTTCAAGTTCTTCGACTTCTGGATGAAGCACCCGGAGTTCAATGAAATTGCCCCACAAGTGTGGAATATGCCGGGGAATGGTGTCCCTATGTACAAGCTTGTCTCTAAACTCAAGGCTCTCAAATGTCGACTCAAGCAACTCAACAGAGATTCCTTCTCTAATATATCTGCTAGAACTCTTGATGCGCGGAAGATGATGGAGGCCACTCAAGCAGAATTACAGCTAAATCCCTTTTCTGCCGACCTTGCTGAGGTGGAGAAAAGCCAAAGATGTATCTTTGCAGAGTTGCGCTCCTCGGAGGAGTCCTTCTTCAGGAAAAAGTCCAGGGTCGATGGCTCAAGGAGGAGACCGAAATACCAAATTCTTCCATCAATATGTCAACAAAAGACAGGTTGAGGAACGAGTCCTCTCCGTCCTCGACTCTTCGGGGAACATATCTTGACGGAGCCACGTCTGGTGCAACGAAGGTTTGTAGAGTTCTTTGAGGACCTCTTGATGCCACAAGGGGAGATTATTAGACCTTCGTTAGAGGACTTGAGGGAGGTTATCCAACATCCACTTTCACTTGATCAGGCTACTCTTCTTGCTCAACCAGTTATAGAGATAGAGATCCGGAACACTATCTTCTCTTTGCCCAAGGGAAAGGCTCCTGGGCCAGATGGTTTCACAGCGGAGTTTTTCAAAGAAAACTGGGACACGGTAGGTCCTTTAGTAACGACTGCAGTGTTGGATTTCTTCAACTCCGGAAAACTCTTGAGGGAGGTTAACAATACCATCTTGGTAATGGTTCCGAAAGTGCTCAACGCCACTTCTGTGGAGGATTATAGGCCTATCGCCTGCCGCAACACTATCTACAAGTGTATTACAAAGGTGCTAGCTAATCGGGTGGCCCTAGCTTTGAAGAACACGATAGGCCCTTTTCATTTGCTTTTATAAAAGGTAGACGAATTAGGGACAATATATTGCGGCCCGGGAGCTATTCTCTAGCTTCCACCTTCAGCCTTATCTACCTAAATGTGCGATAAAGGTGGACTTCAGGAAAGCATATGATACGGTGGATTGGGGCTTCCTTGAGAATGTGATGCTGGCCTTTGGCTTCCCTCACTCTGTCACTAGGCTAATTATGACGTGTGTTCGCACTCCTAAATTCTCAATTGCTTTGAATGGAGAGCTCCACGGGTTTTTTGCGAGCGGTCGAGGTCTTCGCCAAAGGGATCCCATCTCTCCTTACCTTTTCACTATGGTCATGGAAGTGCTCTCAGGGATCATTCTTAAGCAATCCTCGAGGCCTGATTTCAAATTCTTCTGAAGGTGCAAGGCAGTGGGTCTTTCACATCTCTTCTTTGCAGATGATGTCTTCCTTTTTTGTGAGGCGCACCTTCCTACGACGACTCTTCTTAAGGAAGCTCTAAACATATTTTCCTCCTGGAGTGGCCTTCGCCCTAATTCGTGCAAGAGTGAAATCTTCTTGGCGGGTGGCAATCCCTCCCTAAGGAATAATATTCTATTGGAGTTGGGCTTTCGAGAAGGAAGCCTGCCAGTTCGGTACACAGGGGTTCCCATTATCACTTCGAGAATCAATAAAGCGGATTTGTTGTACCCTGGTCAATCGCATCACCCAAGGGTTCGGTCTTGGACTCACCGTTTCCTCTCTATTGCTGGTCGGCTTCAGCTTATCAGGTCAGTTCTTCATGCTATACAAGCCCTCTTTGGGCTAGTGTCTTTGTTTTACTGCAGTTGTGATGGAGCAGACGAGAAAATATTTAGACAATTACTATGGAAAGGTGGGACCTAGGCGGGGGTGGTGCTAAGGTAGCCTGGGAGGACGTTTGCCTTCCAAAGGATGAAGGAGGGCTAGGTGTTAGGAGACTCCAAGATTGCAATAAAGCCTCCATGCTAAAGCATATTTGGATCTTGTTCTCCGACAAGGAAGCGCTATGGTGTAGATGGGTCCACTCCACGTTCTTAAAAAACAAGAATTTTTGGGTTGCTAGGAAGCCAACTTCTGGTTCCTGGGCCTGGAAGAGCTTGTTGACCCTAAGAAGGAATTTCAGGATGGCCTTCTACTGGAAAATTGGCGATGGCCAAACAACCTCTCTGTGGTTTGACAACTGGCACCCTAGAGGGCCCTTGAACCTGTTCTTTTCAGACTCTCTTATCTATAGCTCAGGGCTCTCTAGACAAGCTTGTGTTGCTGACCTCTTCTCAGATGCTGGCCAAGCTCTTAGGTTGGTGCTTCAATCGTGGGGGCAACCTCTTCTGACCCTGACGAATGACCCGGATCATTGCTGTTGGCGAGAAAGCTCTTCGGGCCAATTCACTATGGCATCGGCGTGGAACTTCATCAGGAAGAAGAGGACGCAGGTCCACTGGTACCCCTTTGTATGGGACAACGCCATAGTGCCTCGATATCAACTCAATCTTTGGCTCATGGCCAGACGTAGGCTTCCAACCCAGGACCTCCTTTTGGCCTATGGTATTATTGGAAATGCTACTGTGCATTTTGCAAGAATGTGCGACTCTCTTGACCACTTGTTTTTTTTCTTGTGTCACGGCTAGCGTTGCCTTTTTTTGGGCGTCCGGATGCAATTTACCCGGCGCAACGAGAGGTTGGGGGGAGAATTTCAGATGGGCAACTACCTATTTGATGGGGAAAGATTTCTACAAGTGCATAGCCCGTTTTTCATTTGGCGCGTTGTGTCATATCATTTGGAAAAATAGGAATGCCATCATCTTTAGAGACCAGCCTCTCTCTATTCCGGCCATTAAGAACCACCTCTTTAAAGTGGTACGAGACAAGGCTATCACCTTCAGGAACGTCGAAGACAATTTCAGAAACAGAAGGCTGCAGAGAAGTTGGAGTCTAGACCCGATTATTTTCAATGGGGACCTGTAGGTCCTTGATCAGACGATGGCCTCCTTTTCGTTTTTGTCTCTGCTTGATAGCTGGTCGAGCTAGCCGTGCTTAGTTTGGCCTTGTTGTTGTAGTTGTTGTGCCGCCTCTGCGGCTTTTGCATCTCGTCACCCTTCCACTTCTTTTGTTACTACATTTGGAGTGCAAGTTACCGTGTGAGATCTTTTGTACATTTGGCTCTTCTTAATATATATCTTACCTTTACCAAAAAAAAAAAAAAAAACAAAAGCTCTAAACTTGACTTGTTAATATCCAAAAAATCAATTGAACATATATTTTTTTGGACGAGATTTTTTATATTTAAATTCTCTAATCATTTTTTTAATTAATCTCACCAAATTCATTAGTGAATCGAGACACCCATGTGACAAAGTTTTGTATTTGAAATTTTTTGAGAAAAACGAAGGTATATATAACCGGTGAAGATGCTCCTAGATTTGCCTACCAAGCAGCAAATGATCCATGCCTTTGTCCATATTTATATGTATGTACTTTTGTATGTAATCGTGCGATAAATAGAGCAAATGGAGATCGCAAAGTCGAAAGCTCCAGGTGAGTTGCTAAACTGGGATGATATTCAGAACATGAAATACTCATGGAACGTGGCCTGTGAAGTCTTGATGCTTACCCCTCCTCTCCAGGCTGCGTTCAAGGAAGTCATCAACAACATTATGTTCAATGGTTTCTCCATTCCGATGGGATAGAAGGCAAACACAACCCCAGCCTATCCATTGCTTGTTCATCTCTTAACTAGCGAAATTGTAATTCGATAGTCGAACTAACAACTCTTAGGATTGAATTATTTTCTTAGATCTGTTGGAGTGCGAATACAACCCACAAGAGCGCCGAATATTTCCCTGAGCCAAAGAAGTTTGACCCAACTCGGTTCGAAGGGGATGGACCAGCGCCATACACATTCGTGTCCTTCGGGGGCGGCCCCAGGATGTGCCCAGGGAAGGAGTATGCTCACTTGGAAATACTCGTGTTCATGCACAATCTGTTGAAGAGGTTCAAGTGGGAGAAGTTGCTTCCGGACGAGAAAATTGTGGTTGACCCGATACCGATGCCTGCGAAGGGACTCCCCGTTTATCTATACCCTCTCAAAGCTTCATTAAACCAAAGTAGAGAGAGTGGGAGAGAGATAACAAAGGATATCTACATCCGTCGCTTAAAGAACATCTTCATGTGAGACATGCATTTAATAAAGGACCCCATACACACGATAATGTACTCTTGCCATCTTCGTACATCATGTTTTTCTTTGGTTATACACATTGTCATTAATTGTGATTGACTATGATTGTCCGCGGGAGGGGCAGCGCCCGGTGGGTTGTGGGCGGCAATCCTACAATGGTGGTCGTGCAGCGGTCGTGCGACGATCGTGCGGTGGTCGTGCGGCAGTCGTGCGGTGGTCATGAGGCATTCGGGCGGTGGTCATGCGGCAATAGGCGGCGGTCAACGGTCCGTGAGTTAGAAGAAAAAACAAATAAATATAAAAGTTTATAAATTTTTACCAAACGCATTTCTATTCCTTTTCTATTCCAAGAATAGAAATTTTGTATAATTACCAAACACCTTATTTTACTCATAAATTGTTCCCCGGAATAGAAACGTTGCCATGCGCACCCTAAGTTTCTTAAGGATCTAAGTTTGAAATACGTCATTGAAATAATTTGCTCATAAAGGCCAATGTCAATTTAACAATTTTGTTTTCTTTGAATCATTTTCAGGAGGAACCAAGAACTCATCAAAGAGCTTAGTACCCCAGCTACAAGCTCCAAAGATCTCTACTTTTCGACCGAGCACTCACCATGGGGTGGGAGGACAAGGACGAGGTCACCGTCTTCCCCCTTACGCAGCGGTACACCTTCTGGCTCACCGTCCGCCTGTTCCTCAACGTTGAGGACCCAAGCTATGTTGCGTGGTTGGCCGACCCGTTCCAACTATTGGCCTCTCGCATCATCTCAATCCCCATTAACCTACCCTAGACGCTGTTCAACCGTGCCATCGGGCCTCCAACCTCATCAAGAAGGAGCTGAGGGCGATCATCAAGTAGAGGAAGGTCGATTTGGCTGAAGGGAAGGCTTCGTTGACGCAGGACTTATTGTCCCACATGTTCCTGGCAACGGATGAGGATGGGAAACACATGACCGAGCTCAATATCGCCAACAAGATTCTCGGCTTGCTGATTGGTGGCCGCGACACCGCCAGTGCTGCTTGTACTTTCATCATTAAATATCTCGCTGAGCTTCCCGCGATCTATGAACAAGTTTACAAGGGTAAGATTTTCTTTTTCAGTCTATTCTTTTTGTTTTTGGCTATATCTACATGAATATTATGATCCGAGTAATATAAGTAATATACATAATTAAGGAGATAGTAAATTTTTTGGAGGAACTATAATTAAAAAAACAAAAGCTCTAAACTTGACTTGTTAATATCCAAAAAATCAATTGAACTTATATTTTTTCGGACGAGATTTTTTACATTTAAATTCTTGTTGACACCTAAATTTTGATTAGGTTTTTAATTAGGCCTTAGTCTCTTTTAATTTTTGTTTTTCCTTCGGATAATAATAAATAATAAAAACAACAAAAAAAATAGTAAAAACACAAGAAAACACAAAAGCTAGCCTAGCCCCCTCTTTTTCTTTTCCACGCAGGCCCAAGGCCCAGCCATTTTTCCCCCAAAAGCCCGACCCCCTTTCTTCTTCTTCTTCCTTCTTCCTTCTTCCCCCTACGCCTCTGCAACTCACGCGCGAAGAACAAGCTAGGGCAGAGAGAGGAGCATAGGCTGGTGGCTGAGAGGACGCGGCATTAATGGCGAGCGAGCCTTCGTGGAGGGGGAGGAACTGATGTCGGTTCGGCCGGCGAAGGAAGGCCGGTTGGCACACCAAGGACCGCCGGCCTAGCCTCCGCCGACCGGCACCCCCCCGCCTATAAATAGGGTGTCGGGGGGAAGGCCAAACCACGGCGAGCTCGGAGATCTTCCCTTGAGAGACTTCAGGGTTGATTCAACGAGCGAGCATGCGAGAGATCGGGTCGCGAAGCTCGAACGACCTCCCTCCGAGAGACTTCGGGGGAGGCCGGCGGCAAGCGATCCCGAGGGAGAAGGATCCGAGCGTGTGGAGGCCAAGGGAGAGGAATCCGAGCAAGAAGGCTAGATCTGGGAGTCGAGTGTCCTCCGCCGCTGCTGCCGGTTGCATCGTCGTCGCCATCCGTTCCCCCCCCCCGCGCCATCGCCATTCGGTCGTTGCTGCTCGCCATCCACCGTAGCCCCGACGCCGTCGCTGCCCTGTCACCGCCACCGTTCGCCACCTCGTTACAGAGCAGGTACCAGTAGCCGTCACCACTCCCCGCCGTCGTCGTTTTCGCTCGCCACCCCTCGCCGCCCCTTTTTTTTGAAACCCTAGCCTCAGCCTCAATCCCGATTGGCCAAGAGGCTCCGTGATGCTGCCGCGCCATGTCCCGTTGAGAAGTCGGCTGTTGCTGTCGTCCATGTAGCTGCAGTCGTCATCGCCGATCCGCCGCCCGTCGCGCCACCACAGGCCGAGTTGCCGGCGTCCCCGCCAATCCCTCTCATTAGCGCCGCGAGAGAGCAAGGGGTAGAGGAGGCCGGGAACCGGGTCGATTCGCGGGTCTGTCGCGACCCGGTTCCCCTGTTTTTGGGTAGGGTTTCCACGGGTCGGGCTTGCACGCGTGGGCTGGGTTGTGTTGGGTTAGAATTGTTGCGAAGTGGGCCAAAAAATAGGTTTGGGCTTTTACACTTAAAAAAAAGAAAAAGAGGCAAAAAAATCCGAGTCGGGCCCGTCCTCATTCGGATCGCCGGCCCAGTCGGACCCGGCCCGCGAATCCGACCGGGTCGGCTTTTCCTTTTTAAGTTTTATTTTAAATAATATTTTAATAAATAATTAATAAATAATTTATTTTCAAAAAAAATATTAAAAAATGTTTTAATTTCCAGAAAATCGAAAAATATTTAAAAAATGTTGAAAATGTTTTATTTTCTAAAAAAATCGAGAAAAATCAAAAAATAATTTATTTTCCAAAAATATTAAAAAATATTTAAAAAATATTTTATTTTCGGAAAAATCAAAAAATAAAAAATATTTCATATTTTCCAAAAAATGCCAAAAATCCAAAAAAAGCCAAAAATTCATGAAAAAGCCAAAAAAAATTCAGAAAAAGCCAAAAAGACTTGTATTTTTCCAAAAAATACCAAAAAAAAACCCAAAAAAAAAAATCCCTTTTGTGTCCAAAAAATTAGAAAATGACTAAAAAATGTTTTTCCTCCCAAAAATGCATGAAAAATCCCTCGAACATCCAAAAAATCTCAGGGTTTAAACAAGATTAGGTACCAAAAGGGCATTAGTGATTAACTAGTGTAATCAAGTCCCCGATCCTAATTTCTCTGGTTACGCAGGAGTAAGTATTTCTCCCAATACTTCACTTGGGTTTCTAATCAACCCACCCCAAATTGATTAGTGGCGACTCCATTTTAAAAATTAATTTACAGGTTAAAAACTCAGACTATTAAAGTCGTGAATTGGTGGACTTGGGAGAGTCCGGGCTTAACCAATTTCAGCCGAGCCATTAGCCTCCTTAGGCACTCGTACCCAATTGCGGGCGCCGAAAAAAAGAGGTCGCGACAATTCTCTAATCATTTTTTTAATTAATCTCAACAAATTAATTGGTGAATCGAGACACCCATGTGACAAAGTTTTTTATTTGAAATTCTTTAAGAAAAACGAAGGTATATATAACCAGTGAAGATGCTCCCAAATTTGGCTACCAAGCAGCAAATGATCCATGCCTTTGTCCATATTTATCTGTATGTACTGACTCTTTTTTTTTTTTTGGTATGTAATCGTGCGATAAACAGAGCAAATGGAGATCGCGAAGTCGAAAGCTGCAGGTGAGTTGCTGAACTGGGACAATATTCAGAAGATGAAATACTCGTGGAACGTGGCCTGTGAAGTCTTGAGGCTTGCGCCTCCTCTCCAGGGTGCGTTCAGGGAGGTCATCAACAACTTTATGTTCAATGGTTTCTCCATTGACAACCCCACCCTGTCCACTACTTGTTCATCTCTTAATTAGCGAAATCGTAATTCGACTATTGAACTAACAACTCTTAGGATTGAATTATTTTCTTAGATCTATTGGAGTGTGAACTCAACCCACAAGAGTGCCGAATATTTCCTCGAGCCAGAGAAGTCTGACCCAACCCGGTTGGAAGGGGATGGACCGGCACCATACACATTCTTGCCCTTCAAGGGCAGCCCCAGGATGTGCCCAGGGAAGGAGTACGCTCGCCTGGAAATACTCGTGTTCATGCACAATCTGTTGAAGAGGTTCAGGTGAGATAAGTTGCTTCCGGACAAGAAAATTGACATTGACCCGATACTGATGCCTGCGAAGGGACTCCCCGTTTATCTATACCCTCACAAAGCTTGATTAAACCAAAGTAGAGAGAGAGGGAGAGAGATAACACAAGGATATCTGCATCCATCGCTTAAAGAACAACTTCATGTGAACATGCATTTAATAAAGGACCCCATACACGTGATAATGTACTCTTTTCATCTTCGTACATCATGTTTTTCTTTGGTTATACACACTGTCATTAATTTTGATTGACTGTGATTGTCCGCGGAGGGGGCAGCAACCAGCGAGCTGTGGGCGGCAATCTTGCAGCGGCGATCGTGCGGCGGTCGTGCGGCGGTCGTGCGGCGGTCGTGCGACAGTCATGCGACATTCGTGCCGCGGTTGTGTGGCGACGGGCGGCGGTCGCCAATTCGTGAGTAAGAAGAAAAAACAAATAAATACAAAAATTAATAAATTTTTACTAAACGCATTTCTATTCTTTTTGTATTTCAAAAATAGAAATTTTGTATAATTTCCAAACACCTTATTTTACTCAAAAATTGTTCCCGAAGTAGAAATAGAAAAAAAAAACTATTTCTGAAAAGAAATAATTCCCCGGAATAAAATCGTTGCCATGCGCACCCTAAGTTTCTTAAGGATCCAAGTTTCAAATATGTCATTGAAATAATTTGCTCATAAAGGCCAATGTCAATTTAACAATTTTGTTTTCTTTGAATCATTTTCAGGAGGAACTAAGAACTCATCAAAGAGCTTAGTACCCCAGCTTCGAGCTCCAAAGATCTCTACTTCCTGACTGAGCACTCGCCATGGGTTGGAGGGCAAGGACGAGGTCACTGTCTTGCCCCTCACGCAGCGGTACACCTTTTGGCTTGCCGCCCTCCTGTTCCTCAATGTTGAGGACCCAAGCTATGTTGCGTGGTTGGCAGACCCGTTCCAGCTCTTGGCCTCCGGCATCATCTCGATCCCCATTAACCTGCCCTGGACGCCGTTAAACTGCGCCATTAGGGCCTCCAACCTCATTAGGAAGGAGCCGAGGGTGATCATCAAGCAGAGGAAGGTTGATCTGGCCGAAAGGAAGGCTTCGCCGACACAGGACATATTGTCCCACATGCTCTTGGCGGCGGACGAGGATGGGAAACACATGACAGAGCTTGATATCACCAACAAGATTCTCGGCTTGCTGATTGGTGGCCGCGACACTGCCAGTGCTGCTTGTACTTTTTTCGTTAAATATCTCCCGCGATCTATGAACAAGTTAACAAGGGTAAGATTTTCCTTTTCAATCTATTCCTTTTGTTTTTGGCTATATCCACGTAAATATTATGATCCGAGTAATATAAGTAATATACACAATTAAGGAGATAGTAAATTTTTTGGAGGAACTAAAATAAAAAAAACAAAAGCTCTAAACTTGACTTGTTAATATCCAAAAAATCAATTGAACATATATTTTTTTGGACGAGATTTTTTACATTTAAATTCTCTAATCATTTTTTTAATTAATCTCAACAAATTAATTGGTGAATCAGACACCCATGTGACAAAGTTTTTTATTTGAAATTCTTTGAGAAAAACGAAGATATATATAACCAATGAAGATGCTCCCAGCTTTGCCTAGCAAGTAGCAAATGATCCATGCCTTTGTCCATATTTATCTGTATGTACTGACTCTTTTTTTTTTTTGTATGTAATCATGCGATAAACAGAGCAAACGGAGATCGCGAAGTCGAAAGCTCCGGGTGAGTTGCTGAACTGGGACGATATTCAAAAGATGAAAAACTCATGGAACGTGGCCTGTGAAGTCTTGAGGCTTGCCCCTCCTCTCCAGGGTGCGTTCAAGGAAGTCATCAACAACTTTATGTTCAATAGTTTCTCCATTCTGAAGGGATGGAAGGCAAACACAACCCCACCCTATCCGCTGCTTGTTCATCTCTTAACTAGCGAAATCATAATTTGACGATCGAACTAACAACTCTTAGGATTGAATTATTTTCTTAGATCTATTGGAGTGCGAACTCAACCCACAAGTGTGCCGAATATTTCGTCGAGCCAGAGAAGTTTAACCCAACCCAGTTCAAAGGGATGGACTGGCACCATACACATTCGTGCCCTTGGGGGGCGGCCCCAGGATGTGCCCAAGGAAGGAGTTCACTCGCCTGGAAATACTCGTATTCATGCACAATCTGTTGAAAAGGTTCAGGTGGGAGAAGTTACTTCCGGATGAGAAAATTGTCGTTGACCTGATGCCGATGCCTGCGAAGGGACTCTCCGTTTATCTATACCCTCACAAAGCTTGATTAAACCAAAGTAGAGAGAGAGGGAGAGAAATAACACAAGGATATCTACATCCATCGCTTAAAGAACAACTTCATGTGAGACATACATTTAATAAAGGACCCCATACACGCGATAATGTACTCTTTCCATCTTCGTACATCATGTTTTTCTTTGGTTATACAAACTCTCATTAATTGTGATTGACTGTGATTGTCCGGGATAGTGGAGGCTACGGAACCGCAAAAAGAGGGATATGTATATTTTTATTACGAGGTTCAACATTTCATATGATCCCTAAGCTCTCGTCATCATGTGATATTTCAATTTTACCCCATGTTTTAGACTTTGTACAATTTGGGCCATGAATTACTCTTTTGGTTAAAGCTACATCATGATTAATAAATCCTAAGATCTTAAACCCTTCAAAATAAATGGGCAATGTAATGATTTAGACATTAATTTCCGTGGGTTCAAATGTTGAATCTTGTACGAGGAAGTATGCATTTTTTTATATTAAAAAGTTGGACATGTCATATGATTACTCAGCTCTAGCCATGCGATATTCAATTTAATCTCCATATTTTTTTAAAATGGTTCAAGGTGGGCCTTAAACTTCTTTTAATTTTAGGTACATCATAATTCCGAAACATGGCTAATTTTCTCCCTATAATACTAATTGAAAAGGTTAATAAATTTGACATTAATTTTCATAGGTTCACATGTCCAATTTCTGTATGATTTATGTAGAGCAGTCTTAGGCTATTGTTGAAAAGGCTGATTTAGTTCTTTCAGAGAGTTGATTAATTTGTTAGGAATATACTTAATCTATTTTACAACAAAATGTGTATTAAAAGAAATGCAATGTATTCGGATATATTTGAATGACTAAAAAATAATTATATTGTGGGCCTAAGAAATTGTCAGCTTTATTTGATACGCCAATGGGAATTTTATTTAGATATAGTACAGACACAAAGATAATACGGATGACTTGACAAGGATTGATCATTAGCAACATCTAGAGTTTCTCGTGAAGCAAGATGAAAACAAGGTTGAAAGAAACTACCCCTTTTTTGTGTTTACTTTGTGAAGAGAATTATTATAGAGGCGATCGGCTTCAAAATTAATAGATTTTAGCTCTAAAACCTGAAATTTACTTTATCATAATCGCACCCTTGGAAAGATTCCTAAGGTTGACTTGGGAATTGGGTTTGTCTAAGTTTAGATAATATCACTATTGCTGTTGCAAATTATACCATAAGAACGATCTATGTCATATTAGTTGAGGTATCAATGAATTCCTTAGATTTCCAAGTTCAAAATCCATCTCCGATATAATTATCCTTTTTTAGGAAACATAAAAAAAATAAAAATAAAAAGTAAAACCCGTTCAAAACAAGTTTTAAGACCAACAGTTCACGGTGTGAAACTTGGAAATGAACCGGTCAAGCCGAATTTTCATTTATTTTTACCGTGGAGAGATGAGAACATGTCCCATCCTTCCGTGGAAAAGTAAATCACTTATCATTTCCAACTTTTTGAAAGGATTGTTGAATGTCCTTATAACTTCAACGGGAGTTGCAAATTATTCTGAGATAGTGTTTGTTTTGCGCAATTTCACAACACAACGCCGCTTTTAAAGCATTTTAATCTTTCTTTCTCTCTCTCTTTTTTACTCTCATTAAAGTGTTGTTCAGCAATTTTAAAGGAAAGATGTTGTGGTTTGAAGGGTAGCCTTGTTCTTGGGTACCTTAGTTGGAAAGATGTAGTGGTTTGAAGCAAAATATCAAGCAGTGGTGATCAGGGTCAACGAAGAAGGATTGAGTGAGCACGAGGACCTTCAAACACTCAGATCAGGAAAACAAGGGAGAAGAGAGGCATGGCCGACAAGACTTGGAAGCAACGGACGGCATCAGTTGACGATGGCGACAATGTCCAAAGAGTGATGGAGAAGGATCACCAACAGTGTTTATGCTCTATTTTGGCTGCAATGGCCGACAAGACTTGGAAGCAACGGACGGCATCAGTTGACGATGGCGACAATTTCCAAAGAGTGATGGAGAAGGATCACCAACAGTGTTTATGCTCTATTTTGGCTGCAATGAGCTCAAGGTGGTTGGCGATGAAGAATGACAGGGATTGAAGATAGTGGATGGTGGATTGAGCAATTTGTGGATGAAGGGAGGTTGTAAAGGTAAATTCTAAGTGCATTTGCATCTGGCGCCGATTTCTATTGTCCTAATCAACTAGGGGAGGCAAGTTTCTGAAATTGGATGCTTATGATGGCATGACTGAGGAATTTTGAATTCTGGGATCTGGCAGGGGGTGGATTTGGACTTCGCCTACACATAATTTCGGCTTTCTCTACGAGGAGAGACAACCAGGAGGTGGATTCGTATGACATGCTCATTGTAAAGGCTTCGTCCTTGATCCAAGGGAGATGAGCTAGAGTTGCTACAACATCTGCTGTAAACGGACAATTTACAACACTAGATGACAATCTTTCAACGAGCAATTTATAGATATTCGTGACCACGTGTATAATTTCTTTGTTAATTGATGGCTTTTGAGAATTAGGGTTTATATTTGGGGAATTTGAGAAAATGATTGATTGTCCAATTTAGGGTTTATATTAGGGGCAAAACTCATAAATGACATTGTTTAGAGAATAATATGATAACTAAGCACACCGGTGAGCCACGTCAAATAGAGAAATTAATTAAAAAAATTGCCATCTCAAATTTCCAAAGACCCAAATTAGAATTGGCACATAAGTGATCGTTCTTAAAAAACAAACACTTAAATTATTGAAAAAAAAAATTGACATCAAAGTGAGTGCTATACCAAACTTTTGACACTTTTAATATTCTTATGCTCATAAGTTAGTCAGTAATATAAGAGAAGAACGATACATTTTAACTAGAATAATCAGGTGTATGAACATTTCTTGGACCTAGCAAATGGCATTTGCTCAGCTAAACTGACAGAATCAAGTGCGGCTCAACAACGGTTTTTCTTCTGCGGACCCTCAAAGTTTTAGTTATTGCTCGATAAGTCCTTGGGCCTTTACAAATTCACATTTATGGGCTTCGCTGAAGCTCTTGAGCAATTTTACCAACAGTAATATGCCCCTGCTTCGAGAGATTAATTACCCCAAAAATTAACAGCCAACACTAATCCCCTCGGTCTCTGCCCCTCCATTCTACCACCCCCATCTCTCCCCCCCCCCCAAAAAAAAAAAAAAAAAAAAAAAAAATCTCCCATCCGAGTCCCACCCTTTGGGACAAACGGGCCGTCCATCCCCTAGGTGGGATCAGGTCGGTGAGCCGCTACGACATTTTGCCAATCCTAAAGTGAACAATACCGCAGAAAAGAATATAATCAAAGTTCATACACCAGGAACAAGGGAAAGTAAACACCAAAGTGTGAAAACATAACAATCTGTTTCTCTCAGCTCTTACTTGGAAATTGTATCTTGGAATCACCCAAGATTGCAACTCGAGTTTTTTGAAGCTGTTCCTCTCCAAGACGAAAGAGTCGCTGTAGATCCAGTCCACACTGCGGAGGCGACCGTAACTGGCCGCATCATCCACAGTTACCACTTGGGTGAGTGAGGCCAAGACGCGAGCAAGGCGAATCCCAGCGATAGATGATAGATAGACTCTGGCATTGTCAGGTGCGTCAAATGCACCACATCGGACGAATCTTTTGCTCTTCGAAGGGATGTCTCGTATGTGGCGTTCATTGACCGGTCCATTGATCTGTATATGCAGTCGTAGATCGACATGAAAAGATTGTAGTTTGTCCGAAATTGGGTGTAGTGCAATGAACGGAACCCGTTGAAATATTATGATTCACAAGTAATTTTTAACTAAAAGTCCATTTTCGCGAGAACTGGTGTCATAAGAATACATTTAAATGCACTTAAATTACAAGGGTTCAATTTTGAATATATTTATTACAAATATTAAAAGAATATATCTTTTTATTTTATGAAAAAACCAGTCTACCTAAAGTAAAAAAAAATTCTCTAATTCACGCACTCACTCCCACGGTTCCACTTAGGCTTTCTTTATTTCACAGAGAATGAATCATTTGAAAAATATTTTTTGTAAAAATGATTGTTTATATCTCTTTCAAAAATGAATAAACAAAGTCCACAAAAATATTTAGACATATTTTATTGTCAATAATAAAAATACTTTTCATTAACTAATTATTTCAAGTGATATAATTAATCAATTTTAAAAAATTCAAATTATTTATTTTTTATGAAATAAATGGAGTTTTAGTTCCTTAGTTCCCACGGAGCATAATTCGTATACTTCATCGTTGGACCTAATAATTGACAATGCCCGATATTTAACAAAAAATAAAATAAAATCTGGACCAACAATAAGAGGGCAAAGTCAGCTACCTCTTTAAAGGGAGGGATCTTATTTCCTTAATTTGAAATTATTTTTGTGCCTGTCAGGCCACACATATCTCTCAAGACACTTCGTCTGACTTTATAAATTGATAATTGTCCTACTTTCCATGTGAATAATATAAAAAAAGTACTTACGTCGAAGAAATTGTTTGATGAATGTATTTGAGCCATTAAGTATAGATTTCTACGGACTTAATACCTTAAAAAATTCAAACTTTAACTATTGTCCCAATTCTACTTTTTATCTCATAAAAACCTTCAATTTTAGATCCAATCTTAATTCTAACCTAAACATTTTTTTTGTCCCATAAAAAAACCCCAACTTCATATACAGTCCTAATTCTACCCTATTTTTTTTATCTCATAAAAATCCTAAACTTTTTTTGTCTTAAAAAAGAATCCCAACTTTAGTTCCAATTTCAATTATACTTTAATTTTCTGTCTCATAAAATATCACTAACTTTGACATGAGTCTCAAATATGTCTTCATTAATCTTCCGTCAAAATCACCCCTAGGATTTTGGACTTGATCATCAATCTCTTGTGCTTGGAAATGTTTTATCTCTCACGGTCGAAGAGCTCGCACTCAGGACACTCGAACAACTCATACTTGGGAGTTTTCCATCTGTTGGTTGTCAACAAAAAATTTTGAACGGAGGGTTAATGGGGGCAGCTTTGCAACTCAAGTAAAAGTTTATGATTTTTTATAAGACTATAAAAATTTAGGAGTAAAGTTGAGATTGGATTATAAAATTGGGATAAAACCTAAAGTTGGGGATTTTTAATGGGAAAAAATTAGGGTAGAATTGAGACATAACCTAAAATTATGGTTTCTTCATGGGACAAATAAAAAAGTCTAAAGTAGAATTGTGACTATACCTAAAGTTGGAGGTTATTTATAAGACAAAAAGTAGAATTGAGATAAGAGTTAAAGTTGGAGGTTTTTTAATGGTATCAGGCTGATTTCTACGTAGAAGCCATAGGACGAGTGAAAAGCCATACCCATTAAATTTAATGGTAGGAATAGCCTTAGGACGTGTGCATGCAGCCTGTGCAATAACAATAGCTTTATTTCATTACGTTAATTGATGGTGTGAAAAGCCAGTGTGAAAAGCCTATGTCCTAGTTCCCAAGCTCCTTTCAATGATCTAGTATTAAATGCTTCATATATTTTTATCCTTATTTGATTTTCCCTTATTAATATTATTTTTGCGAATTGTGCTTTTATAAATAAATTTCTTCAACATCACTTAAATGTTAAGTGAAGACTTTTCTTTTGATGCTTCTAATAGTGTGAAAACAATAGGGATATATATATAATGAAATTGATTATGTATTGTTGACTTATGATGGAGGGTACATTAAGTACTTGAGAGGTGGAAAGATGGTGAAGAGCCAATGGGAAATGAGCTTGAAATTGCAGTGACTCATATTATTTGTGAAATCAATGTACTTGGTGTAGCTGGTGATGGATGCGACTGAAGTGATTTTGCATGGCTTCTTACACTTGCCTACAATGGACTAACGCTTGGCAAGCTTCTCTTGCCACTTGGGGATTTACATGCAGGTTGATGAGCCTCCCTTTGGGCCGGGCCTCTCCCTCCGTTCCTCTCTTCCCATGGTCGACGGCAGCCCATTCCCTTTGGGCTTCGCGGGCCACGCCTTAGTGGTCGAACGGTGGGGCTCTTGTGGGTTGGTCTTGGCCTAAGAATTTTGGCCCACTTCCTCTTTCAATAATCTACTCTAAATCCCCACTTTTATAAATATCTAATTACACTTATTCACTTGGCCATAAAACTTTGCATCATAAATAAATAAATTTCAACTTATAAAACACGTGGCCAAGAATAAAATTTTCCCATCAAGTAGTTATCCATTGATGGATCAAATGGCTACAATATAACTTGATGGTACTTCCATCACCTATCCATGGTTCATAGCACATCTAGAGGTTGTTATGAAATTCTAGAATGCCACAGAACGGCCATCGCTGGCCGGCGTCTATGTTAGCACTAGCCGCTCAATTTTGGCCGGATGGATTGAACTAGAAAGATTTAGGACTAAATTGACTCAAAAAACAAGTTTAGAACTAAATTTGCACAATTGCAATAGGTTTATGACTTTTTTGGTAATTCTCCCCTACAAGATCAGATGATGGTGAATTGAAGCTAGAGAGTGAGCAAGGAGCGATGAGGACCAGGCGTCAAGCATGGAACAGCCGAGGATTAGGCAAAGAGCGAGCAAGAACAATTTACTTGAGCAATGGGAGAGGAAGAAGAGAACCTGAAAATTGAAGAACCATGATCCCAATTGTAAATTTGGGACAAAATTGCCTCTATATTAGTTGCCAAAAAATTATTGTCAAGTGACCTCATGCTTTTATTCGACATTGATTTGGTCACTTGAAATCCTCATTTGAAACAAAATTCACTTAGGAATAATTTCTTTTTCAGAAAATGATCTCAATTTAGACCTTATTTGCAATTTCCTTTCTTTAACATGAATCTATCAGACAGAAAAAAAAAAAACAACAACAAAAAAAAAACAACAAACTAAACCATTTGTTTTCTCTTTCAGGACCCTCGCTTCTAGGAGTCGCCAATTCTTTCCAACTGATAAGGAATATCATTTACATTTCATTAAGCACACATAGATATCTATATCTAACATCTATTCTAATCTAGTATTTCGATATGAAGTTGGGCATGAACAATCGTGGTTGTGTGTCTAAGCCGCCGCATAGTGGTGCCAACCGATAACCGCGTGCTATTTGTTTTGTGATAGCCACATTTGTGTGACATATGTATTAACTATTTTTCTCTATAATTGATTTCAATTATAAGTATAACTCTGGCTGCAAAGAAGAATCTATTCAAATCGCGTGGGAAGTAACAATGACATAAAGAAAAGTTAATGAAACATGGTCAATCCTATACGAATGGAAATTAAAACTCAAAAGAATACAAGATAAAATCAATTTGGAATTTTAGCCAATCAACATAAAAAAAAAATCAAAGAAATATAGTCAATCCACTTTTTTTTTTGGGTCAAAATAGTCAATCCACTTGAAGTGACAATTAAAATTCAAAGAAAAATTGAGATAAAAAGAAATTCGGAGATATGATCACTTAACATAGAAAAAGGTAAAAACACTTACAGGATACATGTAAAAACATCATTTAAGGTTGGCCATTGGTCAATTGAGAATTTAAGGTTTTAATTTGATCAATTGAATACTTTAGATTAAAAATACAAAACTTCCATCAAGTCTCAAGCTTATTGTTGGATGGAGATTTTTTTTTTTTGTTAGAATTTGACGAGGATTCAATTGTCGGTAATTTGACATGATTTCCATGTGAAAGATTTGGTCATCTACCATGTGTCATTTCCAACACATGAATTCCATCAACAACAAGCTCGAGACTTGGTTAAGATTCTTTATAAAACCTTAAATTGTCAATTAATCTAGAAAAAATCTTAAATCCTCAATTAACTATTGATCAACCACTTAACATCCTCTGTGTGTGTATATATGTGTGTGTGTCTTAAGATAGGCTAGTGACGGCCTGTGAAAATTTTTCAAAGGGGAAAATATATTTCTTCTTCTTCTTCTTTATATTTTAGAGGCCGTACACTATCACCTTGTAAATTAATTTCTTAGTCACGGCATTTTTTTTTTTTTTTAGAATCTCTAGCATCAAGAGTCTTTGTCACACCCCGAAACCATCATGAATGAGGGATGACACGGCCATCCTTTTACCAGAAGGACGCAATCTTAAAGCTCCCAAAATCCAACTCCTAAAAGTCTCCCCATCAATATAAAGGGGTGAGCAATCACAGCTCAGTAAGTCTTGCATCTTTTCTAAGTGGATTGAGCACCCACTATGCATATTTCCAAAACAAAACCACAACTCTTTTAACTCAACTCTATCATATAACAAACATAAAATAAGAGAAAAAACTACATATGCTTTAGTAAAAGTATTCTTTTCATAATAATATTAAAACAAATATTAATGGTCAAGTACATTGATCAATCTCATTAATTCACATGCCAATGGTCCATTCCATTGATTAAATTCATGTCACACATCAATGGTATATTCCATTGATCCATCTTATATGAAATCACACATCGATGATCCATTCCAACTACTAAACTCAAATCACATGTCAATGGTCCACTTCATTGACCAATACATTGCTCAATATCAAACCATGATCACAATATAACGCCTAGAGACAAAGTAATCAAGATTCCCCCCTTGGCAAGGTCTCCACCTATTATTAGCAGGCGACTTGGCCCACAAGAATATTTTAAACTAGTATACACATACCCACAAGCCTCTTACTAGGTTTACAGTGATATTGAGCATCAACACCAATCTATAACAACCTCCACAATTCACAAAGCTAAATCTAGAAATCATTTCCTATGTCACAATACATTTCATAAATCGACCACATAACCTTTGGCAACTCAATTCATTCGCAACAAATACTTTCATAAAATATTTCTCAAATCATTATAAAACTCATCTCATAAACCGATTTTACAAATCGAATAAAATTAAATGCATGTCAAAATGCTTATCACAAATCAATATCTATATGACTTTCTATAAACCATCTCAAAGTCGAGCTCTTTGTCAAAAGGTTTCACAAACCTAAAACATGTAATATTTCTCAACTTCATTCATCAAACTAAATATATATTCACCAGAAAGTTCCCACACTATTCTCAAATACCATTACCAAAACGTAGTAAATGCCTAATCGAAATTTTATGCAACAAATATGCTTATTTATAACACATAGAATATCAAATATTTATCATTTTGAAGACATGAGCTTATAAATTCTTAGGAGAGATAGCACCACTCACCTGGAAAGTTGAAAATTAACCTATGTGGTTACTTGAGCCAACGCACTCGTATTCCTATCAATTAATCGAAAACAATATCAAAACCAAGGAATACACTACTCTCCAACTAACGACTTGACTAAATTATGCTTATTCATAGATAAAACGACACATACACGCTAATAAACCACATATCCAAGGCGATTATTTAAGCCGTCCGCAACGCGAAACTTGAGTGCGAAACTTGGTCACGTCATAACTTTCTCCACCAAACTCCGTTTCAAGCGTACTTATAGTCAATAGAAAGCCCTTCCAACATACTATAAGAACCATAATTTAGTCAACCCAAAATCAACCCAAAAACCAACAAATTATGGCCCCAAAGTCCTGGTCGCCCACTGTTCATTACACGCGATAAACTTCAAAATTTTGTTGTGGGTAAATCATAAACTCAAATCACCATCCACAAAATTCTACAGCTTCACAACACCCTAAACTATCATTTCTATAAATATACACAGCTCAACGACTCAAAAATCATACTTCGTCGCTCAATTTTCTCAAAACACCGAATTTCGAGCCCTAAGTCCAAAATTACCCCGATTGAATGAACGGGGGGCACGAGTGCTTACCAGGCGTTGCATTACGTAGTTGAGGTGGCTTGACAAGGCTCCCGTGGCGAAAACGCACAAAACCCTCTTTTTCTTCCTTTCCTTCTTCTCCTTCTCCCTTCTTCCTTCTCCCTTCTTTCCTTTCTTTTCCTTACAGGAGCTCTCTGGTCTCCCTTTCTCTCTCTCCTTCTTTTCCCTTCTCTCTTTCCCTAATCATTTCCTCCTTTTTTCTCTTTTTCTTTTCTTTTCTTTCCTACTCTCTCTCTCTCTCGCTCTTCTTCTTTTTCTTCCTCTCTCCGGAAGACTCTCGGCCTCTCCCCCTCATTCTTCTTGTCTTCTTTTCTTCTTCTTTTTACCGATCAATCTTCTCTCTCTCTCTTTTTGATTGGTCAAAACCCATATTTTACAGTCTTCGTACTGCACTGATGATTTCGAGCATATCGGCCTATTCAAAGCCCTTGAATCTTTGGATTTGCACATTGTGATGTCTTATTAGGTCATCTGCAGATGAGCTCTTGTATTGTGTTATTCATATACTTCGCTTGGACAGAAACCCTCACGATGATAATTAAAGGCGAAGGTTGATGTCTTGATGGGTGTCATGTTATCTACTGCTGTGCCCCAAGTTATATAAAGTGAGATTCTTAAACAAGTACATCGAAATGTGGAAAATAAAATTGCATTTCTTCATACCGATAGGCACCAAATGAATTTCAAATCTGTTTTTACGAGGTTGTATGACACCCTCAAAAAAAGGTCACTGAATACCTCTAGCAATCACAGTCACAACATCTGCTGATCCAAAATCCTCTAGCAAACGCTAACGATGATAACTAATGACCATGATCCGTTATCGACGTACGATAGCAGCTAGTTGCCGATTAGCAAAACTAGTTGGGAAAGATGCTAACTGAAAGGTGTAGTTTGAATTGACAATCATCACAAAGTTAACCGCCTGGCAAAGAAAGTGGGTGTAAATTCCAGGTGCAGTAGCATTCAAACCTAAAACTGCTTGTGGATAATACAATGAAGCATAACGGATTGTGGGAAGAAAGTGAGCCAGACAAGGCAACTTCTCAGACGGGATTCGAAACGGCGATGAGCAGAAATAGAGGATCTGGATGCACCTTTTAAGAATATCCATTGAGATACAAAAAAATCGTGACAATGTGTAGGTATGCGGCCAGAAATTTTGTGAAAGCATGCTCAAAATGGCTGAAGAACTACTTATGGGCAATTACATTGTGAATGCTATAAAAATCAATGTTTGTGTAATGTAGAGCCCCACACAAAACAAACGGGAAAAGTGCCAAAAAAGTCCTAAACCTTTTCTCTTTGTGCCGATTTAGTCCTAAACCTTTTACGTTGTGCCAATTCAGTCCTTCCCGACCAAAATTGGTCGGAATTTGCTGACTGGACGCTGGCCAGCTGATGTGGCCCGATCGACATTGACGTGGACTATTTTTAATAATATTTTAATATTTTAGAATTTTTTTCTTTTTTTCTTTTTTATTTTTTATTTTTTTTATTTTTTTATTTTTCTTTTTGTCTTCTCATCTTCTTCCTCCAGCCGGTCACCGAGGTTCGGCAACCGGCCAGAGGCGACGGCCAGCGAGGTCGAGGTCGACCTCGCCGGCCACCTCGCCAGCGGCCGCAAGGGCGGCCTCGCCCGCCCGGCGTGAGGCCGTCCTCGAAGCCGATAGTGGCGAAGGAGACGACACGAAGCACGAGCCAAAGTCCGCCGTGCCGCTCTACGGCAGCGACGACGACGACGACGAGGAGGAAGCGAACGAAGACTTGAGCTTGAAAATCATCGAGAAGGCGCTCTTGGCGCGCGCCGCGAAGCTCGCCTCCACGCCGCCGGGCGTCGACGTGTTGAAGGAGGACGACGATAGGCCTCGGTTCCGTAAGACCTCGAGGACCGAATCCAACCGCCTCCTCGCGCCGAGCTGGCGAGGCTCGCCAACCAGGCCTCGAGGGCGACCTCGCCGCCCAGTGCAAGCCGCCCTCGCGGCCACTGGCGAGGTGGCCGGCGAGGTCGAGGTCACCTCTGGCCGGTCGCCGAGGTCCGGCGACCGGCTGGAGGAAGAAGATGAGAAGACAAAAAGAAAAATAAAAATAAATTTAAATTTAAATTTAAAAAATATTAATATAATAAAATATTATTAAAAGTAGACCATGTCAGCACCGATCGGATCACGTCAACCGGCCGGCGTCCAGTCAGCAAATTCCGGTCAATTTTGGCCGGAAAGGACTGAATTGGCACAATGTAAAAATGTTTAGGACTAAATCGGCACCAACAAAAATTTTAGGACTAAATCGGCACAAAGACAAAAGGTTTAGGACTTTTTTGGCACTTTTCCCCAAAACAAAACAATCTTGTTATCTTTCAATTCTTGTATCGTAGTCATAGCTATAGTTTCAAGATATCTCATCATTGATTAAATTCGAGCATGTGTTGTAATTGTGGTTTCCAAATAATTCATCGTCGATGAAGTTCTAGCTTGTATTTTTGCTATAGATTATGAATGTTTCATCATCAATTAAATTCCAACGTTATATATATATATATATATATATATATATATTACTTTAATGTCGACTAGATTACGTTGAAGTATATTTATCAATTTTCTCCTATACTTGTGATTTTTCTTGTCCGGAATAACCACAAAATCTATCTCCTCTTATAAAAAATTGAAGGACTTTTTTATGAAAGGTATTTCTTCATCCATACAAATTCTGGCTAAACACTCTATCTTTTTATCCCAATTCAATACCAGAAAGCCATTCCATAAACTGGTTTTATAAACCAAATCATATAACCTTACACAATTCCATTTATCAAATTGAATGAATGCATTTCATATAATATTTCCCAACCAATATAAATAACTTTGGGCAATTCCCTTCATAGAACATTTAATCAAAAAATTCACAAACCAACCTTTCAAATTATTTCAAAAAAGGCTTTCCAATGCCTTTTCATCCAACCAAAATTGTAGTAAAAAGTTCGATCCAATTTATGTAGAAAAACATGTTCTTTCATAACTCATATTATATTAAATCTCTACCATTTTCAAGATATGAATTTGTAAATTCATATAAGAGATAGTATCTTTCATCTATAAAAGCCAAAAACCAACTTACGATGGTTACTCGAGCCAACGCACTCATATTCCTATTAATTAATTGAAAAATGATATTAAAAAATTGAGTAATACACTACTCTAATGAACAACTTGACTAATGACACTCATTCAATGATAAAACGACATTTACGCAATAACGAAGAAATTCATATAAAACAATTGTTCATCTTGCTCCATTATGAGAATTGTGCGCTACGCATATCTCGAACGCGAAATTCCAATCCAATCGTACTTTAAAATTGACTTTTATGAATCCTCATAACTTCACAATGCCATTATCTATTATTTCCATATAAATATATAGCTCAATAGCTTTAAGTTCAAATTTTCACATAATTCCAAATTTAAGACCCAACTTAAAAAATTATTCCGAGTAAAGGAATAATAGGGTTGAATATTTAACAGGTGGTGCAATTCTCAGTTGATTCGGTTTGTCGAAACGTCCAAGGCTTATGGGTGCAAAACTCTCCCCTCTCTACGATTTCTTTTCCCTGTGTTCACGGACAAGCTTCACTCTCCTTTATGTTTCCAAGTACAGAACTTTTCTCCCTCGCAAATTCTCTCAATTTCAAGAAAGCAAGATATACTCCGCTACTCATCTTAATTGGGCAAACTTCTTTGGCGGTGGACTCATGGAAGTTTGAATAGTCAAACTTGTCAAATATGGGCCGTGCTGGCAAGCCACCTGTGCTATGCTTTTTGACTCAGCAAAAATAAAGTATCAGCAAATAATTCATCTAAATGTACATCCTGAAGTCTCATGTCACTCTACTCATTACTTCCTTATCCATAAGAGCTTGTTCAACAATTAAACTTAATCTCATTTCTGAACACAATATCGAACAATATTAATTTTAGCCATCCACTAAAAATTTGGTTGTCACATCAATTGCACTTGTTTTAATTTGGTTGAAAAATTTATTGATTCCCATTATTATACTTGAGAGACTTTATAAGACTTCCGTGCCATGATCCCTTTTCTTATAATGTGAATGCTTGCGCTTATTTTGCCACAAAAAAAGTTGTTTTTGGCTAACAACTTGACTTAAAGCATACAGAAATGGAGTCATTGACTCACGAAGAGGATTAATCCTTGATCAATCCCCACTAAATAAAGTCATCAAGTCACGTGGCTGCCTATTTTTAAGCTAGATAGCAGTTTCCTATTGTGGATTCGCAGTAAATGGCCCCGCCTAGGTTCCTTAGTGGAATTTCCTTGCTTCTTTCTCCCCGGACGCTATATAAAGCACTTCGTCGACACAGAGCATATTTAAAAAAATGCACGTTGAATTTACTGCTGGGAAGATGAGGATGATAAGCCCTCGAAGTTACGATTTGACAAAGTTCCATTGGATGCCTTTTTCTGTTTTTATACATCTGACTGTTGTATTGATAAACTTTCCACTTATTAATGGGGGTAGAAATAATGCTTTGATCCAGCCACGTAGGCAAGAGCTGCAATGCAGTTGCACCACCCGGCATGTGATCTTGACTTTGGTAATCTTAATTGAGCAAGTAATCATATTATTAAAAGGTTTTAAGATTTTCCTTTTCAACAGTTCTCATGGAGAAATTCTGATTTTAAATTGTTTTTTTTTCTTTTTGGGTAAAGCGCTGATTTTAAATTGTTAGTCATTTGTTTGAGGTGCGGACCCCTGGAGTGTTATAACTTGACAAAAAGGGACACTTAGTGCCATAACTTTCGAAAGGTACACTTAAGTGCCAAAATCGGAACAAAATGAATCACTTGAGTGCCAATCCGGCCAAAATCCGACCAAATTGCATATGTGGCATTTTTTCGGCGAAGCAAGTGCAAAACGACGCTGTTTTGCATGCTGACGTGGCCAAATAATGCAAAAAAAAGCGTCGCTTTTGGGCTGACGTGATAAAAATAATATAAAAATCAATTAAATTAAATTTAGTTAAAATATTTAAAAATAATAATTTTAATATTTAAAAATGGGGGGGGGGGAAGGCTGCTGAGGGCTCAGCCCATAGCCACCGCCGCCGCCTCCCCGCCATCACCGGGGAAGGGCCGACGATGGAGGGGGGAGGGTCGGCCGGGGTCGGGGGTCGCTGGGCCCTAGCCAGGGGCTAGCGACCCCGGCCAACCGGCGGCGAGGGCTTGCGAGCCCTCACTCAGATTCGGCGAGGATTGGCAACCCTCGCCCGGCTGGGCCAAGGGTTGCCGCCCATTAAGGCAACCCCGAGCCTCGGCAAGGGCTCGCGACCCTTGCCTAGATTTGGCTGCAGGGGGGAAGGAGGAAGAGGGAGGCAGCTGGCGGCGAGGGCTAGGGCCGTCGAGCTGGCGGCTCCAGCCGACCGGCGATGAGGGCCTGTGTGCCCTCGCCCCAAATCTAGGTGAGGGTCACCGACCCTCGCTGGATCTAGGCGAGGGCACGCAGGCCCTCGCCGTCGGTCGGCTGGGGCCGCTAGCCCTCGGCTCGGGCTCGGCGGCCCCGACCGACCATCCCCCACCTTCCAACGATAGTAGGGAGGCGATGGCTGCGAGGCTCAGCCCTTAGCCGCCGGCTACCTTCCTCCTCCATTTTTTTAAATAATAACAATAAATATAAATTATATTATTATTTTGGTTTAAATTTAATTTAATTAATTTTTATATTATATTAAAATTCAAATTATGCCAAAATGATGTTGTTTTAGCTTATTTAAGGGCTCTATTTTGGCTAACACCCGAAACAATGTCGTTTTTGGTGAATTAGAGTTGACTCAGCTCTCCGGCAAGCCACCTCAGCAAGAAATATTAATATTTAATTACCACGTATGATTTCTAGCCGGCTTTGCCAGAGGTGGCACTCAGGTGTCCCACTTTTCTTCAAATGTGGCACTTAAGTATCCTTTTGTGCCAAGTTATGGCACTTGTAGTGTTTTTATCCCTCATTTGTTTCCTACGTTTTTTTTTTTCTCGTTTCTTGGCTTTCTGCCTTTCTAATATATCCCGTTTCATGTAAAATAAAACACGTATTGGCACGGGCTCTGCTTATCCCTTGTTTTTCATAGAAGGAATAATAAACTCAATGGATTTTCAAATGCAAATTAATTGCTAGCTATCATGTATAATCGAAGCTTTACAATTACATAGATGTGGTGGAACTTTTTATTCAATAGATAAAGTCACACTTTCCACTCTAAACGTTAGTTGATGGTAATATAATTTAGATAAATAAATTAATGGCTCACTCCGTTTGCGCTTCTTTTTCAGGACAGGAAAACCCATCTTACATAGACAAGCTCAAAGTCCATGAAAATCCTCCACTAACATCATCGACCATGAAATGAGTCTCAAACCTAAACTCGAGCTGGGAGCCAGAAATTGTTTGCAACGGCAATGTGGGGAATTGAACCTGTGTTGCACTCGTAATCCCCACGCACGAGTAAAGTCCTTACATGCTTGACTATATACTTCTGTAGTGGAGGACATGCTAAATTTACTTAAGAAGATGTGGATCAAGCTAATAGGTGTGGAAATAGCCTTACTTGAGCAAACGTACGAAATTTTCGGAGAATTATTACTTGTGATCTGGTACACACACAGGCACGGAGGGGGAAGACGGGCATCGGAAATGGTCTCGGACATGGATACAGGGTGCGACCGAGATAGGTGAGTCTGACAATGTTGAGCGGTTCAACGAAGATAGATGTTTTTTTTTTCACTTAAAGTGCATTCCTTTTCTGCCATAGATGTAATTTTAGGTGCAAAAGGCTCACAAGAATGCACGTAACGGGTTAAGCAACAATATTAACGTTGTTGCCCAATCATAATATAACCTCTCCTAGATGAATATTGGCTAAGGGTATGTTTGGTAACAGTTGTATTTCCGGAAACAATTTTTAATCAAAAATGATTTTTTTTATTTGATTTTGTTCCGGAAATAATTTCTGAGAAAAAGAACGTACTTGATAACTGCCCAAAATTTCTATTAATGGGATAGAAATGTATTTGGTAGGATTCTTAATTTTTTTTTCTTTTAATATGTTCTTATTTCTTATTTCTTTTTCTTTTTCTCTTCTTCTTCCTCCTTCTTGGTAGCTGGTTGCCAATCTTGCTGTGGAAGGTCAGCGGCAGGGCAAGGTCCGGACCATGGCGAGTCTCGGCCTCCCCAAATTTGGGCAAGGCTCAACATTGCCAAGGAGGCGTAAGGTTAGCCTCACCTTGGTTGAGCAAGGTTGAGCTCGACCTCGTCAAATCTAGCTAAGGTCGACCTCACTTAGCCAAGGTGAGGCCGAGCCTCATTGTGTCTCGGTGTCACCATGGGTCGGTGATGCTCCGGCGAGGTCACCAGCCCTCATCTAGCCAGTTGTCGGCCATGGCCAAGCCGACGACCAGCCAAAAGGAAGAAGAAGAAGAGAGAAGATAAGGAAAGAGAAGAGAAAAGAAAAGAAAAAATTAGTATTGATTCGAGGAATTGTTCCAGAAATAACTAAATAAAATAACTATTTTTTGCTTCTTAATTCTATTTCAAATTTATTCTTGAGAACAAAGCAAATTGATTTTTGTTCCTAAGAACAAAAAATTTATCAAATGGAATTTTATTCTTTTTTAACTCTTAGGAACAAAAGAACATAATCAATTATTCCCGAAAATATTATCAAACATGCTCTAAAAGTTTGGGATCAATTCCGACATTGTCCCTCTAACAAACTTTGCTATACATAAAGCAAATTATCGGAGAGATTTCACCTCATGTCCACATTACTTGTATGATGTATTACTATATAATATGGTATGATATGATATAAAATTGCAATTTAATTAGCCAAGTTAATCATAAACTAATCATATATGTATTTTCGTTTCCCAAATTGAATTTAAATGACTTATTTCACTAATTTGTATCTTTGAACATTTTCTCTAATTTCATGTACATTTTAATTTTTGATGACGCGCTTCTCTCGCCGGTCGAAGAATAATCGAGAAAGCGACAAACCAGCTAAGATCGTCCCAGATTGGGAAACATACCGGAAAGGACATCGATGACTTTGGAGTCATCAAGATTCCTCGTACCCCATTCTTCACTTTCACACGTCAACACGAGTTTGACCCATTTCTTTGTCCTCTCAATTTGTTTATTTTACCATCGACTCGTGATATCTCCCCGCATCACACGAGTACAAAAAATAAATGATTTCACAAGCAGGTGAGGTACAAAGCTCGGCCTCGCATTTCTCTTCAAATGGCGGTCCTTTTTTAGAAGAAAATAAGATTTTTTCTTTTTTTTCCATCCTCACTGCTAGAAGAGAAATTCTTTAGGCCAATGCAAATAATGGGAGAGATCAATTGGAAGCCTTATCGGAAAGACGCGTTGAGATTTCTTGCTCCTTTCTTCCTACTTCCATATTAGTCACGAATTCCTTTTGGAATTTTATTTATTATTTATTTATTTTTGGTTCTCGATCGATGGAATCTATGACATCTTGATAGTTCATCTACTATGCATTTTGTTGTATTGTACCAAATCCACAAATGCTTCAAACATTTTTGACGAGCATTCAAAGCCTATTCTTTTAAGATCCAACTATCATCAATTCCCAAAATAAAACATGTCCTTGAGAATTTGGGAATTGCCTCTTGATCAAACTCCAACTTGAGTAATGTTATACTATGGGCCTGCATGGTAACGTTTCTATTTTCTCCCAATTTATATTTTTTGTTCCCGGAATAAAAAAAAAAAAAAAAAAAAAAAAAAGACTAAAAATCTGTTTGGTAACAACAACTTATTTTTCTATTCCCCAAAATAGAAAAGTGGCTGGGAATATATTTGGAATAGAAATAACAAATAGAAAAACAAAAACAAAAAGTAACTTCTTGTTACTATGAATAATTTATAGAAATAATTTTTTTTCTTTTCTATTTTTCTTTTTGTACTTCTTCCTTGTTGTGGCCACCGCCTACCAACCGTCAGCCACTTCCTACCACCTGCGGCCACTGTCGGCAGCCAACCGCCGGCGACGGTCGCCGCCGCCCGTAGCCCACCGGTTGCCACCCACAGCCTACTAGCCAATGACCGCAACCATTCACTGGCAGCCTACTGTCGCCAACTGCCACATGACCACAGCACAACCGCTAACCGTCATCATCGACACCGCTACAGGACCACCGCCCATAGCCCACTGGCCGCTACCACCTCCCGCGATTGGTGGGCTGTGGGTAGCAATCTTGCGGCAGCGGTTGACAGCGTTCGGCAGTCATGCGGCAGTCGTGTGACAGTTGTGCGCCTATTGTACGAAGGTCGTGCGGTGGTCGTGCGGCGATGGACAACGGTCGATGGTCTGTGAGTAAGAAGAAAAAATAAAGAAATACAAAATTTTATAAATTTTTACCAAACGCATTTCTATTTTACTTCTATTCCAAGAATATAAATTTTGTATAATTATCATATATCTTATTTTACTCAGAAATTGTTCCTGGAGTAGAAATAGAAAAAAAAAAACTATTTCTGAAAAGAAATAGTTTCCCAAAATATAAATGTTGCAATGCCCACCCTATATAAATGAATTGTTCTCTTTCTTGCTTTTTTGGATCTCTTTATCAATTAAGACTCGAATAGATGTATTTGTATATGCATAAACGTGTAGAGAAACATATATATGTATACATATGTATATCCACTTTTGCAATTCATGATTGTTGTAGTCAATTGAAGTGTTGAAAGATTTCCGACTTAAGAATTGGACGTCACTTGAATATATATTATTTTTTGATATGTAGCCGATGAAAATATGAAAGGGCCACACACAAGAGTAAAGCGCGTGTGAGCATTAATTGAGAAGGTCACTAGACATGTTCCAAAGAGCATTCCTATACTTTCAAGCAACATTGCTAAGCTTTCATATGTAAATTAAACCTTTTGCAACCATACCAACTCTCTATTCTCTCCGTTCACATCTCCCTCTCTCTATAATAAAATCATATTTATATTTTTCTATTGATTCACTTGAAGCTTTCGTCTCTCTCTCTACTTCATTGTGTGATGCCTATAAAATGCTCATACCATCACTACTCCATACACGTCAATTCGGCTCCACCTTCCAAATGGAGCACCTCTACCTCTCCCTCCTCCTCCTCCTCCTACATCTTCAAGACCTCCCTCCTGGGGGAGCCCACCGCCGTCTTCTATGGCGCCGCAGGCAACAAATTTCTCTTCTCCAACGAGAACAAGCTGGTCGTCTTGTGGTGGCCTAACTCCGTCAACAAGGTCTTCCCTTCCTCCACCTAGACCTCCTCCAAGGAGGATGCGAAGAAGATGAGGAAAATGCTCCCCAACTTCCTCAAGCCTGAGGCATTTTCGATTTTTGAGGAATTTTCCATGCATTGGTGGAGGAAAAGCATTTTTGTCTTTTTCTCATTTTTTTAACATAAAAAGCATTTTTGGGAATTATGGTCTTCTCCTGAAAATATGAATAATTTTTTTGGCTTTTTTGGGAAAATATGGATATTTTTTATATTTTTGGAAAATAAATTATTTTCTATTTGATTTATTTATTTTATTAAAATATTATTTTTATTATTATCTAATATAAAAACCGAATCGGGTCTGATTCGCAGATAGGGCCCAACTTGGTTTAGTAAAACCCAGGACCTAAGTCTAACAGCCAAAGCCCAAACCAGCTTAGGTCGTTTGACATGGTCTAGTGAGCCCCAGCCGGGCTGGGCTTAATGTGTAGGCCCAGTCCGGTTTCTTCTTCTTCCCTTTTATATTTCTAAGAGCCCAACAACCCGACAACCCGGCCCACTTAGAAGCCAAACCCTACCCGGTTCAGATCCACACCCGACCACCACTATAGGACCACCACCCATAGCCCATCGACCGCCGCCCCTCCCGCAGCTGGTGGGCTTTGGGCAGCAATCCTGCCGCCGCAGTCGGTGGCGGTCGGCAACGATGATTGGCAGTCGTGCAGCGATCGTGTGGCGGACGCGCGGTGGTCGTGGGACGGTCGTGCAACGGTCGTGCGATGGTGGGCAACGGTTGGTAGTCCGTGAGTAAGAAGAAAAAACAAATAAATACAAAAATTTATAAATTTTTACCAAACACATTTCTATTTTTTTTTCTATTCCAAGAATAGAAATGTTGTATAATTACCAAACGCATTTTTTTACTCAGAAATTGTTCCTAGAGTAGAAATAGAAAAAAACTATTTCTGAAAAGAAATAGTTTCCGAAATAGAAACGTTGTCATATGCACCCTATATAAACGAATTGTTCTCTTTCTTTCTTTTTGGATCTCTTTATCAATTAAAACTTGAATAGATGTGTGTGTATATGCATATACGTGTAGAGAAACATATATATGTATACATATGTATATCCACTTTTGTAATTCATGATTGTTATAGTCAATTGAAGTGTTGAAAGATTTCCGACTTAGGAATTGGAGGTCACTTGAAAATTAATTTATATTTTGATATGTAGCTGATGAAAATATGAAAGGGCCACACACAAGAGTAAAGCGCGTGAGCATTAATTGAGAAGGTCACTAGACATGTTCCAAAGAGCATTCCTATACTTTCAAGCAACATCGCTAAGCTTTCATATGTAAATTAAACCTTTTGCAACCATACCGACTCTCTACTCTCTCCATTCACATCTCCCTCTCTCTATAATAAAATTATATTTATATTTTTCTATTGATTCACTTGAAGCTTTGGTCTCTCTCTACTTCCTTGTGTGATGTCTATAAAATGCCCGTACCCCGTCACTACTCCATACACGTCAATTCGGCTCCACCTTCCAAATGGAGCACCTCTACCTCTCCCTCCTCCTCCTCTTCGTATCCTCCGTCACCCTCTCCATCCTTTTCCTCTTCTACAAGCATCGGTCCCACTATGCCCCCTCGAACCTTCCCCCGGGCAGCATTGGCCTACCATTTGTCGGCGAAAGGCTCGACTTTCTCTCCACCAGGTGGAAAGGCCACCCGGAGCGATTCATCTTCGACCGGATCACCCGCTACTCCTCCTACGTCTTCAAGACCTCCCTCCTGGGGGAGCCCACTACCGTCTCTGTGGCGCCGCAGGCAACAAATTTCTCTTCTCCAACGAGAACAAGCTGGTCGTCTTGTGGTGGCCTAACTCCGTCAACAAGGTCTTCCCTTCCTCCACCTAGACCTCCTCCAAGGAGAAGGCCAAGAAGATGAGGAAGATGCTCCCCAACTTCCTCAAGCCTGAGGCGCTACAGCGGTACATCGGGATAATGGACACTATTGCCCTGCAGCACTTCGCCATGGGGTGGGAGGGTGTCACGACCTCTTTTTTCGGCACTGATCGGGGTGGGCGCCTACGGTGGCTAATGCTCCAGCTAGGTCTATTTTAGCCCGGACTCTCTCAAGTCCGCCAATTCATGAATTAATAGTCCAAGTTTTTTTGACTTGTGAGTTAATTTTAAAACAGAGTTGCCATTAATCGATTTGGGGTAGGTCGATTAGAAACCCAAGGAAAGTATCGGGAGAAATACTCGCTCCTTCGCAACTAGAGAAATTAGGATCGGGGACTTGATTACACTAGTTAATCACTAATGCCCTTTCGGTATCTAATCTTATTTAAATCCTAAGGCGTTTTCGATTTTTGAGGGATTTTCCATGCATTGGTGGAGGAAAAACATTTTTGTCTTTTTCTCATTTTTTTTAGAAAAAGCATTTTTGGGAATTATGGTCTTCTCCTGAAAATATGAATCATTTTTTGATTTTTTGGAAAAATATGGATATTTTTTATATTTTTTGGAAAATAAATTATTTTCTATTTGATTTATTTATTTTATTAAAATATTTTTTTATTATTATCTAATATAAAAACCGAGCTAGGTCGGATCCATGGATAGGGCCCAACCCGGTTCAGTAAAACCCGGGACCTGAGTCTGACAGCCAAAGCCCGAACCAGCTTAGGTCGTTTGACACGGTCTGGTGAGCCCCAGCCGGGCTGGGCCTGATGCGTAGGCCTGGTCCGGTTTCTTCTTCTTCTCTTTTATATTTCTAAGAGCCCAACAACCGGACGACCCAGCCCACTTAGAAGTCAAACCCTACCCGATTCAAATCCATGCCCGACCACCACTGTAGGACCACCGCCCATAGCCCATCGGCCACCGCCCCCTCCCGTGGCCGGTGAGCTTTGGGTGGCAATCCTGCGGCGGCAGTCGGCGACGATCAACAGCGACGATTGGCAGTCGTGCGGCGGTCGTGCGGTGGACGTGCGATGGTCATGGGACAGTCGTGCGGCAGTCGTGCGGCGGTGGGCAACGGTTGGTGGTCCGTAAGCCCATGAGCATTAATTGAGAAGGTCACTAGACATGTTCCAAAGAGCATTCCTATACTTTCAAGCAACATCGCTAAGCTTTCATATGTAAATTAAACCTTTTGCAACCATACCGACTCTCTACTCTCTCCGTTCACATCTCCCTCTCTCTATAATAAAATTATATTTATATTTTTCTATTAATTCACTTGAAGCTTTGGTCTCTCTCTCTACTTCCTTGTGTGATGCCTATAAAATGCCTGTACCCCGTCACTACTCCATACACGTCAATTCAGCTCCACCTTCCAAATGGAGCACCTCTACCTCTCCCTCCTCCTCCTCTTCATCTCCTCCATCACCCCCTCCCTTCTTTTCCTCTTCTACAAGCATCGGTCCCACTATGCCGCCTCGAACCTTCCCCCGGGCAACATTGGCCTACCATTCATCAGCGAAAGCCTCGACTTCCTCTCCACCGGGTGGAAAGGCCACCCGGAGCGATTCATCTTCGACCGGATCACCCGCTACTCCTCATACGTCTTCAAGACCTCCCTCCTAGGGGAGCCCACTGCCGTCTTCTGTGGCGTCGCAGGCAACAAATTTCTCTTCTCCAATGAGAACAAGCTGGTCATCTCCTGGTGGCCTAACTTCGTCAACAAGGTCTTCCTTCCTCCACCCAGACCTCCTCCAAGGAGGAGGCCAAGAAGATGAGGAAGATGCTCCCCAACTTCCTCAAGCTCGAGGCGCTGCAGCTGTACATCGGGATAATGGACACTATTGCCCGGCAGCACTTCACCATGGGGTGGGAGGGTGTTGCGACCTCTTTTTTCGACACCGATCGAGGTGGGCACCTGCGAAGGCTAATGGTTCGACTAGGTCTATTTTAGCTCGAACTCTCCCAAGTCCACCAATTCACGACTTAATAGTCCAAGCCTTTTTTAACATGTGAGTTAATTTTAAAATGAAGTCGCCACAGTCGTGCGACGGTCGTGCGGCGGTCGTGCGGTGGTCGAGTGGTGGTCATGCAGCGGTGGGCGACGGCCGGTGGTCCAAGCTACCCACTTGCGTGTCCCGTCACTACAAGTCTACTTCTCCCATCTTTGTCGTAGGCATCCTTGAGCACGTCACCATCACTGCGCGTGACCTACAGAGGCAGAGGAGAAAGGAGCCAAGAAAAAGAAGAAAGAAGGAAGAAGAAGGAAGAAAAGGAAGAAAGAGGGGGAAAAGGGGTCGGGACGCGTGGGCCAGGCCATTGGGGCCCGCGCAAAAAAAGAAGGGGCTGGACTCGTTGGCCTAGCCCTAGTGGCTACTGCTTCTGCTCTCTCTCTTTTTGTTTTTTTTTTATTGTTTTTGTATTTTTTTTTTGTTGTTTTCTCTTGTTATTATCTATTATTTATTATCCAAAAAAGGAAAAATACATATACATAGAAACTAAGGCCTGATTGAAAACCTAATCAAATTTTAGGTGTCAACAGAGGGCAAGGATGAGGTCACCGTCTTCCCCCTCACGCAGCGGTACACCTTCTAGCTCGCCGCCCGCCTATTCCTCAGCCGACCCATTGTAGCTCTTGGCCTCCGGCATCATCTCAATCCCCATCAACCTGCCCTGGACGCCGTTCAACCGCTCCATCAAGGCCTCCAACCTAATCAGGAAGGAGCTGAGGGCGATCATCAAAGGTCGATCTGGCCGAAGGGAAGGCCTCGCCGACGCAGGACATATTGTCCCACGTGCTCCTGGCGACAGACGAGGATGGGAAACACACAACCAAGCTCGATATCGCCAACAAGATTCTCGGCTTGCTGATTGGTGGCCACGACACCGCCAGTGCTGCTTGTACTTTCATCGTTAAATATCTCGCTGAGCTTCCCGAGATCTATGAACAAGTTTACAAGGGTAAGATTTTCTTTTTTAGTCTTTTTTTTTTGGCTATATCCACGTAAATATTATGATCCGAGTAATATAAGTACTATACATAAGAAAGGAGATAGTAAATTTTTTGGAGGAACTATAATTAAAAAAACAAAAGCTCTAAACTTGACTTGTTAATATCCAAAAAATCAATTGAACTTATATTTTTTGGACGAGATTTTTTACATTTAAATTCTCTAATCCTTCTTTTTATTAATCTCACCAAATTAATTGGTGAATCAGACACCCATGTGAAAAAGTTTTTTATTTGAAATTGTTTGAGAAAAATGAAGGTATATATAACTAGTGAAGATGCTTCCAGATTTTCCTAACAAGCAGCAAATGATCCACACCTTTGTCCATATCTATCTATATGTACTGACTCTTATTTTTTTTGTATGTAATCGTGCGATAAACATGACAAATGGAGATCGCGAAGTCGAAAGCTCCGGGTGAGTTGCTGAACTGGGACGATATTCAGAAGATGAAATACTCGTGGAACGTGGCCTGTGAAGTCTTGAGGCTTGCCCCTCCTCTCCGGGGTGCGTTCAAGGAAGTCATCAACAACTTTATGTTCAATGGTTTCTCCATTCCAAAGGGATGGAAGGTAAACACAACCCCATCCTGTCCACTGCTTGTTCATCTCTTAACTAGCGAAATCGTAATTCGACGGTCGAACTAACAATTCTTAGGATTGAATTATTTTCTTAGATCTATTGGAGTGCGAACTCAACCCACAAGAGCGTCGAGTATTTCCCCAAGCCAGGGAAGTTTGACCCAACCCAGTTCGAAGGAAATGGACCAGCGCCATACACATTCGTGCCCTTGGGGGCGGCCCCAGGATGTGCCCAGGGAAGGAGTACGCTCGCCTGGAAATACTTGTGTTCATGCACAATCTGTTGAAGAGGTTCAGGTGGGAGAAGTTGCCTCCGGACGAGAAAATTGTCGTTGACCCAATGCCGATGCCTGCGAAGGGACTCCCTGTTTATCTATACCCTCACAAAGCTTGATCAAACCAAAGTAGAGAGAGAGGGAGAGAGATAACACAAGGATATCTACATCCATCGCTTAAAGAACAACTTCATGTGAGACATGCATTTAATAAAGGACCCCATACACGCCATAATGTACTCTTTCCATCTTCGTACATCATGTTTTTCTTTGGTTATACAAACTGTCGTTAATTGTGATTGACTGTGATTGTCTGGGATAGTGGAGGCTACGGAACCGCAAAAAAAAAAAAAAGGATATGTATATTTTTATTACAAGGTTCAACATTTCATATGATCCCTAAGCTCTCGTCATCATGTAATATTTCAATTTTACCCCATGTTTTAGACTTTGTACAATTTGGGCCATGAATTACTCTTTTGGTTAAAGCTACATCATGATTAATAAATCCTAAGATCTTAAACCCTTCAAAATAAATGGGCAATATAATGAGTTAGACATTAATTTGCGTGAGTTCACATGTTGAATCTTGTGCAAGGAAGTATGCATTTTTTATATTAAAAAGTTGGACATGTCATATGATTACTCAGCTCTATGCGATATTCAATTTAATCTCCATATTTTTTTTTTAAATTGTTCAAGGTGGGCCTTAAATTTCTTTTAATTTTATGTACATCATAATTCCGAAACATGACTAATTTTCTTTTAAATTGTTCAAGGTGGGCTATTGTTGAAAATGCTGATTTAGTTCTTTCAGAGAGTTGATTAATTTGTTAGGAATATACTTAATCTATTTTACAGCAAAATGTGTATTAAAAGAAATGCAATGTATTCGGAAATATTTGAATGACTAAAAAATAATTATAATGTGGGCCTAAGAAATTGTTAGCTTTATTTGATACACCAATGGGAACTTTATTCAGATATAGTACAAACACAAAGATAATACGGATGACTTGACAAGGATTGATCATTAGCAACATCTAGAGTTTCTCGTGAAGCAAGATGAAAACAAGGTTGAAAGAAACTACCCCTTTTTTATGTTTACTTTGTGAAGAGAATTATTATAGAGGCGATCGGCTTCAAAATTAATAGATTTTAGCTCTAAAACCTGAAATTTACTTTATCATAATCGCACCCTTGGAAAGATTCCTATGGTTGACTTGGGAATTGGGTTTGGTCTAAGTTTAGATAATATCAGTATTACTGTTACAAATTATACCATGAGAACGATCTATGTCATATTAGTTGAGGTATCAATGAATTCCTTAGACTTTCCAAGTTCAAAACCCATCTCCGACATAATTATCTTTTTTTAGGCAACATAAAAAAATAAAAATAAAAAGTAAAACCCGTTCGAAACAAGTTTAAGACCAACAGTTCACGGTGTGAAACTTGGAAATGAACCGGTCAAGCCGAATTTTCATGTATTTTTACCGTGGAGAGGGGGATAGGAGATGAGAACATGTCCCATCCTTCCATGGAAAAGCAAATCAACTTATCATTTCCAACTTTTTGAGAGGATTGTTGAATGTCCTTATAACTTCAACGGGAGTTGCAAATTATTCTGAGATAGTGTTTGTTTTGCGCAATTTCACAACACAACGCCGCTTTTAAAGCATTTTAATCTTGCTTTCTCTCTCTCTTTTTTACTCTCATTAAAGTGTTGTTCAGCAATTTTAAAGGAAAGATGTTGTGGTTTGAAGGGTAGCCTTGTTCTTGGGTACCTTGGGTTGGAAAGATGTAGTGGTTTGAAGCAAAATATCAAGCAGTGGTGATCAGGGTCAACGAAGAAGGATTGAGTGAGCACGAGGACCTTCAAACACTCAGATCAGGAAAACAAGGGAGAAGAGAGGCATGGCCGACAAGACTTGGAAGCAACGGACGGCATCAGTTGACGATGGCGACAATGTCCAAAGAGTGATGGAGAAGGATCACCAACAGTGTTTATGCTCTATTTTGGCTGCAATGAGCTCAAGGTGGTTGGCGATGAAGATTGACAGGGATTGAAGATAGTGGATGGTGGATTGAGCAATTTGTGGATGAAGGGAAGTTGTGAAAGGTAAATTCTAAGTGCTTTTGCATCTGGTGCCGATTTCTATTGTCCTAATCAACTGGGGGAGGGAAGTTTCTGAAATTGGATGCTTATGATGGCATGACTGAGGAATTTTGAATTCTGGGATCTGGCAGGGGGTGGATTTGGACTTCGCCTACACATCATTTCGGCTTTCTCTACGAGGAGAGACAATTAGGAGGTGGATTCGTATGACATGCTCATTGAACAGGTTTCGTCCTTGATCCAAGGGAGATGAGTTAGAGTTACTGCAACATCCACTGTAAACGGACAATTTACAACACTAGATGACAATCTTTCAACGAGCAATTTACAGATATTCGTGACCACGTGTATAATTTCTTTGTTAATTGATGGCTTTTGAGAATTAGGGTTTATATTTGGGGAATTTGAGAAAATGCTTGATTGTCCAATTTAGGGTTTATATTTGGGGCAAAACTCATAAACGACATTGTTTAGAGAATAATATGATAACTAGGCATGCCGGTGAGCCACATCGGATAGAGAAATTAATTAAAAAAATTGCCATCTCAAATTTCCAGTGACCCAAATTAGAATTGACACATAAGTGATCGTTCTTTAAAAAAAAAAAACACTTAAATTATCAAAAATAAAAAATGACATTAAAGTGAGTGCTATGCCAAACTTTTGACACTTTTAGTGTTCTTATGCTCATAAGCTAGCCAGTAATATAAGAGAAGAACATTTCTTGGACCTAGCAAATGGCATTTGCTCAGCTAAACTGACAGAATCAAGTGCGGCTCAACAACGGCTTTTCTTCTGCGGACCCTCAAAGTTTTAGTTATTGCTCGATAAGTCCCTTTACAAATTCACATTTATGGGCTTCGTTGGAAGCTCCTGAGCAATATTACCAACAGTAATATGCCCCTGCTTCGAGGGATTAATTACCCCAAAAATTAACAACCAACCCTAATCCCCTCGGTCTCTGCCCCTCCATTCTACCACCGCCATCTCTCCCACTTTGGGACAAACGGGCCGTCCATCCCCTAGGTGGGATCAGGTCGGTGAGCCGCTACGACATTTTGCCAATCCTAAAGTGAACAATACCGCAGAAAAGAATATAATCAAAGTTCATACACCAGGAACAAGGGAAAGTAAACACCAAAGTGTGAAAACATAACAATCTGTTTCTCTCAGCTCTTACTTGGAAATTGTATCTTGGAATCACCCAAGATTGCAACTCGAGTTTTTTGAAGCTGTTCCTCTCCAAGACGAAAGAGTCGCTGTAGATCCAGTCCACACGGCGGAGGCGACCGTAACTGACCGCATCATCCACAGTTACCACTTGGGTGAGTGAGGCCAAGACGCGAGCAAGGCGAATCCCAGCGATAGATGATAGATAGACTCTGGCATTGTCAGGTGCGTCAAATGCACCACATCGGACGAATCTTTTGCTCTTCGAAGGGATGTCTCGTATGTGGCGTTCATTGACCGGTCCATTGATCTGTATATGCAGTCGTAGATCGACATGAAAAGATTGTAGTTTGTCCGAAATTGGGTGTAGTGCAATGAATGGAACCCGTTGAAATATTATGATTCACAAGTAATTTTTAACTAAAAGTCCATTTTTCGCGAGAACTGGTGTCATAAGAATACATTTAAATGCACTTAAATTACAAGGGTTCAATTTTGAATATATTTATTACAAATAATAAAAGAATATATCTTTTTATTTTATGAAAAAACCATTCTACCTAAAGTTATAAAAATTTCTCTAATTCACGCACTCACTCCCGTGGTTGGCTTTCTTTATTTCACGGAGAATGAATCATTTGAAAAATATCTTTTTGTAAAAATGATTGTTTATATCTCTTTCAAAAATGAATAAACAAAGTCCACAAAAATATTTAGACATATTTGATTGTCAATAATAAAAATATTTTTCATTAACTAATTATTTCAAGTGGTATAATTAATCATTTTTTTTAAATTCAAATTATTTATTTTTTATGAAATAAATGGAGTTTTAGCTCCCACGGAGCATAATTCGTATACTTCATCGTTGGACTTAATAATTGACAAAGCCTGATATTTAACATAGAAAAAAAAAAATCTGGACCAACAATAAGAGGGCAAAGTCGGGCGCGTTTGTTTGTGTTTACGTTTAAAAATTGTTCCAGGGAACGAAATAGAAAAAAGTGTTTTACGTTTCGAGGAACAATTTTTGAACAAAAAACGCGTTTGGTAAATTTGTTCGGGAATAAAAAATAAACAGAAACATGTTTGGTAAATTTGGATAATTTTTTTTTTTATTTCTTTTATTTTTTCTATTTTTTATTTTTTCTTTTTCATTTTTTTCCTTCTTTTGGCCGGTCGCCAGCCAAGGCCTTGGCCGGCGACCGGCCGGCGAGGCCGAGCTCGCCAGCCGGGGGCGAGGCCGAGGCTCGCCGGCGGCAGGCGAGCCGGGCGAGCTCGGCCTTGCCGGATCTGGGCGAGATCGAGCTCGCCCAGGCCGGCGCGAGGTCGGCCTCGCCTTGATCCGGCGAGGCCGAGCTCGCCCAGCGGCGGGCGAGGCGCGGCCTCGCCGGGCCACCGCCAGGCGAGGCCGAGGCTCGCCGGCCGCTAGGCGAGGTCGGCCTCGCCGGATCTGGGCGAGATCGAGCTCACCCAGGCCGGCGCGAGGTCGGCCTCGCCCAGCTACGGCGAGCCTCGGCCTCGCCGGGGGACGGCGAGCGTCGGCCTCGCCGGGGGCCGGCGAGCCTCGCCGTGGCTGGGCGAGGCCGCCGGCCCTCGTCGGCCGGTCGCCGGCCATGGAGGCCGGCGACCGGCCAAAAGAAAAAAGAACAAGAAAATAAGAGAAAAAAAGAAAAAAAAAGTGTTTCTCAAAAGTGTTTTGAAACAAGAAACACAAAATTTGTGCTTCTTGTTTTGTTTCTTTTTTGTTCCAGGAACAAAAGAACAAAAAAGGAACAAACGCACCCAAACGCGTTTGTTCCTTTTTGTTCCCAGAACAAAAAAACAGAAAAAGTGTTTAAAAAAAAAAAAAAAAGAACACAAACAAACGCAGCCTCAGCTACCTCTTTAAAGGGAGGGATCTTGTTTCCTTAATTTGAAATTATTTTTGTGCCTGTCGGGCAACACATATCTCTCAAGACACTTCGTCTGACTTTATAAATTGATAATTGTCCTACTTTCCATGTGAATAATATAAAAAAAAGTACTTACGTCGAAGAAATTGTTTGATGAATTTATTTGAGCCATTAAGTATAGATTTCTACGGACTTAATACCTTAAAAAATTCAAACTTTAACTATTGTCCCAATTGTACTTTTTATCTCAAAAAAACCTTCAATTTTAGATCCAATCTTAATTCTAACCTAAACATTTTTTTGTCCCATAAAAAAACCCCAACTTCATATACAGTCCTAATTCTACCCTAATTTTTTTAATCTCATAAAAATCCTAAACTTTTTTCTTTTGTCTTATAAAAGAATCCCAACTTTAGTTCCAATTTCAATTATACTTTAATTTTATGTCTCATAAAATATCACTAACTTTGACATGAGTCTCAAATATGTCTTCATTAATCCTCTGTCAAAATCACCCTTAGGATTTTGGACTTGATCATCAATTTCTTGTGCTTGGAAATGTTTTATCTCTCACGATCGAAGAGCTCGCACTCGGGACACTCAAACAACTCATACTTGGGAGTTTTCCATCTGTTGGTTGTCAACAAAAAATTTTGAATGAAGGGTTAATGGGGGCAGATTTGCAACTCAAGTAAAAGTTTATGATTTTTTATAAGACTATAAAAATTTAAGAGTAAAATTGAGATTGAATTATAAAATTGGGATAAAACCTAAAGTTGGGGATTTTTAATGGGAAAAAATTAGGGTAGAATTGAGACATAACCTAAAATTATGGATTCTTCATGGGACCAAAAAAAAAGTCTAAAGTAGAATTGCGACTGTACCTAAAGTTGGAGGTTATTTATTAGACAAAAAGTAAAATTGAGATAAGAGTTAAAGTTGGAGGTTTTTTTTATGGTATCAGGCTGATTTCTACGTAGAAGCCATAGGACGAGTGAAAAGCCATACCCATTAAATTTAATGGTAGATATAGCCTTAGGACGTGTGCATGCAGCCTGTGCAATAACAATAGCTTTATTTCATTGCGTTAATTGATGGTATGAAAAGCCAGTGTGAAAAGCCTATGTTCTAGTTCCCAAGCTCCTTTCAATGATCTAGTATTAAATGCTTCATATATTTTTATCCTTAGTTTGATTTTCCCTTATTAATATTATTTTTGCGAATTGTGCTTTTATAAATAAATTTCTTCAACATCACTTAAATGTTCAGTGAAGACTTTCCTTTTGATGCTTCTAATAGTGTGAAAACAATAGGGATATATATATATATATATATATATATATATATATATAATGAAATTGATTATGTATTGTTGACTTATGATGGAGGGTACATTAAGTACTTGAGAGGTAGAAAGATGGTGAAGAGCCAATGGGGGATGAACTCGAAATTGCAGTGACTCATATTATTTGTGAAATCAATGTACGTGGTGTAGCTGGTGATGGATGCGACTGAAGTAGTTCTTGTGATCGCTGTCATATACAAAAGTAATGCAAATAGCATTACATGCGCTACGTGTTCCGCGAATGAATGAATTATGGCTGAAAAAGAAATATCAAGAAAAAGAAAAAAGGGTAAAAAAAATCAAAGTTTGCCTAACAATATCATGAAATCAAAATGTAAACATTAAAAGCTAGAGTTGCTTAAATGCAACACCGACTATGTTGGCTATCTAATTACATGAGTCATTCAGTCCCTAGTAAGTACCACGTGCGTGCCAATAATCCTAGACGATAAGTAGTTGTCCAACTTTACTAAAAGAAATCCGACACAGAGCCCGATCTGATTGGACTTTTTAAATCATCTCCATATAACTAACTTGTGTAAATAGAAATTGCAGCTGATCATTGGTCCAGCATAATTTTTTTATTACGTAATGGGCTAAAAGAAACTATGAAATGCGATGTGAAGCATAACTTACATGAGATGGTGACAATGAAGGAGTACTGGTGGGAGTGACAGCGAGAGCAAAGAAAATGAGGGAAAAGTGCCAAAAAAGTCCTAAACCTTTTGGTTTTGTGCCGATTTAGTCCTAAACTTTTTTACGTTGTGCCAATTCCGGCCAATTTTGGCCGGATTTTGCTGACTGGACGCCGGCCGGCTAACGTGGCCTGATCGGTGCCGCGTGTACAATTTTTAATAATATTTTGATATTTTTAAATATTTTTTATTTTATTTTTTTTTTTTATTTTTATTTTTATTCTTTTCTTTTATTCTTTTTCTTTTTTTCTTCTCATCTTCTTCCTCCAGCCGGTCGCCGGAGCTAGGCGACCGGCTAGAGGCTACGGCCGGCGAGGTCGACCTCGCGGGCCACCTCGCCAATGGCCGTGAGGCTCGCCCTTGCCGGATCTGGCGAGGATCGAGCCTCGCCCGCCATGGGCGAGGCTCGATCCTCGCCAGATCCGGCTCGCCACCCAGGCCGCAAGGGGCCTCGCGCCGGGCGGGCGAGGCTCGGCCTAGCCGAATCTGGCGAGGGTCGAGCCTCACCCATGGTTGGTGAGGGCAAGCCCTGCCAGCTCGGCGCGAGGCCAGCTGCCTTAGAGAACCTAGAAATCACAAAACCCCCACCCTCGACAAATCGCCGCCGCGGGAGAAACAGGCGAAAATCCGGTGCCGGAGCCACGCGACTGAAGACACCCCGAGCTCCCGTAAACCCTAGAGACGACGACGACGACAAGCGGAGGAGGGAGGAAATTTCTAGGGCGAGAATGGGATCGGAGAACGGAACTAGGGAGGAGTCTAGCTGGCCTCGCGACAAGCTGGCGGGGCTCGCCCTTGCCGGCCATGGGCAAGGCTCGACCCTCGTCAGATCCGGCGAGAGTGAGCCTCGCCACCTAGGCCGTGAGGGTGGCCTCACGCCGGGCGGGCGAGCGAGGCTCAACCTTGCCAGATCCGGCGAGGGCGAGGCTCACCCGCCCGGCGCGAGGCTCACCCGCCCGGCGCGAGGCCGCCCTCACAGCCACTGGCGAGGTGGCCGGCGAGGTCGACCTCGCCGACCGTCGCCTCTGGCTGGTCGCCGAGCTCCGGCGACCGGCTGGAGGAAGAAGATGAGAAGGAAAAAAAGAAAAAGAATAAAAATAAAAATAAAAAGAGAAAAAATAAAATAAAAAATAAAAAATATTAAAAAAATATTAAAATATTATTAAAAATTGTACACGTCATCGCCGATTAGACCACGTCAACCGGCCGGCATCCAGTCAGCAAAATCCGGTTAAAATTGGCCAGAAAGGACTAAATTGGCACAACGTAAAAAGGTTTAGGACTAAATCGACACCAAAAAAAGATTTAGGACTAAATTGGCACAAAGCCAAAAGGTTTAGGACTTTTTTGGCACTTTTCCCAAGAAAATGATGGTATAGGGCTTGGTGAAGGTACTAATAGAGAAATTCGACGAACGATGCATGAATCGGGACGGTGATGATCACACCATCTATTTTCCAAAGTGACAAGTAAGAGGCTTTTAGGATTGTCGTGTGACTCACATAAAATAGAGTCCCACTGAGCAAAATCCGGTTGTCCCTAAAGTGAAAAAATAAATAAATTGTCCAAAAAATAAGTAAGAATTGACTAACTATGATTGTTTTTCTTTTCCCAGAGAATCTGTACAATAATGTCGTTGATGGCCCTTAATCATTGTTTCCTGATTGCGCTGTGCCATCGGTCGAGAAGATGTTGCTTAAATAGCCAAGGGTCCCGCTCATTTAAACGTACATCCTAGATAGGGGGTTTGACTGGCTACTGTTCATATGAAAGCTCGTTCGCCTATTAATTTCCGTTGGAGCAACATTTCTTAACGCATTGTTTTACTTAACAGAAAATCCCAGAATGATCTTCGTGCTTGAGAGAGAGAGAGAGAGAGAGAGAGAGAGAGGGAGACCAATTGCTTTCTCGGTGAAACCTGCTCGAACTCGATGCCTCTGTCGATAATCCCGTGGTTGCCTATAGCAGTCCGGTAGCGAGAGAGCGAGATCCAGATCTGATAGTGAATCATCCTCCCCAGAAGAAAAGGGAATATGAGGAAGTAGCCCAAGTCCCCCCCGCTGGGCCCTTTCGCAATGAATTGGTACGTCGCATGAACCATCCAAGGGGCCAAAATCACATACTATTGTAATGGCCCCCAAACCTCAAACATATATAAGTCAATCACAAGTGAGTCATAATATATAGTCAAAGACAAGTGACTACTCAAAGTTCGCAACTACGTGCATGTTACATCTCTCATGCAAATAAAATTGAAAGATTATTGCTTGATATTCGTTGCTTTTGTGGGTCCGTATGGTGGTACACTAGTTATCCATATAATAGTTTGAACTGGACATTAATAAAGTCAATATATTTTTCTTGTATGATATATAATTGCTATATGTTGTAATTGACGTACTATCACTACTCTCCGTCGTCGAACTAGCATGATTTACATTGCACATTATACGACAAACCCGAGCACTACCAAGTGAAGAACTTTCTCTGAAAAGTGATTGTGCGTACAAAATTCATCTATTCAATTCTATTATATGTGCAATCACCAACCGTGAATAGTGATGTATAATGACGTGTAAAAGAAGATTAATAGTAGAGTGGAAAAAAAGGAAAAGAAAAGAAAAAGTAATAATTAATTTTTTTAATAAAAGAAAGCAAAATAATATTGTTTAGATTCATTTTTTTAATGTTAGCTATTGGTCATGTCACATAGAATGGCCGGGATTGACTAAGACCGTGGCACTGACTGAACTGAGATATTAGCATTTCTTGACTTAAATTAGCCAAATAGACTACATTAGAAAATCATCAATAGATATAGGACTACTTTGGTCAAATTAAAAAAAATTAAAATTGAATTGCTAGCCATACAATAGATTTAAGCATTTTTTGGCAACTTTCCCCATAATCAACTATGGCATAGAAAGAACTTATTGTTTTTACTAGCATATGATGTGGGTCTCACATATTTTTAAAATTTAGTTGGCTCAATCTAATAAATCTTATTGATGCGAGTGCAATAGTTGCACGGACTTTCTACTTTACACAATATCTCGCAAGGAGATCTACTAATAGAGGTAGAATAAAATAGGAGAGCACATTGAAAGCGAATGAAAGGTGTGAATATGCTAACAGAGGGAGAACCAAATAAAGAGAGCATCTTGAACTGCTACCGCACAAATTGCCTTCTCTTTACAAAGGGAGACGCTGAAAATGATCTTGAACAATGGTTGAAGAAAATGTGTAATTATTTATTTATTTACTTTTTGCCCATACAACAAGGTGGGGCAATTCTATGCTGGTGGGACAACTTCTAAGGATTTTTATTAGAAAGATGGATCAAGTAAGTAAAAAAGTTAAGAAATTTACTCTGAGTACGTTTCTTAAGAAATCAGTGACTTTAATTTAAATTTATTAAACTGAGGATTTTATTAACACATCTAGTAAGGACAATTTACTAAATTCTTAAGAAATTTCATTGATACACAACACAGATGTTTTATTGTAACTTAATAATAACATAAAATGCGTAATTCTGCAAAAGTATTCTAGTGATGAATATACAAATGGATTGTGTTAAACAGATCACAGGGCTAATTTGGTTCGGTTTTTGGAGAATGCATTTGTAAAAATGCAAATACCTTTGGGTACATGGGGTTTTCCGAAATGCAAATAACATTTGGTAAAATTTGCAGTGAGAAACAACTTTGGTCAAAATACCATTTGATAAAATTTGCATTTGTAAATGACTTTTATTAAATTAAAAAAACAAAAAATTTCTTTTTTTTTTTAAGTCTAGCCACCGAACCGCCGAATGCCGGCAATCGGATGGCCAAATCGGCCCTCGGATGGTCGCCGAGGTTGCACGACCTCAGGCGGCCGTTGCATGGGGTCACTGGGGTCGACTGCCCGAGGTCGCCCGACCTTGGCGACCGTCGTCTGGGGTTGTGTGATTTAGGCCATCAATCACCTAGGTCGCATGACCCAAGCGTTGCCTGAGGTCCAATGACGGTCGCCGGGGTCAAGCGACCCTCCGGTAGTGGTCGCCGACGCGTTGCCGGCGCACACGACCCCTTGGTCGGCAATCATCAGCCTTCGATCGGCTTCTCCCCTAGAGAAGATGAATAGTAACCGAAACTTGCATTCCGAAAATGCAAGTTCCCAAAGGACCTCTAAACCTGCTTTGGACTAAGGGCCCTTAGAGTCCTTTGGAGAAGCAATTGCATCTTACCAAAGTCGCCCAAAAAATCGAACCAAACGCGTTTGCATTTGGCCAAGAGACTTTAGAGTCCCAAAGCCCATTCCCGAAGTCGAACCAAACGGGACAAGTTCTATCCAAATAGAAAACCTAATAGATGGAGTGTGGGGGCATAATTTTAGATAAGTCATCCCAGTGGGTATTGTATTGTGCGTTGCATGGTAACACGGATATGTTTATGCTTATGTAAATCGAGATAAATGTAACTCAGTTTTTGTGAAACATGAGCAGGGATGCCAAGAGGTTGAAAGCCATGCTGTAGACTAGCTTGTCATGCTTTGTCGATGTTGGTGATGGAGTAGCCACACTCATTCTCCTCCCACCCTTCTACTGCATGGAGTATCCCTACGACGCGCCATGCGCTCATCACTCTTCGTGGCAACCAGTTCTGCCATTATTACAAGGACAGTAAGGAGATTTACACTAGGGTTGCTGTATGTATTCAGCACACAAGGAATCTGCAAATCCAAACGGCTATATGATGATGTAAGGATTGTGGTTCGGCCGAAGTAACATTGACACGTGTCACTGGTCTTAACTAGCAGGTAGAATCGATCTTTTTACCCTATGAATTTTCTACGAATGTTAGTATAGTCGGTTTTGTATTTGTAATAAAAGCACATGTCTTCTTCCCCGCAAATATTATCAAGTAGAGACTAACTGTAATTGGAATTATGTGCCATATCATACCTCACAAGAATGCACATTCTCAATCAACAGAGGAGCGACCCTGGCTGGTGTGTGGCGGTAGAAGCAGTCACCTTGCAACTTTTGGGAGGGAATTGCGAGTAGGGTATGAATAGTGTTCCTTTTGGTGTTTTTAACTCATCTTCTTCCGTCATGTCATCTCCAGCTATCCATATCTAAAAATTTACTTTACTGATCGTTAATAGTCGTTCGTGTATATTACCATCATCTTAGTTCATGCAATTATTATTCGAGTGATCATATTTCGTAGAATATGCTTCTGCTATTAATCTCATTGGCTCCTCCCTAAAAAAGATCGAACAACGATGGTTAGAAAGGTTCTGAATTAGGGTGAAAAACAAATTCGTTCCTAATAATTTATCACTTACTACCTCTATTTAAAATATCTTGGAATTCCTGAATGACCACATTTTTAAAAAAGAAATTGTAGCAAGCGAATTAGCAAAGTACTTAAAAAATGATACATTTTAAAATTTGGGTGAAAACAAATTTATTCCTAATAGTTACTCACTTGCTCCCACTATTACGAATGTCCGGGAATTCCCAAATGACTACATTCTACAAGAAAAATTGTCCGAAGTGCATTAGCAAAGTCTTTAAATATTAATATGATCTTTACTTTATTGGGGAGAATTAGTATGTGACATTCTTTCATGGTAAGTTATTTTAGAAGCCCCAATTTTCTTCTCATCCTTTTGCTCGGGCATCATTGGACTTGAAGTCGAGAAGTCTTCCTACCCTAGAAATTGCATCCCTCTCTTTAGTGTAAGAAACCGAACATAATTTTTCCACCCGACATCCTATTAACTTGATTTTTGCATTTACGGAAAATTCATGACTCGATTGTTTTAGAAATGCGGTTCCAGATTAAAGAATAAAAAAAAGTGATTGATTGCAAATTTCTAAAAATTGGACCAAACGAATGGTCATGATATTTTCTTCTTTGAAAATCCAATCCCATGATTGAAGCTATGTAATTTAGATAATAGGAAATTTTAAACCTTACAAAATCAACCAAATCAAATCATATATAATTGGGAAAAAAATTGAAAAGTGATATTTCCGTAGTTTTTACTTAATTTGGCCAAACTTTGACCATGCATAATTTTTCCGTTCACTCTATTTTTACTCCTATGGAAAATGTGTGATCCAATCGTTTCAAAATGTGGTTCGATTTAAAAAAAAAAGTTGGGTTCGTGAACCCAATGGACAGCTAGTTATATTTTCTTCATTAAAAATACGATCGCCATGATTGAGCCTATTTAATTTTGATTATTAAAAAACTCTAAAGCGCACAATGTTGAGCATTTCAAATCATTTATTTAGAATAAATTTTGAAAAGTGGCATTTATTTATTTTTTTAATCGAATTTGGCCAAATTTTGAAAGTGAGAGAACAAAAAATATCTAACGGGGCTTATAGGTTGAATGCCAGCATTTCAGCATTTCATGTAGGACAAATAAAATATAATAGATATATTCATAATACTATATTTAGAGAAACTATATGACTAAAATACACTAAGAATAATCAAACACTTGGAAAATTTAATTGAAGCACAATGAGACTACAGACTAGGAGCTTGTTGATGAGGTTGTTGTGATATTACAATCCTCCCTTGATTCCTCCTTTTAGCTTTCTCTCTGAATATTTCCCAGGCAACAACATTTCATAACAAAAAAATCAACAATATTACTACTTAGGATAAACAAAGACTTCATATGAAGAGTACGTATTGAGAATGACACAAACTTACTTGCTAGTTAAAATTCTAGGCCATGAGATTAAAAATCTGTAAGCATCTAAAACCATTTCCTTTCATATCCCCCACATCTTCTTGTACACAGCCAATTGACCAAAAAAGATCATAATGATAATAATAATTAACACCATAATTCTAAAAATTAAGAACTCAAGAAATCTCAAATACATATCTTTTCTGTGCAGGTGTGAGTCCTTTGTATCAGTGGTATTGATCAACGGCCATACAAAATCAGGAAGGCCGTAATCGAAAGTAAGAGAGCAAATCCAAGACATTCGCATTAGCAATTGCATCATCTTAGTAAGTGTTTCAAAATACTTAGTAGGCCGTTATAGAGAGAGTGGGCATTGCGCACCTCTTCCCCGTTTTGTCCTAAGCTTCAGTGAACTAAAGAAAAAAGGAAAGAGAGAGAAAGGTGGATGAGAAAGGAAGAAGAGAGGACCGGGGCTCTGTGCATCTATCCGGCCTTGTATGTTGTGGGCTCTCTGTCGTTTCTTCTAAAATCATGAGTCCATTTGATTCACTGAATGGGTTGATATATACTGTTTTGGGTCGCCGACTTAGGCCACGCGGCTTTATTATTATTTTTATGTTTTTGTCATTTTTTTGTTATTTTTTTTTCACAGAAATTGCATATTCAATTTTTTTGGCAAAAATTTAAGTGTTAATAGTTGCCTCTTTTTTAAAGGGAGCTCAAAAGGGTTTATTTGAAAAACGAAAAAATGCTTGAATTTTATCAACATGTTATGCAAATGCACTTGATGTTAGGAAAATTGGTCAAAAAATATACCTGTGAATACTCACCTTGGACTTCAATATCACTTGTGAGTACCTTCCTAAGTTTTCTTCTTCTTTAAAAAAAAAAAAAAATGCCAACTAGAAGGAAACAGAAACTTACCTTGCACTTGCACGATGTTTGATGTGAACTTGTTAGATCCCCCAGCGCTCGAGTGATTGAATGCTGGGGTTAAATGTTACTATGGTCAATTGTTTCTTTCCGTAAGTGAATATGGTGATACATGGAATATATGATCGATGAGTATATCACATTAGAAATGTTTGGTAGACCGTGGCAACATGATCATGAACGGTGGCATACACTGGTGTGCATTGATGTGAATCGAATTGTGGGCTTGTCGTCTTTGTGAGACCTAGATATGATCAGAAAATTGTCCAAAATGTCCTAGACTCATTGTATGGAAGCCAATTGAGTAATAAACATTTCATTTGTGCCAATTTAATTCTAAACATTTTGATAACTTGTCAATTTAGTCCTAAACATTTTAATTTTACCAATTTAATCCTAAACCTTTTTTTTATGATTTGCTAATTTAGTACTACACCTTTTAATGATTTACATCTAGTTATTTCTTCTTACATACGTTTGATCTATTACTTAAGAAATTAACACAAAAAATTGTGTAGAATCATACTTCTTTGGTAAATTTATTAATTGATCTTCAAATTGATGCGTGCACAAACATGATTTAACAACACATTAATTAAATAATGTTCGGTAATTCAAAAGTAGTTATTATCTCATGCTTCTTCAGCCATGTCGCTAAGCATTAGAAAAGTCAAAAGCAGATGTTTTATTTAACAAAATAATTATATCTATTATCATTGCAAAAGAAAAAAAAAAGAATTCCTTACAAAATGATTTAGATTAACAAGCTAACACAATTATTAAGTTGAGCAAACTTGTTCTTGGACTAAAGGTACGATTCAATGGAACTCGACAGATTGAAATGACTTTAAGTGTGATTTGGTGTGATGGACAATATTGGCATGACGTTTATTGGGATTTACTTATTAAAGTTAACCATACAAGCAAGGAAAGAGGACCCATTTTACTAATAGAAAAACCCAAAATTGAAACTTTTATTCTTCTACTCCCAACTCGAATGAACGGTGCTTTTAGTACTCATTTAGGTTCAATCAGTCAATTTTGCATTATATGATCTCAATCGACATTACCAATGCCATGAAGCAATTATATATCTCTGCAAATTCATCCAAGCAGGTAGGCAAACTCCAGCTACCAATCCTCTTATGGTACTAATCCACTACATCTTGTGTTGCCATGATTTCTACCCAAGAAACTGGAAAAAGCTGAAGAAAACCTACTGAAACAGTTTAGTTCTTGGAACCCTACATCTCGTACTAGAAAAAGAAACGAATCAGGGCGAGACTTACCCAAATTTGAAGGTGCACCTATCTCCCATTAGGGGCTTTCAAGTAACACGTGATCAAAAGGTGGACACCGATAATAGAGAAACTACATTTGACATATTGCTGGTGCAATAATAACCTCAAACTCAAACACTAATGAACTTCATTGTCAATTGCTCACTTCCTCCTTGTTTGATCTCATGGATGACCAAATCACATTGGTTTTCATTGGCGCCGAAGTATGAAAATAAGCCATGCATTTTGATTGAAAGGGTATGGAAACAAGGATGTAGGGCCTACCCGTTCATAGAAAGAATTAGCATTGTTATGCTGCAATACTAGGAATAATGCAAGTGTGCAATCTCACGTAAGTGGTTAGGTGTACATAGTATGCAAACTGATCAGTTCCGGGCAGGCTTCTATTACTTGCTCAGACATTCACTGGTTTACTGACCACTAGTCCCCAGGGCGAAGAAAAGGCGACATTGCATGCTTGTTACTATCACTGCCTTACACAGGAGTAACCCTAACACGAATGGCAAACACAAGGACCAAGGTGCTTTTTAAGCAGGCATTATTAATATTTCAAATATGTCCACAAACTTCTTGGGCATAGCTTGTTGTCATTTAAACCCGCATCCTCAAATGCAGAAAGCATCTGCAGATCGCGCCGCCGCCCATTGGAAAACCAGTACATTCACGATTAGAACCACACAAACATCGAAATAAATTGATCTCAAGCATGAACATGGAGATAAACTAGTACTCAAAACTGATGGCCCAATACAAGGAAAAGGGCCGGATTATATTCAGATAAATTGCTTCATCATCTATTAGAAGCTATACCCTGAAAATATCTAGTATAACTAATAAAAAAGGACATCCTATACGCTACATATTGAGTGGAATATGAGCAAATGCAATGGATTTCACAGCTGTGTGAGATTAAGATAGTCTAACAAAATATATTTATTTACTCTCAAGGAACCATCTTGCAGGCGGGAAGACGAACTTTTACATATATATGGTTCAAACTATGAAGGAATTGATCCTCAGGAAGTAGAGGGATCATTTGGGTCTTTTCACAAACCATTGGAGCCAACGTAGATTTTGACACACTATGAACATATTTTGTATGAAGCTTCAGATTCACACTTGCTAATCTCATTGAGAAGTTTTGTAGATAATAAAAAGTAAGTGATAATCAAATTATTGTTCACACCTTGACATTTTAAGTATTCGTTTCAAAAACGGCCTAATAAAAAAAAGAACAATAATAAAAATAAATAATAAATAGCATAAAAAATAGGGGCAATTCAGATTTTTAACATGAAGCGCAATTCTTAGAGCTCGAATTTTAAGTCCCAAGCTCAATGGAGGATTCGTCTTGCTGGAGTCTTGGAAACGGTGCGATTGTTCTCACGGGTCTCAGCGATTTTCCAGGTTTTAGTGCCTTGGACACGGTTCACCGCCATTTATCCACGACATTGTCCGTTCCCAAGGTTGTTCATAAAAAATCAGCTTTACTTTCGGGATTTTCTTGACTCGAAAGATGAAGAGACTGTGTCGTTGTTCGAGATTCCTTCTACGATGCTGATTTTCATCGCCAGCTATCGGTCTTGATGGACTTTTCAACGATAGCTAGCGATGAATGCTAGAATCGGAGAAAGAATCTCAAACAAAGACTCAGCCTTTCAAGCCAAGAAAATCTCAAAAAATAGAGCTTGATCTTTGATGAACAGCTTGAAAACGGGTAATGTCGTCCATGAATGGCGGCCAACCCTGCCTAAGGCGCTGGAATCTAGAAAATCACCGACACGGACGAGAACAGTCCACAACGGACGATTTCTAGGACTCCAGAGAGACCAATCCTCAATCGTCACAGAGAAATCCCCCACCATCACCGCTGAGGATGATCTTAGCTAGAGAGAATATATATATATTTTTTAAACAAATTCTGTAATCCCCTTTCCAGCTTAGCCTTCTAAAAAAAAAAATTGGATGCCGAAATTTTAGCATGAGCAGGAATTTCATTCCCTTCACTCTACCTTCTCTTACATGCGTCACGTTTACGAACGACCATATAACAAAATAGTTATATTTCCAGTATTATCCTTGCACAAGGAAAATAAAGGGATATAAATCCTTGTAAAAATGACTTCAGATTAACGAGATAACGCAAGTTATGCGTCGAGGAAACTTGTTCTTGGACTAAAGGTATGATTCAACGAAACTCGGCAGATTGGAATAAGGTCACGGGTGATTTGGTGCGACAGATGGTATTGGCATGATTTTTTTATTGGGATTTACCCATTAAAGTTAACCATATAAGTAAGGAAAAAGAACTATTTTACTAAAAGAAAATCCCAAATTGGAACTATTATTCGTCCACTCTCAACTCGAATGAGCAGTAATTTTACTGCTGATTTAAATTAAATCAGTCAATTCTATATTATATGATCTCAAGTCACAATATTAATGCCACGAAGCAATTATATCTCTACAACTTCATCCACGAATCAATTATATCTCAAAATACATATATCAGCAGCTATGGCAATAGCTGCATGGTTTGATAATGCACCAATTTGTTTGTCGTTAGTAGATAAAATGAGTTCTTTCACTTCTAAACCCCAAACAATTCGGTTAGGAGGGTTCGTACACAAAGATGTAAAGTCATTTCTTCAATTTACTCTCCATTTTTAAGTTCATAGCTTTCATAGTAACTTCATCGATGTTACCTACCAAAAAAAAATGCAGTAATACTTGACGTAATAGTGAGGGACCTTATCCAAATGCCATAATGGATAGGATCCAATATGCATTACACTCTTGTGCCATATTGGTAAAAAATGAAAACTCACGAGGATGACAAATAGAAACCTAAATAGCTAAGTTACAAAAAAATGGAAGGCATTAATTCTTCATGAATCTCGTATTCAAGCGACAATCAATTGTAGACCAGACTGCATATGCCTAGATAACACCTCTTTCCCAGTCCCTACAAAAGCATGCAAACTATCGAATGGTTCAGAAGAGAGATGAGAGTTCAGTAAAAACAAACTATTTTTCCGAGTTCGATAACAGCTTTCTTTTACATTGGAAAGGAGATTGAACCAATATTTAATAGCAGTGCAATCGCCGATTCTTAAAAATTCGGTGACGTTGGAAATGAAAGCATGATCCCTACAAGAATAGATGATGGCGAATTGAAGCTCAGGAGTGAGCGAGGAGCGATGAGGACCGGGCGTCGAGCATGGAGCAGCTGAGGATCGGGCGAAGAGCGGGCAAGAACAATTTACTTGAGCAGCGGGAGAGGAAGAAGAGAAACTGAAAATTGAAGAACCATGATCCCAATTGTAAATTTGGGACAAAATTGCCTCTATATTAGTTGCAAAAAAAAAAAAAATTGCCCGGTAACCTCATGCTTTTATTCGATATTGATTTGGTCACTTGAAATCCTTATTTAAAACAAAATCCACTTAGGAATTTTTTTTTTCAGAAGATGATCTCAATTTAGACCTTATTAGCAATTTCCTTTCTTTAACATGAATCTATCAGACAGAAAAAAAAAAAAAAATTAAACCATTTGTTTTCTCTTTCAGGACCTTCTCTTCTAGGAGTCGCCAATTCTTTCCAACTGATAAGGAATCTCATTTACATTTCATTAAGCACACATAGATATCTATATCTAACATATATTCTAATCTAGTATTTCAATATGAAGTTGGGGATGAACAATCGTGGCTGTGCCATGTGGCATGGCACTTGTGTGTCTAAGCCGCCGCATAGTGGTGCCAACCAATAACCGCGTGCTATTTGTATTGTGATAGCCACATTTGTGTGACATATGTATTAACTATTTTTCTCTATAATTGATTTCAATTATAAGTGTAACTCTGGCTGCAAAGAAGAATCTATTCAAATCGCGTGGGAAGTAACAATGACATAAGGAAAAGTTAATGAAACATGGTCAATCCTATACGAATGGAAATTAAAACACAAAAGAATCCAAGATAAAATCAATTTAGAATTTTAGCCAATCAACATATAAAAAAAAAAAAATCAAAGAAACATAATCAATCCATTTTTTTTTTTTTGTGGTCAAAATAGTCAATCCACTTGAAGTGACAATCAAAATTCAAAGAGAAATTGAGATAAAAAGAAATTCGGAGATATGATCACTTAACATAGAAAAAGGTCAAAACACTTACGGGATACATGTAAAAACATAACTTAAGGTTGGCCATTGGTCAATTGGGAATTTAAGGTTTTATTTTGATCAATTGAATACTTTAGATTAAAAATACAAAACTTCAATCAAGTCTCAAGCTTATTGTTGGATGGAGATTTTCTTTTTTTTTTTTTTTTTGGTCAGAATTTGACGAGGATTCAATTGTCGGTAATTTGACATGATTTCCATGTGGAATATTTGGTCATCTATCATGTGTCATTTTCAACACATGAATTCCATCAACAACAAGCTCGAGACTTTATTAAGATTCTTTATAAAACCTTAAATTCTCGATTAATCTAGAAAAAATCTTAAATCCTCAATTAACTAATGATCAACCACTTAACATCCTCTGTGTGTGTATATGTGTGTGTGTCTTAAGATAGGCTAGTGACAGTCTGTGAAAAATTTTCGAACGGGAAAATATATTTCTTGTTCTTCTTCTTTATATTTTAGAGACCGTACACTATCACCTTGTAAATTAATTTCTTAGTCACGGCATTTTTTTTTATTTATTTTAGAGAATCTCTAGCATCAAGAGTCTTTGTCACACCCCAAAACCATCATGAATGAGGGATGACACAACCATCCTTTCAGTAGAAGGACGCAATTTCGAAGCTCCCAAAATCCAACTTCTAAAAGTCTCCTCATTAATATCGCTTCCGTACTATTCATTGTTAGCTAAAGAACCTTAAAAATATTGGAATATAAAAGGGTGAGCAACCACGGCTCAATAAGTAATGCATCTTTTCTAAGTGGATCGAGTACCCACTATGCATATTTCCAAAACCAAACCACAACTCTTTTAACTCAAATCTATCATAAAGCAAACATAAAATAAGAGAATAAGTTATGCTTTAGTAAAAATATTCTTTTCATAATAATATTAAAATAAATATTAACAGTTAAGTCCATTGATCAATCTCATTACTTCACACGCCAATGGTCCATTCCATCGATTAATCTCATGTCACACATCAATGGTCTATTCCATTGATCCATCTTATATGAGAACACATCGATGGTCCATTCCAACGACTAAACTCAAATCACATATCAATGGTCAACTCCGTTGACCAAACTCATATCACATGTCAATGGTCCACTCCATTGACCAATACATTGCTCAATATCAAACCATAATCACAGTACAATGCCTAGTGACAAAGTGACCAAGATTCCCCATTGGCAAGGTCTTCACCTATTATTAGCCAGCGGCTCAGTCCACAAGGATATCTTAAACTAGTATGCACATACCCACAAACACCTCACTAGGCTCACAACGATATTAAACATCAACACCCATCATTATAGAACTCATCTCATAAACCGATTTTACAAACTGAATCAAATCAAGTGCATCTCAAAAAGCTTATCACAAATCAATATCTATATGACATTCTATAAACCATCTCAAAGTCGAGCTCTTTGTAAAAAGGTTTACAAACCTAAAACATGTAATATTTTTCAACTTCATTCATCAAACAAAATATATACACTAGAAAGTTCCCACACTATTCTCAAATACCAAAATGTAGTAAATGCCCAATCGAAATTTTATGCAACAAACATGCTTATTATCAAATTTTTATCATTTTGAAGATATGAGCTTATAAATTCTTTGGAAAGATAGCACCACTCACCTGGGAAAGCCGAAAAATCAACCATGCAGTTACTCGAGCCAACGCACGCGTATTCCTATCAATTAATCAAAAACAATATAAAAACCAAGGAATACACTACTCTCCAACTAACGACTCGACTAAATTGTGCTTATTCATAGATAAAACAACACATACATGCTAATAAATAGCATATCCAAAGCGATTATTTAAGCCGTCCGCAATGCGGAACTTGAGCCCGGAACTTGGTAATGTCATAACTTTCTCCACTGAATTCCGTTTCAAGCGTACTTATAGTCAATCAAAAAGCCCTTCCAACATACTACAAGAACCATAATTTAGTCAACCCAAAATCAAGCCAAAAACCAACAAATTATGGCCCTAAAGTCTAGTCGCGCACTATTCATTACGCGCGATAAACTTCAAAATTTTGTTTCGGGCAAATCATAAGCTCAAATCACGATCTGTAAAATCCTACAGCTCCACAACACCATAAACTATCATTTCTATAAAAATATGCGGCTCATCGACTCAAAAATCATACTTCGCCACTTGATTTTCTCAAAATTCCAAATTTCAAGCCCCAAGTCCGAAATTACCCGATTGAATAAATAGGGGACAGAGTGCTTACCGGGCGTTACATTACATAGTTGAGGTGGCTTGGCAAGTCTCCCATGGCAAAAACTCACAAAACCCTCTTTTTCTTTCTTTCCTTCTTCTCCTTCTTCTTTCTTTCCTTTCTTTTCCTTACACGAGCTCTATGGTCTCCCTTTCTCTCTCTCCTTCTTTTCCCTTCTCTCTTTCCCTTTTTATTTCCTCTTTTTTTCTCTTTTTCTCTTTTTCTTTTTCTTTTCTTTTCTATCATTCTCTCTCTCTCTTCTTCTTTCTCTTCCTCTCTCCCGAAGACTCTCGGCCTCTCCCCCTCATTCTTCTTCTCTTCTTTTCTTCTTCTTTTGACCGTTCAACCTTCTCTCTCTCTTTTTGATTTGGTCAAAACCCATATTTTACAGTCTCGGTACTGCACCGATGATTTCGAGCATATCAGCCTGTTCAAAGCCCTTGAATCTTTGAATTTGTACATTGTAATGTCTTATTAGGTCATCTGCAGATGAGCTCTTGTACTGTATTATTCATATACTTCGCTTAGACAGAAACCCTGACAATGCTAATTAAAGGCGAAGGCTGATGTCATGATGGGTGTCATGTTATCTACTGCTGTGCCCCAAGTTATATAAAGTGAGATTCTTAAACAAGTACATCGAAATGTGGAAAATAAAATTGCATTTCTTCATGCCGATAGGCACCAAATGAATTTCAAATCTGTTTTTACGAGGTTGTATGACACCCTCAAAAAAAGGTAACTGAATACCTCTAGCAATCACAGTCACAACATCTGCTGATCCAAAATCCTCTAGCAAACGCTAACGATGATAACTAAATACCATGATCCGTTATCGACATATGACAGCAGCTAGTTGCCGATTATCAAAACTAGTTGGGAAAGATGCCAATTGAAAGGTGTAGTTTGAATTGACAATCAAAGTTAACCGCCTGGTAAATAAAGTGGGTGTAAAATCCAGGTGCAGTAGCATTCAAACCTAAAATTGCTTGTGGATAATACAATGAAGCATAACGGATTGTGGGAAGAAAGTGAGCCAGACAAGGCAACTGCTTAGAAGGGATTCGAAATGGCGATGAGCAGAAGTAGAGGATCTGGACGCAATTTTTAAGAATATCCATTGAGATACAAAAAACCGTGACAATGTGTAGGTATGCGGCCAGAAATTTTGTGAAAGCATGCTCAAAATGGCTGAAGAACTACTTATGGGCAATTACATTGTGAATGCTATAAAAATCAATGTTTGTGTAATGGAGAGCCCCCGCACAAAACAAACCAATCTTGTTATCTTTCAATTCTTGTATCATAGTTATAGCTGTAGTTTCAAGATATCTCGTCATTGATTAAATTCGAGCATGTTGTAATTGTGGTTTACAAATAATTCATCGCCGATTAAGTTCTAGCTTGTATTTTTGCTATAGATTATGAATGTTTCATCATCGATTAAATTCCGACGTTGTGTTTATTTATATGTATATATATTTTACATTAATGTCGACTACATTACGTTGAAGTATATTTATCAGTTTTCTCCTATACTTGTGATTTTTCTTGTCCAGAATAACCACAAAATCTATCTCCTCTTATAAAAAATTGAAGGACTATTTATGAAAGGTATTTCTTCGTCCATACAAATTCTGGCTAAACACTCTATCTTTTTATCCCAATTCAATACCAGAAAGCCATTCCATAAACTGGTTTTATAAACCAAATCATATAACCTTACACAATTCCATTTATAAATTTGAATGCATTTCATATAATATTTCGTAACCACTATGAATAACTTTGGGCAATTCCCTTCATAGAACATTTAATCGAAACATTCACAAACCAACCTTTCAAATTATTTCAAATAAGGCTTTCCAATGCCTTTTCATCCAACTAAAATTGTAGTAAAAAGGTCGATCCAATTTATGTAGAAAAACATGTTCTTTCATAACTCATATTATATCAAATCTCTACCATTTTCAAGATATGAATTTGTAAATTCATAAAAGGGATAGTATCATTCATCTAGAAAAGCCGAAAACCAACTTACGATGGTTTCTCAAGCCAACGCACTCGTATTCCTATTAATTAATTAAAAAATGATATAAAAAAAATCAAGTAATACACTACTCTAATGAACAACTCGACTAATGACACTCATTCGTTGATAAAATGACATTTATGCACTAACAAAGAAATTCATACATAATAATTGTTCATATTTCTCCGTTACATGAATTGTGCGCTACGCATATCTTGAACGCGAAATTCCAATCCAATCATACTTTAAAATTGATTTTTATGAATCCTCATAACTCCACAATGCCATTATCTATTATTTCCATATAAATCTATAGCTCAATAGTTCTAAGTTCAAATTTTCACATAATTCCAAATTTAAAATTCCAAATTTAAGACCCGACTTCAAAAATTATTCCGAGTAAAGGAATAATAGGGTTGAATATTTAACAGGTGGTGCAATTCTCAGTTGATTCGGTTTGTCGAAACGTCCAAGGCTTATGGGTGCAAAACTTTCTCTCCTCTCTACGATTTCGTTTCCCTGTGTTCACGGACAAGCTTCACTCTCCTTTATGTTTCCAAGTACAGAACTTTTCTCCCTCGCAAATTCTCTCAATTTCAAGAAAGCAAGATATACTCCGCTACTCATCTTAATTGGGCAAACTTCTTTGGCGTTGGACTCATGGAAGTTTGAATAGTCAAACTTGTCAAATATGGGCCGTGCTGGCAAGCCACCTGTGCTATGCTTTTTGACTCAGCAAAAATAAAGTATCAGCAAATAATTCATCTAAATGTACGTCCTGAAGTCTCATGTCACTCTACTTATTACTTCCTTATCCACTAAAAATTTGGTTGTCACATCAATTGCACTTGTTTTAATTTGGTTGAAAAATTTATTGATTCCCATTATTATACTTGAGAGACTTTATAAGACTTCCGTGCCATGATCCCTTTTCTTATAATGTGAATGCTTGTGCTTATTTTGCCACAAAAAAAAAAAAAAAAGTTGTTTCTATCTAACAACTTGACTTATAGCATACAGAAATGGAGTCATTGACTCACGAAGAGGATTAATCCTTGATCAATCCCCACTAAATGAAGTCATCAAGTCACGTGGCTGCCTATTTTTAAGCTAGATAGCAGTTTCCTATTGTGGATTCGCAGTAAATGGCCCCGCCTAGGTTCCTTAGTGGAATTTCCTTGCTTCTTTCTCCCCGGACGCTATATAAAGCACTTCGTCGACACAGAGCATATTTTAAAAAATGCACGTTGAATTTACTGCTGGGAAGATGAGGATGATGAGTCCTCGAAGTTACGATTTGACAAGTTCCATTGGATGCCTTTTTCTGTTTTTATACATCTGACTGTTGTATTGATAAACTTTCCACTTATTAATGGGGGTAGAAATAATGCTTTGATTCGGCCACGTAGGCAAGAGCTGCAATGCAGTTGCACTACCCGGCATGTGATCCTGACTTTGGTAATCTTAATTGAGCAAGTAATCATATAATTTAAAGGTTTTAAGATTTTCCTTTTCAACAAGTTCTCATGGAGAAATTCCGATTTTAAATTGTTAGTCATTTGTTTCCGACGTTGTTTTTTCCTCGTTTCTTGTCATTCTGCCTTTCTAATACATGCCGTTTCATATAAAATAAAACACTTATTGGCATGGGCTCTGCTTATCCCTTATTTTTCACAAAAGGAATAATAAACTCAATGGATTTTCAAATGCAAATTAATTGCTAGCTATCCTGTATTATCCAAGCTTTACAATTACATAGATGTAGCGTAATTTGTATTCAATAGATAAAGTCAAACTTTCCACTCTAAACGTTAGTTGATGATAATATAATTTAGATAGATAAAACTCGCTCACTCCGTTTGCGCATCTTTTTTATGACTGGAAAACCCATCTTAGATAGACAAGCTCAAAGCCCATGAAAATACTGCACTAACATCATCGACCATGAAATGAGTCGCAAACCTAAACTCGAGCCGGCAGCCAGAAATTATTTGCAATGGCAATGTGGGGAATAGAAAACGTGTTGCACTCGTAATCCCCACGCACGAGTCAAGTCCTTACATGCTTGAACATATACTTGTGTGGTGGAGGACATGCTAAGTTTACTTAGGAAGGTGTGGATCTTCTCGACATTATTAGCCTAATTTGTTAGTCCACTTGCAATTTTCAGTGAAGATATTATTCCACGGAAGAAGAGTGTTTGAAATGGTGCAAAGTTTATTGCTCTGGATCGACATTGTGCAATATTTCTTTTTCTAATGATAGTAATTATCTCTGTGATATGCATAATGAATTCGTGGAAATTAGAAGATTTTCACATAAATTATACTTAACTAATGGGTGCAGAGCTCTTATTAACGCAACTCTTAAAATGAATTTTAAATGTCAATACTTGGGGAACGCTTTGTCCGAGCAACCTATAATCTCATGAGAAAATGTTAGCATCCGACGACCATTTGAGACTAAAGGAGAAGAAAACCTATAGGATGATGACAGGCACAAGCGGTGAACTCGAGGTTTGAGCAAGTGCTGTAGAAGTATCGGTCCTTGGCCGATTCGCTCGAGCTTTCAGCTTTGTCGATGGAATGCAAGAATTTACTCTCTCTCTCTCTCTCTCTCTCTCTCTCTCTCTCTCTCTCTCTCTCGTGTATTGACTGATTCCATGACTGCACGTCAGAGCCCATAATGAGGAGATTAGTTTTATCAAGGGTTGCTAAAGTTGTGGGTGATTAGAGACGTAATTACCATGCGTTCAGGTCTAAATAGGGAGTGTTGGGAATAACGGATTCCCTAAATCGATCCGATACTAAATCAAACCCCTAAAACGAATGTGGAAGACAAGCTCAGGAATTACATGTATCACCGATCAAAGATACACTACGGAATTGAGCGTATCTTATTGTCCACATATTAAACACCAATGTTAAAGTTCGAGAAAGAATCCTAATCCCGTTCTACCGAGTAGCGTACCGTTGCTGTAAGAGGGGAGAAAAACGTTTTTTTGGGAGCGTTGCATCTTATGCTTCTTGGAGGGAGAGAGACTAAAAAAGCATACGTACTCTAAAGGGTACGTTCCCAATTTTCTTTTTCTCTCTTACGTCTTCTCCAAAAGATGTATCTCTTTAACGTAAAGCGTTTCCTCCAAAAGACGTAACCCCTCAACGTAACACCTCTTCATATCTCAATCCTTCATTCATGGGCCCTTAACCTGTGGGCCGGGTTCTTAGACCCAACATGGGCGGACGGGCCTACTTAGGGCCATCATCACAATTAAATAACCCATCATCTCCCACTTGCACATGGTAGGTTGAACAGGATCCTCTTTACCTCTCTACAACATTCATACCGGTGAATAATCCGTGCGACCAGCATACTTTGAAAGCTCGTTGGCATACATCTGTTAGGAATATATAACAGCTCATAATGGGCACCACACTCTGAGTAGATTTAGTATGCAGTACCCTAGATCAATTGATCACATTTATATCTCTCTCTTGATCTCTTTTTAAATAATGATATATTGTGTTCACAATTATGATTATTCCAAAAACAATCATAATTAGTCGACCAGTGAATACAAAATTAGAATATGATTCTCCAAATTCGATCTTCCTCTTTTTTTCAAACTCCCAATTTCAGTTCAGCTTGCATTTCTAGAAATGTCCAATTAGATCGAATCAATTCATGATCATTGGCAACATCCTAAGATAGCAAACACTAAATAGAAATTTTGAAAATAAGTAAGAGTCATGAGAGCACTAAATTGAGGAACTATTTTCCTCAAAAGTCTCACGCGGCATAAAAGTTGAGATCAAACTTTTGCCACTCTTATTGGTCATCTCATGCATACGTAGTATGAAATACGTATTACGGTATTTAACTCATTTCCCATGGAGCGTATGTCTACACCTTTAATGCCGTACAGATGATAGTTTAGACATACCCAATATCTAACTTTAGTTCACATATCTACTCATACACATAATTCATCAGAACTCATATCTGGCACCATAGACGGATAAAGTAAAATATGTGGGTTATTTTACTTTCGGACATAGTAAATATTATGTCATCATCTTAATACTTAGTTAATGCGACATATATATTTTAAGCTTGAGCTCTCGATTATCACCTAGATAATAAACTAAAAAACCATCTCATCTCTATTTATCACACAGTAAATAGAAGCGATTACTTGTGTAAGTGGGCTAATCTTTTATCTGTCCAACATACTTTCTCAACTTAATATAATGCATTGAGCATTAAGATGCATAAATGTCAAACAAATATTCATAGGCATTAATGATGAAAAACACAAATTCATTAAACGTGAACACTTCAGAGAAATTACAATATTCAGTACATCAGCCTCTATGTAGTCCTAGAGATTTTACATGACCACAAAACACATCTCTAGGTATTGGTTTTGTCATAGGATCTGCTACCATTCTATGCGTAGATATGTACTGTAAGTTCACATCTTTTCATGCAACCATATTCTTGACAAAATTATACTTGGTATCTATATATTTTGTCTTGTCATAATATTTTGGATCTTTGGTGTATGTTATAGCTGCTTGGCTTTTACAGTTAACCAATAATGGATTTGCAACATACCTAATAACACTTAAATGATCCAAAAATCTCTTAAGAACACCTTCTTGTACTGCTGCTGATACTGCCACGAACTCAGCTTCCATCATGGACAAGGCCATATACGTTCACTTCTTACTGCTCTAAGATATGGCGTCATTATTCAATAAGAAAGCAAAACCAGAGGTAGATTTTCTTTCATCTAAATCTCATCCCTAATCAGCATCTGAATAGCCTTCAAGTCGCATATCATTTTCTTGGTAATTCAACTTGTAATCAACGGTTCCCTTCAGATACCTCAATATTCTTTTAACGGCCTTCCAATGTGCTTGACCTGGATTGGTTGGTATCTACTTACCATTCCAACTGCAAAACATATGTCAAGTCTTGTACACATCATAGCGTACATTAAGCATCCCATAGCACTAGCATAAAGAACATGTTTCATTTGTTCCTTTTCTTGTGGAGTCCTTGGACACAGTTTATGGCTCAATCATTCACCTTTTGCAATAGGAGTATCTATGGGTTTACAATCTTACATACGAAATCGTTCAAGAACCTTATTTATGTATGTTTCTTGCGAAAGAGATAATGATCTCTTTGAACGATCTCTTGAAATCTTAACTCCAAGAATGTATGTAGCTTCACCCATATCTTTCATCTCAAAGTTGGAAGATAACCAACTCTTCACAGTATTAACAAACTCCATATTGCTTCCAGCAATTAGTATATCATCAACATATAATGATATGATCACAAATTGATCTTTGAATCTTTTGATATATACACAATGATCCTCATATATCATTGTAAAATCATATGTTATTATGGCATTATAAAAGCATATATACCATTGTCTCGACGACTGCTTAAGGCCATATATCGATATCAAAAGTCGACATACCTTTCCATCTTAGCCTTCCATAATGAAACCAGCAAGTTGTTCCATACATATTTTTTCCTCTAATTCTCCATTGAGGAAAGCAGTCTTTACATCCATTTGATGTAACTCAAGATCCATACTAGCTATTATTGACAGAATAATATGAATCGAGATAAATCTCACTACAGGAAAAAATGTTTCTTCATAATCAATTCATTCATGTTGATTATACCCCTTCGCCACAATGTGAGCTTTATGTCTTTATATCGAGCCATCAGCTTTACGCTTTATTTTGAGAACCCACTTGTTCCCAATGGCTTTGCGTCCTTTTGGAAGATCAACCAATTTCCAAACATAATTTGACTTCATTGACTCAATCTCTTCTTCCATTGCATACATCCATTTTTCCTTACTAGGGCAATTTAGAGCCTCATTAATATTTCTTGGCTCATCTTGATCTTGTGGAACAACCATAAAAGTTTCCTCTTCAATGTCAAAGTGTCAGCGGGGAATACTTTTGTGACTTGTTCGCCGTATGGGAGGTTGTACACTTTGTATATCATTCCACATTATGCTCCCACTCAGATTAAATAATGACAATATCATTTTATCATGTGATTGTAATTGAGAGTGAATTGAATTAAATTCATCACTTCTCATGTTACTCCCACTTAAACGAACTATACTAAATTCATTATCTGGATCCAAGGTTTTAAATGGGGAGTAATCCCCGCCTATTTCGCCCTTCTTAGGAAATTCATTCTCTAAAAATGTGGCATCTCGTGATTCGAATTCAATTATACTTCCACTTTCCTACTCACTTATGAACACATACCCTTTCGAGTGTTCAGAGTATCTTATGAAAATACTATTCTTTCCTCTAGGACCAAATTTCCCAAACTTATGAGAGGGCTCATGAGTAGAGGAAGCACAACCCTATGGTTTAAGAAAACTTAAGTCTGGTTTTCTACCTGTCCATAACTCATATGGAGTGGAAGTTGTTGGAGAAAACTTCATTGCGTGTTTTGAAGCTGACAAAACGTTTCCATCAGTCTAGTCTGAAGACCGCTAGACCAGACTCAAGATTCAAAGTCTATCCTCATTGAAAGTTTCTAGACCGTCGAAGAAGACTTATTCAGAACTGAGTATTTCGTTAAAGATTTGATTCTATCGACTGAAGAAGATCTCTCGACTGGATATAGCATCTTGAAATCTATTATTCATTTTGATTTCAATTTGGGTAATTTAGATACGTTGATTGGCGAAGCATACTTGGAAGGTTCAACTTATGGAAACCTAGATCCTGATTGTATGGGCAAGTAGGATTTGTAGGCTATCGTTATATTCCTTAAATAACTCAAAATCTCCCTAATTGATTCTGTCCAACAGATAGATTGGAAGAGCTCTTTTGGTAACTGCCAACGAGTATAAAGGCATGGAGAAGTATATAAGAAAAATGTTCTACTTATTCGAGTGGGTGCGCGATAGAGAAATTCCAAAGTCTGAAGCTCCTTCTTCTTTGTCAATTCAATTATTGAGCGAAAACTTGTACACAAAAGAAAGTTTATACTTCTGTGAGACCTTAAAGAAGTGTAGCAGAGTCTATACACAGTGAAATCAAGTTAAAGCTATACTGTAACAACTCTTTTGATTCTTAGTAAAATCCAGCCGGTGGGCTATAAGTGCGGAAGAATGGACGTAGGCTTAGATTAAGCCGAACCACTATAAACCTTGTGTTCTTATTCTCTTCCATAAGCTCTTTTACTTTGATCATAACTCTATTTGACTATTAGAATCTAATTCCCTTTTCATAATATATTGCTAAACAGAGTTGGTTTAAAAGTAAAATTATTTACTTTACTTTGCAAAAAAAAATTTTGCACCTATTCACCATCTCTAGGTGCTCGTACTAGCTTTCACAATTGGTATCAGAGCCTGTGTACTCATTTAAGTTGAAGTGTTTTTTATTTCAGAGTTAACGATTCATGGCTAGTATGTTGACTCCATGTCTAGTTGAAGGGCAAAATAACACCAGACCGCCTTATTTTGATGGAAAGGAATACAGCATATGGAAAAACAAGATGAAGGCATTTATAAGATCAAAAGATCCTCTGGAATGGGACATGGTAGACAAATGAATCATTCATAAAAATGCAACAATCTCAGAAAGAGGAAAAGAAGTTATTGAGTCCAGCGTGATGACTCAAGAAGAGATAACCAAGAGACAAGCTCTTGATGCAAAAGTAATTTGTTCTTTATATTGTGTATTATCTTCTACTGAATATAATAGAATATCTTCTTGTGAAATAGCTAAAGAAGTCTGGGATAGATTGCACATCACCTATGAAGGAACCGATCGAGTGAAAGAAACCAAAATCAATATTCTGCTTGGTCAATATGAAGTCTTCAGGATGAAACCAGGAGAATCTTGCACTGACATGTTTAGTCATTTTACAAAAATCGTGAATGGTCTTGAATATCAAGGTCAACCAATCTCTGAACCTATGAAGGTTAACAAGTTACCGCATGGACTTTCCAAAGATTGGAATCACATAAAGACCTCAATAAGGGAGACACAAAGAATCATGCCACTCTCTGTTGACGAATTGGTTGACACTCTTCAGTCTTATGAAGTGGAGCAAATCAATGAAGATGAAAATCCCAAATGTAAGAACTCTGTTGCATTAAAATCTAATGATAATTCTGATGTTACAGATTCAAAGGACGATATGGATGATGAAGAGCTTGCTCTCATGATAAGAAGGTTCAGAAAACTGAATAGAAAGGGAAGAAGATTCAACTGGAAGAAACAAAGTTCTCAAAAGTTTCAAAATAAATCAGCTGAGGATGATGAATCCAACAAAGATGTGATTTGTTTTCAATGCAAGAAAAAGGGACACATCAGACCCAATTGTCGCTTACTAAAGAAAAATAAAGGAAAAGCTAAGAAATGCAGAAAAGCTCTCAAAGTAGAAACTTGGAGTGATACCGAGTGTGAAGAAAGTGATTATGATTATGTCAATATTTTTCTAATGGCACAATCAGAATCAGATTCAGACTCTAAGATAGACTCGAGACTTAGACAAAGTGAAATCGAGGTAAGTAATTTTAAAATTCCTACTAAAGTATTTAGATATATTGATGAACTGTGTTTTAGTCTCAAAATCTCTCTAAAGAGGATTTCCGAACTTAAAATGGAAAATTCTGCACTGAAGCAACAAGAGATAGTTTGGAAAGAAAAGGTCGAAAGTTTAGATAAAAGTGTTACTACTTTGAAAGAAAATGCAGATAATCTTTCAAAAGAAAAAGATTTTGAAAAATGATAGCTCAAATATTTCTAAAAGGTTTTCTATAGGATCTGAGAAATTAGAAAAGATTCTTTCAGCGCAAAGGCCTTACTTCAACAAATCAGGTTTGGGAATGACTGCTGAAACCATTCCTCTAATTGATTTTCATAAGGTAAAGGAAAGAATTAAACAAAGACCTACAAAAGATTCTTACAAAAATCATTTCCAAAAAGTTTTTGTAAAACCTGTAAGCCGCAGTGCTCTTAAATGTTCTAGGTGTAACAACTTAGAACATTTTGAGAAAGAATGTCCTATGGTTTGGAAACATGTGAGGAAGGTTTGGGCAAAGACTGTATATCACACTAACTCTATTGGACCCAAGAAAATATGGGTACCAAAGAAAACTTGAGTTTCTTTTTTAAATACATGTCACTATCAAGAAAAATATTAGATGGTACTTGGATAGTGGATGCTTAAGACATATGACAGGAGACTCAAGTTGTTTCATAAAACTTATACAAGTTAATAGTGGAAAAGTTTCTTTTGATGGAAATAACAAAGGCAGAATTGTGGGATGCGGAACTATAAAGATTGGAAGTCTCACAATCAATAATGTTTCCTCAGTGGAAGGACTCAACTACAACTTGCTGAGTATCAGCCAGCTGTGCAACACCGGGTTCAAAATCAACTTTCAAGAAGGAATATGTTCAAGAACCAGTAAAGACTCATTTCAGACTTTCACGGGACGAAGACATGTGAATATCTATCTCTTGGATATCAAACTAGAAAAATCCCAATGTCTAATCTCAATTCAAGAGGAAGTGAATCTATGGCACAGAAAACTTGGGCACATTAACATGAAGCAAATAACCAAAATCTCAGCCAAGAAACTTGTTCGTGGACTATCCAATCTAACATACCAAAAGTCTGACCTATGTACACCATGTGTATTGGGAAAACAACTATTGCATATGGATCTCTTTGGACCAACCAAAACTCAGAGCATTGGAGGTAAGAAATATTGCCTAGTAATTGTGGATGATTATTCATGATTCACTTGGGTATATTTCCTGACAAGTAAGTCTGAAACATTTTCTTATTTTATTAAATTTGCTAAGAAAGTTCAAAATGAGAAATGGTATGTTATTTCAAATATACAGACAGACCATGGAGGTGAATTTGAAAATCAAGACTTTGCTAAATTCTGTGATGAATCTAGTTTTCAGCATGTATTCTCCTCTCCTTATACTCCAGAGCAGAATGGAATTGTGGAAAGGAAGAATAGATCGTTGCAATTAGAACTATTTTAATTGAAAGTAACATTTCTTTTCGTTTTTAGGCTGAAGCAATTTCTATAACGTGCTATATTATTGATAGAGTCTTCTTAAGGCCTATTCTGGAGAAAACTCCCTATGAGTTGTTCAAAGGAAAGAAGCCAATTGTTTCCTATTTTCATGTGTTTGATTACAAATGTTTTATATTGAAAAATGCAAATAATCGAATTGGTAAGTTTGAAGAAAATTAGATGAAAGGTATCTTCCTTGGATATTCAACCACCAGCAAAACTTACACAGTATACAACAAAAAGTCTCAATCTATGGAGGAATCGATGAATGTCAAATTTCAAGACTTTATACAAAATCAAGTGATTCAGACACAACTTGAAAAATCTGAACCTGTTCTAGACTTTACAAAGTCTAAATCTCTAGAAGCAGCTCAAATTTCAGAAAACTAGCAATGAATGATCGTTGGATAATCAAATGAAGAAAAAGACCAACAGTTTGACAAATGAACCAACAACTGGAAGCACAAGTCTAATCATTTTAAAGAACTCATTATTGGTGACATTAATGAGGGAATTTGTACAAGATCCAAAAGGCGTGAAGAGTCTAGTACTATGGCTCTTATTTCTGAAATAAAACCTAAGAGCATAGAAGAAGTTTTAACTGATGAAAGCTAGATTGAAGCTATGCAAGAAAAACTTAGGTAATTCAGTATCAATGATGTATGAGAAAGGAAAAGTCGTAAGGAACAAAGCAAGAATCGTGGCCAAAGGATATATGCAAGAAAAAGTGATAGATTATGATGAGACTTACGCACCAGAAGCAAGATTAGAAGCAACTAGATTATTATTTGCTTTTGCTTGTTATAAGAATTTCGGGTTATTCCAAATGGACATCAAAAGTGCTTTCGTAAATGGATTTATCCGAGAGGAAGTCTATGTGGAACAACTTCCCGGTTTTGAAGACCTAAGAAAACCAGACTTTGTATTCAGACTAAAAAGGCGCTATATGGTTTAAAACAAGCACCTCGAACTTGGTATGACAGACTAAGTAAGTTTTTAATCCAAAATGGCTTTGTTAAAGGTAAAGTAGATACTACTCTGTTTATCAAAAGAGAAAGCAAAAACTTTTTACTTGTTCAAATTTATATTGATGATATTATTTTTGGATCACCTAACGAAAATCGGTGCAAGAAATTCTCTAAGACTATTCAAGATGAGTTTGAAATGAGCATGATGGGTGAACTATCCTTCTTTCTCGGACTTCAAGTAAAACAATTGAAGGAAGGAATTTTCATTCACCAAGAAAAATATGCTAAAGAACTTGTTAAAAAGTTTGGCTTGGAGAATTGCAAAAAGATTGATATACCAATGTCAAGTTCCTCGAAGCTGGACAAAGATGAAGGAGGAAAGAAAGTTGACTAGAAGCTATACAAGAGTATCATTGGTTCACTTCTTTATCTTACTACTTCTAGACCTGATATTCTGTTTAGTGTTTGTATGTGTGCCAGATTTCAATTAGATCCCAAAGAATCTCATTAAAGTGCTGGAAAACGCATCATCAAATACGTTGCATCTACTTCTAATCTCGGTCTCTAGTATCCTAAAGAATGAGACTTTACTCTTCTTGGATACTCAGACACAGACCTAGCAAGATGCAAAGTTGATAGGAAGAGCACCTCAGGCACTTGTCAATTACTTGGGAACGGGACAGTATCTTGGTTTTCGAGGAAGCAAAGTACCGTAGCTCTTTCTACAGCAGAAGCATAATATGTGGCTCTTGGAAGTTATTGTTCACAAATTTTGTGAATAAAGCAATAGCCAAGAGACTTTGGAATCGAAGACTCATGCACTAAAATCAAATGTGACAACAGTAGTGCGATTAATCTCACTAAGAATCCAATTCTTCATTCAAGAGCAAAGCATATAGAGATTCGACATCATTTCATTAGAAATCATGTTCAAAATGGAGAAGTCTTGATTCAATTCATTGACTCAAAGAATCAACTAGCAGATATCTTCACAAAGCCTTTGGAGAAAAATCAATTCGAGCTTATTTGTTCCAGACTCAATATCTTAAAGTTTGAAGAAGTTCAGACTCAAGAATAAAAGTCTAATGATACTCAAACTCAGAAAATCAACATTTACGACTGTAAGTTTTTAAAAATTTATCTCACGGATAAAATCTCAAAAAGGTACGATTATCTATTAATCTATAATTAATTGATGTTTTCTTCCCAGTTTTTCACAATTATTGCAATCATTCATTTTCGAAAAAGGAGTTATTTTTGAAAAGACGGTTATCTATTCTTTCAAAAATGCAGTTATTTTTGAAAATGCATTTTCTATTTTTTCCTTTTACGTCGTTCCGTATGCCTCTTTTCGACTGCTTTATATACTGATCGTCTTCCTCACAAACCCTAAAAAGCACAGACCTTCGCTTTCTTACTTTTACTCTCTAATTTAATCTTCAAAGTTCTCTCCTTTTTTTCACAAATCGAGTTTGGAATCTCTCAAAGACTGTGAGAATGGCGTCCCAAAGAAAATCTTCAAGGTAGTGATCATAGAGCTAAGAGACATTTTGACCTCACCGAGGAAGAAGAATCCCCAAGACAGCAGCAAAGCCCACAACATTCTCAATTGCGTCAATCTCCTCAAGCTAGACCTCAAGGTAGTGATCATAGAGCAAAGGAAGAAATCATTGAAGGCACAGAACTTGTAAGATCTCAAAAGCTCGCTTTTATCTTTAAGCTTTACTCTACCTTAAAGAGGAGAGGCACTTCCTTGAAATATATTGATGAATTTTTGAAAGAGAAAGGGTATCAAAATGAAACCCACTTTTTGCGAACAATGGAACGATTAGAGATTGCTCTTGTGGGGTTGGCAGATCAAGCATTTGCGAATATTCCTAGTGATCCACGTGTTGGAGGTCTTAGTCAGCTTGATGAGAATGATGATAACAAAATGTACACTCATTTCAAGCCTAGAATGGGTGTTGGGGCGAATATTCGAAGCAAAAGGACAGATTTGTTTCGCTCGGATGAACACAGGCAACTTTACTCTAAGTTGCTAAAAAAAGGGGTGATCAATCCGAGAAGTATAGACTTTGATTTTCTTGACTCTTTGAATGTGAAGCTGCGAGAGAAATTCACTCAACGTTAGCTTGAGCGATTTTGTTCTGAGACAACATAGGCATATCCAAAACTCACTGCATACTTCTATTCTAATCTAAGTTTCTTGGATGCGAATAGATTTTCTTTTAGTGTTCAAGACCAGGACTATATTGTTAACATGGACATATTGGCGGATATGATTGGAGTAGAGCGAGGGGCATTCCAATTGATTAGTGTGTCTGTCGGTCATACGATGGTAGAGCTTGTTCGGGATGGAATGGTTGAAGGAAGAATTTCGTACTTGAGGATGAATGCCTCTAACATTTTGCTTCACAAGATTGTGATTAATTACCTCAGGCCCAAGTCAACTTTGAAGACAGACGTCTCTAACTCAGAAACAAAGCTAATGTATGCCATCAATGCTGGCAAGAAGTTCTCTCTGCCTCACACAATCATGTTTCACATGTACAGAACGATGACGAAAGACAAAGGGCAACTTCCGTACTTAGCGCTTGTTACAAAGCTTTTCAGACGTTTCGATATCCAGCCTCCCAGGTTTCTATGTGTTCGATCATGTGATCAAATGGTGGTGGGACTGAAAATGGTTTCCAAAATGCGTTTGAAAGAGCTGGACAAGGCTTTGGAGCGATTGAAAGAGAAAACCCCTATCAAGTCTCATCAAGGTTCTTCAGTTGTAAAACAGAAAGGGAAAGAGCCCATGACAGCTCCATCCAAGAAAAGAAGAGCACTCATTTTGGAGGATGAAGAGGATGAGGACGATGTTACCATTTCCGCTCTTGCACTGAGAAATCTTCAAAGTGTTGTTCCAAAGACTAAGGAGAGAGAGGATCAAGAAAGAGACCAAGAAGAGGAAAGGAGTGGAGAGAAAGAATCAATGAAGCGTACTTCTCACCTCCTGAGGGCATTGAAACAGGGGGAGTTACTGAGAAAAGAGGTACATCTTTAATTGCTGTTACTAGTGAAGGTATTAATCGTTCACCTGCAGATCTAGAAGACATCTATGCCTCTCAATTTTCAGAGGAAAGTCATGAGGTTTCATTGCCAAATCTGAGTGATCATGCTGGCTTACCATCATCTTCAAATACTCCTACTGACCATGCAGAAGCTAGCACTCAGACTGAAAATTCAGCAGACTTTCGCAGAGTGCTTGATGTTCTTATGGAGATGCAAGGCCAAATTTATGTCTTGGGATGCGAAGTTCAGAACTTGCAGAATGCAGGTCAAGCCTCTTCAGTTTCCTTGCATGATCAAATTCATGCCCTTGCTCTTTAAGTTCAAGTAAATGCCAAGGTTGAAGAAGTGGCTTGACTGAAGGAGAATTTGAAAAAGCTAAAAGGGATTGTCTAGTCAATGAGAGATTTACAGCTTATTCATGTTCCTAGGCAACCTTAATTCCATTATTTTTTTTATCTCTACCTTTTTTAATGCTAAAAAAAAAATGGGGAGAGATGGTGCAGATTTGAAACTTGACTCTCGTTTGACCTTACTTTTTGAATAACTTTTTACTTTTGTTCAGTTGTTTGGTTGTGACTGGATTTGGATTGTTTGATTATTTGTTTTAAGTACAATTGGTATTTCATGACAAAGATAGTTGTTTATTTACAATACTAACTTATTTCCTGTGGATGCAAATTTAATGCTGTCTATACTAAGTTAATTATCTTTTGTGAAATATCCATGTTTGCTTGAGTATTGTTTTGCAGCTCAAAATATCTAAACCTGTAGGAAAGTTTTGTCACCATCAAAAAGAGGGAAATTGTTGGAGAAAACTTCTTTGCATGTTTTGAAGCTAACAAAACGTTTCCATCAGTCTAATCTGAAGACTTGCAGACTCTTTAGTCAAAGTCTGAAGACCGCCGGACCAAACTCAAGATTCAAAGTCTATCCCCATTGACAGTTTTTAAACCGTTGAAGAATACTTATCCAGAACTGAGTATTTCTTTAACGATTTGATTCTATCGACTGAAGAAAATCTCGGCTGGATATAGCATCTTGAAATCTGTTATTCGTTTTGATTTCAATTCGGGTAATTTAGATCCGTTGATTGGCGAAGCATACTTGGAAGGTTCTACTTATGAAAACCTAGATTCTGATTGTATGGGCGAGTAGGATTTGTGGGCTATCATCATATTCCTTAAATAACTTGAAATCTCTCTAATTGATTCTATCCAACGGATAGATTGGAAGAGCTCCTTTGGTAAGTGCCAACGAGTATGAAGGCATGGAGGAGTATATAAGGAAGATGTTCTAGTTGTTCGAGTGGGTGCGCGATAGAGAAATTCCAAAATCCGAAACTCCTTCTTCTTTGTCAATTCAATTGTTGAGCGAAAACTTGTACACAAAAGAGAGTTTATACTTCTGTGAGATCTTGAGGAAGTGTAGCAGAGTCTCTACACAGTGGAATCAAGGAAGAGCTATACTGTAACAACTCTTTTGATTCTTAGTGAAATCTAGCCGATGAGCTGTCAGTGCAGAAGAATGGACGTAGGCTTGGATTAAGCCGAACCACTATAAACATTGTGTTCTTATTCTCTTCCATAAGCTCTTTTACTTTGATCGTAACTCTATTTGATTATTAAAGTCTAATTTCCTTTTCATAATATATTGCTAAACATAGTTGGTTTAAAAAGCAAAATTATTTACTTTACTCTACAAAATTTGTTTTTGCACCTATTCACCCCCTCTAGATGCTCGTACTAGCTTTCACAGAAATAACTGATTTGGAAGGCACCCAGTTAAGTATATAGGCTGCAGTTAATAACACATCACTCCAAAAAGTGATAGGTAAGTTAGCATGCGTCATCATGGACCTAATCATTTCCAGTAGGGTTATGTTCCTTCTCTTCGCAACACTGTTTTGTTGAGGAGTATATGGAATAGACAACTGTTTTTATATTCCTTTTTCATCACATAAATTTCTAAACTCATCAAATAAATATTCTTAACCTCGATCGGATCTCAATACTTTTATTTTCTTGTCTAATTGATTTTCTACCAAGTTCATAAACCTTTGAAATAACCCAATACTTCAAATTTACGAGAAATCAAATAGACATATCCGAATCAAGTATAATCATCTATAAATGTGATGAAATAAATAGTGTCATGCATTCATCTCATATTCATTGGACCACATATGTCAAAATGGATTAAATGCAAAAGAAATTCGGCTCTTGTGTCTTTTCCAAATGGTTTTCTTATCGTTTTCTCTGCTAGGCAATGCTCACTTATGGGCAAATCGAATTTTTCAATATTGTCCAACAAGCCCTCTTTGGCTAGTCTATTCGTACATTGTTGGCCAATATGACCAAGTTAGCATGCCACACATTCACATCATTATCATATGAATTAGAAAATGTGAAAATGGAATAATAAATATTGACATCACCATAGTCAACATTCAATACAATAAAACCATCTAGAAAATAACCGCAACCATAGTAATTTGTATCCAAATACAAATCCACACCACTATTATGGAAGTTCATATTAAAATCAAACTTAACCAACACTAAAACAGACACTAAATTCCGACGAATCTCATAAGCATACAATACATCATGTAGAAACAAAGTGCGTCCACCACACATGTTTAGTTAGCAAGTGACAATTCCTTTTACTTCTGCTCTGGAGTTGTTTCCTACATAGATCCACATAGTTCCAGTTGGTACTCGTTGGAATTCCACGAATGATTCTCTGTCCTTCGCTACATGGTCTGTTGCTTCCGAATCTACAATTCACAAAGAATTAGATTCAGCTAAGAATATAAAACTTGACACATTAGCAAAGTTCTTAAGAGTACAAAGGGTGAGTATCTTCTTTGACTCGCAACAGTCACGAGCGTAATGACCCTTCTGGTCACAGTTGTAACACTTCACCCTTGAAATACTCTTCACTCGAGGACGTTTTCCTCTCTTATGTTGGTCAGCTCTTGATTTATTGCAAGAAGGACTTGATCCATTGCATTTCCACATATTGAACGAATCAATACGTTTGCGCTTAGAGCTCGAAGCCTCTTCTGAGCTGAAAACAATGTAGCAAATGTCTATTTCCCACTCAAATGCCTTGAGGCGGTCCTCTACTAGCTCAAGGTGGTGCACAATATCCTTAAGTTCTTCCATAACATGGTCAAGAGCTTTTAGTACTTCTTTCTTTTCAAGCACATATTAAATTTTCTTATTTAATATTTCACAATTATCGCCGTTCAATTTGTCTTCTTTGTTCAAATAAGCAATTATGTTCTTAGTTGCTGAAGCCATCGATCTGAACATATCAAACATATATGCACGAATTATTAATGTCTATGGTTTATGCATCCATTTTGCACAGACCGATCATATTAATGAATAATTTTAAGTAATGTTTCGGAATCAAAATGTCACTATGTTTCCAATCATCATCCAAAAAATCATAATTTAAAACTATCATTAATATAATCTTCTATACAAAATAAGTTCAACAAAATCACTAAAACTTTCTTGAACTTCCCATAATGAATTGTAAATTAACATACTAATTTTTAACAATAAATAATATTGAACTTTCAATAATTACACATGTCCATTACACTAAGCAATATATTCAGAGGAAAAAAAAATATATCAACATAGAAAGAGATATTTACACTTAAAACATCTCAAACTAATCTAAGAAATAAATAGGGAAAGTCTATTCTAATCTATCAGTAAAATTCTCTAAGACATCTAAAAGCACATTGGCCAACAACGGAAAAACTTTTGGAGAGCTCTCATGCCACCTCCAAGGCGTATTCACTCTGCGCCATGTGGCACTCATCCCAAGGGTTGAAGTTTTAGTTAATCCGATTCTATAGTATTCTCTTACAAAAGCTACTGTAAGCCTCCTATAACTCAGGACCACGTTGACCTCTCATAGGCGATCTAACATTGCTTGTCATTTAGGTGGAAGAGTATTCATTAAAGGCGGTATCTTCTCAAAATCTGGCATAAGATAACCATTCTAGATGATTTATTGTATCATCTTATTGACCCTGACCACGTGTAATACTATGGGTGCGCATGACAAAATTTCTGTTTCTCGATTTCTCTGTTTCTCTGTTCCCCGGAATAGGTTTGGAACATAAATCCGTTTAGTAACGTAATTTGATTTCTCTATTTCTGAAACAGATTTATATTCTAGAAATAGAGAAATCGAAGAAATCAGAAGCTAAAATTTTTAACTTCTCAGTTTCTGAAATAGAAATCATAAACTGAAATCAAACCATATAAAAGAACCTTGCGTTTTCTTGCTAACTTAATTCACTCATAACCACAACTTCACAAATTATTACAAATTTTCTTTTTCTTATTTTGCTTGTGTTTTTTATTGCATTTTTTTCAATTTTTTTTAATAACTTTCTCTTTAGGATGAATGGCAATCAAATGGGTCCCCAATTTTAAAAAACGACCAAAGTTCTTAAATGCTTACTTAAAAACAATGGGGCTCTTTCCTCTTAGAAAAGGCACGTGCATGGCCAATTGAAGAAAAAGTTCTTACGTAATAGATGAATAAAAAACGTGCCTAGAAATTTAACCTTATTTTTTTTACAGATTCAAAATTCTTGCAAAATCAAAATAATTAGATTGTTACACAATCTTGAATTTTAATTCGAAGGCAAGAGATTCAAGAGAATCTCTCTTTGCTATGCAAGGGCCATTAAAGGTTCATTGAGCAACAATAAAGAAATTAGGGATGAGCAACTGGACTGATTCAATTTGAGAATCAAAATAAATCGACCTTCCCCCGATTGGTTCCTAACCATAAACGTTACTTTAAAGTAGAATTCTCATATATTTCTTTACACCATTAATTTTATTTTGTTGATAATCTTGTATAATACTAGTTTTTGATAAAATGACAGGGCTGTATAGACGCCATTGATGGCACCCATATTCATGCTTCTGCAATACTTGTCTGAATTTACGCAAGATGAGCTTGCAAACGATACATTGACCGAGGAGGGAAACCAAATAAATACGCTTAGAAAAACAATTGCTAATAAAATGGCAATGGATAATAATATGTCAGAAATTCCATGAAATTGTATTTTCAACTTTTGTAATGTATTAGTATTATTTCGACTATTATTTGTATTTGAGGATTTCTTATGTTGTTATCTAATCAATTTCTATTCCTAGAAATTAAAAAAAAAAAAATTGTTATCAAACGGATTTCTGTTTCAGAAATAGAAATTTTAAGTCGTTATCAAACGATTTCTTTACTCAGAAACTTGTTCGGGGAATAGAAATTAAGAAATTGATTTCTAAACAGAAATCAATTTCCGTTTCAGAAATTTTGTCATGCGCAGCCTACATCACTGTTATTCCACCGATAATTAGCTAACTTTGTCATTAGCCATTTAAGTCTTGCATTTTCTTCATCATTCTAAAAAATGCAGGTATGCTTACAAAACACATCATAGTTTCTATGACAAATGTAGAACAAAAATGGATTACTTATCATCTACATTGAACAAAAGGGAAAATACATAATTTTCCATGGTTTATGCAACAAATGTAGAATAAAAAAATGAAAAAAAAAAAAGATTACATATAATCCATAATGAACAAAATAGAAAATACATAATCTTCCATTTTTCCCTTTTTTTTTTTTTTTTTGCCGGTCAATGCCGATCAACAATCGTCAATGCCGGTCAACGGTGGTCAACGCAAGTCAATGATGGTCAACGCCGATCAACGATGGTCAATGGGTCAATGGTCAACAGGTCAAGTCAACGCGTCAATCGAGTCAACAGTTGTCGGGTTAGGTCAGTTTGGTCGGGTCGGGCCGGTGGGCTTGGGTTGGGTCAGACGAACCGACCGGCACGTGCCGTGCGCGTGCGCAGGCTAACATCACGCTGACGTCAGCTAATGCACATCACATTGACATCATCTGGCGCGTGCTGGGCACATGCTAGCAACTGCGCGTGCGTCGCACACACCTAAGCCGAAACAGCTCGTGCATCGCACGCGCCTGAGGAAGACCGAATCGATGTGTGCAACGGTTCCTTCCGGCCACGCGTGGTGGCATGTCCAGCAACCTCTAACGGCGATCCACCACTTGGTTTTCTCATATCGATGAGAGCTTCGACCGTATGCTATCGAAAATGAATTTCGACCTACAGAAAATCACAAAACAAGGTGAACAATACGCGGGTGTCAGGATTTTCTCATCCCCGATCAGCCGATGGCAGTGTTTCATGAAAATTTAATCAAAAGCAATTCATAAACATGAAAATGGATCGAGAAACATGAACGATGGCTCTAATACCAATGTTGGGAATAACGGATTCCCTAAATCGATCCGATACTAAATCAAATCCCTAAAATAAATGCGGAAAACGAGCCTAGGAATCACATATATCACCGATCAAAGATACACCACGGAATCGAGCGTATCTTATTGTCCACATATTAAACACCAATGTTAAAGTTTGAGGAAGAATCATGATCCCGTTCTATCAAGGAACGTACTGTTCTTGTAAGGGGGGAGAAAAACGTTGTTTTGGGAGCGTTGTGTCTTATGTTTTGGGTACGTTCCCTTTTTTCTTTTTCTCTCTTACATCTTCTCCAAAAGACATATCTCTTCAACGTAAAACATTTTCTCCAAAAGACGTAACCCTTCAACGTAACACACATCTTCATATCTCAACTCTTCATTCATGGGCCCTTAACTTGTGGGCCGGGTTCTTAGGCTCAACATGGGCGGACGGGCCTATTTAGGCCCATCATCACAATTAAATAACCCATCAAGGAGGATTTATAGTGAGTGACAAGTGAAACCCTATTTCTTCCGTTAGTAAAATGCTTTTGGTCCCCTTGTCTTACTTGTAGCTATAATTACCCTATGACAAGTCAAAATTCTTGTTATCTATGGTTGGGTGGAATCAACTTCATTCGAGAATATTCCAGAGATGAATATGCACCTTACGAAAAAGAAGAAAGAAAACAAAGAACAATTTCTATGGTTTAAAGCTACATCAATCTAAAAATATCATAATTATCACTCGTTTTCCCCCATCTTTCGAATGTCCTGATGCTGTTGAGAGAGAAGAAATGGGAAAAGGAAAGAGTAAAGGATTTTGGAAGAAGAGGGGGTCAGTTTGTACACGTGACAATTAATTGATGCTTAGTAAATTTTATGATAAAATGACAGAGAAAGAGGAAGTAGCTGAAGGCCGACAACTTGGGCTATGAACGGAGGTCCCTCTCTTCTCCACGAGACCTCAACAACACTTCGGTTTTGAAGCGATATCTCGACTCTTTTCTCATCAAACAAGAGGTAAATGTCTCTCTCTCTAACATCTTGAATTTCGATCCCGTCTCGATAATATGAAATAGACATTTCGTCAACACGCCTATGGCCATTTTTCTTTGAGTTGGCCACTCATAAGTTAACTAATCTATCAGGTGAAGCCATTAAGGGATATAAATGGGTAGATTTGAGAATTCGATCAGAAATTGACTGCTCAACCGTAATAATCGGCAATGGTCAATACGACACGTTATAATCGATCAATGATCAGATATAGGTTGATTTGATGAAAACACATAATTGAATTGCAGGTGATTCCACAAGATTGCAAAATTTGTGTCAAACGGCACTAACCCAATTTTCCATTGATTTTATACTTGGTACACGTAATTGAAACCTTGCAATTTTTACAACAACCGAGAGTCACCAATGAGTTGAAGATGCACAAACATGGATCGGAAATTATCGACCATGGGTCAAATGTAATAAAATCCCTAAAAGTTACCTAGTAGGTTAGATCACGCTAAAATCGCATCCGGTCGATTTTAACCACGAAATTGAATTTGATTTAGGAAAATCAACGTTCAAGCCTATCACGATTCATTTTTAGGACGTCGTCTCATCTTTTAGAAAAATTCCGTTGATTCCGGAATTTTGCGGAAAAATCAATTTCTGACAAATTAAAATTAAGAAAATTCGGATGGGTTGTTTTAAAGGGATTTTTGGCTGCCAAAAGGGTTTTATTGGTGAGGAAATGAAAGGAAATTGGCTATTGGGTGGCCCCTTGACCAAATTGGCATGAAGACTTTGGAGTTCAAGTCATGATGGGTTGATATTTTGTCTAAGGTTTGGATTGGCCAAGCATTTGACTTCCATTTCCCTCTTCTCTCTCCCTCTCTCTCCCTTTTTCTTCCCCCTACATGCGTGAACCTCCCCTGCCGCCCATTTTCCTCTCTGCCCATTCCTCCTCACGTCCACTCCTCTCCATTTCACTTCCCTTCTTCCTCATTTCTTCCTCCCATCCTCTTCATTACCAAGCCCCTTCCTCCTTTGCTCTTCATTTTCTTTGCTGCCGCAGCCCCCACCAGAATTCCACCAACGTCAGCCCCACACTTCCTCACCGCCACAAAGCATCCCCCGAAGTCCAACGCCACCATTCCAGCATCATCTTCAACCATCATCCCATTGTTTTAACAGCCGCAACCCCACCCCAACAACACCAACCACCAGCGGCTTCAACTCCATCGTTCCTCCACGCCAGCCAACAACACCATTGCCTCCAACTCCAGCAACCGTGACCGACCAGCACCACCATCCTCACGCACCCACCTTGCTCCCAACACCGTCACAACTCGAACCGATCACCCTTCAGCCACAAAACCAAATCTCAACTTGGGCTGAGACTTGTGGGCCATTTTTCAGCCCCGGTTCGGTTCTCCATTGGTGACGCCGTAGTTGTGGGATCTCACCACCTTCGCGCCGGTGTCGCCGTGAACCCACCACCGTCCTAATCCGGTGCGTTTATGGGGTTAAATTAGTGTTAATTATCTTGATTATATTAGTGTTAATTAGCTGGTTAAATTAGAGTTAATTAAATTAACTTAATCTTCAGAGCTGGTTTTCAGGACACTCACTGTTTGCCAATTTTGTGGGGAAAAATGTGCTACGATTTTGAGGTTGATTCCTTCTTGAAAAATGTTCAAGAAATCTTCAGTTATGACATATATTTTACTCAAGATTTTAGAGATTTAAAAGAATGAGATTTCAGCTTCATTATTTATAAAATAGAATATCAAATTATGCTGGAAACAGTGATTTTTTTGGTGTTCAAATGATTTTTATCAACTCTTAAGGTTCGATTTTCAAAAGAGTGCATTCACAAAAGTTGTTCATCACATCTTGTAGTTTAACATAGTCAAATTTCAGATCAAACGAACAAGTTTTTGACCTCGAACCAAACTGATTTTGGAAAACAGACTTTCTAGCGGTCACAGTTTTTGTAATGGTTTGGGAAATTTACTGCTCTTAATCTAGAAGAATCTAGGTCAAGATGTCTTCATAAAAAATGTTTGTTTAAGTATCCTTTAGAACATATTCAAATTTGATAATTTTCTAAGTTCGTTTGATTATGTTTCTGGAATTAAACTTGGAGGCGCGCGAGTGACCTAGTTTCTGCTAGTTAGGGCCGGTAGTGGTTTTGTGGTCATTCTTGGTGTAGTGTTTGCTGGATAGTGTATATTTGGTGATGTGGTTGACTTGTGGCATGCTTAGAACTTATGTATGATGATATATGAATGGTTATGCTATGGTGAGTGTTTATTGGTGATGCAAAATGTGACCTTATGGACTATTAAATAGAAAATAAATGAGGTGTCAAGTCTGGACACTAAAAATTATTTGCCCAATAAAACAATGAAGTTTTAAACTAGGTGCATGCAAAGTTTGATGGATTAATTTTGAGTACGTGAGCACCTATGAATTTATTTCTAAATGTTTTGAAAAAAAAAAAAAGGGGTTATTAAGGTTTGTTTTTAAAAAATAGGGTGGTTGGAAAAGAAATTAGAAAAGAAATATGGTGTCGGGTTTGGACACCAAGTTTTATGTGCTCAATAAAACGAGGAGGTTTTATACAAAATGCTTTTAAAGTTTGGCAGGTTAATTTCAAATGCGGGACCCTGTACGAATTTATTTCGGAAAGTTTGAACAAAAAAAAAAAGGGGTTGCCAAGTGAATTTTAAAAATGGATTTTTGGTGTTCATGACTATATGAAGGAGGATAAGGTTGACCCGATTAATGAGGTGCCTACATTGTTAGGTTAATTAAGTGGTTTAGTTTAATTAATTGCAATTTATTTATTTACTGGAGATTTATTTAATTAATTTTAATTAATGTAAATTGTGACGGAATAGCCATTTTGTAGAATTTACACTAATTCTCATGGTTGACTTTATATGTGAAATTGATTACTTATATATGCAATTGAGTGTTTGGTGATTGATCATTATTGCAAAGATTTTATGGGTATTTAATTAGAAAAATACTAGGTGTCGGTTTTTGATGCCAAAATTTTATGTAGTATATAAAATCGTGGAATTTTGAAAGAAAAGTGTACCATACTTACTAGTTCAATTTAAATGCGTGACCACGCACGGTTATTTTACTGGGATGATTTTTAATACGAAGAAAAGTAGCCAAGTCCATTATTTGAACACAAGGTATTTGAATGCAAAGCACGGTGATTCTTGCCCAAGTATAGATGTGCGCGTGTGGTCACTAAGTGGAAACCATCCTGAGGTGTTTACGCGAGATGAAGCTCCTTAGTGGGGTATCGTCTAGGCGGAGGATGCTAGATTTCGGAACGAAGCTCCTTAGTGGAATGCTGTCTAGGTGGAGGACGCTAGACGTTGCCTGTTCGTAGATGGATTCTGAAACGAAACTCCTCAGTGGGGTGCCGTGGCCGTTGGGTCGTAAATAATTGGGACAGCATGAGTGATTGAGATAGCCACGTCTGATTATGGGACAAAACTGTGTGCACGGAATGAGATGTGTCATAATGGTTTGGCCTTATAATCGGGACCCCTATGTGATTGATTGAAAGATGAATTGATGTGTTACAGTTATGAAATACGTGTGCTGTATTTATATAATATATGAGATGTACTAATGTGCAGAGAGGTGTTGAGGCGAGGTAAGTTTTATATGGTGCATGTTTAGGCTGCCTCTAAGTGAATTCTCATCCTAATCGGGTTTAGGGTGTTGACTTGCGAGAGGTTTTGTCCCACCCGTCGTGGTTTAAAATTTTCAGGTTCCTAGGATGGAGAGTCCGAGCCGGAGTTGAAGGGATCTAGGTATAGGTCGGTTAGGACTTCTTTTTGGGAGACGGACCTTTGTATTTGAACATGTAGGTTTAACTCGGTTTGTTTATAAAGTGTGGTTCGTGAAAATTGCTATCCTGCTTTTACTATCCCATGTGTTTGTTTGTTGGTTGGATAATTATTTGTTCGCTTCCGCATGTACATAAAACGATTGGGTCGGCGACGCGTCTTGAGAACGTTGCAATTCTATCGACCATCGAGGGATGTTCATGCACTCGAGGTTCGGGGCGTGACACTCTCTTTCTAATTGCTGCACTCTCTTGCTGCGCTACAGTAAGATCACCGGGCCATTAAGTTTCGATATCTTTAAGGCACATGCATGCAAATGGTGACGTTATCTCAGAAAACAAAGTTGAATGTTTAATGTGCCTGGCATCTGCAGCAACTCATCCCCCATTTCCTTCTGTGGGTCATTTTTACTTTTCATTTGCTTGTTCATCAGGAAGTGGAGTACACGAGTACGCAAATACCGAGAATCGCAATCTAGTTCGTTCGAGGAAGAGAGGAAAGCAGAAGATCAGGATGTGGAGGCTCAAGATAGCAGCGGCAGAAGACGGTGCCTCCTTGTACAGCACCAATAACTTTGCAGGGAGGCAGATTTGGACTTTTGATCCTGAGGCTGGCACCATGGAGAAGTGCGCCGAGGTGGAGGCCGCTCGCCAACATTTCTACCACCACCGCCACCACGTCAAGCCTTCCCACGACCTCCTCTGGCGCATGCAGGTACACCACGCACCTAAACACATACGCGCGCCCGTTCTTATTCAAGGTCCGCCAATTTCTTGTTTAAGTGTGTGAAAGAATTGTCGTGTACTTTTTTTCTTCAGACTTTAAATTTGAGGACTAATTGATCCCCAGTCACGCAAAGAGGTACCCTGCATTGCATGACATACGTACATATTGAACCCAACATGGATGCCCAAAATCAATTTTCAATGGCGTTAGCTAGTTATGGAATTAACTTTGGCGAAGTAGATAGCGTGCTATTCAGTTGCTAATGTCGGGCGTTTACGTTTCAAGCAGAAGATCCGCGGCGCAGAAATTTCTCGGGTCAAAAGATTTCAACCCAACCTTCCTCCGACTTCACCGCATTACCCTGTTCTTGGTTTTGTCGTTTCCTCTTCTTTCCTTTTCAAACAAGCTCACCCTGGCTTCAATCCCATAAGTCCATCAAAAGGTAAAAAATTTTAACTGTGCTCTGAAAATGAGTCATCACCGTAGCCTTAGGAGAAATGCTAGATTTTACGCATTCCATAGCCGAAGTAATCATCTTGGTCTCGGGAGTTGGGGTTTGTAGATTAGATTACTAATATCGGTCGAGGACAGAAAATTTTTAGTTAAAAGCTGTTCACAAAATGATAAACGATGTAATAAACACGCTTGTGGAGGGATTGAATTGTCTTAAACATACAAATATCACTTTCATTACTTTAAAACTTTTGGTGTGGCATTTTTGAACTTATCTGACAGTTGTTTGAATCTCCGTCATAATTTTCTTTGTTATTGTTCGGCACACCATTACTGTTGTTGCTTGACGTCAAGTTTAAAACTTGTTAACGTGTGGTAATACCTAAGTGATGGGCAAGCTTAAGCTGACGCACGGTGCATGTTTTCTGAGCAGTTCCTGAGGGAGAAGCAATTCAAGCAGACCATCCCGCCGGTGAGGGTGGAGGACGGTGAGGAGATCACCGAGGACAAGGCGTCTACTGCACTGAGGCGGGCCGTCCACTTCTTCTCTGCCCTGCAGGCCAGCGATGGCCATTGGCCTGCTGAGAATGCCGGCCCTCTCTTCTTCCTCCCTCCCCTGGTCATGTGCGTCTACATCACTGGCCACCTTGACACTGTCTTCACGGTTGAGCACCGCAAAGAGATTCTCCGCTACATCTACAACCACCAGGTACTCTTTTCTCACAAAAAGAATGACAATGGATGGAGAAGCAGCAGAGGAGCTATGAAAGACTTCGACTTGAAACTCTGTACTTATGTCCTGCATTAATGTTGCTGCAGAATGAAGATGGTGGGTGGGGCTTGCACATTGAAGGTCACAGCACCATGTTCTGCACCGTCCTGAGCTACATATGCATGCGCATTCTTGGGGAAGGGCCAGATGGTGGCAGGGAGGATGCTTGTACTCGGGCCAGGAAGTGGATTCATGACCATGGCGGGGTTACCTACATACCCTCCTGGGGCAAGACTTGGCTCTCGGTACTCTCTCACTCTTCCTTCACTAATCGTCAAAAAATTGTTCTCAAGATTGTTCTGTGTATGCGTCTGAGCGAATCATATATGTGACGTTGTGCTTGTGCTTGTGGGTTGTCCTGTCATGCATGCTCTGTAGATTCTTGGTGTTTTCGATTGGTCTGGAAGCAAGCCAATGCCCCCTGAGTTCTGGATCTTGCCTTCATTCCTCCCCATGCATCCAGGTATGTTTGGTACTCTGTAGTAGTCCTGTACATTTAATTTTACCCAGGTGATAAGACAAATTTGTTGGACTCATTTCACGTTGGGACCATGTGGCAATTTTGCTGCGCTGAGAACAATATGGCGTTGGCTTTTTATTGAAGTCGCCAACCTTCAAGAATTCCCCTTGAAAGATAGAAAGTTTCAACTTCTGTTTTGTGTAATTGCGTTCTCCTTAGTTTCATGGATATTTTATCTGAATTGTCCAATATTGAATGATGTAGCTAAAATGTGGTGCTACTGTCGGTTGGTTTACATGCCCATGTCATACCTGTACGGGAAAAAATTTGTTGGCCCAATCACTCCTCTTGTTCAACAGTTGAGAGAAGAACTTCATACTCAACCCTACAATATGATTTGCTGGAGAAAAGTCCGCCATCTTTGTGCCAAGGCAAGTGTCGGTAGATGGTCCAAAATATTGATCCAGAATAAGATAGTTTGCGAGTAGGCAAATTTCTAATGAAATGATTTGAATTGTTGCCGCAGGAGGATCTCTACTATCCCCATTTTTTAGTGAAGGATCTGATGTGGGACAGTCTTTACATATTCACTGAGCCTTTTCTCAACTGTTGGCCGTTTAAAAAACTTAGAGAAAAGGCTCTTCAGGTGACGATGAAGCACATTCACTATGAAGATGAGAACAGTCGATACATCACAATTGGAGCTGTAGAAAAGGTAATGAATACATACATTTAAACAGGAGAGAGACACACATAATCGCAAAATTTACACATCAAGAGAAACATCACTGAGAGGATATCTTTTGCTTTGGACTTGGACAGGTGTTATGCATACTTGCTTGCTGGGTAGAAGACCCGGATGGTGACTCCTTCAAGAAGCATCTTGCTAGGATACCGGATTACCTTTGGGTAGCAGAAGACGGAATGAAGATGCAGGTTAGTAGTAGTGTCGCTGAACTATAACAGAATTGGGCTTACGTTTGAACTGAGAAATACTTATGCTGCATGTTTGAAAGATGGAAGTATTCCTATAATAATGAGTGGATTGATTTAGTAAAGCGGGACCAACTAGAGAAAAGCTTAGTCTGGTGCTTGGCTCATTCACATGCAGAGTTTTGGTAGCCAAGAGTGGGATACGGGCTTCGCCATCCAAGCTTTGCTTGCCAGTAATATGACTGAGGAGATAGCACCAGTATTAGCTAGAGGACACGACTTCATTAAAAAATCTCAGGTTTTGAATTTGATTCTTGCGAGCATCTGCTTGCCTCCAAACTTTGTCCTAGTTTCCTTTGCTTCCTCTAAGCTGAACTGCATTGATCTGTCAACGACATTCCAGGTCAAGGACAACCCTTCAGGTAACTTCAAAAGCATGCACCGTCATATTTCTAAAGGATCTTGGACATTTTCGGACCAAGATCATGGCTGGCAAGTCTCTGATTGCACTGCAGAAAGTCTGAAGGTAATACTGCTAGGAATACCTACACTACGTCCACAATTTCAATCCAATTCTAAATTACTTTGTTTCTCACCAAATCTCTTATCCTGACTATTCAGTGTTGCTTGCTTTTCTCAATGATGCCACCTGATATTGTTGGTGAGAAAATGGAGCCAGACAAATTGTACGATGCTGTTAATGTCTTACTTTCTCTACAAGTGAGTACACCATTGTTTTCTTTTCCTGAGCAAGACTTGAGAAAATATTTGATCTAGACAAGATATATTGGCCAAACATTGTCTGCTCCATGCATCCCAAAATTAGGTTGTTATCCAAGTCTTTCTTTGAGTTTTTTAACTGTTTTTTTCAGATTCCCAAGTATGATTATACATTATAGTATCATCACATCGGTCATGCATGTCACTTGTTCCAGAGTAAAAATGGCGGATTGGCAGCATGGGAACCTGCAGGAGCCCAGGAATGGCTAGAAGTAAGTTTTTAATAAATTTGTAGGAATTCCTTGATAGTCCCGACAGACTAATACATGTTTCTTTGTTCATTAATCACTAAATCAGGACATTATCGATTATTGTTTGTCACTTGCAGCTCCTAAATCCAACAGAGTTCCTTGAGGATATTGTCATCGAGCATGAATATGTTGAATGCACATCCTCAGCTATCCATGCTTTAGCTTTGTTCCGGAGGTTGTATCCCAGGCACAGGGAAGAGGAGATTGAGGATTTTATATCAAATGCTGTACAGTATCTCGAGAATGCACAAAATCCAGATGGCTCATGGTATGTTCCTTTTCCATAAGGTACTTCTGAAGAATTCGGATAAATTAAGGAAACAACTAATGGAGCAAATTTTGCAGGTATGGGGACTGGGGTGTCTGCTTTACATACGGCTCATGGTTTGCCCTTGGTGGACTAGCAGCTTCTGGCAAAACATATGGCAATTGTGCAGCTATGCGCAAAGGAGTCGCTTTTCTTCTAAGAGCACAGTTGCAGGATGGCGGGTGGGGAGAGAGCTATCTTTCTTGCCCGAAGAAGGTAATTCCTAGAGTGACCTTCTACAGCATGAGCGGCTTTAGCTGTTTTAGTTGCATGCTTTTCTGGCAACATGGAAATCTTGAATTTTCTTGTTGTCCAATCGCTTCAAGTAGGAATACATACCTCTCGAAGGAAACAGATCAAATCTGGTGCAAACTGCTTGGGCTGTGATGGGTCTGATTCACGCGGGGCAGGTCAGTGAATGATTTTGTTGTTGGGGTCTCAATTGCATTAACCATACCATGATGATAGTAAAACCAACGTTTCTGACTTTGGTATTTCATCTACTATCAGGCAGAGAGGGATCCGACTCCACTGCACCGTGCCGCCAAGTTGCTCATCAATTCACAAACGGAAGATGGGGATTATCCCCAACAGGTTTGTACCGTTCTATCACTTGATTTCATATGGGATTAATATCTCTGGAAATAAAATAGTACCACCACCAATATCCTATTTCCTGTGCAATAATCCATACAACTGGGGGAACCCAGAGACGATAATTCCATGCATATTTTCTTCCAAACAATTTGTTTAATTACTCGAAACATTGTTGGGAACTATCCAAAAAAGACAAAAAAAAAGAAGTAGAAATCCTGAGAGAGAGAGAACTCCATCGGTAAGATTTGCCTTACAACGAAACAACATGATCGAAGCATGGACTGTGCCTGCCATTAGTATTAATAGTCAGTAACTTTGGGTGGCAGGAAATCACTGGGGCTTTCAAGAAGAACTGCATGTTACACTATGCCGCTTACAGGAACATACACCCATTGTGGGCTCTGGCAGAGTATCGTAGGCGGGTTCCTTTACCGTCAGCAGCCCTTTGAAGAAGCAAGGCATACACCATCACAGCTTCCATATTGAGAAAACGCAAGTTCCATAAGCATGACAGATAGACCCGAAGAACTTGCGGTCCAAGAACTGAGGATCCAAGCTATGATGGCGGTGTTATCCATACTTCATTATAATATAATCTAAACTGTTATTGAGATGCAATCAACTACAAGTTTTTACACGTTCTACCTACACCTTTCGGGGCGTCTAGGAGCATTTATATATTTTCCCCCTTAAATTGTTTTCTCTACGTATATCGGGGGCTAGGACTTTGCGTGACACATGGGCAACGTGGAGAGGTGGGTGGGCACCGTGCTGGCATACAAGAACACCTTGTCTATGGGTTCAGGGGTCGGTTATTGAGTGGAGTTTGAAGGTGGGAGTAAGGTGAAGGGTGGTGCATCTTGCCCGTGCGACAAACAATGTCTTGGTCAGACAAACAATGTCTTGGCCAGTTCACTTCTACTTCAGCGTCGACAGGTCGGTTCGGTCTAGTTTTCTAATTGAACCGAACTTGTTTCCTACTCTTAAACATCTTCATCACACCGCCTCTATATTAATGATAACTTCATATATATAATAGGAAATTTAGAAAAAAAAAAATTGTAGGCCTTTTTTTGCCTTAAAAAAAAAACTCGCAAAAGCTTAACAAATAGAAAATGCTAAATTTGAACGACAAAATAATCAGACCAACATTGCAGATTTGTAAATTCCTAGATCTGCAAGGTTGCTTGCTTTGGCTTGAAGCCTTAAAACTACAGCGATCTGCAATGACCACCGACCTCATTGGTGGCCACCGGATGTTTTCTTTTTGCGTGTAGAACACAGGTCTTCTTTTTCATTATTAATTGTTTTTGACTCTTCTACCTTGACAACAAAAAATGGAGAGATAAAAAAAATAAAATAAAATAAACAGGAAGAAGGGCAGTCGCAACTCGCTAGGAGCCCTTAACATTGAAAAAAAAAAAAAAGGAAGTGGTCAACTTTTTTTGGGCCCAGTTGGCCCAAAAATTAAAGAATAACAATCTTATCCAATTATTAGGTAAAACTAAAGATCAGACCTTGTTATTTGAGCTTTGCATACACAATTTTTTTTTAATAACTATTTTGCTAGAATTGCTTACACAATGAAATATCTTTTATCAAAAGTCATTTTTCAGTTTTTATTGATAGGAGACATGTTCTTGGACAATTCCGAACAAAAAATATCACAAGTGAACAAGGAATAACTGCAAAGTTTAATTCAAACCAAATTGCACATAAACTGTGTCGGAATTTAATAAATGATACACTTTGAGAATGTGCAAAGATGTAACGTTGGAATTTTTTATCAACAATGCAAGTCTGAGAATCAAAAGCAAAGTGCAAAAATATAAAAGTAATTGAAATATAGCATTTTGCTTGATCTATATGTGGGAGGGGCATATTTCAGTAGCCGATCAAAGGTATTTATAGTGGTTATACCATAACTGCTCTCAAGTGGTTCCCTACAGTTGTGCTCATGTTTCTTCATTTTAAAAGTTTCATGTCCATATTCTCACGATCCAATGATTTTCTTTTGAAACGGTTGCTCCTTCAAAATCGAGCACCAATTACTTCACGACCTGCATTACTTCACTCTGTGGTGGTTTCATACTTCATAAACGTGTCTTGTTTCTTCGTCTCGAAAGTTACGTGTCCATATTCTCACGATCCAATGATTTTCTTTTCAAACGATTGCTCCTTCAAAATCGGGCACCAATTACTCCACGACCTGCATTACTTCACTCCGTGGTGGTTTCATACTTCATAACCGTGTCTTGATGCTTCCTATCCTAACTTTACTTCAATGCTATGGTCCGGTTGCTCCTTTAAACTCCGATCTTGCAACCACACGTGGCTACTTCTCATGCATGTGATTACTTACCAATCGATAACTTTTACCGAGCATTGTTCACCATATGTCCTCGTGTGTCAACAATTGGGAGGTAACATTTATCGATGTGTGCTAATATAACTTTTACTGAGCATTGTTGACAACAGGGGTCACGTGCATTGACAATATTTGAAGCTTTAGCCACGTAATCATCCCATGTCGTTATGCGGGTTGTGTAAATATATCCCCCGTTGTAAAGATGAATACCCGCACCGTACGGGTGAACAGTACTGAAGTGCGTGTTGTCTTCCTGATGCTTCGTTCTCTGTGCACAGTCAACCCACTTATGTCTTTCCGACGCGTCACTTCGATCAGCTGAAATTACAAATCGTCATTACTACGATGGTATGCTTTAGATCGTTAGCTTCCGAAATGATGCCTCCAGAATTCTCCGTATGGAGCGAAGAACTTACTTGGGGTCTTGGGTCTTTAGGACCTCCTCGGCTGCTCAGGAGTTGTTATCGTCCCAACAGGAAGCTCCCCGAGTTGGAGATAGAAGACCAATCCTTATGTCTTGCCCAACTTGTTCAGGCGATGGTGCGGCACTTCACCGTTGATTTGGTGTAGATTTCCAATGACTAGAAGCTTCGTTGAACCTGGAGGTAGCTTAAAAAATTTAACCCTCTCTTAAATATCACTTTTCTAATAGTATCAACAGAAAGAGAGAAGAAGAAAGGATGAAGGACAGGGTAAAGAACTGAGACGTCATTTGGAATTGGGCTTCGGAAACAGATACTGAGTGTAGTTAACTGTATAGAGAGAAGAAAACCAAGCAGTGAATTGAGGAAGAAGAGTACCAAAAAAGTCATAAACTCAGTGCATTATGATTGAGGATAAGCACAATGGTTGTATCAAGCAGCTGTTGTTCACAAGGCTTCTCTTAATTTTTGATAGAAATAATTGAAAATTTTTCTGGTCATTCTTCCGAGGATGCTCATACTTTGCATCCACAGCTGTAATATATTGGACCTTCTGGTACTTAAATAGGCAAAGCTTAACTTGTGACAACAATAGCCTTAATTTCTAGTCAAGTCATTAGTCATTTTTCTTTAGGATTCTGTTGTCGAGTGCCCTTCGGATGCTTACTAATTAAGCAAAAAGTAATGTTTGCAGATTCAAATGCAGTGCATACCTCATACTATTTGTAATCAATAATTTGAAAATCAGAACATTTTTTTTTATCAAGAACTTTTAACAGATTCCCTAGGGGCACTCCATAACAACACTATTTTCTTAGACAATATATACCAACTCTTTGAATTCTTTTATATTATTATAATAATGAAAAGAAATGCAAGTCTAAAAAGGGTACTTAAATTTGTAAGGTCAGATGAATATGGACAATATTCAGAGCACCTAATTTACTCATCTATGCCAAACCCTCCATGGAGCCCCATACGACCGGTTTATTTCATTCATAGAGCAACGGCTTTTTTAAAAATTTTGGCACATAAGATGGACAGCTGGAAATGCATGTTTACGCCCTGCAAATCATTCTTACTCTTTATACTGAGAAGGGAGAAAATATCACGCCCCGATCCTTTGAGCGTGTGCCCATCCCTCTTATGGTCAATTAATAGCGACATCCCAGAATGCATCGCCGAGCCTTTCATTTTAATACACATGTGGAAGTAGATAAACAATCCCCAGACAATAACACAATGAGATAGGAATGTAGGGCCTCAATTTTTCAAACAAAAACAAACTTTTTTATAAACATACAAGTTTATATACAATGTCAGGATATTTACAAAAATATTGGCTTAACAAAAAGGGAATTGTTCTATGACCCTCTAATCAGACATGTTCACCGATTCTTTGGTCTCCGCCTTCCCAAACTCCGGGGCTTCTAGTCCTCCACCAACATCATCTAAGAACTTAAAAATGATTATACAATAACTAGTGAGGCAATGTTTCAGCAAATTCAACCCCCTAAAACCCGACTAGGAAGAAAATACTCCCTAAGGGTTGCCTAAGCACAACACAAGTCAAAGGTCTTACTTTTGTCTCTATTCCCTTCCTACAAGTCAATATATCTCATAGATACACAAATCACATCGACCAATCAATTCAATCAATTCAATCAGTTGGATAAACAATCGATCAATCAACTTAGTCAATTACATGTCATCACAACCTTCTCTCGGTCGGCCCAATCAATACTATCTATAAAGTCCAACCACCTTGCGGATAGCTTATTCTAAGCTGAAAATTGGTAGTAACTTACATCATGGCTAATAAATAGTATATTGTTCTTTCTCTAAAATGACATATGGAGTCATTGAGCCAATATGTATATTATTCTTTCTCAAGATAACATATAGAGTCATCGAGTTGATATACATATTATTCCTTATCAAGATGGCATATAGAGTCATCAAGCTAATATGCATATTATTCATTCTCAAGATGACATACAGAGTCATTGAGCTCATATGCATATTATTCCTTCTCAAGATAACATATAGAGTCATCGAGCTGATATGCATACTATTCTAGTCAACCAGTGATTTCTTAACTTTTATCATACCCGATAAAAATACTCGTGTGTGGGTACACGATCAGCATTAGCCAAAATACCATAATTTCTTTTCCATAAATCCCACCATTTTATACGGTTCACCAAAATATTTTTGGCGTTGTAAACCGACACTCATTTATTTTCCAATTAATTACTGAAATTAAATAAATTTAGGAATAAATTCCTAAAATACAAATCACACAAAATCTGTACAATTAAAGGTTAATTAAATAAATAGATCACACCATTGCAATTAGCATAAAATTCCAATCACCGGTTATCCCGGTTTAATTTTCGAAAAATAATTAATTAATTAAATAATTACAATAAATTAATTATTAAATACCATAAATACGACATAGACCCAATAAAGCCTAATTGGAAGCCAAGACAAGCCTGAAAAATTTCGAACCACTCTAGATAAATATTAGAGCTTGTCTAGGCCCTAATTGCACTAACTATTCACCTAACATACATCGGTAATTAATTAAATTCACTAATTAAATCTAATTAACCACCTAATCTTAGCTTAGTATAAATAATCAACCCTCAAGCATCATTAAATTCCTAAGCAATGATTAGTGAGTTAAACTCACCTGATTAATGATCCACTTGGATCAAAATGATGGGGACGCGACAAGGATCAACAAGTTCCAAAATGGCAACACCAACAGGGCATGGATCGGGCCTGAAAATTGGCCCACAACTTTCTGCCCGCTGAAAAAACTGGGTTTGCTCACGGCTTGAGGATCAACGAAGAAAGAGCAGCTTCGTTTTGGGCTGCTTTGGACGGCTGACTTCGTGCGGCTGCGGAGCTTGTGCGCCTTGCTGGGCTGAAGACACGAAGCAATGGAGAATTTGGTGGATCGTGGGGCTTGGACGTCAGCCACAGTAGCTTCGGTAGGCTGGAATCGTGCGAGCAAAGGAGAGGCCGAAGGAAGTGGGATGTGTGGCTGCCCAGGGAAATTCGGTGGTTAACAATGGAGCTTCGTTTGATGATGGTTGACTTGTGGGGGACAAAATGTGGTGGGGATGGGCGTGAGTTGCAGAGGAAAGAAATGAAAGAGGGAGCAGAGGGCGTGAGCTTCGGTTGAGGGGGAAAAATCGATTGATTGAGAGAGAGAGAGAGAGAGAGAGAGAGAGAGAAAGGAGCCGAAGATGGCAACGCATGAAGGGAGGGGGCGGTGGTCAAGGCGTGTAGAGGAAGATTAAGAGAGAGAGAGAGGGAAAGTCAATAAACTCTATACAAAAACTTGAATGCTTGGTCCCCAAATAGTATGCAATATTATTCCAATGTCTCTTAATACTTTCTTGCAATAATCTTCACAATTAAACCCAATTTTGAAGCCCAAAATCACTTCTTTTTCTAAGATATGAATTTCACATTTTGGTCTTCAATTTCTTCAACAAATTCCCAAATTTAATGTCCAATTTTGATGTAGAAAAAGCCCACATAATTTCTACAAGTCCCTTTTGCCAAGTAGCTCAATTTGCAAGTCGAAAATCTCTTCAATTCGACCAATCCAAATTTCCATTCGTTTTCCGAAATATCCGAATTGAATTTCCTTAAAAATCCCGAAATCATCGAAAATTTTTCGAATGATAAGTAGAAGTTCTTAAAATAAACCGTGACATGAGAGAACTTCCAATTTTTGAAATTGGGTTCAAATTCGTGATTATTTTCAATCTAACGCAATTTTAATGTGACATAACCTACCGGGTAGCTTTTAGAAATTTTTAGTGTAATTGACCTATGATCGATTATTTTCGAGCCACACGTACATCTTCGACCTATTGGTGGCTCTCGATTGTTGTGACAATCTTGAGATTTCAAATACAAACACAAGGTACTCAAAACGACAGAAAATCAATCTAATGTCGATCGATAAGAATTTTGCAATCAAGTGGAATCACCACACTCAATCCCACACCTCAGTTGAATCAACCTATCTCCAATCTCTAATCAATTTTTTTATTTCCCTCGGTTTGATTTGATTCATATTCCGAAGAAAAACTTGTGTCATAATGACTCTTGTAAATTAGCACGGTCGAGCAGTCGATGCCTAGTCAAATTCTCAAGTCTTTTGTGTTAAAATCCCTTAATGACTTCCTCAGATAGTCTAGTTATCTCATGAGTGATCGGCTCAGAGAATAACACTATAAGCACGTTGATAAAATGCCCGATTTATTCAATTGAAAATAGGATTGAAAATTCAGGATATCACAAAAAAAAAATTAGATTGTGTTTTGTTTATTCAATAAAGGTTGCTAGGGCTAACAATGCAACCTAAAAGCAAGGATGATAGGCTAAGAGTTGATGGATTAAAACTTTTACAAAGTATCAAATAATCAGCACTAAAGATGATATTGCAAACTAATCAATATGTGTGTTGCTGATAAGTAAATTAAAGTGCGTAGATCACACAATGTTGTATAGTGGTTTGGTTTATGATCAAGCCTACATCCATTCTTGGACTAATAGCCTTAGCAGCAACTAGAATCTACTAGTAATCAATTGTATAGTTACAATTGGCTAGTGTCATTCCCTTCACTTGATAGATCATAGTATCAAGATACAAAACACTACACTTACTTTGTACATTTGGCTATAAGCCGTTACAGTGCTAAATCAAATGCAAAGAGGTTTACAGATCAAGATCAATGACAATTTTTAGCTTAGAAAACAATAGCAATATTTCACGTATTATGTTCTTATGGCTAACCCTTTTCACAACCTCACTCCTCCTTATATACTCTAGGTCTTCAATATACTCATTGAGGAATTTCAAGGATAATCAGCTAGTCATTTGAGAGGACTAGGAAGTTCTCTAATAATATCTATACTACTTCAGTAGTTGCTTCACTATCTAGAGCAGTTTACACCAAATATTCTCTCATTATTATCTCTTATTTGAAACGTGTTAGCTACTTTTCTACTACCTAACTCAGTTTTTAAGCTACGGAATCTAGAATTGCAACAACTCTTTTCTAAACAACCAATGGTCTTCTTTCAATGTGTATCTCACTATCATTAGACCCGATACATCACTACCACAATCTAACGCACACTATCACCAATGCAGATTGTAAACGTTTAGGCTAACCATCTTCAATGATAATATCAATTGAATGATATGCAATGTTAGGATCAATGATCTTTTCCATTGTCACCAGTACCAAAGACTTTTAAGATCACCATCTCAATTGGTATCTCGTCCTTGCCAATAGGAAGGATCATGGATGATATTAAGCTATTTCACTATCTACATTCATCGTTGTAACTGCTAGTAACAAAGGATAGTTTGGTGATCATCAAAATCTCATAGGGATGGTTTCCAACAATCTCTCCATTTTTTTATGATGACAAAACTATCTTGTAGATACGAAATAATAAAGTAGGTATAGAGAGATTTGCACAGTAAGTTTGGCCTTTTAGCAAATAATCTCTTGTAATTTTCAATGAGCATTGTGAGATCTTTATAGGCATAAATGATAAGGAAAGTCAAGAAGATCATTACCGACGTGACTTCATATGTATCAGCATTCTAAACATATTTCATATTTCACATTAAAACTCCCCCCTTTTTGTCATAGTCAAAGATCGATAGTCATAATCAAAGAAATTCATTCATTAATAATGATGAGGATAGCGGATGGTAACACGGAAGAGCAATCAAACAACAATTCTAAAAAGGCTTTAAGAACAATAGAATCTTTTCTTTGTGGAGGGAGGAGTTTCATCTAATGGCTGGGGCGTAGGGTGAACACGACTGTAGCATTGAAAGCCGAGGATGGTTTGCTCTATACGCATGAGAAAATGTCCAAGATTTTGGACCGTGCTTTCAAGTTCCTTAATCGCTTCATAGAAATCTGCATTGGAGATCTCATCCTTCTGTCTTCGGTACATAGGCTCCCCCTGAGTCGATGATCTCTTGTCTGGTACGAGGGGTTCGAGGCCTAGTCGGAGCTGTTAATGCTATTTCTTTCCCACGCATTGCCCTTTCCGCAGCTTCCTTGAGTCTACTTGCACAGTTTGCTGAGCAAATTCATCGTTACAGACAATTTCATCTCACCGATTCACCCAACCTTGAGGAGTTATCCTAATTGCCATTTTTTAAGGGTCTCTTCGCCATTTTCCACATTGGCCAGCTTGTCAACCTTAAGATCATCACTAATGATGATACCCTTTTCCCTTAGTAAGAGAGTGATCAGGGCACCGCAAGGCGATTTTCTAATTTTTCTTTGTGCCACACGAGCCATATGCAGAACAATCATGTGAACCAGAGAAAATTCCTTCCATTCAAGATAGCCTAGATTATTCGAGCATCATAGTGTGAGAGATTGTTGGTTGAGTTGGACTTGGGTTAGAGACAGATGATCAGGATTTTGTAGATCAAATTCATTTTCAAAGGCAGCATGTTCAATCACAACGGACAGCTTTTGGGCTCTCCAAGATATATGCATATGCCTTAGGAGAAGAGATGGGAATTCTTTCAAAGCTTGTCATAGGATGATGAATAAGATCAACCAAATCTGCAACATTAACAAAGTAATAATAATTGCCAAAAGTGAAATGAAACTGTTATGATTTGGAAAATGAAGATAGGAGTAGAGATGTGCCACTATAGACGAGTAGATTTCTTCTTGCAAGGTACAAAAGAAGGTTACAGAAAGCTTTTCAAAAAGCTCGAAAATGAAAATCCGATGTCTTTCTAATTAAGAGAAATTGATAGTGTGATTGGCAAAAATAGGTTCACCAGCACGAGTGTTGACGTCCTTTGGAAGTTCTAGTTTTTCTATACTGGGAGGCTCAATTGTTTCAGGAATTTCTTCTTCCTCAAGAATTACTCCTTCCTGATGCTCTGTTGTAGTTGGAGCCTCAGCGGTCGTAGGCATGATTCCTCAGTAAGAACTTCAGTTGAAGGAATAGTGCTCGGTAGAGCTAGTGCATATGTAGATTTGGAGGCCATTGGGCTGATTACTAAAGTAAGGGCTTTCTGTTGCTGGAGCAAATTGAGAGCAGCAACTTTTAGATCACTCGTGGTGGGAGATAATGCGCCTTCAAGCTGAGGGAAAAGTGTAAGAATTCTCCTGATATGGACTACATTAATTGAGATTGTAATTAACCGTTCTTACGGAGTTGATCTAATAAGGTAGGATATAAAGTTTCTTAACAGTCGAATATGGGCCTAGTTTGTGTGGGCCGAGTTGGGCCCGGCCCATGATGAAAGGGTCCATCCAAAACTCTATAAATAGCGCAAGCTCTCTCATCTAGCTCTCATTCTTCCAAAGCTCTCTCTCACCTCACATCAGGCAAACTGTGAGTGGTGGTCTCATCAAGCCAGGAACCGAGGGTCATAGAGGAGAACATCTTCAGCGTTAAATGCTCGGATTACTGTCGTTTTGCTCCAAGAACTATGAATTCAAAATCAGATACACAAATTTCCGTCTTCTCCTTTAGGATGTTCGAGTTTCTAGCTATGTCGATCTTGGGAAGCCGTTTAGACGGCCTACAAAAAGTTCAGCGAGTAGCTCATGTTGCTGCGCTTCAGTTATGGTTGATACAATCTAAGGGGCAAAGATGATGTCCCCTTGAATAGGTCGAACTGGAATGGCTTCTCATGGTCCTTTAAAGTGAGATTGAGGAGTCTAATCAGTAGGAGTCCTCTTGGTTGGTTCAGATTGTTGCGATCGTTTAAAGTACCACCAGACGGAGAGATCGACTAGCTGACTTCCATAGACCCCTCAGAAAGTTGAGTCAGGTTGATCCTGGAGGGCCCCTTAGGAGCACGAGACGGAATAGTAGCTGTCCGAGATGATTTTCTCATTGGCATGCCAGTTCCCTTTAAGGACTTGGGAGGCATGATTGAAGAATTTTGGGAAAGAAAGAGAGGAGAGAATTTGCTGATTAAGAATGAGGGATAAAGCGAGTAGAAATAGAAGAGAATAAAGCGATTGAGAGCAACGGTTGTGACAGTAGCTGTACCACCAAGAATGTGCATACATACATACATACATACATACATACATACATACATACGTACGTACGTACATACATATATTTATATATATAGGTGAACGTGGGTGAGTGGTAAATGTGAGTGTGAGAGGAAAGAAAGGGGGGGGGCGGGGGAGTAACAGTACAATATTAATTACCTAATTAATCACAATGAGACAATTAATCATAACAGAAACAATAAATCTGCATATATCATCGGTAACAAAAAGTACAATGTAACCGTAACGTTTTTGAAAGCATGCATACCTATACAATTATACTTACCAGGTGCACCGTTGATGACGTATTTCCTTCTGCAATATGATGATTATTTGTTTGCTGATGCTAGAGATTCAATCAAGTGGATTGCAAATGCCAAACTCATTCCTTAAGAATTCAAATGCAACTTTGTCCAGCGGTTTTATGAAGATGTTCGCCAATTGATACTTCGATTCCACAAACTCAATACAGATATTGCAATTTCCCACATGTTCTCAAATAAAATGATGATGAATTTCAATGCTCATTACCCTTGAATGCATAATAGGATTCTTCATAGGTTGATTGCATTTGTATTGTCACATTTAATCATTGTGCCTGAGCATTCCTTGGCATAATCACTCAATTTCTCATTGATCACAGGTGAGCGCCGTGGTTCTTGCCCAGCAAGCCCTTGCTGGCAATGGGCGAGGGTCGCGGCCCACCCCGAGCCATTTAGACCCACAACTTCCCTCCGACCAAGCTGGCTTACTTTGCTGACTTGTTGAATGAGATGAGGATGGTGAGAACAAGGTGGAGACCGCCTACACAGAGCTCATGAAGAAGGGTAACGCCGAGGTCGAGTTGTTGGTCTGCAATTCGTGAGACGAGGGCACAGAGGATCATTGGATGGAGCGTAACCCCACTATGGTAAGCATCCTTTCAACTGCACGAGTCAGCTGGAGGCGGCTCGGCGTTGAACCCCACCCCATTTTTTCCTGGGGCCCCGCGACCATCTCTCTAAAAAAATGAAAAGGAAAAGGGAAAAAAACTCAAAAAATTTATAAAATGACCCCAAAACGGTGTCATTTGAATAGAGCCACATCTCTAGCTATTCCACCTCCACCTAGGAGAGCTGATGATAATTAGATCTTACGTCAGTGATTTCTAGTCAAAATTAGCTAAATAGATTATATTAAGACTTTTTTGACAATTTTATCTCAAAAGAACACATAATAAACTCGAACACTGGGTTCAAGTGGTTTATCACGGCTCATTGGAATGTTTGTTCACTATTTGTTCATCAAAAATTCCAATGAGCATGTCAACATCCTACTTTCTCTCTTCTTGTATAATCAAACTAGCAACTTTCGTTGGGTTGCTAGAGATGGTCGGTCCCCTTATAATACCTCGTTTTAGCCACCTATCTTCCTAGATATTGATATTCTCTCCAGTACCTATTAATCATGTATTAACCTCGATGCCTATTAGTAGATTATTTGATAATATTATAAACATATATTAACTATCATACAAGACTAACCATAACTTGCATATTGTCTTAATAAGAAAGGCGGGAATTTAGGGTGCCTTACATAATATTTTTGTTCTCGGGAACAATTTCTACTTAGAAATAGTTTTTTCCATTTCTATTCCCCGAACAATTTTTTGAGCAAAAGAATGTATTTATGAAATGCACAAAATTTAAAAAGAAGAAGAAGAAGAAGAAGAAGAAGAAGAATAGAAATGCATTTGGTATGACCCTAAAAATTTTATTTCCAATTTTTTTCATTTAATTGTAAAAATGTTTGTAAAGACTTAACAATATAAAACTGGAGTTTTGTAAGGATTTAATTGATCAAGATATTCTAAGATGGCCTCAAAAATTCCAACATAATAGTTAGTCAAATATGGATGACTTGAAATGACAGCAATGAGTCCCATTGGTTTATTACTCACAATATGATGAGGTTTACGGTAAATTTTTAGGCATTACAATAAACAAATGTATAGACCTTTTGAGCTTTTTTTGCTACAAGATGAAGAGCAACCGCTACTTGGCGGAATGGACAATGATAGAAGAACTAAGGATGGAGGCAATCCTAAAGTTGGTGCACTTATTTACACAAACTCATCAAACCTTCAAGTAAATGACATTGAAAATCCATGGAGCACAAGCTCATTCAACTGCTATGAACACAAGGCAAATAGTAAGGCAAAAAACTTATTTCAAACATCTAAATTTCCATTAAAACATAATTGCATATAATCTTAAAGAAGTTTTAATAGAATCTTAAGAGAAGAAAACTAGAGTTACCAAACTTTCGCTAGCATTGTCTCTAAGAGAAAATAATATTTAAAAATCCATAAAGTAAAGCCCTAAAAGCTTATTCAATTTTGAATCCAATTTCATCAAAATATTTTCACTTTTTTATTATGTCAAACTAATTCTAAACTAGAATTAACATTGAGATTTTGTAAAACTACTCAATCTAATTTCTAATTTTTTTCTAAATTTTTGAATATTTTTATTTCTGAAAAAAGGGGGCCTTGGATCGAGTCAGGAGACCAGACCTCGTGTTGATTGTGTAAAGACGAGTATTAGGTTGTGTTGAGCTTGTTTTTCTAAAATGACATTATTTCTCTTTTCATTCTCGAAAACAAGAAAATAGATTTTTTTTTCATTTTTTGTTTATATTCCAAATCTATTCCCTAACCAATTCTCTTATCTTGAAAATAGAGAAATCAGCTGATGTTATCAAATAGTTTCCCATTTTTTTTTTTCTATTTTAGGAAACAAAAGATTAGAAAAAAAAAAAAAAAAACAGGATGGTTATTAAATAGGCCCTCAGTATTTGGTTGAAAATATCCAGGGTTATATAAAACAGCAGGTTACTTTGTTTTGGGTTTTCAAGTAGAATAAGGCCATTGATCTCTGTTACTAAAATTGAAATCACTCCCGCGCATATGTGAAAACCCGATTAGAGAAACTAGCCATGCTTATAAGCGCGAAAGGCATGCGAAATCGTTTCGCAGCATACTTTCTTTTTTTTTTTTTTTTTTTATTAACTCGAATTTCTAGGCCAGCAAAATTGGTTGCCGAGAAGGGGGATGAGTACTTGGCGAGTAGCAAGGATAGTGCATGCTTTAGAAGGATGGAACGTGAACAGAGTGTGGAAGCATGGTGTTTCGACATAAAGGAAGCATGGGAAGCGAGCCTCCAGCACGAGTTCTGCCCGCGGGCCGCACTCGGCCATGTGAAGTGACAAGAGCCTAAATCGGAGAGAAGAGGCGCGAGGGTTTAGGACCGACATATAACTGTAGAGCTTGTTAATGTTGCGAGATATGTGAATTTAATTCTTAAGTTTTTAGCACTCAGCTTGTGCTTGTTGCTCGAGATTGTACTCATTCGACATTCTCATTCCGAATTAATGATTATATCAGTAAATTATTTCGGTTTCTTTTTCACGTATATGAATACAAAATCGGGTCGATAATTCTTGTCATTTATTTATAATTTAAATATGACATAATATGTACAATCTTTAAAATTTAAGTTTCTGCATACACACGCAATGCATGTGTACTTTTACTGGTAATACTTTTCGAAAATGAATGAGTGGGAAATTATTTTTCAGATAATAATCAATTACATCACTTGAAATAATTGACTAATGAAAAAATATTTTTATCATGGATAACAATTTATATCTAAACATCTTTAGAGATGATGAAAATATTTTTTGTTCATTCATTTTTGTAGACGACACAAGCAATTATTTTGAGAAAAATATTTTCTAAATTATTTCCTTTTTGCACACTTAAAAGAAAACCTAAATACTGCCCTTCTATACGGAACTGAAAAGGTTTTTTTTTTTTTTTTTGAATTACTCGATTGAATGTTATGGATGATAAAACACAGGATCAAAATTCGACGGATCTCTTGTCGGGCAGGTGCTATTTGGGCCCATAAGATACTCAAAAACAGCGTGGTGGCTTCGGTTGAATCCCGTCCATTAAATTATAGCCCTATATAAGTCGTCTGGTCCCTATTCGAACCATCTCTGAGGAAGAGAAAGAGGGCATTTAGGCGTGACGGGACGATAGTGAGCAGTGTTGTTGGCAGCAGTGGGGTGGTCTGAGGCGGCGGGAACGGCGGTAGGTGGTGGGGGAGGGTGGTGGTAGACTTGGGTTGAGGTGTTGGTTCTGTGGGTGTTGTGGGGCTAGAGTCTTTCGGGGCTTTCTTCATTAGATGGGCCTGGTAGTCGTTCTAACCAAGCTGAGGTATGAGAGATATATTCTAAGAAGTAGACCTAATGTTTTTAGCAAAGGGTGAAAATTCATGTATTTTTTTTCCTTAAAATTCTTCTCATACTAATTTGAATAAGGATAATTACCAAATAAGCCCTAAGCCCATTGTACATATATTGTATCAGTTATAAAATTTTAATTTGGCCAATTTAGTGCTAAATCTTTTGACAATTTACTTACAAGTTCTTTCTAATTAGGCATCATGGATCCTAATGTTTTTCTCACACTAATTCGAACGCGTTGGCCATAACAAGTGTCCCCACCTACCTACTTCAACACCCCAAGACATGGCAAGGTAACGGATAGCTGGACTTGGAAACATAGATAAAGAAATCGAAGGACATGGACAAAGGAACTTCCAACTACGGAAAATTGGGTCACCGAACACAATTTCAAAGCATTAAAATACGATGTTGGATCTGTTTTTCAGGACGCTCGAGAGGGACATCGCCAAATAAGAACAACTTCATGATTAGCGTGTGACCGTACTTTAATCTCTTAATGGTACTGATGAATTTGTTGTTGTTGGATGCTGATTTGGGCCCTCCTGATCGTCCATGAACTTCATCTTCACACAATAGATGAAACTTATCGACTTTGGAAGGAAATAGATCGGACACGAAGAGTGACAAGACTTAGGAAATTACACAAAAAATTGGTAGATAAAAATGCAAATACTGAAAGAATTATCTAAGGAAATTAACAGAGGTCTTGTTTCATTTTTTTCATTACCTAACCGTACCGTCACATGACTAGTCTGCAAATTTTCCCCAGATTCAATCAAATATAATACCAGATCTACCTACCCATGAAAATCAAGTGTACCCACTGAAGTTGGAGGGACAATTAATTTTTCTAAATAGAAATTGATTCATTTTTTAACTAATTCAAGTGAGGTTGATATAATTTTTGTTTTATCATAATTTATTTTTTTAATGTGAGTACGAAGTTAGTGAATTGCTATTCACCAACAATGGACAACTTGGGCACGGCGCTGAATTCATTTAAGGTTACTTGTGTCGCATGTTAATAGGAACTTAGAAACATTGGATGTCGGGAAAAAAAGATGCGGATTGGAACTTACGTTAGTACTAAACGGAAGGACATGTCATCTAACTGTCCACGCTTACAGCATGGGAATAACTTATTCTATCGAGAATCTATTAGTCGCACACAAAAAAGAAAAAATTTGAAGTCATTCGTAATTTTGCAAAACCAATAGTGTAATGATTTCATTTTTTTTTAATATCGATGGCATGTTCGACCACCAATTAATTCCCATATGATATCATGCATACCCACTGCAAATATTGTGCTCCTGAGAATGGCCTTAAGACGAACATCAGCAAACATTCACACCCCAAACCGTGGACGCAAATGAAGAACCAGATTTGGAAAATAAACGTGGACAGCTCTTGGTGTAGCTCATCCATGACTGGATCAGTGGCTGTGATCTGTAGAAATGAGCATGGCGTTCTTGTCGATGGTCTTGCGAAGCCGATCACGCTACTTCAGCTCTGGTGGTGGTAACCCTAGCTATGAGAGAGGGGCTGCTCTGGTTGAACAAGATGTTGGACACACGAACCTCACGAACTAAGTTCAGTTCAGTTTCTGACCCGTACTTTCTCTTTGCCTCACATAATTTAGTGGTTGTTGAAAACATTATGGGACAAAGGGAAGCACTGTGGGCTGCTAAGTCCCTCATCAGCGACTGCACCTTTCTGTTGGGCCTTCATCCTCAAGCCCGGCTTATCTTTCAGCCCAGAGAAGCCAACCAAGCGGCCGATTGGGTAGTGAGGGCCCATCGTAATGGCTCCCTCCCACTGAGTTGGATTGATAATCCTCCCCACCCTCTTCGCTTAATCATATGCTTAGATATTGAATCTAGTTGTTATCCGTTTTTTGGCAAGTAATGAAAGCTACTTATTTCTACCAAAAAAAAAAGAATGGCCTTAAGAGAATGCACAAGCGTGTCGATTTAAATTTAAGTCTCAAGTAACAAGCATGAATACACTTATCACTCCGGCGATTCCTAGGATTTGAAATAATTTATGGTTAGCCAAAGAAAAAATGTCATAAAAATAGTTGATGCTGATGGGAGTGTCGTTTAACGAAATTTTAAGAACGAGGGCCCGGACGACCGGAGGAAGAAGGCAACATACAAGCTTTATTCCATGCATTCTTCTCTCATGTTAAAAGCACTCTAAGTACTTCATAACATAAAATATGAACGCAGAACAGAAGAGGCCTCCGATCATGTCCGATGATAAAGGTTAAAAGTATGTGGATATAAGAATTTGTTGGGTTATTTGAGCGTATTTTGAGTCAAGTACCAAATCAAACTTACCCAAATTCGACAATATAATTAAAGATTACGTGTAGATGATAAATAATGAATGGAAAAACTTCACTTGACTAAGAATGCTTTATCTATCTACAACGCAACTCCTATGCCAATGAGGGGATCGCTGGTCAATGAAGGACATAGAAACTTAAATTAAGATGGAAATTCATAGATAATCTTAGCTCAGTAGATTATTTGACAGGTTATGTGTCTAATCAATTTGATAACACTCAAATACTTATGTGCTTGGGATGCATACGACTCTAACGCATCACGATCTTTGCTTCCGGTTGGTCTCACGTTATCTGATAAGCTTGGATGCACTCGGTTCGCGGGAACTCGGCGCATCCATGCGATCCCTCAACAGAAACAAACGAACATATTTTCCAAAAGCCAAAAGCCAATAACATGAGCAAAAGTTCCCTCATCACCTCCTTTACCAATAGTACAGTTAAATGAAACAAAGCTGATCTCAATGGCAAATTGAACCATGCCAAAAATTATTTAAATGGGAGAAATTAAAGTAGTGGCAAATCATTTTCGGCATAATCAACGTTTATTCAAGCCACGTCGCCTACCGAGAATTCTCACCCGGAACCACAACTCCCTTCCCAAAAATGCACTGCGAGAACAACAGGAAACTGAGGATCACGCCGCTGCTCCGCCCATGTCCGCCCTTGTTATGCAGAGGACTGACCCCGGCGACGCGACTCCGACAGAGAGGACATGTGGAGTGACGCTCAAACCACACATCGATGCACTCGGCGTGGAAGCAGTGGCCGCATTCTCGCAGGTTACGGTAGCGCTCGCCGGCGGCGACATTGTGCAGACATACTGCGCAATACGGAGGAGCTGGGTGTCTCTGGCGAAAAGTGAGAGCCGGAGGGTACCGGCTCCATCGGAACGCGTCGGCGAAGAGACGGACGAGGAAGAGGATGACAGTCGCGATGGCTGATATAGCTTTGTCGAGAGCCGTCCTCACTATAGCGTTGAGCTTGGGAATGCTCGCCATGTGAACTCTCTCTCTCTCTCTCTCTCTCTCTCTCTCTCTCTCTCTCTCTCTCTCTCTCTCTCTTTTCTATGCTTGCAAGCGTATATAGTGGATTCCTCTCTCTCTCTCTCTCTCTTTTCAATGCTTGCAAGCGCATGTAGCGGATTCCTCTCGACCCACTCTACTCTTTGGATGAAGAAAATATACATCTAAATCTCAACAGCACCGTGGATCATATTGACGTGAAGTTATGAGCAATTATTATATGTGTGTTTATTGTACATACTAAATTAAATCTAGACTATCGAAAATAATGAATTGCATCACATCTAACTGTTGATATTAAATTAAAAATGTGTACCTTATTCATGAAATACTTGTGTACCTTATTCATGAAATACTTTCTCATTGAGTCATAGATCTATTAGCCTTTGTTTGTTTGTTTGTTTTTTTTTTCAGCTTTCACAATGGCTTCAAAGACTTGATTGGACATGTGATACCATATTAACAAGTGAGACAGTACATACATCATGTCAAATGAAATATATATGTTTTTATTGAGTCTAAGTTATTGATCGAAATGACACAATACATTGTTATTGAATACTTGAAAGTGGCCCATATACTTAATTGCTCTCACAATCCGCCACGCTAGTTATCATATTAAATTTTTTATAACGGTAATGGTGTGCCTAGCATTGCTCTATACTAAACATGAAGACTTTAAGGTGCTTTCAAAACATCTTATCACAAACTCACTCAAATTAATCATTTTCCTATAGACATCCAAGCTAATCATGTTACCCTAGACATATAACATTTAGCCTACTAGCGTGATTTGGATGGATAAGATGTAATATTCTCTTGCAAAGAAGAAAAAAAAACCCATCAATTGATAATCGACAATATTAAATTCACATACAAAGTTTGGCGACATAATTTAATTGTTCACTGGACAAGGTGGACAAGGGAACCCCATTACATACCAAAATAGGTGCTATCGCATGGCACCGTAAATTGATTTTTTCAATTAGTCTTGACAATTATGGCAAAACATATCGTTTCCAAGACGAACTTGTTTAACGAGCCAGTTTATAATACCCGCACGATAAGAATCTTGACTTGTCCTGTATTTAAATTTTGAAAAAGCTGATCACTCGTCATCAAACTCTCATTTTCATGTATTGATGGCATGTCATATAATAATAATTGCATATATATCTTCTTCAAGAGGACCCAAAAGTCTTTTCTTGTAGGTGGGGTGTGCATTGAGTAGAGTACATTAAATGCCCGCGTTATGTTATCCACTTTTTCTTGTTGGGAAAGTTCACGTACGAGAATAGGAAGCGGGAGATTTAAATTAATGGAGAGGAGTGATGACGGGCCCACACATGGATTGGTGAATTTTCAATAAGAAAATCTAAAGAAAAATCAAAAAGAAAATAAAAGAAAATGGAGCAAAATTAGAGACAGGTACGAGAAAATATTAGGTACCCTCAAAGGACCACGTCATTGGTGCTCTGAACGATTCATTGCGTGACACCTGTCCGTGTGTCGGTCCACGTCGTCCGCTTCTCCGTTTCACACCACCGCGCGAGAGGTTCTCTCTCACGAGAAAATAGGGGTGGGCTCGGCTTGGCTCGGCTCGGCTCGCTCTGCAGAAGAAAAGACAGTCACGACTCCCGCCCAAACAATTTCTCTCTCCTCGTTAAATTTTCTGCAATTTTCTCTCTCTCACTTTCTCTCTCCTCTCGGGAGAACAAACGAGAGAACGATCGAGACCGCGTTCTCCTCTCTCTCCCCCTCCGCCTCCGCCTGGTTGCTTCCATCGCCCCCACCGAGGCCGACGCCGCCGACGCTCCTCCTCCTCCCTCTCGCGACGTCCACTCTCTCTCTCTCTCTCTCTCCCCCTCCGAGAAGTCGTGCCTCTCTTCCGGCGAAACGCGACGACGACGGCCCTCCACCTCCGCCTCCGCCTACGCGCCCGACGCTAATGTGTCGAACCACGACGGCGAAAATGGAGGAGAGAGAAACGACAAAGCGTAAGACGAGACGGAGACGAAGAAGCGAAGCGCGCGCACTCGGGGTTCCGGACATGGGTCGTCGCGTCGGTCGCGTTCGGCTCGCCCTCGTCTACCTCCCGGGAACCTCCGCCTATCCACCCACCCCAAGGTCGCCACCCCTCTCACCAGCATTCGCCGCCGTAACGCCGCCTCTCTTTGCTCCGTCAATCGATTCCCGATCCCCGATCCCCCGCCCCCTCCTCCCTTGAAATCTTGGAGGTCCATTTTCTGATTCGATTTCTGGTTTTTCCGTCCGCGATTTCGCCGGATCGATTTTGAGCTGACCCACCTCCGCATTTCCTCGTGTTTCGTTTCGTCGCGTGCAGGTCGAAGCTGGTGGAGGCTCTCAAGGTTCGCCTCCGAACACGCGGGACGAGCGATGCAAGGTTCGCCCTGTTTTTTTTTGTGGGTGTTTGCGCTTGTATCGGTAGATCTTTCCGGTTGGTGAAGTCGCAGTCTTTACGGTCGGCGAACTAGATAGTGGTGCACGGAGCGATAATGGCGATAAAGGATCCGGACGCCCTGTTCTCTTCCCCGGATCCCGAGTACTAGGACATCCTCATGAAGTGAGTGTTGCGCTGTCTTTACCCTTGTTTTCCGTACCCGTCTCTGTTGTCGATGCTTGTTCGGATTTTTTGCTTCGTGATTGCTTAGTAATCTTTACTTGTGGAATTGAAATGTTTGGAGTGATGGTAGCAAGTTAAGGCACGGGGATGGTTTTCTTGTTTCCATTAAGTTTGTAGCGGTTGAAGGCACAAGTGATATCAATGCCGAAATGCCACCGTGTGTGGGGGGTTTGTGAAGGACTTAATCTTTTCACTCAACTGTCTTGTTCTTTCAATGGGACATTTGAGTACTCCCGTAGTCCCTTGATACAGATTAACATAAGGATCATGGGCTCATTGGGTAGTGACGATTATGCCTAATGATTATCGGTTGTGAAGGGCTTAATTATTAATTATTGAGCTGTTTGTTGTGGCTGCAGCTTTTGGTAGAGATATTTAATAAAGATCAAGAATTCATGGGTGATGTAATGACTAGAAACAGCAAACCTGTCTCTTCAGTTCATTGGTTTATCGTGTCATCGTGGTTGGCACGTTAGGATCTCGAAGACTTAACGTTTTTTCCCCATCGACTTAGTTTGATATTTGTTTTCTTATTTCTGGTGTTCAAACCTACAAATAATTGGGTGAGAATAACTCAAACTAATGAAGTGATCTTGGAAGAATTACCATTTATGAAATTTGACCATAACTTTGCTAAGGAATAGCCTACCACTTTGGTTTAGGTTATCGGTTTCTCAATTTTGCTTATGAAGAATAGGTTGCGCCAAAGTAACTACTATTAATTGTATGCTTTGGCTGATCATAGTCTATCTATTTAAGGCCCTATTAAAATGTTTGTGTTGTTGTATTGTGAATTCACTGAATTATGCTACTTGTGATTGCTCTACTTATTTGTTGACACCCCATTTTTCGAAGGAACAAACCTTGTCAAACTATGCAAGGCAATCAAGTTAGAGTGTATAGGGATTCCTATTCCCAAAGAAAAGCCCTTTTAGAGGCTATGCTCGACTAAGCTGGACTTTCTTTATTGCTACAATGTGATTTGTATTAGGCATTCTAGTTGCCTCTTCCCAAGGATCGGTACAAATGCTTTGTTTGGGAAGGAGGGGAGGGGAAGGGAAATTGGGGTAAAGTTTGAAACTTCGGTGCGTAGAGGACAGAAATTTAAATTTTCTTTCCATTTTCATCCCATCCTTGCCTTCTAAACGAAGTATAAGAATGATAGACTGGAGAGGATAAAGCAGGTAAGGTAAGGTTGTCAATTTGGAATAGATGGTAAGATATGCTCAATGATAGTTGCTCCTGTCCCGGGGTTATATGTGTTAATGCTTGGGGTGGTTGTGGATCTAGAGTAGCAGAAGCAACTCCTGGTTTAGATTGTCTCAAAACTATGTTGACGTGTAGCTTCCCTGAATTCTAGACAAGGCATTTCATCAATTTTATCGACAAAGTCCTTATTGGTTGCTTCTTTGTTGGTTGTATTGAGTGCCAAAATCTAGTCATGCAATCTAGTCCTAAAATATCTCCTTTCTAGATCAAATCCCTGAGACTTCTGAGTAGATTGATCTAATAGTATTTCTGTTCTGAGTGATTGGAAGGAGAGAGGAATTAAATTGACAACTTTTGGGGTTGGCTTGATCTCAAGGCCAGTTTCAAGCAGGAGTAGAATAATTTTGTTTCTGCAGGATTCTGGTTTAGATTCCATTTTCACCAAGGCGCCATACTCTATTGGCTTGCCATAGTCTTCACAACTCAGCCAGAAAAAAAGTAGTACCATGTTCATTCGTCTCGTGTGTTCTTCTCACTCACTGAATTTTGGCATATAATGATCATACAAGACAATTGCATGCTGTTTTCCCCAGTCTCCTTGCAGTAATGTATTTAAAATTCCTTCCTGTCCATAACAGTGTCATTTGACCAGATAAATTGCGTTTGATAGCATGATACTTTTCTTTCTGGTTGGAGAACGTGTTCCTTCTTTTCATCAGCACTTGAAACCTATCTTATTCTATGGATATTGCAAATATGATTTATTGGCTTGTCAATGCTTAAGACTGGCTTAGAGCATTATCTAACTCTCCTTGAAGAATTATATGCAAATGCTCTGGGGATGTTTCTTTATCGCTATTGGTACTTGAGTTAGTCTAAACTGACAAGATGGTATACAACAAAAATTGTATTGAGGTCATCGTCAAATTACTTGAATGTTCTTACGGCTGTGAACATCGTCATTTAGGACTGGTTATTAAGTAGATGGGATTTGATGGCATCTGTTGTTTGCCTTATGTATGTACGCTTAACATGTATTTTACTTTGACCTTCAGGCTCATCATGCGACTATGGTCTCATGACCAGCAAATTGAGCATTGTCTTCTAATTTTAGCATGGTTAACTGAGATTAAAGGTATATATATTTATTGACCAGTTGGTTTTGTTGTTTGGCTGGCCAATAAGTCCGATTCGAGGAGAGCAGAGTTTCCCCATGTATTATTTATTCCTCATCTGATCCTTACCATCTTTGCTTGGATTACCGTTATTGTTAAGGCCTTTGATGGAGTTAAACATGCATTCCTTCTCTTGTTAGTAAGAGAATTCAGTGTGCAAATGCCATCGCTGTTGTAGTTCGTGTGTGCTACGTTTCGTTTGTTAATGCCTTCCTTCTTTTCCCACGTACAGCATATTTGCAAAACCAGAACCTACCTCATTAATTTGATCCTCTCGTTGCTTGCCAGATACTTGTACAGAGGCTTGTCTACAGGGGAACGCCCCACCTGTGACCAGTGCCTGCGGATTCACGAAAGACTCACAGAGAGGGCCGGCTTGGGGTGCATACTCCGTTCCCTAGCAGACACCACAAATACAGTATGATGATTATTGCTATCGTGATCTGAAGAGAGAAAAGTGCCCACTATATGATTCCTCGCCTTCCTTTCCTGTAGATTTGGGCTGCGGTGTATCCGTCATTGACATGAATGTGATTGGCATTACACTTTATTACGAAGTATCATCTTTGAGTCCTTACAAAGCTAAACTTGCTTCGGATTGCCAGAGAACATGCATTCTACCATTTCGAGGAGTTGAGCATTTGTCTATCCTTGAGATTAACTCAACACGAACATGAGAAGCTTTTGTTGCGGACTTAAGTATGGCTAACTGATAATTAATAGTTTACTCTGCATCCAAATTTCATGTAGACGATTCTGCGTCATCACTTGGGGACTGAGACAGTCAAAAGCAACATTTTGATTAAGTCCAGTTTTGTCAAACCGAAATAAAATGAAATCTCCATAGCTCATCTTGGTAGCTGACTTCTGTGCATTGATTGTACAAGGAGGACGAAATGGCCATTGTTACATGACAGAGGTGATGTGTAGAATCTTCGAAGTCGTAAAAACTGGGTCAAATGCAAGCCAAAACATACGCATGTGTTCTAAACCATCTTTTCCATTTCTTGAAGCCACCTTATGGGAAAGGTACTTCATGTATCAGTCACCCAATCGATGTGCACTATGTACCTCGTCCTACTCAATCAATGCTTGAATTTCCAAAATTTTTCACTTTCAATCGGTTTATTATACCTTAAGTCGCCATCATATGCCATGTGATGTAACTACTTGCTCTACCAAATGGGCTGGTCAAGAAATTGACTTTAGCATTCCAAAAACTTAACCAGTTAACTCCTAGACCAGAAATGTTGTCAGCAACTCTTGCCCGTTAGTATTCTAATATGGTCATTGCCTAATCATAGAATGTGACCGCCATGTACATATCCATGGTTAGGGGACATCATACAACTCTTGCCCGTGTTTCAGTACTTTGCTCCTAAATTTACTTTCGAAAGGCATATTTTGTGTCACCCATCAACAAGTATCACAATTGAATTGCTTTAAACAGCTGATGACCCAACATGGTTAGATGAGACAATGATTCATCAACATTTGAATAGATTCCACAATCACCCGCATCATGATAGATCATCAAATTACCTAAGTGAACAAGTTTCATGAACAACTAACATTCACCTTTTCTGTTCCCTACATGTTTTCGACCTTAAAAACAGGGATAAGATTTGTCTATCCCAGCAATCAATGTCCTATTATCAGCAAAAAGCACAATAGACGCTCTATTTTGCCAATCATTGGATCTTTCTACATCATACTTGCTAATCTATCGTCAGGATGAGCTGATTCTCTTTGCTTTACGCCTTGGCACATGCCGCGCAGATGTCAGAAAAGCCATTAAGAGTGCAAATTGTTCAGTCCTTGTTGCATCTGTAGCCTTGCCCAAGGGGTTGATGGATGGTCCAAACTGACTAAAAGGATTATGGACCGGCCCCATGGGGCCAATCACTGAGGCAGTGACTGAAGATGAAGATGGAGGCGACAATGATGCCGAAGGAACAGACACTCGCTGACATGAAGGGCACATGGTGAGCGTGGTGGGAGGGTTCATATGCATGTAGAGCTGTGGGGAGAGCTTCAGTGCTTTGAGCTCCTGCACTTCCTTCTGCAGCCTCTTGTTTTCCTGTGTAAGATTGTCGCAGCATCTCTTAAGGTACTCACAGTCCACCTCAGTTTGCTTCGTTTAGTCCTACACCAAATTGGTAAAAAGAAAAAAAGATGTTACGGTACATCCTTATACAGAGCTACCCCACACAGATTGTTGGTGCCAAACTACAGCATGATAATAACACATTATCAGCTCAATCTAGTAAGGTATGACTAACAATCTTCAGCCCATTTCCATGTGATTAAGAAAATCAAGATGGCAGCTATTAGACAAAAGAATTGCACATTTGCTCAAACTTAACATAGAGAAGCTGCTTCATCAAACCAATTCTTTGATGCAAAAGACCCAACGTCATTATCCTAACCATAAACAGAGCTTTCCACACCTGCATTGTAAATCATGAGTGCATGAATCTAAACTGGGGCCCTCGCATAACAAAATTTTAGGTATTTGAGTACTCCCTAATAACTTCGCTTCCTCCCCCAGTGGCTTAGAATTTATGGATCCCACATATCAATGCTCCATACTAAAGTGAAAACGCGAAGTGTACTCCTAGATTAAGTGACAAGTCACATCATTGGACTCCCACTGCATGCTCACACACCTCGTGTGCAAGATGAACCAACTGGGATACATGTGGACCCAAAGATTACATGCACTCACTATAAAGAAAAACAACTTTGCTGTCGAACTCCCATCAAATGATTAAGAGAGAACCAACCACCCCACCCTACCCGCCTCTCTCCCACTCCTGACATTTTTCTTCCACAATGATCAGAATGATGCAGATGAGACGCAGATGTAAGGCCATGTGTTTGGGCAAAAAGAACTCAAAACTATCAATTACCTGGCACGCCTGTTCTGAAACCAGACCTCTACCTGTCTGGGACTAAGATTCAGCTGCTTGGCCAAGGCAAGCTTTTGCTTCTGAAACTCAAAACAATCTCCAGTTAAACTCATCGAAACCATCCCTTTATTACATCCAAAGGGAAACCTAAAGATGATCTCATTATTCATAAATAAAAATGAAAACCAATTTGTGATTCAATCCAATCATTGCAAAAAAGAAAACAGGAAAAAGGTCTCAAATCCCCAATTCGACTGTTACCAGTAAATGACAACTACAAATAAACATCAATCTCATGACAGAAACGCACTTTAAATTCAATTTTTCCTACCAAACATCCATGTCAGGTTTATAAGCGGTGATTACATGCTCACGCACAATTAAAGAAAGCATATATTTATCAGTAATAGAATGACCAAAATTGCCACTCACAGGGTTAAGAGTGAAAGCTGAAAATGTCAACATTCTAACCAAATCATCCAAGAATCTGAAAATTAATTTTCTCAAGCAATCACCATTATGATCTTCAAAAGGTCAAAGAATGTATACGAATGCAGCACACCTTAAACTCAACACCATAGTCTAGATGCGAGCGCACACCAACAATGGAGTGTTCAATGCTACATTCTTGCAAGAAGCAACATGAGAGATTATTGCATCTACAATCTGCAGAAACAGCTCAAATAAGAGACAGAGTTTAGACCATTACAAAAACAGAGACTTATCGTGTTGACAAGCTTACCCTGCATTTATCAACTTTACTGGGGGTAAGAATCTCAGAGATGTGTAGAAAGGTGTTTGCGGATCATAAAATTTGAACTTTGGAGGCTGCATTACAGGAAATTAACCCACTATTAGAAAAGCCACTGTCTCCTCAAAGGACAAACAATATCGCTTTATGACAGCCAAAGTTTGAACTCGAAGCTTCTATGATTTTTCTGAGAATGTGATTGAGATGAGGCCCCAGATTGACATAGAAATTGTAGCCAAAAAGATCTAAAGAGTAAGTATTTTTCCAGCCCTAAGGTTAAGCCAGCATATCAAGTGATTAACAACTATAGAAGGTGATGACTGAATTAGCAGATGTCATTGACATCTCCAATTTTGAGTTATCGAGCAGAAGATGCAATACCACACACACACCTGCTCTGTTAGGGCCAAATTAGTGTCAAAGAATGACTTGATTGTTCCAATGTTCTCCCAGTAGTCATTAAACAGATACGCCACCTGCTCTGTTAGGGCCAAATTAGTGTCAAAGAATGACTTGATTGTTCCAATGTTCTCCCAGTAGTCATTAAACAGATACGCCTGACAAATCAATGCATCCTGATAAGTCAGCATTTCTGTTAAGGTAGCTTGCAAGCACAAGTTACCTATAAACACACATCTCTAATGAGGGGGAGAGAGAGATAGAGAGAAAGCCCGCAGCTTAGTCTATGTTAAAGAAAAGGTCCTGACCTGGACATTATGCTCTGCAACAACTGACGGAATTATTTCAGAGCCAAAATCATTGCATGAGGGGTAGATCCATCTCAGAAGCTTTAGTAACACATCGGTTTTAAATACATAGATGCCCATTGAGGCAATGTATGGCAAGTTCACTGCATCTTGCTTTGATAGCCCAAGAAGAGTACTGTCAACTTGCTGTGGGCAGAGGTTTGTGCAGGAGACGAGAATCCAAAAAGATTAGTAACTAGTTGATGCATTACATGATGTGCAGAGATGATGTCTGCTAAGGAAACAGCTAAAGCAGTCACGTCAAATGATAGGAAGTGTTTATTGCATTAATGATACCATTGCTTTCAGCTCATTGCCCTTCAGTTTTCCAGCAAATTGGATAATCCGTCCAGTTCTGTCAATCTTCATCAGTCCACAACCCGAAACACGACTGCAGCAACAAAAACCAGAAAGGGTTAGTTGCAAAACTCATCAGTAGCTCTAAATTTAGTGCAACTGAAAACGGACATAAGAAACAATATAATCACAAAAATTTGGTTCTTCCCAACCATAAGTGGAATGTCAAGGAGAACTGAGCTTTATATGCTCTTAAATCTTCTGAGCTTTAAATGCTCTTAAATCTTTTAAGGCAATATATTTAACCACAATGAGAACCTGTCATCCATTGGGACACATGAAACTGTGATATCGGCATTTGTATCAATATGCTTCTGCAATCAAGCCACAACTGGTCAGTTTAAACTTACAAACATATTAGATGAAGGAGTTTACAATGAAATCTTCAAAGTACCTGCACAAAATTTATGTAATTCATCCGGTACAGGTGGTCACCAGACAAAATCAAGATATTCTCCACATTCTTGTTCTTGGCATCCTGCAGAAATAATTTGAAACAAACATTCAACTTCAAGAGACACTCCAAAAAACTTTGCACAAGTAATTGCCAAAACCCTAAGCACTCGCCTCAAAGACCCATATGAATTGCCTAACAGCATCAGCAGTCCCCTGGAACCACCTCTTTCCAGCTTCACCCGGAGTTTGAGTTGCCGCAAGGACCTATATGTGTTACCAAATTTTTTTCATATTAACTTCAGTCGTTTCTTGAGTTAAGTCATCAGGAATCCAAAATAATAAATTGGAAAAAAATTATACCTCCACAAATCCATCACCAAAACTAATGCCATTATCAAAGTTGTATGTCCAAGAAAGGTGGCGATTGAGGGAACAAGAATTAAACCACGTTAAGATGAATATTTTTCCGATACCACTGTTAATGCAATTGCTCGTTGGGATATCAATCAACCGGTAGCATCCTCCTATAGGAACCTGCAGATTTAAAAAAACCACATAATTGAATATATAGTTGAGAGAGTGCTATGTGGGTAAGCAATGGGCATATACAAATAATCACTGACTGCTGGCTTGGCCCTTCTGCTAGTAAGTGGAAACAATCATGTTCCAGCACCTCCTCCCAGTATAATTAAAGCAACACTCTTCGGGTTTGCTCTTGGAGTTTCCAACATTGGAGCTTGAAGAGTCTGAAATCACAGTTCAAGGAAAGTAACAAGTAACCCACATTAGGGAACAGCATATTGGGATCAAAAGTAAATCTCAGATAAGAGGACAGACAGGAGAGCATCTTCAACTGAGATCTTCCCCATTTTTAGACAACTAAATTATCTCAATCAAGTACAATAAGACAAATGACAGCAATTAACACATCGAACTCAAGGCAAGACCCCTCAAATAGCTATGAACTACCTTGAGAGGAGGATCAAGGCACTCAATATGAAAGGTTGGGGAGCTATCTCAAATAACGCCTTCATAGTAATATTGCAAGACAAAATGTTACAAAAACCACCACGAGAGAACAATAGATGGTCCTCAAAAAGTCCTCAACATCGAAATGATACGAATCCTCAAGACATCTAATTGACACAAAAGAAGATAAAATTTTATCCTGTGGACAAAATTTTGCCTATGGTCACTGTTATGATTCAACAAGGGTTCAATGTAAATATAAAGAAAAACTAGAAGGTGTCTCACGGCATAGTTACGAATAGACAGAAGTGGTATGTGATGCCAAAGAAATTAACAATATATTACCCATCAATTCCTTTCTTCTTAGATGAATACCAATCCGGAGAAATTTCAGATTTTAGCTTGCTCTGGCAGAAGTCGTAGTCTCGGGATCTCCAAGGCTACTGAATTCTATTCTTTATCATATTTCTGAGTGTCAGGATTGTTCTTAAGTACTCGGGACAAAAGCCTCAAGCTACAACTTGCCATGTAAGCTCGAGACTGAAAAACTTCTATGAACTCCAGAATTTAACAGTCGATTCATCTCGATCCAAGAGCAAATAATACATTCCGCAGGGATATCTATGAGCTCAAGACAAGGGATGAGCAAGAGAAGACGACGGCAAGAGAGAAAGTGATCCGGGGAGAAGTAGGAGGGGGCTTAATCTGCAAATTAAGCATCAAACATAATCAAGTCAATCAATCCGTCGTGTCCGATGCAATCACCTAAGCACACTAAAAGAAAACCAACAATCAAAAACCGAATTTCATGCTGACATTAATCAGAAAACCCGAAGAAAATTTTGAAATTTCAGAAATTTACATACACGGTCATTTCAAGTGAATAATACGTAAACGAGCTCTCCATCTCTTCAACCAGAAACCAATTCAATTTATCCCGGCTTGCGCTTTCCTCGGCTCGCGCTTTCCTCAAGCTACTAAGACAATGCTGGCAATTACCGAAAACCGACACACGAGACATCTACGACGGCAAACCGATTCCCGGAAAAGTAAAAAAAAAAGAACGCGGGAACTACGAGACTCTCTTACCACACAAAGCAACAACGACCGGAATTCCAGAACCGACCTCACCGCTGGCCACGTCGGCGGCGAAATTGCGAGGCGGCGTCGAGCGTGCTCTCAATCTGCGCCTTCAAGAACCGGGCCGGCGCGAGTTTCGACTTCCTCAACCGGTAGTGCCCGACCATGCGACCCTCGCCAAGGCCGGGTTCGTGATCGCGCCCTTCTCCGGCTCCTCCATCGCCTTGAACGCGACACGGAACCGAGGCTCCATCTTCTCCACGAACTCGTCCGTGAACCCGATTCGGCTCGCGTCCAAAGAAAAGCCCTAAATCCCGTGTTGGTGCGGCCGGTCCACGTACCTCGTCCACGGCCCCTAGCCCTCTAGCCCGCGCCTCTCCTTCTTCGCCGCGCCGTCGGCCCCGCCCGGAGTCCACCGAGATCTCCCTCACGACCGATCGGACCAGCGACGGGGACAGCACCCGGTCCAACGGCGGGGAGCCGGCGCCGCTCGGGAACGAGACCGAGGTCGCCTCCCTCTGCCGGAGGCCGACGGCTTCGCGGCGGAGGCCGGCAGCGTCTTCGGCCCGAGGGAGGGGAGGACGAGCGAGATGCGAGAGACGGAGGACGCCATCGGCGGCGGCGGCGGCTCGGAGTCGGAGTTGATGACGAGTTCGTCGGAGGAGGCAATCGGTCCAACCGAGAGACCAACGCAAGCACAAACGATCTCGGCGTTGGAAACAGTTGAAGGCGAAGGGGGTCAGGAACTAGCTGCGACTAGTGGGGCTCTTGGAGGAGGCAACGTGCCAGAGGTAGATGACCAGCGAGGCTTCTTGGAGAGGCGGAGGCGGAGGCGGAGGGGTGGAATGGCTGAGAAGGAAGCAAAGGAAGTGCAGCTCGTTCACGAGGAGAGAGAGAGAGTCTAAAAAATATTTAAGTGAGGAGAGAGAAATTTTAAGCGGGATGTTGCGCATTTATTATCTATTCGCTCGTGCTTTCTTCTGCTCAGCCGAGCCGAGCCACCAGCCGCAGAGTTACTTGGGAGAGAGTGAGAAGAGAGAGGAGAGAGAGAAGCGCGAGAAAAGTGAAGAGGCGGACGTGGACTGCCGCTGGACAGGTGTCGAACGGTGAATCGTTCGGAGAGCACCAATGACGTGGTCCTTTGAGGGTACCTAATATTTTCTCGACAGGTACACCCAACTGCACGATTGTCAATGCTTTGGTGCACAATAAAGTAAAACGTACGCACTTTTTTTCCACCGCCTTATCATGTTGGCTGGATCCTGTGTATCTAGATTTCATTTAAAAAGGAGAATATATATTGGAACATCGATTCTAAATTTTAAAAACTATATATAAAAAAAAAAAGATGTTAATTGACTCGGAGAGTATCAAGATTTAGGAAGGGGGAAATAGGCAACTACATGGAGTTTGGTGCACCGTAGTCATCTCCTACATTGTCAATCATTTGGTCCTCAGTTCATGTATGTAATTGTAATTTTGATTTTGATTTTGTTAAGGCACTTGTTAAAAATGTTTGATAAGGATGTTTTTGATTTTCAAAATGTCGATTGTGCATGTCACAAGGGCAATTAATACATTGAAAATCGTGATATTTCCTTATATGGAAATTTTAATATATTGAAACGTCCCATATCACTCAATAATCAATTTCATATGTTATTTATATACATGTGATCTCTATTTACCTATTAATTTAAACTTTTATATTAGACTTGCTAAACATGATATCAAATTTAAGGTTGTTGAGGCTAACAATACAACCTATAGGGAGAAGAGGTGAATAGGTTGTTTGGCAAAGAACTTTTATGGAATATAATAAGTCAAAATTGAAACAATAGTATAAACATAATATAGATATAAGGCGCGCATGTTGTTGATGAACAAATGATGATGATGTCGCAACCTCCCCTAAAGGTGAACCATGTAGGGTTTTGCTAATGATTTACTAAGTCTCAGTATAGTTCGGGCTCTATCAAGTCCTTACAATTCATAACTTAGGTTCAATTTAACATGCAAATTATTTTCATTTTGAAGTTGTCATTAATCTATTTTTAGTGGTTGATTAAAAACCCTGTAAAGTGTGTGACATTTATTTTACTTCTACAAATTAGAAATTAAATGTATTTCATGACTTAATTACATTAGACTACTCTAATGTCCTTTCAATGACTTTTCTTTTTTTATTTTCAAAATGTTCGCCAAGCAATTTGGATTGATTTTAATGTATGCACTGACATGCAAAATATGATCATGTGGTGTGCAATCAATCAAATTAACACCCAATAATCAAAGTAATAAATAAATTGCTATAAGAGGAACTATTTACTTACCTTGAAGTAAATCAAACAATCTAAAACAAAGTTAATTTAATCATGAATATTTAATTTAAGCGTCATTTTTAATTATGGAATCCTAGTTAATTATTTTTGGGGATTTCTCTTTTAAATGAAATCTAAGCTATATACAATGCATGGAATACTAGCTTAATTTAAACACAATGACATAAAAATGTTAACTACTTTGACATGACATGCAAGTATTTAACTCTATGGCCTAGTTCTAATGACATGCAATTTCTAATTAGATGAATCTAACATGCATGCTATATAACATGCGACTTTAATTAAATGATAGAATTATGATAATAGGAAATAGTTAATGCAATCAATTAGTGACGTGTGGATAATGCAATGAGATTGCTCTAAACATGTAATCAGGACATGGCATAAATGATAATGTGGAAGATGACATAACATTGATGAATGACTTGGCAATGACACATGACATAGCAAGATGCCATGGTATGAATGATGTGGCACATGACATGGCTAGTATAAATGAAGTGGCTTATGACCTAGCATGACATGTATGACCTAGCAAATAGTGATACGTGGTGCAATTAAAACTATATGCTATGCACATGATTTTTTCGGGTTTTTCATTCAAATTGATAATTAATAAGTCCCTAAAATGAACTATCTAAAAATAATAACTATCCAATTCGGATTAGGAAATTGTTTGAGTAAAATATTATCCTATCATGGAAAGTTATTTTAAACATGCACTATTACCAAAAAAAATGTTATGTTATCTAAAAAGAATTTAGCTTAATTTATCATGCAATCTATTTGATACTTTTTAAGTAAAGAAATCAAATCAAACAAGATAAGAATCCAATAAAAGAGACAAGCTCAATATAGCAAAGTCATGGGCTGGCCGGATTCTGCTTATCGGTGGGCTCAACTGATAATAGGCTTTGATCCTTTAAGGGCTTATTTTAATTAAGGTTAAAGTCTTTTAACTCTATGATCTAAACCCAACTCAATTAAAGTTCAATATCCCCCTTTTCTTTGTATAATTTCCGACACAATATCTCCATGGTCTAGCTGAGTTTTGCTTCTTAACATGCCTAAATCCAAATAATTCAATTAAGCTCAGAACCTTAAACAACTGTTGGTCCAATTAAAATGTTATGAATGAGATTATCTATATGCTATGAAAATTGCTCCTAACCTACATGCAGTTTAATTAATTTGTTTTTCCTAGGGACTTACGCCGCTTCCTAATTTTCTATGCAATTAATTCATATATGATTACCCAAAATTTAGGTGTCAACAATTGTTGCTCTTCAAATGTGAGCTCGAAGAGTTTGCATTCAAAGACAAAAATAATGCCTAAATTTTGACTATTCGATGTAGTAAATTTTTTGACAAGAATGTGGATCCCTTTTTAAGGCAATGTGATGCTAATTCAAATGCATGATGTGATGAAAGAAAACTTACGCGCAGTTGCTCACTTATGGGTTGGTGATGTAAACTTAAGATATGAAACAACTCATGTCGGCCAATATCTAGATTTCATCTAAAAAATATGGTCAGGATTGTACCAGAAAATTGAACAAGTTCTTTTTATGGAACACATGGATTTTGCCTCAGATACTTTGGATAATTTATGGTGAGGAATCTGGATTTCGCCTTGGATATTTAGATGAATTCATTATGAGAATGCTTGGATTTCACCTCAGGTAATTTCGAGAATTCAAAGGTACTGTGACAACTCGAGTGGGCCAAGTGTCAGGTTTGTGATAATTCCAGTAGGCCAAATGTTAACGATTTGGTGACATCGAGTGGGCCGACATGTTGAGTATTAGGATAAACTAAGCAGGCCGAATTATCTATGTTTCAAATGTGGTGACTCGAATAGGCGGAGTGTCAAGACTTAGGACAACCCGAATAGGTCGAGTTGCTTGAGATTTAAAAAAAGACAAAAATGAAGTGATGGCTTGAGTGGCTTGAGCGTCAAGATTTTGACAACTCAAGTAGGCCGAATATCAGGAACAAGCATTTGAAAACTTCTTCAAAATTAAGTCCGAATAGTTGATGTACTCACTACTGACTTTGCTAATGTAAAGACTCTTCAATCTTCAAGAGTATATTATCTGTAGGACATGTTTGCGTATATGCATTTATTTGGGAGATAGACAGTTAAAGCTATCCTAGACACATACACTGGGGAGCATAACAATTCATCATGTTTGCATTACCAAATTTCCACCGTGGAGCATCATTATCAAGACAATTTCTACCCATAACGTGGATTTCTTGAAAATGCCAAGTGAGAGAATTTTAGTGATGAAGAGCTTTTCACTCATTTTCATTTAAAAATGATAACCATCGATGTGAGAAAGTGAAAATCACTTGACCTTACCTTTATCATCAAGTCGACAAGGGTTCGAGTTTTCTCACAAGCAGTACGATCTTGCCAATCTAAAAGGTCTTTCATAAGATTGTAATGCAGATTTGATCAAAAGCTTAACAAAGGGATAATTCAATTCTTGCCTACAAAAGCAATATTTTTCATCGTCCACGCCAAATTTACAAGCTAAGAATCCTGCAAAATGAAATATAAATAATCTTGCCCATACTCCTTTGGGTAAAGCTTACTCACATTTGAATTCTATGTTAGCTCAAGTGCTCTAATTTGAAGAGACTTTAAAGGGACGTAACTTATGCTTGGTTATGGGTTAAGAAACAAAAGGATTTATTAAAATCAAAGATTTTTCCTTGAGGGGTGTCGTGACCTACCTTAGGGAGGCTGCCCTCGAGGATAAATTTAAAGGTAGGTCAACAGATGATCCTAATGGTTCAATGAAAAGACGGCTTGAACATGTCATCTTTTCAAAGATGGCTTGAACACATCATCTTTTCAAATGCCAAAAGAAGGTTCAAAAAATTAAGAGCGCACTCTTCTAAATACATACCTCATGTGACACAAGATTTCCTTTAAAGTTCATTACAACCTAAGTATTTTCTAGGAGTTATTGCTAGCCATTTGGAGTCGGGTAGAAACCAATTGAGACACGGGAGGATTATCTCAATTTCTACGCAACCAAAGATTCTGATGTTTAGGACTTGATGGCACTAACATTTCTATTAATGCCCTTTTGGTTACCATTAAATTGGAAGAGTGCTACCTACATGGTCATGCAATTATGATTAGCACAAAATATGATCCTAAAGTCATCAAAGCCACTAGGTGACATGTAAATGTTTTTGTGTGTTGTTTTCTATAAAATCTAGACTAATTCCAGCCTAATCTAAAAAAGAAATTAACAGTACAGTAAGTAAACACACAAGGTATTGAAAGTAAGTTTGGGAAATGAAAAACCCGATGCAAGTCAAGCAAATAATATTACTACCTCTTGTTATTGAGCCTCGAGACATGAACCCTTGGAAACTTGCTATTGAAGACTAAGGCAAGCCTAATTCTAATGAATTTATTAAAGTGAAGCCTTAGCTAGACTACACTAAACAATTCCTTAGAATGTGAAGCGAGGTCTAATTGATTTTATTTAACAAACAAATACTAATTAGCATAGAAAGGTCTAAACTAGTCTAATTAGGACTAATCTAAGCTAAACTAATCGACATCGGTCTATCACCATCAGCTCCATTCAGACTACCTCCTTGACCACCATTGGCTACACCTTGATAGGTGTCAATTTTGGCATTCAATGATCCACATATGCAATTCATGATATACATCCAAGCAAAGCACAACATTGACCATATTCAAATCAATTCAATCAATTTTCCTCGAAATAAGCTTTAAGATTAGATCACACAATTCAATTATCTTGAGCCCCTCTTAACCCAACTAAGGTTCATTGATTAAGATTAATGGTGATTAGCCTCCACTTGTGCTCACAAAGCAATCGACTAAGCTATTAATCACCAATTATCACTAATGATGCCCATTAAGCTACTTGCCAATCAAACATGCATCACGAGCCTAAGTACATGCAAAGTTTAATTAAGCATGCAATTAAAATCTCAAATTTCATTAGGCTTTGGTTAAGTGATTTAGGTCAAGTTGGTCAAATCGGACTAGCATGGTTCAGATTGAACTGGCTCGATTCAATCAAATTGACTATTGGCATGTCAGTTGAATTAATTTGTCTCAATTACATCATGGGTAGTGTCAATTTCATCCCAATTGATTTGATTTAGCCATATTGGGGCTTAAATCAATTGACATGTCTTTCGTGCTCAATTGCCAATAGTGATTTCAAATAAGTCAAATTGACTCAAACCGTATGAGATTAGCTCAATTTTTTTGGGCGAAAAACTTATTTATTTGATATAGAAGTTCTCAAACATACGGGTTCTCAAACATGGGAAATTGCCTAACAAACAGAGTAGACCCAACTCAAGACTCTACCCAGGTTCGGCTCTTAAAGGAGGAAATTGAAACGTTATGGAGAAGAGAGGAGATGTTCTTGAGGTTAAGATCCGAAGTAAATTGGTTGAAATGGGGTGATAAAAATAAGAGATTTTTTCATGCAGCAACTATCCAAATGAGACCAAAAAAAAATAGAATTACTATGCTGAAGGATTCGGAAGAACTCTGGATAAGGGACAAACAGCAAATCAAGAACTTCACAATCTCTTTCTTCAAAGATCTATACACTTCAGTAGGGCCTAGAAACTGTCAACCGGTACCAAATTAATGCCCTACATTAGTTGGGAATGATATAAATGAATGTCTCATAGCAGAAGTAACTATGGAAGAAATTCATGATGCTGTTTTTCAACTTGGTGCACAAAAAGCTCCTAGTCAGGATGGTTTAAATGGATTATTTTATCAACACCACTAGGACATAATCAAAAGGGACATATTTGAAGAAGTCAAGGTCTTTTTTCGTACTAGGGTTTTAGAACCAACCCTAAACAGAACCCATATAACTCTTATTCCGAAGAAACCCAATCCAAAAAAACTTGACCAGTTTCACCCTATTAGCCTTTGCAATTTTGCATACAAGATTATATCGAAGATTCTGGCAAATAGGCTTAAAAGATGGTTGCCAATGCTGATTTCAAGGGAACAAAGTGCATTTGTTAGTGGGAGATAGATTTAGGACAACATATATATTGTACAAGAGGTGCTACACCAGCTGAGATCAAGGAAAAGAAAAAAGCATTTCCAAGCAAGTGCTGAAATTAAACATGCAGAAAACCTATGATAGAATAGAATGGAATTTTCTAAAAGGATGTCTACTGAAAATGGGCTTCTATGAAAAATGGGTTAATTGGGTTATGTAATGTGTTACTACGGTCACATTTAGTATGAAATTTTAATGGAGAACCTCTTCCTTATTTCAATCCTTCTAGAGGTATTAGATAAGGGGATCCGTTATCACCCTACTTGTTTATCATAATAGCAAATTGTTTGTCTTCTTTGATGGAAAAATCTCTAAATGATGGGAGCATAAAGGAAATCCAGCTAAATAGATTCTACCCCACCTTGACCCATTTATTATTTGCGGATGAGTCTATATTTTTTCTTGATAGGTCCATTTAGGAATGCCAAAATATTTCGACTGTGTTAAATCAATACTGTTATGCCTTAGGACAAGCAGTAAACCTAAACAAGTCAGGCATTTTTTTCAGCAAGGATTGCCCTCAACCTCTAAGGGACAACATGGTGAGAGAATTGAGAGTTACAGAGCTGGATCGAACAGGAAAATACCTAGGAATCCCCTCTGACTAGGGAGCCTCAAAGAGATAGATGTTTGCATGGATATTGGGTAAGGTAAACATGAAATTGGAAGGGTGGAACGAACAAATTATATTGAAGGCGGGCAAGGAAATCCTCTTGAAATCAGTGGTGCAAGCGTTACCACAATATGCAATGTCAGTGTTTAAAATCCCAGTATTAGTTTGTAAAGCTATTGAGAAGAAAATAGCTAACTTATAGTGGGAAAATAGCGAAACAAAAGCTAGTCTGCATTGGAAGAGATGGGAAATTCTGAAATCTAGAAAGGACAGGGGAGGAATGGGATCCATGGATTTACTTATTGTAAACAAGGCTCTCCTCGATAAACAAGCCTAGAGATTGGTTAAAAATCCATAAGCTTTATGGAGCAAATTGCTAAAAGGGCTGTATTTCAATCGAAAAGATTTTTGGCATGCTGAGAAAGGAGCTAAGCCTTCATGGGGATGGCAAAATCTGATTATGGGAAGGGAGGCAATATCGAACTCAATGAGGTGGTCAAATGGAAATGGGTAAAATGTCAACATTAGAACTGACACATGGCTGAAGAGAGGATTAATCGGGGGGCCAGCAAACAAAAATGATCCACAAAAGGTTTCAGAATTGATGAACTTTAAAGAGGAGCAGTGGAATGAACAATCAATTAACAACCTCTTTGATGAACAAACCAGTCAAGAGATCCTTGCTATTCCAATTAATCGGCAACTTCTCAACGATGAACTAGTATGGATAGGACTAAGAATGGGTCTTATACAATCAAAAATGGCTATAACACGCTTAAAGAAGAGATAATAGCAAAGGCAACAACTGAACAACCTTCTTCGTCCTACCAAACACCCACAGCACTATGGAATGCTATATGGAATATGCACATCAACCCTAAAGTGAAGATCTTTGTATGGAGTGTCTCTCAAAACGCTATCCCAACCAAGGAGAAATTATGGAAAATAAATATATTACCTCACCCCGTCTGCAACCTGTGCTGAGAGGAAGTGGAAACGGTTGAGCATATCTTTCTCCCTTGCCCCTAGACACACAGGTATGGGACAACTCCGAAATCAACTACAAATCATTACACACGAAGTCACTCACATGGATGCGTGGTTGGTGCATTTTATAAAGAAAAACACTAACTTACCCTCCTTGGAAGCGATTTTATATGTTCTCTAGCAAATCTGGAAAGGGTGAAACAATTTTGTTTTTCGGGGAAGCAAGCTGAACACCTACAACATAGTAGATTTGGCCCGGTTTCAACAAAAAAGTTTTGAAAAGTGGGGCTTTCAACACCCTCAAGAGACAAAAATAGGAAAGCGAGAGGTACCTCAGTTCTGGGTAGCCCTGGCAGTTGGCACACTCAAGATTAACATCGATGGGTTGCTCGGAGATGGATCGACGGAAGGTGCCATCTCCTGCATAATCCATGACCACTCGAGCTGCCTTGTTCATGGTTTTACTAGGACTATTTGTGCAGCCTCTGCTGCTCAACTAGAAACCCTAGCTCTCTTGGACGCTTTAAAGTACATTGAGCAAGTGAAGATGAGGGATGTTTCTGTAGAATCCGACAAGTTAGATCTGGTAAAGTCCCTTATGATTGATGGAGACATCAACTAGGAAGCACGTGCTCCTTTGGCAGAGTGTAAAAGTCTTCTACTTAATCTACCATGTGTGGGCCTTCACTTCTATCCAAGAACAGCCAACTCAGTTGCGGATTGGGCCGCACGTGAACACAAGAAGAAAACATTGCCGCCCAATTGGATCTCCTCTCCTCCACAAGCCCTTTGGGCCCTTTTATGTACTGATGCCCCAGCTTTGGGTGCTATTGGAGTTTCTCTAGTTATGAATAAATAAAAGATCTTTTCTGACCAAATAATAATAATAATAATAATAATAATAATAATAATAAATAAATAAATAAATAAAGCAAATCCCAAAGGGGTTAGGGTGGATAAGCTATCCAATTACTCGACAAAACATTTTGTCTTTGGGCCTTGGCTATCCAATCAATTACCTAATTTGTTTCTATTCTACAATGGGCTATCTTTAAATTGGCAAATGAACCCATGGATCTCTAGGCTTCCAACACTAGAGGCTTTGCTTCCCACGAAACTAGAGGAGTTTGAAATTGCTTCAACCATTTCTGCACAATCTGACTCCATTTGAAGTACATCGTCTCATGTGAGGAAAGAGAGAACTTCAACTAGTGCAAGGATTTCGACGTGGAGGGTAGAGGCTACTAGTATCGATCTAGCAAACCCTTGAAGGAGAGTGCCCGTTGAGTCTTGAAGGATGCCGACTATGGCTCCGGTGTTTGTCCCTTCCGCAAACAACCCATCAATACTCATCTTCAAGCTTCGACCTCTCGGTGGTATCTAGCCCCGTGGTAGGTCTCCAAACTCTGTCTGAGCCTTCATCTTTTTTCCATTCCATCTTCGAAAATTCTTGAGCATAATGTGTGGTAATTCCACTAAGGTACCCGTGTCCGGGATTTGGTGCCTACAGACACAATTGATCATCGCCTTCTAAATAAACCAAAGGATGGTAGCCACAATGCCAAGGGAAGAAGGGTTTGCTGTTTGGTATTGTAATTTTGTAGCTAATCTTCAATCTTTGCTAACCCTAGCTTGAAATATTAATCTATAATGTGGCATCTATCTAGATTCGAGTTGTCCATGACAACAAGAACAAATACCCTACTATTTCGGCTTTTTGGCCACAGAAAGGGCATTTGGGCTCACATAAAATCCTTCTCCTAAATAGGTTATCTCTTGTAGGTAATGCATTTCGGCATAAACTCCATAAGAAAATTCTGATTCTCAGCGGGTATTTAGTAGCCAAATACGTTTTCAGAGCTCACGGGGTGACTTGCATGATGCTGAGGCCTAGATTATAGAATTTTGATTTGCTTCTTCTTTTGTATGCACTCTTAATAGTATACTGACCAGATTTTGTGCCCACCCAAACAACTTTATCTTGTGATATTCAAGTTTTCAAAGGGGTTGTCAATATCTTGCTAACGATTTGCTCGTCACATAATCTGCACAGGATCTATTCATCCCATCTATCCTCCTCTTTCCAAATCAAGTCTTTTGTCAGTTCTCCATAGCTAGCCGGTCCTCCAGGAATGCCACATTTAAGCCATCTGTCTTGATAAATGTTAAAATTATCCCCATTGCCCACTGACCACATAACTAAATGTGAAATTGAACTCTTCCCATCAACACGCTTTGCCATCCCCATGAGGGGCATGACCTCTTTTTTGCATTCCAAAAGGAATTCCGAGGGAAATAAATCCCTTTTAATATTTGACTCCATAGGGATTGAGGGTATTGAGATAATCTCCATGCTTGTTTACCTAGCATGAGTATATTGAAAAATAATAGACCTCTAAAGCCTAGATCTCATAGGTCTTTTCTAAACTTTAACAACTCTCATTTCCTCCAATGAAGACCAGCACTAGACTCACTATTTTTGCATCGAATGCTGCAATTTTTTCCTCCATTGAAAGACATATAGAGAATGGGATTTTGAATATTGACATGGCGTATTGGAGTAAAGCTTGAACCATAGTTTTTATGAGAATTTCATTTCCAGCTTTCGAAATAAGATTCTCTTTCCACCCTTCTAGCTTTATGTTAACTCTTGCTAAGAACCAATCGAATATTTGTTTTTTAGACTTCCCCAATTTGATGGAATTCCCAAGTGCTTTCCTATATGCTTACTTTTAGGGACTCTTAATTCAATGGCCATATTTCTTCTTAAGCTCTGTGGACAACTCATACTAAAAGAAATACTAGACTTGTTCAAGTTAATTTCTTGCCCAAAAGCATAGCAATATTGATTCAAGATTAATGCTAAGTTTTGGCATTTTTTTACTTTTCCATCTAAGAAGAAGATCAAGTCATTAGTGAACAAGAGATGAGATAAAACAGGGCAGTACCAATTTAGTTTGATCCTAGTGATTTTTCCATCATCAATTGCTTTTTTCATCAAGATTGATAGGGTATTCGCCATCAAGATGAATAAATAAGGCAAGATGGAATCACCTTGTCCGATTCCTCTTGTTGGTTGGAAAAATTCATGAGACTGGCCATTGATTTTCACATTGAAAGATGTTTTCACACATAACGTAACCCAATTTACCCATTTCTCATCGAAGCCCATTTTCAGCATACAAGCTTTGAAAAAATCCCACTCAACTCTATCGTAGGCTTTTTTTCATATCAAATTTAAGCATGGCTTGAAATTTCTTCTTTCTTCTGTGAATTCTCAATTGATGTAGCACCTCTTGCACAATTAGGATATCATCCTGAATTTGCCTTCCTCTTACAAAGGCACTTTGTTCAACCACAATAAGGTCAAAAAGCCATGGTTTCAATCTATTTGCCAAAACCTTAGAGAAAATCTTGTAGGCGAAGTTACACAAGCTTATGGGTTGGAATTGGTCTAGTCTCTATGGATTAGGTACTTTGGCACCAAAGAGATACAGGTTCTATTAAGTGTAGGATTAACGTAACCCTCGTCAAAGAATCTCCTCACATTCTGGAATACATCTTTCCAATGATTTTGATAACACGGTCCATTCATTCCATCCGGACCTGGTACTTTTAAGGATCTCATCTAGAACACAGCTTGTCGCACTTCTTCTAATGAGATTTCTACATTAAGCTTATAGTTCATCTCTTCTGTAACAAGAATTAGCCATTGCTCTAAAACTGGATCAAAATTGCGAGGACCCACCGACTTGTAAAGGTCTTTAAAGAAGTCTATTGTCATCTCTTTCAACATCTTCTGATCATGAATCCATGTGCCCTTATCATTTTTCATAGTTGATATCCCGTTTCTCTACCTTCTTTGAATTGTTGCAGCATGGAAGTATTTGGTGTTTTTGTCTCTTCATTACAACCAATTTACCCTTAATGTAATCTCCAATACATTTCCTCTTGCCACTAATAACCTTCAATTTGTTTAGTTAATTCGAGGATCATTCCTCTTCCCCATGACTTATTTTGATTATTAATTAGATATTGAAGTTCCTCTTTTAATCCATTAAGCATCTTAACGCTATTTGGGAAAGCCTTCTTATTCCACTTCACTAACTCAGGAGACACATCTTTCAATTTGTTTGCTAGGTTTCAATCTTTTGAGCTAGTTGAATTTCACATCTCATTGACTATCTCACCACATTCTTCGTTTTCAATCCAAAACGCTTCAAATTTAAATCTTTTTTTTCGCTTAATATATTCAGTTGAAAAGGACAGAAGTAAGGGGCTATGATCGAGGCAATAGCTTGTAACTCAAAGGCTTCAACTTTGGGATATATCAATCTCCACTCTATATTGCAAGTGACTCAATCTGACCTTTTCTTCACATATTCCTCTCCTTCTCGATTCTTAGCCGAAGTAAATGCATAACCCTTACTCTCCATATCCATCAAATTACAATCGTTTAAGAAGTCTGTAAATGCATTTAATCTGTAATGGTCCGCCATTCATTTTCCCACCTTCTCCCAGTGGTAAAGAATTTCATTAAAATCACCTTAGCACACCCATGATAGAAAGTTCTAAGCAATTAGATATTTTAACGTCTCCCATAAAGCAAGTTTGTCTTTATATATAGCAAGAGCATGAACAAAAGCTATCCTAAAAGGCTATATTCTTTCAAAGTCTTCATAAATGACATCAAGAAATTCATTAGAGGCTAAGTTAACCTTGATAGTGACTTCATCATTCCCCCCGCAATCTCGCTTGGGTTTACTACATAGCAATACTGAAACTTCAACCTCCATCACACTTTTTGGGCATATTCTTCTTGATTCTTTGTTTCCATTAAGAAAACCAATTGTCGCGAACTAAATTTTGGGTGCACCACCTAAAACTAGGTTAATGGACTACTAAGTCTTTAAACTTAACTCGGGCTCTCCCAAGCCCATACCAATTCGCGACTTGAGATTTAAATATTTAACATGCAAATGATTATTATTTAGGAGTCACCACTAATCGGTTTATGGTAGGATGATTAGACACCTAGGTAAAATAATGGGAGAATTATTTTACTCCTACGAACCAGAGACTAAGGGTATGGAGACTAGGTTACACTAGATCTCTCTAATGCCCCTTCGGTACCATTTCGTTTTAATTTTCAAAAATGTTTTTTTTGTAGCTAATTTATTTTAACCTAAATTACTATCGTGCAAAAAGTGACCACATGGATGCTCAAACATTCAATAAATAAATTGCATCACACAAAGTAAACAATTTTTTTGGTTTCTTTTTTAATCGAATTCTTTTATGAAAATGCATTTTTTAACATAATGACTTAATCTTATTAATATGCAAAGTCTAATTAAATGGGCCTATTATGCAAACTAATTGACATGCACCTCATGACCTAATTTCACTAATGAATAAATTCTGATTAAATGATTCTATTATGCAAACTAGTTAACATGCACCTAGTATTTTTGCATTTTTTATTGAAATTTAGAATTTATGAAGACCCTAATTAATCTATCTAAAAAAGGGATAATTTTCTAATTTATTCTAAGGATTAATTTGACTTAAACCCTATCTTTTCTTAGAATTTTTTTTTTTTTTTTTTTGAAAAATGAGGTAATTAAATGTGCGAACATTATCTAAAACCCTAAAAAATTAATTAGGTTCAACTCTAACTTATTTCTAAAAATGCAATCCTAAAAATGCATTCCTTAAAAAAATCTAATTTAATAAACATACATGTCTAATTCACTAAACCTATATGCTCATGCAGAATTTTGATTTTTTTGATTTTTTGATTTTTTAATACTTTAATTATTAAATAAATATTAAATCTAAACTATCAACAAAATAAAGAATTAAAATAATCGAAAAAATAACCTGTTATCTCACAGGTCAAATTAACGATTATCCTAACACTTATTATCACGACAAAGAGATCAAAATAATTAAAAATCTTATCCGAAGTCTTACGGATCAAATTAATAATTATAATGATTTAACAATTAATATTCTACCAAATGCCCAAAATTAATATAATTAAAAAGAATGATCCAACATCTTACAGATCAAATTAATAATTATAATAATTTGGACAAAATCCCTGCGGATAATGTCAGAATATGCATAAAATGAACACTGACCCAATGTTACAACTTAAGCAATAATAACAAAACTAAAAAAATAAACAAATAAATAAAATAGAATAAAAAAATAAACCACCTAAGATGGGGACTCAAGGGAGGACGTAGCAATGGGCGGTGTTCGCGACGTCGATGAAGCGGGCTGGTACGGAGGTGTGGGACGGCGACCAGCGAGCGTTGGGCTAAGGCAGACCGGCAGGCGTCGGGTGGATCAGCACGAGCTGAGGTGCGGCGGAGGTGCGGATCACCGAAGGGGGAAATGCCGGGCTAGGGTGAGCGGTGCAGCGTTGTTGGTTCAAAAGTGTTGCCGGTGTGGTGGCAGTTGAAGGCGTCAAGAATGGTGGCGAGCTAGGCGGAGGGGAGCCGGAGCACCGTAGCGGCGAGCGTAGAGCTGCTGTGGAATCATCGCATGGAGGAGGAGGCGTTGGAGCAGCGACGGCAGGGCGCGACGCTGGCTACAAGCGCCCGGTGGAGGCTAGCGACGGGTGTTGTGGAGAAGAAGAACTACTGTTAAAAACAGAGAAAGGAAAGAAGATAAAGATAAGGGTGATGCTACGGATTGTATTGTTGCATATAAATAATCTACGAAGCTTGTAAAGCCAAGAGCTCTCTTATTAGCACTATGTTCTTGTACTCCGTTTCTTCCTTTTTCCGGTAATCAGTTAGTTTCTCTTTAGTTAGGTAGTTGTATCTTCTTCAACAGCTCAATAACTGTAAAACAGATTCTTAAGAGAGAGCTAGTGTAGATATAAAAAGGAAATCTCTCATGATGTAGAGCTCAAGAAGTTGAATAACATAAGAAGTATTTTCATCTCAATTTTCTCTCGTTTTCTCTCCATCACTTCCTGTTCATAAACTTTCTAATGGTATCAAAGCTTGCATCCTGAAGAAGTCATCTCAATGCTGCATAAAAATGGCTGAATCTACAGCAGATTGAAGTTAAGATTCCAAGCTTCATTGATCTGTGAGACATCTATATCTTCCAATAGATCTGTGAGTTGGTATTTCTCATCTTCATCCAAATCTTCATCATCAGAAATATATTTGTCACAACATACTGTAAAACTAGCAGAGTTTGTGTTTGCAACTAAAGTTGTTCAAAGATCTGGAAGAGTAGAATGGCAGCAAGAAGTTTGAGATATCCATTTCCTATTCATGTCAATATCTCGAATTTTGTTACCATCAAATTAGCTTAGGATAATTTCCTTCTATGGCAAGCCCAGTTTCATAGGTTCTTAAGAAGTCAAGACCTATTTGGGTTTGTTAATGGAGAAGTTCCACCACCTACTAAAACATTGCAGGTCGAAGAAGGAGGTCAAACTATTGAGATTTCTAATCCTGACTATAATGATTGGATCAAGACAGATCAGCTTGTATCCTCCTTGGTGTTGTTTCAGAAAACATACTCAGTTTGATAATTGGCTTAGACACTGCATATGAAGTTTGGCAAACCTTGCTCAATCGGTTTACACAAAAATCTGTGGCAAAGGAGTTTGAGTTAAGGGGAAAACTGCAGGCTTGTCAGAAGCGTGATAGAACTTTATCAACATCTCTCAGAGAGTATAAATCAATATGTGATCAATTGAATGCAATAGGGAAACTAGTGGATGAAATAACAAAATTGTTTGGTATTTTGGAAGGTCTGGGGTCTGAGTATGAGAGCTTTAAAACAACAATTTATTGTTTAAAGCCTCAACCAGAATATAACAAAGTAATCTCACATTTAGAGAGATTTGAAACAAGGCTACAAAACTATTCCTCGAATCAGTTCAGTCCAAATCTAGCATACTATGGCCAGAGGAAGACTGAAGCTATACACAAAGGGGAGTTTAACAAAGATTTTGTACAACAAAATAATAGCCTTGGAAGTTCAAGAGGGTATAGTCGTGGAGGAAGAAGTTATGGAAGAGGAAGGTCATTCAATAACAGATATAGAAACTTTGGATATCCTGGAAGAAGTATGAATTACAAAAATAATAGTTCGAACTATGAATAGGGAAGTCAGCAGCTTAAGCAGTTCAATACCTCCTCTGCTTTGGGTTCTAGTCAGGGATTCAGACCATATAATGGCTCAGCACAAAGGTATACAGATACCAAGACCTATCCATCTTCAAACTTAACTCTTCATAAAAATATGCAGGTGGAGAAAACGACATAAAGCACTCGACTGGAGTGTCAAATCTGCAGAAGACCTGGTCATGATGCATTGCACTGTTGGTATCGATTTGATAATTCCTACCAAGCTGAGGAGATACCAACAGCTTTATCAGCACTACATATTGAGGAAGCAAATGGTAATGAATGGTATCCAGATACTGGAGCAACAGCTCACATTACTGCTAATGCTGGTATTCTTCACAACTTTTCTAAGAATGCTAGTACTGATACAGTCATGATTGGCAATGGTTCATGCTTACCTGTTAAATACATTGGTAATGCATTGCTGAATACTGCCACTGATGTCTTACCTCTAAATGATGTATTGATTGTTCCAGAAATTAACAAAACCTTCTTTCAGTTTCTAAACTAATAGATGATTATCCCTGTTCATTTGTCTTTGACAAAACTGGGGTGTACATAAAGGACAGCATCACCAACACAACTAAGATGCTAGGAAGGAAGGTTAAAGGACTTTATAGAGTAGATCCTTATGCTGCAAACTATATTTTCTTGGAGGTCTTCTTCACTCAAAGACAAAGGGTTGCATGGAGAGAATGTTTGGCATCAACGTCTAGCTCATACAAATTAGAATATCTGAAGCATATGAAGAATCAAAAGTTAATTAAGTGCCATATAGAACCACAATTTGTATGTAGAAGTTGTCATTGCTAGTGTCGGCTAACCATTCCCAAAAAAGTTTCTAGCTAAGAGTAATGATCTACCTTTCCCATTATCGAATTCTACATATCATCATGCTACTAAACCCCTAGAACAAATTCATTGTGATATCTGGAGACTTTTGCAATTAACTCTTGTCAAGAATTTCAAGTACTATGTGATTTTTGTTGAGGCTTCCGGCACCCAACCATTCCGGGCTTCTCTCCGGTTCAATTGGATATATCCATTAAAGCTAAAATCAATAGGGTAATAATTTCATGAAAAACACAAGGCCAATGGAATTCCACACAAAATTATAAGACTTCTATGATATTTTTCTCATGTTTCAAAGACTAGTAGAAAACCAACTCAGCTGTAAGATCAAGATTTTCATTAAAGCTAAAATTAGACTTCTATGATATTTTTCTCATGTTTCAAAGACTAGTAGAAAACCAACTCAAATATAAATGTGATGGTGGAGGAGAGTTTATCAGTCACAAGTTCAAAACTCACTTTCAGAACTGTGGCATTCAATAGCATGTCTCCTGTCCATATACACCTAAACAGAATGGAATATCTGAAAGAAAACATCGTCATATAGTTGAACTTGGTCTAGCTATGCTGTATCATGCAAAACTCCCATTAAAATTCTGGGTTGATGCATTTGTGACGGCTAATTATATTGTCAATATTCTTCCCACTCCAAAGTTAAAGATGCAGTCTCCCTTTAGCAAGTTATATCAGCATAAGCCAAGATATGATCATCTTAGAGTTTTTGGGTGTGCTTGCTATCCTTGCCTTTGACCCTATGCACAGCATAAAATGGATCCTCGATCTCTTACCTGTGTTTTTCTAGGATACAGTACTCATCATAAGGGATATCGATGCCTTGTTCCTACCACTGGTCATGTGTACATCAGTCGACATGTGGTCTTTGATGAGACCTTCTGCCCTTTTTCTCAGAAACTAGCAACAACTTCTTTAACTCACACACAATTCTATAAGCTATGGATAGAAGAAGAGAAGTTTTTACAACGTCCCAGTACAGATTATATAAACACTCCATTATCTCATCATACAAGTTATGTACAAGACCCTACAGCTGAGCAAATTTCTACAAAACTAATAATGCCTATTTCTACAACTATATTACCTATGGATCAAGCTTCTTTACTTCTCAAAATGTTTCCCAACAAGTAGAAATACCTAGCCCCACAACAGAGACAACAGCTGCACCAAATATCGACCAAGCTACTTCTAATATTTAAACAGCCTTACAAGGTACACAATCTACTCATCCTATGCAAACTAGATCTAAATTTGGTATCACCAAAATCAATCCTTGATATGCATGTCTTGTTGAATATCGAGTTCCTCCAGAACCAAAGTCAATAAAATCTACTCTAGCATATCCAAGATGGCATCAAGCAATGCAAGAGGAAATGGATGATTTACATCACAATCAAACTTGGTTATTAGTTCCCCGTACTAATGACATGAATGTTATTGGATGTAAATGGGTGTTCAAGACTAAACTTACATTAGATGGCAGCCTTGATCAATTGAAGGCTCGACTAGTAGCCAAAGGTTTTCATCAGGAAGAAGGAATAGATTTCATAGAAACCTTTAGTTCTGTTATTAAACATGCTACCGTTCGGATTATACTTTCTGAGAAAATGATAAAACACTGGTCTATACATCAACTTGATGTCAAGAATGCCTTTTTGCATGGCACCTTAAATGAAACAGTTTACATGGAGCAACCCCTTGGCTTTGTACATCCACAGTACTCTCAGTGTGTATGTCTTCTTCAAAAATCACTTTATGGACTGCGTCAAGCACCGCGTGCTTGGTATGACAAGTTCAGCAATCTTTTGCTTGAAGCTGGTTTCTTCTGCAGCTCAACCGATCCTTCTTTGTTCATACTTCATAAAGGTCAAGAGACAGAACTTCTATTGCTATATGTTGATGATATGATCCTAACAGGTAGCTTAGATAAGTTGCTGTAGACACTTATTCACTCTCTCAGTATTCAATTCCATATGAAAGATCTTGGCCATCTCCATTATTTTCTTGGAATTGAAGCTACACAAACATCCACTGAGTTATTTTTGTGTCAAACCAAATATGCTCTTGACTTACTCTCTCGTGCACATATGCGTGACTGCAAACCTATTGCTACACCTCTTTCTCTTAAACCAGTCACACTAAAAACAGATGCCAATCTTCTTCCAAATCCCATGGACCACAAAAGCTTAGTAGGTGGCTTACAATATCTCACTATCACTCGTCCTAATCTTGCATTTGCAACAAATATCTTGTGTCAGAAACTGCAGCAACCCACTGTTGCTGACTTCCTTAAACTGAAGAGAGTACTTCGTTATGTAAAAGGAACAATTCACCTTGGCATCTCTCTTCACTCTCGAAGCTCTCTCAATTTATATGGTTTTTCTTATGCAGATTGGGCTGGTTGTGTTCAAGCCAGACGATCTACCACAGGTTTCTATACTTATCTCGGCTCTAATCTCATCTCATGGACAGCCAAGAAACAAACAATTGTTTCTCGTTCTTCCACTGAAGCTAAATATAAAGCACTAGCTTCGGCAACAGCTGATCTTACTTGGATCACTTTTGTTCTGAGAGATATTGGCTTTCCTCTACACTCTCCAACCTTACTATTCTGTGATAATCAATTTGCAATATCCCTCATAGCAAATCCTATACTTCATGCTCGAACAAAACATATTGAGGTTGATTTTCACTTCGTTCGAGAAAAAGTTGCCTTTGGATCCTTGTGTGTTAGATATATTCCCAACAACAATCAAATTGCTGATTTTTTTACAAAACCCTATCCAAACTAACACACTATTCTCTTCGTCTCAAATTAGGCATTGGCTGTTCACCCTTGCCCAATTTGTGGGGGGATGTTAAGACTACAGTAAATAACAACACAGCCGCTAATAATGTCATCAAGAACAGGAGGAGGAAAGCATGTGAAGAAGAAGCAAAATATATAAATGATGCCGAGAAGGGTACAGGAAGAAAAAGAACTACTGTTAAAAATAGAGAAAGGATAGAAAATAAAAATAAGGGTGATGCTACGGATTGTACCGTTGCATATAAATAATCTACGAAGCTTGTAAAGCCAAAAGCTCTCTGATTAGCACTCGGTTCTTGTACTCTGTTTCTTCCTTTTCCGGTAATCAGTTAGTTTCTTTTCCGTTAGGTAGTTGTATCTTCTTCACCAGCTCAATAACTGTAAAACAAATTCTTAAGAGAGAGCTAATGTAGATATAAAAAGGACATCTCTCATGATGTAGAGCTCAAGAAGTTGAATAACGGAAGAAGTATTTTCATCTCAATTTTCTCTCATTTTCTCTCCATCACTTCTTGTTCATAAACTTTCTCAGTGGATGTCGAGCGCTAGGCGCAGCAGCAAGGGGACTGCGCGGACATCAGACGCCTGGCAAAGGGAAGTAGCAACGGTGACGTTGGGCTCTAGTGGTGCAGGCGCGGGCGAGCACGGCAGCGATAGCAAATGCGACAACGACGGGTGCGGAGAGAGGCGTCGAGTGTGAGCATCGGCAGCAGCACAGTGGCGATGCTACGAGTCAATGGCGAAGGTCAGGTGCGGGCATCGCTGATGGCGATCGGACGGCTGAGGGCATGGCGGACGGAGATTAGCAAGGCACGAGCGTCCGCACGAGGAAGACAAACAGTAACCTATTTTTCTTTTTCTTTTTCTTTTTCTTTTCTCTCACCTCACGTCACTCACCGGTCTTCTCTCTCCTCTTTCTCTATTCTGCAGCTGACTTTTCTCTTTTCTTGTCAGAGAAAGAAAAGAGAAGGGGCTTTCTCTTTGACCAAGACAGCGAGGCCTTCTTCTTGCAAAAATTTTCTTCGAATTTTATCGTCTATGCGAATTTTTCGCACGAACTTCTCCGAAATTTTTTTGCTCTAAATTTTTCAGATTCCCCCCTTTTCTCACAAACTATAGCCCTTTTATAGTGAAAACCTCTATTTATTTTTAGAAAGTTGTGCTTCCTTGATTGTAGGAATTACAGAATTTTAGCCCCGATTTGCCATCACAAATTGACATTTTGGTTTTTCACTCATGTAACCAAAAATGCATCCAAGTTCGTTTTGATTTTTGCAAATAGCTCACCTAATGAGTATAATTTTTTATAATTTCCCTTAGATTTATCAATCTGATCATTATCCTCATCGATTTTGGGTTTGGCTTCCATTTTCTTTCATTTTTCCTTTTATTTTTTCAATATGCAATTTTTAGTTTCCTCATTTTTAGGTTTGCTAAAAATTAGGTGTCAACACCAATCCAAGCTTACCTTAAGCCACAATGGTTCGCAAAGTGAGAACTGTCAGGGAAGTGCCCAACCCTTGACAATTTCCAATATAATATCTTCATTTGTCCCTCAGTGACTTATTAGAATTACCCACCAAAGTCCATATTCCCAGTTCCATAGCAACTTGGATTAGGGTTTCTAGGAGTTGGGTTTCATCCAACTTATGCGCATTAGTCTGCTACATGTCATAGGGGCAATATCTTCCATCTTTCTTACTAATCCTAGTGTTTATCTTTCTATGTCTCTTCTGCAAGTTTGCTTTCGCAACTTGTGATGAAGGGAGCTCTAAGAAGAAAAGAGGGTTCACTACTAGGGGTAAAGGGGATCCCTCCATTCATCGTAAATTTTCGTGAAGGTTATAATCTCCTTCACTCATCTTTCTTTTTGCCCTTTCCATCATGTGAATGGTATAACATGTTATGTGAATTATCAGCTTTTGTTATCACAATAGTTAGTTGTCCTGAGTTTAATGGTGTCTCCGGCACCATCTCATTCAATCCATCTTCTTCAAAGATAACCCCATAAAAAGACTTCCAAAAAAGGGCTGCTTGCATTAACTTCCAGCTATAGCCAAGATCCAAATAGTAAATTATCATTGTTAGAGAAAAAAGCTTCCTCATAAGGCACTATCTCACACCTCTTAGCATAGTGACTTATTCTTCGACACAAGTAACAGAAATGTGAGTCATTCGTACCTAAAATCCAGCCAATGTTCCTTACCTTGATAGCTGGAAATAATCCCATAAACAAATGGGTTAGAAAGGGATAAGGAAACTTTGGCTTTTTCGATCGCAATGGATGCATATCCATGTGTTTCAATTTTAACTTAAGAAACTTCTCCAACATTTTCAGTAATCCTTCTAATAGCATCTTATGTCCTTGCTTCTATAGGAGGCAATCCATGAATTTACATCTAGAAGGCGCACGAATCAATTACAATATAGTGAGGGGGATGCTCATTTCCCATGGTTAAGTACTAGAAAGTGGCTAGAGAAAGACCAAGGATCAGAATGGAGAACACTGTCCTCCTAGATAGAGGAAAATTCAAACGAGAATAACCCAAGTTCCAAGTGCTTGCAAGTTACATTAGTTGCTTTCCATGTCTTATTCATGGTGGATAAAAATGCTTGGGAGTTTATATTGGGATTACCATACAAATATCCAAATGAGGTTCGTTGACATTCCTCCAATTTTTCCTCAAAAACCACATCGTTTAGGTCAAATTTCTTTCTCTCGAACCCCAGATGCCTTAATCTTTTAGAAAAGGCAGCCATGTGTCTTTCTAATCCTTTCTCTGTTTCCATCTTAACTCCTCCACTCTAGTTCATGCCTTGTAGATTTCAGTTGGGATTACAAATAAAGCCACATTGCATATTGCCGAGACATCCCAAATACTCTAGATGTACATATGCTGAGAAGTCCAAGACAAAGCTCAGTTGAACTAAACACTAATCTTTATCAATAAATTGAGAAGATTCCCTAGGCAAAAGAGCCCTTTCTTCCAAAACCAATTGCATGAAGAACATCAGCTTCACATTTTGCTGGGAAAACTCAAAAACGCATTTTATCTAGAAATTCCAAAATTGGTAGATTCAAACTACCTCGACTTGGCTAAAGATGCGGTAAGGAGATCAAAAACTCAACCGCTGGAAACTCTCCTCCTTATGTGTAGCAACCATTCCATATTTTGTTGCCATTTTTTAGATTAGGGATAAACTTAATAGAACAAAAGATGGGGAAAACAAGATTTCTTTTGTAGAAAATCTAGGGTATTAGGGGCGGTAGGTGAAAGCTACCCAAATGGAATGGTATATGTAGAATACTTATGATTGTAAGGGGAAAACATTGGAATTTGGGTTAGGGTTTTAGGATAAGAGATGAAGCTACTGGTTGGTAGAGAGGAGCTCTTTAGGCATGCGGTAGTTAAGTTGATACCGAATTAGTTCAATGGATTTGACTTTGGCACCTCAATTCGTCCAATTTGCTTTTATATGACCATATTAGACCGTAAAATTGTAATTGAGGTTTAATTGTCAAATTGAACCTCAATCAGTCAAATTAAACCTTAGATTAGCATGGTTCAAAGGAATTATACAAATCGGATCAACCTATCTTGATTTTGTCACATATTGGTTGGCTAATTCGATCAAATTGAATCTAATTATTGTAAATTTATCAAAATTGACATTCCAATTGGGTTGCCTTCAAGGAACTGAACTTAATTTTGGCTAAATTGCATAATTCATGTAAAATGGATCACAATCCCTAATTATGGCCAAAATTGGGGAAATTTGCTTTAGGGTCTATTCGTTTTGCGGAAAACAACTTTCAAGAAAATATTTTCTAGAATTTCTGGTGTTCGGATGGTGGAAAATAAATGGTCAAAAAAATATTTTCAGGTCAATGGAAAATCTCCTTATAAGATTGTGGAAAATGATTTCCTCTTTTGAGAAAGGGAAATCATTTTCCCCATCCTTACACATGCGTTCTCCCGTAATCTTATGTTGCCCTTCTTTCCTTACTCATTTTCTCCAGAAGTTGCCATTTCTGCGCTCTTTCTCATGAAACCTAGGATTTTGATCTCATCCTCCTCCTCCTCCTTTGACACCGACGATCAGTAGCAACCAAGCGCCCTCGGATGAAGGATGAGGGTTTCTGATCTCATCCTCCTCCTCTTTCGATGCCGACAATCAGCAGCGACGGAGCGTCCCCCTAATCCAGCGGTGCTCGATTTTCGCCCTCACGAAGCCTAGCATTTCTAATCTCATCCTCCTTGACGTCGACGATCAGTAATGGTCGATTGCCACTGCGATTGCTCCTCCCAACTGCTCCTCTCCCTCAACGACGGTATCCTTGCTTCCTCATTTCCCTTGATTTCCTCATGTTGCCTTTTTGTTTCTGTTGATCACCTCGGTGCCGATTAATCGCTCGCCCTTTGGTCGCCACGATTGATGTTCCTCCTGTTGACTTTTTGTTTCTGTTGATCACCTCGGTGCCGATTGATCGCTCGCCCTTTGGTCGCCACGATTGATGTTCCCGCGTAATGGATGGAGCTTATTTGGCGGTGTTTGTGCGATCTTGCAATTCACCCTCTTGGTTGTGTCTTATACATTTTCTAGCCTAGAGAAGATTTTTGCCGGATGATTTATGATGGGTTGAACGTGATTGTGTTTAGCTTTGCTAATCATGTCGGCAGCTTGTGTAGTTTTTATAGGGAAAGTGAAGGATCAAGGAGATTGGTTACACCTTTGCAAGTTTTTTGATGTGATTTTTATGCGTCGAGCTTAGAACTCTATAGCTACTTGAGGTATAATTAAAAGCAGAAAAGGATGGTATATGTGATACCCAAGTGACAATATTGGCTTAAAACTTTATAAAGGTGGGACCTTTTAGCCTCTACATGAAGTCGTGGAGTTTCTAAAGAGATAGCTTGGTCCACATAGTGTTGGTTATATTTTCTTATTGGGATGTATTGTAAGTTGTGACATCAGTATTCTAGAGCTTGTCTTGTCTCGTCCAAGGCGAGTATAACATATCTCATGTTGATAGTTTTTAAAGTTTCATTTCATTTTTATCTCTGGTGTCCAATTGGTTGCATATCTAAATCCTCATCAATCTTTGTCCATATCAAGTTGATACTTCATTAAAGGTGCACATTAAGCAACTTACTTTCCCTTGTTGAATGCAACTCTGAAATGAAGGCTGAAATGTGTCTTGCAAGTCTTGTTGTGTAACCTAAAAAAGGGAAATTGATTAAGCTAGACATCCACATTGACACGGACAGAGTGAGGTAATACATTCTTACAACACAACCCTAAGTTTTTTGGATCAAGAGCTAACTCCTTCATAGGAGACAAGCCTAGTGAAGGGTTCATTTGGTCTCATTCATTTGACTGTAACTATTCATTTTGTCTTGTTCTTTCATGAGAAATTTTTTGTTATATACTAGTTTACCCTCTTAACCCCTTCTACCATGTTTATAGACGGTTGGTTAAACATGTTGTCATGTATATGGGTTGACCTCTTAATCCTCTTAAATATCATTTAGATGAAAATAGTTGAGCATGTTATCATCTGCTGTCCCCTATTTTTCTGGCTCTTCTAGTATTGCCCTTCTTGTATTCCACATACATTTTGTGTTTCATGATTAATGTGTTCCAATATAGATGGATAACAAAATTCAAGCAATGGTAACGGTGTAACTGCAGCGGTTATGAAAATTATCACATTAGTTATGGATGATTATGATCATTCAAAGAATCACATACTGAGAGAGCCTCATGTGAATCGAGATTATGAGAGAGAGTTATATATGAATCGTGTGTTATATAGTGGTGATACTCATTGTATAGATCAAATACGAATGACGCCGAATGCTTTTCTAGACCTTTGTAAGGTACTTGGTGCAGGTAACTTGTTGTGTTCTATTGTAAATGTTTCTATTAAGGAGCAAGTTATGGTATTTTGTCATATCATTGGACATAATGTAAGGTTTAGAGTCATTGGGGGAAGACTTCATAGATCAATAGACATTGTCCATGGATATTTCAAAATTGTCCTGCAAGCAATTTTAAAATTATACAAGCATGCGGTGAAAGAACCAAGCAATTCCACTCCTCCTAAGATTAGTAACCATCAAAGGTTTTATCCATATTTTAAGGTATGGAATTTGAAAAAACAAGTCTATAAATTGCTTGAGAAATTTCATTAGTATTTGGTTGTTAACTATATTGATTATTTTAGGATTGTGTTGGAGCAATAGATGGAACTCATGTACATGCATTGGTTCCTCTTGAAATTCAAGGAAGATTTCGTGGTCAGAAGGATGGAACAACACAAAATATATTAGCCGCTGTTACATTTGACTTGAGATTTTCTTATGTATTAGCTGGTTGGGAAGACACAACTCATGATTCACGTATTTTGGCTGATGCACTTTCAAAGCCAAATGGATTGAACATTCCTAAAGGTAAGAAAATAGAATTGACATACATTATTTGAATTGAGATTAGTAACTTGGTAATAAACTTATCTATAACTTGTAGAAAAATATATCTTGCTGATGCTGGTTATGGAATCCATAATGGCATCATCTCTCCCTATCGTGGTGTTAGATACCATTTGAAGTAGTTTAGTGATCGCCCTCCTAAAAACAAGAAGGAACTATTCAATTTGCGGCATTCATCTCTAAGAACTACTATTGAAAGAGCACATGGAGTTCTGATGTGGACATTGAGCCATATCGAGGAGGAGGTGCTAAGGACCCATTATCTATTCCTACTAGTTCGATCAATCGAGCGCAGGTCAAGCAATTTAGGCAAGCTATTGGTGTCATGGTTCGTGATCTTTGGCGTGGAGATGACCTTGGATCAAATCTTGAAGAATCTTGGAAATCTTGGCGTAATTTAATTATCTGGTCACCAAATATTTGACCAATTCAAATAGGAATATTCTTCTTGTTTAGGAATATTCTAGAATATGACGTATTAGTTTTTTTAGGGTTTGTGTGGCGGCTAGAAGGTCTATATATATAAGACTGACTGAATTTCTTTAGAGGACAAAGATATAATTTATTTTTAAGAATAGGAATTGAGAGGTTTTCTTCTACTGCTCTTTTGAGGACTTGACCTTATCAAGATTCTCTTTGGTGGTCGATTTGACTTATCAAGCGAGATAGCAAATTCTTTCGCTCGTGACGTCTATAACATTGGTTGGTTGACACGCGTTCGTCAACAGGTCACGTTCATACCGAGGTTGCCAATCACAAGTTTGATTGGAGGTCGAGGTTTGCAATTCGCACCATCTGGGCTTTCGTAGAACAATCCTTCTGCAACGATTCACATCAGTTTGGTATCAGAGCTTGCTTCTACAAGGTCTATTTATCTTTAATTTTCTGTTGATATTCAAAAATTTGAGATTTATTGAGCCAGGGTTTCGGTTCTAGCTAATTTAGAGATTCGATTGCTTTTGTACTTCCATATGTAGTTGTTTGCTATTAGTTTTAAATTTTCTTTTTTAGCATCTTAAATCGTATCGAGTTCGTCAAAAAAAAAAGAGAGAAAAAAAAAAAAGAGAAAGAAAACGCACACTAAAAAAAAGTGTGCAAGAAAAAAAAAAAACAGCTTCGGCAAAAAAAGAAATTAGCCGAACAAAAAAAAAAATCAAGAAGGTGACTCATTTGTTAGTAGACCGAATTGAAACAAAACCAATAGTGATTTGTGTTTCAATTGGAATTTCAAAGGTTGTACTTGTTGGTTTGAAATTGTTACTTGCTGAATCAAAATCAATAGTAATCTAATCTTGTTTGATTAGTTTGATTGATTGTCGTGAGAGGGTTGAGAGACAGGTTTTGAGTCCGATAAAGAGCTACGAGAGGAAAAAGGCAAGAGTGTGTAAGCTTAATTGAGGGTGAAAAAAAGCCTAAACTTGAGTTAAACACAAGGGGGTGACAAACGCTTTGAGAGAAACACGTGAGGGAGTGATTGGTGAAGATTTTTGTGACTAACGTTTACTTGCAGGTCTAAAATATGTCGCACAAAGAAAGTGTGAATCAAAAGGAGTTTGGCTCCATACGAAGGGATGAAGCGCTCGTGAAAAGCATCCAGCAATTGAAGGCCGTAGTGGAGGAGCTTAGTGGCCGAATGTTGGGGAATGACATGAGGGTTGATGGTGACCGAGAGCTACCCTGGGGAAGGCCGCAACATCAGCGAGACACCTCTAGAACATGACATAGAAGGCAATGGCATTATGATGATGATGAGGCCGACATGGAGGATGATGATGAGGCCGACATGGAGGATGATCGAGATGCTCGATTTGGAAGGTGGAATGGAGCTCGAGGGTTTAGACACCGAGAAGATAATGAACTTGGCAATATCAAGATGAAGATTCCTTCTTTCCAAGGGAAGAATGATCCCGATACGTATCTAGAATGGGAGAAACGCATGGAGATGGTATTTGATTGCCAACAATACTCCGAGATCAAAAAGGTAAAAATTGCAGCTGTTGAATTTACTGATTATGCTATAATTTGGTGGGATCAACTTGTGACTAGTAGGAGGCGCAATGATGAAAGACCGATAGAGACGTGGGATGAGATGAAAGCGATGATGAGAAGGCGTTTTGTACCTAGTCATTACCACCGAGATTTGTTTCAAAAGTTACAAAATATCACACAAGGCAATAAGAGCATGGAAGAGTATCACAAGGAGATGGAGATTGCCATGATCCGTGCTAATGTGGTGGAGGATCGTGAGGCCATAATGTCAAGATTTTTTAGTGGTTTGAGCCGAGACATAGCAAGGGTGGTGGAGCTGCAACACTATGTTGAATTGGAAGAATTTATGGACAAAGCTATCAAAGTTGAGCGGCAATTGAAGTTGAATCGAAATCACAAGAGTGGAGGAGGTTCAAATCAGAATTGGAGATCTAATTGGAAAAGAGATGAGAAGCAAAATTGGAGAGGAAACAACACCAAAACTGAAACCTCAAAGGAGAAGGAGAGGGACGGTAAAGTTGGAACGAATCCAGCTTCAGGTAAAACTGAAAACCCTAACACTAGAACTTGTGAGATTAAATGTTTTAAGCGTTTGGGCAGGGGTCATATGGCGAATCAATGCCCTAATAGGAGGGTGATGATCATGACTAGATATGGTGTTATTGAGTCCAAAAGTGAAAGGGAAGAAGAGGATGATGAGATGCCACCATTGGAGGATTGTAGTGATGGTGAAGTGGCTATAAAAGGAGACTTATTGGTGGTTAGGTGTTCTCTGAGTGTGCAAGTAAATGAGGAAGAGCATCACCAACAAAGAGATAATTTGTTTCATACAAGATGTGTGGTGAATGGTAAGATCTGTAGTATGATAATTGATGGAGGTAGTTGTGCGAATGTGGCAAGTTGTATTATGGTGGATAAGTTGGGTTTGAAGACGACAAAGAACCCTAGGCCTTATAGACTTCAATGGTTAAATGATAGTGGTGAGGTGAAAGTATCGAAGCAAGTTCGAATTCCATTTGAGATAGGGAGATACAAGGACGAGGTAGAGTGTGATGTTGTACCTATGCAAGCAGGTCATATCTTACTTGGAAGACCATGACAATATGATCAAAAAGTACATCATGATGGGTATACAAATCGTTATTCATTGATGATGAATCAAAAGACTTATACCTTGGTACCAATGACACCTAGTGAGGTGTATCAAGATCAATTAAAGTTACAACAAGAAGCCGAGAGAGAGAGAGGGAAAATGTGAGAAATCCGAGGGCTTGCGTGGTGTCTGAGACGCAAGGAAAAGGAGAGACCGAGAGAAAGATTGTGGTAAAAACCAAGAGAAAAGAAGAGAGGAAAGAAAAGAGGCAAAATAATTTTTATGCAAAATCAAGTGAAGTGAGGAGAGCTTTAGTTCTAGATTAACCAATGCTTGTACTTGTGTACAAGGAGGTTTTGTTTTCTACTAACGATCTTGACCCAAGTTTGCCTAGTCCTATTGTGTCTTTATTGCAGGAATTTGAAGATGTCTTTCCCGATGAACTTCCTAGAGGTATACCACCGATTCGAGGCATAGAACATCAAATTGACTTGATTCCTAGTGTGCCATTACCTAATCGACCCGCATATCAAAGCAATCCTGAGGAGACAAAGGAACTTCAGCGGCAAGTTAATGAACTATTGGAATAGGGGCATGTGAGAGAGAGTCTTAGCCTATGCACCGTCCCTGTTTTGTTGGTGCCAAAAAAGAATGGAACTTGGCAAATGTGTATTGATTGCCAAGCAATCAATAATATTACGGTGAAGTATCGACATCCTATTCCTAGGTTAGATGACATGTTGGATAAGTTGCATGGTTCTTGCATTTTCACTAAGATCAATTTAAAAAGTGGCTATCATCAAATTAGGATGAAAGAAGGTGATGAATGGAAAACTACATTTAAGACCAAGTATGGATTATATGACTGGTTAGTAATGCCATTTGGATTAGCTAATGCACCGACCACGTTTATGCGACTTATATATCATGTTTTGCATGCTTTTATTGGTTGATTTGTGATTGTCTATTTTGATGACATCTTGATTTATAGCCGAAGTCCTGATGACCATATTGAGCATGTGCAAGTTGTCTTGCAAGTTTTAAGAGTTGATCAATTATACGCTAATCTAAAGAAGTGCTCTTTTGTTACCAACAAATTAGTATTTTTAGAATTTGTTGTTAGTGCTGATGGTATACAGGTTGATGAAGAAAAGGTCAAAGCAATCCGTGAATTGCCAATGCCTAAGACCATAAGAGAGGTGCGTAGCTTTCATGGATTGGCGAGTTTTTATCGACGATTTGTGAGAAATTTCAGCACCATTGCCGCACCTTTAACTGAGGTTATCAAGAAGTACGTGGGTTTCACATGGGGAGAAGAGCAAGATAAAGCATTCAAGCTTTTAAAAGATAAGTTGACTAATACTCCTTTGTTATCTTTGCCAAATTTTAGTGCTACTTTTGAGATAGAGTGCGATGCTTCTAGTACAGGAATTGGAGTTGTGTTGATGCAAGGAGGGCGTCCCATAGCTTATTTCAACGAAAAATTGAGTGGAGCAACATTGAATTATCCTACCTATGATAAGGAGATGTATGCTTTAGTGCGAGCTTTAGAGACTTGGCAACATTATTTATGGCCAAAGGAGTTTGTGATCCACACCGACCATGAGACCTTGAAGTACTTGAAAGGGCAGCGAAAGTTGAATAAAAGACATGCCAAATGGATGGAGTTCATCGAGACTTTTCCATATGTGATCTAGTACAAAAAAGGTAAGGACAATGTGGTAGCTAATGCACTTTCTCGAAGGTATGCAATTATAACTATTTTAGAAGCAAAGTGTCTAGGTTTTGAGCATATTAAGGGCTTATATACTGATGATGATGACTTTGGGAGAGTGTATGAAGCATGTGAACATGCTACATTTGATAAATTTTATAGGCATGAAGTTTATCTTTTTCCTGAAAACAAACTATGTTTGCCTAAGTGTTCTTTGCCTGAATTGTTGGTGCGGGAAGCACATAGTGGTGGTTTAATGGGGCATTTTGGCATTAATAAGACTTATGAAGTGCTGCATGAACATTTGTATTGGCCACATATGAAGAGAGATGTCATACGTGTCTGTGAGAGATGCATTGCTTGTAAGCAATCTAAGTCTACAACTAAACCGCATGGCTTGTACACACCATTACCTATTCCAACGCATCCTTGGACTGATATTTCTATAGATTTTGTGTTAGGATTGCCTAGGTCTAAGAATGGTAGAGATTCCATTTATGTGGTTGTTGATCGGTTTTCAAAGATGGCTCATTTTATACCTTGTCATAAAACTGATGATGCATCTCATGTTGCTGATTTGTTCTTTAGGGAAGTTGTTCGTTTGCATGGCATGCCTAGATCGATTGTTTCAGATCGAGATTCTAAATTTCTTAGCTACTTTTGGAAAACATTGTGGAAAAAATTAGGGACACGGTTGTTACTTTCTACTACTTATCATTCACAGACCGATGGTCAAACCGAGGTAGTTAATAGAACTTTAGGGGTATTGTTACGTGCTATTATTAAAAAGAACATAAAATCTTGGGAAGATTGTCTGCCACATGTTGAATTTGCATATAATAGGAGCATGCATTCTGCTACTAAATTTACACCATTTGAGGTTGTCTATGGTTTTAATCCGTTAACTCTGTTAGATTTAACCCCTTTACCTGTTGATAAGCGTGTGGATTTAGATGGAGCAAAGAAAGCTGAATTTGTCAGGGCGTTACACGAGAAGACGCGTGCAAATATTGAGTGCAAGACTGAGCAATATGCAAGGCAAGCCAACAAAGGGCACAAGGAAGTGGTGTTTGAACCCGGAGATTGGGTTTGGGTTCATATGCGCAAAGAGAGATTTCCTGAGCAGCGACATTCTAAGTTATTACCACGAGGGGATGGACCATTCATGGTTTTGGAAAGAGTTAACAATAATGCCTACAAGCTCGATCTTCCAGGTAAGTATGACATTAGTGCCACATTTAATGTTTCTGACTTGACTCTTTTTTATGCCAGTGATGATTTGAGGGCAAATCCTTTGCACGAGGGAGGGAATGATGTGGACATCGAGCCATATCGAGGAGGAGGTGCTAAGGACCCATTATCTATTCCTACTAGTTCGATCACTCGAGCGCGGGCCAAGCAATTTAGGCAAGCTATTGGTGTCATGGTTTGTGATCTTTGGCGTGGAGATGACCTTGGATCAAATCTTGAATAATCTTGGAAATCTTGGCGTAATTTAATTATCTGGTCACCAAATATTTGACCAATTCAAATAGGAATATTCTTCTTGTTTAGGAATATTCTAGAATATGACACATTAGTTTTTTTTAGGGTTGGTTTTAGGGTTTGTGTGGCGGCTAGAAGACCTATATATATAAGACTGACTGAATTTCTTTGGGGGACAGAGATATATTTTATTTTTAAGAACAGGAATTGAGAGGTTTTCTTCTACTACTCTTTTGAGGACTTGACCTTATCAAGATTCTCTTCGGCGGTCGATTTGACTTATCAAGCCAGATAGCGAATTCTTTCGCTCGTGGCGTCTATAACGTTGGTTGGTTGACACACGTTCATCAACAGGTCATGTTCATATCGAGGTTGCCAATCACAAGTTTGATTGGAGGTCGAGGTTTGCAATTCGCACCATCTAGGCCTTCATAGAACGATCCTTCCGCAACGATTCACATCAAGTTCTAAAGAAACGTTTTCAAGTATTGGATTCAGAACCTTTTTGGTCATTTAGAACACAAGTCGATGTTGTCTTAGCTTGTTGTATCATTCACAATTTTATTATGGGAGCTTATTCCAATGACTTTATCATGGAAGAAATGAATAGACAAATGGAATCTCAAAGAAAAAATCCAATAGTCCAACTTTCTCAAGGGAGGAAAAGGAGGAAAATAAGATATGGGCATCAAAGAGGGATAGGATTGCACATGCAATGTGGATTAGTTATCAAAATATTAGAATAAGCCAATAGTTTTTCTTTTCTTTTTTTTAGTGCTTTATTTTGAACATGTAGTTTTCATTTATTTAATGATAATCAACTGGTGCAGCATTGCAGTGCGTCCCACTTGCCAAATAAAAATTGATGAGTTGGCCTGATTGTACACATGTCAAATGATAAATGAACCGATCTACATATTTCTATGGAGGATGAATCTACCTAATATTTTTTCCTTTGCATGACCACGAGACGAACTTAAAATTTAATCCATGTAGACGAAATTGAAAACAGTACATGTAAAAGTTAGGATAATAGAGTTACTTCAGGATTTCCAAAGCTGATGACAGAATATATGGGTGCTCTAGACAGTAGCCTATAGATAATTTTTCCTGTTCCTTGTTACCAAAACAATATTGAATAATAATTTTTCCTATTCCTTGTTACCAAAACAATATTCGAATGAATCAGGGAAAAAAGGTACATGCAAGAGTTAAATTAGGTCATCCACTATTTGCTTATTTTACCAAACGACGGGGAAGAAAGTAGCTTAACCTAACATTTGCAACCCTGAGATGCTACTTAGGCAAAATAGCGACTGCGTTCATATTGACAATGATTGTTTAACGTGAGGCCTTGTAAATTGTCCGATCAAAGGAAAACTGTTCAAAGTCCACGGTAACCTCCATGTTCACCTGCCCTTGGAAGACTAACTTTTACTTATGGCAATGCAAGAAAAAGAAGTAAAACTGCACAAAGCTCGAGCTATTTCCAGAGCTACAAATGATGGGTCACAGCTTCGGCATTGAAATTTGGAATCAGACGGAAACATGATTTTGGTATCAATGATAATTTTTTGATTAGTTATGTGTGCAGGTGTATATATAGGATATGTATTTAGTAGAGGATAGACAAGGGAACATGTTAAGATAACTTCGAGAATATAGGTCATGAGATAATAAAAAAAAAAAATAGTTCATTGGTTGAATAAAATAGTTTGTTAAAGGGGTGTCGATGAAGGAGCTAAAGATTTGAGTTTATGAGCTCAGCCCCACACATCGACATAACGTACAACATGGACAGAGTATTTTTTGGAAATTCTTTATAAATGCATGAATTACTTCTCCTCAAAACAATAATAGAACATGAAAAGCTTTAGCGTTAGATAGTTAAACGTGGGTATAAATTGCCATAGGACGTTTGGCTGTGGAAATATAGAAGCCTTACACAATTAGACCAATGTACAGATGCATAGTTGTTCCGGGCTGCATCATTATGCTAAATAATCACATTAGATATTATTTAGAGGTACTGGTTCTCTATGAGGTATTACAGGGATGACTCACATGCAACAACCACATTTAATAAACATATAGAGTCATATCGCCTTCTGAAGATGATACAGCCCAATTGATCACCACTGTTTTGCTCCTTTCAGTGATTTTCACAGCAAAAGAAGCCTATAAGATAACGCAACAGGAGTGCTTTATATTTCCAGAGGTCGAGGTAAAAAAAAAATTTTAATGTCCTCAAAGATCTCGTCAGCAGGCCTTCCAGCATCAATCTGAATAAAGGCCAAGATAGATAATCAATCAACTGGAACAAGAACACGCAATTCACCTACCGAAGATTTCAACACATTAAGAGACTTTCACCTTTCTGACTTTTCCCTTGGAATTGTAATACTCAATAACTGGGAGGGTAGATTCCTTGAACACCTTAAACCTTTTCCTTATTGTTTCTATGTTGTCATCTTGTCTTCCCTTCAAAACCAGTAACAAATAGTGGAAAAGCGTCAGATTTCTAAAATAACTAGATGAGCTGGAAAGATGACAAAAGCAAGAGTATGTGCTCGTAAGGTGATGGCAATGAAGAAATAATTGCCTGACCTGATTCCGATTCAACAAGCGTCTTTCCATCTCTTCCTCAGCACAATCAAGAAACAACACGAGTTTTGGCTCAATTTTAATCTGCAAAAATTTCACTTTTCAACCCTTTGAGGAGGAAGATCAACAAGCAATAGCTAATAGGCTCACATTTCAAATGTGTGGGATGATACTAGATCAGTAACTAGATTAGAGCAGCGCATTGCAAAAAAAAAAAAAAGGTCTGGTCAAACTTACAACAGCTTCATATGCAACGCGACTTTCCTCATTCCGAGGGAAACCATCAATAAGCAACCTGTCGTTTCCACATTCCTTCATCGCTTTCTGCAGGAGCTTGATTGTCAATTCTGGAGGCACCATCTTTCCCTCCTTCATCATACTCTGGATCATAGTCCTGCCAATTGAGAGAGGAAATTCGGTTGGTTGTCAAACCTTCAAAGAGACAACTCAATTGCATAAGAACCCAAAAGACATTGGATCCTATCATGTGCATGCATTCATCTCGAGATGGCTTCAGCCATCTCTCTGTTAAAAGAAAAGCACACAGGAATGTCAAACATGTCTTATGCCAGTTAGGGCTAACAACTGAAGTTGCCACCTTGAGATTAATTCTTGCTGCCAATTAGTCTAACCCAAAGATGATATTTAATGGCGAATAGAGTTGCTCATCATAAATGTGATTTGAAGCAAGCTTGTTTAACAACACTTTTTTGTCAGTTGTAAGCATAGGATAACGGATTATAATGTAAGTGACAAGCTGTCATGATTAATAGGCGAACCAGTCAAATACACGTCTGAAAGAGCTCAAGAGACTACCGAGTGTTAACTTGTGAAGGACACCGTTCTTTTTCACGCTGTACCATTTAAGCTGCGATGTTGGGTTCAAAATTGTGAACTAACTAAAAGCCACATACGAGTTATGTGAACAACCCATGGGGAATTGCAGCTCTGAAGCTGGTTCGTCATCTCAACCATTGAATCAATAATAGCACAATGCAACCAATTGCCGCCCAAGTGGCAAAACTCTTTTGTGTGTATATGCGTGCGAGTGAGTGCAAACAACCCATGTTGCAAATTGCAGCTTTGAAGTCGGTTCGTCATCTCAACCGGAGTTCAAAATCAGCAGTGAGTCAAAAACAACACAGTGGGGCAATACTTTGTGGCCGTGCAAACGAACCATGTCACAAATTGCAACTTTCAAGCCGGTTTGATATGTCAACTGGAGCTCAAAATTAACCAATTATTACCCAAGTGGCGATACTCCCTGAACATGCCTGGACTTGCATAATTAGGTTTAGTCAAGAAGAGGACCCTACCACTTGAAAATAGATATCTGTAGCGAAAAGTACAAGCACAGATAATGGCTATACTAACTTCCTGAAATAATAGAAGATCAATAATAGCGGCATTATTACCCATTTTCAGAACCAGATCTAATTTCATCTCGGAGAAGGTCACCAGTACTGATATGAGTGAAGCCAAAGTGCTGAACAATTTTATCACATTGGGTACCCTTTCCACTGCCAGGTCCACCTGTGAACTTAAGAAAGTTAAATTAGAAAGGTTGAAAGAGCCTCTATTCTTTGGCAAATAAGAAGGTAGAAATTTTTCGAAACAATAAAAATACTCCTTCCAAAAAGTTAAAAGGAATTTTGAGGGCACGTATAAAAATCTTTATAAGCAAAATTAAATGTGAATACATTAAGTCATATTTACATAGCTAAACTTTCAGCCATTAAATGATGCAATTCTAATATTCTCCATCAAGAAGATCTACATGAACACCAGTTTGTCATGATTATAAGTAAAAAAACCATTAAACTTGCATAATAGAAAATGGTCACACATAATGCCCCTAGTAATAAAATATGGTGCATTTCAAATAAAAGATTTATATCATGGACCTACCGAATGCTCATTCAGTATTTAAGGAATAGAATATGATGAAATCAAAGAAAATAGAAAGGTTAATGCTGAAAAAAGTAAGGAAGCAAATAAAGTCAAAAGAAAAAAGAACTGAGTGATTAAGTTGAATTGTGTCCTACCAAAAAAAAAAAAATCTCAACTAACACTAAATCAAGCACCAAACGTATGATCCGCAGGGGAAGGATCAAAACTTCAAGCGAAAGACAAGCATATTGGAAATTTGAAACACAATGTATCACTCAAGCAACTCTGCTGAAAGATCCGGATTAGTCTACTTTCTACAACTTCTTTTTTTATATTTTTTTGGCGCTAAACTTTCTACAACTTGACAAACTTAAATAATGGGCCAAAATAGAGTATCATGGAATCTAGTAGAAGCTAACTCAGATGGAATTGGTTATGATTCAAGAGATTTTGTTGAAGAAATAAAGGACCCCTGCTATCCCTATAGCAAGTCTCAGAAACTTAAAGAATAGATGCTCACCCAAAACAAAAACAACTGTGGGCTTTCTCTGTGCCAAGGTTTCCTTCTGTAAGCACGGCAGTTTCTTGTGTCAGCATCGCACATCAGTGAAGTTGGAGGGAAAATGTGTCAAAAGCTTCTTTGCCCAAAAGAAAGAATCTTCACAACAAACAGTTATTATTCATATCAACAGTCTCCACTGAATATGTTCTCACAGCAAGTTGTCAAGTCACTTTAATACATGGATGCCACACAAACCTTAAATTGACACGAGTACGAGTGCGAGTGAGAGAGAGAGAGAGAGAGGGACAGAATCAAAGGTTTTCTGGAACATGCTTAATGCCTTGTATCTCATCATCATGAACGATTAGTGTATTTTATTAGACTTCTTAGTTCCAAATTTTGCGGTCCATTGTACTGAACCTGATCCCTTTGCTCACCTTATCAAAGGTTTAGATGACACTTTTTGGTGTCAAGGTACTTTTCATGTGGCCCCAACTCTCAGCAATAAAAGGAACTTCTGAGTTATTACTAAATGTTTGAGTGTGGAAATAGAAAAAAGAAAAAAAAAATCAAAGATGAGCATGGAGATGTAGAAACAACTGAGGTTGAGAAGACTTACTACTCCATATTGGAAGAACGAATAACGTATGACTGCACATGAGGTAGTACATCATGGCTACCGCTTGGTGCATTTTATTGGACTTTTTAGTTTCGACTTTTGTGGTCCATTGCACTGAACCCTATCCCCTTTTTTACCTTATCAAAGGTTTAGATGACATTTTCTGGTGTCGAGGTACTTTTAATGTGGCCCTAACTCTCAGCAATAAAAGGAACTTCTGAGTTATTACTAAATGTTTGAATGTGAATGAAATTAAAAGGTGAGCATGGACATGTACAAACAGCTGTGATTGAGAAGTCTTACAACTCCATATTGGAAGAATGAATAACATATGACTGCACAACAGGCAGTACATCATCATGGCTAGTGTTTAGGACTAACGTTCAAAACAGGACACATGTAACCAAAAAGAATTACTAGAGAAGAAATCAGATGCTTGCCTCCATTGCAACATCGGTAACACTCCCCATGAGAGGCAGCTAAAGAATGTTGAACCACAAGATCTGGTTCACCAAAAAATAATTGACTCAGAAAAGCTAAATTCATGCTATCAATTCTTGCTAGAGGCTACCATCAAGAGGCCATGTTAAGCTCCAAAGAGTTGAGTGCATCTTCGAGAGCATATACCATAAATATTGACATCTAATTTTCCATAAAAGTAGATCAGTTTGCAAACATACACATACAAAAATATCTGCTGATGGATTTTGTTGATCCTTACAAGTTTAAAAAATCAAGATAGGCATATCTATTTTAAAATCAAGGTGGCCTGACCGTAAGATAAAAAGCTTCGTTCATGATAATCTTATGCACATACACTAAAATAAATATGCTTCTGCTTTCTCAAATATAAAGGAACTTGAATATGACTGGTGAACAATTTGACACAATGCTCAACTAGGAAGGAGAAAAATCTTTCTTTCTTTTTTGCACTCCTCATCTCTCTTCCTCGAATCCTATCAAACGCAAAAGTACAAGAAGAAAGATCAGCACCGTAAGAGGTGAACCCCGATGCTGGCTCGGTTCACAACCTGGCACAGTTTAGAGCCGAAACGTTACCCAAAGTCTAATGGGGAAGAGGAAAAAGCTGTAAATCGAGGCTTTATAGACTGCTTTGCGTGATCCTGACGGTTAAAGTTGTAGACAACCCTCTTGTGAAGCTCACGAAAGGAACGCGCAAAGTAATTCCCATCTCAGGTTCAAATATTCTATAGCCCAGACCCATCGTGCGTAAGGTCTAGCTCGGAATCTAATTCCAGTATAGAGTTCCACTAGAAGGGTGCACCATTGCTCGAGAATTTTCAAATCTGTCCTTCGGGATTTCACTGCGTCGGAGCGATTCAATCTTCCAAAGGTAGAAGTCTAATTAGCGATGGCTTTGGCGACAACAATGTGGCCGACGACCGTCTTGAACCGTACGCTCTTTGGTGGCAAATAGTCATCAGAGTATCACGGTAGCTATGGAGTGATGGTCGGATGGGATGGGCATTCGATCAAAGGCTATTCACCTACAGATAAATCTAGGTCAATTTATCGAGGGAAACAAAGTGGCACCTAGAGGACATTAAGGTAACGGTCAACCATCTTGTGTATTTGCTAGAGCAATGCGAAATAACCAACTAGCCTGGATGTGAAATCAATTAACTAGCGATAGACAAGACAGATTCATTTGGACAAATTGTTATTATTGGGATGTGTAGCGAGTTACCTCATCTTGGGAAGGTAAAAAGAATTGTTATCACCGCCATTGATTTCATGCTCTCATCCTAGCTCAAACCCATCTTTATATAAGGTGTAGCTTAGGGGCACGAATGTTTCTACTTAAAAGACAAGTGAAAGCTTCCCTTTTTTTTTTTGTTTTCTTACCTATTTTTGAAATATTTATGTACTTTGAAAGCTTCAAGTAGTTTAGTTTTAAAACTCAAAATGCATGTTCACAAGAGTTTGTATTACGTGAAAAGGGAAAATGACTCCATATATTCTAGGATAAAGTGTTAAGACACCTGAATTTAGGACATTTCTAATTGCATGAAAGTCAGAAATCGAGCCCACTAATTCTATTAAAATTTAACCCTTAAATAAAGATGTGCATACTGCATAATCTTGTGATCTCTTTATTACATTCTTCCGCATATAGAAATTATAGACAACTTTGTTTAAGAATAGCATATATGCATCAAACATATAACGTCTATGCACGCAGTACACGGACTACTCTAAGCAAGGCAAGAATGAAGACATTCATGGAGGTGGGGGAGGAACAACCGAGATTAGTAGAGAAAATGACATGTTCGGTCAATGCATTTGTAGAAAGAATGAGAGAGATGAGATTGGAGATTAAAATATAGAGAAAGAGATTCAAATAATTGGCATTCACCATCCTTTTGGGAATTCTTAGACAAACCGCACGAAAGGGGCCTCTTTTTCATTTCTTTCCAGAAATGGGGAATCTTCATTAAAGAAAATCAGGGAAATCCATGACCAGCTCCACCAAGGCCTCATTGACCTGGCGGCATCATTAAAAGGGAGATGAGCAACACATGTTCTAGGACTGGGATTTTCTTAAACTCCGCTTGTATTGCAAAAAATTTGATATTTTTGAAAAATATTTTCAAAAAGTTATTCTTTAAAGAAAATCAATATTGTTCAGTATTTAACTAAAAATCTAAAAGTAATTTATAAATTAATTTCCATCTTTTGGAAGAGAAAAATATTGAATTTATTTTCCTCAAAAGAGCCGGGATTTCTCAAGCCCAACATGGAAAACTTGAATGCGGGCGCCTAAGACTATCCAAACCTTTCCAAAGGTAAACAATCGGGGGAAAAACGAGTTTGAGATACTTGGAGTATCAAAACTTGACATGGATGGACACTTAAGTACCAGTTTCAAAGTAAAATGAATCACTTAAGTGCTACTTTAGCCAAAATCCGACTAAATTGCTGATGTGACAATTTTACGGCGAGTTGGGTGCAAAACAACATCATTTTACACATTGACGTGGCGAGAAATTGCAAAAACGACGTCGTTTTGTGTCTATTGTGTAAATAATTAATATAAAAATTAATTAAATTCATTTTAAAATTAATTTTATTTAAAATATTCTAAAAATGAAAAAAAAAAAAATTAAATAAAAAAAGGGTGGCCGAAGGGCGGCGAGGGCGAGCCCTCATCGCCACCTCCCTGCCGCCGCCGAGAAGGGCCAGCGACGGAGGGGGGAGGGTCGGCCAAGGTCACCGACCCTTGGCCGACCGGCGAGCCCTCGCCGGATTGCAACGAGGGCCGCGACCCTCGCCCCATATCTGGGTGAGGGTTCGCAAGCCCTCACCACCTCCCCGTTGTCGCCAGGAAGGGTTGGTAATGGTGGGGGAGCATCAGCAGGGGTCGCCGGGCCCTAGCTAAGGGCCGATGACGGTGGGGGGAGCATCGATCGGGGTCTCCAGGCCTTAGCTAGGGGCTGGCGACGCTAGTCGGCCAAGGGCCGGCGACCCCGACCAACCCTCCTCCCTCCATTGCCAACCCTTCCCGGCGGCAACGATGAGGGCTCAACCCTCGGCCACCCCTTCACCCCCTTTTTTTTTAGTTTTTTAATTTTTAGAATATTTTAAATAAATTTAATTTTAAATTTAATTTTATTAATTTTTATATTAATTATTTACACATGAGATACAAAACGACGTTGTTTTTGCAATTTTCGCCATTTCAATGTGCAAAACGACGCCATTTTGCACCCAACTCGCCGAAAAATTGCCACGTCAGCAATTTGGCGGATTTTGGACGGAATAGCACTTAAGTGTACATTTCCGAAGTTTTGGCACTTAATAGTTCCTCCATGCCAAGTTTTGGCACTTAGGCTATTCTTTACTGGGGAAAACCATGCAGATCGAATGCACGAAAGTTGTGCAGGATTGTGCATGAAATAATGACTAACTGATATGCAATCTATACTAATTTTTTTTATATTTTTCTATGTTAATTTGACTTATATGCACTAATTACCAAAGGACTTGCAAGAATGATATGGCTATATGACACGAATGGTAACTTCTATACGTCATGTGAATAATTTCAAGTACTACTCATGCGCGACACTAATCAACGTTAATACTAATTAATCTACTAAATGCCATAAGACATGAATTTTAACCCATCAATTTTTTTGTTCTTTTCTTTATTAATTAACAAAAAGACCCCAAAGACAGACATGCATTCTAAATCCTATATGCAAGATGACACATTTTAAATGCATGTATATGCAACCCTAAGTTAATTAACACGAATGACCTTAAGGAAATCACGAGCCTATTCTATAATGAAGACTATATGAAATACTATTTTTATTTTATTTAAAAAAACAGAGAAATTAAATTCTAGGACTCTAATATGACCTAATCAACTTACCATGAATATAGAAATATATACAATGCTGATGATGCTAATATTTTCTAAGTGATGTGCATCACATGATATGAGATTAAACTAGCCTCAGGTCTACATGCAATCTATATGCAACCTTGTGGCATGTTTATTTGGTTTCTATTACAAAATTAATGAGTCACGACCTTCACAAAGGTGAATTACCCAAGACAAAGTTAATGGATTACTAAGTCTGAAAACTTACACGGACCCTCCCAAACCTTACCAATTGCAACTTGGTAGTCGAAATTAACCCATTTAAACATGCAATTTTATTCAATTTGCAACCACCACTGATCAGTTAGGGTTGATTAGAAACTCAAGTATGGGAGAATATTTTACTTCTGTGAACTAGTGATTTAATAGGTTTGAAAACATGATTACGCTAGATTAATCTAACACCCTTATGGTACCTTTTATTTTCAAAAATATTTTGCAAGCGGTCTTGGTAGATTTTGAACTAAATCACTAATATGCAAAGGAATGGTCATGCAAGTGCATAATCAATAAAATGACATCCAATAAACCCAAATGATGAATTGTAAGAATTATGATTAACCTTAAAACAAAGCAAACTATTACTTCATTATTGTCTACTCTTCTAAAATTCTACAAGATGTTAGTTAGAAAATGCATGCCCAAACATGATTTCTAAATGATATGACATTTAGTTATTTTTTTAAATCAATTATGTGCAGTTTCAATCTAAATTTGATATGCATGATTTTTACCTAATGACATGTGATGTGCAATTCATATGACCTATCTCAAACTATAGTAACAGGTGTGCAATCTAATTCTCATGGCCCTGAATATGCATTTGCTACATGACATGGGATGGATGACATAGTAATTCTATATACACATGCATGTTCTTTTTAAGATTTTTTTTTTTTTACGATTTTTCATTAGAATAAGAAGTTACCTCAAATTTACTATGTCTCATCTAAATTAAAGAATAACTAAAATCTTTATTAACTTATGAAATTTCTTAAGTTTCCACATCATCCTAAATAAGCAAATTCTAATTGGAAAACTAATCGACATGAAATGCAACGTGACCTATTATACGATGCAATTTTTATATATAAATTTTTTATAAGAAAGTTTACTAAAAATCAACACGAGTAATATAATTAACCACATAAAACATATAATTCACCATGACCCAAGATGGAAAGTTACAATAATCAAAAATCTAATCCAACGTCTCTTGGCTCAACATTCTTGATTATTATGACTCACAACACAACAATTTTTTTTTCTTTACCAAAAAAAAAAAAACACAACAATTTTTTCTTAATTGTATAATGTCTAACAAAATCACCAATTACGATCAGAATCAAATAATTGTAAACTAAGTAACAAAATAACCAAATTAAATTCGGTTGAAGAAATTACCTAGTTCAAAAAAATTTACTTCTGAAAAGTGGGACCAACGAGGAAACGATGCAAGGACAATGACGGGTTCACAGACTCCATGGAGGTCATCATGGGCACCGGTTGCTGACGGCCTCAGCTTGAGGTCGTGAGCTGCCATTGAAGTCGCATATGGCTCGTGCTGCCCGTGACCTTGATCAAGGTCGCCCGTGACCTCAAGGCTCAATACGAGGCCTTCCATGGCCTGAGGGAGGTCGTCGGCCTTGCGCAGCCATGTTGCTACTGCTACCTCGACCGAGGTTGGCAGAGAGAGAGAGATGCAACTACAGAATTCGTGACCTGGGATGGGATTTTCTTAGAACAGAAATGACTTTTTAGTAAATAAAAGCGAAAGAATACTTGATGAAAGTGCACGAGAAATGTTCAAGGAGCGCAAATCGGAGGAAACAAGATTGTTTGAATGAAGAAACTAACAAAAATATTGGATGTTACTTTACTTGTAGGATTAGACAATGTGTGAAATTTAGGGGCTTGGGCCCCTTTTATTATAAAAAGAAAAGGGTGTTCCAGTAAGCTAGATATACAGCTCATGGGCAGCAACGGCTATTAAAATTTTGAAGTCCAAGGACGTTTCTTATATATGTGAAAAAAAAAAAAAAAAACCTCAAGCACGACTTTCAAATACAGTTATGGCCGCCATCTTCAATTGAAGGCAAAGGTTACTTTATTTCCTCAGACAACAACCATTTCAAAGACCCAACTCTATGACTTCGATTGATAGATGCAACTAAAATATAGAATGCAGAGATCATTTAACGCTTTTCCCAGATTTTTGGAACTCTTCACATTAGAAGACAGCGTTTTGGATCCACGTGAATCCTTCCCATTAGGCGGCTCTTCCTACGCAGAGATTGTTGCCAAATGATGAATTGTCATGAAATATCAGCGAGATAATGCATGCCGACGTACAGAAGAACGTTATGGCAAAGACGCAACTCTATTATGTCCTGAGACATTCTAAAACATTAAGAGTAAAAATCTCTTAATGTTTTGGGAACAACCGTTTTGAGAGCAGACATTTGCCTGTACTTGAGATACTTTTGCATTAGCATAGAGGTGATGCATGAATATCTCACACCCATGTTTTAGTGACTGATTGTTGACACTGGTAGTGAGCGAGGGTACGGAGGAAAAGGAGGAAAAAACAACAATCAGCCATGTTGGGCCGAGGGGTGCAGAGGAACTTTATTTGCAGGTTAATAAACCTTTTAAATGCTGTCGGTATAAGAATACAGAGCCATATATCCCATCACATGCTTGTATATAATTTCTATTGCTAAAATAGGTGCAAGAATCCTCCAAAATGAAGCAACAATAGGCAGGTACAACAGCATCATCACCTGGCATGGAACAAAGAAAATTCCACCATTATACATCACTGTGTCCCTAACCGTAATTAGATTTCTCAGGAAAAGTGACGCTATATAACAGGCATACAAAGTCAGGTGAGTTTGTCTCTTTTCATATGTAAGTTCCATTCAGTGAAGCCTCTTGAAATTAACACATTGAAAGATTTGTAGAGACAGTGGACTAAAGAGTCAAACATGCTACCAGAATAAAAGCTATGTTCAGCCATCTCACTTTACCTAGACCTATAACTAAGCAAACGGTTTGTCCCAACCAGACATCAAACTCTATCTTTCACCAGCCATTGGCCGAACAAAAAAAGAAGCACGAAATATGAAAAAGAAAGAAAGTACCCCTTTCCAAAAGGAACAAAGGAAGAACATTGGAAAGTTCTAGACCATCCATTATATGTACTCAATGATAATTATTGTAAGAACCTTCCTATAGCCCCATATATGGAGGGGAAGCGGCACATACTCGAATAGATGTATTCCATAGTTCAATTAGTGGAGCACAGAATCAGGTTCTGTTTCATATAGAACATATCAGAATCCAAACTTGGAATATCAACATTATTAAGCCAATTTCAAATCATAGTACTAGCATATGCTCAAGAAACCTTTATACTCAGCTGTACTCTCCCAACCAGCTAATTATCTCAAAACGAGGGGCAGCATAGGAAAACGAATTTGCATGACCACTGGAACAAAATCTAAATGCATTTCTTCGACCTTAAAATTTAACCCATATTGACAAAATTGAAATGGTACTTGTGAAGGTTGAGATAATAGAGTTACCTCAGGATATCCAAAGCTGATCACAGAACATAAATGGATGCTCTAGACAGTAGCCTGCAAATATGTGCAAGATAGAATTAGCACCTACTGTTCCCATCCTTTTTACCAAAACAATATATTCAAATAAATTAAGTAAAAAAGTACATGCAAGAGTTAAAGTAGGTCAATCACTATTAGCCTTTGATCAAAAAAAAGAAAAAAACACTATTTGCCTAATTACCCAAGGAGGAGGGGGGAGAAAGCAGTTTAGCCTGACGTTGCAACCATGAGATGCCACTTGTGGCAGAATAACTATTATGTTCATTGTATTGGCAATGATTTTAATACAAGGCCTTCGTGAATTGTCAAAGCAACAGAAACTGGCTGTGCCATCACCTTTCAATTTGACAAGTGGCAAATGGAGAAGTTAATAAATGTGAGCACCCCCCCCCCCAAAAAAAAAAAAAAAAAACTTTATCCCGTCACTTTCTAAAATTAATCTGATTCTTTATACAACAGGTTAATGGTGCTAAAATGCATTTTTCTGTCAGAGTTATGCTATGATTTCAGCATTTAATTATAGAATGCAGACCTTCAAATTCACCATTCATAGCACTAGGTAACATCCACGTTCAGCTGCCCTTGGAAGACAACCTTTACTTGTGGTACTTAAATTACTGCATAGGGCCAGTCTAGGAAAAAAGTACAGCTGTACAAAGGCTCAAGCTATCTCCAGAGCTACAAATGATGCCATGGCTTCAGAAATCGAACATCTTAAAATGAGTTAACACACTTTGGGATAAGTTGGCATGTTGACCACCCTTCATAAGCTGTCCTCACTTTATCTTCTATAAATGTGAATTCCTATCTAAGGGAGAGTGAACCATTGGTAGAAGCCCTTAAGCACTCCACACACCTCTTTGTAAATCCCAATGCTTGTGGTTTTTGTTCCTCTCAAGGAAGGATTTCTACCCACGGAGTTTACTCAAACTATCTGATAGAAAAGTCTCTCTCCCTGCTCTCATATTACACAAAAGTCTTCTAGAAAGCTCGTTATTGGGTTGTGAGGAGTTATTAAGTTTAATCCTTTACTTCTTTCATTCTGCTACAAACCTAAAACACCTGGAAGCTGCATCTTCATGAGATGAAAATAGCTTCTATCAAGAATCTAGAATATAACCAATTGGCATCCTCTGCAAAGAATGAAAAACCAGTACTTGACTGATCAACCAAGCAAGTGTTTCTTGATCTTTTATTTGTACCAAGTACCAAAAAATGCCACATGTTTTACATTGCATCCATTTCAAACGTACAATATGACAGAAATTTTTTTGGAAATTCTCTATCAGTGCATGAATTACTTCTATTCAAAGCAATGATGGAGCTGAAAAGCTTTAAAGTCAGAGAGAGAGAGAGACTGGGTGAGGGACCAGAAACAGGAATTGGGAATAAGGGGCAGAGCAACTGCAATCTTTCTTCTGATCTTAAATGAGGGTATACTAGTTGTAGGACATAAATAGAGCCAATTTGGGTGTGGAAATAGAAGCCTTGCATACAAAGTAGTTAAAAGCTACATTATTATGCTAGATGATCTCATTAGATATTGTTTTCAAGTACTGGTTCTCCAAAAGGGACTACGAGGATGAGTCAGAAGCAAAACCACATTTAATAAACGTATAGCATCACATCGACTTGTGAAGACGATACAGCCCAACTGATAACCTTACTTTGTCCCTTTAAATTAAGATAACACAACTTTGCCACTTTACCTTCTCAGAGTTTGAGGTGAAAATTACTTTGACGGCCTCAAAGACCTCTTCAACAGATTTTCCAGCATCGATCTGAATGAAAGTCCATATAGATAAGCCATCAGATGAAATAACATCATGCAAATACACCTACAGAAGATTTCAACACATTTAGAGATTTCCTCACCTTTCTGACTTTGTCCTTGGAATTGTAGTACTCGATAACTGGGAGGCTAGACTCCAAGAACACCTTGAACCTTTTCCTTATTGTTTCTATGTTGTCATCTTCTCTTCCCTTCAAAAACAGTAACAAATAGTGGAAAAGCGTCAGATTTCTAAAATGACTACATGAGCTGGAAAGGTGACAAAAGCAAAAAAGTCTGCTTGTATGGTAAAGGTGGTGAAGAAGTAATCGCCTGACCTGATTCCTACTCAACAAGCGCCTTTCCATCTCTTCCTCAGAACAATCAAAATACAACACGAATTCTGGCTCTATTTTAGTCTGCAAAAATCTTACTTGTTATCCCTCTAAAATAGAAGATCAACATGCAATAGCTAATAGGCTCACATTTGAAATGTGAGGGATGATACTAGATTAGTTCTAAGATTAAAGCAGCGCAACTCAAACAAAAATAGGTGTAGCCAAACTTACAACAGCTTCAAATGCAGCACGATTTTCCTCATTGCGAGGGAAACCATCAATAAGGAACTTGTCATTTCCACTTTCCTGCATTGCTTTCTGCAGGAGCTTGATTGTCACTTCTGAAGGCACTATCTTTCCCTCCTTAATCATATTCTGGATCATAGTTCTACCAATTGAAATAGGAAATTTGGTTGGTCATTGGACCTTCAATGAGACAATTGTAAAAGAACCTAAAAGACATGGCTCCTACAATGTGCATTCATTCATCTTGAGATAGCTTCAGTCATCTCTCTGGTTAAAAAAGGCATAAAGGAATGTCAACCATGAAGTTAGGGCTAACAACTGAAGTTTCCATCTTGCAATTAATCATTAATGCCAATAAGCAGGAATCTAAATATGTCCGACCCAAAGATGACATATTAGTTATTTGAATCAAATTTTCAGAGCACAAAAAGAAATTGAAAAAAGCAAGCTTGTTTAAGAACATTTCTGCCACTTATAAGCATATGATTGCAGGTTAAAATGTGTGTAAGAGACAAGGTGTCATAAATTTATAGTTGAAACAGTCAAATACACACATCTGAATGAGCTTAATAGACTACTGGGTGTTAACTTGTGTAGGACATGCTTCTTTTTCACATTGGACCATTTAGCTGTGATATTGGGTTCAAAACAGTGAAGTAACTTAAAGTCACAAACGGTTATGTGAACAATCCACATCGCAAATTGCAGCTTGCAGTGAGTCAACAACAACACAGTGCTAGCAATTGCTGCCCAAGCAGCAATACTCTGTGCATGAGTGCACGTGCATGCAAACAACCCTTGTCACAAATTGCAGCTTGGAAGGTGGTTTGTCATCTCAACCAGAGTTCAAAATCACCAGTGAGTAAATAAAAACACAGTGCAACCAATCACCGCCCAAGCGGCAATCCTCTGCACACATGCAACTACACATTTTGCAAGTTGCAACATTCAAGCTGGCTTAATATCTCAACCAGAGCTCAAAATCCAGTGAATCAATAACAACACAGTGCAACCAATTGCTGCCCAAGCAGCAATACCGACCCCCCCCCTCGCACTGTGTCACTGCAGCCATTAAAGCAGGGTATCCTTACAACTAAAGCAGATGCGAACAACATTATAATCTGCCACATAACGATTCACGAAACATTATCTCAATGGAAACAAAGCCAAAAAAAATTGTGAAATGACCAAGAAAAATAGCATCACGTAAAAAACTTCACTTGAACATGCCTGGACTTACATAATTAGGTTTAGTCAAAAAAGGATCCTACCACATGGAAAATAGAGAATGCACATATTTCTAGCGAAAAGTACAAGTGCAGATACTATCTATACTAGCTTTCTAAAAAAATAGAATATCAATGACAGCGGCATTGTTACCCATTTTCAGAACCAGATTTGATTTCTGCTCGAAGAAGATCACCAGCACTGAGATGGGTGAAGCCAAAGTGCTGAACAATATTGGCACATTGCGTGCCCTTTCCACTGCCAGGTCCACCTACAAACTTAAGAAAGCTAAATTAAAAAGGATGAAAGAGCCTCTACCTTTTGGCAAAAAAGAACTTAGAAGTCTTCTAAAGCAATAAAGAAAAACTCCTTCCAATAAGTTCAAAGAATTTTAAAACCCATATCAAAATCTGTAGAAGCAAAATTTGATGTGTATACAATGAATCATAAGTTTATCTTGAGTGTAAGCAAAAATTATTAAACATGCATAATAGTGAACAGTCACATATTACGCCCCTTAGTAATAACGCATGATGCATTTCAAATCAATCTTTTGTATTTAGATTAACAGTATGGAGCTACTGAATGCTCATACAGTTTTGAAGGAATAGAATATATAGAAATAAAAGAAAATAGAAAGCTAATGCTGAAAAAAGGGGGAAAGAAATAAAATAAAGTTAAAAAGAAAAAGAAAAAGAAAAACTGAGTAAAAAAGTTGAATTTTGTCCGACAGAAAAGGAAAAAAAAAATCTCACCGAACTCTAAGTCAAGCACCAAACATATGATCCAAAGGGGAAGGATCAAAACTTCAAACGAAAGACAAGCAATAGTGAAAATTGGAAACACAATGCATCCCTTAAGCAACTCTGCTGAAAGATCTGAATGAATCTACTTTCTGCTACTTGACAAAATCAAATAATAATCAATAGTATCATAGAATCTAATAGAAGCTAACTCTGATGATATTAATTATTATTAAAAAGACCATACTGATGAAATAAAGGACCCCGTTATCCCTAGAGTAAGTTGCAGAAACTTAAAAGTAGATGCTCACCCAAAACAAAAACAACTGTGGGCTTCTTCTCTGTCAAGCTTCCCTCCTGTAAGCAGTCAGTTTCTCATGTCAGCATTACGCATCAGCAAGTTGGAAGAATATGTCAAAAGCATATTTGCCCCAAAGAGAGAATATTCACGACTAGCAGCTATTCTTCATATCAACAAATTTCTCTGAATATATTCTCATAGCAAGTTGTCAAGTCACTTTGATACCATGGATGTCACACAAACCTTAAATTAACAAAAGTGAGAGCACACCCCACCCTCCCCACACCCACACACACACACATACACATACACATACACATACACATACGTGCATACACGAATGCAGAGAAAGGGGAGGGATAGAATCAAAGGATTTCTGGAACATGATCGGCAAGACAAGACAGCTTCTCACCTAGAATAAGATAATGTAAAATGAGAAACCAATCGAGCATTTTATTCTAAAGTTGTTTTACTTGGAGACTTGATCTAGCATTTCAAATGCATCTTATCTCATCATCATGAATACTTAGTGCATTTTATCAGACTTATAGTTTGAGGTCCATTGTGCCAAACCTGATCCCTTATCATCACCTTAGCAGGGTGTCAAGATACTATTGACATGCCCCAAATCTCAACAATAAAAGGAACTTCTTAATTCTTACTAAATATTTGAGTGTGAATGAAATTCAAAGATGAACATGTAGATGCAGAAACAACTGAGATTGAGAAGTATTCCACTCCAGATTGGAAAAAAGAATAACATATGAGGGCAGATCAGGCAGTACATCATGGCTACAGTTTAGTACTGACATTCAAAACAGAACACAAGTAACCATAAGAAAGCTCTACTAGAAAAGAAATCAGATGCTTGCCTCAATTGTAACATCAATAACACTTCCCATGAGAGCCAACTAAAGAATACTGGACCAAAAGATCTGGATCACCAAGAAGAATAATTGTATTAGGACAGCTAAATACATGCTATCAATTCTTTCTAAGGCTGCCAAGTAGAGGCCATGTTAAGATCCAAACAATGGAGTACGTTTCAGAGAGAAAATACCATAAACTATTGACATATAATTTGGCACAAAAGCAGATCAGTTCGCAAACATGCACCGTATCTGCTGATGGATCTTCTTGATCCATACAAGCTTAAAAGATGCTTACCCTTCACAAAATCAAGGCGTTCTAACTGTTGTGGAAAAGCTTCAGTATAACCTATTTATTCCATTTTACCAATTAGATCTGATCCCGAATAAACCCTTAAGACGAAATCCTGCAACGACTAATGCACGACTTGGAAGATCAAATGGTACAACTGAATTCACTGCATGATGGTCGTACTCATGATTCAATAGCTAAGTACTCGCACGAGCAAAAAGATTTACCGTACGCACGATATGCCTATGCTTTAAAAAAAAAAAAAATTGAACTTGAATCTAACAAGTGAACATTTGGACACAATGCTCAACTGGGAAGAAGAAAAATCTCTTCTTTTTCCCCCTCCTCAGCTCTCCACCAAGAATCCTCTCGACCCCAGATGCCGAAAAAAAGAGATCAGCACCGGAAGAGACGAACCCCGGTGCTGGCTCGGGTCCCAACTAGGGCCGCCGCACAATTCAGAGCCGAGACGTTCCGAAATTCAAACGGAGACAGAGCGGAAACGCAGAGCAGTCGATGATACCGAATCGAACCAGAGCAAACAGATCAGATCCGGCGAGAGCCGGAGGGACACGAGCATGCGACGAGGCGACAAAGACGAAAGCATAAGCAAAGCACGCCAGAGATCAGGAAAGCCATGCGCAGATCAAGCAGAAACCAGAAAATTGCAGGAAGAAGAGAGAGAGAGAGCGAGAGACATTAGATCTGGAGGGATGGATTACCTCTGCAAAGAAAGGATGCCAAATGCGAGAGGGAGAGAGAGAGGGAGAGATATCAGAGGAAGAAGGGAGACGATGCAATGGCGGAGAGAGGAGGAGGAGGAGGGAGGCTTTATAGGCTGGTCGGGTGGTGGTGGTGGTGGTGGTGGGGGATTGGCAACTTTGCGTGATCCCGACGGTTACAGTAGTTACAAACAACCCTCTCGCCCGAACCTCAAAAGCAGCGAACGCGCACTGTCGGTGTCGGAAATTTCCCCCAACCTCACATGCCACATATAAAGCCCAGCCCCCGTACAGCGTACAGCGTACGAGGTTTGCCTTGGAATCTACGGCTAGGAAAGGGGGGGGGCTGCGAACGACCGAGATGAGCGGAGAAAATGACGTCCGGGTCAATGCATTGGCGAAGAGAATGAGAGAGATGATGTGATTGAAGATTAGAAAGAGAAAGAGAAGGAGATTTTTGGGCACACCGCACGAAAGGGGGTACACAAATGGGGAGGTCACCTCCGCAAATTACTAGTCCATTGACTGGGCAACAGAGAAGACGAGGAAAAAGCGAGGGGGAGAGAGAGAGAGAGAGAAATGAGAGAGATGAAAAAGTAACGGGAGAGGGAAAGGAGAGAGGAAAATTAATGTGAGTGGGCTGGAAGCGGCACGCCCAATAAATGGAATGATAATTTACAGAGTTTGGCCTCCTTTTTATGTACCCAATACTTTTCTCCACGAAGAGGGACCCTCGGGGAATCTCCAGAGAAAAAGACGAGGGAAGTCCATTGATCAGCTCTGCCGACGTTGATTTGGTGGCGAATTTGCTTGGGCAATTTACGAAAAGGGGCTGTACGTGAGCGGGACCAACACGGAGAGAGCAACGCACGTTCTGGTGGACTATGAGGAGGGCAGGCACCGGGAAAGTCAGAAATGAGAGAGAAGACTGAGTCGACAAGAGTCACGGAGGAAAAACAAATTAAGATTAGGCCTTTTTTGGGTTTTGCAGAAAATTAAATTTTCTAAAAAGTATTGTCCAAAAGGTCATTTTCTAGAAAAAAAAAAAAGGCAATGTTTTTTTGGTGTTTGGATAAAAATCTGAAAATGAATTGAAAATTATTATCCGTCATGTGGAAAAGAAAATATTGAATTTGTTTTACTAGACAAACATGAACTCTTCCCATGATATGAGGAACACCGAGCCGTCAAGATCCCAATTGCACGAGCTGAGGCTTCTCAGGCATAACCATATGCACGTCAAGGACCCAAGCTCAACTCAGTTTGAGTGCTGGTGACTTGCGTGGGTGGGAGAGTTAGGGACCAGGCAATGCTGCTGAGAGCTTGTGCATGAGTATAGTTGAGAATAATAATGCAGAAGAAACAAACCACTATCGTTTGCTTTAGTATAGAAGCAAAATATCGAGCTCTTGCTAATAAGACATCGGAATTATTATGATTACCATGGCTACTAAAAAATATGAAAGTGCGTCGTCATAGCGGAATAGTCATTCATTGTGACAATCAAAGTGCTATTCAAATTGAACCTAATAATGTTTTTCATGAACGCACCAAGTACATTGAAATAGACTATCCTTTCATATAATATCATGCTCTTTGTGGCACCATTCAACTTATCTCTATTTCCTCTACCGAACAGATTGTTGATGTATTCACTAAGACATATCTATCGCGACCAACTCCTTAAGGAAAGGAATAGATTTAAGGGGTATTGCTTAAAAAACAAACCTAAGACTCTTGATTAAACACAGGCTCTCCCAAGCTCATGCCTCGCACAACATTGGGATGTTCTTAAAAATTTCGCAATAATGAGTCGTCACTAACTTATTGGGGTCTGTTAGAAATCAAGTGAAACATGAAACTGTACCTCACTTCCTACGTAACCAGAGAATCTAAGGTTAGGGACTTGATTATACTAATGAACCAATTAGTGCACTTTCGGTATCTAATCTTATTCATTTTAAAAAGATTTGGCTCCATGTGCTCTGATTCATTATTTTGGTTTCGACTCAGGAGCACTACCAAAGTGTTTCAAAGAAGGGTTATCTTGACGTAGGTCTGCTTTGTCAAGCAACTTTTGACCAATTCGCTAACATATAAGATGATCGTGCAAATGCGAAATCATTAAAATAATATTAAAATAACAATTAGCAGTTAAGAAAAACGATTAAATAAATTGCACGGAAGAGCAAATATTTAATATTAAGGAAAAGATAAATGCTAATACTAACTAAACTAAATGGAAGCCAAATCAACATACCAAAATTGCACAATCAACAATGTTCGTTTTTAAGGATGATTAAAACCCTAAGGTAAAATTGTAAAGGCCTAGTCAAACTTGGGCATAATTCCAAAGTGAAAGGCTTTTCTATTTTTTTGGAGAAAATTACTCAATAAATTAATTTTAACCTTTTCGAGGAAATTTTAAAAAAATTAGAATTTTTGCTTTGAATTTTTCTTTTTTTAAAAAAAAATGAATTTTCTAATTTTCCCAAAAAAACTGGATTTTTACAATTTTTTATTTTTTATTTTTTAAAAAAAGATGAAATTTTTTAATGTTTTCTGAGTTTTTGAATTTTCGGAAAATTTTTTGAATTTTTATTATTTTTCGAAATTTTTCATTTTTGGAAAAATTTTGAATTTTAATATATTTTTAATATTTAATATTATTATATTCAGGAAAAAGGGGTTCGGACCCGGTAAACCCAATCCGCCCCGCTGATCCGATCCGAGCCCAGGTCCGACCCACATCGGATAATTTTTTTCTTTAGTTTAGTTTTTTCTAAAATATATATTTTTCCTTTCTTTTTTCTGTTTTTTTTTTTTGTCTATTCCCTGTTTTGTCTTTTTCTTCATATTTCTTTTTTACCTTTTGCTGCACTTTTCTTTTCTTGCGTTTTCTTTTGTTTTTTCTTTCTTTCTTCTGGTCCCCTTCTTCTCCATCTTGTCTTTTTTTTCTTTACTTACACGTTCGTTCCCCCACCTTCACCGAAACAGCCATCCTCCAGACGAACTCTCACCGGAAAGTTCTTTCGCCTCAACACCAACCGCCGACGCCGACCTACGCGGCCGCGAACGAGCGGTGCGGTCGCCTCCAGCGGTCCCCAAACTCCGGCAACCACACTGACCCAATCCAGACTCGGAGACTTGACGGACCCGACCCCACCATCGGTCGAAACAGGCGACAAGGAAATGCCGACTAAGCAACCACGAACGAAGGAAACACGGAATCACAACTAGCATTCCGAAAGCAAAGCAAAAATCGGTGTAAGTGCTCACAGATCTAACTGAGACATTTTCACAAACAGTTGACGTGCGCTAACAAATCCTAAGGTTTCCGGCTCCGCCGGGACTCGAATCCACGCCGGCGACCTCGACGCACGAGGTACGGGGACTGTGGAAACAAAATAAAAGGACGGCACGGGCCGGAGCTCGCGCGAGCCGGCCGGCCGCGATCTCCGGCCCGGTGTGCCCAAAACAGAACGCGAGCAGAGCCGAAGCGTACCTGTTGGGCTTGAGGACGTCGCCGGGAAGGTCCTCGGACGGTTCTGCACGGGGCCGAGGTGCCCTCTCTTGCTCTCTTAGTCGCTTGAACCTTTCACTCTGCGTTTACCATCTCTCTCTTTCTCGGTCTCCGCCCCTTGTCAAATGAGCGAGTCGCTCACTGTTGAGAGCAACCGGCCTCTCTTGCCCTTTTTATTTTATATATTTTTAGAAATTGGCGTCAACAATATCCACCCAGGCATTTTCTGTATTTATTTTCCAAACTCAAGCTAACATCTTTCAAATCATCTTAAATTCAAGGGAGGTTGTTTGATATATATTAAGGATATTTTGTGATCTTTTATTTATATAACAATATGATTCTATATATTCTCCTTGATTGATTTCCATTTGTTAATTTAGAAAATCATTATGTAAAGCCTATAAATAGGCATGCGTATTATTCATTAGTCAATGAACAAAATATGATTTCTCTTCATTCATTATTCTCAACCGGTTTTAACATCTGGACCTGGGTCCATCCCTTGTGGTCCTAAGACACAGGAGCCGAGATGGCCACTCAAGTGTCCCAGGCATGTCCTCAGCTCAACCTCTATAGAAACCTAGGCTTTACCTCGATGAACTCGAGCCCACATGCTAGACTAGGGTTCCAACTCAGCATTTGTGGACCTAATCTTTAGGACATGACCGGTGGTGACCCAGCACCCGACATCATGGTCTCAAGCCCAACCTTTGTGGACCTAGCCTCACATTAATGGAAGTGCAATTGAGAGCCAAGTGCCCAAGTAGGGCCACCAAATTCCTAAGCTCAATCTCAATGGACTCACGACCTACCGCTAAGGACCAAGCACAAGCATCAAGAGAGTGAGAAGGCCAAGATCTCTAGTCCAAAGATCGCTATATAGTCAATTTATGGAAATTAATTTCTAATTATTAGAAAAAGTAATTATTTCCCCACATTTAATCATAACTTTTTCATTCACTATAAAATGATTTTTCACCAATTCATTCTCTTAAGTGATCCAAATACCTAAAAATAAAGCCTTGGATAAGTCTTCATCAAGCTTTCCGTACAAATCGTAAAACGCTCCAGGTTTATAAAATCGCACTTCCATCGTCCATGTAATGTCCTTCGTGTTTCGCCCATTATGGTTATGAGTTAGCATCGTTTGGGCGAGCTCGAGGCTCGATCCGTATTTGGCGCAGGGATTAAGCAATTGTTGGGCTGGTCATCGGCGGACGTCGTCGTGGCTAGCAATGGCTTTTTGCCTTCAAACGGCCAAAGAAGAAGAATAACCAAAAGAAAAAAGAAAATTATATTTTAAAAATAGAAATAATTAAAAATAATTAAAATTTGATTTTTTAAGTAATTATTTTAAAAGTTAGAAAAATTTTCCATTAAATTTATGTTGTATAAAACTATTTTAGCAATACCATTTTAAAAAATAAATATATATATATATATATATATATATATAATAAGCTTGGAAGTTTTTTTGGTAATATAATCTTTAAAAAAAAAACATAAGAATAAGTTTTACTAAATTTGGTTAAATATGAAAATATTTTATTAAAATAGGTCGAGTCGGGTATAAGTTGAGTATGGGTCGAAGAAATTACATTAGCCTTAAATGATTCATAAATGGGTTATTGGGTCAATTTGGGTCAACCCATTAATGACTCGGCCCAAATCCTACCTGACTCACCCGTTTGATACCTCTACCCGTGGCTAGGCGACCTCGCCTAGGCCTCTTGCTTGTTTTGCAAGGTCGAAAGTTGTGACCTTGCATAGCCTTTGGTCTAGGTGAGCCTCACCAACAAGGGGTAGGTCATGGCCTTGCCATCACTACATGAGGCTCACCCTCGCCAATGGTCGGCAAGGCTAACCTGGCCGTCGCACACCTCTCATTGCTAGCCAAAGGAAGGACAAATGAGGAAGAAGGAGGGGCACAAAAAAAAGAAATAAAAAATTAAAAAATAGATAAAAATCAAAAAAAATAAAATATTATTAAAACATTTTCCACGTCAAAATCAACCAAACATCCGGTGCTTATTGGCATCCATGTTAGCACCTACCAACTAAAATTGGCATGATGAATTAAATTAGCATAATTACAATAAGTTCATAATTTTTTGAATAATTTATCCTGTTATTTTCTAAGCTGGCCTATAAATACAATGAGACAACATATTGTCTTTGAGCTCTTATTGAAATTAGATGGGGTTTCATCAGTCTCTACATAAAAATCTCAATGCAAATCCAGATAGAGTTGAAACTCTCGATGCAAATATAGAAATAGAACTAATAGTCCATTCATTGGGCAACGGAGAAGATAAGGAAAAAGCAAGAGAGAGAGAGGAAAAAATAACCCCCAAGGGGGGAAGAAAAAAATTATTGCAAATGGTCCGACACGACATGTGTCACCTAATGAAGCAACATGTGCCGCCTAATAAATAGACTAACGCGACACGACATGTGTCACGATTGGTAATTTGTTGAATTGGCCTCCCTCGTATATACCCAATAATTTCTCCGCGAAAGGGGGACTCTCTTTCATTTCTTCCAGGAAAAGGGGAATTTTAAGGAAGAAAACCAGGAAAGTCCATGATCAGCTCCGCCGAAGTCCTCGTCGACTTGGTGGCAAATTTTCTTGGGCAATTTACCAAAGGGGGACTGTACGTGAGCTAAAACTACACGGAGAGAGCAACACACCTTCCGGTGCGCATTGGAGTGCAGGCACAGGAAAAATCAGAAAAGAGATAGGAGGAGTCCCCTAGAGTCCCGGAGGAAAAACAAATTAAGATTAGGCTGTGTTTATTTTGCAAAAAGTCATTTTCTAGAGAAAAAGGCAATATTTTTTGGTGTTTGAATAAAAATCTAAAAATGACTTGAAGATTATTTTCTGCCATTTAGAAACGTAAACATTGAATTTATTTTCTAGACAAATATGAACTCCTCCCATGATATTAGGAATACCAAGCCGCCGAGATCCCGATTGTAGGAGCTAAGGCTTCTCCAACGCAATCACATGCGCATCGAGAACCCAAGCTCAACTCAAGCCTGATTGCTAGTGACTTGAGTGGGAGAGTTATTTAGGGACCCAGGCACTAACTCTAGGGACTTGTGCATGAGTATAGTTGAGGAGAATAATGTGGAAGAAGCAAACCACTATCGCTCATTCCAATATAGAAGCAAAATATTGAACTTTTGTTAATACGACATTGAAATTATTATGGTGACTGTTGCTGCTAGAATATATGGGAGCGTGTCATCATAGCGGAATAGTCATTCATTGTAGCAGCTAGAGTGATATCAAAATTGCAAATAATGATTTTTTTCCATAAATGCACCAAGCACATTAAAATAGACTGTCATCATCCAATATCACGTTCTTCATGGCACCATTCAACTTGTCTTTACTTCCTCCGTTGAACAGACTGCTCATGCCTTCACCAAGACACATCCACCCAAGCGTTTTCTCGATTTATTTTCCAAACTCAAGTTGACATCTTTCAATCATCTTGAGTTTGAAGAGGGATGTTAGATATATATTTAGAATATTTAGTGATCCTATATATTATGATATGATTCCATATATTCTCCTTGATTGATTTTAATTTGTTAATTTAGATAGTCGTTATGTAAAACCCATAAATAGACACGTGTACTATTAATTAGTCAATGAACAAAATATGATTTTTCTTCATTCATTATTCTCAACTAGTTTTAAGGTCTAAACTTGGGCCCATCCTTTGTGGACTTAAGACATGGGAGCCATGATGGGTGTCCCATGCATGTCCTCAGCTCGACCTCTAGGGAAACCTGGGCTTAGCCTCAATGGACTTAAGCCCGAGCATTAGACTAGGGTCCTGACTTGGCATTTGTGGGCCTAATCTTGTAGGGCATGGCTATTGGGGACCAGCACCCAGCATCAGGGTCTCAAGCCCAAGCTTGATGGACTTAGGCTTGGTGTTGGTGACTTGGGTGTAAAGATTAGGTACTTGGGTATAGGAATCAATGTTCGGGCCTGATCTTTGTGAACCCAAGCCCGGCCTCAATGGAAGTGCAACTGGGAGCCGGGTGCCCAAGTAGGGCCACCAAGGACCTAGGTTCAATCTATATGGATTTTGGACCCGCTGTTGAGGACCTAGACACAAGCGTCAAGATCCCGTGCCAAAGCGCTAAGGCCAAGATCTCCAATCCAAGGATCGTTATCTAGTCAATTTATAGAAAATGATTTCTAATTATCAGAAAAAGTGATTATTTCCCTGAATTTTAATCGTAACTTTTTTATTCACTAAAAAAAGATTTTTCACTAACTCATTTTGTTAAGCGATCCAAATGCTAAAAATAAAGCCTCGGATAAGTTTTCATCGAGCCTTCCATACATATCGTAAACCACTCCAGGTATACATAGTCGCGCTTCCATCGTCCATGTAATGTCCTTTGTGTTTCACCCGTCTCGAAGTGCCTACATTATAGTTATGAGTTGGCATCTATCCGTCGCCAAATCTCCTCATGAAATATCTGTTTTTGGTGTGAGAATACATCTATTCCCGATCCGTATCTAGTGCATAGATTTAGCAATCGTAGATGGGCCAACTTGAGATCGTGCCTCGCGCCAATTGAAGGCCGGGCCGATCCCCCACGACGCAGCCCATGCGTGAATCTGTATGAGCAGCACTTTCTTGAACATCCTTGTTTTCGATGGTCTTTTGCTTTCATTTTGGATTCTCATGCTTAAATATCTCGATTCTTGTGTTTATATTAGTTTTGTTTTGGGATAAGTGCATTAGAAGTCCTAAAATTTATCGCAAAAGCACAATCAAATCCTAAAACTTATCATAAAAGTGCATCAAGTCCTAAAAATTTCAAAAAATTGCAATCAAGTTCTAAAACTTATCACAAAAATCGAATTAAATCCTAAAACTTAAACAATTGCGATCAACGGAAGGACTTAACTAGATCAATTCGACAAATTTTATAACTTGATTGCACTTTTAAAAGTTTAGGATTTAATTGCACTTTCATAACAAGTTTTAGAACTTTATTACACTTTTTCAAAATTTTAGGATTTAATTATACTTTTGTGAGATGTTTCAGGACTTCAGTTACACTTATCACTTTTATTTTTGTTGAGATACACATATGAGTTAGTATTAAAAAAAAAAAAAAAAAAATAGCTTAACATCAAAGAATTGATGTGATATGAAACGATTAATATATTCAAATCGGCTCATAATCTATTGATTAAGTTTGAGTAAAATTTGGGTCCAAATAGATATGTTAAATCATTTTGAAACTACGTTGCATAACAAGCATGAGATTATGATGGACCTTCAATGAATTGATGTGATCGCCATGTACTGCCTAATTATTTTGTATGATGCTATCAACCTTAGTTGTTGAAAGGTTTTTGGGGTCAGTCTTGGGCTCTATCGGCCCCTATACCGTTGGCTAACAAGGCGCGACTCGCACTATTTTCTGGCCTGGCCTCCAAATACAACGAGACGACATAGTTTCTTCGATCCATCATTGAAATTGGATGTGGTTTCTTCAGTCTCTCTACTTGAAAATCTCAATGCAAATGTAAATGGAACTGAAAATCTCAATGCCAATATACAAATGGAACTGACATGGCAAAGATACGTTACATTCGCTGCTGGGGAGAAGAAGCTGTTGCTGCTTCCAGTCGAGGACGATTTCCTTTTCAACTGGCAAGAATTCCTAGACTTTTGTCCCCCTAAACACTAAATTTGCCCCCCCAAATGAAGGAACCCTGGCTTGCAATTGAAGTTGAAGAACCATAACCCACAAGATTTCCCTAATTTTGCAACAATGTTTCTCTCATCTCGCCCTATTTACTTTTGACAAAATGATGTCGTTTCAATGGGTTTGGCTACTAGGCCAGCGACGGCATGAGCCACACATTCCACATTTGTCATCATTGGGAGCTAGAAGAATTATAGAAATAATCCCTTAATTTTGCCCCAATGTACAATATAGTCTTTAAATTTTTAATTTGTCCGATATGATTCTTGAACTTTCATCCGGTGCAATGTGATATACTCCCTAAACTTTTGATATATGTTTATTGAAAATTTTCATTATTATTCTTCTATTAATTCAAATTCAAGAACAACATTGAATATTTTCATATAGTTTAGAGACTAAATTGAACATGCACTATAAGTTTAAGTACCACGTTAAATAATTTAAAAATTCAAGAACAACATTACATGTTAAGTGAAAGTGTAGAGACCACATCAAATAAATTAAACGTTCAAAAACTACATCGCATATTAAGTTAGAATTTATATACCATTTGTGCCATTTTCCCTTGTAACTTTTGATGGCGAATTTGGATCTTGAGTCCAAGTCGGTGTAGTTTTTTAGACGAATGAAAGTTGGTGCGCTAAAACCACAAAACTAGAAAATAAAGTATACGACCTTAAACAAAATGTACCGAAAGTCCAATTTCCCATTTTAATGACAACCTACCAAATATCATATTAACACCGTTCACGATATTTCCAGTACTATTTATTGCTTTCTTTATTTAAAAAAAAAAAGAGTACTTGTATGCAAGCCCATATGACTTGAGTGGCCGAATATTAACGCACAAGACATTTTTAACAGGGGCTTTCGGACTTAAGAAAAAAATATATAATCAAAATTTGGCAAAACTAAGCTTAGTTTAGTTGACAGCCTTGGAATGAAAGAAAGCATGACCTTTTTATGGACCTGTTGAGTTCATGCTTTCCTCCATGGATTTGATTGGTAATTTACCGAAAATGGCATCACCTACTTTCCCTTTCAATCCGAATTTGGACCTGAAGTTCTCTCACCAAACTCAGTCTAACAATTTTGATTGGTGAGGAAAAATCCACGTGGAAGAAACAAAGGGGGGAGGTAGCCGACAAAAGTTGCCCTTAAGGACCCCATGTTCCTGGCGAAAGGAGCACCAACGACCATTGGAATTCCATTTTCATTTGGCCTCTCTCGCTCTCAGAGACAGAGAATCAGAAGAGCATCTTTGGGGTGTAACATGCAATCTGCGGCGTTCCTTCCTCGCCTTCCTCAACACCACAGCCACCTCTGCCGCTCAGACAACTTCCTCGGATCACACCACTCGACCTGGACTTGTCCAAAGTGGAAGCTTGCTGCTAGTAGGATTGCCGTCACAAGGATGTCTCCCCCTGCAAGTACTTCTCACTCTTTGTCCAGGTTCATGATCTGCCATTTCTTTGTCATCGAATTCGGTTCTGCCCTTGTGTTCTCCGAGCTTCAAAATGAGAATGTTGGTCATTCTATACTTCATAAGTTACTTCACAGGATAATGCTTATGCGCAATTCACGATAAAGCATGAGGGTCTGCATAAGGACGATTGCATACAGTCTGTCTTCTTAACTATTTTCAATTCATTTTTCTCCCATCAATCTATACATAGTCGGGTATTAAAAGACTCTTAAAATTCATAGCCAAGCACAATACCGTAAAGAGATTTTACATTGCCGACTAAACCTGATGGGACAAGGCTTAGTCCGTTACTGTTGCTGACTTGCTATTAGTACTAGAAGCCTCATCTGAAAAACACGGCATGGATTGGACAGTTGCTTTAATTTGGGAACTGGGATTTGATACCCTTTGGGCTAAACCCTTTTTCCGCAATTTTTGCGTCCCTTATTGTTGAATATTTCAATGTTTCATCATATTCGGATGAAGTATTCCAATAACAGGAAAGTAAGGCAACACGTCAATGCAATGCAATCAAAATAGTTCACCAGCCCTTACAATGTTCACGTAATTGTCTGGCTAAAGAGCTACCAATGTAGTCATGGCGATATCTTTTTCATCTTCGACAGTGAAACTTCTCTGGCTGCTCTTGCACCGCTGGAAGCAATACTTTTTGACATTGATGGCACACTCTGTGATTCCGATCCCATCCATTACTATGCCTTCCGGGAAATGCTTCAAGAGGTGATTAACTGATCCACTAGCCTCCAGTTTTCAGATTTTAATTTTCAATTACATTAGAAGTATACCCATGTGAAGCGTGTTCTGAAACCGTAGAGTGCCTCGCAGGTCGGCTTTAACGGGGGCATTCCGATCACCGAGGAGTTCTTTGTCAAGAAAATCAGTGGCATGCACAATGAAGAGCTTTGCCATGTCCTATTTCCTGATTGGGAGATTCAAAAGGCCAGCAAATTCATGGAAGACAAGGAAGAGATGTTCCGAAGGTATTGTTCCTAGTCCTTGTAGATAGTATCATACTACCATGGTAGACATCAAGGAGGATGAAAGAAAGGGAAGTAAGTGGTCCTCAGGACACTTTCGAGAGCCTGGAATGATGTGCTCATTCTGCAAAATGTTGAACCAAAATGCCTCGAGCAGCGGTTGTTTCATCATCGATCTTACTCAGGAGTAGATGCTTTGTTGCATTTGTTACAGAGTTCTGCTGCTAATTGACTCTTTGTAATGTTCAGTGAGATTGCATATTTTCTGAAAGTCCCACAATACTAATGCAAGTTTTGTTTGGAGAAGGACAAGACATGCAGGCAACCAGAATTCACAAAAATTAGCATGATGAATAAATGAGACACTTTAAGGTTCTAAACAGCGGTTTTAGATACAAGGTTAAAAGAAAAGCCATCAGAGTCACCATAAGTCTTCTTTGTTGTCTTCCCTAGAGGTGACAATCCAATTTTCGGGTGCTAAAAAGCTTGATTCGTACCAACTGAACAAACAGATTGGCATCTGAAAAGTTAGAACCTGTCAAAGGGTTGCCCAAGCTTCTTAAGTGGATTGAAGGCCAGGGCATGAGACGAGCGGCCGTGACGAATGCTCCTCGACCAAATGCCGAGCTCATACTCTCTCTGCTAGGCCTTAATGACTTCTTTGAGACTCTTGTGATCGGAAGTGAATGTGAACGGGCGAAACCCTTCCCACACCCTTACCTGAAGGCCCTGGAAGTGCTTGGAGTATCTGAAAAGCATGCTTTTGTGTTCGAGGTACTACTCAGCTTCCTCAAGTTTGTTTTTTGCCCCAATCTTCCGATTAGGAATAATCACTGTAATGCTGTATGCCTGCCTATGTTGTCGCTGCATTTAAAGATGCCTCCAGGTTCAAAGAACCTAAGTTTCATGCTCTCTGACATCCATTTATCACTTCATATATCTGTGCTTGTGTAAAATTTGACTGTCGTTAGCTATTGTTTTTGCGTCATTACAAGTCATGCTAGATATCCAAACTAAATTTGCAGCTAAATAGAATGTGTATAGGAGTTAAAAATTCTCTGCGCTTTAACCAAAGTATATATCTCGCTATAATAACTACAATTTTGAAACAGAGCACCTTCAGTTTCTTTCCATCTGCATCCTAATCGTTCTTTGTGGCATCGAAGGACTCGGTTTCGGGGACAAAAGCTGGAGTTGCAGCTGGAATGCCAGTCGTGGCGTTAGGAACAAGGAATCCGGAGAAATTACTGACAGAAGCCGGGGCTGCCTTCGTCATTATGGATTTTCTCGACCCAAAACTGTGGAAAGCATTGGACGAGCTAAAGAAGGATGCCGGGGTCACAGGAATCGAAACTTGAAACCCAACCTGTCGAACCTGAGAAAACTAGATCCCTGTTGGATGCTGTGACATCAAGTCAACCTTCGGAGTGCTGAATTAGCATGATTCATTCATGCCATTCTTTTTGTAGCACCCATCATTCCTTTCTATCTTAAATCGATTTATAGAAGTCAAGTCTGTTGGTAAGTTTGAACCAAAATTTATGTCTATTAGTACTTCAAAAAGTTTGGACTAAAATTATGTTTATTGGTACTTCACAAAGCTTGAACCAAAACCCAATTTGGTCTCAGTAGCTTTGATCCACTTTCAACCCATTAATCGCTAGAGTTGGTAGCCGGCGGAATGGAAGATGAGTGGCTAGAATTTCAAAAGCAGGTTGAAAGATATTCACAAAAGTATAGTCCACCTAAATGTAAGACTTTACTTGGCACTAGAGTTGACCAAATGGGTGTAAGACAAAATTTCTTTCTAATTCAAAATTAGTAGGCCTGGCGAACTATTGTTTGCCTAAAATTGCAAATTGGTTTAGAAAGCTAGGGCTCGATGATAATTTTGGATCCGAGGTAGAACCATTTTCTAATCTCATTGCTAGCTAGAGGTGGCCAAACGCATCTGTGAAAGGTGACAACTCATTTATTCGGTTAGGTAAAATATTGGTTCTTTAAAATGTTTGCAACCAAACATAGCCCAACTAAATATGAATGATGGCAAGTCCAAAATTAACCAATTTCAATTAGGAAAAGTGTCACAAAAATCCTAAACATTTTGTAATTGTGTCAATTTATTATTAACATTTTGATTTTGTATCAATTCGGTCCTTCCAATTGATTTTGATCAAATTTTACTAACTAGATGCTTGACTTGACACGGCTGATGCTAAATAAGACAACTTTTAATAATATTTTTTCTTTTTTTTTTTTTTTTTTTTTTTTCATTTTTTCTTCTCTTCCTCTTTCCTTCAGCCAATTGTCAAAGGTCAGATGCGTTGACTGACAAGGTCAAGGTCAACCTCACCGGCCTCTAGTGAGCCTTACAGCCACTAACGAGGCTCAAGCACTTGCCAAAGGCCACAAGGGTTGCTCGCACCAGCCATAGGCCACCAGATTCTACGAGGGCGTGAGCAACCCTCACAACCTCTAGCTAATGGCTATGAGCCTTGTTGGCCATCACCCTCTAGTTGGAAGAAGAAGAGAAAAAAAAATGAAAAGGAAAAGGAAAAAAAAATTAAAATATTATTAAAAATTATTAACGTCAATACCGATCGTGTCACGTTAGCCGAAGCAATGCCCAATCAACAAAATTCAACTAAAATTAACCAAAAAGAACTGAATGGACACCAAATAAAAAGGTTTAAAACTAAATTAACACCTAATAAAAAGATCTAGAATTAAATCGACACCAATAAAAAATTTACGACTATATTAACACAAATAAAAAAGGTCTATGACCTTTTCGACACTTTAACCCATTACTAGCTAGAGGTGATCCACTTTCTTATTTGTTTTTCAAGAGGGTCGAAAATTTTAAAAGCAGGCTCGAATCGATTTATGAAAGTAGAGAACCTAAGACAACATAGGTCTCAATGGACCCGCCCCCTTGTACTTTGTCGAGAGAAGACAGTTGATCCATGCTGCACACACCAAAGTTGTCAACAGATAGAAGGGGTGTTAGCAAGGTACACGACCAGGCTTCGAATGAACAAACTGCGCAGATATTGGAGAAAATCAACAAGCACCGATAAGTTTCAAATGAGACATGCCGAGCCATCCACTCAAAAAATAATACAAAATAAGACATTTATAAGACATGATTGAAAAAATGAGTAGGGCTTCATCAGTCAACAAATCACCCGAGTCCATGAATACTACTATCATACAGAGAAAAAATTTAGTACATGGAATTAACTTCATCGTGCCCATGAAACAGAATCAATCTCATCCCGTGCTGCCTTGTATAGTTCGAGCCTCTTGGCGCATTGCTGCCTCCTCTCCATTAATGCCGGGTCTTCGTCCAACATTAGCCCCAACTGTTTACCCTGCGGAAGGAATGAAAACCATAACCATTAGAAAACAGCCGAATGCTCAAGAACAGTGCGAACACTCTAAAGGCTTCCCCTCCTGAGTACGGAGAACTTCCAACCGAAAAAGAGTGTTACGTTCAGCCTAGGTAAGTAGTTCCCAACTTAATCAACATTAACAGGGGCAACTCCTCTTCTTATGTCCTATCTGTTCAGATATTAACATGCAACCACACGAGAGCAAGCATCTGGATATCCTTCCGCTGTGTGTGTGGGTGTGGGGGAGGGGGGGAGGGAGGGAGGGGGGAGGGGAGGAGAGAGAGAGAGAGAGAGAGAGAGAGAGAGAGAGAGAACCTCTTTCTGTCCTATTTGTGTGTAAAAGTAATTTAGCAAAGACTGTTTGGCCTCTCTAACTTGACAATAAACCACAGCCTTGGGAATTGTGTTCTTAAGGGTCTCAGACACCATGCCAATATAGGAAGACACATTGGAAGCTATCCTCCTGAAGTGCCCTTCTGTGTAGCGGTCCATTGTTGAGGTAGCGGGATTTCCACCCTTCTCCATTTCCTGGGGAAGTCTACGAAAGAATTCCACTGTCAAGTATGAAGACTCCATATCCACTAAACGTATCACTGTCTTCTTGCCGTCCTCCCGGAACCTTTCTAAAGCTTCACCAGCTGCAGCAGCAATTTCAGCTTGAAGAGTTGGGAACCGCCGAAGTTCCTGTTTCATCAGTGAACCCCAATTCAACTTAATGTAAAGGGTGGGATTTGAATATTATTAAAGCCACCACTTTGAATCTCCAAATTACCTGTGTTTCACCTATTGACTTCCTCACAAGTTCTTTTAAAACAAAATGCACCTGTGATATAACACTCATAAGTTCTCTAGAAGTATGAAGAATTAGAGGCACCATAAGATTCCACACAGAAAAAGAAACCACTTACAGCATCCACCGAGGCTTCAGCTGGGCCTCTAAAGTAGTTCAGAGACCCCTCAATTAATCGCCGGTAACCCTGCTCTGGAGCAATCAGGTGAGGTTGGTAACCATCAGCCTCTGACACGACCTTCTTAACATTATGAATAGAGAGATGTCGATCAAATGGAAGCTTCCTCAAAGCAGCAGGAAGCTGGTTATCAAAAACTCCATAAATACGATCACCTCCTGGTCGCCTGAAAAAGAAATAGGAAACAACCAACTTAATAAGAAATACACAGGATAGAGGACAGAATGAATTTAAGCTACATAAAACTATTGAATATACAAAGGAACATTCTCTTTGATCAGCATTTAGAAGTTTTCACTCAATAGAAGAACTAAGTAATTTCTAGCTTTTGTCACCAAAACAATTTCAGCTAACAGTTAAAAAGTTACAAATACCACATTCCCATCAACAATTAAAGATCCCAGTTCAAGGTGATGGGAACATGTACTATGCAAAGCTCAGCAGCTCAAGAATGTCGAGGAAAAATAATTTTTCTTTCAAACTATCACTCCGTGACCATACTCCAATTGTACATCATCCACAAAACAATTGCATGCAACTTGACAGATGAGGTACAACCAACAAACCAATAATAATTTGAATGGGGAGAAATTTTGGTCATTATACCACTTTTTTCCCATGAATTACACAACCAATCATAAAGTATAATAACAAAAAAGCATAAAGGTTATTCAACCACCAAATGTTATCAATCTGTATGGAGCGAGAGATAAAAGGTCAAAGGTATTTACCCTCCATCCAGATGCTCTTTAAAGATCCTGTCAAATGCACGACAAAGCTCCAAGATAGTGTATAATTGAGCCTATAGAAACAGAGTTCAGTTAAACACAGTAAAAGGAACACCAGTTTCATCAATAATTGCACATTTACACAATACTCACCCCAGCATCCACTGCAATGGGCCTCCCAAGATGATCCATTTCTGATTCAAGTTCATCAATGCTCTTATTAATCAAGGATGTAATACTCGGTATCCGTGCCCTAATCACAGACTCCAGGTGCTGAACCAAGATCATTTTGTTACAAATAAATCCTTCCAAAGTAATAGAACTTCCATGATGATGCAAAGAGTGGTCAAACCTTTGACAGGAGCTTTGCAAGATACTCTGAACCCATTTTGCTGGCCAAGTGTCCATAGTCAGCACTTGTTGCAAAGTATTCACGCTCCTTGCGCCTTGCAAAAATCATATCCACATTTTTGTTGATATCAGCTTGTGATCGATTCACAATACCAACCCAAGGATGCTGCAGCCGGTAAGATCTTCCTTCGAGAACCTGAGTGTAAAGAGTGCACATAAGAAAATATGTAACTGGTCATTTTTAGCCCAACAAAGGGTTGAATGTAGCAAAAGAAATTGCATACAGAATATCCCAAGAGACACAGGCACACTGACTCATACACACGCCCAGGGACAGAGACAAGCACATGTGTGACAGACATGAACACACAGATAGAGAGAGAGAGAGAGAGAGAGAGAGAGAGAGAGAGAGAGAGAGTACATCCAGAGCATTAGTTCCTTTGTCCATCAAATCCAGCTTAGTCAAGACTCCAAATGTCCGTTCACCTGATGAAGACATCTTTGTGAATTATGACTAATGACATCCAAATTGGGAAAAAAAAAATTAGTAACTGTCACCACACAAGCAGACCATACCTGTAGGATCCACCTCCCTGGCAAGCTTGATTGCATCTGAAGTGGCGATATCCTGATTCGCTGGAGATATTGCTAATATGATGCTACTAGGCTACAAAAAACAGAAGTTTAATAAAATATTAAGCATTAGTACAGAAGCACAAAATTTATGATCATCTCCGGCTCAGCAATTTCCAATGCCCAAAGAACATCCAATAAATAAGAAAATAGTCAACAACCATCCAAAGACTTGAAATGATCTACTACTTCTTAATTCATCATCGCTCTAATCAAGCTGTTTCACAAAGAGCATATTCACTTGTACATACATAACCAGTTTCCATAACATAACCTTTAGAAAATAAAGCAAAGAGAACCTGAAACACTTATTCTAACTTCTGAACAAGTTCTAAGGGAAACCAAAACTGCTTCACCAAAACTGTCACATTCTTTTGCGGCTTCTTTCAACATTAGCTATAACCTGATGAGGTGCATACAACGGAAAGAAAAACTAAGGGGCTGTTTGGTAACGTTTCTGTTCTTTTTTTGTTCCAGGGAACAGAAACAAAAAAAAGTGTTTCTGTTCCGGGGAACACTTTTTGAACAAAAAGATGCGTTTGGTAAATTTGTTCCGGGAATAAAAAATAAATAGAAACACGTTTGGTAAATTTTTGTTTCTTTTAATTTTTTAATATTTTTATTTTCATTTTTCATTTTTTCCTTTATTTTTTATTTTTTTTCTTTTGGCCGGTAGCCTCGCCCAGCCACGGCGAGGCTCGCCTGCCCGGCGAGGCCGAGCCTCGCTGGCCTTGGCTAGGCGAGCTCGGGCTCGCCCAAATCCGGCGAGGCCGAGCATTGCCGGCCCCCGGCGAGGCATGGCCTCGCCTTGGCTGGGCGAGCTCGGGCTCGCCCAGATCCGACAAGGCCACACCTCGCCAGGGGCCGGCGACGCCGCTCCGGCGAGGTCGCCGACCCTCGACGGCGTCGACAGCCGGCCATGGCCGAGGCCGGGGCCGGCGACGGGCCAAAAAGAAAGAAGAAGAAAGAGGAAGAGAAAAGAAGAGAAGAGAGAGAAACAAAAAATTGTTTCTTCAAAATTGTTTCTGGAACGAGAAACAATTTTTTGTTGTTTCTCGTTTCTGTTCTTTTTGAGTTCCAGGAACAAAAAAACAAAAAAAGAACAGAAACGTAACCAAACGCGTTTCTGTTCTTTTTTTGTTCCCGGGAACAAAAAAACAAAAAAGTGTTCCAGAAACACTTTCTAGAAACAAAAACATGCAGGCCCTAAGAGAGCCAATATTTTTCTTCAACTCGATCAAAAGTTAAGCCTGATAAAACAGCAGTATACATTGCATAGAATGATACAGTATGGTCATGCCCATTTGAAGACTTCAAAGCAAATATTGTGTATCTTAAAAATGGGCAGCATCTCATTACCTTCTCAACATATGATCGAACCATGTTCTCAATGTCTTCAACAACAGATTCAGGCTGTCCCTCTGAAGAGGAAAAATCTCTCTTCAGTACAAGGAAAACATATTGGGTAAAAGTTTAATGCCAAGTTAAACTAAAGAAGAAACATACCGACAGCAACCTTTGTTAAACCAGGCAAATCAATCAGGGTTAAGTTGACAACTGCCAAAAAGACAAACAAAAAATCAAAGAGAAGCAAATAAGATAAGAGTTGCAATTATATAATGATATGCCAAAGCTAAGAAATAGATTTATCAGAAACACAAACAGCGATTGTATCATACCCCCCAAAAGAGCAAATAGAGGCTTAATAACTAAGAAATCATATCTAAAGGTTAAAGTAAACGTGAATCAGTAAGTTTTATGTACGACACTCGAAAAACATAAAACCTACATTTTGACTGATCAATTATATCAAACTCAGTCTTTCTCTTAGTATAAAAAAGCCAAAACCTGCATTTTGGGACGACAACAACATTCAATCCTAACAAATGAATGTACATTGGCAGTCAACATGGCATTTTGACTTACACAGTTAGATGGCAAGAAATAAACTATAGGAGGAAGAAACAACAAAGGAAATGATCAACAGAACAACATCTTGTAAAACATTTCAAGAACAAAATAGGAAAATTGAATCGGCAAGCAGGCAACAAAAACTAAAGCTAAAGAAATTGCGCAAAAAAAACCCCATGTTTTATCTCTTACGGCAACTAAAAGGACCTAGTGCTGCAAATTTTACAAGTGCAACATAATGAAGAAATACAGCAAAGTTTCTATTGCGACTTGCAAGAATGCAAGCTCAAACATACCATTTGGAGAGTATATGCTAAGATGAATTGGAATAGGAGATATCTGCTTTGTCCTCCCAGTAACTCGGTCAGTTTCATCCTGAATTTCCTTCCGGACGAGGGCTGAAATCACAAGGGCAATTATGGTGTCAGGATAAGAAAATAGTGCAACAAATAGGGACCACAATTGTGATTTTATCAATGGATGGGCAGAAACTGGACGATGACACTGAAAATAGTAATGTGCACTGAGAAAAAGGTCCATCCTTATGAGTTTATTCTGAATTGAGCACAAGAAATAGAGATTATTATGATCTGAATGTGTCACCTAAATCATTTTAAATTTCAAGCAGACATAAGACAAGTTACAAATCAATCCATGCAGACAACTGTTAGAAAACAGAAGTGGCATAGCTCAACTACTTTCACTTAAGGACTAGGTAAAAAAGCAATCGCTGTCCCACGCTATTGTCCTAAAAGGTGCCACTCGGGAAAGATGACTGGATAGAAAGTGATGCCAATTTTTAACTAATAAAACCAAAAAAAAAAAAAAAAATCCTGAGCTATGTTACACACATTGGAGGACTGTAAATGGAACCAGCACCTAGCAATTTCAATAATTGCCAGAGTGCACCAAAAGTTGCAACTGAGTATAATTATAGAGACAAGGACTCCAATCTTCTCTCATACTGGCTCCATCTCACTTCTACATGACATCAGAAGCAGATCGTAGCTGCAACTGTAAGACAAGGCACAAAATGACTTCGTGGAGGCAGAGAAAAAGTAGAAAGGACAACGTCCATTGCATACATGACTCAGGAGGTTTATTGGCTGGAACTCGAAAAAAAAAAAAGAAAAAAGAAAAAAGAAAAAGACCAAGTCCTAATTAGTAGCTTCAATATCAGTTAGAGAAACTTCGTCCTCAATAATTGGATAGTTATTCTTCACACGTTGCAAATTAGGGACACTTCATCCATGAATGCAGGACAACACATGCTGAACTGAGGGCTGAATTCCATTCATTACCGAAGAAATGAAAACGCGACCGAGCACATCGATCAAATGGAATCAGAAGGAAACCAGTCAGTACCGAAATCAGAAAATCTCCTCTTGGGCAGATGAAGGAACTCGGCATATTCATGTGATCCATCTTCCGTCCTGTGAAGCTGCAGGACCAAAGGCCGCCTCGTCACAATACCTGCCCCATCATCGCCAAAACAACAACCTCAGCACGCAATCACACAACACACGCCGCTCATTCGCGTCGAAATGTTTCGAATCAAACGGGACGAAACGTGTCGAGAGCACAAACCGGATCCTCGGGGGAGAAAGTCCCTGCCCACAATGCTCTCAAGTACCGAAGATTTCCCGGAACTCTGCACGCAAAAACGTGAATTGCACAACCGGTCAGACAATTCCACTCGAAGTAAAAAATCCCGAGCAGCATCTACAAGCTTAACAGATCATCCATCGCGGTTTTTACTAAATTAGACTCGGGATACACCCCTCTCCGATTTCCTCTCTCTCTCTCTCCTCCCTTAAAAAATGGATTTCCGTTTCGCAAGTGGCTCGCTCGCGAGATTGACCACCGTCTTCTCCCTCGCTAAAAAAAAAAAAAAGAGCAAGACATTCCTCCTAAGTCTCCTCCGCCGAAAAAAGCTCGATAACGGAATTCGCCGCCTCGGCCGCCCCGAAGACCGAGCGAAGAAATCTAGAGAGAGAGAGAGAGACCTGGCCGCCGACGACGGCGACGGACGGGAGCGCCTCCCAGAGCGAGGAGAAGGTGTTGTCCCCGCCGCCGTGGTCTCCGAGCGCCGTGCAGGCCCTCTGGATCCGGTTCACCAGCCCGATCAAGCTCTCCATCGTCGCCATCGTTTCCCGCAACGCACCTCCAACCGAGCTAAGCTAAACCCCGAACTAACTACCCCTCGCAGCTACTGCAACTGCTCCAGGACACCAAACCCTAAGCGCCCGCCGAGGTAGAGAGAGAAAGAGGAGAGAGAAGCCGACCGCGTCGATCGGCGTCCGAAGAGATTGACTTGAGAGAGAAGAGAGAGAGAGAGAGAAACAGAGGGACAGAGATGGCGTTCGCGTGGAAGCTTCTCTTGCTGGGGCTGGGTTTTGGCCTGGTATTTCGGAAAAACGTCGCAGTCGGTGCCGGGCGATATAATGCGCCGGGTGCGCATTTTCGGATGGGGGGATCCGGTGCGGTCGTCCCCACTGAAAGTTTATTTTGAAATTTTGAAAGTCGGTAAGTGGGGCGGGATGGGGTCCACCGCGGTTTCCATTAGCAGAAGCTTGCTTTCTCTTCTTTTTCTTCCTTCTTTTTTTTTTTTTTTATTCGATTGATGCTGACGTGTGAATGTTGCCTGTAACGGATCTCCGCTATAAAATTTAAAAGAAAAATGAAAAATGGAATTTTTTGGAGCTGCTATTTCTTTTCTTTTTTTTTTTTCTTTGGGAGCTGAAGCTGTCAAAGTTGGACGGCTGAGAACGGTCGTCATTTCGGTCGTCCGTTGAACGGAAAGCAACTGAGAATATACTTTCTTTTTCCATTTTTTTCTTTTTTGTGTTTGGAAACTTTTTTTTTTTTTTTATCATGGTGTGTGGAAACTTAGGAAATTATATAGCTTCTTTCCGGTCTAGTTTGTCCACTTTTCTATAGAACTATGCTAATCGAATTCCCTTTTTTTCTCCCGGTCTTGTCGCTAGACATAGGGTGTCGTGGTCCCGTGCTTGTGCTAGTCGGATCTCATTTGTATGTTTCAAACACGAGAGATTACCATCATCTTTAGCTTTAGTTCACAAGTATATAGGAATCTATCTAACTAACCTTAAATTTTTCCATATTTAAAAAAAATGTATATATAGCTTTTTTGTTTGAATAAAGAAAGATACCATTCGCATGTCAAAATAATATTCGAGAGAGGTACCTAGAAGGCTTTCAACTGTAACAAATCTCAAATAACTATAGAATAAACAAAAAGCCATAAGTAAATAACAAAGCAAAGTTTGCAAATTAGAAGCATACTCTTGTCCCTTGAGAACAAATCTAACATCGTAAATGAGCAACTGTCGATCACCAAATTTAGTGATGAGCACATACCAAAACCAAAATCTCCTGCTCCATTTGCAAAGGCTTGCTGTGCGTATTTGGATATTCATTGCCATCATCGTGCAAAGACACTAGTATCAGATCAAATACCTATAAGGTGCTCCCAAATCCATATTTTAATTTAGCTCGAGAGAGTTTAACCCCCCAAAACTTGACCTAAGTCTAAATTAGGAGAGAAGAGTAGCCTAACCTTGGAGAGGTGCGGAGCCACATGACAAGCATCCTCCTCAGCGGTTGTCGATTGAACAAATGGCTAAATTAGTCCCCACATTCACCCCGAATCAACTGCAGATATTTATTCATGCACAAACTTCCAAATCCAATTGGGGGAGAAAAGAAAGAAAAGATTCAAAAGAGGGAAGAGGAAAGAGAGGCGGCGGCTTCTTTTAAAAGAAAAGGAGTTAAAAAAAAAAAAAAAACTCCTATTAATCAGTATATATCAATAAATACTTTTTTTATTTTAATTAGTGGCTATAATAATGGAATTGGATAAGAGGAGGGCTTAACCCGTCCCGATCCCCATTCGCGGACCCTCCGTTGTTAATTGCACCTATAAGATCATAACCGGTCAACCTTCCGATTGGTGGAATTCTTGGCCACTCTGCGGCGGAGCACTATTTATGATCTGGAATGACCCCGATAAAAGTAACCCAAAGTACACGCCGGATTGAATGATAAGCGTGCTTGTTTTCCTTGTTAAATAATGAGGCTAAAAATAGACATCGAATCGGGATGGAGAACGGTACACTAAATTTTATAAGAGTAGTGGCAGTCCATTGGCAAGATGAATATAATCCTTTTATATAATTCACCACAGAAAAAAAAAAGATTTATTCAAGGTCTTGTAAATTGAAACATATAATGAAAATCAACCAAACACTCAATGCTAATTTGATTGTTCATATGTGGAGATGCACTTGTGAACTGTATTAAAGATAAAGTCTCATATCAAATAATTGGTGTAGTGTAATATAGTCGACATATCTTTGTGGGAGAGTTGATGTAAAATGATATTTGAATTAATGAAGCAAAATTAACTGTGAGATCACATTTAAAGGAAAGATCGTTGAGATATGCATGTGAGGTTTATTCTGAGTTCAACTAGATTTATTAATAGGCTCAAATTTGAACTCCCTCTTAGTGATTTCCCCTATTTAAACAACATTTAATTGAACGAAAGTTCAAAAACCACTTGTAAATGATTTCCACCAAGCTTGTCCCTGAACATAATATTTTGTTGTCCCATGCTTGTGATGGTCTCATCTTATTCATAAACTCTCTGATGCGAGAGTTCACGAGCATATTCAACCCTAATAAATTGCCTCTTACTTTTGCTTCTTGCTTATAACCACCAAAACTCCAAACTAGTATACTTTTGATAAATTTATCCCAAACTAATACACTTATGACAATTTTATCCTTTGTTAGTTTCATTTAAATTTTACTATTAAATTATTAAATTAGATGACATGTGACGGTTGATATGCATGTCGATTTGGGATGTTTTATTATTCGTTTGTCACAATTATACTAGTTTTGTGATTTTTTTATGGTATCAATACAATTTAACGGGTGGTATATTTATGATAAATGTATTAGTTTAGGATTTTTGAGAGTCAAAAAAATTAGTTTGTAGTAAATTTGACATGTTTTGGGTTTTTTGTGTTCATTTGGAGTAAAATTATCATAGATATATTAATTTGGATTTTTTTCATTATCAAAAAAATAATTTATAAAAAAATTGTCATATATAAATTAATTTAGAATTTTTCGTGATATTTATGAATTTTAATAACATAATAAGAAAAGAAACTAGGATTGGCTGAAAATGGAATTTTTGGAGGTGGGGCCTGTCAAGGTTGGGCGGTTGAGAACGGTCGTCATCTCGATGGGTCCATTGGACGGAAGGAAACTGAGGAATAAATTGTTTCTTTTTCATTTTTATTTTTTATTTCGTGGAAACTTAGGAACAAAGCACATTCTAGAACTATGCTGATTCTTTCGTACTTTTTTCCACCCGGTCTCGTCCCTAAACATAGGGCGTGCATGGAAACGAAACGTTTGGAATACTTCTGTCTGATTTTGTTAGGAAATAAAATAAAAAAAAGAGAAACGAGCTTTTTTTGATTGCGTTTTTATTCTTTTTTATATTTTTGTTCCCCGAACAAAATAAGAATAAAAACAAGAGGCAACAAATTGTTGTTTTTTGTTAGAAAAACAAAAATGAAAGAAACGTTTCTCTTTCTCTTCTTTTCTTCTTCTTTTTTCTTTTTTTTTTTCTTCTTTTTTCTTTCGCCGGCCGCCGGCCCGGCCATGGCCAGCGGCCGACCGTCGAGGCTCGGCCTCGCCGAGGGCCGGCGAGCCTTGCCGTGGCTGGGCAAGGCTGCCCCGTTGGCCGATGGCCGGAGGCCCGTGGACCGACGAAAAAATAAAAAATAAAAAAGAAAGGAAAAAATGAAAAATAAAATAAAAATGTTTAAAAAATTAAAAGAAACAAAAAAAGAATAAAATTTACCAAACGTGTTTATTCATTTTTTATTAGGATCAAACGTTACCAAACGCGTCCTTTTGTTCAAAAATTGTTTAGGAATAGCAGAAACACTTTTTTTGTTTTTGTTTTAAACAAAAAAAAAGAATAGAAACGTTACCATTCGCACTCATAATGTCTTGTCCCGTGTGCCTGCGCCAATCGGATCTTATTCGGATATTTTTCAATACGAGAGATCGCCATCGTATTCAATCATCGACAAGGATCCTTCTCGATCGGCTCTTACTTTCGTTTCCTGTTTAATTTAAATCCTCGTGACTTTTGTACTTTGACTTTTCCTTAAAATGGGAAACCCCTGAAATTTTTTGCCGTGCTCGAATATTAGACACGTATATTCACATGTGATTTTTTTTCTGCTCTTAATCTCTATGAAATTTGAACGATATTTATAAATTTTAAAGAGAACACCAAAAAAAATTGCTTTTTGCTTTTTATTTAGGGAAAAATTCACTAAAAAGCTCCAATTTTTTTTTTTATGATATCAAAAATTACAGACTTATACTCATATGACATATTTACCTTCCGTCAAAGTTCTGTCAATGAAAATTGTTGAAAAATCTATTTACATGAACGTCAAAAAAGTATAATGCTCACGTGACTTAAATAAAATAAAAATGATAATGTTCTAGCTTAAAATAATCTAATAGAACCTTGATAAAAGTAAATGTGTCACGTAGGAATTTTGGTATAAATGTGTCGCGATAGGCATAGTTTGGGGTTTTTTGTGATTTTTTATTTATTTAAGACCAGGATGTCCTGAATTGATCGTTGAATTTGTCGTGCTTAAGATTTATAATATGTTTAATTTAATAGTAATTTTATTCCCAGATTGCTTCCGATGAAGTGGCTCTATTCTCGTTTGGTTCGAAATTAGAGATACGGAATATAGTTTCAGTGCCACCTAGTTTGGACACTTCCACGATCATTCCCAATCAATTTCTGATGAAACAATTATTCCCTCGTTTGATTCATAATAACATCACGAATAGCTGTTCTTGTCATATGAATATTGCCGCGAAATCCAAATACTGTCAGTTTTTACATTCCTTATATTACGCTGCATAATTGTATTATACCTCTGGTTACTTGGAATCAGAAATTAAATTCATTATCTAATACATTTATACTTTATATTTACTCATTTTCTGAAGCTTAATTCTTGTAAATTTTAAGAATAGTTATTTAATAAATTATGATTACTACATCATTATTACAAAATTCATGCTATCATTAATTTTTGCTAATAAAAAAGTTATTTGTTGATCATTATTTATTATCAAATAAACTTCAACAATAATTGTTGTCATAAGTATATTTTATAATTATGATTTTAATAATGCTAAGGAACAAATATTATTTTTACAAAAATTATGAATTGTAGCTTACTAATTTACACAATTTTTTTTATAGAAAATATGTCTTTTTATATGTATCTCGAATTATAACATAGTGATGATCATATTGTAATGCTATTCTAGAAATAAAGATATCATAATCATTTTTAAATTCTAGTGGTTTTACATTTATGATTTTTAATAACATGATAAGAAGAGAAACTAGGCCTTGATTATATCTCGTCAAAGCGTAATAGGTAAATTTCCATGTAATTATGATACTATGATCTATCGTGTAATAGAGCCAATACTTGCTGAATTATACGAAGACTTAACTATAAGGAACCATCATGCATCTATTTATGCATTTTCTCAATCTACTCATTATCACTTGAATCTCTTTGAGAATAGCACCACACGTTCAGGATTATCAATTTGCTTCTGCAATGGTCAAAGTATACTTGCTATCTTTTGCAAATTTTTTTGAATTTTTCAATCAACATATTCACACCCTTCTTTCTAGGTTTTATTGTTAGCCCTAACATTTTCCTTTTCCATGCTACCATTCATCTTCTTCCTTTTAAAAAATAATAATAATAATTTTAGCCATACCAGAGATCACCTATTGCTTTCTAATATCGCTTCTCTTTGATCCTTTATGAGATCCGTTTCAGGAGCTTGCTTGAAGCGTAGATCCATGATTCGCAAATCTAGTGCATCGCGTGAAAATCAAAAGCCACAAAATAAGGTTGTCTTGCTCAAAAGCAAAACTCATTCCCTGTTGTCATACATTGTCCGAAAGCGAAGAACATTTTTTGTGTTTGTCAATTCTATAGAGACAAAAATTCATCACCTTAGCTAAATGTTTTTGCCAAATCTACATTTGTTGCCCTTGGCAAATCTCTTGTTGGGTTAAGTTTATTTTCCGAGTTAGTAGTTACATTGTTCATTTGTATTTTAGTGGAATTGGCTTACCATTATTTTTCATTATTCTGATATGTAAAGATATCATTTTATAAACTTCGAAAATCAATAACTTCACCACATCGGGTATGAATAAGATAGACAAACAATTTCGCTGCACCAAACCAAATAATATGTTTGACAACATAATTACCAAAAAAAAAAATGATCATTGTAAGTAATTGAATCCAGCAAAGTGCTCTTGCTGAATTAATTAGTCTTTTTTTTATCATTAATTATCTGCTTTAAATATAAAACCAAACAAACGGAAAGCTCGAAAGAATGAAGGCGGGCAACACAACGGTGGCTAGTAGCAGCCGCGGCTGGAGATCCGCTGGCGGTGGCAGCTACCCGCCCTAGATCAACCGCGACCTTCTTATCTACTTGCGGCCGCGACGGGCCTGCGAGAAAATATAAAGGCAACAAATATAGGCTACGCAAACTTAGGGAGGGAGAGGGAGAGAGAGAGAGAGAAATGGAGAGATGGTTCTCGATTTTTTTTAGGAGGTAGGTCTAGCTTTTGTATTTCAACAGCTATGCTTATGTCCTAAGTATAGGTCTAGGCTCTTTTGTGGCCATGAGGACGATCGAACAAAGAGCCTAAAGGCGTAATGACCACTCTAGACGACGATTCTCCTAGAGAGAGAGAAGGGGGGGGGGGGGGTTGAGAAGAAAAAATTGAGTTTCTTTTAAGAATTTATTTGATAAAAAATGTGACATTTCTAAAAATTATTTTTTAAAAAAGTCATTTTTCGATATTTGGCTCAAACTTGAAAATGAATTAAAAAAACATTTTTCACCATTTCGCGTGAAATATCTGTTAATTTTCTAGGATAAATATCCAAAAAAATGAATTTTTTTTAACTTTTAATTTTGTTTATTTTTATTTTTTTCCTTTTTCCTTCCTCTCCAACCTCACCTCACCCTCCAACGCCTCATTCAAATTTGGTCTGACTCCCTCCGCAGCACTTGCCTGGCCAACCCCACCGCGGAGCCTGCTCGCCTTTGGACCCGCCTCCCTCCCACAATCGCACCCTCACGACCACCGGCAAATGCGTAGACTCGCTGCCGAGGATCCCGGGGTTCGCTAGCGAGTCGGAGGAGAGCCGTGATTTCTTTGCAAGGATTGTCGATTCCCGAACCTTGAGCCGAGGGAGTCGTCTCCGAAGAGGTGGCAATAGAACGCGGGAAGGAGCTCCGTTGGGGCAGCGGAGAGTACCATGGACATTTGAGAGAGAACAAAGAGAATGGTCCCCAAAAATGCGAGAAAATGATTTCCTCTTCACTGCGTTTGAAAATGTTTTTTTTATTGACTGAAAATGTTTTTTTTTTGTCAAATTAGTGTAATTTTTGAACCAAACATCGGAAAATCGATTTTGTTTTATGTGGGCTCTTCCTTCTTGACTCATCTGGGCCCATTTCTCATGGGCTTTAGGTTTCATTGGTCTTGGTCTAATGAATTGCGGTTCTAGCACGTGGAATAGGCCTAGCGTTCATTTAAATTTTGGGCTGAAGGGTTTCAAAATCTGATGATATTGGTTTCTCCTCTTTATTTATTTATACATTGGTTTGTCATTTATTATTCTTCATCTCGTTATTGTTATTGGTTGTTATATATTTTTACCAAGAGTGTATGGTCGCCTCGTTGATAAAATTTTAGGTGTCAACATTCTAGCTTTTGAAAAGGCCTGAAATTCCGATCAGGTTAATCTGGCTTGTGGGAATAATCAGGTTAATCCTCCCCAAATTAACAATGTCGACAAAAACAAGTGGGACATATGAAAAATAATGAAAATATTCTACTCTTACACCCTATTCCAAATGTGGATAATGAAAGACCTTTTGGTGTACTTCCATCTCCAACTCTAGAAAATGTACTCCATACGCTTAACTTGCCAATTAATCATAATGTTGACAACCAGGACCTAGATCATGACCCTAGGGGGCAAGAATTATGAACTTATCCACCTATCCACCTTGAACCTAGGGGCAAGAAGGTCAGGTCTATCAATTTCTAGATGGATAGGTGCCGATGGAGGAATTGTTAGACTAGCATATAGAAAGCCACATCCCAATTAGGTTGATAACATGCCATACCCAAGAGGATTCAAGACTCTTGACTTCATTGTATTCATCAATGAAGATGATCAATCGACTATTGAAAATGTTGATCAATTTATTGTCCATTGTGAAGAGGTGGGAGCAAATGAATTTTCAAGACTTAGGTTGTTTCATTTCTCTTTAGAAAAAATTGTATTTACTTGGTATACAAATGTATCTTTTAATTTAATCCATACTTGGCATAAGATGGAGAGACAATTTCATCCTCAATTTTATATAATGATACCTGAGATGTTGATTGTTGATTTAGATAGAATCTATCAATATGATAACGAGTCAGTTGAGTTATTTGTTGCTTGATTCAAGAGAGCTAGAAATGATGTTTTATTCCACTCTACGGGGAAAGAATTCATAAATTTAACTTTCAATTGGTTAAAACTCAATCTTATAGAAAAATTCAAAGGCTATAATTTTGCCGATTTATTCCAATTGCCAATGAGAGTATTTAAGGCTGCGTTTGGCAACCACTTTGCCAAGGATCTTTAGGGGTCTAAAGGCCTTTAGGCCAAAAATTGGGTGTTTGGGAACCAGCTTTCGAAGTCCCTTATGGGAAAGCAAATACTTGGGAAGGCTGAAAGCCCAAGGCAGCCCTGAGGCTGCCTTGGGCTTTCAGCATTCTCGGCATGCTGGGGATCACTGTTCACTTATTTTTTTTTTTCCAAATTTGTCCTCAAGAATTTTTTGTTTTTCCGGTGCGTGCCCTCGTATGAGCACTGTTCATCTTCTCCAGGACGCCGAGAGTCGCCACCAATCGCCGGAGGTCGCAGGTCAGCCGGAGGTCGCAGGTCGCCGGAGGTCGCGCGACCCCCGGCGACGCGCAGAGGTCGCGCGACCAGACCTGCCTCCCGCGACCCAGATCTGGGGTCGCCGGAGGTCCCGACGGCGTCGCGCGACCTCGCCGGCCCAGATCCAAGGTCGCCGGAGGTCGCGACGGCGTCGCGCAACCTCGCCGGCCCAAATCCGGGGTCGCCGGAGGTTGCCGGGAGTCGCCGCCGGCCGCCGGATGCCGCTGCCCTTGCTAGTTTTCATTTTTTCATTTTTTTTATTTTTCTTTTAATAATTTTTTATTTTTCACAAAAGTCCTTTGTCCCCCAAACACCATTTTGCTCAAAGGTACTTCACAAAGGGCTTTTAAATTACAATTTACCAAAGACAGCTTGCATTTTGGAAAACACATTTAACTCAAAGGTCTTTGCATTTTCCTAAAGACTTTCCCCAAAAGTCTTCCCAAACGCACCCTAAGTGGGAGCAACTACTTAAGAACAAAGAGGGCCACATGAAGACTTTCACAAAACGTGCATTTCATGGAAAAATATGAGTCGGATCTTGGCGAGCAAAAATCAAATTTGCTGACGACAAGTGGTACATGATGACTCCTGATTGATGGCTCTGACCTTCGAGACAGGAATGTATTATTTCTCGGGTTGCAATGCCCAACATGACCATCATCTACGAACATGACATGAATTCAGCAAAACCGTTTCACAAATGCAACTAATCTTGAATGTTTCTGTAACAAGCTCAGGCTATAGAGAAGAAGCAACAGGCCTAAACTAGTTCCATATGGCAATACACAGCTGAGTAGACCAACAACAAAGGGGAATGAGATCACTACAGGGAGAAGAATAGCCTCTGGCCTGAGAAAATCTTGACCAGGAAACAGCAATAGCTAGTATAGCTCAAAAGCCTTGAGAGGATGGAGTGTCTCAAAGCTACAGTTCGAGGGCCAACGACACGAGGTTGTGGACCTTGAAACTTCTTTCAGATGTTCATATGCCCTCCACAAGGCACATTGCCCTAGGCTTATTTTCTTATGACGGTTCAATACAGTATGCTTTACAGAGCAGATCTATGAGTTTCTATCAGGACAATGTTTCAGTTCGTATTCATTGTTCAGGAAGTGTCTTTAAAAGGATATCAGTAGTCCTACCCTGTCCATATCCGAAACAAAGATCTTACAAGTTCAACACCATGCACAATAAAGCCAAAATGAAAGAAAACATACATATCTCGAGAAAATGAAGCAGATGAAAGGCACTGAAAATAACATGACATCCTCGAACAAGCATAAAGTATCTGCTACTTCATGAAATGGGACACATTCCTAAAATAAATTTGTTCTAGACTTCATCGATTTTATAATTTTTATCTGCAGCAGTAGTTTCCAGAAAGAAACCAGCAACTAGAGAACAGAGGTTTCTTAGGACTCAAAGAGATAAACTGAATTTTCTCCACCGGTGCATTTGCCTAGGATATAAAAATAACCAAGAGAGAGGATAGATTTCATAGCAAACACAAACCGAACTCTACATCTTTGAATGGACTTCCATCAGCAAATATCATATTCTCACCAATGATAGAAATGCTTCTTCAGGGATACATTCAGCTGGAGAACGTATGAGAGACAAAGAGACGTAAAAAGGTAGGGCATCAGAAGACTCATTACCATTTTTTTTTTCCTTTTTTGTAGGGTTCAACATTGTGAATACATTCCACCCATCATTGCAGCGTGGATGGTAGGGTTGCTGGACTCCACGCAGGAGGTTCCAGTTTCGAAGCCCCTGCGAAGCAGGGAGGCCGAAGCGCTGCGTGATGTCTTGCCCGGGGTGCGTGGGTAGTGGTTTCTTGCGTGCCTCCTCAGGATTTACTCCCCAGCTGCCGGCCGTGCGCTGGGTTCCTTGGGTCACCAAAAAAAAAAAAAAAAACATTGTGAATACAGCTTGTCGATGATCGGATGTTGAACCTTTCATGGCCTCTGGTAACTAAAGCAGTGCATGACGATTAGATAATACTATAGAACCAGTAAATTAGCATCTTAGTTAGCATAAGATGAGTCTTTCTGCTTGAAAAATTCAAGTTGTGTTCTTGTGACTGTCACTTATAAGAACCTCCATTTTTTTTTTCTTAAAAATGTAAATGGCTTAAGTACGTATTTAGTGCTTTTAAGTTTCAGATTTTGTGCAATTTGGTTCTCTAACTTCTCTTTTGTTCAATCATATTCTTTAACTTTATGGGTTTCTGCGATTTTATTCCATAAGTTTAAATTCGTGCAATTAAGACTTTGGCTTTCTTGATTTGCGCATACTGTTGTACAGTCGGATGATAATTTTGTAGATCTCATAGTCATTGATCCTTTGATAGCTGCTTCGATGCATTTAACATGCCTGCACGCCCCTTCAACTTATCAGGCACGACAGGAATTTTGGGATACAATTAGGGCAATCTCTGTAACAACTCATTTACCTTGGTTGTGTGTAGGTGACTTCAATGATTTCCTTTCCCCCTGGGAGAAAATGGGAAAAAGACCAGCTATTTACTCTCGAATGACATCATTTCGGAATTTAATCAATGACTGTGCTTTACTAGAATTGGAAAGTAAACGGTGTGAATTTACTTGGTCTAATAATAGAGCAAGGGATGCTCTGGTGAAGGACAAGTTAGATCGAGTTTTTTGCTCCGTAGATTGGACGCTATCATACCCTTCTGCAGAAGTGCTTGCTCTACCATCTATAGGCTCGGATCACTGTCCTATCCTGCTGCACACTCGTTCTCAATCTGTTAAGCGAGCAAAGACTTTTCCTTATGAAGCTTTCTGGAGTCAAGATCAATAATGTAAAGAGGTGATTCAACAGGCATGGGAGAGTAGGAATACCTCTTTGGTCTCTAAATTGCAGGCAGTTTCTGTTAAGCTAGCTAGCTGGAGCAAGTCACGGTTTAGTAATGGCCATCAGCGAATATCTCAGTTGCAGCATCAACTGTAGACAATTATAAACAGGAAATTCTATCAGACTGGAGATAAGGAGCTAGCCACTACCATTCGATTTGAAATTCAAAACTTGTGGAATCAAGAGGAGTAGTTCTGGGCTATGCGTTCACATATTAACTGGTTGAAATGGGGAGATAAAAACTCAAAATTTTTCCATGCATGTACTATGCAAATGAGACAAAGAAATAGAATTTGTATGCTTAAAGATGCAAACCGAAACTGGATAAAGGAGCCTAAACAGCTCAAGGCCATGATAATGGGTTTCTTTTCTCACTTATATCAGTTAGTGGGATACCGTGATTTCAGCTCCTTTTTAGAGAAATGTCCAGCTATGGTAACACCTGCAATGAATCAACAACTGATGAGTGGGGTAACAGAGGAGGAGATTTACCAGGCTACTTTCCAGTTGGGTGCTTCCAAGGCTCTTGGGCCAGATGACTTTAATGGTCTTTTCTATCAGCATCACTGGAATATCATCAAAACAACTATCATTAAAATATTTTAAGTTTTTTTTTTTTTTACCTCAGGTTGTATGCCTCCTAGACTAAACAAAATGATTATTGCCCTGGTTCCTAAAGTTCACCATCCAGAAAGCATTGACTAGTACCGTCCCATCAGTCTTTGTAATTTCGCTTACAAGATTATTTCAAAAGTTATGGCTAACAGACTTAAGCCTTGACTTTCTAGTTTGATATCAAAAGAACAAGCGGCATTTGTAAGTGACAGGCAGATTCAAGACAATATCATGGTGGTGCAAGAAGTGCTTCATCAGTTGAAAGTGAGAACATGCAAGAAAAGATTCAATCTTATTCTGAAAACAGATATACAAAAGGCTTATAATAGGGTAGAATGGGATTTCCTAGCAGCCTATTTGCAGAAATTGGGCTTTACTAACATATGGGTTACTATGGTCATGGCTTGCATCACTACGACTTCCTTTAGTATTCGTTTTAATGGGGAACAGCTCCCTTATTTTCAGCCTACTAGAAGGATTCGACAAGGTGACCCCTTTTCCCCATATATTTTTCATTCTACTTGCTAATGCTCTGTCAACTAATATAACGCAAGCTGTGGATATGGGCCACCTACAGGGGATTCAATTTAATAGAGCCTATCCTAAGTTATCCTATTTATTCTTTGCTGATGACTTAGTATTCTTCCTAAAAGCCACAGTTTCTGAATGCCAAAATCTTGCTAATATATTAAACCTTTATTGCCTAGCTACGGGTTAGCTCATCAATAGGAACAAATCTGGTTTATTTTTCAGCAAACACTGCCCTATGACCTTACAAATTAATTTAGCAAGTGAACTGAGAATACCTGTGGTAAGCAAATATGGCAAGTACTTGGGCATCCCTTCTGATTGGGGCCGTTCCAAACACAAGATGTTCTCCTGGATCCTGGCAAGAGTAAATGCTAAATTAACTGGTTGGAAGGAAAAATTCTTATCAAAAAGTGGCAAGGAGATTCTACTGAAATCAGTAATTCAGGCATTACCTCAGTATGCCATGTCCATCTTTAAGCTCCCCATGTCACTTTGCAGATTAATAGAGAGGAAGATATCAGCATTCTCGTGGAGTAACAACAACAGTAAAATCAGGAATTCATTGGCAAAACTAGTCAGAGTTGAAGCAGTCAAAAGAATCAGGGGGTTTGGGATTTCGAAATCTGATTAACTTCAATAGAGCAATGCTTGGTAAGCAAGCTTGGCGTCTTTTTCAACAACCTAATGCTATCTAGAGTCAGCTTTTCAAGGGATTATATTTTAGGAATTACTCTTTCCAAAGTGCCCAATCAGGCTATCGACCTTCATGGGGGTGGCAGAGTATGTTAAAGGGTCGAGATACCATTATTCCTAAACTTCGTTGGTTAGTTGGGGATGGATCAAAGATTCGAATAAGAGAAGATATCTGGCTACCAATTGGTAAGATAGGAGGAATAGCAGAGGAGGGTGAACCTGTTGTAGTTGTTGATCTAATGGAATCATCTAAAACAGAATGGAAGACTTCTCTTATCACCACCCTCTTTAATGCCTAGGTCAATGAAGTTATCTTGAATATACCTTTAAACCCTTCGCTTCTACATGATCAATTAGTGTGGACCGCTACTTCCTCAGGTGACTATACAGTGAAAAACTGTTACCATTATGTGTCTTCGACCCAACATACCCCACTTAATATCGCTTCATCCTCTTATCAGAACCCTATTCAGTTATGGAGGAAAATCTGGCATATGAGAATTGCTCTTAAGATTCGTGTTTTTCTGTGGTTAGCCTGTAAAAATGCCATTGCTACTAAACCCAATCTCAATCAAAGACATATTTCCCCTAACCCCTACTGTACCCTTTGCAACCTCAAAATTCCAGAAACAATAGAACACCTTTTCTTCTTCTGCCCTTGGACACAAAACATCTGGAATCATTATAAAGTTAGGGTTTCGATTTCACCTACCTTGGTGTGACATTTTGATGAGTGGGTTGCAGCACGAGTTATTCTCCCCAAGGCGTCCCTTGATTTCGACATGCTCGCTAGTTTGTTGTGGGAGATCTGGCGACAGAGAAACAATGCAATCTTCAGGCAGCAAAACCCAGATCCTCTCCAAGTTGTGGAAAATGCCCTAGCCTAGAGTCGAATAATGATGCTTTTACACTCCTCTGTACAGCAAATTCAAAACACACTGGTCAATCCAGATCGCAGATGGAAACCGCCCGAAAAAGGCTGCCTCAAATGTAATATTGATGGGGATTTTCGAACAGGGAATGAGGAAGGATCAGTAGCGTGCATTTACAGAGATTTCAACGGAGTTCTTACCGATGTGTTTACCAGAACTAATCCAGCCCTTTCGGCCTTCCAAGCTGAGATCTACGCTCTCATATTGGCCATCCAACATCTGATCCAGTAGGGGCTTCATCTTGAACGCATCGTGGTTGAGTCTGACTGTCTGTTGCTAGCGGAGATCGTTCAGGAGCAGCAGCAGCCGCCATGGACGAAGCACCATCTCTTTGCGGTTCTTCGCGATGTGTCTTCTCGATGCCCTAATCTCTCTCTCCAACATGTTCGACGAGAAGCAAACCTAGCAGCTGACTAGGCTGCCAAAGCCCACCGGGATCACGGCCCGGTTCGAAACTGGCTTATTTTCCCTCCTTTTATTTTCCAGGATATAATATCTACTGAAGCTTTAGCATATGGTTGTACTTCCGTTTGATATAATATATGGTTTGTTTCGACCCAAAAAAAAAAAACTCCTTCCATCAAACGCTTAAACTTAACCATCAAGTCTATTAATGACATGGCATTACTTACTTAACAGAAAATACCTTATGACACTAATTTGCTGCCAAAATCACATAAAAAAGCGTGAGAAGCAAGAAAACAGAACAACCTTGATTTGATAATATTAGTTCTAGTGGGTGAACAAAGCACTTGACTGAACAAACCAAGAAATTTAGAGGACTTGATTGCACCAAACAAAACTTGGAGGATGAAATTGCACAAATTCATAAAGTTAGAGGACATCATTGCGTGAAATAAAAGTTAGAAGACCAAATCGCACAAACTCTAAAACTTAGAGGACCAAATCTGTAATTAATCCATAGAAAATTGAGTATGGTCAACGAACATCAACAACGGTTCCTTTCTCTCTCACCCCTTTAATAACCAACTGGAAAGGATCTAAAAGGTTTCAAATCATTTCTCTCCTTCCAAATGACACAAAAAGAGATACATATTCTGCTTTATTGGTTACAAAGAAACCTCCTCCTCACCAGCACCCAACCCTTTCGGTTTCAATTTTTCTGTGGTTAGAACTCTCTTCCAACCACTCTCTCACCACAGAAGGCTCGATTTTCCTATGGAAAAAGCAGGGTATCCGAATCTTGGGGCTTAACTAATCCTCACAGATATATGCAAACCGTCTCATGTAGATATATTATGTAATTGTCTCCATCCATAGATTGGTGCAAGATTAATATGAGAGACTAAAGCCATGATATGGACGTGGATTTGCTAGATCCAAACTAGGCGCAGCCAACCCCTAGAGATTAAGATGCTTTCTTCTCCTGATGAAATTTCCAAGGGAAAGGATTGCCAATTTATGTTGAGTTCATGGAGTAGCTCCTGTAAGCTGTCCATTTCACTTCCACTGTTAAGCCATCCTGATGTATCCTCTACTCTGTTAAAACTATGAGAATCATAAGGGAGGTCGAGCATTATGAGGTAGTGCTTTTTTTTTTTTGGTTGCTAGGGCACGAAATGATCTGTACTACAATCCAAAACATGAGTAGAACGTGATCTCCACCCTATTTGTCCTTCTAAAGGAGAATTATGCCCCAATAGCTCAAGTTGAATGAACGCTAGAAATCGTCTTTGTATAATACCCTTCCAAATCGACAAGTACCAGCTTTCATCATCAAGAGACAACTTCAGAAGCTACTTACCAAGAAGAGCCGGTTGCAACACCAGATTTTAAATTACTAAATGATATGTGAAACCAAATTCAATATGACCCTAAAGAAACCACTTTTTTCATATGCTTCCTAATCTTAAACCACTGACTAGTCATAGGAAGAAAGACATGTGATAAGGAGGCAGGTTCCTGCTGAGTGGATTCCTCTAACTTGAAACCTGAAAGCAATCCTAAACAGTTTTCAGCTGTGCTGCTTTGCATTTGAAGTTCAGTACAGTAGGGCTACAAATTTCCATACCCCAGACGTTTGAATGTTATGCTTACAGAACCAAAGGAGACGGTTCCAAATTCGAGCTCAAAGGACCTTGTGATGGTGCTAGTAAAAATGACTTGTCGATCATAAAGGGATTGTGTTCACACGAGCCCGCTGAGCAGAGAAGTCAACAAACGCTATCTAGTAACCCGACCGAGAGGGAACACATTGCCGACGGACAAAGTCAACTGTTTTACATGATATTTTTTTTTTTAAGCTGGACAAGATGACTTGTCCAGTCTACGGGTAATCAATAATGTATTCGATGGGGCCATACTTTTCCATTGACTTTATAGTCATCCCATTGCCATCGATACATCATCAATTTTGGCCATTAGAAGAAGAAAGTAGAAGTTCTTCCGATGTATTCACGGGAATTTCTAAGATACACTAGTATATCATACCCCCAGTTTTTAAGGACTAGTTCCTAAAAAATCCCAACTTTAGGTCCAATCTCAATTCTATCTTGGACCTTCTTATCGTTTAAAAGAAAAATTCCAAACTTTCATTCTAGCCTCAAATCTGCGTACGCATCCAAAAATTGCCACTAGTTTCTTTAAAATTATTAAAATCAGGATCGGTTCAAGGTTTATCATTAGAATCGACGTCTTTGTCAACACCCTCCCTTTCATATGAACAATATCAGCCTTTTGAGGTTGATAATCTTGAAGAAACCTGTGAAAATTATGGGACACATGGGCAGATTTCGGACTAAAGTAAAAATTGGGGATTCTCTCTAAACAAAAGAAAGCTCCGGCAACAATTAAAATTGAACTTAGAGTTGGGGCTTTTCAGGAAATTAGCTCCATTTTTTTCATGACTGCTTTAGACTTGGCTATGATGATTCATTTTATCATGGTAAACTGATTTTACGATGAGTTTTCATATTTAATTATCATGACTCATCGTAATGTTGTATGATTCACCTAAAATCTACCGGTTGTCTGCCCCCAGCGAATCCACCCTTGCACGGATAATCTATATAGAACTATATTACATATATTAAAATAAATGGGGTGGGAATAGTTCTGTCATAGCACAAATATATCTATCATTGCCCATAGACTTTACACGGGACGGGGACGAACAAGGTTCTAAAGAAAATTATGTACGCATAAGCTGCTGCGCAGAAAAGTCAATAACCGTTATTCCATAACCAATCGAAAAGGAACATATTACCAATGGCCCAAGTCAGCAGTTTCGTATGATATTTTTAACATGATTAGAACGAGTTGTCTAGTCCACAAGTAGTCAATTATGCATTTGATGAGCATCCGTCTGTCGCTGATTAATCATCAATTTTGGCTATTGAGCTCTTCCTATATATTCACGGGAATCTCCAAGATGTACTAGTACTACTCTACCACCATGATTTTTTGCGATTGTTCACCACTTGGTTATGATGAATCGTGATAATGTCTTAAATCAATTGTACAACATGTTACGACTTTTTTGTACTTAAATAGGACGACATGTCGTAGTGCCGCACTGTATACTTGAAGTATTATAGACATACCCCTTACTAGTTGTCCACCAATGGCGAATCCATATTTGCATGGATAATCTAATTAGGGCTATCCTATACATATCAAAATAAATGAGGGTGGGAATAGTCAAAGGGTGATGTAGCTTAACTCGCAGTTTTTTCTTTTTTTATGTTTTTATTTTGGTGGAGAGTCGGTACGTAGATTCGCTTTGTCATTTTTATCTTTTGTTTTCTTTTGATGTCAGAGTCGATAGATATCCTCAATCAAAATTAAAGAATTAAATCTTGCTATTGTCGTTTTTGATTCCGCATTTAACCATTCAAGAAAAATTCTTTAAAGATGTAATATCTGTGAATGTTGTTCCACCCAAATTTCTAATATATGAAAACTATAGTAATTATATGTGACATCTTATAATTGATTTAATTTAACTAAATATGAAAACCATATAGGCAATGCTTTATGTATAAATTGATATACATTTTGTCATTCAAAAGAATATATCATATGAAAAATTGAGTTTTTGGCCAGTGAGTTTGATTAAAAGTGTTTGATAAATCACTTACTTGTTCAACGTAAAGGAAATTAACTCTATTACTATGGCATTATAGTCAACCTAACTAACAAAAATCAAATTGCCGAATTTTTTAGTCATTTTAAATTTGTTTTTTTGATTCAAACCATGATATCCTAACTTATGTCCTCAAAGCATGTTTATAACGAGCAGACATGACTTCAAATTAGGAACCTTATCTCTCAGAATCAAGATTGGGCAAGAATTAGACTTTGACACGTAGCCTAATGAGCATTTTTGAAATTCTTCACGGGAAGAAAATCTCACTTGAACTGTAGTTTACCTCAAGTGCTGGGATCCTTCAATGTCAAACCTCCCGTCAGTTAGACATCACCTTCATCTTTGATTTGAAGAGATATGGGTGAGATTTGAGCTAAGATTTAAGAAAAAATCTCACTTTTCTCTCATTCGAACTCACAGTTCATATTTCTTTCCCTCTTCTCAGGCCCGTGAAGGAGAAGCTATTTGGCTTCTTGAAGAAATGAACCAAGGCGATGTCTTTCCCTTAAGGAATTGTGGGATTGTTTTGGTCATATGGTTAAAAGGGATCTGATGCAAAGTTCTTATCTGAATTATGGAAGGACTGCAGAACTCAGGTACTTAGATGTGGCCGAATATGTAACGGGAAGATTACAGTTTACTTGATTGGTAATGGAGTGTAAATTGATGGCTAGGAAGTGAAAATTGCCGTATACCTGCTGTTCAGTAGATTTCAGCAACCTTTGGGGCCTGCTAAGTGAATTTTATTTTATTTTTGGTTTAAGCCATTGTTTATTTCCTCGACAACTCATGAAAGTGAATGCTGATGATACTTAGGTCTATATCATTATCATGATCACGAGACTCCTGTATTTGTATGGTATGTTGTTGGTGCAGATGCGTAAATTTGTCGTTTCATATTTATGATATAAAATTGATCATTCCTTTGTACAATTTCCTGAATTTATTAACAAAGGCAATTATAAGGGATTTTTTCCGCGGGTACGTTTCATGCGAGTACCCATGCAAGAACGACTCGGAATAAGTGGCACGATTCTAGATTATTCTTGTTTTTAGAGAGTTTTAGTTTGGCGAGTGCGGAGCAGGGCTCGTTAGGAATAGCCTAAGATGCTCAGGAAAATTCTCTTTGGATCACGTACTTGACAATGGCCTTGAAGTAATTTCAAATCAAAAGGACTGTACCGACCGAATGCTTTTGAAGAAGAAAGAAGCGAGACTCAAGTCTAAGTCCCTAGAGACAAGCCCTTCTTTTTCCTCTAAGATGATTTCGAATAGTTAACGTTAAGAAGAAGTTTTGGTCACATGGCAAATTGACAATGGGGAATGGTTCACCAAAGTGGTTATTTTTCTCGCTAACTCTCGTTCATTGATTATGTTAGAATGTCAAACCCATTGTCGAGCAATGTGTAATATTTCAACACCCTCTCACATGCAAGTCAAATTTGAAATGGCATGGGAAATTTGACTATTGGAGGTAGATGCACTCGCGAAGGGGATAGAATCTAGTTCCAATACCATGATAGAAAATCTAATCTGAGAGCTTAAACCATTTCTAATAGTGAGTCTCAAGTCAATTTTCATTTTTCTTTGCTTGCCGTAGCCTCCCATCATATTGTTTTGTATCTTTTTTTATTTCATAAACCGTCTGTGGAAAGACTAGTTCAACTAGAACAGTTGTAATGACTATGCGTCGCTTTCAAGAAATCGTTGGATAGATGGATTCCTTATATAAAATATCTGCTTTCTTTGAATAGTTAAGTCCTTCTAGAGAGCGATGAAAAATTGGCTCGCCTCCCTCTATACCAAGTCCACAATATAAAATGGATGTTTAGGGGGATTGATCAAAGTTACACGAGACTTAGGTGGAATTGGGAAGGAACAACCCCATAATAAGTGTGACTTTCAAGGACAAATATGGCAAAAAACGACGGTTCTATACCAAATCGACAGGCGATGGAGTAAAGTAAACACCAAGCTAGAGAGGTCACAAAACATAGGACATCTAAGGTGCGCATGACAAAATTTCTAGAATATAAATTGATTTCTGGTTAAAAATTGATTTTTCGATTTCTACTTCAAAAATTGAGAAGTTAAAAATTTTAACTTCTGAACTAAGTGAATCACACATTATACAAGGGAAGAATGTCTCTATGGTATACTCTTTGTATGGACACTCTTTTACAAAAGGAAAAAATACACCCAAAGTCGCTAGGTATTAAATGTAATCGTGTCGTCACTTTTTCAATTACTGCAATCAATTCCTAGACTTTTATCAAGCATACAAGTGAACCTTAGATCTGTTCAATTGGGATAATGTAGAAAAGTTCAATTTGAGGACGTCATGTACGCAATACTTGAGTGCCATGACGGAAATCTCTAGTAATGGGTATCAAAAGAAGTTGATTTAATTTTCCGGAAAAGTTTTTAGGACTTAATTTTTTTAATCTGAAGGCTTAGTATTTGTTTGCATTTTATTCACGAGGTTTAAGAACTCGGATGACTTTTCCTTAATAGCACTTTGTTATGTATAGCATAGCATAGCATAGCATAGCATAGCATAGCATTTGCATACAATAATTGGAATATTGTCTTAATTGAGGATTGTGTTTGTATTATCCCTTGTAAGTGTATTGGTTTAGTGTGTTTGATCCCTAGATGATGAGATATGTGAATTACATGATTAGTAATATGCTTATTTAGTGATGACGCTGACTCAATTAAGTGTTTTTAAGCTTCTTTGAATTGAGAGAAAAGGAGCGGTTGAAATCCTGGAAGTATAGGGTGCAATGGAAGCTTAGAAGATTTATGTTGTTACGTTTATTGGCAATATAGGTTACGTTGTATCGGGGCAAAATAGACTAGGTAAATTTCGTTTAAATTCTTTCACATCAAATTATTAGCATGTCACATATGACGGTCGGTGATAATTGGACCGGCACATCAGAATTTTTAGGTGAAAAATAGTTGGAAGGACTATATAAAAAATTATTCAAAATCTAGAACTATATTGACAGAATTAAAAAGTTTTAAAGATTGAATTGACATCCGGACAACATATTTAGGACCGATCGGTTTATTTTTCCAAAAAAGTTTGTGCACCTGTTACAACTTGGTACTACAAGGAAGGGATCAAATGGTAAATTAAAAGGCTCAAATAAGATGTGACTCCTAGGTGGCCACAATTATGTTGAAGGAGCATCTGATCGCGATGGTAGATTGTTTATTCATTCAGTGGTCTGCTTAATTACCTAGTGATTTGAAGCCGGCCCCATTATAATATTTGCAACATTATGTTGATTGAAAAAGATAGGGGTAAGTGAGATCCTATAAAAGTAAAACGTTGAACAAGTGAACTAGGGAACTTTTGACCCAAAAAAAAAAAAAAACTAGGGACCTAGTGTCTCTACGCTAAGAATTGAGAGGCCGAGATTCTGTACATGTTTTAAACCTACAACACCTGAAAACTGAGCGAGGCAACTTCCTAAAAAGAGCACTGCAGCTTTGACGGTCCTACGGATGTGCGCGGTTTCCCAAACATCTTGTAAAAGTTGTCTGTGCCTTTGCCAGTTTGGTGTGATTGGCTTCTTTCTATACGTCACCAATGCGTAAAACGTATGTCTTAAGGACTTTCTCGTGAGAAAGACAAACCAGGACCAGGATCTTGCTTGTTGGGGCTCGCAAACCATATCAACTTCGAAGAACTAAAGCCATGTTTAGAATTAACTGAATGCCCATTAACATTAAAAGGAAAATATAGCATGTAGAGTGTGAGGATATTTAAATATTAGATCACACAATTATCTAAAAGCTTAAGATTTTAAAATAATTGATCACGGTCTCACAAAATTTCATATTATACTAGAACAAGGTCAAAAGGTATTTGAGTTTAAGTCCACCTGGCCCCTTATTAGTCTTTGCATCTAAGTCCAGCTTACTTATCATTAATTTTTTTTTTGTGGGGGGGAGTATTATGATACATATCTAAGTACCCATATACATATGTGCGATTGTCTTTTATTAAAAAAATCAGTTATATCACAGCACCAATATATTTAAGCGTTGCCCATGGGAAAATTTAATGATTTTTCCTATATAATTATTATTATTAATTTTTTTTTTCTTTTGAGTATTATGATACATATCTAAGTACCGATACATATGTGCGATTGTCTTTTATTAAAAAAATCAGTAATATCACAGCACCAATATATTTAAGGCTTCGAACCTTGGCGGGAGGGCCAAGGCATCCATGGAAAAATTTAATGATTTTTCCTATATAATTATTGCTTCAAATAAGAACTGAAAATTTTGCCCCACTGATAATTTTGGCCCTCATGCCAAGTTTATCAATTATAAAAGAAAATTGCGTAACACATACGGTTCTGCACAAAAAAGTCTATTAACATTATCCAACAGCCCAATCGAAAAGAGGACATATTACCGACGGCACAAGTTATCCGTTTCACGTGATATTTTTTAAGCACGATGAAATGACATTCCTAGTCTACAAAACAATCATTTGATGATGATAAGCTTTTCCATTAACTATATAGGCTCTCCCCTTGTTTTAGACTTAATTGCCATGATTTGACTCGTGGTACTACGATGTTTGCACTAAATTAGGATGCTAAATTTTCACCTTATCAGCGCAACAAACGCTTCATTTTAGTGCCCTTTTTTTTTTAAAGGAACAAGTGCACATGTTGCCCTTTTTTTCGAGAACTTGCAAATGTCTAAATTTGACATAAGCCACTCCCATAAAATAACATTAGAAAGCATACAACTAAAATGGATAAATCCTAAGTGAAATTGATAACTCGTCGTATGTTTAAATTGCTTTCTACATTATTCAAACTAAATATACAAAAGATATATAATAATCGATATTAAAAACAAAATACATTTTTTTAAAAGTACATAAATAGAGCGAGGTGGCAATTTTCAAGGGAAATTTGTCCGGTCTGGAGAGGACCACCTTAGGGTGCAGATTCTCCATGCCATGTGCCCATCCCTAACGACTAAGCAAGTCAGTTGAGTAGCCATCGCCGTGATTGCCAATTGCAAGGAAAATTGCAACGAAAAATGGATGCGTTAACCAAACTTGAGGGTCGATTTGGAGTCCATATCCATTCAGCATTGCCATTATTGTAGCTTTTAGCACTTAAAATGGAGTTCTTTTTATGTATGATTGACAGTATTGGAGTTAGAAATTGTGCTTGCAAAGAATATCTTAGGATTGGACAAGGTAATTGAGAGCACAAATATTTCAAAGATGACTTTCATCAAATCATGACTTCTGGAGCAATTATATTTCATTTATATTCAAAACTCACTATAATAAGTAGAAGCCACTAAAAATATATTGGATGTCACTATCACTTTTTGGAAAGAAAGGCAACGCCCTAAAACGGTTCTTTTGTTCTTTTATCTGTTCTATCTCCACCTCACCTCTTTCTTGAATTTTTGTTATCATTTTTATAGAACGCTTAGTGGCCCCTAAAGTGGTACTTCATTTACTTGATAATTGTGGTTTTTCCTTTTTTTTCCAATTTAATTAGAGTCATTGGCATATGCAAAGTCTTAGAGGACCACGGACAAATCATATAAGTTTGTATAAGGTAGGAACTTATTGATCGAGGTCAAATAAATGATGCTATGAAAAAAGGGTAAAATTAACTGATAATTAGATTCTATTTATTTCATGAAAAACGAATGATCCGAAAAATATCTTTTTGAAAAAAAAAATCATAGAACTACTTGAAATATTTATTTAATAAATATTATTTTCCATGATCAACAACAATTTATGTTTAAATATTTTCATTAAATGTGAAATTATTTTTTCTTTATTCTATTTTGTAAATAATAAAAATGATGATTTTTAAAAAAGATTTTTTAAATTATTTATTTTTGGTCAAATAAGTGAAGCTTAAGTTAAAGCAATTTTTGCTCATGCATTGCACTGGTTCATATGAAAACCAATATTCTATTTGCAACCGCTTAATGCTCAAACCGGTCAACGACCAACATGTTCAAATGGAAGGAGTACCATATAGGAATGTTTAAATTGACTGACATTCTATTGCAATTAATGTTGATTTGACCATGGAAAAAGCTGAAACTCATCCTGTGCATTGTGCTTCTAGGACCAGATTATTAAAAGAAACCCTCCTCCAAATTCCATTTGCAAGCATCCCTCAAATCTTTTGAGTGGACCAAAACTTGAGAATGATTTGGATTCTGTCATTAATGATCATTTTAAGACCATGTGGAAACGTCATAGATTCCTAGAGCAATATTATACCCAAATTTGTCTACTGATTATTAGTTTCCAAAATAAAAGTTAATACCATTAAACATTCCAAACAAATTAATTTCATCTTACAAAAAGTCTCAAATTTAACTCATAAGACATTTTCTTGAAATTAAATTTCCACTCATGAAAAATCAAAATTGGTATCCGACCCAAATCTTGCTGTAGATTTGGACAGGAAGCACTGATTTAATATTTTTCGATATAAATTTGTGATTTTTTGTGAGACGAAAAATAGTTCGAAAAAAAAAGTGTCATAAGACACTGGTGTGAAATTTTTAAAAATATTAACCCTAAGGAGAAATCTCATTATGAAAATCGACCCAAACACTACTTGCCCCCTTTGATCACTTAGCGAAGAAAAGAAAGTTACTTACACTTGCAATAAATCTAATAAAGCATCTTTCTCGTTTCGACAGAAGATTAAGAAAAAGGATATCCATACATGCTTCTTTTTCGATGGCAATAAATTATTCTAAATCAGACAAGAAAAATAAAAAAGCAATTCCACTCGGACACACCCGCAATGTAAAATTCAATCGAGAACAGGGGCAAACACGTAACTCCAATCACTTGTCGTTGCTAATGTGTGAAAGCAACGCACTCGCAAATCGGCCAGTTTTATTTGTACACTAAAAAAATTATTGTATGTGTCGGACTGTACTTTGTTTAATAATATGGACAATCAAAAAAAAAAAAAAAAAAAAAAGTTAAGTGAAAAGAAGAAGAAGAAGAAAAATAAAAAGAAAAAACCCAAAGAAAACTCAAAAATCAACGGGAGCAAGACGCGTCCCGTCGTAGAAACCAGATCACCACCGTCACCTGAGTCAACGTCAACGGCCAGCGGCCAAATCAACGGTTGTGGTGGTGCGCTCTCCCGAAATCCGCTAGCTTGCGCGACCGGTTCTTGCCGAACGACGACGCCGTGACGAGGTGCGGCTTCGCCGACGCCCTGCTGATCTCACCGGAGTACCCGGCATCCGGCGGCATGCACCCCTTCTGTTTCCGGTTCCGGCTGGGGCTCGCCCTCACCAGCGGGCTCAGGCAGAAGGCGAACCCGGACACGTTCCTCGAGTGGCCCGGCCTCGGCCGGGTCGCCGACTTGGGGGCGTAGGCGGGGGTCACCGGCGTCCTCCGCCACCACGGCGGCGACAACGACGTCTCGGAGGAGCACCCGTTGCCCGGCGGCGACCGATCGCCGCCGGGGCTCCCGTCGGAATCCTCTCCCAGCGCCGGCGACATCCCGCGAGCCGGGATCCGAGAGGGCCTCCCGCATCGGCCGTCGACCGCGGCGACGGTGGAGACTTCTTCGAAGGAGGACAGCCTCGATTGCGCTCTCCGCCGGCCCGGGAGGAACGAAAGCCACGATGGCGAAGGGGAGGCGCGAGAGCCCCTGGGATCCGCATCGGAGGAGTCCGGATTCGGATCGGAATCGAGCTTCTCGGATCTGGATCTGAACAGGTAGGCGAGGAGGGAGAATTTCCGGCTCTTCTTGTTGTAAGACCTCTGGGAGGCCAGCCCGCCGCCGCCGCCGCCGCCCTCCGAGGCCGCGCTGTACGTAGGGGCGACCTGCGGCGTGCTGTAGAACCGGTGGTGGGGATGGTGGTGGGGGTGGTGGCGGTCGTCGTCGGATTTCCGGCGAGAGACGTAGGGAGACACGGAGCGAGGGAACGAGAGTGGGGGAGGAGGAGGCTGGGCGTCGGATTTACGGGGCTCCTCCGCCGCGGCGGCGACGGCGCGGTGGGCCAGAGCCTGAGCCTGAGCCTGAGCGCGAGCCTGGGCCTGGGCCTGGGCGGCCATGAGGGCGAAGAGGCGCTCGCGGAGGCAGGAGGCGCAGACGCCGGCGCCGCTGCTGAGGTCGCCCGGGTGCTTCCTGCACTTCATCTACTCCGCCGCGCAAAAGGGTCCGCGTATCTTAATCCCGTATCTCTCCTCCGGCGGCGGGCGGCGGCGGGAGGCGGCGGGTGGTGGGTGGTGGTGGTGGCTCTTGTTGAGTGGGGGTGAAAGTGGTGGTGGTGGGATTGGGGGAGGGATGGGATGAGGGGGGGGGGAGGGAGGGAGGGAAGGCAAACGAAAGTGAGGTGGGGCTCGGCTGTCCTTTCTGGTTGTTGCGCGACTTTTCATTTTTCATTTTTCTTTTCTTTTTTTGTCTGAAAATTCGAAAACTAGAGGAGGATTTTGGGCGTGGGACTAACGACCATTTCTCGAAATGGATTTTCTTTTTCTATATTAAAAAATGCGGTGCCTCGGTTCTTTCTGGGAAAGTTTTTATCGGGTGAATTTAATTTTTTTTTGAAAATGCGGCAATTTACATACACGTCGAGAGATTAGAGAGAGCGCGCAACCGTATAAAAAGGGTATAAAAAGCTACGGCGATTATCGGATTGATTCCCTGCTCGTTTGTCCGGCTGGGGGGTGTGATCTATTCTTTTCTTTTTTTCACGCAGATGATTACGTCCTGAAATATTTATTCCCCTGCAGCAAAAGGTCCTAAAGATGTCTAAATTTTGTGCCATGCTTGCTTATGCCGATTTTTTTTTATCAGATCACTTTTTTTTAAACGATTGCTTGGATGCTGATTGTAATTTATGCTGTCGGAAATTTAACGTGACCATGCTTTATTAATTGAAAAATGATTGCGTGATTTTACCAAAAGAAAATTAAAAAATGATTGCGTGATAGTTTTAATGTATTATGAAAATAATAATCTATTTTGAATCATACAAATCAAATCACAAAATAATTATAAATTATTATGAGACCCATTCTTCAAGAATTTGTGACTTACAATAGATTATTTTTATGGTACTCCAAATATTCTTATGCTAGCAAGACCCTTATTAATTTATCCGACTGATGTCGCTCGTCAGCATGTTCAATCAACATATAGATCCCCTAAACGACGTCATCTACAACGTTTGCTCCAAAATATAAATCCTAAATCACAAATTGAAAGAAATTCCCCAATATGAAACCTTGACAGCCAAAACAACCCAAAATCGAAACTCTAATTTGGTTTGCCCCAAAATTAACAGCTTAATCTTGCAAATGGATATCAGGGAGGCTTTAAACATGTCACCTGAGCTACTTGTCATGGATTGGTCTTCAAACGAGTGCAGGCAACTTCGAGCTTTCTGGCCAATAAGCGGGTCGAAATGGAGCAATGGTGACTACGATGAGAATCGACGGTTCTCGGTGATCGTTGATTGTTCAACTGGTAAGGTTACTAGTGACGCGTGCTAATGATTCGAAGCCGGCAGAGGAGGATCAAACGAGCTGGAAGCATTTCAAGCTTTCCAGCAAGAAACAACGCTGAATTGAGCCGCTTCTCTATTGCTTTGGGACGGCGACGGGTCGGTAGTGGCTCTAGCGGCTTGAAAATGGCGAGGAAATCCGTCACTAGTGGCTGACGCTATTGAACGAGCTTCATGTGAACCCAAAGTCTTCGAGCCTTCTTTGTTGAAAAACAGAGCAAAAATGGGACGAGCTGATTGCGGCTCCGCCAACGACTAGCGAGGGTGGGGAGAGGCAGGCTGTGGCGGCATGGTGATCGATGGTGGCCGTGCATGGGACGATGATGGTTTTGCATGGCTTTGTAGTGGTTAGGAGCTTTCTTGGCCGAGAAGCGAGTCGGAACGGCGGATGGTGGCGTCATTCGTTGGCAAGCAAGCAGCCACGGCGGTGACCGTTGAATGACGGTGTTTTTTGCCTAGGATTGTTGCGGAGAGAGCCGGCATAGGACCGAGTCGATGTGGAGAGAGCCAAGGAAGAAGATTGAGTCACTCAAGACACCAAATTCAACATTGTTGAGCCGGGATAACCTCATTTTCGGACAACCCTAGATTTAGGGTCACTCGAGCGCCGCGACACCCTCACGATGATAAGGAATTGAGGTCACGGGGGGGTTGTAGGAGGTAGGTTGTGATGCAGCTTGTAGGCATGGGTGGTGATGGGCGAGTGCTGGTAAAGTTGTGGTCGAGTAGTCTATGCACATGAACGACATGGAGCAGCGAGGGCGCAGTAGGAAGAAAAGAGAAGGAAAAAAATAGAAAAAATAAATGATGGGAGGGAGAGGAGGGAGAAATGTACACATGAAAATGTCATGTGGACTGGTTTTTAAAACATGCCAACCTTATTAAAGTTTTAATTATAAAAGTCGCGTAATTTTTTTTTGTCAGAATTTATTGTTAGAGATGTTTAAGTGATCTTTTTTTTTTTTTTTTTTCATTCTTTCTATTTTGACATTGAAGTGAGCCAACAAGAATTTTTGGTACTATAATGAGTGTTGTATGAAACATTTGATATTTCTAGTGTTCTTGTGTTGATGCTTTTAAATTGAAAAATGTGTAACTTTTGGTCCAATCAAGTCTTTCTATCAACTAGAAGAAAGTACTTCAAAGTGAATTGAAAATGGTATATTTTTGAGGATTTAAATGATCGAAATAAAAATTTTAGGATTTAAGCGCATGGAGTCGACAAGTCTTAATAAATGTTAGGACGATTCACTTTTTCATTAATGGGCCTCGATAAGCTGTATTTCTTACGCCTTAAAAAATTGAGTTTTCTTTGGAATACTGAAGCGGTAATGTCATGGGTAGTCCATGGATTTTTCTCAATGCTTGGTGTATTGTTTAAACTCGTTTTCTCCAAGTTTTGTTCAGGGTCAGGGGAATTGCTAATTTGGCCATCAAACGTTGTAAGTCTATCGTCTAATGTTATCGGTCAATTTCGACCGAAAAAACAAAATGTTAAGCGGTCAACCCAAATGCTTTCACATGTTCAAATTCGTACTTCTTCTTCATTTTCCAATACATAAGCTACTTCCCCTTAAAAAAAGCCTCTACAACTTTGAATTTATCGCCAATTGCTAGCTTTGCCTCTGCCTCCTGGCCTAGGACGCTAAGGAATTGTGATATGATCTCTAGGGTGATGGATTGTAGGTTGGGGCTGGTGACGAACGACAACGAGTTGCGGAAGAAGAAGGAAATGGTGGAAGAAGGGGAGGGAGAAATGGAAGAAAAGAAGAAAATGACAGGAAAAAGTGACTTGGCAGTCGGCAAAAGTTTAGAGGTCCTGTAATGCTGACTTGGTAGCCACATTAACAAAAGAGCAAGTGACTTCATTCTGTACTTTATAACATCGAGCTTATTTTAAAAAAAATTAAAAATTAAATGAACAAAAATAAAATTAAGGAATTAGATTGAATATTAAGTCTAAACATATAAATTATGATAACATTTGGTCGACAAAATAAAATTTAGGATATAATAAAATTTATCCTGTGCTTGGTATTTTTTAAAATAGGATAGTTAGATATATATATATATATATCCTATGAGAGATGTGAGATGAAAAATGGATAGGGTATTTTGTATTTATAGTATAAAACCTATATTTCAAAAATATGTTCTATCTAAAAATCTTTCTATGTTTCGAAGTTTATTACAACAAGTACAATCCATCTCACGTTTTTCCAAGTAACCTTTCCATTCAAGGAAAACAACAAAAGGGAAAGATACAGCATCGATTTTACTGGACTTTGCTGAAAGATATATTTGAAGCAGGTATATATTCAACAATCATGAGCTCTTGTCCTCTTAATTATGAGCTCCTGTCCTTAATTATGATGAGTTCTTGTCCTCTTTATCCTTAATTATGATTAGTTCTTGTCCTCTTTATTATGAGCTCTTGTCCTTAATTATGATGAGTTCTCGTCCTCTTTATTATGAGCTATTGTGCTTAATTATGATGAGCTCTTTTCCTTTCAAATGAAACATGTCTAATGACACTACTAGCTCTTTACAAATTTTTGCCTCTTCTTGAACCGGGACATTAGATTAAGTAGTCTTGAACACAAGGATGATTTGAAAACAGAGAGATTGGGCGTCCAAAGCCCCTTGGTTTGCCTCCAATAGGTTACCCAGCCGCTAAGCGAGACACTTCATTGGCACTTTTTTTTTTTCCTTCTGTCTTTCGTGCAATGTTCTATCGACTTTTTGATCGATTTTGGAATTTTTAGTAAATTTACAAATCATTCCTAATTTTTTAATTGTTTCAATTGGGTAACCTAATTATTTAACAAAAAGTCTAAATTATCTTTGTACTACAGAAAAAATTTATGGTTCAATCGGGACAAAACCTTCGCTTTTATTAAAAGAATGCTCCCTCAAGTTTTCTTGATATCTATTAGTAGCACATATTCTAGTCCCACTTGCCTTATTCTGGATATACATATTTTTCATTCCAAGAAGAGGGCATTAAACCTAAATTTGTTTAGAAATTTAATTGAACCAATTTATATATAGGTGATAACACTACACGTATAAAAAATTCATGGATTAGATAATGCCGCTGTCTTGGAACAAGATATGTTAAACAAGTCCGTTTGAACATTGATTGAGACACACAATTGTGAGAAATTCTCCAATTAGTCCTTGACTTATTGTATAAATGTCTATTCTGTTTATTTTATTTTATTTTACTTATTTAACTTTGCTAATGTAGTCCTAAACCTTTATTCAAATATTCAATATAGTTATTTCAGCCAATTTTTGTACGAAATCGCTAACTTGGTGGTGTGCCACGTATAATGGTTATGGTTAGAGATAATTGGATCGCCACGTCAGCAATTTCTATTGACAATTAATTGAAAGGATTTATAAGAATTTTGTACAAATGCTTAGAACTAATTTTGCACAAGTAAAAAGTTTAAGACTGAATTGATATCCGTATAACACTAACTAGATAATTAACCCCATGTAATTAATAAGTCCTTATTAGAGAATGATTCATTGTTGTACTAGTAAATTTATGAATGAGAGACAAAACCCATGCCATCTTAATATATTGCCTAGACCAATTGCAATGGGAACAACCCCGACATGAACGCTGCAAGTGCCCCACCACTATACTTAGGTAAGTTGGATGAGAATGCTCACTAGAGGATCATAACTTAATAACTTAGAGAGTGGATGTGAGATTGAAGGAGATTGAAGGAGAATCACCATGCGAGTATCTTGCCGGTGGGCTAGAAGAAACCCCTCTAAGATGTGAATAAAACCTGAAGTCTATATGCTGAATTTGCGACCAAAAGAATGTCGTCCTATTTAAGAAAGGTGGAGCATGTTTTACTGGGGATGAATTTATTCACATATCAAAACGGAGCTCCTCCTTATGGAAAATTATCTCTCATATCGGATCTTGCTCAAAAATTGTGGGGCTGTATATCTAATTCCCGGCGGACACAATTACTCGAGTCAAATCATAGTAAAATAAACCTAACGAATCGCTATTCTTGACGTGGATGGGACTGGATTGAAAAGGTGAATTTAGTTTGATATGCGAAAACCGACCCAATAGATCATCTTACCTCACGCCATGGGAGTCCGTTTGAGTCCAAAATTATGTAACCCGACAAAAAGGAAAATGTCTTAGAAATTATGTAAAATGGCGATAAAAGAGGCATGGGATGATAGCATTCGGAGTTTCTAAAGTTTGCCCTGTTTTGCTAATTCAGTCCTTAAAACTTCTTTTTTTTTTTCTTTCGGTTCGGTACCACGATGTGTTCCCGAATGGCATTTTAATCATTTGGTTAGGTCTGCGCGTTTTTTATGGACAGGAGGGATTTGTATATGGCAATTTAATCAAAATTAATTATTTAGGATATATTTTGCTAGAAATGATCGCTCGTGTTGTTCACAAAGATAAACTATTGAATAATATTTTTATCGTCCACGAAAATATCCCAACATTTTCATCAACTAATTATTTTAGATGATATAAGTGATTTTTTTTAGGAAACATTTTTAAATAATTTTTTTTTCGTGAGACAAACGGAGCCTAAAACAACCATAAAAAGACTCAAATAAGATTTTCTGTCTAACAAAGTCTTGTAGTGCATAAAGTGTACAAGTTTTGGGCAAGTGCGCGGAAAAAACAGTTTCAAAATTATAGCAATGACACAAGATTTAGGACCCCCGCCATCACTATTCCAAGCCGGAATCGTTCCGAGTACTATTAAGCCGCGATAAGAGTGATTAGTGTGACATTAGTGAAAATTGTTCGAGAGCGTTCGTGTTGAATGCTATGGTAAAGTGAATGAGGCGACGACTTCGAGCCGGTGCCGGTCAAAAAGGCGGAGGGAAAGGTCCCAAGAAGACTTTTTAAATCGGGAACTACATTAATGAGGGACGACTGACTCTTCGGTCTTAGGACCTCACGAAAGACGATGATGTCTTGTACTGCTTCTTGGATCCCTTCTAGGTTTGGTCGACTTTGACTCAGCTGGGGGAAATCAAAACGTTACCACCGTCGCCATGGACGAGTTCATGAGCATCCGCGTTCGGTTTGGGATTTTCGAAATTGTCCTGATGGATCCAGGAGGTGAGGGTTAGGAACAACATGCGAAATTTCCTTGGAAACCCTAGTGAAAAAAGGGCGGACCTACGGTAATTTTCTGGTCAAAGTCAACGCGAGGTCGAGTCCCGGAGATTGAAGTTATCAACTTTTACGTGCGGGGTTATGTTGTTATCGTCATATTGACAAGCTAATGCATGTGAGAACCGGTTCGGATAGACGTTGCCGTTGTTAATTCAATCCCCCACGACTAAATTGCTTTATGCATGCGGACAAACATCGAGTCACTTGAAAATTGATGCGGTGGAAAAGAAAAGCACGAGTCACAGCTCGTAGATGGATACGCACAAGGTGTTCAAGAGATGTCTCTTGATTCGTCGCTAGATTGAAGGTGCATTTGGTTCAGCATTCCTAATAGGTTTTCAGCCTCCAAAGCCCCTTGGGAAAATGTTGGATTATTTAATAACTATTTTAAAGTAGGTTTCAAATGAAAGTGAGTATTGAGAAGGCTGAAAACACAATGCTAATAAGGATTAGCTTTGAGTTGTCAGTATTTGACCAAATGCTGAAACTTAATTTTTTTCTTGCAAAACTATTTTATCATAAGTCCACTATCGTAGCTTATCATATTGGCCCATGGAAATCGCTCTAGTCACATGAATGCAGTCTCATTATTGCTAACCCGAAAAACTCAGCCACTGTATTCTCGGCCCCAGGTAAACAGTCAAAGACTTGGGCAGTTTTTGGGCGTCAGCGTCAACGATTCCGGACGAGTATTATTAAAAAGCTAATATCAGGTCGGACAAAAATAAAGTGTATGGAAAATGAAAAGGCCAGGTACATTGTCCCTAAATGTGATAAACAGTGGCATTTGGATGGGAGATTACATTTAGATTGCTCTTGAGGTAACCGCGAGAAAAGGAAGAAATTGCATTGGCTCAGCAATTAAGATTATTATTGTATTTGTTATGATCCCACATGGCAGGATCTCAAAAAATGTTTATATAAAGTAAGATCACACGTGGATGTAAGGCGTTTATAAGTCCTTATTAAAAGGCGAATGTCGTGGTTTGGGCAAATTTTTAGGACAAGCTGTCATCCTTCCGGCCAAGACAGCTCGCCGATGTTTAGGCCGATCCATGTTCTGCTAAATTGTCGCTATTGTACACAGCCAAAATGCTAATGGATCCACCAGCTACTTGGCACGAAGAGAGAACGTTTCCACATGACCATGAGCATGGGAGGCATTTCTACAAAATCCATGAAGATCCAATCGTCGATGATTGGACCCAGTAGGGTCACAAGAGAACAGATCTTGGTCGTTCGTTAAAAACCTTTTGGATTGTTCGTGCGGTAACACACTCTGTAATTTATAAAAGGGATTATGCAAAAATGTATTAGAGTACGGTATTTTTGTGAATTGATGTTCAACCATTGTAGTCCAACGAGATGCAACCAAGGAGCATTGTGAGATGTAACTATAAGATGGTTTCGAACTTGCTTCACTTTTTCAAATGCCGGTTTTCATGGGCAATTGGTTTTCTTTCCTTATGCAATGTCATGACGAAGTAATAATAATTTAGCAACTTCAATTGAATGACACAACAAAATACTTGACATTGTTTTCTTTTATTTATTACTATACAAAATAAAACTAAATGGACATTTTGTATTTAACATTTTTTCAACCCAAAAAACATTTTGATATTTCTTTCAATAATTTCAAAACGCATTTGTTCGAAAATCTAAAAAGAAAGCGAGAGGGGGGGGGGGTGCTGGTGGTTGTACCGCGAGGACGATCAAAGAATTTCATTAGGCGCACTTTTCAGTACAAAAAAAAAAAAAATGGATTAGTAACTTCTCGCTTTTGCCAATTTGTCCTTTTTCTTTGGTAAGTTAAGCATCTTCTTATGACTAAATCACATTTCAATCTTATAATAACATATAGACGAGGGCAAATTAAGAACATTAAGAGCGATATGGAATGGAAAATCAAAAGTCGTGTCATTACTGTCCTGTATCTCTCGGGGAAGGCATCAATTCTCCCCTTTTCTTTGTCACCTGGAGGCTGTCTTTTTCTGCATCGTGCCCATAATTTGCCGGTTAACAGGACAACCTGGAAGACCGAGGAGCTCTTTTGGACGCGTTCAATGCACTTCTCAAGGAGGAGGGATTGTCCTTAAACAAAGGCAAAAATTGGGTCGAAAAGGGACAAAAGAATCGCAAGAGAGGCCTCGCGTCGAGTTGAAAACGTAGGTGGCCGACCTTGGGGGCATCGTTGTACACGGTCTCCCGGCTGTTTGTGCATTATAGGGCTGTCCTTTTTTGTCCGCAAGCTCTTCTTATAATGGGATGTTCCTTGAGATGTAATAGAATATGATGGCATTCCAAGTGCGATGTTGTGATCGATTCTTGTATTATTATATAGGTTCTTCTCCTTTTGTAAAGTTAATTGGCATGATGTTAAATGAGTTGCGTATGTTTCACAAAGTCATCAGTTCGATTCTGTAGCAAGTGGACCTCTGAGTAACTTTTATTGCGTTGCCTAACTATGATGGAATTTGTACGGAGCAACCTTGCAAACACTAACGTCTTGCAGGGGTAATGACAAGGCACTCGCTAGGAGTGTGCAAAGGAACTGAGAACCGCTGGACCGCTGGATCGGACCGGATCGGACTGGACTGGACCGGAACCGATGGTTCCCAAGGGAATCAATCCAGGTTCCCGATTCTACTTTATTAAAACTGGTGGGTAAGCATGGAACCATTCACCTGAATTGGACTGTTAATATATATATAATTTTAAAGAAGAGTTTCCAACAAAAAAAATTTAAGAAAAGAAAAACCCTTAAAATCCATGAAACTCAACACTTAACATCCATTGACTAAGTGCTCATCTCGTTTCATTCTCATTTTGTCTAAGTTGTCTCTCCATCTCTCACTAATAACCTCAACTCTTAAGCTCAACATTTATTAACTCACGACCTCAACTTTCAACTTTCAATATGAGTCTAATCATTTTAACTAATATTGCAATCAAGAATAGGGAAGTTCTTTGTTTTTTCTTTACTTTAGCATATAGGAAAATGTTGCACTAAGTGCATGAAGCTTGCTGGGGCTAGTTCCATGGACTCACCCAAGAACCAGATTGATCGGCGGTTCGGTTCCTAAGTGAATTCATGGAACCAACAAATGGTTCCCGATTTCACTTTTTCGGAATTGATTCTTAGTGATTAGTTCTCAATTCAAAGTGGGAGATCTTGCTCACCCCTAGCGCTCGCCAACCTCATGCCTTTGGGTTGTGAATAATGCAAAGTAGCCTTGGCTCAATCTAAATATTTCATAGCTCATGTATATTAACTTTCTAGTCACTTCTTGAAAAGTTTGGGATGATGAGCTCACTAACTTCGAATTTTTGGATTGCAAGTGTTGAGAGGATTGACTATTGCAAATTTTATGCCTTGAATAGAAGTAATTATAGTTCAGATAAACCAAAGAAATTTTAAATTTAACAAGCATAACAAACTCTCTCTCTCTCTCTCTCTCTCTCTCTCTCTTTCTCGCGTGTAGAAGAAGAGGCCTTCCGTGCAACTGAAGCCCATCTACCCCTTCGGCTCCACGGACTATTTTATGCTTTGAACAATCACTCTTTGCCTACTTAAATGAAGTATTTATGTTGAGTTATATGGCTAAAAAGTTCCATCCCGAAGAAGTGTTCAGCATAAAATGAATCACAATTAATTTCTACTATCTACTTGGTTTGATATTAGATTTTTGTCCATTAAGATCTATTTAATCAGTTATCTGTTGTTTCATCCTTGTATTCCCTATAAACCAACTCCGCGAGATCTGTTAGAATGAAATGTTGCGCAAAGCGCAGATCGAACGACTAGTAGAGTAGTAAAAACTCAAGATGTAAATTTCTTCGTCGCTCCATCTAAAAGTAGATAAAAGCTAATGACAAACATAGGGAAGATAGCCTTATCGTTACGCTTCGGGGAATAATTTTACTTTTCGTCCTTCCAGACACCATTGACGACACGCGAGGACGCTGTGAAATTCTGCCCTAGCCACGCATGTCTATGAATTGTGTTCAGGCCACACTTTATGATGTAACTCATCTCATTTCTTCTCATCAACTTCAGCGACTCATCAAGGATTTCGAGGACACAGAAACAAAGAAAGTAAAGAGGGAGACCACGAAGAGATGACCAGAGAACCCTCCATTGAAACTATTGCAATTTGTATTTCTAGCATGAAAATATTCACACGGGTATGTAATTCAATAGCATTGCAGCTCTCTATATTCCTCAACATAAATGCAAAGAGAACGAGAAATCCCGACTCTATCAGCAAGGTCCTTTCTTCCACTTCGACAATGGAAACAGACTTCAATTATATCACAATACTAGTACTAGTCTGAGTCATTCCAGGTTCATCAGTACCTAAAAGGCTAATCAGACAAATCCTATGTATGAGGACAAGCAAAAACAAACCGACCAAAATCTCCATGCTATGAAAGGAAATGAGAATATAAACTTACAAGACACTTCAAAATGACAAAGGAAGCATATATCGAGACAATGTTCAGCAAAGATGACATGCTCAAGCGTGAATCTATCAACAGGCACATCCTCCAGACTGCTGTTGTGACTGAGACGCATTTGGGTTGGTAGACTTAAGATTGACGTCAACCATGTCTTCTTGCTTCGTTGAAGAAAGTGTCTCCATTCCTGGCAAGGCGGCCGCAATCTTACGGAACAAAGCCTAGACAAACAAGTTCGAAAAGATAATTTACATTTTGCCCAGTGATCGACTTTCAACAAAATACATTTGCATTAAAAGTGAGCATGAACATGAACTAATTGACACAAGTAGAAGGGAAAATAGCTTAAATGACAGATCAACTGAAGATCAGGGTATGCTTTACCATCCTGTATGATACATTGACACTTCACTATAAGAAAGTGAATGAAAGAGAGCAGTTTTCTAAACATAAGGTTGTCACGTGATTAATAATAGCGATCTGACAACTGGTTAACTATCATCAAGTGTCCAATATTACTGCCATCATTTTTTAGTTAGCATGGAAAGGAATAACAAACAATGATGTATTTGAGAGTAGAGTTATCCACTAGATCCATTTTATTATTGCCTGGAGATAATAGGTACTTTGGGAATGGTAAGAAAGTGTATTCAGAAGGTTAACTATATAAGACTTCTTTTTGGGCTATAACCTATTACATGGACTCTAAACTTTTAGTATCATAAAAACAATGCTTGAATTTCCAAGTCAGATGATCTCTCTCTCATAACATTACCGTATGTATATGCTAGTAGATTGACAGTTGTAAATAGAAACTCTTTCTGTACAAGAAAAAAGCATGCTTGCTGTTTAATGCCAGGAACAAGTAGGTTCAAGTCATTTGGTGATTACCTTTATGTTGAATCCAGCTTTTGCACTAGTTTCAATGAACATCACATTCAACTCACGAGCTTTGGCTTCTCCCTCTTCTATCGACACTTGCCTGGCCAGTATAAAGAAGCAAAACATGAGGTGAAGGTAACATCTAAAAGATTGACCACAGGAAGAATGTAATCTCCCGCACTCACAAGAAAAATATTTTCTTGTTATTAATGACTTTAGAGAGTCAAAGAGCACACCAAATGTTGAGAAATGCAGTCTTGCAAGAATTCAAGGTAGCAGAGAATGAAATTTAACTTCAAAAGCAAACCAGTAACTCTTATTCCCATGATAAACAGCTTTAATTCATTCCAAAATATAAAATAGAGCAAACTTACCTCTTATCCACTAGATCGGTTTTGTTTCCAACGAGTACAATGATAACATCACTTCCCCTTTCAGTGCGGACCTCCTCAATCCATTTGGAAGTATTGAGGAATGATTGTCGGCCTGACCAACCATATAAAGTGCAACAATATTAGCTGAATGACAAATTGCATGCAGACTAAGAGCTTGTTAAGGTACTTCCTACTTACTACTATGGCTTTTTTAATGATTTTCTTGGATTAAGAAATAAGAAGCTCAAATTACAAATAATTGCAATTTGGCATTTATAACTCCCACAAATGCACAAATATTTATATTCTTATGTCATAATTCACAACTTAAAGAATGCATTTGGCATTTTCTACCTATTCTACCTACCGCTAGAACCTAAACTTCCTAGCTTCTGTTAGGAAAGAAAACTGTTCATGGGCGCCAAGGCTGTGATCCAGATGTCCCAGACCCAAATTTTGAAAAAAAAAGAAAAAAAAAAAAAAGAGATGCACGCGCATGCGCACGCGCACAAGCACAAGAGATAAAAGACAAAATGGGAAGGAACTAAAAATGAAGAAGGCAAGAAGCTCAGGAGATGTAATGTATTTGATCTAGCATTATTCCCTATTTCAATATATAGTATTTAAATGGTTAAGTCACAAAGCACTTTCTTACAATGGTACTTAATCACAATTCCTCAACCAATGTTACAAACCAAGCAGGATTTTAATTAAAATAGAGAAGGTTAAGACTTAAAATCCCCTTTCTGATAGGAAGCCAACATAGAAGTAGGATGGATTCACTATCTGTGAAATACATGCAGAATGGGAAGATAAAACAGACATGAGGAACTAAAATAAAAAATCAGTGAGAAGAAAAAGAAAGCCACACAAACCCATGCATATGGAGATATTTATTGATGAGACACCTAACAAGATGAAGAATGCATATGAATTTGATAGCAAAGAAAGAACTCCGAAATCAGATATATGACTAGAAACAACTTCTGATACATACTGCATGTTGGGACAATAATTTTCATCCAACAACATGAGGTTAGGTGGAACAGAAACAAGAATATCATACTTGCAACATCAAAAACAATGACTGCTACGGAAGAATCCCTGATGTAACTTGGTATCAGGCTCCGAAACCTTTCTTGTCCAGCAGTATCCCTGCAATACACATCAGCATTTGATTTTAATGCAAGTGAACACATTGTCACAAAAGGATCAATGCATATCCTGCCGCACTAAAAGAAGCCATATCCAATCAGGACAACAACAATAAATAGGTGCAGAAATATACTATTTTATGTTTCTCAGTCAAAAATAAACCTTAATACAAGCATTATAAATCAAATCTACACTCACAAGCTTGTAGTGTAACTCTAACTCAACCATCCACAGGACTAACATGACAACTTGTAGAAAATGATGTCATGAAGAACTAAATAGGTGGAAAAATATTCAGCAGTCTTTACAAATTATACCAAAGACTGAACAGATCAGTTTCTGTCACCCTGTTGAAGCCATTGAACCAATCAAAAAACCGTACCAAGAGAATAACTGCTACTTGGTAAACTTGTTTAATCGGCTAGTTTTGAAGAGTTTCTGAACACTGCTACTTAGTGGCCACAAAAACTATTGAAAAACTCTCTTCAGTAATCTTATCATCAGCTAATACTGTTGTGATACACAAAGATAAATCAACAGTAAGAACCATGATTGACTGGACCTAGAAAACTACTTACACGTGCTGATTCATAAGTGGCAATAAAATTGCACCTTTGGTCATTTTTACATATTGGACAAACTCTGGTTTCACAAGAGCCTCAAACATACAAATTAGCAACTACTTCAATGTCATACAACTATGATGCATGACGACAAATTGATATTGTGACTATGCATATACAACCCAGTTTCCACGAGTCAACATTTTTTCTTCAAAACGGTCAACTTATGGGCCAACCCATGTACCATCTCTGCTTATTACATCATAATGTTGTGGATGCATCATGTAATGAACACTAGAAACCAACATCAATATGAGGAGCTATATGTGCACCCATAACATGAAAACTAACTAAAATCTCACCAGAGCTGCAACCGTACAGTTCGATCTTCCAAGTACATCGTCTTTGATAAAAAATCAATACCGATAGTGGCCTGGACAATTGTAATACCACAAAAAGCTTAAGTTAATGTGCTACAGTATTCAAATGCATCATAGGACAGCAGGTAGTTTACTGAGAAGATTTGATGCACAGAAAAGTCAATAACTCAACCATGTTAAAAAACATCAAATGAAGGTACCTAGAGGGAAACGCAGAAAAAAAATCTTTTGCAGATGCAGCTAAAATCCACCATGACTAACATGTTAGTATCATGAAAGGTAAATGTCATCATGGCATCTTAAAGTTCAGCAATAAGTATAATGAACTGCTTTTGCGGGACGCTATAATGCAAATAAAAGGATTAGCTCAGAGGTAATGCCCCCAAAACCTTCATGTCCCATAAAATTTTATCAAAAATGTATTTCTGCTGTTATACTTTCAACATGAAAACATAAAAACAGCTAATCAACCTATCCAGTACCCTTAATAGGATTACTTCATGAGAAACTTGCCAACAATTAAAGAGAGAACGACTTTGTGAAGCCTGCTATTGAAATATACAGAAGTCTTCAGCGTAGCACATTTTCACAAAGGTATTGCATTTAAAACTTTGGATGACCACCTCCCAGTGTTTACGATTCTCACAAAGAGCTGAAAGTTAGGCCAAATCCATGACAACCTATTTACAACAAATTGACAGCATCCCCTTGTCAAATTTCTACTTAACATCTTTTAAAAGTGCTAATTTACAAAAAGTTGAAATAAGCATAAGATTTTCCCCACTCTCTAATCTACATGATCAGCCAAGATTAATATTCAGGGCCCATTTTCATGAAACTTCAACATCAACCAAGGCAAAATGCCCCAACAACCGAAACTTTGATGTTCTTGACAATCAGAAGAACATCAATTTAGACGATCTTGCCAACTGCATATATAAAACATAAACACACGAAGCTGAGACGGGGAACGCCAGCAACAATGCCAGATGCCCACATCATGAAGGTACCATTGGATCTCCCAAAAGTGGTAGAGGAATCCGATAACACGAAATGACCACTGCTATAAGATCCACAGCTGGGGCTACGGATCAAGATCAAACCCATCACCATCATCGCATCGAGAACAAACACGACGACCCAATTCAATCATCGAACAGCAAAACCGATCGCTACCCAAGCATCAATCAGACAACAACGAAATGACGAGAAGCGATCGGGATTCCATCAGCGCCACCGACCCAGAAGACATGCCGAATAGGTCGTTAAAGAGAGAGAGAGAGAGGGACCTGGTACGTGTTGTCGAACTTGTCGTACATGAAGCGAGTGATGATGCTGGTCTTGCCGACGGATTGGTCTCCGAGGAAGACGAGCTTGTACTTGGCGAGAGCCGAGACCGGGGCCATAATTTCTCTCCGTCGGCCGAATCAAAGACGAACCCCCGCAGCGGATCGGAGGAAAAGGTTGAGATCTCGCCTCGAAAGGGTATGGAGCGCAGGGAGAGCGAGATCGAGATCGAGATCTCGGGACCTCGTCGCTGGAAGGGTGGATTTTCTGTGCCGAATCGATGAGCGATTTGATTGGTTTTGAATTTTGCCTATTAATTATACCGAGAGAGAGAGAGAGAGAAGAGGAGAGAGAGAGGGGTGACGATTGGCTCCTTCCGCGTGAGATGGTGTTCCATTTTGATACAATTCAAAGAGGGGTGCGATTGCGGGTCAAGGCCCGACCGAATTTCATTTCCTGTTGATTTTTCTGAATGGTGATATACTATTCCGGCGCCAGTGACGGTCAGGGAATCAGGTATGAGCACCGGGATTTTGCAACTGAAGAATTGGGCATAGATACTAGGGTCCACAACATCCATCAAAGCTACGCTTGGGCTCGATGCTGGGTACTATGCTCGACCTCAATGGACCTAGGCCTTGCCTTGATATTTGGATGTGGGCCCCGGAGTCCTAGGCTTAGCCTTGATGAACATGGGGCACTTGAGCCTTGGCCTCGATGGTCTTGCGCATGGGTGTACTGAAATCCCATGCCCAAGCCTTGATGGGCACTCACTCGGGCACTAGAGACCTGAGCCTAAGTGTCAATGAGCTGGACCTAAGTGCTGAACACCCCAGCTTGAGCATCATAAACACGAACATAGACTTTATGGACCTAACCTAAGTGCCAGGGGTTCAAGCATGGGTGGCGGGGTCCCATGCTCAACCTTTGTGGACTTGGCCTAGGTGGGACATTTGGCATGGGCACTAAGGCCTCATGCTCGACCTCGATAGACTCGAGGGTAGGCGTTGAAGACTCTAGCTTGGGGTCTAAGGACCCAAGACTAGAGTTGGGATTTCCATGTCCAATTGAAGAGTTTCCCAACCAAGTCCCCATTTCTAGTCATATTTTTGAATATATATATTATATTGATTTGGTTAGTAAATGAGGAAAATTTTTTTGTAACATATTTTCTACGAAATAAATTGAGCTTTATATAAAAAAGAAAAAATGTTGTATTAGGTTAGTATGGGACAATTACCCAAAAAGTTCTAATTCTATTGCACTTGTCCAATGCAATTGTAAATCTTTTGATTATGTTAATTTAGTTATAAACAGTTTTAGGTTTTGCCAAATTTGATTGGATAGTGCTGATGTGGATACGGATTGTCCTATGTATTATGGTTGATGTTAACATGGATATTTTTAATAATATGTTTTGAATGTCCTATGTAGCATGGTTGACAATAACATTGACATTTTTAATAATATTTTTTAGAATAATATAAAATTTTGTTTTTCTTTGTTTTTCTTCTTTTCTTTATTTTTATTTTTTGGAGTTTAGAGTTAGCAAGGGTTGTCAGTCGATCCCTGCCGGCACTGTGTGAGGGTGTTGCGACCCTTGCCCAAGTTCCCGCTGTGGTTAATGAGAACTTATACAAGAGTCACGATACCCTCACTAGCCAAAGTGAGGTTGCACAACCCCTGCCCAGATCTAATGAGGGCCCCAATGCCCTCACCAAATTTGGGCTAGGCAAGGGCTTTGCGGCTCTCGCCTAGTGTTGGTAAGAGTTAGCTAGTGACCCTTATTAGCCATCGTGCCAAAAAATAGAAAAATAAAAGTATAGAGAAGAAAACAAAATATTTAAAAATTCAGAAAAAACTAATAATATATTAAAAATATCCACATTCGCATTGGTCATGTCATATAGGATGACTGATGTTTATATTAGTGATTTCCAATCAAATTTTGTCGAATGAATTCAAATAGCATAACATGAAAATGTTTAGAAATAAATTGACACAATTAAAATTTTTAAGATTGAATTGACATAAATGCAATTTATGAATTTTTTTTTTGGTAATTTCCCCATACTTGTATTACAAAATAAGATAAGTATATTGGAAGTCCTAAAACTTATTATAAAAGTGTAATTGAGTCTTAAAATTTACAAAAAACACAATAAAATTCTAAAATTTGTTAAATTGTTGCAATCAAATTATTCTGTTAACCCCGTCCAATTTGATTAACCGAAAATGTTGTTATGGCTTTTTAAAAATCTTTTCTCTCCTATGTGGCTATATAATGAAACGTAAGGTTAAAACAATATTGTTTTGGTCCAAATTTTATTTTTAAGGCAAATTTTAAAAATAAAATTTATGAAATAATCTATATATATATATATATATATATATATATATATATATTCTTTTATTAAAGGAGAAACTAGAGGTGCCATGTCCCACCATCGTCGGGAAGGGCTAATGAGGGTGGGGGATGGCCAATGGGGTTCACTAGGCCTTGACCAATGGTTGACGGCCCTCGCTGACTACAGGTGAGGGCTTAGAGGGTCTCCCTCAGATTGGGTGAGGTAGGGCCATGACCTTTTTCGATTACAGGTGAGGGCCTACATGGGTCATTGTCAATAATGCAGTGATCGCTAGCCATCCCCCATACTCGTTGGCCCTTCCTTTCGATAGTGGGTCGATTGTAGAGAGGGCTACAATTTGTATTAATAATCAAAATTCAACCAAAATGATGTAGTTTTAGCCATGTCATCATCACATAGAAGAGAGGAAACATGACCAAAAAAAAAAAAACATGTCAGTATTTTTGATTAGTTGAATAGGACGGAGTGAATGAAAGAACTAGATTAAACCAATTCAACAAGTTTTAGAAGTTAATAACACTTTTTGTAAGTTTAAGAACTTATTTGCATTTTCGTGATAAGTTTTAGAATTTCTAGTATACTTATCCTTTTATTTATTTATTTATTTCTCTCTTTTTGAGGGAAAATCTATCATTAGAACGAGATCATTATAAATTACTCTCTTATTCATATGGTCATGAAAATGATGGACGGAATTCGTTCACTCTAGTATTTGGACCGGACGCGGCAGATCTCGCGCAAGAGATGGATCTTAATGGAAAACTTAGATTGAGGGATATTTGAAATATTTTTTCTTTGCAATTTCCTAGCTATTGAGGAGGAGACGTGAAACATTACATGGAGCCGTTTCGAATCACAATATCATCGAAGTCTCGTAGTATGTTTGAAAGACACGTTTACTCATTGGTTGCTAATGCACATTGTATAAGTGAAGAGTTGCTCTTATGGGGACTCCAACAATATCCTGACCCTAACCCCAAAAACCAATTTACATGCCTGTTTGTTCATTTTTTCTAAAAAGTAAAAAGCACGGCAGAAAAAAAATTAAAAAATTAGTACGTGAATTTACATGCTCTTGTCGGTTTACGCCGATTTGGGGTCTCACGGGTCTTCGTGGTAAAGGCCCAACAACGACTATAGCTCGAGAGAAACTGGCCCAGCAACCCACCGCTGTGGCCCCCTGCTTTAATCGCTAACAATGGGTTTCAAACGCTTGACCTCCTTTGCTGGAGGAGAGATCTTAACCAATTGCGTTGCCCACGGGTGGGTGTATAATGTGAAAGTTTTGAGCTAAGAAAAAGTTCAAGTCTATCGGCCTAAACACAAAGTAAAAAATTTAAATCCTATGGAGACACATATTGCCATATGATTTTTCATATTAAGCAAATACTGCAACACTTTTACAGAACTGGTCATTTTTATAATTAAAATTTTTTTTTTTATGGTCTCATCTTGCAAAAACCTCTAATTTCTAGGATGTGGTCTATCTTAATTAACCACCAACGGTAGCGGCAACAAATGCAGAAGCTTACCTACTCATAAAAAGGAAAGGAAAAGAAAGAACAGAAAAGAAAGACGAAGGAAAGAAGGAAAGAAAATTCATCTTCGTGAACAGTTAACAGTTTCTTCATCGAATCTCCAATTCTCAAAATTGCATGACATTCTGTTTATTTGTTCCATACAAATATTGAATCATGATTGCCACTGACAAGAAATCAAGCTTACACTCCACCGAAATGTTTGTAGATCTGCGTGCATTTTCATGCTCATTTACTCTTGTGCACCACCTTCAGATGGAGATACCGATAAGTGACATCCCATTGCAGTTCGATCGAATCCCCGATCCCAATCCGTCTCGACCGGTACAGGTCCCTACAATTCAGATAGTACTCATCACAGTGGTCGCACTTCTTAATGAACACGCTTGGGCCATTGTACCAAAGAGGCTCGTTAATGCGACTTCTGCCGCTGCTACTACTACCGCCATCATCGCAACCCGTGTCGTCGCGTACCATCACGTAGTGTTTGTGGCCTGTCAGTATGTTTTCCACATCGGACATGAACCAGTGACGGAACATGTAATCGAAGGCCGCTTGGTGCAAGATATGCAGCTTCCTTGTGAATACGTCTTCCTCGTCGACGACCTTGATGAGGGTTGGGTGATCGTGAGACTTGGACCTGGGGAGTGGATGTTCATCTCGGATTTCGATCAGTTGCCAAGTGACCCGGTGGGGAATGTTCTGGGCCCTCTCCGCGTCTTCAACGGCTTTGCTTGGGAGGAAGTTGTAGAAAAGCGTCTTCTTCATAGGAGCTGGGTTAACTTGGTTCGATGATTCTGGCCATGGCGATGACCGGCACAACTGGACTCCGGAAAATCGTTCATTGGGAAAAAGTTGCACGTCTTCTTGATTTTCTTGTCGTAAATTGTTGGTGGGTTTTGATGGAGGAAGCGGAAATGGCGATCTTGATGGAAAGAATTTCCCTGCTACGAAGAAACAGCCCTGGATGTGCAAATCTTTGACCCCCTCTGTTGCAACAAGAAACAATAAATCCTAAACGTTTCTTATTGCAAATGTCTAGGGTTTATGAAGACACCCAAGAAAGCAGACAAGCAAGTAAATTAAATGATTGTGGACTTTCAGAAGACTAACCAAGACAAAGCAATCACTTCCTCAACTCAAAGCCGTAGGGTTCGATCGTCCGATACATGCTGGATGATCGGCTCTTGATTTGGGAGCAATCCAATGGCCTGGTCTGGCTCAATAAGATGTGGCGACAGCGCTGCTCTTCTTCATCAGAGATGAAGAATGTACGAGTATTGATGGGTGAAATGAAGAAAGGACTGAACTGTGCAAGAGAGATCACTTGCGGACTCTTGATGGATTTTACGTGTGGCCTCTTCAAGAAACCTTTAACAAAAAGATCAGTTGGAGGGAAACCGAGGGAAAGTTTCTGGTTTAACCGCTCTGGGCCAAAAGGGAGGTTGAGTCCCTTCGAATTCTTCTATTTTTAAGTGGCGCTTCAGGAATATGGTTATGATATAATCAAATCAACTATTTAAGGTTTGATTTTCCAATAATAAAAAAGAGCTATGTAAAGGTTGACCCAAATGAAAGTCCTCCATATAATGATGACATGCACACGATCCCATTACATTGACTAAGAAAAAGATATTGATCCAATGACAATCTTATGATCATGATCCTAAAATAAAAATGGATCATCAATCATAGCAAATCCCAACTAAAAATCCTCTTATTCTGTCCAAAATGCTAGAATGATAGATTGTTTCCCCTTTCACTTGAGAATGATTGAAAGAGTCAAGTCACTGATGCATGCTAGAGTCAAGAGTTGCAAACATCTAGGCTCACTAAATAGACTATATCACATTAAGAACACATTGTGCAGGTAATTGAGAAAATAATGTTTAGAAATCATAAATTGATTTGAGAGAGAGAGAGAGAGAGAGAGTGAGAGAGAGAGAGAGAGAGAGAGAGAGAGAGAGAGAGAGAGAGAGAGAGAGGGTAAATGGCTGGATGTTGAGTGGCCAGAGGGCTTGGTTGGATTTAGCATCTTGTTGAATATGGCAATTAGGGCTTCGAATGTGAATTATGGAATTGAATAATTATACTCATTAGTTTAGATCTTGAAAGAGATAATGTGCATCTAGACCAAACTAAATCCATTCCCTAATTGCAAAGGATGTCAATCCCTGACTCAAATTTAAATCTCTTGTTGAAAACTTTCTCTCTTTGAACAATTCTCTTTAGAATCACTCTAATTTTTACTCAAGTGATGATTCAAAGGGAAGTTATTTCAAACTAGTCAACTTCAGCACGAGTTGTACCAAACTCATATATGTCACATTAACTTGCCCTGGGCCATGCACGATGCTACTTATCATCAAGATCAGAAGTGTTTAAAAGAGAAAAGGAAATAAATCCAGTCATCTCCATAAATCTTTCCCCCGAATGTGTCAATCTAAAAATATTCGTAACATTTTGGTTTCTTTTCGACCAAAAGATTTGTAGATGCATGCATGCAATGTGCTTGGTTAGGTCCCGACGCTCACAATCTCAATAATGAAGCATCCTTTCTGAGTGTCCCACCTGAATAGAATGATATTGCCCACCTTGATTTGTCTCGCCACCAACACATCGCTCAAATTAAGAAAGTAATGGCCGGTCCTTTGACACTTGCCGAAGTATACATTCAAGCCGTGGAAATGCAGAGGCCCATTCACACCATTGTTGTCACTGCCGCTGCCACCATGATTGCAATCCATGTCGTCACGTAGTGCTTGTGGCCTGCCTGTATGTTTTGCACAGCGGAGGTAGGCCAATGACGGAACATGCTATCCAAGGCTATGTCGTCCCTGGCCGGCAGCTTCTCTGTCCAGAGATCGAACTCATCGATGACCTTATAGAGGGTTGGGTGGTCGTGAGAGTCAGACCGGGGGAGCGGATCTTCATCCTGGATCTTGACCGGCTTGCGTTCGACCTCGTGGGGAATGTTTGGGCCCTCTCCGCATCTTCAGCAGCTTTGCTCGGGAGGAAGTCATAATAGTCAAAGGTGTTCGTCGCTGGAGCTTGGTTATTTTGGTCCGATGATTCTGGCAGGGAGAATGATCCTGCGCTGCTGGACTGTGGAACATCGTTTGATGGGGAAGAGCTGTGCATTTTCTTGAATTTCTTGCTGCTATTATTTGTCGGTGGGAGGTTTTGATGGAGGAAGTGGAAATGCCGATCGAGTCCAGGTTTGCCCACAGAGACAGGTTTGCCCTATCATTACTGCTGCCGACGCAGGCACCACGATCATAGTCCTTGTAGTTAAAATCTTCATACAGTACTCACCGCCCGTCAGGATACCTTGCACGACGGGCATAGGCCAGTGATGGAACATGTAATCCAAGGCCGTGTGGTGCGAGAAATGCAGCTTCCCCGTGAAAACGTCTTCCTCGTGGATGACCTTGATCAGGGTTGGGCAGTCGTGATACTCGGACCTGGGGAATGGATGTTCATCTCGGATTTCGATCAGTTGCCCAGTGACCTGGTGGGGAATGTTCTGGGCCCTCTCTGTGTCTTCGATGGCCTTGCTCGGGAGCAAATCTTCGATCCCCTCTGTTGCATCAAGAAACAATAAGAAAAAAACGTGATTCCTAAACGTTTATTATTGTAAATGTCTAAGGTTTATGAAGACACCCGAGAAAGCAGACGAGCAAGCAAATTAAATGAATGTGGACTTCCAGAAGACTAAATAAACAAAGCAATCACGTCCTCAACTCAAAGCCGTAGTTTTTTTTTTTTTTTTTGGGCCAAAATAGCCTTAGGGTTCAATTGTTTGATATTTGCTGCATGATCGGATGCCGTGGTCTGGCTCGACAAGACGATGCAGCAGCACCGCTCTTCTTCTCTGGAGATGAAGAATGGACGATTGTCGATGGGTGAAGTGAAGAAAGGACTGAACTATGTAAGAGAGATCAAGGTCACTTGGGGTGGATTTTACGTGTGGCCTCTTCAAGGAACCTTTAACAAAAAGATCAGTTGAGGGAAAGTTTCTGGTCTAGCCGCTCTGGGCCAAAAGGAAAGTTCAGTCCTTTTCGAATTCTTCTATTTTTAAGTGGCGCTTCAGGAATATATGGTCACGATAAAATCAAATCAACTATTTAAGGTTTGATTTTCCGATAATAAAAGGAGCTTTACAAGGGTTGACCCGAATAAAAGTTATCCATATAATATAATCGTGACATGCACATGATCCCATCGCATGACTAAGAAAAAGATATTGATCTGGTAACAATCTTAAGACAATGATATCAAAATATAAATGGATCATTGATCACATGAAATCCCAACTAAAAATCCTCTTATTCCCTCCAACTGTGGTAGAATGATTGATTGTTTCCCCTTTGTCACTTGAGAATGATTAAAAGAGTCAATTCGGACACTGATGCCAGAGTCAAAACCTGTAAATTGCTAGGCTTACTAAATAGACTATAACACATTAAGAAAACATAGTGCAGATAATTGAGAAAATAATGTTTAAAAATCGTAAATTGATGTGTGAGAGAGAGAGAGAGAGAGAGAGAGGCGGTTGAAGTCGGGGTAAATGGTTGATTGCTGCGTGCTACAGGCCTTGATTAAATTTACCGTTTTGTTCAATATGGCAATTAAGGTTTCAAATGTGAATTATGGAATCCGATAATTATAATTGGTCGATCTTGGCAGAGATAATGCGCATCTATTTAAGAAGGGTAAACTAAATCCATCCTCTAATTGCAAATGATGTCAATCCCCGGACTCAAACAAATATCTCACATTAAAACCTTTCTTTCTTTGAACTTTTCTCTTCAGAATTGCTCTACTTTTTATCTTGTGATGATTCAAAGTGGAGTTATTTCAAACCAGTCAACTTCAACACAAAAGCACTTCAACACAAGGGTTGTACTTAACTCATGTGTCACATTAACTTATGCTACACCATGCACGATGCTACTCATGTGTTTAAAAGAGAAAAGAAAGAAATCAAATCGTTTCCATAAGTCTCTTCCCCCGAATTTGTGAATCTCAAAATATTCATAACATTCTGGTTTTTTTGTATAAAGCTTAGTTATACTTGACATAAGTAAAAACTTTAACGCTTTTACAAAATAGGTCATTTTTATAATTAAAAAAAGCTTTTATGGCCTCATCTTGCAAAAACCTCTAATTTCTAGCACTTGGTCTATCTTAATTAACCACCAATGGCAGCAGCAATAGTCGTATGGCCATGGCCTAGCTCCATTACGAGCCCTGACGAACTTGGAGACCCGACATACTCTCTCTCTCTCTCTCTCTCTCTCTCTCTCTCTTTAAGATGGCATAACCAACGTGGACAACCAACGCAGGAGCTACCTACTCGTAAAAGAAAAGGAAAAAGAAAGAAAGAAAGAAAGAAAGAAAAAGAAAGAAAGACATCTCCATGAACATTGAACAGTTTCTCCATCGAATCTCCAAGTCTCAAAGTTGCATGACATTCTGTTTATTTCTTCCATCCAACGATTGAAATTGCCACTGAGGAAATCAAGCTTAAATGTTTGTAGAACAGCACGCACTTTCATGCTCATTTAATCAATGGGTCATCAGGTCTCCTGTGGTACCACCTTCAAATGGATATACCGATAAGTGACATCCCATCGCAGTTTGATTGAATCCCCAGCCCTAATCTGTCTCGACCGGTAGAGGTCCCTCAAATTCAGATAGTACTCATCGCTGTTATCGCACTTCATAATGTACGCACTCGAGTCATTGTACCAACAAGGCTCGTTAACGCGATTTCCGCTGCTGCTGCTACTACCACCACCATCATTGCAACCGGTGTTGTCGCGTATGGTCACGTAGTGCCTGCGGCCTGCCAGGACGTTTTCCATGTCGGACGTAGACCAGTAACGGATCATGTAATCGTAGGCCTCGTGGGGCAGGATCTTCAACGTCGTCATCAAAACGTCGTCCTCCTCAACAACCCTGCTGAGTGTTGCTTGGTAGTGCGATGGGAACTGGAGAGGCGGCAAGTTGTCTCGGATTTCAATCAACTGGCTGGTGACCCGGTGAGGAATGTTTCGTGCACTGTCCGTGTCTTTGGCCGCTTTGATCGGGAGGAAGTCATAGAAAAGCGTCTTCTTGAACGAGATTTGGTGGGGTCCGTTGTTCGGCGGAGAAGTATTGGAGCCGGAGGGATCAGCTTGGTTCGGTTCTGCAGGTGGCGCTGATTGAGTGTTGCTCAACTCGGGAACACCTCGATTCAGTTCTGCAGGTGGGGACGATTGGACGTTGCTCGGCTCAAAAACATCATTCTTCGGGAAAGAGTTGCCCATCTTTCTGGATTCTCTTTTACTTGCCGTGGTCTGAGCTTCCAATAGGGTATTCAAAAATGGTGATCTTGATGGAAAGACTTCTCTGCAATATGGAACCGCCATGAAAATCTTACTAATGCACAAATCTTAGACCCCACGTTTTAATTTGCTGAGTGAAAAAGATAAACCGAACAAAACCCTAAGAAGCTTTTGTGCACACATCAAGAAGTGCTGGTGTGGAACATCATCTATCTATCGGGAAGTAACCATGCAACGAGCTTGCAATTCAAGAAAGCTAACCAGACCAAGAAATCTCAAACAATGTAGCCTGGAAAATCGAAGAACTTCAACGCAGGCTTCTGCTCTTCATTGGGGACGAAAACGAGGATTGAACTTCGATGGATGGCCCCGTTCGTTTGGCGATCAAAATGCACGAGGATGCTCCGATGGCTGGAGAGAAGATGGACTGAGGAGAGGGTTCAGTTGCGATGGACTTTTGAAGAAGGTAGGCTATTGCAGAAATCTTAACGAAAGAAGTTGAGGATGAGTTTATCTAGTCTAACCGACTCTGTAGCCCCAATATGGTGATCAAGTCCGCGAAGGCTTTTATAAGGTGATCATCAATTAATCTACCGTAAATCACATATAAAGAGGAAAGTGCATAAATATCTGGTAAATTCCGATTTCCGAAAAAAATAAAATCTCTTGTTTAGAGAAAGTGTACTTTTTCACTAGTAAAATACAATATATTCTATGGTAAATTGCTTTCCTTTGGAGTAGAGTACGTTTATTCATCATGATAAATTGTATATTCACAATAAATATTCTAAGTTTAGTCAATATAACTTCAAACTAAGAAGTTCACCGGCAGTCGCTGTGGATAACGGGCATGAATTAGGGGAAAAATTTATTTGTTCAATGTAAGTCTTTCTATATGAAATAATATCACATTCAAGCAAAACCTCTTACTTGATAAGTTAATCTCGCTACAAGAAATATTGAATTATTGTTGAACAAAATTGAGAGAATGAGATGTGAATTTTGGCGGCGGTCGGGATTCCCCGACCACCAATGTCAATGGTGCAAGTTGCATATGAATGTTATGTGACTCTCGACCTAATAATCATGATTTTAGAGAAGAATCAAGATCCTCCCCCTTTGTGTGCGGTAAATTGACATTAAGATTTTCATGAATGATGCATTAGCAAATGAAATAATTAAGAGTCCCGATTTACACAAATTATGAAGACAAATTTTTTAATTTCAAATACCCTCAAATTTGAAAAAAAAATTTTTATTGGTCCATACTTTAAGAATTATCAACAATGGGAATGGTCGTTTTGGGAACGTGGGTTAAAACTTTGTTTATTCTGGGAATGGGTTTTGATTTTTTTCCTTACTTGGCTTGTGCGATTCATTGATGTCAACTATTTGGATCTTAAAAGACGTTGGAGTATCGTTTCATTTAGGAAGGGTAAGTAGCTGATGCTATTGTATCCTAAAAAAAATTGTCAATAAACTCTAAAATATAACGATGGATCTTGTAAGCAACTGTTTAAGTACATTAGTTAAAACCATAAAAAATAGAGATGAAGTATATCAACGTAATTTCAAAATTAAACGCAACACTTTTAACAAATGTACCTTCTTCAAATAGAAATGGTGATGGTTCGAAAGCACGATAAATGAGACTTAGTAAATGCCCAGAAAACACTCTTTTAACATTTTCCTCTAATATTTTGCCTTCAAAGCTCCCCCTGAATTCAAACCATGGTTTGATTGTTTTCTTCAAAGTATCACTCCATTGTCTTACCAACCATCAAGATATCTTGCACGACGGGCAGAGGCCAGTGACGGAACATGTAATCGAAGGCCGTGTGGTGCGAGAAAAGCGGATTCCCCGTGAAAATGTCTTCCTCATCGATGACCTGGATGAGGGTTGGGCAGTACCTGGGGAGTGGATGTTCATATCGGATTTCGATCAGTTGCCAAGTGACCTGGTGGGGAATGTTCTGGGGCTTCTCAGCATCTTCGATGGCTTTGCTCGGGAGGAAGTCATAGAAAAGCGTCTTCTTCATAGGAGCTTGGTCAACTTGGTTCGATGATTCTGGCCGTGGCAATGACTGGGCACTGCTGGACTCCGGAAAATCGTTCCATGGGAAAAAGTTGTGCATCTTCTTGATTTTCTTTGTCACAAATGTTGTTGGGTTCCAATGGAGGAGGCGGAAATGGTGATCTTGATGGAACCAATTTCCCCGTTATAAAGAAACATTCCTGAATGGAGTAATACAAATCTTCGATCCCCTTTGTTGCAACAAGAAACAATGAGAAGAAAATGTGAATCCTAATAAAGATAATCTTCATTAAGAAGAAAGCAGACGAGCAAGTAAATCAAATGAATGTGGACTTCCGGAAAACTAACCAAAACAATGCAATCGGGTCCACCACTTGAAGTAGGAGGGTTGAATCGTCCGGTATTTGACAGTTGATCGGCTCTTGATTTTTGAGCAGTATGATGGACCTGATCTGCTCAAGAATACGATACAGCACTGCTCTTCTTCTTCCGAGATGAGGAATAGAGGAGTGTCGAAGGGTGAAGTGGAAAAAGGACTGAACTGTGCAGGAGAGATCACTTGCGGTGGATTTTGCGTGTGGCCTCTTCAAGAAACCTTTAACTAAAAGATCAGTTGGAGGTAAAGTTTCTGGTTTAACGGCTTTGGGCCTAAAGGGAGGTTGAGTCCTCTCGAATTCTTCTATTTTAAGGGGCGCTTCTGAATTATGGCTACGATAAAATCAAATCAACTATTTAAGATTTGATTTTCCAATAATAAAAAAGAGCTATGTCAGGGTTGGCCCAAATGAAACTGCTCCATATAATGGTGACATGCACATGATCACATTACATTGACTAAGAAAAATATATTGATCCAGTGACAATGTTACGATGATGGTCCCAACATATAAATGGATGATTGATGTGATATCCCGAAATTTGGCCTCTATTTCGAAATATATGAAATGATTATTTCGTTGATGCACTTATAGTTACTTTATCCTGAACTAATCATTCACGAGTTAACTAATCTATTAGATGAGGCCGTAAAAGGGTTAAAAATGTGAAATACTAGAAAATTCGATCAGGAATAAATTGCTCAACCATAATGATTAGTAATGATTAATACTATGCTATATAAATCAATTAGTGAACAATATATAAATCATTGATTCGACGGAAGTGCATAGTCAATTCGTGGGTGATTCCCCATGATTATGATATTCGTGTCGAATGACGATAAACCAATTTTCTATTGATATTGTATTTAGGGTACATAATTGAATCCTCGCAATTATATGACAACCGAGGGTTGTCTATGATTCAAAGATGCACATACGTGGATTGAAAATTATCGACCGCGGTTAAATGCACGAGAACCCCTAAAAGCCACTTGATATATTATGTCGCACTATAGTCGCGTTTGATCAATTATTAACCATGAAATTTAATTCAATTTCAGGTATCAAACTTTCGAGGGTTTTGAGATTTAATTATTGGACGTCTTCTCATCATTTGTCGAATTATCAGCAAGTCCGAAATTTTCAGAAAATGAATTATTGGACAAAAAAAAAAGGAAATTCGGATTAAGAGGTAAAATTGGAATTTTTGAACCAAAAATTATTGTTTTTAAGAAATTAGAATTAAGAAGATATTTGGGGACAAAATGCTTGGCATAGAGGGTTTTAGGAGCAAGTGAGGTGAATGGATGATGGGTTTTAGGAAATATCTTGATAAACCTTTTGTTAATTTATTTATTTTTCTCTCTCTCTCTTCTCCCTTCCCTCATGTCTCCTCCCTTGCAGACGCCACCCTCATCATTCTTCTTTCTCTCTTCCTCTTTTCCTTCTCCCCTCCTTCTTCTCTTTTTTCTGCCCACGCCCATTTCCCCTTCATTTCCTTCCTCCCTTTCTTCCCCCTTATGCCTCTATCACTGAAAGTCCCATGTATGCAATGGTGTGCACACAACCAGATATTAGGTATGTTGTTGCAATTGTTAGTTGATACATGTCAAATCCTAGTAAACATTGGGAGGTTGTCAAGTGGATACACATCTAGTTTGTGTTTGTATTTTGGTGATGAAAAACCGATACTTGAGGGGTTCACCAATGTGGACATGGCAGGAGATGTACATTCCAAGCCAACTAAGTTTGGTTATTTAATGACTTTTGCAGATGGAGCTATCTCTTAGCAATCAAGATTGCAAAAGTGCGTTGCACTATCCACAAGAAAGGCTGAATACATAGCTGGCATTGACACTAGCAAAGAGATATTGTGGATGAAAAGATTTTTACAAATGTCAAGCAAGATGAGTATGTTACGCATTGTGATAGCCAAAGCACTATTCATCTCAGTAAAAATTTCCCATTTTATTTGAGGACGAAGCATATTGATTGTATCATTAGATATCAGAAGTATTGGAAGAGAAGCAATTGAAGGTCGAGAAAATTCACATGGACAAAAATGATGCTGATATGTTAACAAAGTCTCTCTACCTATGAAGAAACTAAAATTTTGTAGGAAAGAGGCTGGCTTATTGAAGTGATAAGAATGTTTAAGACCATCCACGATGGGCTGGGGGGAGACTTGTTGGGAGCAACCCAACATGTTCGTGAGTCGATTTGAGATATCTCGAAAATTGTTCATCAAGATTACCTAATAGGAAGGGAGTCTTATTATGGTAGGATGCTGAAAAGGAAAAAATCTAAATAAGAATTAGTCTTATTTAGGAAGAATACCAAGAAAAAATAAATTCTGGTGATTGCCCAAATCAAAGGAATTCAGTCAATTGGGGAGATTTCTAATTGAGATGTGATTACCAAATCAAATAGGGAGGATTCCTAATTTGGATGGAGGTTTCTTAATATACCAGAAAATACTCCGAAGAGATCACAAGAATCTTCAATAACTTGAGTAAATACGAGAGTTTTTTAGAGTTTTTCAAAAGAGGATATGCTTTGTGATAGTTATAAGGATTTATTGTGAGAGAAATACCGTTACAATCTTAATTGTAATCCTTTACTTATAGTGAAGAGTTCCTGGATTAGCATTCCATAGGTTTTTCCCATTTTGAGTTTTCCACGTATATAATAGGTTTTTCATATTTTGAGTTTTCTGTGTAAATAATTTTTGGTGTGTCGTTATTCTTTTCTCTCATTTGCTATGTTATTTATGTTTCGCATATTATTCGATTCAGACAGTTAGAATTCCACTGCGACGTCTCTCTTCTTTTCAAGCACCACAAGGCTTGCTGGATCGCTCTTTCAAGCCTGGACGCAGTCAAAGGAAAACGAATCACGACTTCAAGCTCTATAATTTGACATACGTTGCTCTGACCATTGGTTCCTCCATCTCTTATCCTTTTGTTTTATTTTACTTTGCAGTGCCCTGTGGAGTGATGTGTGTCACTTGTGCACGGGATAAGAGAATATAAAATAAAATAAAATAAAGATGATGATGGGACGTTGAAGATGGAATTTTATGAAGAATCGAAAGCTTCTCTCTGTTCTCTTCTCCTCTTCGTATGTGAACAATCCCTCCTTTAAACCTGCGGTCGTCTCTTCTCAATCGGACGAAGCTTGTTGCTTAGGCAGTGCAGGGCGGCGTAAGAGATCAGCAATAGGTCGTCGTTGGCTTTCACTGACTGGTGCTTCGTCTTCAGAGGGAATTACGGAGAAGCAGAATGTTGACGATAGAACAGCGGCAGGCGGCATCAGTAAGGCAACGACGAGTAGGGGCAGAAAGATATCGGTGAAGCTCGGCCAGCAAGGCAAAGAGGCATGGCCGCGAGGGAGGACTCGATTGCAACCCCCTTTTTTCTCTCTTTTCTCGCGTGTATCTCTCTATGCTTTGAGATTATTACTTGCCGATCTCCAATTTGTGAGGCATAATGTCTCTATATAATGCAAACCTAGGTTTAAGCTTGATCACATGGGCTGAATTTAGGCCTTTTCCATATAATGGGCTGAATTAAACTAGACCAATTTTAATTAATTACCATGGGCTGAAATTAGAGGGTGTATTTGTTTCACTGAAAGTATTTTACCATAAAGTATTTTCCGAATTTTCAGCTGTTTGGTTCTCCAAAAAAGATTTGGTCAACGGAAAATATTTTCTCGTCAACACAAATATTACCTATTATATTAGGAAAGTGAATTCCTTCGCCTTAGAAGATGAAAACACTTTCCTTTTCATCTTTTTCTTTTTGACCTTTCACTTTTCCTCTCGAAACTCTCTCGTTTTTTCTAAGGTACATTGCTCACTCTCCCTTTTCTCTTTCGCTTGCCTTTCTTCTTTGGCTTTCTTCAATGATGCTCACTCACAGTTCCATGTTCTCTTGCTTTTTCTATGGTACGCCACTCACTTTTCCTTCACTCTTTCACTCACCCTTCTTTTTCGGGGCTCTTCTTCGCCAATGCTCATCTTCTTCTCCATTAAAGGTCTAGATCTTCTTCTTTGTCCTTGAAGGTCTGGCTCTTCTTCAACAATGCTCAACATATATCTAGGTTCTCTCTTCTCCCCGATTTGAGAATAATCTCAAAAAATTTGATCAATGCTTTACATCATTGAGTTGATATTGATTCTGTGTTTTAGCTGTTTGATTCTGTTTCTGTTCATCTTCTTCAAGCGAAATTTTGGAAATCGGATGTTAGAGATCTATTTATCACAAGGTCAATTGGAGATTTTAGCCTACCACAAGGGATATAAGGTTATCTATCCAAGTGCTTGATTTTTGCTTGATATCGATTGAAAAATTTGATCGATGCTTTGCATTGTTCAGTTGATGTTGATTCTATGTGTTACAATTGTTTGATTCTTGTTTTCGTTCATCTTCTTCAAGCAAAATTTTGGAAATCTGATCTTAGAGATTCCATTTGTCACAAGGTCAAATGGAAATTTTACCCTACCGTGAGGGATATGAGGTAATCTATCCAAGCGCTTGACCTTTTCGCTCGATTTTGCTCAAAAAGTTTAATTGATGCTTTACATCATTGGGTTGATGTTGATTCTTTGTGTTACAGTCATTTGATTCTCATTTCTGTTCATCTTCTTCAAGCAAAATGTTGGAAATATGTCATAGAGATTCCATTTATCACAAGGTCAATTGGAGATTTTACCCTATCGCGAGGGATATAAGGTAATCAATCCGAGCACTTGACCTTTTTGACTGATTTGTCATTAATTTGCTCAAAATTTTCAGTGATGTTCTTTTATGAAAACACATATCAGAGGTAATCTATTGAGATGAGTTAACTTGGTTGGTGTTTCTTGGTTTGATGAGCCTATTTTATCATTGGTTAGAGTTCTGTTCTTGGGATATGCGCTTTTATGGTAACATATCATGCCTTGTTGGACAGTGATTGGTTTACATGTTCCTTCGAGAATTAATTATGTACTTGTTGAAATTGCGATTATGTTTTTACCTTCCGAAGGGATAAATCTCTTTTATGAGTTTGTTTATTTTTCTTTTGTTTGTTAAAATGTCAAGAGGTAAAGGAAATCATTAATTATAATTTATTGCAATACCTTGTCGAAATCATTCATAAGCTTTATTGTCTAGAATCCATCATTATGTGAATGTAATGTTGCTACACTAGCCTTCTCGATACTTTTAGCGATTTTTTTTTTATTCTCTTTAATGTTTGCTATTGGGTTTACCTTTGAGATAAAACATCCATCTTAACCGGCTCAATGAAAATTCTTATTATTACTTGTAGATGGAAAATAAAGATGTTAATGAAGCAATAATGGGTGTAACCGTGTCAATAATGGCAGCTAGTATGTTAGTAATAGAGGATGAAGCTTTTAGTAGTTAGATACCTAGAGTGCCACTGGGGGAAAGAGATTTTGAGAGAGAGAGTTATTCATCAATCACATTTTACATTTAGGAGATACTAATTGTGTCAATCAAATACATATGAGACCAAAAGTTTTCTTTGAATTGTAGAGGGTTCTTAGGTCAAATAATTTGTTGCATGAAATAGTAAATGTGTCAATCAAAGAGCAATTGTTAGTCTTTTGTCATATTTTAGGGCATAATTTGAGGTTGAGAATGATAGGGTCAAGGTTCAATAGGTCTATTGAGACCATTCATCGATACTTTAGAATATCCACTGGATGGCATTACACCCCCGACAATATCCAAGAGAAGAAGATTTTATCTATACTTTAAGGTATGTGATATGACAAATGTCACAAACTTCATTTGATAGTATGTTGTTACATTTACTTATTGATTACATTAAGATTGCATTGGAATTCTTAATGGTACTCACGTCCATGCATCGATTCCCCAGAAATTGAAGAAAACTTTTGTCACAACCCCAACTCCATTTCCGAGGTCATGATTGATAGGGGTTAGTTTCACAACGTCCTAAGCTTGTCGCCGTCCTAATTTTTTTTTTTTATCTTGTTATTATGCACATGTGGAACGTGAATAAATAACTCCCCAAACAATCAATAGCTGGAAGACTGGGGCATACATTACACATAACACACCGCTTTATATTATAACTGTACTTTTACAAGCCCTTTCTTTACGGGTCCTCTTTTCTTTTTACATCATATTACAAGTTTTCCACATATGCCAAGGGAATTCCTATCTCCTCTAGCATAACAGAAACTCTCAACATTGACGTGAGACTTCCATACCTATAAGACTGAAAGATAAGGGAGTGAGTTTTGGGGAAACTCATTAAGTAAAATTCCTCGTTCTCTTCTAGGAAAGTATCTCATCATCGAAGTCTAGCGAGTACGACACTCGCAAATAGTATCGATGGTAGATCAATAGCAAACTTGTTGCTATATCTCGACTACATGTAGATGTCCATTGCAACATGTTTCTATGTATACTTACCTTTGGCTAATCAATATATCAACATATCATGCTTATGCATAACTGGCACTTATGCAAATTCATGTAGAGTTGTCCTGGCTCGACCAAGCGTTCTTGGCTCGACCGAGGCTTCCAGCTTCTTGCTGGGCTTCCTAGCTAGATCAAGGCATCTCAGCTCGATCGAGGCTTCTTCAGGCTAGCTTCCTGAGGCTTTTGGATTCAAGACCTAGGCATTTTGGCTCAACCAGGGCATCTCGACTCAAGCAAGGCTTCCCGTTCAATGAATGAGGCATTGTTGCTAATGCTGTGTAACAACATATGCTTTTTCCTTTTTAAGTGCATGCATAAATGTATCATACAAGCCAGTTCTTATCTTTTCTCTTAGTTGACACATGCATGGCCCGAAAGTGTGCTTATTCATTTGTGTATGTCATGAATTTCTTATACTTCACTGGCAAATATGTCAAGAATGATCTTTGATTCATAATTTGAATCAATCACCGAGCGCCGATCCCTGCATCGAACAAGGCTCCGAATGGCATCCTTCAATTTTGAACTAAGACCTTGGGTACACCTTGCTTTAGTGATGATCCCAAGCTTGATGGACCTCGGCTCCAACTCAATATGAATACCATGTATCGAGAATGACCCTCGGCTCGCGGATTCATCCAACGTCAAGCACAAAGTCCCCTTGTTCGTTTGGACTATGGAAATCAGCATGCTCGGTGCCTTACCAAGACTTTGTAGATTTGGGCGATCCCCGTACCGATCAAGGCATAATATTGACATGCCTCAATTTTGATTTAGGACCCTGTGGCCTTGGGTGATTCCTGCACCAAGTGAGACTTGGACCCGACATTCTATTTATGCTGGAACCAAGGCTTCATGGTTAGGGCGACTTTGTCTTGTAATGAAATCAACCTAAACGACCCCGATTCCATTCCGAACATACACAACTCAAGCACACGACCATGTCCATAACAAATATGATCAAACAAAAGACATAGCACACAACTCACGGCTTGATGGGTGAGCACTTACTAGCCTCAACGATGGGATGTACTTTCTTAGAAGAAAAGGAGGAATCTTACTTACCTTGGCAAACCTTGAAAATCAACTTAGATTAGCTTGAGAGATTGAGGATGCAAGGCCGAGAGAAAGGGAATGGAGGAGGAAGGTGGGTGTGAATGGCAAGAGGTGTAAGATGGTGAAAATGAATGAGAGCCTCCCCTATTTACAGTCATCAAGCTAATGATTACTCATTCAAGCGGTCCAATCGTGTTTCTTGGAGTGGCATAGCTATGCCACTGAGGCGGCAAGCCTAAGTTATAAGGTGGCACACCTATTTTAGAGAGGTGGCACATCTATTCTCATGAGGTGGAGATCTAATGACCTAATGCAAGAGGACTTTGCTCATTATTAAATGGACAAGTCCTGATGCACAAGTGGCACTCTAAAAAGATGAGCTAGCATTAAGGTCATAGTGTAACATTCTTGATTTTGACTCTTGTTTTGGTCCCACAACACTAAGAGGCTAAGCTAGATAGGCAATCTTCTTGTGGAACAAGAGTCAAATGCATTAAATGAGGATAATGAGTGTGAAGGCTTATGTATCCCTAATAATTAATGAAAGGGGATGACGCCTAAGGGAATGATGACAAGTGATCTTTCAAGCTAAGTAGGGTGCCACCTCTCCCCCCATAGACTTGCCATTTTGAGTTTCATAGGTTTTGACTTCCCAGTTTTTCAAAATTGCTGGACCTTTCCTGCTTTCTAATTTTATAGAGCTCCTTTTACTTTGAATTTGGAGAGACTTTCTTCATAAAAATTGTTCAAAATATATTAATCTATAACAGACTTAAATTTTATATATTTCTGAGGTGAAATGATTGGGACGAAGGCCCAATCAATTACCATATGAAACCTGCCCAGTATAGTAAAAATGGTAACCGGTTGCTTTCTCGAATTTTTATAAATTCTTCCCTTTAGAATTTAGACATTCTTCATTCACAAAATTTTTAAATGACATCTATATCTATAACATATTAAAATTTCAAAGATTTTTGTAAAGATTTGGATTTCAAAATGAGTCTCTTTTTCTAACCGTTGAATTTGCTCGACGGACAAATTTTTTGGTTGCGTTCAATGATTTGTTGCTCTTTCCATAGAACAAATTTGAATTGGATTCCTCATGAAATTTTTTTTCTAAGGTCTTCTCTACAGCATATTTAAATTTTATATTTTTTCGAGCCTATTTGATAAGGTAATGGTACTAATTTCGAAAGTTATTCAAAACTGTTTTTGCCTTAGAATGAGAACACATGCCCAACTTGGAGGGAAGGGGGCTACACACCTAACTTGAGGAAAATCTAGAGTCTTCTTGGCTTGAAGATAAGAATGCATCAAATGATTTTTGAAGCTAGCTAATTAATGAGCAAGTTGTCCAAAGTCCAAGTTTATTGATGACCAAATCTTAGGTAACTTATGTAGGAAAAATTCTAGGAGAATGAAAAGTGCCTCATGTCTCTAGAACATTCTCATTTCTTATGTGGCAAGGGTTTGGCTTAATGAGCAAGAAAATGTAGAAAACATATTCCTAAAATTCAAGTCTCATGATGACCATATCTTGAGCATTAAATGGAAGAGGTGACTCACCATCTTAGGTGGTAAGGATAGATTCAGTAATCATTACACCAAGATTTTTCTTGGAGAGCAAGCCAAGCCAAATCATCATTATAGGATGACTCTCCATTCTCTTTAACCTTTGGCTCACTTCTTCTCCTCCTCCTTTCTTGCAAGTCCTCTCCCTTTCTCAGCCTTGCTCGCCCACTACCTCACAAGACAACCCTCTCTTGGTAAAACCACCTATAGTTTATCGAGATTTATCAAAGGTAAGTAGAATCTCTAACTCTTGGCTTGGGCAATAGCCTATGTTGTCAAGTTTAGTGGTGTGCTCACCTGTGTAAGCTGTGTGTAAGTTGTAATATTCTTTTGTATGATTTGCTTATGTTTGTATGCTTGAGTGTGTTCATGCCTTGAGACGAGGTCGAGATTTACTTGGCTTGAAATCAACATCAAGTCACAATGGCCTAACTTGCAAGGCCATAGATTGGTATTGAAGCGTGTCGATTCCAAGTCTTGCTTGGTGTCAACGTCAGCCTAGGCATGCAGCTCAAGTCACAAACCAAGAATCATTCCCAATATATTTTATAATATGATGTTGAGGGTCATGGCACACTCACTTGAATGAGCATGCCCTTGGGCCTTGTATGCATCGGTTAAGATGAAAGATGAAGAACCAGCTTGTGTGATGCATGTATATGATGCACTTAAAGGTGAAAAAGTGTTCGTCGCCACATAATATTGGCGGCGATGCCTCGTTCATTGAAGGAGATGTCCTGGTAAAGCCAGGATGTTTAGGTTTGAGCTCGAATGCCTTGGGTAAGCTAGTCTCGGGATGCCTTGGTTGAGTCGGGATGCCTGGGTTGAGCTCGGATGCCTTGGTGAGCTAGCGCTAGAATGCCTTGGTTGAGCTAGGATCCCTAACTTGAAGCTGGATGCCTTGCTTGAGCTGAGAGGGCCTGGTTGAGCTAGGACAATGATAAATGAATTTGCACGAGTGTTGGTATATGCATAACCATGATATGTTGATGTGTTCATTGATATGCTAAAGGTAAGCATGCATTGAAGTATGCAGTAATAGACATCTGCATGTAGTCAAGGATATTAATAAATTTGCTATTAATTTGCTATCAACATTGCATTGCAAGTGTTGTACCTACTAGATTTTGATGATGAGATATCCTCCTAGTAGATAATTAGGGATTTTACTTACTGAGTCCATGACTCACCCTATTATTTTGCAGAATTGTAGGTATGGAGGAGTTGCAATCTCGATAGAGGAGCTAAGATTTGCTTCGGCCTTTTTAAGCATAGAGCATGTAATGATTGAAAATATAATGATCCATGACAAAAGGGCTTGTAAATATAATTGATGTAATTGTGTGTTTGTAAATGGTTGTTTTTTTGGTTGCTTGTTGTTGTCTGGGTGTTATATGTGCGCTTTCACATGCGCTTAATGAAAAGATAAAAAGAAACGGGATTGCGACGTGCTTGGGATGTCGCAAAAATAACATTTGCTGCTTGAGACCCTAGAGATAGAGTCAGGATCGTGACACATAGGCTAGCCATCATTGGCTCAAGATGTCTTATTTTCATTGGGACATTGGCCTAGATTCCTTGCTTAATCCCTAAGGTGAATCTTGGGTAATTATGCCAAATCTAGAAAAATCTTGGTAGAATGATGAGTCACATTTCCTCTTGAAGAACCTAGGGTGTTCTAAAGAGTTTCATTTTGTCCATATGTACATAATATGACAACTATGGGAAATAAGCCATTTGAATTGCAATCGGGACCAGGCAAGGGTGTGACATCTTGAATTTTACTGACCCTATAAGTGTAATCGGACTGTTATGGGCTTGGATTATTTTAAAGCGGGCGAGACGGGTCGTGAGGAAAGTATTGTTGGAGAAATCTTCTTGAATTATTTTGAAGCTAACAAAACGTTTCCATTAGTCTAGTCTGAAGGTTTGCAGACTCTGCTGTTTAAGGTCTGAAGACCTCCGGACAGCCGGACTCAAGATTCAAAGTCTATCCTCATTGACAGTTTCTGATCCGTTGAGGAAAGTCTATCTAGAACTGGATGTTTCATTAAAGATATGACCTTATTGACTGGAGAAGATCTCTTGGCAGGTTATGACATAACAGAATCCTTTTAATTGATCAAGATTGATTCGAAGATTAAGGATCCGTTGATTGGCGAAATATTCATGGAAAATTCTACTTATGGAAACCGAGATCCTGATTGTATGGGCGAACAGGGTTGATGGGCTATCGACATGTTCCTTTAATAGCTCGAATGATCTTCCTAATTGATTCCGTCCAACGGGTAGATTGGAGGAATTCCTTTGGTAAGTACCAACGGGTATGATGGTGTAAAGGATTATATAAGGAAGACGTTCTAAATTGTTCGAGTAGTGCGCGATAGAAGAATTCCAAAGTCTAAAGCTCTTTGTTATTTAGTCAATTCATTTGAGCGAAATCTTGTACGCAAAAAGAGAGTTTATATTTGTGAGAAACCTTGAGGAAGTGTGGTAGAACATCTACACTATGGAATCAAGGAAAAGCTGTGCTGTAACATCTGTTTTATTCATAGTGGAATCCAGCTGATAGGCTGTCAGTGCGGAAGAGTGGACGTAGGCTTGGGATAAGCCGAACCACTATAAAACTTGTGTTTAATTTTCTCTTCCCTACTCCTTAACCTTACCTTGATCGTATTTCATTTTGTTAACCAAAAGAGAACTCCCTTTCTATAGTTTGCCTAGTATCGCTTCCGTATCTCGAGAAATTTTTTTTTACACCTATTCATCCCCCTCTAGGTGTTTATACTAGCTATCTCAAGTATGAGCTTAAGTAGTTAATGGGCTGCATGAAGATATTGAGCACGGGCTCAACCGGTCAAAGGATAGGATATGGACTTGGGCTTGGCTTGGAGTGGGCCAAGAGTCGGATTCATTAAAATTGTGAATTAAGTCTAGTGGGCCATGAAATGTCGTGGGATGAGTCTGGTGGGCTAGAGATAGGTATTTAGGCTTGAGCGGTTTAATTTTTGATTAAGTTTGTAGATTACCGTTATGAGGGATTTAATTAGAAATTTCATTAAAAACTTATAAGCGATTGTAATTTTATTATCAAACACTAACTTTAGTAATTTCTCGCAATTAATTCTTGTTTGTATTGTAGATTAGTGCCGAGACATTAATGCGTCAATTTGATTCGTGCGAACTCATGGACTTGTATAGTTATGAAAAGATCGAAAATTTTGTGGATTTGAAACGAAACTAAGTAGAAGATATTAGAAACTATTAGACTAATTAATGACATGGATTAGAACTTAATCTTAACCATTCTTGAGTGCCAGGTGTCGACCATGAAGAAGAATGCGTGCATGGGAGCCATGATATTCATCTCTTCCCTCTCAGTTTTTCTCCAACCCGAAGCCTTCAGAGGAGACATCATCATTTCTTCCTAAATAATATCTATTCTTGGAATTTAAAGTAAAATCTACACACGTATGTGATTTTTCCTCATAACTCAAGCCATTCTCTTCTCCTCAAAACAGACCCAAAATCTCTCTCTCTCTCTCTCTCTCGTGTAACGACTCAGGCCCCACTATGTAATATTGTCTACTTTGGACATTGAGTCCTTATGGCTTTAAAACGCGTTGTCTGGGGTAAAGGCCTTGGCCCTCGGCTACCTTCCCCCAACCCAATATTGTCCGCTTTGGAGGCATGCATGTAGCAACCTCCTCCTCACGGGTTTGTTTTCAGTGCAACAGAAGCGTACATGGAACGCGTCACACAAATTAGAGGGACCTAAGCCTTATAAACTAGCCCTAGGACTCCCCCTAAGCGATGTGGGACAGGAGATGCGCCCGGTGTTTTTGGGCCGTCACTCTCTCTCTCTCTCTCTCTCTCTCTCTCTCTCTCTCTCTCTCTCTCTCTCTCTCCATTTTCTTCTCCCTCCCTCTCTCTTTCATGACTTGCACAGAAGCGGAACTCATCCACTTCAGCTTCTTCTTCTTCTTGCACAGAAGCAGAACTCATCCACTTCAGCTTCTTCTTCTTTTTGCTCACATTTGAGGGCAGAATTTCAAAGAGCAGTGAGCCACTATCGAAGCCAAGCCACCGATAAGGAAATGATGAGGTCTTAAACTAGAATTTATTCGCTGTTTGTTGAGGGAACTTGCGGAGCATGCTGAATGGTGGAAGATTAAATTTGATGCTTCTATTTTGAGTTGGAATAGGTTAGATGGGCACTCAAATGAAGCTGTTGGTCTTTGCATGTGATGATCGGGGTTTGGATGGTCAAAGAACCGAGCGTGAGGGAGTTGAGTTGGTCGAGTTGGTGGGTAGATGACTGCTGGGTGATAGATGGGTGTTGCATGTTGCTTTTGAGAGGTTGAGACACGAATGCTAGCCTCAGGTTGAACTGTAGGTTGTCAAGGTACTGAGAGAGGTTGTAGATGAACTAAATAATTTGATTGAGTTGTAGATGGGGACAATGGCTCGGGATGTTTTGTTCGGGAAAGATAGACAGAAAATTAATGGTTTATGCGTCACTTTGGGGTTTTAAATGTGTAGTTAATGGAAAGAACTAATTTCTTAAGAGTGTACCAACTATTTTGGGGTTCGACTACTGGTTGTAGAGATTTTCTTGCGAAAATTAGCTGGTGAGAACATTCCTCCCTTAAAACAGCAAACTGACCTGCAGAAAAACAGCAGAACCATAGGTAGTTCTATGGATTTTACGAAATTTTCTAGATGGATTTGGACTTTAAACCCTTCATGAAAGTTGTAGAATACATCTTTAGGAACAACATATAAAAATTTGAGAACAAACAGTCGAGATTTGGGTAGTGAAATGATCCTTCTCTGGTAGGTAGTTAATTTGGAAGTTGCTGCAGAATTTAGGGGTAAAGACAGAAAATTACTGCTCTTTATACAATGAGCTATATGCTTAGATTTCTTCACAGAAAATGTTAATCCGTGTCTCTTCTATAACATACTAAAATTTGTAGCATTTCAATGAGATTTGATGCATTTTTTGCTTCTGTGATTGAAACTGCCCATGTCAGCTTGTATCCTGCCTTGATCCGAGATTGTGCAATAGATGCTGTGCCTCTTATACCTGATTTTCATGGCATATAGGGAGTCTAATGGTCTTGTAATAATGGTTAGTTTGTGCATGAGCATGTCTCTTTCATAATTTGAAGTGTGGTCATTGTATATTTACTAATTGTGGCATATTCACCCCCTTCTAGGTGTTCATATTAGCACTAACAGGGGACGCAACTCCCTTACCAATTTGATGGGATAATTTGAAAGTGAAGCACTTACAACCCCACAACACAAAGAAATGAACGAGATAGATATCCTTTTCATTTATTTCACCTTATCGGAAATAATTATAGGACTTCCTTTTATAGGCTTGATACATAATTATTACACTTAAACACTCATTAAATATTTCTAGCTCTCCAAAGAGATAGACTCCTAGGAACTTGCAAGAGACCTCGAGATGCAAATAGATAGAACATAAAAATATGAACATACTTCTTAAAAGCAACACCACAATGCAACCAAGTAACCGATTGACATCGACAACTCAGTAGTTGATCGATAGCCTAGACTACGGACGAAATTTATTAATAGAGTGTGAGGCATTATTTTACTTAAGTTATCCCAGAGGATATGTATAGTGCCTTGCATGGTATCACAGATATTTTTATGCTTATGTAAATCGAGATAAATCTAACTCAGTTTCTGTGAAACATGAGCAGGGAGGCCAAGAGGTTGAAAGCCATGCTGTAGACTAGCTTGCCATGCTTTGTCGATGTCGGTGATGGAGTAGCCACACTCGTGCTCCTCCCACCCTTCTGCTGCGTGGAGTATCCCCGCGACGCGCCATGTGCTCATCACTCTTCGTGGCAACCAGTTCTGCAGTATCACGACAGTAAGAAGGAGATTTATACTAAGGTTGCCGCGTGGATGCAGATTTATCCGCACAGGAATCTGCGAATCGAAATGGCTATATGGTGATGTAAGGATTGTGGTTCGGCCAAAGTATGAGTCAACCATTTTATACTATGGGTTTACTATGAATATTAGTAAGGTAGTTTTGTATTTGTAATAAAAGCATATGTTTTCGTCCCTGCAATATAAAAGCACACTCCCTTCAACAAAAAGAGACCAGCTCAAAATGGAAATTATACTTCATATCATACCTCACAAGAATGCACATTCTCAAGCGATGCGGAAGCGACCAAGGCAGGTGTGTGGTGGTAGAAGCAGTCGCCTCGCAACTTTTCGGGGGGGAATTGTGAGAAGGGTATGAATAATGTCCCTTTTGGTGCTTTCAACTGATCTTCTTCCGTTATGTCAGCTCCTACTATCCATACCTAAAAATTTACCGATCATCGGTAGTCATTCACTTATATTACTGTCAACATCAACTAGTGATAATAAGTTCTTATGGCATTATGCTGACAGATGTTATAGCAATTAGGGTTTCCAATTCTTTCTAAGAATCCAAATAAAACAGAGAAATGAACACGTTGAATCCTAAAAGTCCATGCACATATTTATTTGAAGTCATTTGCGACAAGGGCATGATTCATTTACCTTTGGAGCATGGCCACTTGAGAGAAGTAGATTGCTGTCACACTTGTGGTTGAGTGATTTTTTCAGCATCTTGTACTCATGTTCATGCAGTATAGCCACCTAAAATAAGTTTTCTATCGTTATTTAAGAAGAGTAGTTAGAGGTAGCGAGCCAAATCAGAAAGACAATAAGTAAATGATGCCAAGAACAGCCCTCCTATCTTTTTTTTTTTTTTTTGGTTATGGCACTTGAATTAACAAAGACGTTATGAGGTGGCCAATTTCAAGCTTTCTCCATTATAATGAAAATTGACAATGTTCACATGTAGATGGAAAGTCACACGTTTCGGTAGAAAATTTATAAAACCTTTCGTATGTGTTGTAGCTTTCGTCCATGCTATATCTACTTTGCTATTGAAGGTATAAACTTTTTGTCAATCAGAAAGCGCTTTGCTGCTGAGAATCAAGGAGAAGTTTCTTAACTAATACAATAGTTTATGTACTTTTCTACTGTGAGAATCTGGTGTCATCTTCTAAGTTAGTTGAGGATATGAATTATCTTCCCTTTTTTATTTTCTAGGAAGATCTTTTAAAGAAGATAATATCAAAATATTTAATTATTAAACCATGCCATAATCTAACAGTTTAGGATTTTAGAATTATGGGCATTGATCCACAAATTTTACAAATTATCTTATCAAAAGGTTCCAAGTATAAATCTTTTTAAATCTTATATTTTATATGGGAATTGAAGATGTATGACGTACTTTCTAATTTCGCTTGAATGCTACTCACCAAATGCAGTCTCGATTGGAGAGAATTACTTTTGAGCATATAAGAATTACCATCCTACTTATTTATTTACCTGAATTCCGCTTTGGCACAAAGCAAGAGCAATGGCATAGGCCACCTTAGTGAGCCTCCCTCTGAAGAGGACTTGGACAGTTCCTTTGGGAATGCTATTGACCACCACAGCCACTGCCAATCCACTCCCATCCACAACTCTCACTTTGAGCTGAGGATGTCTCTCCACATGGAACCCGCCATATCCCTTCAGGTCCTCTCCCTGCAAATACCAAGTTTTGAGTACCCAAGCATGGTCATATTGCTTTATCTGAAAGGACAATAACAGCAGAAGTCCTAAAACTTTAATTTCATGCGTTTAAATCCTAAAAGTCACAATTTCATTGCATTTGAGTCCTTTTGTTTAACTCTATCAATTTTCAGTGGACGGGAATGCAGCAAGATTGTTGTATTATCTTTTTAGTCTAATATGGGCCATTAATAAATGATGCCACTAAAACTAATAGAGGCAACGAAAGGAATAAAATGGATGGCTCTAAATGAAATTTTTAGGACTTAAATGTGTTACCGTGATGAGTTGTGGGACTTGCCTGTAGTTGTCCCTTCTTTCAATAATGTTTTTTCGTTTTTTTTTTTTGGCTTCTTGCAAAAATTCGTGAGATCAACATGTTAATATAATGTCAACCTTCTGAAACTACTCGTTGCCTAAGATTATGTCAGAGTATAGTTAAGCTTTCCGAATGCCCCCACCCCCCTCCCCTCCCCTCCCTTTTAAGTGTTAGAGAATGATTCCGTTTACATTATAGGAAAGTCTGACTTTTAACAATTGAAGTTGAATCCTAAGCAACTTTCTTTGTCTTGCAAAAGTGTCCATCGTGAACCTATCGTGATTCGTATTGTAATGTCATGAGAGGCAAATTGTACTGTCATGAGATGCTTGCCTGGTTAAAGAGACCCAAGCACAAAACCTTGGTCCCCTTGTCCTCTGCCTCCAAGATGGCTTTCTCGGTCAGACCATTGATCGACTCCTTTTGCCATGGCATGAAGTACTAGAAAGAAGATCAAAGAAAATGAGAAAATGACCAAAATTAGAGCACAAAAAACTCAGTAATATAAAATAAAAAACAATTGAGCGTATAAATAATAGAAAATCTTACTTGAATGCTATACTTTGGAATTACCCAAGTTTGTAATTTGAGTTTATTGAAGCGATGCCGCTCAACCACAAAAGTGCGCCCATAGATCCAAGTAACCATCATGGAACATAGAGTCACAGGCCAAATCAACCAGAGATACCACCTCGATGATCCGTCTGTCCAAGAAGCGAGAGAGGCGAATCCTACCCGCAAATGATAGATTGACCCGGGAGTGGGAAGATGGGTTAGATGCACAACATCGGACACTTCCGCCAGTCGCTCAAGCGAAGTCTCATGAAGTTTATCAGAGGACTTGTCCATCGTTCCATAAATGTAATCATAAAAAGGCATGAACAGGGAGCAGTTAGTCCGAAACTGTGTGTGATGTAACGAGTGAAACCTACAATATTAGAATGATGTGACGTAATAATACTTTCAATAACCCAAAAGATTATTTGTATGGTTCTTTTTCAGAACATCATATGAACTCTCTAGATGTACAAGCAGAGCTAATTGCCATGTGAAAATTTTTATGTCCGTATATTTCTCAATAAGATCCAATTTGAGTTTATATATAGATTACAATAAATGGGATTGATCCATTAGATTACACGTCCTCCAGTTTCAAACTTAATTATTCTCAAAATTCCCTTGACTAACAAATTGACTCACAATCCTTGCCCATGACTCTATACTTCAGATATAGTGATAGTGTTGCTGAAGTATGGACCAGTCCATGCGATTGACGTTATTCTCCAGTAATTTGGACCGAACAAGTAGCCACACGACGGTCAAAAGCTTGGCATGATCAGATTCACCAATCAGTTCATACAATTTGGATCGAAGTGATGGTAACTTTAAATGCCTTTATTCAATTTAAGATGGAAGAAAATATGACCTGTATTATATTAGTAATAGGCGTTTATATTTAACCTCCCTAACAAAAGATTCAGCGAAAGTAAAAGCAGAAATTATCTCCTGCTGAAATTTTTAAAGGGTATTTAAATTTTAAGAAAGCTATATTTAATTTAGCATATCAAATTTTGCATTTTACAAAAGTTCCAAGAAATTTGAATTGTAAAATTGGCAAAATGCGTGCACACAAGAGTTTGTCTTATAATAAATACGAAAAGTTCAATATAGATCGGTATTGACACCACATTTAAATGGAAAAATTGAGAGGTGAGAAATGTAATGTGAAAAAAGAATCGTTGAAGAAAATGATTCCATGGAGCTGCCTTTTCTTGGGCCCCTCCAGAGCAAGATAATTGAATTCCTCACCTACATTTTCTTCCTTTTTGCAATCTCCCTCCAAGTCTCCAAAAAAGAAGTCATCCAAGTACCACGTAAACCCAAGAACATCAATACGTTCTTCAAAGCAACATGAGTTTCTGTTCCCCATAGCCGGACGCCCCCCTAGCATGACAACTACTGTTGTCCTAAAACCATTACCCAATTTGTTGCGGGCCCTCTTCAAGGTTCTTTCGTCCCCAGTATTCATTCGGACACACGTTCATGTCCCTTTCCCCATAATCCTCAAAGAGTGTTCCGATTTTCAAACAATTAACGATCCACTTCACGCAACAGTTATTGCGTTGAAAATTATGAAATTTCTTGAATTAGTTACTCGACAACAATTATGACCCACTTCACTCACGTTCACAATTTTTTTTTTTTTTTGCTCGTGCAATAATGATAGGATAAATTTTCCATTGAAACTCGCTTGTTGCAAGGATGGAGTGACAACATATCGAACACTTAAGAAATGGGAAATTAAAGTTGCACGTTCACTTTCAAGAAGTTATCAGATCAGATTGTGCAATACAATCTAGGTTAAGACTAATATACAAAATTAGTATATTAAATAATGCGGTCGACTGTTGATGAGGTTATATTCGACATTCAATAATGGTTTTTGTCACATAAGTTTGTATGCTAAGTTTGTAAACCAATCTTAATATACTCATCAATAATCGATTACCATGGTTCAGAGAGGGAGAGACTTACGAGGGGGTGTACATGAGATACTTGAGAGGGGGGAAGTATGAGAAGATCCACTTAGGAATGAGCTCAAAATTGCAGTGCCCCATATTGTTCATCCACACCGTTGTGTACAGAGGGATTGCGAACAGTGTGAAGTACGCCAAGTGCTCTGCAAATGGATGAATTACAGCTGCAACCAACCCATATTTCATTCAGCGACTAACTGGTCTGAGCAATTGAACTTGAAGAAGATGATGCACATTCTGTTTGATTATGATGCAAGAGATAGTACGACTTTTTACCCAAGCCATGTTAAGCAAAGGGTGTGTCGAAGTTATTTGTTTTGGTTGTTTGAACAAGTCGATCATTAAGTGAATGGATTGCCATTATTTACATTACCAATCAAAATTTGACACATCATCTAACGAACACATTTTAGTAAAAGGCTTATGATTAAAATGGCTGGATAGACTGAATTGGTACAAATATAATAAGTTTAGAATTTTTTTAGTACTTTTCTCTCATGACAGAGATCCTCATACCACTTGGACAAGAACAAGGAGTACTATAGGTGTTGGGATATAATATGTGAAAACGACAAGATCTTGCAATTTATATCAATGCGAAATCACTAGAGAAATAAATGAGAAAAATAAGGACACCAGAAATTTACGTGGTTCGGTCTAAGTATTGTGTGGCATCCTAAAACTCCGTGGCAACCTCTAGATGCCTTACAACCTTTGGAAGGGCGATGGACGCATCATTGACCTATGTTATGGTCTTTAGACCAAAGAAGTGTAATAGAATTAATGGCCGAGCACCTAATGGGTGAATATATTTGTTGGAAACATGTTCCATGCCCATGTGAAATCAAGATTTATTTGATGAGGAAATTATGTTTTTTGGCCATGAATTTTATAAGTTGGACTTTATTAATCTATGTTACAAAGTATTATAGCCATTTAAATTTGTAATTTAGTACTTTGTATAAATAGGGATTAAATTGGTTTTTAAAAGGGGTTAATCCTGGGTCATTTAAGCTTGGGTCTTAGGCCTAAAAGTGTTGGGCCTAAGATGGGCCAAAATGGCCGGCCCATAGAGCCCATGAGGGGCTGTCGATCACATGAAGAAGGGGGGAGACTGGTTTGCATGCCTCCCCATTTGTCCCTTGAAGTTAGCCAAGTGTCAAGCCATGCAAAACTAATGATGGCTAATGATGGAGGGAAGGAAAATTAGAGGGGAAAAGTGGGCGGATTAAGCAAAGGGAACCGAGAGAGAGAGAGAGAGAGAGAGAGAGAGAGAGAGAGAGAGAGAGAGAGAGAGAGAGAGAGAGAGAGAGAGAGAGAGAGAGAGAGAGAGAGAGAGAGAGAGAGGTGTATCGCACGGTAGGGAGAAGGAGAGAAAGAGAGGAAGAGAGAAAGGAAGAAAGGAAGAAGCAAGGAGGCCGTGCGTGCGAGAGGAAGGAGAAGGGCAGTTCACCACTGTCCGTCGCCGCTGTGTCCCGCTGCTGTTTGCTCGGTTTGGAGGCAAGTGGGATGCCTTGATCTACTCTTGTATGCTGTGCTTAGTGTGTGTGATTGAATGGTAACAATTTCAGATGTGTAGAATGTGAAGAATTGAAGTTATCAGAGTGGTGCTCTAGTCTAGTGTACTGTTCTTGAGAAAAACAGCTCGACCTTGGATGTTCTAGTGACTTGCATGTGATGTTCTAGTTGAATTTTGGCTTTGACCTCTAAATGAAAGTTGTAAAGGACTTCTTGGAGTATAACATACTCAAATTTGGGACAAAAAAAACAAGTATAAGTTGGTGAAATCGTTATTATTTGGAAAGACTGGATCTGGAGATTTTGGTCCTCACCCTTGATGAATGCATGGACTGTACGGCAATCTTTTGTTGAAATTTCACTTCAATTTCTTAACAAAAGTTGTAAAGGACATCCTGAAGTTTAACATATAAAAAATTTAGAGAAAAAAAACAAGAATAGGTAGGTGAAATCGTGGTCCTTTGGAGATGGTTAGATCTGGAATTACGGCACTAGGAACATGGATTTTAACCGACCATATTTAATTATCTAGGACGAATTTGACTTTGATGTCTGCATGAAGTATCTACGTTATGGTCTTGTCTCTCACTTATTCGAATTTCATAAATTTTGAAGTTCATTTGGGTATTTAATTGAAATGTTTTCTGAAACTGTGCAAACAGAATTGTTTGAATTTCGAAATCTGCGATGCATGGACCGTACCCAATTTTGTAGAGTTCTGTTGGCATAATGTATTTACGAGATAACTACCTTTAGTTGTTGTTTATAATCTATCAAAATTTCATAATTTTTGGAGTCCGTTTAGGCATTAAATTGAAAGTATTTTCGGAATTGTGTATGATGCTTCATCCGAACATTCATATTTTTTCAGAAAAATAAAAGAATTGGTTTCATGCGATGTGATGTATTGTGTTGCATATATGGTATCATATAGCATGGTACATAATGTCAAAAGTTGAAATAGACCTTGTTGCCATCACATCATGTGCCATGCTGATTTTGAAACACAATTGTGGATATGAATTATAATAAATGAGGATACCATCGGAGGTGTGAGTCGACGATGCCTCGGGAGTGTCAGGATGCCCGTAGGTGAGTGCCGGATGCTTGGAGGTGTGTGCCAAAGGTTCCTCTCGATGCCAGGTTGGGTGCGAGTAATAAAATGTGGGATGCAATTACTGGTCATGGGAAAGAAAAATGTGGTGACCCAATTGAAAGATAAAAAGCTGAGATTGAATCATGCATGTTATGGTGACATGTATGCATGGCTGTATGATATAATATGTATAAGTGCATGGTGGTGTGTGCATATAGTATGGTGACATGTATGCATGGCAGAATGATGTTACACGTTCTAGTGCATGGTGGTATATGCACATGACATGTTAACTTATATACATGGCTATTCTGATGAAATGTGCATGGCTGAAATGTTAGACATGTTTAACACATATGAACTATATGTACTCTACTATGATGTCATGATTGTTCTGTTTGATGCATTGAGTAGTTTAATGGATCTTTTACCTGCTGAGTGGTTGTACTCACCCCTTTGGGGACCAACATTTCAAATTAGAAAGATGCCTCTCCCTCCGGTCATGCGTGGTACCTTTTACGGCCTTCCATCTAACGTGGAGGTCGAGTGTATGGAGCATAATTGTGTCACCATCCCTGGTTTGGTGTTCATACGAGTTCGTGTGCTGGTGATGTATGATGTGGGGCTGGCTGGGGGCCCGGTCATCCAGGAGTTCTTGTCTGTCCACGTCCGTCGTGACGGAGTGATGCTGGGGATGTTACCGTCGTCACCACCCGATGCATCGGATTGGGTATGATGGCGCATATAGCTGATGAGAGCCGACACTTTTTGGAGATAGCCGACGCTCGTAGATGGATGGTGGTACATGATCGATGTAGAATCGAGTCCTTTTTGGGGTGGTAGCCAAGTATAGTTAAAACCTTGGCCTTTCTGTTGTATTGACCTTGATGTCCATCATGAAAATATAAATAAGAGTGAATCGGCATTATCTTTTCTTATGGTGCGTAGTTGGTGTGTATTGCATTATGGTTATTGGAGGGAGAGATGGTGAGACTTGTTTATGCTTCCGCTAATAAGCTGCGCTAGGACTGTTTTTAAAAAAAAAAAAAAATCCCTAGTTAAAAAGGTATCGGTCAAGTGAAGTTATATGAGATCGGAAAATTAAGAGAGATCACCTGTGGCGACCTCAGGTGAATGGGGGGTGCCACATATTGGTACCTACGTTCATGGGGAGAGCCAATAGCAAATAATCCACTAAAACGGAGAATCAGAGTTTACAATCGCTCAATCGCTTGAGTGTTTCCCACACCTAGATTTAACTAAAAACCCTAAGTATTTATAAATAAACAACTCACTTGGGAATAAACTCACGGCACAAAATTATTGCGCATCCCTTTGGATCAAAGTATAATGCACGCGCTGCTTCAATCTTTGGCTTGACGTGCGGCTTCTCTTCGGCATGTACGTGTAGCAGCTCATACGTAGCTTCGACGGCCATAGGGTTTCAGCAACGTCTTCTACGTAGGTTTCTTTCTTTAAACTGACTTCATGCACACCAAAGAAGGGAATCATGTGCCCACAGGTCAAATAGTTGACCTAGGCCCACCAACGCTTGCTTTTTTTTATCTACGTGCAAGGGCCTCTTCCTTCGGCGTGGAGTGTGGGCCCAAGTGGGCCCTACTTGCATAAGAAGAATTTGGCTCCTCCTGTAGATAAATAAAATAGAACTTTGCTGCCCTTATTTTTTATTCTATTTTATTTTCTCTTTTATAAATCTAGCAAATAGCGTTTTTACAAATGCTCAAACTCAAGTCATAATTCAACAATTCTCCACCTTGGCTCGACGTTTGAAACTAGGTTATAGTGCTCATCATCCATGTTGCTCTCCCAATGCCTCGACGGGCACTTACTTTCCACATATGCCAATAGAGCTCAAGCAGAGCTTGAGCTTCGCAAAAGGAACAGACTTAGTCGTCATGTCTGCCGGGTTATCTGCTCTAGGAATCTTTTTGACAATAACAATACCCTTAGTTAAGACATCTCGGATGAAGTGGTACCTAATGTTGATATGCTTCATTCACTCATGACAAACTGGATTATACGCCAAATATATCGCACCTTGGTTATCACAGTATATATTCACAGTTTTGTTTTAACCCAAAGTTTGAGAGCAAACTTTGTAACCATATCGCCTCATTCGCTACAAAGGTTAGTGCCATGTACTATGCCTCAGTCGAAGACAAGGTAATGTGATTCTGTAAGGACGCTTTCCAACCCGCTAGCATAAACACGTACCCCGCTAAAGATCTGCAATCATCCAAGTCACCGGCGTGATCCGAATCCACAAAACTAGTGGTCTCACTGCTATTGCTATCCCTCCGGTAGACTATACCCACGTCTGTTATCCCTTTCAAATATCTGAGAATCCACTTCACAGCTTCTTAACGAGCTTTATTAGGACACTTCATATAATGACTAATCACGCTCACAGCTTGTGAAATATCAGACCTAGTACATACCATAGCATACATAATACTACCCACGGTACTAGAATAAGGAACTTGGGACATATGCTCCTCCTCCTCCTCCTTAGTCTACAGTAATAATTTATTTGAAAGTTTAAAGTGTTTCGCTAAAGGTGTACTTACAGATTTTGCCAATTGCATGTTAAAACGTGCCACAATCTTCTCAATATATTTCTTTTGAGACAGACGTAAAATTCCTGCAATCTTGTCACGCAAAATCTCCATACCCAAAATTTTCTTTGTTGCACCTAAATCTTTCATCTTAAATTTAGCATTTAATTGCCTTTTCAGCACATTAATATCAAACATATTCTTAATTGCTATCAGCATATCATCAACATATATGAGTAGATAAATCAAAGAACCATTCTCCAATCTCCTAAAGTAAACGTAGCTATCCATATGACTTTTTGTGTAGTCTTGACTAGCCATGAAAGTATCAAAACGTTTATACCACTGTCTAGGAGATTGTTTCAGCTCATACAAAGATTTCTTCAACAAGCAAACATGATCTTCTTTATCCGGAATAGCAAATCCCTCTGGTTGCCTCATGTAAATCTGCTCCTCTAACTCACTATGAAGAAACGCAGTTTTCACATCTAATTACTCTAACTCAAGATCATGTGAGGCAACTAAGGCAAGTAAAACATGAATAGAAGTATGTCTTTCCACAAGAGAGAACACCTCATTGTAGTCAATGCCCTCACGCTGTGTATATTCTTTCGCCACAAGTCTCGCCTTATACCTCGCTGCCTCAACACGGGGAATGCCCTCTTTCCATTTAAAGACCCATTTATTTCCAACAATCTTTTGGCTCTTTGGTACTTAAACCAGCTCCCATGTTTGATTTCGATGGAGTGATTCCATCTCTTCACTCATAACCCTTAGCCACTGTGATGACTTCAAACTAGCCATCGCTTCAGAGTAAGACGAAGGCTCATTTGTCTCCATTTCATCATCTATAGTCAATGCATAAGCAATATATGTATAACCATAACGTACCGGTGATTTAATTTGCCTTCTTTATCTATCTGCAGCTATAGTCTACTGCGGTTTTGCTGGTTGTTCACTATCACCGACTTCAAGAACTGCGGCTTCATCTGCAGTCTCAACCTTTGTTACCTTCGAGGTCTCCGGAGTCTCCACTTGAAGCTCCATCTCACTTATGACACCATGATCTGTCTTCTCTGCTGGTTGTGTCTCAAAACTCCTCTGTTGAAGTATTGTAGTCTCGTCGAAGATCACATCTCTGCTGATTAGAAAACCGGGTGATTTGAGATCGGTGTACCACAGCTAGTAGCCTTTCACCCCATGTGCATAACCCAGAAATATGCACTTCTTCACCCTCGGCTCAAGCTTACCATCACTCGCATAAGCATATGCAGGACATTCGAATATTCGTAATTCGGAGTAATCAACAGGTTTCCCTGACCATAATTCCTTAGGAGTCTTCCTCTCGATAGCAGATGATGGAGATCGATTAATTAGATAACATGACATATTCACTGCTTTGGCCCAAAATTCCTTACCAAGTCTTGCATGTGAAAGCATGCATCGAGCTTGCTCAAGCAAAGTTCTGTTCTTCCGTTCTGCCATGCCTTCTGCGGTGGTGTCTCAGGTACTGCGCGGTGTCTCACAATGCCTTCTTTCTCGCAGAACTTGGTAAAATCTTTACCATAGAACTCCATGCCATTATTGGTTCTCAAGCACTAGATCTATTTATCTGACTACTTCTCAATCAAAGTCTTAAATTTCTTGAACCGATCAAACATATTATATTTGTGCTTCAGAAAGTAAACCCATACCTTCCTTGAACAATCATCGATAAAAGTTAGCATATATTGGGCACCTTCTTTCGAAGGAATCGAAGACGGGCCCCGAACGTCTGAATGAATATATTCAATTGGTCGTTTGGTCGAATGAATAGCATTAGTAAACTTAACTCAGTACTGCTTTCCATAGATGCAGTGCTCACATAAGTCCAGCTTTCCTGTTTTCTGACCCTTCAACAATCCCCTTTCACTCAACATCGTCATATCTGCCTCACTCATGTGCCCTGAATGCATATGCCATAACTGAGTCAAGTTAGAGTCTGACTCACCTGATGAAATAGCAGAACTTCTAGTCACGGCTCTCCCAATAGATGACAAAGAGTATTCACTTTCTTCCCTTTCATCACTGTCATGGCACCTCGAGAGATTTTTAGTACTCCACCTTCAGTGGTGTACCTACATTTGATGTCATCGAGTATCCTCAGAGAAATAAGGTTCTTCTTGAGTTCCGGTACATGCCTGATGTAGCAAGTACGAGTACCTAGAGGGGGGGTGAATAGGTATATAAAAATTTTCTTGAAGATTGCACAATACTTAGACAGTTGAAGGATTTGCAATAATTAAAAATCAATTGTAAGATTGAGTAAGGGAAAGAGAGAATTGAACACGCGGTTTATAGTGGTTCGGCTTGATTCAAGCCTACGTCCACTCTTCTGCACTGACAGCCGATTGGCTGGATTCCACTATGAACAAAGAGCTGTTACAGTGTTGATCTTCCTTGATTTCTAGGTGTAGATGTTGTACCACACTCGCTCAAGGTGTCACAAAGTATGAACACTCGTGTATACAATTTCGCTCGAACAAGCATCGACTAACAATCAAGGTTCTTCGAGACTGCGGAATTTTTCTATCGATCACACCCTTAAAACAACTCGGAACGTCTTCCTTTTATACTCCTTTATGCCATCATAGCCGTTGGCACTTACCAAAGGAATTCCTCCAATCTACCCGTTGGACGGAATCAATCAAGAAGATCATCCGAGCTAATTAAGGAATCTCGATGATAGCCCATCAATCCTGTTCGCCCATACAATCAGGATCTTGGTTTCCAAGAATAGAACATTCCAAGAATATTTAATCGACCATCGGATCTTCAATTGATCTTAGAATCAAAGAATCCAAAATATCTATCCAACCAAAGAATCTATTCTAGAGGATAGGATTGAATGCTCAACCATATACTTCGGCTTTGGATTTCCTTCGTCATTGGATTAGAAAGACTGTCAGTGAGAATAGACTTAAGTCTTGAGTCTCGAGTCTTGAGTCCTGAGTCTTGAGTCTTGAGTATACAAAGTCTTCAGACTTTAAACTGTCGGTCTCCGAACATTCAGACTTAGACTGATAGAGAAACGTTTTGTCAACTTCAAAATATTCTGGAAAGATTTCTCCAACAATCTCCCCCTTTTTAATGGTGACAAAACTTTCTTGTAGATTTGAACAACTTTGACCTGCAAAAACATTTCTCAAGCAATATGGCTAACTCATAAAGATTAATAAAACAACCATACTCTGCATCCACAGAAAATTGGTTAGTCTTTCATGAGTAATACCATATAACAACACTTGATAAAAATGCAACCAGTCAAGCATCAAAATCCACAACCAATTCAGTCAAATTTAAATTCACACCCAAGTTCAAGTTCTCAAGTCACACTCAAAAATAAACATAACCACAAAAGTTTTAAAATGTTGAAAGTTGTTTGTTCAAATTGATTCACCCCCTTTTTGTCATCATTAAAAAGGGTGAGAAAGAAGTCATGTCTGCTTGGGAATGCGCACGATCTGGAAATCCCCAATGGACTGGACTATTCCTTCTTGCTTCTTCAGGTCTTCCCTCAGTTGAGCTACCTCTTCTCCCTTAGCATTGGCTTGAAGTTGCAGAGCGAGGTCTTTGAATTTATCCTCCAGAGAGACCGAAGATGCTTGTCCAGCATTCTTCATAGCTTGGATTTCACAGTCTAGAGCATATATCTGGCCACGCATTTCCAGAAGAATATCCATGATGCGACGAAAATCTGCAGAATTGTCCGTCTGTGTACTGGCATGAGCTTTCTCCGATGGAGTAAATGCAGACGATGGCGTTTCTGTATAGTCTGGCAGATTTGGTATCGATGTATCACCTTCTTCAGGCAATTGAGAAGCCTGAAATTCTTCTGGGTCTGCTGGAGATTGTCTTGGACCTTCACTAACAGCAGCATGAGGTGAGGACCTTTCTTGCTCGCCAACTCCCCCTGTCTCTAGGACATCGAAAGGGGAAGAGTGATGATCATGCTCTTGATTTCCCTTCTCTCCAGATTCAGCAGACTTTTCTTTCTCTCCTTCTCTTTCTTCTTCAGCTTCTTTCTCCTTCTCTCTCCGCTCTTCTTCTTTCTCGTTCTTCCGAAGTTCGTCGGTTGAGGCACGGAGCGTCTGGTTCTTGTCAGTGCTTGGATAGTAGGATCTTCATCCTCTTCATCTTCATCTTCATCCTCCAGGATGAGAGTTCTTTTCTTCTTCTTCGATGGAGCACCAATGGCCTCCTTTCCTTTCATTTTTGAAGCAGACTGTAATGGAGATTTCACTCTGAATTTCTCCATTGCCTTGGACAGTTCTTGCAGACGCATCTTCGTTAACATCTTCAAACCTACCACCATCTTATCACACGGTTGAACACAGAATGTTTGTGGCGGTTCAATGTTCATGTGTCTGAAGATCTTGGTCACCAGACCAGGATAAGGCAATTGTCCTTTGTCTTTCGACATTGCTCTGTACATATGGAAGAGAATAATGTGCGGGAGAGAGAACTTCCGTCCTGAGTTGATCACGTACATCAACTTTGCTTCAGAAAGAGACACAGAAGTCTTTGATGTAGACTTCGGTCTGAGACAGTTAATCACAATCTTATGAAGCACAATGTTGATGGCATTCATCCTGGAATAGGTAATTTTCTTCTCTACGTCCCTATCTTTGACAAGTTCCAGAGTAGTACGAGCAGGTGAGACTTTGATTGGTAGATAACGTCCTCGTTCAACTCTAACTATGTCCGCCAACATATTCACATCTACCACGTAGACTTGATCTCGTACACTGAATGAAATTCTATTCGCATCCAAAAAGCTTAGATTTGAATAGAAATAAGCGGTCAGTTGAGCATACCCGTCCGTAGAGTCAGAGCAAAAAGTCTCAAGTTGAAGCAAATTCAACTTCTCTCTTAAGTTCATGTTGATGGCGTCTAGGAAGTCAAAATCGACACTTCTAGGGTTTATCACCCCTCTTTTCAACAGCCTGAAATACACATTTTCCTGATCCTTGGACTTAAACAAATCCATCCGATTTCCTTTCACTTTTGCTGCCACACCCATTTTAGGTTGAAATTCAAGGAACATTCTGTCATCATCGTTCCCTTCAATCAGATTTTGTCCTGGCATACGAGGATCACTTGGAATGTTCGCAAGTGCCTCCTCTGCCCTTCCTTTCGGAGCAATTTCCAATTCCTCCATTTTTCGCAGAAAAAGATACTCATTCCCATAATTTTTGTCCTTAAGGAAGTCATCTATATATTTTAATGAAGTACCGGTGCTTTTCAACGCACGATAAAGCTTATAGATAAAGGAGGGTTTTTGGACTCTTACTGGGTCGGCATCCTCGATTATCTCTTCTTCCGATGATGTTGACTCGCACCTTGTGGGGCGGGAGGTGTTGAATGACGTGGAGGAGAGCGAATCGGACTTTGTCGCGACTTGATAAGTCTTCTTCCTCGCAAGATCGAAGTGAGTCGGTCCCTTCTCCATTCTTTGTGGTCCCCTGCTTGCGATTCTTGATGATTTCCTCGAAGAAGACATCTTTCTTTGTCGATTGGAAGATTCCTTCACTTGCTTTCCCAAGAAAAATGACCACTTTCTCGAAGATGAACAGGAAATAGAAACAGAATCGGGAGGAGAGTTCTTTTTAGGGTTTTGAAGATTTGGGCGAAGAAAAAAAAACTGTATATATATAACTCAGTTTTGAAAAGGGAAGTTCAACCGGTACAAGGGAAGTGTACGAACATTTCTTTTCAAAATCAATAACTGCCAAAATTAACCCCTTTTTTAAAAGACAAGTTTTTGAATTTCACACGGATTAGAGAATAACCGAACGAAAGATCGTACCTTTTCGAGTTTAGATAACTAAACGAGAATTCGTACCTTTTCGATAAAATAGCAACTTACAGTCTATAGCCGTAAATGTCTGAGTCTGAAGATTTAAAGACTGAGAGGTTAGAGTCTTAGAGTTGGTGAGTCTCTAGACTTTAACTTCTTCAAGCTTCAAAATGTTGAGTCTTGAACGGATAAAGTCGAATTGATTTTTCTTCAAAGGCTTTGTGAATATATCCGTTAGTTGACTCTTTGAATCAACAAATTGAATCGAGATTTCTCCATTTTGAATGTGATCCCTAATGAAGTGATGTCGAATCTCAATATGCTTTGCTCTTGAATGAAGGATTGGATTTTTGGTGAGATTGATCGCACTGGTGTTGTCACATCTCGATTTCGTGCATGAGTCTTTAATCCCAAAGTCTTGTAGCTGTTGTTTTATCCATAGAATTTGCGAACAGCAGCTTCCAAGAGCTACATACTCGCTTACGTCGTTGAGAGAGCTACAAAGTGCTTTGCTTCCTTGAAAACCAAGATATCGTCTGTTTCCAAGCGGTTGACAAGTTCCCGAAGTGCTCTTTCTATCGACTCGAACCGCCGATCTCGCATCTCGAGTATCCTAAAAGATTAAAGTCTCCCTTCTTGGGATACCGGAGACCGATGCTTGAAGATGAGGCAACGTATTTGATAACACGTTTTGCAGCACTGAGATGGGATTCTCTAGGATCTGATTGAAACCTAGCACAGATGCAAACACTAAACAAAATATCAGGTCTAGAAGCAGTAAGATAAAGAAGTGAACCGATCATGCTCCTGTACAGCTTTTGATCTACTTTCTTCCCTTCTTCATCCTTGTCTATCTTCTGAGAACATGACATTGGTATGTCGGTCTTTTTGCACTTTTCCAATCCAAACCTTTTGACAAGATCATTTGCATATTTTTCTTGATGAATAAAAGTTCCTTCCTTCATTTGTTTCACTTGGAGTCCAAGAAAGAATGTTAATTCTCCCATCATACTCATTTCAAACTCATCCTGCATAGACTTAGAAAATTTCTTGCATAGACTTTCGTTAGGTGATCCAAAAATAATATCGTCCACATATATTTGAACAAGTAAAAAGTTTTTGTTTTCCTTTTTGATAAACAAAGTAGTATCTACTTTACCTTTGACAAAACCATTTCGTAATAAAAACTTACTTAGTCTCGTCGTACCAAGCTCGAGGTGCTTGCTTTAAACCATACAAGGCCTTTTTCGTCCGAAGACCGAGTCGGCTTCTTTGGGTCTTCAAACCCAGTGTGGTTGTTCCACATAAACTTCCTCATGGATAAATCCATTTAGGAACGCACTTTTGACGTCCATTTGGAATAACCTGAAATTTTTATAACAAGCAAACGCAAGTAATAGTCGAATAGCTTCTAACCTTGCAATTGGTGTGTAAGTCTCGTCATAGTCTATTCCTTCTTCTTGCGTATATCCTTTGGCCACGAGTCTTGCTTTGTTTCGTACGACTTTTCCTTCTTCATTCATCTTGTTCCTGAATACCCATTTGGCTCCAATAACAGTTTTACCTTTTGGTTTAGATGTTAATTCCCAGACATCATTGATGTTGAACTGTCTGAGCTCTTCTTGCATAGCTTCGATCCAACTTTCATCAGATAAAGCTTCTTCTATGCTTTTTGGTTCAATTTCAGAAATGAGAGCCACATCACTATATTCTTCACGCCTTTTTGATCTGGTGTGGATTCCTTCATTGAGTTCGCCAATAATGAGATCTTTGGGATGACTGGATTTGTGCTTCCAGTTACTAGTTGATTTGCCTGGTTGATGATCTCTTTCTTTATTTGAATCTTCATGAGTATGTTGATGATGGACTTCCAGAGTCTGAGATGCTTCTTGAGATGTAGACATTGGAAGGTCTAGAGCGGGTTCAGTCTCTTCGTACCGAGTCCGGGCTGGATTCATCTTGCACCGAGTCTTGGAATTTGACATTCATTGATTCTTCCAGACCGGCTTTTCTTGTTATAGACTCTTTAGGCTTTGCTTGATGTAGAATATCCAAGGAAGATGCCTTCATCGATCTTTCTTCAAACTTACCAACTCGATCATTTGCATTTTTTAAAATAAAGCATTTGCAACCAAACACATGAAAGTATGAAACAATAGGCTTCTTACCTTTGAATAATTCATAGGGGTTTTCTCTAGAATAGGTCTTAGAAAGACTCTATTTATAACATAGCAAGCAGTTGAAAAAAGCTTCAGCCCAAAATCGTGAAGAAATTTTACTTTCAATTAAAAGTGTTCTAGCCATTTCTTGAAGAGATCTATTCTTTCTTTCCACAACTCCATTTTGCTCACGGAGTATACGGAGAGGAAAACATGTGATTAAAACCAGATTTATCACAAAATTTCGTAAAATCTTGATTTTCAAATTCACTTCCATGATCTGTTCTTATACTTGAAATAGCACATCCTTTTTCATTTTGAACCTTTTTAGCAAACTTCTCAAAGTACGAAAAGGTTTCTGACTTACTTGCAAGAAAATATACCCAGGTAAAGCGAGAATAGTCATCCACGATTACTAGATAATATTTCTTACCTCCAATGCTCTAGGTTCTTGTTGGTCCGAAGAGATCCATATGAAGCAATTGTAGTACATGATTAGTAGAGACATGATTTATCGGCTTAAATGAATTTCTTACCTGCTTTCCCAGAATGCATGGAGTGCATAAATCAGACTTTTGGTATGGCAATTTCGGTAGACCTCGAACAAGCTTCTTTGATGAGATTTTGGCTAATTGCTTCATGTTGACATGGCCAAGCTTTCTGTGCCATAGGACTGCTTCATCTTGAATTGAAATTAGGCATTGATCTTCATTTGGTTTTACATCAAGGAGGTAAATATTTCCATGCCTTCGACCCATGAAAGATTGAGTTGAGTCTTTACTAATTCCAGAACATATGCCTTCTTGAAAAGAGATCTTGTAACCAGTATCACACAGTTGGCTAATGCTGAGAAGATTGTAGTTGAGTCCTTCCACTAGAGAGACATTGTTTATTGTGAGATTTCCAATTTTCACAGTTCCAAATCCCACAATGCTTCCTTTGCTGTTTCCTCCGAATGAAACTTTTCCACTATTTACTTGAATAAGCTTTATGAAGCAATTTGAGTCTCCTGTCATGTGTCTTGAGCATCCGCTGTCAAGATACCATTTTACCTTCTTTTGACAGACCCGCATTCAAAAGAGAGTCTCAAGCTTTCTTTGGTACCCAAATTTTCTTGGGTCCTTTGGTGTTAGTAGAATGAGCATTATTAGGCCATACTTTCTTAACAGGCTTCCAAACCATAGGACACTTTTTTTCAAAATGATCCTGACTGTTACACTTTGAACACCTTAAAGCATTTCGACCTACAGACTTTACAAAAACTTTCTTGAAATGATTTTTGTAAGCCTCTTTCGACGGTCTTTTCTTAATTCTTTCTTTTACTTTCGGAAAATCAATCAAGGGGATCGTTTCTGCTATCATACCTAGACCAGACTTATTGAAGTAAGGTCTTTGGATTGAAAGAACTTTTTCAAGTTTTTCGGACCCTATTGAAAATTTCTTTGAAATATTTGATAAGTCAGTTTTTAAGAAAGCATTTTCTTTTGAAAGTTTATCTTCATTCTCTTTAAGAGTAGAAACATTCAAGTCTAAACTTTTCACTTTTTCTTCTAAAATATTTTCCTTTTGTTTTAAAACTGAGTTTTCCTTTTTAAGTTCGGAAATGTTTTTGAGAGAAGTCTTAAGACTAAAACATAGTTCATCAATGTATTTTGAGACTTTGACAGGGATTTTATAATCACTTACCTCAAATTCACTGTCTGAGTCTGATCCAGAGTCTGAGTCTGATTGCGCCATTAGACACAGGTTGGCATATTCCTCATCACTTTCTTCACACTCTGTATCGCTCCAGGTTTCGGCTTTAAGAGCTTTTCGAGACTTCTCAGACTTTCCTCTTTTCTTCTTCAGAAGAGGACAGTTGGGTCTGATGTGCCCCTTTTTCTTACACTCAAAGCAAACTACATCTTTGTTTGGTTCCTCATTATCAACAAACTTGGTTTGCTGTTTTTGAAAACTTTGTTTCTTTGAGTTGAACCTTCTTCCTTTTCTATTGAACTTTTTGAATCTTCTAATCATAAGAGCAAGCTCCTCATCGTCCAGATCTTCTTCAGAATCTATATCATCAGAATTATCGTTAGATTTTAATGCAATGGATTTCTTACCTCTTGGATCTTCGTCTTCATTAATTCGTTCCACTTCGTAAGATTAAAGAGTTCCAATCAGCTCGTCTACAGATAATGGCATGATTCTTTGCGTCTCTCTTATTGAAGTCTTTATATGATTCCAATCCTTGGAGAGTCCACGCAGTAGCTTGTTCACCTTCATAGGATCAGAAATTTTCTGTCCTTGATTCTCAAGACCATTGACAATATCGTCAAAACGGCTAAACATGTCGGTTATAGATTCTCCTGGTTTCATTTTGAAGGATTCATATTGACCAAGAAGAATGTTAATTCTGGTCTCCTTCACTCGATCTGTCTCTTCATAAGTGATAAGTAATCTGTCCCAGACTTCTTTTGCTATAACACAAGAAGATATTCTGTTATATTCAGTTGGTGACAAAGCACAATATAAAGAATAAATTGCTTTAGCATCGAGTGCTTGTCTCTTGTTTATCTCTTCTTGAGATATTCCGCTGGCTTCAACAGTTTCTTTCCCTCTTTCGATATCGATGCAAAGAAAGTAGGAGTGATTCCTTTTCCACCACATCCCATTCCAGAGGATCCTTTGACCGTAGAAAAGCTTTCATCTTGTTTTTCCAGATGTTGTAATCCTTTCCATCAAAGTAGGGTGGTCTGGTATTGCTTTGCCCTTCCACCAGCCCTGGTGCTAGCATACTCGCCATGGATCTTTTACTCTGAAGTAAAACACTTCAAATACAGTAAGAACACGAGCTCTGATACCAAATGATGTAGCAAGTACGAGTATCTAGAGGGGGGTGAATAGGTATATAAAAATTTTCTTGAAGATTGCACAATACTTAGACAGTTGAAGGATTTGCAATAATTAAAAATCAATCGTAAGACTGAGTAAGGGAAAGAGAGAATTGAACACGCGGTTTATAGTGGTTCGGCTTGATTCAAGCCTACGTCCACTACTCTGCACTGACAGCCGATTGGCTGGATTCCACTATGAATAAAGAGCTGTTACAGTGTTGATCTTCCTTGATTTCTAGGTGTAGATGTTGTACCACACTCGCTCAAGGTGTCACCAAGTATGAACACTCTCTCGTGTATACAATTTCGCTCGAAAAGATCGACTAACAATCAAGGTTCTTCGACTGGGAATTTTTCTATCGATCACACCTTTAAAACAACTCGGAACGTCTTCCTTTTATACTCCTTTATGCCATCATAGCCGTTGGCACTTACCAAAGGAATTCCTCCAATCTACCCGTTGGACGGAATCAATCAAGAAGATCATCCGAGCTAATTAAGGAATCGATGATAGCCCATCAATCCGTTCGCCCATACAATCAGGATCTTGGTTTCCAAGAATAGAACATTCCAAGAATATTTAATCGACCATCGGATCTTCAATTGATCTTAGAATCAAAGAATCCGAAATATCTATCCAACCAAAGAATCTATTCCAGAGGATAGGATCGAATCCTCAACCATATACTTCGGCTTTGGATTTCCTTCGTCACTGGATTAGAAAGACTGTCAGTGAGAATAGACTTAAGTCTTGAGTCTCGAGTCTTGAGTCTTGAGTCTTGAGTCTTGAGTCTTGAGTATACAAAGTCTTCAGACTTTAAACTGTCGGTCTCCGAACATCCAGACTTAGACTGATAGAGAAACGTTTTGTCAGCTTCAAAATATTCTGGAAAGATTTCTCCAACAATGCCTCACATTTGTCAATGTGCACACCACCCCATCGTGCATCTGGATTCGAATTGTCCCTATCCTTACAGCCTTACAGACTGCATTATTCCCCAAAAGAACCCTACCACCATCTGCAGCTTGGTAAGTAGTAAACTAGTTCTTATGAGGCGTCATGTGATAAGAACACCCCGAATCTAGCACCCATTCGTCTCCTGATGAAGTAGCAGTCACACATAAAATAGCTTATGCGTCCCTATTGCTCCCCTTAGCAATGTTTACCACACTGCTTGTGGCATTCTGCTTATCAACTTTATTTCTCCGCTTTTGACAATCTCTCTTGATGTGCCCCTCCTCATGACACTCAAAGAATTTCACACGTCCCTTGAACTTTCTATTGCGTGATTTTGATCTACTTTTACCTCTACTGCTACTAGGCTCTCGATGTTGTTCTCTATCTTGAATTGTTAGTGCTTGTGCTGCTCCTTTCGCTAGATTGTCATCATGCAACTTTCTTTGCCACTCTTTAGTGAATAAGGCGGACTTTACCTCTTCTGAGGTAATAGTAGTACGCTGCTGCAACAGCGAATCAATAAAGTGCTCCCATGACTCTGGTAAAGAGGCTAACAACATCATGCCTGCTCTTCATCATCAAGTATCTTATTGACGTTCTTTAGATCCAACATGAGTTTATTAAATTCATTTAGATGGGTTCTAATAGACATACCTTCAGTACATCTAAATTGAAACATCTTCTTCAGCATATACAAGCAATTGTTCAAACCTTTCTTCACATAGAGTGTTTGAAGTTTTGCCCATAATGCTACAGCATCCTTCTCCTCAATAACCTCTAGTAAGACCTCATCCGACAAATTTAACAGGATTATGATCTTTGCTTTTTCCATCAGCTCTACCCTCTCTGAGGCTTTCATTATAAGCGGCAACTCATCTTTGTCATCTAGTGCCTTGGCCAAACCTTGTGTTGTCAATAAAGCTCGCATCTTGATGCTCCATAACACAAAGTTATTTCTCCCATCAAACTTCTCAATCTCAGATTTCCTCTCAAACATAATTGCAATAACAGAATTTCTAGATAATAATCATACAAGTAAAAGCTCCAAATCACAATCAAGAAATCCAACCCCACGCTCTGATACCAATTGTTGGGATATAATATGCGGAAACGACAAGATCTTGCAATTTATGTCAACGCGAAATCACTAGAGAAATAAACGAGAAGAATAAGGATACTAGAAATTTACGTGATTCGGTCCGAGTATCGATATCTATGTCCACGGGGAGAGCTGGCAACAAATAATCCACTAAAACGGAGAATCAGAGTTTACAATCGTTCAATCGCTTGAGTGTTTCCCACACCTAGATTTAACCCAAAACCCTAAGTGTTTATAAATAAACAACTCACTTGGGAATAAACTCATGGCACAAAATTATCGCGCATCCCTTTTATAAATAAACAACTCACTTGGGAATAAACTCATGGCACAAAATTATCGCGCATCCCTTTGGATCAAAGTATAACGCGCGCACTACTTCAATCTTTGGCTTGACGTGCGTCTTCTCTTTGGCATGTACGTGCAGCAGCTCGTACATAGCTTCGGTGGCCATAGGGTTTTATTAGCGTCTTCTACGTAGGTTTCTTTCTTTAAACTGACTTCACACACGCCAAAGAAGGGAATCATGTGCCCACAGGTCAAATAGTTGACCTGGGCCCACCAATGCTTGCTTCTTTTGTCTACGTGCAAGGGCCTCTTCCTTCAGCGTGGAGTGTGGGCCCAAGTGGGCCTTACCTACATAAGAAGAATTTGGCTCCTCCTACAGATAAATAAAATAGAACTTTGCTGCCCTATTTTTTTATTCTATTTTATTTTCTCTTTTATAAATCCAACAAACAGCATTTTTGCAAATGCTCAAACTCGAGTCATAATTCAACAATTCTCCACCTCGGCTCGATGTTTGAAACCAAGTTATAGTGCTCATCATTCATGCTGCTCTCCCAACGCTCCGACGGACGCTTACTCTCCACAGACACCAATAGAGCTCAAGCAGAGCTTGAGCTTCGCCAAAGGAACAGACTTAGTCATCATGTCTATCGGGTTATCTGCTGTAGCAATCTTTTGACAATAACAATACCCTTATCTAAGACATTTCGGATGAAGTGGTACCTAATGTTGATATGCTTCGTTCACTCGTGATAAATTGGATTATACGCCAAATATATCGCACCTTGGTTATCACAGTGTATATCCACACTGTTCTGTTTTAAGCCAAAGTTCGAGAGCAAACTTTGTAACCATATTGCCTCCTTCGCTACAAAGGTTAGTGCCATGTACTATGCCTCAGTCAAAGACAAGGCAATGTGATCTTGTAAGGATGCTTTCCAACTAATTGCACCGCCCGCTAGCGTAAATACGTACCCTGCTAAAGATTTGCAATCATCCAAGTCACCAGCGTGATCCGAATCCATAAAACCAGTGGTCTCACTGCTATTGCTATTCCTCTAGTCTACTATACCCACGTCTATTGTCCCCTTCAAATATCTGAGGATCTACTTCATATCTTCCCAATGAGCTTTACCATGACGCTTCATATAGTGACTAACCATGCTCATAACTTGTGAAATATTAGGCTTAGTGCATACCATAGCATACATAATACTACCCAAGGCACTAGAATAAGGAACTCGGGACATATGCTCCTCCTTCTCCTCAGTCTGCGGTGATAATTTATCTAAAAGTTTAAAGTGATTTGCTAAAGGTGTACTTACAGATTTTGCCGATTGCATGTTAAAACGTGCCACAATCTTCTCAATATATTTCTTTTGAGATAGACGTAAAACTCCTGCAGTCTTGTCACGCAAAATCTCCATACCCAAAATTTTCTTTGCTGCGCTTAAATCTTTCATCTCAAATTCAGCAATAGGGATGATATTTTCTTTTATGATTGGTGTACAAAAGATTGGGTGTCATGAGTTTCCTAAACATAAGAATAAAAGCAAAGATTTATCTCTATATTTAACCAATTAAAGTATGACGATCTCACTTAAGGAATGAGTTCTTTGTAATTTGATATCTTCGTGCATGTAGAATTAGGTGTGATAAGATAAAGCTAGGTAAACTATTTGACCACATGGCTCATGATACTCACAAGAAAAGAACCACCTGCATATATATATATATATATATATATCATGTGAGCATCAGACACCTGAAAAGTCAAACCAACGCCAAAATATGTGTATGACATGGACATTTCCTACTTTATATTGTAAATTTTATGCATTTTGAGATTAAGATGCTCATATTGAACTAAAAAGGAAGGGGGTAGAGAGAGAGAGAGAGAGAGAGAGAGAGAGAGAGAGAGAGAGAGAGAGAGAGAGAGAGAGAGAGAGGAGCCAAATACAGGTGATGAGTACTTACAGGTAATAGGCTCACTGACAATGGAGGCGTGATGGTGAGAATGATCGCGGAAGTAGAGATAGTAATGGTGAAGGGCCCTGTGAAGCCAATAGTAGAGGAACTCCACCGGCCCCATATGAAGCAAAGCTGTGGTTATTACACCATCGAATCTCCACATCGGCAAGCGAGAAGCTCCGGCGAGTGTCATCGCTCCGATGTAGAAGATCAATCCATTGAGCAGTATTTGGTCATCCCTGGACAATGATTTAACAAAGTAAACGGAAAAATGAAATGTTTAATAGTTCCTTTATTAGTTAATTCCATAAAATAAAAACACACGAATAGGCTATAATATTTTTTATGTGTTTGGTCGACTCCGTTCCTTAATTATAATATCATGCTAGCTATTTGATGATATGATCACAAGATATTAATGCTCCTTATATTACGGCTGATTTGCTAAATATATATGTCAAATGACGGGAGAAAATTGTAGTTTATCCTATAGACGCGTGGTTAATTATATTCAACATCCACCACAACCCTTAATTTATTAGTTTATGGAAAGTAAAATATATCAGTTATTTTACTGTCCCGCCAAAATTTACAGTATTATTTAAATCTAGAAAAGGTTAAGTAAATACTCTATGGGAATCCATGAGTTGATATCTAAAACTCTTGAATGTTTTAGGTGCTCAAAAATAAAAATAAAAACTAAATGTTTAGGCACGCCGCCAGAAATGGAAAAATATATAAAGTCAAAAATAAAAGACAGAAGCTCTTATTGTAAAAATTTCAGCAACTTATTTGCGATGAGACATGCGAAACACAAAAAGTCTTCTATCCATGTATTGTATTATAGTGAAGACCCTTTTCGTTTTTCTCTTTTTGTTGATATTATCAACTTGATAAACTCTTATCATGGTTCCTTTTGTTATGATTGAAGAAACTCCAAAAAGGGAAAAATGATCTTTGATGATCTTTCTGATTCCGGCTAAGGGAAGAAGGAAAAGGTGTTGTTTGGGGATGAAAAAGAAGAAGGTAGTGAGGGATGACGAGACTGACCGGTTTCTTTCTCGGTCGACCTGCTCAAATTCAATGCCCTTGTCAATGATCCTGCCATTCCCTCTGGCGTTGTGGTACCGAGACAGAGTTATCCAAATTTGGTTGTGGACCATCCTCCATAGCAAAATGGAAATATCAGGAACGTGAACAAGTCCCTCTCTCTCCCCTCGCTGTTGACAAAGACGTAAGTGCTGTGGATCACCCAAGGAGCCAATACCATGTACTGCACGCAGATAAATGATGGAAGAGCTGTCTTTAGGACAGACGACAGTTGCTAAGCCTCGTTAGAAAAAATTAGATGCGAGACACAACTGCTTTTGTGTTCAATGAAGGGATAATAACGAATGATCCTAGGATTTTAGCAACACAAAAAATATAAAAAGATTGATCCTAGGAAGTTGCCTTGATGTTTTCAAGAAAGTTGCCTTATAAGAAGATTCTGTTCTCCCGTCTTTTTAGTACTTGCCTGCACATGGTTTGCAATATCGACCCACTGCTCATTGCTTATCTGTTCTAGCATATTTTGGAGATGTGTGCTACGTCGCCTTTCTGCTCAACCATCGGATGAACATGGACAAGATTAGATTTGAGTACATGATTGTCGGTAGCCACCGTACTATGTTCGGCCATGAGGGGAGGAAAAATCGTTCTCTGGGTTGGGATCTATGAACCAGATACAATCACAGCCATCGACATATGTGAGATTGAGCTATGTATGGTTCGCTTGGATTTACATGATTAATGATTGTAATTGACTCGATTTTTATCAACTTGGGTTTAGGTCAAAGTATTCCAGGTGACACAAGCGTGAACACATTTTTCTAGGCATTGGCCAGTGAAGAAAAGTAAACATTTTGGAGAAAAATGATATGAATACTATGATAATGAACCTTAGCCTCTTGATAACGAGGAGCCAGCGAAGCATCAGATCATGCATTATCGGATCTATATTGATGCACTTTCTTTGCATAAACCTTGACAATAAGCCCATATAACTATGCAAAGGGTTGCCAAAGTGTGCATGTTTTTCTTCTGGGTGCATGTACGAGAGAGAGAGAGAGAGAGAGAGAGAGAGAGAGAGAGAGAGAGAGAGAGAGAGAGAGAGAGTTGACACCTTGAAGATTCCAAGAGGTTTCCATGGCCAATCAGTGAGTAGTCCTGGTTTGGAAGCCATGTTCACTTCGACACCACCACTGCTTTGTCTGTCTCTGTCTGTCTGTCTCTCTCTCTCTCTCTCTGAGTTTCAGCACAGGCATTGCTCTCTTAGTCGTTGGACCCTATATAATTCTTCTGCTATTCGATGTGGGATTAGGTAGGGTCATGACATCAATTGCAAGACAAATAAATCAAGGACCCATCCTCCAACTCCTAAAGTAAACACAAGTATCCTACTAACTCTTCAAGTAGTCAAAACTAGCCACGAAAGTGTTAAAAGACTAGTACAATTGCCTAGGAGACGATTTGAAAACTTGTTAAGATTTCTTTAACAAGCAAACGAGTTTTTCCTCACCTGAAATAACAAATCCCTTTGCCTACCTCATGTAAATTCTCTTCTCTAACTCACCGTGATGAAACATCATCTTTAAGTTCATTTGATTTAGTTCAAGATCTTGTGCAACAACTGTAGCAAAAGTAATACTCGAATAGAAGAATGTGTCAGGGGTGAGTGGTTTCCGGTTTCTTACAGATTCCGCTTGGAACCAAGAACCTACCATTGAGTACAAGTTCCTCATTTTTTGGAATCTAGAACCTACCCATCATAATCAAGAACCTGGAACCTACCTTGTCACAGGTTCCGGGGCCGGTTCTAGGTTCCAACAGGTTCTTTTTTTTTATATTTGTTTTTGATTTCTTCCTCCCTTCCTTTATTAGTTGAGTACCCCAAAATTATAAAGAGTGGTACAAACTCAATAACAGAGAAGAAAAAAAGCCAATAGATGTGCTGTCAACATTTACATAAGACCAACGTTTGAGAAAGCTATGCAACAAAAAACCCATGGGAATTTCCTATCGGCATAGTATAAGCCAACACACTAGATGTGATGTGTATCGTTGGAGTGATTCCAGAACACCAACTTTGTAGGACAGAGAGCAAATGGACCAGCAAATAAGAAGTAGAGGTCCTTTTACACTTGGTTTCAATTGACATAGATATTTTCCATGCATATCACCAATACAAGATTTGGCCATTGTAGTACCTTTGTGTTCTACATGACATGGAGCTGGGGTAGCACTGAAACAGCTTCAAGATAAACACAAAAGGCCTAGCAAATCTTGTTAATGATATGATGGTGTGTTGATGGGCTATGAAGCATGGACACGTTGCATGTGCTCCCGTGTTGGGTCCAACACGTGTCGGACATGTCGACACGCTCAAACAAGAGGTCAACACGTGTCGAATTTTCTGACACGTGGTCAACTTTTCTTGATATGTTTTGACATGCAAGTCCGGAAGAAGATGGATGGTGGAGGCAAGGGTGGGGGAGTAGAGATGAGGCCGCGAGTGACTGCGAGCCCGCGACGGCAAGAGATGGCGAGAGAAAGAGCGGAGATTGAGGTGAGGGTTGCCATTGTGATGCTGCGATGGATTGGTGATGAGGCTGCAACTGCAAAGGAGGAAGGGCCGAAGGTGAGGCAGTGAACAATTGTGAGGAGGACCAAGAGCAAGCACTAATTGAGAGGAAGAGGAGAGGAAGGGGGTCGTGCGGCGAGGAGGAGGAGGAGGAGAAAGATTGAGAGGAAGAAAAGGGGAAGGGGGTCGTGCAGCAAGGAGGATGAGGAAAAGGATTGGGAGGAAAAGGAGAGGAAGGGGGTCGTGCGGAGAGAAAGGAGGAAGGGGGTCGTGCAGCGAGTGGCGAGGAGGAGGAGGAGAAGGAGGGTGTTGGTTAGGGTTTTTGATAAGGAAGCTCAAAAAGAATAAAAAAAGGGGGACTCTGATGGCATGATTTTTCATTTTGGAAGGAGGGGGAAGTGACAACTTGTTGGTGGTGGGGGAGGGAAAGAAAAGTGAAATAAATTTGGGAGTGGGGGGAAATAGATGAGGGAAAGAAGGGAGTGGGGTTTGGGGGTGGACCCCCAGAGGGGACTTTTTTTCTTAATCAGAAAAATAAATAAATGAGATTAAAAAATAATTTTGAAAATAACAGTACTTAATTTTGAATGATGATAAATTTTGGTCATTTTAGAAGATCGTGGATTTATTTAAATAAGTTGATTCTAATTTCTTGTTAGTCATTAGTTTCATCAATAACTTTTGTTAAAGTTAAAAATATGTTTCCAAACATGAATACACATTAACTATGAATATATCTTTCGAATTTCCAATGAATTGATTTATTATTATTATTAGTGTAAATTCATTGTAGGCTCTTTTTTAATTAATTAATTATTTATGAATTTGAATCAAATTAATTAAAAATATAAATATTCATTTAATATATAATGTGTCCCAATGTGTCGGAATTCTCTATTTTTGAGAAATGACATGTCGACGTGTCGTGTCACGTGTCTGTGCTACTTAGGTGATGAGATGACAAGGAGACAAAATGGACCTTGGACTTACTCAAATGTAATAATGGCTAGTGTGAGTTATTGTAGTGATTAGCAACTATGTTTAAAGAGATTTAGCCACTCCATTGAAACATGTTGGAGCTAGCCAAAGTAATTAAGAGCTAGAAGATTATCAATGAGGGGTGAATCACTAGAGACAGCATAGCACATGGAATCACCTGAAAAAGGGACAAGCCTTGTTGCCTGAAAAAGGGAACTGGGAACTAGAACCGGCCTCTTCAGAACCGAGAATCAAACCCGACCGAAGGTCCGGTTTGTATGTGTTACTACAGGAGATAACGCCTTGTTGCAATTAACACTATCATATTGCATATGCCCGTAAGCAACAAAACTTACTTTATATCTTGCTGCCATGACACTAGAAATTCCCTCCTTTTGTTTATAGAATCATGTATACTTGATAATCTTCTAGCTCTTAATTACTTTGACTAGCTCCAACATGTTTCAATGGAGTGGCTAAATCTCTTTGAACATAGCTGCTAATCACTACGATAACTCACACTAGCCATTATTACCTTTGAGTAAGTCCAAGGCCCATTTTGTCTCCTTGTCATCACCTAAGTAGGGCGACACGTGACACGACATGACATGACATGTCATTTCTCAAAAATAGAGAATTTCGACACGTTGGGACATGTTGCATATTAAACGAATATTTTTATTTTTAATTAATTTGATTCAAATTCATAAATAATGTGACACTGAACCATGTTGAGTTTATTTGATCCATGGTCGGTTCTCGGTTGTCATGTAATCGTGTGGAATTGATCGATTCGTATCAACTCACGGTCACATGGGATCGGTTCATGGTCATCTATGACTAGCATAACGACCAGGAGAAATCACCCGTGACTGGTGTGATGACCGGACGGAATTGAGTCACGATCGTCCATCGATTCATGATGGTACGTGATTGTCCCACGACCGATCCTTAAGATCGAATAACCTTTCCATGGTCAAATACTCTATAACTGGACCTTAGGTTACCGATCCTTGAACGGCCACTTGATTCATGACCGACCTTCGGGCTGGCTCATGGCCAAGTCTTGCCCTTGATGTACTTGGCTTTGGCCTACTAGTCGGGGCCAAAATATGGGCCGAAACTGAGGATGTTACAAACACGTTAGGAAAACACAACATACTATTTAGATACCAAAAAAGACACTAATATATTTGGTTGCATAGGAATCGAAGGTACACTCGCGACCCTCAATTGTGTTTTCTAGCTGACCCCCAAAACGAGGCTAGTGGCAACTCTCGTCTTATTTTTAGGTTATAATAAACAACTAAATCGTATAAATAAACTCATTGTGTGGGGTACAAGTTTCGATGAAACTCATCATGGTTTAACATACTTGAAATTGGAGTATCCCAAAGGATGAAGTGGTGTCATCCTTATGGGTGAAGCGTACTGTTGAGAGAGCTACCATGGTAAAGGTACCCTTAAATCTAATATCCACACCAAACCTCTTCTCCTGAGGTGTGTGCTCGTGTGGATATGGATTGCGACACTCCGCTATCATGTGGGGTATGAGCTTGCGATCTCGTGGAGAGAACTCACGAAAGGCTTGATCTGAAAGACGAGGTGATGATGTCTTTTAAAGCGTAAGCCGTGAGGGAACTCTCATGATCAAGTATCCCAAAATCCGACCTTTCCCCCCTTTTCTTTCCTCGTGATGGTGAGGGATCGAGGAGCGGCGAGATTGGGTTGAGACAACACCGAATGGAAATAACGCAACAAGAATCGGATAGAGGTAATAGATGAATGAAGTAAGAAGGGAAATGATGGTGTTCCTAAAAGGTTAAGCCATTAGAACATTTTGTCAATAGTGTGTGCATACATACATACATACATACATACATACATACATACATACATACATACATACATACATATATATATATATATATATATATCATATTGAGAAAATAACAAAAACATATCTCAATGTTGGAAATATTACTAATAAAAGTCCAAAATTATTGTTCTTGTGCTAATTCAGTCTTAAATTTTTTAACGATTTGCCAATATAATCAATTTCAGTCAATTTTGGATAGAAATCGTTGAAATAGATGCTGGTCATCTTACGTAGCATGATCGATACTAATAAACATTTTTTTGAAACGTTTAAAAAAAATTGAATCTTTTATTTTGTATTTTTGTTTGTTTTTCTTTTTATTTTTTTCTTTCTCTCCTCTTTTCACTATGGTTAGTGAAGGTAGTTAGTAGGGGTGAGCGTGGTTCCTGGGTAGAACCGGGAATCGGAAAACCGAACCGAAGGTTCCAGTTCGGTTCTAGGTTCCAAGGAGGGAGGTTCCGGTTCCCGGTTCTTTTTTTTTTTTTTTTTTTTTTTTTTTTTTTGGGAATCGGCGATTCCCAGTTCGATTCCGGTTCCTAGAGCCAGAACCGGAATTGGAACCGGAACCAGAAAACCCTAATTGGTTTTTCAATTTTTTTCTTCCCCCTTTTGTTCTTCCTTCTCCCTCTTCTCGCGACTCCCCTCTGCTTTAGTTTTAGGGTTTTCACTCTCTTCTGAGTCTTCTCTTGTCCACTCCAGCATCCCCACTCCCTCGACACCGAATCAGCTCGCTCGTCTCGATAACTTGACGCCGTTCGCCACTCTCAACGCCGCACCCCCCTTGATTGCACTCAATGTCGCTTGGCCCCTCGATGCCGCTTGGCCGCTTGATGCCCCCTCGACGCCTCCTTGACACTCCTCGACGCCTTCTTGGCGCCTCTCCCCCCTCGATGTCGCTTAGCCCACTCGGTCCCTCGATGCCCCTTTGATGCCGCTTGGCCCCTCGATGCCCGCTTGACACCGCTCGATACCCGCTTGACGCCTCTTCCCCACTTGACGCCGCTCAGCTCGCTCGGCCCCTCGATGCCCCCTCGACGCCACTCGGCCCCTCGACGCCGCATAGCCCCCTTGACGCTTGCTCGACCCCTTCGATGCCACCCGACATCCCTTGATATCGCTTTCTACCCTCGACACCAAAGAAACTCACCTCCTCCAGCCTCAATCACAGGTCCATTCTCTTGTCGTTTCTGCTCTTCATTGTTAGATTTAATCTAACTACTTTATTTGGTCGATTTATGAGATGTGAGAGTGTCATGCTTATGTGCCTTGATCTAAGTACATACATAGTGAGGGAAGGGGACCTTGTCAATGAGGTGATGTTCATTATATGGGGACGACTGAAGATAGCTGATAGTGAGGGCTACATTTGAAAAGCTTCCAACATACTTGCGTATTTGGCAAGGCATTCTTGTCGAAGAAGAAGGTTTGATGTCGGGAATCTCGGGTTGATAGAGAGGAGGAACTTGTTGGAGAGGTTGCTAAAGACAATTGAGGAAGACAATGAGAAGTTCTTCTTGAAGCTTAAGCAAAGGATTGAGAGATATATGCTGATGACTCTTCATGAGCACTTTAGATATTCAATTAGTTGGTCACCGCAATATTTCTTAAAAGAATGTGAAAGTGGTTTGATATTCATTTTTTTTTCTTACCCTTTTTTATTACCCTGAGAAAGAGATTCAATCTAGGAATTGTAATTTCTTCCATGAGCTGAAAGTTTCAAGGAAAATCTTTATAAGGTTTGCGTTTGCTTTATTGTATAACAAACAAAGTTGGATGGGACATTCCTACAATTGAAGTCCGATTTGAGCATCTAAATGTCGGGCCGAAGCTTATGTTGGGAGCCGAGCTCTACCCACAATATTCAATTTCACTGTTAACATACTTGAGGTAATTTAACATTTAATTCATAACATATCTACATTTTCTAGGATTCTGCTCAAATTGATTGAACCTTGTCTCATGTTAATCAATGTCAACAGGTTTTCACATCCTTCTTAGTAGAAAAAAAACCATTACCGATCCTCAATGATGTCAGTGGAATCATCAAGCTTCGCAGGTAAGAAGAGAGATAGATTTTTATTAGCATACACTGCTTAAGGAGTGAAGTTTAGATATTGTTGACAAAATTTTTATTTCTCTTTTGCAGAATGACATTACTTCTAGGGCCTCCATGCTCTAGAAAGACTACCTTATTTCTAGCATTAGCTGGGAAGCTTGGCAAAGATTTGAAGGTAAGCATAAAGAAAGTACTTCTAGGGTTGTCTCTCTTTAAGAGTGAAATGTTTTGGCATGCAAGTCACATAGAGCTTGTGAATTGCAGTTTGAAGGATTGTCAAGGTGTCAGACCCCATTATGATGAGTTACTTCAGGCTTTTTTTTTTTTTTTTTTTTTTGTGTTAATCATGATTTGAAGGATAAGCTCAAAAAAAGAGCGAGGTTTAAGAGGTATAAGGTTGTTTATTATTGCTGTGTTCATTTTTTTTAAATGAACCAAAAAAAAGAAGAAAAAAGAACCTGTTGAAACCTAGAATCAACCCCGGAACCTGTGACAGGGTAGGTTCCAGGTTCTTGATTTTGACGGGTATGTTCCAGGTTCTAAAAAATGAGGAACCTGTATCCGATGGTAGGTTCTAGGTCCCAGGTGGAACTTATAAGAAACCAGGAACCGCTCATCCCTAGTAGTTAGGGCCTTGACAATAGTTGGCAAGGGCTACCGCGTCCAAATCTGGATTATGGTAGCCTTTTCTACGGCCAACAAAGCTAGGCCTCACCTAGACTAGGCGAGAAATGCCTATAATGGGCTGCAAGTTGTTACCTAGGGCCTGTTTGTTTGCATTTCTTTTTTCTGTTTTTGAATACTTTTTCTGTTTTTTTTGTTCCTGGGAGCAAAAAAGGAACAAAAACGCATTTGTGTGCGTTTTTATTCCAAAATTATTTTTTTGTTCCTAGAAACACATCTGGAACAGAAAAAAATAATAAAAAAAAGTTGTTTCTTGTTTCTAGAACAAAATTTAGAAAAACTTTTCTCTTTTTTTTTTTTTTTCTTCTTCTTTTTTCTTTGGTTGGTCGCTGGCCTCGGCCATGGCCGGCGACCGGCCGTCGAGGGTCGATGATGCCGTCGAGGGCCGACGACCTCGCTAGAGCGTCGCCGGCCCTTGGCAAGGCCAAGCTCGCCCAGCGGCCGGCGAGGCTCGGCCTCACTAGGGCCCGACGAGCCTCACCATGGCTGGGCGAGGTCGCCAGCTCTCGTCGGTCGGTTGCCGGCCATGTTGAGGTCCGCGACCGGCCAAAAAAAAAAAGAAAAAAAGGAAAAATAAATAAGAAAATAAGAAAAATAAGAAAGAAAATAGAAAAAATAAAATAAAAATATCAAAAAATTAAAAGAAATAAAAAAATTATACAAATTTACCAAATGTGTTTCTGTTCATTTTTTATTCCCGAACAAGTTTACCAAACGCGTTTTTTTGTTAAAAAATTGTTCCCCGGAATAGAAACACTTTTTTCTATTTTCGTTTCCGGAACAATTTTTAAACGAAACGTTACCAAACACACCCCTAGTGGCCGTCAACCCTCATTGACCATAGTGACAAAAGAAAAGAAAAGAAAAGTACATACAAATTAATATTTTTTTAAAAAAAATTGTAAAAATTATACATATTGGCGCTGATGGTGCCACGTAGGATAATCAGTATCCACGTTAGTGATTTCTCACCAAAATTAATTGGAAAAACTATATTGGCAAATGGTGAAAATGTTTATAACTAAATTAGTCAAATTAAAAAATTTAAGTTTGAATCGGCACAAGTGTAAATGAATCAGCACAAGTGTAAACTTTCTTTTTTGGTGATTATCCTTCTTCTCATCCAAAGACCACTTTCATACCTTTAGCATTTCAAATGCATTCATAACCTCTGGATAACAAATCCCCCTTCCCCTCTCCCCTCCCAAAAAGAAAAAGAAAAAGAAATGACCAAATTAACTGTTAAGACCGTCCTAAGCCCCGACTACTCCAAAGACCCTAATCCCAATCATCCACGAACCTTGAAATCTCCCCTACCCACCACGTTCTGCCACCATTGCAATCAATCGTATCGAGCTACATCTAACCGTCATCCTTTCTCTTCATACCTTCGATCACTATTCCCATCCCTCGTTCACCTCTGGAATTATAATATAAAAGAGCTCGTAGACAAAGGAAGTACCTTTTACCTTTCACGAGACTTTCTTTTATACTAAAAACATGGCAACTCATATTTGTTTGCCTGAAGGTCCTGGTTACATCGTTTTCATGCATACGCTACTCTTTGAGCACATCAGGAACAATACTTCCATTCATCTCTTGCCAGGGTTTCAATACATAAAGAATTGTTGTGGAAGGCTTTTTAAAGATTTGAGGTCATTTAACTGCTCAATCAAATCTATATGGAATAATCACTGGGATTTGCTCCAGTGGCCATTCTTCCAACATGGAAGGGGAAGGTGGGGGATTCGAATCCCCACATTCTCAAGCGGTTGGGGTGAGGACGATTTAGTTTCAGAAGTGGGTTTCGACTCTCATGTCCTGTAAGGAGGCAGGGCAAAAGTCTGAGAGTGAGAGTTAGAATAGGAATAGAGTAGGACCGACAAAAAAAAAAATCTATATGGAATGAATTCCAAGCTTCAGAGCTGCCAAAATAGGTCATAAATCCATTTTTTTAATCTCATAGGGGTGTTAAATGGATTAGTTATATGGAGTAAATGAGTCATAAATGGGTTTAAATACAATAAGAGTGGTAAATGATTTATAACTTACTTAGCCCCAATCCATTTTAATGACTTTCTTTTCAATTTCTCTCGCCTACACCTGATCTCGCACTCACTCCACATTCTTACCTCAGTTTGGTTATGAGTTTTTGTAGATTGGATTAAATATAAAAGTGTTTTATCACTATGGGCCGGCATGGATATGGGTTGAGTTGGGTATGAGTCGTTAAATTTGCTTTGAATGGAAATTTGTCAAAACGGGTTAATATGTCTATTTGGTTTGGACCATTTATGATCCAATCTATGTGTTTATACATACATGTCAAATGTAGTTTGTCATTTACACTACTTAATTGACATGATGTGTTTAGGTTTCAAAAAGTAATATCGTATTTAATAAACGTGTTGTGTTCGTACTTCAATTTCACAGTAGATGATTATGACCCAACAAAATTACAACATGAAGAGACAAATTGCTAGCCCCACGTGACACCACTTGAAAATGATGATCACATCACGACTCTCCCTCTCTCTCTTCCCATTGTGTGTGTGGGGATGCGATACTTTCGTTGAATTTCTCCTGACTGAAAAAAAAAACAATCTATATGGAATGAATTCCAGGCTTCAGAGCTGCCAAAATAGGTCATAAATCCATTTTTTTTTTTTAATCTCATACAGGTGTTAAATGGATTAGTTATATGGAGTAAAAGAGTCATAAATGGGTTTAAATACAATAAGAGTGGTAAATGATTTATAACTTACTTACCCCAATCCATTTTAATGACTTTCTTTTCAATTTCTCTCACCTGCACTTGCACCTGATCTCGCATTCACTCCACATTTTCACCTCAGTTTGGTTATGAGTTTTTGTAGATTGGATTAAATATAAAAGCGTTTTATCACTATGGGCTGGCATGGATATGGGTTGAGTTGGATATAAATCGCTAAATTTGCTTTGAATGGAAATTTGTCAAAATGGGTTAAATATGTCTATTTAGTTTGGACCATTTATAATCCGATCTATGTGTTTATACATACATGTCAAATGTAGTTTGTCATTTACACTACTTAATTGACATGACGTGTTTAGGTTTCAAAAAGTAATATTGCATTTAATAAACGTGTCGTGTTCGTACTTCAATTTCACAGTAGATGATTATGACACAACAAAATTACAACATGAAGAGACAAATTGCTAGCCCCACGTGACACCACCTCAAAATGATGATCACATCACGACTCTTTCTCTCTCTCCCCGTTGTGTGTTTGCGGATGCGATACTTTCGTTGAATTTTTTATTTTATTTGTTTTTCATTTTTTTCTCCTATATATGTATAGATTGACGATTGCGTCACATGAGATAGGATAAGAGATAGCATATATATGAATCTCGGCCAGTGACCCTGGAGCAACAAAATTACAATTTCACAGTAGATGATTATGACACAACAAAATTACAACATGAAGATAACATAACTTCAGGGCATGCATTGATCTTGGATCATTTGGTATTGGAGACCCATCTACCAGGTGACCCTGGAGCAAATTGAATGTGGACGATAAATCAAGTTTACGGGGCCCAAGAGAATAGGGGGAATCGGTTAAACTGTCCATGTATTGCCCTCATCCTAGGTCCAGCTTTCCCCCATCGACACGCGACATGCGAGGGAAAGAAAGCTAATTATAGTGCTAGCTCCAATAATGAAACCCAACTCCATCACATCGAAGATCCAGGATCTGATATTCCATGATTTTCGTTGTTAATAGTCGAGAGAACCTGATAAATAGGTTAGTCAAGAAGCCAGCATGTGCCTTTAACCAGTTACTCAACAGTCGTTTGCCCACCTAATTTCTCGTCCGTTCTCATCCCGACCCCTCAAACATTTATACCATGAGACCCCATATTGATTGGACAATGGACGCATACGTGAGCACAGGAGAATGAAGTAAAAAGGAAATGATGGTCAATAGAAAAAAAAAAAAAACAGCAGAATGGAAAGAAATATATAGTATGTATTATGTACATTATTTGGGTATATACGTATATACATTGTACGCCGTATGGAAATAACGAAACAAGAATCGGATAGAGGTAATAGACGAATGAAGTAAGAAGGGAAATGATGGCGTTCCTAAAAGGTTAAGACATTAGAACATTTTGTCAATAGTGGGTGCATACATACATATATATATACAAACATATGAAGATTTATACAAATACATACATATATATCATATTGAGAAAATAACAAAAACATATCTCAATGTTGGAAATGTTACTAATAAAAGTCTTAAACTTATTGTATTTATGCTAATTTAGTCTTAAATTTTTTAATGATTTGCCAATATGATCAATTTAAGTCAATTTTGGATAGAAATCGTTGAAGTAAATGTTGGCCATCCTACGTAGCATAATCGATACTAATAGACATTTTTTGAAATGTTTCCAAAAAAAAAATTGAATATTTTATTTTGTATATTCGTTCGTTCGTTTGTTTGTTTGCTTTTTTTTTTTTTTCACTATGGTTAGTGGAGGTAGTTGGGGCCTTGATGATAGTTGGCAAGGGCCTATGAAGCACGGACACGTTCTCTATACTTCCGTGTCGTGTCCGACATGTGTCGGACACGTCGACACGCTCGGACACGGTTGGACACACGGTCAACGCGTGTCTAGAAGACTGATGGAGGATGGAGGCGAGGGAGCAGAGGTTGTGAGGGCCGGCGAGACGGACCAGAGGCCGCGAGCGTCGGTGAGACGAAGCCGTGTACGGACCACCACGACGGCAAGAGACGGCTAGAGAAAGAGTCGAATAGAGAGAAAGAAGAAAGAAGGTAAACTCCCGCCGGCGAGACAAAGCCACGAACGGACCACCGCGATGGCGACAGACCGCCAAAGAGAGATGAGGGCCGCCACTGTTGCGGTGGATCGGCTACGAGAGGAAGAGGAGAGGAGGGAAAGGGGTCATGCGGCGCGGCAAGGAGGATAGGTAAAGGAGGGCTCGGCGGCTCGCTAGGGTTTTTCATAAAGAAATCCAAAAAAAGCATAAGAAAGGAGGTCTGATGGTGTGAGAGAGAGGAGCGGAGGGGGGGAAGTGACAGCTCACCTGTCATTGTCAAGTGAGGGGAGGGAAAAAAGTAAAATAAACGTGGGAGTGGAGGGAAAATGACGAACTAAAGAAGGGGTGGATTTTGGGGATTTTTTTTTAACTGGAAAATTAAATAAATGAAATTAAAAAATGATTTCGAAAAATAAAAAATATTAAATTTTGAATAATGATAAATTTTGGTTATTGTAGAAAATCATAGATTTATTTAAATAAATTGATTCTAATTTCTTATTAATTTTTAGTTTCATCAATAACTTTTGTTAAAATTAAAAAAATGTTTCGCATTAATTATGAATATATCTTTCAAATTTCAAATAAATTGATTTGTTAATATTATTAGTATAAATTTATTATAGGCTCTTTTTAATTAATTAATTATTTATGAATTTGAATCAAATTAATTAAAAATAAAAATATTCATTTAATATACAACGTGTCGTAACGTGTCGGAATTCTGTATTTTTTAGAAATGACGAGTCGACGTGTCGTGTCGTGTCGGATACTCGTGTCATGTCGCGTGTCGGTGAAATATTCATTTAATATACAACGTGTCGCAACGTGTTAGAATTCTCTATTTTTTTTAGAAATGACGTGTCGACGTGTCGTGTCGTGTTGGATACTCGTGTCGTGTCGCGTGTCGGTGCTACATAGGCAAGGGCTACCTCATCCAAATCTGGGTTATGACTGCCGCTTCTATGGCCAACGAAGCTAGGCCTCACCTAGACAAGGCGAGAAATGCCTATGATGGGCTACAAGCTGTTATCTAGTGGTTGGCAACCCTCATCGACCATAGTGACAAAAGTAATGAAAAGAAAAATATATAAAAATTAAAATTTTAAAAAAATTGTAAAAATTATATATGTTGGTGCCAACGGGCCACATAGGATAATTAGTATACACGTTAGTGATTTCCTACTAAAATTAATCGGAAAAACTATATTAGAAAATGGTGAAAATGTTTATAACTAAATTAGTCAAATTAAAAATTTTAAATCTGGATTGACAAAAGTGTAATCTTTTTTTTCTTTAGTGATTATCCTTCTTTTCATCCAAAGACCACTTTCATACCTTTAGCATTTCAAATGCATTCATAACCTCTGGATAACAAATTCTCCTTCCCCTCGCCCCCTCCCCCCCCCCAAAAAAAAAAAAAATAAAAATAAAAAGAGATGACCTAATTAACTGTTAAGACCGTCCTAAGCCCCGAACACTCCAAAGACCCTAATCCGAATCATCCACGAACCTTGAAATCTCCCCCACCCACCACGATCTGCCACCATTGCAATCAATCGAATCGAGCTACATCTGACCGTCATCCTTTCTCTTCATACCTTCAATCACTATTCCCGTCCCTCGTTCACCTCCGAAATTACAATAGAAATGAGCAATGGAAGTACCTTTTACCTCTCACGAGACTTTCTTTTATACTAAAAACATGGCAACTCATATTTGTTTGCCTCAAGGTCATCGTTACATCGTTTTCATGCATACGCTACTCTTTGAGCACACATCAGGAACAATGCTTCCATTCATCTCTTGCCAGGGTTTCAATATATAAAGAATTGTCGTGGAAGGCTTTTTAAATAGGTTAGTTATATGGAGTGTTAAATGGGTCATTTAACTGCCCAATCCAATTTTTTTTTTTTTTATATCTCATATGGGTGTTAAATGGTTTAGTTATATGGAGTAAATGAGTCATAAATGGGTTTAAATATAATAAGAGTGGTAAGTGACTTATAACTGACTTAGACACAATCCATTTTAAGGACTTTCTTTTCAATTTCTCTCGCCTTCAAACAATCTTGCACTCACTCACTCCACATTCTTACCTCAGTTTGGCTATGAGTTTTCTTAAATTGGATTAAATATAAAAGTGTTTTATCACTATGGGCCGAGATGGATATGGGTTTGAGTTGGGTATGAGTCGCTAAATTTGCTTTGAATGGAAATTTGTCAAAACGGGTTAAATATGTCTATTTGATTTGGACCATTTATGATCTGATCCATGTGTTTATACATACATGTCAAAATGTAGTTTGTCATTTACACTACTTAATTGACATGACGTGTTTAGGTTTCAAAAAGTAATATTGCATTTAATAAACGTGTCGTGTTCATACTTCAATTTCACAGTAGATGATTATGACACAACAAAATTACAACAGGAAGAGACAAATTGCTAGCCCCACGTGACACCACCTGAAAATGATGATCACATCACGTCTCTCTCTCTCTCTCTCTCTCTCTCTCTCTCTCTGCCCATTGTGTGTGTGGGGATGCGATACTTTCGTTGAATTTTTTATTTTATTTGTTTTTCATTTTTTTCTCCTATATATGTATAGATTGACGATCGCGTCACATGAGATAGGATAAGAGATAGCATATATATCTAGAATCTCGGCCAGTGTGCCAAACATAACTTCAGGGCATGCATTGATCTTGGATCATTTGGTATTGGAGACCCATCTACCAGGTGACCCTGGAGCAAATTGAATGTGGACGATAAATCAAGTTTACGGGGCCCAAGAGAATAGGGGGAATCGGTTAAACTGTCCATGTATTGCCCTCATCCTAGGTCCAGCTTTCCCCCATCGACACGCGACATGCGAGGGAAAGAAAGCTAATTATAGTGCTAGCTCCAATAATGAAACCCAACTCCATCACATTGAAGATCCAGGATCTGATATTCCATGATTTTCGTTGTTAATAGTCAAGAGAACCTGATAAATAGGTTAGTCAAGGAGCCAGCACGTGCCTTTAACTAGTCACTCAACAGTCGTTTGCCCACCTAATTTCTCGTCCGTTCTCATCCCGACCCCTCAAACATTTATACCATGAGACCCCATATTGATTGGACAATGGACGCATAAGTGAGCACAGGAGAATGAAGTAAAAGGAAATGATGGTCAATAGAAAAAAAAAGTAGAATGGAAAGAAATGTATAGTATGTATTATGTACATTATTTGTGTATATACATATATACATTGTACGCCAAATGGAAATAACGCAACAAAAATTGGATAAAGGTAATAGACGAATGAAGTAAGAAGGGAAATTTCATTTCCATCTTTGGCACGTGAATAAAATTTCCCAACTTTTTGTCCAGATGCTTCAATCATTACACTACATCCTCAAAAAAGGATGGTCATGCATCCGTTCAAACACTTACCGAACCTACTGAGCTAGCTCACTTCCCAGCAATTGGATTTCTAATTCTCCTTGTTCTCTATATTTAATTCTAGGTTTAGATCTAAGTCTCCTCATTCTCTATATTTAGTTCTCTATATTTAATTCTATGTTTAGATCTAAGTCTCCTCGTTCTCTATATTTAATTCTATGGTTAGACTTTGGATTTCTAAGTCTCTTCGTTCTCTATATTTAATTCTATGTGTAGACTTTTCAACTAATGGTGCCCCTTTAATGGCTTAGTACTGAAAATTACTATCTTTCGGCCAAAAAAAAGAAAAAAACCCACCTAGTGAGGTAGGGAGGGAGGGAGGGAGGGAGTGGCGTGGGGGCATATATAGCGCTATCCTCCACCAAGTGAAAATTCTCACTTCTTTGCAGGTCGCATAAGCATTGGTGCAACATGATTCACCGATTTGCTCAGTTCTTCTTGTGAGGGTATATGTGCAATCACCTACTTCCACTCATATTATATATCGCCAAATTCCGTGTGAAATTATTTCGATCTCGCGCTTGGATTGATGCTTCATAATATGTTTGTAGACTAATCGCTCACATTAAACTACCTCCACAGAGTTTTCTTGATGGAGAACAATAACTATCCACAAACTCATCCGAGTTTTGAGTACTTTCCTCCTCCATCAGCATGGATCGATTTGAATTCCGTATCATCCGATGACAATAACTTTCCAACGTGGGTTATTGTTGGTGTAGTCATTATTGTCGTTATGTTTTGTGGTTTCCTTATCTATTGCTTTTGCGGGCGAGAGAAGAAAATCTTGCCGTCGAGGGTGGTGGAGGAGGGGGCGGCGGCAGCGGCAAAGGCGGCAAGGGCAGCGAGGGCGGTGGAGTTGGCGATGGCGACGAGGAGGGCGGAGGCGGAGGCGGTGGCGAGGGCGGCAAAGGAGGCGGAGGCGGCGACGACAGAGAGGGCGATAAAGGCGAAAAGGGCAGCGACGGCGGCGGAGGTGGCAGAGGTATGGTGGCAACGGTTGGGGCTAAGTAGTTAGCTGGCCCATTTATTTGTGAGAAGTGCAAACATGGAAGAGTACCAGTTTTTTTTAAGTACAAATGCCCTTACTGTGGGCATTGGATGGAGCGGCCTATCTAATCTAGACAATAGATGAGACATAAATTACAATAGTCTTTGTTATCTTATTGTATGCTTATGAATTTAGGAGCTTCTATTTATGTTTGTGTGTGAAACTTGAATGAAGCACGGTGATAGATTGTCTACTCTACTATACAATGTTGGAGATTCGATGCAATGAATAACTTTTGTGCTGGAGGGTTTTTTTTTTTTTTTTTTAAATTTCTTCTTATAATACATAAGCAGTTTTATGGCCATCGATAAATAAGCTTTTGAATTATAACGAATTATAACTATTTACATTTTTTCATAATTTCTATATAAAATGTCGTAAATTGACCAATCAATCAACATACATAATAAAAGAGTTCCCGCTTTTGGTGGAGAACCGTTTGACAGATTTGCTCTATTATTGCCTCATATTCCAAAGAGTCATTGGAACTAAGTCAGGTGGTGATACCAGCAAAATAGAACAGACTATTTTATTCGATTTTTTGGGTGGGCTTCATACTCCAATCTGTACGGGGAGAACTATTAATCCCAACTTGAAATGATGTGCTGAGGAAGGACATATCTAGGAAGTGTTCCGTAAGTGAATGGAAGTGCAGTTGTGACATATAATCCTGAAAGTCTGATGATCAATAGATGAGATGACATCAATTGTTTCTCATAAGATCCAGCTAGCATAACGATTTCTTAATTTATATCAGTGTTGTTGTGGCTACGGTTTTCCATTGCCAAAAGATGGAAATCGTAAGAGCAAAAGGAGCGGTGGGATGGGATCCTTATAGTTTATCTAAAGAAATAAAATCCAACTGATGATGCCTAGTGAAACCCCACATTGCCTTTTTAGTAACTTCCATTGTTCATCGATGTAATTAGGCTTAGCCTTGTTGCCCTCTAAGGGACCATGCGCTAACTTGCAAGAAATCAAAACTAGTATCTTGTCTTTCCATGTACTATAAACTTCTTTATGATGAAAGAAATAGAAAAGTAAAAAGATAAACAATTTTCAAAAAATTATCGGGTTGAGACATTGCAGTACTAGACAACCACACCACCAATCATAGAAGGTACAGTATATGATTATGAAAATAGAAAGAAACATCCTATGTAACGAGTCAAATGAGTAGAATCGGGCTTTTAATAATGGAGTTGAATCAAGTTCAATTTCGAGCCCTATATACTATACTGAGTAGAGAAAGCGTTGATTTCAAGTCAGATTTTGCGTAAAAAAACTACTTCAAATCAATAAATAGCTCGATTGCATCTTTATAATTTTTTTGTTAAATGAAATACCTTATCTTATGGTCTTTAGGGTATTGACCCCACTAAAAATATATAATAGTTCCATCCCCGCATGCTGACAAGTATGATGCAAGTCGTCTTTAAAATTTCACAAGCCTCCTCCGAAACATGAACATATCCAATCAAAGCACGACTCCTGAAAAATAAAACTGCAATCAATTTTGCAAGAAAGTTTGAAAAAAGGAATATTGGAGCATCTCTTCTTATCGTGCCCCTGGACGAAACTGATTTGGACGAACCCCGCAGTAAAAATCCATTTCTCAGATCATAATATAACACGAATTGAAGTGTGGCTTCAGAATCTTCCGTGGCAAGACAAGGAAAGATCTCACCTTTCAACTGGTAGCTATTATCCTTCGGTTTATCTGGAAGGCGAGGAACAATTTCGTATTTCCACGTTAACGCATAAGCCCGGAAAAACCCTGGTCGACTCGGCCAACGCGATGCTTCGCACTCTCGGCAAATGGAATCGACATTCGAAACTTTCACAAGAAATCAACCCACTTGCAGCAGACATGGCTCCCACCGGCGGGTCGGCGACCGAAAATTAACATCGACACGCCGATTCTGGAAGGAGCGACGACGGGTTCAATCTCCGGCAGCCCTTTTTCTATCTTCTCCGCGTGCTCTCTCTCTCTCTCTCTCCTCTCTTCTCTACTCCACGCATGAGCCGCCCATCTTTCATTTCTTCTTTTTGCTTTTTTGACTTTTTCTCTTTTATTTATTAATGTTAGCTAGTCCCCACAGAGGCGGACCCAGCCAACCAAAATATCCAGTACAATCCCTAAAAGAAAGCATGACCACCAATTTGATTGTCTTATGACTTATCAAACTTAATGACACCATTAGAAATTTACCGACTTTGAAAAGAATTAGTGAATAACCACCTTCTCTGAAGTTTTACAAGTATGCCAACGCTATAGTAGGTCTCGCAGCATTGTACTAAATTTGTAAGCTTCAATTTCTGCTCCCTCTCCTTATCATTTCGATTTTTTTCATTTGCTGATGATCTCTAAATATTCTTTCTCAAAGTTCCTTTTTCATGTGATGAAAATAAAACTCATTCTGCGTTTCAACTCAAATTGGTTGGTTGAAACAAGGGAGCCAAATAGGAATGTTTGACCAGGAGTAGTTAATTAGGATAAATCATATGAACGTAAAATTGGTACCTTAAAGAAAAAGAGGAGGGAGGTCAGTGATGCGGTTTAATAGTTAGGATTTTTTCTAAATAAAGTTTCTGAGCGGGTCATTTCTTTGATATGTGAATATGAAATGGTTGAGAGTTGTAGAAGGTGGCCGCGACAACACGTCATGAACAAATATAGGTAGTGGTTATATGAGTAAAACATTCAAATAATATGGGACGGTGGAGTAAAACAATCAAATAATATGGGACGGTGAGGAAATAGTTGAATCACAGAGTTGTTTATGGAGGCCTATAAGGACAAACCACAAGTTAAACGTAGCTTGCCATCAAGTGCCTGCAACAAGAAAAATTGAAGCGCATCGAGCGTTCTTGAGATCTATCTCTTAACTAAGTAGTGATCCTAAAAGCTAGCAATGGTGCCAAAATTATTTGTATACACATGGAAGAAGTGACTGTACTAAGAGACAATGCAATTGTCTAGGTGAGAGACAAACTATGCGAATGATTATTTGTAAACACTTGGAAGCGTGGTTGATAATTTTGGGGAGCATGTGTCTACTGCGCTATGTGCACAAGGTGTAAGAATGGCTATTGGAAGAGATCTAATAATTATTTAGTCTATAGTGAGATAATCATAGAAAGAATCGAGTCCACACTATACAAAGTCCTTGGCGTTTGCAATGTCGGCTCACGTAGTGGATTTCAACCTGATTGGGCTACTGGAGCTAAAAGAGAAGGCATATCCTAATTGAAAACTGTAAGCTCTATAAGTTTCTTGTTACAAATATCTGTTTAATTGTATATGAAAAACAAATTTTAAATAAAGGGCTGGTTCTTGAAAGATCGATATTTTTACATACATAAAAAAGCACTTCGCGCCTCTTTTATATATTTGGACCTAGCAATATGGATTGCATGTCAAAGGTGTCAAATTTTGTAATACCACAGTCATGTGACTTGCAAGCCTTGTCAATAATTTAAAGGATTTACTAAGGACAAAGAAAAAAAATCATTATTTTTGAATTTTTTTATCAGAAATAGAGATGGATTGTAAAGCTTTACACTGTAATTTAGTTTGTGCCGTTTGTTGGAAGATATGCTTGAAGATTCAGAAGATGTGCCGGGAATTTGATTTGATCTGATTTGATTATAAAATCAATTAGGGATTAGATAGAAATATTAAATTGATTTGTAGAATATTTCATTGCCTTTTCTTCATGGACATCTTGTATTATAATTACTAAATGCTGTACATTGATTACTTGTGAAGAAATACAAAAGATTTCTCCCTAACCTTCATTCGCTTCTTGCTTCCTTTCGCTTTCTTTCATGGTATCAAAGCATTAGGCTCTTGACTCCGCTTCTGCATTGATTGCCTTCCAAATCCATTGATTTGCAAGACAGATTAATACTTTTTTACGAAGGAATCATTTTTCAATAGTGTGTGCATACATACATACATATATACATATATATGAAATATACATATATACATTTTGTTTATAAAAATACATACATATATATTATATTGAGAAAATAACAAAACCATATCTCAATGTTGGAAATATTACTGAAAAAGTCATAAACTTATTGTATTTGTGCTAATTTAGTCTTAAATCTTTGAACAATTTGCCAATATAATCAATTTAAGTCAATTTTGGACAAAAATCATTAAAGTAGATGTTGGCCATCCTATATGGCATGATCGGCACTAATAGACATTTTTTTGAAACATTTCAAAAATAATTTGAATATTTTATTTTGTATTTTAGTTAGTTTTTTTTCTCTCTCTCTCTTAAGTTTTCACTATGGTTAGTAAAGGTATTTTTTTTATCGGTCCTACTCTACTCCTACTCTAACTCAAGATTCTGTTTGTATGGGCGATCATAATCAATTTGAGATTCTACTTCTATCACTTAACAACTATTAAATCTTCTTGATATCCGTTCCATATGCTTAGTAGGTGAATTTAGTGCTGAGAAGAACTTCTCACATTATGGAAGACCATCCAGAAATACTAGGAAGTACATGTTGTGAAAGCTAGTATGTGCACCTAAAGGGGGGTGAATAGGTGCAGAAACAATTTTGCGAGATAAGTGCAGCACAAATCGACAATGGATTATGAAAAGAAAATTCATTTCTTTTCAAATAAACAAGTTACGATCAAAGTAAAAGTGTAGGGAAGAGAATTTGAACACAAAGTTTATAGTGGTTCGGCTTAATCTAAGCCTACGTCCACTCTTTCGCATTGACAGCCTACCAGCTGGATTTCACTATGAACAAAAGAGTTGTTACAGTAAAGCTCTCCCTTGATTCCACAGTGTAGAGACTCTACTACACTTCCTCAAGGTCTCTCAAAGATACAGACTCTCTTTTGCGTACAAGATTTCGCTCAACAAATGAATTGACTAAGAACAATGAGCTTTAGACTTTTGAATTCTTTTATTGCGCACACACTCAAGCAACTGGAACGTCTTCCTTATATACTCCTTTATGCCATCATACCCGTTGGTACTTACCAAAGGAATTCTTCTAATCTACCCGTTGGACATAATCAATTAGAAAGATCTTCGAGCTATTTAAAGAACATGACGATAGCCCATCAATCTTGCTCGCCCATACAATCATGATCTTGGTTTTCATAAGTAGAACCTTCCAAGTATACTTCGCCAATCAACGGATCCACAATCCTTGAATAAATCTTGATTTGAATAATGGATTCCGACATGCTATATCCAGCTTAGAGATCTTCTCCAGTCGATAAAGTTAAATCCTTAACAAAACATCAAGTTCTGGATAAGTCTTCTTTGACGATTTAGAAACTATCAATGAGGATAGACTTTGAGTCTTGGGTCTGGCAGTCCGGAGGTCTTCAGACTTTGATGAAAGAGTCTGCAAGTCTTCAGGCTAGACTAATGGAAACTTTTTGTAGCTTCAAAACACTCAAGGAAGTTTTCTCCAAAAATCTCCCCCTTTTTGATGGTGATAAAACTTTCCTGTAGATTTGGATAATTTTGACCTGCAAAACATTACTCAAGCGAATATTGATATCTCACATAGATAAATGGCTTAATAACGCTAGAATATGCATCCACAGAAGGTAGATTAGTTCTATAAATAAGCAAAGCCATGAGATATCAACAGTACTTAGGATAAACAGTCAAATCCAAATCCAGTCCAAATCCAAACAGCCAAACACAAAAGTCAAGTCATAGCCATAGCCAACATAAAGGATCAAATCAAAAAAATGAGTTCAAAGTTCAAATAAGTTCAAATCTGCACCACATCTCCCCTTTTTGTCATCATTAAAAAGGTAGAGATGAAAAGAGAATGGTATTAAGATTGCTTGGGAACACGAACAAACTGAAAATCTCCCATTGACTAGACAATCCCTTCTAGCTTTTTCAAGTCCTCCTCCAGTTGCGCAACATCTTCACCCTTAGCATTTGCTTGAACTTGAATAGCAAGGGCTTGAATTTGATCATTCAGAGAAACTGAAGAAGCTTGACCTGCAGTCTACAAGTTCTATACTTTGCATCCCAGAGCATATATTTGACCCCGCATCTCTAAGAGAACATCAAGAATTCGCGAAAATCTGCTGAATTATCAGTTTGAGTATCGGCTTCTGCACGATCAGATGGTGTAAAGACAGATGATGGTAAATCAGCATGGTCACGCAAATTAGGCGATGAAACATCATGTCCTTCCTCAGGAAATTGAGAGGCATAAATGTCCTTTGGATTTGTTGGAGAGCGGCTTACTTCTTCACTAGTGGCAGGGTATGAGGACATTCCTCTTTTCTCAGGATCTCCCCCTGTTTCCATGCCTTCAAGTGGAGAAAAGTGTTCCTCATACTCTGCTTCCGCTTTATCTCCTCTCTCCTCTTCTTCTTCTTCAATTCTTTCCTCCTCTTCATCTCCTTCTTCTGCTTCTCTCTCCTCTACTTGTCTTTCCTCTGCCTCTAAATTTTCTCTTTCTCTAATCCTCTGTTCTGTCTCATCCGTGTCTTTTTCTTGTCTCTCTGTTGATTCTAGAATAGAACGACTCAAGTTCTTCAATGCCATTGCAGAAATGGTGATATCATCCTCATCCTCTTCATCCTCTATGATGAGAGCTATTCTTTTCTTGAATGGAGCAACCATGGGCTCCTTCCCTTTTCTCTTTGCAGCCAAAGAGATTTGATGAGTCTTAACAGGGGTTTTCTCCTTAAATTTCTCTAACGCCTTGTTGAGTTCCTTCAGACGCATATTAGAGACCATTTTCAGTCCCACCACCATTTGATCGCACATTCAAACACAAAGAATTCAGGGAGGCTGAATGTTCAAATGTCTGAATAACTTAGTCACAAGAGCTGGATAAGGAAGTTGACCTTTGTCCTTCACTATTGCCCTGTATGTATGGAACATAATAGTGTATGGAAGAGAGAACTTTTTCCCAGCATTGATGGCATACATCAGCTTTGCCTCTGAGTTTGAAACATCGATCTTTGAAGTAGATTTTGGTTTGAGGCAATTAATCACAATCTTGTGGAGCAGAATGTTGGATGCATTCTTCCTCAAATAGGAAATCTTTCCCTCTGTTCTTCTATGCTTAACAAGCTCCAACGTTGCACGAGCAATAGACACACTAATGGGTTGATATCTTCCTTTTTCAACCCCAATCACATCAGCCAATGTATTCATGTCAACCACATAGTCCTGATCTAGAACACTAAAAGAGAATCTATTCGCATCCAGGAAACTAAGATTCGAATAGAAATAAGCAGTAAGTTTAGCATAGGCTTATGTACTTTCAGAACAGAATTGTTCAAGTTGAAGAAGACTAAATTTTTCCCGCAGATTGACATTCACAGAGTCAAGAAAATCAAAATCTACACTTTTAAGGTTTATCACCCCACGCTTCAGCAACTTAGAGTATAGTTGCTTATGTTCCTCCGATCGAAACAAGTTTATCCTATTGCTTCGGATTTTTGTTGCAACACCCATTCTTGGTTTAAATTGACTATACATCCTATCATCATCATTCCCATCTGGTTGACTCAGCCCTCCAACACGTGGATCGCTTGGGATATTTGCCAATGCCTCTTCCGCCGACCCAGCAGGGGCAATTCCCAATCGTTCCATTGTGCGTAAAAAAAAAGTTTCATTTCTATACCCTTTGTCTTTCAAAAATTCATCAATGTAGTTGAAAGGAGTACCGCCCCTCTTTAAAGCATGATAAAGTTTGTAGGTAAAAGAGGGCTTAAGAGTTCTTATGGGTTCTACATCTTCGATTATTTCTTCCTCTTCTTGATGTGCAACATCCTGAGGTCTAGATGGAGGAGGTGGACGCTGCTGAGAATGTTGTGGGCTCTGTTGCTGATTAGGAGATTCTTCTTCCTTGGTGAGATCAAAGTGCGTAGGCCCCTCACGCATTTGCTGTGGTCCCTTGTTCGCGATCTTCGAAGAATTTCTTTGGGAAGATATTTTTCACAGTCTTTGAGAGATTCAAAGCTTGTTTTCTTAAGAAAGATGACAACTTTCGAAGATTAAACAAGAGAAGAAGACAGAAATGGAAGATCAGTGCTCTCTTAGGGTTTTTGTAAGTAAAACTAAGAGGAACCGACAATATATAAGGCAGTCGAAGAGAGGCATGCGGAACGTCGTAAAAAAAGAAGAAGTATAAAGATGCCTTTTAAAAATAACTGCATTTTCAAAAAATTAGATAACTGTCATTTAAAAAATATCTGCTTTTTCGAAAAGGAAGGATTGCAATAATTACGGAAATTAAAAATAACAACAATTAATAATGGGTTGATGATCGTACCTTTTCGAGATTTGATTTGTGAGATAATTTTCTAAAATAAAAATAACTTACAGTCGAGAATCTTGATCGTCTGAGTCTGAATGTCTTTAGACTTTCGGTCCTGGGTCTGAACTTCCTCAGACTTTAAGATATTGAGTTTGGAACGAATAGCTTCAAATTGATTTTTCTCCAAAGGCTTTATAAAAATATCTGCCAGTTGATTCTTTGAGTCAATAAACTGAATCGAAACTTCTCCATTTTGAACATGATCTCTAATGAAGTGATGTCGAATCTCTATATGCTTTGCTCTTGAGTGAAGAATCGGATTCTTGGTGAGATTGATTGCGCTGGTGTTGTCACACTTGATTTCAATGCATGAATCTTCAATTCCAAAGTCTTTTAACTGTTGTTTTATCCACAAGATTTGTGAACAACAACTTCCAAGAGCTACATATTCTGCTTCTGTTGTAGAAAGAGCTACTGTACTTTGCTTCCTTGAAAACCAAGACACTGTCCTGTTTCCAAGTAGTTGACAAGTACCCGAGGTGCTCTTTCTATCTACTCTACATCCAGCTAGGTCTGCGTCTAAGTATCCAAGAAGAGTAAAGTCTCATTCTTTAGGATACCAGAGACCCAAAGTTGAAGTTGAGGCAATGTATTTGATAATACGTTTTACAGCACTTAAATGAGATTCTCTAGGGTCTGATTTAAAACTGGCACAAGTGCAAACATTAAAAAAAATGTCAGGTCTAGAAGCAGTAAGATAAAGGAGTGAACCAATGATACTCCTGTATAGCTTCTGGTCAACTTTCTTTCCTCCTTCATCTTTGTCCAGCTTCAAGGAACTTGACATTGGTACATTAGTCTTTTTGCAATTCTCCAGTCCAAACTTTTTGACAAGATCTTTAGCATATTTTTCTTGATGAATAAAGGTTTCTTCCTTCAGTTGTTTTACTTGGAAGCCGAGAAAGAAGGTTAGTTCACTCATCATGCTCATTTCAAATTCATCATGCATAGACTTAGAGAATTTCTTGCATAGACTTTCATTAGAAGATCCACAAATAATATCATCAACATAAATTTGAACAAGTAAAAATCTTTTGCTTTCTCTTTTGATAAACAGTGCAGTGTCTACTTTACCTTTGACAAAGCCATTTTGAATTAAAAACTTACTTAGTCTGTCGTACCAAGCTCGAGGTGCTTGCTTTAAACCGTATAAAGCCTTTTTCAGTTTGAATATAGAGTCTGGTTTTCTTGGGTCTTCAAAACCGGGTGGTTGTTCCACATAGACTTCCTCTTGGATAACTCCAATTAGGAAAGCACTTTTGATGTCCATTTGGAATAACCTAAAATTTTTATGACAAGCAAAAGCAAGTAATAATCTAATTGCTTCTAATCTTGCTACTGGCATGTAAGTCTCATCATAGTCTATTCCTTCTTCTTGCGTATATCCCTTGACCACGAGTCTTGCTTTGTTTCTTACGACCTTTCCTTTCTCGTTCATCTTGTTTCTGAAAACCCATTTAGCTCCAATGATAGATTTACCTTTCGATTTAGGAGTCAATTCCCAGACATCATTAATATTGAATTGCCTGAGTTCTTCTTGCATAGCTTCAATCCAGCTTTCATAAGTTAAAACTTATTCTATGCTTTTGGGTTCTATTTCAGAAATAAGAGCCACAACACTAGACTCTTTATGCCTTTTGGATCTTGTACGGATTCCTTCATTAGTATCACCAATGATGAGATCTTTGGGATGACTGGACTTATGCTTCCAATTATTGGTTGATTTGTTAGACTGTTGATCTTTTTCCACTTTTGAATCTTCGACGATCATTTGTTGCTGATCTTCTGAAGTTTGAGCTGCTTTTAGAGATTTAGACTTTGTAGAGTCTGGAGCAGGTTCAGATTCTTCAAGTTGAGTCTGAATCGATTCATTTTGCGTAGAATTTTGAAATTTGACATTCATTGATTCCTCCACAGATTGAGTCTTCTTGTTGTAGACTTTGTAAGCTTTGCTTGTGGTTGAATATCTAAGGAAGATGCCTTCGTCTAATTTTTCTTCAAACTTGACAACTTGATCATTTGCATTTTTCAATATAAAACATTTACATCCAAACACATGAAAATATGAACAATGGGCTTTTTTCCTTTGAATAACTCGTAGGGAGTTTTCTTCAGAATAGGCTCTAGAAAAACTCTATTAATAATATAACATGATGTAGAAACTGTTTCAGCCCAAAAACGTGAAGAGATGTTGCTTTCAATTAAAAGAGTTCTAGCAATGTCCTGAAGCGATCTATTCTTTTTTTCCACGACTCCATTTTGCTCTGGAGTATATAAAGAAGAGAACACATGCTGAAAACCAAATTCATCACAAAATCTTGTAAAGTCTTGATTTTCAAATTCGCCTCCATGGTTAGTTCATATACTTGAAATAACATACCTTTTCTCATTTTGGACATTTTTAGCAAACTTTTTAAAATAAGAAAAGGTTTCAGATTTACTTACCAGGAAATATACCCAAGTGAATCATGAGTTTTTGTTGGTCCAAAGAGATCCATATGCAAAAGTTGCAGTGCACAGTTAGTGGAAACTTTGATTTATTGGTTTAAATGAGTTTCTTACTTGTTTTCCTAACACACATGGTGTGCATAGATAAGTCTTTTGGTATGACAGATTGGGTAGACCACAAACAAGCTTTTTTGCTGAAATTTTGGCTATTTGTTTCATGTTGATGTGCCTAAGTTTTCTGTGCCATAAGTTTGCTTCTTCTTGAATTGAGATTAGACATTGGGTTTCATCTGGTTTGACATCCAAGAGATAGATATTTCAATGTCTTCGACCCGTGAAAGACTGAGATGAGTCTTTATTGGTTCTTGAACATATTCCTTCTTGAAAGTTGATTTTGAAACCGGTGTTGCACAGCTAACTAATACTTAGCAAATTGTAGTTGAGTCCTTCAACTAAGGAAACATTACTGATCGTAAGGCTTCCACTCTTTACAGTTTTGAATCCTACAATTTTTCCTTTACTGTTTCCTCCAAATGAAACTTTTCCACCATTAACTTGAACAAGCTTTATGAAGCAATTTGAATCTCCTGTCATATGCCTTGAGCATCCACTATCCAAGTACCATTTAACCTTTTTTTTTATAGTGACTTGCATTTAGAAAAAAAAACTCAAGCTTTCTTTGGTACCCATATTTTCTTGGGTCCATTAGTGTTAGTATAATATACTGTCTTTGCCCAAACTTTCTTAATAGGTTTCCAAACCATAGGACATTCTTTCTTAAAATGGTCTGAGTTATTGCACTTAGAACATTTAAGAGCATTGCGACCTATTGGTTTTACAAAAACTCTTTGGAAATGATTTTTGTAAGTATCTCTTGTAGGTCTTTGCTTAATTCTTTCATTTACTTTAGGAAAATTAATTAGAGGAATGGTTTCTGCAGTCATTCCCAAACCAAATTTGTTGAAATAAGGTCTTTGAGCAGAAAGAATTTTTTCCAGTTTCTCAGATCCTATAGAAAATATTTTAGAAATATTTGAGATGTCATTTTTCAAAGATGCATTTTCTTTTGAAAGATTGTCTTCTTTTTCTTTCAAAATAGTAATACTTTTGTCTAAAAACCTTTTCTTTCCAAACATTTTCCTGTTGTTTTAGTGCAGAATTTTCTCTTTTAAGTTCGGAAATCCTTTTAAGAGAAGTCTTGAGATTAAGACACAATTCATTAATGTATCTAGAGACTTTATTAGGGATTTTCAAATTACTTACCTCGATTTCACTGTCTGAATCTGAGTCTGTCTCGGAGTCTGAATCTGAGTTTGATTGTGTGATGAGACAAATGTTGGCATAATCACAATCACTTTCTTCACATTCTGTATCGCTCTAAGTTTTTGCTTTGAGTGCCTTTTGATATTTCTCAGCTTTTCATTTCTTTTTCTTCAGAAGAGGACAGTTGGGTCTGATGTGTCCCTTTTTCTTACATTCAAAGCAAACTACATCTCTATTGGATTCATCATCCTTAATAGACTTACTCTATTGCTTTTGAAAACTCTGTTTGTTTGGATTGAATCTTCTTCCTTTCCTATTCAGCTTTCTGAATCTTCTTATCATGAGAGCAAACTCTTCGTCATCCATATCGTTTTCATAATCTATGACATTAGAATCATCATTAGATTTTAATGCAATGGATTTCTTACCTTTAGGATTTTCATCTTCGTTGATTCGCTCCACTTCATAAGATTGAAGAGTCCCAACCAATTCATCAATCGAAAGTGGCATAATTCTTTGTGTCTTCCTTATTGAGGTCTTTATGTGATTCCAGTTCTTAGAGAGTCCACACAGAAGCTTGTTTACTTTCATGGGATTAGAAATTGGTTGCCCTTGATTTTCAAGGTCATTCACGATCTCTGTAAAAAAACTAAACATGTCAATGATAGATTCTCTAGATTTCATTTTGAATGTTTCATATTGACCAAGCAGAATGTTGATTCTGGTTTCTTTCACTCGATCAATTCCTTCATAGGTGATTTGTAATCTATCCCAGACTTCTTTAGCTGTAGCATAAGAAGATATTTTGTTATATTTAGTAGGTAATAATGCACAATATAAAGAATAAATTGCTTTTGCATCAAGAGCTTGTCTTTTGGTTATCTCTTCTTGAGTCATTTCGCTAGACTCAACAGCTTCTTTTCCTCTTTCTGAGACATGTGTAGCTTTAGGAATGATTCCTCTATCTACCACATCCCATTCCAAAGGATCCTTTGATCTTAGAAATGCCTTCATCTCGTTTTTCCATATGTTGTATTCTTTTCCATCAAAATAAGGCGGTCTGGTATTGCTTTGCCCTTCAACCAGTCCTGGAGCCAACATACTAGCCATGGATCTTTAACCCTGAAGTAAAACACTTCAAATTAAGTGAGTACACGAGCTCTAATACCAAATGTGAAAGCTAGTATGTGCACCTAGAGGGGGTGAATAAGTGCAAAAACAATTTTGCTAGATAAGTGCAGCACAAATCGACAATGGATTATGAAAAGAAAATTCCTTTATTTTCAAATAAACAAGTTACGATCAAAGGAAAAGAGTGTAGGGAAGAGAATTTGAACACAAAGTTTATAGTGGTTCGGCTTAATCCAAGCCTACGTCCACTCTTCCGCATTAACAGCCCACCGGCTGGATTTCACTATGAACAAAAGAGTTGTTACAATAAAGCTCTCCCTTGATTCCACAGTGTAGAGACTTTACTACACTTCCTCAAGGTCTCTCAAAGATATAGACTCTCTTTTGCGTACAAGATTTCGCTCAACAAATGAATTGACTAAGAATAAGGAGCTTCAGACTTTGGAATTCTTCTATCGCGTACACACTCAAACAACTGGAACGTCTTTCTTATATACTCCTTTATGCTATCATACTCGTTGGCACTTACCAAAGGAATTCTTCCAATCTACCCGTTAGACAGAATCAATTAGGAAGATCTTCGAGCTATTTAAGGAACATGACGATAGCCCATCAATCCTGCTCGCCCATACAATTAGGATCTTAGTTTCCATAAGTAGAACCTTCCAAGTATACTTCAATCAATGGATCCACAATCCTTGAATAAATCTTGATTTGAATAATGGATTCCGACATGCTATATCGAACTTAGAGATCTTCTCCAGTCGATAAAGTCAAATTCTTAACAAAACATTCAATTCTAGATAAGTCTTCTTCGACGATTTAGAAACTGTCAATGAGGATAGACTTTGAGTCTTAAGTCTGGCAGTCCGGAGATCTTCAGACTTTGATGAAAGAGTCTGCAAGTCTTCAGACTAGACTGATGGAAACGTTTTGTCAGCTTCAAAACACTCAAGGAAGTTTTCTCCAACACATGTTTCTATTGTTACCACTCCATCTTCTTTAACCCCTTCAGATTTTCGCGTTTCAAATGCTTTTAAGATAAACTATCTCTATGAAGTCTCTCTTAGTGATGAAACTAAGATTTCTGAAACCCAGCTTCCCTTGATGAACCTTTATTCTGCTTTTGCTAAACCCACTTCGTCATTTTCACCTATTCACTCTATTCGCCAACTCATTCGCCAGACTCCGAAGGAAGTAAAAGAGTACATTCAGTCCTCCAAGTTAGATAAATATCATATTCCTACCATTGAAAAGGAGTACTTTATTACTCTCCAGATACCTCCAGAGTTTCCCAGACAGTGGATTCAGCACGGATATTCTCATGTGCATTATGGAGCTGTTCGTCTTGCTCTTACTTTTCATGGTCGAAAAGGTTTGCCAGTTATAGCAAGAATTGCTTTATTATATACCAGATTCTTAGAATACTAGCATGCTTGCATTGGTACTATTCAAACTGTTTTAAATGCTAGAACAGTCTTTGTGACTTTGTATCCAAATTTTAATATTGCCCTTTCAAATCCTTAGTTACTTTCTTTTCTAAAAGTTCAAGTCCAGCTCACTGGAGCCCCTCAAACTACTAATTCTGTAGCAGCAACACTGCACTGCCAAATGTTTTATCGAGTACAGAATCATGCCCTTGACCTAAATTTCCACAATGGAAATGAAGATGCCCTATTCATTTCCACTGCATTCATGTTCCCAAACAGATACCAAAGGAAAATTTGACCAAGCTCTTTCTAGAAACTTGGATTACCAACTACGAAAAGTTGCACCAAAATAACAAACCTTTTCAATCATCAGATTCTGAATTTGTTAGAAAGAAAGATGGAACTGTTTCCATCAAATTTGGCAAGGAAAAGGAAGAAAGTCCTTCTATCTTCCAGACTCTCTTTATGATTGAACCATGTGTTCCTGAGTCAATTTCTGAGTCAGATCCAAAAAAGCTTGTCAAATATTTCAAAAGTGATGGACATTCTATTCATCATTACAAGGACCAATATGGTCATTGTTTCTGGAATCCTTTTTGCCAATGCTCTTATTGTACAAATTTTCCTGATGAGGTAGACCCATTTACAAAACCTCCACCTCGGAGGAAGTATAAAAAGCCAAAAGATCCTATGTACCAAAGGTACTTGAACGGAGATTCCTCCGTAGATACCCTTGGTGAATGTGATAAATTTCAATTTATGGTTTCGCATGCACCAACTCCACCACCGAGTTCATTGCTCCTCCCTCAGTCCCGCCGACTACACTGTCATCACCTCCTCCATCTCCTCCTTAGAAGAAACCAGCCATTTCCTCATTTTATAAGCCAATTGTAAAGTGGGCAAAGAAACATTCCTACCCACTTGAGGTTTCAACAGAAACACCACCTAGTTCTTCTATTGCCATGTTCCAAGAAACAGACTTTCCTCCTCTTGTTCGTGAAAATTCCAAACTCTCGTTTCCTGCTTCAGAAGAGTTTATTGATCCACAAGGCAGATACAAACATGTCCCTAAGATACCTACCCCTACTGATGTGGATGAGCATGGAAGACAGAAAAGAACTCCTGTTGCTAAAGTCATCTTAAATTGGCAATCAGAGACTCTTTTAGCATACAACAATGCTTTCAAAGAAATTGATTCCAAGATTGGGAATTTGCAATAAGACTTGCAAAGATATGATGAAACCACAAAGAAGGTGCTTTCAAATTTCTAGAAAATGCTTCATGCCTTAGAATCTGGACAACATTTAGGGTATCATCATCTTGAAAGTCCAAGAGCGGAAATAGAAAAGCTTAAAAGGTAGATCCAGATCCTTAAGGATGGAAGACTTAATCCCTTTTCAACTACTTTGCGAACAGATCCTCTCCCTCCTCCACCACCTCAAACGTCTATCTTTGCTACTATTACAGACGTTCCTGTCAGACAAGACAAAAGTGGCTGAAATGCAAAATCGCCTCAAAGAATTGGATCGCATAAGGAAAGAAAAGGGAAAAGAGAAGATGCCCAAAGAATCCTCTCTTATTAGAGGGGAGCTAGACCATATGATGCTGTCAAACCCGTTGGAATCTTTTTTAAGGGACTTGGGTAATTAGGAACCATAGCCTAATCGGTTACTCCACAACCTGATCCACAGCCTGATACTGTCATTTCGATAGACTAGGTTCTGTTTCCAACAGAATCAGCCTTTCCAGACATCTTTGATGCTGAATTAGACTCAGTATCCCTTTCGTCTTCATCATCCTTTTCAATCACTACCATTGATTCATTTCTCATAGCGTGGCATCCCAAAATTCAAGTCACCCTCTAGAGGAATTAAAACCTATAATTAGGTAATGAAAATTTCCTATGGTTTAGCCATTAGTTTTCTTAAGGCTATGTGTTATTGTGTTTGTGCTTATGAGATTTTAAATTTGATAGATTAATGATAATAATCTATGCTTGGCCATGCACTTTATAAATAAAATTTCTATAAATAAAATGTCACAAGACTTTGGCCATGTGGAAATTAAAATTTAAAAATTTATGGAAGAGATTATAAAAAAAGGGGGGAAAAGATAATTTTTATTTGGTTGGGCCTTAGGCCCATTGGCCTAAGCTTTAATGGGCCAAGCTAGTTGGCCCAATTAGAGCCGCGGATGGGCTGCTGTCGCCGGCCCATTGAGGTCCAAGGAGGTGTGGTAGTCGGCCACAAAAGGAGGCCCAAGGGAGGCCTGAGCCCAAGCCCATGCATGTGTTGTGACAAGTGGCACAAAGGAAGATGGCATGCATTGGCTAGTTAGGAGGCAACCTAATCATTACTAATGATGAGGTTTAGGGGAAATAAAAGGGAAGAGAGAGAGAGAGGTGGCCGGTTGCTTCATTCGGCCAAGAGAGAGAGAGAGAGAGAGAGAGAGAGAGAGAGAGAGAGAGAGAGAGAGAGAGAGAGATTTCGAGAGAGAGAGGGAGAGTGGCCGAGAGGGAGGAGGAGGAGGAGGAGCCGCCATCCGTCCGCCGTGTTCGCCACCGTGTGCCGCCGTTCGTGTGGTTTGGAGGCAAGTTGGAGTCCTCTTACTGCTCTTGCATGAGTATGTGTTACATGTATGTCGAGTTTTGGGTGATTAGGAGAGGAAAACCGAAGTTTGGACAACTTGTGTCGAGTAAGGTTGCTGTTTTCGTTTGAATCCGCTCGAGTCAGAATCTTGTGAGAGCTTGCATGCATGTTTAGAGTTCGATTTTGGCTTAGATCTCTTCGTGAAGGTTGTAGCTAACATCTTAAAATACAACATACTAAAATTTGGTGGAAAATGATGGAGATTTAAGGGGTTAAACTCTTATCCTACGGAGACCTCAGATCTGGAACAATTTCACTGACATCTTGATGGATTTGTGGTTGCATGTTGAGTTGTGCTAAGAATATCTCTTCGACCTCTTCGTGAAGGTTGTAGCTAACATCTTAAACATAATAAAATTTGGTGGAAAATGATGGAGATTTAAGGGGTCAAACTCTCATCCTACGGAAATGCTAGATCTGGAATGTTTTTGCATGAATTGTTTGAGTCAGAACATTGTGAGAGCTGGCATGCATGTTTTGAGTTCGATTTTGACTTTGATTTCTTCATGAAAGTTGTAGGGGACATCTTAAAATACAACAAGCTCAAATTTGAAGCCAAATGAACAAGTATAACATAGTAAATCGACTAGATCTTGAAGACGGTAATTCTGGAGATGTATTACAGGATACCCGAGATTTCATGGACCTAAATGATGACTATACTCTGTTTATTTGACTTCGATCTCTTCATGAAACTTGTAGAGCACATCTTGATGTAGAACATATCTAAATTTTAGAGGAAACAAAGAAGAACAGGTAGGTGAAAACTCAGTATTTCGGAGAAGCATGTACTGGACGATTCAGTGTTGGATCCAGAAGATTCGTGTGACTGTAGAAAATACTCTAAAAAGAATCTGACTTGGAAGTCTTATGAAAAATGCACTTTAATGTCTTGGCTATATATTGGTAAAATTTCGTAATTTTTAGAGGTCGTATGGATATTTTAATCAAATTTCTTCGGAGACTGTGCATTCTGGTTTCATCCGAAAATTTCATGTTATTTTGTGTGAATTATGAATTTGTGTGGAATTCTCATTAGCCGTGTATTTTGCATGAAATTATTATCCTATTGTATTATTTATTACTTGCCTTAATTTTATGATTTTTTAGATTATATAAATAATTAAATTTAATATTTTTGAAAAATGGCACAAAATGGAATTTAAATAAATGTAAAAAGGGCATGATAAATGGATTATTTTAATTCGCATAAATTCCATGAATTTTATTTTATAAATAATTGTACCATGTAAAATGTGTGATGAGGTCTTGATGTATGCATTGAGATGCATGTGTGAATTTAATGTTGAACATGATTTTTTGTTGCCATTGCATCATATGCCATACTAAATTAAGACCGAAATTAGTGAACATGGATAATGTGAAATGAGGAGATTGTTGTGGCGGATGATGATGCCCGAATGTATAGAGATACATTGCCGGATGGCCCTGGGAGATTCAGGATGCCCGGAATGTGGGGGGCCGGAAGCCTTGTCGGAGGTCTTTGCCCGAGGGGAATGCCTCGCGATGCTAGGATTGGGGTGCGGGATGCCCAGCCAGGGAGTGTAAATGCTGGAAGCCCTGTCGGAGGTCTTTGCCCGAGGGGAATGCCTTGTGATGCTAGTTGGGATGCGAGATGCCCGGAATTTGGGGGCCGGATGTCCGGTGGCCTGGAATGGCTGAATGCCGGAGGTTTTTCTTGCATGGGATGCAAGTGTAAAATATGAGATGAAATTGATGATCCGAGGAAGGGTGATGTGGTGATCAAATTGAAAGTTAAAAGTGGAAATTAAACCATGCATGATATGAGATGACATAATGATGATCACCCATGGTACGATGATACGCATGATATGATGATGATGATGTATGATATGGCATGATGACATGCATATATGTGTAATATGATGATGTCATGATGATGATGACATGTGTGATAAGATGATGTCATGATGATGATGACATGTGCATAATATGATGATGATGACATGTGTGATATGATGATGTCATGATGATGATGACATGTGTGATATGATGGTGTCATGTATATGATGATGATGATGATATGTGTGTGATAAAATAACGTCATGATAACAATGATATGAGTACGACATGATGATACACATGTATGTGTTATGATTGTATGATGATGCATGATGATATACGCATGGCTTCAAGGTAAGTAATGCCTACAATGCATGTATGACTTGTATGATGCATTGAGTGGTTATTGGATTCCTTTACCCGCTGAGTGATTGTACTCACCCCTTTTAGGGACCAACATTTCAGATTAACAGCATGCCGCTTCCTGCCGTTACACGGGGTGTATTTTGGCATACCTTTGGACGTAGATGTCGAGTGCGAGGAGTTTGACTGTTCTTTTATTCCTAGTCTTATGTATATTCAAGTGCACTATCTAGTTATGTACGATGTGGGCCTGGCTGGGGGCCCTGTTGTCTAGGAGTTCATATCTTTTCATGTTCGACGCGACGGAGTGATGTGTGGGATGCTGCCGCCGCCACTGCCTGATGCACCGGGATGGGTGTGAGGGCCGTGCGTGATGAGTAGGAGCTGGATCTTTTTGGATAGTTAGCCGACACTAATGATGGGGGTTATGCACGTGAGATGTAGTGGGTCGAGAGTTCTTTTTGGGGTTTTAGGCCGGATGTGGCTGAGTCCTGGCTTTTCCTTTTGATGAACCGACCCAAAAGAAGTCCCATCTTGAAAATATATGTAAATAAGTGTCGTGGCTTGTCTTTTAATCATGATGATTAGTGGTGTGTATTTGTATCATGGTTGCTGGAGGGAGAGATGGTGATGTTTTGTTTTGCTTCCGCTGATGAGTCGCGCTGGGACCGTTTTTATATATATATATAAATATAAAATTGTGTCTACTAATTATGATGCCTCTTCTTTATATATATATATAAAATTGTGTCTACTAATTATGACGCCTCTTCTAAGAAGAAAGGTAATAAGGTGTAACATTGGTGCTTGTGGCAACTTGCGAAGGGTTTGGGGTGCCACACATCGCACCGGTAACTTCATCAATATTCATGTTTGATCCTCCAGGCCATGACATGGAATCAAACCCTTATGAGCCAGAGGTTATCCAACCAAATAATTTCTCCCATAATGTATCCATTTCATTAAAACAATTTTTTTTACTATTGATGACATCTCTTATCACAAATGGCCAGAAAGACTTGAAGAATTTCATACTTGGCTAAATACTTAAGCCATTACCAACCAAGTTAAGTATGATGTTATTTTCAACTTTGTCACAAGATTCATAGGTAGCCTCAAACTTTGGTGGCAATTTGTGTTAGAACAAGATCAGCTTCACTTTTTACTCTCATCAAAATTTGGCCATGCCATTACTCTTCTTTATCATTTATGTGTGGGAAAACCTATTGATCTCATAGAGCTCAAATGAAGAGAATTTTTTGAAAGAAGATGTTGCTTTCTTTAGAAAAAACATCTTGATAAGCATTATCATGAGATGCTTAAGCTCTTCTATCATATTGGAGCTGATGCAAATTTGAAACATGTCTTCCTGACCTTCATCCCCAAAGAATTATCTCAAATAGTAGAGAGAACATTTCTGTCTAAACAGAGAAGGATCCAGGATGTTCCATTAGGAGAAATCCAACAAGAAATTCATTTATGCTTTGAAGAATTGTGTGTCAAATGCCAAATGATCCAAACTTATGTCAACTATAACAGAGAACTTGACGCAACTTGTTCTCGCCAGAAGCTAAAGATTAAATACTCCAAGAAAGACTGTAATGGTTCTTGTGGAAAATCTTCTAGAAAAAAGAAACACTTCAAAAAGCTCTTGATAAATAAATCCAAGCATGGCTTTAAGCACTTCCGAAGAAAGAAGAAATGACGGTACGTATGCAAAAGGAAAGAACGTTCAAGCCACAAAAAGGTCAAATCGATGCTTCATATACAACCAGAAGGGACATTTTGCCAAAAAATGTCCTTAGGCAAAAAAAGGTCAGAATCATTTGATACATCATATAAAAAATGAAATTGGTATTTCTCTTGAAAATGATGATATCGAATTTTTATTTTCTACGGATGAAGAACCATGTGAACAAACTCTTTGTGTCATTCCTTGTTATCAAATTCCCAGTGAAACTGATTCAGATTCAGATCTTGAAGATATTTTTCATATATCTCTGATTCCTTCAGAAGAAAGCACTGACATATTTTCAAGTCAAACTCATTGTCCTCATTTTCTTGTGAAAATATTCACTCCAAAGTTTGTCAAGCCAATCACTATCATTGCTCTCATAGATACTAGATCTGCTTCTTCAATCTTAGACACTAAAATTCTTCCTGAGGAATATTGGACTTCTTGTGTCCGGTATTTCAACTTTGCTTCAGGAGATACTTTTCTGCAAATGTGATAATCACTCCGATAATTGTCCAGTTTTTCCCACAATGTTTCATAACCACAAATTCTTCCCATAAAAAATTTGATCATTGGTTGGGATATTATGACTTAGATTTCTCAACTGCGCATCATTCTTGGAAAATGTTTTAAGTATAAAGACCAATTCTCCGAATTTGTCAATATTCAAAGACTCTTTTCCATACAAATGAGCCTGTTAGACCCGATCATGCAAAAGTTGTTGGAATCATGTTTAAAATCTCATTCTGAGTTCGCTCATAAGTGTTCCCATCCTTTATGAACAAACCTAGAATTCTTTGTCCGCCTTTCTTTCAAGAAGAATAAATATATCAATCTAACTAAGGCAAGTCATATGGGAATGAATCCAGAACACTTGATCTTGGCTCAAAGGGAATGCTCAGAACTACTACAACAAGGCCTTATTGAGGTCTCACATTCTCAATGGGCTTGTGACGCTTTCTATGTCAACAAGCGAGCTGACAAAACCGGGGAAAGATGAGATTGGTAATTAATTACCAGCCCTTAACCTTTTCCTTTAAGATGATAAATTTCATTTACCTTCCGGAAACTCTCTCTTTGCTAGACTATCCAAAGCCCAAATCTATTCCAAATTTGATCTCAAAGCCGGATTTTGGCAATTGGGCATTCATCCATAAGATAGACCCAAGATAGGGTTTTGTATCCCAAACCAATATTTCCAATGGAAAGTTTTTCCTTTCGGCCTAAAGGTGGCACCATTTCTCTTTCAAAAGACCATGTGTCGAATTTTCCAACCAATCTTGTCAAGTGCAATAGTCTATATTGATGACATTCTACTTTACAGTCCTGACGAGCAGTCGTACTGCCAACTTCTTGAGCAGTTCGCTGAGATTGTAAAAAAGCATGGAATCATGCTTTCTCAAAGAAAGATGAACATCGCCTAAATAGAAATTGAATTTCTTGGTATGCACCTTAACAAAGGGACATACTATCCAAGGTCACATATTGCTCAGGAATTACTAAAATTTCCTAAAGAAAAACTTCACCACAAAGCAAATTCAACAATTTCTTGGGATAATCAATTATCTTAGAGATTTTGTTCCAAATCTTAGAAAGTTGTTGATCCCATTAAAGACAATGCTAAAAAAGAATCCCCCACCTTGGGAAAAATCTCAGACTCAAGCAGTAGTTGAACTCAAGGAGATTATGCAGGCTCTTCCTCCTCTACAAATTCCATCAATAGGGAAAAGAATTCTCCAGACTGACGCTAGTGACGAATATTGGGCCGCCATCTTGTTTGAGAAGATTGATGGTAAAAGGCATCTGTATGCCTACAAAAGTGGAAAATTTTCTCAAGCTGAAATGTATTATCATTCCATTTTCAAAGAAATCTTGGCGGTGAAAAATGGGATAAAAAAGTTTGAATTCCATCTCATTGGACATTACTTCCTAGTAGAATTGGATATGACATCTTTACTTCAGATGACCAAATTTAAATAGAAGCAGGTTCCAAATTCTCAACTGCTTCAAAAAGCTGAATGATTTTCAAAATACTTTTTTGAAACCAAACATATTGCCGGGTAAAAGAATGTACTTTTTGATTTCCTGTCAAGACCAAAAGCACCAGCCGAAATCAACATGTATATCATAAGGCATGCTTTCCATATAGCTCATCACAATGAGAAGTATAAGATTGAGAGAATCAAAGATTGGCCAAGCTGGCGATACCCCTAGGAGATCATTGAGCAAATCTAGAAAGACAGCCTTACTGAAAATCTAGACAAGCTCATGTGGTAATGCCACACAAATCTATTCAGACTTAATGGAGGTTCAATTCTTTATCCTTTTGAATTAAATGCAAATTATCCGTTTATACATTCTCTAATATGGAAGGAAGATGATTTCCCTGATCAACTTCGATGGTTATTATGGTACTTAACCAATAAGTACTTAATAGCTATTGAAATTCCAACCAGAAGGTTCATTGCCAACCTCACCAAGATATTTGGACTCGGCGGAGGTAACATTAAAAATGAAAATGACAAAAATCTTTTAGATTTTCTCAACTGGTTCTATCCTCCCATTCACAAGAAATGGCTCTTGGAAAAAAAATTGAGAACTACACAGTCGAACCCTGAGGTCCATACTATTTTGTTTTTCCGTCGACCATGGGCTTTTCTCACTAATAATGGAAACATCATCAATGTCCCCCTGAGTATAGGTACCGCATCCTATAAACCTATTCTACATAGTGCAGAAGTTTGAGTTCACAAGTCTTATCTAGGACCTGTTGGTTGTTGTGAGCACTAGTATCGAGAACTCCAGAGAATCCTATGCCAAGAAAATAAAACAATTCCTGAAGATGCATGGAATTATAATGTACTCACTGCATGGGATCATTATAGCCTAGCACCAGAAGCCAAGGAAGCACTTGAAGAATTCAGACAAGTTGCATCGTCACAGAAGCATGAAATGGCAAACACAGAGGACAATGCACATATCTCTGTTGACACCTAAATTTTGGCGATCCGATCATTTATTTATTGCATAGAAAATTATAGGTCAATTTTATCCCTGAAAAAATATTAATTGCATATAGATTTAGTTGCATTTACATTTTTTTGCATTTTATTGGATCGGTCGTGAATGGATTCGGATTAGTGGTTCTAAGCTTTAATTTAGCAGTCGGACTAAGCCCACGAAGAAAGTAAATTGGCCCGAGCCTTTTTTTTTTTGTAAAGACAAAAATTACCTAAATTGAGATTTGAAATGATATTATGGTGGATTTTTGGAATTTAAGAAAATTGGGTTGCAATCTTATCTTTAGGAGATGTGGAAAATAAAAAATAAAAAAAATTGATATTGTGTGCCAAAAAGAAATCTTCATCGATGTTGATTTGAAAAGGATATTAAAACTCTAATCTTCGGCCTATGAAAAGGTTTTTCGCATAGGATTTCAGAGGGGGGCCACACAATAGAAATACACGGCCGCACAAAAGGGGGTTTTTGGTTTTTGAAGAAGGGGTTTCCTTCAGTTCTTTGAGAGAAAGAGAAGAAAAAGCTTGGAGAAAAGTCAAGAGAGCAGAGGGAGAGGACATGAGAGTGACGGGAAGAGAGAGAAAAGAATTAAAAAAGAAGAAGAAGAACAATGTTCTTCTTCCCTAGCAAATTCATCCATCACGCTTGCCCGCGCTCTGCCCTTCACTCGCCGGAAGCTACCATAGCACTACGCCTCCACCAACGCCAGCCATCGCCACTCCTCCGACTCCACCACTGCCCGGTCTTCTGTTGCCTCGTCGATGCCTTTGCTCACCCTTCTACGAGCCCTGCTTTGCACCTCTGCCCGATCCATAGGAGCTCGCGCCGCTACTTCTGCCACCCCGCTGGACACTGCATTGCCACTCCACAGCCACTTGAGTTTCCCTTGACGATGCTTGCTGAAGCTGCACTTGGATTTGCAACCGAGCTGAAGCCCACCGCACTTGTACCAGCACCCATGCTTGATGCCTTCGGTCACTTGTCCCCCCACAACGCCACTGTGCCTTCGAGCACCCCTCCTCGACACTTGGGCCGCTTCGCCCTCCGTTGTCTCTGCCTGCAGAACTGCAGATCCCGAGTCCCCTCTGCCGACACCACTGCCCGATCTGCTGCACCGGAGCTATAGCCCGCTCCGCCTACTATGACTCGACGCTGCTGGTCCTACACTATCGCGAGCAAACCACCACAACAGCTCGCTTAAGCTAGTCACCGAGCCCCTCACCGCGCTACCAAGACCCTTGCTGCCTTGAGCTCCCTGCTGCCAGGTTTCCTTTGCCGCGTCGGACCGCTCGCCACTGATTTGCCCGCCACCGGTCCTCGCCGGAGCTCCGAACGCCGGTGACCCGCCACACTTGGTGACCTATCGTCCATGGTGATCCGCCACAAGCACAAGGCTTAAGGAAAAATACATTAGGTAGTTTTTATTTTATTTCATTATTATTATTTTTATGTCTTTTATAGTTTTTTTAGTGGAATTATTCATTAATGTGTGATTGAGATTCCGACATGAAATTGCCTCTGAAATTTGAGATTGACAGTCCGATTTTCACGCCTAAAATCCGACTCGCAATTGCAATCGCTTGAAAAATTGCCAATCCGATCTCACGCTCGAGATTTGATTCGCGATTTATTTTTAAAATTGGCTAACCCGATCTCATGCACAAGATATACTTCGTCAATTTGTGGATATCAAGCATATCCTATCCGATTTGTCGTCATGTTGGTTAAATCAATTTTATTTTATTAAATAAAAAAATCCAAAAAAATACATTCATTTAGGACATTAGTTTTTGTTTAATTTAAGTTGCATGTTTAATTATGTGGCAATTTTTAATTTCGAAATTAATAAAAAAAAACGAAAAAAAAAGTCATCATGCATATGTCATGTAGAATTAGGGCATATTTTGTGCGTCATTGCATATTAGGGTAAAATTGCACTTAGTTTAATTCTAGATAATATTTTTCTTAATTTATTATAAGTTTAGGTATTTCTTTTAGATAGATTGCATTTTAGGATTATTTGGGTTGAGATAATATTTTAGTTTAAATTAAGATTTGGCTTAACCTAATTCCTAATACAAATTGAATAAGATCTCAATCTAGTTAGATAATTTTCACATTTGACCTGATTTTCAATTTCATGAAAAAATACAAAAATGTCTTAGAATAAATTAGTTTTATTTTCTATGATAAATTTCATTCTTTTCAAGGAAAAGAAAAAAAGAAGAAGAAGAAAAATGTCATGTGCACGTTATTAGGATTAGATTCATTAAAATGCATGTCATTTAATGGTTGTTGCTAGGTCCATTCAATTAGAAATTGCATGTCATTACAATTAGGTCATTTAGTTAATCTTCCATTGCATATTACATGATTTTCATTAAATAAGTGAAAAACAAAAACAAAAATTGCGTGTTAATTAGAAATCATATCTAGGATTGTCTATGTGAATTCCGGTTTAACATTGCAAATGTTTTCGTTACTTTGAGGTGAGTTTTGCAATTTATTCACTGTTTATCTGGGTGTTAAATTGGTGGTTTGTGCACCCGCATGATCGCTTCACATGTTAGGGAAATAGATTTAAAATAAACCCAAGCTGCTTGCAAAAACATTTTTTCAAAATAAAAGAAATGGTACCGAAATGGCGTTAGAGAAATTTAGCGTAACCAAGTTCCCGTACCCAAATCTCTGGTTCGTAGGAGTAAAGTAAATCTCCCATTTCTTTACTTGAGTTTCTAATCAACCAGCCAAAAATAGATTAGTTGTGACTCTTAATTGAAAATCAATTGCATGTTAAGAACTTGAACCTAAGTCGCGAATTGGTATGGACTTGGGAGAGCTTGAGTTAAGTCTAGGCTTAACAATCAATTAGCCAAACCTTAGGTGGTTCACACTCAAAAATTTGGTCGCAATAGCTTGGCGACTCCACTGGGGACTTGAGTTGAAACTCTTAGTGGACTTAGGCCAATTTTCTTTTTGAAAAAATATTTTTGTTTGGCAGCGAGGATTCTAGGTACGTCCTTAACATCTAAGGTGTTAAATGTTCTTGTAGATTGGAGTTGAGAATGAATGTTTTAGATTCGACTTGTTGAAGTGCTGTTTGATTTAAACCGTTGTGTGTGTCTTGCATCTTGCACTACACTTTTGCACACACAACCTGCCGCCGGACTTGGGCCGCATAGGATTATTTAGGATGGTGTTGAGATGGATACCACTCCGACCGCATGCTCGCGGTACGAGTAACCCATCTCAATCCCGAAGTTTCTTTTTTGGTGTTAAGAGTACTCACCTCGGTCTGCATGCCCGCAACCTAGGTCGGCTCTTTAACCAAGCCAGAGTCATGAGGACCCGACATAGTCCATAAGCCCGTGGCTAGTCTGATCATCCTTGTGGCTCCACCTTGATAAGCCTTATAGACTAGAAATCAAACTACTTACCATGCACATGTCTATGTGATTGCCGTCAATTTGTCTTGGGGAAGTAATCTTCTATCCCTATACTAATGCAATTTACTTACTTTGTCATACTCTTGGTCCGTCCATGACAATCTAGGTTAATCGTTTGATCTAATTCATTTGTCAATTAGAAATGAAATGGGGAAATTGCCATGCAATGAATCATTTGCCAAAAAATCTTTGGAGAATTTGTTTTCAATTAATGTCTAGGGAATTTAGTCTTGCTAGGGTGTCTATCTTTATTTTCCTAGTCCATTTTTAAGAAATACCCTTCTTGTACGAACTTTTCATGAATAAATGAAAAAAAAATGGAAAAATCGATTAGACCATTATCATGAATTGACTTTCTATTTACATCTCATGCTTACGTGTTCCCGTTCATTGGAAATTAGGTGATTATGAAACGATCCCGCTCACCCATCCGTTCACGATCGAGAGCTAAAATGACGGATCAAAAAGAGCTTATCTCATCAAGCAAAAGTGTTGCGATCTATCTTCAGTGAGAAATTGCGACTCCAAGAAGAGAGCCAAGAAGACCTTTTGAATCGTCTCATTTTCCTGAAGTAGCCAAATTTGATGCCGTCATGAAGAGACTAGTGACATATATAGATGGAAAAATATCTGACCTGAAAGGGTTCGCATCACAAGATCAAGGAGGGTGAAAGAATTCAATTACACATGATTCATGATACTAAGTAGTTCAATTTCCTCATTTAATTTGGGGCATGCACCTTCCCCTGCGTTTGAATTTTTATCTCTTTTTAGGGATTGATTTCAATTTAATCACTTTCCAATAAATGTAATTCGATTGATGCATATCAATAAAATTAAAAGTTTTGTTTTAAGGACATGATGGGGAACACCAAACCAGCTCGGTGACGATATCCAACAATGAAAAGAAAATATCATCCATGGAGAAATTTAGAGGACTGGGCTTCTTCATGCTTCTTCGTCAAAAAAAAAAAAAATCATTTTTGAAGCCATTTCCAAAAGCATGCATTAGGTTACCCTTGTTTGTTTTTCTAACTCATTTACTTCATGTCTCAGAGCATAACAGAGAGGCGTTTAAAAGTAACGCGTCAATTTCCAGTTATGGTGCGCCCATTGATTTGGGAATGTACATCCAAAGGAGAAATAGGCGTGGGGGCAAATGATCATTTCCTAACTGATTGTGATGACATCTCCCAAGAGTGAAGAAGACATTAAACACTACTTATCCTCTTACTTGTCCCAAGCAATTTCCTTGCACATCAATAAGAAATTGCGGGCAAGTCCAAAGAAGATCATCTAGATTCCAAAGTGTGACGTGTGGCACATCTCATTACAATTTGTGTGAGATGTCATTCTCGAAAGCCAAATGAAGTTTCTCATTTCCATGAGAGAATGATGGAAGAAGTCAAAAGAGGATCATCCATCTTGGATAAAATGGATACATTGCATTCATAAATATAATTAATTTTGGAATTGACACTCTGTTCTTTTCCTTGCAAATGACGAATTGGAGTACTACAAATTCTAGTAGTGACATGACTAGGATAAAATCTCGATCTAAGCCAAAATGGATATGCAATTTGAGTTTACTTTGATGTTGCATAGTATCCTATTCATGCACGTTCTTTTGTGCAGGGACAAAAGCTGATTTTCACTTTTGATTGATAGAAACAATCCAAGGACATCCATTGCTGAGATAATCCATTTGTGGGGCAATTCCTTGAATGAATGTTTAAAACCATGTTTTGAGTGCAATAAATTATTTGTTTTGAAGTCATGAACACTTTTCATGTTTAAAGTTGCTGGACTCTTTTGAAAAGAGAATTTTCATATTGATTTAGCTCACCAAGTTCATGTGGAGATTTGTCAAGATAAACAACTCAATGGAGTGACATCAATGTTTAAGAATGCTGAATGAGACGTATTAGGATTATGAAATGCAAGCCTTATCCTATACACAGTCCCTTACTTATATACTTGTGATATGAGTATAGGAAATTACATATCTATAAGGTAAAGAGTTCTCTCGCAAAAGGTACGATGATCGAAATGATGAGAGGCAATTCATTTCTCTATTCCAAACGCTACATATGATCCATTGCTTAACCCATTTGAGCCTTATACACTTGTGGAGATTCTTTTCAAATTTATCCTATCAAGAACCATCCCACATTGGGGCAAATTGGAGGTGAGACAACATCATGAGGTGAGGAAAATGAAAATTTTTTTTCTTGCTTTCACTTATATCAATCTTCAAGTCATGCTATTACATTGAATTCATGTGGTAATCTAAGTGCCTTAGGATGACGAAAAGCATTGTCTTTTTCTATCCTATACACTTATATCCTTTGCATAGCCCACTTGAGCCTGCAGTTTCATTTCTTTAAACCCAGTTGGTGATCATCCCTCACACTAGGGCAAGGCAAAAGACAGATGAAGACCCTTGAAAGTTCAAGTGTCATTCAAAGGTAATTGCTTGATGCATGCATTGTGTGCAAGAATTGAATTCAAAATAGAACTAATGGGCATGGAAAAGCAGTGTGCCTGGTAAAAGCAAAGCCAATGCCCATGAAAAAGAAGTGAAAAAAAATGAATGAAAACTAGGGCATAAAAAGCGGTGTGCTTGATAAAAGCAAGGCCAATGCCCATAGATGAAGATGAAAAATGAAAAAAAGAGTCGAGATAGATGACTATCAGTTGCAATGATTGTATCACAATGGAGCAGTACTCAAAGAGTCAAGATCAATGGTGTATTTAAAAGACCGGTGACAATGCCTAAATGATCATCAACTCTCACCCATATGCACATTTTTGAGCCTAATAATCATTTTGTTTCTCAACCCATGAACCCAGCCTATGTTACGTCCCTTATAAAGTCTCTTCTAATTAGAGCACTTGAATTAATGTATGGATTCACATGTCATAAGCATCACTCGAAGAAGTGCGAGCAAGACTATTTCTTTCTCATTTTGCAGGGTTCTTGACTTGTAAACCCAAAGATGAATGCATAATTATTTTTTTTTAATAGCCTTGACTCAAAGAGTCCCTTTGTTTAGCCGTTGACCAAGCCCAAATTACGGTCCCAATTAAAGACCTCTCAAATTAGCAAGGTTGTACCACTTGTAAGAATACTAGGACCCCTGTTGATATGGTGAGATGGAATGATTCTCTGGAAAAAAAAAGCCCTTTTGAATGAGAGTGAGTGAAAGTCCTTTCTAATTGAAAGTCTCTCATTTATTATTCTTAGGAAATCCATGTCATGATTGAAAATTGTCTTGAATGATAATTCTCTCCAGTGGAAATTTGGGTGATGCAAAGGTCATCATGCATGAACCCCGATTGAATTAATGAAAACTTCAGTGGATTTTGAAGTGTGCATTCCAAAACATCCTTAATTCCTTATTTCTTTGGTAAATGCACTTTTGCTCTAGTCATATCTGACAGGTAATGTTTTCTCAAAAGAGCTCTTGACATTCAGGTTCCTTTCAAAATGCCTCATGATATTAGAAGATGAAAAACCTTCACGAACATTCAAGGTGCATCCTTGATGTTCCCAAATTTATTTCCACCAGGAGGTGAGAGACGTCCACAGGATATCTAAATTCCATAAGACATATTTCCAAGAATCAAATATATCACCAAGTAAATATATCTCTACCCACACTCTAAATACTTGCCATTGTGTAGGTATTATTCTCTCTTAAGTGCATCAACACTTGACTCGGTCAAGCTATCTTTTATATTGACCTGGCGTGCTTTCGTAGCCCAGAGTTCATTTTATTGACACGGTGTGCTTTCGTATCCCGTTGTCTCTTTTTATCGACCCCGCGTGCTTCCATAGCCTAGATTTTTTTTATTAACTTGGCGTGCTTTTGTAGCTCAGAGTCCTTCTTTATCGACCCGGCGTGCTTTCGTAACCTAGTGTCTTTTCTATTGACTTGGCATGCTTTCGTAGCCCAGAGTCCATTTCATTGACACGGTGTGCTTTCATAGCCTGTTGTCTCTTTTTATTGACCCGGCGTGCTTCCGTAGCCCAGATTTCTTTTCTTAACCCGGCGTGCTTCTGTAACCTGGTGTCCTTTATATTGATCTGGCGTGCTTTTGTAGCCCAAAGCCCTTTTTACCGACCTGACGTGCTTCCATAGCCCAGTGTCCCTTATATCGACCTGGCATGCTTTCATAGCCCAGAGTCCCTTTTATTGACTCGGTGTGCTTCCGTAGCCCGGTGTTCTTTATATTGACTTGGTGTGCTTTCATAGTCTAGAGGCCTTTTAATAGACCCGGCGTGCTTCCATAGCCCGGAGTTCTTGACCTGGCATGCTTTCGTAGCCCGAAGGATGTCTTAATCAACACTCGATTGAGCTATCCACCAAAGGTTTTTCTCCAGATTCAGTCTGATTAAGGCGACCGAAGAAAGAGTCAGATCCTGGTCAGATGATCTATGTTGCAACACTGGGCAACCGAAGAATGGTTCGAGTCCTAGCCAAGAAAAACCTCAGTTTAAGCGACCGTAGAATGGTACGAGTCCTCGACAAATGATCGTAGAATAGTACGAGTCTTGGAAAGTGAATCCCCATTTAGGCGATCGTAGAATGGTATGGGTCCTAGACAACCAAACATTGCCATACTAGGCAATCGTATATTGGTATGGGTCCTAAGAAAGCAGTCTCTTCATAAAGTCATGTTACTATTCTAGGCAACCGTAGAATGGTATGGGTCCTAGACATGTAACACCAATTACCTCGAACTACTCTATTCTCCTTGAAGGTAAGTTATTCCAGGTAGGTTCATTTATCATTTGCATTAGCATTTCCATGCATCATATAGATTGCATTAAAAAATGGAATTCATTTTCCAAAAAAAAAAAAAATTCATTCATTGCATGTGCATGACCAAAATTTAGGTCTCAATTTGTCTTTGAAGACTTACGAGCTCACCTTCAAAGAGAGGCAGCTGTTAATACCTAAATTTTGGTGATCCAATCATTTATTTATTGCATAGAAAATTATGGGTTAATTTTGAGATAGCTAGTATAAACACCTAGAGGGGGTGAATAGGTGTAAAAATAATTTCTTGAGATAAGAGAGCAATACTAAGTAGACAATAGAAAGGAAGTTCTCCTTTGGTTAACAAAACGAATTATGATCAAAGTAAAACAGAGGGTAGGGAAGAGAAAATTGAACACAAGGTTTATAGTGGTTTGACTTATTCCAAGTCTACGTCCACTCTTCCGAATATGAGGCAAAAAGAACAAGTATAACTTGGTGAATCTGTTAGAACTTGGAGATGGTTGATTCTGGTGAGGTGTACCGAGACACCCGAGTTGATGGGTCAAACCTAAGTTTTTCGGTGATGTACGTTCTGGACGAAACGGTAGACGTTCCAGAAGCTTCGTGGAGTTATATAAATTAATCTATAAAGAATTTGGCTAAGAGTTCTTCATGAAAAATGCACGAAAATGTGTTGGCTATTATCCTGTAAAATTTGGGAATTTTCGGAGGTCATATGAGTATTTTAATTAAATTAATTCGAAAACTGTGTGATCTGGCCGTGATCCGAATGTTGTGTGTATTTTGTGGAAATTTGGGAAATTATATAAAATGCGAATTAGCCATGGATTTTATGTGAAATCTGATTCCAATTGTTTGTTTAAGGATTGATTGAAGATTATGATTTTTGGAAAATCATAAATATTAAAATATAATATTTATTTATGAAAATAAATAAATATAATAATATAATAATATAATAATAAAATAATAAAATAATAAAATAATAAAATAATAAAAGGTGGATTATTTTATTGGCCATGAGTCCTATGGAATTATGATGCATTGCTATATGACATTGATGCATGTATGATCATGAATTATGATGTATTGTTATACGGATCGATGTATGAATGATCATGAATTATGATGCATTGCTATATGACATTGATGTATGAATGATCATGAATTATGATGTATTGTTATATGGCATTGATGTGTGAATGATCATGAATTGTGATGCATGTATGTAAATCATATGCCATGAAATAACAAGATGAAAAGGATGATAAAAAGTGGAAAATGGTATGTGAGTAAGAGGTTGTGGTGGAGGATGATATCTGGTGGCCTGGGGGCGTAATTCCAGAGATTCCTTGGGAGTTTCAGGATGCCCAGAATGTGGGAGGCCAGAAGCCCTGTCGGAGGTTTCTGCCCGAAGGGAGTGACTCACGATGCTAGGATTGGGGTGTGAGATCCCCGGCTAGAAGGGTAAAGGCCGGAAGCCCTGTTGGAGGTTTTTGCCCGAAGGGAATGCCTCGTGATGTTAGTTGAGATGCGGATTCACTATGAACAAAAAAGATGTTGACTTGATGTAGAAAGCTCTGGCGAGTCCTTCATTCCACGAGAAAGGAGGAGTCCCATCTTAAAAGAATATGTAAATAAAGATATTCTACTACACTTCCTCAAGGTTTCTCACGAATATAGACTCTCTTTTTCGTACAAGATTTCGCTCATCAAATGAATTGACTAAGAACAGGGAGTTTCAGACTTTGGAATTCTTCTATCGCGCACACACTCGAACAACTGGAACGTCTTCCTTATATACTCCTTTATGCCATCATACCCATTGGCACTTATAAAAAGAATTCCTCCAATCTACCCGTTGGACGGAATCAATTAGAAAGATCATTCGAGTTATTAAAGGAACATGTCAATAGCTCATCAATCCTGCTCGCCCATACAATCAGGATCTCGGTTTCCATAAGTAGAACCTTCCAAGTATACTTCGCCAATCATTGGATCCTTAATCAATCTTGATTCGAATAAAGGAATCCGTTATGTCATATCTAGCCAAGAGATCTTCTCCAGTCGATAAGGTCAAATCCTTAATGAAAGACCCAGTTCTGGATAGCCATTTTTCAGCGGATTAGAAACTGTCAATGAGAATAGACTTTAAGTCTTGAGTTTGGCAATCCGGAGGTCTCTAGACTTTAAATAGTAGAGTATGCAAATCTTCAGACTAGATTGATGGAAACGTTTTTTCAGCTTCAAAATACTCCAGGAAGATTTCTCCAACAATCTCCCCCTTTTTAATGGTGACAAAACTTTCCTGCAGATTTGGATAACTTTGACCTGCAAAACATTACTCAAGCAAATATGGATATCTCATAAAGATAAATGGTTAATGATGACACTAGAATCTGCAACCACAGAAAATAGGTTAGTTTTTCATGTGAGTAAAGCCATTTATAAGATATCAATAGCACTTAATATAAGTAGTCAAAGCCAAATCCCAAATTCAGTCCACATCCAGACATAAAAGTCAAGTCAAACAAAACAAACATCAAAATAAATCAAAAGTTCAAATTCAAAGTTTTCAAATCTTGCATCTCTCCCCCTTTTTGTCATCATAAAAAAGGTTAAGATGGAAAGAGAATGGATTCAGGAATGCTTGGGAACACGAACAAGCCGGAAATCTCCCATTGACTGGACAATGCCTTCCAGCTTTTTCAACTTTTCCTTCAGTTGAGCCACCTCTTCACTCTTAGCATTTGCTTGAATTTGAAGAGAAAGGGCTTGGATCTGATCATTCAAGGAAACTGAAGAAGCTTGACTTGTATTCTGCAAATTCTGAACTTCGCATCCCAGAGTATATATCTGACCCCGCATTTCCAAGAGAACATCAAGAATTCTGCGAAAATCTGTGGAATTATCAGTCTGCGTACTGGCTTCTGCACAATCAGATGGAGTAAAGGTAGACGATGGCAAATCAGCATAGTCACGCAGATTGGGCGATGAAATATCATGTCCCTCCTCAGGAAATTGAGAGGCATAAATGTCCTCTGGATCTGCTGGAGAGCGACTGACTCCCTCACTGGTAGCAGGATATGAGGACATTCCTCTTTTCTCACGGTCTCCCTTGTTTCCATGCCTCCATGTGGAGAAGAGTGTTCCTCATGCTCTCCTTCCTCTTGATTTCCTCTTTCCTCCTCTGCAACTCTTTCTTCAGCTTCTCTCTCCTCTGTTTCTTTCTTTTCTGCTTCTTTCCCTTCATCTTCTCTTTCTCCAGTCCTCTGTTCTGAGTCTTTCTCTTGCCGTTCCGTTGATTATGGAACAAAACGACTTAGGCTCTTCAATGCCATTGCAGAAATGGTGATGTCTTCCTCATCATCTTCATCCTCAACAATGAGAGCTCTTCTTTTCTTGGATGGAGCAACCATGGGCTCCTTCCCTTTTCTCTTTGCAGCCGAAGAAATTTGATGAGTTTTGATAGGGGTTTTCTCCTTGAATTTCTCCAACGCCTTGTTGAGTTCCTTTAGACGCATTTTAGATACCATTTTTAGTCCTACCATCATTTGATCACAAGATCGAACACAGAGAATTCGTGGAGGTTGAATATTCAGATGTCCGAATAACTTTGTCACAAGAGCTGGATAAGGAAGTTGACCCTTGTCCTTCACCACTGCTCTATACATGTGGAACATAATAGTGTGGGGAAGAGAAAACTTTTTCCTAGCAATTATGGCATACATCACCTTTGCCTCTGAGTTTGAAACATCAGTCTTTGAAATAGATTTTGGTCTAAGGCAATTAATGACAATCTTGTGAAGCAAAATGTTAACTGCACTCATCCTCAAGTAGGAAATATTTTCCTCTGTTCTTCTATCCTTAACAAGTTCCAACGTAGCACGAGCAATAGAGACATTGATAGGTTGATATCTCCCTCTCTCAACCGCAATGACATCAGCCAACATATCTACATCCACCACATAGTCCTGATCTCGGACACTAAAAGAGAATCTGTTCGCATCCAAGAAACTGAGATTTGAATAGAAATATGCAGTGAGTTCAGCATAGGCTTCTGTAGAATCAAAACAAAACTACTTAAGTTGAAGAAGACTGAATTTTTCCCTCAATTGACATTCACAGCATCAAGGAAATCAAAATCCACATTTCTAGGGTTTATCACCCCACGCTTCAACAACTTAGAGTATAAAAGCTTTTGTTCCTCCGATTGAAACAAGTTTGTCATTTTTCCCCGAATTTTTGCCGCAACACCCATTCTCGGTTGAAACTGACTGTACATCTTATCATTATCATTCCAATCTGGCTGATTTAGACCTCCAACACGCGGATCACTTGAGATATTAGCAAGGGTTTCTTCTGCCAACCCTACAGGGGCAATTCCCAAACGCTTCATATTTCGTAAAAAGATGTACTCATTTCTATACCTTTGTTCTTAAGAAACTCATCGATGTAGTTCAATGGAGTACCGGTCCTCTTTAAAGCACAATAAAGCTTATAAATAAAAGAGGGCTTTTGAATTCTTACAAGATCTGCGCCTTCAATGGTTTCTTCATTTTCTCGATGAGCATCATCATGTGGACTAGATGGAGGAGAATGACGCTGTTGAGAATGTTGTGGGCTCTGCTGCTGATTGGGAGACTATTCTTCCTCGATGAGATCAAAGTGCGTAGGCCCTTCACACATTTGCGGTCCCTTGCTTGCAACCCTTGAAGACTTCCTTTGAGACGACATCTTTCATAGTCTTTAAGAGATTCCAAGCTTGACTTTCCCAAGCAAGATGACAACTTTTAGATTAAACAAGAGAAGAAAACAGGAGTGGAAGATCGATGCTTTTTAGGGTTTTTGGAATAAAACAGAGAAGAAACAACAGTATATAAGATAGTCGAAGAGAGGCATACAAAGCATCGTAATGGAAAGTAAAAAGATGCCCTTTAAAAATAACTGCCTTTTTTTTTTTTTTATATATAAAAGGAATAGATAACTGCCATTTTAAAAATTAACTCCTTTTTGAAAAAGAAAGATTGCACTTATCACGGAAATTTGAAAGTAGCAAAAATCAATTATAGTTAGATGATCGTACCTTTCCGAGATTTAATATGAGAGAGAATAACTTACAGTTAAAATCTTGTTTGCCTCAAAATGTTGAGTCTGGAACGAATGATTTCAAATTGATTTTTCTCCAAAGGCTTTGTGAATATATCCGCCAGTTGGTTCTTTGAGTCAAAAAATTGAATCAAAACTTCTCCATTTTGAACATGATCTCTAATGAAGTGATGTCGAATCTCTATATGATTTGCTCTTGAGTGAAGAATTGGATTTTTGGTAAGATTGATTGCGCTAGTGTTGTCATAGTTAATCTCCATGCATGAATCTTCAATTCCAAAGTCTCTTAGCTATTGTTTTTTCCATAGAATTTGTGAACAAGAACTTCCAAGAGCTACATACTCTGCTTCTGCTATAGAAAGAGCTACTGTATTTTGCTTCCTTGAAAACCAAGACACTATCCCGCTTCCAAGAGTTGACAAGTACCCGAGGTGCTCTTTCTATCAACTCTGCGACCAGCTAGATCTGCGTTTGAGTATCCAAGAAGAGTAAAGTCTCCCTTTTTAGGATACCAAAGACCAAGACTTGAAGTTGAAGCAATGTATTTGATCATACGCTTTGCAGCACTTAGATGAGATTCCTTAGGGTTTGCTTGAAATCTAGCACAAATGCAAATACTAAATAAAATGTCAGGTCTAGAAGCAGTAAGATAAATAAGTGAACCAATGATACTCCTGTATAACTTCTGGTCAACTTTTTTTCCTCCTTCATCTTTGTCTATCTTCAAAGAACTTGACATTGGTATGTCAGTCTTTTTGCAATTTTCTAGTCCAAACTTTTTGACAAGATCATTAGCATATTTTTCTTGATGAATAAAAGTCCCTTCTTTCAATTGTTTCACTTGTAGTCCAAGAAAAAAGGTTAGTTCACCCATCATGCTCATTTCAAATTCATCCTACATAGACCTAGAGAATTTCTTGCATAAACTTTCATTAGAGAATCCAAAACTAATATCATCTACATATATTTGAACAAGTAGAAAACTTTTGTTTTCTCTTTTAATAAATTGAGTAGTGTCTACTTTACCTTTAACAAAGCCATTTTGAATTAAAAACTTACTCAACATGTCGTACCAAGCTCGAGGTGCTTGCTTTAAACCACATAAGGCCTTTTTCAGTTTGAATACTGAGTCTGGTTTCCTTGGGTCTTCAAACCCAGGTGGTTGTTCCACATAGACTTCCTCATAGATAAATCCATTCAGGAAAGCACTTTTGACGTCCATTTGGAATAACCTGAAATTCTTATAACAAGCAAAAGCAAGTAATAATCGAATTGCTTCTAACCTTGCTACTGATGTGTAAGTCTCGTCATAGTCTATCCATTCTTCTTGCGTATATCCCTTGACCACGAGTCTTGCTTCGTTTCTTACGACCTTTCCTTTCTAGTCCATCTTGTTCCTGAAAACCCATTTAGCTCCAATAATATATTTACCTTTTGGTTTAGGAGTAAACTCCCATACATCATTAATGCTGAATTGCCTAAGTTCTTTTTGCATAGCTTCAATCCAGCTTTCGTCAGATAAAGCTTCTTCTATGCTTTTGGGTTCTATTTCAGAAATAAGAGCCACAGCACTAGACTCTTTGCGCCTTTTGGATCTTGTGCGAATTCCTTCATTAATGTCGCCAATAATGAGATCTTTGGGATAACTAGACTTATGCTTCCAGTTACTGGTTGATTTGTCAGGTTGATGATCACTTTCTTCATTTGAATCTTCAATAATCACTTGTTGCTGATCTTTGAAAGTCTGAGCCGCTTCTTGTGATTTAGACTTTGTAGAGTCTGGAGCAGGCGCAGATTCTTCAAGATGAGTCTGAATAGATTCATTTTGCATAGAATCTTGGAATTTGACATTCATTGATTCCTCCACAGATTGAGTCTTCTTGTTGTAGACTCTGTAGGCTTTGCTTGAGGTTGAATATCCAAGGAAGATGCCTTCATCTGACTTTTCTTCAAACTTGCCAACTCGATCATTTGCATTTTTCAATATAAAGCATTTGCATCCAAACACATGAAAATATGAAACAATAGGCTTCTTTTCTTTGAATAACTCATAGGGGGTTTTTTCCAGAATAGGCCTTAAAAAAACTCTATCAATAATAGAACATGTTGTAGAAACTGCTTCAGCCCAAAAATGTGAAGAGATGTTACTTTCAATTAAAAGAGTTCTAGCCATTTCTTGAAACGACCTATTCTTTCTTTCCACAACTCCATTTTGCTCTAGAGTATATGGAGAGGAGAACAAATGCTGAAAACCAGATTTATCACAAAATTTTGTAAAATCTTGATTTTCAAATTCACCTCCATGGTCTATTTTTATACTTGAAATAACATACCCTTTTTCATTTTGAACCTTTTTAGCAAACTTTTCAAAGTAAGAAAATATTTCAGACTTACTTGCCAGGAAATATACCCAGGTAAATCGTGAGTAGTCATCCATAATTACTAGGCAATATTTCTTACCTCCAATACTTTGAGTTTTGGTTGGTCCAAAGAGATCCATATGTAGAAGCTGTAGTACGTCATTAATGGAAACTTGATTTATTGGTTTAAAGAAATTTCTTACCTACTTTCCCAATATGCATGGTGTGCATAGATCAGACTTTTGGTATGATAGATTGGGGAAACCACGAACAAGCTTCTTTGCTGAAATTTTGGCTATCTGCTTCATATTGATGTGCCTAAGCTTTCTACGCCATAAGTTCGCTTCGTCTTGAATTGAGATTAGACATTGCGATTCATCTGGTTTCACATCCAAGAAGTAGATATTTCCATGTCTTCGATCCATGAATGATTGAGTAGAATCTTTACTAGTTCCTGAACATATTCCCTCTTGAAAGTTGATTTTAAAACCGGTATCACACAGCTGACTGATACTGAACAGATTGTAGTTGTGTCCTTCCACTAAGGAAACATTGTTTATTGTGAGGTTTCCAATCTTTACAGTTTCCAATCTTTATAGTTCTAAATCCCACAATTCTTCCTTTGTTGTTTCCTCCAAATGAGACTTTTCCACTATTTACTTGAACGAGCTTTATGAAGCAATTTGAATCTCCTGTCATATGTCTTGACCATTCACTATCCACATACCATTTTACCTTTTTCTTGATAGTGACCTGCAATTAAAAAGGAGACTCAAGCTTTCTTTGGTACCCATATTTTCTTGGGTCCATTGGAGTTAGTATGATATGCAGTTTTTGCCCATACTTTCTTAATAGGTTTCCAAACCATAGGATATTCTTTTTCAAAATGATCTGTACTATTGCACTTTGAACATCTGAGAGCATTGCGACCTACTGGTTTTACAAAGATTTTTTTAAAATGATTTTTGTAAGCATCTCTTGTGGGTCTTTGCTTAATTCTTTCCTTCACTTTAGGAAAATCAATTAAAGGAATGGTTTCTGTAGTCATTCCCAAACCGGATTTATTGAAATAAGGTCTTTGAACAGAAAGAATTTTTTCCAGTTTCTCAGATCCTATAGAAAATCTTTTAGAAATATTTGAGATATCATTTTTCAAGAATGCATTTTCTTTTGAAAGATTGCCTTCATTTTCTTTCAAGGTAGAAACATTTTTGTCTAAAACTTTGAACTTTTCTTTTAAAACATTTTCTTGTTGTTTTAGTACAGAATTTTCTCTTTTGAGTTCAGAAATCATTTTAAGAGAAGTCTTAAGACTAAAACACAACTCATCAATGTATTTAGAAACTTTAGTAGGGACTTTAAAGTTACGTACGTCAAATTCATTGTCTGAATCTGAGTCTGTCTCAAAGTTTGAATTTGAATCCGATTGTGCCATCAAACATATATTGGCATAATCATCATCACTTTCTTTACACTCTGTATCACTCCAGGTTTCTGCTTTAAGAGCCTTTCGATACTTTTCAGCTTTTCCTTTCTTTTTCCTTAGAAGAGGACAGTTGAGTCTGATGTGTCCCTTTTTCTTACATTCAAAGCAGACTACATCTTTGTTTGATTCATCATCCTCAACAAACTTAGTCTGTTGCTTTTGAAAACTCTATTTCTTTGTATTAAATCTTCTTCCTTTTCTGTTCAGCTTTCTGAATCTGCTTATCATGAGAGCAAGCTCCTCATCATCTATATCGTCTTCAGAATCTGTAACATCAGAATCATCATTGGATTTTAATGCAATGGATTTCTTACCTTTAGGATCTTCGTCTTCATTGATTTGTTCCACTTTATAATACTGAAGAGTCCCAACCAACTCATTAACAGATAGTGGCATGATTCTTTGTGTCTCTCTTATTGAGGTCTTTATTTGATTCCAATCCTTGGAGAGTCCATGCAGAAGCTTATTTACCTTCATGAGATCAGAAATTGGTTGCCCTTGATTTTCAAGAACATTCACGATTTCTGTAAAACGACTAAATATGTCAGTTATAGATTCTCCAGATTTCATTTTGAAGGCTTCGTATTGATCGAGGAGAATGTTGATTCTGGTCTCTTTCACTCGATCGGTTCCTTCATAGGTGATATGTAATCTATCCCAGACTTCTTTCGCAGTAACACAAGAAGATATTCTGTTATATTCAGTAGGTGACAAAGTACAATATAAAGAATAAATTACTTTTGCATCAAGAGCTTGTCTCTTGATTATCTCTTCCTGAGTCATTTCACTAGACTCAACAGCTTCTTTTCCTCTCTCTGAGACAGATGCAGCTTTAGGAATGATTCCTTTTTCTACAATGTCCCATTCTAGAGGATCCTTTGATCTTAGGAACGCCTTCATCTTGTTTTTCCATATGTTGTAATCCTTTCCATCAAAGTAAGGTGGTCTGGTATTGCTTTGCCCTTCTACCAGCCTTGGAGCTAACATACTAGTCATGGATCTTTAACTCTGAAGTAAAACACTTTAAACAAAGTGAGTACACAGGCTCTGATACCAATTGAGATAGTATAAGCACCTAGAAGGGGGGGTGAATAAGTGTAAAAATAATTTCTCGAGATAAGAGAGCAATACTAAGCAGATAATAGAAAGGAAGTTCTCATTTGGTTAACAAAATGAATTATGATCAAAGTAAAACAGAGAGTAGGGAAGAGAAAATTGAACACAATGTTTATAGTGATTCGGCTTATTCCAAGCCTACGTCCACTCTTCCGCACTGATAACCCACCGGCTAGATTTCACTATGAATAAAAGACATGTTACAGCAAAGCTCTCCCTTGATTCTACAGTGTAGATATTCTACTACACTTCCTCAAGGTTTCTCACAAATATACTCTCTTTTGCGTACAAGATTTTGCTCAACAAATGAATTGACTAAGAAGAAGGAGCTTCAGACTTTGGAATTCTTCTATCGCGCACACACTCGAACAACTAGAACGTCTTCCTTATATACTCCTTTATGCCATCATACCCATTGGCACTTACCAAAGGAATTTCTCCAATCTACCCGTTGGACGGAATCAATTAGAAAGATCATTCGAGCTATTAAAGGAACATGTCGATAGCCCATCAATCCTGCTCGCCTATACAATCAGGATCTCGATTTCCATAAGTAGAACCTTCCAAGTATACTTTGCCAATCATCGGATCCTTAATCAATCTTGATTCGAATAAAGGAATCCGTTATGTCATATCCAACCAAGAGATCTTCTCGAGTCGATAAGGTCAAATCCTTAATGAAACACCTAGTTCTGGATAGCCATTTTTCAACGGATTAGAAACTGTCAATGAGAATAGACTTTGAGTCTTGAGTCTGGCAGTCCGGAGGTCTTCAGACTTTAAATAGTAGAGTCTACAAATCTTCAGACTAGACTGATGGAAACGTTTTGTCAGCTTCAAAATACTCCAGGAAGATTTCTCCAACAAATTTTATCCCTGAAAAAATATTAATTGCATAAAGATTCAAGTGCATTTACATTTTTTGCATTTTATTGGATCGGTAGTGAATGGATTCAAATTAGTGGTTCTAAGCTTTAATTTAGTAGGCCGGAGTAAGCCCATAAAGCAAATAAATTGGCCCAAGCCCCTTTTTTTTAATGACAAAAATTACCTAAATTGAGATTTGAAATGATATTACGGTGGATTTTTGGAATTTAAGAAAATTGGGTTACAATCTTATATTTAGGTGATAAAATCAGGAGATGTGGAAAATAAAAAAAGTGATATTGTGTGGGAAAAAGAAATCTTTGCGGAAGTTGATTTGAAAAGGAAATTAAAACTCTAATCTTCGGCCTATAAAAAGTTTTTTTGCGTAGGATTTCAAAGGGGGGGCACACAATAGAAATACACGGCCGCATAAAAGGGGGTTTTGGGTTTTCGAAGAAGGGGTTTCCTTCGGTTCTTTGAGAGAAAGAGAAGAAAAAGCTTGGAGAAAAGTCAAGAGAGCAGAGGGAGAGGACGTAAGAGTGACGGGAAGAGAGAGAAAAGAATTAAAAAAGATTAAGAAGAACAATGTTCTTCTTCCCTAGCAAATTCGTCCATCACACTTGCCCGCGCTCCGCCCTTCACTCGCTAGAAGCTGCCGCAGCACTGTGCCTCCGCCAACGCCGGCCATCATCGCTCCTCCTCTTGCTCCGCCATTGCCCGGTCTACTGCTGCTTCATTGACGCCTACGCTCACCCTTTCGCGAGCCCTATTCTGCACCTCTACCTAATCCACAAGAGCTCGCGCTGCTGCTCTACCACCTCGCTGGACACCACATCGTCGTTCCATAGCCACCTGAGTTTCCCTCGACAACGCCTGCTGAAGCCACGCTCGGATATGTAACCGAGCCGAAGCCCACCGCACTTGTGCCAACACCCGCGCTCAACGCCTTTAGCCACTCGTCCCCCTGTGATACCGCGATGCCTCCGAGGGCCGTGTCTCCCTTTGTCGGCCACTGTCATTGCGAGCACCGGGCCGCTCCGCCCGGGCCGCTCCGCCCTTCGTTGCATCGCCATTGGGCCAAAATGCCCCTGCCTTTTGTCTTTGCTTGCAGAACTGCAAATCCTAAACTGCCTCTGCCGACACCACCACCCAATCTGCCGCACCGGAGCTGCAGCCCGCTCCGCCTGCTACAACCCGACGCCAGCACTGCTGGACCTGCACTACCGCGAGCACACCACCGCAGCAGCTTGCTTGAGCCGGTCACCGAGCCCCTTGCCGCGCTACCAAGACCCTTGCTGCCAAGAGCTCTGCCCCTCATTGAGCCCCCTGCTGCCAGGTTTCCTTTGCCGCGTCGGACCGCTCGCCATCGATCCCACCATCGTCGGTCCTCGCTGGAGCTCCGAACGCTGGTGACTCGCCACACTTGGTGACCTATCATCCTTGGTGATCCGCCATGAGCACAAGGCTTAAGGAAAAATACATTAGGTAGTTTTTCTTTTCTTTTATTATTATTATTTTTATGTATTTTATAGTTTTTTTTAGTGGAATTATTCATTGTGTGATTAAGATTCCGACATGAAATTGCCTTTGAAATTTGAGATTGACAGTCCGATTTTCGTGTCCAAAATCCGACTTGCAATTGCAATCGCTTGAAAAATTGTTAATTTGATCTTATGCTCGAGATTTGATTCACGATTTATTTTTAAAATTGGCTAACCCGATCTCATGCGCAAGATATAGTTTGTCAAGTTGTGGATATCGATCATATCCTATCTGATTTGTCGTCATGTTGGTTGAATCAATTTTATTTTGTTAAATAAAAAGAAATCCAAAAAAATACATTCATTTAGGATGTTAGTTTTTGTTTAATTTAAGTTGCATGTTTAATTTAAGATGAAGGAGGAAAGAAAGTTGACCAGAAACTTTTCATGAGTATTATTGGTTCACTTCTTATCTTACTACTTCTAGATTTGACATTTTGTTTAGTATTTGCATTTGTGCTAGATTTCAATATGATCCAAAAGAGTCTCATCTAAGCGCCACTAAACGCATCATCAAATACATTGCAACTACTTCAAATTTAAGTCTGTGGTATCCGAAAGAATGAGACTTTACCCTCCTTGGATATTCAGATGTAGATTTAGCTAGTTACAGAGTTGATAGAAAGAGTACATCTGGTACATGCCAAGTGCTGGGAAACAGGTTAGTATCTTGGTTCTCAAAGAAGCAAAACATTGTAGCTCTTTCAATAGCAGAAGCAGAGTATATGGCTCTTGGAAGTTACTGTTCTCAAATCTTATGGATAAAATAACAATTGAGAGACTTTGGAATTAAAGACTCTTACCGAGATCAAATGTAACAACACTAGTGCAATTAACCTCATAAAGAATCCAATTCTTCATTCAAGAGCAAAGCATATAGAGATTTAACATCACTTTATTAGAGATGATGTTCAAAATGGAGAAGTTATGATTCAATTCATTGACTCAAAGAATCAACTAGCGGACATATTTACAAAGCCTCTTAAGAAAGCCTATTTGAGTCTATTCACACCAGATTGAACATCATATCTCTTACCCAGTAAAGTCTGGATGTGCTCAAGACTCAAAGGTGAAGTCTAAAGGTATTCAGAGTCAAAAGACCAAGAGTTATGACTGTAAGTTGTTTCTATTCCAATATTTTAAACTTGAAAATGTACAGTTACTTATTAACTCGCTAATTGATTGAAATTATCTTTCTAAGTTTTTCCTTTTTTCAAAAAGGAAGTTATCAATTTTGAAAAGACAATTATTTTCAAAAAGGGAAGTTATTCGTTTTAAAAAGGTATTTTTATTTTTCATTTTACGACGTTTCGTTTATCTTGCTTCACTTGCTTTATATACTGCTGAGATTCATCTTCTTCGTTTTTACACTGAAACCCTAGAATACAAAATTCATATTTGCTTTCACTTTCCCTCTCGATCTATCCAAAATTTTTCACCTTTTTCGAGCAAGTTGGTGAATTCCTCTCTTGAAACGACAATGTTTTCAAGAAAGTTTTCAAGGATTGCAAGTAGGGGATCACGACATATGCCTGAGGGTCCTACGCATTTTGACTTGACCGAGGAAGAAGATTCTTCTCCACCACTGTGTCCGAGTCAACAACAACCTTCTCAGCAACGTCAATCTTCTCCATCGACTCAACCAAACGATAAAGTTATTGAAGAGGCGGAACCTGTAAGAATACTAACTCCCAAGGTTGCTTTCAAACTTTACTCTAATCTGAAGAGGGAGGAACGCCGATGTCTTTAATTGATAAATTCTTAAGAGATAGAGGATACAATAATGAAACCATGTTCTTGCGGGAGTTGGAAAGGTTAGGAGTTGTAGAGAAAGGAACGATTGAAAGAACTTTTGCAAATTTCCCAAGTGACCCATTCTATGGCACTGCAAATCAACCACAAGTTCTAGACGACACTTGATGGATGTTTACTCATTTTCAGCCTAGAACGGGAGTGGCTGCAAATATTATTGATGATTCCAATCTGTTTAGATCGAAGAATCACAAGAAGGTTTATTCGAATCTTATGAAGAGAGGGGTTATGAACCCTATGACTGTTGACTTTGATTTCCTTGATTCGATAAAGGTCAATCTGCAAGAAAAGTTTGCTCTACTGCAATTGGAACGGTTTTGTTCTGAATCCACTACTGCTTATCCATAACTCACCGCGTACTTTTACTCGAACTTATCTTTATTGGATGCAAACAGTTTTACTTTCACTGTAAAGGACAAGGAATTTTTGGTGGATACAGACACATTGGCTGTGTGGCACCGCTCGACGGCCCCCGATCCGATTAGGGTCGCCACAATTCGCTTACCATTCACTTTTCCTAATAACATGTCACTCTGATACCATTTCAATTGCAGCGGGTCCATACAACTTGGGGGTTTACATTTTTTTTTCGATCGGTCCCTTGCGCAATTCATATACGGAAGCACATCCAACAAACTCCCTTCCCTATATTCAGAAAACGATGCACACCTACTAAACATCTTATATAAGTTAAAGCTGAACACGTTTATTTACATAAAGCAAATGGACATCTTTAGTCAGTACATCGAAATGCCAATGTTTCTATACTCGGCTATACTTCAAAAGATGACCAACATCTCCTCCTACAATCGTATGCTTAAGGTCCATCAACCAGTGTCGGCATCCAAAAGTTCCCTCCTTTGCTATCCTTCTCCTCGCGGTCATATCCAACCGCTCAAACCATCTACTAATCTGAAATGTTGGTCCCCAAAAGGGGTGAGTACAACCACTCAGCAGGTAAAGGAATCCAATAACCACTCAATGCATCATACAAATCATACAAGCATTGCAGGTGTTACTTACCTTGAAGCCATGCGCATACTATCATGCATCAATCTCATAATCATATACATGTCATCATCATCATGACATCATCACATCACACATGTCATCATCATCATGGCATCATCACATTACACATGTCATTATGTCATATCATATATCATCATCATCATCATCATCATCATCGTCATGCATATCATCATGCATATCATTATGCCATATCATAAATCATCATCATCATCATCTTCATCATCATGCATATCATGCCATGGGTGATCATCATTATTCCATATCACATATCATCATCATCATCATCATCATCATCATCATCATCATCATGCATATCATGTCATGGTTTCATTTCCACTTTTAGCTTTCAATTTGATCACCACATCACCCATTCCTCAAATCATCAATTTCATCATCCCCTCGGGCAAAGACCTCCGAGGCTTCCGGCATTCAGCCTCCCAGGCCACCGGGCATCCGGCCCCCCACATTCCGGGCATCTCGCATCCCAACTGGCATCACGAGGCATTCCCTTCGGGCAGAAACCTCCGACAGGACTTCCGGAATTATGTACCGACATATCACCAGGCCTCCCCTGGAATTACGTACCGTATACCACCGGGCATCCTGAAACTCCCAGGGCCATCCGACAATGCATCTCTATACATTTTGGGCATTATCCTCCACCACAACCACTTCCTCACTTATCATTATCCCCATTTACCATTATTTTGATCTCAATTTAACATGGCATCTGGCGTGACATCAAACAAGTCATACTTGGCATAGCATTCACACATGCATCACAATTCAATGTCATACATACACCAATATCTCATCATACATGCAACAAAGTATGATTATTTATTAATAAATTCAATGGAATTTATGGCCAATAAAATAATCCATTTTATTTTATTTCTATTATTTATTTTTTAAAAAATAAATAAATATTAAATTCAATATCTATAAATTCCCAAAATTATAAAAATTCAAGCAATCATTAAACAAACCAATAGGATGACAATTTCATGCAAAATTCATGGCCAAATTGAATTTCACACAATTTCACAATTTCCACAAATCAGCACATAATATTCGGATAAAACCAGAATGCACAGTTTCCGAAGAAATTCAATTAAAATATCCATACGGTCTCCAAAAATTACGAAATTTTACTGAGTTATAGCCAAGACATTTTCGTACAACTTTCATGAAGAACTCCAAGCCAGATTCTTTTTAGATTATTTTATAAGACCTCACGAAGCTTCTGGACCCATTACTGCATCGTCCAGCGTACATATCACCGAAATATTGAGATTTTACCTACCTATTATCTTTCATTTCTTCTGAAATTTGGATATGTTATACATCAAGATATTCTCTACAATTTTCATGAAGATATCTAAGTCAAATAACCAGAGTATAGTCATCATCTATGTCCATGAAATCGGGTGTCTCGGAATACATCACCAGAATCACCGTCTTCAAGATCTAGTTGATTTACTAGGCTATTCTCGTTCATTTCACTTCAAATTTGAGTATTTTGTAGTTTAAGATGTCTCCTACAACTTTCATGAAAAATTGAAGTGAGATTCTCATCACAAACCAACATGCAACCACGAATCCAGAAAAAGGTCAGTAAAAACTCTCCAGATCTGAGATCTCCGTAGAATAAGACTTTAACCCCTCAAATCTCCATCATTTTCCACAAAATTTCAGTATGTTATAGTTCAAGATGTTAGCTACAACTCTCATGAAGAAATATAAGCCAAAATGGGACTCCAAACACACATGCAAGCTCAAATAAGTTTCTGACTCACACGATCCGAACACAAACAGCCATACCATTCACACACAACTCATCCATGCTTCGGTATTTCTCATCTAACACCCAAGAATTCAACATGCAAACAACATTCAAGCATGAAAGAGAAGCTAGATGACTCCCACTTGCCTCTAGACCACACGAACGGCGGCACACCGGCGACGGGTGAGCTCCTTCTCTCGGCTCCCCTTCTCTCTCGCCACTCCCTCTCTCTCGCAACTTCCTCTCTCTCCCTTTGGCCGAACAAGCCACTCTCTCTCTCTCTCCCTCTCTCTCTCTCTCTCTCTCTCTCTTTTTGGATGCTTATATATTTGCATGCACCCCCTCTTTGCATGGGGGACACTTGTCCCTAAGAAGGAGACAAGTGTCTCATTGGTTGACGACACTTGGAAGCCATGCGGCTACCCCTCCATGTGACAATGGGCCAGGCTTATGGCCCACTTTAGGCCCATCTCACTTGGGCCTAAGGCCCAAACTTAAATGGCCCAAGTTTATTTTATTTTATTTTTATAATATATCTTAATCATCATTTAAATAAATACCTAATTGCATAAATAATAAGGCCATTAAACTTATAGTCACAAATCCATAAATCCCAATTTATAAAACACATGGCCAATGATAGGATTTTCTTTCCTATCACATAATTATCCCTTAAAAGCTTGGCCATATATCTTATTGCAAATTATGGATTAAATGGCCATAAAATAACTTGATGGTACTTCCATCTCCTATTCATAGACCTAAATGTGACTAAAGGTTGCCATGAATTTTGGGATGCCACAGGCTGACATAATTGGGGTGGAAAGAACGAGTTTCCAACCAATTAGCGTGTCTATTGCTCATACTACTCTATCATTGGTGAGAGATAGGGATGTTAAAGGCAAGATTTCCTACACAAGGATGAGTGCCTCTAACATCTTGCTACACAAGGTCGTGATCAATTGCATTCATTCCAAGTTGACATCCAAGACTGATGTCTCTTGATCTGAAGCGAAATTGATGTGTGCCATTAATATTGGATTTAAATTCTCTCTACCTCACACTATCTTGTTTCACATGTACCGAACTGTGGTGAAAGATAAGGGACAACTCCCTTATTCTGCTCTTATCATGTGTCTCTTTAGACACTTTAAAATTCACATCTCTATACCATTATATTTGATAACCATTTCTCCAGTGGTGATTGGTTTCAAAATGGTCACAAAGATGCGCTTGAAAGAGCTGAACAAGGTGTTGGAGCGTATGAAGGATAAGTCTCCCGTCAAAGCAAAACAAGACTTTGTTGTAGTGAAGAGGAAAGGCAAGGAGCCCATGGTTGCTCCAGTAAAGAAGAAAAGAACTCTCATCTTGCAAGATAAAGAAGATAATGATGAAATGACTCTTTTAGATTTAAGAAACTTAAATAGTTTTGTCAGCTTTCATGAGACAAGAGAAGAGCCAGAAGAAGGAGGAAAAGAGAGAGAAGAGACATAGTAGGAAGATGAAGAACAGAGGAGGACAGAGGAAGAAAGAAGAAAAGAGGAAGAAGAAGAGAGAGAAGGAGAACAAGATCAGGGTCAAGAAGACTTTTTCGAGCCAACCTTGGATGTCTCCCTATCTAGTGATTCTGAGATGGCAGGACCTGGAATTGCTAACGCTCATCATTTTGAAGCTGAAGTTGAACAAGAAAAAACCTTACCTACTCCACTTGAAGGCAATAAAATAGGGGGAGCTGTTGGACCAAAAGGTATTTCTTCACATTTATTTGCTAGTGATGTAAGTCATTCTGCAGTAGACCAAGAGGATATGTATGCCTCACATTACCCAGAAGACAATCATGGTGGACAATCTGCTGAAGCTCCATCCATTCTCAAAATCCTTGGAATTGACTTAGCTGGTCCTAGTTCTGCAACAGCTCAAACAACAGACTTTTCGAGACTGTTGGAAATTCTATTGGACATCATAAAACAGCAATATGCTATGGGATTTGAGATGCAAGATCTCAAGAATGCTTTTAAGGCCACTTCAATGTCTTTGCATGACCAGTTGAATGCCCTGAAGATTCAAGTACAGTCTACTGTGCAAGATGAAGATTTTCAGTCATTGAAGCAGAGTTTTGAAAGGCTTGAGAAGACAGTGCATTCTATGGGAGAATTCGAGCTTGTTCGCCTTCCTAAATAGCCATAATTTTGACTCCATTTTCAACCAACTCCTTTTCATCTGTTCTCTACTTTTTGCTGTTGAAGGGGGAAAGGTTTTATGCAAATCTAATGACTTTTAATTTTGGACTTTATCTTCAGTTTGGTGTGGTTATGATTTGGACTGGTTTGGATGATGATGCTTGCAAGTAACTTAAGCTATATTATCGATTATGATAAAGAAAGTTGCTTTTACGGGACTAACACATTTTCTGTGGTTGCAAATATGGTTGCAAAATCACTATTATCCTTATCCTAATATCTAATTATCTTTTATAAGAAATCTTGGTTTGCTTAAGCATTGTTTTGTAGGTCAAAGTGTTCAAATCTGCGGGAAAGTTTTGTCACCATAAAAAATGGGGAGATTGTTGGAGAAAACTTCCTTATCTATTTTGAAGTTGACAAAACGTTTCCATCAGTCTAGTCTGAATACTTGCAAACTCTATCATCAAAGTCTGAAGACCTCAAGACTCAAGATTTAAAGTCTGCCCTCACTGATAATTTCCAAACCGACGAAGAAAAGTTTCATCCAATGAAGAAGACTTATCCAGATACAAGTATATCTTTAAAGATTTGATTCGTATGGTTGAAGAATATTTCACGGCTGGAGATAGCATCTCGTGATCAATTATTCTTATTGAAATCAACTTGAATAATTAGATCCGTTAAATGGTGAAATATACTTGGAAGTTTCTACTTATGGAAACTTAGATCCTGATTGTATGGGCGAGCATGATTGGTGGACTATCATCACATTCCTTAAATAACTTGAGATCTTCCGAATTGATTCTGTCCAACGGGTAGATTGGAAAAATTCTTTTGGAAGGTGCCAACGAATATGATGGCATGGAGGAGTATATAAAGAGGACGCTCAAGTTATTCAAGTGTGTGCGTGAAAGAAAAATTCCAAAGTCTGAAACTCTTAGTTCTTTGTTGTTACAATTTGTCGAGCTTAAACTGTACTCAAAAGAGAGATCAAATTCTTGTGAGACCTTCAGGAAGTGTAGCAGAGTCTCTACACTGTGGAATCAAGGACGTGATACTGTAAAATCTCTTTTGATTCGTAGTAGAATCCAGCCAGTGGGTTATCAACGCGAGAGAGTGGACTTAGGCTTGGTCTAAGCTGAACCACTATAAACCTTGTGTTTCAATTCTCTTTCCCTAATCTCTTTACTTAATTCGCAGTCTTATATATCAGCTTGTAATCTTTTATATCTTCAATTTACTGTTTTATTATAAGTCAAATTAAGTTGTTAAGTCTTGCAAAAACTTCTTTAACACCTATTTACCCCCCTCTAGGTGTTCATACTAGCATTATCAGTTTGCACTCAAAGTTGTAACCTCTTGTTGATCACATAGTGGAATTCAACCAGATGGCTATTAGCATGGAAGAGTAGACATAGGCTTCATCTAAGCCGAACCACTATAAATTTCATGTGCAGCATTATCTTTTTTTAACTCTTCTTATTTCAGAAGTCTGTTCTATGGCATAACAGATTTTGAACATCTACCATAAATTTGGTGGTTCATTTTTCAAACTCTGATCCTTATTCAGACTTTAATCACAATTTATTTTATTCTACATTTATTTGTCAAGATTTTTTTGAACATCTATTCATCCCCCCTATAGGTGTTTGTACTAGCATTTTTAGTTAGCCCCCAACACAATACAATTTCAACACTTTTGCATGAGATGGCCCAATTATAGTTTATGAACACAACGACTGAATTTATTTTAGGAAACTTATCTTTTAGGAATGGACCTTATGTGTCATTGGGTGTGCAATTGGACAAAAAAATCCCATGAAAAATGATTACCTTGGTGAGATGTTGAGGCCGAACAAAAAATTTTAGAAGGCATATATAGAAAGAAAAAATATTGGGTTCTATATCTGATGAGAAATTTAATTGTTTTGTCATTGAAAAACTTATGAAAATGGGCTGGTGAAGGGGATTTATTCGGGTAGTTTAAAGAATGCACGACTCCATAAACTAGTTAGTGGGAACATAAAAAATGCATAACATGCGAGTGAAAATCAGTTGGGTTTGATACCTAGATGGAGGGCACTAGCCAAGGCTCAAGGCTCTCATGTAATACGTCATCACGCCCCAATAAAGTGACTAGGGTCAATCCAACTTGAGACAACCTGCAATGAGCGAGCACCCTCGACTTTCACTTTCCCTATATGACTTAGAACCGAAGATGCATCCAGCGTTTTAGTTGCGAGGCGTATGTGTGAAGGGGGTGCTACAATATGTAAAGCATGCACGATACTTTATATTATGCACTTGCCACTTCAAACCGAGAAAGTAAACATACATCTCCACATCACCTTAAAAACAAAGGTTAGCAATCAACTTCCCCTTATAACTCCACATTGTCAGTGGGTTTCGTGGAGTCTTTTGGCTCAACCAATCACACACAAAAGAAAATTTTGCATGTGATTACCTGGAGTTTTATTTCTTTGCTTTCATGATGCGAAGGACTGCCCATAATAGGATAAGTCATCTCCAACTCGAGGATGGCTTTGTTATTTTCGAGAAGGGTGCTCTTAAGAATACAATCATGTCATATTACCAACACCTTTGTAACTCCAGTCATCCATGTTTTCCTTATGAACGATGTACTTCTTTATTTCATGAAGATTGATCTCTTGAAAGCTTACAACATGGTTAAATGAGATGCAATCATCGGAGTCCTTAGAATCCCTAACACCTCAGTACTTGGTTGATTTGATAACCGGGTGCATCACTACTCTAAGATTTTCAGTGAACTTTAATGACAAACAAGTTGGCTATTTCAATAGTACTAATAGGCTACGGCAAGGTGATCCTCTTTCTCTGTACCTCTTTGTCTTGGTTTTAGAAATTTTCAATAGAATTGTTAGTGTGAATGTTGCTGCATCTTTTTTCAAATGCCACTGGCGTTGCAAAACACAAATGATTATTCACTTATGCTTTGCAAATGACTTGCTCTTATTTGCTCTCAGAGACGTAGACTTCATTCTTTGCCTTGTAGATGCCTTTGAAGAATTCTTTGCTCTTACAGGACTATGGTTTAATCCTGAGAAATGTCAAATTTTTTTCTCTAGGTTGAATGAGGATGAGAAGCTCCTTATATTGAACCACTCACCTTTTTCCACAGGTACCCTCCTTGTAAAATACTTGAGTATTCCCCTTGTTACTAGAAGACTAACTCATATAGACAACAAATTGGTCCTTATCTCCATTTGCATCTAGTGGATGCAAATGTTCTTGTGCAACATGGGATTAGATGTTCTTTAGGAGGATGGAATGAGGAACTTAAATGAATGATTAGGGCAACAAAGGATGGAGATTTGGTGATGTCTCCTCAAATTACAACATGTTCTTACCCCATCTATATTTAGCTTAAGGTACTATTGCCGTGATATTATGACGAACTTAGACATGGGGGTCTGATTATGGAGTGATACAACCTAATTTGGAGTAGTAGCATTAACAAACACAAATTTATTGCTTGATTAATTTGTAGAGATAGACTACTGACAACAAAGATCATAGCACGATGGATGACCTCAATTGATATCCGGTGTCACTTTTGTAGAGTAGACATAGAAAACATAACTCATCTATTCTTTTTGTGCGAATGTACAGGTAGCATTTAGCATGGTATCCTTGTGCAACATGGGATTAGATGTTCTTTAAGAGGATGGAATGAGGAACTTAAATGAATGATTAGGGCAACAAAGGATGGAGATTTGGTGGCAAGACTTCAAGGTATCTTTCATAGCAACCATATATTGCATTTGGATGGGGGCACAACCAGAGACGGTTTTAAAACAATTCAACTAAGATCCATATTATTTTGGTAAGGTGCATAAAAATGTAAGTGGTAGAGCTTCACTTTACCAAAAAATTAAACCTTTTTAGTCAAATGTAGTATTTGCTACTATATGGAGCCTTCCTATCTCCATCATTTTGAATTATAAGCTCTATTTGTAATGTTAGGGAATGCCCTTAAGCTTTTTTTTTTTTTTGGTAAAGGGTAAATATATATTAACTAAAGAACCAAGGAGCTACACAACTATATAGCAACAGACCCTGGCACCAAGGCTTACACTCAAAAGACAACCAGTCAAGAGAGTGGAAGAGTGTCGGGGAAGGGGGAGGGGGGAAAGGAGCTGCAGAAAGAGGAACGAAAGAACAGCAGCTAGAAGTAGGCTAAACGGTAGCCAAAAAGGAAGAGAAGGGGAAAGACGAAGGCTCCCACGCAGGGGAGAAGGAATAAACCGGGAAACTGAAAGACAGCGAGGTAGGAACACCATGGACGCATCCAAAGCTAAAGATACTGGACGCCTCTTCATGCAAGGGGAATATCTTGGAAGCATCAAAGATAGCCAGCAACTAGTGTCGAGTAGAAAGTGAACAGCCAACGAACGGGAACCCTCTGGGGGAAACACGGAGAAGGAGGGAGGGTGTCCTTAGAAAACTTACTGAGATATACTGCAAAGAAACCAACCAAAATCTTAGAGGTACTGACCAATAAAATGAAACACCTTAGTCAAAGATCGAGGGATGGATACCCCAGCTGAGTTGTAGTCTTCTATTACGAGCCATATCCGGGACCTTCGAAAAGGTAAAGGCTCTATCCTTGATAGCCTTGTGAAGATGTTCCTTTAAATCCGGGAGGGATAAGGTTTGGTTGCGGAAGATGATGTTATTCCTCTCCTTCCAAATAAGGTAGCTTAAGGCAACAAAGCCAAACCAAGCCACCGATTGATAGAAGCTAGTGTCAGAGAGATGCTTGATAACCCAATCTAAGTTATCCTTCCACGTAGAATTCCGCCATGGGAAATTACATTTATTCGCCCAGAATGCACCAAGACTAGCTGTAACCGAGCATCCAAAGAACAAATGATTAACAGAATCAGGTCTAGAGGAACAAAACACACAGGAGGAAACTGGAATTCTCCCATGAGCAAACAGAATTACCTGAGTCGGTAATTGGTTGCGAGTGATCAATCATAAATGGGTTTGATAACGGGGGGGAAGAGAAGAAATCCAAATGAATCTCGACCAAGGCACAAGTTGGCCCCTCACCCTTAGAAGTGTCCAAGCAGAAACCGTCATAAACACCCCTGAAGAATGGCCCAGCCATAGGAGTCGGTCATCATTGTCATTGAGGTTTGGGAGAGGATCATCCCAACTCATAATGGCCGCCGATACTGCGGAGGGAAGGGAGAGGGCAGTAATACCAGCAGCAACAAAAGCAAGCCGAGGGATGCCATAATAGTATATGTTCCGATTTGTGAAAAGCTTATAGAACGACCCCCGGTGATGCCAATGATCGAACAAAAAGGATGTAGATAATCCATTGCGTATGCGCCACATAAATTGACGTTGAATTAAGTCTCGAAGGCCTAGCAGTTTTTTCGCAGAAGTCCAGCACAAGTGCCATAACTTGGCACGCCGGGACACTTAAGTGCCATAACTTCAAAACGGTACACTTAAGTGCCACTTTTTTTTTTTTCGAGTGGGACACTTAAGTGCCACCTCCGGCGACCCTTGCCGGAAATCCTATGTGGCAATATTTTATTACTATTTTTTGCCTACGTGGCTCGCCGGAGAGCTGGGTCGGCTCTCACTCACCAGAAACGACGTTGTCTGCATAATAAAAGCCCCAAATCTTCCAAAAATGACGTCGTCTCCCCAAATGCCCCAAATCTAAAACCCTAAATCGGCTAGAATCCCTATTGAAGTGCTCGAATTGAAGTCTCGAACCCTAATTTTCATTTGCCCAAAATTCCTTCGTCGAATCTTGGAAATGGAGCGCAGGACTCGCAGCAGCGCCTCAATTTCCTCTCACCGAAGCGAAAGACAAGGCTAGCATTTCTATTTTTGTGGGTTACCGAGTCCAAGAAGAATATCGTGGACTCAAATCAATCCTGGGAGAAGATTTTATGGATGTGCCCGATATAAAGAAGCGTCGAAGTGCAAATACTTCAAATGGATCGATGAGAAGTTCTCTGACCGAGCAATAGAGGTGATATTTGATCTACTTCATAAAAGACAGCAATCTCCATCTATGTTTGTGGACGACTTGGACGATGTTGACTCAATGCAAGCTCAAGTGTCTCTAGTTAAACTTTTGAAGAATGAAGTCTCAATGCATGCTCAAGCATCTTCAACTAAACCTTTCAAGAATGAAGTTCCAATGATGAAAATTGAACGAAAGTGTTACCAAGCATGTATTATGGTGTTGTTTTGCTGTCTATTGTACTTTATGATGAAATGTAAAGTACTTGAAAATAAGAAAAAGTTTCTCCGACTGCCATAGTTAAAAATGGTGTTTTTCTGGATTAAACGTTGGGTTTTTTCTTTTTGAAAGATGCGAAGAAGTTTATGTTGTGGAACAAGATCATTGTTGCTTTGTTGTTGTTTGTGCTGTCGTATGGACTTGCCATAAGTTTACCATCATCTTCTCTGTTTTGATGCAGAATCATCTTCTCTGTTTTGATGCAGACCAACATATACACAAGACAAACATGAGTGATTACCCAAGTGCCATAAGTTGTATTTAGTAATCACGTAAGTGCTAGTCGCGATGAAAAAAGGATCACTTAAGTGTCAAGTTATTGTTAAAGTGATCGGTTAAGTGTCACTTGTAGTTAAAAGTGAACAGTTAAGTGCCAAGTTTTTTTAGAATAGGATCAGTTAAGTGCCAATTTTTTTTGTGGGTTTTCTGTAAAAATTGCACCAGCCATCAGTACCGGCGACACCACCAACCATCACCACTAGCCACACTACACACTAGGTGCTCCAGCCACCACCATGCTAGTGGTGTTGCTGCATAAGATACTAGTGCAAGCTAAGCCTTGCACTAGTTTGCACCAATACACATGGTGTAAGATGTGCAAACTGCACACTTGTACCAGGTGTAGGTGCAGCTGCTTAAGCCTATAACCCCCACCACAAACCAAGAATCACCAGGCATCACCACCAGCCACACCAGCACCCCAGCCACCACATTAGCACCCCAACAACAAACTGACTACCACCAAACATCACCATCCACCATCACCAGATACACCAGCACTCCAGCTATCACTATAGAACACCAACAGTAGCAGCAACAAGTAAAAGCAGAATCCATGATAAACAACAACATAAATTGACAAGCAGCACAAGATCATTTCATTGATATTTCATCAAGTCTGAGTCTGACAACATCAATGTCATTTCATTGATATTATGAACATCAAGTCTGAGTCTGACAACATCAATGAATGACAAACTAAAGAAAAGTTTCAAAACAAAAGATAACCATCCAGAGACTTTCTATATGCACGACAACATCATCGTTTATATAACTGTTTTTACTCCTAAGCTCCACAAATATCACATCTCATCTCATCAATCAATATGCACGACACCCCCTGTTCATCCTCCTTTCGATGGGCCTTTCACTTGATTCATAATTCTGGCACTCTTTCTAACTGGACGTGCAACTTCTTCTTCAACCTTCTCAGTATCCACTGACTTAGATGGAGCTGCAAATGTCCTAGGCCGAATTGAATCAAAAGGAGCTGGAGCTGGAGCTAGAGCTGGAGCTCTTATTTTTTGTTGGCACAGTTGATGTTGATGTTTTCTTTTTTGTTGGTGCAGCCATCGATTCTTGAGTTGGGCCTGAGATAAGAACTTCTGAACTTCTCCCAGGCTACAAAAAAATAATAAATTGTTAGCAAAAATCTACAGCATAAATTAAATTAAATGCAGCTAATAAAACTTACATTGAGAATGACTGTTCCAGTATGCTCATCTGTATAAAGGCCATAGCCATATTGTCTTAACCTCTTCCCAAGTGCCCCTCTTGTTTGAATAGGGGCGTCACTTTCAGGAACTTGTGATTTGTTGCCCCTTTTTCCTGCTTTCTTGGGCCCTTTAACTACGGCCGGGGCTTTTTCGACCAATTGTGCTGGGCGTCTTCTAGATGGCCTTTGTGTACCTGCCCCTTCACCTGGCCTTGTTCTAGTTGTCCTTCTGTGTAGCCCTTCAACTTCAGTGACACCTCCTTCTGTTGGGCCTTCTGGTGGTACTGGTGGTGGTACTTATGGTGCCCCTTGCAGTGATTCTTCTGATGGCTCCTATGATGATCCTTGAGGTGGCTGCTGTGATGGCCCTTCAGTTGGCAATTGAGTTCCAACTTGCTTTCTCCGAACCTTTCTCCGAACCTGAGAAAGAGGCCAAAAGATACCATAAATATAATATCGAGACATATAATAATAAAAACTGAATACAAATTGGTTGAATTTAGCACTGGGTATTTCTTTCGCTGCAGAAGAACAGTCGACTGCACTGGCCGTGATGTTGGTTGGGCTAATCCTTCAACTGGCCCTGATCTGCTTGGGTGAATCCTTCAGCTGGCCGTGATGCTGCTTGGGCCAATCCTTCACCTGGCTGTGTTCTACCTTGCCTTCTTCGAACAGGCTGTTCAATTTCATGACTTACTGAGGTTCTTCTTGTGACCTAACAAACACATTACATACAAGGCCAAATAGGATATTATGTACATTTTTATGATAAACGACAAGAAAGCAACATAAACATAAAATAAATTTGATGACTTACCAGGGTTCTACTTGTTGACTGAAGAACAGTCGACTCACTTGGCCCTACTGTGTGCATTTCTCCAACTGTCTCTTCACTAGGCCCTTCACCTTGCCTCAACCGTTGTTGCTTCCTCAATTGACAACCTTTAATATTGTGGCCTGTTAGGCGACAATAAGAGCACGTGATCTTTGCACTTTGCCTGCTCATTCTTTGCTGACCGGAGACCTCTCCCTCCGCCATTCTTCGTCTTCGTTTTGTCCTTCCAATTGTCTTCTTCAGTGGCAAAGGTTGAGGTGTTTCATGATCCGTGGGCTCCCAAAACTTGCTACTTCTAATTGGCTGCATCATGGCGATAGGAAGCAAGATATTTTGATTTATGGTACCAATCATCGATGTAATCATCGTATTTTCGCCCTTCAACTGGATGGCACATATGGCATGTGCACATGGAATTCCACTTACTTGCCATGCTCTACATGAACACTTCCTACTTCCTAGATTGACAACATACTTATCTGCACCCTTCATTATCTCATATTCGTCATCTCCATTCCAAATGGGATGACAATGCGTACTTGCAGCCAAGTTCTCATCCAATTTCTTCACAATCCTAGGACCATATTGTCTTGTCCACTTTGCAGCCTCATCTCTTTGTTTCTGCAGCCGAGTCATAACCGCAACTCGTATATCTTCAAGCATTAAGATGACTGGTTTGCATCTGGCATATATTATCTTCGAATTAAATACTTCACAAATGTTGTTGTCGACGTTATCGCACTTGAACTCCTCACTGAAGAATGCCCTGCACCAATGCTTCGGTTCTAGTTGAAATAGGGTAGCACAACCTTCCTTTGTCAATTGAAGCATTCCTTCTTTGGCTATTCTAAAGTCAGCCATGTTTGCACTCTTTGCTAATTGCTAAAATTACAATTGCAGCTTATCCCCTTTATAGTTCTTTGCCCAATTTCCGTATATGTGCCGCGCACACATTCGATGTTCAGCATGGGGCAACAACTCGGCTACTGCCGGAACCAATCCCTGCAATAATTCAAAGTAAGAAATACTAGAGCAAATTACATGTTCATATTACAAAGCAAAGCAAACTATTGACTAAATTTTTCAAAAAACAAGCATTACCTTCTGTTGGTCGCTCGTGAATGCCCACCCTTCCCCGTTTGTTATCTCCAAGTCAGCCATCAGATTTTTCAAGAACCAGGACCAATTGTCCTTGTTCTCAATCTTTACAATAGCTCAAGCTAGTGGGAACATTTGGTTATTCGCATCTCTTCCAATCGCTGCCAACAATTTTCCCTTGCACAAGCCCTTCAAGAAACAGCCGTCCAATCCTATAATCCGTTTACAACCAGCTAAAAATCCTCGTCTGCATGCATCAAAGCACACATAGAACTTATTGAACTTGGTCCCATGATCAGGAAGCGGTCTCTCAATCACCTCTACATACACTCTACTTGTAGGGTTTTGTAGCCTACACTCCCAAGCATACTCCCACACCTGCCTATATTCCTTAGCATACTTACCAATAAGTACCTTTATCACATTTTGCTTTGCTCTTTTGCACTAATTCCTAGATACATTGATGCCTACACGCTCCTTCACCAGCATCCTAAAGTTAGCAAGTTTCAAGTTGGGCATCACCTTGATCACATCGAAGAAGTGCTAGGACAACCATGCACTTGTTACCCTTTTGTTTTGAAAATTAATGGAACAAGTGTGTTCCTCTTGGTAGGCTCTAATCTGAAAAGACCCACTCTTCTTAACAAACGCACCGTAAATCTTCCATGGACAGTTTTGCTGTGAACACCTATCTCTTACAAATTTCTTGGTATTTCTAATGAAATCAATATTTCTTTGTGCAGCAATGGAAGAACTCAGTATAGCTTCCCTAAATTGTATCGCATCATGGAATTTCATACCTACTGACAAAGTAGAAGACGCAACAGATGGATCATAGGAAGGAAACTTACTTTTCCTTCTATGCACACCTCGTTGATCTTCTTCAACTTCGTCCTGGGAAGTTGCGGTGTCGATGCTTTCTTCATAATCTGTCTCCAGGACCTGGCCAGTAACACCAACATCTGCGGGGCCTTCGTCTGTTTGGATGAACGGTTACATGTAAAGTTGCAAATCTATCGACAAAAAGTCCCTTTGTTTTTTCCTTGTTGTGTAAGCTCCTCATCGTCGGCGTCACTTAAGATTAACAAATTTTCAGCTTCAGCCGCCAACCCTTCATCGTCATCGTCATCATCACCGTCATTGGATTCAGCTACTTCCCAATCTAATTCAGTGATGGTGACATCACCCATGTCACAATCGCTTTGGTGAACAGCATCTGCGCCCCTCTCCTCCCCATCTTGTCCATCATGACCTACTTCATCTCCTCCTTCTCCTACTTAGGTGGTATCTCTGTCATCATCTTCGTCCTTACTATTGTTTTCAACAACACTTTCGCCTCTTCGCCATGAAGATAATGATATAAGACATCCCTAAAACCATTATCATCTTCCAAAACTCTCAAACCATCTCTCAAGCCTTTCCCAGGAACACAGTATAGTAACTTTTGTACTCTACAAGGCAAAAATGTCACTATATCCCTAACAAATCTAATATAAGATGCCTTCTTTATATCTACAAAGATAGTACCCTCATTCCCTCCCTCATACTCCCACTCATCCTCCCCAATCACAAAATCTCCACCGTAGTAAACGATGACAGCAACATAGTCTTTATGCGCCATTTCGCAACAAAAGAGGACAAATATACAATTAACTTTTGGGACCACATTCACAAAAAAGAGACAATTGCAAGTGGAGGTCCCTACACTCTTTATTAAAGAAAAGAAAAGAAAAGAAGAAGAGAGAGGGAAGATGCAATCGACGACAGACAGCATTTTGCAGCTTGAAAACAAGAGGCCTCGGGACAAGGACAAATAAAAATAAAGACGAGACCCGACAACCGCTTTGATTATGCCGTCGCATTTCTTTAAAATATGGAGAGATTCCTCAGCATGGGTCCTCAACAATGCAATTTATTAAAAAAATATCCAGAAGTCCCCATCCCCACAACCTTCGATTCGAACATGTGCAAAGTCCAATACTCTGAACCCTAACAATCACCAATCATCACACATTTCACATCGACCACTACAAATTACTTTCGCACATCACAATTCAACACCTGAATGAATCACACATCACAGTGGATGAGGCGATGTCGAGCCCTACACTGAGCCCTAATTTTCCCCCCGCCGAGCCTTACACCGAGCCTATATTTCAATGCCGCTCCTAAACTGTCAATTCGAACCCCCCAATAGGATTGTAGCACTACATCTCAGCCATAAATCTCACATCAAGCCTGACCTTTCCCAGCCGACCCCCAAATTTGAAGTCCGAGCCCTAATAAATGAGTCGAAGCCCTAATTTCACCACAGGGGAGAGGAAGAAGAGAAAAAACTTGAGCAAATCGACCACGGCGAGTGATGATGGCGCTCGACGACGGCGCGGTGCTCGACTCGACGACGGCGAGCGACGACGGCGAGCAACAAAGGCGAGCGACGATGGCGAGAGATCACCTGTGAATAGCGAGCTGTGAACGGCGATGGATGGAGAGGACGTCAGACCTAGTGTGAACTGACGAAATGTTAAAATCCAAATAAACCAAACGAGGTCGTTTAACACTAACGAAAAACGATGTCGTTTAGTTTGGCCAAATGCACAGTGGATGGGGCGATGTCGTTTTCCTCCTCCACGTGTGCTTTTTTTTTTTTTAAATTGCCACATCATTAAGCATGTCGCCGGAAAATGCCACGTCTGCATTTTGACCGGTTTTTGGCCGGATTGGCACTTAAGTGTCTCATTTTACTCCGATGATAGCACTTAAGTGTACCATTTTAAAGTTATGGCACTTAAGTGTCCCGGCGTGCCAAGTTATGGCACTCTAGACGTCCTCACCTCCAGTTTTTTCCAAGACCAAGAGCATATAGTAGGCCTAGGGACGACCCAAAAATTCTTATGCTTGATGAAGTTGGAATGGATCCATTTGCACCAAAGCGATTCTTTATCAATAAAGAGGAGCCACAAGTGCTTAATCATTGAAGCGATATTGCTAACCCGGATGGATCGGATGCCCAAGCCACCTTCCTCCTTGGGTAGGCAAACGTCATCCCATTTGACCTTTGCCCCTCCTGATCCAAGGGTCGGTCCCTTCCAAAGGAATTGGCAAAAGATTTTCTCAATTTGTCTTGTGACCGAGGAGGGGAGGATGAAAACACTAGACCAATAAACCTGAATCGAGTGTAAGACTGATCTGATTAGCTGCAATCTACCGGCCAGGGAGAGGAACCGGTTCGTTCAGGACTGGACTCTCGAGGTTATAACATTCACTAAAGATATGCAATCCAGTTTGCCCAGTCTAGATGAAACAATAGGTACACCAAGGTACCTAAAAGGGAGCGAACCCAATTGAAAGCCAGAGGTACTAACCATGGACTCTTTTAGAGCTTGAGAGCCACCCAAGAGAAAGATTTCGCTTTTATTGAAGTTGGGCTTTAGCCCAGACTAGCTAGCAAAAGATTGAATCCCATCCAATAGCAGGCACAGAGAAGACATATTACCTTTGGAGAACAATAATACATCGTCTGCAAAGAAAAGGTGGGAGAGCCTAATCACTTTGCATCTCCAAAAGAATTCAAAGCCCACCTTGGACGTTTGGGTATTGAGGATTCCAGTAAAAACTTCCATAACAAGAATGAAGAGATACGGGGACATAGGGTCACCCTGCCTGATTCCTCTCCCACTCGAGAAAAAACCATGCAATTCACCATTAAGAGAGATAGAAAACTTAGGCGATTGAATGCAGACCATTATGTGATCGATAAAAACTGCAGGGAATCCAAAGGCCATCAAAGTAAGTCGGATAAAGTTCCAATCAATGGAATCGTAGGCTTTGCATAAATCAACCTTGATAATACATTTAGGCCGATAACGATTGTGGTGAAAATCACTAAACAATTCCTGAGTCAGCATAATGTTATCGCTTATACGTCTTCCTTTCACGAAAGCATTTTGAGGAAGATTAACTATGGAGGGGAGCACAGCAGCTAACCTGTTAGCAATAATCTTTGTGATACACTTGTATAGAGTGTTGCAGCACGCTATGGGCCGAAAGTCATTAACCGTCAACACATTAAGGACCTTCGGGATTAGAGTCAGGATAGTTGCATTAATCTCCTTTAGAAGCTGACCATTAATAAAGAAGTCCCGAATTGCCATCAGGACCGATGGTCCAATAATCTCCCATGTCCGCTTGAAGAACTCAACATTAAAGTCGTCTGGGCCAGGGGATTTACCAGAAGCTAGGGGGAACAAAGTAGACCGAATTTCCTCATCCGAAACAGGGCAAGACAGCTCCTGGATCTGTATATCATTGAGAGTGTGAATCAACTTCTCCTGGATCTCGGCAACCAAGGCACCGAGGATGGTGGGGAGGCCGCCAAGAGATCCTGGAAATGAGAGAGAAAGAGTTGTTGTACCTCAGGCGGGTGAGAGACCAAACGGTCTCCATCATGGATTGAAATGATTCTATTCCACAGGTGGGATCGTTTGACGGAGTGGTGGAAAAATTTTGTATTTAGATCTCCTTCCTTAAGCCACCTCACTCTCGACTTTTGCCTATAAAACGATTCCTCTTGGAGGCGAAGGTCAGAAAATACCCGTAGCTTCTCCTTCTCTGTATCTGCCAGGACCTGGTTAAACGGATCAAGTTGAATGGCTTCCTGGGCCAAGGAGAGCTGGGCTCTAACTTCATCAGTTCTCATAGATATGTCCGCATAGGCCATCCTATTCAGACGCTTGAGCCTGCATTTAAGTGCACGAAGCTTGCAACATAGGGAATACATAGACGTACCGGGAAATTCAGAATTCCAAACCTACGAGACCATGTCAAAGAAAGAGGGATGGCTCATCCAAAAGTTGAAGAACTTGAAAGGCTTGCAAGTATTAGGAACAGGCATGATTCTGACAACCATTGGGCAATGATTCGACACCCCCGGGCCAAAAAGGATGCTTCCAAGAACGAAAACATCGAATTCCAGGCTGAGTTGATCAAAACTCTATCAATTTTCCTAAGCCTGCGGTTCGATCCCGAAGATGTTGCCCACGTGAATCTATTTCCCACATATCTCAAATCATCCAATCCAGCTTCAGCAAGACACTCTCCAAAATCATTGAACGAGGGGATCCAATAGTTAGAAGAATCGGCTCTATCCGAAGCATCCCGAATCGCGTTGAAATCTCCAGCGATAATCCATGGCGAGTCTAAGAGTACTAGACTAAGGCGTATAAGCTCATTCCAGAGGGGTCTTCTCAAAACGAAGGAGTGCTCCGCATATATAACAGAAAGATTGAAAGAATTGCCGCTATTAAGACAAAGCAACCGACCATGAACAGCCTGAGCCGAACAATCAGAGATATCAAAAGAGGCATTATTGGGATTCCAACCCACCCACACTCTCCCCCTATGCGAATGAATGTAGTTGGAACACCACCGCCAACCCGGAATAAGGGCTGCAGAAACAGTAGAAAACGTAGTAGGAGAGATTTTGGTCTCTAAAATGCCCACACAACTAAGGTTGTTGGTTCTCACAAAATGCCTAATTTCAACTTGCTTAAGGGGAAGATCGAGACCCCTAATAGTCCAAACTCCAAAAAACATAGGACACAAAAGATAGGAAGGGTTAGCTCTTCCTTCCGCCTCGTTTTCTAATCAAGGAGGGCACCAGCTTTGGGCTAGGTGGTATACTCACATCAGCAGATGCATATTAAAGAGGTCCTTTCAGGCGAGCAGAAGCATCTACCATAGGATCAGGGAGAGGTGGGGGAGGGATAGTCTCCTCCGGGATAAATGAAGCTACCACATGCGGTGAATCCGAGTCGCTCCTATCCGAAACAGTTTTATCCACCACTTCTTCATCTGAGGATGATGAATCCGAAGAGGATTTCCCTGAATCTTGAACTTGAATTGCCAGAGGAGGGGCCAAAGGGATATCAGGCATTAATTCGAAAGATGGAGGGGGAAGATCAACCTCATTCGTAGGTACCTGATTTACCATTTCAGGCTCCATCTGCTGATTTGCAGAATGTTTATCACCTTCTGACTGAGGGGGAACCATAGTGCGAGGTGAGGGAAGGGGGGTTCTCTAGTTGAATAGGGGGTCTGTTGTTACGCTTTCCCCGCACTTCCCTCCATTCATTAGCTGAACGGACCGAGCTTGGATTAGCAGCTACAGGGCTAGATTTAGACTTAAGTTTACCAAGCGCAGCACATTTGTGACCAAAAGTGCAACAAGAGGGGTAGATAGATGGCACCCATTCATAATGAACATCTACAGAGCGATTTTCACCATCAAGGGAAAACTTAATGAATTTAGGAAACGAGCTCGATGCATCAATCTCCACACAAATATGGGCAAAGGCAACCATATCCATCTGTTCTGTTCTACTGTCAACAAATAATGGCTTACCAACAGCACTAGCAAGAGTGCTCAAACTAGGTGCAGACCAACATACAATTGGAACATTTCTTCAACAGATCCGTATAGGCACAGAGTTATGACAATCTTTCTTGAGCTCCATCTTAGGATGCCATTGATGGAGAATAAGCGGGATTTTTGCTACCGTAATCGGCCCACCTTCGAGAAACTTCATATGTTCTATAATACTTACATTTTCAACCAAAGAATAAAATGAAAATTTTCATCTACTATTTTAAATTAAAGTTCTCAGTGGAGTCACCAAATTGTTAGGACTTTCCCAAAGTGAACCCCAAGGCAACTAATGGATTGCTTGCCATGGGTAGAACAATTCTCTCGTGAGGTGGTGCTAATGCTTTCCACAAACTCTTACATGACCTACCTATTGCAACTTGATTTATTTCATCAATTCATTTTGATATTAGAATCATCCCTAATCAACTTACTAAACTGGGTAAAAGCTTTAGCAAATTGTGGGAGAACACTTTAGTTTCTGCAAACATAGATTCTTGGATTCAAGAATTTGATTACACTAGAAAGTCTAACACCCGTGAATAGGTTAATTTTACACTTTATATCAAGCTCTTATCTTGGTTTATTTTATTGCAAACATGAAAGCAACGCAATAGGTGAATTGGCACTAGCCCGATCTAAACAAAATTAGTCGGAATGGTAGAAGATTACCAATTATAATCTTTATGGCACTAAATCATTCTAGATAATTTTAATTTATGCAAAATGGATTATTTACAAAAATGATCATAAAATACCAAAATAGCATTAAATTAGGAAAATGACATTTTAAAAAAAGGAAAATTTCATAATTTAGCATCAAATCATCCAAAACCAGCTTCCTCGGGCCATGTTTGCGGTCTTCAATCTCAACACATGAGCAATCTTATGTGGAACTAAAGTATCAAGATCATATTACCACATGCAGGGAGCAAGATCAGACAGAAATAATAATTCGGTCTCAAATATGAATTAGTCACTTATCACATGCAAGATCTAAGGGAAACATTACTTAGTCCAAGTGAAAGTAGGTAACATGAGCTTTCAAATGCAAGAAATATCATAGAGAATGACCCACCGAACAACATCAAAACGACCTCTCCAAGAAGCACACATGCGAAACTCTTGAAGAGATTTCAAACATTATTTAGGATGCTTACCTTGCTTCCTAGTTTCCTTTTCAAGTGATTCTTGGCCAAGGAAACCGAGAAATTGTCCTCTGGAAGTACGTGGAAGTTGGCTTCTTCAACTGGAAATGAGATCTGCACAAAAGAAGAACTGACAACGAAGGTTTTCGTTGACCTCTAAAATTAGACTTCAAGATGTCTTTTGTTGAAAAACTTGACACCATACCAAACAATATGTATTCTAGTTTGGGCTTGAACTCATGGTTTTTCTCATTTGTCTCTCAACTTTCTCAAAAACACTCGCTTTCTCTCACTCGTGACCAACCGGGCTCAACACTTAGAAAAATTTTCGGACTTTCTTTGGCCAGCCAGGAGGGCACTTTTTCGGGGGCTTTAGGAGGCGTTCCCGATCTCCATTTTGGACATGCGACCTATGGATGGAAAGATCTTTGAGTGAAGTTTCACTCTCTAGTTTAAGGTTTTGGCTAATTTTGGCTGCAAGTTTGCGAAAATTCCCCTTTTCTCTCTGGAGGTTCATCTGGAATTTCTGGGTTCTCTTTTCTCTGGAGTTGCTTCTGAAGGCTTCTTTGGGGAACCATTTCGAGCTCTCTCCTCTCCGTCTCGTCTCCTTTTTCTCATCCCTTGAAAGACCTTGCTTCAGTGATCTTATCCCATGAATTGAGGGATTTTTGGTCAGCTTTTTACCCCCCTACCAAGCCTGCCAACTGAGCTGGTCCACCCACTCTCCTGACTTAGCCAAATTTTTTAATTCTGCAGCTGTTGAGTGTGCAGGTTTTGCTGCGATTTTCCGGTGCTGTCAGGAGCTTATCCTTGGCCAATTTCCGTCCACTTGCACTGCTATATATGGTCTTCCATCACGTGCAAATATCGAGCTAAATGGGTGGCTGAGGAGGATATGGTGGGGCCACCAAATTGCTTACTCAGCAACTCCGAATTAAGACCAACTCATGGACTGAGTTTTGGCTGTTGATTTGAGTGCTTTAATCCACTAATTTGGCTGTGTTTTTTAATCAATTAGAAAGCTCATGTATAGTAGTTTAAGATCTTGACCATTTTTCGCAAGCAATTTGTCCCTCTTTGGAAGGAAGCTCAAAGAGATTTCTTTCAAAGATAAGGTGACACCTAATGTTTTGTTTTGTTTTGTTTTTTGTTTTTTGTTTTTTATTTTTTGTTTTTGTTTTTTTTTTTTTGAAAATAGCAAAATGAAAATGTAAGTGAGCTTAATGTAAAGTGCGTGATCTAGGGATGTACTTGTGAACAATTTGAAAAGTGTGGTTTAAGGATATACCCACGAACCTTGTGGTTTAAGGCAGTCCCACTAACCGTGTGGTTTAAGGCAAATCCACTGACCTTGTGGTTTAAGGCAGTCCCACTAACCTTGTGGTTTAAGGCAGTCCCACTAACCTTGTGGTTTAAGGCAGTTCCACTAACCATATGGTTTAAGGCAGTCCCACTAACCGTGTAAATTGTATGGTTTTAGGATGACCAAGAACCTCTTGAAAATGTATGGTTTAAGGCTAACCCATGAACCCTTTGGAATTGCATGGTTTAAGGGTAACCAAGAACCTTTTGAAAATGCATGGTTTAAGGCTAACCCATGAACCCTTTGAAATTGTAAGGTTTTGAGGATAACCAAGAACCTTTTGAAAATGTATGGTTTAAGGCTAACCCATGAACCCTTGAAAATTGCATGGTTTAAGGGTAACCAAGAACTTCTTGAAAATGTATGGTTTAAGGCTAACCCATGAACCCTTTAGAATTGCATCTTGAAAATACATAGTTTAAGGCTAACCCATGAACCCTTTGGAATTGCATGGTTTAAGGGTAACCAAGAACCTTTTGAAAATGCATGGTTTAAGGCTAACTCATGAACCATTTGAAATTGCAAGGTTTAAGGATAACCAAGAACCTTTTGAAAATTGCATGGTTTATGGCTAACCCACGAACCCTTTGGAATTGCATGGTTTAAGGGTAATCAAGAACCTTTTGAAAATGCATGGTTTAAGGATAACTCATAAACCCTTTGAAATTGCAAGGTTTAAGGATAACCAAGAACCTTTTGAAAATTGCATGGTTTATGGCTAACCCATGAACCCTTTGGAATTTACAAGGTTTAAGAATAAACAAGAACCTTTTGAAAATGCATGGTTTAAGGGTAATTAAGAACCTTTTGAAAATGCATGGTTTAAGGATAACTCATAAACCCTTTGAAATTGCAAGGTTTAAGGATAACCAAGAACCTTTTGAAAATTGCATGGTTTATGGCTAACCCATGAACCCTTTGGAATTTACAAGGTTTAAGAATAAACAAGAACCTTTTGAAAATGCATGGTTTAAAGCTAACCCATGAATCGAAATGTTTAAGTGCTTGTTTCTAAAAAACACTAAATATTCTTTTTTTGTGATGGAAATTCTCCATTTTTTTTTCATTTGATTTTGAGAAGAAGGGTACTTACTTGTGCCTTAGTAGTTAGGCGACCCTATGAAGAACAAAAGGGAATGTGTTAGTACATGAATCCTTAGGGATCGTAAAAATGGGAACGATACAACATTACCCTTGGTCAGTTTCACCATTTGGCGGCAAACAACGGAATGAATGTCTTGTTTTAAGGCTTGAAGAGAATCTCGGGTCTTTGGTCTCATTAGTTCAAGCATTTTCCTCTTTTTGCAAAAATAAGAGATGCAAAAGTTTTTATTTATTTATTTATTATTTTTCTGTTTTACATGGCAACCTTGTTGCCGTTTCGGGATCGAACCCCGTACCTCTCGGACCGTTCATTCATTCCCATACCACCAAAGCGGCTGGTAGTGTCTATGGAGCGCTTCCTTTTTATTTAATTGAACCGGCTCTAGAACGACACATATTTTAAGCCAACTTAGGTGACTTTGTCATGTGTTAACTTTACATGCTTACTTTGTCGATATAGATTATGCTTAAATCAATTTCTCGAGTTTGTTCCTCAAATACCGACGCTTCCTGTCAAACAAGGGAACTACGTCAAATAATGAAGTTAGAGAGGGGCATTTTGGAAACGATACCGAATTACCCTTCTCCTGCAGCTAACTTTAAATGTCTTGTGTTTCCTCTTCATGTGCCTTTGCTCCTCAGGTGTTAACATTTCCTTGAAGATCTTGCTTTCAAATGGGCCATTTAGATGTTGTTGAATTCACTCATTTTGAGTGGGCGTCAAAGATGAAAGGAGAGGGGTACTCCTTGTTTCGACACATGAGGGCATTGCTCCTTGGATGTTTTGCTCCATTTATTCCTTCAAAATGGATGGTTGGGCCTTAACATGCCTCCTTGGTATAAGGTGTTGCTCCAACGGTCAATGTGCACCTTTTCCTACAAGAGATAGGGCATGTTACTTATATTCCAAAATTGAATTGGACTAATTTAGAAACAATACTCCCTTTTCGCGTTGAATTAGTTGACTATGTTTCATCTTGCTCATGGGTCAGAGTTGCTCTGCTTTAAGTGATTTGCCCCATTCATCAAGTTTGCAAAGGAAAAAGAGACAAATATGTTATTTTCATACTCGACGTGATTCATTTTAGGAACGGTATACTCCTTTTACGGCATATATGATGACTGCGTTCCATCCCGTTTCCTTGGTTATGGGGACGGATTTGCTCTCATGATTGATAGCAATTCACTTGACAAATGTCTATTCCATTCGAATCTTTCCGTTTTTAGAAGTCGGATGACTCAGGCATCGCGTGCCCCTGATTCATTTTATGGCCATTTGCTCCAATTAAAATTTCCTACACATATGGAAACAATGTATTATTTCCACTCTTAGGTACATTAAGTTTAGGAACGAAGTACACCCTTTCTCAAAGTCGGGCAATTCCGCATCTCATCGTATCTTTGTGGAAGAAGGGGAGATATTGTCCTTATGGTCGAATGTATGCCACATTGAGTTAGATAACTTGTCCATATGCAGCTTCATTATGTTGGATTGATGAATCTTCATTTCATTTGAATCCTTCATGCTTTACTCGGTTTCCCGTGTACCTCTAGGTGATATTTCGCCATTTTTGCTGCATCAATGCATTTCCCACTTCACAATCTGTAAGCATGGGTGGCTATGTCAGTTTATGAATGAGTTGTTTTGACTTTTGGAACGAACACACCTTTTTTCTTTTAGAGATCATGTGATTCTGGACCAGGTTGTCCTCCCCATGTAACCTTGTTGCTTGCCAGTAATTTGCCTCACTAAAATCTGCACAAAGTGCAAGGACAAGTCATTCCTAAAATAAATCGAATTTAACTTGAAACGATTACCACCTTTTATTTGAAGGCAACATTTGATGACCGATTCTTGTTTGTGTACATCTACATCTTGAAGTGTTGTCTTGCATACCACCAATAATCATCTCCATACAGGATTGGATGCCAAGAAACCATTGGAAGTGTAGGGATTGCAGATGCTTCTTGTTCGCAACCAACGAAGTAGTTTGTTGCCAAAGAATGTCCACAAATTTCTTCTTCCACGAAGAATGTCAAATTAATATGAGGTCGTCCAAGATGTGGAACTTCATTAGACCAGTAGATTTGTGATCCTCGAGGCCTTGATGATTCTTTTCACACTTAATCACAATGTTTGAATTCATATGTTGCGAAAATATTCAAGTAGTTCATGGCTCAACCAAATATGCCCATAAATGAGCATGAATTGGTGCATCTCATTATTTGCTCTGTTAGGGAAAGGCCCGCACTTTTGTCAATTTTGAACAGAACCGTCATTTTGCCTGTTTGACAAAAATGGATGACTGAGTTAGTTGTTGCGCAAGAAATCCCTATTGGAACGATTACAACCTTACCCCCTCAAAGCATTGTTCTACGGATCAACCTGCAAAAGTGATTAAGTGAAGAGATAAAGTATTATGCAAGTTCTTCTTGAAACTCATTTTCACACATTTTGAAGCTAAGGCATAAAACTCAGCCTAGAGGGTCCTTTTGAAACACTTCAAGTGTTTTAAAGAATATAACTTTTATGAATTCTAATTTCATTATTAGAAAATGTGAGTTGTATGATTTATAAAAGCATTTGATTAGGTTCACAATCAAAACTCAAAACGCAAAACACGGTTCCTAATAGGAATAATGACAAGGATAAAGTACAAGAAGCTCTTTCGTTGAGGAGCATAATAAGCACAATTCTCGTCCTAGCTTTAAAGTCCACTTTTGGCATGGCCAAGCAAGAGGAGTTCAAGGAATGGTTGTCACGCATGACCTGCGAAAGGAAGATAATGTCGGTATATGAATGAAAAATTGATCTTTCAATAAAGCCCTCTTACAATGAAATCAAGGCGACGATACCTTCTCCGTAGTATCCACTTACGAGAATTTGGAATTTCGTCAAGATTTTATTAGTAGAGGAGATTTCATTAAAAGATCGATCCGCGACTAAATTGAACACTTTGTTCAAAAGTTTCATACACAAATGGGGCATCGATTTTGAAAAATTAATTTGTGGTTTCACTCATGCAAAGGTGAGGTGATTTTTATTTTGAAAAATCAATATACAAAATGGGATTTGAATTTTAATTTTGAAATGTGACCAATAAAGAGTTTTATTGAAAATTTGATTTTAATTCTATGCCCCAAAATGTAATCTTGATTTGGAAGAATTTCTATACAAAATGTGACTTTAAGTTCATAATTGAAAATTTAAACATTTGTTTTATGGGGTTAGATCAAAGGTATTTGAAATGTTTATTTATTAAGAGTGAGAGCCAAGCCTATATCGCTAAGGGCATTCCATTGATTTCCGCGAATCTCAAAAAATGAAAATTTCAATCCGAAGTGAACAAGTAGATAGAGAAATCATACTTACAATGGGTGAAGAGACTTTTTCTCTTTTTTTTTTTTTAACCACATAGACATGCGGATGTAAACTTGTGAGGTTTGACGCATAAAGGCGGAATTCTAAAGGCTTAAGGTCCCCATTTTGATTAGATCAAAAGAGTTTTCCCCACTCCGCACTTACGTCGGACAGTTCTCTTTATCATTAATCAAAATGAGCGGGACCAAAAGTGGATAACCATGGGTCATTCCCCGCACGGGTTCCATCTTTTGGTACCTCCTATAGGCTTCCTAGTGCGATCGGGGTTTTAGATCGCGGGTGGTGTGTGTAAATATGTAGTGCTAAGATAAGTATAAATGCACACACATCAATTGACATCCAAACAACACTTCAATTTCATCCATATAGGTATACATTCCTACGCCTCCCTACAAAAGAGATGGGTTAACAAACACTCCACCCCTTATTACTCCAAACCTACAAAAACATTTAACACATTGTTAGCGGGCTAACCTTGTTTTCCACGCGACTTTGACACGCGCTATCAAATGAAGACCATGTTAGTGAACAACCAACCAAGTTATTACGGCCTAAGTCCTCTAAGGTTTGCAACCAAGTCCCCAGCGGAGTCGCCAAGCTGTCACGACCTCTTTTTTCCGTCCGGGGGAAAAGGAAGAGAGGTTTAGGGGTATTTGCCTAAAAAAGCGGACCAATGGCCCTAAATTAGGCGCGGGCTCTCCCAAGCCCATACCTCGCGCGACGTTGGATTTCATATTTCAATTCTTAACAACCTAAATATTTCTAGGAGTCGCCACTAGCCTATTAGGGTCGGCTAGAAACCAATCGAGACACGGGAGTGTTGTCTCGATTCCTACACAACCAGAGATTTCTAGGAATGGGGACTTGTTTACGCTAATGTTTCTATTAGCGCCCTTGCGGTACCACTAACTTGAAAGGTTATTCATCTAAATGGCCACACAATCTTGATTACCAATTATAATCTTTATAAAACCGCTAAGCGTCCATGCAAATGTTTTTGTAGTTTTTTTTTTAATGTCTAGACTAATTCTAACATAATTTAGAAGAGAAATTTACACTCAAATTAATGAAAAGTGGCGCGTAAATAAACATTCAAGAAATTGAAATGACTTGAAAATAAATGCAGAAAAGGTAAACCCGATACAAGTCGGGCAAATAATATTACATGGCCTTGTTATCACGCCCCGGGACAGGACCCCCGTGAGCGAAATGGAAATTTAAATATGCATGAAGTTACTCTAGATGCATGAAATTACTCTAGATAATTTTAATTTATGCAAAATGGATTATTTACAAAAATGATCATAAAATACCAAAATAGCATTAAATTAGGAAAATGACATTTTAAAAAAAGGAAAATTTCATAGATGCCATTTTTACCTTAATTTGATACATCTATCACCTTTATATTTTTTTTGAAATTTTTGGATTTTTGGATTTTTTTTTATTTTTATTTAAATAAAAATAATAATTTTCTAAACCGATATATGCTCACATTGAATAACACAGCACATGAATATCACAAGAACCAAGCTCAAATCAACCGTTTAAAGATCGAAACTTGGTTTGCGCATTTCGTCGAACACTTGGCGTGCATCAAATCATCCAAAACCAGCTTCCTCGGGCCATGTTTGCGGTCTTCAATCTCAACACATGAGCAATCTTATGTGGAACTAAAGTATCAAGATCATATTACCACATGCAGGGAGCAAGATCAGACAGAAATAATAACTTAAAACACACAAGAACTAGGTTGAAATCGGTCTCAAATATGCAAGTCTGAACTGATTTTACAAATCTGGGTTTGAACCCAAATCAAACAAACAGGTTGCATGCCCATATTCAAGCCCCGTCACTTATCACATGCAAGATCTAAGGGAAACATTACTTAGTCCAAGTGAAAGTAGGTAACATGAGCTTTCAAATGCAAGAAATATCATAGAGAATGACCCACCGAACAACATCAAAACGACCTCTCCAAGAAGCACACATGCGAAACTCTTGAAGAGATTTCAAACACTTAGAAAAATTTCAGCCTCAGAAATCAGTTTTCCGGGCTAGTTTTCCTCTTAATTTTCATGATCAAAACATGCTCAAAATCAAAAATAAGTACATTTAGGATGCTTACCTTGCTTCCTAGTTTCCTTTTCAAGTGATTCTTGGCCAAGGAAACCGAGAAATTGTCCTCTGGAAGTACGTGGAAGTTGGCTTCTTCAACTGGAAATGAGATCTGCACAAAAGAAGAACTGACAACGAAGGTTTTCGTTGACCTCTAAAATTAGACTTCAAGATGTCTTTTGTTGAAAAACTTGACACCATACCAAACAATATGTATTCTAGTTTGGGCTTGAACTCATGGTTTTTCTCATTTGTCTCTCAACTTTCTCAAAAACACTCGCTTTCTCTCACTCGTGACCAACCGGGCTCAACACTTAGAAAAATTTTCGGACTTTCTTTGGCCAGCCAGGAGGGCACTTTTTCGGGGGGCTTTAGGAGGCGTTCCCGATCTCCATTTTGGACATGCGACCTATGGATGGAAAGATCTTTGAGTGAAGTTTCACTCTCTAGTTTAAGGTTTTGGCTAATTTTGGCTGCAAGTTTGCGAAAATTCCCCTTTTCTCTCTGGAGGTTCATCTGGAATTTCTGGGTTCTCTTTTCTCTGGAGTTGCTTCTGAAGGCTTCTTTGGGGAACCATTCCGAGCTCTCTCCTCTCCGTCTCGTCTCCTTTTTCTCATCCCTTGAAAGACCTTGCTTCAGTGATCTTATCCCATGAATTGAGGGATTTTTGGTCAGCTTTTTACCCCCCTACCAAGCCTGCCAACTGAGCTGGTCCACCCACTCTCCTGACTTAGCCAAATTTTTTAATTCTGCAGCTGTTGAGTGTGCAGGTTTTGCTGCGATTTTCCGGTGCTGTCAGGAGCTTATCCTTGGCCAATTTCCGTCCACTTGCACTGCTATATATGGTCTTCCATCACGTGCAAATATCGAGCTAAATGGGTGGCTGAGGAGGATATGGTGGGGCCACCAAATTGCTTACTCAGCAACTCCGAATTAAGACCAACTCATGGACTGAGTTTTGGCTGTTGATTTGAGTGCTTTAATCCACTAATTTGGCTGTGTTTTTTAATCAATTAGAAAGCTCATGTATAGTAGTTTAAGATCTTGACCATTTTTCGCAATTGTCTCCACCCAATTTTGCAAGAAAGTCCCTCAAAGTTGGCCATTTTCTTGCCCGAAAATGTCAAATTCAATGCAATTAGGTCCTTTTTGCCCGATTCGATTAATTAGACCTGACCCAAGTTCAATTTCAACTTAATTGGGGGCTAAGATGATGATTTAAGGGCTCGGGTGAAATTTTTGCAAAATTTGCGAATTGGTCTCTCAACTTTTGGAAATTGCATTTTTGCCCCAATTTGCCATTTTAATTCCAATCTGACCTCTTGGGTTTGGCTAGTCACATTTAGATCATTGGCCACACCTTTTTTTCTTTTTTTCTTTTTTAACTTTTTTAATCTTTTTTTCTTTTTTTAATTAATTAATCTATATGCAATAATTTGGGCAAAAAATGCAATAAGTTTAAAGTTTAAATTTTTCCGACACTTTTCCCCTTTCAAAATACATTGAGTTTGTACTCTTGAATATGACGGCAAAAGAAGTGCGAGGTAGGATGTTCCAACCATGCTCAAGATGGTATTCATAACTGTGATAGTATACGGAATTAGATATTTGGCACTTGAGAAACATTGTGAGCTTACGGATTTGTGGGGGTGTTAGATTATATATCTCGAGAGGCCAATCCATTTTCCGAAAGAGTCATGCGTTACTTCATTTTGTTGTGTCTTCTATCCAAAATATCGTACCTCGCCAGCTAACTTAAAGATTTTCAATAAATTGCTAAGATCGTGGGGCCACCCTTCAATAACTTGGAAGATACGGATTGTTTTGTCGTAAGATACGGATTTGACTCCTCCCATTTATTGTTGGATTTGCTCCTGCCGCTTCCATTAATGAGTTTTGTAGCAATTATGAGGGTAAACGTGACGAGTGCCTTTCCTTTTTCTTCTATCTGTTTTTGTTTTCGTGATTTCATGCGTCGATCGTGGGGGCGGGTTCAATGTTCTATCGGGAGACAGAAATCTCCGTTACATGGTCAAGCATTTTTTTTTTTTTTTTTTTTAAAAAAAATAGCTCAAAGAACTTGATTGTGCCAATTAAAAAGTCTGGATGTTAAATTTACTCTGTACATTAGACTTATGAGTTTCCGTCTGATTCTCCCACCTGTTTGCATATAGACATAGTTTCGCTTTCTTACTGCAAGTCTTATGAATTCCGGTGTGATTCTCCGACATGGGTGCATATAGACCAAGTTTGACATCTATTCATTCCGTCAATAAGATTATCTTCCCATTAAGAGCCTTTGCAAGTCAAAAAACAAGCGAAGCCTTTGCCTCCAATGCAAACATGAGCTACAATGGACTTCAAAAAATCAGGGCAAATTTTCCTCCATTCCTAATTGAAAAAAAATAAAATAATTTGTTGTAAAATAACGCTAAAGCTAATGGACCAATTTTCCTCGATTTCAAATGCGAGAGAATGATATTACTGGAGAAATCAACGTAGAACTATGGGGAGAGTGCCAGCCATGAAGAATCCACTAATCAATTGAAAAATCTGGAATTACTAAATCGAATGTTTTTATTGCTTATGTGTTTCCCAAGACACGCGCAACCATTCGTGTTCTTCTCACCCAAGTTTTCTATATAAAACCAGAAGAAAACACTCTCGACACTTGTCTTCATGCCCAGTGCAAAATAACAGAGAAAACAAACTTAAAACGCGAAAACCACGCCAAAGACTTGTCCTCGCCAGGTGCCCCAACATTGTCTAAAATGCTTTTCGTGCTCTATTTCCGGGGTCTGCTCTCGTCCCGACGGCCGCCCGGGGCCGAACAAGTATATCTTTCATATTTTACAGAGCCTACAATGAATTTTCATTAAAAACATTAATCCACCATTTGTTAATATTATTTATTGTTTCATTTTTACAAATTCAACTATACGTAAGTAATCCATAAAATTTGGAGAGAAAAAAAATAAGCAATCCATATTATGAACTCACATGTTAGAATGTGCCGGAAGAGAAGAGAAAAAACTAACTTGGAAGGCATATGTGTGTCACCGGAAGTAAGAGTCGGAAAAGAAGATTAAGTTTTTTTCTTTCCCTTTATTATTTTTATTATTTTTTATTTTCTTACATATTTATATTTTAACCTCTAATTTATTGAAAATATCTAAAATTGATCCCATGCATATTGTAATTATGTGTTGGAATTTTGAACTTGCATATCAAAATTCTCAACTCACGTGTTGGAGAATGTTGGGAGAGTTGATCAGGTATTAAATTTTTTCCATATGTGTTGACTGGGTGTTAAAGAATGTAAAAGAGTGTCATAGAGTGTCAGATACATGTTGGAGTATCCAACATGATCTGAAGGCTTCTGGAGAGTGTTAATATTTCCTAAATTGCAACCAAGTCCTAGTACTCATAATCCATATCAACTCTCCCAATGCCCTTGTTGGTGCTCGTCTTCCGCAAATGCCAATCAAGTTCCACCAAAGCTCAAGCTTCGCCAAAAAATGGGCAACATCATCTTGCCCATTGGGTTCTTTGTTATCCGAGTCTTATAACAGGTTTATCCTTTGTCACAACATCTCAGATGGAATAGTAGTTGATGTCAATATGCTTAGTTGCTCATAATGTTTCAAATTAGTAACTGAATTTTTAACACCACAATATAAAAAACGCTTTCCTGCTGCATTCCAAAGTCCAAGAGCAAAGCCCTTAGCCATTTTGTCTCCTTTGCTATATAGCTAAGTGCCATGTATTTTGTCTTTGTCACTGTCATCCTATTAAGACACCTTCTAGTTCGCTACGTCAGCTGCTAACATAAATACATACTTCACTAATGATTTGTGCTCATCCAAGTTACATGCACGAGCATAATTTACATAACCTGCGGGCCTTTAAGGTATATGGGTATCCATTGCACAACCTCCCTATTGAGTCTTAAATGGACACTTCATATAATGGCTAATATTGCTCATAACTTATGAAATGTTATGTTAGTGCAAATCATATCATAGATAATACTATCCACTACACCAAAATAAGGAACAAAGGACATATACTCTTTCTTCTAAATTTCTAGTGATAACTTATTTGATAGTGTAGAGTGCATGACTGAGTTGTACTCAGACTTCCTTAACTGCAAGATTCCTAATGTTTTCAATGAGGAGAGATGCAAAACGTCTACACTATCACCCAAAATCTTCATACCTCCTATCTTATGTGTGGATAACAAATCATTCATTTTAAACTCAACTGCAGCTTCATCATATGAATGTTAGACATACATCTAGTTACTACATGTCATCAAACTCATGACAAATAAATCAAGGACCCATCCTCCAATTTTCTATAGTAAATACAAGTATCCTCCTACTCTTCAAGTAGTCAAACTTGCCATGAAAGCATTAAAAGGCTAGTACTATTGCATAAGAGACTATTTCAAAACTTGTCAAGATTTCTTTAACAAACAAACATGTTTTTTCTCACCCAAAATAGCAAATCCCTTTGCCTATCTCATGTGAATTCTCTCCTCCAACTCACTATGATGAAATGTCATCTTTAAGTTTGTTTGATTTAGTTCAAGATCTTGTGCGGCAACTAGGGAAAGTAATACTCGACTTGAAGTATGTGTTACTTGAGGGGAGAATGCCTCATTGTATTTAATACGATCTTGTTGCATGTGCCTCTGGGCAACAAACCTTGCCTTATATCATGCTGACATGACACTAGAAATTCGTTCCTTTTTATTTTTTTTCTTTTATATATATTCACTTGTACTTGACAACCTTCTAGCTCTTAGATACTTTGGCTAGCTCCAACATATTTCAATGGAGGGGCTAAATCTCTTTGAATATAGCTGGTAACGACTACGATGACTCACACTAGCCATTACCTCTTGAGTAAGTCCAAGGCCTAGTGTCTACATGTCATCACCTAAGGTTAAGGCTAATGCATAAGCAAAATCTCTACGATCGTAATGTACCGGTGGTTCAATGTATCTTTTCAGTCCAAACACAATATACCGGTGTCTATGGTATTTGCATTAACAAGATATGCTTAGATATATTTAGACACATGTAAACTCCATATTATTTGTTTATTTATATGTGTTTATACATGATACATGTTAAATGTAGTTTGTCATTTAAACTACTAAATAGACATGACTTGTTTAGGTTTCAAAAAGTTGTGTCATGATCAATAAACGTGTAGTATTCATACTTGAATTTCACAGCAGACGATTATGACACGACATGATTACAATACGAAGAGACAAATTGCCAGCCCTATGTGATGCCACCTGAAAATGGTGACCACAATGCGACTCTCTCTCTCTCTCGAGTTTGCATACATATCCATCCCCTTAAGGTGATAGTGCTAGCCATCTCACATTTGATTTTTCATATGATGGCAACTGCGCGCACACTGCTCGATCAACGCACCATCTGCTTGACAATCTGCTTGACTTCGTCAAACCGGACGAAGTTAAGGAACTCGTCGAGGGTCCACCCGTACTTTTCCATGAACGAGTTGTCGAGGCTGACCATTGGGTGGTCCTCGAGGCTGTCCTCTCAGACGTTCGGTCTTTCAAGGTCCCTCATCGCCTCCCGCACGCACGTGTTGCTCTTGAACCCGGCCCCGAGGCTTATCATCAGCACCTTGTCCACTCTGTTCAGCCGCTTCTTCGCCTCCATATAACCCAACATGTACCAGTTCCCACCCGCCGATGTGTTCCCAAACCGGTGCAGCGTCATCCTCGATGGCTTGAGGTCGTACTCGCTCAAATTCAACCCCTTCCCGACGCTGTTGATCACCGCCTTACCTCCTGGGTGTGGGTGGACACAGAAGTGATCGATCCCGGACTTGAGGTTCAAGTTGAGGCTTGGGCCACCACGGACCTTCTGATTCTTTCTCTCGCCAAATGGGTTTTTTCTCCCATTCAGATATATATAGATTGACGATTGCGTCATACGAGATAGGTTAATAGGTATTATATATATCTAAAGCTTCAGCCAGTTTACCAAACGTAACTTCAGGCATGCATTTGATCTTGGATCATTTGGTATTTTAGACTCATCTACCAGGTGACCCTGGAGCAAATTGAATGTGGTCGATAAATCTAGTTGACAGGGCCCAAGAAAATAGAGGGAATCGGTTAAATTCTCCATGTATTGCCCTCGCCCTAGGTCTATCTTTCCCCCACTGACACAGAGCATGCAAGGAAAAGAAAGCTAATTATAGTGCTAGCTCCAATAATGCTACCCAACTCCATCACATCGAAGATCCAAGATCTGATTTTCCATCATTTTCGTTGTTAATAGTCAAGATAACCTGATAAATAGGTTAGTCAAGAAGCCAGTTTGTGCCATTAATAAGGTTCTCAAAAGTCGTTCGCCCACCTAATTTCTCGTCCATTCTCATCCCAACCACTCAAACATATATACCATGAGACCCATATTGATTGGAAAATGGATGCATAAGTGAGCGCAGGAGAATGAAGTAAAAGGAAATGATGGTCGATAGAAAAAATATAGAATGGGAAGAAATATATAGTATGTATCATATACATTATTTGTATGTATACATATATGCATTGTACGCCAAAGGAAATTGACGTAACAAGAATAGAATAGCGCTAATAGATGAATGAAGTCAAAGGGAAATGATGGTCAACATAGAAAAGTATCAAAAAAGTCCTAAACATATTGCATTGGTACCAATTCAGTCCTAAACTTTTTAATATTGGAACCAATTCAGTCCATCCGGCCAATTTTGGCCAGCTGACGCTGACGTGGACGTTGGCCAGTGGTCTTGATGCTGACGTGGCAATTTTTATGATTTTTTAATTATTTTTTCGAATTTTTTATTAATTTTTTTTCTTTTTCCTTTTCTTTTCGTCTTCTTCCTGGGGGTGGCCGGCGAGCCTCTAGTGAGGCTTGCCGGCCGCTGGGCGAGGCCCGCAAAGCCCTCGCCTGTTGCCAGCGAGGGTCACGGCCCTCACCTAGCCTCTCCCAGGGCCGCCGGCGAGGCGGCTTCGCTGAATCTGGGCGAGGCCAGCCTCGCTCACAGCTAGAGAGGCCATGGCGGCCATCGCCAAGGCGGAGGCGAGGGCCGTGAAGCCCTAGCCAACCACCGGCAAGGGTCGCGGCCCTCGCTCAGCCTCGCCCAGGGTCGCCTCGCTCGCCTCTTAGCCCAGCTCCCGACCTTGATTTCCTCCGCTTCGTCGCCGCCGGCTTTTGTTCTTCTTCTCCTTCCATGAGCAGAACGCCACGAGCAATCCCACCAGCTGCTTCGATGGCGAAGGGTGGCCTCGCCCAGATCTGGGCTAAGCTGCGGGCGAGGCGGCCCTGGGAGAGGCCGGTGGCTAGCGAGGGCTTCGTGGCCCTCGCCTTTGCCCTGGCGATGGCCGCCATGGCCTCACCAACCGCGGGTGAGGCTGGCCCCACCCAAATCCGGGCAAAGCCGCCTCGCGTCGGCGACAAGCGACGGTTGCACGGCCCTCACCTAGTGGCCGATGAGGCCTCACCGAAGGCTCGCCGGCCACCCCCAGGGAGAAGACGAAAAGAAAAGGAAAAAAAAGTAATAAAACTAATAAAAAAATTCGAAAAAATAATTTAAAAAATCATAAAAATTGCCACGTCAGCATCCGATCATCGGCCGACATCCACGTTAGCGTTGGCCGGCCAAAATTGGCCGGATGGACTAAATTGGTACCAATATTAAAAGGTTTATGACTAAATTAGTCCAATTGAAAAGTTTAGGACTGAATTGGTACCAATGCAATAGGTTTAGGACTTTTTTGGTACTTTTCCCAATCTATTAAACAAATGGTTGTTCCTAAAAGGCTAAGCCATTATAATATTTTGTCAATAGTGTCTATGTATATATATAATATACACATATATATCATTTTGAGAAAATACCAAAAACATACCTCACTGTTGGAAAAATTACTGAAAGAAATCTCAAGGTTATTGTGCTTGTGCTAACTTAATGTTAAACCTTTTGACAATTTGCTAATATGGTTATTCTAGTCAATTTTGGAGAGAAATTGTTGAGTTGGATATCGACCATAATACGTAACACGACCGACACTGACGTGGACATTTTTCAAAAGAATTTAAAAAGAAAATTTGAATTTTTTTTCTCTCTCTTTGCTTTTCACTATGGTCAGCATAATCAACTCTTTGATGACTGTTGCCAAGTGCTGCCTCACCCAAGTTTGGGCGATGGCTACCTTGCCTACGACCAATAAACCTAGGTCTCATCTAGATTGGGCAAGGGATGCCTCACCAATAGCGGACTGCAAGTTGTCACCCAATGGCCGGCAACCCTCATCGACTACAATGACAAAAGAAAAGAAAATATATATAATTATACGTATATACAAAAATTAGCCACGTTAGCATTGACGGTGTTATATAGGACACTCGGTGTATAAATTTGTGATTTATGGCCAAAATTTATTGGAATGACTACATTAGTTAATGATAAAAAGGTTTGTGACTAAATTTGTCCAAATTAAAAAAATTGGGTCTGAATTAACATAAGTATAATAAGTTGAAAAGTCTTTTCTTTTTCTTTTTTCGTAATTGCTCTCCTTTTCATCCAAAGACCACTGTCATACCTTTATAAAGTCCACCACCCCCCCAACCCCCCCCCCCCCCCCGAAAAGCTCTCCTCCTCTGCTCCGGCCCAAGAAAATGAGTGGACCAAATGAACCCTTAAGAGTGTCCTAAGCCCTGAATCCTCCAATGACCCTAATCCCAATCACCCACAGACCTTGAAATCTCTTCCACCCGCCACTATTTGCAACCATTGTAGTCAACCGTGTCGAGTCACATCAGACCGTCATCCCTTCTCTCAACACCTTCTATCACTATTGTCGTCCCGTTCACCTCCGAATTTACAATAGAAAAGAGCTCACAGAAAAAGGAAGTATCTTCGACGAGACTTTCTTTTATGCTAAACAAAAAATGGCAATGCATATTTGTTTGCCCGATGGTCCTCTTGACATCGTTTTCGTGCATACGTTGCTCTTTTAGAATACTCATGGAAGGTTTGCTAAAGATTGCCAGGTCATTTGACTGCCCAATGGAACCATGTGGAATGAATTCTAGGCCACAATAAACCTGTCAAAATGGATTATAGACCTATTTTTTAATTCATATGAGTGCTAAATAGGTTATAAATGAGTTAGTTAGATTGAGTAAATGAATCATAAATCAGTTTACAACTTATTTAAATCCAACCCATTTTGATAACTCTCTCTTCAATTTCACTTACCTTAACTCAATTTAACTTAGAATTTTCGAAAATTAGGATACATATGAAAGTGTTTTAGTGATATAGGTCAAGATGGGGATGGGTCGAGTTAGGTATAGGTCACTAGATTTGCATTTCCTGGAAATTGGTCAAAACTGGTTAAATAAGTATATTTGGGTTGGACTATGGTCCGATCCATCTGTTGAATAGGTCTAGGCCTTTCCCGTCTTGAGATGTGAAAGGGTCCCATGCAACTTCAATAAGATGAAGCCTCGGAAGGGCCTCAAATCCCATGGAAGATATGAATGCCTAGTGCAATTTTGAAAGCCCGCGTAACTTGTCATGAGCAAGCGGAGATGCTACCTTTAATTTTATTTTTTTTGAGAAAACAGGCCTTGCTTAAACGGTATGAATAGAGGTCCAACGCAATTTCAGCACTTTTGCATGAGAGAGCCCACTTACGGTTTATGAACACGATGAATGCAATTTTTTTTTAGGAAACTTATCTTTTAGGAATGGGCCTTAAGTATCATTGGGTGTTCAATAGGAAAATAAAATCCTTGAAAAATGGTTACCTTGGGGAGACGTTGAGGGCCAACGAAAAATTTTAGGAGCTTTAATGAAAAAGAAGAATGGGTCCTCCATCTAATGAGAAATTTAATGTGTTTTCTCGTTTTATAAACTTCCGAAAATGGGCTTTGCCAAGGGGATTTATTTGGGCAGTTCGAAGAATGCAAGACTCCATATATGAAAGGAATTAAAAGACTGAAATAAGCTAGTGGAAACATAAAAATGAATCGGATAGGTTTGATACCTAGTGGGAGGGTATTAGCTAAGGCTCAAGGCTCTCATTTCATGCATCATCACACCCCAATGGAGCGACCGTGGCCAATCCTACTTGAGACTACTTGCAATGAGAGAGCACCCTCGACTTTCACTTCCTTATCTAACCTAGCTCCTAAGATGCGACCAGAACATTAGTTGCGGAGCGTATGTGTGAACGGTGTAGCGGTACAATAAGGAAAGTGTTGAGAAAACTCTAGGCAAATTTTGAAGTTGACAAAGTTTCTGAGCTTCTGTTAGAGATCAATGATCCATTTATATTTTTGGGATAATCGTCATAAGATTATCATTGGATCAATATTTTCTTTATAGTCGATGTAATGGACCATGTGCATGACATCATTATATCATATGGAGGACTTTTATTTGGGTCAACCCTTGTATAGCTCCTTTTATTATCGGAAAATCAAACCTTAAATAGTTGATTTGATTTGATCGTGACCATATATTCCTGAAGCGCCACTTAAAAATGGAAGAATTCGGAAAGGACTGAACCTCCCTTTTGGCCCAGAGCGGCTAAACTGGAAACTTTCCCTCGACTGATCTTTTTGTTAAAGGTTTCTTGAAGAGGCCACGCGTAAAATCCACCGCAAGTGATCTTGATCTCACTTACTTAGTTCAGTCCTTTCTTCACTTCACCCTTCGACAATCGTCCATTCTTCATCTCAAAAGAAGAGCAGTGCTGCTCCGTCGTCTCGTCGAGCCAGACCACGGCATCAGATTGCTCCCGAATCAAGAGGCGATCATACAGCATATATCTGACAATTGAACCCTATGGCTTTGAGTTGAGGACGTGATTGCTTTGTTTGGTACGTCCTCCGGAAGCCCTCGCTAGTCGTTTCCAGACCGTGGGCGATTCGCCACCTCGTGCGACCCAATTCCGACGTCGGACAAGCCAAGAAGCGGAGCGTTCGTCCGGCTATTATATCCTTCGAGCGCCCGCGTGCCCCGTTGTCGTCGTCTTGGGGAGCTACGCCTTCTCGCCAACTCGCCAAACGACTCCCAGCCAAGTGAGCCCGAAGCCCCCCCTGTCTTGCCTGTTTCAGTCGAACTGGGTACCGAGGTTCTCTTTCGTTGGCTCGGATGCATGCTGAGGACGAACGGAGCGGTCCCCCCGTCCATTATGAGTCCTGAATGTTGATTTCCTTAGGCCTAGACTTGAACTTGAGTCTCGAAATGGGTCCATTGTTCCCCCTCAGTGGATGCCCGCCGGATGTTCGACATAATGCCTCAACCAAATCCGCGCTTTTTATTTTTCGGCTCTTCTCCGGTGATGATTGGCGATGAAATGGTATAAGGTTGGTGGTGGGGCTTGCCGGTAGTGTTGGAAGTAGACTTTTGAGGTCGATGAAGTGAAAGAAGTTCCGGCGGCGGCGGATTACGGGTGAAGAATGGCGCGTTCTCGGCAAGAACAGTAGGTTCTCTCGGCAAGGAGGCTGGGAATGGGAAAGAAAGAAAGAAAGAAAGAAATAAATAAAATAGTAAAAGAAAACAAAAGAAAATAAAAGAAAGCTGGAAAATAGGACTAAATGTGGACCTGAGTTTTTTTATATTTTAGAAGTGGAGTTTGGTGAGTTTTCTAATTGAGGTGGGCTTGTTCAAGACAAGCCCCAACCTTGCCCTGGAGCCCAAATTCACGGGATCAGATCGCAGCCCATTTTCGGACTGGGCGGAAGGCCCAGTCTGAGTCCCCTATTTTCGGATAAAAAATAAAATTTCGAAAAACATTCAAAAAAATTATTTTTTTTTCTATAATTAGGAAAAATCTTGAAAATTAGGTTTTTGAGTAGTTTCCCTTAAAATGTGTGAAAAGCCTTGACCAAAAGTTGTGCATGCATTTTTATTTTGATTATCACTTGATTTTTTATGGTTTCCCTTTAGCGTGGGCATTTTTCTTATTTCTTACCGTTAGATTCTTTTTTTTTCCTTTTAATTTATTTAATGCTTCCTTAATTGTTGAATTTTATTTTTAATAATTGTGCACCCACATCATCACCTTAAATGTTCAGTAGATAAGTTTAAAATCAATCTAGTATGTTTGACAAATATCTTCTTAAAACCACTTGTTTTCTAGCTAACTCTAATAAATTAATGGCGACTCCTCATTAGAAAATTTTTATAGCTTAAATTTAACGTAACATCGAATATTCTAATGTAGTGCAAGCTATGAGCTTGGGATTGCCGAATGGAGGGCTGTAGGCCTACCTTTTTAGGTAATACTCCTTAACATTTATCTTTCCCCTAAACAGCAAGGGTAAATCGCAACATTCACTAGTAAAATACCATATATTCTTTAGTATATTCCTCTTGTCCAGAGCAAAATACTATTATTTATCATGATAAATCATATTTGTTCACGATAAATCTTCTAAGTTTAGTCAATATAACTTCAAAAGAAGAAGTTCACCGACAATCGTCATGGATTACAGTTGTGAATTTGGGGAAAATTTTATTTGTTCAGAGGAAATCTTTCGACATGAAATAATATCATAATGAAGTGAAACCTTTTATTTGGTAAGTTAAACTCACTACAAGAAATATTGAATTAGTGCGGAACAAAATTGAGAGAGAGAGAGAAGAGGGGAGGAGGGAGAGGTGGCTTTTGGCGGCCACGGGACTTCCCCAACCACCATTGTCAATGGCGCCGGTTACGTTTGTTAAGGCGAGGATCGAGCAACAATTAGCCATGACCTTGGTGACATATGAATGTTCTATGACTCTTGACCTAATAAATATGATTTTAGAGAAGGATTAATATTCTCTCCATTTGTGCGGTAAATTGACGTATTAAATTTTTCACCCCCTTAAATTAATGATACATTAGCAAATAAAATAATGGAGGGTTCCGGTTTACACAGATTATGAGGACAATCTTTTAACCTCAAATACCCTCAAATTTGCAAAAGAAAAAAAAAATTGTTGGTCAATCTTTTAAGAAGTAGCGACTATGGCAATGGTTGTTTTGGGAATGAGGGTTTAAGATTTTGTTTGTTTTGGGAATGATTTTTTATTTTAATGTAGCTTGTTTGATTCATTGATCATGACTATTTAAATCATAAAAGAGGTCGGTGTATAATTTCATTTAAAGAGGGTATATAGAATCATAGATGATGCTAATCTATCCCCAAATGAAAAAAAGAAAAAAAGAGGTCAATTTACTCTAAAATGTAAAGATGAATCTTGTTAATAGACTACTCAGGGGCATTAGCTAAGACCTTAAAAAATAGAGATAACATATATGAACGCACTTTCAAAATTAAGCGTGACACTTATAGAAAACGTATCTTCTTCAAATAGAAATGATGATTGTTCCAAAAACAATAAATGAGACTTATTAAATACCTCGAAGACACTCTTTTAGCATTTTCCTATAACATTTTACCTTCAATGCTCTCTTGAATTCTCAATCCATGATTTGATTGTTTTCTTCGGTACTTTTACCAAAGCAATCAACTTCAACATACAAATTAACAAAATGCGAATTGCCTGAAGAGACGATTTTATTAACCCTAGTGACATGTGGAATGGAGGTGACTTGAAATTACCTGCACAAAAGTTGTACAGATTACGTGTCCAATGCTAGTCAGGCGAACATGGGTCTCATGGCACAATTATCTCATGTGGCAATATATAGGCGAAATTAAGTGTATAGGATAGATTTGTCCCCCACCACCCCCCCCCCCCGGTCCCCCCACCCCCAGTTTCTTTTGCCAAACATTCTATTAAATTATGTATTACGTTTGAAGTCAAATGCGAAATCCGGTCTAATTGGAGGATGTATACATATATGGGTTCGAATCGTTGGGATAATTAACCGTGGATTTTCTTAGGTGATAATTTTGTTGGAGATAGCTATCAAGGTCGGCTACCTCTGCGGGCTCTTAAGCAACAAGAGAAATCGCACAAAAAAAAAAAAAAAAAAAAAAGTGGAAGAAGGGGAGAGAAAAGGCATTCTGCTCGTTTTATTATCTATTATAGCGGTCTTTATCTAGAAAAGAATTTGACCATAAAGAAAGATAAGAGCATAGGTTTGACTTTTTTTCTTTATAATCGCACAAAAGGGATTCAGCTTTTGCCCCCACAGTAGCCTTCGTCCTTTAAGCTGCCGGAAAAACGTAGGGTTCGCACTATCGTTGATTTTTTGGGATCTGTTTCGCTTAACGAAGAAGAGCTACAATCGGTGTTGCTCACTTTCGAGCTTGTTCAATATTTGAGAAATTGTTTTTATTGAGATCAGCATTTCAAAGAAATCGTATATTGATTTGAGAGAGAGACGCCGCCGGAGTTGTGGCAAATGGCCGGAGGCTGAGTGGCTGAGTGGCTGAGTGGCTAAAAGGGTTGGTTGGATTTAGCGTTTTGTTCGATATGGAATTGAGGTTTTCCATGTGGATTATGAAATTGGATAACTATACTTAAAAGGGATCATGCGCATCTACTCAAAGAGGGTAAACTATATCCACTAAATTCATCCCTTGATTATAAAGGATGTAAATCAGTGATGCAAATCAAAATTTTACTTTGAAATCTTTCTTTCTTTGAATTATTTTCTTCAGAATCGCTTCGCTTTTGTCCTGGTGATGATTCAAAGTGGAGTTATTTCAAACCAGTCAACTTTAACACTAAAGAAATTCAACACAGGCATCGTACCAAACTTGTATGTCACATTAACTTGCCTTATGCGATGGATGATATTACTCATCAAGAACATAAGTGTTTAAAAAAGAAAGGAAAAGGAAAGAAATCATATCGTCTCCATAAATCCATCCCCTAAATCTGTAAATCTCAAAAAGTTCATAATATTATGATTTCTTTTTGACCGGAAAGATTTCCACTTGCATGCATGCAATGTGCTTGGTTAGTTCCCGACGCTCACATGCTCCATAGCGAAGCATCCTTTCTGAACGTCCCACTTGAATAGAATGATATCTCCCACCTTGGTTTGTCTCACCAGGAACACATCGCTCATATTCAGAAAATAATGGCCGGTCCTGTGACACTTGGTGAAGTATACATTCAAGCCATGGAAATACAGAGGCTGTTTCGTGCAATTGTCACTGTCGCCGCTGCCGCTGCCATGATTGCAATCTGTGTCATCACGTATCGTCACGTAATGCCTGTGGCCTGCCTGTATGTTTTGCACGACGGACATAGGCCAGTGACGGAACATGCCATCCAAGGCTACATGGTCCCTGACTGGTACCTTCTCCGCCGCAAGATCAAACTCATCTATGACCTTATAGAGGGTCGGGTGGTCGTGAGAGTCAGACCGGGGGAGCGGATCTTCATCCCGGATCACTACTGGGTTGCGGTTGACCTCGTGGGGAAGCTTTTGGGCCCTCTCCCCGTCTTCAGCGGCTTTGCTAGGGAGGAAGTCACGGTAGTAATAGGTGTTCGTTGCCGGAGCTTGGTTGTTTTGGTCCGATGATTGTGGCGGGGAGGATGATCCAGCGCTGCTGGACTGTGGAACATCGTTTGCTGGGGAAGAGCTGTGCATTCTCTTGATTTTCTTGCTGTGGTTACTCGTCAGCGGGAGGGTTTCGACGGACGAAGTGCAATTGCTGATCCTGGTGGAAACAATTTCTCGGCAATATGGAACGAGCATGAAAGGTGAGCAACACCGATCTTTAAGTGAAACAAATCCCAAAAAATCGACAAGAGTGCCACTCTTAAGTCTTATTAAAACTGGCCGGATCTTACAATTAAATCAATGCGGAATCACCGTGTGTTCAAAACCTGTGGCCAAGAAAGTCCGGCTTCAAGGCATCTCCGGGCGTGAATACGTCATCCAGCGGCTTCTGGCTTAAAAAACGAAAGCCACCGTGCGGCAAAAGATGAATATTTTTTTATGAACATCAAGAAAGGAACTCAAACCTACGCTCTTATATTTCTTTTATGCGGTCAAATTCTTTTATAGATAGAGACCACTTTAATAGATAAGACCAATCAGCGGAATGCTTATCCTTTCCCTTCTTCTTTTTATTTTCTCGTGCGATTTCTAGTGTTGCTTAAGTGCCCTGTTGATGTGGCCGACCTTGATATTTATCTCCAGCGAAATAAACACTGGAGGAATTCCATGCCTTATTATTCCAACAATTCGGATCATATACATCCTCCAAAAAAAACGATGTGCCAAACTCATGTGTCACATTAACTTGCCTATCCCATGCATGATGCTGCTCATCATCCAGAACTGTTTAAAAGAGAAAAGAAAAGGAAAGAAATGCTATGGTCTCCATAAATCTATCTCCTTGAATCTGTACATCTCAAAAACTTCATGAGTTTCTGGTTTCTTTTCATATAAAGGTTAGTTATACTTGACATAAGTAAACACTTTGACGTTTTAAAAGTTAGTCGTTTTTATAATTAAAAAGAAGAAGAAGCAGCTTTTATGGCCTCATCTTGCTAAAGCCTCTAATTTCTAGCACTTGGTCTATCTTAATTAACCATCAACGCCAGCAGCAACCGCCTTATGGCCATGGCTGATATACTCTCTCTCTCTCTCTCTCTCTCTCTCTCTCTCTCTCTCTCTCTCAAAGATGGCATAACCAGGAGGGACTACCAATGCAGAAGCTACCTACTCGTAAAAGGCAAGGAAAAGAAAGAAAGACGAAAGAATCTTCATGAACATTGAACTCGTATATGTCACATTAACTTGCCCTATGCTATCATCTAGAACAGAAGTGTTTAAAAGAGAAAAGGAAAGAAATCCAGTCATCTCCACAAATCTTTCCCCCGAATCTGTCAATCTAAAAAGTTCATAACATTCTAGTTTCTTTTCGACCAAAAGACTTGCAGATACATGCATGCAGTGTGCTTGATTAGGTCCCGACATTCACAATCTCCATAACGAAGCATCCTCTCCGAGTGTCCCACCTGAAAAAAATGATATCACCCACCTTGATTTGTCTCGCCAGGAGCACATCGCTCAAATTCAGAAAGTAATGGCCGGTCCTTTGACACTTGGCGAAGTATACATTCAAGCCACGGAAATACAGAGGCCCATTCACACCATTGTTGTCGCCACCGCTGCCACCATGATTGCGATCCGTGTCGTCGCGGATCGTCACGTAGTGCTTGTGGCCTGCCTGTATGTTTTGCACGACGGACGTAGGCCAATGACAGAACATGTTATCCAAGGCTATGTTGTCCCTAACTGGCAGCTTCTCCGTCTCAAGAACGTACTCATCAACGACCTTATAGAGGGTCGTGTGGTCGTGAGAGTCAAACTGGGGGAGCGGATCTTCATCCTGGATGTCGACCGGCTCTCGTTCAACCTCGTGGGGAATGTTTTGGGCCCTCTCCGCATCTTCAGCCGGAGCTTGGTTATTTTGGTCTGATGATTCTGGCGGGGAGAATGATCCTGCGCTGCTGTATGCGCTGCTGGACTGTGGAACATCGTCTGTTGTGGAAGAGCCGTTCATTTTCTTGAATTTCTTTGTGCGGTTATTCGTCGGCGGGAGGGTTTCGATGGAGGAATTGGAAATGCTGATCTCGATGGAAACAGTTTCTCTGCAATATGGAACCACCGTGAAAATCTGAGTAGCGCACAAATTTTTGACCCGCGTCTTGATTTGCTGAGTGAAAAAGATAAACGGAACGAAACGAGATAAATGTGAACCCTGAGAAGCTTTCAATGGGCACCTTTTTCTGGATCACCTACGATAAGTTCTTTCGAAGGAGATTATCTTTATGCACGCATCAAGAAGTGTTGGTGTAGAACATTGTCTATCTATCAGGAAACAACCATGCAACGAGCTTGCAATTCAAGAAAGCTAACCAGACCAAGAAATCTCGAACAATGTGGCCCAGTAAATCGAACAACTTCAACGCGGGCTTCTGCTCTTCGCTGGGGACTAAGAACGGAGGATTGAACTTCGATGGATGGCCCCGTTCGTTCAGCGGTCGAAATGCACGAGAATGCTCCGACGGCTGAAGAGAAGATGGACTGAGGAGATGGTTCAGTTGTGATGGACTTTTGAATAACGTAGGCTCTTCGAGAAATCTTAACGAAAGAAGTTGAGGGTGAGTTTTTCTGGTCAAACCGACTCTGTGGCCCCAAAATTGAGATCAAGTCCTCCGGAGGCTTTTATATGGTGATCATCAATTAATTTACCGTAAATCACATATAAAAAGAGGAAAGTGCATATATATCTCGTAGATTTCAATTTCTAAAATGAAAATAAAATCTCTTGTTCGGAGAAAATATACTTTTTCACTAGTAAAAATACCATATATTCTATGGTATGTTGCTTTCATGGGGAGTAAAGTACGGCTATTCATCATGATAAATTTTTACTTGTTCACAATAAATCTTTTAACTTTAGTCAATATAACTTCAAACTAAGATGTTCACCGACAATCGTCATGGTTAACGGGTGTGAATTTGGGAAAATTTTATTTCTTCAAAGTAAATCTTTTTCTAAGAAATAATATCATATTCCAAGCAAAACATTTTATGTGGTAAGTTAAACTCACTGGTAAGTTAAACTCACTACAAGAGATATTGAAATATTGTTTAACAAAATTGAGAGAGAGAAGAGGGAGGAGGGAGAGGTGGCTTTTGTTGTTTGCGGGAATTCACCAACCACCAATGTCAATGGTGCCGGTCGCATCTATTAGGGCGAGAGTCGAGCAACAATTGGCCATGACCTTGGTGACATATGAATGTTCTGTGATTCTTGACCTAATAAATATGATTTAAGAGAAGGATTAAGATCCTCTCCCTTTGAGCGGTAAATTGACATATTAACTTTTTCACCCCCTTAAATGAATGATACATTAACAAATGATGTAATTGAGAATTCCTATTTACACAAATTATGGGGACAATTTTTTTAACCGAAAGTACCCTCAAATTTGAAAAAAAAAATTGCTTATTGGTCCATAGTTTAAAGAAGTATCAACCATGGCCATGGTTGTTTTCGGAACGGGGTTGAAGATTTTGTTTGTTTTTGGAATGAGGTTTTTTTTTTTTCCCCCTTTTTTTCGTGGCTTAGGCGATGCATTAATCTTCAATGTTTGGATCTTACAAGAGATCAATGTATCGTTTTATTTAAAGAGGACAAATAGCTTATGCTAATGTACTCCCAAATGGAATTTTTTTTTTTTCAAACCACATTGGAATATAAAGATAGATCTTGTTAATGACTATCCAAGAGAATTAGTTAATACCGCTTAAAACTAGAGATAACTTATATCGATGCACTTTCAAAGTTAAATGCGAAACTTTTAGAAAATGTACTTTCTTCAAATAAAAATTATCATTGTTCCAAAGCACAATAAATAAGACTTGGTAAATGCCCCAAAGACACTCTTTTAACATTTTACTATATTTTACCTATAAAGCTTCCCTTGAATTCAATCCATGGTTCGATTGTTTTCTTTAAAGTATCACTCCATTCTACCCAACCGGTCAACATCAACATAGGAATTAATTTAATATGTTTTAATGTAGTCTGGTGGATTAATTTTTTCTTTTCACGGGAGCGGTGTCATTAGCCCTTAATTTGAGGGAATCGGTTATCTTACCAACCCTCAATCAAGGATGGATAAAATCGTCTTGCTAGAGTTTTCTACGGTGCATATGCTTTAAATTTTCCCTTATACAAAAGAGAAAAATGCTGGCAAAAGAAGGAACTCATCTATCCCATTGACTCTCTCTTCATCGTGCAAGAAAGCTGCTCAACAAGAACAGAAAACTAGAAAAATAAGAAGAAAGAAATAACGTCATCAACAAGTTCTGTATCGGATCTATAGATCCGGAAATTGCATGCATGCGCTCGATCATCGTTTACTAGGTCTCCCTATGCACCACCTTCAAAACAATGCACTGATTCTGAGTGTCCCAACCATAATGAATCACATCACGGACCGCAATTCGTCTCGCCTGCAAAATTTTGCTCAAGTATAGAAAGTAATGAACCATACCGCTCCAATTTGCGAAACAACGGCGGTCTCCGCCGAACCTCAGACACTGGTGTGCACTAATGTTGTTGCTGCCAACGCCGCCACCATGATCGTAGTCCTTGTAGTCAAATATCTTCATATTGTGCTCACCACCTATCAAGATATCTTGCACGACGGGCATAGGCTAGTGACGGAACATGTAATCGAAGGCTGTGCGGTGCGAGATATGCAGCTTCCCCGTGGAAACGTCTTCCTCATGGATGACCTTGATTAGGGTTGGGCAGTCGTGATAGACCTGGGGAATGGATGTTCATCTCGGATTTCGATCAGTTGCCAAGTGACCTGGTGGGGGATGTTCTGGGCCCTCTCCCCGTCTTCGACGTCCTTGCTCGGGAGGAAGTCATAGAAAAACGTCTTCTTCATAAAAGCTTGGTTAACTTGGTTCGATGATTCTGGCCGTGGCGATGACTGGGCACTACTGCTGGCCTCGGGAAAATTGTTTAATGGGAAATATTTGCGCTTCTTCTTTATTTTCTTGTCGCAGTTACTGGTGGGTTTCGTTGGAGGAAGCGGAAATGGCCATTTTGATGGAAACAATTTCCCCGCTAAGAAGGAACAGCCCTGAATGTGCAAATCTTTGATCCCCTCTGTTGCAACAGAAAACAATAAGAAAAAAACGTGATTCCTAAACCTTTATTATTGTAAATGTCTAGGGTTTATGAAGACACCCGAGAAAGCTGATGAGCAAGTAAATCGAATGAATGTGGACTTCCAGAAGACTAACCAAACAAAGCAATCACGTCCTCAACTCAAAGCCGTTGGGTTCAATTGTCCGATATTTGCTGTATGATCAACTCTTGATTTGGGAGCAATCTGATGCCGTGGTCTGGCTCGACAAAACGACACAGCAGCACTGCTCTTCTTCTTTTGACATGAAGAATGGACGATTGTCGAAGGGTGAAGTGAAGAAAGGTCTGAACTAAGAGAGATCAAGATCACTTGCGGTGGATTTTACGTGTGGCCTCTTCAAGAAACCTTTAACAAAAAGATCAGTTGAGGGAAAGTTTCCAGTTTAGCCGCTCTGGGCCAAAAGGGAGGTTCAGTCCTTTCCGAATTCTTCTATTTTTAAGTGGCGCTTCAGGAATATATGGTCACGATCAAATCAAATCAACTATTTAAGGTTTGATTTTCCGATAATAAAAGGAGCTATAGAAGGGTTGACCCAAATAAAAGTCCTCCATATAATATAATGATGACATGCACATGGTCCCATTACATCGACAAAGGAGAAAATATTGATCCAGTAATAATCTTACGACGATTATCCCAAAATATAAATGGATCACTGATCACATGAAATCCCAACTGAAAATCCTCTTATTCCCCCCAACAGTGCTAGAATGACTCATTGTTTCCCCCTCGTCACTCGAGAATGATTGAAAGAGTCAATTCAATCGCTGATGCCAGAGTCAAAACCGGTGTTGGCGGTCGGCGCCAGACCGGGAGCGGCAGCTGGCGGAGCAGGGGGGCATGCTCGCCGGAAGGCTTAAAGGTCGGATAGGGAGAATGAGTGAGCCAGGAGATTTTCGGGGGGAGAAATCAGGAGAGGAGGGGGCCAAGAGTGAGAGCGAAGGGGGAGAGACCACAGGGCTGAGAGTTTCCCGTCCGACGTCCTCCGGAAGCCCTCGCTAGTCGTTTCCAGACCGTGGGCGATTCACCACTTCGTGCGGCCCAATTCCGACCGGACAAGCCAAGAAGCGGAGCGTTCGTCCGGCTATTATATCCTTCGAGCGCCCGCGTGCCCCGTTGTCCTCGTCTTGGGGGACGACGCCTTCTCGCCAACTCGCCAAACGACACCCAGCCAGCCCAATCCTCCCCAGCCAGCTGAGCCCGAAGCCTCCCCTGCCTTGCCTGTTTCAGTTTCAGTCGAACTGGGTACCGAGGTTCTCTTTCGTTGGCTTGGATGCATGCTGAGGACGAACGGGGCCATCCCCCGTCCATTATGAGTCCTGAATGTTGATTTCCTTAGGCCTAGACTTGAACTTGAGTCTCGAAATGGGTCCATTGTTCCCCCCAAGTGGATGTCCGCCGGAGGTTCGAGATAATGTCTCCACCAAATCCGCGCTTTACATTTTTTGGTTCTTCTTCGGTGATGATTGGCGATGAAATGGTATAAGGTTGGTGGTGGGGCTCGCTGGTAGCGTTGGCAGTAGACTTTTGAGGTCGATGAAGTGAAAGAAGTTCCGGCGGCGGCGGATTACCGGTGAAGAATGGCGTGTTCTCGGCAAGAACAGTAGGTGCTCACGGTAAGGAGGCGGGGAATGGGAAAGAAAGAAATTAAAAAAAAAATAGTAAAGGCATTCTGCTCGTTTTATTATCTATTATAGCGGTCTTTATCTAGAAAAGAATTTGACCATAAAGAAAAATAAGAGCATAGGTTTGACTTTTTTTCTTTATGATCGTACAAAAGGGATTCAGCTTTTGCCCCACAGTAGCCTTCGTCCTTTAAGCTACCGGAAAAACGTAGGGTTCGCATTGTCGTTGATCTTTTGGGATCTGTTTCACTTAACGAAGAAGAGCCACGATCGGTGTTGCTCCCTTTCGAGCTTGTTCAATATTGCAGAAATTGTTTTTATTGAGATCCGCATTTCAAAGAAATCGTATATTGATTTGAGAGAGAGACGCCGCCGGAGCTATGGCAAATGGCTGGAGGCTGAGTGGCTAAGTGGCTAAAGGGGTTGGTTGGATTTAACGTTTTGTTTGATATGGAATTGAGGTTTTCCATGTGGATTATGGAATTGGATAACTATACTTAAAAGAGATTATGTGCATGTACTCAAAGAGGGTAAACTATATCCACCAAATTCATCCCTTGATTATAAAGGATGTGAATTGCTGATGCAAATCTAAATTTTACTTTGAAACATTTCTTTCTTTGAATTATTTTCTTTATAATTGCTTTGCTTTTGACCTAGTGATGATTCAAAGTGGAGTTATTTCAAACCAGGCATCATACCAAACTCGTATGTCATATTAACTTGCCCCATCCGATGGATGATGCTACTCATCAAAAACAAAAGTGTTTAAAAAAGAAAAGAAAAGGAAAGAAACCATATCATATCCATAAATTCGTCCCTAAATCTGTAAAACTCAAAAAGTTCATAATATTATGGTTTCTTTTTAACCAGAAAGATTTGCACTTGCATGCATGCAATGTGCTTGGCTAGTTCCCGACGCTCACACCCTCCATAGCGAAGCATCCTTTCTGAATGTCCCACTTGAATAGAATGATATCTCCCACCTTGGTTTGTCTCGCCAGGAACACATCGCTCATATTCAAAAAATAATGGCCGGTCCTATGACACTTGGCGAAGTATACATTCAAACCGTGGAAATACAGAGGCTGATTCGCACAATTGTCGCTGTCGCCGCCTCCGCTGCCATGATTGCAATCTGTGTCATCACGTATCGTCACGTAATGCCTGTGGCCTGCCTGTATGTTTTGCACGACGGACATAGGCCAGTGACGGACCATGCCATCCAAGGCTACATGGTCCCTGACTGGTACCTTCTCCGCCGCAAGATCAAACTCATCTATGACCTTATAGAGGGTCGGGTGGTCGTGAGAGTCAGACCGGGGGAGCGGATCTTCATCCCGGATCACTACTGGGTTGCGGTTGACCTCGTGGGGAAGCTTTTGGGCCCTCTCCCCGTCTTCAGCGGCTTTGCTCGGGAGGAAGTCGCGGTAGTAATAGGCGTTCGTTGCCGGAGCTTGGTTGCTTTGGTCCGATGATTGTGGCGGGGAGGATGATCCAGCGCTGCTGGACTGTGGAACATCGTTTGCTGGGGAAGAGCTGTGCATTCTCTTGATTTTCTTGCTGTGGTTATTCGTCAGCGGGAGGCTTTCGACGGAGGAAGTGGAATTGCTGATCCTGGTGGAAACAATTTCTCGGCAATATGGAACGAGCATGAAAGGTGAGCAACACCGATCTTAAAGTGAAACAAATCCCAAAAAATCGACAAGAGTGCCACTCTTAAGTCTTGTTAAAACTGACCGGATCTTACAATTAAATCAATGCGGAATCACCGTCTGTTCAGAACCTGTGGCCAAGAAAGTCCGGCTTCAAGGCATCTCCGGGCGTGAAGACGTCATCCAGCGGCTCCTGGCTTAAAGAACGAAGGCCACCGTGCGGCAAAAGATGATTATTTTCTTTTATGCGGTCAAATTCTTTTATAGATAGAGACCACTTTGATAGATAAGACCAATCAGCGGAATGCCTATCCTTTCCCTTCTTCTTTTTATTTTCTCATGCGATTTCTAGTGTTGCTTAAGTGCCCTGTTGATGTGGCCGACCTTGATATTTATCTCCAGCGAAATAAGCACTCGAGGAATTCCATGCCTTATTATTCCGACAATTCGGATCGATATACATCCTCCAAAAAAGACGATGTGCCAAACTCATGTGTCACATTAACTTGCCTATTCCATGCATGATTGTTGACACCTAAAATTTTAATTAGGTTTAATTAGGTCTTAATTTCTTTTAGATAACAAAAACCAAATAAATAGCAAAAACAACAAAAAATAGTAAAAACAAAAGAAATGAAAAACAAAAGCAACCCCCCCCCCATTTTCTTCACGTGGGCTTGTGCGGCTTGGCCCCACCCTCCTTCCTTTTGCTTCTTCCCTCTTCTTCTTCCTCGCTCCATCTTTCTCCGCCTCTGTAGTTCACGCGCGGTGGCCGGCGACGAGCGCGAAGGACGGCCTACGGCCGAGGGGAGTAGGCCGACGTCGGCCGGAGAGGATAAGATCAGGCGCCATTAATGCCGAGCGAGCTTCGCTGGAAAGCTCGATGGGACACCGGTTCGGCCGAGCGGAACCGATGGGTAAGTCGGAGGCCGACGACCAAACCCCTTCGTCGACCGGAGTTCCTTCGCCTATAAATAGGTGGCCGCAAGCATCGTCGGAGGGGGTGGCGAGCTCGGAGATCCTTCACTGAGAGACATCGGGAAGGGTTGAAGGGCGAGCGCAAGAGAGAGCTCGAGTCGCGAGCTCAGCCCACCTTCCACCGAGAGACTTCAGGGAAGGCCGGCGGCGAGTGACTTCGAGAAGGTCAGATCCGGCCGGTGGAGGCTCGGATCTGGCCTGAGTGAGGAGGAATCAAGGCCGAGGAGGGTCCAGCCGAGTAGATCTGGTTTTTTTTTTGCTGCTGTTGTTGCCGCCAGACGCCGTGCCGCAGCCGTTCGCCTCAGTCCCGACGCCGTTGCTTCGACGGCTTGTTGCCATGCCCCACCTGCGAAGCCGTTGCCGTGATCGATTCGCCGACGCCGCGCCAAATCGGGAAACCGAGTTGCCCAGCCACCACCGTTCGGACGCCGTCGCCACGAGCAGGTAGTGTTACCGCCACCGCCGCCGTTGGCGTCGCCATAGCTTCCCCCCTCCGAAGTCCAACCCTCGTTGCTACCGTCGCTGTCACCGCTGTCGCCGTTGCCGCCGTCGTGCTCGCTGTTGTGCCTCGGCGCCGCGATTCGGGAACCCTAGGGTTCCCGATTTTCCGGGTCGCGACCCCGGGTTGTCGGGTCGGACCCGGATCGGGAACCGGGTAGGGATTCCGCAAATTGCGGGCGCCGCGGAAGACCGGGTCGCGATTCGGGTCGGATCCGGGTAGGGTTCGCGGGAGCCGGGTCGTCGGCCGGGCCGGGCGTCCCTAAACGCCCGCCACGGCGTCGTTTTTAGTAAGTAAAAAAAATAATAAATAAAAATAAAAGAGATGAAAAATGCGGGCCCGTCCGCGTTTGGGTCGCTGGGCCCGAGTCGGACCCAACCCGCGGATCCGACCCGGGTCGGTTTTATTTTGTTATTTTAATATAAAAATAATATTTTAATATAAAAATAATATTTTAATAAATAAAAATTAAAAAATGTTTTAATTTTCAAAAAATCGAAAAATATTTAAAAATGTCGAAAAATGTTTTTATTTTCTAAAAAATCGAGAAAAATCAAAAAAATAATTTATTTTCCAGAAATATTTTGAAAAATATTAAAAAATATTTTATTTTCCAAAAAATCAAAAAAATAAAAAATATTCCATATTTTCCAAAATGCCAAAAATCCAAAAAGGAATTTAGAAAAAGCCAAAAAGACTTGTATTTTCCCAAAAAAATCCCAAAAAAATGCCCCTTTTGTGTCCAAAAATTAGAAAATGACCTAGAAAATGTTTTTCCTCCCAAAAATGCATGGAAAATCCCTCGAACGTCCAAAAAACCTCAGGGTTTAAACAAGATTAGGTACCGAAAGGGCATTAGTGATTAACTAGTGTAATCAAGTCTCCGATCCTAATTTCTCTGGTTGCGCGGGAGTAAGTATTTCTCCCGATACTTCACTTGGGTTTCTAATCAACCTACCCCAAATCGATTAGTGGCGACTCCATTTTAAAAATTGATTTATAGATTAAAAAACTTGAACCATTAAGTCGTGAATTGGTGGACTTGGGAGAGTCCAGGCTTTAATTAATTTCAACCGAGCCATTAACCTCCTTAGGCGCTCATACCCGATTGCGGGCGCCGAAAAAAGAGAGGTCGCGACAGCTTGGCGACTCCGGCGGGGACAATTTGTGAGGACGTAGGCCATATTTGTCTTGTTTAAATTCTTTACTAACTTGTTTTTATTTTTTCTTTATGCGGGCGGTGGTTTAGAAATTTGTTTTAATTTTGTTTAAAATAGATTATCTTGTGATTATAAATTGTTGTACATGCTTTACTATTTTAACACTACACATGGCACACACAACCCGGCCGGACTGGGCCGCCATAGGATTTCTAGGATGGTGTTAAGAAAGATACGACCTCGAACGCGAGACCGCGATGTAGAGGTTGCCTTTCTTTTCCCCGAATTTCTTAGCCGAGGTTAGGAGGGTATCTTTAACGCGAGGCGCGACGGGCGGATATCCTTTTAATCTCACCAAGCCTTCGAGTTAGAAATAGAGCCACACGTCCCATCTCGTATGTCTTTGTGCTTGCCATTTTCTTTAAAAGCAAAGTAATTTATTTACTTTTACTCAGTCTTTCTGGTACATGGCAAAATAGGGTCAGGTTGTGTATTTCCCGTTCTTATATGCGATGGGAAGATTTGATATCCAGTTCATTCCTACACCAAAGGGAGAGCTCCTCAGATGGTGGAAGCAGCTAGATCAACTTGGCCAAGAATGCGTCAAAACAAGAATCGGTCATCTCCTCCCATTGCTCCAAATCAATATCCACTCTGGGGTCATGCAAGCGTTACCACATTTCTAGTGCCCTGAAACATCCACCTTCATGTTTGGCAGATTTGAACTGACTCCGACTTTAGAAGAGTACAGTCTCGCCATAGGAATGCCCCTGGGAAGCGAGCTTGCCACGCCACCAATCGGCATCAACCCCGTGGTTAGTCTATCACGGTTTCTAAAAAATCATTCGGTAAGAGAAATTGTTCAAGCCAACAACAATGCTTTTCCACTGTCATCTTTAACCGAATGCTTTGAAAAACAATCAATGACCCAAAAAGCCAAGATCTTCCTCTTAGCATTCTTTGGTTTTATTATTTTTCCCCATCGAAAGAATGCTATAAATCCTTCAATCACATGGGTGGTAAATCAAGTCATTTTTGGAGTAGGGTATGTAAACATGGTTTTAGCCGAAACATTTTTATCCCTTAATCGTTTCAAAGAAAAAAAAGAAAAAATCATGAGGGCCGCCCCAGAAATTTTACAAATGTGGTTCTTTTCCCATATCAAAGGATTCGGGCACTTCATGCAAATATTTGAAATCAATGAATTCAAACACCCATTGCAAAAGTTTCAAAGCTTGGAAAAATACTCTCCCAATGAGGAATATTCTCGATGGATTAACTTATTAAGAAACCCTGTCCCTGAGACATTCCTATGGCGAGCTAAGTGGTTCTTTGCAGGAGAGGCGCGCTTTGCGCTTAATTATTACGACCCCATCCCGTTGCTGGGCATCTCCGGAGCTACCTCATATTATCCATATAGGGTGGCTCGTCAGTACAGGGTCCTCCAAGAAATCCCGCCACCGCTCAAATCAGGATTGTTCCGAATCTTTTTCACCCGTACAGACTACAACTACTTGGAGGAGATCTGCATAATTCAAAACGCATGGAGTAGATGTCACGCTGAAAAGATTGTCATACCCAGAAGGTTAAAGGGACAAGAAAAGGCTCATCATGCATCCACATTCTACATCCTCAACCATATAATTCCCGAGGACTTGCAACCGGTAATCCCCCATGTAGTTAATAAAATTACCCGCAAGGGCGAATCGAATCTCTTGAAAAGAGCTTGGAGACAAGCAGGAGACACGTATCGAAGCTAGTACGAAGAAGCAAGCAGCTCCACAAGACTGGAACTTCCCATCGCATATAAAAATGGGCGGCAGGACTTTTGATGTGAATATCTCTAATGTGAATATTTAGGGTCGTTCTGACTTGTGTAAAAAGCCCTTTTGGCATTGTATAAATCTCCTGTTAATAAATAAGAATGACTCGACCCTTGCTATGAGCCAGTTTTTATGTGTTTCCCTTGTTTACGTTTTCTCCATTTTTTATGCTGATAGGTAATCACATCATAGTCACATTTGCCAAATCCAAAAGCTAGAATGGCTGAAGAAAACGTACCAAGCCGTGTCGAGATTATGGAAAATGAAATGAAACAAGTCTTCAATGTGCTTCAGCAACTCTCAAAGCAGATAGATTCAATCCAAGGCAAATTGGCTCCCGCCCCAGCCTCAATCGAAGTATTGTTACCACAATCGTCTACCCGAGGTGATCAGGGAAGAGATACCGATGATAACATGCCCGAATTGGAGGACGATACGCACCAAATCGTAGTCGAGAAAGCAAAGCCCAACAGTTTGTCTAAGACTGAACATGACAAACGCCTTGAGAAGCTTGAAGAGAGGCTAAAGCAATTGCAAGGTGTGGCATCCCAAAAATTCAAAGCCGAGCCTTAAGGTGTGTTAAATATCTTTAATTAGGTGATAGAATTTTATGGTTTATGCTTTAGCCAATTTGTCTTTTAATTTGATGAATTTTGCTTGTGATTGTGGAAAATCAAATTTAATAGATAAATGCTTGGCCATATGATTTAAATTTCAATAATTAAAAATATCCCAAGGTTTTGGCCAAGATGAAATTTGAATTTAGAAATATTTATAGAAAGGAATTCAAAAAAAAAAGGGAGAAAATAGGCTTATTTTCGAAATGGGCCTTGGACCCATTAGCCTAGAGCTTGGTGGGCCAAGCTAGTCGGCCCATTGGGCCCAATAGGTGGCTGTCGACCAGCCCAAGGGGGAGTGGCCGGTTGGGCCTAAGCCCAAGCCCAAGCCCAAGTTGAATTTCAAAAATTGAAATTACAAGTGGCCAAAGGAAGAGCATGTATTGGCCATAGGTGTGGTGGATCAATCATTACCTATGATGAGCCTAGGGGAGTATAAAAAGGGGATTTGGAGAGAGAGTGGCCGGTTGCTTCTCCATTTTCGTCCAAGAGAAGTGAGAGGGAGAGAGAGATTTCGAGAGAAAGGGAGAGGAGAGACCGAGAGGGAGGAGGTGGAGCCGAGAGTTCCCGCCGCCCGTTCGCCGTACGTCCGCCTTGTCCGACCGTCCTACGCTGCCGTGTGTTGCTGTTGGTTCGTCTTTGAGGCAAGTGGGGGTTCCTTTACTTCTCTTGCACGTTGTTTGATGGTTGCATGTTCGGTTTGAGGGGTGATTTGGGCGAAATACCGAAGTAAGGGTTGCATGTGTTCATGTTATGTGGCTGTTTCCGTTCGGTTTGTGGTAGACAGTTTCTTATTCGAGCTTGCATGTGTAATTGGAGTGTGATTTTGGCTTCGGTGTCTTCATGAAAGTTGAAGCTAATATCTTGAGGTATGACATACTCGAATTTCATGGAAAACGATGGTGATATGTGGGGTCAAAAGCTTTGTTATACGGTGACCTCAGATCTGCGAATTTCCTACTGACCTTTTGTTGATTTCTTGGTTGCATGTTGATTTCTGTTGGAGATCTCACCTTGTTGTCTTCTTGAAAGTTGTAGGAAACACCCTAAGCTACAACATACTCGAAAATGAGGCAAAAATAACAAGTATAACTTGGTGAATCGGCTGGATCTTTGAGATGGATGGTTCTGTTGAAGTGAACCGAGACACCCGAGAATTCATGGGTTAAAATGGTGACCAAAATCTGGGTATTTTACCTAGATCCCTTCATGAAAATTTTAAAGGACACATTGATATATAACATACTCGAATTTCAGGAGAAAAGAAAGAGATTTGATGGGTCAAACCTAAGTTTTTCGGTGATGTACGTTCTGGACGAAACGGTGGAGGTTCCAGAAGCTTCGTGGAGTTATATAAATTAATCTATAAAGAATTTGGCTAAGAGTTCTTCATGAAAAATGCACGAAAATGTGTTGGCTATCATCCTGTAAAATTTTGGAATTTTCGGAGGTCATATGAGTATTTTAATTAAATTAATTCGAAAACTGTGCAATCTGGCCATAATCCGAATGTTGTGTGCATTTTGTGGAAATTTGGGAAATTATGTAAAATGCGAATTAGCCATGGATTTTATGTGAAATCTGATTCTAATTGTTTGTTTAAGGATTGATTGAAGATTATGATTTTTGGAAAATCATAAATATTAAATATAAAATAAATAAATATAATAATATAATAATATAATAATATAATAATATAATAATAAAATAATAATAAAATAAAAAGGGGGATTATTTTATTGGCCATGAGTCCTATTGAATTATGATGCCTTGCTATATGACATTGATGCATGTGAAATCATTAATTAAGATGTATTGTTATATGGCACTGATGTATGAATGATCATGAATTATGATGCATTGCTATATGACATTGATGCATGTATGATCACGAATTATGATGTATTGTTATATGGCATTGATGTGTGAATGATCATGAATTGTGATGCATGTATGTAAATCATATGCCATGAAATAACAAGATGAAAAGGATGATAAAAAGTGGAAAATGGTATGTGAGAATGAGGTTGGGGTGGAGGATGTTGTCTGGTGGCCTGGTGGCGTAATTCCAGAGATTCCCTGGGAGTTTCAGGATGCCCGGAATGTGGGGGGGCCGGAAGTCCGGTTGTATCTCGGATACATGCCCGAAAGTGACTCGCGATGCCAGGATTAGGGTGCGAGATCCCCGGTTAGAAGGGTAAAGACCGGAAGTCCCTGTCGGAGGTTTCTGCCCGAAGGGAGGTTCCTCGTGATGCTAGTTGAGGTGCGAGATGCCCGGAATGTGGGGGCCGGAAGCCCGGTGGCCATGAGATGGCTGGAATCTTGGGAACCCTGTCGGAGGTTTCTGCCCGAAGGGTGATGATCAAATTGATCATGGAATCCTGTCGGAGGTTTCTGCCCGAAGGATTGATAATGATACCCTGTCGGAGGTTTCTGCCCGAAGGGATGGTGATGATGGTGATGATTTGAGAAAAGATAATGTGGGGATCAATTGATAAATAAAAATGGCCAATGATGATATGATGTGATATGCATGGTGATGCATGGTTAATGATGATGTGATATGCATGGTGATGCATGGCCAATGATGATATGATGTGATATGCATGGTGATGCATGGTTAATGATGATGTGATATGCATGGTGATGCATGGCCAATGATGATATGATGTGATATGCATGGTGATGCATGGTTAATGATGATGTGATATGCATGGTGATGCATGGTTAATGATGATGTGATATGCATGGTGATGCATGGCCAATGATGATATGATGTGATATGCATAGTGATGCATGGTTAATGATGATGTGATATGCATGGTGATGCATGGCCAATGATGATATGATGTGATATGCATGGTGATGCATGGCTAATGATGATGTGATATGCATGGTGATGTATGGCCAATGATGATATGATGTGATATGCATGGTGATGCATGGTTAATGATGATGTGATATGCATGGTGATGCATGGCCAATGATGATATGATGTGATATGCATGGTGATGCATGGTTAATGATGATATGTATGCTATGATGATGCATGAATACGCTTGTCATCAAAAAGGTAAGTGATGCCGAATTGTATGATGGTATGCATGGTGCACCGAGTTGTTATTGGATTTCCCTATCTGCTGAGTGGTTGTACTCACCCCTTTTGGGGATAACATTTCAGATTAGCACTATGCCGCTGCTTGCTGTTTCGCGTGGCGTGTTTTACGGTATTCCGTCGACGTCGAGGTGGAGATGGCGAGATAGATCTGTCCCTCGGTACCGGATTGACTTTTATCCGAGTACGATGCTTAGTCATGTATGATATCGGCTGGGCGGGGGCCTGTCATACAAGAGTTTTTGTCCGTGCACGTCCGTCGAGATGGTGCTATGCGAGGATGCTGCCACCGCCACCACCTGACGCACCGGGATGGGTGTGAGATCGCACGCGAGGAGTAGGAGCTAGACCGCTTTTTGGTATAGATAGTTGACGCTCGTGATGGGAGGGTTTTTGTGCTCATATGATGTTAGAGGTCGGAGTTCCTTTTTGAGATTTTAGGTGGGACATGGCAGAGTCTTAACCTTTTCTGTTTCTTTTGTACCGACCCGAGGAAAAACCCCATCTCGCTATATGTATGTATGTAAGCAAAGCGTCAACGTTATTTATAAAATCCTGATGTGTAGTTGGTGTGTATTTGTATCATGGGTTAGAAGGGAGATAGATGACGATGTGAATTTTGCTTCCGCTATGAGTCGCGCATGGGACCGCTTTAAAAAAAAAAAATGCCTGTAATCTGGCAAGGCTTAATTTAGCCAAGAGATAGAGATGGTAAAAGATGTAACACCGGCGCTGGTGACGACCTGCGAAAGGTTCGGGGTGTCACACAAGGCCTTCAAGATCCTACTCCAACAGACCTCTCCATCTACTCTAAGGTCAAAATGCCGGAAAAATTCAAAATGCCTGAGTTCGAGAAGTACGATGGCACGACCTGCCCAAGAGCTCACTTGCAGATGTACTTGGTTCGAATGACCCAGTACGTTAATAATGAACCTTTAATGATCCAGTTGTTCCGAGTCAAGCACGATAGGTCCCGCCCTGAGATGGTACATAAAAAAGAATATAAACCTCATCGAGACATGGAGTGAAGCGAGTGAAGCATTCCTCAAACAGTACAAATTCATAATGGACATTACCCCTTCTCGCAAGGATCTTGATCGCACGGAAAAGAAAAAGCAAGAATCCTTCAAAGAATATGCCATTAGATGGAGGAATCTCGCCGCCCAGATCAGTCCTGAGCCAACTGACTTTGAATTGAGAAAAATGTTCATCAAAACTCTCCCTTTCGAATACCGCAATCGGATGGTGACTACGATCGCTGAATCATTCAATCAACTCATTCCAGTGGGAGAGCAGATTGAGACGGGTTTAAGGGATGGCTGGTTCTTTCGAGCACGCCCCTCGTCGCAGAAGACTCAACATGAAAAAAGATAAAGAATCCTTGATCGATGTCAATGCCACGTACACGCAAACACCGGTCATCTCCCGACTGTTTAGACAAACGCAGGCCAGCAACAGACTAATAGCCGTCCACCCCAGCGCTACAACAACCGAAGACAATTCACTCCGCTTCCGGGATCTCCCTCCTAGGTTTTGGCAATCCTCCGAAACAAGAGCCTCCTTTCAACTGAGCCAAGACGACCCAATGCTGAAAACTTCTCCAGCTATGACCCGTCCAAAAAATGTGACTATCACATGGGAGAAGTAGGCCATTCATCGATGAGTGTTTCGTCCTTAAGCATCGAATCCGGAACCCTTTGGATACTAAGGCCTTCTCATTCCAAACGGCGAAGCCGAATGTCCAAAGCAATCCGCTCCCTGATCATGCTGACAATGTAAACATGATATTTAGTTCTGAAGCCGGTCAAATCAGAAATGTCAATGCACATATGGTCGACATCTATCGAGGGCTAGTAGAAACCGGGTATTATTCGGGCAATGAAATACCGCCTTTCGCAATAATGGAGGAAAGGGTATTAAGAATGATAGAGGCCGGAATAATTGTGCACGCCGGCCACGCCAACATAGTTTCTACCATATCCCAAGTCCTCATCAATTGGGAGGAAGAATTTGCGGCACTAAATGCGGAAAAGGAGAAGAATGATTCCACCTTACCCGAGAGCATCTTTGAAAGGAAAGGAGCCATTGTTCAAGCATCAACAGCGAAACTTGACTATAGTCGTTGAGATTCCCCAACCTTACAAATACAAATACAACAATGCGATACCATGGTCTTATGACCTTGATGTTGGTTTGGTCACAAGATCGGGCGAACCTATGCTCAAGCAAATACTCGATCTGCTAAGCCCGTCCGATCGGACGAAGAAGCCAAGGAGTTTTTGGCCGTAGTTAAGGCAGCGAATATAATGTGGTGGAACGATTACGAAAATCACCGCGCGAGATCTCTCTATTGGAATTGCTTCGGACATCATCGTCAAGCACCGAAATCCCTCATGAAAGTATTAAGTGAAGTACATATCCCCGAAACTATTGAGCATGACAAACTCGAGGAATTTGTCGGTACCATCCTTCTAAAGGATCAAATGGCATTTTTCGATGAAGAGATTCCCGAGGAGGGTAGAGGACACACCAAGGGCCTTTACATATTAGTCAAGTGCAACGCATCTCATGTCGCTCGAGTGCTGATTGACAACGGATCTGCTCTTAACATATGTCCATTAGCGACACTCCGTCGTCTTAAAATAGAGACATCACGAATCCAGACACCCAAGACTTCCGTTCGAGCATTCGATGGAACAAAGAAGGAAACGGTGGGAGAGATCGAGCTTGACGTTCAAATAGGGCCAACCATATTCAAAATTTTGTTCCGGGTAATGGATATCCCTCTGCGTTCAATTTCCTCTTAGGCCGCCCATGGATCCACGTCGCTGGAGCAGTACCTTCAAGCCTCCACCAAAATGTAAAGTTCGTGGTTGGAGGAAAACTGATCACGGTTCGCAGAGAAGAAGGTCACCGCATCTACCACGAGACAGCCATCCCTTATGTTAAACCTGATGACAAAAATGAATCCAGTTATCAATCATTCGAGCTTGTGTCTACTATACACGAAACTCGAGGGACTCCACCCCTCGTCCCCGAAATATCAAGCATTACAATCATGATAGGGAAAATCATGACTAGATACGGTTTTATCCCAGGTCAAGGGCTCAGCAAGGGAAACCAAGGCATTTGCGATCCTATCAAAGCCTGGAGAAGACCCCACACTATCGGTTTGGGATATCGGGAGCAATACCGTGAAGGAAAAGCAAAAAAAAGAAGGCGGCCTTGTATACCCTCACCTTGAGGAAACCTTCCCAGGCCCTGCAAAGATGATGCATGAGGAAGAAGAAATGATCGCGTTCCAAAACAATTCAACCATGAAAGCATGAAGCTTCCCATTTATTTGGGCATGGGTCAGAAGAGCATAACTCAGCCCGTACTTACAAAGAAAGAAGGGCCAGATGACGTGACCACCATGTTTGTGGACCTTTTCGTAGGTACCATTGAGGAGGAACAGCTAGAAGAAGCAGGCGATAACTTCTCGTTCATCCAGCTTCGACACCAAGTCGAAGAACTACGCGAGACTGTACACCATTTGACAGAAAACTTTGCTCAAGCTACCCGTGCATTCCGTTCTCGTCACAATGAGGAGCTGGTGATAAATGAAGAGGATCCTACTGACACGACCTGGCAAGGGGCACGGCTACCCTTATCCCTAAGAAGCACACGACCATATTCGCCTCTTCCTAAATCAATGGCCATTATTTTCCCCATCCTCCTAGAGCAAGGGATAATCGGCAGAGAATTAAACCATCCTACCCCCGAGTACTTCGTTGATTATGATCCATCCAAGCAATGCGATTACCATTCAGGGGAATTAGGACACTCGCTAGATGATTGCACCATCCTCAGAGACAAGGTCCAAGATCTTTTGGATGTTGGGGTATTCACGTTCCGCTCCCCGTGGCTGTGTTATGGCAAAGATGACCTTCTCGTGGTACCTAGCACCCATACCATGCTCCATGAGCATGCTAAGGAAGCACATAGAGGAAAGGCAATCATGGACACTTTGGGCCAACCAAGTGGTAAATTCGACTATTATGTCAATTATTCGATTCCCCAAGGTTTATATGACCATCATCAGAGCATCGTCCCTGATGGATGGGGAGGCATGGACGATCTAAAATTCACAAAGTTGGGAGCACAAGGAGGCGTGACTGGTGACTGGTATGAAGACTTCTTCGTGGGCGCTATCAACGAAGGACCGTCAGGGGAAATGGGTGCAGGCCCGCTCGAGTAGAACCTTTTTTTAATTCCTTTGCATACTCCCCTACGTGGGAGCCCGTACATATTTCTTAAAGTCTGGCTTGTTTTGTTTTCAACATCAGTTCCACTCAAGGAACTATTTTTTGAAATCACCTTGTAAATCCGTCTACTAATAAATAAAGTTGAAAACATTTTGAGGGCATGAGGAGACACACCAAACCGGCCCGTTGATGATAGCCAGCCGTCAAATGAAAGAAGAAATCTGAGGCCCGGGTCTCCTCATGTTTCCTTGTCCTAAATCTTCAAGAACAATTTATCACATTTTCAAAAGAAAGAAGCATTCATGCTGTTAGCCTTATTTGTTCCCTTAACCTCTCTACTCTATGACACAAGAATAATCTAGCGGCAGGCGAGGGTATGGGAACGGTCCAGACCAACACCATAAGTAGCCATGATAGCAATTCTGATGATTCAGATGATGATTTTGATGATTCCGGCGAAATTCAACGGAATTGGAAGCGCCACGAAGAAACAAGGCCCCCTACTACTAAAGACACCGTCATTGTCAATTTAGGCAGCATAGAAGATCCAAGGGAGATAAAGATTGGCGCGAACCTCCCTAAAGAAGAAGCTGCAAGCTTAATTACCCTCCTAAAAAGGTATCAAGATGTATTCGCATGGTCATATGCCGATATGCCAGGCCTCGATCCAACGATCGTGGAGCATAGCTTGCCAACCAACCCGATGTGGCCCCTAAGAAGCGGCTAAGAAGAGCTAAGCCTGAAATGTCAAAAAAGATTGAAGAAGAAGTAATGAAGCTCCCGGAAGTAGGCTTCCTCGAAGTCTCGCAATATCCTAGTTGGGTAGCAAACATTGTACCGGTGAAGAAGAAAGATGGTCGAATCCGGATTTGTGTTGACTACCGCGATTTGAACAAAGCAAGTCCGAAGGATGATTTCCCGCTACCTCACATAGACGTTCTTGTGGATAGTACCGTTTGCTGGATTCAAACTTTTCTCTTTCATGGATGGGTTCTCGGGATACAACCAAATAAAAATGAAGGAGAAAGACAAGGAAAAGACGGCATTCATTACTCCATGGGGGACTTTTCATTATAAGGTCATGCCTTTTGGCCTCGAAGAACGCCGGAGCAACTTACCAACGTGCCATGGTCACCCTTTTTCATGACATGATGCACAAAGAAATTGAAGTATATGTCGATGACATGATCGCCAAAACCAGACATGGAGAAGACCATGTGGAGACCTTGGAAAAATTATTCAATCGACTTCGTCAATTCAAGTTGCGCTTGAACCCAGCAAAATGTGTGTTCGGGGCAACTTCTGGCAAATTACTTGGATTCATTGTGAGCTGTGAAGGGATAGAAGTGGACCCATAAAAAACTAAAGCAATATTTGAGATGCCTCCTCCCTCGACCGTAAAAAGAAGTCCGGAGTCTCCTAGGAAGATTAAATTACATTGCGCGATTCATTTCCCAACTTTCGAAACGCAAAACCTTTCTTTAAACTTCTCAAGAAAGATGCACAAATCAAATGGGATGATGACGCCAATTGGCGTTTGAACATCTAAAGCAATACCGATGAAACCCCGGTTTTAATACCCCGACTCCGGGACACCCTTTGACCCTCTACCTTACCATCAACAGTGAATCCCTAGGTGCAATGTTGGCACAGAAAGGACCCCATGATGGGAAGGAGCGAGCCATTTACTATTTGAGTAAAAAGTTCACTGCGTCGGAACAAAACTACTCCAAGTCAGAAAAAACATGCGCTGCATTGGTATGGGTGTTGTACAGACTCCGGCAGTATACTTTGCATTACCAGACATTCCTTGTAACTGAGAATAACCCAATCAAGTATTTGCTCAGTTGCCCGACCTTGGTGGGAAAATTGGCCAAATGGCAAATCCTAATCTCAGAATTCGACATCCAAGTGATGTCGCAAAAATCAGTTAAAGGTCGAGTGATTGCTGATATGTTAGCAGATTGCCCTAAAGAAGTATGCGAGGATCATTCTCCAGACGACTGAATTTCAACAGTAGAAGAGGACACATGGACTATGTTCTTCGACGGAGCTGTAAATTTGTCAGGGTCAGGCACCGGGGCGGTCTTGATATCCCCAAATGGACAACATTATCCCGTGGCTGTAAAATTGATGTTTCCATGCACCAATAATATAGCCGAATATGAAGCATGCATCCTCGGCCTACAAGTGGCTATTGAAATGGAAGTGTCGAAACTAAAAGTGTTTGACTCCACCTTAATTATCCTCCAGACTGTGGGCGAATGGAAGACAAGAGACGCCAAACTAGTGCCTTATCACGACTATTTGGAAGAATTGGTGGGAGAATTCCGGGACGTCTCGTTTGAATACCTACCTAGAATTCATAACCAGTTTGCTGATGCACTAGCAGCACTATCATCTATGTTGCAAGTAACGAAGGGATTAGAAGTAAAGCCTTTGAAAATTGAAGTCCTGACAAGACAGGCCCATTGCATGACTATAATTGAAGAACCCGACGGGAAACCCTGGTATTATGACATCATGAGATACATCCGAAGCAAGAATTTCTGAAGAAAGCACTCCCTCCGATCGAAAATACGATGAAAATGGCTTCGAGGTTCTTCGTCGGCGGTGAAAATTTGTACAAAAGATCATATAATTCAGTCCTGCTAAGGTGTGTGGATGCAAATGAAGCCACACAAATAATGCAAGAAATACATGGGGGAGTATGTGGCCCTCACATGAATGGACGTATGTTGGCCAAGAAAATTATGAGGTTGGGTTATTACTGGTTCCCTTTAGAGAGTGATTGTGCTCAGCATGTGCGAAGCTGTCATCGTTGTCAGATTCACGGGGACAAGATAAATGTCCCTCCAACTGAATTGCATCAGTTATCTGAGCCGTGGCCATTTTCAATGTGGGGTATTGATGTAATTGGCCCAATCAATCCGAAGGCATCAAATGGGCACCGATTCATTTTGGTCGCAATCGACTACTTCTCAAAATGGATCGAGGCTGCATCCTATGCAAGCGTAACTCGCACGAAACGTTATGAAATTCATCGACGTGACATAATTGCCCGTTATGGCGTACCGAAGCTATCGTGACCGATAATGGGTCAAACCCGAACAACAAGTTGATTGATCAATTGTTTTTCGAGTTCAAAATCCGACATCCGAACTCGTCCCCTTATCGTTCACAAATGAATGGAGCCGTGGAAGCCGCTAACAAGAACATCAAGAGAATCCTATCCAAGACAGTTGAAAACTACCGCGACTGGCATGAGAGGTTACCCTTCGCACTAACAGCATATCGAACTTCGATTCGAACTTCCACTAGGGCAACGCCTTTTTCCTTGGTTTATGGCATGGAGGTGGTTTTGCCTGTAGAAGTAGAAATCCCTTCCTTGCGAATTTTATCACAAGCAGGATTGTCCAAGGAAGAATGGACACAACAAAGGTTTGAGCAACTGAATATGATCGACGAAAAACGACTGAAAGCACTCTTGTCATGGTCGGTGTTACCAGCGGAGAGGGTAGCTCGATCGTTCAATCAAAAGGTGCGACCCAAGCACTTTGAGGTAAACGAGCTAGTCTTGAGAAAGATACGCCAATCTTTCCGAGCACGGAGGCAAGTTTGCCCCAAATTACGGGGTCCCTATGTAATAAAGAAGATACTTCCGGATTCTCGATCGAGATGGATGGGCGCGAATTCACTAAACCGTTAATTCCGATCTTTGTGAAAAAGTACTACCCTTGAAAGATGTCCATTGTCTAGCATTGCCAAGCATTTCTCTATCATAATGAAAATGCTTATGCACCTTTATATATGAGTGATGTGTTTACACTATCATCAAAACCGTGTGTTTGGGTTGACTCAATGAAGAAAAATGAATGGTAATCATAAGCATTTAAGGAAGTATTGAAAATCAAGTAGCAAACTCAATGGCATAACTTGAGCAAATCGACATTACCCAAGCAGACGCGTAAGAGTAATCCATGACAATTTCACCCAGCTCGGTGTAAGGGACGCGTCATTCAAGAATCTATCTGGTCAAAAGGAATCTTCTGTCCCAGTCAATAATCTTCGAATTTGGAGGCCTCACTTCTTGCTCTAGACACATGCTCTTGCAAGAAGTAATTACCATTGGAGAATTGGAGGTTTTGATTGTCCATCTCAGATTCCATAGAAGCTTGAAGTATATGACTTTGCTCAATGCCGCTAATGGTCATATAGTTAAAGGCAGAAGGAAAAATTCCACAGAAGGAAAGCATTGAAATGTAAAAGAGGCCGTCAGCAACTTTCCTAAGAACCAGCACAAATAAACTCTGGGGGAAAGGTAATTTGGCATCATTTCTAACACTCACTCTCTGAACTCATATTGACAGGAGGCATTGGAATTCAAGAGCCATAGCAAGTGGTTAAACAAGGCAAACTAAGTGAACCAAGCAAGGAAAAAGAAACAAAGATGCCCGATTAGATTCTCGACCCCGGCTGATCATTCATGTGTCATATCCCTAATCAATAGGGACAACCATCGACACCCCTTTGTAAATACCCCTTTTGATGTTCAAAGCTTAACAATACTATTCTGTTGACCTTTAAAGCTACCAAGAAGGTCTTTTTTTTTGAGTCAAAACCATTCACTTGTTTTGAAGAATTCAAACTCCATCATATTCGAAATGTTGCATGTCGTTTCCGGATGAATTCGCATGATGATTTTGCTGTCTAAGTCACCGATTCCACTGAGGATTATTAAAATAGACAGCTAAGTGAAGAATACAAGATTAAATTGAGCATGCTGGATAAGGTGCGTCAAAATGATGAAAGGCAAGCCATATCCTACACACAGTCCCCCATCTATATACTTGTGAGATGAGTGTAGAAGATTCCATGGCTGCAGGGTAAAGAGTTCTCTCACGAATGGTACGATAACCAAAATAGTGAGAAGCATTCCATCGCTCACCCCATTGAGCCCCATACACTGACAAATTTCTACTATGCTCCCGACAAAGAACCACCTCACATTGGGGCAGATCGGAGGTGAAGTAGCATCACAAGATGAGAAGAGAGATAGAAATTTTCTTGCTTGCACTTGCATCAATCTTTGGGTGTCTTTATTGCATATGAACACTCGCGTTAATTTAAGTGCCTTAGAATGACGAAGAGCAATTCCTTCTCTATGCACTTATATGCATTGTACAACCCAAGTGAGTCTACGTAATTTTACCCTCACATTGAGGCAAAGCGAAGTTATTGCCATAGCCTAAAGCGCCAGCTGAAGAAGAAGATTCAAGAGTCTAAATAATGGTGCCTCGATTGAACTTGCCTAGATCAGTTCCTCAAGCAACAAAACAAAAAAACTAGGGGCATAAAAAAGCGTGTGTACCGGGTAAAAGCAAGGTCAATGCCCATAAATGAAGAACTCGGAATAAAAAATAGGAGCATGAAAAGCAAGTGTGCCTGGTAAAAGCAAGGCCAATGCCCTCCGAGTCAAAAATACAGCCAAAAAAAAAAAAGTTGTTGTTGTGGTTCAATTGATAGAGCCTCCATCGACGGTGAGAAGAAAGACCGGTGACAAATGCCAAGGCAATCACCGGCTCTCGCCCTTTTACACATGAGTCAAGCCAACACTGCATCCCATTGTAAAAGTCTCTTCAGACTAGGGGCACTTCAATTAACGTAGGATTTCATATGTGCATAAGCATCGCTCGAAGAAGTACGAGCAAGATTACTCTATCTCTTTTCACAGGGTTCTTGACTTGTAAACCCGAAGATGATCGTGCAACATTTTCGTCCATCGGCTTCGACCTTGATGGTCCCCTCTGATGAGTCGCTGACCAAGACTTCATCACAATTTCAACAAAGACCTCTCACATTGGTAAAGTCGTACTATTTGCGAGAATACTCGGACCCCTGCTAACATGATGACAGTGAGATAGTGTGGTCCTTATAAATCCTGCATCAATGGTCAAGATAGCCTTTTCCATGAGAGTGAGCGGAAAGTCCTTTCAGACTAAAAGTCTCTTATTTGGCATGCTCAAGACATCCACATTCTAAATGAAGGTTGTCTTTCAAAATCTTCCCCAGTGGAAATCAGATGATGCAAAACTGACAAAATTATCATGCGTGAATCTCATTTGAACTCATGAATTTACAGCACATACAATCATGTGTGCATATTGTACAAATAGCAGACATACTCTCAGAGATTAGAGATATTGTTAGGTAAGCATATCCCTATCCCCATTCGTCTTAAAATACCCACCACTTGTCGGGTACTCTTTTCTTGACACTCGACTTATTCAAGTCGTCCATTGAGTTTCGATGCTTGCATCTGTCTTAGCATCCCTATTGTTTTTAAGTACCGGCCACCGTTCGGATACTCCCTTTTCCTAACACTCGACTTGTTCGAGTTGTCCCTAGAATATTGATACTTTTGACTGACCAAGTATCTCTTGGAATACCCACTGCTATCTAGGTATCCCCATATCGTCAAGTACCCACCGTTGTCCAAGTACTTCCTTTTCATGACACTCAGCTTGCCCAAGTTGTCCCCAAATAATAACAGCTGTTCAAGCATTCCACTGCTTTGTGTGCATGCACCTATCCAGGTGTTCCACCCCTTTTAAGTGCCTGCGGCCATCCAGGAGGTGAGAGACCTTCACGAATATCCAAGGTACGCCCTCGATATTCCCTATTACCAGGAGGTGAGAGACCTTCATGAATATGCGAGGCACGTCCTCAATATTCCCATTTACCAGGAGGTGAGAGACCTTCACGAATATCCCAGGTACTTCCTCGATATCCCAATTACCAGGAGGTGAGAGACCTTCACGAATATCTCAGGTACCCCTTCGATACTTGCAAATGTCCAGGTATCCTCCAAGAGTTCGCACTTGTGATCATCCAAGTACCCGTCCATTGCCTATGATCAACCAAATACCCATTTCAACGCCTGCAGAGGCCCAAATATCCTTCATGTTAGTACTTGTGAATATCCAGGTACTCCTTGATATGCTTGTGAATGTCTAGGTATCTTCCAGAATTGATGCCCTGAGAAAGGTCGGCGCATCCTCCCGAGAAAGGTCGGGTTTCAACCAGTGTCTTTGACAGAAGTCAGACGCCCCACAAATTGATGCCCTGAGAAAGGTCGGCGCATCCTCCCGAGAAAGGTCGGGTTCCAATTGGTGTCTTTGACGGAAGTCAGACACCCCACAAAATAGATGCTCTGAGAGAGGTCGGCGCATCTCCCAAGAAAGGTCGGGTACCAACTGGTGTCCTCGATACAAATCAGGCACCCACAAATGAGATGCCCTGAGAAAGGTCAGTGCAATCTCCTGTCAAGGCGACCGAAGAAAGGTTCGGGTCCTAGACAAATCATGGATTGTTTTAACAGGCAACCGAAGAATGGTTCGGGTCCTGGAAGAACAATCTCTTGTCACGGCGATCGAAGAATGGTTCGGGTCCGAGACAAACCACTGATTACTCCAACAGGCGACCGAATAATGGTTCGGGTCCTAGAAGAGCAATCTCCCGTCAAGGCGACCGAAGAAAGGTTCGGGTCCTAGACAAATCATGGATTGTTTTAACAGGCAACCGAAAAATGGTTCGGGTCCTGGAAGAGCAGTCTCTTGTCACGGCTATCGAAGAATGGTTTGGGTCCGAGACAAACCACTGATTACTCCAACAGGCGACCGAATAATGGTTCGGGTCCTAGAAGAGCAATCTCCCGTCAAGGCGACCGAAGAAAGGTTCGGGTCCTAGACAAATCATGGATTGTTTTAACAGGCAACCGAAGAATGGTTCGGGTCCTGGAAGAACAGTCTCTTGTCACGGCGATCGAAGAATGGTTCGGGTCCGAGACAAACCACTGATTACTCCAACAGGCGACCGAATAATGGTTCGGGTCCTAGAAGAGCAGTCTCCCGTCAAGGCGACCGAAGAATGGTTCGGATGCTAGACAAATCATTGATTGTTTTAACAGGTGACCGAAGAATGGTTCGAGCCCTGGAAGAGCAACCTCCTCATATCACCAGGTAAAATGACGCCTTGATACTTACCAAAACTCGGGGTTCACTCCTTATCTCACTCACTCCCGGTAAGTAACTACAGGTATCTTCTTATCTGTCTTAGTCTATGTAATGTTATATTGCTCATTTTCTGCATAGGACAATAGGTGCCAAATAAAATATAATCTATTGCATATGTATAGACAAATTTTAGGTATCAAGTTTGTCTTTGAATGCAACCTCTGCGAACTCACCTTCAAAGAGGGGCAGCTGTTGACACCTAAAATTTAAATTAGGTTTAATTAGGTCTTAATTTCTTTTAGATAACAAAAACCAAATAAATAGCAAAAACAACAAAAAATAGTAAAAACAAAAGAAAAGAAAAACAAAAGCAACCCCCCTATTTTCTTCACGTGGGCTTGTGCGGCTTGGCCCCACCCTCCTTCCTTTTGCTTCTTCCCTCTTCTTCTTCCTCGCTCCATCTTTCTCCGCCTTTGTAGTTCACGCGCGGTGGCCAGCGACGCGTGCGAAGGACGGCCTACGGCCGAGGGGAGTAGGCCGACGTCGGCCGGAGAGGATAAGATCAGGCGCCATTAATGCCGAGCGAGCTTCGCTGGAAAGCTTGATGGGACACCGGTTCCGCCGAGCGGAACCGATGGGTAAGTCGGAGGCCGACGACCGAACCCCTCCGTCAACCGGAGTTCCTTCGCCTATAAATAGGTGGCCGCAAGCATCGTCGGAGGGGGTGGCGAGCTCGGAGATCCTTCACTAAGAGACATCGGGAAGGGTTGAAGGGCGAGCGCAAGAGAGAGCTCGAGTCGCGAGCTCAGCCCACCTTCCACCGAGAGACTTCGGGGAAGGCCGGCGGCAAGTGACTTCGAGAAGGTCAGATCCGGCCGGTGGAGGCTCGGATCTGGCCTGAGTGAGGAGGAATCAAGGCCGAGGAGGGTCCGGCCAAGTAGATCTGGTTTTTTTTTTGCTGCTGTTGTTACCGCCAGACGCCGTGCCGCAGTCGTTCGCCTCAGTCCCGACGCCGTTGCTTCGACGGCTTGTTGCCGTGCCCCACCTGCGAAGCCGTTGCCGTGATTGGTTCGCCGACGCCGCGCCAGATCGGGAAACCGAGTTGCCCAGCCACCACCATTCGGACGCCGTCGCCACGAGCAGGTAGTGTTACCGCCACTGCCGCCGTTGCTGTCGCCATAGCTTCCCCCCTCCGAAGTCCAACCCTCGTCGCTACCGTCGCTGTCACCGCCGTCGCCGTTGCCGCCGTCGTCGCCGTCGCCGTCGTCCCCGCTGTTGTGCCTCGGCGCCGCGATTCGGGAACCCTAGGGTTCCCGATTTTCCGGGTCGCGACCCCGGGTTGTCGGGTCGGACCCGGATCGAGAACCGGGTAGGGATTCCGCAAATTGCGGGCGCCGCGGAAGACCGGGTCGCGATTCAGGTCGGATCCGGGTAGGGTTCGCAGGGAGCCGGGTTGCGGAGCGGGTCGTGGACCCGGGTCGTCGGGCCGGGCCGGCGTCCCCAAACGCCCGCCACGGCGTCGTTTTAGTAAGTAAAAAATAATAATAAATAAAAATAAAAAGAGATGAAAAATCCGAGTCGGGCCGCGTTGCGGGCCCGTCCGCGTTTGGGTCGGCCCGAGTCGGACCCAACCCGCGGATCCGACCCGGGTCGGTTTTATTTTGTTATTTTAATATAAAAATAATATTTTAATAAATAAAAATTAAAAAATGTTTTAATTTTCAAAAAATCGAAAAATATTTTAAAATGTCGAAAAATGTTTTTATTTTCTAAAAAAATCGAGAAAAATCAAAAAAATAATTTATTTTCCAGAAATATTTTGAAAAATACTAAAAAATATTTTATTTTCCAAAAAAAAAAAAAAAAAATCAAAAATATTCCATATTTTCCAAAAAATGCCAAAAATCCAAAAAGGAATTTAGAAAAAGCCAAAAAGACTTGTATTTTCCCAAAAAAAATCCCAAAAAAATGCCCCTTTTGTGTCCAAAAATTAGAAAATGACCTAGAAAATGTTTTTCCTCCCAAAAATGCATGGAAAATCCCTCGAACGTCCAAAAACCTCGGGTTTAAACAAGATTAGGTACCGAAAGGGCATTAGTGATTAACTAGTGTAATCAAGTCCCCGATCCTAATTTCTTTGGTTGCGCAGGAATGAGTATTTCTCCCGATACTTCACTTGGGTTTCTAATCAACCTACCCCAAATCGATTAGTGGCGACTCTATTTTAAAAATTGATTTACAGATTAAAAAACTTGAACCATTAAGTCGTGAATTGGTGGACTTGGGAGAGTCCGGGCTTTAATTAATTTCAGCCGAGCCATTAGCCTCCTTAGGCGCTCGTACCCGATTGCGGGCGCTAAAAAAAGAGAGGTCGCGACAATGATGCTACTCATCATCCAGAACTGTTTAAAAGAGAAAAGAAAAGGAAAGTAATGCTATGGTCTCCATAAATCTATCTCCTTGAATCTGTACATTTCAAAAACTTCATGAGTTTCTGGTTTCTTTTCATATAAAGGTTAGTTATACTTGACATAAGTAAACACTTTTGACACTTTTAAAAGTCAGTCGTTTTTATAATTAAAAAGAAGAAGAAGAAGCTTTTATGGCCTCATCTTGCTAAAGCCTCTAATTTCTAGCACTTGGTCTATCTTAATTAACCATCAACGCCAGCAGCAACCGCCGTATGGCCATGGCTGATATACTCTCTCTCTCTCTCTCTCTCTCTCTCTCTCTCACAGATGGCATAACCAGGGGGGACTACCAATGCAGAATCTACCTACTCGTAAAAGGCAAGGAAAAGAAAGAAAGACGAAAGAAAGTAAGAAAGAAAATCCATCTTCATGAACATTTAACTCGTATATGTCACATTAACTTGCCATATGCTATCCTCTAGAACAGAAGTGTAAAGAGAAAAGGAAAGAAATCCAGTCATCTCCACAAATCTTTCCCCCGAATCTGTCAATCTAAAAAAGTTCACAACATTCTAGATTCTTTTCGACCAAAAGATTTGCAGATACATGCATGCAGTGTGCTTGATTAGGTGCCGACATTCACAATCTCCATAACGAAGCATCCTCTCCGAGTGTCCCACCTGAAAAAAATGATATCACCCACCTTGATTTGTCTCGCCAAGAGCACATCGCTCAAATTCAGAAAGTAATGGCCGGTCCTTTGACACTTGGCGAAGTATACATTCAAGCCGCGGAAATACAGAGGCCCATTCACACCATTGTTGTCGCCACCACTGCCACCATGATTGCGATCCGTGTCGTCGCGGATCGTCACGTAGTGCTTGTGGCCTGCCTGTATGTTTTGCACGACGGACGTAGGCCAATGACAGAACATGTTATCCAAGGCTATGTTGTCCCTAACTGGCAGCTTCTCCGTCTCAAAAACGTACTCATCAACGACCTTATAGAGGGTCGTGAGGTCGTGAGAGTCAGACTGGGGGAGCGGATCTTCATCCTGGATGTCGACTGGCTCGCGTTCAACCTCGTGGGGAATGTTTTGGGCCCTCTCCGCATCTTCAGCCGGAGCTTGGTTGTTTTGGTCTGATGATTCTGGCGGGGAGAATGATCCTGCGCTGCTGTATGCGCTGCTGGACTGTGGAACATCGTCTGTTGTGGAAGAGCCGTTCATTTTCTTGAATTTCTTTGTGCGGTTATTCGTCGGCGGGAGGGTTTCGATGGAGGAATTGGAAATGCTGATCTCGATGGAAACAGTTTCTCTGCAATATGGAACCACCGTGAAAATCTGAGTAGCGCACAAATTTTTGACCCCGCGTCTTGATTTGCTGAGTGAAAAAGATAAACGGAACGAAACGAGATAAATGTGAACCCTAAGAAGCTTTCAATGGGCACCTTTTTCTGGATCACCTACGATAAGTTCTTTCGAAGGAGATTATCTTTATGCACGCATCAAGAAGTGTTGGTGTAGAACATTGTCTATCTATCAGGAAGCAACCATGCAACGAGCTTGCAATTCAAGAAAGCTAACCAGACCAAGAAATCTCGAACAATGTGGCCCAGTAAATCGAACAACTTCAACGCGGGCTTCTGCTCTTCGCTGGGGACTAAGAACGGAGGATTGAACTTCGATGGATGGCCCCGTTCGTTCAGCGGTCGAAATGCACGAGAATGCTCCGACGGCTGAAGAGAAGATGGACTGAGGAGATGGTTCAGTTGTGATGGACTTTTGAATAAAGTAGGCTCTTCGAGAAATCTTAACGAAAGAAGTTGAGAGTGAGTTTTTCTGGTCTAACCGACTCTGTGGCCCCAAAATGGAGATCAAGTCCTCCGGAGGCTTTTATATGGTGATCATCAATTAATTTACCCTAAATCACATATAAAAAGAGGAAAGTGCATATATATCTCGTAAATTTCTATTTCTAAAGTGAAAATAAAATCTCTTGTTCGGAAAAAGTATACTTTTCACTAGTAAAAATACCATATATTCTATGGTATATTGCTTTTGTCGGGAGTAAAGTACAGCTGTTCATCATGATAAATTTTTCAACTTTATCAATATAACTTCAAAGTAAGAAGTTCGCCAACAATCGTCGTGGTTAACGGGTGTGAATTCGGGGAAAATTTTATTTCTTCAAAGTAAATCTTTTTCTATGAAATAATACCATATTTCAAGCAAAACATTTTACGTGGTAAGTTAAACTCACTACAAGAAACATTGAACTATTGTTTAACAAAATTGAGAGAGAGAAGAGGGAGGAGGGAGAGGTGGCTTTTGGTGTTTGCGGGAATTCCCCAACCACCATTGTCAATGGCGCCGGTTACATTTGTTAAGGCGAGGGTCGAGCAACAATTAGCCATGACCTTGGTGACATGAATGTTCTATGACTCTTGACCTAAGAAATATGATTTTAGAGAAGGATTAATATTCTCTCCATTTGTGCGGTAAATTAACATATTAAAATTTTCACCCCCTTAAATTAATGATACATTAGCAAATAAAATAATGGAGGGTTCCGGTTTACACAGATTATGGGGACAATCTTTTAACCTCAAATACCCTCAAATTTGCAAAAGAAAAAAAAAAAAATTTGTTGGTCAATCCTTTAAGAAGTAACGACTATGGCAACGGTTGTTTTGGGAACGAGGGTTTAAGATTTTGTTTGTTTTGGGAATGATTTTTTCTTTTAATGAGGCTGGTTTGATTCATTGATCATGACTATTTAAATCATAAAAGAGGTCGGTGTATAATTTCATTTAAAGATGATGCTAATCTATCCCCAAATGGGAAAACAAAGAAGTCGATTTACTCTAAAATATAAAGATGAATCTTGTTAATAGACTGCTCAGGTGCATTAGCTAGGACCTTAAAAAATAGAAATAACATATATGAACGCACTTTCAAAATTAAGCGTGACACTTATAGAAAACATACCTTCTTCAAATAGAAATGATGATTGTTCTGAAAACAATAAATGAGACTTATTAAATGCCTCGAAGACACTCTTTTAACATTTTCCTATAACATTTTACCTTCAACGCTCTCTTGAATACTCAATCCATGATTTGATTGTTTTCTTCAGTACTTTTACCAAATCAGTCAACTTCAATATACAAACTAACAAAATGCGAATTGCACAAAGAGACGATGTGGAATGGAGGTGACTTGAAATTACATGCACAAAAGTTGTACAGATTACGTGTCTAATGCTAGACGGGCGAATATGGGTCTCGTGGCACAATTATGTCATGTGGCGATATATAGGCGAAATTAAGTGTAATTGGGGGATGTATACATATATGGGTTTGAATCGTTGGGATAATTAACCGTGGAATTTCTTGGGTGATAATTTTGTTGGAGATAGATATCAAGGTCGGCTACCTCTGCGGGCTCTTAAGCAAAAAAAGAAATCGCACAAAAAAAAACAGAAGAAGAAGAGGAGAGAAAAGGCATTCTGCTGATCGTTTTATTATCTATTATAGCGGTCTTTATCTAGAAAAGAATTTGACCACATAAAAGAAAGATAAGAGCATAGGTTTGACGTTTTTTATTTATGATCGTACAAAAGGGATCCACCTTTTGCCCCACAGTAGCCTTCGTGCTTTAAGCTGCCGGAAAAATGCAGGGTTCGCACTATCGTTGATTTTTCGGGATCTGTTTCACTTAACAAAGAAGAGCCACGATCGGTGTTCTTTCAAGCTTGTTCAATATTGGAGAAATTGTTTTCATCGAGATCAGCATTTCAAAGAAATCGTATATTGATTTGAGAGAGAGACACCGCTGGAGTGGTGGCAGATGACCGGAGGCTGAGTGGCTGAGTGGCTAAAGGGCTTAGTTGGATTTAGCGTTTTGTCGATATGGAATTGAGGTTTTCAATGTGGATTATGAAATTGGATAACTATACTTAAAAGAGATCATGCACATCTACTCAAGAGGGTAAATTTTATCCACTCAATTCATCATCTAATTATAAAGGATGTCAATCGCTGATACAAATAAAACTTGTACTTTGAAACCTTTCTTTCTTTGGATTATTTTCTTCAGAATCGCTCTGCTTCTGTCCCAGTGATGATTTAAAGTGGAGTTATTTCAAACCAATCAACTTTAACGCTAAAGAAATTCAACGCTGGCATCATACCAAACTCGTATGCCACATTAACTTGTCCCATGCGATGGATGATGCTACTCATCAAGAATAGAAGTGTTTAAAAAAATAAATAAATAATAAAAGGAAAGAAATCCTATCGTCTCCATAAATCCGTCTCCTAAATCTGTAAATCTCAAAAAGTTCATAATATTATGGTTTCTCTTTTACCAAAAGATTTGCACTTGCATGCATGCAATGTGCTTGGTTAGCTCCCGACGCTCACAACCTCCATAGCGAAGCATCTTTTCTGAATGTCCCACTTGAATAGAATGATATCTCCCACCTTGGTTTGTCTCGCCAGGAACACATCGCTCATATTCAGAAAATAATGGCTGGTCCTGTGACACTTGGCGAAGTATACATTCGAGCCGCGGAAATACAGAGGCTGATTCGCACAATTGTCGCTGTCGCCGCCTCCGCTGCCATGATTGCAATCTGTGTCATCACGTATCGTCACGTAATGCCTGTGGCCTGCCTGTATGTTTTGCACGACGGACATAGGCCAGTGACGGAACATGCCATCCAAGGCTACATGGTCCCTGACTGGTACCTTCTCCGCCGCAAGATCAAACTCATCTATGACCTTATAGAGGGTCGGGTGGTCGTGAGAGTCGGACCGGGGGAGCGGATCTTCATCCCGGATCTCTACTGTGTTGCGGTTGACCTCGTGGGGAAGGTTTTGGGCCCTCTCCCCGTCTTCAGCGGCTTTGCTCGGGAGGAAGTCACGGTAGTAATAGGTGTTCGTTGCCGGAGCTTGGTTGTTTTGGTCCGATGATTGTGGCGGGGAGGATGATCCAGCGCTGCTGGACTGTGGAACATCGTTTGCTGGGGAAGAGCTGTGCATTCTCTTGATTTTCTTGCTGTAGTTAATCGTCAGCGGGAGGGTTTCGACGGAGGAAGTGGAAACAATTTCTCTGCAATATGGAACGAGCATGAAAGGTGAGCAACACCGATCTTTAAGTGAAACAAATCCCAAAAATTCGTCAAGAGTGCCAATCTTAAGTCTTGTCAGAACTGACCGGATCTTACAATTAAATCAATGCGGAATCACCGTCTGTTCTGAACCTGTGGCCAAGAAAGTCCGGCTTCAAGGCATCCCCGGGCGTGAAGACGTCATCCAGCGGCTCCTGGCTTAAAGAACGAAGTCCACCGTGCGGCAAAAGATGAATCTTTTTTTATGAACATAAAGAAAGGAACTCAAACCTACGCTTTTATATTTCTTTTATGCGGTCAAATTCTTATATAGATAGAGACCACCGTAATAGATAAGACCAATCAGCGGAATGCCTATCCTTTCCCTTCTTATTTTTATTTTCTCGTGCGATTTCTAGTGTTGCTTAAGTGCCCTGTTGATGTAGCCGACCTTGATATTTATCTCCAGCGAAATTAACACTCGAGGAATTCCATGCCTAATTATTCCAACAATTCAAATCGATATACATCCTCCGATCAGATCGAGTTTCGTATATGACTTCAAATTCAGCCCAATATGCACTTAATTTTGCCAATATGATTGCCACATGGCATAATTGTGCCATGGGACCCATATTCGCCCAATCAGTATTAGACGCGTAATTTGTACATCTTCTTCACAGGAAATTTCAAGTAACCTCGAATCGATTTTCGATGAGTTTTACTCTTTAATCCTTTTAATTGTCATCAATAAAATTACTGATTCCGTTTCCAATCTTAGTCGTTCACTTTACAGGATTCTACGAATGCCGCTAGGGTTAATGAACTCATTTCTCCGCGCAATTCACGTTTTGTTGAATCTATCATTTTTCTGTTTTTTACTTTATATCATTGTAAATTCAGAGATTTGATTACATAAAAAAAATCATTTAATGCATTTTATTATAGGAATAGTATTTACTAGTTATGTAAGGTTTACTGCTCTTCTCTGATTTAATTAGTTTTCCTATATTTGCTAGTTTTATTAGTTTCATTAATTTAATTTTTAGACTATTTAAGAGGAATTTTTATATATATATATATAAACAGAAAATATGAGAACTTACGGAATTATGATCATGAAATGTTTGATGAATGTAAACAGAATTTATTTATAAGACAGACGGTTTCACGTCATACGGTCATCCAAAAAATGATACATATAATTTTTCCATGATTTCTTCTTCGATTATTTAATTTCCATTTTTTTTCACTTCTATTGCTCGTAAAATGTTAAATTTCCGGGTTAAGTAGAAGGAGAAGAGGTAGAAAAGGAGTTTTAGTTAATGTAATTTGCAACAAATTTTTGACATATATAACCCATGACAAGCATGGACAAGAACTGTGAAGATGCTTGTAAAAATTATATTACAAAAATTTCGCATCAAATAATTGATATAGTTTGAGTAGTTAAAATATCATAATTGGTCCTCATTAACTTAAACTTTTGAGACAAGGTCCAATTAATATCGGGTTTCTATTACACATCTCCAACAAATTGATATTAGAGTTGGTGATTGGTTGGTGGAACAAGTTATTAAGTTGGTATAGGCTGTTTTAATCTCCTTCAAAAGGTTTCTGAGTTATTCTGTTGGTATAAACCATTTTAATTTCATTCAAAAGGCGTTTCGTGATGGGAAAAATTGATCGTTTATTCTTGTAACTCTTTAGGTGAATTTGTTTGAGTGAAAGTGTTTTCCAAAAATTAATTTTTCGATCCTTCACATGTTCGATTTGCCCAAAATAACTAGTTGACCAAAAATATTTTCTGGTCAATAATCATATACATGCTTAAAATTAGCAAGCACACAAGAACACCAACAATGTCTACTGAATCCAATATGTTACATCCTGCTGCACGTAAGAAAAGACTTTTTAACTCTCCAAAGCAAAGCAGCCCATCAAATGTTCACGCCACGTGTAAGGCGAATTCATTGAGAACATATACCTGAAGTACAGGAAAAGCATCGATCATGAAACTTTAGCCTTAAAGCAGCGAGCAGACGATGACACGCAGACACCCATCCGACGCAATCAAGAAATCATACAAGAAAACCACAGCGTTATCATTCCAGTTCCTAAGTAAAAGAATAAACAATCCAAAGTGCCAGGATCAGTGTGCCAAACACGACGATACAGGAGTCGACAGCAATGAAAGGCCAAGACGTTCAGCCCTAACTAATGCGAAGAACGCGCAAGCATCGTAATGATCGAGAGAGCCAAAGCCGATAACCGGAATGCGTCCTTGTTCCTCCTGGCCAACGGCGACCCCGTGCCTTTCTCCGTGAACCCGTCCTCGCACGTTGTCGATGCGTCCATGACGGAGCTCAGGTCGATGTTTGCATCCCCGTACCTCTCGTCCTTGTAGGCTCTGATCGCCTCTGCAAGCGTCGCGACCGCGTCGGAGTACAGCTCCAAGCAATCTTGCAAGCATGCTTTTACGGATGGATCCATCTCCTTGCTCTTCAGGAGCTTCTCTGTGTAAGACCTCGTGCGTGTCACGTTGTGCCGCAACAGCTTGATGGAGACGAGGCCGAGCCCCCGGAGGTTGTCGCAGTGGCAGTACGGGTTCGACTGGAGCGACGCGACGCAGAACTTGTAGCTGACGTTGGGGTCTTCTTGCGCGCATTTCTTGCACGTCTCGTGGATTATGTTGGTGCTGCCGCCATCTGCAGATGCAGCGTGGAGGGAGGTGAGGAAGAAGATGAGGAGTAGAGAGACCGAAGGACAAGGACTCATTTTTCGTTTTCTTGTTGAATGGGTTTGGACCACGTCTCAGGGAGGAGCAATGATTTATTAGAGGATAATCTTCGCATCTATTCATGCGACGATGCCAAATTGGAGCGCTAATTTATTATATCTCTCCAATGCGTGGGTAAGACGCACGATATAAGCATCCATATGTCGGCCACTCACGATGAGGCCAGTTGAATACGTATGACTAAAGTTTACGTATACGAATGGTGGAATTTTTCAAGATATGTGCATTGCCCGTCCTCCAAATAAAATATACTAGGCTTTTTGGCCGGGACCTTGCCGGTCACAATCAAGGGTGGTTTAGGCGGGGGCAAGGGCGGTTGCCCAAATCCAAGTGAGGGTGTTGGGTCCTAGCCTAAGGCTGGCGAGGGTCGTGTCTCGCTCCTCGCCAACCTCAAGTGAGGGCTGTGGCTTGATTGATGTCCTTGCCAGCCCACAGTTGGGGAAAAAAAAAAGAAAGGAAAGAACAATTTCATTTGGATGAAGGATAGTACACATATCTTGAAAAATTCCTCGATTATATATGTGACCTTTTTTTCTTACGAGAAATTCTACCGTATAGATAAATTATGGATTCATAGGTATTCTACTGGCCTCATTGAAAGCAGCCTACACATATATTGTGTGACTAATTCACAAGAAAATATTGAGTATATTGTCTTATCACGTAGGCAATAAACACACCCCATTCAATGCTCGTGCACATGTCTAGGTGGCTTCACTGGTCAATCCTTTCGTCTTCTTCACTGTTTCTTCCTCTTTTCTTTTTCCTTTTTTCTTCTCTACTCTTATTGGCCTGTCGTCGGCATTTTGCCATGGCCGATGATAGGCCACAACCAAGGGTCTAGGGTCTAGCCCTCACGGTGAGGGCTAGGGCGAGGGTGAGGGCGAGGGTGAGAAAGCAATGAGTGGGCTAACGACCGAGGAGGAGCCATCGGTGAAGACTCGATCGGACATCCAAGTGGTGTTGAAGGGTTTGTTAGAGTCGGTGGCGGAGCCACATTCGATGTGGTAGGAGACGTTGCCTACACAGAGAAGAAGACGAAGTAGAAGCGGACAGGAGGAGTAGGAGAGATTAAGAGAAATTTTGACACGTGAGTCCCACTTGGACACGTGACAATTAATGAGTAGAGGGTTTTACCGTCTACGAGACTGACCTGTCTTAAATAATATGGGGGAGAAAAATTGACTTAAATTATTTGTAGTATAATATACTATGTAGAGAAAATTTGCTTTAATTCCATACAATATAATAATTATTCCAAAAAAACAAATGATCAAACGATTGAGTAGAATTAAAAAGAATTGTTTCCCAACAAACTCAACTCTTGTACAATATGACATCGGTTATGATTAGTAAGTGTAAAGTGATCATTTACATAATGTAAGTGAACCGATGTTGACACCTAAATTTTGGCGACTCGATTAGTCATTTATCCATTAAAAATCAAGGATTAATTTTTAAGCCCTAAAAAAATAATATTAATTGCATAGCATATAATTTGAGGTGCATTCATTTTTTTTTATGGCATTCGCATTGGATCGACAATGGTGAATGGACTCGAATGAATGGTTTTAAGCTTAATAGATACAAAGGTATTCTATTCTTCGATGTGATATTTCTTTATTTCAAACAAGAAATGAATATCTTCCTCAAATATTTTGGGGAAAAATCACAATTGGAACAAGACCAAAAGAAATATTTCTTTAAAATGACGGGCATTTATGATCGATCGGCCCGTGGCTCCATTTTACACTCAGTTCCGGTTCTAAAACGGAATTGGCCCCTTAAGTTCGTTTTGTAAGTTTAGCCAAAATCACGGAGAAGAGAAAAAAAAAAAAAAAAAAAAAAAAAAAAAGGGGATGGGAGGGGAGGGGAGAGGGGGGGGCCCGGGGGGGGGGGGTGGTGTCATTTCAGAAAGGATGGCATCATTCTCATGAAAGAGCCTCCTAATTGATAGATGTGCAAATACAGCCCTTCTTGATTAATCTTCATTCCATAACTCTCTCGAGGGTTATCCCTATTAGAATTATCCTTGTTAGAAGCCTGTGTCGACGGCAACGATTAAGAAAGAGTTTGCATTACACTGATGAAAGCATTCGATCAGCCAACTTATAAATTCTCCATTTAGTGCAAAGAGTTTTATGCCGGTCATCGTTCGTTCTGTTGCCCTAGCCCGTCATTATCGACATTTCATGTTTGTGCTTGTCATCTTATGTATTTGTCATATCCTTGATTTACTTCTCATCCTTATACTGGCCTTCCTCCAACTTTTTGTTTGTACAAAGTTAAATGCGTGCGTAGCTTTAAAATGACATCGATCGTTGATATAGCTGTGCATTAGCTTTGTTGGCATCTTGCGCCTCCCTTTTAGGCATTTAACGCCTGTATGTTTGTGTCATGCCCTCATCTGTCAATTCTTATACTTCTTTACTTTTCCTGGAGTGGTTGTCTAACAAAAAGTATTGACTTTACCGAAGCTCTTGGACCCGCCTCTGTACGACTGAAGTTTCCTTTTCAGGGAAACCGAAGATGTTCTTTGGTTTTGGCCTCCACCGAGGAAATCTGTTTGAGTCCAGCGGCACCTCTGAAGCTTTTTCATATGTTTAAAAGTCCCGTCTTGCCTTTTTTAGAGAGTATAGCCCAACGTGGAAAAGTTCTGTCAATATCGATCAAAACTTGCGAAATGATCTTGAACCGTGTGGATCATGATGTTCTAGGCTTTCTCTGAAATAGCTCGGGGTGACTGTTGTTCGCAAGGGGAAATGCCTGCCTTTTGGTTTGTCCATATGCGTGTATCTTTTACCATTTTTACGTAGCTGGATATGATGTAGTAAGAGCTTATACATACCGGGTTTAAGGCATTCAAACGACGAAATTTGCTCTGTTGCGGAATAAAGACACAAAAAATTCGCTATGTTACAAGAGGCTTTACTTGATCCTTTTACCAACATGGCAACAGTGCGCGAACAAGATAAGTAAGTGTCGGCTGATGGCACCAACGTATAACGAAAACTCCTCGGTCCACGCAGCATTTCAAACCCGAGTCCATTTTTCCTCGTGTTCCTCTTGGAAGTAACGAACCATCTTCTGCCGTGCCCAAATTTTTTGGTTCCGAAACATTGAATTCGGTTTCAAGAATGCCGACGCAAATATCATTTATCAAAGCCAAAAACTAATTGAGAACCCCCCAAGTCAAACGCCCACGTTTTATTTGGGATCCTAAATTACCAATGAAATGGAAAATAATCAATAAAGCATGAAACATTGGATTGTGACTTGTCATAAATATGTTCTTTAATTTCTTGACAGTTGGCATGCTGAAAGATGTATACAAAGTTATAGCTTCCAAAGGCTACGGCGACCAAAGGAAGAGAATGCATGGTCACTTCTCAGTTAACACAAAAATTATAGATCGGTGGACTCACTCTTTATATTAGTATGTATACAGATTCAAACCCTCCTAGCCAAACCCCAGAAAAGGGTAGCAAAACAAAACCGAACTGCAGTCCTCATGCAACCACATCCAAAATGTGCAAACACAAGGAAACAAAGATTGACATCGAACCCCCGCAGCAAAAGGGAAAAGGAAATAGCAAATCAATCGAACACTAATCCCGAGCAACCCCATCCAAAATTGATCTCGGAAATTTTAAAGAGGACCTACTATCGTCTTCGTAAAAAATTATTTGGACACGTAAACCATACAGTAATGTGTTTGGAAGTTATTTTGAAATCAACTTACCTGTTCTGTGTCATCCAATATCAGCAGACGACTTTCTTGGCCCGGCACCACATCAAGAGGTTTTTGGTGTCTTTGTGTTCCATATCTCCGGAACCGAGTTATTCTCTGATCGGGTCAAGAAGCTTAGCCATTTCCTGGGCGTATGATAGATCGCCCATTGTGCGATGTACATCCCAAACATCTTGTTGGAAATTATATCAAGAGAATACACACTGTTTGTTGTAGTCAGAACATCAATGTAAAGAATACGATAACAGCTATATAATAGTCTTATTTTTATGTAAACTTACAACTCTTGGAGAAGAATAAAATAAGATATCATTGAAAAATAACATAAAATTGGAGGTGAGGTACGGATAACCGAATCTCCTTAAGGCGATTAGTTCCTGCCAATGGTGCTCCGCAGATTCATGAACTATGCCTCCCAAGATACAACACCTCGAACCTATTTGGATTAGCACTATGCAAACAAGACTCTGTCGAACCGTTCAATTGAACCAGCACACCCAGATAAAATAGAAGAGTAGAAAAGTATATCAAAGCCTTTTTGGAATCGAGTTGGAAATACCAAAACCATAAACCCAAAACTTCTCATGAAGCTCTATGTTCCTATCTATATATAGAGATTTTTAGTTCATGTACTAAATAGATACATGAATTAAATAGATGCGTGTATCCACGAGATTCATGAATAAAGAGATACGTGAATCCAAGAGATTCATGTATCCAAAGATACGTGAATTCAAGAGATTCATGAACTCAATAAATACATGAACTAAACGATACATGAATCTAGGAAATTCATGAATTCAATAGATACGTGAACATAAAAGTATAGGAAATTCATGAATCCAAAAACAGATACGTGAACAGAAAAAACGTATCTTAATTTATTGGCTTCCGTTGATCCATTAACCATAATTATAACCATAATTACAACAATCCCCCACATTAATGGATCAACAAAACATTTTTGACTCGAAGGAATCTGAGCATGCCTGTTGAAATAAACCGCATCAAGATAGGTAGCTTTCGCTTTGAACCTTCTTTAGTGAAAGCTTATTGGACTTACCTAACTAGTCGATGGACTAAGCCTTGAATCGCCAGTTGTTTGTGTAAGCCTAGACAATAAACCTCACACGGAGTATTTCCAATTCAAGATTGGTTCTCGGTTGTGTTCGTTCTTTCGGCCCTGAACCTCTCGGGATTCATGCGTGCTTTAGAAAATCTAGCCTTTAAAGATTTTCATAGAGTCGGCCAGCTCCACGCATATAGGTGCATTCCTATTAAAGATATCCTACCATATCTTAGTTGGATGTTACATTCCAAGTTAAAGGAATCATTAAACGCATAGCGTACCCTTAATAACGTTGTAGGAAAGCATTGTTGCATCATAGAAATGGGAGACAGTGCTCACACTAGAGTTTCCAAAATTTGCGTTGTCCTATTGAACCTAGTCCATGGGATCTCCAATCGCATAGGTTAGGTTTCCACCCTGGAATCTCTTTATTGGGTTAAGGCTCTTAAACCCATTCCCCTCGATGCGTAGTTTATCTGCTCTTTTGACAAACCTTTTGTCAACGGATCCGCAATATTTTCCTTTGACTTTACAAAGTCTAAAAAATGATTCTATTTAGAGCAACTGCCTTACGGTATTGTGTCTACAACGAATGTGTCTAGACTTACCGTTATAAATCACATTATGCACCCCCACACTTTTAGAAAATTGTAGGATGATAACTTTTCATTCCATAACTCATATGGAGTTTTATTTGTCTCTCTGTGGGGTATTTTATTAAGAATATAATTTGCAGTTAAAACTGCCTCCCCCCACAAGTTCTGAGGTAAACCTGAACTCAAAAGTATGGCATTAGCCATCTCCTTTAGTGCCCTGTTCAATCGTTCAACAACTCCATTTTGTTGTAGAGTATAAGGTGCAGTCGTTTGGAACATTATTCCAAAACTAGCACAAAACTCTTTCAAATTGATTGAACTATATTCTCCTCCTCTATTCTGAGGTGTAGAATGAGATCTTCAAGGCTCATCTCATTCCGTTTGTGCTTCAAATAATTTTGAAGTCTGACCAGCCCGGAGGCAATTTCTCAATCATAGCTGACACTTGGAATGATCACTAAGTATCATTCTCTCAGCTGAGATGTCACTCAAAATTAATTGCAATTCTTGGACCTGACTCATGACAGATTCAGAATCCACCATCTTGTAGTCCAAGAATTTGGCAACCACAAATTTCTTGGTGCCAGCATCCTCAGTTTTGTATTTCTTATCTAAGGACTCCCACAACTGTTTATCAGATTCAATATTACAATAAATGTTATATAGAGAATTCACTAAACAGTCAAGAATATAATTTCGACATAAGAAGTCTCCATGCTTCCAAGCCTCCAATGCACCGAGCGTCGTGACATCTTGCTCATTTGGACTAATTATTGGGCACACCTCCGATAAATATTTCGTCAAATTGAGCATGGTCAAAAATAGAAGAACATCTTCTGCTGCCACTATTTAAAGCTCACTCCAGTGAATTTCTCCGGTTTCTCATTAGCTATAACTGGAGGCGTCGCCATCACAGTAGGCAAAGTTCGTTGAACTATCCCTCCAGAAACAGAGCCAAAAGCCATTTGGCTTGTACTGTTATAAAAAACAGTCTCGGGCATACCAGTCGTATGACTTGTACCTGCACCACCAAAATTGGTGTTAGCCCAAGGGCTCGTAGCATTGGCTACTACAAATTCAGACCCCGAGGGTTGAACATCTTCCATAGCAACGGTCGAATCGACCATAGGAATGTCTCCTGAAACATTCGGGACATTGAAAGGCACTTGATTGTTTTCAGCCATCTCAATAATCTGACAAGAACAACAAACAGTGAGTGATATAATCGCCTTAAGATTGTTGGAAATTATATCAAGAGAATATACACTGTTTGTTGTAGTCAGAACATCAATGTAAAGAATACGATAACAGCTATATAACAGTCTTATTTTTATGTAAACTTACAACTCTTGGAGAAGAATGAAATAAGATATCATTGAAAAATAACATAAAATTGGAGGTGAGGTACGGATAACCGAATCTCCTTAAGGCGAATAGTTCCTGCCAATGGTGCTCCGCAGATTCATGAACTATGCCTCCCAAGATACAACACCCGAACCTATTTGGATTAGCACTATGCAAACAGGACTCTGTCAACCGTTCAATTGAACCAGCACACCCAGATAAAATAGAAGAGTAGAAAAGTATATCAAAGCCTTTTTGGAATCGAGTTGGAAATACCAAAACCATAAACCCAAAACTTCTCATGAAGCTCTATGTTCCTATCTATATATAGAGATTTTTAGTTCATGTACTAAATAGATACATGAATTAAATAGACGCGTGTATCCACGAGATTCATGAATAAAGAGATACGTGAATCCAAGAGATTCATGTATCCAAAGATACGTGAATTCAAGAGATTCATGAACTCAATAAATACATGAACTAAACGATACATGAATCTAGGAAATTCATGAATTCAATAGATACGTGAACATAAAAGTATAGGAAATTCATGAATCCAAAAACAGATACGTGAACAGAAAAAACGTATCTTAATTTATTGGCTTCCGTTGATCCATTAACCATAATTATAACCATAATTACAACACATCTCACTAGAAGAAAGACCTCTCAAAGGGTCTCAACTTTTGGTCATTGTCTGCATATGCTCCAACACAAAGAGGCTGTCTTTAAAGACTTCCGCTCGTTCCATGATGATTAAGTCCGATAGATGCAGCAAACAAGACTCAGAAATGGGCTTCTTACATAAGCAAGAAAATAGGCCACAGGAATGACAATCTAGGCTTCGGGAGGCTCGCGGAGCAATGGTCACATTCCCGACTTTCTCGGCTAGGTCTTAGTCGACCTAGGCTTCGATTGCATCGTCGCTCTCGAGCTACAACCCTTTGAACGAGCCAGTGGTTTTCTCACAATCGAAGGCTATCCTCAACGCGACAGACCTCAGGCTCCAAGGTGGAGAGTCACATTGGGATTGAAGATTTTAAAAAGTGTATATCGGGAAGATATATCCTAGAGATCATTAATGGCTCAAATTCTTAAATTTAGCCACATTAAGCTTTTCTCTCAAGTGAAATGGATGAAAATCTCTGAATACTCGATTGATTTGAATGAGGTGTTGCGCACTCTTATACATGGTCCAATGAACGCATAATATATGGTAATTCGAACTCATCTTCTCAACCCAAGAAAACAAATATTCTTAGAAAAAATTACAAATAAAGACTCGAAGTGCCCTTAATTTCTTTAATAAGGACCCAAAGTGAATCTTATCTCAAATTATAACCTTAAATATTTTTATTTTCTCAAATAAAGATCTGAAGCGACTATATTAATTTCAAAGAAGGACTTGACCTCACTAGCCGATCAAGGGCATTTTCGTATTTACATTTTCTTTTTTCTGTCGTTTTCCTTTATCTATTTTTCTCTTTAAAAAAAAATTAAAAAAAAAAAAAAAAAAAAAAAAAACTAAAAAAAAAAAAAAAAAAGTGGGAGGGCCGGCAAGCCTCCATCGCTTGTAGCCATCGCCTAACGCTTGGAATTTTTTTTTTTTTTTTTTTTTTTTTTTTTTGTAGAAGTTTTGTTTTATTATGTTTTGTTTTGTTTTTAAGTTTTAGCCTTTCTTTTTAATTTGTGATTTTAAAGGAAAAAATTGAAAATACAAAAAAGCAAAACAAAAAGGAAGAAAATAAGAAAATGTAAATGAAGGAATGCCATTGACTAGCCTGTGAGGATTGGTTCTTTTTTTAGACTGACATGGCTACTTCGGATCTTTATTTGAAAAAATATTCACTTTAGATACTTAATTGAGAAAATGAAGGCACTTGAGACCTCTATTTGAGACAATGTTCATTTCAGGCCTCTATTTGAGAAATTTAAGAGCATTTCAGGACCTTCTTTGAAATTTTCCCATATTCTTATGATTTGATCAGTTTTTTTTTTTTTTTTTTTTAAGAAAAAATAATTCGCCATATATACTCAAACTTGAGAGCCAAAAAGGCAGCTGGGTGCTAGTATTTGGTGTAACTCGCTAGCATTTGTGAACCTAGAGGAACCAAAGGCTATCCCCAAAGGATTTCTCTTTTTCCGGTGCGCTTGTGAATATGATCTTTGGATATGTTAGGGATATTCTTGCCATTAGGATGGTAGAAACGAGATAATGTGCCACAAAAGGAAATTTAAGTTTGTGGGTTGGACCCCCTCATTCTAGTTGGGTCAAATTCAATTCCGACGAGACCTTTAAAGGCAACTCAAGTCGAGCTTAAGTAAGTGGACTCATTTGTGATGATTAAGGCAATTAGCTCGCTCCATTGGCGCAAACAGTGGCGGTGTGTGACAGCCCGATTTTCCAATTTTAATTTCAATAAATTTAGACAGGCATTTCGTTGGCACGCATATAGTCCCTTTCCTTGAGTCGGCCACTCATGTGAAAACTAGTCTATCTGGTGAAGCTGTTAAGAAATTCTAATGCATAAGACTTGAGAGTTTGATTAAGAAGCGACCTTTCGACCGAGATAATCTGCATGGGTCATTACGGCACAAATAAATATCGATTAGAGATCAGAAATAGGTTGGCTCGACAGAGGCATGTGATCAGGTGTGGGTGATTCCACCGGATCACACAATTCTTGCCGACTAACATTGGGCCGACTTTTCTAACGCTTGGGTACCCTGTGTGCGTATTTGAAACCTTGAGATTACCCCGACAACCAAAAGTTGTGGCTTGAAATGATCAACCGCAAGTCAAATGCACAAAAATTTGTAAACGTTGCTCGGTAGATTAGAATGTGCTAGTATTGTGCCAAAGTGAAATTAACCGGGAATTTGAGATCGAATTCTGAAATTGGAAGTCATGGTGTGTCACAAATCTTATTAGGAACATTGGACTAATTTATAGACTTTAATTTGGATTCAATTGGAGGAGAATTGATGGAAATTGAAGTGAATGTGCAAGAACTTGGACCCCGGCGGAAAATGAAATCGAACCTATTGGACTAAAGATATGGAAGGTTTGGAGTTAGTGGATGATGACCTCACCTGTGATGTCATGAATGAGGCAAGATGCGCTAGGGTTGTGACAAGTGGAAGGTGGGGATGAGGCCTTGGAAAGGTGGGATGTTACTTCCCCCTTGTCCGCATCGTCTTCCTCCTTTTGAACTTGGAAGAGAGAGAGAGAGAGAGGAGCTGTTGTGCGAACCGCCCACCTTCGTCCGCCCTTCGCCGTTCAACCGTCGCCGTCGTTTGCCATTCGCCATCGGAGCTCATCGTTGCCGCTCGCCCGGGCGCAACCGCATGCCCTCCCGTACCGAGCTGCCTCGCCTCTGTCCGCCAAGCCTCCCGCGCCGTCGTCTCTCCCAGCCAGCCGCTGTTCGTCGTCGCCAAAGCCCCCGTCGCCGCCGTCCGTCGCCGTAAGCTGCAGTACCGAGCCCTACCTACCTCCACCGATCTTCCTCCGCCGTTCTTCCGCTCGTTCAGCCGCCGTTTGTTGGAGAAATCTTTCTAGAATATTTTGAAGCTGACAAAACATTTCTATCAGTCTAGTCTGGATATTTGAAGACCGATAGTTTAAAGTCTGAAGACTTTGTATTCACAAGACTCAAGACTCAAGACTTAAGACTCAAGACTATTCTCACTGACAGTCTTTCTAATCCAGTGACGAAGGAAATCCAAAGCCGAAGTATATGGTTGAGGATTCGATCCTATCCTCTGGAAAAGATCCCTTGGTTGGATAATCATTTCGGATTCTTTGATTCTTATCTAAGATCAATTGAAGATCCGATGGTTGACGAAATATTCTTGGAATGTTCTATTCTTGGAAACCAAGATCCTGATTGTATAGGCGAACATGATTGATGGGCTATCATCAGATTCCTTAAATAGCTCGGATAATCTTCTTGATTGATTCCGTCCAACGGATAGATTGGAGGAATTCCTTTGGTAAGTGCCAACGGCTATGATGGCATAAAGGAGTATAAAAGGAAGACATTCTAGTTGTTTTAAGTGTGTGATCGATAGAAAAATTCCAGAGTCTGAAGAACCTTGATTGTTAGCCGATACAGTTCGAGCGAAATTGTATACACGAGAGAGTGTTTATACTTGGTGACACCTTGAGCAAGTGTGGTAGATCATCTACACCTAGAAATCAAGGAAGATCAACACCGTAACATCTCTTTGTTCATAGTGGAATCCAGCCAATTGGCTGTCAGTGCAGAAGAGTGGACGTAGGCTTAAATCAAGCCGAACCACTATAAACCGCGTGTTCAATTCTCTCTTTCCCTTACTCAGTCTTACGATTGTTTTTTAATTATTGCAAATCTTTCAACTGTCTAAATATTGTGCAGCCTTCAAGAAAATTGTTATATACCTATTCACCTCCCCTCTAGGTACTCGTTCTAGCTATATCACCGTTCCGCCCCCTCCGAGCTCAGTTAGGCTGTGCATGATAAAATTTCTGTTTCTTGATTTCTCTGTTTCTCTGTTCCTCGGAACAGGTTTGGAATAGAAATCCGTTTGGTAACGCAATTTGATTTCTCTATTTCTGAAACAAATTTCTATTCCAGAAATAGATTTAAAGAAGAAATCATAAGCTAAAATTTTTAACTTCTCAGTTTCTGAAATAGAAATTGAGAAATCAATTTCGGCCGAAATCAATTTACGTTTCAGAAATTTTATCATGCGCACCCTTAGTTGCTGGAAAATCTAGCAAGATCCAGCCCTTCCGAGCTCATTTTGGCCTCCTATTAGTCCTCATTTGGTGTTGGTCCGTGTAGGTTTGTTGTTGGCGTCGTCGTGCTCTTCGTCGGGGACTCGTCGGAAAGCGATTCCGGTGAGTTTAACTCACTAAACCCCGATTAGCGGGTTAATCATGCCTTAAGTGTGTTTAGTTTAGGTTGATTGGAATTAGATTGTTAGATTAATTCATTTAAGTATGGATTAGATTAAGTGGTTTAATTAAAGTAAAGCATGTTTAGTTTAAGGGTTAAGTAGGTTTATTTAAAATAAGCTTGATGTGACTTAAAGGAATTTATTTATGATTTAAATAAATGGTTCGAAATTTTTGGATTATTTAATAATAAATCATATTCCGAAAATCATTAAAATATTATTTATAAAAAAAACTCGCAAAAATTGTTTTTGGCCCTAATTGCTCAGAATTTCGTGACGATCGTCGCTGTATATTTAGAATTTGGAATTGATGAATGGTTAATGCAAATTGAGTGTTGATCGAGGAAAATATGAATTTTAATTAGAAAATTTCAAATGTCGGGTTTGATATCGAAATTGGGTTCTTAAAAATTAATGTTGTAATTGTAATATGTGAATGACGTGTGAAGTGCTTTAAATTGATTATGAATTGTGGTATGATAATTGTGAGGAATTGTTTTGAACTATTAAGTTGGAATTGCCCCTATATGGGATGCCCACGCGGTGGATGCGGGTCGCAATTGATTCTGGGCCCATGCTCCTTCGGGAACGTCGTCGATGTAATGACAAAGCCACCCTCCAAGGGGGGAGGCGATGCCTGGCTTTATGTCAGTAGATAGTCGAACTGCGAGTAGGCTATGCCCTCGTGTGGCGCTAATGAATGATGATTTGAAATGCTTGCTGTGAGTTTGAAATTAAATAAATTGGATTGTGTTCCAATGGTTCATGTGCTTATTACAACTTGTACTTGAGTGCTATGAATTGTACTAATCTGCAGGAAGGAAAAAAAGTGAGGTAAGTCTTTTGTACTGCGTGGCTAGACCACTATGGGGCGTATTTTCTTTCTAATAGGGGTTTAGGAGGGGTGAACTTGCTGAGACAAAGTCTCATCCCGGTTTGGGGAAAATATTACAGGACCGTAGATGGCGGAACCCCTAGAGAAGAATGGCATCCCAGTGCAAATCATCGAGCAGGTGCACAACTTCCCTGATCCTGGGAGCCATTAGGTCTACAAGTTGATTAAGACTACCGTATGAATCCAGGAGACCGAAGATATTAGGGTACCCCATAGGTATAGGGCTTGGTTCCGTTTTAGGGCCAATGGCTTTAGGATTGGTCCGCTTAACAGTTTTGATATCCCACTGGCCGTGATGGATGCTATCCTAAGTGAGGGTGTAGCTGACTTGCCTGATGGTAGGGTGGATAACCCATCGTCTCCAGACCCGGTGTTGTCAGATGTGGAGGATGTGGGATCGACGAACGAGTCCGATTAGTAGTTATAAGACTATTCCTCTTTTTGGTAGACTGATCCATGTTATGTAGGCTGACCCCCTTTCTTTTTTATGCACATAAACTCTGACCCATTTTTTGGTGCATATAGTCTCCGGATCCTGTTGGTGTATGTAAGCTCTGGATTGATAATGATGTATGAAAGTATAATGTTTGATTTTGAATTGATTTTCCTATTGTCCTATCCCGTATGTTTTTGGTAAGGTGCTTCTTAGTACGTTCCGCTTGCGCATTAATACTTAATTTGGGGTCGGCGACACTACCTGGGAATGTCGCATTTTCATGACCATGGCGGGATGTTGGTGCGCTCGACGTTCGGGGCGTGACACAGTGTGTGTTACCAAAATTTGTTATGGAGGTCGGATAGCAAGCGACTTCAATATTCAACTCGATCTCTTCATTTCAGCAACACACTCATTTCCCAAATTGAAAAATATGATCATATATTTTCAACGGGTCAGTATTCTCCATAATTATAGAAAGGAAAATGCATGTACAGATTGGCTAGCTAATTGGATCATCAAGTCTAATAATGCTGTGATAATCTCGTATGAGATGATAGACTGGCCACCGAGAGATTTAATCCGTTTGTTTTAGGGGATCGAATTGGATCACGTTACACTTACAGGGGGAACATGTAATTTTCAAGCTTTGTCGTTTTAATAGAGCTGTAATTCTTTTCATAATGTAAAATCTCAACTCACTTTACTCACTCCATAAATTTTGGGTGAGTCAAAGGGCAACGTCAAAGAAGAAAATTAAAATTTTAAAAAAACCGAATTAGGAAATGCCACTTAAATTCGGGGTTTAGCCTTTTAAGAATCCTACAAAAGAGGCGGAGTTTCATTCTTGCTTCTTCCACTTCTGAGAAAATCTTCAGATGATGATCAACAAAAATCCCAGAAAAGAACCCCCGTTTCTACGGCGAGAGACGAGCCTTCGTTGAATTAGCAGATTGAGACGAGCCTTTGCCGGGCTTCATTGGGTGTGGCTCAATTCGCTGGATACTTATTCCCGCCTCCCTTTTTCCGTTAAAAGCCACTCTCTTCTTTCTCCTCCCCGTTTTCCGCCTTCGCTGATGGCCGCGAAGTTGCCCCCAATGGCGCCCGGAAGGGGCCCTGGCAAGGGCCGCTCTCTGACGTCGGTCCTCCGGTGCCTTTTGCAGGGCGCACTGGCAACTTGGTGAAAGAGGGGCGCGCGGCGACGAGTCGGACCACTCAGCAAGCTTCGAGAGCTTGTTCCCGGACGATTTCTTCGACTTTTGGAGCTCGGCTCCGAGTTTGTTCAACGAGTAAGAGCTTCGGAGAGACGATCTTCAAGGATGACTTCCGGGATGTGTTCATGAACCTGGGTTCGGACTTCGGGCTCGGGTATGGATCCCTTCGGTCGGAATGTAGACGACCACTTCCAAGACATCGTGGATTTGTTCGGGTCGAACCCTCCATCAGCAATGTGGATCTTTTTTCTCTTTCTGTGGTGGCGTCTTGGTTGTGCCGGTCACCCGCCGTCGACAGTTTTGTGTTGTGACTTTGCCGTTATTGTTCTGGTGTCAAGTTGTGACTTCGTCGAGGTAACGGAATATATTAATGATGCCGTCGATTAATGATGCCGTCGATCTCAAAAGGAAATGAAATTTAGTAACATGAAGACGATGCTGCTGATCTCAAACGGAATATCTTAATCTCGTATTAGAGAGAGAGAGAAGATGAGAGAAGTGTTTCTGAAATCATTTATGGTAGCTTTTCGTGTACCTATAGAAAAATATTGAATGATGGATAGCAGATAAGGAAAGTATCTTTGAAATCCTTCCCGTATTAGGAAAGCAAAAAAAAGGAGGTTAAAAAATATTCTCAGTTGAAACAGATAGATAGATAAAGCAAACTTGCATGACCAAAAAATTTTTAGAAACAAAAGAACAGAGTTAATCCTTGAACAAATAGTGCAAAAACAGAGCACTAATTTGCCATTAATATGAGAAACAATGTCAGGATATCCGTAGACATAGAACAAGAAAGTGTCTTGCCATGTTTTGAAGTAAAAAGTATATTAGTTAGCTATCGAGACAGCAAATGCAGAACCCCTACTAGAAGGGACAATAAGAGATGATGTCGGAGCTGCAGTTGTACAGGCACTAGAAGCTGTCGTTGCTGCAGAAGTTGCAGCAGGGGCACCTGAAACGGAGGTTCTTAAAAATCATTCAACACGGTATCCTATTCCTTAAGCATAAAACCAGAAATGCACCAACAATATATCAGCTTCCTGTGTTAGCTTCTACATGAATTAAACATAACAATACCATGTCATACCATATTTATTTGCTAAAAGACGATGAGAAGATGCTAACATCTACTTGGCAAGTCAAGAACGCCTATATTATGAAGACAATCCCACAATCAAGTACACAGGACAAGCAGCATAGGGAAGCTAATGCCATAAATTAGGGAAGAGCTGCGATGAGATACTGCAAAAGGTGCAACCTCTCCACATAAGAGTTTTTCAAATACATCAATTAACGTAGCTTGTGCACTGGAATTATACATTCCAAAGCAGAAATGGGAATTTTAATAAGCACCATTTACAATTCCTAGATAATACTGTGAGAGTATTTCTTTTATTTATCAAGCTTATGCAAAAAAGTTAAAAAGGATTCGACAATTAATTTTTTTATAATATTTTATTCCAAAAAAAATGAAAGGGTTAGACTCTATTCGTGATTGCAGTAGCAAATCGTGCCTTGGCATAGACATTTCTCCTTATGAAGAACTAGAGAGACCAAATAAATATATGTGCAGGCAAAAGATTGCATGTTTATACTAAAGCAGAGGGGTAAAAAAAATCTACTCTCTATTGTCCACCTTCATATTTAGCAATGTTGGGGTAAAGAAAGCAACTACTCAACCCCCAAAACCCACATAACCAAAAAAAATAATAAAAGAAAAATATAAAAATCTATCTTTACTACAATCACATCTAGAAGCACTATGCACAAGGATGCCCGGCACGTATCAAAGGAACACATGTGACGGCTGGACAAAGTACGATGCTAATAAGAATGTCCACAAGCGACAGTAGGATATTGTGGCTAAAAGGTCCATTATTTCCTTTTTATTCAGGACTTTTTAGCCTATTGCTTCATATAGGAGCCGCTAAGAAAATCTTTTGATTCTTCCTGCCGATTTTTCTTCATAGTCACAGCACATTATCATACTTGTGCACAGAATAACATATTGTCCCTTTACAAGTTTCATCAATTTCATCAGGGCGAAACCTTCAAAAGCTAACCGCTCTTCAAAACAATTAGGCAACAAACTATCAAGCTTGTACTTGCAGTTTGTCAGCTAAGTATGTGTCTAAGTGATGCTCAAGCCTCAGTTTAGTGTTGCACTGATCCTGAAAATGACATTAAGATGCAAACGATTAAGTAGAATCTTACTCGAAAATCATTCTTCAAAGACAGAAATACTTCAAATCCCCCTTTGAAGATTCTCCTTGTTTGTGCTATAGATTACGAAGTACAATTCTTGTAAATATCTTGGCCTTGAGGGGTGCTGTTGCATCATCAACTGTTGCACGCAGAAATCTAGCAGCTCTAGCCTTTTGCATAAGTTTCACATTGTGCGAAGTTTGGCCAACACTGGGAATTATAAACTGCAATATGATATGCCACAGACAATTATGTCACGTTTGGGAAATGAAGGAAAATGAAGTAAATGAAAATTTGGGTGCAAAATGGAGAAAAAATTTAAATTTTTGTTTGGAAGAAATTTTTTGAAATTTGGGTTTTTTTCTCTCACAATTTTCTTCCCTCTCTTCCCCCAAACATAGCATTAGAGAATTTTCCCATTTGTTTAGCTCAAGATTTGAATATATGATTCATTTGAACCAGAAGAGTCAGAGAGTGGTAACTCTATCCTATTCTCTTAGAAAATAATGGTTTTGAAATGCATTTTCCACCTTTCCGCTTACGACCTACCCACATTATCAATTAGGTCTTAATGAAAAAAAAGACAAGCAATTTTCTTCTCAATTCTGATGATGACTATTGTCTTTGCGACAGTAAACGAATCTAAATGAATGAAATAATTTAATTCAATTCTATATTTGTTATCGCAAGAAAGAAACTCTCTTGGGACTTACATTCATGCAATTAAAATTAGGTGTAGAGCTCAGAGATGAAATAGTTCTAGATTTGACTCGAGGATAATATACCCCTTGGAGTTTGTATTTAGTTTTATTTGTATATATATTAGGTAATCATCCAACAAAACTTATGTAGGAGGCCATACCTGGACAAGGGTAAATGCTGCGGATGCCCGAGTTCAGAAGGATTCTTTAAAATGGATATCAATCTGTCCATTTTAGCTTCGCTAAGAAATAATTAGAGGGAGAAGATCAGAGGAAACAAAAAACAATAGTGTGAAAAGAGCAGCTAAAAAAGCAAACAAACAAAGCAAATTGCCACTTGTTTATCTGCTGAAATATCTAACCAGCAAAAATTCCCTACTTTGCCTAATGCTCACAAGAACAATATTGAACCAGCAATATAACTTCTCTGATAATCATTCCAAATCTTTTAGAAAGGAAGTTGTTTGCAATGATTCCCATGAATTACACATTTTATACATCAAACTACCTACTTCTGATTTCTCATTAGCAGAGATGAATGCAGTAAACATGTTTGAAAGAGCAAATTAATCAAATGAAGATAAAAAGAGGAACGGATGGAAAATTCAAAGATAAAATTTCAAGCAAGAACATCTACATATTTGCATAATGGAATTGAATTGGATATGAGGGAAGATGGTGGGACCTGCATCTGAAATTTCCTAAAATTGGAACACAAGCTCTTTATGTCACTTTTGCTGATGCTGCAGAAACAAATGATGTAGTTGCGGCAGTGAAATCTTGATGATTAGACAATGTAAGGATATAATTTTCAACGTTCTCCAAAGCCATCCTTCTAGATTCATCTGAGTTCACAATCCCAACCAATGCATGTTCATCCATCCTGCAAGATAGATCAAGTAAGCTTCAGCATATTAGTTTCATCTTGCTAAAATAATAACTCTTCCAATATGAGGATATGCGCAAAAAAAAAAGTGTCTTTTTGTTGAGAGGTAACAGACAAATGTACCGACCAAATGAAATGTCACATAGCTCACCGCCAGACAAGTACTTCTATTATAGTGAAATCAAAAGGTATTTAGCTGTCCAATTTCAAATCTACATCACCTTTCCGTCCTTGGCCAAATACCATTAAAGAAAATAAATAAATAAATAAATAAATAAGGCTCTTACGCCAAAAAGATCACAGTATACTATGCTACGGGTTGGAAAAAGGCACCTACCATCAAAGATCATGCCGAACCTAATGCAGCCATCAAACATCATTTTGGAGGGTGATGAAGAACAAAGATGAACAAGTGTAGGAACTCCACCTTCCTTTAATATGCGAAGAGCATTACCAGGCATGAAAGCAATATTACATAGAGCACCAATGGTAGACCCATGTACATGCTGAAAATAACATTGTGAATCATATTCAATTTATCTGCTTCCATGTACATTGGAAGATAAATCAGGATACATATATAGAGACATGGCCATGATAAAATCATGGCATAAGAAAAGCCAGTTTGTGCAGCCCACAAACGCTAAATTATTTTGCAGGCATACATAGTTAAAGACTTACGTGATCATCAGAGTTAGCAAGAGCAATCACTAACACAATAGCAACACTACCAAAAAAAGTCTGCAGGTTAGCATCACACAAAACAAATATTTCATGTAGAAAACAAAAACACTGAGCAACAATCTGGACACACTCCAATAAACTATTAAGGGAAGATGCATCGTGCAAAAGAGAAAATTATTAATTACCTAGTGTGGAAGTTAGAATGAATAATTTTCGTCATGCTATATATAATGTCGGAGTATTAACAATATCTAGCTCAAGCAAAATCGTGTTTTCCTATGCATCCAGTATTATGACATAAGCTAATTCAGAGAACAACAAAAACCATGTATATGAGTATCAAATTAATGCATATGAGTCTTGCAGTAAAACTTATCCACGCTTAATCTTATTGGCAACATCATCAACATATATATTCCTTAAATCTCTTTTCTTCCGGCACAAAAACATCCATGTCTTATTTTGAGGTTTCGAGCTTCAATTAAATGTTGGATAAATTGTATTAAGCCAAGTCTTTGCCCCTATCTCTTAGAAGTAAATCTCCCTTGTTGCCTGAAACCCATCTAAATTCACTTTTGCCTTTAATTACTGATTCTAACAAACAGCAATAACTTTCATCTAAAACTATCAATCATTTCTTAGTAGTGGGGATGGCAGCAAGATGAGTTTACATCAACGAAGACTGGTCCCAAACTAGAATCCACTAGATCCCAAACATAATAATCTGATTAAGGTAGCAACTCTTGGGACCAAACTCAACCTTGGAGAGAAAACGAGATTCTGACTATCTCCCAAAAACCCATCATATAGTTGAAATATTGGCATTTCCTTTCCTGAAAGGGATACGAACTCATTCAAATGCTCAAAATCCTAGAAATTTAATGAATTACTATTAAACAATGTTACTCTGTTAATATAACAATTATTGAGACGGGTTTGAATATTCGAAATGTCCTAAAGGTTAAAACCATCCAAACTCTCTAGGGTCTCTGCGATATTGTCACAGGTACTTGGAATTTGACATTTTAAGAGTTCCTAGTCAGTTTGATCAATTAACCCAACAAATTGACCCATTATCATCCGCATTTAATAGATACATTTTGCTAAATCATGTTTGCATGAAAAGTATGGGCATGTCAATTTCTTGCTAGATGCAAGACAAAGTATGCCAAAATCCATATTCAAAGCAATTTCAGAACGCATCGAACCATATGCTATCTAATTCCTTAAGATGCATGAAGGCATGCATAGGAACTTAATAGCGCATTTTCACACACGTGCACAGTTATATATCCAATTTAGAAATATGAGACTACCAATAGGCTTCTGAAACTGATAATTCCCAAAGAGCTCGAGCTACTCGCCCTTGTAGATCATGGGAGGCATTCCAATATGTCTTTGCAAGAGCAACCTATCAGTCAATGTAGTAAGAATGATCAACTCACTTTTCTTGAGCCAAAATTTCGACCATTAAAAATTCACATCAAGATTTGTTGGGATAAATACAGAAGGTGTTGTCACAGCTCTATCCATAGTGATACTGAGGCAATAGCTTCAATGGTGCAGAGCATAGAATATAATGACAACCATCATCCTAGAGCGATGATCATTGAGCATTTACGACGAGAGTTCTCATTTTCTACTTTTTGTCAGACAATGTCCATAATGATGGGGCAAGAAGACAAGCCAACATTATGTCAGCAGGCAATTTTACAGACAGTTGACCTTTTTGGAGTGCATTATTTGCCACCTTATTTTGCATATGATATGTTCGGAACGGATTATCAGTCAAGCTGACAAGTAAACAGATAAAAAATTTCAAATGCAGCAGTCAAGGTCGATAGAGAGCATGTGAACTGGACAACTTGCACCCTTCCGAAATCAATTCCACATCCCAGTATAGAAAAAAAGATGTAATGGTAGCAACACACCAGTTTGTTTATTCACACTGCAAGCATACTCTTATGACATGAGAATGAGTTCTTTCTCATTAACCTTCAAAGAACGCAGGTGCTGTCCAAAGTTTTGCCATCTCATGTAATAGTAGGAAAATGTGGCAGAAGTGCTTGATGGGAAGCCATTGCAATTAAGCTGAAATAAATAACGCCATACCAAGGCCTCCACGCCACCTGCTGCTGCAATGACTTCACGAATTCGGTCATCAAATAACAGATTCCAACATCGCCCCAGTAGCTTCTAGCCTGTTTGATGAGTGTACAAAATATTGCAGATCAACCTCATTGACTATATGCAGAGAATAGGAGTAAACCTCATCAAACATTTCAAGAGCAATACTCATTTAAGTATTCAGAGTTTAACATGACTATTGCCAATAATAAAATCAGATCACCCCTCAGATTTGCTGGGGCTTTCTTAAGTCGCAGAAGGCTGAAAAAAAAAATCATGCAAACATATGCAGGCATCTCTCGTATCTTTGATTTTCTTCTTGGTGTTTAATACCTTGTCAGGGTTTTATCCCGACATCAAAATCCCAAGAGGATTGAACTCCTTCAAATGCCCTCTTGTTCCTCCCTCCCCAGATGAACCAAGAAACAAGGCAAAGAATCATCTTAGTAATCTGCTCCTTTCTAGCACACAAACTGATAGTCCCTTTCCATGCACAAAGTTCGTGCTGCATCGTGCCTGAGGTCACCCATGGTACTCCTAAATTGCAAAAACCATAGTCCAAATCTTTCGCATCTAGCTACAATGCGAAAGTAAGTGATTCACACTTGACTCTTCACTCTTGCACAAAAGGCATCTATTAAAGTAAGAATAAGTCCCCAATCTGCTTCCCTGGCCAAAAAAGAAACCTTCAAGGGAACATCAACCTTCCAACTAGATTTCCATGAAAAGAGTGTGCTCTGTTAGAATTGCATCTAAGAAAAGATTAGACCAAAAAAGTAGGATTTGACAGAAAAAGTCCTAGAGGTAAGGCAATTCCACCTTAACCTATCATCTTCTCTCACGTCTGACACTGCTTGATACAACAACTCAATAAAATTTAAAGGTCCCAAACTTGAGCCGTATGTTAGCTGGGTTCACTCCTATGTGGAGGAGACCCAATGAGTTGCAAGCCCAAAAAGGGCTTGAGCCCATATAATAAGTTATATGAGGAAATAGGGTTTCTCACTATTTATATAAAAAGAGGTAGCAGCAGAAAAGGAAACAGTAACAAGAGAAAAAGAGAAAGCAGAAAATCTGGGGTTTGGGGCAATATCTGATTTACATCAAGCTGGCGTTGGAGGTCGATTCGTGGTCCGATTGAGCTGAAATTTTGTCAGCATGTTCGTGGCGCAATTTTATCGAATCTGAACGGTTTGATTTTTGTTTGAAGCTCCATACATCAGGTTTTTCGTGGATTGATCAAAACCTGCGTTTTTGGTCAGATTTATCCTTGATCTCTTGTGAAGTTCATGTGTATTGCCAAGAATTACATTCTTGAGGTGTTTGCTGCTATGTACCTCTAGTATTTACTAGAGAAGAACAATTTTATTGATAGTGAAGATTTTCAGGTGGACTCCGGTCCGTGGTTTTTTATCTCCTCACATTGAGGAGGTTTTCCACGTAAAAAATTCGTCTTGTGTTCGCGTGCTTGGTTATTTTACTCTACTATATCGATTCCTATTAGGTTTACACAAGAGGGAGATTATTTTATTCCGCTGCGTTGATTCGATATTGTTCGAATTATTACCGTTCTCCCATCGAGTGGTATCGAGCATCGGGTTATTGCTTGATTTTTCTGCCTTGTGTTAAACAATGGAAACGAATACGAGTAGAATGGTTACCTTTGAATGGTTCGAATTATCATATCTGGAAAGGGAAGATGGAAGATCTTTTATATGTGAAAGATTTTTATTTGCCTGTATTTGCGAGGAGAAACCAGAGAATAAAGCGATGTTGAATGGTCTATATTTCATCGTCAAGTGTGTGGTTATATCGGGCGGTGGGTAAATGATAATGTTTTGAACCATATTATTGAGGAAACACATGCACGCAGTTTATGGGATAGGCTCGAACAGTTATATGCTCGAAAGACGGGAATAATAAATTGTTTTTGATAAAACAGATGATGGCTCGAGATATCATGATGGTACTCGTTTGGTGATCATTTAAATTCTTTTCAAGGAATTATAAATCAGTTGGCTGCGATGGGAATCAAGTTTGATGATGAGATACAAGCACTATGGTTGCTTGGTACTTTGCCGGACTCATGGGAGACGTTCCGAACATCTTTGTCTAACTCGCCCCGGATGGTACGATTACCATGGATTTAGCCAAGAGTAGTATTTTGAATGAAGAGATGAGAAGGAAGACACAGAGATCATCCTCTTCACATTCTGATGCCTTGGTTGTTGAGAAAAGGGGGAGAAGTGAGTCTCGAGGTTCGAGAAATAGAGATAAAAGTCGAGACAAAAGCAGAGGTAAGTATAATAAATTTGCTAATGTCGAGTGCCATTATTGTCATCAGAAGGGACATATTCAGAGGTTTTGTCGCCAGTTAAAAAGGGAGAAACAAAAGGAGAAAGGTAAAGAGAAGATAAGTGATAATGATAGTGATGACAATCGTGTCGCTGCACTTAAAGAAGACTTTCTCACTATTTTTGATGGTGATGTGGTGAATTTTGTTTCTCATGAGACCAGTTGGGTAATTGATAGTGGTGCATCTGTTCATGCTACATCTCGTAGGGATTTCTTTACATCATACAGGTCAGGTGACTTCGGATGTGAAGATGGGAAACAATGGACTAGCTCAAGCTGTAGGCATCGGTGATGTGTTCCTAAAAACCAGCAATGGCACGAGGTTAGTATTGAATAATCTTAAACATATACCGATATCCGCTTGAATTTGATTTCTACGGGCAAGTTGGATGATGAGGGGTATTGCAAAGCACCTTCGTAATGGTCAATGGAAGCTCACTAAAGGTTCTCTTGTTGTGGCTAGAGGTGAAAAATATTCTTCGTTATACATTATGCGAGGCAAAATTGTCTACGAGACAAAATTAATGCAGTAGATAGCGAAGATGCAGTTGAGTTATGGCATAAGAGGCTCAGTCACATCAGTGAGAAGGGTTTGTCAATATTGGCCAAGAAGAAGCTCCTTTCGGGATTGAAAAGTTCAGCGCTAAAGAAGTGTGCTCCTTTGTTTAGCGGGAAAACAAAACGAGTTGCATTTAAAAGCACCCCTCCTTCAAGAAAGTCGGGTATATTGGATTTAGTGCATTCGATGTTTGTGGTCCTATGAAAACAAAATCACTTGGTGGCTCTCTTTATTTTGTTACTTTTATAGATGATTTTTCAAGGAAAATTTGGATTTATACCTTGAAAACTAAAAATCAAGTGTTAGATGCTTTTAAGCAATTTCAGGCTTCAGTTGAGAGACAGACTGGAAAGAAATTGAAATGCATCAGAACCGATAACGGGGAGAGTATATTGGACCTTTTGATGAATATTGCAGACAACAAGGTATTCGACATCAAAAGACACCTCCCAAGACGCCTCGGTTAAATGGCTTAGCCGAGAGAATGAACAGAACATTGGTTGAAAGGGTAAGATGCTTACTTTCACGGTCAAAGCTACACGGATCCTTTTGGGGTGAGGCTTTAAGTACGGTTGTGCATATATTAAATCTTACTCCATGCGTTCCTTTAGAGTTTGATGTTCCTAATAGAGTTTGGACAAGCAAAGAAGTTTCTTATGATTATTTGCGTGTATTTGGGTGCAAAGCATTTGTGCATATTCCCAAAGATGAGAGGTCTAAACTTGATGTGAAAACACAACAGTGCATATTTATTGGTTATGGACAGGATATGCTTGGCTACAAATTTTATGATCCACTTGAAAAGAAAATTGTAAGAAGCAGAGACGTTGTGTTTATGGAAGATCAAACAATAGAGGATATTAAGAAAGCGGAGATGATTTCAGCACCACAGGTTAGTGATAATCTGGTTGATTTAGATCTAGTTCCTCTTACAAATATTCCTACACAGGTTGATGAAGAGCAGCAGGAAGTTAATGTTCCAAATAACGCACATGTTCCTGAACATGTTGAAATAGATAATACTATTCCTAAACCAGAGGCTCAATTAGATGTTCCACTGGATGTTCCGGTCGAGATCCGTTAGAGACCGACGACCTTCCACCAGGTATTCGAAGATGAGTATGTGTTATTGGTGATGCGAGGTGAACCCGAGTGTTATGCAGAAGCAATAGAAGATGAGTACAAAAGCAATTGGTTCGATGCTATGCGAGATGAGATGCAGTCACTTTATGATAATCATACTTTTGAATTAGTGAAGTTACCTAAAGGTAAAAGAGTTTTGAAGAACAAGTGGGTATATAGGTTGAAGCAAGATGAACATACTTTACAACCACGGTTCAAAGCTAGATTGGTTGTTAAGGGATTCGGTCAGAGAAAAGGTATTGATTTTGATGATATATTTTCTCCGGTAGTGAAAATGTCTTCTATCCGTGTGGTACTAGGCTTGGCAGCTAGCCTAGATTTAGAAATTGAGCAAATGGATGTTAAAACAGCCTTCCTACATGGTGACTTGGAGGAAGAGATATACATGGAACAACCCGAGGGTTTCAAAGTGAAAGGGAAAGAGGATTATGTGTGCAAATTGAAGAAAAGTCTCTATGGCCTAAAACAAGCACCGAGACAAGTGGTATAAGAAATTTGCGTCGTTATGACAAACGGGGCTATAAGAAGACTTCCTCGGATAAGCGTCTGTTTGTCCAAAAATTTTCTGATGATGACTTTATTATTCTCTTGCTTTATGTTGATGATATGCTGATTGTTGGCGGGAATGCTTCAAGAATTGAGTTATTGAAGAAGCAATTGAGCAAGTCTTTTGCCATGAAAGACTTGGGCTCGCGAAGCAAATTCTTGGCATTAGAATTACCCGAGACAGAGATGCTAAGAAGTTATTTTTATCGCAAGAGAAATATATTGAGAAGATCCTTCAGAAATTTTACATGGACAAGGCTAAAGTGGTTAGTACTCCTCTTGCTGCCCACTTTAAGTTAAATATAATGCAAAGTCCTACGACCGATAAAGAAAAGAAAGATATGGAAAGTGTTCCATATGCTTCAGCTGTAGGAAGCTTAATGTATGCGATGGTATGTACACGCCGGACTTGGCGCATGCGGTTGGCGTTGTTAGTCGCTATTTGTCAAATCCAGCGAGAGAGCCTTTGGAATGCGGTGAAGTGGATTATGAGGTATCTTCGGGGAACTTCAAATTTGAAACTCGGTTTCGGGACCGGGAAACTTGAGTTAGTTGGATACACGATTCCGACTTAGCAGGAGATATTGATACTCGTAAATCTACTTCTGGTTGTTTGATTTTTTGTGTCGGTGGGGTTGTGTAATGAAAGTCAAGATTGCATATTTGTGTTACACTTTCTACAATAGAAGCTGAATTTATTAAGGCGACCGAAGCTAGTAAAGGGATGCTATGGTTGAAGAAATTCTTAGAAGAACTCGGGTTCAAACAAAAGAGGTATGTGTTATTTTGTGACAATCAAAGCACAATTTATCTTGGTAAGAATTCATCTTTTCATTCTAGATCGAAACACATTGATATTGGATATCATTGGACAAGATATGCTCTAGATGAAAAAATGTTGGAACTTGAGAAAATTCATACAAACCATAATAGTTTCAATATGATGACGAAAACTCTACCAAATGAGAAACTTCAACAATTCTGATTGATAGCAGGGATGATGAATCCATCCACATCATCATGAGAGGGAGATTTGTTAGCTGGGTTCACTCCTATGTGAATGAGGCCCAATGAATTGCAAGCCCAAAAAAGGGCTTGAGCCCATATAATAAGTTATATGAGGAAATAGGGTTTCTCACTATTTATATAAAAAGAGGGCAGCAGAAAAAGGAAACAGTAACAAGAGAAAAAAGAGAAAGCAGAAAATCTAGGGTTTGGGGCAATATCTCGATTTACATCAAGCTGGCGTTGGAGGTCGATTCGTGGTCCGATTGAGCTGAAATTTTGTCAGCATGTTCGTGGCGCAATTTTATCGAATCTGAACGGTTTGATTTTTGTTTGAAGCTCCATACATCAGGTTTTTCGTGGATTGATCAAAACCTGCGTTTTTGGTCAGATTTATCCTTGATCTCTTGTGAAGTTCATGTGTATTGCCAAGAATTACATTCTTGAGGTGTTTGCTGCTATGTACCTCTAGTATTTACTAGAGAAGAACAATTTTATTGATAGTGAAGATTTTCAGGTGGACTCCGGTCCCGTGGTTTTTTATCTCCTCACATTGAGGAGGTTTTCCACGTAAAAAATTCGTCTTGTGTTCGCGTGCTTGGTTATTTTACTCTACTATATCGATTCCTATTAGGTTTACACAAGAGGGGAGATTATTTTATTCCGCTGCGTTGATTCGATATTGTTCGAATTATTACCGTTCTCCCATCACCGTAAGCAAAAAGTTAATCTACCACACCATTCCTTCCTTGTTAGTCTTCCAACGATTAGTAAAAGGGAGGAGAACCTGGTCAGCTAAGGGAATTTACAGCTTGAAGAGTGGCTACAGATGTTCTATGGGAGTCAAAAAGCTTCTCTTCACATTAAAAGTATGAAAGACAGAATGAATCAAAAGAATCTCAAGAAAGTGAGAGGATTCTCCATTGACAAAGGCGCTGTTAAGGAAAGATGGCAAGCTACATTGGAAGTGCCTACCCCCATTCCTCCTCTCAAGTACACAAGCAAGTGATAAATGAATTACATGCTGGTCAGAATTTGTGTGTCAGAATTTGCAGAGCCAAGAGAATGCCAGAAAATGGTAAATTCAGAGGCATTAAGATGATGAATAATGAAATTGTGGAGGAGGAGGAGGAGGAGGAGGAGGAGGAATTGAGCATATGTTGAGGAGAGATAAGTGTGTTTTCGGAAAGAAATTTGGTTTGATGCTGGTGAGACCAACTATGGAGACTATCTTATTCATAAATAACCGAAATCATGGACCGAAGGAGTTATAGATGAAACAAATTATTGCGTGGTATTCACGAAACTGAAGGAAGAATGTAAAGGAAAACACATGCATAAGCAAGTATCCAAACAATAAAAGACCCATGGTGAAGCTGTGACTTCTCTAAGGACATTCTGTGTGATCAGAAATTACGATGGAAGCGAGCCTACTTGCGTTTTCTCTTTTTTCTTTTTTTAAATGTTTTCTTGTTAGGAGAAGCAAGCTTAAAGGTTCAACTTTGAAGCCATGCTTCCATGTCACAACAATAAGAATAATGACAAGATCACTAGACACATTCAAGATTTTGCTGCCCAGCACAGGTATCTCACCACGAGATAAGCTTAAATTAGTGAGTCAAAGACGAAAGTAAGTTGAACTTTGGCGAACTAAAAGCTTTCATCATAGTAGATAAAAAGAAAAAGAAAAAAAAAGGGAAAAACATTGTATGCTTGGAATTTTTCAATCAAAGTACACAAAAAACACAGCATTTAGTATATTCAGTCAGAGGAATATTATAAATTTAATGACCTTCGAGAATAGGTAGAAAATATAAGTATCACAAGGCAAGCTGCTCAAGTATCTTGGGTCTTATTTACAAAGAGAATGAAGAATTAATGGAAAATTCAAGTACAAGATATTAGTGAGGCCAATGGAAATAGGGAAATGCATTCTGCATCTTCTTTGTGGCCAAGTGATGCCATTTAAGCTCAAAGAAAATACGGTTGGACTGCGATAAGACTACTTATGTTTTATGGGAGAGAATTTTTTTCTGCAACATGTGCACTATATGTTGTTGAGGAGTTAAATGCTCGATCTATGTGCAAAAACTGAAGAAGAGAGAATTAAAATATGACTTTATTTGAGAAAAAATGGCATGGCTCCAACTATGGATAAGATGAAAGACCTATTTAGGGTGATTTGAATACTGAAAGTTTGAAACATTGATATCAAGAGCTTTCTGAGGAGATGTGACCTAGTAATTAAGACACGAGCCAAAACGGGCAAGAGGGCCAATGAATAACTTTAAAAAGGATCTTAAAAGTCTTTATATTGAATATGAAATTCCATATTGTCCACAATGTAAAATTCCATTCTTTTGAGTTGACATATTCATATTAAGGTTTTTATAGTCTCTCTCTCTCTCTCTCTCTCTTATTTTCTTCATGCAGCTGCTTCAAGTGTTCTCAAAACTTATGCATATCATAAATTGGTGTATAAATAACGGCCACAACAAGTACAAGCACTTCCACGTAAAAAAAGTTCCCCAAGTGATGACACATAAACTAAGTCATTCAGTTTATAGAAAGACGGATTCATAGATTACTCAACAACTTCGTGGGGAGATCTTGTCAGGTGAACTAGTGCTTCCATAGCAACCAACTCTTGCTCTGCATTATTACCATTTGTACCATTTGCAGAAGCTGAATTAGCCAAGGCCCGAGCAACCTGTGAAGTTTGACACCATTCAATTGAAAAATGTATCAGTATTTCACCCTTAACCAAGAGGAAGGGGTCAGCATTACATTTCTAGCATCATAAGAGATCAGTTGTACGTTATCAGAAGATCAAGATATATGGTGAATGCTAAAGGCAAATAGTAATGAGAGTACTACCAAGCACACATATCATGAACAAGAAGAATACTATTTTTCAGCTCATTTCCTTCAGAAAACTACCCCTGTTATTGACGAAATGACCATTATACGGGATTAATTCCGGCACTTCACTCTTCATCCTTCAAAACTTGAAGAGTGCATTTGTTTGGTAGACATTTTCCTTGTTTCAGATGCCGGGCACTGTATTACAAAACTATGACACTTGAAACATTATAAACAAGCATCTTTATGAGTAAAACGCTCCATGGCATGAAACCTGTTAACCTGTGAACTATTTCTACATCATGAGTTCTTTGAATGGAACCTCTTTCACCTGGGAAATGATTTATTTACTTGCAAGTGAAACAAATGCATCAGGTGAAATGACACAAGGCTACTTAGTAATGGAGGACGGTTATGGCAATTTCAGATAAAGCTGGTGCTTATTAGTATGTTATCTCGTGCCACTCTGGCGATATTTTTATCTGAATAGAATTAAGCACAGCACCTGCTTCAGAACATCCTTGGACTTGCAGTTGCAAGCAAGCATAACCAAAGCATGCACTTCATTAGCCAGTCCGAGTTCCTTTCCACACTTGCAGTCACCTACCAAATTTGCCAGAGCACCAGCTGCAAGTCGCTGAAGACAAGTGAAAGACCAATCCACTAGTAAGCTATCCTAAATCATTGATTTAGAAACAAATGAGAAAAGCAAAATTGCTTGCAGCTTGAACCGATGTAAAATGGGAAAATTTGTACCAAATCTTTATGATTATCGGGCCACTTGATTATAAGATCAACTATAGCTTTTACTCCACCAGCCTCAGCGATAGCCCCTGACAAGAAACCATTATCAATATCAAACTAAAACTCAATATCCTGTAAAAGCGATAAGCAAGCAACAATGACAATACCTTATGCTCTTCTACAAAAGAAAGATTCCATAAACCACCAATTGCCACTCTAGCAAGCCTCTTGTCCATTGACCTCGCCTAGCTAGCGACAATATCGACTCCACCTTTTTCTATGACAGCTTTTGCAACATTGACATTCGCACACAAGTATGCTATAGCCTGAAACATACCAAGAGGTCAACACATCAGACATTAAGTTCTCAATTTCTTGTCTGTAAGGTGGAGTTAGTTAACATGCTGTTTCTATGTGTTCCAAATTAATATAATGATGAAAACAGGGTATTACGAAAGTAACTGGGTTTCCCGCCGAAAGGAAGGTGAAAATTTAATGCGATAGCTCCAAGTACCAGAAAAACCTTACCTTCACAGCCTCAAATTGTACCCCTTCCTGACAAGATTTAGCAAGGTCTAAGAGAATGCTTATGCCTCTATCTCGCAGTAATGCTGCAGCCTTCCTTCGTTAAGAGGAAATGTTCATCAAATGCAACCAAATATGGAAGTGCAGTTGCTGCTCTCTCTTGCACATCTTCTTGAGAGCTTTGCATCAAGACGACCAACAAAGGAGTGCCTTGCCCAGCCAGAAATCATATAAACCCACTCGATCACTCTTCGCACTTTGCAAAAGCGTAAGTGATAGAATCCCCTCAAGCCAACGCATGATCTCTTATGACTTCTATTCGAGTTTCTCCAGTCCCGAAATATATTCTTCTCTTTGATATCAAGGAATAGAGAAGCTATTTGTCTAGAAATATATGTAAAAATGGCGAGTAAAGATTTTCCTCTAATCTGGGAATTGCAAAATCAGTATCTCCATCTAGATTGGGGCGATCCAACGCACATATAATCCTCAAATTTTGGGATGACCTCAACAATGTTGAAACATGTAGGCTGCCACCGAGGAAGTCCAGAAAGGTGAAGGAGAAAGTGGGCGCGCATAGCAATACTGAACTTAAGGATGAAGTTTTATCTCAATGAGTACGTGGATTGGACGAAACTGTCCGACAACATGCTGACTGAGCTGTTTTCACGTCTCAATTGGGCCAACTTGGCCTTTTCTTGTAAGGGGTAGAGAGCCATAAGTAATTCTCCCATTGTCTAGAAATCATTGGATCTTAGAGCTCGTAACTGCGATTCAACAATGGCAAGTTCGCTTGCTTCTAGTGATCTGTAAACTGTAGAAGTTCCGATTTCTAGGACACAATTTAACTGATTCCATAATTTTTTTCCAAGCTTGGAAGTTGCGAGAAATAATTGGGGATAAGTGTGGGAAAGTAATTGATGCAATTATTTCTCACAACTTATAATCCTCAAATTTGCTTTCCCACACTTATCCCCAATTATTTCTCGCAACTTCCTAGCTTGGAGAAAAATTATAGAATCAGCTAAATCGTGTCCTAAAAATCGAAGCTTCTGCAAATCACTACATCTAGAAGCAAGCGAACTCGCCATTGCTGAATCGCAGTTAGGAGCTCTAAGATCCAATGATTTCCCGATAATAGGAGAATTTCTTATGACTCCCCACCCTTACAAGTAGAGGGAGGCAAGTTGGCCCTATCACGCGAAAGCAACTCAGTCAGCATGTTGTTGGGCAGTTTTATCCAATCCACATACTCATTTCGCTCTCAAGACAAAACTTCCTCCTTTAAGTTCAGTATTACTATGAGGATAATTTTTTTTTTTTTTTTTGAAGAACCCTCAAATTTGAAAAATTGTTTATCTATCAATATTAAAACTTTGAGAAGTATCAACTCAGGCAATGGTTGTTTTGGGAATGAGGTTTTTTCTTTTTACGTGGTTTGCCCAATTCAATTAGTTTTGTCCATTATGGATCTCAAGAGATTGATGTATCGTTTTATTTAAAGAGTGTGTATAATTGATGCTAATGTGTACCTAAATGATAAAAAAGATGTCAATCCATTTTGGATCTCAAAATATGAGTCTTATTAACGATTGTTCAATTGCATTAGTTAAGACCACTAAAAAAGAAATAACATATATCGACCAACTTTCAAAATCACGCCCTAACACATTTAGAAAAGTTACGTACTTCAAATACAAAAGTCGATGGTTCTCATGCACAATAAATGGGAATTAGGAAAAACTTGTAACATAGAACTTCAAGTAGCAAGTCTTTGTAACTATGTCCCTGACAATTTCCATCTGTGAACATGCCAAAGTTAGGTTCTTGACAACTTGTTGCCATGAAGCCTTACAATTATTATTTAATGGAAATTTGACAAATGATCACTTGATTGGTTTGCCGTCCTCTTCAAAACCGTATTGTTGCAAACTTACCACTTTTTTTCGGAGGGAAAAAGAAATAAGTTTAGGGATATTGCTTAAAAAGTGAGCCTATTACCCTTGATTAAGCGTGAGCTTTCCTAAACCCATACCCCATGTGACGCTAGGTATACAATTTTTGCTTTAATTGACGCTATATGGATTCTAATTGAGGAGTCACCATTAACCTATTGAGGTTGGCTAGAAATCAAGTGAGGCGCGCAATTAGATAATCTAGTTTTAGAAACTTGATGACACTAATCGATGAACAAGTGTCTCTTCAGTACCTAATCTTGTTTATTACAAAAAGATGTTTGTCAAACAGTTTAAATTGATTTTAAATCTATTCACTAATGCATGAAGTGAGGGTGCACAATCATTAAAGTAATAATCATCAACTAGGGAAGCATAAAATGAATTGCAAGGAAAAGTAATAATTTAACATCAAGAAATGAGAAAAATACCATTCCTAACTAGGCTAAAGGCAAACCACAGTGAACATATTGAAAGCGCATAATCGATTAATAACTAAAATAGAAACACGTGAATGACAACTTAGCACTCGTCTTTAAGAACATTCAAATCCTCTTTGTAAAGCCCTAAGCGCTGTTCAATTTTGAGTTTAATATTTTATCAAGGATTTTCACATATTTTAAGAGAAATCTAAAAAAATATTTTTAAAGATTTTTCTGATTTTAGAAAAAAAAAAAATCGGAATTTTATTATTTTTTAAAAGATAAATTTTAAAATATTAAAATATAATATAAACGGACCGACCGGGACTACGACTGGACTGGGCTCATCAACTGAGCCCAGTCCCGGGACTCCCCAAAAACAAAAGGATAAAAAAAAGAAAGAAGCCCAGCTGAAAGCCCATTATTAAGCCTAAGTATTATGCTAAGCTTAAACCCAGATTTCGGCCAGCCATCTTAACAAAAAACAAAAAAAAACCAAAAGGGCACCAACGCATGTCCACATTTGCCTTAGCCAGATCGGCCTAAAACCCAGATTTCGGCCGTCCGGAGATCCGACCACCGATCTCCATCAGACTGGCGCTGAAGGTGGCGCAGCACCTGGGGGAGAACATGGTCAGGACTATCGGTATGGATGGGACTGGGGGTCTCTTGGGGGGTCAACGTCTGCTCAACACCAGGTCCCCCATAACTGTGATATCATTGTTTGTGGATGCATTTCTGATTGTGTGTGGCTCCTTAGTGATTCGGTTGCGGTAATGGAAATGTGTGATTTTTGACGGTCTTGATGCGAGTCAGAGTGTGACCCTAGAGCGTGCAATGCTGAAGCACTATTTTAGATCTGATGCCAGAAGCTAAAATCTTTTGTTACAATTGCCTTTTGAGGATTTTAGGGGAAGAGACTATTTCCTTCTCTTGGATTTCGAATGACTTTTTCACTCTCTTCCTCCTCTCCAGACCGAGCCCCCGAGAAAGCCCAAGAACACCAAGACTGACATTAGCAATGGCCGCCCATACTCACGAGCAGAGCAACAATGTCGACTGATGAGTAAAAAATGCCACAGAAAAGAAAAACGGCTTTAATGGCCAAGAAACTTTCATTGATAAGCAAACTAAACTGGTGTCTTCAGGTCTGGCTAAAACAGACGACCGTTGTCTTAGAATAGGCATAACTCGTATTTTAGTTAAGAGAAAAATACGAATCTGTTCGATACCTGGGTTCGCGCCCTAACTCGAATGCAAACAATAAAACCACTTACGACCAGCCATTGACCATTCATTCACACTCAGCAAAAGCGTAGATGAAAAATATCAAAGTCTTGGTTCCGGTTGAGCCGAGACAGGACAGAACTGAACATGGCGAACGCTCGGACATGGGGTCCCTACCAGGCTCGGAGACGGCTCTCATAGGGCGAGCTCGAGACGAGTCGAGCAATGGCCGACTGTTCCTCGATGTCTCCGAGCCAAGATCCTCGGGAAATCGATGCCAAACTGGAGAAATCGAGGGGAAAAAGAAAAAAGACGAGTTAGGACCTACCGGGGCTTCGGCGCGGACGGAGCACGGCGGTGGATGGCGGTCTCTCACTCTCACTCTCACTCCTGGCTCTCGCTTGAACTTTCGACTCACAGCTCCCTCTCTCCCGATTTCTCTCCTCTCACTCCTTGCTCTCGAGCGAGCTCCCTCGCTTTTAAGGGAAACCGGCAAGCGCTCATGGCTTCTGCCATTGCCAGCTCGGCGGCCGGCATGACCCCGACACGCGGATCACGCCGCAACCTCTGCTCCCTCGCGATCCTCTGCCGTGCGATCCTCTGTTCTCTGGCTTGTACCCCCCTTTTTACAGAAGCGCGAACGGCGTGAGGGAGATGGAGACCAGCACGAGGGCTGGGCTAGGGAGAATGGACGATGGGCTGGCCCGCGTGGATGAAAAGTTAGGCCTAGCCCCAGCCGGAAAAGATATAAGGGTCCGGGTTGACCTGGCCCGGTCTGGCTCAACTTCTTTTTTTCTTTTCTTTTTGTTTTAAATCAAAAAATTAAAAAATAATGATGAATTTTTTTAATTTAAAAAATTTGAATAAATTCTATCACTACTCAATGCAGATACTCCTAAAGTTAATATGCTATGCAACTTAAATGATTTTCTTAGGGGCTAAAAATTTGATCACAAATCTTCTATGCAATTGAACCCTAAATAGATAGATAAAATTTAGGTGTCAACATGGTATCTACATTATGTATTTGCTACTAATTTCTTGTTGGACATAGTAATGGAGGAAAGATCATGAATTGTAGGCCTATGGAAGCTTTTGTGGTCTTTGGTTCTACTAGGCGACATATTGTAACCTATTGCGATCGTTTTTTAAGATTCATTGTCAACATCTATATTCCACCTTCACCAGATTACTGGAACGCCAAGAAAATCTTGGTACTCAGGATTTAAGGTTTTCAGCCATGGACGAAAGATGAAGCTTGAAGCATGGTCTGCATGTTTTGTGATGAGTGGTACTTGTTTTTATCGACTTGTCTGAAAGTTTTGGCGATTTGCCATGCAAAGAGAATGGAATGAATAACTATTTACTTTTTTGAATGGAATGAATAACTATTTACTTGAGGTAAACGACAAACTATCTCATTTCATGCCTTGAGATATTATTTTTACAAGTAGTAATTGATCTATTTTCTGTGATTTTATAAGGGTTTGAAATAGTACCTGCAGAGTAATTTATGCTCATTGAAATGTGGCCATTGCGGAAATAGCAGGATCCAGATAAAATGTCTGCAATTTGATCAATAGAGAATTAGTATTAATGCATATTTCTAGAGTTCATTGACCAGAGATTATGGTATTGTTGCTAGGAGGCACGTTTTGATGGAAAAGATGGTAAGCACCTTAGTGTGGGCCTTAATATTGTATATTCCCAGACAGGCACATTCATTAAGATTAGATGCTGGTTTTTGCCTATATTACATGTTTTTATATATACCCACACACATATCTTTATCTTCTTTAATCGAGATGTTGGATCTCGATTGATGCCATGAAGAATAATGATATTTCTTCAGTCCTCGCATGCAGTTTAACGTGAACGGAAGTGATAAATTGTCACTGTTACCATTGTAGTCATAGTCTTGTTCGTAATAACTTTTCTTTTCATGTAAGATTTCACGTGTTGAGGACATCATGTCCTTGTTTCAATAATGGCTAATTTAAACATAGGAAAAGAAAATCAATTTGCGCATCCTTCAAAAACATCATTTACAATGTCAAGTTTGCTGATCCCACCTAATGGGTAAAAGCTTTATTGTTGCCTTGTTGGTTATGGGCTGTCTATCGAATATCTGTTTAGTCAACATAAAACGGTTACCTACTAATATGATATGATATATTATGCTAAAAGAGACTTACGTACATTTAACTTTAATAAAATAAGTCTTTTCTTTTCCAAATGAAAATTTAGCATTAGTTCAAGAAAAAGTGAAAATTTGGAGGAAAATCACTAGACAATGATTAGTAAAATCGACCTATGAGAATTAGAAAATATATCTTAAGGGATAATTAAGAGAAATATATATATTTTTAAAACATTAACTCAATATAGAGTTAAATTAATTCTACGGGAATAAGAAAGTGACTCTATTTATAACTTCACGTAAAGTTGACTCTACTCTATTGTGCAAGATAGGTAATGTGATAAACTTACAATATATATATTGAATAATATGGGGAGAATAATTGACTTAAACTATTTGGAGCATAATATACCATACAAAGTAAAGTTACTTTGATTCGATATAGTATAATAATTACTTAAAAAAACGATGAGCCGAATTAAGTAGATTTGGTTCCTAGCAAATTCAATTTTGGTACAATATGAAATTGGTTATGTTCGGTAAGTGTAAAGTGAACGTTATGTGTAATGCAAATGAACTTACAATATTCAATTATCTTTTAAGTGATATTTATTTTTACAATTTCATAATTACTATTACAATTACTATTGTAACCCTAAAAAGAAATTCCATTTTCATATAGGTGGAATGTGTAAGAGTAGCGGAGCAATCTCAACAAATATTATTTTTTAAAGATCGTATTGAATAAATTAAAATTTAGGGACGATATTACATATTGGGTTAAAATTCAAAAACAAAATTGAACAAATTAAAAGTTCATCTATGATATTGGATATTGGTCCAAATTTAAGGGATATTTTGGGTCATTTTTTCCAAAATCAAATTATTGGCATGCTATTTTTATAATTTTCATGAAAGGTGGACGCACTATTTGGGGCAAAAAGTTTAGGTGTCCACATAAAGGATGTAATGTCGGGTTTTATGGAAATAGATATTTAAGGTATGTACTTACACCTCACATATATATTCAGTTTTTATTCAAACACACTTATTTTAGGAAACGTCCATGCACGATAGATTAGTTGCACCTCCAAAATGTATAAGGAAGCTTTCAAACTTCACTCCATAAGCCAAATTGAAGTCAAGCCAGATGAGGAAACTACGACCGGCCACCGCTTGAGGAGGTAATCTTAGCCGACCGACCTCCGGGGCTATTTATTCAAAGCACTCCGCTACTTTTCCTTTTCACCCTCCGACTCTCTCTCTCTCTCTGCGGTCTGCGTTCGTCTCGATCTGTTCGTCGATATTGAGAAAGATGGCTTCGAAGAAGATGATCCGGATGTTTAAGGATGGCAATGATAACCAGGAGGATCCTCCTATGCCTTCGAAGCTGAAGCGGATTTCGAAGGAGAGTCGTGTGCTTCAAAGCTGAAGCGGATCTCGAAGGAGCTTCTGAGGGCGGCTTTGTAGAGAAAGGTGTTAAAATATGTCTCAAGTTTAAGCCCAATGCAAAATTACGAATATTCCGAATTGGATATGTTGCGCATGTTCGAAATCAAGCAAAGAAGATCCGAAGATCAACTTCCCAAATTTGAATCTGTGTTGGAGGCTGTTAAAATAGGAAAGTCCAACTTTGACTAGGACTTGGATTTTTGTTTAAAATATACAAGGATATGTTTTGGATAAGAAACAAAATCCTATGAGAAGTTGGCAAAAGAGCAAGGGTTTTACTTATATATAGACTTGAGGCAGTGGGTGATAGGTGTGGATCACAAATTGTCTTGAAGCGCCGCATGAGTGCTTGGTGTTCCACCGTCGATTGTGAAGAATTGGTCTTGAAGCGCCATCCCGTTGTCGAGTGCTTGGGAGGGATTTTCTTTGTCGTGAATTACATCCAAGAAGGCTTAGTGTTGAAGCTAATTAAATCTTGTGGTAAGATTTGCGTGTAATTCTTTCGTGAGATTGAGAGATTATTTCTTGAGGAATTTCGGGGTTAAACACTGTGTGTGTTATTGGATGTAATTGGGGCTTGGGAAACACCGAGAGAGTGTTTGAGTGACTTGAGTGTGTAATCTCCTTGTATCGCTTGATCTATAGTGAAATTCGCTGCTGCTCTCCCGTGGACGTAGGTCTTTACGACTGAACCACGTAAATCTGGTGTCAGATTTATTTTCTTTTTCTGTCTATATTTTGTTCGATCACTCGCCCCATCGCAACAAAAGGCTGGCATCATTCTTAGGGGTGTCATTAACTGAATCAAAAACCGAAAACCGAACCGAACCAAACCGAAAAATTCGGTTTTTTCGGTTCGGTTTTCATTAAAAACCGAAATTTTTTGGTTCGATTTGGTTTTTATCTGTTAACCGAACCGAACCGAACCAACAAATAAAAGTGGAGAAATAAAAATGGAGTAATCTGAGTTTAACAGGAAAAAAAAAACAAAACAAAACAAAAACCGAAAACCAAAAACCGAACCGAACCGAACCGAACCGAATTTCGGTTCGATTCGTATTCGATTCGGTTGATTTTGGTTCAATTCGGAAGATTTTCCCAACAGTTTGGTTCGGTTCGGTTTTTCAAAAAAACCAAACCAAATCAAACCATTGACACCCGATTCATTCTTATGAAACAGACTTCTAATTGATAAACGTGCAAATACAGCCCTTCCCGATTAATCTTTATTCTGGAACTCTCTTGAGGGTTATTTCTGTTAGAAGCCTGTGTCGACATCGACAATTAAGAAAGAGTTCACGTTACACTGATGAAAGCATTCGATCACCAAACTTATAAATTCTCCATTTAGTGCAAAGAGTTTTATGCTGGTCATCGTTTGTTCTGTTGCCCTAGCACTTCATTATCAACATATCATGTGTATGCTTGTCATCTTATGTATTTCTCATATCCTTGATTTACTTCTCAACCTTGGACTAGCCTTCCTCCAGCTTTTTGTTTGTACAAAGTTAATGCGTGTAGCTTTAAAATGACACCGATCAATGATATAGCTGCACATCAACTTTGTTGGCAGTTTGTGCCTCCCTTTTAGGCATTTAAGGCCTGTATATTTGTGTCTTGCCCTTATCTGTCAATTCTCATACTTCATTACTTTTCCTGGAATGCTTCTCTAAAAGAAAGTATGACTTTGCCGAAGCTCTGCGTATTTGTCTGAATGAATTTTTCTTTGGTTTTGGTTTTTACCGATGAAATCTGTACGAGTCCAGCAGCTCTCTAAGTTTTTTTCATATGTTAAAAGGTCCAGTCTTGCCTCTGTTAGATAGTATAGTCCAACATGGAAAAGCTAGGGGTGACCGTTGCGTTCTTCTTTTCGCGAGAGGAAATGTCTGCCTTTTGGTTTGTCATACATGCGTAGTTTTTACCATTTTTAGCTAGCTGGCTGTGATGTAGTAAGAGCTTGTACACGCCGGTTTAAGGCTTTCAAACGATGAAATTTGGTCGGTTGCGGAATACAGACACAGATGTCGCGACCTCTTTTTTTCCGACGCCCGCAATCGGGTACGGGCACCTAAGGAGGCTAATGGCTCGGCTGAAATTAGTTAAAGCCCGGACTCTCCCAAGTCCACCAATTCACGACTTTAATGGTCTAAATTTTTAACCTATAAATCAATTTTTAAAATGGAGTCGCCACTAATCGATTTGGGGTGGGTTGATTAGAAACCCAAAGTGAAGTATCGGGAGAAATACTCGCTCTGCGCAACCGAGAGAAATTAGGATCGGGGACTTGATTACACTAGTTAATCACTAATGCCCTTTCGGTACCTAATCTTGTTTAAACCTTGAGGCTTTTTGGATGTTCGAGGGATTTTCCACACATTTTGGATGTTCGAGGGTTTTCCATGCATTTTTGGAGAAAAACATTTTTTGGGTCTTTTTCTATTTTTTGACATGAAAGGGTTTTTTTTTTTGACCTTTTTTGGTATTTTTGGAAAAATACAAGTCTTTTTTGGCTTTTTCTAAATTTTTTGGCTTTTTCATGAATTTTTGGCTTTTTTTTTTATTTTTGGCATTTTTTGTAAAATATGAAATATTTTTTTTTTTTTTATTTTTCGGAAAATAAAATATTTTTTAATATTTTTGGAAAATAAAACATTTTTTGATTTTTTGATTTTTTAAAATAAAATATTTATTTATTTATTTATTTATTTATATTATTTTATATTAAATAATATAAAAATTAACCGGATCGGATCGGCGAGTTGGGTCCGCCGGCCAGCGAACCCCGAATGTCATCCATTGCGGGCCCGACTCGGATTTTTTTGCATTTTCTTTTTTTTTATTTATATTAAAATTTTATTTTAATTATATATTATAAAACTCGAACCGGTCGGGGTTCCGGGTGGGACCGACCCGGTTCGCAACCCGTGAGACGGGCCGGGCCCGCAACGCGGGCCCGACTCATTTTTTTGGCTTTTTTTTTTTAAACTAAAAGCCCAAGCCCATTTTGCCTGACTTCATAAAAGGGTGCTTAGCCCAACAAAGAAACCGGCCCATGCGAACAAAAACAAACCAGGCGGAAACCCTACTCGATTCGGACCCACGCCCGACCCGACTTCCTCCGACGCGACCCCGGAACCCTAGCGTCCGACGATCCGCGGCTAGGGTTTCGGTGGAGAAACCCTACCCGGATTTTCAACCGGTGATGACAACGGGTAGTTTGCTTGGGTTTCTCGGGGGACCGGAGCGATTTGGAACCCTCGAGACACGGGCGATCGTTTCGCAACGAGGGTCCGGGTAGGGTGGAATGTAGGTCGGCGAGACGGCGTGACTCGGATGCGGATGGCGGGCGAGGGTTGTTGGTGGCAACGGATTAGTTGGATTCGCGATGGTGGAGTAAAAAGTGGCGGCGTGGCAACGATGACGGGTGGCCGCGGGGTTTTCGGGGGATGGCAATGGTGGCGTCGGGCACGACTCGAGGTGGCGTCGGGGCTAAATCGACCTCGGATTTGGTGCGGCTTTGGACGAATCGTTTGTAGCGACGGCGTTGGGGTGGTCGGGAGTGCTCGGCTCGGCACAACGTTCGCAACACCAACGGCAAAAAAACCAGATCGCGGCGCGAGATCTCGCAAAACCCTACCCTCGGCCTCAATCTTCTCTCACTCAGGTCAGATCCGAGCCTCCACCGGCCGGATCTGACCTTCTCGAAGTCGCTTGCCGCCTGCCTTCCCCGAAGTCTCTCGGTGGAGGGTGGGCTGAGCTTGCGACTCGAGCTCTCTCGCTCGCTCTTTGATTCCTCCCTCGAAGTCTCTCAGTGGGAAGATCTCGGAGCTCGCTCCCCCTTTGCCATCGTCGGGAGAAGCCTATTTATAGGCAAGGAGGTCCGGTCGACGGAGGAGCTCGGCCGCCGGTCTTTGGCTTGCCGACCGGAACCTCCCGGCTGAACCGGCGTCTCATCTCAGCATTAAAGTCGTGCATTGAAGGCGCATGTGCGTCGTCCTCTCCTTCGGCGGCCTACCTCCGTTCCTCTTTACCATAGGCTGCCCTTGAGCGCGTCGCCGGCCATCACGCGTGATGCACGAGAGGACAGAGAGAGAAGAAGAAGGAAGGAGGAAGAAGAAGAAGAAGAAGAAGGAGAAAGGGGGGGGGGTTGTACGAACCCACGTGAAGAAGGGGGGGGGGGGCTTTTTTTTTTTTCTTTTGCTTTTTTTTGTTTTTGTTTTTTTCTTGTTTTTTTTTTGTTTTTTTTTGTTTTTGCTTATTATTTCGAAAAAGACAAAATAAATAAAAACTTAATTAATAAAACATAATAAAAATTGAGGTGTCAACGGCTGCCCCTCTTTGAAGGTGAGCTCGCAGAGGTTGCATTCAAAGATAGATTGATGCCTCAATTTTATCCATGCATGTGCAATAGATTATATTTTATTTAGGACCTATTACTCTATGTGGAAAAGAGCAATATAACATTACATATTCTAAGACGAGATAAGAAGATACCTGTAGTTACTTACCGGGAGTGAGTGAGATAGGGTGTGAGCCCCGAGTTTGGCAAGTATCAAGGCGTCATCTTACCTGGTGATATGAGGAGATTGCTTTTCCAGGGCTCGAACCATTCTTCGGTCGCCTGTTAAAACAGTCAACTGGTTTGTCTAGGACCCGAACCTTTCTTCGGTCGCCTTGACGGGGAATTGCTTTTCCAGGACCCGAACTTTTCTTCGATCGCCTGTTAAAACAATCAATAGTTTGTCTAGGACCCGAACCTTTCTTCGGTCACCTTGACGAGAGATTGCTCCTCTAGGACCCAAACCTTTCTTCGGTCGCCTGTTAGAGCAATAAGTTGGTTTGTCTAGGACCCGAACCTTTCTTCGGTCGCCTTGACGGAGAATTGCTTTTCCAAGACCCGAACCTTTCTTCGGTCGCCTTGTTAGAGCAATAAGTTGTTTGTCTAGGACCCGAACCTTTCTTCGGTCGCCTTAACCTTTCGGAGCAATTGTTTTTCTAGGACCCGAACCTTTCTTCGGATCGCCTTGACGGGAGATGCGCCGACCTTTCTCGGGGCATCTGTTTTTGTGGGTGGATGACCTTTCTCGTATCGAGGACACCGGTTGGTACCCGACCTTTCTCGGGAGATGCGCCGACCTTTCTCGGGGCATCATATTTGTTGGGGTGTAACATTCACAAGCATTCAAAGAATACCTAGGTCAGGAACCCGACCTTTCTCGGGAGGAACCCGACCTTTCTCGGGGCATCGATTTGCGGGGTGTTTGTCTTCTGTCAAAGACACCAGTTGGAACCCGACCTTTCTCGGGAGGATGCACCTACCTTTCTCAGGGCATCGATTTGTTGGGGGTGCCTGGACATTCACAAGCATTGAAAGAGTACCTGGATATTCACAAGTACTAACCTGAAGGATATTTGGGCCTTTGCAGGCATCGAAGGGGTACTTGGATGATCGCAAGTACAAACTTTTGAAGGATACCTGGCGTTCGCAGGTATCGAAGGAGTACCTAGGATATTCATGAAGGTCCCTCACCTTTTGATAATTGCGAATATCGATGACGTACCTCGCATATTCGTGAAGGTCTCCCACCTCTTGGCAATTGGGGAATATCGAGGGCGTACCTAAGATATTCGTGAAGGTCTCTCACCTCCGGTAATGGGAATATCGAGGACGTGAAGGTCTTTCACCTCATGGTAGTGGGAGATATTTGTGAAGGTCTCTCACCTCCTGGTAATTGGGAATATCGAGGACGTGCCCCGGATATTCGTGAAGGTCTTTCACCTGGATATTCGTGAAGGTAGTTGGGAATATCGAGGACGTGGGAATATCCCGGGATATTCGTGAAGGTCTCTCACCTCCCGGTAAATTGGGAATGGGAATATCGAGGTCTCTCATCCGGTAATGGGAATATCGAGGACGTACCTGAGATATTCGTGAAGGTCTCTCACCTTTTGGTAATTGGGAATATCGATGGCATACCTGGGATATTCATGAAGGTCTCTCACCTCCTGGTAATGGGAATATTGAGGGCGTGCCCCACATATTCGTGAAGGTCTCTCACCTCCTGGTAATGGGGAATATCGAGGATGTACCTTGGATATTCATGAAGGTCTCTCACCTCCTGGTAATTTGGAATTTGAATGTAGCACAAGGCTTACCCGGATGGCCGCAGGCACTCAAAAGGGCTAGAAACACCTGGGTAGCCGTGGTGTACAAAACTTGGAATACTTGAATGAACACAAGTATTTAATGATATGATCTGAGACCACTCAGGTAGGTCCAAGTGTAAGAAAGCATGGACAACGGTGGGGCTAGCGGAGGTATTCCAAAAGATATGACTCAAAGATGATATGGGGATATTAATACTCTTAAAGGGATAATTGGACAAATACTCTTGGGGTCAAGTGTCGGGAAAATGGAGTATCCGAACGGTGGCCGGCACTCAAAGGCAATAAGGATACCTAGACAACTCAAACAGTCGAGTGTCGGGTAGGTATTCAACGATAAAGGGATACTTGGTCAGTCACAAGTATCAATACTCTGGGGACAACTCGAACAGGTCGAGTGTCAGGAAAATGGAGTATCCGAACGGTGGCCGGTACTCAAAGACAATAGGGATACCTAGACAGCAGTAGGTATTCAACGATAAAGGGATACTTGATCAGTCACAAGTATTAATACTCTAAAGACAACTCAAACAGGTCGAGTGTCAACAGGGGGAGCACCTGAGTAACGGTAGGCACTCAAAAACAGGGGGGTACCCGGCAAGTGGTGGGTAGTCAAAGACAAGGGGATACTTAGACAGTTGCAAGCACCCAAACTCAAGGGACGACTCGAACAAGTCGAGTGTGAAGAAGAGAGTACCTGGACAGTGGTAAGTACCTTAAGATAAATGGGGATAGGGATATGCTTACCTGGCAATATCTCTGATCTTTGAGAGTATGTCTGCTATTTGCACAATATGCACACATGATTGTATATGCTGTAAATTCATGAGTTTAAATGTGATTTATGCATGACAATTTTGTTAGTTTTGCATCATCTGAGTTCCACTGGGGAAGATTTTGAAAGACAACCTTTATTTGGAATATAGATGTCTTGAGCATGCCAAATGAGGGACTTTCAGTCTGAAAGGACTTTTCGCTCACTCTCATGGAAAAGGCTATCCTGACCATTGATGCAGGATTCATAAGGATCACACTATCTCACTGTCATCATGTCAGCAGGGGTCCAAGTATTCTCGCAAACAGTACGACTTTACCAATGTGAGAGGTCTTTGTTGAAACTGTGATGAAGTCTTGGTCAGCGGCTCATCGAAGGGGACCATCAAGGTCAAGGCTTATGAATGGAGTGCCGCATGATTGTCTCCGGATTTGCAAGTCAAGAATCCTGCGAAAAGAGATAGAGTAATCTTGCTCGTACTTCTTCGAGCGATGTTTATAGACATATGGAATGCTACGTTAATTGAAGTGCCTTAGTCTGAAGAGACTTTTACAATGGGATGTAACGTAAACTTGGCTCACATGTAAGAGGGTGAGAATTGGTGACTGTCTTGGCATTTGTCACTAATCTTTCTTGTCAGATGGAGGTTCTATGGACCACAACAACAACTTTTCTTGGCTGTATTTTTGACTGGGGGGCATTGGCCTTGCTTTTACCAGGCACACCGCTTTTTTCATGCCCCTATTTTTATTCCAGTTATTCTTTTATGGGCATTGACCTTGCTCTTATCAGGTACATTGCTTTTTTATGCCCATGTTTTTTCATTCTTGTCGTTAAAGGAACTAGCCTAGGCAAGTTCAATCACGACACTGTTGTTAGACTCTTGAGTCTTCGTCTTCAGCTAGCGCTCCGAGCTATGCTGTTCAAATGGTAGTAACTTCTGTTTTGTCTCGATGTGAGGGTAAGATTACAGACTCACTTGAGTTGTACAATGAATACAAGTGCGTAGAGAAAGAATTGCTCTTCATCATTCTAAGGCACTTAAATTAACGTGAGTGTTCATATGCAATAAAGACACCCAAAGATTGATGCAAGTGCGAGCAAGAAAATTTCTATCTCTCTTCTCACCTTGTGATACTACTTCGCCTCCGATCTTTCCCTAGTGTAGGGTAGTTCTTGACGGGATAGGACAGAAATTTCACCGGTGTATGGGGCTCAAAGGGGTGAGCAATGAAATGCCTCTCACTATTTTGGTTATCGTACCATTCGCGAGAGAACTCTTTACCCTGTAGCCATGGAATCTTCTGCACTCATCTCACAAGTGTATAGATGGGGGTTGTGTGTAGGATATGGCTTGCCTTTCATCATTCTGACGCACCTCATCCAGCATGCTCAATTTAATCTTGTATTCTTCACTTAGCTGTCTATTTTAATAATCCTCAGTGGAATCAGTGGCTTAGACAGGCAAAATCATCATGCAGAATTCATCTGGAAACGACATGCAACATTTCGAATATGATGGAGTTTGAACTCTTCAAAACAAGTGAATGGTTTTGACTCAAAAAAGGCCCTATTGACAACTTTAGGAGTTAACATAATGGTGTTTCCAAATATGTTAAATTTTGAACATCAAAAGGGTTATTTGCAAATGGGTGTCGATAGTTATCCCTATTGATTAGGGATATGACACATGAAGGATCAGCCGGGGTTGGGGATCTGATCGGGCATCTCTATTTTTGCCCTTGCAGAAGAGAGGATGAAAATGGATCAATCAACAGGGCCAAAATTAAAGGTGAATTGAGGCCTGAAGGATCTCTGTCATTTGCTTTGGCAATACTTGGGATGCCATTTTGCTTGGGAGAGTTTGTCATGCCTCTCATTGATTTGTTATCTTTGTTTTTGACAGTCAGGTAATCCTGCAACAAATAAGACATGCTTCTCATTGATTCGTTATCCTTGCTTTTGACAGTCAGGTGATCCTGCAACAAACAAGAGGGAATGTGTTAGTCATGAACTCTTTCAAGAGTCGAATAACTGGAAGCGATACAACTTTACCCTTCATTGGTTTGCAGATTATTGGGTGAACCTGAAGTGAGAGGGGGCACGAAGTCCTATGTCCCTTGCTTCATTAGGTCAATTATTCTTTGAATTGGCTCCTGGATGACACGTCTTTTTACACGAAGCCAGGTGAATTTGATGCGGGTCATTTCCACGTACCTCACTTGGCCAATATTGACCATCAAGTTTGGTTTTTGATCCCCAATGTTTCCCTTCAAAAGCGAGTTGGTTTGCGAATTAGATGATTGGATGAACTTGAAGTGCAAGGGGACACGAAGTCCTATGTCCCTTGCTTCGTTAGGTCACCTCTTCTCTCGTAATTTGCAAGTGCAAGGGAAGCAAAATTTTTTATTATTATTTTTTTACAAGCGGCTAAGCGCCGCGTCGGGATTCGAACCCCCAACTTCGGACCTTTTGCTTCTTCCGGATACCACTCGGCTAGAGGCGCTGATGGTGTCCGTAGGGCGCTTCTTTTTTTATTTAACCGAACCGGCTCCTGGACGACACGTCCTTTCATACCAAGTTAGGTAAATCGATACAAGTCATTTGATTTGTCCAAATTAATCATTAAGCTTGCTTCTTGAATCCTATGCTTCCTGTCAATAGAAGAAAATATGTCAAAAGTGAGTTCAGACACTGAGAGTATTGGAAACGATACCAAATTACTCTTCTCTAAAGTTTGTATTTGCTGACTCCTAGGGATATTTGAATGTCGATGACAGCCTTTTCGTCTTGGCACAATTTGACATTTCTTTCGATTGGCCTTCCTCACTCATGGCCATGTATGATTGATGGTTTGTCGATTTATCTTCAACGCCTTCCTTCTGCGGAATTTTTCTTCTGTTTTTGACTATATGGCCATTGGGCAAAGTCATGTACCTCAAGCTTCTATGGAATCTGAGATGGACAATCAAAATCTCCAATTCTCTTATGGCAATTACTTCTTGGGAGAGCATGTTTGGAGTGAAGCTTCTAAATTCCAAAGTCATTGTCCAAGGTGTGGGGCTATAGATCGCCTTGACTGTCTAGATTTTCTCCATGTTGATAGTAATCACTTAAAAGGAAGAGGAGGAACTCCTTCCTTATGTTGAAGTTGATACTGTAACATCTAGCCGTTTGGGCGCGTCGTGCGACAAGATAGTCCTTTGGCTTAGGATGGAGCTGGGCAGGAGTGAGGCATGTCATGGATGCTTCGATTTCAACTGTATGCCTGTACCTATTACGTCTCACCTTTTGTATCCTGTAAATAGAAAAGAGGGGTTGTCATTCTCAATATTATGTTAAGGGAATAAGACTTACCCTTTTCTCCTTTTTTTTTTAAACGAGATGCTCCTTTCTATTTGCCCTTGTTTTCTTGGCAGGGTGTCTTTGAATTTGGCGAGTTCACCTGATGCGCTTGCTTCAAATGCCCTCTGTCACACTAAGTCAAAAGGGACGGGAATGATCTTCTGAGACATGAAGTGAATGAGTCAGAAAGACAGACATGATTAAATTTATCATCTTGTTTTAACAAAAACTTTCCGGTGATGAAATATTTTTTATTTTCAAAATACGTCTTTGGGGGAGAAAAAGCATGAGGAAGCCCAGCCCTCAGTATTCTCCTTGGACGATATTTTCTTTTCATGGTTGGATAACATCACTGGGCCGGTTTGGGATACCGCCTCATGCTTTCAAAACAAAATATTAGAACTGTACATTAGATTATTGAAATGGAAAATACAACAGTAGCACACTAGACAGGATAAGAAACATGAAATTATAAAAACAAGCAACACCCATGAAAACTCCTATGAAAAGGAGCACTTTGATAGTGCTGGTTTTGAAATCAAGCGCCTTTGAGTTCCTCGCCTCCAGTAGACTCGAAGTATTCGCATGAGAGGACCACTTCATTGAAGCTACGGAAATGCAACCCATGCAACCAACAGCGATGCTTGGGGGTAAAGCTCCTATGAACAAGCTTTATCATTTCTTCTTGGCCAATTGAGGGTAGGTTTGCATCATAAAAGCTTCCCACCTCCTTGCATATGCTCGAAAATCCTCCATTGGTCTTCTTCTAAAGTGAACCAAGTTCTCGACAAGCGCTTCGGCCCAATCGGTGCGGGTTTGATGCGTGCGGGAATGTGGAAGACAGCTCATTCCAATCTCTCATGAAGCTGATATCTGCTGTGACGAACCATTGCAATGCGGACCCTGTAAGACTTTCTTGGAAGGCTTGAGTTGTGAACGACATCGGGCCATAGTACCGACTCATTTCTGCATGGAGATATTGCAAATGAGCCACGGGGCAAGTCATGCCGTTATATTTGCGGAGGTTAGGTATCCACATCTCTCCAGGGGTCATGATCCTATGAGCGCAAGACAGGCTTGATGTATCTTGGTTAGGCCCTTTGGTTTTCCCACCGCATATTCGTTGTAGTGGTGAATTTTTCTGTTTCAGGAGAGTTGGACTCTACCGAGATTACCCCATTGCTTTCTTCTTGGTCAAAATTTCCAAATGAGGATGAAGTATTGAAGCTATCCTCATGGTTAGAGGACGAGCTTAATACTTCGTTAGGATCGTAGCGGATAAAGACGTATGCTTCCTCTTCTGACGGACCTTCATCCCCGGATGAGAGTAGGAAACAGTTATACGATGAATCGTCAGTTTCATTGTTGAAATAACGCTGGAAGTCTTTGGGATTGTATTCTAGGGCCGGGAAGTCTTCAGGATTGTACTCTAGAGGATGGTGGCCCTCAAAGTTGTATTCTTGGGAATGTTCAAAGCTTTGGTGCGATGGCTCATCGGTAGGTGCTTAATCTATCTGTTTGGGCTTTCTTTTCTTAGCTTTTGGTCCAGACCTTTTGAGTAAGGCCCTTCGTTTTGCTAACTTGATTCTGTTAAGGGAAGTGAGAGACATTAGAGTTTCACTGTCTGATTCACTTTCCAAGTTGATAGGGGTTGATATTCTTTGGACCCTAGCTCTTGGAGTAAGCCTGGGGAGTTGTCCAGTTGTGCCCCACTCTTGAACAGACTCTGTGTCTTTGACCTCGTACAAAGGCTCCTTGCCTTTCCTAGTGGGAAATTTTCCAGTAACAGGATGTTGCTCAACTGCCCCTTTATCATGCAAGTCTTCATTGACATGCTCCTCTCCTATCTCAGCGGCTAACAGCTCCTCGTGCTCCGCGATCATTGGCTCTTCGTAGAGCAAGGTGATGTCAAGGGTGATGTCAATATCGTATTCTTGATGGAAAACATGAATTAATTCCCTCCAGGTTTTAAGGGGACTAATCTTCCTAACAATGTACCATCGCAAGGCAGGGCCAGTTAAGTTCGATTGGTACGATTGAATCATCCTTCGAACCAGGTAAGCCTGCATGTAGGTCTCTGGGCTAGAGGTATTAGCATACCTTTCGCATTCAGGTGTTTTTAGTTTTTCAGGGATCTCAAAGCCAGCGTAATTGGATAGGTCCATGGGATTCTGCTCTTGCAGCTGGTTTAACTTTTTCATGATCCTTTCAAACTGTCTATGGTACTGGCCATTTTCTGGCAAATTTGTGGGCATCATAACGGTGTTTGAGACAACTATAGAGTTGGGCTCAGCTTGAATGGATTTCATTTGTCTCGAGAGTTGTTGAAGGACAATGGACATCTGTCCTACGCCGTCTTCAATGTTAATGAGACGATTTTGTACATCATTCTGGTCGACCCCAATTGGATGAGGCCATTCACGGGCGATTGGTGGCTGACGATTCATAATTACCTGGTCGTTGAAAATAATGAATGAGCACGAAGTAAACAAAAAATTGACCCATGGCAATGGTCTAACTGCTTTTTATTCATCAAAAGAGAATTTTATAGACCGCAGACTTCTGACATCTAGAACTTGAAATTGAAATGACAGAATAAAATACTAGATATTAAACAAAAGTCCCTGAACAATGGGACAAAACTTTCACACTATTAACACTAAGGGGCACATGATTCCCAATTTATATGCGACGGGGAGCCTTGCTCTTGCGAGGATGCCTGCTTCCTTGGGCTGGCTCTGAGGTGTGCATCCATTCCATTCCCAAATCCCTCTCCATGAGCTCTGCTTGCTCGTGTTGGCTATCCTCTCTGATTGAGTGAGGGACTGATGGCTTCCATTTTGTCGGGATACGATGGTTGTGGATGTAGGACATGGAGGCGTGGTGGGATACGATGGTTGCGATGGCACTTGTCCCAGGTTTCCTCAGCGGTAGAAATTTCGAATTCATAGTCACGGCTTGTGTTGAAAAGAACTGGAGGGACCATCATCTTGAAAGGCGGTGGGATCTCCTGAAGGGCTCCATATTGTCGTGCTACCCGATACGGGTAGTAGGGAATGGCGCCGGTGAGACCGAGCAACGGAATTGGGCGGGTGTGCATGTAAGCAAAGCGGGCCCTCTTTTCATGGAACCAACCAGCACACCATTGGAATGCCTCAGGAGCTGGGTTTCTTAGGAAGCTTACCCAATTTAAACAGCTTTGATTGGGAATGTACGGTCCTAAAACCATAAATTTTTGTAATGGATTTTCAAAAGCATTTGTTTCGGCGATCGCATGAAGTCTCGAAATTCGCTTAGGTGAGAAAAGAACCAGACTTGTAAAATTTCAGGAGAGGCTCGCATGATTTTCTCCGAGTTGTCTTTAAAACGATTAAAAGACAAGAATGTTTCAGTTAAAATCATGTTGACATAATTCCCCCCTCTTAAGATTTGATCAACTATCCATGCCATCTTGGGAGTTATGGCATTTCTTTGATGGGGGAAGATGATGAGTCCGAAAAAGGCTAGGAGGAAAATCTCACTTTTTTGGGTCATAGGCTGATTTTGGAAACAGGCATTCATAAATTCTAGTGGGCAGGTATTATGGTTGTCTTCAAGAATTTGTCTCATGACATGGATTTCAGTTCCTAAAAGTCGTGCTAACTGCGCCATGGGAGGGCGCCTATCGATGGCTTGACAAGCTTTTTCTCAAGAGGCATTCCGGTGATGATCTTTGTATTCTTCCAGGGTTGGGGTTAGCTCAAACCTACCGAATATAAAAGTAATTGTCTTCGGGCACCAAAAATGTGCCATGGCTTGTATGACTTCAGGACGAACAGTGATTTGGATCAACGATAGGAGATGACCAATTTTGGCCTTCACGCGCTCCTGGGCAAACTGATCTAATTGACCCCACCATCTGAAGAGCTCCGCCTTGGGAGCAGGAATGAACTGGATATCGTCTTTCCCCATCACATATAAACTGGGACTTGAAAAGTTTATCCTACATTGCCATGGGCCAAATAAAAAGACTGAGTAAAAGTAAAGAAATCACTTTGCTTTTAAAGAAAAATGGCAAGCACAAAGACATGCGCATGGGACGTGTAGCTCGATTTCTAACTCAGAAGGCTTGATGAAATTAAAAAGGTATCCGCCCATCGCAGTCTCGCGTTAGCAAAAGCATACCCCCTAACCTCGGCTAAGAAATTCGGGAAAAGAAAGGCAACCTCTACATCGCGGTCTCGCGTTCGAGGTCGTATCTTTCTTAACACCATCCTAAAATCCTATGGCCGCCCAGGTCCGGCGGCCAGGTTGTGAGTGCCATGTGTAGTGTTTAAAACAGTAAGGCATGCATAACAATTTATAAACACAAGATAATTTATTTTAAGCACAATTAAAATAAATTTCTAAGCTACTAACCTGCATAAAAAAATGAAAACAAGTCAGTAAAGAATTTAAACAAGACAAAAATGGCCTAAGTCCTCAAAGTCCCCAGCGGAGTCGCCAAGCTGTCGCGACCTCTTTTTTTTTTTTTCGGCGCCCGCGATCGGGTACGGGCACCTAAGGAGGCTAATGGCTCGGCTGAAATTAGTTAAGCCCGGACTCTCCCAAGTCCACCAATTCACGACTTTAATAGTCTAAATTTTTAACCTGTAAATCAATTTTTAAAATGGAGTCGCCACTAATCGATTTGGGGTGGGTTGATTAGAAACCCAAGTGAAGTATCGGGAGAAATACTCACTCTGCAACCCAAAGAGAAATTAGGATCGGGGACTTGATTACACTAGTTAATCACTAATGCCCTTTCGGTACCTAATCTTGTTTAAACCTTGAGGCTTTTGGATGTTCGAGGGATTTTCCACACATTTTGGATGTTCGAGGGTTTTCCATGCATTTTTGGAGAAAAACATTTTTTGGGTCTTTTTCTATTTTTTGACATGAAAGGGATTTTTTTGACCTTTTTTGGTATTTTTGGAAAAATACAAGTCTTTTTTGGCTTTTTCTGAATTTTTTGGCTTTTTCATGAATTTTTGGCTTTTTTTTGGATTTTTGGCATTTTTTGTAAAATATGAAATTTTTTGATTTTTTGATTTTTCGGAAAATAAAATATTTTTTAATATTTTTTGGAAAATAAAATATTTTTTAATATTTTTGGAAAATAAAACATTTTTTGATTTTTTGATTTTTTAAATAAAATATTATTTTTTATTTATTTTAAAATATTATTTTATTTTTTAAAAACATTTTTTAAAATATTTTTTTGAAAACAAAACATTTTTGATTTTTTGGTTTTTTTGAAATAAAATATTTTTTATTTATTTAAAATATTATTTTATATTAAAATATATATAAAAAACCGGGTCGGATCGGGTTGGGGGGTTGGTCCGAATGAGGATGGGCCCGGCTCGCGGATTTTTTGGCTGTTTTTTTTTTAATTAAAACGAGCCCAAGCCCAAAAATTTTTTAATTGAAGCCCAAGGAATAAAAGGGGCCCCTATCCGCGTGAGACCGGCCCACCCACGTCCGAACCCGCTTAGCCCAAAATAACCAAAACCCTACCCGGTCAAAGACCCACGCCCGACCCAAATTTCCGCCGCCCAAAAACCGCGGAAACCCGAGCGTGGCCCCGGTCCGACCCGGTGGAGACCCGTCCCGAGGCCGCGACCGGAAAAATCGAGAACCCTAGGGTTCTCGGTTTTCGCGGCGGGAGAGGGGAAGGCCGAGGTGCGTGGTGGCGACGACGGCTAGGGTTTCGCGGCGGCGATGGCTACGGCGGTGACTATGATGAAAAGCGACGGCGACGGGCTTCGGGCGAAATGAGTATGGCGTGGGCGGGATCCATCGTCACCTACTCTCGGCGTTGGCACGGCATGGCGGCATGGCTTGTGGCGATGACGGTTGCCCTTAAACCTAGACGGCGTCGGGTGGTGCTGCGGCGGCGGCGACGGACTAGCACGACGGGGGGGAAACTTCGATTTTGCGGTTCTTCGAGCTTCAAAGGAGTGGTGCTCGTGGGGACGGGTTGGGGTGCGTCGGGATCTCGTGGTGCTCGGCGCCGCGGGCGTTCGGGCTCGGTCGCCCCAGATCTGCGACGCAGCTCTCGGCCGGACCCTCCTCAGGCGTGATCTTCTCTCACTCAGGCCAGATCCGAGCCTCCACCGGCCGAATTTGACCTTCTCGAAGTCGCTTGCCGCCAGCCTTCCCCGAAGTCTCTCGGTGGAGGGTGGGCTGAGCTCGCAACTCGAGTTCTCTCGGAGCTCGGTCGTTGATTCCTCCCCCGAAGTCTCTCAGTGGGAAGATCTCGGAACTCGCTCCCCCTTTGCCATCGTCGGGAGAAGCCTATTTATAGGCGAGGAGGTCCGGTCGATGGAGGAGCTCGGCCGCCGGTCTTTGGCTTGCCGACCGGAACCTCCCGGCTGAACCGGCGTCTCATCTCAGCATTAAAGTCGCGCATTGAAGGCGCATGTGCGTCGTCCTCTCCTTCGGCGGCCTACCTCCGTTCCTCTTTACCATAGGCTGCCCTTGAGCGCGTCGCCGGCCGTCGCGCGTGATGCATAGAGACAGAGAGAAGAAGAAGGAAGGAGAAGGAAGAAGAAGAAAGAAGAAGAAGGAGAAAGGGGGGGGGGTTGTACGAACCCACGTGAAGAAAAAGGGGGGCTGCTGCTTTTTTTGCTTTTTTTTTTTTTCCTGTTTTTTCTGTTTTTTTGTTTTTTTTTTTATCTTTTTTTTTTTTTTTGCTTATTATTTTGAAAAAGACAGTAAAACCAGAAGGAAAATAAAAACTTAATTAATAAATCATAATGCCTAAAAAATGAGGTGTCAACAACGTGTTCTGTGTCATCCAATATCAATGCACAACTTTTTTGGCCCAGCACACATCAAGAGCTTTTTGGTGTCTATGTACCATATCTCTGGAACCAAGGTATTCTCTATTTGGGTCAAGAAGCTTAGGCATTTCTCGGGCGGTACAGTCGATCACCCATTTTGTGAACATCTTAAACATTTCTCACTAGAAGAAGGTCCTCACAAAGGGTCTTAATTTTGGTTATTTACTAACACCTAAATTTTGGCAACTCAATTATCTATTTTTGCATAAAAATTAGGGATTGACCCTGATCCCTAAACAAAACTACATGGCCACCATTGGGAGAGGGCACGTTCTAGGGATTATGTGGGGGAGGCCACACAACTGATACACACGGCCATATTGAGAAAGCTCGGTCACATAAAAAGAGAGAAAAGTGTGAGATGACAACAAAGGACTAAGACGATGATGAGGTGGTGATGGTGGAAGGTGATTTGCGGGATTAAGTAGACAGTGAGTCTAAGTTGAGGTGCTGTCATCGTCGGTGGAGTGAAAGGAGAGGGTCCCTGGCAGAGGAAAAAGGAGGAAGAAGCAGAAAAAATGAAAAAAGAAAAAGAAGAAAGAAAAGTACAAACATTAAATGAAGAGAGAGAGGATGAGGGGATCCTAATGGGTGTGTCAAAGTGAAATGTGTCAAACTCTGAATGGACTAGTGTAATGCTAACGTGTCTATCACTTGGGTATTACCTAATCAATTTGCTATTTTTTTTTTTTTTTGGTGCTATGTTTTGGTTTTTCCTGCAGGTTTTCGATGAAATTCCAGCGTTTCACGGCCGTACCTTCATCATCACATTAGACCAGTCATTCTCTCATCTAGGGACCTCACCGCCACCGGCAATGTTGAAAGAAGATATGTTTTGAAGATATGAAATCAGATTGAAGATTGTAGTTGATTGAGATTGTAATTATTTTAGGATTAGGAATATTTTCTAATTGGGAATATTTTCTTTACTTTTTTTATTGAATCTTCTTGTATATTATATACAACCGTAATGTGAGTGTACAATTCAATGAAGAAAATACAATTCCTACACTTTACTTGAGTTTGTTACATGGTATCAGAGCATGTCTTGATCTTGACATAGCACTAGAATCAACCTTTGTTGCTGCAACCCTTCGCAAAACAAATCAGTCTTCTCTATTTCTTGTTGCTACAACTCTCGCAGAACAAAACATCATCCGGCAGGAAGTTCTTCATCCAGCTTTCAATTCTTTGTTCAAAAAATTAATCTGCAAGACAAAATTGTTGCAGAGTTCTTAGGAAATTGTCGTCATGGCAAATCCACAAGCACTTACCTCAGGATCCGATGATCAGTCCGCAAGAGAAACAATGCCACCACCTCCTCAGATCCATGAATCCTCGGCGATGAGCATAGTGTCTCAAGAACAAATTCAGCCACATAATCATCCTCAACATGCACAATGGGGAACTGCTCCAGCTCAGTTTAATATGGGGCAGTCCTATTCGGGGCTGCCTTACCAATGGGTATCGTATCCTTGGTACTATGGACCAAGTCCAAATATATCATCGTTGGGTTATCAAGATGGTGTGCGAATTGATGGAGGCCCACCAACTAGCAATGGGGCAAGCACAACCATCAATCCACAGCAGTTAGGCGGGTCAACCGAACTAGGTATGGGAATGAATCCCTACCCGGGTCCATTTTTTTCCAATGTGGATTCTTCAACTGGATTTGGTGGATCAGGTTTTGGGGCAAATCCCTACCTAAATCCGCCGCCAGGGTTTCTTCCATACCAGATCTTTGCTGCCAGCGGCCGACTGGAGCCCGGCGACCCTCTTTTCACAACTAATGCTGACAGACCAAAACTTAACATTATTGCTCAACATTTAATCGGATTGGATAATTACTCAAATTGGTTGCGCAAGTTCCGGCGTGCACTGGTAACAAAAGATAAAGAGGGGTTTATTGACGTTACGGTTCCGATTTCATCCTACGAGCAAATGGCACCACTTTGGAAGAAATGCAATCAATTGGTCCAAACGTGGATCGGAAATTGCATCACTTCTGAGGTCGCAGCTGGTCTTCCCCCGACGGAGGAGTCGAAATAGATGTGGGAAAATATCAAAGAGATGTTTGGAAAATTAAATCAAGTGAAAATTTTCTCCTTGACGCAATAGATCTCTGATTTAAAGCAAGGAAATATGACCGTTGCTATGATTTTTAACAAAATTTCAAGTCTATGGAACAAATTGGAGGCAATCGAGGAGAAATTCGATTGGCCATAACCCATCTTACAGCAATACAAAAGGATGTGGGACAGAGAGAAAGCAATATGTTTTCTTCTCATATTAAACGAAGCCTACCTTTCGTTTCGGTCACAGATCTTAACCATAGAGCCGATGCCGACCCTTGGCCGCATCTACCAGCTTGCTGTTCAAGAAGAAAGCAACAGAAAGCAGCCAATTATGGGAAGAATAGCGAGAGCGTGACTCTGGCGACGAAGAGGTTTTCTCGCCCGCTACAGAGAGCCACGGGAGGAAAAGAAGCTCTCGAAACCGATTTAGGGTTTCACGAAGAAAACCTTAGGGGGTATCGTTCCATGACGAGTGGCCACGATGCGTTTGATCGATCGGACGGCTCTCAATCATTCTTTGGAGACTCTCAATCTGACGGCTCCGGAAGCAAAGGGTGGATGGAATCGAACGGCTCATGCGGCTCAAATGCATATGGGCCAGATGGCCCATGCAGGCGTTATCCAATGTATTCTGATGGACCGCGAGGTAACTTCCTTGCAATTCCTGATGGGCCATGTGGGGCGACGATGGCCCATGCCGTGAACAGGCCTTGTTCATTCACAAAAAATAATCAAAAGGGAAAGGGTAAGTTGTACTGTGATTATTGTAAACACCCACATCACATGGTTGAAAATTGCTGGAAGCTCCATGGTAAACCTGGCGAAAAAGAGAAATGGAAATTTTCAACTATTTTACAGGTATTGGGTAAATTAGCAGACAAATCAATTTCTCATGGGGAATATCAGGAGCTAATGGAAGTTATAAAGAAGTTGGATGCTTTTGACAGGGCGGGGAGCTTCACAAGTATTTCTTATTGTCCGATGAACTCAATTACAATGGATGCATGGATTATTGAAATTGGAGCTAGTCACATTGTCTACAATTAGAAATTTTTTTCCAATATTAAGAAATTATCCTTTCCTATATCAGTACAACTCCTGAATGGAAACACCACAAATGTTGATATGATCGAGACCGTGAATCTTAGCCCACTCATCACTCTTAAAAATTTCTTTTATGTCCCTAGTTTACAATTTAATCTCATATCAGTTTCTTGAGCCTGTAAAGAAAATTCTTGTCATGCCTTGTTTGACTCGATAAATGTCTATTTCATGCCCTTTTGACTGGCAATCTGATGGGCTTAGGTAGAATCTATCAAGGATTGTATTTTTGGATCGATCTTCCAAGCAATTTTAAATCCTCTTATGTTGCTTTCAATAAATCAATGTGTAATGTTGCTAGCAATAAAAATTTCCTTCATCATCAAAGATTGGACCACACTGCTTCTTTCCCTTGTCCTCAGTGCCCTGATTGTCCTTTCCTCAGTGCCCTGTTTGTCCTTTGGCAAAACAAACTCGTTCCTCTTTTCAGACTAGTAACACTCGCATTGACAGCATTTTTTCTTTAATTCATGTTGATGTTTGGGGACTATATCACACCTTGAATCATGACGGTTCACGGTTCTTTCTCACAATTGTGGATGATTTCTCACGTGCCACCTTGGTCTTTCTCATACAATCCAAAAATCAAGTTCTATCTCACCTTAGAATTTTGATCTCTTTATCCAAAACCCAGTTTGTCGTATCCGTATTGATAATGGAAAGGAATTCTTCAGTGATGAATGTGCTTCTTTCTTTTGCTCAAATGGGATTTTGCATGAAAGTACTTGCACCTATACACCACAGCAGAATGGAATTGTTGAGAGAAAACACCGTCATCTTTTAGAAGTGGCATGGGCCCTTAAATTCCAGGCATTTATACCAGAGAATTTCTGGAGAGATTGTGTGGTCACTGCAGCATATTTGATAAATCGTATGCCATCTAGGATTTTGAAGGGAAGAACTCCATTTGAACTATTATATGGAAAGAAACCATACTTGAGTCATCTTCGAGTGTTTGGTTATCTCTGTTATGTAACTACAGTAGGGCCTCAGGATAAAATGGCCCCTCATGCTCGGTAGTGCATATTCATGGGGTACGCCAATCTCAAAAAGGGTTATCGAGTTTATGAACAATCTATTGGGGAATTTTTTTATCAGCAGAGATGTGGTTTTTCATGAAGATACTTTCCCTTTCCAATATTATGCTTCCATGTTTGGAAACAATGTAGACACTAATCGTAGATTTCTGTCAGAGGAAGAATTATCTTCTGGAGGATCCTATGTTATTACTTCTCCTCCAAGACAACATATAGTGGATGTAGTATCACCTTCACCACCTGATGAGCACTCTACTGGAGATTCAATTGAGGAGGATTTCATAGAAGAGGAACCTCAAGTGATCAATTCCATCGAATCAGCAAATATTGAAGAACCATCGTTGGACGTGTTGAATGAGCCACCTCGACGATCTGGTCGAGTCACTCGTCCACTAGCTTGGACAAAAGATTATGTCTGTTCTTCATCAAAATCGTCAGGTACTCGTTACCCTATATCCTCCTATGTGTCTTTTGATCAGTTGTCATTAGAACATTTATGTTGCATTAGTCGCATTTTTGAGGAACAAGAACCATCTAGTTATCATGAGGCTGTACATGATCCACGCTGGCAAAAGGCCATGGAAGGAGAACTTAAAGCCTTGATTGACAATCACACTTGGGATATCATATTGTTACCTCCTCATGGTACGCCCATTGGCTATAAATGGGTATATAAGATTAAATATAAAGCAGATGGTTTTGTGAAAAAGTATAAGGCCTGGTTGGTGGCCAAGGGGTTCACACAGCAAGAAGGATTTGACTACCATGAGACTTTTTCTCCAGTAGCCAAGGATGTCACGGTTCGCTCTTTCTTATCGGTTGCTGCTTTTCACAATTGGTCGTTACATCAAATGGACGTCCACAATGCCTTTCTTCATAGTGATCTGGAAGAGGAGATTTATATGGATCTTCCACAAGGATTACGGAGACAGAGGGAGTTTAAGGTATGTCGTCTCCACAAATCTCTTTATGGTTTAAAACAGGCCTCTCGGCAGTGGTATGCCAAGTTTACTAATGCACTCATGGGTGCCGGATTCAAGCAGTCCAAGCATGATTATGCTCTCTTCACTTGGACAAAAGGTACGTCGTCTATCTACTTGGTGATTTATGTTGACGACATACTTATTATGAGAAATGATGATTCCGCTATGAGGAAGCTTAAGGAGTATCTACTTTCCTCTTTTCATATCAAAGATTTAGGGCCACCTAAATACTTTCTTGGAATAGAGATAGCTCATTCTGATCAGGGGATTTCTCTTAGCCAAAGAAAATTTGTGATGGAGATTATATCATAAGCGGGATTATCAAGATGCAAATCGGCAGTCATTCCCATTGAACAGAATGCAAAGTTAACCAGTGTTGATTATGACGCTGGGATGTCTTTCTCTAGCGATCCATTACTGAAGGATCCGACAAATTATCAGAGACTTGTTGGAAAATTTATCTATCTCACCATGACTAGGCTAGACATCTGCTATGCTGTACAGACTCTTAGTCAGTTCATGCACAGTCCAAAGCAATCCCACATGAATGCAGCCTTGATGGTGGTAAAATATCTGAAGAGATGTCCAAGGCTAGGGATGCTTCTTTCTCGAAAGTGCAATATGGAGATGACAACCTATTGTGATTCGGATTATGCTACATGTCCCATGAGCAGGAGATCTATTACTGATTTCTGTATTAAGTTTGGGGAGTCACTACTTTCATGAAAGACAAAGAAACAATTCACTGTATCATTATCATCAGCAGAAGCTGAGTATCGATCTATGGCAAAGACTGTCTGTGAGGTGGTATGGTTACGAGGTCTACTTCAGGATCTTGGGACACAAGTTAGAGGTCCGACACTACTCTTTTGTGATAATGATTCAGCAATCAAACTTGCAGCAAATCCCATATTACATGAGAGGACAAAACATATAGAAGTTGATTGCCATTTTACACGAGAGAAGATCAAAGAAGGTATCATCGAAACAAGAGGGATTAGAACCACGGAGCAACCTGTGGATATATTTACTAAACCTCTTCACCAAATACAGCATACATATCTTCTAAACAAGCTTGGCGTCTTGTATATATACAAACCAGCAGCTTGAGAGGGAGTGTTGAAAAAAATATGTTTTGAAGATATGAAATTGGATTGAAGATTGTAATTGATTGGGATTGTAATTATTTTAGGACTAGGAATATTTTCTGGTTGGGAATATTTTCTTTACTTTTTTATTGAATCTTCTTGTATATTATATACAACCTTGTAACAGTGTACAATTCAATGAAAAAAATACAATTCCTACACTTTACTTGAGTTTGTTACAAGCAATCTCCTATACGAGGCCAACAACCACCGCTCCTCCTTCGTCACAACATAGCCACGGACCCACGCCTCACCAGTTCAGTAATTTTACGGCCACCGAAGATCCTGCAATCTTGGTGTTCCAGCGAGTTCCATCCTCATTCGGTAGACCCGGCAGTCCAGCACTCACCGTGTTGGCAATCTTCCCGGAAAACCCCCACAGAAACTTCAGGCTAAGTGCAGCAAACCAGCTAGCTTCCTTGCGTCAATCTGATGTTCCAGTGGCTGTCCAGCCTGTAACACCGGGAAGTCCCTGCACAACGACACTGAACCGTTCATCTGACGACGAAGCTGCTGAGCGTTTGCTGTAGCCTGTACCGAGACTTCCAGCTCGACACCCACTAAAATACACGAAAAAGAGGACGCTTGCGAAGGAGCACACGGGTCATCCACTTTTCACTTCAATAATTCACGCCCGAGTCCAAAGCTTGTAAGACGTAAATTGCGCAACCCCAAGATCTCCATAACCAGAACAAGAACATGTACAATTGAGTAGAAACATTAACACACCTGGATCCATCGAATATAGAGCGGAAGCATAAAAGGATTACCCACATATCTCAAGGGGATCTACGCATCAAGTCCTTCTCCTCTATTGCCCTCCGTATCACTGGCTCAATGAGGCGGCCCCCCTCACGTTTAGCGTTAGGTAAACGCCCCTTAGGTGAGGATACATGTGAGAATTAGGGTTAGAGGAGAGACTTGAGCACTATTTATAGAGTTTCCAGCCAATCCCCCTCATTACGGGCCAGGCTCAACTCGGCCCACACTAGCCAACCCCATATTAGACTAATTAAGAAACCTTCTATCTCACCTTAGACCAGCCCTGTTTTACGGTAACCGTAAAAACAGTAAATTACAATATCAATTAATGTAGTCCACATTAGGAAAACTCTTACAAAGCTTCTTCAAGAGGGCAATACACTATCTTGAGGTGAAAAGAACGAGAAAGGGGAGGCTCATTCTTCATCGATATCAAAGATGTGCATCCAACTGTAATTCTTTTCTTCTTTCTTTTTACAGTACGCCCACGGATTCCACGTGCACAAAACGCCAAAAGGGGAGAAAACACACAATCGGTAAAAAGACACGCAAGATTGAAACTTCTCCTCGCGGCCAGTGTGCGAGCTTCTCATTCGCGCCGCCGCTGTCCTTGACGCGAGCCTAGCCGAGACCAAGCCTCCCCGTTTGGCTCGGTCTCTCTCTGATTTTGCAGGTTCACTAGCGAGTTCACGGCCGTATGAAAGAGGTGCAGCTCGGCCGTGAACCACCCGTCACTGTGGGCCCGCCAAGAGCCAACCCTATGGTCGAGTACCTGTAGCCACAAGACCGCTGGTCCCGGGCCATCGCCGGTCACCATGATCCCCCACCGTGATTCTTGAGATGCATCGCCAGTTCAAATTTGGAAACTACATCCATAATATTTTGAATTAGGTAAAAGATCTCATCCAATTTGATTTTATGACGTCTATTGCCTAATTTGAATTTATTGTAAGGGGGTGGCTAGCATGACCGTCCACTGCAGAATAACAGTGGAACTGTCAAAAGCTAGCCACTAATCCTTTTGGGGGAAACCGATAACCAGTTTTAATTTGTGATCCCATGTTTCCTTTCTTTTATTTTTTTAAATTTTTTTTTACTGCTATGTTTCCTTAATTACCAAAGCATAAATAAATAAATACTGGCAACAAGCTCAAATTTAGAGATAACTTCAGAAGAAGGCCCACGAAATCAATTTTCTTAAATATGAATATCGAAATATAAATAATCACAAGTAAAGAAAATATTATAGCTTACTAAAATAATCGTTAATGTCATTACAAAAATCTATTAAATTTAAAAGATGAAAAAGTGCGTGGAACATTAGCTTCTCAACTAATAACAAAATCATTGTACAATGAAATAGCTCATCATTCCTTTCACTCAAACCAAATTTCTCTTAAAAGACTCTCCCATAACCTAAAATTTAGACAATTGAAATATCGATTATGCATAAAACAAATTAAGCAAAGAAAAGATCAAAATAAGAATAATGAGTTAGTAGAGAATTCCAAAAAAATAAAATTAATAGAGTAAAAAATTCATTTACCATATGAAAAAGCCAGGACAAGAATAGTAGGAGTGCCAAGAATTTTTTTAGTCCATTTGAATGTCACAACTTTGAAAAATCGATCATTTGAATACAAATTCCGATTTGTCTCTCTAGAAAATCCGACGTGGACACCGTTTGTTCAACATGATTTTGCTGACGCTAACATGGACATGTTTTAATTTATTATTTTTTTGAAATTTTTTTATTTTATGTTTTTATTTTTATTTTTTAAATTTAGGACCGAGAGGGTCATTGATGACCCTCACTGGTCATGAAGGACCTGGACGAGGCCTTCAAGGCCTTGCCAGCCGTTGGCAAAGCTACAAGGGCCTTCATAGCCATATGGATGAGGGTTGCCTTACCCTAGCCACAAAGGCCTTGGTCGAGGGCATCATGGCCTCTCCAATAGCTAGCAATGCCACCCAAAGTTAGCAAGGGCATTAGGACCTCGCATGCTATAGGTGAGGCCATGAGAGCCTTTGTGGCCGAGGGCAAGGGTTTGTGGCCCACGAGGGTAACCCTTGCAGCCCTAAAGAATAAAAGAAAATAAAAGCAAAATAAAAATCAGAAATAAAAAATAAGAAATTCCATGTTTGATGATTTCTCGGAATTGGCATTCAAGTAATCAATTTTACCTCGATGCGGCACTCAAGTGAGAGAAAAAAAAAAAGTTTTGGTACTCAAATAAGCATTGTAAGAAAGTTTTTGTATTTATATTGTTCTTACCCTTAAAAAAAGTCATAAGAAGAAAATGATTTTCTTGTCTTATTTAAAGAAACAAATTAAAGTGATAATCTTCAAGAAAAATGATTTAGTGTGACCTTTTAATTTTGTCTCTAAAATTTTGAGGTTGCAATAAAAAACATAGAAGTCAAGAAAATGAAAAAGAAAGAAACAGGAAATCAATGATTAAACCGGTTGAGGAAGTCTGCAGGTTTCTCCAAAAGGATATGTGGCTGGCCTTTGACCGTTCCACTGTCATTCTGCAGTGGACGGTCACACAAGCATATATTTATTTGGTCATTCTCTAGTTCTTCATACATGAGTCTTGACTGTACAGTTATATCTTTGTAAATATTATTATAGGGAGAAATGTCCGTGCCAAGACACAATTTGCTGCTGCAATCACGAATAGAATCTGACCCTCTCATTTCTTTGAACAAAAGATTATATTGTCAAATCCTTTTTAACTTTTCTGCATAAGCTTGATAAATAAAAGAAATGCTCTCACAGTATTATCTAAGAATTGTAAATGGTGCTCGTTAAAATCCCCATTTCCGCTTTGGAATGTATAATTTCGGTACACATGCTGCGTTAATTGATGTACTTGAAAAACTTTTATGTGGGGAGTTTGCACATTTTGCAGTATCTCATTGCAGCTCTTCCCTAATTTACGGCATTGGATTCCCTATGCTGCTTGTCTTGTGTACTTGATTGTGGGACTGTCTTCATAATATAGGCGTTCTTGACTTGCCAAGTAGATGTTAGCATCTTCTCATCGTCTTTTAGCAAATAAATATGGTATGACATGGTATTGTTATGTTTAATTCATGTAGAAGCTAACACAGGAAGCTGATATATTGTTGGTGCATTTCTGGTTTTATGCTTAAGGAATGGATACCGTGTTGAATGATTTTGAAGAACCTCCGTTTCTGGTGTCCCTGCTGCAACTTCTGCAGCAACGACAGCTTCTAGTGCCTGTACAACTGCAGCTCCGACATATCTCTTGTACAACTGCAGCTCCGACATATCTCTTATTGTCGCTTCTAGGTGGGGTTCTGCATTTGCTGTCTCGATAGCTAACTAATATACTTTTTACTTCAAAACATGGCACCACACTTTCTTGTTCTATGTCTATGGATATCCTGAAATTGTTTCTCATATTAAAGCCAAATTAGTGCTCTGTTTTTGCACTATTTGTTCAAGGATTAACTCTGTTCTTTGTTTCTACAAATTTTTTGGTCATGCAAGTTTGCTTTATCTATCTATCTGTTTCAACTGAGAATATTTTTTAACCTCTTTTTTTTTTTTTTTCTTCTTTCCTAATGCGGGAAGGATTTCAAAGATACTTTCCTTATCTGCTATCCATCATTCAATATTTTTATATAGGTACAAGAAAAACTACCAATAGGGATTTCAGAAACACTTCTCTCTTCTCTTCTCTCTCTCTAATACGAGATTAACATATTCCGTTTGAGATCAGCAGCATCATCTTGATGTTACTAGATTTCATTTCCTTTTGAGATCAGCAGCATCATTAACATATTCTGTTACCTCGACGAAGTCACAACTCGACACCAGAACAATAACGGCAAAGTCACAACACAAAACTGTCGCCGGCGGGTGACGGGCACAACCGAGACGCCACCACAGAAAGAGAAAAAAGGAGATCCACAATGCAGATGGAGGGTTTGACCCTAACAAGTCCACGATGTCTTGGAAGTGGTCGTCTACATTCCGACCAGAGGGACCCATACCCATACCCGAACCCGAAATCCGAACCCAGGTTCATGAACACATCCCGGAAGTCATCCTTGAAGATCGTCTCTCCGAAGCTCTTACGCGTTGAACAAACTCGGAGCCGAGCTCCAAAAGTCAAAGAAATCGTCCGGGAACAAGCTCTCGAAGCTTGCTGAGTGGTCCGACTCGTCACCACGCGCCCCTCTTTCGCCATGTTGCCGGTGCGCCCCTGCGAAAGGCACCGGAGGACCGACGTCGGAGAGCGGCCCTCGCCAGGGCCCCTTCCTGGCGCCATTGGGGGCAACTTCGCGGCCATCAGCGAGGGCGGAAAACGGGGAGGAGAAAGAAGAGAGTGGCTTTTGGCGGAAAAAGGGAGGCGGGAATAAGTATCCAGCGAATTGAGCCACAACCAATGAAGCCCGGCAAAGGCTCGTCTCAATCTGCTAATTCAACGAAGGCTTTGCCACTTCGGATGATTCCTATCTCGCCGTAGAAACGGGGGTTCTTTTCCGGGATTTTTGTTGATCATCGACTGAAGATTTTCTCAGAAGTGGAAGAAGCAAAAATGAAACCGTGGGGGGAGAGAGAGAGAGAGAGATTGTTAGATGAGGTGATGTGCGGAGGGAGGCTCCGCCTCTTTTGTAGGTTCTTAAAAGGCTAAACCCCGAATTTAAGTGGCATTTCCTAATTCGGTTTTTTAAAATTTTAATTTTCTTCTTTGACCTTGCCCTTTGACTCACCCAAAATTTATGGAGTGAGTAAAGTGAGTTGAGATTTTACATTGTGAAAAGAATTACAGCTCTATTAAAACGACAAAGCTTGAAAATTACATGTTCCTCTCTTAAGTGTAACATAATCCAATTCGATCCCCTAAAAAAAAAAACGGATTAAATCTCTTGGTGGCCGGTCTATCATCTCATACAAGATTATCACAGCATTATTAGACTTGATGAACCAATTAGCTAGCCAATCTGTACATGCATTTTCCTTTCTATAATTATGGAGAATACTAACCCGTTGAAAATATACGGTCATATTTTTCAATTTGAGAAATGAGTGTGTTGCCGAAATGAAGAGATTGAGTTGAATATTGAAGTCACTTGCTATTCGACCTCCACAACAAATTTTGGTAACACACACTGCCATTGTTTGCGCAAATGGAGCAATCCAATTGCCTTAATAATCACAAATGAGTCCACTTACGGAAGCTCGACTCGAGTTGCCTTTAAAGGTCCCGTTGGAATTGAATTTGAACCAACTAGAATGAGGGGGTCCAACCTACAAACTTACTTAAATTTCTTTTCGTGGCACACTATCTTGTTTCTACCATCCTAATGGCAAGAATATCCTTAACATATCCTAAGATCAAATTCACAGGCACACTGGAAAAAGAGAAATCCTTCGGGGATAGCCTTTGGTTCCTCTAGGTTCACAAATGCTAGCGAGTTACACCAAATACTAGCACCCAGTTGCCTTTTTTGGCTCTCAAGTTTGAGTATATATGGCGAATTATTTATATATAAAAAAAACTAATCAAATCATAAGAATATGGGAAAATTTTAAAGAAAGACCGAAGTGCTCTTAATTTCTCAAATACAAAAATGAATCTATTTCAAATAAAGATCTGAAGTAGGCATAGTCATGCCAGTCTAAAAAAAGAACCTATCCTCTCAAGCTAGTCAATGGCATTTCCTTCATTTACATTTTCTTATTTCCTTCCTTTTATTTTGCTTTTTTGTATTTTTAATTTTTTTCCTTTAAAATCACAAATTCAAAAGAAAAGGCTAAAACTTAAAAAAAAAAACAAATCAAAACAAAACTCCTACAAAAAATAAAAATAAAAATTCCAAGCGTCAGGCGATGGCTACAAGCGATGGAGGCTTGACGACCTCCCACTTTCTTTTTTTTTTTTTTTCCTTTTTTTAAGATTTAGTCTTTTTTTAATTTTTTTTAAAGAGAAAAATAGATAAGGGAAAAATGACAGAAAATAAGAAAACGTAAATACAAAAATGCCCTTGATCAACCAAAGTGAGGTCAAGTCATTTTTTAAATTAATATGGTCATTTCAGATTTTTATTTGAGAAAATTAGAATATTTCAGGTCCTAATTTGAGATAAGATTCACTTTGGGTCCTTATTAAAGAAATTAAGGGTACTTCGAGTCTTTATTTGTAATTTTTTCTAAGAATATTTGTTTTCTTGGGTTGAGAAGATGAATTTGAATTACCATATATAATGCGTTCGTTGGACCATGTATAAGAGTGTGCAACACCTTATTCAAATCAATCAAGTATTCAGAGATTTTCATCCATTTCATTTGAGAGAAAAGCTTAATGTGGTTAAATTTAAGAATTTGAGCCGTTAATGATATCTAGGATATATCTTCCCGATATACATATTTTAAAATCTTCAATCCCAATGTGACTCTCCACCTTGGAGTGGAAGATGAACTTAGTTCAGTACATGCCTAAATGAAAATAAAAAGGACAACAAGAGGAGCTTGTTTAAGGGTATAACTGGAGACATAATTGAAAAAATACACCAAAATATCCTATTTTTAAACGGGCAACACAACATAAAACAACATAGGAAAAGCATGTTTTTCCCAAGTTTTTAGTATCACCAATCTGAAAATAATATTACTTCAATTTCCTTAGACATTTTCGGGAAAAGTACCAAAAAAGTCATAAACCTTTTATATTAGTACCAATATAGTCCTAAACTTTTTAATTGGACTAATTTAGTTCTAAACATTTTCATATTAGTACCAATTGAGTCCATCCGGCTAATTTACGTCGAAAATTGCTGACGTGGCTATTGGTGGTCTTATGTGGCGCCATGTGGATAAATTTTATAATTTTTTAAATTATTTTTTTCTCATTTTCCTTTTCTTCCTTTTTTTTTTTTTTCCTTTTTCCTATCTCCTTACCCCTTGGCCGGTGAGGTCGCCGGCCACAGGTAGGTTGGGGCGAGGGCCCCCGCACCTCGACTGGCCATTGGGGAGGGCCGCCGCACCCTCGCTAGCCACAAGCGAGGGTGTTGGCCCCCTCCCAGATCCAGGCGAGGGCCGAAACCCTCGCTTGTTGGTCGGCGAGGGCCTCTGTGCCCTCGTCAATCATAGGTGAGGGCCACGGTGGCCTCCCCTGTGGCATTGTAGCTCTCGCCCACCACGAGCGTGGGCCTTCGCGCCCTCGCTTGTGGCTGACGAGGATGTGACGGCCCTCGCTGAGGACGCAAAGGCCCTCGCCCTTGGCTGGCGAGGGCTGCTACGCCCTCTCTTGTGGTCGACAAGGGTGCAAAGGCCCTCACCGGCTAATGGGTGAGGATTTCAGCCCTTGCCTGGATCTGGGTGAGGGTCGACACCTTGTGGCTGGCGAGGGCGCATAGTACATCCCTTTCCCAAACTCTTAGATCGATTTGAATTGTTTCTTTGAAATAAAGAGTAGTAGAGTACAGATAAGAGACTACTGAATAGATTCATATACTTATGGATGAATCAATATTGATGCTTTATTACACTGCCTTTTACTAATCCTTTAACTTTTCGAGGAATCCTTCATCAGTGGTTGTGAATGATTGATTTTTTTTTTTTCAATCTCCAAACATCTCAGAGATAGATAGAGAGGTAGGAATTTATCGAACGAACCGCACTCCTTTGTATACGTCAAGAGTCCATTGATGCCAACCAGCCTATGGCCGGCAATGGTTAGTCAATGACCTCGCTAGCGAAGGGTGAGGAAAAAGGAAAAAGAAAAAAAAAGGAAAAATAATTTTAAAAATCTGAAAAAATATTTTAAAAAATTATAAAATTTGTCCATGTGGCGCCACATAAGACCGCCGGTTGCTATATCAGCAATTTCTGGTTTAAATTAGCTAAATGGACTGAATTGGTATTAATGTGAAAATGTTGATGACTAAATTGGTTCAATAAAAAAGTTTAGGACCGAATTGGTACTAATGCAAAAGGTTTAAGACTATTTTGATACTTTTCCTGACATTTTCTTTAAAAATGTAATATGTGGCAATACATATAGGATGGAGATTGAGGTCTGTTGCGTCAAGGATAGCCTTCGATTGTGAGAAAACCACTGGCTTGTTCAAGGGGTTGTAGCTCGAGAGCGACGATGCAATTGAAGCCTAGGGCGACTAAGATCTAGCCGAGAAAGTCGGGAATGTGACCATTGCTCCGGAAGCCTCCCGAAGCCGAGATTGTCATTCTTGTGGCTTATTTTCTTGTTTATGTAAGAAGCCCATTTCTAAGTCTTGTTTGCTGCATCTATCAGACTTAATCATCATGGAACGAGCGGACGTCTTTAAAGACAGCCTCTTTATGTTGGAGCATATGCAGACAAGGACCAAAAGTTGAGACCCTTTGTGAGGTCCTTCTTCTAGTGAGATGTTTGGGATGTATATCGCACAATGGGTGATCGATCATGCGCCCAGGAAATGGCTAAGCTTCTTGACCCGAGAATAACTCGGTTCCGGAGATATGGAACACAAAGACACCAAAAACCTCTTGATGTGGTGCCGGGCCAAGAAAGTTGTGTGCTGATATTGGATGACACAGAACAGGTAAGTTGATTTCAAAATAACTTCTAAACACATTAGTGTATGGTTTACGTGTCCAAATAATTTTTTACGAAGACGATAGTAGGTCCACTTTAAATTTTCCGAGATCAATTTTGGATGGGGTTGCTCGGGATTAGTGTTCGATTGCTTTGCTATTTCCTTTTCCCTTTTGTTGCGGGCGTTCGACGTCAATCTTTGTTTCCTAGTGTTTGTACATTTTAAATGTGGTTGCATGAGGACTGCTGTTCGGTTTTGTTTTGCTGCCCTTTTTTGGGGTTTGGCTAGGAGGGTTTGAATCTGTATACATACTAATATAAAGAGTGAGTCCACGGATCTATAATATTTGTGTTAACTGAGAAGTGACCATGCATTCTCTTCCTTTGGTCGCCGTAGCCTTTGGAAGCTATAACTTTGTATACATCTTTTAGCATGGCAACTGTCAAGAAATTAAAGAACATATTTATGACAAGTCACAATCCAATGTTTCATGCTTTATTGATTAATTTTCAAACCCTAGCAAAAAAAAAAAAAAAAAACAATTTTTACTAAATTGCATTGCGTTTTAGCATTAGGAATATTTGCATCACTAATGATATTTTTTTATTTTATTTCATTTTATTTTTCCAAAAAGTTTGCTAGTTAAAAAAAAAGAAAAAAAAGGGAGAAGAAAATCGAATAAGGCCGGGTAGAGGGCTTTTCTTCGTCCGTGGGCTCGCCGACCTATTTCTTTTCCTTTTCTCTCTTTTGAGTTTGGGCCGGCCCATCTCCTTTTATTTTAGCCCAGCCCATGCGTGAGTCTTCTTCCTCCCCTCTCACCATCCACGCTTTGCAGAAGGAAAAAAAAGAGAGGTACAAGTCAGGGGCGAGGCAGAGGATCGCGAGGTCAGAAGATCGCAAAGGCAGAGAACGGCGTGATCGCAGGGTCGGAGATCAAGCGGCCGCGACAGGCTGGCGGTGGCAGAAGCCATGCGCGCCTGTCGTTGGCCGAGCTTAAGAGGAAGAGAGCAAAGAGAAGAGGGGGTTCTCGACTGGTTCTTGGGGTTCAAGGGAAAAACGAAGCGAAGAACAGAGAGCGCCGGAGAGCGAGCTTGAGAGAGAGGGCGAAGGACAGAGAGCTGGAGGGAGCTGGAGCGGGACCAGAGAGCTCGAGAGAACGGAGGGCGAGCCAGAGGGAGAGGTCTTCGGCTAAGAGAGAGAGAGACCGACAAGGAGGGTGAGCGAGAGAGCGACCTAGAGAGAGAGTGCAAGCTCGAAAGAGTGTTTGGTCGTCGCCGGAGGTCCGTTCGTCAGCTGCCATTCGCCGCAGTCCTCCTCTCGAACCAGGTAGGCTTTTGTTTCGACCGTGTGTCCCTTGTTTCTTGGGAGGCGTCGGGTCGGAGCTCGTGCCGACTAGTTCGCGCGAGCTTCGGTCCGAGCCGGTCCTCCCTGAAAGCTGCTAGCTGTTCTAGTACGCGTCGTAGGGGTTTAGATTTGTCCCGCAGACCAAATGCTTGTGGAAATGCCTAAACGATAGCTAAGTTCTGCAAGTTTGTTGAAGCCTGGAGATAGTTGTCCTTCATCCATATCTGTTCCGACTGTGATTAACCTGTCCATAAGCGGATCTTGAGCATTGCTTGTGCATGTCATGTTGATGTTTGCCCAAATCTATGTCCCAAGTGAGCTAGGTCCTCTCTCTAGTTGATGCACCTCATCTGTTTGACGAAATGTCCCAGAGAGAACCGAGAAACAACCCAGCTTTAAAATCAGTCTGATTCGCGCTTGCTGATATATATGTTGGACCGTGCCTGTCTTTTATGTTTTCATTGCGATTTCGTGCAATTTTCGTGGAGTAATCATGTGTGTTTGAGCCTGGGGATGTTTGCATCCGAAAATAGTTTAGCAGCCGCCGGAGTTAGGTGGCCGGCGGCGGTCTGCGCCAGTCGGGGTGGTTTGGTGTTGGAAGGGACGTCGGGTGCTTCGGCCGGTGTTGTTGTTCGGATGAGTTTCGGTGAGGAAGCAGTTTCAGGAATTGAGAGGAGTGTCGCGAGGAGAAGACCCGCTTCGGGAAGAGAGAGGGAGCAGGGAGGAGAGAGAACAAAATAAATGGAAAAGAAAAGAAAAAGAAATAAAAAGGAGGCAATGAAAAGAATTGAAAAAAAGACAAAACGGAGGAAAAGACATTGAAGGGGACGTTATGTGAAAAATGCATGAAGAAGGGGAGGGAGCAGCATAAAAAGACAAAATGGGAAAAAGACAAGAGAGAAAGAAAATCAAATAAAAAAAAATGAAAGTATTAGAAAATCGGTTTTAATCTGACGCTGGTCAGATCCGGGTTTGGGTCGGGTCAATGGCTGGATTGGGTTTTACTCGGTCCGAACTCATTTTCACAAATATAATAATATTAAATATTAAAAATATTAAAAAAATTCGAAATTCGAAAATTTTCAAAAAAAGTAAAAATTCAAAAAAAAAATTTCCGAAAATTCAAAAACTCAGAAAATATTAAAAAATTCGACCTTTTGTTAAAAATTAATTAAAAATTAAAAAATGAAAAATCTAGTTTTTTTGGAAAATTCGAAAATTCCTTTCTTTTTATTAAAAAATAAAAATCTAAAAAAATCTAAAAAATTAAATTAAATTTCCTTGAAAAGGTTGAAATTAACCTTTGGAGTAATTTTCTCCTAAAAATAGGAAACCTTTCAATTTGGAATTATGTTTGATTAAGCCTTTAGGGCTTTATCCTAAGGTTTCAATTGTCCTTAGGGACAAATGCCGTTGAATGCATAATATTGATATGTTGATTTCGGCTTCTCTTTAATCTAGTTAGAATTAGTATTTATCTTGTCTTTGATGTTAAATTTTTGCTCTTTCATGCAATTTATTTAATCGCTTTCCTTGGTTGCTAATTGTTATTTTAATGATTATGCACCCATATGATCACTTCACACGTTAATGGATAGGTATAAAATCAATCCAAATTGTCTGACAAAAATCTTTTCTTTTAATATTAACAAAATTAGGTACCGAAAAGACACTAGTTGATTAATTAGTGTAATCAAGTCATTGACTCTAGAATCTCTGATTGTATAGGAAGTGTGGCATACTCTCATGTCTCACTTGGTTTTTAGCCGACCCAAATAGGCTAGTGGCGATTCTTTTTTGCAAAATTCTTAAAAGTACCCCAACTTCACGAGAGATATGAGCTTGGGAGAGCTCGTGCCTAATCATGGGCCTTGGGTCCATCCTTAGGCAATACCCCTAAACCTATTCCCTCCCCGAGGGTAGGTTGCGACAAGGGAGAGCATCTTAATCCTAGGGCTCCATTTGTTTTCATATAAAAGGAAGGATCTGGAAAATATTTTTTTAAAAATGGCCGCTTATATCGCTTGAAATAACTATAGTCAATGAATAATGATTTCGGTACCAACAACAATTTAATTCTAAATATTTTGATGAACAATGAAAATTTTTTCCACTTATGTGTTCTATAAGTGACACAAACGATTATTTTAAAAGAATATATATATATATATATATATATATATATATATATATTTTCAAGATTATTTATTTTTTGTAAATTAAACGGGCTGACGAGCCCATGAAACCTCCACGATTCGTTTTCCCTTCAGCGACGCGGATGGTGGAAATGGACGATGCAGATGCATGGTTCCACGAAAGCAACCATGGGGAGCACGGCATTTGATGAAATCTAACGCTGCGCGGGGTACTTTTGCAGGAGGGGCGCAATAGAAAAAAGCTAGTGAGAGAGAGAGAGAGGGGAAGAAGCAAAACGGCAGTTCGTCGCTCTAAGCCTCACTCTCTCTTGGCTAGCCACGCCCGGACTCCATCATCGCTATCTGACAAAACTCCGGCCGGCGTCCTCGCTTCCCCGGCGTTCATATCGTCGGTGAGTTTTTTTTTTTTACGGTTTTGAGCTTGCCCGAGGATCAGCTTGGAGACTTGAAGGCAGTGCCCAGAGCTCGGATTCTCTCCTTTGGGCTTGCCTCCTAACCGCCGTGCCCTAGCCAACTAGTGACTTCCACTTTCGAGCGCTCGCCATGCTCTATTTTGCCCTTTCTCGACTCGATTGGGGTCGAGAGTTGTTGCTTTTCACTCATACCTATGTTGAGAGCAAACTAGTTGTCCTGTGTTGATTTCGAGTCTTGATTTGTTCGTTCTTTGTGGGTTTAAGTTTGTGCCCTAAATAAATCCATTTTCTCCCCTTGGGCATGCCCATCCTTTGTTTCTTAAAATGCCTAAGCTGAGTAAGCGTACGGTACATTCAATCTTAGACTTCTTTGAGCACTTATGAGTACGTTTGTTTTCATGAAGGGTCACTCCGATTGACTAATGAGCATGATTACTGTTAAAATTTTTTGTTAAGGAAATCGGGTTTGAATTTGTTTCCTTATTCCGTTCTCGGTTGCCAGTGTGCGCACTGTAATGGTGGCCGAGTTTGGTGTTTCACATGATGATTTGGTCACTAGAGAGCTACGGCTTGGTTTTATGGATAAGCGAAGTTGGCTGTTGGTGAAAGACCAGGGCTGTTGGAGTCAGAGTCTGGTAAGACCAAAGGCGAGAACTCCACTCACCACTGGCTGAAGGAGGCTGACGATGTTTGAGAGGTAAGAGCTTGGTAGGTCGGGTGCAGCGTAGGTTTAGGCGGGTTTTGGGCTGGTTTGTTTTGTTATCTTTTTCACTCAGCAAAAGATTTGTGTGTTAGTTAGATTTTCATGGTGGTTCCATATTGCAGAGAAGCCTTTCCCCTATCGGAAGCTCAACAGATGGGAATTAAAGAAAATATGAGTTGTAGGCTGCCGCCGAGGAAGTCCATAAAGATGAAGGAGAAGGTGGGTGCGCATGGCAATGCTGAACTTAAGGAGGAAGTTTTGTCTTAAGAGCAAAATGAGTATGTGGATTGGACGAAGCTACCCAACAACATGCTGAATGAGCTGTTTTCGCATCTCAATTACCATAATAGGGCCAACTTGGCCTCTACTTGTAAGGGGTGGAGAGCCATAAGTAATTCTCATATTGTCTGGAAATCATTGGATCTTAGAGCTCGTAATTATGATTCAGCAATGGTGAGTTCGCTTGCTTTTAGATGTAGTGATCTATAGAAGCTCCGATTTCTAAGACACAATTTAACCGATTCCATAATTTTTGAAATTGGCCCTAAGCGTTGCGAGAGAATCACTAGTAGTTGTATCAGATAGCTTTCTGCTGCCATAGGTTGACTAAGTTTTGGCTTTCAGGAATTAGGGATGTTGGAAGTGATGCTATTAATCCTCTAGGGAAGTATTGTCCGCATCTCACTAACCTAGGGTTGTTCGATTGCTTGAGAGATGATGAATTGGCTTTGGGAAATGTGCTATCTCTTAAGTTCCTTTCAGTTGCCGACACACGTGGAGTTTTGGGGTGTGGTTTTAAATGTTTGGCATAAGCTTCCCAAGTCAATCGGGTTAGATTTTTCCCGAATAGATCAAATGTTGGTTCGGCGGTTGTTTCAACATTGCTATTAACACCCCAAAACATCTAAAATCACACCCCAAAACTTTACATGTGTGCCGGCAACCGAGAGGAACTTAAGAGGTGGCACATTTCCCAAAGCCAATTCATCAACTCTCAAGCAATCGAACAACCCTAGGTCAGTGAAATGCAGACAATGCTTCCCTAGAGCATTAATAGCATCACTTCCAACATCCCTAATTCCTGAAAGTCAAAGCTTAGTTAACCTATGGTAGTAGAAAGCTATCTAACACTAGTAATTTTCTCGCAACACTCACGGCCAATTTAAAAAATTATGGAATAAGCTAAATCGTGTCCTAAAAATTGGAGCTTTTGTAGATCACTACATCTAGAAGCAAGCAAACTCATCATTGCTGAATTGCAGTTACGAGCTCTAAGATCCAATGATTTCCAGACAATAGGAGAATTATTTATCGCTCTCTACCCCTTACAAGTAAAGGCCAAGTTGGCCCTATCATGGTAATTGAGACGCGAAAACAACTCAGTCAGCATGTTGTTGGGCAGTTTCGTCCAATTTACATAATCATTTCACTCTGAAGACAACTTCCTCCTTCACCTTTCTGGACTTCCTTGGCGGTAGCCTACAACTCATATTTTCTTTAATTCGTGTTTGTCGAGCTTCCAATAGAGGAAAGGCTTCTTTGCAATATGGAACCACCATGAAAGTCTGACTAGCACACAAATCTTTGACCATGCATTTTAATTTGTTGAGTGAAAAAGATAACAAAACAAACCAGCCCAAAACCCGCCTAAACCTACGCTGCGCCCGACCCGCCAAGCTCTTACTCTTTGACCTCTCAAACATAGTCGGCCTCCTTCAACTAGTGGTGAGTGGAGTTCTCGCCTTTGGTCCGACTAGACTCTAACTCCAGCAGCCCTGGTCTTTCACCAACAACCAACTTCACTTGTCCATAAAACCAAGCCGTTCCTTTCCGGTGACCAAATCATCATGTTAAACACCAAACTCGGCCACCATTACAGCGCACACACTGGCGATCGAGAACGAAATAAGGAAACAGAACTCAAACCCGATTTCATTAACAAAAAATTTTAATAGTAAATATGCTCACTAGTCAATGGGAGCGACCCTTCATGAAAACAAACGTACTCATAAGTGCTCAAAGTAGTCTAGGATTGAATGTACCATACGCTGCCTCGACTCAGGCATTTTAAGAAACAAAGGATGGGCATGGGCCGAGGGGAGAAAATAGATTCATTCGGGACACGAACTTAGACTAAGACCCGAATGAACAAATCAAGACTCAAAAGCAGCACAAGATGACTAGTTTGCACTCAGCACGGGTATGAGTGAAAGACAACAACTTTGCCCGGTCGAGCTGAGATAGGGCAAAACAGAGCATGGCGAGCACTCGAAAGTGGAAGTCACTAGCCGGCTAGGGCATGGTGGCTAGGAGGCGAGCTTGAAGAAGAGAATCCAAGCTCTGGCCACTGCCTTCGTGTCTCCGAGCCGATCCTTGAGGCGAGCTCAAAACCAACCAAAAAAAAAAAAAAAAAAAACTCACCGGCGATATGGATACCGGGGAAGCAAGGACATCGGCCGGAGTTTTATCAAATAACAACGATGGAGTCCAGGCGTGGCAGCCAAGAAAGAGTGAGGCTCAAAGCGATGGACTGCTTTTTTGCTTATGCCCCTCGCTCTCTCTCCCCCTCTCTCTCTCCCATACCAGCTTTTTTCTGTTACGCCCCTTGCAAAAGTACACCTGCGTAGCATCAGACTTCATCAAATGCCGTGCTCCCCATGATTGTTTTCGTGGAATCATGCATCTACACCGTCCATTTCCACCATCTGCGCCGCGAAGGGAAAACGAATCGTGGAGGTTTTATGGGCTCGTGAGCCCATTTAATTTACGGAAAATAAATAATTTTGAATATATATATATATATATATATTTAAAATAATCATTTGTGTCACTTATAGAATGCATGAGCGGAAAAAGTTTTCATTGTTCATCAAAATATTTAAAATTGAATTGTTGTCGATACTAAAATCATCATTCATTGTCTATAGTTATTTCAAATGATATAAGCAACCATTTTTAAGAAAATGTTTTCCAAATCCTTCATTTTATATGAAAACAAATGGAGCCTTAGGATTAAGATGCTCTCCCTTTATACAGTACAATGACATTATCCACCTTTCAATGAATGACCTTTACTAAATAAAATAATTGAGAGTCCGATTTACATATATCATGAGGATAATTTTTTTTTTGAAGAACCCTCAAATTTGAAAAATTGTTTATCTATCAATATCAAAACTTTGAGAAGTATCGGCCCCAGGCAATGGTTGTTTTGGGAATGATGATTTAAGATTTTCTTTCTTTTGGGAATGATGTTTTTTCTTTTTTCTTTTTTCTTTTTAATGTGGTTTGCACAATTCGATTAATCTTGTCCATTCTGGATCTCAAAAGAGATTGATGTATCGTTTTATTTAAAGAGTGTGTATAATTGATGCTAATGTGTTCCTAAATGATAAAAAAAAATGTCAATCTATTTTAGATCTCAAAATATGAGTCTTATTAACGACTGTTCAAGTGCATTAGTTAAGACCACTAAAAACATAAATAACATATATCGACCATATTTCAAAATCAAGCGCTAACACATTTAGAAAAGTTACGTATTTCAAATACAAAAGTCGATGGTTCCCATGCATAATAAATGGGACTTAATAGATGAAGTGACCCGGTGGGGAATGTCCTGGGCCCTCTCAACGTCTTCGACGGCTTTACTTGGGAGGAAGTCATAGAAAAGCGTCTTCTTCACTGGAGCCTAGTTAAGTTGGTTTGATGATTTTGGTGGTGGCGATGACCGGGCACTGCTCGACTCGAGAAAATTGTTTGATGGGAAAAAGTTGTGCATTTTCTTGATTTTCTCGTCGTAATTGTTGGTGGGTCTTGATGGAGGAATTGGAAATGATCTTGATGCAAACAGTTTCCCGCTGTTAAGGAACAACCCTGAATGGAGTAACGCAAATCTTTGATCCCCTTTGTTGCAACAAGCAATGACAACGATGAGAAGAAAATGTGAATCCTAATAAATATGATCTTCATATACGTTTGTTACTGCAAATGCCCAGTGTTTATGATTAAGAAGAAAGCAGGCGAGCAAGTAAATCAGATGAATTTGGACTTCTAGAAAACTAACCAAAACAAAGTAATCGTGTCCCCAACTCGAAGTCGTAGGGTTCAATCATCCGATAATTGCTGGATCTTATTCAAGGAGGGTAAACCATCTCCATCCAATTCATTCCCTAATTATGAAGGATGTTAATTCCCCACACAAATATGAGTCTTTCATGGGAATCTTTCTTTCTTTGTAACTATTTTCTTCCTAATCACTACTTTTTATCCTAGTGATGATTCGAAGCAGAGTTATCTCAAACCAGTCAACTTCAACACAAAAGAACTTCAATATAGGCCTAGTCCCAAACTCATATGTCCCATTAACTCGCCCTACATCATGCATGATGCCTCTCATCATGAAGAGTAGAAATGTTTAAAAGAGAAAAGGAAAGGAAATAAATCCAATCGCCTCCACAAATCTTTCCCTCCTCCCCCGAATCTGTAAATCTCGAAAAGTTCATAACATTCCGGTTTCTTTTCGACCAAAAAGATTTGCCCGCGCATGCATGCAATGTGCTTGGTCAGGTCCCTCCATGATGAAGCAACCATTCTGAGCTTCCTCCCTAAATAGAATGATATGGCCCACCTTGAGTTGTCTCGTTATGGACATTTCGCTCAAATCCATAAAGTAATGGGTGGTCCCGTGACACTTGGCCAAGTGTATATTCAAGCCGCGGAAATATAGAGGTTGGTTCGCACAATTGTCGTCGCCGCGGCGGCCACCATGGTTGCAATCTGCGTCATCGCGTATCGTCACATTGTGCATGTGTCCTGCATGTACGTTTGGCACGTCGGACATAGGCCACAACGGAACGTGCTATCCAAGGCTATGTGGTCCCTGACCACCGGCTTCTCCGTCCTAAGATTGAGCTAATCGATGATCTTTTTGGGGGTCGGGTGGTCGCGAGAATCAGACCGAGGGAGCCGATCTTCATCCCGGATCTCGACCGGCTTGTGTTTGACCTTGTGGGGAATGCTTTGGGCCCTCTCCGCGTCTTCAACGGCTTTGCTGGGGAGGAAGTTACAGTAGCAAAAAGGTGTTTGTCGCCGGAGCTTGGTCTATTTTGGCCAGATGATTCTGGTGTGAGGATGATCCGGCGCTGCTAGATTCTGGAACATCGTTTGTTGGGGAAGAGTTGTGCATTTTTTCTTGATTTCTTGCTGTGGTTATTTCTTGGTGGGAGGGTTTCGATGGACGAAGTGGAAATGCTGATCTTGATGGAAACAATTCCTCTGCAACATGGAACGAGCATGAACGGGGCGCATAAGAAAGAATGCTAAATGTCCCCCGAGACCCACGTTTGCCCAGCCACGAGACCCATCTTCTGCTCAGGTAACTTCATGTTGCCTCGGATATGCTATTGTGCAGAAACTCCCATAAACCCGGATTCCTGTTCACATCGTAGTTCTTCTCTCGGAATCTGCGATTGTTGTGAGGAACTCCTTCCAACATATTGTGGTATGCCGGATGAACTTATGCGGCTGCAGCTGGTATGACGTCTTTTGAAGCGTATTGTAATTAGAGATTTTTCTAGCGATGTTTTGCTCGTGGTAGTTCTTTCTTCCTTTTAGAGAAATGAATGGTCGTTCTAAAACGGAATATGCCCTTTAAGCTCGTTAATCTCTTACACGCGTCACCCTTTGCTTTGTAAGTTTAGCTAAAAACACAGAGAAAAAAGTAGAGAAAAGAACGTCACTCGAAAGAGAATGGCATCGTCCTCCTGAAACGGCCTCCTAATTGATAGGTGTGCAAATACAGCTGCGTAACATTTTTCTTCGTGATTATTCTTTATTCCAGAACTCTCTGGAGGTTTATCCCCATTAGAGGCCTGCAGAAGAAGAGTTCACATTGCACTGACGAGAGCATTCGATTAGCAAACTTATAAATTCTCCATTCCGTGCTAGGAGTTTTATGCCCGTCATCATTTGTTCTGTTGCCCTAGCACTTCATTATCGACGTTTCGTGTTTGTGTTTGTCATCTTGTTGATTTCTCATATCCTGGACTGCTTCTCAAACAAAAAGTATGACTTTGCGGAAGCTTTTCTATTCGTCTCTGTCTGGGCGAAGTTTTCTTTTTCAGGGATTGACTCCAACCGAAGATGCTCTTTGGTTTTGGCCTCGACCGAGGAAATCTGTGTCCCACCTCACCTCTGATTAGAGTTAGCTTTTATTGTTTTGAGGATTTTAGCTTTGGAAAAATAGAAACTTGTATTTGGACTTCCCTCTAAATGGGTTTTGCTCATTTACACTTTCTTTGGCAAGCAAGATTTAGTGTGGGATGAATTTTAGTGGAAAGAGTGCAATTTTATCGTATGGGAGCGCAACGAATTGTCCCGGGCCGACTGAATTTGTTCCTCAAGACGGTGTGAAGAAAGCATGAAAGGAGATAGGACGCCTTTAATTCGTTTCCAGATAATCATTCTCTTTGTCAAATTCCTAGAATTTACTCCTCTGCCAGCCGCAGACCTGTCCATTGGCATGGACAGGAGATAAATAAATAGCACAAATTAGTTGCATTTGTTTTTTTCATTTTGTTTGTCTTAGGCCTCAGAAGAAGAAATTTTTTTAAGTAAATGATTAGCTAAGAATGCATATTGGCAAGACCTGATCTGGGTTACTGCGTGTTTTGATGAGTTCACGCCATGTAAATATAGTCCCACAATAAATTAGGTTTCGTGAATTGTATGGAATTTTACATAGTAACCAATTTGTAATAGGAATATGAGTTTTTTCAATTGGTTGATTTTCGTGATTCTGAGTATCCATTACTCTCAAGAAATCATAAAAGATGAGATTTTTTGTATCGGCATAATTTGGTCATCGTTCGATATTATGATGGCCTGAGAATTAGTTGGACTTTTTTAATTTTTTTTATCAAATAACCTTATTGATAAATGTCTTGAAAACGCTCGTTGAATGCCCGAATAAAGAAAATCTGTATATTTTTTTCAGAGCATTGTTTTTCTTGTGCTGTGTATAATCGATGGAATGTTAACTAGGCCGTTCATTTATAGGGGACGAAACTGGCTGAAAAAATAATCTGGAAACGATAGGCAATCTTGGTGGGGACCGCGAATGCCTGTGAACGTGCATGATATCCTTTTATGTTCCCCTTTCTGTCGGAAAAGAGATATGGTAATATTGGAAAATTTTCTTCTTTTCTTGTTTTGTTCCCCAAAACAAGTTTGGAATCTAAGACTTCAGTGGGCCAGAAGAATTATGTTCACTTTCATAAAAATATTGTGTCAGGGCGGTTTTGACTCGCAACACAATTTTATTTTAGGAAACGTTCATAAAGGTTACACACGCAAGCATAATGGGGCCGACCGATCGGATCGGAGGGCTATTTATTTAAGCCACACCACTCCTAATCAGTCACCCTCGCCCTCTCTCTCTCTCTCTCTCGCTCTCTCGCGACGCAAGCCGACCGGATAACCTCTCTCGCTCTCTCTCTGTGCGGTGAGAAGATGGCTTCGAAGGAGATGATCCGCATCGGCAATCCTCCTAGGGCTTCGAAGCAGAAGGGGATCTCGAAGGAGCGGCGTCCTTATCCTAGGGCTTCGGGGAACCTGAAGAGGATCTCGAAGCAGCGGCTGAGGGCGGCTTTGAAGCGGAAGCGGATCTCGAGTCTTAGGGCTTCGAAGCGGATCTCGAAGGAGAGTCTTGGGGCGGCTTCGGCTTCGGCTTCGGGTTCGGCTTCGAAGGAGATCTCGAAGGCGAGCAACCATGTCCCGAAGCAACGCTTTTTCTATTGGGTCCCTGGTAAGCCCTCCCTCATCTATTTTCGGTCGGATTTCTTGGTTAATGATTTGCGGTTGTTGCGATTCGTTTCGTTTCGTTTGCTTGTTGTGGGTACCTCGTCGACCTGAGGGAGATTTATGCTTGTTTTAGATCTTCGGTCTCGCATGATTTATGTCTGTAATGTTACGGTGTTGATCGCCGCGTTTTGTGATGCTAGGATAGGTAACTGATGTTTGCTCTGCCAATGCGCACATGTCTTCCTCCCCCCACGAAACCTACTTCCAGTTCTCATTTATTCCCTTTCTTCTTTTTACCGTCGCTACAATCCCCGCAAGCTTCTGTTGTAATCTGCTGTAGTTTCCTTTTCCTCTAGAATTGCTAGATAATATCCGTCGTTTCCTATCGTGCAGGATCAACCGTAAACCCCGATACCTGCCCCCATCCTTTGACTACCCGCGGAATCTGCGAATGTTGTTGGAAACTCCTTCCGAGCGTTTGTCCTTTGCCACCCGACCTCATGCTAGAGGTATGACATCTTCTGAACCGTATGCTAGTTAGTGATTTTTAGCCGTGTGTATTTTGCTTGCAGTGGTTCTCCTTCCCTTCAAGGAAATGAATTATGATCGATCGGCCCGTGGCTTCATTTTACACCCGCTCCCCGTTCTAAAACGGAATTGGCCCTTTAAGTTCGTTTTGTAAGTTTAGCCAAAATCACGGAGAAGAGAAAAAGAAAAGAAAAAAGGGGAGGGGAGGGGAGGGGTGTCATTTATTTCAGAAAGGATGGCATCATTCTCATGAAAGAGCCTCCTAATCGATAGATGTGCTGTGCAACTACGGCCCTTCTTGATTAATCTTCATTCCATAACTCTCTCGAAAGTTATCCCTATTAGAATTATCCTGGGTAGAAGCCTGTGTCAACGGCGACGATTAAGAAAGAGTTCGCATTACACTGATGAAAGCATTCGATCAGCCAACTTATAAATTCTCCATTTAGTGCAAGGAGTCCTATGTTCGTTCTGTCACCCTAGCCCGTCGCTATCCACATTTCATGTTTGTGCTTGTCATCTTATGTATCTGTCATATGGTCGACATTTCATGTTTGTGCTTGTCATCTTATGTATTTCTCGTATCCTCGATTTACTTCTCATCCTTATACTGGCCTTCCTCCGACTTTTTGTTTGTACAAAAGGTAAATGCGTGCGTAGCTTTAAAATGACATCGACCGTTGATGTAGCTGTGCATTAGCTTCGTTGGCATCTTGCGCCTCCCTTTTAGGCATTTAACGCCTGTATGTTTATGTCATCCCCTCATCTGTCAATTCTTTTGCTTCTTTACTTTTCCTGGAGTGCTTGTCTAACGAAAAGTATTGACTTTGCTGAAGCTCTTGGACCCGCCTCTCTTCGACTGAAGTTTCCTTTTCAGGGAAGAGCTTCAACTGAAGATGTTTTTTGGTTTTGGCCTGGACCGGGGAAATCTGTATTGAGTCCAACGGCAGCTCTGAAGTTTTTTCATATGTTTAAAAGTCTCGTCTTGCCTTTGTTAGAGAGTATAGCCCAACATGGAATAGTTCTGTCACTATCGGTCAAAACTTGTGAAATGATCTTGAACTGTATGGATCCTGATGTTCTAGGCTTTCTCTGAAATAGCTCGGGGTGACCATTGCGTTCCTCATTTCGCAAGAGGAAATGCCTGTCTTTTGGTTTGTCGTACATGAGTAGCTTTTTTTTACCTAGCTGGATATAATGTAGTAAGAGCTTGTACATGCCGGCTTTAAGGCTTTCAAACAATGAAATTTGCGCGGGCGGAATACAGACAGAAAAATTTGCTGAGTTACAAAAGGCTTGACTTGATCGTTTTACCTACATGGGCTCACGGCGCCAACGATGAAACGAAAACTCCGCGGTCCACACAGCATTCTAAACCCGAAGGAAAAGGGCATGCCTTGCCGAGTTACTTTTCCTCGTGTTCCTTCTAGGAGTAACAAAAAATGTTCTACCGTGCCTGAATTTTCTGCTTCTGAAACATGACTTTTGCTTGGTGAAAAAAAAAATTGACTTTCGCATAAAAAATGCCAACGCAAATATCATTTATCAAAGCCAAAAACTAGTTGAGAACCCCCACGTTTTATTTCGGATGCTTAATTATCAATGAAATAAAAAAAAATAAAAAAAACATGAAATTTGGGATAATGACTGGTCGTAAATATGTTCTTATATAAAGTTATAGCTTCCAAGGGTGCGAGGACAAAAAAAGAGAAAAGGAAATAGCAAAGCAAAACAAAATCAAACACTTATCCCGAGCACACCATCCGAAATTGATCTCGGAAAATGTGAATAGGAAGAAAATTATTTGGATAGGCAAACAATATAGTAATATGTTTGGAAGTTATTTTGAAATCAACTTACAGATGTTGTGTCATTCAATATCAATGCACAACTTTCTTGGTCTCGCATCACATCAAGAGCTTTTTGGTGTATTTATGTACCAGATCTCCTGAACTGAGTTTATTTGGACCAAGAAGCTTAGCCATTTCCTGATCGTACGATCGATCACCCATTGTGTGATATAAATCTTAAACATTTCATCAGAAGAAGGTCCTCACGAGGGGTCTCGACTTTTGGTCAATGTATGCATATGCTCCAATTAAAGAGGCTGTCTTTAGAGAGTTACTACGGTGGTTAAGCAATCCAATTAAGAATATTCTCATCATACTAATTTTACGTAGTATGTGTTATAAATATAAGCGAAAAGGTTATTGTTAGGCATGACTAGGAAACGCCCAATATGACCTTTTTATAAAAAAAAATGAGAAATATTAATCGTTCATTATTGTTATTTAGCATAATACATATTTATGGCATAATACATTGTCGCGACCTCTTTTTTTCCGGCGCCCGCGATCGGGTACGGAAGCCTAAGGAGGCTAATGGCTCGGCTGAAATTAGTTATGCCCGGACTCTCCCAAGTCCACCAATTCACGACTTTAATAGTCTAAATTTTTAACCAGTAAATCAATTTTTAAAATGGAGTCGCCACTAATCGATTTGGGGTGGGTTGATTAGAAACCCAAGTGAAGTATCGGGAGAAATACTCACTCCTGCGCAACCAGAGAAATTAGGATCGGGGACTTGATTACACTAGTTAATCACTAATGCCCTTTCGGTACCTAATCTTGTTTAAACCCTGAGGTTTTTGGATGCTCGAGGGATTTTCCATGCATTTTTGGGAGGAAAAACATTTTCTAGGGTCATTTTCTAATTTTTTGGACACAAAAGGGATTTTTTGGGGTTTTTTGGTGAAATACAAGTCTTTTTGGCTTTTTCTGAATTTTTTGGCTTTTTTATGAAATTTTGGATTTTTTTGGATTTTTGGCATTTTTTGGAAAATATGGAATATTTTTGATTTTTTGATTTTTTCGGAAAATAAAATATTTTTTAATATTTTTGGAAAATAAATTATTTTTTTTTATTTTTCTCGATTTTTTAGAAAATAAAACATTTTTCAACAATTTTTAATATTTTTCGATTTTCTGGAAATTAAAACATTTTTTTCGAAAATAAAATACTTTTGATTTTTTTTTTGAAAATAGAATATTTATTATTTTATATTAAAATAATAAAATAAAACCGACCGGGTCGGATCCGCGGGTTGGATCCGACCCGGGCCGGCGACCCAATCGCGGACGGGCCCGCAACGCGGGCCCGACTCGGATTTTTCGGCTTTTTCTTTTTTTTTTTTTTTAAATCAAAAACGACGCCGTGGCCGGGCGTTTAGAGACGCCCGGCCCGGCCCGAAGACCCGACTCCACAACCCGCTCCCCGGCGGAACCCTACCCGGATCCGACCCGAACCCCGACCCAGCTTCCGCCGCCCCTTAAATCGCGGAATCCCTACCCGGATCCGCTTCGCGACCCGGAAATCGCAAACCCTAGGGTTTGCGAATTCGCGGCGCCGAAAGGGGGGAAACGGGAGCATTCCGGCGGCGACGGCGGCGACGGCGGCTACGGTGGCTACGGCGACGACAGTGAATGGCAAATGCGACGGCCATCAGAGCTTTGGATGGACGGCGTAGACAGGGCTCCGTCGTCACCTGCTCTCGGCTTTGGTGCAGCACAGTGACACAGTTTACGGCGATGACGGCGACCTTTAGATCTGGACGGCGTCAGGATGGTGCTTGGGGCGGTGTTGGAGCTTAATCGACGGCGAATCTGAGCCTCGACCGTCTCTGCGCTTTGATTTCTCTTCTCTCTGCAGGCTCGCTTGCCCGCGGCCTCCCCTAATGTCTCTCAGTGGGAGGCCGTTTAAGCTCACGACCTGCCTCCGACGGGCCTCAGATCTTCGGTTGTGCGTCCTCAGACCCCCCTGAAGTCTCTCAGTGGGGAACCCGAAGTCTACGGCCTTAGATCCGACTCCCTCTCTCTCTCTATTCGTCTCTCCGGCAAAACCTCTCTTTCCTCCGGCCGCGAGCCTTCGGATCTGGGCTTGCTCGACCTCGGCTCCCCTTCTGAAGTCTCTCAGCAGGAAGCTCGAAGCTTTGCAGCCTTCGATCGCTCTCGGCGTGCCCTTCGCTGTCAGAAACGGGGGCCTATTTATAGGCAAGGGGGTAACCGGTCGACGGAGCTTCGACCACCGGTCCCCGCGCCAAGCGGTCCCCGCCGCCGAACCGGCGTCCCATCCGACGCCGTTGCCCCTCCCACGTTCTTATCCGATGCCAACCGCCCTCTACTCCATGTGCGTCATTGCTACTCCTCCCCTCCGCTCCGGCGTCGCGCCCTCTGCGCGTGCGCTGCAAGAATCACGCGAGGAAGAAGAAGACCCATTTGGGCTGGGCTGTCACGGAAATGGGCTTCGCGGGCCCATGCGAGGGCTTTCCTGCTTTCTTTTTGCTTTTGTTTTGTTTTTTATTTTTGTTTTGCTTTCATTTGTTTATTATTCCGAAAAAAGACAAGATAAAAAACTTAATTAATAAGATAGACTTAATTAAAATTGAGGTGTCAACATACATGTAGGGCTGAATTGGCCAAATTAAAAGATTTATGATTGAATTAACACAAGTGTAATAAGCTAAAAACTTTTTTGGTAATTTTTTAGAAACTATTACACTTATCTTTAAATTTGATGACATATCTAGTTGATTATGTATTATTCATAGTTTAAATATAAGAGACCATGATGACATTTTAAACATTTTTACTCTTATCAGTATCGTGCCAACCGCATAAAGCAACAACAAACATTCCACTAAATCCAACAACGTGAGCAAAATGGAGATTATAATATTCTGCAACCATATGAATATGCTATACTGAATTGCTGAAGATTTCAGGTAGAGAATTCATCCATGCAAATTTCCACTTTGCAAGAAAACAAGTTAAAGGAAAATGGGAAAAGTCGAACTACATGGCAACACATGAAAACTGAAAAATGGAATTACAGGGTTAAAACGTGTTTTTTAATATTTGCTGCCAATTAATTAGAATGCTTCCGCTCAGACACAATCAGTTACATACTAATACATGCTTGAGGAGAAAATAAAATTTCCAAAAATGACAGAGAATAGATTTGCATGTGGGTGCAGTAGAGTTTAGGGTTTACCCTCTATTGTATCTGGATCTTCTCTGCAGATGATGACACTCCTCAGTCCACACTTACAGGCCAAGACCAAGAACACTGAGGAAGGGCTTTTCAGAAGTTGAAGAATAGTCAGAAGCGAGGGTGAAATTGGGGAAGAGAGAGGAGGGATGGCACATTCTCATATACGAAAAATCTTGAATAGGGCCCGGCAATGGAAGGAGACATAACGAAAAACATCCAAGGAGACGATAACAAGAGACATGAAATATTTGAAGCTCACAGAGGATCTAACAAATGATAGAATGCGAGGATAATTAGATTCTTATTCTTATAACCGACCCCGTCCCCACTTGACGGCATCTTAACAAAATTTTATTTTTCAATGTAATTGTAGGTATTCGGTTATTATAACACTGACTCATTGCTTACAATATTGCTTTCTAGACGCTTACGACAGGCCTTATATAAACGCAAGAAGATGAACAATTATAATGAGAGAATTGTCATCTGTATTTCATCTCACGATTAGTCTTTAGAACTTTTAAGTAAATTGTAGATACCTTATTTGTGTTGGATGCCTCTTTATGGTTTTCAATTTATTCACCTTCATGTTCTAGTGAGTTTACTATCGGATTCATATCATTATTTGATTGATCCACTTCTATTGACATATAAATAGATCACCTAAATGAGTAAACATAAAAAATGAGCTGTCAAACCAGAACAACCACCAAATTCAGCCACCAAATTCAAAAAGGTTGACTGAGGAGGATAAGGTCATAACAGATTCCATCTAACATGCTCTTAACATCCAAATGTTTCTTAAATATAGGACCAAAAGCAACTGAAATGGTTAAACGTAAGCAGAAAATGCAATTGATGGGTTGGTGATTAAGAAGGAACATGCAGCAGCAAACATTCTGTAAACCCATAAATAGATGTCCAATAATAGCAACAAGCTTGCCATGGACTCTTAATGCTTAGACAAGCATCATATCATCACATGATTAACTTAGGAATTAGCACCTAAGTTACAATCATACTTTTTCAAATTGATATACAAATACAAGCAAGCATCTTATTACATCATGTCTTGTCCATGAAGGTTTTTCTTACCGTATGACTATTGTCCATGACGTTGATAATGCAAAAAGTATATAGATCTCTGAAGATAGGATCAAGGTAACCTTCATATTACAAGGTTTTAACATACCTACAACTATCATATAACCCTAAATATGAATCATGAAATATATAAAGTTAAGAATTAACGTTGTTATTTTGCTTTTCGGGGCACTTGTGGTTGCTCATGAGCAATAAATGAGCAATGATGTTATGGTAAAAGAAGGAACTGGAAGGACAAAGAGACTGTAGACTGCCACAAGTTTAGAATTGAAAATCCAAGATTAGTTGGTGGACTTAAAAAAGGTTGTAGAAGCATTCGACTATGTAATGAGATGAAGGGCAGATAATCCAACACTAGTCTCTAACCTATTTTAGATAGAAGGGATCTCAAGGAGGAAGGTTTGGTCATAGATATACCGGATTGTTATTATGAATTTTGTTTTTCCTCGTTCATGGCTTGTACCAAATCTTATATCTTGATTAAGATTTCCAAGATAAGTTACTCTTGCAATTGCAGCCACTAAATCTGATATTATATTCCCAAGATAAGTTAAAAACTTATCTTGCCACCCATCATTTTTCGACTACTTTTTTCACCTAAGAACTCAAATTGAACACAAAAATAATGGGATGGGAGAACCAATTCACCAAACCCCTAAGAACAATTAGCAGCAAAGCCCAAAACAAAAACAATTACCTTGCCATTGCCATAATTGAAGCCGAGCGAGCCATGAGGCAAGAGGGAAAGTTGTCGATTTTAAGCGAGGCAAGAGGTGAGGCTGCGAGAGGGAAAGGCGTCAACGTCGAATGAGGTGAAAGAGGGAAATGCGTCAAAGTTGAGCGAGGTGGGAGGCGAGGTTGCAAGAAAGGAAGGCTTTGACGTCAAGACTCAAGCGACTCGATTGGAGAGAGTCGTGAAGCCAAGCTGAAACTGCGGGAGTAAAAAACATTGGCTTTGAGCGAACAAGAGGGGTTAGGGTTATTGGTTTAGTGAGAGGAAAGGTGACAGAGAATTGGAGTCTAGAGGGGTAAGTCGTGAGAATTAGGAAACTTATAGAATTAGATAGATTATGGTTGTTCAAAAATTTATAAAAAAAAAAATTATAAATGGTTGGTCGTTCAGTCGGTCTGATTGGTTCGATTCCTACCCTGCAATTGAGAACTAGACTGATCGGTCACCAATTCTAAAAATAGGAACTTGAGACCAAATAGGACCACCCGGAAATGCCTAGAACCCCAATCAGTCCAGGCGGTTCCCATTGCACTCCCCTAATTTAGGCAAATAAAGAAAGGAACACTCAGAAGAAAAATACTTCACTATTTATATATTTTTTTTTTTTTTTTTATATAAACATTAAGCGGGAGGACCCACCACCCCCGACAACCCATTCATCTAACAATGAAAAGACCTTTAAACGGGTGGTCTATTTATATACATTATTCATCTAACAATAGACCTTTAAACAGGCCACTGATACCAACAGGATAACTATCAAATAGCAACAAAAGACACCAGCTCCTATAATCTAGGACTGTAACAAAAAATCCTAACAAACTAAACAACTTTGACTGATTCTAAAGAAAACCACATTGATTGATTCTAGCCAACATTCCTTTCTTTAAACTGATGTTATAGACACTCAATTTAGGCAACTTGAGAGGTTTAGTGAATATATTTTAACTTAGTCTTCATTTCAGCAAGCAATAAAATCAATTGCTTCATCCTTCATAACATCTCTCAAGAAGTGATACTTCACTTCCATGTGCTTGCTTTTACCATGTAGAATAAAAAAATTGGAGAGTTTAATGGCTAAATTGTTGTCATAGATAAATTGAAGTTTCTCCTTGTTTCTTGAACTGAAGTTCTTCAAGAATCTTCCTTCACCGAGTAACTTGCTTCCCACAATTTGCTTGTAAAGAGTGCTGTCCACTTTTCTTCCTTCATGATCCTTCAAAAGCTTCAAACCAAACTTAGTGTACTCATAGAATTGCAATTCTTCATTTGAAACCTATCTAAAATTTCTTGAACATATTTCTTTTGAGAAATGAAAATTCCCACTACTAATTAAGTCACTTCAATACTTAGAAAGTAATGCATCACCCCAAGATCAGTCATATCAAATTCAACCATCATAAAGTTCGACTAAAGTACAATCCAAGTGCCAAAACTTGACACGGAGGGACACTTAAGTGTTAAAAGTTTTGAAAGGTACACTTAAGTGCCCAAAATGGAGCAAATTTGATCATTTAAGTATTAATCCGGCCATAATCTAGCCAAATTATTGACATGGCAATTTTCTGGCGAGGTGAGTGCAAAACGGTGTCATATTGCATGCTAACGTGGCTAGAAAATGCAAAAACGACATCGTTTTGTCTCGATATGGTAAATAATTAATATAAAATAAATTAAATTAAATTAAAATTATTTAAAATATTTTTAAAAATAAAAAACTTTAAAAGGGGGGGGGGGGGGCTGAAGGGAGGTGGCTGAGGGCTGAGCCCTCGTTGCCGCCGCCTCCCCCACCACCAAGAAGGCCGGTGACGGAGGGGGCAAGGTCGGTCGGGGTCACCCGCCCTTGGCCGATTGGCGGCGAGGGCCTATGAGCCCTCACTATATCTAGACGAGGGCCGCGATCCTCGCCCCAAATCTAGGTGAAGCTGGCCCTCACCGCCTCCCAACGTCGTTAGGAAGGGCCGCGACACTGGGGGGAGTGTCGGCTGGGGTCGTTAAGCCCTAGCTAGGGCTAGTGACGCCAACCAACTAGCGGTGAAGGCCCACGAGCCCTTGCCCAGATCTAGTGAGGGCTCGTGGGCCCATCTTGCAGGTCGGCTAGGGGCCGGCAACCCCAACCAACCCTACCCCCTTTGTCGTTGGCCCTTCCCGGCGGTAGTGGGGAGGTGGCGGCGGCAAGGGCTTAGCCCTCAACCGCCTCCCTTCTCACCCCTCCCCTTTTTTAAAGTTTTTAATTTTTTAAAAATATTTTGAATAAATGTAGTTTTAAATTTAATTTAATTAATTTTTATATTAATTATTTATCACGTAGAGACAAAATGATGTCATTTTTGTATTTTTTAGCCACATCAAGCATGCAAAATAACGCTGTTTTGCACTCACATCGCCAGAAAATTGCCACGTCAGTAATTTGGCCGGATTGACATTTAAGTGATCCATTTTGCTTCGATTTTGGCACTTAAGTGTATCTTTCGAGACTTTTGCCATTTAAGTGTCATTCCTTGCCAAGTTTTGGCACTTGGGTTGTATTTTAGTCTATAAAGTTCTTAAACTTGTCAAACATGGCATGATCATTTCCAGTAAAAATAAGATCATCCACATATAGGTGCACAATAAGCAACATTTCTCCATTACCTATTTTAATAAAATGTATATGCTCACATGGACATTTTTAAAAACCTTCCTTAAAAAAGATGCATCAATGCGACTATACCAAACCCATGGAGGTTATTTTAACCCATATAATGCCTTTTTTTAGTTTATATATCTCATGTTCACTACCAAGCTTCACATATCTAGTAGGTTAATCAACAAATATCTATTCTTGCAAGTTGCCATGCAAATATGCTGATTTCCTGTCCAATTGGAAGATAGGCCATAAATTTTGAGCTACCATGCAATCACCAATTTGATTGTATTATGCTGTGTAACGAGTACAAAGACTGCTCTATAATCCACATCAAACTCTTGCTTATATCTTATAGCTACTAAGCATGTCTTGTCTTGTCAAGTTTGCCATTTGCTTTCAACTTGGTCTTGTACACACTTGACACCAATTGTTTTGTGCCCTCTTGGAAGATTTGTCAACTACCAAGTATTATTTCTTTCAATGGCTGCAATTTCTACATCATCGCATTCCATCAACTTGATTGTTCTACAATGACTTCAAAAGTTGTAAGGTCACAATTGGAAGAGCAAAATGTGTAAGTGGGTTTTTAGATTGATCAATTTCAGCTACCTCTTAATCAGTCATCCATATGGGTCTCCTTTTAACATGTTGCGGCCATTGTTAAGCTACAAGTGGACTTTGAGCATCTTCTAGGGAAGTTTGAGTGCTTGTTGGCTACTGCCCATGCTCCTTAGGTTATTGTCTTTCCTTATCATGATCAAAGTCTGCTAGAATTTGGTCTCCAACATTATTCTCACTCCATTGCTAGGTTTTGCGATTGATGATGTTTTTCTTGGTGATAGGATCATAAAGCTTATAAGCCTTTGATTTATCACTAATATCAAGAAATATGCATTTTTTCCATTGTCATCTAGCTTTTTCCTCTTCTAGTCCGGAACATAAGTATAAGCATCACACGCAAAAATTCTAAAATGTCCACTATTGCTCTTTGGCTACTCCATGCTTCCTATGGTGTCCTATCTTGAACAACAAGAATGAGACTTTTGTTCAAAATATGAATACCCCAATTAATTGCTTCGAGCCAAAAGCTTTTCAAAATGCCACTTGTTTTCAAAAGGCTTTGTATCATATTCAAAATAATGCAATTCTTCCTTTTGCAAACGCTATTTTGTTGTGGCATATAAGCTGTTGTAAGTTGCCTTTTGATTCCATACATCTCACAAAAATTTGCAAATTCATGTGAGTTGTATTCTCCACCACAATTAGTGCGAAGAGCTTTTATTAGTTTGCAACTTCTTTTTCAACAAGTGCTTTATAGCTTTAGAAGGCTACAAAAAGTTTCTGATTTTTTCTACAAAATAAAACCCAAATTTTTCGGCTACAATAATCAGTGAAGGTAATCATGTATCTTTTACCTCAATTGGAAGATGAAATTATCGGCCTACAAATGTCCGAATGAATGGGCTCTAATGTCTTCCTTCCTCTCCATGATTTTCCTTGTGGAAATTGACTACAATGTTGTTTACCGACAATCCATTCTTCACAAATTTGAGAAGGAGCTACAATTTCAGGAAGACTCATCACCATGTTCTTTTGATGTAGTGTTCTTAGCCCACCAAAATTGAGATGTACATAATGATAATGCCATAACCAAGCCTCATCATTTGATCTCATACAGAAGCATGGATGGGTAGCAATTAAGCCCATATTTTCATCTTGTATTAAGCGAATTCCACCTTTGATAGAGGCTTCATATCCTTTCTCTTGTAGTTGGTTAGCACTTAGCAAATTGGTCTTTAACTTAGGGAAAAAAAAAATGAGATGGTTTGCATAGAGTTCCCCTTTGTGTGTGTTGTTATATTCCCTTTTCCCATAATAGAAACAATGGAATTATCTCCAAACTTCACAATGTTATGGAAAGATTCATCCAAATTAGAGAACACCTTTTTATCTTTACTCATGTGGTTGCTACAACTAGTGTCTAAATACCATATGTTTGGTTGAGTTTCTTCCTTCACATGACATTCCATCAAAAAGAGGCATTTCTAATTCTTTTTCTGCAAATTTAGTTCTTTCTCAACTTTGTCTATTCAAATTCGTTCAACATTCTAATCTATAATGGCCATACTTGTGACATCCAAAACATTATGTATTGGATTTGTCTATTGACCTTGGTCTATAACTAGTTGAATGCCAACCGGGAAATTTACCAAAACAATCTTGAGCCTATTGCAATTTTTTCAATTCAATCATAAACCTTTTTTCTTGTCAATTTAGTCATAAACTATTTGCAATTGTGCTAATTTAGTCCATCCAGCTAAATTGGCTGGCTAACGCTAACATGGGCATTGGTTGTCTAGCCGACATTGTTGTTCAATTTTTTAATATATTTTTATTTTTACTAGTTTTTATTTTTATTTATTATTTTGTCTCTCTCTCCTCCCTTCCCCTAGCTGATCACCAGACTTGGTGATTAGCTAGAAGCGTTGTGCCGATGAGGCCTCACCCTAGGTGGGTGAGGCCAAACTCTCTCTCCCCCCTTCCCCTAGCCAATCACCAAATTTGGTGATCGGCTAGAGGCGTTGGCCGGCGAGGCTTCACCCAACCAAGGTGAGGCCAACCTCTCATCGATCTAGTGAGGCTCGTCTTTTCCAATGGCCGATGAGGGCAAGCCTCGCCTTGGCCGGCGAGGCTTGACCTTGCTGACCAACGCCTCTAGCCAGGGAAAGAAGGAAAGAGGAGAGACAGAGGGGAAAAAAAAAGAGAAAGAAAATAAAAAATAAAAAAATGAGATATATTACAAAATCGACACGTAAGAGTTGATTGGATAGTCGACACTGGCTAACATCCACATCAGCGTCGGCTGATCAAATTTGGTTGGATAGACTAAACTGGCACAATTATAAAATATTTATGATTAAATTGGCAAGAAAAAAAATGTTAAGGACTGAATTGGAAAAATTTCAATATGTTTATAATTTTTTGGTAATTTTCCCAATGCCGATCTTTACGATCTCTTCCTTTCCTTGAGGATCATGACACCGATTATTGTCAGATTTTTTATTTGAGCCGCTATGATTATTGTTTCCTTTGCCTTTGTCTCTTCCACGCTCATTGCACCATCTTTCTTTATTTGCTTTAATTGATGATGAAAAGTGGTTTTCAGTTGAGACCTTCAATGCTCACTTCTCCATCCCTTGCTGTTGCAATTTTTGTTATTTGTCAAGTGATAGCTCTTTGATATCTTTGGCTTCCTCTATGGAACAAACAATAAGGTTGAATTTTGTTGTCAAGGATCGAAGAATTTTTTCAATTATAGTGACGTTCTCCATCTAGTCGTCATGAATCCACATATTATTGACAATTCTCATTGTCCGTGGAAAATAGTTTATGACCAACTCTCTTGATTTCATTTGTAACTTTTCAAACTACGAACAAAGTGTTTGAAGCTGTTGCCTCTTTGCTTTTGTTGATCCTTGATATTTCTTCTTCATGGAGTCCCAAATTTGCTTGGACGTGTTTTTCCAAAGAATTGTTTCCAAGATTGATCTATCAATAGCTTGGAAAATATAATTTTTGGCCTTAAGATCTTTCGGCCTTAGTGCATCTATATCTGCTTTTGCACTATTGATGGCATAGCTTCTTCATTTGATTTTGCAACTCCAGAAATAATTACTTGTCAATATTCCTTAAACTTGAGGAATTTTCCATCAGCATGCTCCAATGATCATAGGACCATCAAAATGCGGGATAGTTGGTTACATAAATGTTTCCAAGGCCATTGATTTCAACTACTACTGCAAGAGTAAAATGAAATAGAGCTACTTTTGTATTCTCATAGTCTCTCTTTCGTTTTGGCCCTCAACCTTTCGGGGCTCACCTTCCCCACATTTGTTTGAACTCTCAACACTTTCAACTAAAACAAGTCTTTGATGCCACTGATACAAAAAGAGGCACTTAAGTGAATAAAGAAAGAGACAATCTGAGGGAAATACTCCACTTATTGCATACATTATTCATTTGACAACAGACCTTTACATAGGCTATCAGTATCAACGGGATAACTACAAAATAATAACAAAAGAAACTAACTCCTATAATCTAGGATTGTAACATTAAAAACCTAACTAAAACTTTGACTAATTCTAAAGAAAGGCATATTGACTAATTCTAGGCTTCTAGCCAACACTACATCCCCTTTGCCCCCGGAGTAGCAGTAGTTGGAGGTCACTCCAACAAGTATGTTGTCATAGTCGCGACGACGTACCCACCTCAATACTCGTACCCTAACACCCCCTCCACAATACTATTGGTACCTTGGCTACTATCCTCCCCACCATTGTCTCCCGTGCTTGGATGAGGGCCATCATATCAACCTACGTCGCAGACTCCTCCACCTTGAGGTCCTGTCTTGTCCTTCAGTGGTCGCTCCATTGCCCAGACAGGGCCATCACATCGACCTCCGTTGCATACTCCTTCACCTCACCCTTTGGCTCGGCAAAGAAGGCCAGGGCAGCAGCGTCGAGAAGATTAGGATGGTCAAAAACCAAACTGAAAATCAAAAACCGAACCAAACCGAAAAGTTCATTTTTTTCCATTCAATTCTTATTAAAAATCGAATTTTTTTTTAACTAATTTGGTTAACTGAACCTAATCGATAAAATCTAAAAAAAAAATTCCTTTTATATTTTATTTTATTTTTAAAAAAATTATTTTATTTTTTCCTTTTCTTTCTTTTTATTTTTCTTTTTTTCTTTTTTTCTTCTCCTTCATTGACCAGTCACCTGCCACGGTGGCGGCTAGTGACCGACCAGCTAGAGCCTTGTCACAAGCTGGCGAGGTAGAGTCTTGCCACAGGCCAGCAAACTTGAGCCTTGCTCAAGGTCACTGGCATCGGGCGAGCATGGCCTCACCATAGGCTAGTGAGGCTTGGCCTTGCTAGAATCTAGTGAGCTTGAGCCTCATCGGCTTGTGGGGAGGCTCTAGCTTCCCTCTGGCTAGTCGCTGGCTGCCATTATGGTCAACGACCGACCAATGAAGGAGAAGAAAAAAAAAAAAAAAAATTAAAAATCCATTTAAAAAAATAAAAAAATTATTCAAAGGGGTGCATGTAGGAAGAAAAAAAAAACAAAATCAAATGTTGCGTTTCTGTGCAGTTTCAATTTAGATCGGATTTTGGTTCGGATTTTTCAAAAAAATCGAACCGAACCAAACCACTTACATCCCTAGAGAAGATAGAATGAAATTTAGAGGAGGAGGCAACGATGTAGAGAGATAGAGAGAGATACAGAGGCATTACTTGTAGACTCTGGAACCCTTATCAATGATGATGCCACCTCCAAATCTGAAACGAAGATTTGAATTGTCTCTAGTGCACTGCCACGGACGAGGGAGCTTGACGTTAGGGATGTCTTAACACAGAGATTGTTTAGAGTTGTTGGGTGGTGGCAGGCATGGGGGTATTGCTGGTCACCGATTGAGATCACGATGGTGGAGAAGGCGTGGGCGAAGAATAGAGGCGTCAAAACTAAACTGGAATTGAACCAAAATCAGAACCAAATCCAACCAAACCAATTTTTGTGCATCTTTTGTTAGGTTAGGGTTTGAGTTTGGATAAAAATAACCATTTTTATTTCGATTCAGTTTCGTTTGGTCAATCAAATGGAACTAAGAATCATCTATTTTCTTAATATGACAATTTACACAATCTCTCCCCTTTGTCACTAAATATTTTCTTAATATTAAAAAAGAAAATAGAAAAATTGGACCAAGCCGAATCGAATTGAACCGAGTCTTTGGTTTGGATTGCAATTGGGCCACCCACAGTTGTGCGGCTGGCCACTTGGGTAGAGAGAGAGAGAGAGAGAGAGGGGTTGTTGGGTTTGGTTCATGATTAGGTCGATTTTTTTTTCTCCGGCCAGAAATACTTGGTGCTACACCCATGACAAATTTTTCATAGAGCTCCTGAACAATATGGAGTGAGTTTACTTGTAATTTAAAAGGCCCAAAATGATGAAGTAGTGGCCGAATCTGGAGAAGCAATAGAATGGACTTTGGGTCCGGAATCCACCACCCCAACACAAGTTTGGAATCGAGACTTTAGTGGGTTAGAATAATCATGTTCATTTCAAAATGTATTTGTCATCTTTTGTCCAAATCGTCACGTCTAATGATACATGCACGACAGGCCAAGTAAGTCTTTTCTTGCTCGAGTAATCACAAAAGATGCACTATTAGCTCTACTTCTCAGCCTAGAGAGTCCAAGGTTTGGAGGATAATTATAAAAAAAAAAAAATCTTAAATATATTGTGCAAATAATAATTCAATTATGAACCTTTCAATTTTGTTAATTTATTTATAAATATTTTGATGATTTATCAATTTATTTTTTTTAACATGGATGTTTATCTTCGCACGTGGGACAAGCGGTGTGAAGTTAATAATTTTTGCAAATTTTTTGAGTATTTCTTTTTTCCTTTTCTTTTTTTTTTCCTTGTTTTTTCCAATCCTCTCTTAACCTTTTCCAGCTAGTCACAAGTAAGGGCAATGATTAGTGGGGGCCGTCAAGGGGGTCGCATCCGTAGTCAGCCACCCTCGCCCAGGTTCGCCCATGGCTCGCGAGGGCAACTCTCGCATGTGATCAGCTGACCATAAGGAAAAAGATAGAGAAAGGAAACAAAAAATAAAAAAATAAAAAATACAAGTAAGAAAAATTGTTTACAATAGTGTTAGCTGCGCAATTAGCCTACCCATAGTAATTTCCATCAAAATTGGTCATATGATCAAATTGACAAATCGTCAAAATTTTTAAACTCAATTGGCAAAGTTAGAAATGTTAAGATTGAACACATAATAGGTTTAGGGCTTTAACAGTAACTTTGATGTTCACGTATCTAATCTGCTAAGCATGGACAAGATACGCGACCAAAATTGGAAGTGCAAAACTTCATAGGGTTCGAGCAAGTGATAATGTATACCATCCTAAGCGGGTAGCCAATCGTATATTTTGAATATTCATTTTAATTGATAGCCTCAACGGAAAAATGACGAAAGAACTTTCAAATTCTAGTTGTCATCAACAACAACAAAAAATCTTAGAATTTGATATATGTCACGATAAAAGAGAGAGATATATATTGGTGAATCCGGAGTACAAAAGCTACGTTTAAATAAATCTATGTAAATATGAAGTACAAAAGACTAGTAGATCTTTGGACAAGTGTGTATATTTTCATTTGGATGACGGGTAATGCACATATCTTGAAAAATTCGTCGATTTGTATATGTAACTCTTTTTTTTTTTCCCTAGAAAGTCTATCGTATAGATAAATTTCCAAAAATAATTACCAAAAAAATTATAAATTTATTACTTTTTTCAATTCAGTTTTAAAATTTAGTTATACCAATTAAATCTTAAATTTTTTAACAATTTGTCTATTTGTCCAATTTTGGTTGAAAATCGGTAATGTGGAAACCGACCGTTCTACATGACACTGTGAGCACTAACATGAACAATTTTGATAACTTTCGTTATTTTTTAATTTCATTTTATTTTCTTTCTTTGTATTTTTTTTTTTTATAAAGTTCAGAACTAAATTGACACAAATATAATAGATTTATGATTTTTTAAATAATTTTTCCAATAAATTTCAGACTCATAAGTATTCTACTGGCTTGGTCGAGAGGGGCCGACATATGTATTCTTATATCCTGCGTCTAACTCACGCAAGGGAGAGATATAACAAAGTAGCGCTCCGATTTGGCATCATCGGATGTGTAGATGCAAAGATTGTCCTCTAATAAATCATGGCTCCTCCTTGAGACGTGATCCAAACGCATGCATCAAGAAAACAAAAAATGAGTCCTCGTCCTTTCGTCTCTCTACTCCTCGTCTTCTTCCTCACCTTCCTCCGCGCTGCATCTGCAGATGGCCGCAGCACCAACATAATCCACGAAACGTGCAAGAAATGCGCGCAAGAAGACCCCAACGTCAGCTACAAGTTCTGTGTCGCGTCGCTCGAGTCGAGCCCGCACAGCCACTGCGCCGACCTCCGGGGGCTCGGCCTCATCTCCATCAAGCTGTTGCGGCACAACGTGACCCGCACGAGGTCTTACACCGAGAAGGTTCTGAAGAGCAAGGAGATGGATCCATCCGTCAGAGCATGCTTGCAGGATTGCTTGGAGCTGTACTCTGACGCAGTCCCGACGCTTGCGGAGGCGATCAGAGCCTACAAGGACGAGAGGTACGAGGACACGAACATCAACCTGAGCTCGGTCATGGACGCTCCGACCACGTGCGAGGATGGGTTCTCGGAGAAAGGTGCAGGGTCGCCGTTGGCCAAGAGGAACAACGACTCGTTCCAGTTGTCGGCTGTGGCTCTCTCGATCGTTACGATGCTCTCGCGTTCTTCGCATTAGTTAGGGTTGAACGTTTGAGGCCTTCATTGCTGTCGACTCCTGTATCGTCGCGTTTGGCACACCGATCCCGGCAATTGAATTGTTTATTCCTTTTAGTTATGAACTGGAATGATAACGCTGTGGTTTTCTTGTATGATTTATTGAATATATCGGAGTTCTTGGCGTTTGTGATTAATTGAATGATTTTTGGAAGATGAAGTAGAGATCCGATGGGCGCCTGCAGGTCATCGTCTTCTCGCTGCTTTGAGGCTAAAGTTTCGTCATCGATGCGTTTTCCATACTTCAGGTATATGTTCTCAATGAATTCGCCTTGCATGTGCCGCGAGCATTCGATGGGTTGCTTTGGAGAGTTTATAAGTCCTTTTCTTACGTGTAGCATCATGTACTAAATAGGATTCAGCACACTTTGTTGGTATACTCGTGGGCTTGCTAATATTTCGAATGGTCTTGACAAAAAAAAACAAGAAAAATATTTCGAATGGTCCTCATTTCAAATTCGCTCCAAAGAAAATACGCTAGACTTTTTCATTCAAAAATTTCTTGGTATGGACTTTTCGTTCATTTTATTTTAGTGACGAACAAAACCCGTCACTGAATGCCCCATAAAATGTCGATATAGGGCCCGATGGGTCTAGGCTGAATGCTGAAACAAGCCGTACATAGAATTATCATGATAGAATTATGTCTTGTCTATAAAAGGTACACTTTTTTATGAGAAAAGTTCTTGATAAACAAAATCATTTTTGGGAAATCATTTTTCAGAAAAATGAATAATTTTCTTTTTTATTTGGTGATATGTGAACAAGAACATTCTCTAATATTTATATCTCATTTGGAAAATGATTTCAATTTTATTACTTTATCTCAAGCAAAAAAAAAAAAGAATTTTTTAATAATATTTTTTCTTTTTTCTTCTTCCTTCATCGATCGCCAAGCCCCAATGATGGCCAACGATAGGCCACAAGCAAGGCTCAACCTTGCCAACCTTCTCGACTGGCAACCAACAAAGGGAGAAGGAAACATAAAAAGAAAGAAAAGAAAAACATGAAAAATTAAAAAGAAAAGAAAAATCAAATAACATGAAATAAAAACTATTAAAAAACTCGAGATGAGCAATTTTGAAAGTGTTTTACCTTTTTAGGTTTATTAATCCACTTTACTAATTTTAATCATGAATATGTTTGTTTATTGGAAAGCATTTTTGGTTAATTAGTAATTTTCAGCAAATCGAAGAGGTGAAAGTTTGGAAAACTAAACCCACCGGTGGGCAGTTGCATTGGTAGGGCGGCTTGGTTCCTCATTGAGAGGTCGCAAGTTCGAACTCTCGCGTTGCTATCACATCTTAAGTGAAGGTCATGGTAGTGGGGTTCTGTGCTAGTGTCCCTCGAGATATAGTTGTGGATACTTGGGTGTAAGCCTTACGGAGCAATGAAGTGGATCCTTAGTATAAAAAAAAAATGGAAAACTAATTTTCATAAAACACTTTCACTCAAACAAACATGCCCAAAAATTTACAAGAATAAATGACAATTTTCTCATCGTGAAAGGCCTTTTGAAGAAATTAAAATGGCCTATACCAACAGAGTAATTCATTACATAGATCTTTAATGCCAAATCATGAAAGCTACCTGGAAATCAAATTGCTCACAAGTTTTCTTTCTCAATCACTAAACATCAATATATAGTGGGAATGGACCACCAACCAACCACCAACTTTGATACCAATTTTTTGGAGATGCATAATAGAAGCCCAATGTCAATTGGACTCACCTTAACTCAAATAATGAGAGCCAATAGAGCTTAAACCAATGAGAACCAACAATGACATTTTAACTACTCAAATTATACCCATTCTTTGATGTGAAACTTTTCTAACACAACTCATACATACACCTCAATGGTTTTTGTCCATGCTTCTCATGGGTTTTATGTGTTAGAAATTTGTTTGAAAATTATGTTTACTAAAACTCCTTTTCTACCACTTCACCTTCTACTTAACATGAAAATTTAACATTTAGAGAGCAACAAAAGTGAAAATAAAATGGAAATTCAATAATAGAAGAAAAAATCATGTAAAAATTGTATACACTGTCTATTAGATGATGATGTAAAACCATTTGTCTTATAACTAAATTCTGTTTACACTTATCAAACATTAGGCAAAATTTCCAAAATGTTCACTTAAGTGTCCTTTAAAAAAAAAAAAGTTGAAAAATTAAGTGCAAACTCCAGCGATGTTTGCTAAAAATCAGACATGACGTTATTTTATTAATAAAACTGGTCTACGTGATTTGCCGGAATCTTTACTCAATAATCCTTGTCCCAAAATGACGTTGGTTTGCCCCCAAATTTGATTTTTAGTATAAATATTAATTAATTTAAAAAAAAAAGAACCAAATAAGCAAGGGCCTCCACGGCCCTTGCCGCTGTTGCCCCACCATCGATAGAAAGGGCTAGCTATAGTGGGGTAAGGGTTGGCAAGGGTTGTTGTGTCTAAATGAAAAAAAATAGTGAGAGGAGCTTGTTTAAGGGTATAACTAGAGACAAAATTGGAAAAAAAAAAATTCACCAAAATATCCTATTTTTGAAAGGGCAACGCAACAGAAAACAACACATAGAAAGAGTCAATTTTCCCCAATTTTTAAAACCACCGATCTAATATTACATCAATTTCATCGGACATTTTCCTTGTAAATGTAATATGCGAAAATACATATAGGATGGATCTTGAGCTCCGTCGCGTCGAGGACGGCCTTCTATTGTGAGAAAACCAATGGCTCGCTCAAGGGGCTGCAGCTTGAGAGCGACGGTGCAATCTAAGCTTCGGTCGACTAAGACCGGGCCAAGAAAGTCGGGTTTGTGACCATTGCTCCAACGAGCCTCCCGATGCCGAGATTGTCATTCTTTTGGCTTATTTTCTTGTTTAGGTAAGAACCCAAATTTTAAGTCTTGGTTCCTGTATCTATTGGATTTAATCATCCCAGAACAAGCAGATGTCTCTAAAGACAGCACTTTTGTGTTAAAGCATATGGATACAATCATGTTGTGACCTCCCTGGCAAAACCACCTAAAGGTTTGGCTAATAAATTAGTAAGCCTAAACTATTAGTAAGCCTAAACTTAACTCGGACTCCCCTAAACCGATACCAATTTGCAACTTAGGTTCAAATTATAATGCAATTTTTTTTTCTAGAAGTCACATTAATCGGTTTATGGTGAGTCAATTGTAAAACATTAGGAGAAATACCTTACTTTACAAACTAAAGATTAAATAAGTTTGAGATTTGATTATGCTAGATTTCTCTAATACTCTTTCGGTACATTTTCTCTTTTATTTCAAAAAATGTTTTGCAAACAATTTGTATTGGTTTTAATTTATTCTCTAACATATGGGGTAATCAAGTAGATGCACAATCATTATTTAACACTCAATGTTCAAAGCGTTAAATAATTTTCAAGGATAGGAAGGAAATATTACCTCAGAACAACTAAAGCACTGCAATGTTTACTAAAAAATGACATAATCTCAAAATTATTTCTAAGTAACAAGAACTTTCACTCAAATTTTTCTTTTTAGATTTTCTCTTGTTTAATGAAAAGTAAGTTATATGCAATCCACGTTATTAATCTAACATTACATGTGACATATGAATGTCTTAATTCTCACGACAATTAAATATATCATTCTAGCATAGCACATAATTTCTAAAGTTCATGAACCTAGACATACAATTTCTAATGACGGGAAAATTCATATTCAACTACTCTAATAATGCATGTGATTTAATTATATTAACCTAACATGCAAACTCTATGACATAAGATTTTAATTAAAATAATCTAACTCTAATAATGGGCAAAATTTAATACGCATTTAATTCTAACATGACACACATTCTAATTTAATAACCCTAAAGTACAATTGATAAATGACATAGTAACAGTGACAAAACATATATAATGATATGGACGGGGCACATGACATGCATGATGACATGGCATAATGATGTGGCACAATGACCTGGCATGTAATGTCGTGACATGTTGGCATGCATGACAACATGGTATTGATGATGCAGTCTAAACTATATGACATGCATATGGTACTATTGATTTTTTATTAAATTGAAACTGCCCTAAATGAACTATCGAAATTAGGTTAAAAATCTAACTCAAACTAGGAAATAATCTACATTAAATACTATTTAAATTGGAATATAACTCTAATATTTAACAAAGAATCTATGTAAACATGCAAGATTATCTATGAAAAAACTACTCAAATTTTATCTAATCATTTTGAAATTTTTCTTTTTCACAAAAAAATCGATCCAAATCAAATATTGCTAGAAACAACAATCAAGCTAAAATGAAATATGACATCAAGCATATCTATTTAAATTTGGAAATCAATAAGATTGATGGATTGTATCTTATGTATTGACGATTTTCTATACAATCATGAGTCGTATTCAGGCATGAAATTAGATTATTGATTATATGCACGTTATGAAATCAGAAAAATATTATTATTCATGAATATTCAAAAGACTTATGGGGATGACAATATCGACACAACATCTGATTACAATTAAGGAAAATGCTCGTCTGACTGTCCACTGCAGAATGACAGCGGAACGGTCAAAGGCCAGCCACATATTCTTTTGGAGAAACCTGCAGACTTCCTCAACCGGTTTAATCATTTTGTTTTTTTTGGGCGAAATTTTGCCGTGAATAACAAGTCAACCGGTTTAATAATTGATTTCATGTTTCTTTCATTTTCATTTTCTTGACTTCTATGTTCCTTATTGCAACCTCAAATTTTAGAGACAAAATTAAAAGGCCACACGGAATCATTTCTCTTGAAGATTATCACTTTAATTTGTTTCTTTAAATAAGACAAAAAAAATCGTTTTCTTCTTATGACTTTTTTAAAGATAAGAATAGTATAAAAACAAAAACTTTCATACGACATTTATTTGAGTACCAAAACTTTTTTTTCTCTCACTTGAACGCCGCATCGAGGTAAAATTGATTACTTGAGTGCCAATTCCAACAAATCATCATACGTGAAATTTTTTTTTTCTTTTATTCTTTAGGGGCTTTGAGGGTTACCCTCATGGGCCACGAAACTCTTGCCCTCGGCCGCAAAGGCCCTCGTAGCCTCGCCAGTAGTATGTGAGGTCCCAATGCCCTTGTTAGCTTTGGGTGGCATTGCTAGCTATCGGCGAGGCCGTGATGCCCTCAACCAAGGCCTTTGTGGTGAGGGCAAGGTGACCCTCATCCATATGGCTATGAAGGCCCTTGCTGCCTTGCCAACGGTTGGCGAGGCCTTGAAGGCCTCATCCAGGTCCTTCATGACTAGTGAGGATCATCGATGACCCTCGTCGAGCCTAAAAAAAAGCATAAAAATATAAGAATTCAAAAGAATAATAAATTAAAATTGTCCATGTTAGCGCCGGCAAAATCATGTTGAACAAACGGCAATCATGTCAGATTTTCTAGCAAGACAAATCGAAATTTGTATTCAAATGATTGATTTTTCAAAGTTGTGATACTCAAATGAACTAAAAAAATTTTTTGGCACTCCTACTATTCTTGTCCAGGCTTTTTCATATGGTAAATGCATTTTTTTACTCTACTAATTTTATATTTTTTGGAATTCTCTACTAACTCATTATTCTTATTTTGATCTTTTTCTTTGCTTCATTTGTTTTATGCATAATTGATATCAATTGTCTAAATTTTAGGTTATGAGATTCTTTTAAGAGAAATTTGGTTTCAGCTAAAGTAATGATGAGCTATTTCATTGTACAATGATTTTGTTATTAGTTGCGAAGTTTCATCTTTTAAATTTCATAGATTTTTGTAATGACATTAACAATTATTTTAGTAAGTTATGATATTTTTTTTACTTGTGATTATTTATATTTTGATATTTTTTTCTTTCTTCATATTTAAGAAATTTGATTTCGTGGGCCTTCTTCTGATGTTTATCTCTAAATTTGAGCTTGTTGTCAGTATTTATTTATTTATACTTTGGTAATTAAGGAAACATGGCAGTGAAAAAATAATAATAAAAGAAAGGAAACATGGGATCACAAATTAAAACTGGTTATCGGTTTCCCACAAAAGGATTAGTGGCTAGCTTTTGACAGTTCCACTGTTATTCTGCAGTGGACGATCATGCTAGCCACCCCCTTACAATAAATTCAAATTAGGAAATAAACGTCATAAAATCAAATTGGATGAGATCTTTTACCTAATTCGAAATATTATGGATGTAGTTTCCAAATTGGAACTGACGATGCATCACAAGAATCACGGTGGGGGATCATGGTGACCGGCGATGGCCCTGGACCAGCGATCCAGTGGCTACAGGTCCTCGACCATGGGGTTGGCCATTGACGGGTGGTTCACGGCCGAGGTGCACCTCTTTCGTACGGCCGTGAACTCGCTAGTGAACCTGCAAAATCAGAGAAAGACCGAGCCAAACGGGGAGGCTTGGTCTCGGCCAGGCTCGCGGCAAGGACAGCGGCAGTGTGAAAGAGAAGCTCGCACACTGGCCGCGAGGAGAAGTTTCAATCTTGCGTGTCTTTTTACCGATTGTGTGTTTTCTCCCCCTTTGGCGTTTTGTGCACGTGGAATCCGTGGGCGTACTGTAAAAAGAGAGAAGAAAAGAATTATAGTGGGATGGGATGCACATATTTGATATCGATGAAGAATGAGCCTCCCCTTTCTCGTCCTTTTCACCTCATAGTGAATTTGCCCTCGTGAAGAAGCTTGGACTCGGGCGTGAATTATTGAAGTGAAAAGTGGATGACCCGTGTGCTCCTTCGCAAGCGTCCTCTTTTTCGTGTATTTTAGTGGGTGTCGAGCTGGAACTCTCGGTACAGGCTCCAGAAAACGACGCTCAGCAGCTTCGTCGTCAGAGGGCCGGTTCAGCGTCGTTGTGCAGGGACTTCCCGGTGTTGCAGGCTGGACAGTGACTGGAACATCAGATTGACGCAAGGAAGCTAGCTGGTTTGCTGCACTTAGCCTAAAGTTTTGTGGGGGGTTTGCCGGGAAGATTGCCAATACGGTGAGTGCTGGACTGCAGGGGCTACTGAGACCGAGGATCGATTGAACTCGCTGGAACGCCAAGACTGCAGGATCTTCGGTGGCCGTGAAATTGTTGAACTGCTGAGGCGTGGGTCCGCGGCTATGTCGCGAGGAAGGAGGAGCGGTGGTTGTTGGCCTCGTCTAGGAGATTGCTGGTTACGGTGAGTGAAATCGCTGGATGAGAGAACGACAGGTCTAATGCGACGATGAAGGTACGGCCGTGAGAAGTATCCGGCATAGCTTAGCTCGCTGGAATTTTACCAGAAAACCTGCAGGAAAACTAAAACATAGCAAAGTGGCTAGGCGGTACTCAAGTGATACTCCTAAAAAAAAATCATTTAAATTGCATAGCATATTAACCTTAGTAGTATTTGCATTGACTAGTGACGGAATTTAAATCTCTTGTCATTGGTTTTTCCTCATTTAAATAAAATGCCTTCCATTTGATCAATAGAGAATTAGTAGTATTGCATATTCTTAGGGTTTATTGACCAGAAGGATGGTGAGCACCTTAGTGAGGACCTTACTATTGCATATTCTCAGACAAGCACATTCATTAGGATTAGATGCCGATTTTTGCACATAATACATGTTCTTATATACAGACACACATATGTGCGTATGTATGTATATATATTTTCTTTGATCTAGATGTAGGATCTTGATTGACACCATGAGGAATAATGATATTTCCTCAATTGCAGTTCAACGTGAACAAAGGTGATAAATTGTCAACGTTACCATTGTAGCCGAAGTCTTAATCAAAGTAACTTTCTTTATTTTTTCCGTAAGATTTGATTTTATTGAGAACATCATGTCCTTGTTTTCGTATTAACTTATCTAAACACAGGAAAAGAAAATCCATTTCCAAATCCTTAAAATATATGCATTTAGAATATCAAGTTAGCCGACCCCACCTAGTGCATAAAAGCTTTGTTATTTGTCATGGCTCGTATATATAATATCTCTTTAGTTCTCCAGTATATAAAGGTTACCTACTTTGGGTGTGTTTGGTTTAGCCTTCTCAAGGGGTTTTGAGCCTTGGAGAAATATGGGGCATTGGGCAAACTTATTTTAGAGTATGTAATGAATGTTGCCTTGCTTAGACCTCACCCCTGTAATATCTAACACTTCTTCTTCGACATCTTTCTGCACCTTTGGCAATTGAATACCCCGATCTCCAACTCCAGCAATCTCTCTGTCAAGCCCCTCAAAAGCTTTTAATTCAGATAACATTAAAAATAATGCAGGCGCGTAATTGAACTTTTGGTGTTTTACGTTATTGAGTCTTTCGTTATATTATTAGGTTAATTTATAGTCATGTCTCAATCTTTTGATTTTTTATGAGCTCTACTTAGGAATCATATGTTAGATTAATTGTTGAGATTGTCATAAGTCCGTAACCCTAGTATAAACAGATCTTTAAATCTCTTGTCATTGGTTTTTCCTCATTTAAATAATTTAAACTAATGCTAGAGATTTAGGACAATCTCTCTAGCACAACTTTTAATCTCAACCATTGGAGCTTACCAAAAGTCACGACTGGCACATGACCATTTGTTAACCTAATAGTATGATGAAATGCTAAAAGGAAGACACTTGAAAATACTAAAACCAGATCTATGCTGCTTCACAGGTTTTTTCATCATCCCATGAACAAACGTTGGTCCGAGACAACCCCTAATGGTCCCGGCCATGACGAACCACCTCTTCAAAGTGGTCTGAGACAAGGCTATCACTTTCAGGAACGTCAAAGATAATTTCAGAAATAAAAGATTGCAAAGAAGTTGGGGCCTAGACCCGATTATTTTCACTAGGGACCCATAGGTAGTTCGTTCCGACGGTGACCTCTTCCTTGCTTGTGGCATCTTTTGTAGCTGTTTTGACCATGCCATGCTTCCTTTGGCTAGGTGTTGTAGTGTTTGTGCTGCGTTTTGCGGATTTTGCATCTCAGCACCCTTCCACTCCTTTTGTTCCTACATTTGGACTGTAAGTTTCTGGTGACGAAATTTTTTGTACATTTGGCCTTTCCTCAAAATATCTCTTATCTTTACCCAAAAAAAAAAAATGTTGGAGCTTCATTTCTTCTCGAATCTAACCTTGTTTTTGTCTCTTTTTTCCGTCTTTCACGTGACCGACCATGTCACAAATTGTTGGTGGAACTTATTGAGCTAAAATCATCAAGTCATCGCATGAGTTTTGATTCGAGCTTACTTGTAGGCACGGCCGGACTCATAAAAAACAATAAACATCTGCAAGGGCAATTTGACATGATGACCAAAACAAAATGGCATCGAGAACCATACTTTATGCATCGCTTGCTGGCATATTTAGATTTCTGTAAACTTGGAGAGTAAGCAGAAGTGGATATGAAAGAGGACTTGTTGATTATTGTCAAAGTCAGTCTTTTATATGGAACCTCAGGAGATCTTCCTTGATACATCTTCAAAATCTATTCATGGCAAGGGCCAAGGCTTCCCTCGGGATAGACTTCAACAGGTTATTTTTCAAAGTGTGATAGCACCATTATCCCATGAGTGAAGTAAAAGAAGGCAGCCTGGTTTGATTTAAGCTTTTCAGTCGCAAAATATAACAGATTTCATTTGGCAATGAAATAGCAATACAAAATATGCATACACTGAAAGGTGATGACAACACTAAGGCCACTCGATATTATTGTAAGGATGCCCTTTAGAGGAAGATGTGGTTTAATGTTTAAATATTTTATCACAAAATATTAATTAAAAAAAAGTGCAATTAAATATATCTTCATTGGGACCGTGCTTTGTGTTTTTTTGACCGAATTCGAAGCAAGACGCACATAAGAAACAGCGTCCTAAAAAATGAAAAAAAGGTTGTCATCTCCAGATTTGGCCAATGCCCAGCGAGGTTTGTGACCTTTGCCAGTAGCCGGGGAAGGTTGTAGCCCTTGCCTAGTGGCTGATGAGCTCTAACAACCCTCACTGATCACAATGAAAAGAAAAAAAAATGAAAGAAGGAAGGAGAAAAGAAAAAAAATAAAAAAATAATCGGAAATAATATACGAATTTAAAAAAAAAAAATCCGTGTTAGCGCCATCCATGCCATATAAGACAATCGATATTTACATCCACGTAGAGGTGTCATATGGATCTTAGACCCTTATTTAACCCATTTAGATCATAAATGGGTCATATATGGGTTACTTACATTTTTAAATGAGTCATAGATGGGTCATTTACATTTTAAAGAGATTAGTTAAATGGGTCTTAAATAAATTGGACTCAAAAACCCATTCCCAACCCAACTTCTCCCTTTAACTTTATGAAAATTTTTTCTTTTTAAAAAAAATCGAAATTAGAATTATTTTTTTATATTATTTTTTCTTTATTCTTTCCTTTTTCTTTATTTCTTTCTTCTTCCCCTTCTTTAGCTAGTGGCCGGCATAGCAACAGCCAACAACTACCTAGGCGAGGTTCAAGCTCGCCCACCTCAGGGGAGCTTGAGGTCACGAACAACTGGCGAGGCCAAAGCTTGCTTGGATCTAGCGAGTAGTGAGCTCACCGGCCTCGATAGAGCTGGAGCTCGCTAGCTACAATGGGGGTTGAGTTCACCCAGATCTTGCAAAGCGCGAGGTTGTCGACCTTTGCTAAGTTTATACTTGCTTGGATATGGCAAGCCGTGAGCTTGTCGGTCGTGACAACCTCGCAAGCTAGCTAGCCTCAACTATGCCAAAGTTCGTCTAGATCTAGTGAGCCACGAGCTTTTCAACCATGATGGAGCTCGGGTTCGCCCCGATCTAGTGAGCCGCAATGGAGCCGCAAGCTTGTCGGCCTTGGTGGAGTTGGAGCTCACCAACCTTAGTTAAGCTCAAGCTCACTAGATTTGGCAAGCCACGAGCTCACCAGCCTTGGCTAAGCTCAAGCTTGCTTGGATCTAGCGAACCGCGAGCTTGTCGGTTGCTATGAAGCTCAGGCCAATTGCCGTTGGCAAAGGAATAGGGGAGAAGAAGAGGGAGGAAGAAGAAGAAATAAAAGGGAAAAGAAGAAAGAAATAAAATAAATTCAAATAAAATAAATTCAAAATTTTTAAAATAATTTAAAATTTGATTTTTTTTCAATATTTTGATAGATAGATATCCATATACATACTAGAGAAGTACTTTTAGAGGAAGCTCGATATTGTCTAGATCGAAATAGAAATTTTAAACATTATAATATAATTTTTAATTTGGTAAGTCATAATTAAGAAGTTGCGCATTCTCGCATCCTAGAAGATTTATTGTTATAAACAAATATTATTTTCATGTCAACTATTAACAAATCAAACTTTTTCTTACCAAGAATTTTTCAAAAGTATTTCAATTTAAGGTTTTTCACTTTTTTATTTTGTTTACTAATTTTTATTGTTTAATTTGCTTTTTAATTTGATGTGAAGTTTTATTCAAGTAACATGTGTGTGTGTGTGTGTGTGTGTGTGAAGAGCTTAAAGTGGATTAAATGGGTGGGAGTGGATTTTCCTAAAAAGTATTTATGTGTCTCAATAATATGGGTTGGGCGGGGTTGTTAAATTCACATTACATGAAAATTGGTCAAAACAAGTTAAATGGATCAATATGGGTCAGAACATTTTCAACCTAACCTAAATCTGACTCGACTCACCCATTTGATGGCCCTACATTCACGTCAACAATTTCCATCAAAATTAATATGATAAACTACAATGATAAATTGTCAAATAATTTAATACTGAATTGACAACTACAATATGAGTTACAATATGAGTAAGCACAATAACTACCTCCACCGACAACATGTTCTGTGTCGATAGATTATTCTATGGGTATAGTCCACTTTGTTTCCTTCAAAAGGCCTTTCCCCGACGGAAAAGGCCGGTCGCCTACTTTCACATGCCTTTACAGACATTTTGACTTTTGTCCGTGGCTAAACGCTGTTTTCTTTGGTGCGAATTTGAAATGTAATATCCATTCGAAATATTGTCAAGTACTCAAACAATGTTTACTGAATCCTTTTCATTACATCATACTTCACGCAAGTGAAGACCAACTCTCCAAAGCAACTCATCAAATGCTCACGGCACGAGTGAGGCGAATTCATTAAGAATATACATACCAGAAGTGCACGAAAAGCATTAATCATGGAACTTAGCCTTAAAGCAGCAAGAAGACTCACACACAGACACCATCAGATCTCCTTCATCTTCCAAAATAATTCAATTAATCACAAGAAAAACAAGAAAACAGCAAATTGATGGGCCGCAGTAACAAACACAAAGAATTCCGATATAATCAATAAATCGTGCAAGGAAACCACAGCGTTATCATTCCAGTTCATATGTAAACGAATAAACAATTCAAATTGCAAGACCGGTATGCCAAACTCGACGATGCAGGAGTCGACAGCAATGAAAGGCCACAACGTTCAATGCTAACTAATGCAAAGAACGTGAAAGCATGGTAACAATCGAGAGAGCCAAAGCCGACAACTGAGATGCGTCCTCGTTCCTCTCGGTCAATGGTGACACCACGCCTTTCTCCGAGAACCCATCCTCGCACGTTGTCGACGCCTCCATCGCCGAGCTCAGATTGATGTTTGCGTCCTCATACTTCTTGGCCTTGTAGGATCTGATCACCTCTTTTAGTGTCGGGACCGCATCGGAGTACAGCTCCAAGCAATCTTGCAAGCATGCTTTGATGAATGGATCCATCTTCTTGCTCTTCAAAAGCTTCTTGGTATAAGACCTCGTGTGGGTCATGTTGTGTCGCAGCAGCTTGATGGAGATGAGGCCGAGCCCATGGAGGTCAGCACTGTGGCTGTTTGGGTTCGACTCGAGCGAAGCGACGCAGAACTTGTAGCTGACGTTGGGGTCTGCTTGCGCGCATTTCTTGCACGTTTCGTGGATGATGTTGGTGTTACCGCCATCTGCAGATGCAGCGTGGAGGGAGGTGAGAAAGAAGACGAGGAAGAGAGAGACGAAAGGATGAGGACTCATTTTTCGTTTTCCTGTTGAACGAATTTGGATGATGTCTCAAAGTAAGAGCAATTATTTATTAGACGCCAATCTTTGAGTTTTAGCGGGCATATATATCCACACGCAGGATCTAATTATAGGGAGTAGGTGGGAGAATGACGTGGAGAATCTGCGTGTTCTAGAATTTGTTCAAGGTGGCCTTGTTGATAGAAAGGCCAGGAAATACTCCATCTCTTATCAACGCCTAAAGTATTAGCAGCTACGGGGTCGTTAGGCTGGTTGATAACTGTTTCTGGATTTGTAGTGCTATTTTCATTTCTAGGTAGGAGAATGATAATGGGAGGAAGGTTTGGTTGCATATCGACTGATGTGCTTGATGAGGATGAGGAAACTGAGCTTAAATCAAATGACATTCTGGGAAATTGAATGCATACCTTACCATTCAAATGTTGAAAACTTCAGAAAATATTTTTCTAAAATGAATCTTTTGCATCACTTACAAAATAAATAAATAAATAAATAATATTTTCATTGTCTACAAAAATGATTAAACATAAATTGTTATTGATAATAAAAATATTTTTCGTTATTTAATTATTTCAAGTGAAATAAGAGATCGTTTCTAGATAAATATTTTCTAAATCATTCATTTTGGTAAACAAATGAAGCCTAAATGTCGAATATATAGTCTAATGTATTTAGTGAAAATATGGAATCGATTGAGACTAAAGAAAATGTGTTGCGTCTTTATCGTCTTAATTGTTAGTGTTTGGCAAGCTCTTGTAGCAAATTTCTTCAGGCCAAGTTGGAGGTTAGACAAGAAATAGCGAGTGTCAAATGTGTAATAATATACCGCGCCCACCGACAACTGACCGTCCGAGAAACGCTTCACCTGGTACAACCCGACTGCATCTTTCATGGTCTCGACCGAGTCCGAGTACAGGTCCGAGCAATCCAACAGGCAGTTCTCGACGGACCGGTCCCGCTTCTGCTTCAGCAACTGCTGAATCTCCGAACGAGTGCTCGTTAGGCGGTTTTCTAACAGGTTAAGCGTGATGAGGCCCAAGCCTTGGATGTCCGCAGCTCTTTGGATCCGATCCGAGAGACTTCACGCAGTATTCGTACTTCACGTTCGATCCCAAGGCCGCGATGCTCTTGCAAGTGTCCTTGACAATGTTGTTTGTCGCCGATTCAGCATGGAACAGGATGAGGCTAGGTAGAGGGACGAGATGCAGAGTGCACTATTCAATCTTTATTTCTTGCTTATAGAAATCTTAATCAACGCCTTAATCAAATGAAGACCATCGACATTGCATACTTAAAATCCTAAGCAATCTAAATTAGATTCTCATTTATTGGAAAGGATGGTGCTAGCGTAACGGTTGTCGTCAGCTAGAATTTCTGACGATGGGATTTTGATAGAAATTTTGACCACAGGTTTTAGTAAGAGATGGGCATTAGAAAGTGGTATCTTTCTAATTTATCTAAAGGAATAAATAGTGATAAGAATCAATCAATAAATGATTTATAGGAAATTGAAGAGCAACGTTATAATGGACAATGAATGTTGTTCAATCAAATAATAACAATCCCTAGTATCCTATAAGTTTTGGTAATTTTAAGATTTTAAAGTCCATTAAACATACAAATGAGAAATACTTTTTCAGTTTACAATTGAAATACGAATGCTTCTAGAGCTGAAGCAAGAAAGATTCATCGACCAATTTCTTGATTTGATTGTGACAAAGTAACGTACTTGACTTCGATTTAGTTGATCACCGTGAAAATATTATTTTTAAAAGCATAATACTCAATCCGTTTCATTCAAATCATTTTAATAAATGCCGTTTGTATAAGAGGTGAAGTGATTGATGATGATATGCTAGTGAAGAAGGAATCATAACCCCAAAATAAATGGTGAAAAAGATAGTAGTTAAGTCAATGCGGTTATTCAATAATTGTGAAAGCTCCTCTAATTGAGTCACAAGAGCATCAAATAAAATAAAATAAAATAAAAAAAAAGGCCCCTTTCAAACCAAATTAAAGTCGAGCACAAATACTGACGTGCCATGTGAAGCATAATAATATTGTCATTATTCTAGAAACAACATTTCTATTTTTTTTTTTGATTTGTAAATTTAATAAATATTTCTAATAACATTAGTAATCTCCTTTTATTGATACTATTTTCATAATTCGTTTTATTTAATTATATTAGTTAACTTTTTCAGATTAATTTGGTTTTTCTTTATTTCTTTTTCTTATATAAAGAACCCCACTTATGCAAATCCCAATTGAGATTTTTTATTTGGTGATTTTTTTAAAGAAATTGAGTAAAAAAATTGGAAGTGGAGAAGGCACCGTTTCTCTTGAAGAGTAACGGTGCCGTTAGTTCATCATTTTCTGAATTTGTACTAGTCTGTAATTATATATTTATATTTATATATATTATTTATTTTTTATATATTTTTTTATATATATTATTGATGACTGCATAGTTGGAAATTCCTCCGGTAGAGTCTTAGCCAGTGGAGCCACCGCGGCCGGTGGTTATTTATATATATTATTGATGTACATTAACATACTGTATATTTCCATTCAACAGCTAAGATTAATCAATTAAATTAACTTTTTTTATTAATCACATTCCAAGTCCTTTAATACTCATTCATGCTACAGTTTTCTATTTCAGCTGCTCAATTTTTACAAACCAACCAAGGAATGAGCAGGTATCAACTGCTTGGGTAGGCAGGAAAGGCGATGCCTCAAAACTAGAAACGATTAAGGGTATGCTTTTCTTATTAATGAAAACTTTATGATAAAAGAAAATATTTTCCACATAAATAAATTATTAATTTTCATTTGTTTTGAGGTTTAGGATAAGTGAAATCTTTTTTGTCAGAAAAGGAAGCTGTTTTCACTTAATCTAAACCTGTTATTTTCAGTGCATGGAAAATATTTTCCATCAAGTCAGAAAACAGTGTTCTTTCGAACAAACAATCCTAAAATTGCATGCTTTTGAGATGATACAAAACTAATTAGCAATATCGCTGAACTTGATAACCCACGTTTGTGACTGAGTGACGCATTAACGTGATATGACGTAATTACTGAACTTAGCATATAGGCTTTTTGCTAAGCCATAAATACTAGAATATCTGAGACTTCCTTTCCAATAGGAAAATGATGAACTAACGGCACCGCTACTCACCGTTACTTTAACAGTGCCTTCTCCACGTCCAATTTTTTTACTCAATTTCTTTGAAAAATCACCAATAAAAAATCTCAATTGGGATTTGCATAAGTTTGGTTCTTTATATAAGATAAAGATATAAAAAGACCAAATTAATCTGAAAAAGTTAACTACTAAAATTAAATAACACAAATTTATGAAAATAGTATCAATAAAAAAGAGATTATTAATTTTATTAGAAATATTTATTAAATTTACAAATCACAAAAAAAAAAAGAAATGCTTTTTATAGACTAATGACTATATTGTTATATTTCACACGGCACATCATTCTTTGTGCTCAACTTTAAGTTGGTTTGAAAGGGGCTTTTTTATTTTTTGTGCTCTTATGACTCAGTTAAATGACTTCTCACAATTATTAAATAACCGCATTAACTTATATACCATCATTTTCACCATTTCTTTTGGGGTTATGATTCCTTACTCACTAGCATATCATCGGTCTCATTTTCCTCACCATTATCTTCATCAATCACTTCACCTCTTAAACAAATTGCATCTATTAAAAGGATTTGAATGAAAATGATAGAGTATTTTGTTTCTAAAAATAATATTTTCACAGTCATCAACTAAATTAAAGTAAAGTACGTTACTTTGTCACAATCAAGTCAAGAAATTGGTCGATGAATGTTTCTTGCTTCAGCACTAGAAGCATTTGTATTTCAATTTGTAAACTGAGAAAGTATTTTTCATATGTATGTTTAATGGACTTCAAAATTTTAAAATTACCAAAACTTGTAGGATACTAGAGGTTGTTATTATTTGATTGAACAACATTCATTCTCCATTATAACGTTGCATTTCAATTTCCTATAAATTATTTATTGATTGATTCTTATCACTATTTGTTCCTTTAGATAAATTAGAGAGATACACTTTCTATTGCCCATCTCTTACTTAAACCTGTGGTCAAAATTCCGATTAAAATCCCACCGTCAAAAATTCTAGCTAACGGAAACCTTTACGCTAGCACCAGCATCCTACAAATTATTGCCATCATTGTCTCCTGTGTGGACTCCTAAGCAAGAAGAAGATTTCTTGAGCTATCAGATCCTAAAGGTGTCAATTAGGACATTTTGAAAATTTTCCATTTATTTACAATATTATCATCTCATAATCATGATTTCTTGAGATTGCGTTAATTATTTCTATTAGCAGCCTTGGGCCTTCTTAGGCCGCCTTCAGAAACACTTACCCAGAGGCCCTTGAGTAATTATTGAAGTGTTTGGTAAACACTTTCGAGAGATATATTGCATTTTTAGAGTCCTCCAAAGGCGTTTTTTTCAATGCAAGTATTACCCAGCTTGGGTTTTGAGCATTTCCAAAATGTTAATACATTTATTTCTTCCAATTTGCCATTGCTAAACTTTTGAAAATCCAATTTACCCTCACCAACGCTCAACAACAGCGAGGTTAGATCGGCAAGCCAGATCTTGATTGTTGATGGCCTCACATGAGGTTGCTAGATCTAGCTCGTCAGCATCTAGTCCTCGCTTGAGCTTTACTTTTTTTTTTTTCTAAATAACTAAAGTCCTGTAAAGGAGTATTTTTTTTTCTACATAGTATTTAAATCAAAGTTGGTCCTCAATGCAATTTTAATTACACTTCACTAAACACTATTTGCATTTCCAAAACATTTTCTAACTTAAAACCATTTGCATTTCTCTAAAGGCTTTCCCCAAAGGCTCTCCCAAACACAGCCTTACTCTAGAAAAACACAGCCTTACTGTAGAAAAAGCTTATGACTCCTCAATTTGATAATTTCCCCGTTTTCTTATACTTTTATATCATTGATAAGTGTTTTTGTGCTTCCATTTATATATAAATATCCACTATCGCATTGAGTTGACACCCTTTCATTACAATCATATATTATAATCTTTCTTTATTGATTCTTCATTCCTTTTATTTTTTTTATTTTATTTTATTTTATTTTACTAGCTCGACGGTGGTGACTGGGCATTGCTTTTTGACTAGGCCTCTCGGCCTATATAGAATGGCTTGTTTATTGAATTTTTACTCTTTTTGTACACTTGATAATACTTCGAAAAATTTTAGGTTTTCAGCGACTCTGCTCCTCGCATGCCCGGTATATAGTCGGGGAGGACCTGCCCTTCTAAGGATTGGACTAGTCAATTAGAATTATCGGAAACGCTTCCTTTAAAGGATATTTCTTTTCCTAGAAAAAGCTCTTCCTTTCTTTTGTGAGAAGATGAAATTGTTTGATATGATCCTCTTTTTTTATATATTCAGTTATACTTCGTCACATCATTTAATAAATTAATGTTACAGATCATGTTCTATAGATGTTTGATTTTTTTCTAAAATACCTTAAATTCTCATAGTTAAAAATATTAATAAAAAGTGCAACTAATGGTACGTCGGTAACGATTTTTGGTTTTATTTTATTCCGAGAACAATTTCTAAGTAAAAGAACGTGCTTGATAACTATGCAAAATTTCTATTCTTGGAATTGAAATGTGTTTGGTAAGATTCTTAAAATTTTTTAATACTTTTATTATATTTTTCTTATTTTTCTTTTCTTTTTCTCTTCTTCTTCTTCCTTCTCTATAGCCGATCACCTGAGCGAGGTCCATTGAGCTCACCGGAAGCTTGCCTTGCCAAGGCGAGCCTCGCCAGGCCACCAGTGAGGCTCAAACTCACCCAGGCGATGCAAGGTCGGGCGAAGCCAAGCCTCATGCCTACTAGCAAGGTCAAGTTTTGCCGTGGCTATGCGAGGATGAGCCTTGCCTAGGCCAACGAGCCTCGCTATGGCTCAGCATCACTAGGGGCCGGCAACACTCTCCGAAGATCACCAGCCCTCATTTGGCCAGTCATCAGCCATGATCAAGGCTGACGACTAGCCAAAAGGAAGAAGAAGACAAGGAAAGAGAAGAAGATAAAAGGGAAGAGAAAATAAAAATTTAAGAATTGATTTTAGGAATTATTCCTGGAAACAATAAGCAATTTTGTTCCATTTCTTAATTCTGTTCCAAATCTATTTTCAAGAACCAAAAAACTTATTTTTGTTTCCAAAAATAAAAAATTACCAAATAGATTTCTGTTATTTTTTTGCTCTCGAGAACAAAAAAAACAGAATTAATTGTTTCCAGTAGTATTACCAAATAGGCCCTAAATGTCTCTTTGCCATGACCTTGTCATGTTTTTTTGTCCAAAATTGAAGCGAGACACACGTAAGAAGCAGGGTCATAAAAATGAAAGAAGTTTGTTCCCTCCTCTTTTCTTTTATCCCAAAACAAAATAGTGCGGGTGGCTCACCAATAATGGAGAGGACAACACAAGACAGCCAAAAGGGCACTCGCACACGCCGCGCACAAAACTAAGCTTCCACTTGGGTTGCCCAAAAATGGCGAACCTGGGGACGGCCGTGGAGGCGGCCTTCCTGGACCTCCATCCACACTCGTGACACCCCCTCCGACTTTTGAAGAATGGGTCCTTAATTCCAAGACCTCTTATGGTGACCTAGGCAACATCTCATTGCATTTCAAATATGATCATCCGGACGAAGTCATCATTGTTGATGGTTATTGTTTGCAAATCACACACGTGGAATCCACACACTGGATCTACACATTTCCACACCTTTCATCTTCCTTTATAATATTCAATATTCTCTGTGTTTCTGCGATCACCAAAAATCTCATCCATATTTCTAGATTTTGTAAAATCCAACAATGCGCTATTTGAATTCATCATTGTTGCTTTGTTATCAAGGATCAACGTAGCGTGCGATTCTATCGCAGGTGCTAAATCTCAATGATATTCGTCAACTTGCCTCGACTAAAGTACAACCGCCTCTTAACCCTTTGGCCGTTATTGTTGAGTGAGCTCCTATGGTGAATTGACATTTTCAGTTGGACCATCCATCTCATTGATATTTTACAGCACATTTGCAGAGAAATTATTTACTAGTATCCTCTTATTGAGTTAAGTTTCCCACAAGTAAGTCATGTTAATGCAATAAAAGTCATTGTCTTTCTTTCAAATATTTCAAGGAGTCTAGTCAGTCGTCGATCATTAGACGGCTGTAGACTGATGTTCGGGACCCACGCCCATCCGGGACCCCGCCCATTCAATTCTACTGATTGTTATTGGTTTTTTTGTTCTCTTCATCGATCATTTCGCGTAACATACTTGGTTGTATTAACTTCAATGAAAATTATTGATGTCCATGCCATTTTTGTTGAATTCAAATTGCTTATTGAAAATCTATTTAATAAAACAATTGTCACATTAATCTGATGTTGGACGGGAACTCACAAAACTTGATTTTTTATTTCTCGCAACATGGCATTACTCATGTCATTACACCACCTTATACGCCCAAACATAATAGATCAGTTGAACACCCCTATGGACACCTCGTTCTCACCCTTCTCTCTCGCGCGTTTGTTCCATTAGGATCTTGCTCTCGTGCCTTTTTCATTGTCGCGTATTTGATTAATCAACTCCCTACAACTGTTTTGGGTTTTTCTACGCTTTTGAGGTGCTTATTCATCGAACTCCTAATAATCACAAACTTAAGGTCTTTGGATCTTTGTTTTTTCCATTGTTAAAACGTTATGATCGCCATAAACTTGCCCCAAAGTCTTATTCTTATGCGTTTCTTGGGTACTCAACTCAATATAACGCATATGAGCGTTTTGAACCTGCCCCAAACAAAATATTTCTCTCAAGGGATATCGTTTCGATGAAACTCAGTTTCATTTTGCCTCTCCTATGTATCCTTCATCCAGTAGCATCGAGTCACTTAATATTAATTGGGTCCCACTTGATATTCCTTCTCCCATAATTACACCATCTAGCCAATGGCCGCTCACCTATGGAATTGTCATTTCTTTCCAAGGGCAAAGAGGGATCAACCTACCTGTCACGACCTGAATTTCCACTGCACAAGCTGCCCCATTCGTTAGGAGATCTTCGGAAACACTCAACCATATGCTGCTGTAAGGTATATGTAAGGTACTCTAATCCAATCTATAAGGTAATTTGGGGGAGAACCCAAGCTCAATAAATGACAACACTAGTTCCAAAGAAGGAGATATACTCACCACTTGACCAAGGAGCATAACATAACGACAATTGTTGGAAGATCTTAGTGTAGATGCTGATTATAATTGATTCTAGTATATCTTTGATTATGTCAGTAAATAGGAAATTCTGATTATTGTATATTGTCCTTCCTAGTTTATTTTTTCCTCCTTACATTATAAGTGTACATTGTACTGACATACAGAAATCAATACAAAAAAAACACTTTTTCCATATTTCCTTATCTCTTCCTAATTTCTGTCATGGTATCAGAGCAGCTCGTTTCTTGACCTAGCTTCCGCAATTTCCCGAATTGCCTTCGTCTTTTTTTCTGATCTCGTTTACTGCAAAGCCAATCAGCAAGACGATTAGGAATTCAATCTTGATATCATGGCAAAGGATAAGGATGTTATGAATCCTACAGTAGAGGATTTACCCTCTCAAGATCGGACAACTTCACCCTCTGATCACATTGGATCAACTGAAGAAGGGCAAGTGACCAACAATTTTTCTGCTCCTGCTCCTGCTTCAGTGCAGATGCTTGGTCCGATCTACTAGCCCTTAGTCTAGTGGTACCCTACACGTTGGACTGCTGGACCTAGACAGACCTCGATCCCATATGTTAGGGAAATCTCTTATGATGTTTTGAAGATGACAAAATAAATCAAAGGCTACTAACATGTTTAATGGTTAAGTAATAGACCATGCAGATGATAGAACATGTAAATGATATTGTCAAAGTGTGAAGACAACCAAAAGACTGAACGTAACACATGTCCAAAGTATATTCTGAAGATTTCTAAACTTCTGTGTCAAAGTCTGAAGACTCTCAGACTTTAGTGTCAAAGTCTGTTCTACATCAGAAGTTTGTCAACTTTGACAAATTCCAGACTTAATGTGAATGAAGAACCAGAAGATAGACTCTATGCTGAAGCTGAACTGGGTACATACCTTAAAGTTAAATCTGTTCAGAAGTAGATATGTTCATACTCAGATTGCAAAGTCTATCGCATTCGCACTCAGATTGTAAAGTCTATTGCTCTCAAACTTTACATCCAGACTTGACAGATCGTAACTTAAGCCCAATCATATAACGGCTAGTGATCTGGTTTGGATTCCACATCAAGATTGATTTGATTGATTCAATCTATTTGATTGACAATTGGATCTTGAAGACAAGAACTTTCTATATGAAGAAGCTTTACTTATGGAAACCAAGATTTCGTTTGTATGGGCGATCGGAATCAATTTGGGATTTTACCTTTGTCACTCAACGGCTACCAAATCTTCTAGATACAGAGCTGTCCAATGGGTATATTGGAAGACGATTCTCCGGGATACTGTCCAACGGGTAGTTTGGAAGTGGAGGAGTATTTAAGGAGATCATGGACCGATGAGCAAGTAAGAGACGGAGCGTAAAATTTATAATTCCAAAGTTCGAGCGACCTTCGATCATATACTTGTTTCTTGAGAGCTTAAACGTTTGTGATCGTGAGAGAAATACCAAAAGAGTGACTTAGTGAGATAGTGTGATCTACTAAATGTTTGCACTCGAAGTTGTAATCTCTTATTGATTGCATAATGGAATCCAGCCAAGAAGGCTGTTAGCGTGGGAGAGTAGATGTAGGCTTGGATTAAGCCGAACTACTATAATTTCTGAGTTCTTATTCTCTTCCCTAACTCCTTTGTTTGAAGTTTATTTTATTCCGCATATATTTGCCAAGATTTATTTTAAACACCTATTCACCCCCTTCTAGGTGTTCATATTAGCACTCTCACCATACCCATATGGGATCGACCCGACTGGTGAGTCGGGTTCGATGGCTACGGGTCATACACCCGGATTCATGCCAGGACAGGGATTGGAGCCCCACATGTCTCCACACGGGTCGCACCAATCGAGTCCGACAAAGTTGGGTCACAGACCCGGTTTCACGCCTGGATTCACGGTGGAACCCTACCCGTTTCCACACGGTTCGCACGGACCACCATACCTATTTCCATTCAACAGCAGACGGCCGGAGCTTGGAGACCCGCTTTATACGTCGCCGGCGGACAGGTCGGAGCTGTGGCTGATCAGTCAACAGCTCACCAGACCAGCGAATTATCACTCTTGGGCTCACGATCTCCGGCGAGCACTTGTCACCAAGGCCAAAGAAGGCTTCATCGACGGCACGGTCTCTTACTCGACAGATGAAAGATTACAGAGACATTGGCGGCAGTGCAATCAACTAGTGCGCACTTGGATTGGGAACTGCTTGGCGTCTGATGTCGCCGCCGGCCTCCCTCCAACAGAAGATTCGAAGCAATTATGGGAGAATGTACAAGAGATGTGTGGCAAATCAGACAGAGCGAGGCTTTTCTCGTTAACACAAGCCTTGACCGAGCTGAAACAAGGCAATCTCTCGGTCACAGCTTGTTTCAACTGGCTGTCGGCTTTGTGGAACGATATCGAAGCGGCGGAAGACAAACTGGAGGGGCCGGAGGCCACTCTTTGGCAGTATTACACAATCAAAGAGAAGGAAAAGGCGACAAGATTCCTCCTTACCTTGAACGAGTCGTACTCGACTTTTCGGCCGCAAATACTTGCGATGGATCCTCAACCGCCGCTCGGACGAATCTTCCAATTGGCCATTCAGGAAGAAAATCAGCGGGTAGCCGCGACTAAGCAGAATCGGGTTGGTGAAGGAACGGGCTTCGTGGCACTTCCATCTGGTGTTCTGTCAACAGAGACAATCACTGGAGCTGGGGGGAGTCTCGGAGCTACGAAAGGGAAAGGACTGCTCGCTGCGCTGGCGACCAAATGGGAGGAAAACCCTAGTCTCTCACGATCGGATGGCTGGGATCGCATTTTTGGATCTAGATGGCCTGGATAAAGGCGCTGGATTTGACGGTCGAGAGAGGCGCGCTGGATTCGACGGACTGGATCAAATCTCTGGGATGAACGGTTGGGATCGACGCGCACGATCGGACGGCTTCGGTTTGATGAACTATTCAAGCGGATTAGACGGTCCATATTTTGCCACGTCAGCACCAGTTTATAAAGGATCGTATGGTGCACGAAATGCCACATCAGCAGGGAAGGTCAATGGGCAAAATTCAAAAATTAAAAATAAATATTGTGAATATTGCAAACGTCCACACCATACTGTTGATAGATGTTGGAAGTTACATGGGAGACCTAACAACAAAAAGGAGAGGGAATCTTCAGTCTATCAAGTCTCTACACAAAAGGGTGGTGGACCATCTCAGCAGACCATAACCCAGGAACAATATGAACATATCGTGCAACCTTTGAGCCAACTCAAGACTGGTGACACTGGTGCGGGATTCTCAGGTACTTTTCTCCATGAAAAGAATTCATTATCTATTGATGCATGGATTATCGATTCAGGCGCTAGTGACCACATAGTTTGCAATGAGTTTTTATTTTCCCATATCCATCAAAACCCACAATCTCCTGTTATGGTACGTCTTCCAAATGGGAACATTACACATGTTACTAAAATTGGTACCGTACATCTTGGTCAAAATTTTGTTCTTAAAAATGTCCTATACATTCCAGTTTTTGAGTTTAATCTCCTCTCTGTTGCAAAAGTATGTATGGAAAATTCTTGTAGAGCCATATTCAATTCCAGAAATTGTGTCTTTCAGGACCTTTCGACTGGCAAAGTAATGGGCTTAGGTAATGAGGCACAAAGACTTTATTTTTGGGTCAATTCTCCAGGAGATTTAGAATTATTGAATAAAGGCATTTATTGTAATGCAATCAGTTATAATAAAAATCTCCTTTTGCATCAACGATTGGGTCATAGTGCTATATTCCCTCACCCAAAGTGTTCCATTTGTCCTCTTGCTAAACAAACTCGAGCATCTTTTCCAGTTAGTACATCTCAAGCCAAAGATTCTTTTCATTACTTCATATGGACATATGGGGTCCTTACCATACTTCCCATCGTGATGGATCTCGCTACTTCCTTACGATTGTTGATGATTACAGTCGTGCCACTTGGCTATATCTTATGCAGTCAAAGAGTCAAACCTTTACTCATTTATCAAAATTCCTTTCCTTAATTAGGAATCAATTCGATAAATCTGTACATCGAATTCGTACTGACAATGGGCGAGAATTTTTTACTTATGATTGCATAAACTTGTTGTCTACTCATGGGATACTCCATGAAAGTTCATGTACTTATACTCCACAGCAAAATGGAGTTGTTGAGAGAAAACACAGACATCTTTTAGAGGTAGCCCGTGCACTTAAATACCAAGCCTCAATCCCTGAAAATTTTTGGGGAGATTGTGTGGTCACAGCTGCCTATCTAATTAATCGCATGCCAAGTCAGATTCTTCATGGTAAAACTCCATTTGAGATGCTTTAGAAGAAACAACCAGATAACAACCATCTTAGAGTTTTTGGTTGTTTATGTTATGCAACAAATGTGGGTCATCGAGATAAAATGAGCCCCCGCGCAACACAATGTGTCTTTATGGGATACCCTTCTCTTCAAAAGGGATATCGTGTCATGGAGTTTTCTACAGGACATTTCTTTACCAGCAGAGATGTTGTTTTCCATGAAGAAACATTTCCCTTCCAAGAAAAGCTATCTTCATCCAAAGATACTTTGCCAGAAAATAATCGTTTTCTTCTGTTTGATGAAGAATTATCATCAGCACCTGATTTTCTTATGGCGCATCCACCCTCTATGATACCTAGCTACACACCAGCACCAATGGAGTTCTCACACCTAGAAATGGAATTACCAGCTTCATATGAGAAAGTTCCTTCATCTGTGGACACTACAAAAAGGGTTGCTGACTTATCCATGGCTCCTCTAGCTGAGCCACCTCGTCGTTCTGGAAGACAGAGTCGTCCACCTATGTGGACAAAGGACTATATATGTTCTGCTACAAACTCTTCAGGTACACAATATCCTGTTGCATCCTATGTTTCCTTCAATCGGTTATCTGCAGAGCATATGTGTTGTATCAGTCGTATTTCAGAAGAGCATGAGCCATTTTCATTCACTGAGGCATCCAAAGATCCCAAGTGGCGGTATGCAACGGAGTCCGAGCTAGCTGCACTCATGGAGAATCATACTTGGGATGTAGTTCACTTACCACCGCATCGAAAACCGATCGGTTGTAAATGGGTTTACAAAATCAAATTCAAATCAGACGATTCCGTAGAATGATACAAGGCTCGATTGGTAGCCAAAGGTTTTACCCAGAGAGAAGGTTTTGATTATCACGAGACATTCTCTCCAGTCGCCAAGGAAGTTACCGTCCGGTCTTTCTTATCTGTTGCAGCAATACGCAATTGGTCCCTACATCAGATGGATGTCAACAATGCTTTTCTCCATGGTGATTTAGATGAAGAAATCTACATGGCTCTTCCTCAAGGATTACGCAGACAGGGGGAGAATCGGGTATGTCGTCTTCGCAAATCCTTGTATGGATTAAAACAGGCATCTAGGCAATGGTATGCCAAGTTTACTGCTGCACTAACCAATGCAAGTTTTCAGCATTCCAAACATGATTATGCTTTATTTACACGAAATGTGGGAAAATCATTGATCTATTTGCTGATATATGTGGATGACATATTGGTTATGGGAAACAATGATTCTTATGTTGCAAAATTCAAGGAATATTTACACTCCACTTTTCACATCAAAGATTTGGGACCTCCCAAATACTTTCTTGGCATTGAAATTGCTAGATCTGACAAAGGAATTTCTCTCAGTCAAAGGAAATTTGTTTTGGAAATCGTTTCTGAAGCAGGGTTATTAGGTTGCAAGCCAGTAGTAATACCCATTGAGCAGAATGTCAAATTGACGACACATGAGTATGATCTTGATATTCCTTCATCAAACAAGGATCCATTACTTAAGGATCCGTTAGGGTATCAGCGACTTGTTGGAAAGTTGATATATCTTATCATGACAAGACCTCATATATGTTATACGGCACAGATACTCAGTCAATTCATGCATATGCCAAAAGAATCACACATGAATGCAGCCTTGAAAGTTGTAAGATACTTGAAGGGATGCCTGGGACTCGGTATATTTCTATCTCGTGAATGTGATATGGGGATGACAACATTTTGCGACACCGATTACGCCACTTGTCCGATGACTAGGCGATCTATCACCGGCTTTTGTATCAAATTGGGAAAGTCGCTAATTTTGTGGAAGACCAAGAAGCAGTCTACTGTATCATTATCATCAGCTAAGTCTGAATATCGAGCCATGGTAAAAACTACATGTGAGATGATCTGGATACGAGGACTTCTTTCAGATTTGGGAGTACAAGTCAGTGGACCAAGCAAATTGTTCTGCAATAATGATGCTGCACTTAAGTTAGTAGCAAATCCAGTTTTTCATGAGAGAACAAAGCACATAGAAGTCAACTGTCATTTCACTTGCGACAAAATCAAAGAAGGAGTTCTCGTGACAAAAGGCATCGGAATAGTGGATCAACTTGCAGACATTTTCACTAAGCCGTTATGCCAAAGACAACACAAATTTCTATTGAGCAAGCTAGGTGTCCTTGACATATATAGGCCACCAGCTTGAGGGGGAGTGTTGGAAGATCTTAGTGTAGATGCTGATTATAATTGATTCTAGTATATCTTTGATTATGTCAATAAATAGGAAATTCTGATTACTGTATATTGTCTTTCCTAGTTTATTTTTCCCCCTTACATTATAAGTGTACATTGTCTGACATACAGAAATCAATACAGAAAAAACACTTTTTCCATATTTCCTTATCTCTTCCTAATTTCTGTTAACAATCAACAAGTAATATAACATATCATTTCAAGGAATCATTATAATTCAAAAGATGCCAATTACTCATTTGGCAAAAGTACGATATATACTAGACTTATTCCTTTATTATTTACATGCTCATGACAGAATAATGCAATCGGCCAAGAAATAGTACATGTATTTTATATGATTCAAGTGCCAGTAATAGAATCTCAATCTAACATGTTAACCACTCCATCTTTGGTGAGCGCGTATCATAATGCAGTTACAAACACATAAAAAATCTACACATTCATAAAAGTCGTTACAAGCACTAACAAATCATGTCAAATTTCTCTCAAAACGTGCTCACTATAGTAACACAGACATCAACATACTCAAAACAATGAGCATTCACATGCACTTTCCAAACATATAAATTAAGTTCATTTGAGATAATGTAATCCTTATGTTATGATGATAATCATGGGTGTTAGGAATATAAAAAAAATGCCACGAGCTGATATTCTATTAACAGCTCAAACATACATAGATGAATGTGTGATCTTATAATGCGCAAACGCCACATAGTAACTCATCAATATACACATGTAAGTATATATTCTCTACTTGTTACTGGCCAAGACTCATCTTGGTTAATGAGAGATCATCACCACCGACACATGAGAGAGGAAAATTTCGGGAAAGGGATACTTAGTGAAGAATTTTTTTTTTTAAAAAAAAAAAAAATTTGCGAAAATGGGCTTCAACTTAGGAGGCATCATCACTACCGACTCATGAGGGACAAAATCAAAACATTTCTTTGCCACGCCACTCAATCCATCTCATGACCGGTCTTCTCTATATCAGCAAAGATAAATATACCAGTATACAACCACATGGCCATGGCTATTCCATAATAGGCTTGGCTTGCGTGACGGTGCTGTAATTTTAATTTTCTGACTGTCTACTGCCAAAGACAACTTTAAATGGAGGAAACTAGGAAACTGCTTTGACCGGTTTTGTGTCATTTTCACTTTCCATCGTTTCCTCTCTTTTTTTCTTGGCCTAATTTAGGATTAGAGGATTCAAAAAATAAAAAAAAAAATTAAATACCGATATAAAGATAATATAAGTAGAAAAATATTATTGCTAAAGAAAAAGAAATTGTTAATATCATCCGTGAGATGATACAAGTTTTATGTTCTCTAGCATCATGATTCCTTCCTCACTATTTTCTGAAATTGAATTGTTTGTCTCATCTTCATCTATAAACAATTTTCATTAGTGAAATTGCTTTCAATACGAGCTCCATCCGTCTAAATGATATTAACATAAAAAATTAAGCATTGTATATCTATATATGTTAACAGATATGAACTAAATATCAACTCAACGAATACCTCTTACTGTCATGCAATCAAAAAGGCATAGATTAATGACGGCGGAAGTACACCACAAGTGCCATAACTTGGCACGCCGGGATACTTAGGTGCCATAACTTCAAAACGGTACACTTAAGTGCCACTTTTTTTTTTCGAGTGGGACACTTAAGTGCCACCTCCGGCGACCCTTGCCGGAAATCCTACGTGGCAATATTTTATTACTATTTTTTGCCAACGTGGCTCGCCGGAGAGCTGAGTCGGCCCTCACTCACCAGAAACGATGTCGTCTGCATAATAAAAGCCCCAAATCTTCCAAAAACGACGTCGTCTCCCCAAATGCCCCAAATCCAAAACCCTAAATCGGCCAAAATCCCTATTGAAGTGCTCAAATTGAAGTCTCGAACCCTAATTTTCATTTGCCCAAAATTCCTTCGTCGAATCTTGGAAATGGAGAGCAGGACTCGCAGCAGCGCCTCAATTTCCTCTCACCGAAGCGAAGGAGAAGGTCAGCGTTTCTGTTTTTGTGGGTTACCGAGTCCAAGAAGAACATCGTGGACTCAAATCAATCCTGGGAGAAGATTTTATGGATGCGCCCGATATAAAGAAGCGTCGAAATGCAAATACTTCAAATGGATCGATGAGAAGTTCTCTGACCGAGCGACAGAGGTGATATTGGATCTACTTCATAAAAGACAGCAATCTCCATCTGTGTTCGTGGACGACTTGGACGATGTTGACTCAATGCAAGCTCAAGTGTCTTCAGTTAAACTTTTGAAGAATGAAGTCTCAATGCACACTCAAGCATCTTCAACTAAACCTTTCAAGAATGAAGTTCCAATGATGAAAATTGAACGAAAGTGTTACCAAGCGTGTATTATGGTGTTGTTTTGCTGTTTATTGTACTTTATGATGAAATGTAAAGTACTTGAAAATGAGAAAAAGTTTCTCCGACTGCCATAGTTAAAAATGGTGTTGTTGTGGAACAAGATCATTGTTGCTTTGTTGTTGTTTGTTCTGTCGTATGGACTTGCCATAAGTTTACCATCGTCTTCTCTGTTTTGATGTAGAATCATCTTCTCTGTTTTGATGCAGACCAATATATACACAAGACAAACATGAATGATTACCCGAGTGCCATAAGTTGTATTTAGTAATCACGTAAGTGCTAGTCGCGATGAAAAAAGGATCACTTAAGTGTCAAGTTATTGTTAAAGTGATCGGTTAAGTGTCATTTGTAGTTAAAAGTGAACAGTTAAGTGCCAAGTTTTTTTAGAATAGGATCAGTTAAGTGCCACTTTTTTTGTGGGTTTTCTGTAAAAATTGCGCCAGCCACCAGCACCGGCGACACCACCAACCATCACCACTAGTGCAAGCTGCAGCCAGCCACACTACGCACTAGGCGCTCCAGCCACCACAATGCTGGTGGTGTTGCTGCACAAGATACTAGTGCAAGCTTAGCCTTGCACTAGTTTGCACCAGTACACATGGTGTAAGATGTGCAAACTGCACATTTGTACCCTTGTAGGTGCAGCTGCTTAAGCCTATAACCCCCACCACAAACCAATAATCACCAGGCATCACCACCAGCCACACCAAGCACCCCCTGACCACCACATTAGCACCCCAAGAACCAACCGACTACCACCAAACATCACCATCCACCATCACGATACACCAGCACTCCAGCTATCACCACAGAACACCAAAGCAGACAACAAGTAAAAGCAGAATCCATGATAAACAACAACATAAATTGACAAGCAGCACAAGATCATTTCATTGATATTTCATCAAGTCTGAGTCTGACAACATCAATGAATGACAAACTAAAGAAAAGTTTCAAAACAAAAGATAACCATCCAGAGACTTTCTATATGCACGACAACATCATCGTTTACATGACTGTTTTTACTCCTAAGATCCACAAATATCACATCTCATCTCATCAATCAATATGCACGGCACCCCCGTTCGTCCTCCTTTCGATGGGCCTTTCACTTGATTCAAAATTCTAGCACTCTTTCTAACTGGACGTGCAACTTCTTCTTCAACCTTCTCAGTATCCACTGACTCAGATGGAGCTGCAAATGTCCTAGGCCGAATTGAATCAAAAGGAGCTGGAGCTGGAGCTGGGTTCTTTCTCTTATTTTTTTGTTGGCACAGTTGATGTTGATGTTTTCTTTTTTGTTGGTGCAGCCGTCGATTCTTGAGTTGGGCCTGAGATAAGAACTTCTGAACTTCTCCCAGGCTACAAAAAAACAATAAATTGTTAGCAAAAATCTACAGCATAAATTAAATTAAATGCAGCCAATAAAACTTACATTGAGAATGACTGTTCCAGTATGCTCATCTGTATAAAGGCCATAGCCATATTGTCTTAACCTCTTCCCAAGTGCCCCTCTTGTTTGAATAGGGGCGTCACTTTCAAGAACTTGTGATTTGTTGCCCCTTTTTCCTGCTTTCTTGGGCCCTTTAACTACAGCCGGGGCTTCTTCGACCAATTGTGATGGGCGTCTTCTAGATGGCCTTTGTGTACCTGCCCCTTCACCTGGCCTTGTTCTAGTTGTCCTTCTGTGTAGCCCTTCAACTTCAGTGACACCTCCTTCTGTTGGGCCTTCTGGTGGTATTGGTGGTGGTACTTGTGGTGCCCCTTGTAGTGATTCTTCTGGTGGCTCCTGTGATGATCCTTGAGGTGGCTCCTGTGATGGCCCTTCAGTTGGCAGTTGAATTCCAACTTACTTTCTTCGAACCTGAGAAAGAGGCCAAAATATACCATAAATATAATATCGAGACATATGATAATAAAAACTGAATACAAATTGGTTGAATTTAGCACTGGGTATTTCTTTCGCTGCTGAAGAACAGTCGACTACATTGGCCGTGATGCTGCTTGGGCTAATCCTTCAGCTGGCCGTGATGCTGCTTGGGCCAATCCTTCACCTGGCTGTGTTCTACCTTGCCTTCTTCGAACAGGCTGTTCAGTTTCATGACTTACTGAGGTTCTTCTTGTGACCTAACAAACACATTACATACAAGGCCAAATAGGATATTATGTACATTTTTTATGATAAACGACAAGAAAGCAACATAAACATAAAATATATTTCATGACTTACCGGGGTTCTACTTGTTGACTGAAGAACAGTCGACTCACTTGGCCCTGCTGTATGCATTTCTCCAACTATCTCTTCACTAGGCCCTTCACCTTGCCTCAACCGTTGTTGCTTCCTCAATTGACAACCTTTAATATTGTGGCCTGTTAGGCGACAATAAGAGCACGTGATCTTTGCACCCTACCTGCTCATTCTTTGCTGACCCGAGACCTCTCCCTCCGCCATTCTTCGTCTTCGTTTTGGCCTTCCAATTGTCTTCTTCAGTGGCAAAGGTTGAGGTGCTTCATGATCCGTGGGCTCCCAAAACTTGCTACTTCTAATTGGTTGCATCATGAACTGATAGGAAGCAAGATATTTTGATTTATGGTACCAATCATCGATGTAATCATATGTATTGTCGCCCTTCAACTGGATGGCACATATGGCATGTGCACATGGAATTCCACTTACTTGCCATGCTCTATATGAACACTTCCTACTTCCTAGATTGACAACATACTTATCTGCACCCTTCATTATCTCATATCCGTCATCTCCATTCCAAATGGGATGACAATGCGTACTTGCAGCCAAGTTCTCATCCAATTTCTTCACAATCCTAGGACCATATTGTCTTGTCCACTTTGCAGCCTCATCTCTTTGTTTCTGCAGCCGAGTCATAACCGCAACTCGTATATCTTCAAGCATTGAGATGACAAGTTTGCATCCGGCATCTATTATCTTCGAATTAAATACTTCACAAATGTTGTTGTCGACGGTATCGCACTTGAACTCCTCACTAAAGAATGCCCTACACCAATGCTTTAGTTCTAGTTGAAATAGAGTAGCACAACCTTCCTTTGTCAACTAAAGCAGTCCTTCTTTGGCTATTCTAAAGTCAGCCATGTTTGCACTCTTTGCTAATTGCCAAAATTGCAATTGCAGCTTATCCCCTTTATACTTCTTTGCCCAATTTCCGTATATGTGCCGCGCACACATTCGATGTTCAGCATGGGGCAACAATTCGGCTACTGCCGGAACCAATCCCTACAATAATTCAAAGTAAGAAATACTAGAGCAAATTACATGTTCATATTACAAAGCAAAGCAAACTATTGACTAAATTTTTCAAAAAACAAGCATTACCTTCTGTTGGTCGCTCGTGAATGCCCACCCTTCCCCGTTTGTTATCTCCAAGTCAGCCATCAGATTTTTCAAGAACCAGGACCAATTGTCCTTGTTCTCAATCTTTACAATAGCCCAAGCTAGTGGGAACATTTGGTTATTGGCATCTCTTCCAATCGCTGCCAATAATTCTCCCTTGCACAAGCCCTTCAAGAAACAGCCATCCAATACTATAATCCATCTACAACCAGCTAAAAATCCTCGTCTGCATGCATCAAAGCACACATAGAACTTATCGAACTTCGTCCCATGATCAGGAAGCGGTCTCTCAATCACCTCTACATACACTCTACTTGTAGGGTTTTGCAGCCTACACTCCCAAGCATACTCCCACACCTGCCCATATTCCTTAGCATACTGACCAATAAGTACCTTTATCACCTTTTGCTTTGCTCTTTTGCACTGATTCCTAGATACATTGATGCCTACACTCTCCTTCACCAGCATCCTAAAGTTAGCAAGTTTCAAGTTGTGCATCACCTTGATCACATCGAAGAAGTGCTTGGACAACCATGCACTTGTTACCCTTTTGTTTTGAAAATTAATGGAACAAGTGTGTTCCTCTTGGTAGGCTCTAATCTGAAAAGACCCACTCTTCTTAATAAACGCACCGTAAATCTTCCATGGACAGTTTTGCTGCGAACACCTAGCTCTTACAAATTTCTTGGTATTTCTAATGAAATCAATATTTCTTTGTGCAGCAATAGAAGAACTCAGTATAGCTTCCCTAAATTGTATCGCACCATGGAATTTCATACCTACTGACAAAGTAGGAGATGCAACAGATGGATCATAGGAAGGAAACTTACTTTTCCTTCTATGCACAGCTCGTTGATCTTCTTCAACTTCGTCCTCGGAAGTTGCGGTGTCGATGCTTTCTTCATAATCTGTCTTCAGGACCTGGCCAGCAACACCAACATCTGCAGGGCCTTCGTCTCTGTTTGGATGAACAGTTACATGCAAAGTTGCAAATCTATCTGACAAAAAGTCCCTTTGTTTTTTCCTTGACTGTGTAAGCTCCTCATCGTCGGCATCACTTAAGATTAACAAATTTTCAGCTTCAGCCGCCAACCCTTCATCGTCATCGTCATCATCACCGTCACTGGATTCAGCTACTTCCCAATCTAATTCAGTGATGGTGACATCACCCATGTCACAATCGCTCTGGTGAACAGCATCTGCGCCCCTCTCCTCCCCATCCTGTCCATCATGACCTACTTCATCTCCTCCTTCTCCTACTTGGGTGGTATCTCTGTCATCATCTTCGTCCTCACTATTGTTTTCAACAAACACTTTCGCCTCTTCGCCATGAAGATAATGATATAAGACATCCCTAAAACCATTATCATCTTCCAAAACTCTCAAACCATCTCTCAAGCCTTTCCCAGGAACACAGTACAGTAACTTTTGTACTCTACAAGGCAAAAATGTCACTATATCCCTAACAAATCCAATATAAGATGCCTTCTTTATATCTACAAAGATAGTACCCTCATTCCCCCCCTCATACTCCCACTCATCCTCCCCAATCACAAAATCTCCACCGTAGTAAACGATGACAGCAACATAGTCTTTATGCACCATTTCTGCAACAAAAGAGGACAAATATACAATTAACTTTTGGGACCACATTCACAAAGAATAGACAATTGCAAGTGGAGGTCCCTACACTCTTTATTAAAGAAAAGAAAAGAAAAGAAGAAGAGAGAGGGAAGATGCGGTCAGACGACATTGCTGCGGCTTGAAAACAAGAGGCCTCGGGACAAGGACAAATAAAAATAAAGATGGGACCCGACAACTGCTTTGATTATGCCATCGCATTTCTTTAAAATATAGAGAGATTCCTCAGCATGGGTCCTCAACAATACAATTTATAAAAAAAATATCCTGAACTCCCCATCCCCACAACCTTCGATTCGAACATGTGCAAAGTCCAATACTCTGAACCCTAACAATCACCAATCATCACACATTTCACATCCGACCACTACAAATTACTTTCGCACATCACAATTCAACACCCTGAATGAATCACACATCACAGTGGATGAGGCGACGTCGAGCCCTACACTGAACCCTAATTTTCCCCCCGCCGAGCCCTACACCGAGCCTATATTTCAATGCCGCTCCTAAAACTGTCAATTCGAACCCCCAATAGGATTGTAGCACTACATCTTAGCCATAAATCTCACATCAAGCCTGACCTTTCCTAGCCGACCCCCCAATTTGAAGTCCGAGCCCTAATAAACGAGTCGGAGCCCTAATTTCACCACAGGGGAGAGGAAGAAGAGAAAAAACCTAAGCAAATCGACGACGGCGAGCGATGACGGCGCTCAACGACGGCGAGCGACGACGGCGAGCGATCACCTGCGAACGGCGAGCTGTGAACGGCGATGGATGGAGAGGACGTCAGACCTAGTGTGAATTGACGAAATGTTAAAATCCAAATAAACCAAACGAGGTCGTTTAACACTAACGAAAAATGACGTCGTTTAGTTTGGCCAAATGCACAGTGGATGCGGCGACGTCGTTTTCCTCCTCCACGTGTGCTTTTTTTTTTAAAAAAAAATTGCCACATCAGTTAAGCAAATCACCGAAAAATGCCACGTCTGCATTTTGACCGGTTTTTGGCCAGATTGGCACTTAAGTGTCCCATTTTACTCCGATGATGGCACTTAAATGTACCATTTTAAAGTTATGGCACTTAAGTGTCCCGGCGTGCCAAGTTATGGCACTCCAGGTGTCCCTCCCTCGATTAATGACTCTTTTTCTACAATTATGTGTTAATCATTTTACAAATCCTAAGATAATTGGAAGCTCAAAGTATACTAGATAATTACATTTCCTATTTTTTGAGTTATTATATTTATTTTGTTTGAGAACAATATTCACCAAAATTTTTGCTTTGGCCAAAGAATGATATCTGTTATTTTAAAAGTTGCAAGTGAATCTTGCATATATTACTATTATTCAAATATAATCACTTTGATTTTTTTTTTAAATAAAACAAAAGCAATATAACTTGTATCGTTCCTTTTTAAAATAGTGAAAAAATCCCACCAATTCATTGACAGAAAAATCTGAAACCGGCAAAGCCCGTATGCCAGTTTCCAACAATGAAACTTGTGGCTAACATCACACCGTCCATTTTGGAAAATGACCGTACGGTCATGTGCTCATTTTCCATTCCATAATATCACACGATAGGCTACACAAGCCATGTCATTTCATTATATAATCATGGATTTCATGTCTCATCAACCTTATGGAGACCTATCTTCATCTTCTTTTTCTTACTTTTTTCAGTCGAATGTGGAGACCTATCTGAGATGGTTAAACATTTATCTTTTCCCAAAGCCTTATACACATACTCACACAAGGGAGTTAACTCTGACGAATAAGTTGTGGTAAAGAACGTTACCACATGACATGATTGACATGTAAATGATCATAACATCACAACTGCCACGTATCATTATATAATAATAGTGCAAATGTTATCACACTAATCTTGTGGCATTTCCCCTATTGGCATTGGAAACTGAATATCAATTTATCATCATTTACAAACCACAAACTTTTATTCATGAAACAACCATCAGTCCATCCAATAGCTCACAACATTTTTACATCACATGATGTTATGATTATTCCCAGTGTGTCATTAAAAACTAAAATGTAATACAAGTCACATGAGCCATTACACAAAGGACACTTGGCTTTCTCAATTCAGCCTGTGCACGGCATGAATCATATGCATGTATGATAACATTAGTATGACCATGTACATGTCTCAAAGAACATCAAAGAGAAATTACTTGAAAATAGTACATCAATATACAACATATTAATCTCTTGATGCTTTCCATATAACAAATTCACATGGCATCGAAAGTTATTCAAAATGGTGCATCACAATTAATGACCTTCTTGATTTCTTAGTGGTAAATCTGAAATCTTTGACACTCTTCCTTCTTTATGTAAATCTAGCAATTAATGACCTTCTTGATTTTCTTTAGAATTTAACCTTCATAGTTAAATAAAAGAATTTTATTTCGATAATATTTATCTTATAATTAAAAAAAACCAATTAACTAAAAATTTATATATTTGAAATCGGTTACAAAATTAAGAAATTAAAGCACACGTTTAATTGAAGTTAGTCACGAATAAAAACATAGATGCTTTATCATGATTTATGTAAACGAATGTCATGCCACATCGCACAATGACAAATTCTCATGCCCTCTTTCTAATAATATATCTAGCGATTCTATTTGTACTTCCTAAATGACTAAATTCACCCTTTTTTTTACCAAAAAGATAAAATTATCTTCAATCTATCAATTGCAATTTAAAGCAATGGTCCCAAATTTTGTTTACTTTCCTTATTTTTTAGCTTTTCTATATTTATGTAGGACCTACCTACCATAATTAAGAATTTTACATGTTTAGTTTTTATTTATTGTAGATTTCCATTTACATTAAAGGTACCATATTTTTTTTATTGCTAGATAATACTTCCATAAAAGTTTGTTTGTCAAAAGATAAATTTCCAAGAAACCTAGTACTATTATACGCCATCGAGCAAATTTGTGGATAAATTGTCGAGTAGAGTATAGAACAAATTTAAAGAGACAACTTTTTCACACAATTTTTTTGGTCAAAATTTTTTTGAACATATTAGCTTGTTTATATGTTTTCACTTTTTTTGTGTTTATCGGGGAAAATCCCAAATAGACACCTAAAGTGACTTCCTTTTTCTCAAAAGAGAACCTGAAGTGGAGTCTGTTTCAAATAAAGACCCAAAGTGGTCATTTAGTCTCAAAGAAGGACCTCACTCGCCGGCCAGTGAACAAATGCATCTCCGATGCATATTCCGATAGCCTGATCAGGGGTATTTTTGCCCAAAAATAAATCTTTTTTTATTTTTATTTTCGGTTGTCCTGTCCTTTGGGGGGTGAGGTCATGCACTATTCATCATCTTCTTCATCCCCCGTTCGTCTTCTTCTCAAGATCATCGGACTTGGGAAGGGTTGGCGAGCACCGGCTGTTGGTAAGGGCCAATGAGGGCTGGACGCCCATCACCAACAGTGGGCAAGGGCCGCCAAGCCCTCGCCAACCGTGGGTGAGAGCTTGCAAGCCCTCGCCGGCTCTTATCAATGGCTGATGAGGTGGGTGAGCCCTTGCCCAAGGCCAGCGAGGGGTGATCTCCCTCGCCTCCGCCTGCCGCTCCACCAACAACCTCGTCTTTTGTCAGGACTACGATCGAGAGGCCCATGTTGCGTTCTTCATCCCTTCTTCCTACCACCGCTCCCAGATTGACGACTTCTTCGGCTACCCCTTTTGCCCTCGAGGACCTCCTTGTAGGGCCTCAATTTGGACTGCCCCCCTCCCCCACGGCCAACAAGGGCTCAATGGCCCTCACCTGGCCCTTGGTCGCTACCGCGATGGGCGTCAAGCCCTTGCTCACTACCGGTGATGGGCGTTGAGCCCTCGCCAGCCCTTACTAGCAGCTGGCACTTGTCAGCCTTTCCCCAAGCCTGGTGTTCTTGATCTAGGCAAGAAGAAGATGAACAGGGGACAAAGAAGACGATGAACAAGACAACCAAAAATTTTTAAAAAAAAATGGACGAAAATACCCTAATTAGGCCACCGGAATACGCATCGGAGATGCATCGATTCACTGGCCGACGAGTGAGGTCCTTCTTTAAGACTAAATGACCACTTTAGGTCCTTATTTGAGACAGACTTTACTTTAGGTCATTTTTTGAGAAAATGAGGGCACTTTGGGTCCCTATTTGAGATCTTCCCTGTTTATCACCATCAAACCCATTCTTATCAATTTTAGGGAAAATTCAAAATAAGAACCCAAAGTGGAGCTATTTTCTCAAATAAGGACGTGAAATGGATGTTGTCTTAAATAATGACCCAAAGTGGCTAGACTTGTCTCGAATGTGGACCTCAGCTCATCAACCAGCCAAGTGTTCTCTAGTCGGTGAGCAAGTGACATTTCTGATGACAGGAATAGGGACATTTTTGTTCAAAAAATTACAATTCCTAAAAACTTAAAAAAGCAAAAAAAAAAAAAAAAAGAAAAAGGCAAGGCTTTATTCCTAAGAACGAATGTCATTCTTTTTCTTCCCAGCTACTTCGTTTTCCTAGAATTCGAGAGCGAGCTCTCTAGCTTGAAATGCCATCCCGCTCAACAATTTCCATGGACAAATTTCCACCTCCATCGCCGCGCTATCAAAGCGACTTTTCCTCAAAATCCCTGTGCCTTCTCAACCTCGTCCCGTTCACTTCCTCAAGAGCCCCACGCCTTCTTCATCCTCCTTTTGTTCCGAGCAATCCTTCTTCATCCTCCTTTCGTTCTGAGCAATCCTTCTTCATCCTCCTTTCGTTCCGAGCAATCGATTAAGTGTAAGGCAATTCCTTTGCTTGGAAATTACTTGATGTTTGTTTCTCAAGAATTTGTGGTGTGGTCTTTTTGCCGAGAAGAGCTAAGCGCGACTTATTATGCCTTTGTTTCACTCCTCAATCAAATTTATGTGATGCCGTTGACGAAATATCTCAGAGGCCCAACTGAAAAATGATCCATGACATTTTTAGATACAAAAACATTTCGAAATAGATTGCTTGTTTTCAATTGATTTGTTGAGAATTTAGATCCGGTTTTAGTCATATTTCATTGCATCTTCATCTCGGGATTATGTTAGTACGTCATGGTTGTAGGTTAATATTCAAAAAATGTTAATGCCTGGAGTTGAAGGCCGATCGCCATGTTCCGGTGATTGGCCATGATTGGAGTTTGATGGTGCCAATGAGAAATGACAATCGTATGTCAATCTATCTTTATTGGATGGAACTTTTTATTGGTTTCGCACGCGAACTAAAAATCAATTTAAGAACCATTAAAATTCATTTACGAAAATTCAAAAGCTAAAAAGTAAAATCCACGAGAACAATTGACAATGCGCAACAAGCCAAAACAAAATTCAAGAGTTAGAACCCTGAACAAATGGCCGAAAAAAAAAAAAAAAAAAAAAAAAAAAGCATTATTCTGGGGCACACGGTCATCATCCCAAACCCTTCACGACCCTTTAACAATCGCAAGAATGGCAAGTTCTATGTAAGACAGCTGCGTTGCGTCTCCGTTCTGCTTCGTCACCGGCGAGGTCACGCCCTTCTTCTCCTTGAACTGGCTCTCGCACGTGGTCGCATCCGTACACACTGCGGACACCGAGTTCTGAACGTCTGAGAAACGCTTCTTCTTGTACGCCCCGACCGCCTCTTTCGTAGTCTCGAGCGCGTCCGAGTACAGGCCCGAGCAATCTGACAGGCACTGATGGACATACGGATCCCACTTCTTCTTCAGCAGCAGCTGAATGTCCGAGCCCGTGCTCGTCACGCTTCTTTTTAACAGGTTAAGCGCGATGAGACCCAAGCCCTGGACGTCCGCCGTGCGGCTCTTCGGATCCGACCCAAGAGCCTTCACGCAGTAGCCGTAATTCACGTTCGGGCTCGAGGCCGCGGACTTCTGGCAAGTGTCCGAGACGATGTCGTTTGCTGCAGATTCGGCATGGAAGAGGATGAGGGAGGAGGCTAGGAAGAGGAACAAGGTGCACAGTGCACTATTCATCTTTTCTTTTCTTTGTTTCTTTTCCCTCTCTTCTTGCTTACTGAAATCTTAACCGACGCCTCAATAAAATGAAGACCATGTAGGACTTTTATAAAGGGCGATTAGGGACAATTTACTGTGACTCTAAAGTGAACGTTTGACAAGACTTAGTGAATATTAAATACGTGATGACGTATGCATGTCATCTCATTCAATCTCCTTGTTGTCATGGAAGGCAATGCTGAATGATTTCTTAGTGGTAAATCTGAAATCTTTGACACTCTTCCTTCATTATGTAAATCTAGCAATTAATGACCTTCTTGATTTTCCTTAGAATTTAACCTTTATAGTTAAATAAAAGAATTTTTTTTTGTCAGTCCTACTCTATTCCTATTCTTACACTCACTCTCAGACTTTTGCCTGCCTTCTTGCAGGGCGTGGGAATCGAAACCCACTCCTAAAACTTACGCATCCCCACCCCATTCTCCCCTGAGAAGGTGGGGATTTGAACCCCTCACCTCCCCCTTCCATGTTAAATAAAAATTTATATATTTGAAATCAGTTACAAAATTAAGAAATTAAAGCATACCTTTAATTGAAGTCAGTCGTGAATAAAGGCATAGATGCTTTATCATGATTTATGTAAACGAATGTCATGCCACATCGCACAATGACAAATTCACATACCCTCTTTCTAATATAGTATACCTAGCACGATTCGATTTTTACTTCCTATATGACTAAATTCACCCATTTTTTTACCAAAAAGATAAAATTATCTTCAATCTTTCAATTGCAATTTATAGCAGTGGCCCCAAATTTTGTTTACTTTCCTTATTTTTTAGCTTTTCTATATTTATGTAGGACCTACCTACCATAATTAAGAATTTTACATGTTTAGTGGAGTCTGTCTCAAACAAAGACCAAAAGTGGTAATTTAGTCTCAAAGAAGGAACTCACTCGCTGACCGGTGAACAAATGCATCTCTGATGCATATTCCGATAGCCTGATCAGGGGTATTTTGTCCAAAAATAAATCTTTTTTTTTTCGATTGTCCTGTCCTTTGGGGTCAGGGGGAGGGTTATGCACTGTTCATCCTCTTCTTCATCCCATGTTCGTTTTCTTCTCAAGAACATCGGACTTGGGAAGGGCCAGCAAGCGCCGGCCGTTGGTAAGGGCTAGTGAGGGCTGGACGCCCATCGCCGGTAGTAGGCAAGGGTCGCCAAGTCCTCGCCGACCGCAAGTGAGGGCTAGCAAGCCCTCGTCGGCTCTTATCAGTGGCCAATGAGGTGGGCAAGCCCTTGTCCAAGGCCAACGAGGGGCAATCTCCCCTGCCTCCACTCGCCGCTCCACCGACAACCTTGTCTTTTGTCAGGATTATGATCGAGATGCCCATGTTGCCTTCTTTATCCCTTCCTCCCACCACCGCTCCCAGATCGACAACTTCTCCAACTACCCCTTTTGCCCTCGAGGACCTCCTTGTAGGGCCTTGATTTGGACGGCCCCCCCTTCCCCACGGCCAACGAGGGCTCGATGGCCCTTACCTAGCCCTCACTTGCTGTCAACGATGGGCGTCAAGCCCTCGCTCACTGTCGGTGATGGGTGTCGAGCCCTCACCAGCCCTTACTAGCAGCTGGCACTTGCTAGCCTTTCCCCAAGTTTGGTGTTCTTGATCTGGGCAAGAAGAAGAAAAACAGGGGACAAAGAAGGCGATGAACAAGACAACCAAAAATGAAAAAAAAAAAATGGATGAAAATACCCTAATTAGGCCATCGGAATATGCATTGGAGATGCATCGATTCACTGGCCGACGAGTAAGATCCTTCTTTGAGACTAATAACAACTTTGGGTCCTTATTTGAAATAGACTTCACTTTAAGTCCTTTTTTTGAGAAAATGAGGGCACTTTGGGTTCCTATTTGAGATTTTCCTTGTTTATCGCCATCAAATCCATTCTTATCAATTTTAGGGAAAATTCCAAATAAGAATTCAAAGTGGAGCTATTTTCTCAAATAAAGATGTGAAGTGGATGTTGTCTTAAATAAGGACCCAAAGTGGCAAGATTTTTCTCGAATGAGGACCTCAGCTTATCAGCCAGCCAAGTGTTCTCCAGCTGGTGAGCAAGTGACATTTCCGACGACGGGAGTAGGGACATTTTTGTTCAAAAAATTACAATTCCTAAAACCTTAAAAAAGCAAAAAAAAGAAAAGAAAAGGAAAGCTTTATTCCTAAGAATGAATGTCATTCTTTTTCTTCCCAGCTACTTCGTCTTCCTAGAATTTGAGAGCGAGCTCTCTAGCCTAGAAATGCCATGCCGCTCAGCAATTTCGATGGACAAATTTCCACCTCCATCGCCGCGCTATTGGAGCGACTTTTCCTCAAAATTTATGTGCCTTCTCAACCTCATCCCGTTCACTTCCTCAAGAGCCCCACGCCTTCTTCATCCTCCTTTCGTTCCGAGCAATCGATTAAGTGTAAGTCAATTCCTTTACTTGGAAATTACTTGATGTTTGTTTGTCAAGAATTTGTGGTGCGGTCTTTTTGCCGAGAAGAGCTAAGCGCAACTTATTATGCCTTTGTTTCACTCCTCAATCAAATGTATGTGATGCGTTTGACGAAATATCTTAGAGGCCCAACTAAAAAAATGATCCATGAAATTTTTAGATCCAAAAACATTTCGACATAGATTGCTCGTTTTCAATTGATTTGTTGAGAATTTAGATCCAGTTTTAGTCATATTTCATTGCATCTTCATCTCGGGATTATGTCAATATGTCATGGTTGAAGGCCGATGGCCATGTTCCGGTGATTGGCCATGATTGGAGGTATGGTGCCAATGAGAAATGACAATCGTATGTCAATCTATCTTTATTGGATGGAACTTTTTATTGGTTTCGCACGCGAACTAAAAATCAATTTAAGAACCATTAAAATTCATTTACGAAAATTCAAAAGCTAAAAAGTAAAATCCACGAGAACAATTGACAATGCGCAACAAGCCAAAACAAAATTCAAGAGTTAGAACCCTGAACAAATGGCCGAAAAAAAAAAAAAAAAAAAAAGCATTATTCTGGGGCACACGGTCATCATCCCAAACCCTTCACGACCCTTTAACAATCGCAAGAATGGCAAGTTCTATGTAAGACAGCTGCGTTGCGTCTCCGTTCTGCTTCGTCACCGGCGAGGTCAAGCCCTTCTTCTCCTTCAACTGGCTCTCGCACGTGGTCGCATCCGTACACACCGCGGACACCGAGTTCTGAACGTCTGAGAAACGCTTCTTCTTGTACGCCCCGACCGCCTCTTTCGTAGTCTCGAGCGCGTCCGAGTACAGGCCCGAGCAATCTGACAGGCACTGATGGACATACGGATCCCACTTCTTCAGCAGCAGCTGAATGTCCGAGCCCGTGCTCGTCACGCTTCTTTTTAACAGGTTAAGCGCGATGAGACCCAAGCCCTGGACGTCCGCCGTGCGGCTCTTCGGATCCGACCCAAGAGCCTTCACGCAGTAGCCGTAATTCACGTTCGGGCTCGAGGCCGCGGACTTCTGGCAAGTGTCCGAGACGATGTCGTTTGCTGCAGATTCGGCATGGAAGAGGATGAGGGAGGAGGCTAGGAAGAGGAACAAGGTGCACAGTGCACTATTCATCTTTTCTTTTCTTTGTTTCTTTTCCCTCTCTTCTTGCTTACTGAAATCTTAACCGACGCCTCAATAAAATGAAGACCATGTAGGACTTTTATAAAGGGCGATTAGGGACAATTTACTGTGACTCTAAAGTGAACGTTTGACAAGACTTAGTGAATATTAAATACGTGATGACGTATGCATGTCATCTCATTCAATCTCCTTGTTGTCATGGAAGGCAATGCTGAATGATTTCTTAGTGGTAAATCTGAAATCTTTGACACTCTTCCTTCATTATGTAAATCTAGCAATTAATGACCTTCTTGATTTTCCTTAGAATTTAACCTTTATAGTTAAATAAAAGAATTTTTTTTTGTCAGTCCTACTCTATTCCTATTCTTACACTCACTCTCGAGACTTTTGCCTGCCTTCTTGCGGGCGTGGGAATCGAAACCCACTCCTAAAACTTACGCATCCCCACCCCATTCTCCCCTGAGAATGTGGGGATTTGAACCCCTCACCTCCCCCTTCCATATTAAATAAAAATTTATATATTTGAAATCGGTTAGAAAATTAAGAAATTAAAGCATACCTTTAATTGAAGTTAGTTGTGAATAAAGGCATAGATGCTTTATCATGATTTATGTAAACGAATGTCATGCCACATCGCACAATGACAAATTCGCATACCCTCTTTCTAATATAGTATACCTAGCACGATTCGATTTTTACTTCCTATATGACTAAATTCACCCATTTTTTTACCAAAAAGATAAAATTATCTTCAATCTTTCAATTGCAATTTATAAAGGTGGCCCCAAATTTTGTTTACTTTCCTTATTTTTTAGCTTTTCTATATTTATGTAGGACCTACCTACCATAATTAAGAATTTTACATGTTTAGTGGAGTCTGTCTCAAACAAAGACCAAAAGTGGTCATTTAGTCTCAAAGAAGGAACTCACTCTCTGACCGGTGAACAAATGCATCTCTGATGCATATTCCGATAGCCTGATCAGGGGTATTTTGTCCAAAAATAAATCTTTTTTTTTATTGTCCTGTCCTTTGGGGTCAGGGGGAGGGTTATGCATCTTTGTTCATCCTCTTCTTCATCCCATGTTCGTTTTCTTCTCAAGAACATCGGACTTGGGAAGGGCCGCGAAGCGCCGGCCGTTGGTAAGGGCTAGTGAGGGCCGGACGCCCATCGCCGGTAGTAGGCAAGGGTCGCCAAGTCCTCGCCGACCGCAAGTGAGGGCTAGCAAGCCCTCGTCGGCTCTTATCGGTGGCCAATGAGGTGGGCAAGCCCTTGTCCAAGGCCAACGAGGGCAATCTCCCCGCCTCCACTCGCCGCTCCACCGACAACCTTGTCTTTTGTCAGGATTATGATCGAGATGCCCATGTTGCCTTCTTTATCCCTTCCTCCCACCACCGCTCCCAGATCGACAACTTCTCCAGCTACCCCTTTTGCCCTCGAGGACCTCCTTGTAGGGCCTCGATTTGGACGGCCCCCCCTTCCCCACGGCCAACGAGGGCTCGATGGCCCTCACCTGGCCCTCACTTGCTGTCAACGATGGGCGTCAAGCCCTTGCTCACTGCCGGTGATGGGTGTCGAGCCCTCGCCAGCCCTTACTAGCAGCTGGCACTTGCTGGCCTTTCCCCAAGTTTGGTGTTCTTGATCTTGGCAAGAAGAAGAAAAACAGGGGACAAAGAAGGCGATGAACAAGACAACCAAAAATGAAAAAAAAAAATGGACGAAAATACCCTAATTAGGCCATCAGAATATGCATTGGAGATGCATCGATTCACTGGCCGACGAGTGAGATCCTTCTTTGAGACTAATAACAACTTTGGGTCCTTATTTGAAATAGACTTCACTTTAAGTCCTTTTTTTTAGAAAATGAGGGCACTTTGGGTTCCTATTTGAGATTTTCCTTGTTTATCGCCATCAAATCCATTCTTATCAATTTTAGGGAAAATTCCAAATAAGAATTCAAAGTGGAGCTATTTTCTCAAATAAAGATGTGAAGTGGATGTTGTCTTAAATAAGGACCCAAAGTGGCAAGATTTTTCTCGAATGAGGACCTCGGCTTATCGGCCGGCCAAGTGTTCTCCGGCTGGTGAGCAAGTGACATTTCCGACGACGGGAGTAGGGACATTTTTGTTCAAAAAATTACAATTCCTAAAACCTTAAAAAAGCAAAAAAAAAAAGAAAAGAAAAGGAAAGCTTTATTCCTAAGAATGAATGTCATTCTTTTTCTTCCCAGCTACTTCGTCTTCCTAGAATTTGAGAGCGAGCTCTCTAGCCTAGAAATGCCATGCCGCTCAGCAATTTCGATGGACAAATTTCCACCTCCATCGCCGCGCTATTGGAGCGACTTTTCCTCAAAATTTATGTGCCTTCTCAACCTCATCCCGTTCACTTCCTCAAGAGCCCCACGCCTTCTTCATCCTCCTTTCGTTCCGAGCAATCGATTAAGTGTAAGTCAATTCCTTTACTTGGAAATTACTTGATGTTTGTTTGTCAAGAATTTGTGGTGCGGTCTTTTTGCCGAGAAGAGCTAAGCGCAACTTATTATGCCTTTGTTTCACTCCTCAATCAAATGTATGTGATGCGTTTGACGAAATATCTTAGAGGCCCAACTAAAAAAATGATCCATGAAATTTTTAGATCCAAAAACATTTCGACATAGATTGCTCGTTTTCAATTGATTTGTTGAGAATTTAGATCCAGTTTTAGTCATATTTCATTGCATCTTCATCTCGGGATTATGTCAATATGTCATGGTTGAAGGCCGATGGCCATGTTCCGGTGATTGGCCATGATTGGAGGTATGGTGCCAATGAGAAATGATAATCGTATGTCAATCTACGTATATTGGATGGAACTTTTTATTGGTTTCGCACGCGAACTAAAAATCAATTTAAGAACCATTAAAATTCATTTACGAAAATTCAAAAGCTAAAAAGTAAAATCCACGAGAACAATTGACAATGCGCAACAAGCCAAAACAAAATTCAAGAGTTAGAACCCTGAACAAATGGCCGAAAATAAAAAAGATAAAAAGAAAAACAAGCATTATTCTGGGGCACTCGGTCATCATCCCAAACCCTTCACGACCCCTTAACAATCGCAAGAATGGCAAGTTCTATGTAAGACAGCTGCGTTGCGTCTCCGTTCTGCTTCGTCAACGGCGAGGTCACGCCCTTCTTCTCCTTCAACTGGCTCTCGCACGTGGTCGCATCCGTAGACACCGCGGACACCGAGAACTGAACGTCTGAGAAACGCTTCTTCTGGTACGCCCCGACCGCCTCTTTCGTGGTCTCGAGCGCGTCCGAGTACAGGTCCGAGCAATCTGACAGTCACTGCTGGACATACGGATCCCACTTCTTCTTCAGCAGCTGCTGAATGTCCGAGCCCGTGCTCGTCACGCTGCTTTCTAACAGGTTAAGCGCGATGAGACCCAAGCCCTGGACGTCCGCCGTGCGGCTCTTCGGATCCGACCCAAGAGCCTTCACGCAGTAGCCGTAATTCACGTTCGGGCTCGAGGCCGCGGACTTCTGGCAAGTGTCCGAGACGATGTCGTTTGCTGCAGATTCGGCATGGAAGAGGATGAGAGAGGAGGCTAGGAAGAGGAACGAGGTGCACAGTGCACTATTCATCTTTTCTTTTTCTTTGTTTCTTTTCCCTCTCTTCTTGCTTACTGAAATCTTAACCGACGCCTCAATAAAATGAAGACCATGTAGGACTTTTATAAAGGGCGATTAGGGACAATATATTGTGACTCTAAAGTGAAGGTTTGACAAGACTTAGTGAATATTAAATACGTGATGACGTATGCATGTCATCTCATTCAAACTCCTTGTTGTCATGGAAGGTAATGCTGAATGATTTCTTAGTGGTAAATCTGAAATCTTTGACACTCTTCCTTCATTATGCAAATCTAGCAATTAATGACCTTCTTGGTTTTCTTTAGAATTTAACCTTCATAGTTAAATAAAAGAATTTTATTTGGATGATATTTATATTATAATTAAAAAACCAATTAACTAAAAATTTATATATTTGAAATCGGTTACAAAATTAAGAAATTAAAGCATACCTTTAATTGAAGTTAGTTGTGAATAAAGGCATAGATGTTTTATCATGATTTATGTAAACGAATGTCATGCCACATCGCACAATGACAAATTCGCATACCCTCTTTCTAATATAGTATATCTAGCACGATTCGATTTTTACTTCCTATATGACTAAATTCACCCATTTTTTTACCAAAAAGATAAAATTATCTTCAATCTTTCAATTGCAATTTATAGCAGTGGCCCCAAATTTTGTTTACTTTCCTTATTTTTTAGCTTTTCTATATTTATGTAGGACCTACCTACCATAATTAAGAATTTTACATGTTTAGTGGAGTCTGTCTCAAATAATGACAAAAAGTGGTCATTTAGTCTGAAAGAAGGAACTCACTTGCCGACCAGTGAACAAATGCATCTCTAATGCATATTCCGATAGCTTGATCAAGGGTATTTTTGTCCAAAAATAAAACCTTTTTTCGATTGTCCTATTCTTTGGGGGGAGGGGTATGCACTATTCATCATCTTCTTCATCCCATGTTCGTCTTCTTCTTAAGAACATCAGACTTGAGAAGGGCCAGCGAGCGGTGGCCGTTGGTAAGGGCTAGTGAGGGCTGGACGCCCATCGCCAGCAGTGGGCAATGGCCGCCAAGCCCTCGTAAGCTCTTATCAGTGGCCAATGAGGTGGGTGAGCCCTTGCCCAAGGCCAACGAGGGGCAATCTCCCCTGCCTTCGCTCGCTGCTCCATCGACAACCTTGTCTTTTGTCAGGACTACGATCAAGATACCCATGTTGCCTTTTTCATCCCTTCCTCCCACCACCGCTTCCAGATCGACGACTTCTCTACCTACCCCTTTTGCCCTCGAGGACCTCCTTGTAGGGCCTCAATTCGGACGGCCCCCCTCCCCCATGGCCAACGAGGGCTCGATGCCCCTCGCCTGGCCCTCACTTGCTACCGGCAATGGGCGTTAAGCCCTTGCTCACTGCCGGTGATGGGCGTCGAGCCCTCACCAGCCCTTACTAGCAGCTGGCACTTGCCGGTCTAAGTTTGGTTTTTATTGGTTTCGCACGCGAACTAAAAATCAATTTAAGAACCATTAAAATTCATTTATGAAAATTCAAAAGCTAAAAAGAAAAATCCACGAGATGGATTGACAATCCGCAACAAGCCAAAACAAAATTCAAGAGTTAGAACCCTGAACAAATGGCCGAAAAGGAAAAAGATAAAAAGAAAAACAAGCATTATTCTGGGGCACTCGGTCATCATCCCAAACCCTTCACGACCCTTTAACAATCGCAAGAATGGCAAGTTCTATGTAAGACAGCTGCGTTGCGTCTCCGTTCTGCTTCGTCAACGGCGAGGTCACGCCCTTCTTCTCCTTCAACTGGCTCTCGCAAGTGGTCGCATCTGTACACACCGCGGACACCGAGAACTGAACGTCTGAGAAACGCTTCTTCTGGTACGCCCCGACCGCCTCTTTCGTGGTCTCGAGCGCGTCCGAGCACAGGTCCGAGCAATCTGACAGGCACTGCTGGACATACGGATCCCACTTCTTCTTCAGCAGCTGCTGAATGTCCGAGCCCGTGCTCGTCACGCTTCTTTTTAACAGGTTAAGCGCGATGAGACCCAAGCCCTGGACGTCCGCCGTGCGGCTCTTCGGATCCGACCCAAGAGCCTTCACGCAGTAGTCGTAATTCACGTTCGGGCTCGAGGCCGCGGACTTCTGGCAAGTGTCAGAGACGATGTCGTTTTCTGCAGATTCGGCATGGAAGAGGACGAGAGAGGAGGCTAGTAAGAGGAACAAGGTGCACAGTGCACTATTCATCTTTTCTTTTTCTTTATTTCTTTTCCCTTTCTTCTTGCTTACTGAAATCTTAACCGACGCCTTAATAAAATGAAGACCATGTAGGACTTTTATAAAGGGCGATTAGGGACAATTTATTGTGACTCTAAAGTGAAGGTTTGACAAGACTTAGTGAATATTAAATATGTGATGACATATGCATATCATCTCATTCAATCTCCTTGTTGTCATGGAAGGCAATGCTGAATGATTTTTTAGTGGTAAATCTGAAATCTTTGACACTCTTCCTTCTTTATGTAAATCTTGCAATTAATGACCTTCTTGATTTTCTTTAGAATTTAACCTTCATAGTTAAGAAAAAGAATTTTATTTCGATGATATTTATCTTATAATTAAAAAGCCAATTAAATAAAAATTTATATATTTGAAATCGGTTACAAAATTAGGAAATTAAAGCATACCTTTAAATGAAGTTAGTCGTGAATAAAAGCATAGATGCTTTATCATGATTTATGTAAGCGAATGTCATGCCACATCGCACAATGACAAATTCTCATACCCTCTTTCTAATAGTATATCTAGCACGATTCTATTTCTACTTCATATATGACTAAATCCACCCATTTTTTGTACCAAAAAGATAAATTATCTTCAATCTTTCAGTTGCAATTTAAAGCAATGGCCCCAAATTTTGTTTACTTTCCTCATTTTTTAGTTTTTCTATATTTATGTAGGACCTACCTACCATAATTAAGAATTTTACATGTTTAGTTTTTATTTATTGTAGATTTCCATTTACATTAAAGGCGCCATTTTTTTTATTGCTAGATAATACTTCCATAAAAGTTTGTTTGTTGAAAGATAAATTTCCAAGAAACCTAGTACTATTATACACCATTGAGCAAATTTGTGGATAAATTGTCTAGTAGAGGATACAACAAATTTAAAGAGACAACTTTTTCACACAAGTTTTGTGGCATTCGTATTTTTGTCGACCTCGGAAAAATAACGATACGTCACCGATTGACAAAATTGTTATTGGAATTCGTCATCGACACCGATTTTGGATCCCATCGTATCATCGTCATCGTTGGCACCACATTCGACCCGTTTCATTGCCACTCGACGTCTCAAAATATTAATTGTCGGAGAAAATTTTACATGCACGTGAAGAAGTCCCCATGCGGCAGACGAGGACACGCCAACCACCCTTGTTGGACTTCAATTAGTTGACTTTGGGACAGTCAATCAATGGGGTACGTTCGTGCATGGATAAGCCAAGTGGCAGCCCGTGTTTTTCCCCAGCAACCGTCGTCCCCTTGCTGCCACCGAGCTCTTCTTCAATTGACTAGTAGAATCAACAAATTGCAGCAACGTCCACGTCTTTGGACGGTCAACAATAGAGGGAATTGTTGGCCGAAGGAAGCAGCTGTGAATTGCTTCAATCGGCCACGTCGTGCATGCAATATGCAAGGTGGCCAACGGAGAGAGAGCGTGTTGGACAGCTGCAAGCCACGCCTCATCCGTGTCTTCAAGTGGCAAGGAGGCCACCAAGAGCAGCCACGTTCCCTTCCACCTGTCTTCACCTCCTTCTGCCGCCGAAGCATCTCTTTTGTTGACTAGTTTTTAATAAAACCAGTGACCAAAGTGGAAAATGGACGAGCAAAACCGAGAGAGAGAGAGAGAGAGATTAACCTTGCGAGCGGGTGAGCGAGCGAAAGGGAGAGATAGCAGCAAACAGCGAGTGCTAGAGAGTAAGCAGCAAGGGAAAGGACCGCCCCTCCGCCATGTGCTTGGACGCCATTCCAGTCGCACTGAAGCCGCTGTTTCACTTGAGTCACAACTGCTGCACCACTGCACCGAACCTCTCGCCATTAGCACTGTAGCATTAGAGGCAAGTAGAGCCCATTGACCTACCCTTTGCTTGTTGTTTTTGGTGTGTGATGAATGGTGAATCTCAGATGTGGTTGAAGTGTGAAATTTCGAAGTTGTGTTCTAACCTAGTATTCTGGTTCTGGGAAAAACAGTCCGACCTTTGGTCATTTTGTGAGTTGCATGTGATGTTCTAGTTGGAATCTGACTTCGACTTCTTGATGAAATAGGACTTCTTGGAGAGTAACATATCAAAATTTGAGAGCAAATGAACAAATATAGGTCGGTGAAATCATTTTTCTTTGAAGAAAGTAGATCTGGAAACAGTTATTCTGATCTAGTGCGATTCTGTGAATTTTATAAAATTATCTGGTTGAAATTTGATCTTGTGTCCTTGATTAAAATTGTAGAAGACATCTTTAGTAATAATATACTAAAATTTGAGAATAAAATGACAAGCATTGATTGGCAATATGGTTTTCTTTGAAAAGGGTGAATCTGGACAGTGAACCTAGAGTTAGGGAGAGTTATAAAAAAATGATAGCTTTTAATCCAGAAGGAATCAGACTTCGATTTCTTCATGATAATTTTACCTCTAGATCTCATATATAACATATCAAAATCTTAGAATTTTCGAAGTTCATTTAAGGGCTTAATCGAAACTATTTCTGAAACTGTGCAAAAAGTGGTGCTGGAATTTCTTTTGCTGTGATGTGTGGACCTATGTGATTAATGTGAAACTTTCTTGAAATGGTGTTCTTCATGAAATATCTTAATCTGGATCTTATTTACCTCATGTTAAATTTGAAAAATTTATTGAGATTTTTCACTAATTTTCCAAGAATTTTTACTAAAGAGGTGCATTCTGTTTTAACCGAAAATTGGTTCTATTTTCAAAAACCAATGAATTGCTTTATAAAATGTGATATCATGGGTGTTATGTGTACTGCATATATGGTGGCGTTTGGCATATCATATGACATAAAAAAGCTAGTTTAGACCTTTGATGTTGTTGCATCAAATGCCATGTTGAAAATGAGACATATATGTGAATATACATTGTGATAATGATGATATCATCGGAGGTGTGAGCCGACGATATCCCGGGAGTCAGCCCAAAGGTTCGAATGAGTCGATGCCCTTTGGATGCCTAGTTGTATTATGAATACATGTCCAGAGGTTTTCCCCGGGAGTGTCGGGATGCCCGATTGTATTATAATACATGCCCAGAGAGTGAGGGGTTGTATTATGATGCATGCCTGGAGGGTAGGGGTAACAATTTTCATGGCGACCCCCGGAGATTCCTCGTGATACCAGGTGGGATGCGAGATGCCCGGAGATGTGTGCCAGAGGCTCCTTGCGATGCCAAGTTGGATGCGAGCGATAAATTATGGGATGCAAACACTGGTCCCTAGAAAGAAAAATGATGAGATCCTTGTGAAAGATAAAATTGAGAATTGAATCATGCGCATGGATGTGTGCATATGGTATGGGATGAACCTCATGGAAATGTAAGCATGAAGTGCGTTGTGTTACATGCACGTTGCATGGTGATATATGCATGGCTGCTTGATGGTATATGTACAAGTGCATGGTGATGCATGTTGCATGGTGATATATGCTTAACTGCCTGATGATATGTGTACAAGTGCATGGTGGTATATGCACGATGTATGGTGATATATGCATGACTATATGGTAAGGTATGTTCAAATGCATGGATGGTATGTGCGTTATTCGTGATACCTTGATTGTTCTGTCTAACGCATCGTGTAGTTTGGTGGATCTTTACTGCTGAGTGGTTGTACTCACCCCTATTTGGGGACTAACATTTCAGAGTAGATAAGATGCCTCTGCTACCACTGCCACTGGTAGATGGATCAAGTGGTCGGATATGACCGCGAGGAGGAGGATAGCAAAAAAATGAACTTTTGGACGCCAACACTGAACGATGGACTTTGAGTATACAACTGTTTGAGGAGATGTCGATCATCTTTTGAAGTATAGTCGAGTATAGAAGACTACGGCATTTTGATGTACCAATGAATGATGTCCATTTGGTTTAAGTAAATAAAAGTGTTCGGTTTTTACCTAAAAATGTTTAGTAGGTGTGCATCATTTTCTGAGTATAAGGAAGGGAGTTAATCGCTGTGCTTCTGCCATATAAATTGCGCAGGGACCGATTTAAAGAATGTAAACCCCTAGGATTTATGAACTTTAATGAAATTCCTTGGTATTAGAGTATTATATTAACAGGTCAAGTGAAGGGTAAGCGGATTGTGGCGACCCTAACGGTTCAAGGGCCATCGAAGGGTGCCACAAGTTTTTTGGTCAAACTTTTTTTTTTTAACATATTAACTTGTTTATATGTTTTCACTTTTTTTATTTGTTTATCGGGGAAAATCCCAAATAGAGACCTAAAGTGACTTCATTTTCTCAAAAGAAGACTTGAAGTGGAGTTTGTCTCAAATAAGGACCAAAAGTGGTCATTTAGTCTCAAAGAAAGATCTCACTCACCGACTGGTGAACAAATGCATCTCCAATGCATATTCCGATAGCCTAATCAGAGGTATTTTTGTCCAAAAATAAATCTTTTTTTTTAATTTTCGATTGGCCTATCCTTTATGGGGGGGTGATGGGAGAACAGTAACAATTCGAATAATATCAAATTAACGTAGCATAATAAAATAATCTCACCTCTTGTATAAATCTAATAGGAATCAATATAATAGAGTAAAATAAATACCAAATACATGAACACAAGATGATTTTTTACATGAAAAACCTCATCGATGTGAAGAGATCAAAAACCACTAGACCGGAGTCCGCTTGAAAATCTTCACTATCAACAAAATTGGATAAACAATGCTATTCTCTAGCAAATACTAGAGGTATATAGCAACAAAGACCTCAAAAATATAATTATTGGCAATACACATGAATTTCACAAGAGATCAATGATAAATCTAACCAAAAACGTAGATTATGATCATTCTACAAAAATCCTGATGTAGGGAGCTTCAAACGAAAATCAAACCATTTAGATTTGAGAAGATTGTGCCACGAACATGCTGACAAAATTTTAGCTCAATTGGACCATGAATCAACCTCTAATGCTAGTTTGATGTAAATCAAATTTTGCCCCAACCCCATATTTTCGACTTTTTCTTCTTCTCTTGTTATTACATCTTTTTGCGGCTACTACTTTAAAGATAGTGAGAAACCTTATTTCTCCATATGACTTATTATATGGGCTCAAGCCCTTTTTGAGCTTGCAACTCATTGGGCCTCCTCCGCATAAGAATGAACCCAGCTAACAAATCTCCACTCACGACAATGTGAAGGAATTCACCATACCTGCTATCAATTGGCAATGTTCAAGTTTCTCTCTTAGTAGAGTTTTCGTCATCATATCAGAGCCATTATGATCCATATGAATTTTTTCAAGTTCCAACAACTTTTCATCTAGAACATCTATTATCTAATGATATCTAATATCAATATGTTTTGATCTAGAATGAAAAGATAAATTCTTATCAAAATGAATTGCGTTTTGATTATCACAAAATAGCACATACCTCTTTTGCTTGAACCCAAGTTGTTCTAAGAACTTCTTCATCCATAGTATCTCTTTACTAGTTTTAGTCACTGCAATAAATTCAGCTTCAAATGTAGAAAGTGCAACACACTTTCGTAATCTTGACTTTCATGGCATAGCTCCACCCACAAAAAAAATCAAATAACCATAAGTCGATTTACAAGTATCAATATCCCTTGCCAAGTCGGAATTTGTGTATCCAACTAACTCAAGTTTCCCAATCTCGAAATTGAGTTTCAAATTTGAAGTTCCCCAAAGATACCTCATAATCTACTTCACCGCATTCCAGTGCTCTCTGCCTAGATTTGACAAATAGCGACTAACAACACCAACTGCGTGTGCCAAGTCTGCGCGTGTACATATCATCACATACATTAAGTTTCCTACAGCTAAGGCATATGGAACGCTTTCTATATCTTTTTTCTCTTTATTAGTCGTAGGATTTTGCTTTATATTTAACTTAAAGTGGGCAATGAAAGGAGTACTAACCATTTTAGCTTTGTCCATGTAAAATTTTTAAAGGATCTTCTCGATATATCTATCTTGCGACAAAAACAACATCTTAGCATCTTTGTCTCGGGTAATTCTAATGTCAAGAATCTGCTTCGATGAGCCCAAGTCTTTCATGGCAAAAGACTTACTCAATTATTTCTTCAATAACTCAATTCTTAAAGCATTTCTGCCAACAATCAACATATCATCAACATAAAGCAAGAAAATAATAAAGTTATCATCATAAAATTTTTGGATAAACACACAGTTATCGAGGAAGTCTTCTTATAGCCATGTTCTATTATAACGACGCAAACTTTTGTACCACTGCCTCGGTACTTGTTTTAGGCCATAGAGACTTTTCTTCAATTTGCACAAATAATTCTTTTTCCCTTTTACTTTAAAATCCTTAAGTTGTTCCATGTACATCTCTTCCTCCAAATCACCATGTAGGAAGGCTGTTTTGATATTCATTTGCTCAATTTTCAAATCTAAAGTAGCTGCTAAGCCTAATACCATATGTATAAAAATATTTTCACTATCGGAGAAAATAGATCATCAAAATCAATATCATTTCTCTGACTGAATCCTTTGACAACCAATTTAGCTTTGTACCATGGTTGTGAAGTATGTTCATCTTGCTTCAACTTATATACCCACCTGTTCTTCAAAGCTCTTTTATCTTTAAGTAACTTCACTAACTCAAAAGTATGATTATCATAAAGTGACTGCATCTCATCTCGCATAGTATTAAACCAATTGCTTTTGTACTCATCTTCTATTGCTTCTGCATAGCACTCTGGTTCACCTGCATCAGTCAATAACATATACTCATCTTCAGAATACCTGGAGAAAGGTCGTTGGTCTCTAACAGATCTCCGAATTGAAACATCTAGTGGAACATCTAATTGAGCCTCTAATTCAGGAATAGTATTATCTGTTTCAACATGTTCAAGAACATGTGTGTTATTTGGAATATTGACTTCCTGCTGCTCTTCATCAACCTGTGTAGAAATATTTGTAAGAGGAACTGAATCCAAATTAACCAAATCATCACTAACCTGTGATGCTAAAATCATTTATGCTTTCTCAATATCCTCTATTGTTTGATCTTCCATAAATACAACGTCTCTGTTTCTTACAATTTTTTTTTAATCGGATCATAAAATTTGTAGCCAAGTATATTATGTCCATAACCAATAAATATGCACTGTCATGTTTTCACATCAAGTTTAGACCTCTTATCTTTGGAAATATGCACAAATGTTTTGCACTCAAAGACACGCAAATAATCATAAGAAACATCTTTGTATATCCAAACTCTATTAGGAACATCAAACTCTAAAGGAACGCATGGAGTAAGATTTAATACATGCACAATTGTATTTAAAACCTCACCCCAAAAGGATCCAAGTAGCTTTGACTATGAAAGTAAGCATCTTACCCTTTCAACCAATGTTCTGTTCATTCTCTCAGCTAAGCCATTTAACTGAGGCGTCTTAGGAGGTGTCTTTTGATGTCGAATACCTTGTTGTTTACAATATTCATCAAAAGGTCCAATATACTCTCCTCCGTTATAAGTTCTGATTCATTTCAATTTCTTCCCAATCTATCTTTTAACCGAAGCCTGAAATTGCTTAAAAACATCTAATACTTTATCTTTAGTTTTCAAGGTATGAATCCAAATTTTCCTTGAAAAACCATCTATGAAGGTAACAAAATAAAGAGAGTCACCAAGTGATTTTGTTTTCATAAGACCACGAACATCATAATGCACTAAATCTAGTATACCAAACTTTCTTGAAGGAGGGCGGCTTTTAAATGCAACTCCATTTTGTTTTCTTGTTAAACAGTGAGCACACTTCTTTAGCGCCGAACTTTTCAATCCTGAAAAAAGCTTCTTATTGGCCAATATTGACAAACTCTTTTCACTTATGTGACTGAGCCTCTTATACCATAACTTAACTGCATCTTCGCTATCTGCTGCATTAATTTTGTCTGTGGACACCTTTGCCTGCATAATGTACAATGAAGAATATTTTTCACCTCTAGCCACAACAAGAGAACCTTTGGTGAGCTTCCATTAACTATTACTAAATGTGTTGCAATACCCCTCATCATCCAACTTGCTTGTAGAAATCAAATTCAAACGGATATTAAGTATATGTTTAACATTATTCAATAGTAATCTTGTGCCATTACTGGTTTCTAAGCACACATCACCGATACCTACAATTTGAGTTAGCCTATTGTTTCTCGTTTTCACAGATCTGAAGTCACCTAACCTGTGTGATATAAAAAAATTCCTACGAGACATAGCATGAACAGATGCACCACTATCAATTACCCAACTAATCTCATGAGACACAAAATTCACCACATCACCATAAAAAATGATGAAAAAGTCTTCTTTAAGTGCAGCAACATGATTATCATTAGTGTCATTATCACTTTTCTTTTCTTTACCTTTCTCCTTTTGTTTCTCCCTTTTTAACTGACGACAAAACCTATGAATATGTTTCTTCTTATAACAATAATGGCACTCAACATTAGCAAATTTATTATACTTACTTCTACTTTTATCTCGACTTTTATCTCTATTTCTCAAACCTCGAAACTCACTTCTTCCCCTTTTCTCAACAACCAAGGTATCATAATGTGAAGAGGACGATCCTTATGTCTTCCTTCTCATCTCTTCTTTCAAAATACTACTCTTGGTCAAATCCATGGTAATCGTACCATCTGGGGCAGAATTATGCAAAGATGTTCAGAACGTCTCCCATCAGTCCCAATGTACTAAGCAACCATAGTACTTGTATCTCATCATCAAAATTGATTCCCATCACAACCAACTGATTTATAATTCCTTGAAAAGAATTTAAATAATCAATCAAACGAGTACCGCCTTGATATCTCAAAGCCAGCACCTGTTTTTATCAAAAATAACTTATTATTCCCAGTCTTTCAAGTATATAACCGTTCAAACTTATCCCATAAACTACGTGCATGTATTTCCTCAATAATATGATTCAAAACATTATCATCCATCCATTACCTAATATAACCACACACTTGATAATGAAATATAGACCTATCAACATCAGTTTTATTCTCTAGTTTCTCATCGGCAAATATGAGCAAATAAAAATCTTTCACATATAAAATGTCTTTTATCTTCTCTTTCCAAATATGATAATTCAAACCATTTAATGTAACCATTCTACTTGTATTCGTTTCTGTTATTTAACACAAGGCAGAAAAATCAAGTAATAGCCAGATACTCTTATACCACTTTGATGGGAGAACAATAACAATTCGAACAATATTGAATTAACGTAATGGAACAAAATAATCTCCTCTCTTGTGTAAACCTAATAGGAATCAATATAGTAGAGTAAAATAAATACCAAGAACGCAAATATAAGACAATTTTTTATGTGGAAAACATTATCGATGTGAGGAGATCAAAAACCACGAGACCGAAGTCCACCCGAAAATCTCCACTATCAACAAAATTTGGTGAATAATGTTCTTCTCTAGCAAAATACTAGAGGTACATAGCAGCAAAGACCTTAAGAATATAATTCTTGGCAATACACATGAATTTCACAAGAGATCAAGGATAAATTTGACCAAAAACGCAGATTTTGATCAATCCACGAAAAACCTGATGTAGGGAGCTTCAAACGAAAATCAAGCTGTTTAGATTTGAGAAGATTGCACCACGAACATGCTAAAAAAATTTCAGCTCAATCGAACCACGAGTCAACCTCCGATGCTAGCTTGATGTAAATCAAACTTTGCCCCAACCCTAGAATTTATGCTTTCTTTTCTTCTCTTGTTACTATGTCTTTTTTCGGGTACCACTTTAAAGATAGTGAGAAACATTATTTCTCTATATGACTATCATATGGGTTCAAGCCCTTTTTGAGTTTGCAACTCATTGAGCCTCCTCCACATAGGAGTGAACCTAGCTAACAGGAGGGGTTATGCACCGTTCATCATCTTCTTCATCCCCTGTTCGTCTTCTTCTCAAGAACATCGGATTTGAGAAGGGCCGGCGAGCACCGGCCATTGGTAAGGGCCAGTGAGGGCTGGACGCCCATCGCCAGCAGTGGGTGAGAGCTTGTGGCACCCCCAAACAGCTAAGGTCGCCATAGATACCTATTGCTCTATCTATTGGATACTCGTTACTTGTCTTTGATATAAAGGGGTTTAAAGAAAGACCAAGGTCCATAGGCATTTTTTTTTTTTAAAAGAGTTTAGTGTGGCTCATAACGAAATTAAAGATGAGTCTCGCCATCCCTATACTCTCTTAATGATGGTACAATGCACACCAGCTACACATTGAAGGAAAACATAAAGCTGAGCCACTTTTATTTACATTTTTAAGATGGACATATTGGGTCGGTACAACCAAAAAGCCAAGACTTTTAGCTAAACTTGTTTACAGCTCAAAATAGAGATCTTGACCCCCTATATCGATCACGTATAACCCTCCATCTACAAGTGTCGGCTATCTCAAAAAAAAAAAAAAAACGTTAGCTCCCACTCCTCACGCGGGCCATCACACCCGTCCCGGTGCATCGGGCGGTGGTGGCAGCAACATCCCCCGTATCACTCCGTCACGGCGGACGTGAACAAATAAGAACTCCTGAATGACCAGGCCCCCAACCAGGCCCACATCATACATCACTAGCACACGAACCCGTATAAACGTCAAACCAGGGATGGTGACACAATCAAGCTCCATACACTCGACCTCCACATCAGATGGAAGGCCATAAAAGGTACCCCGCATGACCAGAGAGAGAGGCATCTTTCTAATCTGAAATGTTGATCCCCAAAGGGGTGAGTATAACCACTCAGCAGGTAAAAGATCCATTAAACTACTCAATGCATCAAACAGAACAATCATAACATCATAGTAGAGTACATATCAATCATGCATCCAAACATAACTTACCTTGCAGCCATGCATATGTCATCATACCATATGTGCATACATCATCATGCACTCATCATCAAGCATCCACGCATGTACCATCATGCCATAGGTGCATATATGACCATGCACTCGTCATCAAGCATTCATGCATATCCATGCCTTATGTGCACATACATGTCACCATACCATGTATGATTCAATTTCAACCTTTTATCTTTCAATTGGGTCACCACATTTTTCTTTCCCGGGACCAGTAATTGCATCCCACATTTTATTGCTCACACCCAACCTAGCATCGCGAGGAACCTCGGGCACACACCTCCGGGCATCCGACACCCCTACATTCCGGGCATCTCATACCCCAACTGGCATCACGAGGTATCCCCCGGCACACACCTCCAAGGCTTCCGGCACCCCCACATTCCGGGCATCTCGAAACTCCCGAGGACATCTGGCACACACATTCCGGACATCCGGCATCCCCACATTCTGGGCATCCCGACATTCCCCGGGCATTGTCGGCTCACTTCTCCGATGGTATCCTCATTTATCATAATTCATATTCACATCATAGACAAGCTCTAGAGGCATTTATCTCATGAAGAACACCACACCACCAGAATTTCATACAAACAGAATGGTCCATGCATTACAGCTTTTGAAATTCACACAATCTAGCTTGCACAGTTTTAGAAAACATTTTAATTAAATACCCCAAATGACATTCAAAAATTATGAAATTCGAACATGAGATAGTCAAGACATAAAGGCAGATACTTCATGAAGAACACTACAACAAAAGATCCCCATATAATTCGGTATAGACCATGCATCACAGCACTACTGTTGCGATAGGGTGAGCGATCGAACAAAATATCGATGGAAGAAGAAAAATAAATCGGACACCAGATTTACGTGGTTCAGTCGTAAAGACCTACGTCCACGGGGAAGAAAAGAAACAGGAGACTTGGGCCCACTTTTGTTTTATACGCGTGCATCTTCACGCCAGGGATTCCTTATTCGTTTCGGATTCCACAAGCTTCCGCACGGCAAAGAGAAAACTTTGCTTCAATTTATTTTATATTTCAAAATTCAGTAATTCGCTTTAGGCTTAAACTCGAGACATATTTTAACAACTACTATTCCAACATTTCAACTTGCACAATTTTTGAAACATTTTTGGTTAAATAGGCAAATGAGCTTCAAAAATTACGAAATTTGAATATGTTGTAGGGAAGACATGAAGAGATATATTTTATGCAGAACATGTTTCCAAAAGAACCTCATACAAAATGATATAGTCCACGCATTGAACTTACAAAGTCCAAACACATAAGATTGCACAGTTTTAGAAACATTTCCGATTAAATACTCAAATGACCTTCCAAAATTATGAAATTCAACTATGTGATAGCTAAGACATAAAGGAAGATATTTCATGAAGACTTAAAAGTCAGATTCATCCTAGGTAATTAAATATGGACGGTTGAAACCCCTGTTCCTAGTACCGAAATTTCCAGATCCAGTCTTTCCAAAGAATAACGATTTCACCCACTTATACTTGTTTTTTTTTTGTCCCAAATTTGAGTATGTTATACTCTAAGAAGTCCTTAACAACTTTCATTTAGAAGTCAAAGCCAAAATCCAACTCGAACATCGCATGCAAGTCACTAGAACATCCAAGGTCGAGCTGTTTTCTCAAGAACAGTACACTAGGCTAGAGCACCACCCTTATAACTTCAATTTTTCACATTCTAAACCTCCGAAATTTTTACCATTCAATCACACACACTAAGTACAGCATGCAAGAGTAGATCAAAGGATCTCACTTGCCTCTAGACCGAGCAATGGTGAGCACAACGGTGGTAGGACACGGCAGCGATGGACCTTGATGCATGGCCCCTCCTCCTTCTTCTTCCCTTCTTCCTTTCTTCCTTTCTTCCTTCTCTTTCTCTCCTCTCTCTCTCTCGGACAAACCCTCCTCTCTCTCTCCCTCTCTCTCACTTAAACCAGCCATCATTTTCCCCTAATTTCCTTCCCATCATCATTAGCCATCATCACTTTTTGCATGGGTGACACTTGGCCATCTCCATGGGACAAATGGGGGAAGGCATGCAAACTGGATTCCCCCCCCACTCCTTCGTGCGACAACAGCCCTTCATGGGCTTGGGCCTTCGGGTCGACGGCAGCTTCTCCTCCTTGGGCTTCGTGGGCCGGTCGAGAAAGGGGTGGGGCTATGGACTGGTTTGGTCTTTAAATGTCCAGCCCACCCTCATCCTAATAATCCACCTTAAACCTTAATTATATAACCACATAATTGAAATTTATAATTCACAAAACTTTGTGACCTAATTTAATAAATTCCAACCCATAAATCACATGGCCAAAAATAGAATTTTCCTATCAAATAATTACCCACCAAAAGCTTGGCCAAAATCCCAATGCAAAACATGAATTAAAGCACCTTTAAGGATTGACAAGAAATTCAGGATGCCACAGAGCCGCCAAGCCCTCACCAACTACAGGTGAGGGCTTATAGGCCCTCGCCGGCTCTTATCAGTGGTCGATGAGGTGGGTGAGCCCTTGCCCAAGGCTAGTGAGGGGCGATCTCCCCCACCTCCGCTCACCACTCCACTGACAACCTCGTTTTGTCAAGACTACGATTGAGATGCCCATGTTGCCTTCTTCATCCCTTCCTCCCACCACTACTCCTAGATTGACGACTTCTCCGACTACCCCTTTTGCCCTCGAGGACCTCTTTGTAGGGCCTCAATTTGGACGGCCCCCTCCCCCACAGCCAATGAGGGCTCGATGTCCCTCGCTTGGCCCTTGCTCGCTGCCAGTGATGGGCGTCAAGCCCTTGCTCACTGCCAATGATGGGCGTTGAGCCCTCACTAGCCCTTACCAGTAGCTGGCACTTGTTGGCCTTTCCCCAAGTCCGGTGTTCTTGATATGGGCAAGAAGAAGATGAATAGGGGACAAAGAAGACGATGAATAGAACAACCAAAAATGGAAAAAAAAAAAATTGGATGAAAATACCCTAATCATGCCACCAAAATATACATTGGAGATGCATTGATTAATTGGCCAACGAGTGAGGTCATTCTTTGAGACTAAATGACCACTTTGGGTCATTATTTGAGACAAACTTCACTTTAGGTCATTTTTTGAGAAAATGATGGCACTTTTGGTCCATATTTGAGATTTTCCCTGTTTATCACCATCAAACCCATTCTTATCAATTTTAGGGGAAATTCCAAAGAAGAACCCAAAGTGGAGCTATTTTCTCAAATAAGGACATGAAATGGATGTTATCTTAAATAAGGACCCAAAGTGGCAAGATTTGTCTCGAATGAAGACCTCAGCTCATCAGCCAGCCAAGTGTTCTCTAGCTAGCAAGCAAGTGACATTTCTAACGATAGGAATAGGGACATTTTTGTTCAAAAAATTACAATTCCTAAAAACTAAAAAAAAAAAAAAAAGAAAGCAAAGCTTTATTCCTAAGAACGAATGTTATTCTTTTTCTTCCCAGCTACTTCGTTTTCCTACAATTTGAGCGTGAGCTCTCTAGCCTGAAATGCCATACCGCTCAGCAATTTCGATGGTCAAATTTCCACCTCCATTGCTACGCTATCAGAGCGACTTTTCTTCAAAATCCCCATGCCTTCTTGTCCTCATCCCGTTCACTTCCTCAAGAGCCCCACGCCTTTTTCATCCTCCTCTCGTTCCGAGCAATCGATTAAGTGTAAGTCAATTCCTTTGCTTGGAAATTACTTGATATTTGTTTCTCAAGAATTTGTGGTGCGGTCTTTTTGCCGAGAAAGCTAAGCGCCCTCAATCAAATGTATGTGATGCGTTCAACAAAATACCTCAAAGGCCCAACTGAAAAATGATCCATGAAATTTTTTGATCCAAAAACATTTCTACATAGATTGCTCATTTTCAATTGATTTGTTGAGAATTTAGATCCGGTTTTAGTCATATTTCATTACATCTTTATCTTGGGATTATGTCAATACGTCATGGTTGTAGGTTAATATTCAAAAAATGTTAGTGGCTGGAGTTGAAGGCCGATGGCCATGTTCCGGTGATTGGCCATGATTGGAGGTTGATGGTGCCAATGAGAAATGACAATCGTATGTCAATCTACGTATACCGATCTTTATTGGATGGAAGGTTTTTATTGGTTTCGCACGCAAACTAAAAATCAATTTAAGAACCATTAAAATTCAGTTATGAAAATTCAAAAGCTCAAAAGTAAAATCCACGAGAACAATTGACAATGCGCAACCAGCCAAAACAAAATTCAAAGTTAGAACCCTGAACAAATGGCCAAAAAAAAAAAGAAAAAAGAAAAACAAGCATTATTCTGGGGCACTCTGCCATCATCCCAAACCCTTCACGACCCCTTAACAATCGCAAGAATGGCAAGTTCTATGTGAGACAGCTGCGTTGCGTCTCCGTTCTGCTTCGTCAACGGCGAGGTCACGCCCTGCTTCTCCTTGAACTGGCTCTCGCACGCGGTCGCATCCGTAGACACGGCGGACACCGAGTTCTGAACGTCTGAGAAACGCTTCTCCCGGTACGCCCCAACCGCCTCTTTCGTGGACTTGAGCGCGTCCGAGTACAGATCCGAGCAATCTAACAGGCACTGATGGAAATACGGAATCCAAGTCTGCTTCATCAGCTGCTGAATGTCCGAGCCCGTGCTCGTCACGCTGCTTTCTAACAGGTTAAGCGCGATGAGACCCAAGCCCTGGACGTCCGCCGTGCGGCTCTTCGGATCCGACCCAAGAGCCTTCACGCAGTAGCCGTAATTCACGTTCGGGCTAGAGGCCGCGGACTTCTGGCAAGTGTCCGAGACGATGTCGTTTGCCGCAGATTCGGCATGGAAGAGGATGAGAGAAAGGCTAGGAAGAGGAACAAGGTGCACAGTGCACTATTCATCTTTTCTTTTTCTTTGTTTCTTTTCCCTCTCTTCTTGCTTACTGAAATCTTAATAGACGCCTTAATAAAATGAAGACCATGTAGCACTTTTATAAAGGGCGATACATGCTCCGTATGAAGGGAATGAAAAGCAATTTAGGTAACAAATTCTTTTTAGAAAATTTAACTACTTTAGAAAAGGAAAAATTAGGAGCAAATTAAGCAATGCAAATAAGATGCTCTTCCATTGGAAGCAAAGTTTCAGACATTCTCGTATTTATGGCTGTGGATGCGTATTAACTTATGGAGTTTCCTCTTTTATATTTTAATTTACTAGCCCAATCATTATAGAGTTTCCTCTTTTATATTTTAATTTACGAGCCCAATCTGAATGATTGACTGTCTATTTGAATATTACCTTATTTACCGAATTTCCAAGAGAGCTTTCCCTATCTTTTGCGTGAAGATAGGTTTTTTTTCCTCAACGAGCCATATGATCTCATAGACAAGTTCGGATTAGGACCGGCCTAATCAATCAAATAGATTGGACATAGAATCAAAGAAAATCTAGAGAGACTGATTAATTCATCCAAATGCTCAAAAGAAGAGATGACTTTAAGATGATTTTTAGAGGACATGTCGGAAGATATGCATGAATTTTCCAATATTATTTAGATTGAGTCTCTTAAAATTTAAATTATTAAATAAAGCGAAGAAAGGAATTTTTTACCATCACCATGGCCGACGAGCAAATCCTTGAAGAGCGTTTCCCACTAATGGAATACACCTACCTCAGATATATAAGATCCCGTACAATGGTGCGTTTAGTTCAGCATTCCCAATGAGCTTTCAGCCTCCAAAATTCCTTGAGGAAATGCTAAACCATTTGGTAGCCATTTTAAAATAGTTTTCAAGTAAAAGTCAACATTGGGAAGACTGAAAGACCAATACTAGTAAGGATTAGTTTTGAGTTTTTAGCATTTGCCCAAATATTGAAACTTATTTTTTTTCTTCCAAAACTATCCTCACTCATTTTTCAAATTTCTGATTTTTTTCATCGTTATTATTTTTAAAATATCAAAATAATGCATAAAATAATCGAATATATATAAATGCTAAAAAATTAAATATATTTGGTTTTTTAAAATATATTTCTATATTTGATTCTTGAGCATATATATTTGATATATTTAATTTTTTTAGCATATATATTTGATTTTTTTAGTATTATTGTCAAAATTTCTATATTTCAATTTTAAACAAATAAAAAATTCTAATGAAGGGTTTGGTCTTTTTAAAAAAATATATATATATATATATATATATATATATATATATGTATATGTATATGTATGTATTTGACCTTTTAGCATTATTTTCAATTTTATATTTAAAAAGTTGCATACATTATTTTTTCAGTTTAAAAAAATAAAAAAATAAAAAAATTCAATGAATTATTTGGTTTTTTTAAAAATATATATATATATATATATATATATATATATGTATTTGATTTTTTTAGCATTATTGTTAAAATTTATATTTAAAAAGTTGCATACATCATTTTTTTTCAATTTTAAGCAAATAAAAATTTAAAAATTCCAATAAAGCGTTTGGTCTTCTTTTTTTTTTAAATTATATATGTGTTCGATTTTTTTAATATTATTGTCAAAATTTATATTTAAAAAGTTGCATATATTATTTTTTTAAAATTTTAAATAAATAAAATTAAAAATAACTAATATTAATCACCCACTTTTCAAATGTGTTTTCTACCAAATGGCATTTCTCTCATAGTTGCTTCTCAAAGCATAGTTTACCAAACGACCTTTTCATTTGCCTAGTGTTCACATGAGCTAGAGCGACCCGCAACCACCGCATGGGCATCCCATATAGGGGCAAGTCCGGCTCAACAGCCCGGGACGATTCTTCTTAGTTATCACACAGCCAAAGCATACTCGGCCCCCGGGACACTTTATATTTAAATCAATGCTTCCACTTAAAATAGTGATCCCGCCATTTTTCTTCATATTAAAAATATTCCAGAAATTACTCACGTGTGGGGACACGCTAATTCCAAATCAAAAAGCCAATATCTCACTTTTTCAAACCCCACCATTTAACATAATCTTTAAAATTCAATTTTTGCATCAAAACCCGGCACTTGGGTTTTTATCAATAAAATCTCTATTGATCACAATCAACACTCAATTTGCCACATACATTCATCAAATTTAAATTCTAAAGGTACAGCAGCGATCAGCACGAAATTCTGAGCAACCGGGGTCAAAAACAATTTTTCCGTTTTTTTCGTAATTAATATAATATTATAAATTTCCAGAATTTCGAAATCTTTAAATAATTCAAAAATAAAACCCTATTATGTCACATCAAGGCTTTATTTTAAAAATAAACATACTTAACTTTAAACTAAACACACTTTAACTTAATTAAACATCCTAATCTAATCATCAATCAAATAAACTAATCTAACCACCTAAACTTGCTTAACTTAGACTAAGCACACTTAGGGCATCATTAACCCTCTAATCAAGATTTAGTGAGTTAAACTCACCGGATTAGCGAACCGAGCGGACCAAAACGACGGGGACGACGCGAGGATCGACTTTCCTCAAAGCGGGCCGAGCATCCGGGCTCAGGAAGGCGGCCAAAACGGGCCACGAAGCCGCTGCATACCCATTTTTCTTGGCTGCTGTCCATGGCGGTTTGAGGCCGAGAATGGGCGGATCCGGCGCCGGTTGAGGCGGCCAAGGGCGGCGGAGGCAAGGCGAAGCTCCGGCGGCGACGAACGGCGGTTCACGGCGGCGGGGACGAGCTCCGGTAGCTCTCGCACGAGCTGAGACTTTGTCCTAGTGTTCTTATTTGGACTTTACTTTCTCTTGACTCATTGATTTTTTTTTTTTAATTCGACTGGAGGTAAAGAGAGGATGTAAGAGTCTCAACATGAAAGTGGTGGAAGCCAAGAAATTTTATTTTGGAGAAATGCAAGACCAACAAGACCGACAACACAATTTTTTTTTTCTTATTGTTACTTGATATGGATGGGTCTGTATAGGTCTATTTAGGGAGCATCTTAAAGAAAAAATATGTACAGGCTTTCTTCATTACAAAGATTTCTGTGTTGGGATGTTTCTGTTTTCCATCAAACAATGTGGATCGGTTTCTTGTTGTTTGATGCATAGAGGCCTTATCTTGACATGTTTTTCTACTAATATTGAATGCCCTAAAAGAAGTTTTAATATTTGCAACTATCGTCAATTATCATCAATTATCACCATCAACTCCAAAGGCGCCTACAATAACCTAGATTCATTGAACTGTATTTGCATTACAATCAGAGACAATAGAGGAGTTTACGATTTTACTATGTGCACACGGCACAACACTACAAGAAAGAGAAGACACCAAGTGCATTTACAAAACAGGTAAACCTCTCATGACCACATCTACTTATCACAACCCATCCTACTCTTGAAAATGCAAAGCTCAAACGACAGCCCACAACAACCAATCACAACCTTTCCACATCTCAAAGGTAGTAGATATCCACCATGAAATTATCAAAACACCCAATAGCTCTCTCTCTTTTTGCTTAGTTAAAGGTCAGCTTTAATCAGTCTGTTCTTCAAAAAACCCATAGATGACTTAGCGAGAGTTCTCATCACTCCCTGGCTAGATGGAAGCAAAGAGATGGACAAGGTCTTCTGTTGATCAACTTGGTGGCTGGTGTGGCCTGCAGAGAGTCACGTGGTGTAGTCATTGGCAACATTGCGTTTCCTAATACCACTAACTCATTCTCATATTCTCATGAGCTCAAGCAATCTTTTATTGACAATTGGAATAGGACGTATCAAATGGATGTTACAAAGGAGTAACCACTCGGCATCCTCACATTATCTTTGAGGGCAAGGCTGCTCATAAAGTGCCTAGTCTGTAAGCATTTTATCATATCCGCATATCTGTTAAGCATTTCTAAGAGGTCGAGATCAAAGAAATAGGAAGAAATAGATTTCTGCAACTTCTCTATTACTTTAACTAGAGATGCACATAAAGTAGATAAAGCATAAGCTGCCACACCCGTTCATCTACTGCAATGTCAATAATAGGTATTGAACGGAGAAAAAACTAGTCAATGTTGAGTAACCTCAATATCTGCACACAACCAGATAAACGACAGATTTATTTATCATAAAGGATCACCGTCTAATCAATCGACTAATTTTGTAAGTGTCATTTCTCATTGCCATCGTCAACCTCCAATCATGGCCAATTACCAAAACATTGCCATCAGCCTTCAACTCCAGCCATTAACATTTTTTGAATTTTAACCTACAACCATGACATACCAGCTAATCCCAAGATGAAGATGCAATGAAATATGACTGGAATTTAATCTAAATTCTTAACAAATCAATTGAAAACAAGCAATCTATGTCAAAATGTTTTCGGATATGAAAATTTCATGGATCATTTTTCGGTTGTGTCTTTGAGGTATTTTGTCGAACGCGTCACATTCATTTGATTGAGGAGTGAAACATAGGCATAATATGTCGCGCTCAGCTCTTCCTGGCAAAAAGACCACACCACAAATTCTTGAGAAACAAACATCAAGTAAGTTCCAAGCAAAAGAATCGACTTACACTTAACCGATCGCTCGGAACGAGAGGAGGATGATGAAGGCTTGGGGCTCTTGAGGAAGTGAACGGGATGAGGACGAGAAGGCACAAGGCTTCTAATGAAAAGTCACCGTGACAACACGGTGACGAAGGCATAAATTTGTCCGTCAAAATTGCCGAACGGCATGGGATTTCAAACTGGAGAGCTTGTGCTCAAATTCTGGGAAAACGAAGTAGCCGGGGACGAAAAAGAATGACGTTCATTCTTAGGAGTAAAGCTTTGCGTTAATTTTTTTTTTTCTTTTTTTGAAGTTTTTAGGAATAACTTTTTGGACAAAAATGTCCTTATTCCGATTGTCAGAAATGTCATTTACTCACTAGTCAAAGAACACTTAGCCTGCCGGTGAGCTAAGGTCCTTATTTGAAACAAATTTAGCCACTTCGAATCATTACAGGTCCTTATTTGAGAAACAAACTCCACTTTGGATCATTATTTGAAATTTTCCCTCGATTTTATTTGGTTTGTGCTATTTCCACCACCTACATGAATAAATCCATCCAGTTTTTAGCAAAAAGATAAAATTATCCTCTATCATTTAATTGTATTTAAAATTGATGGTCCCATATTTATTTACTTTCTTTTTCTAGTATTTTTATATCTCGTGTAGGACCTATTTACCATAATTAAAAATTTCATATGTTTAGTTTTTGTTTATTGTAGATTTTCCATGTATGTTGAAGGCGCTATTCTTTTTCATTGTGTGATATTACTTGCATAAGAATTTGTTTCATCAAAAAGAGAATTTCCAAGAAATCTAATTCTTTTCTACATTGTCAATCAAATTTATGGATACATTTTATATATATGAAATTTAATTAATAAAAAAATTGCATAAAGTAAAATTGAAAATTTTAGTGAAATATCATTATTTTAGATTGGCAAAAATTAATATCCTTCATGAACTATTTACGAAAAATTTGAAGACACCTCATTGTGCACAATGTTTTTAGTGCATTCCTAGATATTCCTCTAACATCTCACATGCCATTTATAGAAGTATCTCACCAATATTATAGGAGAAAAGATAAATTTTTTTAATATAGTAAATAAGGAGACTTGATATATTATCTAGACTAATGAAATTAATTAAAAAAATCACAAAGAAAATGAGTTTTTGAGATAAGATGACAAAAAAAATAGATAAATTGTTATAAGATCAATGATGAAGATGAGACTTTTTAGTTTTATACTATAATAATAATAATAATAATAATAATAATAATAATAATAATAATAATAATAATAATAATAATAATAAGGGTTAATAAAACCCCAAACCGGTACACTTGTGACAAATTTACCCCAAACTATTTTTTTGACCACCAAAAACCCCAAACTGGTATACATTTGACAAATTTACCCCAAATAATGACAAAATGAGTTTTCGTTAAATTTTATTCTCAAATTATTAAGTTAAATGACAATAATATACCAATTTATGATTTTACGCTCCATTTGTAGTTTATAATTTTTATGATTTTTTTGTGATATTAATCCAATTTAATAATTTGTCACAAATTTAATAATTTTAATAATAATAAATTTGTCATAAATAAGTTTAGGTTTTTTATAGTTAAATTTGTCACAAGTTTAGTTTGGGGTTTATCATGGTCAAAAAAATAGTTTGGGGTAAATTTGTCACAAGTGTAAGTTTGGGGTTTTTAGGGTATTAACCCTAATAATAAAGGTATTTTTTCCTTACTATTAGCTAGATAATTTTGCATGAAGCATATAAAATGTCCTAGGAATACTGGAGAATGCACTGTTCTTTAATACACCTAAAAAAATATTTGAAATTCTTAATTATGATAAAAATGGAAAAAAAAAAAAAAAAAAAAAAGAAGGAGTGGAGCCATCATTTTAAATTGCGATTGAGGGAATGTGGGTGGTTTTGTCTTTTAGTGTAAATGGGGTGGATATAATTATTTATGGGTGAAAATTGTGCTGCGCTTTTATTTATACACATCTATATATAATGAGATGATCACATGAAGCATTAAAAAAAAAAAAAAACTCTTTGAAAATTTTCCAAAATAAAATCACAGGACATTCTTCAACGTGAAACTTTAGAAGATAAAATTTAATTAAATCAAGACATGACATAAAGTAAGCTTTTTTTAAATACCAGTGAAATATCGTTATTTGGACTAAAAAAATTACCATCATCCATGAGCTAATTATGGAAAAAATCAAGATACCTTATCGTATATTATGTTTTTAGTATATTCCTTGATACTCTAATGTCGTACATGCTCTCTATAAAAGTATCTTGCCAAAATAGTAAGGAGAAAGATAAATTTGTTAATATAGCAAAGAAAGGACTCAATATATGTATATATACACACACATATTTTTGGACTAACGAAATTTTTAAAAAATAAAAAGTTCAACAAGAAAGTGAGCTTTTGAGATAAGGTGGACAAAAAATAAATAAGTGTTATAAAATCAATGATGAACAATAGACTTTTTAATTTTTCACTATATGAGAGAATGTCTTTTTCCTTGCTAGTATCGATATAATATTACATGAAGAATATAAAAATGTTATAGGAATATCTAAGATTGCACTTTTTCGTTAATATAATAATAAACAAAATATGTGAAATATGATAACTAGATCTTAAATAGAAAAGGAAAAAAAAATGAGGCCATCAATTTAAATTGCAATTGAAAGATTGATTACGGTTGCGTTTGTTTCACGGAAAACTCAATGATAAAGGAAAATGCTTTCCAATAAAGCATTTTCTAATAATACGATTTGTTTTGTTTTGTTTGGTAATGTATAATTGAAAATGTTTTCTGTCGTTTGGATCTCATTAAAAAATAATGTCACACTTCATCACAGGAAAAAGAATGAATTTTCAATTTAAAAAACTTCAAAAGTTGAATATTGTTTTTTTATTTACTTTTATTTTCTATTTTTTATTTTCTTTTTTTCTTTTTCTTTTTATCTTGTTTCCTTCTTCTTGTCCTTCACTGCTCAGCTTCCTCATGCCATCCCTTCTACTTCCTCTGGTAGTTCGTTCTTGATTGGCTTACAAGGGATGAGCTCTAGCTATCGCAAATGGTGGCGAGCTCGCTAGTTGGCCGCTAGAGGCCGCGAGCACGCCCAATCTAGTGAGGCTTGAGCCTTGTCGCTGGAGGCCATGAGCTCACCCGATTTAGCGAGGCTTGAGGCTTATCGACCTCGGGCAAGCTCAAGCCTTGTCATCGAAGGTCATGAGATCGCTCGATCTAGTGAGACCAGAGCTCACTGGCTGTCCTTATGGCCGATGACCGATGAAGAAGAAACAAAAAGAAAAACGAAGAAAAGAAAAAGAAGCAAATTCGAATTTTTTATTTTTATCTTATAAAGTTTTCTAAATTTTAATTTTAAAATAAAAATTCAAATTCAAATTCATTTTTTTAAAAAATATATATTTTTATAAGAATAATTGTTTGTAAACCAAGCATCAAATTTAAGCTTTGGTAGATTCGGAAAACGTTTTCCAGTCCTTTTAAAGGGGAAATCATTTTCCTGAATTTAAGCTTTGCTAGAAAAATATTTTTTTTTTACTAGGAAAACGTTTTTCATTGACTCATTTTCATAAGCGACCCAAACGCTGGAAAATGAAGAAAATATTTTCCCTGAAAATGTATCCCGCGAAACAAACGCATCCTACAATTATCTTTTTACTGGAGGGGATTTAGTCATAAGAGTGAAAATATCGCCAGAAAATAGATGAGATCATCATTTGCCACTTAAAAGAGGTCAAATTGGGTCAGAATTTTTGTTTATTATACACTTTATAATTCATGCCTTGTTACCCAAAACGCAACGCCATTACTTTCCTTCCGAAATTTCAATATAAGCCATTTTAAACATAATAAAATGAGGACACATCGTATGTCAATCTATCTTTATTGGATGGAAGGTTTTTATTGGTTTCGCACGCGAACTAAAAGCCAATTTAAGAACCATTAAAATTCATTTATGAAAATTCAAAGGCTAGAAAGTAAAATCCACGAGAACCATTGACAATCCGCAACAATCCAAAACAAAATTCAAGAGTTAGAACCCTGAACAGATGGCCGAAAAAAAAGAAAAAAAGAAAAACAAGCATTATTCTGGGGCACTCGGTCATCATCCCAAACCCTTCACGACCCTTTAACAATCGCAAGAATGGCAAGTTCTATGTAAGACAGCTGCGTTGCGTCTCCGTTCTGCTTCGTCAACGGCGAGGTCACGCCCTTCTTCTCCTTGAACTGGCTCTCGCACGTGGTCGCATCTGTACACACCGCGGACACCGAGAACTGAACGTCTGAGAAACGCTTCTTCTGGTACGCTCCGACCGCCTCTTTCGTGGTCTCGAGCGCGTCCGAGTACAGGTCCGAGCAATCTGACAGGCACTGCTGGACATACGGATCCCACTTCTTCTTCAGCAGCTGCTGAATGTCCGAGCCCGTGCTCGTCACGCTGCTTTCTAACAGGTTAAGCGCGATGAGACCCAAGCCCTGGACGTCCGCCGTGCGGCTCTTCGGATCCGACCCAAGAGCCTTCACGCAGTAGTCGTAATTCACGTTCGGGCTCGAGGCCGCGGACTTCTGGCAAGTGTCCAAGACGATGTCGTTTGCTGCAGATTCGGCATGGAAGAGGATGAGAGAGGAGGCTAGGAAGAGGAACAAGGTGCACAGTGCACTATTCATCTTTTCTTTTTCTTTGTTTCTTTTCCCTCTCTTCTTGCTTACTGAAATCTTACTCGACGCCTTAATAAAATGAAGACCATGTAGCACTTTTATAAAGGGCGATTAGGGGCAATTTATTGTGACTCTAAAGTGAAGGTTTGACAAGACTTAGTGAATATTAAATACGTGATGACGTATGCATGTCATCTCATTCAAACTCCTTGTTGTCAGGGAAGGTAATGCTGAATGATTTCTTAGTGGTAAATCTGAAATCTTTGACACTCTTCCTTCATTATGTAAATCTAGCAATTAATGACCTTCTTGATTTTCTTTAGAATTTAACCTTCATAGTTAAATAAAATAATTTTATTTGGATGATATTTATCTTATAATTAAAAAACCAATTAACAAAAAATTTATATATTTGAAATCGGTTACAAAATTAAGAAATTAAAGCATACCTTTAATTGAAGTTAGTCGTGAATAAAAGCATAGATGCTTTATCATGATTTATGTAAACGAATGTCATGCCACATCACACAATGACAAATTCTCATACCCTCTTTCTAATAGTATATCTAGCTCGATTCTATTTTTACTTCCTATATGACTAAATTCACCCATTTTTTTACCAAAAAGATAAAATTATCTTCAATCTTTCAATTGCAATTTATAGCGATGGCCCCAAATTTTGTTTACTTTCCTTATTTTTTAGCTTTTCTATATTTATGTAGGACCTACCTACCATAATTAAGAATTTTACATGTTTAGTGGAGTCTGTCTCAAATAATGACAAAAAATAGTCATTTATTCTCAAAGAAGGAACTCACTTGCCAACCGGTGAACAAATGCATCTCTAATGCATATTCTGATAGCTTGATCAAGGGTATTTTTGTCCAAAAATAAAAAAAAATTTCGATTGTCCTATCCCTTGGGGGGGGGAGGGGTATGCACTGTTCATCATCTTCTTCATCCCATGTTCGTCTTCTTCTCAAGAACATCAAACTTGGGAAGGGCCAGCGAGTGCCGGCCGTTGGTAAGGGCCGGTGAGGGCTGGACGCCCATCGCCAGCAGTGGGCAAGGGTTGCCAAGCCCTCGTCGGCTCTTATTAGTGGCCAATGAGGTGGGCGAGCCCCTATGTAGCACCGACACGGACACGTGACACGCGACACGACACTATATGACACGTCATTTATTAAAAATAGAGAATTTCGACACGTTCCGACACGTTATATATTAAATATATTTTTATATATATATGCATAAATAAATAATAATAAAAATAGCCTAGAATTAATTTACACGAAAAATATTAAATAATATCATTCATTATTTTAATTTGTTACAATAATACACAAAACTTAGAGGAAAAAACATTGTTTAAAGAAAAATGCTGAAATGATATTTTTAAATTTATTTATTTATCATATATAGCATTTTTTATTACTTCTTTCATAGTAAAAGACTTTTTTTAAAAAATAAAACAATTCTAAAAAAAACTGAAAAAAAAATTGACCCCTGTGCATGTATATTTATAGCAATTTTATTACTTCTTTTACTTCTTTTGTGTATGTTTATATTTTGACCACTCAAGTATTAGAAATTTTAAAATTGACCCCGTGCGTGTCTGAATTGCGTGTCGGAATTCTGGACTCACGTGTCGGAGCGTGTCGAAAAGAGTTGACCACGTGTCGGATTATTCGACACTCGTTGACCGCGTGTCGGAGCGTGTCGGGACGTGTCGGAGCGTGTCGGACACGTGTCGGAGTGTCGGACACGACACGAAGGCTTCCGGAGAGTGTCCGTGCTTCATAGGCGAGCCCTTGCCCAAGGCCAGCGAGGGGCGATCTCCCCCACCTCCACTTACTGCTCCACCGACAACCTTATCTTTTGTCAGGACTACGATCAAGATGCCCATGTGTCGCAACCTCTTTTTTTCGACGCCCACAATCTGGTACAAATGCCTAAGGAGGCTAATGGCTTGGCTAAAATTAATTATGCCCAGACTCTCCCAAATCCATCAATTCACGACTTTAATAGTCTAAGTTTTTAACCTGTATTAATTTTAAAACGGAGTCACCACTAATCGGCTTAGGGTAGGTCGATTAGAAACCCAAGCGAAGTATTGAGAGAAATACTAGCTTCTGCGCAACCAGAGAAATTAGGATTGGGGACTTAATTACACTAGTTAATCACTAATGCCCTTTCGGTACCTAATCTTGTTTAAACCCTAAGGCTTTTTGGATGTTTGAGGGATTTTCCATGCATTTTTGGGAGGAAAAACATTTTTGAATCTTTTTCTAATTTTTTGGACATAAAAGGGATTTTTGGATTTTCGGTATTTTTAGAAAATACAAGTCTTTTTGGCTTTTTATGAATTTTTTTGGAAAATATAATATTTTTATCATTTTTTATTATTTTTCGATTTTTTGGAAATTAAAATATTTTTTCAAAAATAAATTACCTTTTGGATTTTTTGGAAAAGAAATTATTTATTTATTTAAAATATTATTTAAAATAAAATTTAAAAAGCTGACCCGGGTTGGATCCGCGAGTTGGGTCCAACTCGGGCCGGCGACCGATGCGGGACGGGCCCGCATGGCGGGCCCGACTCGAATTTTTTTGTCTTTTTTTATTTTTTTTATTGAAATGGCGTCATGGTCGAGCAATTGGAGACACCCAGCCCGGCCCGATGACCCCGACCCGATGACCCACTCCCCCCGGTGAAACCCTACCCAACTCGGCTCCAGCACCTGACCCGGCCTCCACCAGCCCCCTAGATCGCAAACCCTACCCGATTTTCCGGTCCGAATTCGCTTCGCGACCCGGAAAATCGCAAACCCTAGGGTTTGCGAATCCGCCGCGTTGGGGACGGAAACTAAGGCGTTACGGTGGCGACGACGGCTACGGCGGCGACAGCAACAACGATGGCAACGGCAACAGAATGGGGTTGTGATGAACGGCAAGGACGACGGCGACGGGCTTTTTTTTTTACCTTTTCTTGAATGGAGGCAATGACGGCGATGGCGGTAGGGGTCGATTTATGTCGACGGCGGCCACGGCAAGCAACGACGAAGCTAGAGGGTTTAATCTGCAACGGTGAAGACCACAGTGAACAACAACGGCGACAGCGAGACCTGGGCCCAGGGCTCAGCTACGGTGACAGCGAGATGGTGGCACGGCGAGATTTGGCACAGCAATGGCGTCGGGGGGTGGGACGATGTCAGCGCCACGGAGGGGCTCGATCACCCCAGATCTGCAACGCAACTCTTGGCCGGACCTTCCTCAGCCTTGGTTCTCTCTCACTCCGGCCAGATCTGAGCCTCAATCGGCTAGATCTGACCTCCTTGGACTCACTCACCGCCGGCCTCCCCCGAAGTCTCTCAGTGGGAGGTCGACTGAGCTTGCAACCCGATTTCTCTCTTGCTTACTCTTCGATTCCTCCCCTGAAGTCTCTCAGTGGGAAGATATCGAAGCTCGCCCTCTCTGTTCTTCGACGAAGGTGGTGCCCTTTTATAGGCAAAGGGATATAGTTGACGGAGGGGCTCGGCCACCGGTCTTTAGCTTGCCGACCGAACCCCCGACGGTCAAACCGGTGTCCCATCCGACACCAGCTGCTCCCCGCACGTCCCCATCCGACGCCAGTTGCCCCCTACTCCACATGCGCTACTGTTCCTCCCTTCTGCTCCGGCGTCGCACGCATCCTCTTCTCCGACACGTGCTGCTTATCCGATTGGAGAAGACAACATAGCAAGAAGAAGAAGACAAGGGAGAAGGGGTTCGGCTGAGTCAAGTCGCGGCTGGGCCTCGCGGACCTGCGCGAAGGAAAAGAAAAGAGGGAGGGGCTGGGCTTTGAAGGCCCAGCCCTTGTGGCTACTGGCTTCGTTTTTCTTTTTGTTTTTTCCTGTTTTTATTTGGTTTTTGTTGTTTTATCTTTGTATTATCTATTTATCTGAAAAAAAAAAAAAGGAAAAATATATAAATAAAGAAACTCCATAATTAAAAAAACAAAATTTAGGCGTCAACACCATGTTGCCTTCTTCATCCTTTCCTCCCACCACCACTCTCAGATCGACAACTTCTCTACCTACCCCTTTTGCCATTGAGGACCTCCTTGTAGGGCCTCAATTCGAATGGCCCCTCTCCCCCTTGGCCAACAAGGGCTCGATGGCCCTCACCTGGCCCTCGCTTGCTGTCGGCGATGGGCGTTAAGCCCCCGCTCACTGCCGATGATGGGCATTGAGCCCTTGCCAGCCCTTACTAGCAGCTGGCACTTGCCGGCCTTTCCCCAAGTTTGGTGTTCTTGATCTGGGCAAGAAGAAGATGAACAAGGGACAAAGAAGACGATGGACAGGACAACCAAAAATGGACGAAAATACCCTAATTAGGCCATCGAAATATGTATCGAAGATGCATCGATTCACTAGCCGACGAGTGAGGTCTTTCTTTGAGACTAATGACAACTTTGGGTCCTTATTTAAAACAGACTTTACTTTAGGTCCTTTTTCGAGAAAATAATGGCACTTTGGGTTACTATTTGAGATTTTCCCTGTTTATCACCATCAAACCCATTCTTATCAATTTTAGGAAAATTTCCAAATAAGAACCCATAGTGGAGCTATTTTCTCAAATAAAGATCTAAAATAGATGTTGTCTTAAATAAGGACCCAAAGTGGCAAGATTTGTCTCGAATGAGGACCTTAGCTCATCAGCCAGCCAAGTGTTCTCCAGCTAGCGAGCAAGTGACATTTTCGACAACAGGAATAGGGACATTTTTGTTCAAAAAATTACAATTCCTAAAAACTTAAAAAAGCAAAAAAAAAAAAAAAGCAAAGCTTTATTCCTAAGAACAAATGTCATTCTTTTTCTTCCCAGCTACTTCGTTTTTCTAGAATTTGAGCGCGAGCTCTCTAGCCTGAAATGCCATGCCGCTTAGCAATTTTGATGGACAAATTTCCACCTCCATCGCCGCGCTATCGGAGCGACTTTTCCTCAAAATCCTTGTGCCTTCTTAACCTCATCTCGTTCACTTCCTCAAGAGCCCCACGCCTTCTTCATCCTCCTTTCATTCCAAGCAATCGATTAAGTGTAAGTCAATTCCTTTGCTTGGAAATTACTTGATGTTCGTTTCTCAAGAATTTGTGGTGCGGTCTTTTTGCCAAGAAGAGCTAAGCGCGACTTATTATGCCTTTGTTTCACTCCTCAATCAAATGTATGTGAAGCGTTCGATGAAATATCTCAGAGGCCCAATTGAAAAATGATCCATGAAATTTTTAGATCCAAAAACATTTCAACATAGATTGCTCATTTTCAATTGATTTGTTGAGAATTTAGATCCGATTTTAGTCATATTTGTAAGACATAAAAATTAATATGCGGAAGCCAAGATCGTTTATAGACAAACCTCCAGCCATTATTTGCATTAACGTTCGTTGAATCTCCTGAAAAATCAAGAAAGCAATGGGCGCACTCTACTAACCAAATTTTCTCACGAACTGATGGTGTATTTTAAATGTGAGGATTTTGTGTTAGACCTTGATTGCCCGTCAGAAATGAACGTACGTCCCTATTTATACATCGTCTCCCATCAAGACGGGCGGTTGTCAACGAAATGGTACGAAGCGTGGAAAACTTCATGTCGAATAGTCGCAACTTTTATGAGAAAATTTGGGTATAAAATGTGGGATCACAAAAAATAAATAACATTCTCCCACTTGATCCCATCATTTTCATCATACGAATCATTCAACTAATTCCACGAAAACTTTATGCTTAAAGAAAAGAAACAAAACACATGGATCATGGCGACATGTCCTCTAAGAGTGAGTAATACCTTCCATGTATCACAATGCATCTTATTTCTTTAATGTCAGCCTATATGTGACAACATATCTTAATGAATAAACATCATGTTTATTCCAGAACCAAGGATAAATGTTATTCTCATAAACAACAAAATGTGTACACAAAAATTGAGAATCAACATTACAACTGAATAAGAGTTCCATACAACAAAAAATGTTCATATGTCGACAAATCATATAATGGGACCTATTCCCATACTAGTTACATGATCCTTATACTTCATCGGTGGCATGTCTTTAGTTAAAGGATCAGCTATCATCAATTCAGTGCTAACGTGTTCAATGACCACTTTATTATCCTTAACACGTTCCCTTATGTCTAAATACTTAATGTCGATATACTTACTTCGACTGCCACTTTTGGCATTTTTAGCCATAAAAACTGCAGCTGAATTGTCACAATATATTCTTAACGGCCTAGAAATAGAATCAACAATTCTAAGCCCAGCAATGAAACTCTTCAACCATACACCATGCGAGGTAGCCTCAAAACAAGAAACGAACTCAGCCTCCATAGTGGAAGTAGCAGTCAAAGTCTGCTTAGCACTTCTCCATAACACGGCTCCGCCAGCTAATATGAAAATGTATCCAAATGTTGATTTTCGTGAATCAATGCAACTCGCGAAGTCCGCATCCGAATAACCGATCACTTCCAAGTTGTCAGTCCGTCTATACATAAGCATATAGTCTTTGGTACCTTGAAGGTATCTCAACACTTTCTTTGTAGCTCTCCAGTGGTCTAAACCTAGATTACTCTGATATCTTCCCAACATTCCCACAAAGAAAAGCGATGTCGTCGAGTGCAAACCCGAGCATACATCAAGCTTCCAACAGCAGAAGCATATGGAATGTTGCACATTTGTTCCCTTTCTAGATCGTTCTTCGGGCATTGGTTCAAATTGAACTTGTCACCCTTCACAATGGGTGCTATACTTGGTGAACAATCTTCCATCCGAAATCTCTCTAGAACCTTATTGATATAGGTTTCTTGAGATAGTCCTAAAATTCCTCGAGATCTATCTCTATGGATCTTAATGCCAATGACATAAGATGCCTCACCCATATCCTTCATGTCAAAACTCTTAGAGAGAAATTGTTTCACCTCATGTAGCAACCCCTTATCATTGGTTGCAAGTAGTATATCATCCACATACAGCACAAGGAAACAAATTTTGCTCCCACTAACCTTCGGTATATACATTGATCCATGACATTCTCTATAAAACCAAATGAAGAGATAACATCATGAAACCTTAAGTACCATTGGCGGGATGCTTGTTTTAAGCCATATATAGATTTCTTAAGCTTGCACACCAAATGCTCACCTTTACTAGAGGAAAATCCTTCAAAGTTGTTTCATGTAAACCTCCTCCTCTAGTTCTCCATTGAGGAACGCTGTTTTCACATCCATCCGATGTAATTCCATATCAAAATGGGCAACCAATGCCAAAACAATACGAAGAGAATCTTTTTTAGATACGGGAGAAAAAGTCTCAAAGATAATCGATTCCTTCCTTTTGAGTGAATCCTTTGGCAACAAGTCTAGCTTTATATCTTTCAATGTTACCCAATGAATCCTTCTTAGTTTTGAAGACCCATTTACAACCAATGGCCTTCGCATCATTAGGTAACTCAACCAAATCCAGACTTTGTTAGATGCCATGGAACTCATCTCTTCTTTCATGGCATTGTACCATAAATTGAATTTATCACTGTCCATAGCTTGTGAAAACGTTTAGGATCATTTTCAACTCTAATATTATAGTCAGACTCTTGTAAATACACAATATAATCACTAGGAATAGCCGATTTCCTTATTCTAGCAGATCTTCTCAATGTTGCATCAACATTCTCTTAAGGAGCATGTTGCTCAACTAGTTGTTCAACAGTTTCTGGTACTTGCTGAACAACTGGATCTACTGGATTAATATCAGCAGGTTGTGGAACTTCAATAATTGGTTGTTCAATAGCCGGCTGAACTGAAGGGGCATTATGAGCAACAACCAATCTTAAACTTGAGGTGGAAAATTGAGTGTCTGAATGATCTTCCTTAGGAACAAGATCCCTTGGTCGATCGCTCCCACTGATCAAGTCATTTTCAAGAAATTTAGCGTTTCTTGATTTCACAATCCTAGTAGTGTGAGATGGACAATAAAACCTATATCCCTTAGACCTTTCGGCATATCCAATGAAATACCCACTTATGGTCCTTGGGTCCAACTTCTTTTCTTGTGGATTATAAATTCTCACCTCAGACGGGCATCCCCAAACACGCACATGATGTAAACTTGGTTTCCAACCCTTAAATAACTCAAAAGGTGTCTTTGGGACAGCCTTGGTCAGAACTTGGTTTAATATGTACACTGCCGTCTTAAGTGCTTCAGTCCATAAGAATTTAGGAAGTTTGGAGCTACTAAGCATACTACGCACCATGTCTAATAAGGTCCGATTTTTTCTTTCCACTATGCCATTTTGGTCCGGAGAACCAGGCATAGTATATTGAGCAACTATCCCATGCTCTTGAAGAAACCTTGCAAATGGACCAGGTGCTTGTCCATCTTCAGTGTATCTACCATAGAATTCTCCACCTCTATCTGATCTCACGATCTTAATTTGCTTATTGCATTGTTTCTCTACTTCCGCCTTAAATACTTTAAAGGCATCTAATGCTTCATACTTATTATGAATCAAATAGAGATACATGTAACGTGAGTAATCATCTATGAAAGAGATGAAGTATTTTTGACCACATGAGTCCATATCCGGACTACAAATATCCGTATGTATGATTTCTAATATTTCTGTACTCCTCTTGGCACCTTTCTTTGACTTGTTAGTTTGCTTTCCCTTTATGCAGTCCACACAAGTATCACAATCAGTAAAATCTAATGTACTAAGTACTCCATCATTTACTAATCGCTTAATTCTTTCTATGGAGATATGTCCCAATCTCCAGTGCCACAACATAGAAGAATGTTCTTTCACAACACATCGTTTCATACCAGCTTTATCATGAACATGCATCGCATCATAATAGGCATTGTCTTGTAAATTAATTCGAAAAAGTCCATCGACAAAATACCACTCCCAACAATTTCAGATTTAAATGATAAACAAAAGTTTGAATCTGAAAAGTTAAAAGAGTATCCCAAAGGTACAAGTCTTGAAACTGAAATTAAGTTTTTAGAAAAACTAGAAACATAAAAGGTCTTTTCCAAATCTAAAACAAAATCACTATTGAGAACTAGTCTATATGTCCCAATAGCTTCCACATGCGAACGCATCTTGTTTCCCGAATAGATGCTTTGTTCACTTCCCATCGGCTTCCGGTGGTTTTGAAAACCCCGCAAGGAATTCGAAATATGGATTGTAGATCCAGAATCAATCCACCAAGTGTTGTGACTTACATCAGTGATATTAGATTCATAACAAACACAAGAGATTGGATTACCTTTCTTCTCAAGCCAGGCCTTAAATTTGACACAATCCTTCCTTATATGCCCCTTCTGTCTACAAAAGAAACACTTGGATTCTTTCTTAATGTCAACTTAGGGAGGTATTTTACCTTTTCCCTTATGCTTGTCATAGCCCTTATTCTTTCCTTGTGTTGCCAAATGAGCACTTTCTCCCAATTCCACAATCAGTCTTTCTTCCTCTTGTACACACATGGTCATGAGTTCATTAATTGACCATTTATTCTTATGTGTGTTATAAGAGATCTTGAAGGGTGCATACTGTTGTGTGAGAGTGTTCAGAATATAATACACAAGGAAGAATTCAGATATCTCAACCTCAAGGTTCTTAAGCTGAGCTGCAATGTTCCTCATTTGCATGATGTGCTCACGCACATCTCTAACACTAGTGAGCTTCAATGATGAAAACTTCATAATCAGGGTCATGGCATGCGCCTTCTCAGAACTTTCAAACTGCGCATCTATAACCTCCAATAAAGCCTTAGCATTGCTATGCTGAGAAACTGAACCACGAATACTAGGAGATATTTTAGCTCTTATAAACATGGCACAAACGTGGTTGGACCGCTCCCATTGGTTATAAAGAGTTATCTCAGTTGGAGTGCTCGAATCAGTAGGAGCAGGTGGTTCATCTTTCCTTATAGCATAGTCAATGTCCATCCACCCTAATTGAAGAAGAACTGACTCCTTCCAAACTTTATAGTTCTCACCATTCAGTATAGAAACATAAAACTTAAACTCAGAGAAATTCACAGGTTGCGAAACTACATATCAAATAATCATGCTTATGTCATAAAATTTGAGGCAAATATAAATAAATCATGTTTTACCAATGTAAACATGTCACAATATGAATCACATAACATAAAACTACCCGTGGGCTAAGTTTTTTTAATTTAAATAGATTCATAATTACATCATGAAGAAACTACCATATTATATGCATTTTCTTAATCCCCGTAGGTAAATTAAGAAAACTAATATGATATTTCATCCTAATTAATCATATTAATATAATGAAAATTCCTGTGGGATAAAATTCATCATATTAATATAATTAATTACAATCAATGTCCATTTCTAAATATGATCCGGAGGCTTTTAATATATAATTTAATTAATTAAAGATGCTGTGGCCACTCCCTAATTAATTAAATATATGGACCATTGGACATTTAATTTCATGCACAAAATATTCATAAAAATGCATGAAATGACATAATAAACAAATACATCAATGGCAGAACAGTAAATAAATAAATTGGCCAAGGGCAAGATTGCAAAAATTTAAAAAATTTTGAGGCAAAAGCATAATAGAAGCCGCGGGTGAGGGGTGACGGGCGCGTGCCGAGCACGCGCCAAAATTCCGCGCGGGCACGTGACCCGCACTCGAGCGGTTCAGCGCGCAGGCACGCGCCTGGCAACTGCCGCGTGCGTGGATCCCACGCGCGCAATGGTTGCCGCATGCGTGAGAGCGCGTGGCGCATGGAATCCACGCGCCTGCAACGGCAGCGCGCGCGTGGGCTCCACGCGCCTTCTTCCTCGTGCGAACAGAAGCATTTCTTCGCCGTTTTTCGCCGTTCCGCCGCGGTTTCGCCGGCCGTTTCTTCTCCGGCAGCCCATTTCAGACACAAATTAATAGTGGGTTTTGAAGAGAACGTCGGCACGACCACATGGGTACAAGTTTCAATGAAAATGATGAAGAAATAAGCCCCAAATCATAAGAAAATTCCCAAAAACACAAAACCTCAACCACAGAGACTTCCGCCGCCCGATTAGCCTCCGGTGAACACCAATATACTGGAAAAACTCATGGCTAACGTTCCTCATGGCGGTGCGACCGAATGGGTCCGAAATCAAGGGTGGGTAGTGCGGATTTTGCCCGGAATAGTCTAATCTCTCTTGGCCTCAAAACTTCAAGTTACTGTTCATCTCTCCAATACCCGAAAAATACACCCAAAAATTCGAAAAAACAAGGCAGAGGCAATAAACACGCTCTGATACCAAATGTAAGACATAAAAATTAATATGCGGAAGCCAAGATCGTTTATAGACAAACCTCCAGCCATTGTTTGCATTCACGTTCGTCGAATCTCCTGAAAAATCAAGAAAGCAATGGGCGACTCTACTAACCAAATTTCCTCACGAACTGATGGTGTATTCTAAATGTGAGGATTTTGTGTTAGACCTTGATCGCCCGTCAGAAATGAACGTACGTCCCTATTTATACATCGTCTCCCATCAAGATGGGCAGTTGTCAACGAAATGATACGAAGCGTGGAAAACTTCATGTCGAATAGTCGCAACTTTTAGGAGAAAATTTGGGTATAAAATGTGGGATCACAAAAAATAAATAACAATATTTCATTGCATCTTCATCTCGGGATTATGTCAGTACGTCATGGTTGTAGGTCAATATTCAAAAAATGTTAATGGATGGAGTTGAAGGCCGATGGCCATGTTCCGGTGATTGGCCATGATTGGAGGTTGATAGTGCCAATGAGAAATGACAATCGTATGTCAATCTATCTTTATTGGATGGAAGGTTTTTATTGGTTTCGCACGCGAACTAAAAATCAATTTAAGAACCATTAAAATTCATTTACGAAAATTCAAAAGCTAAAAAGTAAAATCCACGAGAACCCTGAACAAATGGCCGAAAAAAGAAAAAGAAAAAAGAAAAACAAGCATTATTCTGGGGCACTCGGTCATCATCCCAAACCCTTCACGACCCCTTAACAATTGCAAGAATGGCAAGTTCTATGTAAGACAGCTGCGTTGCGTCTCCGTTCTGCTTCGTCAACGGCGAGGTCACGCCCTGCTTCTCCTTGAACTGGCTCTCGCACGTGGCCGCATCCGTAGACACGGCGGAGACCGAGTTCTGAACGTCTGAGAAACGCTTCTCCTGTTACGCCCCGACCGCCTCTTTCGTGGTCTCGAGCGCGTCCGAGTACAGGTCCGAGCAATCTGACAGGCACTGCTGGACATACGGATCCCACTTCTGCTTCAGCAGCTGCTGAATGTCCGAGCCCGTGCTCGTCACGCTGCTTTCTAACTGGTTAAGCGCGATGAGACCCAAGCCCTGGACGTCCGCCGTGCGGCTCTTCGGATCCGACCCAAGAGCCTTCACGCAGTAGTCGTAGTTCACGTTCGGGCTTGAGGCCGCGGACTTCTGGCAAGTGTCCGAGACAATGTCGTTTGCAGATTCGGCATGGAAGAGGATGAGAGAGGAGGCTAGGAAGAGGAACAAGGTGCACGGTGCACTATTCATCTTTTCATTTTCTTTGTTTCTTTTCCATCTCTTCTTGCTTACTGAAATCTTAACCGACGCCTTAATAAAATGAAGACCATGTAGGACTTTTAAAAGGGCGATTAGGGACAATTTATTGTGACTCTAAAGTGAAGGTTTGACAAGACTTCGTGGATATTAAATATGTGATGACATATGCATGTCATCTCATTCAATCTCCTTGTTGTCATGGAAGGTAATGCTGAATGATTTCTTAGTGGTAAATCTGAAATCTTTGACTTTCTTCCTTCTTTGGGTAAATCTAGCAATTAATGACCTTGATTTTCTTTAGAATTTAACCTTCATAGTTAAGAAAAAGAATTTTATTTCGATGATATTTATCTTATAATTAAAAAGCCAATTAAATTAAAATGTATACATTTGAAATTGGTTACAAAATTAAGAAATTAAAGCATGCCTTTAAATGAAGTTAGTCGTGAATAAAAGCATAGATGCTTTATCATGATTTATGTAAACGAATGTCATACCACATCGCACAATGACAAATTCTCATACCCTCTTTCTAATAGTATATCTAGTGCGATTCTATTTCTACTTCTTACATGACTAAATCCACCCATTTTTTTACCAAAAAGATAAATTATCTTCAATCTTTCAATTGCAATTTAAAGCAATGGCCCCAAATTTTGATTACTTTTCTTATTTTTTAGCTTTTCTATATTTACGTAGGACCTACCTACCATAATTAAAAATTTTACATGTTTTTTTTTTTTTTTTGGTAAAGAAAATTTTTACATGTTTAGTTTTTATTTATTGTAGATTTCCATTTACATTAAAGGTACCATATTTGTTTTATTGCTAGAAAAATACTTCCATAAAAGTTTGGTTGTTGAAAGATAAATTTCCAAGAAACCTAGTACTATTATATGCCATCGAGCAAATTTGTGGATAAATTGTCAGGTAGAGTATAGAAAAAATTTAAAGAGACAACTTTTTCACACAAGTTTTTTGGTCAAATTTTTTTTTAACATATTAACTTGTTTATATGTTTTCACTTTTTTTGTGTGTTTATAAGGGAAAATCCCAAATAGAGACCTAAAGTGACTTATTTTTTTTCAAAAGAGGACCTGAAGTGGAGTCTGTCTCAAATAAAGATCCAAAATAGTCATTTAGTCTCAAAGAATGACCTCACTCACCGGCTGGTGAACAAATGCATCTCCGATGCATATTCCGATAGCTTGATCAAGGGTATTTTTGTCCAAAAATAAATCTTTTTTATTTTATTTTTATTTTCGGTTGTCCTAGCCTTTTTTTGGGATGATGGAAAAACAATAACAATTCGAACAATATCGAATTAACGCAGCAAAATAAAATAATCTCCCTTCTTGTGTAAACCTAATAGGAATCAATATAGTAGAGTAAAATAAATACTAAGCACGCGCACACAAGACGATTTTTTACGTGAAAAACATTCTCAATGTGAGGAGATCAAAAACCACGAGACTGGAGTCCACCCAAAAATCTTCACTATCAACAAAATTGGGTAAACAATGTTCTTCTCTAACAAATATAGAGGTACATAGTAGCAAAGACCTCAAGAACATAATTCTTGGAAATACACATAAATTTCACAAGAGATCAAAGATAAATCTAACTAAAAACGCATGTTTTGATCAATCCACAAAAAACCTGATGTAGAGAGCTTCAAATGAAAATCAAAACGTTCAGATTCGAGAAGATTGCGCCATGAACATGCTAACAAAATTTTAGCTCAATCGAACCATGAATTAACCTCCGATGTCAAGTTGATGTAAATCAGACTTTGCCCCAACCCCAAATTTTTTGCTTTCTCTTCTTCTCTTGTTACTATGTCTTTTTGTGGTTACCACTTTAAAGATAGTGAGAAACCTTATTTCTCCATATGATTTATCATATGGACTCAAGCCCTTTTTGGGCTTGCAACTCATTAGGCCTCCTCCACATAGGAGTGAACCCAGCTAATAGGGGGTCATGCACTGTTCATCATCTTCTGCATCCCCTATTCCTCTTCTTCTCAAGAACATCAAACTTAGGAAGGGCCGGCGAGCACCGACCATTGGCAAGGGTCAATGAGGGCTGGACGCTCATCACCAGCAGTGGGTAAGGGCCGCCAAGCCCTCGTCGACCGCTGGTGACGGCTTGTAGGCCCTCACTGGCTCTTATCAGTGGCCGATGAGGTGGGCAAGCCCTTGCCCAAGGCTAGCGAGGGGCGATCTTCCCCGCCTTCGCCCACCGTTCCATCGACAACCTCGTCTTTTGTCAGGACTACAATCAAGATGCCCATGTTGCCTTCTTCATCCCTTCCTCCCACCACCGCTCCTAGATTGACGACTTCTCCGACTATCCCTTTTGCCCTCGAGGACCTCATTGTAGGGCCTCGATTTGGACGGCCCCCCTCCCCCACGGCCAATAAGGGCTCGATGGCTCTTGCTCGCTGCCAGTGATGGGCGTCAAGCCCTCGCTCACTGCCGGTGATGGGTGTCGAGCCCTCGCCAGCCCTTACCAGTAGCTGGCACTTGCTGGCCTTTCCCCAAGTCTAGTGTTCTTGATATGGGCAAGAAGAAGATGAACAAGGGACAAAGAAGACAATGAACAAAACAACCAAAAATGAAAATAATAATAATAATAATTGGACGAAAATACCCTAATTAGACCACCGGAATATGCATTGGAGATGCATCGATTCACTGGCCGACGAGTGAGATCCTTCTTTGAGACTAAATGACCAAATCCTTATTTGAGACAGATTTCATTTTAAATCCTTTTTTAAGAAAATGAGGGCACTTTGGGTCCCTATTTGAGATTTTCCCTATTTATCACCATCAAACTCATTCTTATCAATTTTAGGGAAAATTCTAAAGAGGAACTCAAAGTGGAGCTATTTTCTCAAATAAGGACGTAAAGTGGATGTTGTCTTAAATAAGGACCCAAGGTGGCAAGATTTGTCTCGAATGAAGACCTCAGCTCATTAGCCAGCCAAGTGTTCTCCAACCGGCAAGCAAGTGACATTTCCGACGACAGGAATAGGGACATTTTTGTTCAAAAAATTATAGTTCCTAAAAACTTTTAAAAAAAAAAAAACAAAGCTTTATTCCTAAGAACGAATGTCATTATTTTTCTTCCCAACTACTTCGTTTTCCTAGAATTTGAGCGCGAGCTCTCTAGCCTAAAATGCCATGCCGCTTAGCAATTTCGATGGACAAATTTCCACTTCCATCGCTGCACTATCGGAGCGACTTTTCCTCAAAATCCCTGTGCCTTCTCATCCCGTTCACTTCCTCAAGAGCCCCACGCCTTCTTCATCCTCCTCTCGTTCCGAGCAATCGATTAAGTGTTAAGTCAATTCATTTGCTTGGAAATTACTTGATGTTTGTTTCTCAAGAATTTGTGGTGCGGTCTTTTTGCCAAGAAGAGCTAAGCGTGACTTATTATGCCTTTGTTTCACTCCTCAATCAAATGTATGCGATGCGTTTGACGAAATACCACATAGGCCCAACCGAAAAATGATCCATGAAATTTTTAGATCCAAAAATATTTCGATATAGATTGCTCATTACCAATTGATTTGTTGAGAATTTACATCCGGTTTCAGTCATATTTCATTGCATCTTCATCTCGGAATTATGTCATTATGTTACGTCATGGTTGTAGGTTAATATTCAAAAAATGTTAATGACTAGAGTTGAAGGCCGATGGCCATGTTCCAGTGATTGGCCATGATTGGAGGTTGATGGTGCCAATGAGAAATGACAAGCGTATGTCAATCTACGTATACCGACCTTTATTGGATGGAAGGTTTTTATTAGTTTCGCACGCGAACTAAAAGTCAATTTAAGAGCCATTAAAATTCATTTATGTAAATTCGAAAGCTAAAAAGTAAAATCCATGAGAACAATTGACAATGCGCAACAAGCCAAAACAATATTCAAGAGTTAGAACCCTGAAGAAATGGCCCAAAAAAAAAAAAAAAGAGAAAAAAGAAAAACAAGCATTATTCTGGGGCACTCGGTCATCATCCCAAACTCTTCACGACCCCTTAACAATCGTAAGAATGGCGAGTTCTATGTAAGACAGCTGCGTCGCGTCTCCGTTCTGCTTCGTCAACGGCGAGGTCACGCCCTTCTTCCCCTTGAACTGGCTCTCGCACGCGGTCGCATCCGTAGACACGGCGGACACCGAGTTCTGAACGTCTGAGAAACGCTTCTCCTGGTACGCCCCGACCGCCTCTTTCGTGGTCTTGAGCGCGTCCGAGTACAGACCCGAGCAATCTAACAGGCACTGATGGAAATACGGAATCCAAATCTGCTTCATCAGCTGCTGAATGTCCGAGCCCGTGCTTGTCACGCTGCTTTCTAACAGGTTAAGCGCGATGAGACCCAAGCCATGGACGTCCGCCGTGCGGCTCTTCGGATCCGACCCAAGAGCCTTCACGCAGTAGCCATAATTCACGTTCGGGCTCGAGGCCGCGGACTTCTGGCAAGTGTCCGAGACGATGTCGTTTGCCGCAGATTCGGCATGGAAGAGGATGAGAGAGAAGGCTAGGAAGAGGAACGAGGTGCACAGTGCACTATTCATCTTTTCTTTTTCTTTGTTTCTTTTCCCTCTCTTCTTGCTTACTGAAATCTTAATGGACGCCTTAATAAAATGAAGACCATGTAGCACTTTTATAAAGGCAATACATGCTCCGTATGAAGGGAATGAAAAGCAATTTAAGTAACAAATTCTTTTTAGAAAATTTAACTACTTTAGAAAAGGAAAAATTAGGAGCAAATTAAGCAATGCAAATAAGATGCTCTTCCATTGGAAGCAAAGTTTCAGACATTCTAGTATTTGTGGCTGTGGATGTGTATTAACTTATGGAGTTTCCTCTTTTATATTTTAATTTACTAGCCCAATCATTATAGAGTTTCCTCTTTTATATTTTAATTTACGAGCCCAATCTGAATGATTGATTGTCTATTTGAATATTACCTTATTTATCGAATTTCCAAGAGAGCTTTCCCTATCTTTTGCGTGAAGATAGGTTTTTTTTTCCTTAACAAGCCATATGCTCTCATAGACAAGTTCGGATTAGGACCGGCCTAATCAGTCAAATAGATTGGACATAGAATCAAAGGAAATCTAGAGAGACTGATTAATTCATCCAAATGCTCAAAAGAAGAGATGACTTTAAGATGATTTTTAGAGGACATGTCGGAAGATATGCATGAATTTTCCAATATCATTTAGATTGAGATTGATACATTGAACTAAGCGAGATCAATTTAATATCAGCTCTAATTTGTAGAATACATTATTGCCTTTTTTCTTGTATACACTTTATACTATAATATGGGGCATTTACGTTGAGATTGTATGTAATACAAATATACAGAAAATTTCCCCCACAATTTCTCTCTCTCTTCTCCTTGTCTTTGGTTTCTGGCTTTCTTTCATGGTATTAGAGCACCGATCATGTGTCTGATTTAACTTCTACACTCTTTGATTGTCTGTCAAAAAAGACACGCCAACCTGCAAGCTAACCTACAAAACAATGTTAGCACTCTAGTGTAGGAATCAGTCTCTTAAAATTTAAATTATTAAAGAAAGCGAAGGAAGGAATTTTTTACCATCACCATGGCCGACGAGCAAATCCTTGAAGAGCGTTTCCCACTAATGGAATACACCTAACTCAGATATACAAGATTCCGTACAAGGGTGTGTTTGGTTCAGCATTCCTAATGAGCTTTCAGCCTCCAAAATTCTTTAAAGAAATGCTGGACCATTTGGTAGTCATTTTAAAATAATTTTCAAGTAAAAATCAACATTGGAAATGCTGAAAGGCCAATACTAGTAAGGATTAGTTTTGAGTTTTTAGCATTTGCCCAAATATTGAAACTTATTTTTTTCTTCCAAAACTATCCTCACTCATTTTTCAAATTTATGATTTTGCCATCGTTATTATTTTTTAAAATATCAAAATAATGCATAAAATAATCAAATATATATATAAATGCTAAACAAATTAAATATATTTGGTTTTTAAAAAATATATTTCTATATTTGATTTTTTAGCATATATATTTGATTTTTTTAGTATTATTGTCAAAATTTATATTTAAAAACTTGCATACATTTTTTTTTTTAATTTTAAACAAATAAGAATTAAAAAATTATGACGAAGGGTTTGGTCTTTTTTTAATATATATATATATATATATATATATATATATATATATATATATATATGTATGTATTTGACTTTTTAGCATTATTTTCAATTTTATATTTAAAAAGTTGCATACATTATTTTTTCAATTTTTAAAAAATAAAAATAAAAAATTTCAATGAATTATTTGGTTTTTTTTAGCATATATATGTATTTGATTTTTTTTAGCATTATTGTTAAAATTTATGTTTAAAAAGTTGCATACATCATTTTTTTCAATTTTAAGCAAATAAAAATTTTAAAATTCCAATAAAGCGTTTGGTCTTCTTTTTTTTTTTAAATTATATATGTGTTCGATTTTTTTAGTATTATTGTCAAAATTTATATTTAAAAAGTTGCATACATTATTTTTTTTAATTTTAAACAAATAAAATTTAAAAAATAATACTAATCACCTACTTTTCAAATGTGTTTTCTACCTGACGGCATTTCTCTTAAAGTTGCTTCTCAAAGCATTGTTTACCAAACGGCCTTTGCATTTGCCTAGTGTTCACATGAGCTAGACTTTGTCCTAGTGTTCTTTTTTGGACTTTACTTTCTCTTGACTCATTGATTTTTTTTTTTTTTAATTTGACTGAAGGTAAAGAGAGGATGTAAGAGTCTCAACATGAAAGTGGTGGAAGCCAAGAATTTTATTTTGGAGAAATGCAAGACCAACAAGACCGACAACACAATTTTTTTTTTTTTTATTGTTACTTGATATGGATGGGTCTGTATAGGTCTATTTAGGGGAGCATCTTAAAGAAAAAATATGTACAGGCTTGCTTCATTACGAAGATTTCTTGTGTTGGGATGTTTCTGTTTTCCATCAAACAATGTGGATCGGTCTCTTGATGTTTTGATGCATAGAGGCCTTATCTTGACATGTTTTTCTACTAATATTGAATGCCCATCAATTATCATCAATTATCACCATCAACTCCAAAGGCGCCTACAATAACCTGGATTCATTGAACTGTATTTGCATTACAATCAGAGACAATAGAGGTATCACGCCCCGAACCTCGAGCGCGCCAACATCCCACCATGGTCATGCAAATGCGACATTCCCAAGTAGTGTCGCCGACCCCATTAATTTATTACGCATGCGGAAGCGAAACAAATCCCCTGACTACATTTAACTTGGAATAGAAAAGCAGGCAATCAATCGTAATACCGAACACTCATTTACAAACACAAAGGATTTAAATACAACACTGGACTGTCTACAAAATAGACCAGCTCAACAAAAGGGGAATTATCCTAAAGCCAACTAGCAAGACACGTTCTCCAATCCTTATGACTTCACCTCTGCAACTCCTCAAGGCCAACCAAAGCTATCTAGCCACTCCGTCCACTAGGGACCTGAAATTGTAATCCCCAAATCAGGATGAGACAAAGTCTCAGCAAGTTCGACCCCCTAAACCCCTATTAGAAAGAAAATACGCCCAAGGGTGGCCTAGCCACATCACACAGAGAACTTACCTCGCCTCAATTCCTTCCTGTAGGTTAGCACAATTCAAATCACTCAATCACAGATAGTAATAGGAACTTAAACAACCGGAACGCATTCACTTTCATATAACCAACAACCGCGGGGGTCCTGATTATAAGACTAAATCGTTATGACACGTCCTATTCCATGTCACACAAATCCGTCCCATAATCCGACACATCAACAACACTCAACATGCATTCCAATTGTTATTTACTGCCACACAAGGGTATAGCCTACTCGCAGTTCGGCTATCTACTAGCATATAACCAAGTATCACCTCCTTACCTCGGAGCGCGGCTTCGTCAGTACGTCGACGACATTCCTGAAGGAGCATGGACCCAGAATCTACTATGACCCACAACCACTGCGTGGGCATCCCATATAGGGGCATGTCCGGCTCAACAGCTCAAGACGATTCCTCTTAATTATCACACAACCAAATCATACTCGGCCCCAGAACACTTTGCATTCCACTCAACGCTTCCATTTAAAATAATGATCCCGGCCATTTTTCTTCATATTAAAAATATTCCAGAAATTACTCACATGTGTGGGGGCACGCTAATTTCGAACCAGAAAGCCAATATCTCACTTTTTCAAACCCTACTATTTAATATAATATTAAAAATTTAATTTTTGCATTAAAACTCGACACTTGGGTTTTTATGAATAAAATCCTTATTTATCACAATCAACACTCAATTTGCCACATCCATTCATCAAATTCAAATTCTAAATACAATAGTGATCAGCACGAAATTATGAGAATTTAGGGTCCCAAAATAATTTTTGGAATTTATTAAATAATTAAATTTATTCTGAAAATTAATTAAATAATAATATCCATATTTTTCACAATCCACACTCAATTTATAATATATAATCATCAATTTCAAAATCTGATTACACAGCAGCGACCGGCACGAAATTCTAAGAATTTAGGGTCGACAAAATTTTCGAAATTTAATAAATAATTAAATTTATTCCGAAAATAAATAAATAATAATATTTTAATAATTTCGAATAATAATATATTATTTAATTATTTAATAATTTCAAAATATTTAAATAAATCAAAAGTAAATTCCTTTATGTCACATCAAAGCTTATATTAATATAACCACTCACTTAGCCTTAAATTAAACACAATTTAAGTTAATCAAAATATAATCTACACTTAAATAAATTAAACTAACCACCTAATAACACTTAACATAAACTAAGCACCCCTAAAGCATCATTAACCCTCTAATCAAGGTTTAGTGAGCTAAACTCACCGGATTAGCGAGCCGAACGGACCAAAACGACGAGGACGACGCGAGGATCGACTTTCCTCAAAGTGCGCCGAGCATCTGGGCTAGGGAAGGCGGCCAAAACGGGCCAAACACCCGTTGCCATACCCATTTTTTTCCAATTGCTATCCACTGCGGAGGAGGGCTGTCCGGCGACGATTCGGGCGGAGGAACGGCGGAGGAAGGAGGCGGCAACTCGGACGGTGGCACACGGCGGCCGGGCGGGGTCTCATGGTGGCCGGAGGTGGCTGATCCGCGACCTACAGCAGCCCACGAAGGCGAGAACGAGCTGGATTTCGACGTAAGGCAGGCAGAGACACACGGTAGCAACAGCATTCGGGGACGGCAGCATGGCGACAACGACGAAGGGCGGTGGCGTCGCGTGTGGTCCAGCGGCTTGCTAGCTGCTCCGGCATATTCCCAGATCTACTGGGCATCGAACAGCCACCGGAGAAGGAGGAGAGAGGGCGAAGGTGGCGCGAGCGGACGACGAGCAGCTTGGCGGTGCAAGCGGCGGCGTGAGACGGTGACGGGTGGCTCCGAGCGGCCTGCTCGACATTCTCCCTTGCTACTGGTGCTTGAAGAAGACCAAGAAGAAGATGGGGGAGAGAGCATCGACGGGAGAGGAAGGGAAGAAGAAGAAGACCCATTTCCCTCACATTCTCTCTCTCTTTCTCTCTCTCTTTAGCCCCACAAACATGGTCCACCATGACCTAAGATGACATCACACTCCACTATCTCCCACAACCTTATTCCAATGGTTGCATTTCCATTTTCCGTCAGGGCATAAAATCTTGTGCAACCAATTCTTCAATTCCACTTGATTCTCTTCCAATTGAATCAAATTGAAGACCGTAAAATTAATCCGAGGTCACCACATTTCAATTCACATCTTCATTTGTCCATGGAACCAACTTAAGTCTTAAAAACAAGACCAAAAGCGAGCCTACTAATTTCTCAAGCCAAAATAGCCATTTCTGAAAAAATTATGATTACATGAAAAATCTTCCGAAGATGAGTCAATATTCCTAAAATGATTTGTGACACACCCAGACTTCCAATTTTTGAATTCGATCTCAATCCCATGGTTAATTTCACTTTGGCATGATACTAGCGCGACCCAACCTACCGAGTAGCCTTTAGAAATTTTTATGCATTTGACCTGTGGTTGATCATCTCAAGCCACAATGTACATCTTTGAAACATTGGCGACTTTTGGTTGTCGGGGTAATCTCAAAGTTTCAAGTACGAACACAGGGTACCCAATCGACTGAAAAGTCGGTCTAGTGCCGATCGACAAGAATTGTGCGATCTGGTGGAATCACGCACTCCTGATCACATGCCTCTGTCGAGTTTACCTATCTCCGATCTCTAATCGATTTTTAATTGTGCCGTAATAACCCTTGCAGATTAGCTCGGTCGAAAGGTCGCTTCCTGGTCAAATTCTCGAGTCTGATACATTAGAGTTTCACCCGATAGACTACTTTTCATACGAGTGGCCGACTCAAAGAAAAGAACTATATGAGTGCCAACGAAATGCCCGTCTCAATTTATTGAAAATATAATTGGAAAATCGGGATGTGACAAGAGGAGTTTACCTGAATTTAAGCTTTGCTAAGAAAACATTTTTTATTGACCAGGAAAATGTTTTTCATTGACTCATTTTCCTAAGCGATCCAAATGTTGGAAAATGAAAATGTTTTCCCCGAAAATGTATCCCGCGAAACAAACGCACCCTCTTTTTACTGGAGGGGATTTAGTCATAAGAGTGAAAATATCGCCAGAAAATAGATGAGATCATCATTTGCCACTTAAAAGAGGTCAAATTGGGTCAGAATTTTTGTTTATTATACACTTTATAATTCATGCCTTGTTACACAAAACGCAACGCCATTACTTTCCTTCCGAAATTTCAATATAAGCCATTTTAAACATAATAAAATGAGGACACATCGTATGACAATCTATCTTTATTGGATGGAAGGTTTTTATTGGTTTCGCACGCGAACTAAAAGCCAATTTAAGAACCATTAAAATTCATTTATGAAAATTCAAAGGCTAAAAACTAAAATCCACGAGAACCATTGACAATCCGCAACAAGCCAAAACAAAATTCAAGAGTTAGAACCCTGAACAGATGGCCCAAAAAAAAAAAAAGAAAAAAAGAAAAACAAGCATTATTCTGGGGCACTCGGTCATCATCCCAAACCCTTCACGACCCTTTAACAATCACAAGAATGGCAAGTTCTATGTAAGACAGCTGCGTTGCGTCTCCGTTCTGCTTCGTCAACGGCGAGATCACGCCCGGCTTCTCCTTGAACTGGCTCTCGCACGTGGTCGCATCCGTAGACACCGTGGACACCGAGTTCTGAACGTCTGAGAAACGCTTCTCCTGGTACGCCCCGACCGCCTCTTTCGTGGTCTCGAGCGCGTCCGAGTACAGATCCGAGCAATCTGACAGGCACTGCTGGACATACGGATCCCACTTCTGCTTCAGCAGCTGCTGAATGTCCGAGCCCGTGCTCGTCACGCTGCTTTCTAACAGGTTAAGCGCGATGAGACCCAAGCCCTGGACGTCCGCCGTGCGGCTTTTCGGATCCGACCCAAGAGCCTTCACGCAGTAGTCGTAGTTCACGTTCGGGCTCGAGGCCGCGGACTTCTGGCAAGTGTCCGAGACAATGTCGTTTGCCGCAGATTCAACATGGAGAAGGATGAGAGAGGAGGCTAGGAAGAGGAACGAGGTGCACAGTGCACTATTCATCTTTTTCTTTTTCTTTGTTTCTATTCCCTCTCTTCTTGCTTACTGAAATCTTAATCGACGCCTTAATAAAATGAAGACCATGTAGCACTTTTATAAAGGGCGATACATGCTCCGTATTAAGGGAATGAAAAGCAATTTAGGTAACAAATTCTTTTTAGAAAATTGAACTAATTTAGGAAAGGAAAAATTAACAGCAAATTAAGCAATGCAAATAAGATGTCTCCCATTGGAAGCAAAGTTTCAGACATTCTAGTATTTATGGCTGTGGATGTGTATTAACTTATAGAGTTTCCTCTTTTATAGTTTAATTTACGAGCCCAATCTGAATGATTGACTGTTTATTTGAATATTACCTTATTTACCGAATTTCCAAGAGAGCTTTCCCTATCTTTTGCGTGAAGATTGATTTTTTTTCCTTAACAAGCCATATGATCCCATAGACAAGTTCGGATTAGGACCAGCATAATCAGTCGGACAGATTGGACATAGAATCAAAGGAAATCTCGAGAGATTGATTAATTCATCGAAATGCTCAAAGGAAGAGATGACTTTAAGGCTGCGTTTGGTCGACCGGATAAAAACCAGGATATGATATGTTTTATCATATCCTGTGTTTGGTAGCTGTCTAGGATAGGATAAGGTTGGATATAGAAGGGATATAGACCGGAAAAAAAAAAATCCGAGGGGGGTGGGATAAGGTCGAATAGGATTTCTTTTATCCGAAACATAAAACCCTACGCTTTCTTTTCTTTCTCCCTCGTTCACCCACAGACGACTCTCTGTTTCCAAAGTATCGATGTTGAAGCCTTCTCCTCAATAGCTCTCCGATTCTCATCAAAATTTTACGAAAGCAATGAATTTTCAAAGGTAAATAATCATTCTCTCTCTAACGTTGATTTCTAAAGTAGTTGTGGATTGTTTTCCTGTTTCATCTATGTTTCAGCTTACGTAGGTCAAAATTGTAGTTCTAGGTTGTTTTGCTGGTTGATTGGAGATCGTCTTCTTGATAGTTTTGAATTTGTAGATTTATAAAGGCCTTTCTATTTTTGTGCAAAATATTTGATATCTTCAACGCGAATTGTTCGTTCTTGGTTATGTTCTTCAATACCCAGATTTCCAAGGCTACTACATCTCTCTCTCCCTGTGAGATAATTAAATAATTGTGGAGAATCGACAATGTTCCTATGGTGGCTGACTCAAAAGATTCGCAATTGTTCCTATCTTGCCGTGCTTTTTCTCTCCCTTCTCCAACCCCCCTCCCTCCCCCAACGCCTTTCCCACGACCACCGCGCATGAGAGATGCAAATTGTGGCCATAATGATGCCGTGGGTCAATCTGTTCAAGCAGGAGACTATCAGCAGTATTCTTTATTTTTAGATCTGCTCTTCTTAGAAAGAAAAGTGACCTTGCTATAGCATGTCTCAGGAGTTTAAAGGACTTGCAGCTTCAAGCTAGTGTTGTAATGCTAGCTTTTGAGCCTTCTCGTCTTTTGACAAACCTTTTCCTACCTGAAAGATAATTTATCAGCATCCTAATGATATTGTTAATCATCACGTAAGTCAAAAACAAGAAAACAAAATGGGCTCTTTCAAAAGATTGCCTTTTATGTACCTTGGCAACTCTAGTTCTTGCCCTCGTCCACCGAGAACCAACTTTTTCAGGCTTATCATCCTTGTAGAATGATACGAAACTATGCTTCAAGGCTGCAAAGTCTATCGCCTTCCACCTGAAACATTGGCATATATCTGAAAGTTTCTTTAGTTATAATTTTTGCACACTCCTTTTGTTTGGGACCTTTTCATGTAGCATGTGCTGGAGTTCCATTATAAATTTATTTAGGAATAGATATATAAATGTATGTGTATATAACCTGGCACTGATATTGAAAATATGACATTCAATGCTACATTGTTCTACTCTTTGGAGAATTAATCTAGATCATTGATAGATTGCAGTGAGTTAGGTTGTTAACATGGCCTGATTAGCAAAAAGTAAAAGTATAACTCAAATGTAAAACCCTACTGATTATGCCTTTATAGGTCATACATTATGTATTGATCTTCTCACTCTAGGTAAATCTCAAGTAAATTTATTTCTAGTAAGAAAAGTTCAAGTAATGAAGGAGATCCCTGTATTTAGTAGAAATTACAAGATATTATCGTATGAAGGAGATCCCTGTATTTTGTTGTGTGGGTTGAATATCGTGGCTGATTGAATGCTAAATTAGTTTTCTTTTTCTCTGTTTTTTGTTACTTTAAGAAATCTGGGAGTGGTTCAATCGACATATATGTTGAGATAGTTTTCTGTTTAGGAATGGAATGTAGCAATTTCAGTCAAACTCAAGGAAGGGGAACAAAGAGAGACCGATGTATATGGACAATAGATGAAGAAAATGCACTTCTAAATGGTCTTGAAGAATTAGTTACGCGAGGAATGAAAGCCGATAACAGCTTCAAGAGTGGTTACATGGTTATGTTAGAGAAGTGGTTTGAAGAAAAGTTCCCTCATTCTGGCATCAAGGGTAATCCTCACATAGAGTCAAAAATGAAAAACTTGAAAAAGTTGTATAATCAGATATATGACTTGAGGAATCAAAGTGGCTTTGGATGGGACCATGAAAAGCATTGTGTCGATATTCATTCTCGAGGATAGTTGGCAAAAATATTGCAAGGTTTGTGTCACTTCTTCTCATTTGTCTTCTTTATTAATTGTTTCATTTTTAACAAAATAATATAATTTTCTTTGTAGACCTATCTAGGAGTTGCTTCTTTGAGAGGGAAGTCCTTCCCTCAATATGATCGACTAGCTAACATATTTGGAAAAGACTGTGCCAAAGGAAATCTCAGTGAAGACCCTTCAGAAGCTCATGCGGCTGTAGATGATGAGGAATGTGAAAATCATGATAATGTGGCAACCAACGGTTTAAGTCAAAACTCACCGCTACTATCATCTTCTCAGGCACAAAATGTTTCTGATTATTCAAAAAGAAAAAGGGAGCAAGTGACAAATGGGTTGCTGGCTTAGTTAAGATAGCAGGAACTTTTGGCTCATTTTTTGAGAAAGCTAACGAGAGAATGGAGATGATCGCTAGCCGCATCGAACTTGCCAAGGATTTGGATAATGACAAACGAAAAATCAATGAGAAGCTTCTTCAAATGTCTTTAGGTACTATGATAGAATAAAATTATATAGAAAAATTGTGAAGGATCCCGAGAATATTCATCTATTTTTGGAATTTCAAGGAGACGACAGGAAAGCATTTGTGGAATTACTTCTCCAAGAGATGAGAGAAGAGAATGAGTGATGATGAGTTGTTTACGAGTTTGTAGGAGATATGTTTTCTCTCCATACTTTTTCTTTTTTCTTCTTTATGTTTTTTTAAAGGGTTTTTGGGGCTAGCTATAAGCATTAATGTTATCTTTGTGGACCTTTCGGTCGTAGCCCTAACTTGAAAAGAGGTGGATATGGCTTGAAACTTTATCTCTATGTTCATTGCCAAGAAAACCATTATCTATAATATTATTTGCCTTTGTCTTTTAATACTTTCTCTGTCTCTTTGGCAAAAAAACCTAGCCATGATTTGGTATTGGACCTGTAACAAAATGGGAACAAATGAAAAACTTGTAAGAGAGAAAGATTTCATGTTTGAAAGCGAATATATTGAAATTGAGCTTATTCTAAAAACGTTTGACGTTGAAGGGGTATCCAAAAGATTATTTCAAAGGAACGTAAAAGATTATTACAATGCGTAATCATGAAATTCGATGAGAATCTGTTAATTTAAAAAATATATATATTGTTTTGGATGATTTTATGAATATTAAACCTACAAATTTTTACTTGCCTAATGTTAGTGTTTTTAAAATATCTGAAATTAAATCCGTAGTTCACCAAACGATAGATTAGATAAGATATGAGCATATCCAACTTTAAATTCGTAGTTCACCAAACAATAGATTGGATAGGATATGAGGATATCCGACTTTAAATCCGTAGTTCACCAAAAAGTTGATGGGATATAAAGAAATCAATGGATTTCTTATCATATTCTATCCAGTTCTATCCCGTTTAGAAATCCGGACGACCAAACACAACCTAAGATTATTTTAAGAGGACATGTCGAAAGATATACATGAATCTTCGGATCTCATTTAGATTGAGAATGATACATTGAACTAATCGAGATCAATTTAATATCAGCTCTAATTTGTAGAATACATTATTGCCTTTTTTTTCTTGTATACACTTTATACTACAATATGAAGCATTTACATTGAGACTGTATGTAATACAAAAGTACCAAAAATTTCCCCCACAATTTTCTCTCATTCTCTTGTCCTTGTCTTTGGTTTCTTGCTTTCTTTCATAGTATTAGAGCATTGGTCATGTGTTTGATTTAGCTTCCACACTCTTTGAATGTCTATCAGAAGAGACACGCTAACCTGCAAAACAATGTTAGCACTCTAGTGTAGGAATCAGTCTCTTGAAATTTAAATTATTAAAGCAAGCGAATAAAGGAATTTTTTACCATCACCATGGCCGACGAGCAAATCCTTGAAGAGCGTTTCCCACTAATGGAATACACCTACCTCAAATATAAAAGATCCCGTACAGAATGCAGCTGCGGAAGCCATTGGAGCCCAAAGCCAGCCCATTTTGGGCCAATTTCTCCAATGGCAGCCCAATCTAGAGCAGCCCATTTCATGCCAACCCACTGCGGGCCAACTATACTAGTGGGTGCCTTTTCTCATCTATTATGGGCCAAGCCCAGATTTCTTTTTTCCAAGAATCTAGATTCAAGGGGAAAACGTCCAGCCCAACGCGGCCCACCAGCCACAAATGGGGCAGGCGCGTCCAATGGGTCTGGATCTTTCAATGCGGAAAAAAAATGCCGCCATTGCTTCACTTCCAAAATTTCAATATAGAAGTCTTTTTAAACATAATAAATTAGGACATTATATATAATATCTCAATCTGCCTGTACCGATCTATAATTTAAGGAAGGTTTTTAATGGTAAAAGACAAAATAAGAGCCGTTAAAATTCACCCATTAAAATTCACGAGAACTTTTTATAACGTCCAACAAGCCAAAACAAAACTCTAGAGTTTCTTTTTTTTTTTTTGGTCGGTAAACCCAAGAGTTAAGACGCTGAACAATGCAAAACCATGACCGGATAAAAGAAAAATACAAGCGTTATTCTTGATGCGTCCCGTCATCAGCCCAAACCCTTCACGACCCCGCAATAATCGCAACCATGTTAAGTCCTAGGGCGCACAGCTGCATCGCGTCTCCGTTCTGCTTCGTCAACGGCGAGCTCGCGCCCGGCTTCTCCTTGAACTGACTCTCGCACGTGTCTGCGGCCGTGTCCACCATGGACAGCCAGTTCTGAACGTCCGGCTTCGCCCGGTACGCCTCGATCGACTCTCTCGTATGCAGGACCGCCTCCGAGTACAGCTCCGAGCAATCCGACAAGCGCACCCGGACAAACCGATCCCACTTTCGCTTCAGCAGCTGCTGAACGTACGAGCCCGTGCTCGTCACGTTGCGTTCCCACAGGTTGAGCGCGACGAGGCCCAAGCCCTGGAGGTCCGCCGTTCGGCTCTTCGGGTCCGATCTGAGAGCTTGCTCGCAGAAGTCGTAGCTCAGGTCCGGGCCTGAGACCTTCTTGCAAGTGTCCACGACGATGTCGTTTGCCGCGGATTCAGCATGGAAGAGGATGAGAGAGGAGGCTGTTATAATTATGATTATAATTATGGTTAATGGATCAACAAATGCCAATAAATTAAGATACGTCTTAAATTAAGATAAATCTTTTTTATTCACGTAACTCTTTTGGATTTATGAATTTCTTAAACTTTTCCATTCACGTATCTATTGAATTCATGAATTTTCTAGATCCATGTATCTTTTAGTTTATGTATTTATTGAGTTCACGAATATCTTGAATTCACGTATCTCTCGGATTCGTAAATCTCTTGAATTCATGTATCTCTTGATTCATGAATTTCGTGGATACATGCGTCATTTAATTCATGTATCTCTTCTATACATGAACTAAAAATATCTATAAATAGATGGGAGCATAGAGCTTCATTATGGTTTTTGGTTTTTCCGACTCCATTCAAAAAAGGCTCTGATACACTTTTCTACTCTTCTGAATTTTTTGAGTGTGCTGGTTCAATTGAACGGTTCGAGTCCCCGTTTGCATAGTGCTAATACAAACAGGTTCGAGGTGTTGTATCTTGGGAGGCATAGTTCGTGAATCTACGGAGCACCATTGACGGGAACTAATTGCCTTAGGGAGATTCGGATATCCGTACCTCTTCTCCAATTTCATGTTCTAATTGTAACAAACAATTTGTGTTTTCTTTTGGATTATATTCCAACAGAGGCTAGGAAGAGGGAGAAGGTGCAGAGTGCCCTGTTCATCTCTTTTTCGTTGTTTCTTTTTCTTCTCTTTTTGCTTATATAAATCTTAAGCAGCCTTAAATCAAATGAAGGCCATTTAGCACTTTATAAACGGCGATCCATGCTCTCTGTTATGGGAATGGAAAGCACGTTAGGTAACAAATTTATTTTCAGGATATTGAACTAGTTTAGGGGGAAAAATCAGAAGCAAATTGAGCAATGCAAATCGGATTCTCATTTATTGGAAGCAAATTCTCAGACATTCTAGCATTTATGGCTGCCGATTTATATTACCTTTTACACTTTCCTATTTTATATCTAACTTTACCAGCCCAATCTGAGAGATTGGGAGTTGGATATTGGGCTTTGCTTTTAATTCGGCTTCTATTTGGATATTACCTTGTTTACTGAAGATTTACTCTCCTTGCACTTGATAATACTTTGAAAGATTTCTAGATTTTCCCAATTCCTAAGAATGCTTTCCCTATCTTTCGCATGAAGACAGAATTGTTTCCGCAACAAGCCACATGATCGAATAGACAACACCAAGATAGAGTGAGCCTTAACTCCGTTTATTTCGGAAAATAAATAACTTCGAAAATATTTTTAAAAAATCGATTGTATCACTTAAAATAATTAGTCAATGCAAAACATTTTAATTATCGACAACGATTTATATCTAATATTTTCGTGAATGATGAAAAGATTTTTCATTTATTTTTCTTTTTGTAAGCAATATAAACAATTATATTTTTAAAAAAATTATTTTTAAAATCATTGATTTTTGCTAAATCACACAACCGTAGAGTAGGCGAATACTAATTGTTCAACTCTCATCGTGAGGGAAAGAAGAGTTACATGACCTTTTAATAAAGAGTCATATCCCATGTTTATGAGCTAAGGGATGAAATAGAGTGGAGACTACATATCCATTGACTTGAACAGAAGGAAGAAGTTCTTAGCTTGGTCTTGGTGTACTAATAATGTATTTTGAAATTGATGTTATAGATAATTGGAAAATATTTTAGTGGGTGTCAAATATGATCCTTTAATTTAATTAGTTGATTTTTTTTATCTATTGGATTATTCAAAAAATTAATTTTACAGATCAATTTTAATACACATAACGTTACTCTATATGTTTGAATTTTTTACTTTTTAATTACCTTACGTTTTAGTAGGTCAATTTATTGATTAACAAGTGCAATTAAAGGTCACTTTATTGGGACCTTTACTCTGTTTTTCTTTTCTTTTCTTTTCTTTTTTTGAAAAAGCCATCATGAACCTTAAACAATACCTACTGTGATACATGTACTCTAATTTTTTTTGATATAAAAAATCTCAAATTTGTACCCATGTGACACATTTACTTAAAACTTATAATGGTGTTACACATTTACCCCAAACTTCCTTTTTGTGGCATGAATACAAGTCTAGGGTTTTGTGTCCAAATGATATAATTTTGTGGTTTTTTTATTTCACAAAAAAAAATTATATAAATATATCACAGTGAACATAATTTAGGGTTTTCGTGATTTTTTTTCCCTTTTTGGAATTGTATCCTATAAGCTTTTCAAAATGTACAAAAATCAATTTTTTGTAATAGTTCGCATTTTAAATTCTTTGAAGTAAATAGTAAAACTAAAAAGAAGGTAAATCATAAAAATACTATTTTAGAGAAACAAAAAGGGGAAATAACAAGACTTGTTTCTCAATTTTAACCAAATATGTAATGTGATCCTTGAACTTTTAATTTGTTTGATGTGATTTCTAAATTTAAGCTCAACATTTAATGTCATCCTTGAATTTTTAATTTTTTCAATGTGATCCCTAAAATTTTTGTACATGTTTAATTTAATCGCTAAACTATATGGAAAGTTCAAAGATGTTGAACTTATTGTTGAATTAATGGAATGACATTATTGAATATTTTCATATAGTCAATGGACTCCATTAAATACGTGTCAAAAGTTCAAAGACCACATTGAATAAATAAAAAGTTTAGGGATCACATTGTATATTTGGCTAAAGTTCATGAATTATTTATGTCATTATCCCAAACAAAGACCTTAAAAAAAAAAAAAAAAAAGGGTTGGTACCTCGTCTCACAAAACCCAAACAAATTCTCCGAAACTCAGCCTCCATCCTATTTGTCTTGTTCATTTTCCGTGAAACTAACAAAATCTTAGAGTAGACAATGACTAACTATTCAACTCTTATTGTGATTCAAAAAAAAAAAAATCTTAGCGAGAGAAAGAATTGTTACATGACATTTTAAGAAAGGGCCATATCCCATGTTTACAAGCCGAAGATGGAAATAGAGTAGAGATTGTGTGGCGTGAGTTCCCCATGAAAATGGGTGGGCTTGGAAGTGGTGATGGTCAAGGTTCGTAAACTCACCTGAAAGTGGGGATGGTCAAGGACCTCAAGGTTTGTAAACTCACCAAGGTAATAGTCTGTTTGGTAACATTCTGAAAACAATTGATTTTGTTCTTTTGTTACTTAGAACAAAAAAAATAAAAAATAAAAATCCATTTGATAAATTTTTTATTCTCGAGAATAAAAATCTTTTTTTTTGTTCTTAGAAATAAACTTAAAACAAAATCAAGAAATACTAAAAAAAATACTTCTTGTTCCCAAGAACAATTTCTAAAATCAAGTCTAATTTTTCTTCTTTTTCTATTTTTATTTTTTTCTTTTCTCCTTTCTCTTCTTCTTCTTTCTCCTAGTTGGTCACCGATCACTATTAGTCACTATTGCCACCATCGCCAACAACTAGCCGAGCGAGGTCGGCAAGCCTACTAGAGCCTCGCTAGGCTAGGGCAAGCGGTTCAACAAGCCTTGCCAACCGGTGCAAGCCTAGGCCTCGCTAATGGCTAGGAAAGCCTTTGGTGAGCTCATCGAACCTTGCACTAGCCTAGCGAGGCTCTAACAAGCTTGCCCCACCTCGCCCAATTGATCACTAACCACCGCTATGGCAGACGACCAACCACAAAGAAGGAGGAAGAAGAAGAGAAAAGGAAAAAGAAAAAATTAAATATAAAATGAAAAGTAAGAAAAAAATATAATAAAACTATTAAAAATTTAAAAAGAAACAAAAAAAAAAATTAAGAATCCTATCAAATGCATTTTTATCTCAGGAATAGAAACTCTAAACAATTACCGAGCACATTT